>JAIUSX010000005.1:5847671-8725343 GCA_026573805.1 Hesperophylax magnus | reverse complement strand
TTTTGTGTTATCTGTAATGTGGATAAGGTTATGGTCGGTTATTTTTGGCTCATCTAGAACTTTTACATTCAAATCTTATCTGTTGGATATGACAAGGTCAATTAACGTCCTGGATTTATCCGTTATTCGTGTCTCACTTTTAACAAGTTGTTTCATTCCCGATGCTTGGATAATTTTTTTAAGTCTTTTAGTATATGTATCATTCAAATTTTTGAAATTTATATTAAAGTCACCAGTTAGGATATTGTCTTCTTCTTTTTCGAGGTTTTGGGTGCACCAGTTCTCTATAAATGATAGAAAGTCTTTGGTACTTGCATTTGGAGAATGGTAAATTACTCCGTATACTCCTTTCTTATATCCAGAAGTTATCCTGATCGCTAGTATCCAGCAGTTCTTTTCTTATTTGTGTTAGAAATAACTTCATATAATATGTCTTTTTTGATAATTATTATTGCTCCCCCTGTGTGTCTACTGTAGGAATCACAACGTATTGTTGTATATCCTTGAAAAGTAACTTCGCTGTCTTCAATATCGCATGTTATGTGAGTCTCGCTTACAAGTGCAGGATCATTTCGTTCAATCAGTATCTGGATTTCTTCATTATTCGATATCAGACTCTGAATATTTAAATATATGATTCCTTGCACTTGGTTGCTTTTTATAAAAAAATTACCTTTTTCTTCTCCAATTCCAATTTCCTTTTGTATACTGAACATTCGAAGCTCCACGCTGGATGATTTGAGTCTAGGTTTATCTTCAACTTGTTTTTAGTATTAATACAATTATTAATATAAATATCATACCATGTAAATTTTTATATTTACCTATTTTGAAGGTAATAATTAATTTATTTTATTGTTAAGGAACATTTACAGACTATAAACATGAAAAAAAAAACATATTTCAACAGTCCACTTAAAAATGTTCACATCATTCACAGCCCTTACCTTACTCCGCCTCACAACGCTAGTTTCACAACGCAAAGTTAGTTTGTGAGGTGTCACAAAAAAAAAAAAAAAAGTTTAAGTGTCATTTTACACTGTGTATTAAGAAAAGATAACAGCAAAACGTGAACAAGGCAAAAAAAGAGATATAAAAAAATTAAAAAAAACATAAAGATCAATATATGAAATCAAAAACAAAGAAACATTCTCAGTTTATAAAAAAAAACAAGAAACATTCACAATCTATTGCTAATTTGCTTTTTAAAATAAGCGAGACTATTTGCATATATATCTATGTAGTTACACTCAATAGAATAGTACAGACGACAAATTCGAGACAATGGATTGAAGTATGCCATATTGTTCTTAAAAAATTCTAGATGGAATAAATTCTGCCTTCTTAAATTACGTCTATGAGGAACTTTAATAAGAATATTGCTCAGACAATGAGTTGCTTCAAGCTTGTCATGAACAATTTTGTGTAGACATATTAATTCAGCACATTGTCTTCTTTTATCCAGGGTCGTAAAGTTAAAGTTTTGGAGTCGTTCCTCGTAAGACTGGAGTACGGCATTTAGTCCAAGTTTAAATGATAACAATCATAAATTTGTTTTTTGTGCAGATTCGTAGTTTTTGAATATTTCAAGTAGTGTGGGTTCCAGATAACACTCCCATATTCCAATATGCTTCTGACCAATGAGTGGTACAAGGTTATATTGGATTGGGGATTATTGAATGGCTTCGATATTCTATGTATAAATGCAATCATTTTCAAGGATTTACACGTGATATATTATGAATATAATTTATAATCAAAGAGAAAAGATATTCAAATAAACGAATAACGGTCACAACTTGCAATTGAACCCAGGATCTCTTGTATTTCTGAGACAGGCGTCCTTAATAAAAACAAGTCTTCAAAACGTCGTGTTAATCCTGAATTCAGTGACATTTATCTTTTTATTTGTCTCGATCTTGTTCTGTTTCATGTTTTTATTTTATTTAAATCTTTCTACTAACACAAATACGTTTTGATGTACATCCATTATCGATATAAGTATTGTTGTTTTGTTTATCCAGGTAGCATTAATTTGGAGACAGTTACCATCAAGGCGGATCTTCGACCCCGAGAAGATGAAGGGGGATATCCTTACGTGGAGATCGACATTGACCTGCCGGATATTAAAAAGGAATGCTTAGAACGTTTCGAAAGAATTACCCACACATCAGGTAAAACCGATTATTGAGAACACGTCAAACAATTCGTGCTCTCCAATGTTTTACATTTTTATGAATTCAAAGTGCTTATGTTATCTGGTATCACTCTGTTCTCTCCGGTATGGTTTAGCAATGTACGTATATTTTACAGGTTGCATAAATGTGCAACCTGTAAAAAAGGCGTTAACCATCAAGGCGGATCTTGTACCCCGAGAAGATGAAGGGGGATAAATTTCCGTGGCCTTCGCGATGTTAAAAAAAACTACTTAGAACGCTTTGAAAGCATTTCCCAGACTGCAGATCAAACCACGTTTTTATGTAAGTTTTAATAATTCCAGCTGCTTGTTTTGAAAAACAAGTTATTTATTTGATTTTCTTAAAATTACCGGTTTCGTTTAGTACAAGCATTTTCAGTTCGATGATAAATCAACACACTGACGACTTATCACACATTTTAAAAGCGTGATAAAGCTTAACAAATCTTATAACCTATTTACGCTGTACGTAGGTTATAAGACTTGTTTAGCTTCCTATAAACGTATTTTTTTCCTAATTTGTCGACAGATCTAAAGACGCATCCTGTGGAAAAACCATTATTTTTCTGTTCTCAAAAGAGCCGTCTGACGAGCCACACGCCGACTCACAGTGGAGAAAAACCTTTTTTATATTCCGAGTGCAACTATTCATGTTCCCGTAAGAGCCATTTGAAAGACCATATATTGACTCACAGTAAGGATAAACCATTTTTATGTTCCGAGTGCAACTATTCATGTTTTCTAAAGAGATATCTGACGCTCCACATGCTAACTCACAGTGGAGAAAAACCTTTTTCATGTTCCATATGCAGCTTTTCATTCTCTCAAAAGAGCGATCTAAGGAGGCATATGCAGACCCACAGTGGAGAAAAACCTTTCTCATGTCCCGAGTGCAACTATTCATGTTTACGAAAGAGCAATCTAAGGAGCCATATGCTGACCCACAGTGGAGAAAAACCTTTTTCATGTTCCGAGTGCAAGTATACATGTTCTTCAAACAATAATTTGAAGAGACATATGCTGACCCACAGTGGAAAAAAACCTTTTTCTTGTTCCATATGCAACTTTTCATGTTCTGAAAAGAGCAATCTAAGGAGCCATATTCTGACCCACAGTGGAGAAAAACCTTTCTCATGTCCCGAGTGCAACTATTCTTGTTTACGAAAGAGCTATCTAAGGAGGCATATGCTGACCCACAGTGGAGAAAAACCTTTTTCATGTTCCGAGTGCAACTATACATGTTCTTCAAACAATAATTTGAAGAGACATATGCTGACCCACAGTGGAAAAAAACCTTTTTCATGTCCCGAGTGCAACTATTCATGTTTACGAAAGAGCAATCTGACGCGCCACATGCTAACTCACAGTGGAGAAAACCTTCTTCATGTTCCGAGTGCAACTATACATGTTCTTCAAACAATCATTTGAAGAGACATATGCTGACCCATAGTTCATAAAAACCTTGTTGATGTTCTATATGCAACTTTTCATGTTCTCGAAAGAGCTATCAAAGGAGCCATATGCTCACCCACAGTGCAGAAAAACCTTTTTCATGTTTCATATGCAACTTTTCCCTTTCTCGAAAGAGATATCTGACGCACCATATGCTGACTCATACTGGAGAAAAACTTTTTTCATATTCCGAGTCTAGCTATTCATGTACTCGAAATAGTAGTTTGACACAACATATGCTAACTCACAAAAAGGATTATTTTTTTTCATGTTCCGATTGCGACTTTTCTCGAAACGGAAATTTTATGAGACATATGCTGACTCACAGTGTAGAAAAACCATTTTCATGTTCCATGTTCAACTATTCATATTTATGAATAAAAAGAACAGTATAAAATAACCTTTTTCATGTTACGAGTGCCCCACATTGATTTACTCGGGAAAAACCTTCCTCATGTTCCAACTGCAACTATTCATTTTCTACAAACGGATGACTTAAAATTCACTGCTGTTCCCACGGTGGAACCTGGTTCGTGTGTTTATATATACATGTTAGATATTTCGATATTGTATGTTTAGATATTTATGTATATTTATAATATGTTTATATATATATATATATATATGGATTGAAATTTTCGCTAATAACACTGGATATTTTAATCATATGTCTAAAATGTCTCGATCATACAACGATCTTGCTAAACCACATACTAGTATAGATATTTTCGAAATTAATATGACTTATTTCAAAAGATATCTCCACAATCTCTGTACCTACAAAAAAAATATATTATTTGTCGATATTTGATGGTTTGATATTTTCTATTATATACCTAATTTAATTTTTTTTTTTTAATTATTATGTCTTTTAATTTTTGTAATATTAAACTTTGTTTAAAAATACTGATATTGTTGTTTTTGCTTCGGTGAATGTGCAAATGTGATTGCTGCAGACGCATTAGTATTTGCACGTTAAGTTATTTTATACTTCCCACACGATTGTACTTTAAATATCCTGTTTGTGATTCAAGAAAAATTTAAAAAAATATATTCTAAATAAAAATAAAACAATTTGTCCAGTTCACAAAGATGAATTCTAAGGAAAATGAATTCTAACATTCTAACATTCCTGAGAAGCAAAATCATTTATCAAATATATATTGTTGAGAAGATAATCATTACTACAAATCAATTCTAGAAGATAACGAAATGCAAATGCTTTGTGATCATGTCAACCAGCCTACTTCTTTTGTTAAAGATTTAATCAATCAGTCTACTCCATTTACTGATGGTTTGATAAACCAGCCTTCTTCATTTGATAATGAGGTGGTTAGCCAGCTGTCTTTATTTGCTAACGATTTTGTCAACCAGTCTACTACATTTGCGAATAACTTGGTCAACCAGTCTTCTTTATTTGCTTATGATTTGGTCGGCCAGACTACCTCTATAGCTTATGATTTGGAGATCCAGCCAACTTTGTGTGATTTATTCAACCAATCATTTAGTCAATATTTTTACAAAATTGGCTCGAACTTAGCAAATAAAATCAAACAATCTTCATTTACTGCCGAAAAAACAGTGTGGAATGAAAATGTCAATTAAGAAAACTCCCTTAACATAGTCAAGATAACAAGTGAAGATATAAGAAATACCATAGCCTCCCTAAACACAAATACCTCATCGGGAAATGAACTCTTATCAAACAGAGCAATTAAATATCTTCTAAATGAGCTAATCTACCCACTGACGTGCCTTGTAAATCTTTCAATAAGAAATGGTATTTTTCCCACACGTCTTAAAATTGCTACGACTATTCCAATATACAAAAGCGGTCCCAAAAATGATATATCTAACTATCGGCCATTTAGTCTATTACCTATACTATCGAAAATATTGTAAAAAGTAATAAAAAACCAAATGGTTAAATTTTTGGATGAAAATAAAATATTATCAACGACGCAATATGGTTTTAGGGAAAACCTGGGTACTGGTGATGCTGTAGCTAAAGTAACAAATACAATTTAAAAAAAACTGGATGAAGGTAAAAAATGCTTGGCAGTTTTTATTGACCTTCAAAAAGCTGTTGATACAATTGACCATGTAATACTATTTTTTAAATTTAAAAAAAATGGAAGTACGGAGCAAGGTCTGACTGTACTCCAAAACTGGTTAAAACAAACTCCCTTACATTAAATGTGAGTAAAACTAAATATCTAACATTCTCTTAAAACAAAAGAGGTCAACCAACGAATGAGCATACACTCAAATTACATGAATGTCTAAACAAATATCCGCAATGTTCTTGCCTGCATATAGTCCAAACTAAAACAATTAAAAATCTTTGGATTTCAATTGACGACAAACTTCATTGGGATGCACACATCGAAGGAACCTCAAAAAAGCTAACAAAACTCATCTATTTCTTCAAAAAATTACGAAATATCTTGTCAACTACAGATCTAAAGAGAGTATATTATTTATTTATTTATTTATTTACGCCCTAATGGGCTTTTACAAAAGTAGTTAACAAGGAATACAGTTGTGTTACATAGTTTACAATAAATTATGATTTTTGATAAAATTAAGGTAAATTCAAATTAATAGTGTGGATTACGGAAAGCTAAATATGTATTAAGGAACATATACATATAAAAACAAAAGTGTATTCACTACAGAATTGTGAATTCATACATCTCAGTAAAATGATTAAAAAGATTTCGTTTCATAACTAATACGGAATCTTTAATTAAGCATGTCTACAATATTCCCAAATTTATTGCCAAAATGATGTAGTCTATTTATAGGTGTATGAGCTACATAGTTGGTTTTAAAATTGTCACAGAAAAATGTAGCACAATGTAGCTCTATGCCACTCTCTATTTTTTTTTATTTTTTTTTTTATTTTTTTTTTTAGGAATATGGAATAATAGGATGGGGCTCAGCATCATCAAACCATCTTAAACAACTAAAGAAAACTCAAAATTGGATCATAAAAACCTTATTAAAGCTCCCCTTAAGGACGCCAACTACTGATATTTTTAATCTGTTTGATGTTCCAAGTTTACAAAAAATCTATGCTAAAAATATTCTAGTTCATCACCTAAAAAATAAACCAGAGGCAAACCCCTCTCACGATAAAACCAGAGCGAAGCAAACAGACATACTAAATATTTCTAAATGTAATTCTACCTTTGGACAAAGAAGCTCTGAATTTTTAGCAATAAAATTATATAATAAGCTCCCTCTCAACATCAAACAAAGGAAAACGAAAAAAAACTACATTAAGGACATCAAATCTTGACTTAAGGAAATAACGGAAGAATAACTAGCTAATATATGAAAAAAATCATCTTAGTCGCTGAAAACGTATACTAACATATATAGTCCCCCTCAGCACAGGATCTCCTAGTGAGGAGGACTTCAATAATCTGTTTTAATTTTATATATATGTTTTTTTTCATGTGCCATACAAAAAAGTACCTAATTATTTAAAAAAGTAACTAAATAAAATTTTGAAAAAAAACTACTACATTTGCTTATGATTTTGTTAACCTGACTACTTCATGTGCTTATGAGTTTGTCAACGAATCTACTTCATTTGCTAATGATTCGTCTTACCAGTCGAAAACATATTCTGACGCTTTGGTCAGTAATTCTACAACCAACGCCAGCGGGATAACAATTTATTTATTTATTTATACTGGGTTTTTACAGATGTTCTCACTTACGAGCTATCCAGTTATAAAAACTCAGTTAAGTTACAATCTAAAAATTACATACACACAGGCAAAAATGCAATTAAATACAGGTTACGTAAAATTAAAAAACCAAACAAATAGTGAACTTTTTTTTGAATTTGTATAGATTATCGACGAAAATATCTACTTCAGCACAGCGATATTATGTTTGAATATATTCACGTGAAAAATGCTATGGTGTCTTAAACAATGGGAATTGGGGACATTTATTTCAATATTGCCAAGACATAATGAGATATGAAGATGGCCGTGGATAATTTTATTCAAACATAATTATTAGGTCAGTCAATTGCCTTCTTATTTTAAGTGTATTAATCTTAAAGTATTCACGACGTGCGTCGTATGATCTAAGATGATCATTTAGTCCACATTTGAAAGATAATAGTCTAAGCATTTTTTTTACTGATTCTAAAATGTTTTCATACTTGCAATAATGTTGATTCTAAATAGTGCTTCCATATTCAAGTTTACTTCTAATTGAGGCATAGGAAAGGGTTAGAATTGATAGAGGATCTTTGAAAGGTTTTAAATCCCATCATTTTAAGTGATTTGGACTTAATGTCATTAATGTGTAAATCAAATATAAATCTAGAATCAAGAGTAATTCCTAGATCTCTTATAGAAGACACTTTTTTGAGAATAATCTTATTAATAACATAGGAAAAATTCTTTATAACCTTATTTAGAGTAAAGTTTAAAATATTACATTTTTCAAAATTTAAGTGCATATCATTGACAGTACATCAGTTATTTAGTAAGTGTTATCCAATTAACCGACAATAGATCTTGTTGACATTTATTATAGTTTCCTTTCCTGAAGTTATAATTTGAATCATTTTTCTTATTTTCTAAGAAATTATTTTTATTTTGTTTTACCTTAATTTCAAATGAAGGGTGATAATTATCTAATTTGGCCTGGTGCTGTATGTATATCTATGTAAACTTTATCAGACAAAATAAGGTCTAATAAATTTTCATTTCCATTAAGTACATAGTTAAATTGATAGAAATTACAAATTGATAAAAGGTTGACAAGACTGTGTGCTTTCTGGCTTTTATAATTAGAAGGAGAAAGGACATTATTTTTAAACGAAGTGTCAGGTAACCATTTAGTTTCTGGCAAATGGAAATCACCTATAATAATGAACTGTGAATTGGAATTTGAATGCCTTAAATATAGATCCTGTAATTTAACGATCTGACTGCAATAATTATCAAGAGTTACATTAGTAGGAATGTAGATGACACAAATAAAAATTAACAAGTTTGAATGAGTATTGGACTTGATCACGAGCCATAAATCTTCATTGTCACTTTCCCACTCAGTTTTTCTAGAAACAAGAAGTTTTTTAGAAACGGCGGCTAGAACTCCACCACCTTCTTTAGACACAGATTTGGTGGACTCGCGATCTCTTCTAAATACTATGTAGGGTCAGTGGGCCGGTTGTGGCCAGTGGGCCGGTTCTGGCCATTTTCAACTTTACAAGTCGAAATATAAGCTAAATAAAATCGAATCTTTTTTTAACCCTATGGCAAAATGCATATTTGTCAATGGTCTTCGTTGACAAGTGACACAATAAATCTTATTGTTACCATTTTGTGTTTGGTCGATGCGAATAAGTGTTGCGGAATTTTTTATTGAGATTGTTATCCAAAACCTTAAGGAACCCACTGTAAGTAGGGAATGCAATCCCGGTATACCGGGATCCCGAAATACCGAGATCCCGCAGACATTTAGCGGATCCCGCTGGACTGGCGGGATTACAGAGAATTACCTTCAATTCACTTACAATGCGCTAATGACTATTGTGCACAACCAGCGTGGAAGCTGAACGAGCTTTTTCAGCCGCTGGCTACCTTGTGTCCAATATCAGAAGCCGTTTTTCAGATGAGACAATTAATACTTTAACTTTTTTACGAAGCTATTTCCAAAATAATGTTTAATTAAACTTATGATGCTCATTGTACAAGAATATTGTTTATCGTGTGAACGTTATTATTTAAATTTAAGTTTCGTTTCAGTTTCAGTGCCGGCAATCCGGGCGAATTTATTTTATTTTCATTTGTGCACATAGATTTCTTTTACCCACCTCACTAAACAAAGTCTTTTCCGAGGCGGGTATGTTATGTAAATTTATGTCGTATCTTATTCTTTGCCAATTTATGACTTAAACTTTACCTATGTCTAACTAAAGGTATACCTATTAATAAATCATTTAAAATGTCCCAAAGAACTTGTTTTATTATAGGTATAAATTTAAAAGTCTAAAAACAAGGTTGGTAGATCGAGATATCAGGTCTTTATACTATTGATTAGATATTATCTAAGTCCACTCTGCTGGATCCCGCAAATACCTGGATCCAGCGGGACTAAGATTGTTCAGTCCCGCAAATACCTGGATTGACATTTCCTGGCGGGATTGCATTCCCTAACTGTAAGTAATCTTAATATATATTTGTAATCTTTTTGATATTTTATTTGACAACAAGTTGTACCCATTATAAAAGGGTAAAAGTAATATGTTTTTGAGGTTATTTTTAGCAAATTGGTTGTTTAAACATGATTTTTCGATGTGGCCATTACTGACAAAAGAATTTATACAAATGTATGGGTTGTGGCCACGTTGGTGGCCACAAGTGGCTCCCATACAGTACTAGTTTTGGCCATTATCTTAAAAAATGTACATATCCGCTAATTTTGATATTTTAACTTCATAAATTATTATGTTTCTTCTTTAGAACTGTGAAAATGACTCCGGCAAATAAGAAAAAAGATGCTATTGAGCACTCAAAACGCATTTTTTTTTGTTATTCACCATCGAAAGTGATTTTGGCACTCGATGCTATAAAAGGAGGTATGAAGGTATCTACTGCTAGTAAAAACTACAAAGTAACCCGTAGTACTTTGCGTAACAAAATATGTGGACGTGCACCAGCGGCCTCAGGTCACGTAGGACCACAAGCTGTACTTGGTATAGAAATAGAGATGTCACTAGTCAGGTGGATTAAAGATTGTGCCCGGGCAGGTTTTCCAATTAACAGGGAATGTTTATTAGATTCCGATTGTTGTTACTGACAACATCAATACTCCTTTCATCAATAATCGCCCTGGGAGGACATGGTTTGAGTCATTTATGACGAGACATCCTGATTTAAGCAAAAACATGCAGAGTACATAAACAAGGCACGCGCATTGATAACCGAAGAAAAAATCAGAAACTGGTTTGAAGAAGTCATTAGTTTGTTAGGACCTAATGGATGTTAGATTTTTGAAGATCCTGCTCGAGTATGGAACTACGATGAAACTTCATTTTTCTTAGCCCCCAAAGGTGGACTTGTCTTAGCGACGAAAGGCGAACATGTTTACGACACTTCAAAAAACAGTGATAAAGAAAATATCACTACTCTGTTTACAGTAAATGCTCTTGGAGAACTAGCTCCACCTCTGACACTTTACAAATACAAAAGAATGAATTCAGATGTAGTTCAAAATGCATTTAATCGTTGGTCTATTGGTAAGACAGACAAAGGGTGGATGACTGCTGAGTCTTTCTATGAATTTATTGGTAATGTGTCCCTGCCTTATCTCAAAGAAAAGGGTACAATACGATAAGACTGGATTCCACAGGTAAAGCCGTCGGGTTTCGAAGAACTAGATCGAACACCCCTGGAAGGAGGTTATGTCCTGGTTGAATTCAAGAATCCCAAAGCCACTTTTTATTATGTCGGCAAAATATTGCGTTCAAAAGACGAAGACAACGACTTCGAGATAAGCTACCTGAGAAAACATTATACCACTGGTAGCCAATTCACAATGCCACAAATTCCTGGTTTGGCATCTGTTGCTGAGATTGATATTTAAATGATATTGCCACCACCATTATTTACAGGTACAAGCAAAAGGCAAAATTCTTTTTATACTTTCGAAATCGAACTCTCAGGTCTAAATTTGCGCTAAATCTTATTTTTGTATAAGTTTATTGTATAACTTGAATAATAAACATCGATTTATAATCATTACTGTGTTTAATTTAGATAAAAAATGTAAGTTCCCTACATAGATTCATGTGGCCAAAACCAGCACACGGGTGTGGCCAAAACTGATTAAATTGTGGCCACAACTAATGCATGTGTCCAGTTCAATGAAAAAAAATATTTAAAAATAATTAAAGAACTGTTACTGGATATATTTACATATATTAAAGACAGGTATTTTTATTGTACATTAATGTTGGAAAAATTATAAGTTACATTTATGTGCAAGTTTGGTGCTCATTCAAAAACGAAAAAATCCTTAAGGTGGCCACAACCGGCCCACTGACCCTATCTGTCATCAAACAATTCTTCACTGAATACTGTTGAGTTCAACCATGTTTCGGTAAAACAAATGATGTGAAAAGTTATTAATTAAAATTTCATTACGTACACTGACAGTCTTTGTTCGAATACACCTCACGTTTTGATAAAATATATTGAATGTACCAACAGTAAGTAACCCGTCATCTTTTTTCTGTATGATTAGACGCCATAGTCGGTCATGCCAACTTGCATATCAATCGCGGCTTTTTGTGCAGGGCAGACTATATCTCCCGTGGCATTGTTTTTCTGGTTTCTTGAAGCGAGTGCAGGTCGCGCAGATCGCAGCTTGTGATTTCTTGGGGAAATCCATAAAATCATGTCCGGTCAGAGCGCAGTGGCGACAAGTTTGTAATTCTTGTGTGCAGAATTTTCTGGTATGGCCGTTCTGGTGGCACTGGAAACATCGTGTGGCTCCTTTGTAATCGCGGGTGCGGCAGGCGTTCCACCCAAGGAAGCATAAGCCGCTATCTATTAATACCTTTCTTCCTACTGGATGACACGTAATTATCATATTCATAGAGCCGGAATCTTTTTTGCCGAATAGGGATACTCTCCTCATTGTACGTATGTGATCTTCTTTGGAGAGGTTGCATTTCCCATTTATATTATTGTCGAATATTTCTTCAAATAGAATCACTCGTGGGTTCGCCTTTCGGTACATCATATACTACTATTTTAGGGAGTTTTCCCATTGGGCTTATCATTTTGATCCCTTTGGCGTTCAATTTTTCTTTCACCTTTTTGATATACTCCACTCCTCCGAAATTGGTTGTTTGTATTGCAATTCCTGCGCCCTTTATTTTTCGGGTCCTTACCACCTGAAATCCATCTGTTTTTGGGTTTAGAATTGAGGTAAGGTTCATCTTGAGTTCCTCAGATGTCTTCCCTTCTGGTATATTCGGGTAAAATAGAATGGTTGGTCTTAAGGAAGGGAGTTCTCTCTCATAATCATTCATTGAGATCGATTTTGAGGCAGAAACTACTGACTTAAATGCAGGTGCGCCAGCAGTTGCTCCTGTATAAGTATTTTTATTAGGATTTTTCTCAGATGTGGGAATGTTTGATAGATTGGCTGTATTTTTCTATGAGCTTGTCCAATTTCCCTTCAATTCCCTTTTGGACCTCTGAAAAAGTTTGAGCAGTATTATCCATCGCATTTATAATCACCATTTTCCTAATTTTTTCTAGAGCACTGTTGATGGCAGATCGATCCTCTCTGTTAATAATATATTGTTTTTCCCTTATTCATTATTTGCTTGATGCTGTCTATCAGAAGCAGTATAGGATCTAGAATATTCATAACATTAAAATGGTTTGTCTCCATTTCACTTTCAATCCTATCATTAGTGGGGTTTAAAATAACTTCAGTTTGGTTTGTGGGACTTGATGCAGACCTGACACTTGAAAGGTTTTCCATCTCCTGCGCATTGTGGACTTGGTTTGCTGATTCAGACAGGCGCTCACCACGGAGACTCCTAAAAGGAGACTCCGATCGTATGTGAGTAAAGCGAGGCAGCGAGTTCTCCATGTTCGTGCACGCTAGCTCGGTATAGTATGATTGATATTTTAGCAGAATCATCCTCAGACTCAGAAGAGCACATGAAGAATTGTTTTTTTCCCGTGACAGTAAATACCGTCACGCACTTCAAAGAATATCCATAAACCGAAACTTTGATGTTTAGAATTTGTGTATGGTTTCCTCAGATTTACTGATTTTCTATGGTTAAGTTTAGATGATCTTCAGTAGTCACCAATCTAAACCGTTTTTGGTATTTGTGATTTATATCTGTGATTTTACGTCTCAGATTCCATTTTGCTAGCTTCTAGTTAGGTAGACTAACGAGTCTCCAATAGAATACGCGTAGTATTAAATAAATCCCTGATTAATATAAAAGAACCACTTATTTATAAAACTCCTTCCAAGACGAGTTGGAGACTGTTTGTGCGAACACAACAATTACATAAAAAAATCCCATACATTGGAAAACCTAAGATATTAATTTGCCATAAGAGGATAATTACTTCCTTCCCTGCTAATAATCTTGGAATTGAATGCAACACGATTTTAATCAGTTAACAATGGAGTTCTGGTACTTACCTTTGATAAGACTTAATGCGATCGTGTAAAAAATTAGGAGATCCGGTAAGATTGCAAGTCTGATTCAAGGGTCTGTAGTAAGCGTTCAAAAAGAAGATGAAGATGGTTTGGAAGGGACGCAGGAGAAATACTTAATGCAATGCAGATGTAGACACGCTCGTTGCTCACTGACCAATAGGATGCATGATCTGGGCAACAAGTATGGGGGTGCTATTGATTTATTTATTGGCTCCATTTATAGAATTAAGCATAATATATATCAACACTTTGTCGAATCCTACAAATTAGAGTAGCGTTGGTAAATTAGTTTTAATGATTTGTCTTATATGTAGTGTTGTTTTAATTTCTTTTTTACTTTATGTTACTCTTACGTTTTACTAATATTGCTTCATATTTGGTTTATTTAAATTTAGTTTTCTTTTTTTAATAATTAATTCTTTATATTTTCTTATTTTACTTGTAATCACAATTTTACAATTGTGTATTTTGTACCTACTTTACAATGGATTACATCTATTTACTGGCAGTATCTCCTGTATAATTCAGATATTTTCCTATGTACACTGCATCATGTATCACTTTTATGTAAAAGCCCTTTTACATAAAAGTGATAAATATCTCTGCCCCGGAGCGAGATAGGAAATCGAATTAAAATCAATGTAAAGTAGTTTTTTGACAGTAACATTGTGATACACAGTAGTTAATGGTTAAATTTTTATTTTTTTAATTTAAGGAGGTTAATCTTTTAACCTGCTCACACTTGATGCAAAAAAAACAACATATATGTGTTATTCTCCTTAAAGAAAATACCTAATCAGAAAGTTAGTGTTACAATACACGACGAAAAATGTGATAATGTAAACTGTAAACAACACGATCCTATTTGTACTGTAATCAACTCTTCTTCTGAAGTTAAATATCTCGGTGTGATCATTGATCAAAACCTGATTTACAGCTCTATTAAGAACCAGGATTGCAGGACTGAGGGGAAGGATAAACCATTCCAGAAATATTCTTATCATAGAATCCCGTCTGACTTCAGGATCGAGCATTGAAGACCATTGGAGAAAGATACTTGCTTCCACAATCTTAGATCCGATGGAATCCCGTGCTTCTCTGCTTTAATCTCATTTTTTAATTTTTAATTTTTATTTTCTATCTATTTTTCTATTATGTAAATACTATCTGTACTTATACCTTCTATGGGATGTGTGGGATTGCACTCACCTCCCCACATCCTCGAATAAAGAATTTATTTATTATTTAAGGCCCCATCTGTGCATCATGTGGGCACAGCGGCTATGGGAGCACCTTAACCTATTGATGTCGGACCAGGTTTTGCGAGGCAATGAGAACCCAGGCTGTCTCTCGGTGGGGTCCTGTATGAGATGGACATTTCCCACGTTGGCCGTTTGCCACTCAAGTTTCCACCTATCTTCTGGGGTGAGAGGTAATCGGAGGAGCCTCTCTCCTTCCAACCAGAAAGGCTTTCGGGACTTCAAGCAGCATGCCGCGCCAGGTGGGAGACGACATCTTCGTGTGTTGCAATTTCTCGCCAATTTTACAAATATGGCAAAAAAGTCCCGATAAACTGCTTTTTAGCAGTTTGTCTAGCGGATTCTTTACATTAGCAATCTTATTATAGTGAACTTACAGTTACATTTTTACAATTATATGTATAAAACAAAAAAAAAATATTTTTTTACAGAAATATAGCAAAAGAAAATTATGGAAAACATAAATAACAATTTTAAAAGTCTTTAGAATAATATATCATTGTAAGCTAATACAAATTCATTCTTTCTGTTAGCCAAGTCTTCAGTAAGTTCACCAATTGTTTGTTTTGGGCACAGTTTTTAATTTCAGCAGGTAACATATTAAAACAACTGGTAATCATATAGTTTATTACATGATCCTGGCAGGACAATTACAAGACAGTACCTACCATATTATTGTAGCAATTCTTCTATAACGTCGCAGTATGCACAGTCGCAGTCGCCTATGAAACGAATCCAAAATTTGGGAAACATATACTCCGATGTTGTAGATATATTTAGCTCAACAATGTTGCAATATTATATGTTGGGACATCAAA
Source organism: Hesperophylax magnus (assembly GCA_026573805.1). Classification (NCBI taxonomy): domain Eukaryota; kingdom Metazoa; phylum Arthropoda; class Insecta; order Trichoptera; family Limnephilidae; genus Hesperophylax; species Hesperophylax magnus. The sequence continues at coordinate 8,709,381 of JAIUSX010000005.1, read as the reverse complement.
TAGAACTGATTCATTTGGTGAAATGTAAACCATTACAAACCGAGTTAAGACTAAGTATGCAAAATGTAGTTGTTCGATGTCTGATCAATAAAAATTATTTCTTTCTGTTTTTCTCGTTATAATAATATATTTTGTGAAATATACAAATATAATTGTAATTGACAAATATGCATATACGTATAGAATATGCATATGTCCTTTATGCATATTCTGCGACAATATAACTACAGGGTTTTCCAATAAGAGGTGTTATTTTGAATAGCCCGCTATTTCGGTAGATGTTACTTTTGAAGCTGTCATTTTTTGACATTTGACAAGTAGAAACTACGCCATTAATAAAAATGGAACCATACACGCTTAAACAACACATTGAAATTATTAAAATTCACTTGAGTGAATCAAATGCAAATAATCTTGAGTGATGAGGCCCATTTCCACCTCGGTGGCTTTGTCAACAAGCAAAATTGTCGCATCTGGGGCTCGGAAAACCCAAGAGTTATTATTGAAAAGCCTCTCTATCCTCAACGTGTGAATATATCAAATTACCTTTCCTCTCTCAATAGTTTAAAATGATGGAAACCCTTGAAAAGTGAAATACAAAAATATTTAAAAACATTTTTATAGAGTTGGGTTCCGGTTTTTAAGTTATCAGGGAGAAGGTTAAAGATTTCGGGAGATAGGAAGATAGATGAATTTTATTTCTGATTATGTGATAATAATTATAATATTTGGATCATTTGTAAAGCGCAGTTTTTATGCAAAATCACCTCAAGGGCGCTGTAAAAATCTACTGTACATTTCTACAATGATCTATGTTATTACTAACTATATAAAGAGATAATATACAGTACCATACTTACCTGGTAGATCACTTGAGATTAAAACTTAATTAACATTATCTAATTGTTGATTAGCGAAATTTAGATACAGGATTTAGGACATAATTGGAAATTTGGATTTAATTGGACTTTCCGGTCTTTATTTTAATAATATATATTTATATTCTTTAATGAGCGTGTTTAGGAAAGGAAAAGCAAATTTTATGCTAGGCGGTACTACAGTACAAGGTTTTGATCAGAATTCACTTTCCTAAATGTGATTCGTCCCTCAAGATAAGACAGATTTCGAATAATGTAAATCCAATAAGAAAAGTGTGATTAGGATGTATCATAGGCAATACAAGAATGCTACTCTGAAGAATGGTATATTTAATTTAAGGGTTTTAAGCTTAAAAAAATAAGTTTTTAGTTTATACCTGAATTCGGTTGTACCTACTTGTTATGGATCTTAGTTCCGCATTGAGTTTATACCAAGCCTTCGGCCCAGATGCTCCGAAAGCGCGATCACCAAACTTAGTATTTGTCTTGCGCTTAGGTTCCATCAGTCTGCCTACAGCTGATGATGTTGCTGATCTAAGAGTTGACTGTTTAAGAGCAGAGTGTTTTCCGGGACGCATAGTTCAGAGATGTAGGGTGGGGCCATTTCATTGATGGATTTAAATACCATCCAGCACAATTTATACTTGTACAATTCCTGTACAATTACCTGTACAATTCTTTAAGGGCACTTGAGCCAATAAAGGTTACTGTAGTACATAGTTCAGGTACAATTGTAATGCCAATTGGTTATAGTTCTGGTGGTCTGATTGTGTTGTAAACTTACTACTATAAGTACCTTGTTTTGTTGGTGATAAGGAGAAGATGTGATAAACTTTGTCCTCTGTTAATGTAAATAGAATTTAAAATGTAAATTTCGAAATTATTGTAAATACCTAAAAATCAACAAATAGATGTTTATACATAAATGCTTTTTTTAAACGTACGGTATACGTCCCGGTAACGGATCACCATCGAGAATCAAAATGTTGCTTGAAATGGCTTATCATCTTTACAATATCGAGTCGATATCTACTAATACTAAATTATAGGTTGATTCTATTTGATTTATAACTGATTTCAGTAAGGCGTTCGACAAAGTTGATCATTATTTATTACTGTATAAACTCGGTATAGATTTATCACTATACCAATGGTTAAAATATTATTTAACGAAAAGAGCTGTTAAAATTGGTGGCATATCATCATATAAATTCATTGCTACGAGTGGCGTTCCGCAAGGGTCACAGTTAAGACCAATCTTGTGTTTGTTATTTGTTAATGATGATTTATATATTTTCATTGATGTTCATGTCCTGATGTTTAGATGATTTAAAATCATTAAATTCTATGATGTCCAGACCGATGTTGGTAACGTAATAAACCAGAATAGACGTTCACTGGCAACACTGACATATTAACTTCAATATACATATGAAGTCCATGTGTAGTTAGTTTATCAGGTCTTAAGCTATAAATAAGAACGTAAAGCTAGAACGGAATCAATTGATAGCGTCTTAGATGAATTAATTAAATCTGTCGATCGTGTATACGATTTCTTTCTGTTCTAAGAGCTTAGTTAGTTCACCCCCAATCAATAATAAGACTTTTTGACATCTTTTCCGACACCTTGAAGGGCGCGCCTCCGCGCTAAAAGTAGCGGCTTTTGCGAACCGACTGCGGAAATCATATTCTGACCGTGTTCGCAAATATCGCTAACTGACCATAGATGACGTTGATCGTTTCGATTTCGTCAATATCGTATTGAGATATGTTTTTTTGTCGATCATCCGTGCTAGACCTACAGATTGAATAACCAGTTAAATTATTTTACTTTCTTATCTCTTTTTCTTCCCCACTACCTTCTATAAATACTCATTGGCTTAGAAATATTTTTTGAATTGAAAACAAATCGTCATGCAAGTGGCTCTTTGTCAATAATAACTTAATTTTAATGATTGTTATTCAGAAGAAATATGCTAACATTTTCCTTATACTCAATAATGTGGGGAAACTCAGACGTTACTAATCCAAGAAATATGTTACTAGTATATTTTCCCTGCTGTTAAATTAAATTATTTGCATTACAAAAAGTAGTGGTTCACGATTAGTACGATTATTACGATTATTGTGATTTTTACGATTATCACGATTATTACGATTATTATGATTTATACGATTATCACGATTATTACGATTATTATGATTTTTACGATTATCAACAATTATTACGATTATTATGATTTTTACGATTATTACGATTATTATGATTTTTACGATTATCACGATTATTACGATTATTGTGATTTTTACGATTATCACGATTATTACGATTATTATGATTTTTACGATTATCACGATTATTACGATTATTATGATTTTTACGACTATCACGATTATTACGATTATTTTGATTTTTACGATTATCACGATTATAACGATTATTGTGGTTTTTACGATTATCACGATTATTAAGATTATTATGATTTTTACGATTATCACGATTATTACGATTATTATGATTTTTACGATTATCACGATTATTACGATTATTATGATTTTTACGATTATCACGATTATTACGATTTTTACGATTATCACGATTATTACGATTATTATGATTTTTACGATTATCACGATTATTACGATAAAACAATACAATAACAACACGTCAACTCACCAGGAGGGCGATTCTCGTTCTACTTAACGACACTAAAATCGTCCTTACATTCAAATTAACGATTTTTCTCGGTTTATTCTTATGAAGCGATTCCGGTTCTCTCGATGACAGATGGAATCCTTAGATTTTCGATTGCGCGCGAAAACTTTTAGCCTTACGCGAAGGGGACCCCTAGACCTGTCTTTCGGCGGCCGAACGCTAGCATTCGCGGAGAATTTGCTTCATTTAATTGTGACGTTTTGACAATTAGCAATATTTGCGTAGTTTTAACAAGAGAAAACTTAATATTATCGTAAGTATTGACTGTAAACATGATTAGTGACTTGTTTGTGGCACAATAATGCTATTAAATGAATTGAATAAGGTAATTGCGATGTTTGTAAAGTACGTAACATGTCGAAAGCCAGATAAGTGATTTAATTTACAATAAACTACACATACCATTGAGGATTTCTACATAAATAATAATAAGTTTCAGATAAAATGGCTGCAGGGCTGGTGCTGGAAATTGTGGGTTTTGAAGTTTACCACAACGAAATAAGAATCCCTTTCCGTATCTTAAGAGACGCCCAAAATCCCATGGAAATGGGGCAAACAGAGTTCCTGAATTTATTCAGAATATCTAATGAACTCGTTATCCCCTATCTTACAACCGAGAAGAAAGCATGGACTGTCTGAGTGGGGCTTGGCTGTCTGTCGGTCGTCGGTTAGCCGATGCATATTAAATGTTTCATCGGCTATCAACGACACACTACTCCAGACGTGGGTTAAATTTCCTTTGACTGCTGCAGATAGGCAAAAAGCCAAACAAATATTTGAGCAGTCCGGTGATCCTTTCCCTGGTACTATAGTAGCAATTGACTGCACTCGTATAGCTATCGTTGGTACTGCAGTACAGGAATATATGTACTGCAATCATTACGGGAATCGCTCCTTAAACGTGCAAATGGTGAGATCTTCATATGCACAAGAAAGTCATATTATAATAAAAAATGAACATTTCAGATTTGTGATCCGAACTTGGTTACCTTGGATGTAAATGCAAAGTGGTGAAGCTGCGTTCCTTGTGTTATGGAACTCCGGCATGAAATAGGAAAACTCATAGCTCATAGGGAAAAATAATTCATGACATGTAGTACATAATAAACGTTTTATTGACAACACATAATTATAAATAATTTTTCAACAAAAACAAGTACACAACAAATTATATATGCTTCCGATTTTATTGTCCGGGTTAAATCTTCCCCATAGGAAAAACTAAACCCTTCCACTCACTTTTCCACAAATGATCATCTAGTCAATCAACATTATGTAAGTGCATTATATAAGCAAAATAAATACAAAACAATACAAGAACAACACGTCAACTCACAAGAGATCAAATGGGAAAATAATTCACCGTCTCCAGATATTTTCATATCAGAGGGTTCGGCTCGGTAGAACTTCTAACAGGGCCTATAAATCCTACTGATCCCTCAACATAAATATTAAAAAAATCTTTTGTTATCCTACATGTATTCAAAATGACAGACTTTTGCATCTTTATATATAATTTTTTTGAAAGATCTAATACGCCTAAATTTTGAATTAGAGAGCTAGGTATAATGCCAGTAGCCGAAATAACGAATGGTAATATTTTTATAGTCTGAGAATGCCAAATTCTTTTTATTTAATTTCCTAAATCTGTGTATTTTCTTATTTTTTCATATTACAGATTTTTGAATATTACAGGAATTTGGAATAGCGACATCAATGATATAAGTTATTTTTTAAATTTTGTCATGTAAAACTATATCGGGTCTATTATGACTAATCGCTCGGTCTGTTAGTATAGTTTTATCATAATATATTTTATAAAATTCGTTTTCTAAAAATGAATTTGGTTCGTATTCATAATATGGTACTATATTACGGCAGTCAATCAAGTTATGTTTAATTACCAAATTTTGGTGAATTATTTTTAAAACTTGATTGTGCCTAAATGTATACTCGGACGATGCTAATATAGAACATCCCGATATAATATGTTCTATAGTTTCCGGAAAAGCCAAACATTTTCTACACAAATCATCAATTTGATTTGTATCTTTGATTATATGCTTTCTATAATTTTTAGTATTAATGACTCTATCCTGAATGGCAAGCATAAATCCTTGTATTTCTGCGCTCAACTCTCCAATACTCAACCATTTGTTTGACGAAAATTTGTCAACATACGTTTGGTTGAGATAATTGAAGTTTTTTGCGTGTAAAATTTTATTTGACCAGGAATCTAATAATTCCTGGTTGGGATTTATAAAAATGTTGGCATTCTCATCGTATAAATTTAATCATAGAACGGGAAACATTATATTTAGTTCAAAGATATTGATATATAATATTCGATTTAAAAACAAAAAGAATATGTGTATGAGTCTGCATGAGCGACCCGAATTATAAATTCATACGTCGTGTAGCACAATCCACGCAGGATAAGCAGAATCGATGAACCAGTTTTCTTCACCAACATAGCGCCGTTCTGCTAATCCATCAGCTTCTCATCAGCTCTGCTCTCGTTTCGGTCTGAAAAATTTAATAACTATTAAATTGATATCTCTAATAATTTTTAATTGATCTTACGAACATTATAAAATATAATTTAAATAACACGCTCGCTCGCGCTAGGCCGCAAACAGCAGCAGTATGGGGGGGCCGACGCTCCGTGGAGACGATCGGACGAATCTCTTGGCGTAGGGCTGAGTCTCAACGGATCGCAGCATGACGCTGCTCTACCGGGCACAACACCCTGCCAGGTACGAAGGTCGTCTGCGGACGATTCCGAGTTCCGACGTCGAACTTAAGCTTGGTCAGAAGCGGGGCGCCATCGCGCCGGGACATTTAACCACGTTGCGCAGTGCTCGCCTCGCCTCGTCGGGCTTCGACGGAGGCCCCCGCGGACGGGGGCCTCCGTCTGATAGATGTCACATTGTTTAGAGAGCCTTTCGACTCGCGGAACTCACATCACGTATCACCGCCCGATTTGCCTAGGCGGGATACGGCCTTAGAGGCGTTCAGGCCTAATCCTGTGGATGGTAGCATCGCACCACCGGCCGGTCGACCGAGTGCGTGAACCAAATGTCCAAAACTGCCGTTCCTCTCGTACTGAGCAGTATTACTATCGCAATGATCGGTCATCAGTAGGGTAAAACTAACCTGTGGTTTTCCTGCGAACGTAGATTAAATGGACGTGAAGCTACTTTATTTGTATAAAGAATTACCTGCTACGAATCGAGGTCTTCTCCTTGGCTGGCTTGGGGAGGGGGAGGTCTGTCTACTGTGGGCTTGTCACGGGGTATTCACCCAACACTCCACTGCATCTCTACCGCTAGCATCTCTACAAGTACAGGAGGCTCATCACTCTCATCAGCGACATCCACGTGCAAGAAGAGATCTCTATGAAATAAATAAACGTATCAAATTGTATCTTATGAAATTTGATTATTTAGTAAAACATATTATATAAACTAACAAATAAATTTGTGTATACACATATCAGATATTTTGACTCGGCATATCCTCTCTGCCAAAGGTATCTTGTGTTTAACCGCTATGCATTTCGACACACAATATCAGTTGTGTACTTGTTAAACATGATATAGCACCATAAAACATAAATAAACTACGTACATCGTCATTGGGAAGGACTTTGGGCACATCTAGTCCTTCAATTGACTACACATTGTCGAACAGGCACTATTCAAAGTGGATAAATAAACTTACTTTTTGCCATTGGATTATAGTCTTGTGTGGAGCAGCATTATTTAATTAATCTCCTAGGTTTTAAATGTCGTCTCCATTTTAAAAGATTGGCTCGGCTGTCATGGATCCGCCAGCAGCATTTATCGAATTGTCTTGACCGTGCCACTCTGTTGCTGCACACTGAAATTGAATTTTACGACAATTGATGACATGTAACTATTACACACTATTCTTAGGTTTCAAACACAATGATGTACACGAAAGATAATAATAAAATAGCTGTCTCACTTTTTGACCTAAAAATGCAATTGTACACAGACATAATACGTTGTTAATTCCGTTTCAGTCTGGGGTGAAAAGCATCTAAATGATAGCATGCTTTTACTTACAACATATAGCTTTTGCTTACCTCATTTTAAACAATTTTGTCAAGTTAATTAGCAAACGAACACGAAAACGTTGACAACATAAATCAACTTGGGTGACAGTTAGCGACGTTAGTTCGACACCAAACGTCACTTTAGAAGTGGTGAATCTGTAAAAAAGTCATTACTATCCAGCGAGGTAGGTACCTTTTTACAAAACGTAAATCTTCGATAAATGGCTTATTTATGTCATTCATAAATAAAATAAGCAGTTATTAAAATGCATTATAATACAAAGTATTTGTTTTTTTAAGTTTTAGTTAGAAACCTTGCGTCACTTAATTATATTTCACCAATTTGTGTTTTCAATAATCTCTTAACAATTTCTTAACCACGCTTCTTTAGGATTTTTTACTAGGTCTCTCCAAAATCGAACTTGTAAGGATATCAAAAGAACGAGAATCGCTTAATAGTTAAGAAAAGATGTTGCAAGCGACGGACAGCTATCTTTCGCAAACGATAGCAGTCGTTGACGAATGCTATCATTTAGCTTAAGGCTAAAAGAACGAGAATCGCCCTCCAGAGATCAAATGGGAAAATAATTCACCGACTCCAGATATTTTCATATCAGAGGGTTCGGCTCGGTAGAACTCCTAACTGGACCTATAAATCCTACTGATCCCTCATCATCTCTGATGGTTTGTGAATAATGTTTATGTCTCTATTGTTTATATCTCTATTATGATTTGATTTATATCTACAACTTCTCTCCATGGCTATAAATGGATTGTTTTGTAAATTTTTCGTTTTATATAATCTTTTGTTTTGTATAAATTTTTAAATTCATATTCCTTTCTTACAAATTTAAATAACTAATATCTGGGGGTCAATGTGTCCGAGAGTAATAGAGTCCATCCCCACCACTGCAGTGCAATGCGATGAGTCGATAAAGAGTCCTTCGGGAGATATCAAAACGCATCCCTCAAAGAGTCTCTCCTGATCTGACCCGCCAACCAGTAGATGACAACCTAGACAAACTTTACATCCATGAACCCGGGCACCCCTGCCAAGTAACCAAAAGTAGCGAAACACTTGGGATGACCTATGGCAGGGGTGTTGGTACACCTCTCAAATTTTAAATTAGTCTATGTTTGTGGTATATTTATACCATTGATATTAAACTAAATTAAATTTTCACCAAAAGTTTGTACAAAACGATATATTTTTTAAATATTTTGCTTTCCGTTCTCGTTACTTTTACGTTTTATTTACAAGTTTCCGCAAATACCAGATTACTAGTAGTCGGTATTTTTTTCAGTGCAGAAATTCTGGGACTAACTAAACTACCAGAATTGTCATTCCCTTATTGCAAAACTAGCTAACTAGCTAACTAACTGATTTTTTTGTAGAAATACTTCTTCTATAGATGACTACTAAAAAAATCCCTTTTCGATTCTCTATTTATTTATTTATATATATATACGCCTAAAAAGGCTTATTGTAATAAGGATGGTTTGAAGCAGTCATAAGTCTGTCGTCATTGCACAAACAGAATTTTGCTACAATAATAATGGTTGGAAGAATAAATTCACATTTGGTTGCATGTTTTATTTTTAACGTTTTTCAATATTTTTTTACACAAACACAAACAATTTTGAAATTGCTGCAAATAATCGTAGATTCCTCTTATTTGGTCGCCGTAATCGTAGTCGCAAAAAATATATAAATTAAGCAACTAATCGTCGGTATAAAAAAATACCCATACACGAGTAATAAATACTAATTGCATTGATGAAAGATCTATAGAAGATGTGTAAGATTGAACAGATTATTATTTTTATTCGTCTTTCTTTCTTGCTTATAAGATTAAGTGAGTTTAAGCCACAAAAAATGCTATTTCTCAGTGACGTTTGAGAAAGAAACTCTTGTCAAAAGTTAATATACACGGTGTCCGGAAACTGGCATTACAAACGGGAAGCTGGTGAATACTAATTACATTAAATCTGGAGTCAATTTTGTGACATATATTTTTTTTTTATTACAGCTATTGTTTTTGAGTCCGGAGTTGGAATTTTTGTATTGGTTGCTAAGCGTATTAATATCTTTTTAAATGCGTCAAATATTATATTATGATAATACAAATTATAATTATTTTACAATATTCAAATGCTTATGTACAGTAGTCTGCCTCGCTCGAGGCAAATATAAAAAAAAATAATGGAAAAGTCAGTAAAAGTATTGTAGTCACGTAATAAAATTTAATGCTTAATTTTTCCATATTTTAAGGATGTTCAAGGAGTATATTTAAATAAAATTAATTACGCAGATGATATGGTTCTTTTAGCACCGTTACTTAGCGCACTAATCAAACAAATCGTAACCTGTTTAAATCAATCTTTATGGTTTTCAAATGTAAAAACGAAATTATGCAAACACCTTCAGTATGGCTAGACGGAAGGAAAATGGATGTTAGTCGTAGCGTCAAATACCTGGGACATATTATCACAGACGACCTGAAAGACATCGAGGTTATGGAAAAACAAAGAAGAGTGATATCCGTTAGAGCAGGTATGCTGTCAAAGCGTTTTCACTTTAGCAGTACAAACCCCAAAAGAGGATACTATTCAACAACTGCACTTCGCTGTACACGTCAGCACTGTGAATTGATTATACTGCATCAAAGCTAAAAGTATTTTACAATAATGCCAAGTGTTCCGCCTACCGAAATACTGCAGCGCTACAGAAATGTTCTTGGAGGGACGAGTGCACTCTTTCAGAACGCTTCTCTGCCAACACATGGAAGCTAACAACGCAGACTACGCCAATCAAATAACACAATCATCACTGCCATGGTTGCCTGGATGGAGTCCCCCCTGATGGTCCTCTGGAGACGGGAGATGTTCAAATATCCTCCATAAGCGGCTGATAGCACACATTGATGTATGAAAGAGAAATTCTGGATAACTAAGGTTTGCAAATTTCACGAACATTGATATATTATATTTAGATGAGACACGAAGCGAAAAAATAGGTTCCGCTTTTTTACCTCCAACTTACCTCTAACTCTCCCAAGGCTCCAACTAAAATTACCGAATCTGTTCTACGCGCACCGCTTATCGCGTTCTAACAGTGGAACAAATTTCGATGAGATATTAGTAAACAGTAGCGTCTCATTGTAGCTCTATGGAAAGAAGATTGTCTGTGTTTTCCATACAAACGTTAAGTTCCAAGATTTATTAAATTTTGAGCAAAAAATTTTAATTAACTTTTTTTTAAATAAGAACTAGGTAAGAAATTTAAAAAAAAAACACCCCAAAACCCTTTTTGACACTCAATGAAATTTTGTACACTTGACATTCAAAATAAGAGGAAAATTACTACATCTGATTTTGAAAAACTCTACATAACCACTGGAGCGCTTCGTGTTGCGCAATCAATTCAGCCATTCGATACAATTAACATCATTCCTCAAAATATTAGTAAAAAAACAATATGAAATGATTACTGCGGTTTATAGCCAGTGAATCCACCTAGATTTCACAGTTTATTCCATATTTTTAGACTCAATAAGTACTCTAGGATGTACCTACAGGTACTACTAAGATATTGCGCAATACTTGCAGCCTGCTTTTATCCAACTGTTCTAATACGTTTTTCTTCTAATTCAGTTTCAAAGTTAAATAATTTGGGGTTTTTGGTAAAATTACTTTTGAATCCCTTCAAATTATTCGTAATCGGGTTAAAAACGGGACTGCAGGCCCTTAACGAATTGATAGGCTTCCTGTTAAGCTTTTAAAAAAAAAAATATGAATTATTGCGATGTCGGAACACGTGTTCATAAAAATCATTATATTTTCGCATTTTATATTATTGAGGCAAACGCAGGTGCATAAAAACTTGTTCCGATGTATATTCTATTTTAAATTTTCGTTTGAGAGACGCTTATATTGTTTTCAATGTTTAAAATAATCCTTAGTGATGGCATCATTCGACAATTTTTCGACTTAAAGCGATGCACTACGTCGTGTAATATTTTGAATCGAGCCGCTATCAATAACACACCTTACGTAGATGGCGATAAGGCTTAAATTCCCGCTTCACACCATCCACCTATTTTGATTTATGCAAGAAAAAAACATGGCCAAAAAGTGCCTTTTATATTATTTTGTGCAGAGATGTGCAAAATGGGTACCCAAAACCATTTGAAATGCAAAATGGAAATGGGTCAAAACTTTTCCATTTGAAAATGCAAAATGCAAAATGGTTTTTAGAAAAGCATTTCAAATGCAAAATACCTATTTTCAAAATGCATTAAAAATGCAAAATGGTTTCTCAGGTCAAAAAATTAAAATAATTATAGAATTTTAAAAAAAATTTGTCATTTAATAATGGATATCAATGTAGAACAAACATATTACATGATGGTAAATCCAAAAACACCACGATTACAGATTATGAAACTACAAAAAATTTGCGCGGGACTAATGTTGCCAACGTAAAAACATAGAAACTGCTATCTAACATTTAATATTACAGCGTCGGCCATGTTCAGTATTTTTTGTAATGGTATCACTCAATTGCCAGGGCTCCTACCAGGGAGCAACTTGACAAATGTAAATTATCTCTCATAGCGAGGTTGAGGACTGACTGATGTTTGGGGCTTATGAAAAAAAGATGATCGGAGAAAGTAGGAAGAATGTTGCAAAAAAGCATTTAAAATGGAAAATGCATTGAGAAAAGCATTTAAAATGCAAAATGCAAAATGGTTTTTAGAAAAGCATTTAAAATGCAAAATGGAAAATACCCATTTTGCATTTTGCATTTCCATTTGAAATGGATTTATTTGAAATAAAGCACATCTCTGATTTTGTGCATGTTCAGGCACAAATATTAAAATGTTTTTGGATCATTTTATAAATAACTTAATTTGCCACACTATACAATAAAACCATAACCGAAAATGGATTCGTAAGTAGGAGATTTTGAACTTTAAAAGCAGTTTTCATAGGCCTTATACATTATTTTTTTCTGGTCTTATAAAAAGACTTATCTAAAAAAATACTCGATTATTTCAAAGGCCAAGATGTACCTATTCTACTCACAGTATTTAATTAAAGCATCTGAAACATTTCTAGGCGACCAAATTTTCAAACAAAAAACACGTGATTTTAAATTACTACGTAGTGCATCGCCTTGAATAACATAATTTACCGCCCAACCTATAAAACTCACATTTTTTCTGCATCTTCTACAGTTATAATATAGCAATCTTGTCAAGTAACAATTGTACGTATCATGTTCTTAGTAGCGCGGAGTCTTTGAGTCGAACGGTCGCATCGTTCGGAAAAATTGATTCTTAATTCAAATAACAACTGTCACATAGAACGAGTGTTTCATTTTAAATTTCGAACGTGTCGTTAAATATTAATTAGCAAAATGGCCGCTGATTTTATTAAGTTTTTAGTTTTAATTGTTTTTGTTGTTATTGACTTCGCAAATGCTCAAAGTTATGATGGTAACTATATATTTTTTTGTTGTTTAACTTGATAAGGTTAATATTACAATGTTTGCTCTTGGAGTTTTGGGAAAGTACTCGAAATTGTAAGTATAACCAGGTAATAAGACAAGAAACGTTGTTTGATATAGCTTTTACCGAGTTTGGTGACAAGTATTTCTAAACCTTCTCATTTCCATCTCCTTCCCTTTCCAGTTTACGTAAAGCATTTCGTCTCCTAGTTCCCAGAGAGGTTAACTTACTTACTCATTCAAATTCATACATCATCTCATATATACAGGGTTTTCCAATAAGAGGTGTTATTTTGAATAGCCCGCTATTTCGGTAGATGTTACTTTTGAAGCTGTCATTTTTTGACATTTGACAAGTAGAAACTACGCCATTAATAAAAATGGAACGATACACGCTTCAACAACGCATTGAAATTATTAAAATTCACTTGAGTGAATCAAATGCAAATCATCTTGAGTGATGAGGCCCATTTCCACCTCAGTGGCTTCGTCAACAAGCAAAATTGTCGCATCTGGGGCTCGGAAAACCCAAGAGTTATTGGTGAAAAGCCTCTCTATCCTCAACTTGTGACTGTTTCGTGCGGTTTATGTTCCGGCGGAGTCATTGGACCTTACTTTTTCTAAAATGAGGCTGTAGCAACAATTACGGTGAATGGATCGCTATAGAGAGATGATTAATGATTTTTTTATGGCCGGAATTGGATGGTATTGATCTGGACAACGTTTACTTTCAACAAGACGGCGCTACGTGCCACACAAGCAACGAAACCATTGATCTTTTACGATTGAATATCAAAATAACACCTCTTATTGGAAAACCCTGTATATATATACTCTCCTATTATTCTGATTATTGACATGGCCCGACTAGATTGGTTCACTTGATTGTTTCATGTCTTCCTAGGAACGTGTCCGACTTCTTCTAACACTCCAGTTTACATCAACTTTTCGTATCAAACGTGAATTCGTGACCTTTGGGTCATTAGTGTATTATTTATATAAAATAATTAACAACGTTTTTCCCCAAGTTTTCAAGATGTTTTCAAGTTAAGTACCTATCTATTTAACTGTAGTTTGTAAGCAGAAAAGATAAAAAAACATTGCATTATAAATAATTGTTTTTGATATCAAATGTCATAGGTCAAGAAACAAGTTGATATGTTATATGTTATAAGGAAAACCAGTGACGATATAACACTAAGAGTATCAGTAGAAATGACTCGGGCGTGTCTGTGTGACCGAAATAATCTAAATTGTTACTTAATTCAAGTAAAACTCTTTAAATATTTTCAAAAAAAAATACTTCATTTTAAATTAGCTCCACACAGAAGGCCATGAAGAAAAAAATTCCCTCAAGGCCAATGTCATCTTTTCGGATGCTGTGAGGAGGGTCTTTTTAGGGAAAGGATGTTCTGGGAAGGAAAAAGTTATTAAGTCACCTCATGAACCCGGGCACCCCTGCTAATTAACCAAACGTAGCAAACCACTCGGGGTGCTCTATGGCAGGTTGGTTATCCAATAAATGGTTCTCAAATTGAAATATGATGAAATATAAAATAAGATAAAAAAATCATTTTGATGGTCGTAAATTTAAATTTAAAATCATCGATTTACGTTGGAACAAACTACTTCTTTGCTATGTTTTATTTTAATTTTTGGTTCATTTTATTATTACGGTGGGTACAGTAAGATTATTTTTACTACAATTTCCTCACAAAAAAAATGGAAGTTCCCTTATCACAATTTTTAACAAAAATAAATAAATATAGCACAAATTAGTACTAGATATTGGCTGTACTTTTTGATTAAAAATTTAATTATTCAGTTTGGTCAAGTATTTTGGCCTCAAATCCAAAGTTAAGTTTTATATGAAAAATACCGCGCAGCATTCATACATTCAATAATGGGTTTTCCAATAAGAGGTGTTATTTTGATATTCAATCGTATAAGATCAATAGTTTCGTTGCTTCTGTGGCACGTAGCGCCGTCTTGTTGAAAGTTAACGTTGTCCAGATCAATACCTTTCAATTCCGGCCATAAAAATCATTAATTATCTCTCTATAGCGATAAATTCACCGTAACTGTTGCTCCAGCCTCATTTTCGAAAAAGTAAGGTCCAATGACTCCACCCGACCATAAACCGCACCAAACAGTCACACGTTGAGGATAGAGAGGTTTTTCAATAATAACTCTTGGGTTTTCCGAGCCCCAGATGCGACAATTTCGCTTGTCGACTAAGCCACCGAGGTGGAAATGGGCCTCATCACTCAAGATGACTTGCATTTGATTCACTCAAGTGAATTTTAATAATTTCAATACGTTGTTGAAGCGTGTATCGTTCCATTTTTGTCAATGGCGTAGTTTCTACTTGTCAAATGTTAAAAAATGACAGCTTCAGAAGTAACATCTACCGAAATAGCGTGCTATTCAAAATAACACCTCTTATTGGAAAACCCTGTATTTTTTTTTTAAATTCCAACATTGAATTTTTTTGGATTCACTGACCATATTTAAAAGGAGCATCATGTCAATAATATAAACTGTTCAACGCGCAAACATATACCTTCACAGATCACCACTTCTCATACCTACAAACAAACTCACAAATACACGCACACCTATACACTAAAAACGTCACTGGGTAATTAATGTAACATACTTATCATAAATAAGTCATTACAGAGAGACATACTTCATAGGTACCCCACCATTAAATATTCGATATCTTTAAATGTATTGTTTTATCACTGTAACAATGTACTTTTTTGTACTCATTTCGGCTGTCGGTGAGTTGATTAGTAATGTAAAACATTCCAGCGTAAGACGTAACATTTTTCAAGTTCAATGAACTTTTAATTCAAGCGATAAATTAGGTAGATACGCAAATAATTTTATTTATAAATACTTAACTAACTAACCATCACGCCGTTTTCTCGCAGGGGTAGGCAGAGAGGAAGGACCGCCAAACAACTCGGTCACACTCCTTGTCTCAATCACATTCATACATCGTCTCATACATACTCAATACATTAACATGCAATAAATTAACATTTACACGTAATAAAAATAAAATATCCTTTGTATACACACTAAACGGCACACACATCAATGAAGTAAAATATATCAGGGACCTTGGGGTAACACTGGATGTTAAATTAAACTTTATCCAACAAACTGATGACATCATTAACACAGCCAATAAAATGCTGGGATTTATAATTCGCATAGCAAAACCGATACACCGTACACCGATCTGGACTCCTTTATACCAAGCCCATATCGAAAGAATATAAAGAAACAGATGAATTATAAACTAAACTTACATTTCTCAAATTATACCGAATCCATTAAATTTCATAATTTTAACTCCCTCCAAACACGACGTCTAATTTTTGATCAAATCCTATTATTTAAAATCCTAAATAATGGTCTGGACTCACCAGAACTTACCAATTTAATAAATTTTCATATTCCGTCTAGATCAACCCGACAATCTGATTTATTTTATCTACCCTCGTGTAGAACAAACATTCAAAAAAATTCCCCAATTCCCCGTATATATGCACAATATAATAAAAAATTTTACAGCATTGACATTTTTGGTAATAACCTAAAGAAATATCTATATGAAGTAATGCGTACGATCGATTATTAATATGAGAGTATGGAATGTATCGGCAGCATCTCCTATCCTCTTCCTATTTTCCTCTTCCTTTCCCCTTCCTTTAACACCAAATAAATTTTAAGAAACTAAAACTTCATTTCTAATGCACTGTAACATAAGAAACTTCTGTGGCTTGACTTTAGTTAACTTGCATATTTATATCTATCACTGCATATTATATAAAAGCTGTTTGTTTCTTACAAAATAAATAAATTCTCTTCTATTATTCTGACTCTTGACATGGCCCTACTCAAGTATCTGATTCACTTGATCGTGCCATGTCTTCCTCGGGTGTCCCCGACTTCTGCTACCATTCACATTTGCATCGTATATTCTCCTTAGACTCCTTTCTTTGCTCATTCGCTCTACATGCCCAAACCATCTAAGCGTCCCTTTCTTAATCTCTAAAACTTCTTATCTAAAAACTAAATTTTGGAAATAAAACGTTAAACAATGTCTTCTCTATTGAGACCGTTTTCTTTTGTATAAATTTCTGTGTCTTGTTCTGTTTCTTTTATCATATTATCTTCATCTTTGATGAAATACATCTTTATTCGAGGTGGCTATGCACTACGTCGTGTAATATTTTAAATTGAGCCGCTTTCAATAATAACTCTTACGTAGATGGCGATAAGGTTTAAATTCCCGCTTAACACCATCCGCCTGTTTTATGCAAGAAAAAAACATGGCCAAAAAGAGCTTTTTATTTTATTTTGTGAATGTTCAGGTATAAATATTTAATTTTTTTTCGATCATTTTATAAATAACTTAATTTGACACATTATACAATAAAATTGTAACCGAAAATGGGTTCGTAAGTAGGAGATTTTGAACTTTAAAGCAGTTGTCATAGGCCTTATGCATTATTTTTTTCTGGGCTTATAAAAAGACTTCTCTAAAAAATACTCGATTTCTAAGGCCAAGATGTATTCTACTCGCAGTATTTAATTAAAGCATCTGAAACATTTCTAGGCGACCAAATTTTCAAACTAAAAACACATGATTTTGTATTACTACGTATGGCATCGCCTTACAGAATCAATGAAGTGAAGACATGTTAATAAGACAACGCTCGTGGATCCAGTTGACATACTATAGCGGGCCGTTCATATAGCTATTTCATTGGTACACAAAGATTTTTTGAAAGACTCTCCTTTTCATAAGCAGTGCTGCATTTTTTTTCGGAACATAACTTGTCTTACTATCTAACACAGTTGATTGATAAAGGTTTTATTATCGATAATATCGGTAACGATCTCCAGTCGTGCTCGGAAATGATGACAAGTTATCGACGTTATTGACAAATCCTTTATCGATCTACCGTACTAGTTATCAAGGTATTTTTACTATTAATTTATTTATTCATTTTCGGGAAATCGATAGTTTACATTGAATCAGTTTGTACATAAGTATTATTTAGTAAAATAAAACCAATTGGATGGATTTCCTCCTTGTGACTTTACCTCTACTGAGACAGCATAATATGGAATAAGTTATTTAAATAAATTATACAAAACAAAGATTATATAAAATGAAAAATTTACAAGACAATACATTTACAGCCATGGAGAGAGGTTGTAGGTATAAATTTATTTATTTATTTATTGCATCTCACTATACATAAAACACTTTTTTTCTCATAAAAATCAACCTCACTAGGACTGAGCCTGTATCGAGGTTAACAATTAACATTATAGTGAAGCAAACATAAGAGTAATCACAAACATAAATTAATTCTACATACAAACACAAAATATTTCAAAATTAAAGAAAAAAATAAGTAACAATTATTTTACAAGCAATAATTGTTCGCCTGAAACACTCATCCACATTGAAAAATCTCCTGATAAAAGATACATGACGCCAACGGGACTCGAACCCGTGTCCCTTCGATTTCCGGTCGACAGCTCTGACCACTGAGCTATGGCGGCTTATCTCTTACCCGCGAAATTATTCAATATATACTAGTGTTTCATTCAACAATTACTGCTTGGTACATAACAATTATTGCTTGTAAAATAATTGTTACCCTTTGTGCTATGCATAAAAAATCTTGTCTTAAAAACATTAGTTTACCAAAAAATAATAAAAAAATAAGTATTAGATGTGTTACCAGATGGGTAATTTGACAGTATATTGTAACAATATTTGAACAATAACTAATCATTATTCAAAAGAAGAAGCAAAGTAGATAATAAAGACAGATAGGGTGACATTCAGTTTTTAGTAAATGAAACTTATGAAAACTTAAATGAAATCATAATAGAGATATAAACAATAGAGACATAAACATTATTCAAAAACCATCAGAGAAATATTCTTTTATGGACCTCTTGTATTTGGTAAGTTCGCAACTGAAAATATCAACCTTGGATAATACGCTATTGTAATTATTGCACAGTCTGTGTCATTGGATAGGTATAGTAAATTTAGACGGCATTTTTTTAATAAAAGCTTTACACATCCTTCAATTAAAATACCCCGCGATTTTTCACAGGTGTGCGCTAGTAAATAAATAAACATCATTTTTAGTACGATATATTGTTCATAGGCTTTGTAAACATTACACAAAAAGCGTACAAATATAGGAGGTTCATATTTATATTTTTAATTTTGTTGAATCAATTTGTTTTACATTGTATTTTGAACTTGTTAAAAAAAACATCAGCTTCGTCCGGAATTTTAACACTAAAATGTGCCTACAATGGTACAGGACTGTAATAAACAATGCACTGAATTAAAAAAAAATCGCTTCTCTTGATAATTAGGGCGAGGGATGCTATTCGTTGGTTTTTCACCCCGCAGCTCTAGCTAGATCTTCAGAATGGATATCACAGCTGTGATGATCGATTAAAAGTCATGCTTTGCTCTAGAAAGTTAGTTACCTAACTTCGGTTACCTCTGACAGGACCGACTCAAGCGACGCTTTGCAAATCGTCTTTGCAAAATACTCATTGAAACCCTTTTGGTAGAACAATAACATATTACTCTCGATTGGGAGGACGATACATATGTAACCTATTCCTCAGTGAACCCTTAAAATATTTATTAAAGTTTGTTACACTGTCTTACTATTGTTGAACTGCTATAAATATATAATATATACTTGCAAATTGATCACACCCAAAATAAATAATAAATTATCCAGTCACACTAACCTCATCTATGGTATTGATTTGCATTATGCGATCGTGCTCGAGAGATTGGTATAAAATCGTCGGTAATTAAGCCTATCAATCCGATATTGTAAATTAATTGGTTATCGTTTTTTGTCTGGAAGGCAATTATATATGTTGCCCTCTTCGTAATCTATAGATTGCTTGCAATAGTGAGTACGTATGGTTTTTAAATGTATGTTAACGTGTTGCCGTGTAAAGTGTGTGTGTACTTGGAACGTTTTAACGAGTTCTGTATTTACATGTATGAGTTTATTATTTATTTTGTATATAAGAAGACTTGTATTATATTCGTATAATTTTTTTAATGGTAACAGTTATTTTACATATATGTATTTTTGTATTTTAGTTTTGAAGTGAAATAGCTTTTTGATTACTTTGTTTTGTTTTACCTGTAGTTTTCCCAGATTTCAATCCAGTAGTTAAAATGTGAATGTACGGGGCTATAATAATGACCTATTTTATTTTATTTGGTAACAAAGGTATTGAGGGTACACCCTAGAGCAGAGGTTCCCAAACATTTTTGCCCCGTAGACCACTCGCCGAATATTGAATTTTCCTAAAACTATTAACGTCCCGTGTGATAATCATTTATTTTTTTAGTAAAAAGATTCCCTTCCCTTGCCTGCCCAACAACCGGGTGGCGGTATAGTTGCTCTGTCTTTACATTGTGCAGACAGGGGCACTCTTGTGAGGTATTACACCAAATGAAAATGAAGCAGGATAAGCAACTGGAATTTCTTTCTGTAGCTGGCCCTACAGAACTGCCCCTTAAGTTCTTTGTCAGTGCTTATTTCGGTAATTTCTTCTTGTCACATGACATCCGATTCTTCAACGTTGCATTTCCATAGTCAAAATGTCCTCAAACTTAGTTTTGAAGTCTGTGTGAAGAGCATTTAAATCTTTTATTACCCTGGACGTTTTTCAAAAACAAGTTGGTGAACTAGGAAAATTCGCGGCTTCCAATGTGCAATGTTTTGCTTGAATATATTAATTCTGACGAGAAAAGGAACGTAGACTCTATTTATATACCTCAATTAACAACTTAACGAAATATAAAAATGCAAATATCAAATAAGTAATTTCTCGGTCTATTATATTTGTCTTCGAAACGTTCGATTTCAAGCAAAAAACTGGTTTTTATTTATTTTGTAAGAAAACAAAAAAGTTAATCAAGTGAAACTGTCACAGATAATCTTAGCTATAATACTGTATTTTTAAAGCTGTTTCCTTTACGCGTTTATACATTTCTATTGAAAAAATGTTCTTTTTAGTAGTTTACATTTATATTTTTTATTGAGTAATTTATTTTTTTATTTGTATTTTACTCAAGCGAAACGATAGGAAAACCTTCAATTCATCTAATGCATATTTTTTTGGTATTAATAATGTACGCCAATTCGTTATAAAGATTAATCAAAATAGTGATTTAGCATTAAGCTTCGCCTTAATTACATACAAAATTTTATCTGGACTATAAATCAAAATTTTTAATCTGAATTATATAGTGATAAATTGCTCCAATTTCACACGGAGAAAACATACTGTTTTAAAATATTGCTAATTTATTAAAAATATCTTATTCCTGTTAGAAACGGGACTGCAGGCCCCTACCGAATGAATTGATAGAATACTTGTTAATTTTAGTAAAAAAGTTCATAAAAATCATCGCATTTCGTCATTACATATTATATATTACAGGGCAAACTAAGGTGTATGAACACGTGTTCCGATATATTCTAAAAGGACTAACATTTTATTAGGAAGCGACCTTCTGTCCCGTTTTTAACAGGATTTTAACAAATCAGTAATATTCTTTATTCTCGGTCCAATACTCGAAATTGATTTGATCACTTAAAATTTGGCAAAAAAGTGAGAAACAAATTTCCTTCAAAACGTTTTTCATATTTTTTTTTGGATTCGACAAATTTTGCTTCCAAGTTGTGTTAGCTAAAAACCTGATTTTTCGATACTACCGTTTTTTATACGTTGCAATATTTTAATTTACGTAAACACAACTTGACTCTGTATTTATTTTTATATTTCTTATTAATGACCCTAGCCGTTCCAAACTGGTTTTACCGGTTTTTTTGGATAATAAATATCTTATAATATCCTTGGAAAATTTTTGTAAGCATTGCTGTAGACTAATGAGAAAATTTGAATTAGTGGTATAACTCGAAGAGATAAGCAGTGACTCTTCAATTACACGTCAATTACATACACATACACTCCTTCATTTACATTGGTACATACTCTTCTTCAAATCAGACTCTTGTCATGTCTCAGAAGTCCTGGACTTCTAATACCATTCACATACACATCTATATAAGTATGTCTGGCGTTGATCGGGGTTACGAATGGTTTGGACTAAAGTTATAAGGTTGTGAAATCTAGTTTACCTGAGAACTGGGTCTATTTTTGAAGTGGAAATAATATTATTCCAAAGAATTGAAAAGTTTACTATTTATAAGTTTTATTTCACTTATCATGCCATGTCTTCTATAGGGAACAAACAAACAAACATATTTAAATTTTTATATATGTATATAGAAGAAAATAGGTACCGAAAAGGTTAATTTAATTGCGACTTATACCTACATTTTTTGGGTTGAAATATTTGATGGACTTTTGTAATTCTTGTTGGTATTAGTGTTTGGTGACATTTGATTTGATAATCCAATGTTAAATTGACTAATTATTGCACGACCTTTGTTGATAATCCAATGTTAAATTGACTAATTATTGCACGACCTTTGTTGATAATCCAATGTTAAATTGACTAATTATTGCACGACCTTTGTTGATAATCCAATGTTAAATTGACTAATTATTGCACGACCTTTGTTGATAATCCAATGTTAAATTGACTAATTATTGCACGACCTTTGTTGATAATCCAATGTCTAGCCAAGATTTAAAAATTTTAAATTGTCTTATTTTGTCAAAGAGATTCTTGTTCATTTTATTAGCAATGTACTTGATTTTTTTTTGTCCAAATGTTATATTTGGTATTTGAAGGAGTTTTGTATAAACTGCGTGTTTCGTATGTTTTGTATCTTTATTACTTGTTTTGTTTTTAACGAGATAATTTAAAATGTTTGTTTTGTAAACTTGTCGAACATCTAGTGCTTGAATTTTTTAGAATATACCTACAGTGTATGGGGACTTTGAATGTAACTTGAAACCAGCGACCGCGGAAGTGGGGGGCAGAGGGGGCCAAATGCCCCCCTAAAATCAAATGAGGGGGTGCTGCGCCCCCTCCAATTTTACTACCTGTGTAAAGAAGGATTATCTGTGCTGGTAAAGATTATCTGTATCCTTCACAGTGTTTTTTTCATAAATGAAAAAGTGTTTATTGTATACAAGAAAAAATGTCAAGAGATAGCATTAGAGCTTTGATTATTTAAATAATCAAAGCATTCGAGGACTTTTTTAACATTTAGTTTAGATTTAAATGAAATTCTTAGGGAATTTGCTTCAAAGACGGCTGAGAGACGCAACATTTTTGGTATCGTTCAATGAATGCAATAAAGCAATATTTAAAAAAAAAAAATTTATTCACTGAACCTGTTATTTGTTTGACCTAGTCATCTCCGTTTTGTCTTATTTATAACTAGTTGATTGACTGGAGAGGAGACTGAAGGAAGAGGGTGACTAAACAAGTTTGCCCCCCCCGTCATAGAGTACTTCCGCGGTCCCTGCTTGAAACAGCGCCTTTGGGGTGATTTTGCACAAAAGCGGCGATATACAAATCATCGAAATATTATTATTATGTTTAACTTCAAATTAAGACATATGGCCTTACAAATTAAAGTGTTTTAAATTTAACACAACTGATAAACCATCATTAATGTAGGGTTATCAGTTGAATTAACACCAAACTTGATGTTAAAAATATATTAAAAAATTTGTGTGACCTCTCCTCTGTTTTCCAAAAATGGAGTCCATATTTTGCGAAATATATAGATAGATCTAATAGAGAGAGTAAATAGACGATTTATAAAAATACCAATATATTTACAAGTCCGTCAATATGAAGATATACTCAAGGAACTAGGAACAAGGAAAGAAATCTTCTCAATTATTAGTGGTAACAAAATATAAAAATCTCCGTGGATACCATAGACATATGAATATTAGTAGACCTGCCCTAAGTGATTAAAAGCGTATTATCCCCACTCTCCATACCGGTTCCATTGGAGCCGGCTGTGCTCGCGTATGGCCTCAAGTGAAATTTGAAAACGTGACGTCATCATTCTTGTGCGAACTATGGTCGAGGCATCATCGGTTCATTTTACGAAATAACACGGCAAAATGTTGACTTGTGCTATGAAAACTTGTAAAAATAGATGTGAAAAAGAGAATAAACCCAATTGTCGTATTACATTCCATATTTATGCATTATTTTACTTTATTTTAAGCATATTCACATCGTATAATATGGATCAGTTGTAGAAACATGTCTGGACGCGAAACACAAAGCTGGTTGGTTGCTGGGAAGTAAATTATGAACATTTATAAAAGTGTCTTAACTAAATACTTAAACGAAATATTCGACTCTGAAAATAGAACCGAATTTTTTTGCCGAATTTGGACTTCGCAAATTTGTTCATAACGTGGCGAGTAATTTGCGCTCCCATGTAAAAATGTCTATTCATTCAAAAGCAGATTTTACTTTTAAGAAGTAAATGGTGATATAATAATGCGAGATGCCTATTTACTGTCAGATTGATTTATTGACGAATCACAGTCAGCTTCACCCCCTCCGTTCTTCAACAGTTGATTTTACCCCTCGCCATTATCTTCTCGTCTATTAATTCCTATGTCTGTGGTGGATACTCAAAAAAATTATTAAAACTCCTTTTTCATGCAATCCTAGAATTACCTTGCAAATAGAGTAGTGGAAGCATGGAACTAACTTCCACAACATGTCATCCATTCTACTAACATAGAGTAGTGGAAGCATGGAACTAACTTCCACAATATGTCATCCATTCTACTAACATAGAGTAGTGAAAGCATGGAACTAACTTCCACAACATGTCATCCATTCTACTAACATAGAGTAGTGGAAGCATGGAACTAACTTCCACAACATGTCATCCATTCTACTAACACAGAGTAGTGAAAGCATGGAACTAACTTCCAAACATGTCATCCATTCTACTAACATAGAGTAGTGGAAGCATGGAACTAACTTCCACAACATGTCATCCATTCTACTAACACAGAGTAGTGAAAGCATGGAACTAACTTCCACAACATGTCATCCATTCTACTAACATAGAGTAGTGGAAGCATGGAACTAACTTCCACAACATGTCATCCATTCTATTAATATAAATCTATTTAAAGCTTGATTGAATTCTTATTTGGAGAGAATAAAGGATTAACTTATTTTAAATTTAAAAAACGTGATAAATGTTTAACTTAATCAGATGTGAGCGCATCAGCAGAATGTTAATAATAAATTTAAAACACGTTTGTTAGTAAGGGGATAGTGTTTCTTGTAAACAGGGAGTTAATACTCCAAGAATCAATTCTCAACACTCCTTAGTTCTCACTTATTTATTAACAATCGAGATGAACATTCGAGATGAACAATCGAGTTGAACAATCCAATTAAAACGAGGATAAAGCACACATAAAATAACGTTTATTATTTTTTTACACTAACCGCAAACAGGAAAATAATTTCCCTAAGGGCATATGTCATCTTTTGGGATGCCGTGTAGGGTAGGGGTGGAGGAGGAGTGGGTCGGAATCTAGGGATCAGTATATCAAGGAGTAACAAATTAATGATCTATCCCTCTCGCTGCGGCTCAAGACGATGGGTCGAGAGACCAGTTGGAAAGGTCAAAGGGTATCCCCAAACCAGCCTCTCCCGATCTGGCACCCCACGCATTTGGTGGGCAGAGGCATTCTGAACACACCTCACTCGATGAACCCGGGCACCCCTACTAAATCACCCAATTTAACGAACCCATTGATGTAATAAGACCTGTGACAGATGTGTTTGTTATCCAATAAATGATTCCCAGGGCGGCGGTACCAAAACACGCCTCCCAAACACAAATAGATCACATTTAATCAATTAATTAATTATACAGGTTGTCTAAAAAAAATCAACAAATAAAGTTATATATATTTTTGTTGATTGTTTTTGGGGTGTTATGCCGTGTTGCGCTAACTCCTTCTTTAGCCGACGTTTCGGACAGCGTTGCAGTGTCCATCATCAGGGCAGATCCGGTAGATCCGAAGATGTGTGAATTTTGGTTGTCGAGTTTGTGCTTATTTATTAATATATAAATAAGCACAAACTCGACAACCAAAATTCACACATCTTCGGATCTACCGGATCTGCCCTGATGATGGACACTGCAACGCTGTCCGAAACGTCGGCTAAAGAAGGAGTTAGCGCAACACGGCATAACACCCCAAAAACAAACAACAAAAATGCTTTTGGCCGTGAGAATCTAAAAACTTACCAAAGTTATATATATTTTTAAGTTCTACACTTTAACCCCTGACACCCTGTATCACTAGCGCAAACCCATGACGAATGACGGGTCAGTCTGAATTATCAACAAATCAGTTCCAATTTTGAAAATGACAATTTAAAAATAAATTTATGTTAAAAATATATATTATAGGTAAATACTTTATCGTTTGTCTGAATTCTTCGAATCAGTTCCAATTTTGAAGATGACACTTAAATTTTAAATCCAAGTTCATTGAACCGTAGTTACAGACAGACGTAGTAACAACCGAAAATTTTTGATGTAGCATATTTGCGGCAAGTTCCAGAGTGCGATACTCGCAGTATCGCCCTTGTGAATTATTTCCATTCTAAAACGAAACGTTGCTTGAAATGGATTTAGCCGTGTTTGGTGACAAGATCTGAAGATTCAGAAAATTCCCATCCTTCCTCTAACTCATCTCCTTTCTCAATCCTTTCCTTTCAGCCTATGGAGAAAACTTACTGATGTAAAATATTACTAATTTATTAAGAATCTCTTCATATTATTCGTAATCCTGTTAAAAACGCAACTGCAGGTCATAAACGAATGAATTGATAGGTTTTATTGGTAACTTTTAGTAAAAACTGAAAACTTTGGAACACGTGTTCACAAAAACCATTATATAACAGGGAAAACACGTATTCCGATGAATTTGTAAAGTGATAATATTTTATTAGAAATCACTTGCTATCCCGTTTTTAACAGGATTTTAATAAATCAGCAATACTCATTTTTCACCGTGCAACATAACAAAATTCAAGATGCCATAGTCCTACTGGTTTGGAGCAGTTATTATTATTGTGAGGTGTTAAAAAAAATACAAATAAATGTTGAGTAGGGTCATGTTAGACGGACCTCGGTTAAAACGAGTTTGCAGGTTGCATGGATGTTTGCGAAACCGGTTAGTTGGGCATACAAGCTACTTGGTTAACCTACACACGCCCTTAACCTTGCGATGTTGATCGCGCATGCGCAAGTTTGTTTTAAATTATTATTCTGTGCCTTACCATTACCAGGTAATTGTTACATTTATTGACGGGTTTACAGAATTTGAACAATTCCTCAATTTTCAATGTTGATTGTCAAGTTCTGCGAAGGTTATATGCATGTTCTGTTATTATTTCAGTTTTGAGAAACAACTGGTCAGTAATGAAATAATAACAGAACTTGAATAGAACCTTCACAGAAATTTAAAATCAAAATTAAAGTTAGATTAATTGTTCAATTTTTTTTAAACAACTCATCCTTAACTTGATTTGTCTAAATGAAAAACCTTTTTATTTTTATTTTTGAGTAAAAAGTAATTCTAGAAGTTTTTATTAACGCTGCAGTTTGGGTATGTCACACCCGAGAAGCTTTTAAACTAAGATTATTTAATGTTTTAGTTGCTCCAAAAAGATTTTTTCAGATAATCTAGCTCTTTTTTAATATATATTACTGAATTTTTTTAGGGAAAAAGCACAAAATTGTAGTGAAATTCTGAAAACGTTTATGAAATTAATTAACTGTAAGGAATTATTTTAATAGCCACCCCCTCCTTCCATGGAATTCCCTTTAAGGCGATGCACTACGTCGTGTAACATTTTAAATTGAGCCGCTATCAATAACAACCCTTACGTAGATGGCGATAAGGTTTAAATTCCCGCTTGACACCATCCACCTGTTTTGATTTATGCAAGAAAAAAACATGGCCAAAAAGTGTCTTTTATTTTATTTTGTGGATGTTCAGGCATAAATATTTAATTTTTTTCGATCATTTTATAAATTACTTAATTTGTCACATTATAAAATAAAATCATAACCGAAAATGGGTTCGTAAGTAGGAGATTTTGAACTTTAAAGCAGTTTTCATAGGCCTATACATAATTTTTTTCTGGGCTTATAAAAAAAAAAAAAACAAAATACTCGATTATTTCAAAGGTCAAGATGTATTCTACTCGCAGTATTTAATTAAAGCATCTGAAACATTACTAGGCGACTAAATATTGAAACCAAAAACACATGATTTTGAATTACTACGTATGGCATCGCCTTAAGGTATTTTTCAGCTTCTATTTGGGAGCTGGCTTAATTTATAAAATCGGTGGCTAGGGTACGTCACACCGTACCTCGTAGTCAGTGCTACATTTTTATTAAATTATTTTAGTTGTAGTTATTTAAATTGGTCTTTTCCATTTTTATAATTTGAAAGTACCTATGTTATGTTGATTAACCAAAGAAGTTGTAATTTTATTAAAAAAAATAAATGTTAAGCTACCAAAAATTGTACTTTTTCAAAGAAAACATAGACACTTTGTTTTTGAATAAAAAAAACGCATTTTAAACACAATCATAGTATTTTATTGGATATCATTATATCTCAAGTAAAAAAACATACTTAATACACAATTACAATATAAAAGTATCGGGTATTTTATACCCGCTGGTGTAACAATTTTCTCCTAATTCTCGCCAGGTTAACCATAATAAAAATACTAATTTCGCTTGTCTGTGTAACATTGGTTCAATGAACTCGGATTTGATTTGAATTTAAATGTGGTTTTCAAAACTGGAACTGATTGTGTAAATAATTCAAATATTCTTAGCTATGATATAATATTTTAACTAAAAATTATTTTGATATTTTTCATTTATATTACGGATATTATCAAGAATTCCGACAAGCGACCTAAGTTTTTTTATGTGATTCCGCACAAGAGTCCCAACTTCTCCTAACCGTCTGGAGCCAGTGAAACTATGTTGTCCCCAATTGGGGTGTGTTGTGTAACTGACGGTTGTGGGGAGGGGAGATGAGGAAGAGGTAAAAACCTAATATTCAGATCTGGTCAACAAACACGTCCAAAGCCATTTGAAGCTACATTTTAATTCTGAATAGTGGACACCAGCGCGATAATAGGATATGATCCAATTAGGATTTGGCTTTGAAGAGGAAGAGTCAATCCTCAGTCAAAAAATCTTTGTTTTTTCGATTTTTAACTCCAAATATGCCCAGGAAACACGTTGGTTAAAATCCTTCAAGTCTCTGCTGATAAATCCTGTATTTTATTCAAATTTGTATTTTTTTTTAAAGAAATCTTCTATTTTTAGACACGGCCACTTGTTAAGTATACGTGTATCTTCTGCAGATAATAACATCTATGTATGCGTTTACCTAGAACACGTATTTCCTCATTAAATACATAAACGGGTTTGACTTGACCTTACTGCGATAATTGTGAACATGGCTAAGATATTGCGGAGGAAGCTAGAATCAATGGCATTAAAAGTCATTATTATTCACACGTGGATTATTAAGACTCTGCAGTGAGAATTCAAAAGAACAAAATGATTTGAAAATCAAAATGAATGTTAGAGGAGCGTGCTAATATTAAAAAAAACGATTACAATTATGTATTTATTTATTCATTTTCGGGAAATTGACAGTTAACATATCAGTTTGTACATAAGTATTATATTGTAAAATAAAACCAATTATGGATTTCCTCCTTGTGACTTTAACTGAGACAGCATAATATGTAATAAGTTATTTAAATAAATTATACAAAACAAAGATTATATAAAACGAAAAATTTACAAAACAATACATTTATAGCCATGGAGAAAGGTTTTAGGTATAAATCAAATCATAATAGAGATATAAACAATAGAGACATAAACATTATTCACAAACCATCAGAGAAATATTCTTTTATGGACCTCTTTTATTAGGTATGTTCGGAACTGAAAATATCAACCTTGGATAATACGCTATTGTAATTATTGCATAGTCTGTTCAGGCAAGAATTCTGCTTAGAGTTCGTTTTGCTTTGATCAACCCTGAACAGGACACAAGAGCGTGTTGAACGCGCAGGTGGAACGCGCATTGAATGGAATCTTGTTAAGCAACTCTGGGCATTTAATATTATTGTTAAAAGGTGTAAGCAAAATTCTAATGTAATAACTAATATATAATAAAAAGAAACACGCGTTTCTCTACCCGCCTAATTTTCATCACCGGTGATTATGGTGACAGATAGCTCTTGGTGTCACATCGAAAGTAAAAGAGTTTTGTGGGGTGGCTTAGCACATTATTTTGCTATGGGAAGGCCGCAAATGCTTCAGATAATTCAAGAATGGGCCCGCCGACTGTGTCGGTGGGTCTGGAAGGTTCCATTAAGTTCATCAGGTTTTAGAATGCTCTAGAAGGTTCTATAAGGTTCCAAACTGAGTTTGAAAGTTCTGGAAGGAGCCACAGCAAGACTTACGATTATTTAAAACTAGTTGACGTGTATCCGGCGTTGCCCGACTTTTATGATTTCTGGTTATCCATTAATTCACTCATTCTATTTTAATGATACAAGTTATAAAGAGACAACAAGGATATTAGTTATAAAATAGATACGTGATTAAATAGGTACCTATCATAATATTATGACGTTGACTTCAGAGCAGTAGATACTCTTAGTATCGCCCTGGTGAAAAACAACCATTCGAAAACGAAACGTTTCTTGAAATGGTTTGGAAATTTGATTGGTCCGGTACTTCTACATCTTCCTCTATCCAATCTCCTTATCTTTCTCACCTCTTTCAACCTTAAAACATACCCAAACATTGGCTTCAAATGATTGGCAGCAGTTGAAACAATTTGCACAGATATTATGTGATCTGTAATTTCCATTTCTAGTTGGTGAGAAGAAACGGAACAATGTCTAATCCTCATTCGAATAAGTAAAGAAATTTCTTTGTTGGAGAAATGGGGGGATTGTTGAAATCACTTATTTGATGGGATAGTCCTCTGTATTGAGGCATAGTTGGCTCTCTTAGATTGACTAGCAATTTGCCAATACTCTGACCAAAGATTGCGTGATCTATCTTTGAGGATGGAAAAAAAGTCAGATAGAGGAATGTGGTTTACGAGGGTAACAATAGGGTTGGTTGCTCTTTATTTTGCCCAGTAATTCGCAATATAATTCACGCAGTAAAGGCAAATTTAAAAATAATTTATCAGAAATAATCTAATTTTTTTTAAGACGGGAACCTCGTGTGTCAGTCAGCCAAAATGCAACGATGCCAGATCTTTCGCAGCCAATTAAAGATATTTTTTATTAGTAATAGTTATTAACAGAAATTTTATTGAATGTGCAACTTAAACACCGTTTAACGGTTGGGAAGTGTTTTTTTATTACTAACTTTTTTGGTTGTTAAATATCAGTTTAGTTGATATTAAATTAAACCGTGTTTATTTTAATACACAAAATACACACATTGGAAGACAGGCGTAAAATAAACGACTTAACTTTTTTATTCAAGATTCTAAACTCTTAATTCGACTGTTGCGAACTTCTGCAACTCATAAACTTACGAATAACTACAATAACAACACGACATAATACACTATTCCACTGCAACACACATAACTCCCCAATACAACGGTTTCACACTATGGGAAACCAATACTTAGGTGATGTCGATATATTTAATATTAACTTTGCGAATTTTGTGGATCACGTAAAAGATTTATTTAAATACTATTCTTAAATGGAAGTTATATTTTTGTAAGCCAGTCAAATCACTGTATTTTTTAATTTATGTTTTTGTTATTTTTAATATTTCTTTCTCATGTTTCAAAACTGTCATTAAAATTGTACCACCTACATGTAAATGCCCTCTGGGCGTTAAATAAATGAATATGTTTTTTCAGGTGACAAATGCGTATTGCAAAGAACGGGCGTTTCGGGAATCTGCAGTTCTCTAAAGACCTGTATACCTGCAAGAAATGACCTAAGAAAAGGACTTCCTCCACAGGTAAACCATCCTTCAACTTTTGAACGCTAACTAAAATGGAAAAAAATACCACTTAACATTTCGTACCCTTGGGACAAGATCCCATCTGACATTTAGCCCAGAATTGACTTTTTGCACCAAGTTTTTAATTTTTTTTTATAATGAATCTGTATTGTAATTATTCAAAATGGTTTCATTTTAAAAACTTTTGAATAACAATGTTCCATTTTCAAATTTTACACAAAACTTAGTTCTATCAGCCATAGACAAAATATTTTTGAAGCAAAATGGTTTCGTTTTAATATTTTTTTGCTTGGGACAACAGGGTTTCATTTGCCAATTGCATGAAACTGAGAAAATAAATGATATTTATTTAAAATTTAATATTGTGCATAAGTTATGTAATTGAAATGTATTTACGTTTTTTTAAAAGCAAAACATTTTGACTTGATATCATTTACAATATAAACACATAAATTAGATTTAAAACACATTCATTTTATTAAACTCTAAACCGGTCTCAAAGAACTCTTCCTTCATCAGGAGAATATTCAAACTAACTTAAGATAAACAATACTTTTATTTATTTATTTACCTATTCACTTATACATACAGTTTATAGGTATACATAATGACATTGGGTACAAGTAATACAAATAGATGTTCCATATATAAAACATGGTAGTATGACATTGGTTGCAAGTAATACAGATAGATGTTCCATACATAAAACATGGTAGTATGACATTGGTTGCAAGTAATACAGATAGATGTTCCATATATAAAACATGGTAGTATGACATTGGTTGCAAGTAATACAGATAGATGTTCCATATATAAAACATGGTAGTATGACATTGGTTGCAAGTAATACAGATAGATGTTCCATATATAAAACATGGTAGTATGACATTGGTTGCAAGTAATACAGATAGATGTTCCATATATAAAACATGGTAGTATGACATTGGTTGCAAGTAATACAGATAGATGTTCCATATATAAAACATGGTAGTATGACATTGGTTGCAAGTAATACAGATAGATGTTCCATATATAAAACATGGTAGTATGACATTGATTGCAAGTAATACAGATAGATGTTCCATACATAAAACATGGTAGTATGACATTGGTTGCAAGTAATACAGATAGATGTTCCATACATAAAACATGGTAGTATGACATTGGGTGCAAGTAATACAGATAGATGTTCCATACATAAAACATGGTAGTATGACATTGGGTGCAAGCAAAGATATTAGAAGAACGAGATGTGCTATGCGCAGTTCGTACTGAGTGGAATTGTTTTGCCGAGTGTCGCCGGTTTTGTTCACCAATACTACTGCACACCTTCGCTTACGCTAAGGCATCGCTAAGGTATCCGCACTAATACATAGAACAGATTTCTGTGCGTACACGTCCCGATACCGTTCAAAGTACCCTAATTAGGTAGTACTCCGGCTACGGTCCGGCGGCCAACATAGCATATCTCGTTCTTCTAATATCTTTGGGTGCAAGTAATACAGATAGATGTTCCATATATAAAACATTGTAGTATGACATTGGTTGCAAGTAATACAGATAGATGTTCCATATATAAAACATGGTAGTATGACATTGGGTGCAAGTAATACAGATAGATGTTCCATATATAAAACATGGTAGTATGACATTGGGTGCAAGTAATACAGATAGATGTTCCATATATAAAACATGGTAGTATGACATTGGGTGCAAGTAATACAGATAGATGTTCCATATATAAAACATGGTAGTATGACATTGGTTGCAAGTAATACAGATAGATGTTCCATATATAAAACATGGTAGTATGACATTGGTTGCAAGTAATACAGATAGATGTTCCATATATAAAACATGGTAGTATGACATTGGTTGCAAGTAATACAGATAGATGTTCCATATATAAAACATGGTAGTATGACATTGGTTGCAAGTAATACAGATAGATGTTCCATATATAAAACATGGTAGTATGACATTGGTTGCAAGTAATACAGATAGATGTTCCATATATAAAACATGGTAGTATGACATTGGTTGCAAGTAATACAGATAGATGTTCCATATATAAAACATGGTAGTATGACATTGGTTGCAAGTAATACAGATAGATGTTCCATATATAAAACATGGTAGTATGACATTGGTTGCAAGTAATACAGATAGATGTTCCATATATAAAACATGGTAGTATGACATTGGTTGCAAGTAATACAGATAGATGTTCCATATATAAAACATGGTAGTACGACATTGGTTGCAAGTAATACAGATAGATGTTCCATATATAAAACATGGTAGTATGACATTGGTTGCAAGTAATACAGATAGATGTTCCATATATAAAACATGGTAGTATGACATTGGTTGCAAGTAATACAGATAGATGTTCCATATATAAAACATGGTAGTATGACATTGGTTGCAAGTAATACAGATAGATGTTCCATATATAAAACATGGTAGTATGACATTGGTTGCAAGTAATACAGATAGATGTTCCATATATAAAACATGGTAGTATGACATTGATTGCAAGTAATACAGATAGATGTTCCATACATAAAACATGGTAGTATGACATTGGTTGCAAGTAATACAGATAGATGTTCCATACATAAAACATGGTAGTATGACATTGGTTGCAAGTAATACAGATAGATGTTCCATACATAAAACATGGTAGTATGACATTGGGTGCAAGTAATACAGATAGATGTTCCATATACAAAACATGGTAGTATGACATTGGTTGCAAGTAATACAGATAGATGTTCCATATATAAAACATGGTAGTATGACATTGGTTGCAAGTAATACAGATAGATGTTCCATATATAAAACATGGTAGTATGACATTGGTTGCAAGTAATACAGATAGATGTTCCATACATAAAACATGGTAGTATGACATTGGTTGCAAGTAATACAGATAGATGTTCCATACATAAAACATGGTAGTATGACATTGGGTGCAAGTAATACAGATAGATGTTCCATATATAAAACATGGTAGTATGACATTGGGTGCAAGTAATACAGATAGATGTTCCATATATAAAACATGGTAGTATGACATTGGGTGCAAGTAATACAGATAGATGTTCCATATATAAAACATGGTAGTATGACATTGGTTGCAAGTAATACAGATAGAAGTTCCATATATAAAACATGGTAGTATGACATTGGTTGCAAGTAATACAGATAGATGTTCCATATATAAAACATGGTAGTATGACATTGGGTGCAAGTAATACAGATAGATGTTCCATATATAAAACATGGTAGTATGACATTGGGTGCAAGTAATACAGATAGATGTTCCATATATAAAACATGGTAGTATGACATTGGGTGCAAGTAATACAGATAGATGTTCCATATATAAAACATGGTAGTATTACATTGGGTGCAAGTAATACAGATAGATGTTCCATATATAAAACATGGTAGTATGACATTGGTTGCAAGTAATACAGATAGATGTTCCATATATAAAACATGGTAGTATGACATTGGTTGCAAGTAATACAGATAGATGTTCCATATATAAAACATGGTAGTATGACATTGGGTGCAAGTAATACAGATAGATGTTCCATATATAAAACATGGTAGTATGACATTGGTTGCAAGTAATACAGATAGATGTTCCATATACAAAACATGGTAGTATGACATTGGTTGCAAGTAATACAGATAGATGTTCCATATACAAAACATGGTAGTATGACATTGGGTGCAAGTAATACAGATAGATGTTCCATATATAAAACATGGTAGTATGACATTGGTTGCAAGTAATACAGATAGATGTTCCATATACAAAACATGGTAGTATGACATTGGTTGCAAGTAATACAGATAGATGTTCCATATATAAAACATGGTAGTATGACATTGGTTGCAAGTAATACAGATAGATGTTCCATATATAAAACATGGTAGTATGACATTGGGTGCAAGTAATACAGATAGATGTTCCATATATAAAACATGGTAGTATGACATTGGGTGCAAGTAATACAGATAGATGTTCCATATATAAAACATGGTAGTATGACATTGGTTGCAAGTAATACAGATAGATGTTCCATATATAAAACATGGTAGTATGACATTGGGTGCAAGTAATACAGATAGATGTTCCATATATAAAACATGGTAGTATGACATTGGTTGCAAGTAATACAGATAGATGTTCCATATACAAAACATGGTAGTATGACATTGGTTGCAAGTAATACAGATAGATGTTCCATATATAAAACATGGTAGTGTGACATTGGTTGCAAGTAATACAGATAGATGTTCCATATATAAAACATGGTAGTATGACATTGGGTGCAAGTAATACAGATAGATGTTCCATATATAAAACATGGTAGTATGACATTGGGTGCAAGTAATACAGATAGATGTTCCATATATAAAACATGGTAGTATGACATTGGTTGCAAGTAATACAGATAGATGTTCCATATACAAAACATGGTAGTATGACATTGGTTGCAAGTAATACAGATAGATGTTCCATATACAAAACATGGTAGTATGACATTGGGTGCAAGTAATACAGATAGATGTTCCATATATAAAACATGGTAGTATGACATTGGTTGCAAGTAATACAGATAGATGTTCCATATACAAAACATGGTAGTATGACATTGGTTGCAAGTAATACAGATAGATGTTCCATATATAAAACATGGTAGTATGACATTGGTTGCAAGTAATACAGATAGATGTTCCATATATAAAACATGGTAGTATGACATTGGGTGCAAGTAATACAGATAGATGTTCCATATATAAAACATGGTAGTATGACATTGAGTGCAAGTAATACAGATAGATGTTCCATATATAAAACATGGTAGTATGACATTGGTTGCAAGTAATACAGATAGATGTTCCATATATAAAACATGGTAGTATGACATTGGGTGCAAGTAATACAGATAGATGTTCCATATATAAAACATGGTAGTATGACATTGGTTGCAAGTAATACAGATAGATGTTCCATATACAAAACATGGTAGTATGACATTGGTTGCAAGTAATACAGATAGATGTTCCATATATAAAACATGGTAGTGTGACATTGGTTGCAAGTAATACAGATAGATGTTCCATATATAAAACATGGTAGTATGACATTGGGTGCAAGTAATACAGATAGATGTTCCATATATAAAACATGGTAGTATGACATTGGGTGCAAGTAATACAGATAGATGTTCCATATATAAAACATGGTAGTATGACATTGGGTGCAAGTAATACAGATAGATGTTCCATATATAAAACATGGTAGTATGACATTGGGTGCAAGTAATACAGATAGATGTTCCATATAAAAATATTAAAATTTCATAATACTGATTTCTTACTTCGTCTGGTAATTTATTGCGAAAAATGTATTTTAATAAAATAATTAAAATAATTGCGTTTCTGTATAAGGGAAGCATTGCATGTGTTAGGGTGAACGGTAGTTTTACGGGGTGGTTTGATATCACAAAAGGTGTTAAACAAGGCTGCGTAATGTCACCGTGGTTATTCAATCTATACATGGATAATTGTATGCAAGAATTGAAAGAGGTGGGATTGGGCGCGAATTTGAATAATTTGAAAGTATGTTGCCTGTTGTATGCTGATGATGCAGTGCTTATTGCTAATAGTATGGATGATCTACAGTCTTTCGTGTCGAGGATGAACGAAGTATGCATGAAGAATGATTAAATGATGAATGTAAGTAAGTCTAAAGTAATGGTGTTTGAAAGAGAGAGTACGAAAACAGTGTGCAATATAGCTGTGAATGAGGAATACTTGGAGCAGGTGGATGAGTTTGTGTATTTAAGAAGTATGTTTACGAGATATGGAAAGGCTGACAGAGATATCGAAAGAAGGGTAAATGCAGGTAAATCCATTAATGGAGGACTGAACGCAGTTGGCGCTAACAAAAAATTGTCCAAAGAAGCGAAGTTAGCAGTCCACAATGGAGTGCTGGTACCTACCCTGATGTATGGAAGTGAGGCATGGAACTGGCAAAGAAAGAATGAAAGTAGATTGAATGCTGTTGAAATGAGATCCCTGAGGCGTATGTGTGGTAAAACCATGTATGATCGTGTGAGGAATGTGGAGATCCGCGAAGAGTACAAGGCTGATGTAAGCGTAATGAGTAAGATCAAGAAAGGGACGCTTAGATGGTTTGGGCATGTAGGGCGAATGAGCGAAGAAAGGAGTGTGAGGAGAATATATGATGCAAATGTGAATAGTAGCAGAAGTCGGGGACGCCCGAGGAAGACATGGCACGACCAAATAAATCAGATACTTGAGTCGGGCCATGTCAATAGTCAGAATAATAGAAGAGTATGTATGAGAGTATGTATGAATGTGAATGAGGCAAGGAGTGTGTGGTGTGACCGAGTTGTTTGGCGGTCCGTCCTCTCTGCCTACCCCTGCGGCGAAACGGCGTGATGGTTAGTTAGTTAGTTATATATTATGGCATTAATTTAATTATTTGAATAAAATACACTTTTTGCAAGTTATTTTACGAATTATTTGTTTGCGCCCGTACGTACGCAATATGAAAACAAAATTATTTCAAGAAAGGCAAACAAATACAATATTGGATTGAATCACTGCTATTGATATTGTATTTGTATATAATTAGTCTTTGGTTTATCACATATTGATTACAATGTAATATTCATTATAAATGAAAATAATTTTCAGACCTGCGGATATGCTGGCAGTGTGCCCATAGTATGTTGTGTACCCGATACCAACGGTCCAGCCACCAGCCCACCACCGGCCACCACTCTTTCACCACCCAAAACTGTCACATCACCCCCTGGATCAACCAAGTGTCCGGATTTCCCAGCTGGAGCTATCAAGGCCAAGAAGACAGGAGAGAAAGCTTGGGACTGTAAGTATACAATACATGTACAAGTGATTATCTATCACACGGAGAAAACTTGTTAGTATAAAAGTTTGCTAATTTATTAAAAATCTGGTCTAATTATTCGTAATCCTGTTGAAAAGGGGACTGTTCCGTCACGCCGATTTGCTTTTGACAGGCCGTGTGCTGACCAATAGTATGGTCAGATTTTAAACTGTACAGTTCGAATTCACACACGTCAACTATAATCACGGAGTGCCATGAGCCGTACAATCGCATCGAAACGTTCGTCTTGTCAAAACCAATGTGTGTACTATCGCCGGTTATTTATCGGAATAATCCCTTAAACGTATTTTATCGCAACTATCGCAATCCAATTCAACATAACGAGTGCTACCGTACAACGAGCACCGTTCCAGTGCTGACAGATGATTCTCGAGATGCAGATTTCGTTCGCCACCCGGTAAGCTGACTGTGAATTAACCTTACAAATTGT
This sequence comes from Hesperophylax magnus, assembly GCA_026573805.1. Lineage (NCBI taxonomy): Eukaryota > Metazoa > Arthropoda > Insecta > Trichoptera > Limnephilidae > Hesperophylax > Hesperophylax magnus. The sequence goes on along the minus strand of JAIUSX010000005.1, from coordinate 8,669,631 downwards.
GTTATCGCATTCGCCTGTCATAAGCCATAGGCTTTATCCATGCTTTAACTGTGTGGAATAGCCCTTTAAAATACGGCTATCCCAACCCTTGTTCGTTCAGGGATTGGGATAATAATAATAATAATAATAACAGGGACTGCAGGCCAATTATTAAAATAATTCCCAGAGGGCAACAAAAAATGTTTGGATTCATTGTTAGAGCAATATAAACAGTGATTTCTTGTATCTATATTTACATACACATGCAGAAGGCTTTTACGTTAATAACCTTTCCCTTACTGTGCTAAAAAAATCCACGGGTTCCGGTGCTGTGTAGTCAATACACATCTCAAAATAAGCGATTTAATATCAGAAAAATATGAATATTCATAATAATGTAATTTAATTGCTGAAAACATGAAAAAACCATCGGCAGATGCTAAAAAACGTGCAAGGGGTCCACATCTAACAACAGTCCGTGTCCGACTGGCTGGCGGCTAGCACACACACAGCTATGCGGTCGTAGGTGTCGATGGTCTAAATCAAAATACAACTGCGGACGTGTGAATTTCTCATGTTCCCGCATAGCGAACTAAAGCGGGACATCAATAGCGTGTCATTTCCTCGCACACTCTTCGCGTAGCATTGTCACACGGTTGATTGTGTTGGTGTATTTGTTCCCGATTTTAAACAAAAATCTCTGATTTTTAATTGAATTTGAAAACTATGTAAAATATTATTTTTTTAATTCAGTGCATAAATGTATAACGGAGGAATACCTAAAATCTGAACCTAGAATTTATTATATTTATAGAGTTATTAAAGTTATTAGAAGCAATGTGTAGTAAATACACACCACAGATAAGGAAAGGTTAGAAACTCAATTTTCATGGAATTCTTGTTAAATTCACGCAGTAAAGGTCAATCTAAAAATAATTTATCAGAAATAATCTCTTTCAATACCGAAACCTCGAGTGACACTCAGCCGAAATGCAACGTTGCCAGATCTTTCACAACCAGTTAAAGAGATGTTTTATTAGTATCAGATTTCCTAACACAGTAAAATGCAAACGTTTTCGTAAAATGCTACGTATACATACACAAGTTGAACTGCTGAGCTGAACTTCAACTTATGGGAAAGGAACGAAGCAACCGCAAATGTATACGTACCATAATATTGAGGCAGTTCGTCATTATATTTATCAGGAAAAGGACACTTGCACGAACAAGTGTTCCGATATATTTTCTGAATGGACTTATATTTTATCAGGAAATTATTGCAATCACGTTTATAACACGATTTATAAAAATCAGCCATACTTATTTTTCTCCGTTCACGATCGAACGATAAAACCCGTTTTACTAATAAATAACCAGTTCTAAACCGTTAAGAATATATTGTAGGTAATAGGCATTAAAATCGCTTGACAAACGGAGTTAAGAAACGTTCGATTTCAAGCAAAAAACTGTTTTTTATTTATTTTGTAAATAATTTTGTTAGAAAGCAAAAAAGTTAATCAAGTGAAACTGCCACAGATAATCTTGGCTATAATACTGTATTTTTTAAAGTTGTTTCCTTTACGCGTTCATACATTTCTATTGAAAAAATGTTGTTTTTATTAGTTCACATTTATATTTTTTACCGAGTAATTTATTTTTTTATTTGTATTTTACTCAAGCGAAACGATAGGAAAACCTTCAATTTATCTAAAGTATATTTTTTGGTATTCAAAATGTAAACCAATTCGTTATAAAGATTAATCAAAATAGTGATTTCGCATCAAGCTTTGCCTTAAAATACTTGGGGTGTATCATCAATGAAGACCTATCAGACGATGGGGATATTGAACGACTAATATGATTGCCCAAAGACAGTACAAAAGCAGCAGTTTTAAAAACATTGTAGGTCTTTACAAAGACAAAACTATTTTTTCATATTCATATTGCCTATATGTACTATATATAGATTATAACGAACGTCGTGTTTAACCTTATGGGTAAATGTAAAAGAATTCATAATCTGCTCTTCATAGATGACGCTAATTTAATTATTTTAGTAACAAACACTTTATATCGGCGATTCAATCCAATATTGTATTTGTATGCCTCTCTCGAAACGAGTGTTTATACAGACAAAACTATTTTTTATATATTCATATTGCATATGCACTATAAAGCTCAGAAAATAATAATAAAGTTTTATCCTCAAACTACCAATCACAAGCAGCTCGGATGAAATCTTTAGGAAAATCTGTGTTATGGACATTAGGCAACTTTATGCCAAAAACATACTAGCATACCTCTTCAAACACAAAACTACTTTTGAAAATGTCCAAACTGCTCGTGATACTAGAACCAAAGGACATAATCTCTTACAAATCCCTTTTGCTAAAACAACTTTTGGCCAGAGAAATTTTAGATATTTTGCAACAAGGCTATATAATGCTCTCCCACTAGCCATTAGACTGAACGAATTTTTTTCGAAATATAAAACAGACATCAAGTCTTGGATCATCAGCCAAGACAGATCCAAGATCAATTTTTTTATAAAAATCCCCTCATAAGTATGCACTAGATGCTGATTAAACCAATTTATCATTTATTATTATTATTTTTTTTTTTTTATCATTTTCACATTGTCATTTAATGTTATGAAATATTATATCCACTGGAGCGACCATGTCGAATAATTCGACGTTTTTTTTTTCTTCTAATATTGAGCATGTCGAATTATTCGACGTTTATTACGTACCACTCGTAAAAAATTAAATATAATAAATAATATTATATTTAATTTTTACGAGTGGTACGTAATAAACGTCGAATAATTCGACATGCTCAATATTAGAAGAAAAAAAAAACGTCGAATTATTCGACATGGTCGCTCCAGTGGATATGTATCAAATAATATGTAAACATTAATTTATGTTCTCAATACGTGTGTCTCGACACAGGTTTATCCTAGTGAGACAGACATTGAAAAAAAATTTTATATTGTTAATAAAAAATAAAAAATAGATTATAACGAACGTCGTGTTTAACCTTAAGGGTAAATGTAAGAGAATTTATAATCTACTCTTTCATAGATTGCGCTAATTTAATTATTTTAGCAACAAACATTTTGTATGGGCGTTTCAATCTAATATTGTATTCTCTTGAAAAAATTGAGTTTTTTTATAAACAAAACTATTTAATAATATTCATATTGTCTTCAGATTTTAAAGCATAACTTGCAAAAAACGTATTTTGATAAAATAATAAAATTAAAAATAAAATAAAATTATTCAGTATTAATAAAAATAGCTTGGGTCTTCTTTGGTTAATATATTAGAGCTACTTTCAGATTGTATCGACCTATCTAACGCTGTGTACCCGTGCACGAAAAAAGGATTCCTGCTTACGTCATCGGTGGTTCGGAGTTTCGAGTGTGATCACATTTCTACCCCTCTGATCGTAGGGGGAACGCCTGCCACTGCCGGCGAATTCCCACACATGGTGAGTATTATATAACTAACTCCTCAGGTTCATTTTTTAGAATTTGTCAACAAACATTATAAGCACTATGCGTAGAGTCAATTTTGTCGCTTTTTGGAACAGCTCCACATTCAAATACAAAAGTTAACCACAGAATAATTAAAATGTATATGTTCTATGAAACTGTGGGACTACTTTATTTCCCCCCACATTTGGCAATACTAACGCGAATTAATCCGCTGCTATACGCAAGCGAGCATGAGAAGAGGAATCTTCATTCCTGTTTTAGCGTTCGATTCAACCGCCAGTGCTACCACTCTTTCTGCCACCGTCACCGCGTTCTGTATAAATTATAATATTCGTCCTCACGAATAAAGGGAAATAAAGTAGTCCCACAAAACCAAAGATACTGAGAAAGTTTTATTACTATTTCAGTACTGTAACTGTCTTTAAAATATAATAATAACAGAATTTGAATAGAACTTTCACATTTAATTTTAACTTTGAAATTTAATGAATTGTTCAAATTATTGACGATAAGCATTTTTTCAAAGTTTTACAAGAATAAACACTGCCTTTTGGCAGTGTACATTATAATATTACATTTATTCGAGTTCTCTCGAACATGTTTTTAAACTTTATCAAATTTAAAAGATATATATATATATTTATTTACAAAAAATTGTTAATGTTATAAATATAGGTATATAATGAATATTTAAAAATAAAATTATAAACGATAGCTACAAATAATTATTGATTAAAAATCATAAATAAACAGTTACAAATAATAATAACAGTGATCCACAAAATTACTTCTTACGCGCGCGGTAGTGTACTACGAACTGAACATCTTTACGTTGACGAATGTCGGCGGACGGAGAACAGAAGTCGTGGGATAAGTCTACAGAATTACTGCCGAATGTATTCGGAACTTCTCACGTCCGCCATTCGTTAACTGAGACACCTTTTGCATAGATTTCAGATGGGAGTTTGACCCAAATAAGCGGGTGTACCGATAAACCGGTGTAACAATTAAAGCAGAATCGACTGTATACATGTACTTTTTTTAATTTTCAGGCATTGCTTGGTTTCTCCAACGACCCGATCCAGTGGGATTGCGGCGGTACCCTGATCAGCAAAGACTGGGTAATGACAGCAGCTCATTGCATCTTCAAGAGGGATACCGGGTAAATATTATTTATTTTACCTAATCGCTGGCTATCTGTCTGTCGCGCAATGAAAATATAAAAAAGCAGTAATACCTATTTGCAGCACTATCAGAGGAATATTTTAAATCGAAATATCAATTTACCAGAGCAAATACGGAACGCATAATCAAATTGGTCAGAGTAGGTAATTCAAAACAAACAAAATGACATTGCAAATGTCATCTGAAGAATCGCGAAGTTAGCGAAATCGCGAAATGCAAAATGACCGTGTTTTTGAGGTTTAGAACAAAGCAGTGCCAGTCTAACGAAAATCTAGTTTAAATTTAAAAAGTTGTTTTGAATTTAAAATAAATTAAGTACCTAATCCTTTCTTCTCTCTAAATAAGAATGTAATTCTTCTTTTTTTAACGTTATTATCGTTAACGTCACTATCGTTACTTTTTTGCTTGTAATCGTATATTATTTGTCACTGGGCATAATTTGTGTTTTTCTGCTCAGCTTACCTTTAAGGCACCTCGAGATATACACGACGACGCACTTTACTTATGTTGTGAAATTATGACTGATTCTTTGGTCGTGCAGAGTGAATTTCAATGCTCTTATCTGACTCCCTCCCCGCTTGATGACATAAGCACACTAACAAACAACAGACAATGGTCTATTTTAGAATATACACGCCAGTTGGCGCCACAACTCTTGGGCCACGAAATATATTTAGATATTTGGCGACAACGAAAGCGAAAGGACCCGATAGAAGGTTTTTTTATTTATTTATTAATTTATATTACACGCCCGTACGGGCTATTACAAATTTAGTGGAATATTATTAAATAAGTAAAATTTGTTGAACAAATTATCCATTGGAAAACGTTCAAAAGAATAATAAAATTTAACATTAATATGTATATAACATATGTTACTATAGCCTTGTTGTAACTAAATTCTGTGTAGTTGAACACATCTATCATTTCTGAGAAAGATTTGCTGATTTGATCTAGGTACAAGCGAGTATCTCAATGACTCCTGTGAGTCCTGATATTGTCATTGCAATTAAAATGAATTTTTGATTGAGAATTTGTAGTTGTTATATGAAAGGTAATTAGGCTAAGTAAATCAGGGCGGTCTATAATACCAATAATAATTAAAACGTTTCAAGTTTAAAATGCATCAATGTGCAATAATGAATATTGTCTTGTTTCCAGTAACGTTACACACATCCGACTAGGTGGCGGGGACTCCAACAGTACTTTGGATGCAGAGTACTACTACAGAGTTGCTGAGATAATCCCTCATCCAGAATTCATAGCACCCTCCGTATACAACGATATCGCGCTGCTCAGACTAGACAGAAGGTATGATAATTACTTATACTATCTACTTTAACAACAAACCGTAGAATCAATTTGTTCGCTTTTCAGAACAGCTCATTTTGTCTCATAGACATCGTTGTGTCTTCCTTACTGTACTGTCATAGTTAGGTCAAAAATCAAATTGCCAAAAACTGATATTGTCAAAGCACGTGTCACTGTGTTCGTACATGCTAATCTCCGAAACCGTCCAACCGATTTAAATGTAATTTTGTGGATTTTATGGTTGCTTACAGCTTGAAATATAAGATAGTTTTGGACCGTTATGTAGCGCTGTTGTCGAGATTTAAATATATTTATTTATCCATATTTTAAGTTGTAAAATGTTTTAATAGATAATAATTAATAATTTGTGTGTTACGCATAATAGAGAAAATACCACACTCTCATTTAACGCTTCCCTGAAAATGCAACGATGTTTGAGTGTGGAATTTTCACTATTTGTGTAATACAGATGTGAACACAAAGAAGGTGGTCTGTGGTAGGACAACGTCTGCCGGGCCCTGTAGTGTCATTATAAAATTCAAGTCGTCTATTTCGACTGGCGGGTACATAAAAAACGTTTTCTTTTACAGCGCTAATTTTACCTCAAAAGTGAGGCCAGCCTGCCTGCATACGGGCAACTCTGTCAACGACGAAAAGATCATCGCCACCGGTTGGGGAACCACTTCTTCGAGGGGAGCAAAGAGTCACGCCCTACTAAAGGTAAGTTTACTTATAATCGAAATGAAACAGATGTACATATGTATTTAAAAAGGAGTGTAAGGAGAATATATGATCAAGCGAACCAAATGCTTGAGTTGGGCCATGTCAAGCGTCAGAATATCTGAAAGGTAGATATGAGACGATGTACAAAGTAAGGAGTGTGTGTCAGGACCGAATTGATTAGCGGGCCTCCCTCTCTGCCTACCTCTGCGGAAAATGGCGTAATATTTATATTTATTTATTTATTTAACGCCCAGAGGGCTTTTACATGGTTGGAAGTATAATTTTAATTTGACAGATAATTTGAAACATAAAAAATAAGAATAAAATTACATTTGATAAAAGCTATGCAAAAAGTCATACAAACACAAGAAACAAAAACAGAAAATTACAGCTATTTGTAGGTTTACATGATGTGTTTAGGAGTATTGTTGAAATAAATGTTTTAAATGATCCACAAAACTTGCCAAGTTGGTATTGAATATGTCAACATCACCCAAGTAATGATTTCCCATGGTGTGAAGTCGTTGTATCGGAGAGTGGGCAATGTAGTTACGCTTATGTGTGCTGCTGTAGAATACTGTATTTTGTCGTGTTGTTACTGTGGGTGTATGTATGTTTATAAGTTGCAGGAGTTCACAACAGTCGAATTTAGAGTTAAGTATTTTGAATAAGAACGTTAAATCGTTTATTTTACGTCTATCTTCTAATGTATGTATTTTTAGAGTATTTAATAAGAAATTGTATTTTAAGTCTTCGACAGGGATATTAAATTTAAAATTTATAAAACGTAGAAATTTTTTTTGTATTCGCTCAATGTTGTTAATGTGGAGACCAAACTACTGAGTTATATTCAATTAGACTTCTTACTAGAGATACGTATAATAGTTTAATGGCTTGTAAAGAATTAAAGTTTTTAGTTGTTCTTATACGAAGCACAGTGTTTTCATAGCTTTGTTCACAATTTGATGGATATGATTGGTGAAACTTAGTTTTTCGTCCAAAATAATTCCAAGATCTCTCATTTCCGTAACTCTTTCTAAAGCTATGTTATTGATGGAATATTCGAATAAAACAGGACTTTTGTTTCTGAAGAAAGTCAAGGTTTTGCACTTTACTACATTTAAAAATAAATTATTTTGAACGTAATGCTTAAGTTAGGTTTATGTTTTGTTTCTTCAATGTTGTTTTGTCACTATTATACTATGTCACTATAGACATTCAAATTGACAAACCAGCCAATAAATAAACCAAATGTCTCCCTTTCTGTGATTTGTTAATAATTGAATCTGCTTACAAATTGGGTAAACAAAAGTTCGGGCTTGCCGAGATTGAATATTTTGATACATCATATTGTTAAACACTTTAACAAATGTGTAAGCACTCTCAAACGTTCCCTCCTTGGTGCCAAAAATATGGTCACGTGCTCTGTCTCCAGCTCGTCGAAATGATGCCCAGATTTTATATAACGGCAACTCTTTCAATTTGGATGTCTTTGTTTGTAATGGAACCCACTTTTACCGATGGTCTGTTTGATGTGCAGGTGACATTGGAGAAGTTCAGTTATCCGGATTGCTCTGCCAAGAACCCAGCTAGCCGAAGAGCCAAGGATGGAGTGAGGGACGCCACACAGTTCTGTGCTGGTCATCACACCGAGTTCAAGGACGCCTGCCAGGTAGCTTACTGTACCAATAACTATTATATTAACAGCTTATTTATTCTCCCAAGCATTACCGATTGAAAGCTTGATTCACCATGAACACTATTGCAATGTTTATACAAGAGAATCATCTTCTCTAAATAGTGTAAAATAAAGTCGCTATCCGCGTCTGTCTGTGCCCTTAGTTCTTCTTAACTATTCAACGGTTTTTGATAGGATTTTCGCTATCATTTAAAGAATTTATTCCGGAAGGTTTATATATACATATATATACGTGCATATTATATTTAGAGAAAGTAGAGAAAAGTCGAGCAACGCAAGGTACAAGTCAGCTAGTAATTTACAAATAAATTAAACAATATCACTGTGCTTGAACCACTATACAGGGTGTGTCGGCAAGTACCCGACAAACTTTAACCAGCTATTCCTCAGCACATTTGGAGTAAAAAATGTTATGGGTGCTTTGCTGTCCAGTAACATTTTTTTTCCATTAAAAACAAAAAATAAATAAAAAAATCCACACTCCGTCACTGTCATTTGCATTGTATCTCGTGTTCAACAGCTGTTATTAGCAAGTGTGTCAAAAAGTGTCCTCGCTCTTTCGTACACACTAAATAATAATAGTTAAAAATGAGACGAATGGTGCCGTGCCATTTCGTTGTGATTGTAAAAGCGCGCCAACGTAGGTACGTACGTACATTATTCAACGAAACTCGAACAAAATATTGACAAAGGATAAAACATTGCGTTGCTTCCACCGCAAAATTACCTAACTGACAAATTTCACTTTTTGGACTAATGATGCAAATTTGTCTGCAATTATGACCCTTACGTCCATACAAAATTATACAATTAACAAAAATATGGTTTTTTAAACAAAATTCAAATACTAAATTACCTATCTGACAGCTTCTCATTTGTGCCTGCAAAATTATCTAACTGCCATTTTAACTTGAGAGATTTCACGCATTGTGTTGCGCTGCATTCAAACTCCGAAATTGTAATTTTAAATAGAATTTACCATGCTAAGTGAACGGTGACAAATATAAAAGGTATTTATAAATCCATTTTATACATGAAATACACTTATAACTAGTCAGTTATGTTTAAATATAACAATTTATTGAACTTGTCTGTTACAGATTTTTGCAAGTTAGAATATTTTTGCTACCGCCATTTTTTTTAGCAGTTATCAAATTTTGCATCATACATAATGAATGAGAATAACTTGTCTGCCGTTGATATTGAGCAACTTCTGCTGATGGATGATATTATTACATTTCCTTACGATGATCCTGGGAATGAATTAAATACTAATGAAATGATTATCACTGAGGAAAAAGTGTCAAAAGTGAAAATCTAGATCGGGATAACGAAGCTGTACCAGAATGCAACATTTCATATAATTCTGAAAATAATAGAGAAAAATGTATCTGTTAACCTAGATTCTGATTACAAGGCTGCATTAGAATGCAGTAGCTCAGATGATTCAAATTCTAATGGCGATGTCCCAAGGAAAACAATTTCCTCCGAGTACGAGTGTTGACAATATTGAAGATGTTAGTTTGGAAAATTATACTAACATAGTAACAATATCTATAAGAGAAACTAACAAAAGAAGGAGAATGCAGGGAAAGGATTATATGGGTTTAAAAAACAAAATGATGGAAAATAGTTGTTGAGTGAAACCCAGGCACCTATTTGTTCTTCAAAGAAATGCCTGACTTCTAATAACAAACATTGTCATGAATTTAATGATATTCAGAGGCAACAAATGTTTACTTATTTTTGGTAAAATATGAACCGGGATATGAAAAAAAAATATATCAGCTCTTTAACAGATAGTATTCCTACAAAGCGGCTTTCTGCCTGTGAGAGTCAAGAAGGCAATATTCTCACGTTTACTACTTGAAAATCATGAAGAAAAAAAGCAAGTTTGTAAGAAAACATTTGACAGTATTTTTGATTTAGATCCAGATACTGTCACAAATTGGATTACAGCCTTCAAAAGTGGTATGCACACACACAAATCGAATTCGAAAGTCCCACTACGCAGACGCAATAATAATACAATTATGGAAGAAGGGCGAAATGTAATGATAATTTTTTTAAAAGAATCTACCAAAGCTTCCGTCACATTATTGCAGGGCATACGTTCATTATTGATATACAAGCTGTAAAACTTGCCCCCTGTTTTGAAAGCAAGTGCACTTTATTATAAAACAAAACTTTGTGTCCACAATTATATGATTTATAACATAGTAACAAAGGATTGCTATTGCTACCTATGGGATGAGTGTGAAGGGGGTTTGATTGCCAATATATTTTCTACAATACTTGTGAAAGTTTTAGAATCATACATAGCAGCAAACACCCAAACAAAAATATAATTTTGTACACAGATGGTTGTGGTTATCAAAACAAAAACACAACTCTTTCAAACGCACTACTTAGATTAAGTTTAACTCACATTAATATAGAAATAGAGCATAACTATTTAGAAAAGGGTCATACCCAAATGGAAGTACATAGCTGCCATAGTTTAATTGAACGAAAATTAAAAAATAACTAAATCTACTTCCCAACCGAGTATATTATCTATATTATCTGGGAGTATGCAGAGAAGCTAGAATTTCTCAGTTTTTTTTTTTTTTTTTTACAGTAATACCGCACAAGAGTCCCAACTGCTCCCGTCTGGAGCCAGTGAGACTATGGCATCCCCAATTGGGGTATGTTGTGAGGCTGAGGGTATTGGGGAGGGGAGGGAGATGGGGAAGAGGAAGGTGGGGAAGTACCTGGCTATTCAGATCTGGTCACCAAACACGGCTAAAGCCATTTCAAGCAACGTTTCAATTCTGAATGGTGGTCTTACACCAGGGCGATACTGAGAGTATCTTCCACTTCCAGTATTTAAGTTACGAATATTTTTTGAATTATGACGATGTTAATGTCTATTGTTCAATTCGTCCAGGACATAGACGAGTTGACCCAACAGTAGGAGACTTAAGATGCTTGCAATATTTGGCTGGTAGACTTAACTTTAAACTTAATTATAATGATTCGTGGAAGCCATTATTAAAGCCACCAGTTAACCTTAAACGACTACGCTCAACCAGCACAGCTGTATAAGAGACAGATAAAAATTAAACAAAATTGAAAAATTCAAACACCTCCAGGATTTGAAAAGTGTCCTTCCGAAATTCTGTTGGGAGTTTTATGATAAACTTTTTCATTAAATATTATTTTAAGTGTCATAGAACAGTGTTATTTTTTATATTATTTTATCAAAAATCATTATTATTTGATAGACCGAAGACGTCTAATTTCTTAATTCTTTGTTCATCTTGTTGTTGATTTATTTTATTTTCGTCACTTTAGTGTTATAAAACGAATATTATGTAATTATTCTGTTCTGGAAGTACTACTAGGTAGTAAATTTTACGTGCAAAATTCCAAAAGTCAAAAATTTTTCAAAGCAAAAATACCTATCTAACACTGCCACTACACTGTTTAGAAAAAATATATTTTGTCCAAATAAAATATAATTAAAAAAATATTCATTAGATACGTCTTTTATTAAAATAAAAAAATCAGTCTAATTTTAAAATGGGAAGGTTTTTTCGCTTTCCTGTAAAAGTACATTTTTGCAGTTAGGTAATTTTGCGGTGGAAGCAAGGATTGGTGACATGTGGTGAAAATATGAATAATAAATTTTTTATTAAAAAAAAATGTTACCGGACAGCAAAGTGCCCATAACATTTTTTACTCCAAATGTGCTAAGGAATAGCTGGTTAAAGTTTGTCGGGTACGTGCCGATACACCCTGTATATTTTTTTATTAACGCCGCCCGATTTTGGAACAACCGTTCCTTCCTCAGGGCAAAATAAATACTAACTTAAAAAAACAGAATAATGGGTGAACATTTATACCTAGGTGTTATACTCTAGCGTATCGGACTCGACTTCTAATTGTATTGTCTGGCCCAGTGATATTTAATACGCAGTGTAACTTTAGCGTATCGGACTCAACTTCTAATTGTATCAATAACTCACAAAGCATCCTTGAGATGATTTTTCACAAAAATGGCTCTATACAAATTATCCAATTATTATTATTATTGACTTAGCATAGCGAAGTCCTGTTTTAACTCAAACATTTTGCATTTCGTCTGTCTGCAAATTTGTTTGCACATTCTGTTTCAAGTTGGTGACTATATTGATGGTTCAATAAACAGTTTTTTTTTTTTTTTTTGTATATGAAATGGTCATATTTATTTAGACTTTCTTATTGAGAATTTCTTAAAGAAAATTCGAAAAAATTATTGTCATCGAGATAGTGACATTTCTTTGGACATATTGTATAATTCCTTATTTGAAATAAAATAAAAATTGAAACTTATTTTTTTGCATTTGAGTTCTACTACAGAACTACTAGTATTTTATACACAACATGACAATTTTTTTGTTCTTCTAGGGCGATTCTGGTGGACCCCTGCAGATCTACAACGACGCAGCCGTGGAGTGTACCTACTTAGTTTTGGCCGTCACCTCTAACGGGAAGACGTGCGGCGTTCCCGGCCAGCCCGCCATGTTCACACGCGTGTCGGCCTACATACCCTGGATAGAGAATATTGTCTGGCCTAATGGAATTTAAATCACAGCTTCATATTCTTAGCTACATTTGAACTATACACTCTATATATATTAATACGCTTCATCACGTTTTTGCCACCAAAGCTGTCCGGGAAAAACAATCACTACGTCCCTTAAGTTTAGACGACTATAAGATACATTTTTGCCATACAGTCAACTCACTTTTGAGGCAGGAAGGGTCGTCCGGTATTAAAAAAAGTGGTATTTCACTAAGGGAACTTTACTAAAATGGGCGAAAACTCTGCCAATTTTATACAGGCCACGCACTAGAAACTTTAAAAAGACCTGTTTTCGGACTGCGTGCACTGAGTTTGGCAGATTTTAGTATTAAACCCTACTTAACGCAGTGCAAGCCCGAAAACATGGCCTAACATGGCTCTACAGCATGGCCTGTATTAATAAAATATGACAGTGGCGAAACCCATCAAAAGCCACCTGTTGGACCTGACAGCAAAAAACCCGCATTATCTGCTAGTAGTGATTTATTTTTGGGGTATTATGCAGTGTTGATCTTGCACCTTCTTTAGCCATTGTTTTGAACAGCATTTTTAAACAAAAATTTGCCTAAAGGAGGTAGCCAAGATAAAGCCTTAGACACATCCCCCAATTGATCTGGCCCCCTCTCCTGAGAAAGATTATAGCGTTGTGTGTCACCTCAACATAGAATACGTATATGCCACACCCAAATTATGAAAGTCATGTTATTATGGCGTAAATTGTTCTGACCTGTAAATTCCTGTCTCATAATTTTCAAATATAGCCTGGCTAGCAGATCACTGCGCATATCGTCGCCACGCTCACACTTATAACACAATCTTTTTAGGTATGACAGGTCTGAATGGGATTGTATGGCGAGCAATATGGGGTTATATAAAACACTTTGAACTTATAGCGTAATCTGTAACCCCGTTTATACTTTTGGCTGTAAAATCTCAAATCATATCAAATGTGACTTTTGCTCGTAGGTTTCAATCCACTGTTCAATATTCTTCTCTCAAAATGATCTATGATGATCAAAAATGATCCAATGAGCTTATCTGTACACAAGGTCAATGTCAACCATCATACCGTGGATAAATTGTTATCATCTGGCCCGGTGATATTTAATACGCAGTGAAACTCTAGCGTATCGGACACAACTTCTAATTGTATCGTCTGGCCCAGTTATATTTAATTCACGGTGAAACAGTAGCGTATCAAACACAACTTCTAATTCAACTTTTCCCTTGAAAATTACTTATTCCTGTCATAGGATTCTCTTGCCACATTTAAAACTTTATATAATAATCTGTAATAATTCACACCATTCAACCATTCACAGTAGTAGGTCATATCGCTCTATTCATATAATTAGATGTCACGTACATAATATAATAGTCCCAAAGAGAGCTTGTACGCACATCATCGACAATTGTCCTCTTCCTTCTCACGTCTTGTATGAAAACAAAAAAGACAGAAGAGAATGATGACATCACGTATGAACTCTCTCTGGGACTAGTATACTCATAGTTCAGCCGATAAGCAACGATGTACACCGAGTGTCAACATTCATCAACTGGATATAGGGAATAGTTAAGTCAAATGGTGCCTAAAAGACAGTGAAACTCGTCAGTCTGACAATGTACCTACACTTGAGTGTTGGTTTCAGTTTCCTATTAAGCTACACTTGAACTATTCCTTCTAAAAATGATTCTGTACCCCAAAATGTCGGCCTACATCCTTTGATAGAGTTCACTCTCTGATATTGATCTTATGCTTTAAACTAAATAATATATTAAGATGTATTAAATAACCAATATCACAAACCTATCAATAGTTCACTGTAGTTTGTAGGACTCACAAAAAACCTTATGACCTCTCTTGTATTTTAACTTGCAGATAGAGAAACAATAACCCGTGTTGCTGTCACATATATATCTTACATTATATCTATATAATATAGGCATACAAAAACATGTTAATTCGAACATTTTGTCAAAATTTCAAACCAATCGGTGAAGAACTTTCGAACATTTATGATTTTGAACAAATGAATATTTGCATTTTTATTTATATATATTTTGATGAAAATCATTGTTTTGCTGTGTTCAATAAAAAAAAACTTAATATTTTTCTAATGCCTAGGTGTTTTATTACAAATCATATAAAAGTACGACAGTTATTTACACAATTTGAAAAAAATCTACTGATTTTACATTGTAAAGACAACATTAATTACAATCAGTTAATTTCATCTAAGGTTTCGCTTCACCATTGTGTATAGGTCACATTGCCAAAACCTTGATTTTTTCAAGGTTTCATCCTGCGTCCGGACTGGCATTTCATATGAAAGGAGCTGATGACAAGACTCCCAGCTCTCTCGAGGAAGGGTTATTTTTGGGACTTCCTGGCCTGGTACGCTGCGGAGTTCAACTTTCAACACCACCACGAAATTGTACAGTGTCAAAATAATTACTACTATGAAGCAAGATCTATTTTTGCCGGATGGAATTCAATATTAGGACGTCTTTTACTAACATAAATCCTTATTATTGAATGAGCAGGCAGCGTTCTGCTGATGCTCTCATATCTGATTTCACCACAATTGAGTTGTTTTAAATTCAATATAGGTTAATCCTTTCTTCTCTCCAAATAAGAATCCAATTGAGCTTTAAATAGGTTTATAGTAGTAGAATGGATGACATGTTGTGGAAGTTAGTTCCATGCTTTCACTACTCTATTTTGGTAGAATGGATGACATGTGGTGGAAGTTAGTTCCATGCTTCCACTACTCTATTTGCAAGGAAGTGTTTCCTAAGATTGGACTTCTTGATTGGTAATAATCTTGGTAATCTTGATTGTTTGACATTTCTTTCATTCAGATTATAAAAATAGAATCCTTTACTCATGGCTCTTTAAATTATACTATTTAAAATCATTAGCTTGTTACTTCAATTTTATTTAAATTATAATCCCACGATAACAAACTTTTAATTGATAACATACTAACAAACAAATGGAAAACTTTTAATAAATCTTGTAATAAGTTAATAATTAATAAAAAATGAAATAATCTCAAATAAAGAAGATAAATGCAAACATTTCAACGATTACTTTAGCAATATTGGTCCCCTACACAATACATATAGCTAATGAAACAACGTTCGAACACAATAGCATTGTATCACCATATCTTCACCTTTAACCCAAAACTACGGAGCTCAAAATAAATAGATTTACTTATTAAATCTCTTAAACCTGGCCTGTGTCATCTTTGAGGATGCTATGTGGTGGGTCTTTTTAAGGTAAGAAAGGAGAGGAAGTTCTAGGAAGGAAAAAGTATGAGGGGTGGGTAGGAATCTGTGGATCAGTGTCCCAGAGTGACGGACGAATGAATATATCCCTCCCACAATGGGTCGAGAGACCAGTTGGAGAGGTTAAAAGGTCTCCCCAAAGTAGCCTCTCCTTATCTGGCAAGTCACGCAGCTGGCGGGCAGGCATATCCTGAACACACCTCACCCAATGAACCCAGGCACCCCTGCTAAATCACCAAACGTAGCAAACCACTAGGAGTGACTTATGGCAGATGATTCCCGGGGCGGCGGTACCTAAACCCGCCTTCCAAATTGAATACTTAATATGTTTGAACTATTGGCTTCTAAAATATCAAAATTAATTAACCATTGTATTAAAGAAGGAACTTTTCCAGATTGGTTTAAAATTGCAAAGGTAATACCAGTTTACAAATCTGGATCTAAAACAAATACCTCTAATTACCGGCCTGACTCAATTTTGTTATTTATGTATATATATTATAAGACAACGAATGACCTGAAAAATAAACTGAGAACCAATTATGCTATTGTAATACTCGTAGACCTCCAAAAAGTGTTAGATACGGTGAGACATGATATATTAATAATATAATAGGTGTAACTAGTCCTGCTCTCCAACTCATTAAATTATATCTAAACAGAATACAATAATATATCAGCATAAATAACAACAACAATCAACACACAAAAATAAACTATGGAGTTCCTCAAGGATCCGTATTTGGTCCACTCTTATATCAAATATATCTATCAATTAAACTTAAATGGCGAAATCTGCTTATCTGGCAAAAAAATTACTTAAATAATCACAACTTGACCTTAACATATTTAACCTCTTGAAGGCGTTAATTTGCTCTGTTTTATCTATACCCGTACGCGGTACATATTTTCAAATATCTATGCACGCAATTAAATGTCAAATTATAGCATTCTGGCATGATTTATTGGACTATATAGACAGAACAGATTATTCTCCACAATATGAAAACAAATCCTCGTCTGTCAACACTCTTAGATGTTTATAAAAACAATCATAAAATTTCATACGAAGACGTACCGTATCTTTTGAATGTGGTTCCGCCATTCACTCGGCGTGTGTGTACTTAGGCCACTGCGTTGATAGACACAAGTGGGACACCATGATCACTTATCATTTTTAGTTATGAAAAGTTGTGAATGACATACTAGTACTAACGCCATCCGTTGACAAAAATGTAAACTAAAGGACTAAAAGGCGCGAAGAGGCGCACTTGATTATCGATCTTTTTTTATGAAATACAATTTTATTTTTGAGAAATTCTTGTAGATTTTTGTTATTTGTTTTTGGGGTGTTATGCCGTGTTGCGCTAACTCCTTCTTTAGCCGACGTTTCGGCTAAAGAAGGAGTTAGCGCAACACGGCATAACACCCCAAAAACAAATAACAAAAATGCTTTTGGCCGTGAGAATCTAAAAACTTACAATTCTTGTAGATGTCAGCATCGTGATAGTTATACGAATGTCCAAATGAGCAAGAAATACATTTATGATGAAAGAGCGCTGGAATATCGGCCGTCAAAGTTTCCGTATCAATTGTTGATACAGCCCCGTGTGAGTATAGACTTTTTGCCGTAACAACAGTTGATACGGCCGCGTGCAAAGAGTTAAAAAACTGGTTAATTTAAAAGATATTAACTTTTTTTTTTTTTTTAACTAGTTACATGATCTTAAGCTAACTAAAAATAATAATACCGTCTCATAAATTATTACAAATAGAAGAAAGAAACCTATACATTCTAGATAGTGAAAAATATTTGGGCATTCATTTTGACAAACATCTGACATTTAAACAGCACATAGATAAACTAAAAGAAAAAATCATTCCACTAAATCGGTGTATTTCGTAACAGCCCATCTTCCCCCAATAGAAGTAAATTAAAAAAAAAGCCTTATCCAGTGACACCAGAATTATCTAATAGAAATATAGGGAAACACACATTACATACTTAAAATGGTTTAAAAATAATACAGAAAAAAGTTATAAAAATAATCTTTAATTATAACTCAGATACCCCCACGAAAAAACTATACCAAGAAATGAACTTATTGAAAATTGTATGAATATAACATAACATATGCCTTTTAATCTACAAAATGGACGTATACATGCGAACACAACATTTATAAAAATGTCACAAATTCATGGACACTACACAAGACAATATACAGTGGAACCTCTCATAAGGAGAACCTCTCCTATAACGAGTAATTCGCTTAATGAGCAAAAATGATGAAAAAAATGCTCCCTTAACGAACCAAATTTCGAATAACGAGTGACGCAGAAAGGGAAAGTCCCATCGTCATGTCACTCACTTATGAGCCGGGACTTCTGCGCCATTGCGTCTCTGGTTATCACACGTTCCGCTAGTACGTTAGTGTCCTATGTTATCACACATTTTTCCAAGCTTGTGTTCAGACATTATTTGTATTTTTTTTGTGCAAAGTATAATAACCCTTGCAAAAATTTCCCTGAGCAAAAGACCAAAAGAAGACAGTCATAAGAGAATAAAAGTAACTGTAGAAATAAAATGTAAAATCATTGAAAAACGAGAACGACTTGTGGGCGTGGCTGATCTAGCGTGCCCTTTCAATCGGTCTACATCAACGAATTGCCTCCTCAAGAACAATGATAAAATTAAGAAGATAGATTCTATGATAGATGCAACACCGCTCTGTTACTCCAGCCTATGGACCAGCAGGTTCTAACTTTAAGAAACTTTCCACTAAAACACTCTTCGAGCGTTGTTTTGAGGTGACTGAAGGGACAAGTCTCACTCTCAGAGAATTTTGGAAAGATCACTTTCACATCGTTACTTGCCTCAAGATGATTGACAAGGCGTAGGAAGGGGTTACCAAGAGGACCCTCACTTCTGCTTGGAAGAAGCTTTGGCCAAAGAGCGTCGTCCAATGTGATTTTGAGGGGTTTGAAACAGTACCCATGGAGTGTATAGTCAACGAGATTGTGTTTTTGGCCAATACCATGAGACTGGAGGTAGATAACAACGATATTGATGAGCTTGTGGAAGAGCACTGTCAAGAGCTGACCACCAAAGAGCTTATGGAGTTACATTCGTCAGGCGCAATAAGAGAAACTGTTGCATCGTACATTGGGAAGCATCACCCTAATAAGGAGGTGGCAAATTTATTCAATAATAATGCTGTGTCACATTTTCACCAAATTTTGAAGCATCGGCAAAAACAAATGTCTCTAGACAGCTTACTAATAAAAAAGATTAATCATTTCTCATAAATTCATAAATAATAAACCAGTTATTTCGATTTTTTTACTGTTTTTTTTTCAAATCGTAATCGCTTTCCAAGTTGTTACTCTCCTTAACAATTTATAAATATGCAATTTTATTTGAATGACAAAAAAAAAATTGATTTTTTTTGGCATGGAACGATTGGAGCATGGTAAGATTCTGGAACGAAATAATCTCATTATGAGAGGTTTCACTGTTATAAATAAAACTCTAATATAGTAAATACTAAAGTGGTCAAAGAAGCATAGGACATGAGGGTATGCACGTTTAAAAATGTCCTTCACCTTAACCCAAAAACAGAGAACTAAAAAACAAATTTAAAAAAAAAACTATTCAATTTAAGTGAACAAAATTATAATGCAGTTTAATATGTAAGATATAAGTTTAATATGTATTATGATATATTTTATGTAAAATTATTATTGTTCAAATATTATATAGCTTTGAATTATGCATTTAATTAGAATATAATAAATTATTTTATAAACAAAATTTTAAATGAGCTTTTTGCAAATATTGCAAGTAATAATTTTTTTAAATGCAGTGGCCTCCCTTAATGTCCGTCTGAACGCGTGGCCACACAACGCTTTTGATCCACGCCACGTGGTGGGCCATTCTGGTGAACACGTGCGTCTTGCAGTCCTGGCATGGGAAGGCTCAGTAGGTAGGTGCAGGCCACCCTGTCAGACTCTTACTTCTGCGAGGCGGAACCGCTGGTCACCTGCAATAAAATTCGATCAAACGTTTGCATTGAATAAGTCCTACAAGTACACGTGCTAAAATGACACATGCTAAAATCACATGCGCTAAAATTACATGTGATGAAATCACTCGGTGACCGGATAAATCATCACAATGATAATTCATCACATCTTTAAAAAGTTATATAAAGTAATGGAAAGTGATGAAACAAAAACTTTATTAACTGGGTTAAGTAGGTTAAGTTAGGTTAGTTAAAAAAAAAAAAATTCATCGTTTCTAATGACTTTATATCACTTTGTAAAAGTGTGTTGAATTGTCACTGTGTTGAGTTATCATGGAACCAAATCACTCATACTTAAATTACATGTGTTAAAATTACATGTTCTGAAATTACATATGTTATAATTACACAAACTAAAATAATAAGTGGATCACCTCATATTACTTAATAAACTTGAAAGCTTCGGCTTCTCATACATGCTGCTTTTGTTCTTTCATAATTATTTGTCTAATAGAAAACAATACGTTGTTTACGGGCAGTTCACATCGAAACTCTACGCCACAAATTCTGGGGTCCCTCAAGGGTCTAATTTAGGACCAATATTATTTTTATTGTTTATTAATGACATAGGGATGTTTATAAGATTTGTAAAATTTTTATTATTTGCGGATGACATTAAACTATACACCTGTATAACGACAAATGAAGACTCCATTCGTCTACAAATCGATATCGACGGTATAGTAGAGTGGAGTCATCAAAATAAACTTCATTTTAACAGTAGTAAGTGTTCAATTATGTGCATTACAAGGGCAAAGCGTACTTTATATTTTAACTATAAAATGTCTGGTACCTCTCTAAAACATATTTCGATAACGAAGGATTTAGGAATCACTTTTGACACGCGTTTGACTTTTCGAACTCATATCGATTCGGTGTGCAACTCTGCAATGCGAATGCTGGGTTTTGTTATATGTAATTCGAAATCTTTTACGAATACGGCAGTCATAAAAATGCTTTATTTTACTCTGGTTCGCAGCATTCTTGAGAGTGGATCGATAATATGGAGACCCGAAGATGCCCTTTACTCAAATGATGTAGAAAAGGTGCAAAAAAAGTTTATGCGATACCTCTACATGCGAGAGTTCGGATATTACCCTTTATTGTATCCCTCTGATTTTCTTGCCGGAATGCTGGGGATAGAACGTCTAGACGTTAGGAGAAATATTGCAATGGTGTTAGTGGCGCACAAGCTGCTAAATGGGCACATTTGCAATCCAGATATTCTGGAACGAATTTCTTTTTATGTCCCTGATAATTTCATCAGAGCTAGACAGCACAGATTATTTATTTTTCCAAGGGGCAGGACCAACCTACCAATGATCATGCCTTTGGGGAGAATAACTACTTTGTTAAATCACATTTCTTCTGTGATTGACATTTTCAATTTGAACCAAAGAGAATTTAAGACGGCAATAAGCATACTATTTAACAAATCTGGTTAATCAGATAGTATTGATGTACTTACCCATGCAAATAAATGTATGTACTTACTTCTTATAAACTGTAATTTATAAACTGTAATTTATAAACTGTTATTTGTGAAATGTAAATGGCTTATACTGTTTTTCACAATAAATCAATAAATAAACATATGCTAAAATTACATGTTCTGAAATTGCATATGTTATAATTACACATACTAAAATAACTTGTGCTAAAATAATGTATGTTGAAATAACATATACTTAAATTACATGTGTTAAAATTACATGTCCTGAAAATAAATATGTTATAATATCATACTAAAAGAACATGTGTTGAAATCACACATACTTAAATTACATGTACTAAAATTACATGTACTAAAATTACATGTTCTGAAATTACATATGTTATAATTACACAAACTAAAATTACATATGCTAAAAATTACATGTTCTGAAATTGCATATGTTATAATTACACATACTAAAATAACATGTGCTAAAATAATGTGTGTTGTAATCACTTACTTAAATTACATGTGCTAAAATTACATGTTCTGAAAATAGATACCGTATAATTACACACACTAAAAGAACATGTGTTGAAATCACACATACTTAAATTACATGTGCTAAAATTTACATATGTTATAATTACACATACTAAAATTATATATGCTAAAAATTACATGTTCTGAAATTGCATATGTTATAATTACACATACTAAAATAACATGTGCTAAAATAATGTGTGTTGTAATCACATACTTAAATTACATGTGCTAAAATTACATGTTCTGAAAATACAAATATTACACATACTAAAAGAACATATGTTGAAATCACACATACTAAATTACATACAATGCTGATATTACACACGCTAAGAAGAGCATTCAGCACAACATCGAACATCCTCAGTAGAAAGTTCCGGCTTTGGCCAACTTTAAGAAGAGCAGCATGGAAAGGCTACGTGTGTAGTACAACAACGCTTACCACATGATGTTCGGTCTTCCCAGATACTGCAGTGCTTCCGACATGCTCACGGAGAGGCGAGTACCAGGTTTTCCAGCCCTCATAAGACCACGGGTAGAAGGTTTAAGAGTATGAACAATCCCACCAGAGTCCAGATTCAAGCGTCGTAGCATACTGAGAAAGTTATTGGCTTGAACATCCTTACTTTTACTGTATATGTATAACCTCCCACATTAGTATAAAATGTCCCAATTTAAAAACCATTTAAAAACAAACATCGTTCTGACTACCAACGTTGCTGTCCGTCCTTGACTATCTGGCTATCTCTACTGTTCGTCCTTTGTCTGTCTTTGTTTCGTTAATATTTACATATTATAATATTCCCTATTCAACCATACTTCTTTAAAAAAAATATAAGTATTTCAATGAATAATCCCTCCCCTGCTCATCGATAGCTGTTGCACTTACTTTACCTCCGTATTTTGGGGTTTTAATTTATTTGTCCCCCCGCCCGTCCAGACGAAACCCTAGCCACTTATGGCAACCATAGACATGTGTCTAAGATTAAATTGGGCTTCATTATAGGCATTACAAAGCCTTTCACTATAGCACACACACTAATTCCGCCGTATATGTCATATGTAAGGTCACATCTCGTGTTTGTCTCAGTCATTTAGAATCCTCAAAATCAAACATACATTGATCGTATTGAAAATATCCAACACAAATTTATTAAACACCTATCGCATCACTTTAGTGATCATCGGTTTGACCCTATCGCTTTATATAAATGCCCTATTCTTATACAAAATCGTGAACAATCTTGTTTATTCATCATATCTGTTAGAAAAAATAGCAATTTGTTGCCCTGAACACAACGCAAGATCGAACGACTTATTTAGAACATCACACTGTAAAGCCAAATATGCGCAAAACTCTTTAATAGGACGTATCTGTAAAACTCACAATGCCTCTAGAGATGTACACATTTTCAACTGTTACTTGAAAACACATCAAATGCAGCTTACTAAACTGATAAGCATAACATTTTGTAATTCCTTATAATGTTTATTCTTTATATTTCTTTGTCATTTATAAATATATTGTGTAGATACAAATACTAAATCAATAACTAAACTTAATGGAACTTTATTGGTCTAGAACAGAGGTTCCCAAACTTTTTTCCCTGTAGACCCCCTGCCTGCCGAATATTGAATTTTCTGAAAACTATTAACGTCCCATGTGATTGAAAAGATTCCCTTCCCTTGCCTGTTCAACAACTGGGTGGCGGAATAGTTGCTCTGTCTTTACATTGTGCAGACAGGGGCACCCTTGTGAGGTATTACACCAAATGAAAATGAAGCAGGATAAGCAACGGGAATTTCTTTCTGTAGCTAGCCCTACAGAACTGCCCCCTTAAGTTCTTTGTCAGTGCTTATTCCGGTTAGTTCTTCTTGTCAAATGTTTTCCGATTCTTCAACGTTCCATTTCGATAGTCAAAATGTCCTCAAACTTAGTTTTGAAGTCTGTGTAAAGTACATTTAAATGTTGAACGTCTTTATTACCCTGGACGTTTTTCAAAAACAAATTGGGGAACTAGGAAAATTCGCGGCTTCCAATGTGCAATGTTTTGCTTGAATATATTAATTCTGATGAGAAAAGAAACGTAGACTCTATTTATATACCTTAATTAACAACTTTACGAAATATAAAAATGCAAATATCAAATAAGTAATTTCTCAGTCTATTATATTTGTGTTAGGTCTATTGTATCATTTACGGAACTCCTAAATGTTGACTTGAGTTAAATGGGAGTCCGCTCGTATGTACCCTAAAATAAACGATTAATATAAAATAAACGATTTAACGTTCTTATTCAAAATACTTAACTCTAAATTCGACTGTTGTGAACTCCTGCAACTTATAAACATACATACACCCACAGTAACAACACGACAAAATACAATATTCTACAGCAGCACACATAAGCGTAACTACATTGCCCACTCTCCGATACAACGACTTCACACCATGGGAAATCATTACTTGGGTGATGTTGACATATTCAATACCAACTTGGCAAGTTTTGTGGATCATTTAAAACATTTATTTCAACAATACTCCTAAACACATCATGTAAACCTACAAATAGCTGTAATTGTCTCTTTTTGTTTCTTGTGTTTGTATGACTTGTTGCATAGCTTTTATCAAATGTTATTTTATTCTTATTTTTTATGTTTCAAAGTATCTGTCAAATTAAAATTATACTACTGACCATGTAAAAACCCTCTGGGCGTTAAATAAATAAATAAATAAAATAAGAGTTTGATTCTATTTGACAATGATCTATTACGTTTTTTGTTTTGTTTCATTCTAAATCGATAAAAACATAAATAATTATTCCAAACCTTTCCCGAACTATCCAATTGAACACTACAAGCGTGTAAAATGAAAACTGACATTTGTTTATGTCAGCGTCTCTGTAAAACATATAATATTCATCGTGTTGTCTCCCCCACGGTCATGATCTAAGCGTCCCTAAGCTTTCTTTAGTACCTAATTTTCACTTCGACGAAAAATATAGTGCCATCTCGTTTATTCTATGGCGCGCATAGGGACAGAAGATGCCAAAGTGGACATTCTTTAAATTGACCCAGCGAATCGAATGAAAGCTTCTATTAGAGACAACAGATGTCACTGCTAGTCACATTTTAAACATTGTATTCATTTAGTTGTAGACTTACATAACTGTTCAAATTGTGCATAATTTTATTAGTTAATTGCTGGCTTTACTCACAAAGAATTGACAGAGAGGTTACATAAAGAAATGTGGACATTTGAAAATTTGTTAAATCAGTCAAATGACATTATTTAAGTAATTAATAGTTTTATCATTAAAAGTATACTTATATTTTGTTATTTTAATGCAGTTCTTTTTTGAATTTGGTTTTAAAACATACGATTTTGTAAGCGTCGAAATCTCAGTCTTATGTTATTGTTTACATGCAGTTTCCATGGATATGGGCCAATCACAACTATGCAACATTGCCACACTCACACTTGGCAAGCTCACAGCGAGTTTATCGGGTAAGTTTGTACCTCACACTAAGGATTTTTAGTAGGTATGTCTTTTTGCATGAAAAATTTATATAGAAAGTTATTTATCTTTTTTACTCCTACCATCAAGTAGAATCACCTCCGAAGTTAGTGCACTTTACCCCCGGACACCCTATATAAAGCACTTAATTAGCTATGAAACTATAAAAAATAGTGCTTAATTCTTGCATGCCTTTAAAGACGTTGCGTTTAGTAATGAAGCGATGAAGAATATAAAAGCGGGTAAGTTTTTAGATTCTCACGGCCAAAAGCATTTTTGTTGTTTGTTTTTGGGGTGTTATGCCGTGTTAAAGAAGGAGTTAGCGCAACACGGCATAACACCCCAAAAACAAACAACAAAAATATAAAAGCGTGTCTAATCGATTTACCTTTGTCGTCTATTTGTTGCATATCATTGTAGTCATCGCGTTTGACAACAGGAACATTAGTAGCTTCCAACACCACGTATTGATCCATATCCTCTTCCTGGGACTCCGGGCAGGAACTGGCCACCACTCCCACCTATGGACACATACCATGAGCAATATATTACAGTCAACATAGAACATCTTGCTAGTTTTTAAATTAAACACCGCACAAGAGTCTCAAATGCTCCCAACCGACTGGAGCCAGTGAGACTATGGCATCCCCAATGGGGGTACATATATTGTGAGGCTGAAAGTAATGGGGATTGCTCTTCAGATCTGGTTATCAAACACGGCCAAAGCCATTTCAAGCAATGTTTAAATTCAAAATGGTGGTCTTACACCAGGACGATACTGAGAATAAGTTCCACTCTGGAATGTGCTGCAAATATACTGCACATTATTTTTAATGAGTCAATTGTGAAAAAACACAAATCAATCAAATAAAATTTACTAGCGCTTGCCGGGATTTGAACTAGCGATCTCTGGCTTGCTAGTCGAGAGCTTAACCCCTCGACCAAGGAGGCCGTCAACCCACTTATTTCTAGCTTCACAATCTTCACCTTCATCTTAAATGCATACTTTCCTTAATTAAAAACTTAATTTTAGACATTATTATATTCCCGCACGTTATAACTGAGTTCCACTCTATTCATGATTCATGTTAAAGTGATGCGCAACGTCATGTAACTTTTGGAATCGAGCCATTGACAATAACACTCCTTATGTAGATGCCGATAAGAATGAAATTTCTACTTGACAACAGCCAATTGTTTTAATTTAAAAAAAAAAAAAAAAAAACATCGCAAATATGTTTTATTCTATTTTGCAAAATTCGGGCACAAATTTAAAAAATGTTTTTTGCAATCATTTTTCAAAGAACTTAATTTTCTATATTATACATTGAAACCATAACCGATAAGGGGTTTGCAAGTAGGAGATTTTGAAATGTTTATAGGCGAGCTACTTCATTGTTTTCTGGACTTGCCGGCATCTGTGTTTCCTCCCTCCTACAACATATTCACTCCTCCCTCTCCTCAAAAAGACCAACCACACAGCATCCCCAAAGATGACATAGGCCTTAAGGGAAATAATTATTTTCCGGGTCTCCTGTATGGAATTAATGAAAAAAAAGACAAATCCACCATTAGTGGCATTTTGGAGTTTTCGACTTTTTTGACATCTGAACGGTCCCCGTTAAACAATGATTTGATCAAATTGTGATCAACTGTCAAGCATAACGATAATGTTGTTACGCTTATCAGTTGATTACAAGTTGTTCTAGACTTGTTTCACGGGAATCATGTCAAAAAAATTCTAAACGGCAACAGTTGTCGATTTGATTTTAGTCAAATGTGAGGGAGTTTAAAGCACTCGAAAGTAAGCTCAATGGGTAATAACTGATTGCGCTAAACAGACCGATTGACCATCGAAGAATTGGATCTTCTTCCGGCGGCCAAGCTTGAGCGCAAGCTTGTTCTCGTGCACCGCCGAGTCGGGGTCGTGCATGGCCATGTGGCGGACGAGGTTTCCCTTGTGACGGAACTGGCGCCCACACTCCTGGCACTCGTGGTTCTTCTCCTTGGGGCTGGGCGGGATGTAGTTAGGGTTGTGATGCAGGTTCTGGTGCCGCTTGACTAACTGCTTCTGTCTGCAAATACTCAACTATAGAATATCGAGTAAAACCTCAAATTGTAATATTTGATTATTGAAGACAATATTAACGAAAATCTGAAACAGAAAATGATACAGTTGCATCTAAGACTTGAATTTACGACTTTCGACTTGCCGGGGCACTGCTCTACCAACTAGGCTAAAAAATTTAAAATATATATATGATTTATTTATCCAAACACTATCTAGACTACATTTAGTTTGAGATGAATCTTGCGGTCATAGATAAGGATAGCAGCCGATAAAAATGAGCAGTAAGAAAGTGAAGATAATGTTGGTAGTTCTTATTCGAAGTACATATATATGTAGTTAAATATGACTGAAGCAAGATGGAAGGTCCTATGTTTTAGTCCTAGATGATAAGAATTATATCATTGTGGGACTACTTTATTTCCCCCCACATGTGGCAATACTAATGCGAATTAATCCGCTGCTTTACGCAAGCGAGCATGAGAAGAGGAATCTTCATTCCTGTTTTAGCGTTCGATTCAACCGCCAGTACTACCACTCTTTCTGCCACCGTCACCGCGTTCTGTATAAATTATAATATTCGTCTTATATACGAATATACTAAATCAATTGTGCAGACACTCGTTTCAATCTCCCATCTCCTGAACACAATTTACGGATTGGGAAGGCGCCGTAAATTACAGCTAATTACAAGCTCTATACAAGCTCCTTGCCACAACATTATTTGAGATGATGGCTTTTAAAACAAATTTCATGCTAAATTAACTAAATTGCAACTATCATTATTATCAATGCAAGTTAAAACATTGATGGTTAAAATGTGTTTTATTTGATTTTAATTATTTATATTGAATGACCGGCGATAGGAAGATAGACTCATGGAACTTAGATTACAAACGTTGATAGAACGAAGAGAAAGAGGTGACTTGATCGTGACTTATTTATTAGAAAATATTATGTGGACATTATGATTGCCCTGGCATCCAACAAATCTTCACCACCAACAAAAATATAAATCTCCGTGGACATTAAAAAAAAATAACAAAACACCTTTTACATCCAATCCTAGGAAACACTTCCTTGCAAATAGAGTAGTGGAAGCATGGAACTACTTCCACAACATGTCATCCATTCTACTAACATAGAGTAGTGGAAGCATGGAACTAACTTCCACAATATGTCATGTTGGCACCTAGCATCGTGCTACCTACCTTTATATCCTTTGTAAAATTATTGTGGCCTATCTACCCAACTCCCCTCTCCTCTCCTCTCCTATGCCGACTTAGTTGAGTTAAAATATTCGTCCTGTCAACATCGTTTGATTACGGAGCCCCCTTTATCGACCGTGTCGAAAATTCAAAGCCACCGTGAGCTCGCGCGTGGTGAAATTTGTGAATTGTTGTGAACCAGCGCAAAGAAGGATTGAAAACCGTGGAAGAATAGAAAAGGGTAAGTCGGCATTCTGAACCTTTCCATTTCCTATCATTCCGCGTTGCGACGGTGCGTTTCCGTCCCCAACATTGGTCATTCGAGCCTGATAATTTACATTAATTGAAAAAATTGTGGTTAATTTAATTATTTCAAGGTTAAATTGTTCATAAAAGTTGATCTATGTGTAAAATTCGCGTCAGCCGTGCTGTTAGCGAAAATTGCCTGTAGGTAGTAAAAAAAATACTTAACTGGTGACAAATTTGTTAACATTTAAAATAAATTGTTGTACTCGGCATTTTTGTGCAGATTAATTTCTCAATACAATGGCTGAGAAAAAAGTACTTTTGTTGCAATCCCGACGTGAGCGAATAGTATCTCGTATTCGTATTACGCAAGAGCTCATAGCGAGCACTTATGATGATAGTAAGAAAAAAGATACGTTTCTTGCTAGATGTGAAAAGTTAAAAGATTGGTTACAAGAATTTGAATCAGTTCAAAACGAGATTGAGGAACAATTACTGTCATTAGACAAGATTACAGAAATGTCAGAACTAGGAAACATTGCGAATAATGTTGATTCAATGTATTTCGAGATCATGCAAATGAAAAGCGTTATCACTAGTAATAATGAAAATTCAATTCCAAAAACGGCAAGTAATTCGGTGATTCGTGCACCAGTGATAAAGCTGCCCACTTTTGATAGTAAAATTAAAAGTTGGTGCTCATTTCATTCATTATTTAAAAGTCTTATACATGACAGCAATGCATATACTAATGTAGAAAAATACCATTATCTTTTATCAGTTATTACAGGGCCGGCACTGGCACTTATACAATCATTGCCTCTTATCGAAGAGAATTATGACATTGCCTGGAATATTCTGGTAAATCAATACCAAAATTCTAGAATTCTTTTCACGCATTATGTTGATGAAATTCTTAATTTCAAAATATTACAAAACGAGTCTGCGTCAGGTATAGCGCGGTTACTCAGTACGTTTCAAGAGAATTGCGCCGCTATAAAGGCGATGAAGATAGAAAATATCTTTGATAAATTTGTTGGTCATATTATGATACGATCGATGGATCTGACAACTAAACGTCAATTTGAATCCAAATTGCCCGGTGAAGAGATTCCAGAATTGGATTCAATTTTCGAGTTTCTGAGAAATCAAACGCGAATTTTAGAAATGTTATCTCCACATACTACAAAAGAGAAAAAAGGTTCGTTTAAAATGTTGTTATCTGCCAATAAGAATGATAATAACCTTCATTGTCCATTATGTAAAGGTGCACATTTTCTTTACAAATGTGCATCTTTTACATCTTTAAGTCCCCATCAAAGGAGGGACAAAATTAAAACTTTGAACCGTTGTTTCAATTGTTTGAAACAACACCATGTAAAAGATTGTGTATCAAAATTCACATGCCAGGTTTGTAATAAAAAACACCATTCAATGTTGCACATTGCCGCCGAACCATCGGGCGAAAATGAATTTAATAATTCAAGTGCAACCCTGGCCGCAACAACGATTCCGAGCGTTTCTACCGTTTTGTTAGGAACTGTACAACTTGAGGTCCGAAATCAATATAATGATTATATACCTATCCGCGCCGTCGTAGATTGTGGGAGTCAAGTCTCTCTGATTACGGAAAGATGTGCTCAGCTTTTGGGTTTGTCAATTAAAAAACATCGTATTTCACTGAACGGTTTAGGAAATTCTAGTATAAATTCTTGTCATGGTAAAACAAAATGTTTTATAAAACCTCGAAATAAAAAAGGGCCTATTCTTCAATGTCAAACTGTCGTGATTACAGAAATCACTTCTAATCATCCGTCATATGATTTACCATCGAGTGGAACGTCACAATTTAAAAATTTAAAATTAGCTGATGAATCATATTACAAGTCGGGCAAAATAGACCTTTTGTTAGGAGCTGACGTATACTTGGATATATTTAATAGTGGCCATGAAATAATTCACGGCTCTCCATGTGCTGTAAACAGTGTATTCGGTTACATTATAATGGGGAAGATGGAAAATTCGTCATTTCAAACGCCTTCGTCTTTATTTGTTGAAACAAATTCGTTAAGCAATACTCTTAGAAAATTTTGGGAAATTGAAGAAACACCTTCAATTGTGACGAGTAATCCGGACGACGAATTAGCCGAAACAATGTACGCTTCGAATCACTATCGAGAATGTGATGGTAGATATGTTGTACCATTATTAACAAAATCTGAAATTATGCCTTCTCAAAATTCCTTAAAACTTGCGGAATCGCGATTGAACAAACTAGAAATTCGTTTTAAAAGGGATCCCATGTTAGCAATTAATTATGGAAATTTTATACAAGAATATGAGGGTCTGGGACACATGACACGGGTACCTCGGAATTTAGATGCATTCTATTTACCTCATCATTGTGTTTTGAATCCTGACAGTAAAACTACAAAACTACGTGTGGTTTTTGATGGGTCGGCAAAAACCCAACCAAATAACTTATCTCTAAATGACTTATTATTGAACGGTCCAAAATTGCAAACTGAAATTCCACGTATAATTTTAAATTTTCGTTTTCATAAGTATGTATTTACAGCTGATATTTGTAAGATGTATAGGCAAATATTAATTATTCCATCTCAGCGTAAATTCCAAAATATTTTGTGGAGAGAATCTCAGAATGAACCGGTTATTGATTTCGAGTTACAAACTGTAACGTACGGGTTGTCTAGTTCACCATTCTTGGCCATTCGTACCCTTCGCCAGCTAGCACAAGATGAAGGATCAAAGTATCCTGACGCTGCCAAGGTTCTATGCGATGATTTTTATGTAGATGATTTGGTAACAGGGACAGAAACGATTAGCACAGCCCTCAGACTAAAACAAGATATCATTGGATTGTTAAATCTTGGGAAATTAGAACTTAGTAAATGGCAATCTAATACACCGTCACTTTTGGATCACGTTTCGCAAGAGCACCAGCAAGATGGTCATTCTTTTGATAACGCCGGAACTGATCAAATTGTTAAAATATTAGGCATTCAGTGGAGTCCAACGACTGATAATTTTACCTACAAGGTCGATCTACCTTCAAATAAGATATGCACAAAAAGAACAATTTTATCAACGGTAGCTCGTTTATTCGACCCACTTGGGATCATCACCCCAGTGACATTTTTCGCAAAATGTCTATTACAGGAACTATGGAAGTTAGGTGTCGATTGGGACGATCGTGATGTTCCACCACATATTCATAATACGTGGAGTAAATTTGTAAGTCAACTTTCATTACTTCGAACATTGAATATTCCTAGATATTACAACACGGTGATGACAAGTCGTCTTTTCCTCGTAGGGTTCTGTGACGCTTCACAATTGGGTTATTCTGCAGTGGTATATTTATTAGAGCGTAATAGCAATACCACTCACATCTTAATGGGAAAATCGAAGGTCGCTCCTTTGAAAACCCTGTCAATTCCACGACTAGAATTATGTGGGGCCGTTCTTCTCACGAAACTTGTAAAGTATATTATGTCATCTGTAAAGTTTGCCGAACAAATAGAAAACGTTTTTCTATTTACAGATTCGACTATTGTACTAGCGTGGCTAAAAACGCCGCCATATTTATTGAAAACATTTGTCGCTAATAGGGTTGTACAAATACTGGAAAATACACCAAATGCTGTTTGGAAGCATGTTGTCTCGGAGGAAAATTGTGCCG
Organism: Hesperophylax magnus; assembly: GCA_026573805.1. NCBI lineage: Eukaryota > Metazoa > Arthropoda > Insecta > Trichoptera > Limnephilidae > Hesperophylax > Hesperophylax magnus. Next base: position 8,636,520 of record JAIUSX010000005.1, on the reverse strand, counting down.
ATTCTGGTTCAAGAGGGCTTTTCCCAGCAGACATTATATCACACCCTTTGTGGTTTACGGGACCAAAATGGCTTCACCAACCAATAGCACTCTGGCCTTGTTCAGCTGTGTACAATCAATCTGACGGAGAAATACCAGAACTCAAAACATGCAACCTTAAAACGTTTGTATCATCTCAAATAGTACCTAATTCGATTATTAGTAAATATTCTTCATTTTATAAATTGCAACGCGTCGTCGCTTGGATAATGCGTTTCGTAAATAATTGTCAGAAACGTCCTGGTAGTGGAAATTCAAACTCGACTTATCTAAGTTCTCGCGAATTAAATGATTCGCTTATGAATATCGTACGCATTGAACAGGAAACGTATTTTTCTGTTGATATACGTAATATGCGAAATGGCAGTCCATGTTCAACGCAAATTCAAAACTTGAAACCGTTTCTTGATAGCCACGGTATTATCAGGGTGGGCGGTCGACTCAAGTATTCAAATTTGTCATTTGAAAGTAAATTTCCGATCTTACTTCCGAAAATCTGTCATTTAGCTTATTTAATTATAGATTATTATCATAAACTATATCTTCATGTTGGGCCACGAAGCCTTCAATTCACTATTCAGCGTAAATTTTGGATAGTGGCTGCACGGAATAAAATTCGCTCACAACTGTCGAAATGCATTGTCTGCTATAAAATGAAATCTTCGGTGCTACCTCCCCTAATGGGTGATTTACCTCCCTCTCGAGTGCAACAAAGCCGTGCTTTTTCTCGAGTTGGTGTAGATTTCGGAGGACCTTTCACCTTGAAAGATCACAAACGTAGGGGAGCAAAAACGTCAAAGGATTATTTATGTCTATTTGTATGTATGGCGACGAAAGCAGTTCATTTAGAGATCGTGTCTGATTTATCTTCTGAAGCATTTATTGCAGCCCTTAGCCGGTTTACAGATCGTCGAGGGTTATGTTCTGAAATCATAAGCGATAACGGAACCAATTTCGTCGGTGCAAATCGGTACCTACTCGGTATAAATAAATTCTTGGCATCACAGCGTGATGTTATATCTAATCATCTAATTCAGAGCGGCATTATTTGGTCTTTTAACCCTCCAGCAAGTCCTCATTTCGGAGGCTTATTTGAGGCAGGGATAAAATCTGTAAAATACCATTTAAAACGGGTGATAGGTGAGACCGTTCTAACTTATGAAGAATTTGCGACAGTTCTCACTAGAATTGAGGCCATCCTCAACTCCCGCCCTTTGTGTTCAATGAGCTCAGACCCCGAGGATGTGAATGGACTCACCCCGGGCCACTTTTTAATCGGTGGATTCCTACTAGGTTTGCCTGAATATGACTTTCTTGACACCACGTCTAATCGTTTAAGTAGGTGGCAACATCTCCAAAAGATGTCGCAACATTTCTGGAAACGTTGGCATTTAGAATATTTAAATACGCTTCAACAACGATCAAAGTGGTGCAAAATCAATCCAAACATTAAATTAGGTCAATTAGTGTTAATAAAGGACGATCGTCTTCCACCGATGAAGTGGGTATTAGGACGAATTATCCACGTTCATCCCGGTAAGGATGGAATAGTTAGGGTAGCTACTGTTAAAACTCAATCTGGTTCGTTGGTTCGACCAGTGATAAAGCTTTGCCCGTTACCGGAAGAATAAAATTATTATTAGTGATAAATCTTAAGATATACATCTAAAATAAAAATACGTTTTCATTTTCCATATTTTTGTTGTGTTTTATTTTTTTTTTTTATTTACCATTGGGATCTATATTTTTTTTTTGTTGTTGTTTAGATGTCTATACTCTAATTCTCGTTTTGTTTCTTACTCAGATTCTAGACCAAAGGAATATTACCAATTTTAAATATTTTTCAAAACCAAAATTTTTGTTATGGTCCAGGAACCATTCTTTGAAAAGTTATACTTAATTTAGTAAAAAGTTTTTTTTTTTTTATTGTTTTCTGCGAGGCATTACGGATACAACTTGAATGAACAATTTACCTATGTATATATTTAAATTTACCTTTTATTAAATTTTGTATCATAATTATTAATTCGTTCAAATTAGGTGGGCGGAAATGTTGGCACCTAGAATCGTGCTACCTACCTTTATATCCTTTGTAAAATTATTGTGGCCTATCTACCCAACTCCCCTCTCCTCTCCTCTCCTATGCCGACTTAGTTGAGTTAAAATATTTGTCCTGTCAACATCGTTTGATTACGGAGCCCCCTTTATCGACCGTGTCGAAAATTCAAAGCCACCGTGAGCTCGCGCGTGGTGAAATTTGTGAATTGTTGTGAACCAGCGCAAAGAAGGATTGAAAACCGTGGAAGAATAGAAAAGGGTAAGTCGGCATTCCGAACCTTTCCATTTCCTATCATTCCGCGTTGCGACGGTGCGTTTCCGTCCCCAACATGTCATCCATTCTGAGTTGAGTAGTCTGAGTTGATTTCTTCGATTTTGTATTTACCTAAAAAATATTTTTTTATTTTTCTTTCTTACATTGATATATTATATTTTTATTTTATATTTTACATGTACCTATCTGGATTTTATTGTTTATTACTGCTAAATTGTATTTTCCTAAAAAACTATTTAAATATTTAAAGTATTTAAAATATTTTTCTTTCTTACATATGTTATATTTTAATTTTATTTTATATTTTACATGTACCTACCTGGAATTATGTACACGCAACCTGCCAATTTGACTGTCCTAAAACGGGAAACTTCCTAGTTGGACAGTCAAAGCTTCCTTTTATATTTGTATATCTTGTATGTAATAAATGTAATAATAATAAATAAATAAATTCTACTAAAATAGAATAGTGGAAGCATGGAATTAATTTCCACAACATGTCATCCATTCTACTAACATAGAGTAGTGGATGCATAGAACTAACTTCCCCAACATGTCATCCATTCTACTAATATAAACCTATTTAAAGTCGATTGGATTTTTATTTGGAGAGAAGAAATAATTAACTTATTTTAAACCACTCAATTACTGATATGATTTGAGATTTTCACGGCCAAAAGCTTTAAAGTGATTTATTTTTGGGGTATTATGCCACGTTGCGATCTTCAAAAGAATATCAGAACATTTTCAAGCATGTAAACTCGGCCACCCTGATAAATCGGCAATTGTCGAGCATTCAATTGAAACCAGCCATTACTTTGGATTTGTTCCTGAAGTCCTGGGAAGACCCGAAACACGTAGAGCACGCCTAATTACGGAGGCAATTGAATTTATAAAAATTCCATTAATAAAGACGACGGGGCTTGTAGTTCTTGGTATCCGATAATTAACGGCTAAACCAAAACTAAACGCAGAAAACCAGGTTAAGTATTACCAGCTCTCAGAGGATTGGAGTTGGCAATGTGGTGTCACATCTTCATACATAAGCACACACTTCACCACAATCTTTACACATCTGCCCTGATGATGGACACTGTAATGCTGTCCGAAACGTTGGCTAAACAAGGAGGTAGCGTAACATGGCATAATACCCCAAAAATAAATCACTATTAACTCGATTACTGTCAAACTTATTGTGAAATCAGATATGGATGCATCAGCAATAGCGTCCTAAAAAATCACTAAGTAATATTTTTTTTTTTTTTTTTTAAAAGTCGGAGGCAGTTTGCTTACGTTCCCCGCGAGCACTTAGGCCATAGGCCCATTGTACTATCTCCCATTTTACCTCATTCCCTTGCCAGTAACCCGGTCCCTTTTATGAAGTTCACCAGGGCTGTCATTGGATATGTGGCGATGTCTGCTGGTTCCACACTGTGTCTTCCCAGGTATCTGAGCCTTATTCCCAGCAGAGCGGGACATTGGCACCATAGGTGAATTGGAGTCTCTTCCTCCTCTTCACATTTCCTACAGATGTTGGTGTTTTCCACTCCCAACAGTTGCATGTGTCTCCTGAGATGGCAGTGTCCCGTTAATAGTCCTACCAGTTCCCTCAGTGAGTTTCTGTCCATATCGAGTAGTTGCCTGGTTCGGTTAGGGTCCGGTCGGTTTATGAGTACTTTAGATTGCCTCATTCCGGGTGCCTTCTTCCATTCCTTCCAGTGTTGGGATTTGACCCACCTCTTGATATGTAGTTTGGTGTGGCAAGCTGCTACTCCTACGGCCGGCTCAGATCCTGCAAGTGGTGCTTTCGCCCCTTTCCTTGCTAGTTCGTCAGCCCGCTCGTTGCCCTCAATACCTTTATGTCCTGGTACCCAGAGCAGGGTTACTTTATTGATGTTCGCCAGTTCTATTAGGATAGTCCTGCATTCCATCACCAGTCTGGAGTCGCATCGGTTACTTTCCAGTGCCATTAAGGCCGCCTGGCTATCCGAACATATGTTTATGTTCTTATTTCTGTACCCGATACTCATATTCTCCTGTGCGCAGGCTAAGATGGCTTTCATCTCAGCTTGAAACACAGTGCAGTGCATTCCTAGAGGTATACTGAGTTCCCTCTTAGATCCCTGTAGACAGACCCCGGCCCCTGTTCCTTCCTCCATCTTGGACCCGTCTGTGAACCAGATTAGTTCCTGTTTGGAGTTTGGACCTGGGACCGAGTCCCATTCCTCCCTTGTGGGGTACGTCACTTTAAACAGCTGTCCGAAGAAGTATTCATATTAACTAATCTTTTATATTTCCGAGCGACTGGAATACTAAAAATTAAAATGAGACCTCTATAATAAATAATCACCTAAACTTCTGGTCACACTTTTCACAAGCGAAAGGCTTCTCGTCAGTGTGGATGAGCATATGAGAGTTAAGATGGCGCTGCGAGATGGAGGCGTACGGGCACACGCCGCACTTGAAGCACTTCTCTCCCTCATGAGTCTGAAATACAAATGTTACATGTTAAAGAAAGAACTTGTTAACATACGTTTTTTTAATTGTTGTATATTTCTTAACCACTGGAGAGCCAAGACATTTACAAAAAAAATGCCATGCAAATGGTTTTGTAAACGCCTAATAAATAAAATAACTCTGACATATCTACCGTTATAAAATATGTGGCTGATTTCAACGGAAACCAATTACTGGTATTAATTAAATAAAAAAATATTCTAGTTAATTTTGGAAAGTGGCATTCAAGTCTGAAAGATATATACCACTTTCTGGGCATCTAGCGCTCCATTGGTTGAAGAGGGCACAGTTTTTCAGCCTTTATAGATTGCACGCCACTACTGCATAGCATAATAATAAATAGAGATATCCTCACTGGGGTCTCCCGTGCTGAGGATTTCAATATTCAATATCAAATCAATTTGGTAGTATGAATAATATAAAGTAATTATAAATATATTAAATAGTTTTTTTACAGAAATAATTATAAATATATTACTTGGTGTTATTTTGTTCAGTTGAGTGGTTTCAGTCTGTATTGAATGTCAGTATTTTATCTATCTCTTATATCCCTATGTATTAGCATAGCTTTTATGTTGTTATTTTTGAATGAGAGTGGGATTTTATTGTAGAATTTGGTACCATTGAACAGGAAGCTTTTTTGCCCAAATTTTGTATGTTGTAGTCAGTGGCAACTAGTGATTTTCAGTGTGATAGAGTGCTAAGTTTGAAAAATTCAACATTATTGATGTTGCTTCGTCCAAAACAATTTTATAAAAACAATTAAAAAATCGTTTTCAGCTACAACGACATCAATAATGCCATTTTTTGTAATATTAGCACTCTATTACACCCTAAAGTCACGAGCCACCACTGGTTGTAGTTGCTTGTTGGATATGTTTTTGACCTTGAGTTCTGATGTTTCTAATAGTTATTTCTTGTGTTTTGTATGTATGGAGATAAATGAGTGTTGTTTTAGAATATAGTTGTTCAATTCACATGATATTAAGTTTGAAGATTTTGTCAGTGCTAGTTCTTACAGGTGGAGTGATGATTCGTTTTTTGTATTAAGTAATAATGCAATTGTACACAAAATTAAATACCTTGATGTGCTTCTTATAGTCGTAGCGATCACGGCAAAAGTTTCCGCACCTCTTGCACTTGAGCGGCTCATCGGAAGTGTGCAGTTTTCGGATGTGGATGCGCAGGTCAGTCTTTCTTCCGCAGGTTGTAGGACACAATTGGCAATGGTATATTGGCCTGTTCCCAACTAAAATAAAGAAGTATTTAATTAAATTTGTGCATTTGGCGTACAAGGAATAGCATGAACATAAACAGAAAATAATTTCTCTTTTTATTTGGGACTCTAGACTAGAGGGGCTACCAAATTTAACGGTTGGGCGCGCTTCCGATTTATACAGGGTCAGCAGTTGTGGCTGACTTTGGCTTTGGCTTCGGTGGAGCCCCCGTGTCTGAGCTGATCTCTTAGATTTACACCAAGCATATCAATAGAAGGCAAGATGGATTAAGGAGCCTAGATCATCCCTTACAATGTTCTCTCCATAGGATGTCATCTGGAATTCTGAATTGAATCTGAGAATATTTTTTAAAAGATTTTTTGATTCTGGCGTTAACAGTAATCCCTTTAAAGTTTCTAATGGTTCTGGAAATACTGCAAAATGCCTCTTTTCCCCCTGTACAAAACATATTCTCGGTATTTCACGTTTCCACTTCAAAGAATTAGTCATTGCATTGCGTCATTAATCCACCAATTAAAATGATGGCCCGGCGTAATCCAATGCACGATCATATTGTGCATTTTGGTAAACATTTAAGTTCAGCTCCCCCAAAACCTCGCCTGTACCAATTTGGAACCAAATCAATGAAGAACTCTAGAATTTCAAAATGGCCACTGGATATTTCATCATACCAATTTATAACCAAATCGATACAGAACTTTAGAATATCCTTTTATCGTTCATCTGCTTTACATGGTATGTTATCCTAGATATTAGCTTAAGAGGCTACCAATAGATGGCATGTGGCATCTATGTAGCTGTCGATAATGCAGGGATTGAGACTATAAAAATTTATTTTTTTAAATTTTAATTTTAAAAAGAAAGACAAACATTCCCGGGTTACGAATAACCTGACAATATTTGAAAATTTTCTACTACCACCACAGTAAGCTGAAAATGTTGCTTGTGTTGTGATGGAGGAATTAGCCAGCCGAGGAATTGAACACACTACGCCTGGGTCAGACCCAAATGCGATGTCAACCCAGCCACCGACCGGTCAACTATTATAACATATACAGGGTTTTCCAATAAGAGGTGTTATTTTGAATAGACCGCTATTTCGGTAGATGTTACTTTTGAAGCTGTCATTTTTTGACATTTGACAAGTAGAAACTACGCCATTAATAAAAATGGAACGATACACGCTTCAACAACGCATTGAAATTATTAAAATTCACTTGAGTGAATCAAATGCAAATCATCTTGAGTGATGAGGCCTATTTCCACCTCGGTGGCTTCGTTAACAAGCAAAATTGTCGCATCTGGGGCTCGGAAAACCTAAGAGTTATTGTTGAAAAGCCTCTCTATCCTCAAAGTGTGACTGTTTGGTGCGGTTTATCTTCCGGCGGAGTCATTGGACCTTACTTTTTCCAAAATGAGGCTGGAGCAACAGTTACGGTGAATGGATTGCGCTTTCGAGAGATGATTAATGATTTTTTATGGCCGGAATTGGATGGTATTGATCTGGACCACGTTTACTTTCAACAAGAAGGCGCTACGTGCCACACAAGCAACGAAACCATTGATCTTTTACGATTGAATATCAAAATAACACCTCTTATTGGAAAACCAATGCGTTGTTGAAGCGTGTATCGTTCCATTTTTATGAATGGCGTAGTTTCTACTTGTCAAAAGTTACAAAATGACAGCTTCAAAAGTAACATCTACCAAAATAGCGGGCTATTCAAAATAACACCTCTTATTGGAAAACCCTGTATTTGTTGGGTTAGGTGGAAGAAATAGGATGTAACCTATAAGCTATACCTTTGTACTCTGTATTTTTGTGCAATAAATATTTATTTGAATTTGAATAAAATAAAGCTTACTGTTGTGAATCAATTTATGCGCCTTCAGGGAGTTGGATTGTGAGAATTGCGACTTGCAGTAATCACATTCATATGGTTTCTCGTGGGTATGCGTTCTCACGTGGCGCTTCAGTTTGAACTTGTCGGGAGAGGCGTACGTGCAATGCTCGCACTGAAATAGAGAAACGTTTCATTAACAAGTTTAACCCCTTACAGAGCAATATTGATAAATGGGAACTTCATGTTATTGAGGTAAAAGTAAGTATAAAAGGTCATGGGGGCAGTTTTACTATTTTGTGTCATATGTCAAATGATAGTTGCTGAACTGTCTGTAAGTAACGTTGAAAATGTTGATGGTCAATGCAGAATCGCTAAGCAGTTGAATCGGTCCGTTGATTGGCGCATTCTGATAGGCAGAAGTCCTAGCTCTCGAAGTATGAAAAGGTGCATGGGATCTTCCGCAAGTATACGAGGGTGGTCTGAAAAGTTTCCGACCTAACAATGAAACAAGAGTTTTTTTTTAAAGTTTTTTATTTATTTTTCTACATAGTCTCCTTGTAACTCTACACACTTCTCCCAGCGATGCTCCCATCTCTCTAACCCGTCCAAATAGTACTCGACGTGATTGCCTCCTCATTTGACTAAAATCTCTGTCCTCCAAGCGCAGTTTTTGATTAGGGAACAAAAAGAAGTCGCTTGGGGCTACATCTGGTGAGTAAGGCGGATGGTCAAGCAGTTCAAACCGTAATTCATGGCAACCGCTGAGGTGTGAGACGGCGCATTGTCTTGGTGAAACAGGATTTTCTTTTTCTGCAAATGTGGCAAACGCGGCAGCTAACGCGTGGACAGCTTTCTCATGTCTAAATCTTGATTTAATATGTGACAGACACGTTCTTTGGACATTTTCATAACCTCTGCTATCTCTCTCACTTTAATTCGGCGGTCATCTAACACTATTTGGAGAAGTTTAGCAATGTTATCGTCAGTAGATGCAGTTTTTGGACGTCCCGAATGTTCATCATCTGCCAAACTCTTACGGCCACTTTTAAATACACTATGGTAAATGATGGTGCAGAGTCCCCATTCACAGAGTCCAACTCATCTTTGATTTGCCTAGGCGTATTGCCTTTCAAAAACAAATGTTAATAACAGCACGATTCTCAATTTTTTCCATTTTCACAAAAACACAAACATCGACTCGCTCAAACGACTTTAACTAAAAATTGCGCATCTAAAATGGCCGAAACTTTGGTGAGTAACTGTCAAAAGATGCACAACCACATTCACTGGCTTTTATTGATGACCACCATCTTTGATCGGAAACTTTTCAGACCACCCTCGTACTTGTTAGGGACATATATTTCACCCACTTTTAATATAAGTGGGTGAAATATAGTTTCAGTGATTAGATTAAAAAATGTCTGCCTAAACATGTTTTTTGGTGGGTTTCTAAGGTGTTGAAATCGAGCATGACCATTTCTGTAAAGAGCAAGAATGGATATAATAGTATATTATTTCTTTCATATATTATTATATACTAGCTGTACCCCGCCACGCGTTGCTGTGGCTTAGTCTGTCTGTGCAGATAGAGAAACAATTGGGCGTATTACGTCCAACACATGGCGCTGTTTTTCAAAAAAATATATATTTACCTGTCACAGATGACATCTATATAATATAGGTATAAACATACGCATATTTTTATGCAACGTTGTGTCAAAATTTCAAAGCAATTGGTGAAGAAATTTTGAAGAGAATTAAGAAATTGAAAAATATTTTTTTTTTTATATAGATAGATTTGTTCCCTACAATACAGGCTATATTTAATGAGAGACACTATGAAACATGACCCTTATATAAGTGTAATATGTTCCCTAGGAGTGCACGAACAGCACATAGGTATGTGCCCAAATTTAAATACGTTTATACAAGAAACATGTCAGTGGGGACATTTGTGACATTTGGAGGTTAAGGATGGTGACATTCCAATATTTTCAGTTTTTGCCCTGAATTATGGTATTTTATTTTTGAATCTATGAAGAATTGAGTCTAAAAAAGAATGTATTTAAGATATATATTTCCTATTTTACACCTAATAATAGTCTCAATCAAGTCACCACTTTCTCTTCTTTCTTTCAAAGCAGTTGGTATTTTTGCAAATCGTAAAAAAAATATGGAATCCATATTTGCAAATTTATTTAATTTAAACACATATATTTACTTAATTTAAATAAATTATTTTTCGGTTCGGACTTGCAAAGTTTATACTGTTTAAAATTTAATTATTGCATAAAGAACACATACAGCAATGTAAATAATTTAAAAAATACAATAATGTTATTGAAAACACGGCTGGTCTGATGGACAGTTGGAGCAGACACATGGATATTATTGATTATTATTAAGATTATTTCAATATGTAACAGAAATTGAAGTTGTGAGCGGTACAGAAGAACGTCACTACTTCACTATCGAAGCCTCATGATGGTTTTTGCAAACAGCACAAGGCTTTCAATTTTTAACACAAAGTCTCCCGGGTTACGAATAATGTGACAACATTTTAAAAACTGTTAATTACAGCACATCAACCACAACGCCTGGGTGGGAACCTAAAGTACATGTCCATTCAGCTACTAACCAATCATTAGAATTGTAGCAGCAGCTACTAGTAGGTTCTAGAAATTCTATACACGCAACGCGCATCACATTGGAACCTACGAGTTAGACGTCGAAAGTACGCTGAATATACCAATTCGCAATCGCCGGTTTGTTCACGGTACCTAGAGCAGTCAGTGATAAGCATCAATAGATCAGTCTCGTTCAAGTGCCTGACTGCAACTGACGACGGGCAGCCGCTGCGCCCCCGCCCCCGCGTACCGTGCGTTAAAAATTACCTGTTCGTATATGTATATATCATAAATTGGGTCTCATATTTTCGCTTTCTCCGGGCAGTGATATTTCAGTATCTACGCATAAAAAGCTGCCACTGCCTAGATCAGATAATGCGCATGTGCTGGTACCGGAGTACGGCCACTTGTCCAGTGAGTTCACCTGAAAAATGACAAATAGGGTGAAAGCGAGCGTACCTGGTAGGGGCGCTCTCCCGTATGGCAGCGAACGTGCCGCTTCAGCTTGGAGAGCTCCACCGACGCGTAATCACATTCGTGGCACTTGTACGGCTTATTGTGGGTGTGTATATAGCGCACGTGTCTAACCAGTTCACCTGACAACAAATGCACGTAATTAAATACTGGACACTGAGCTCAGCACAGTGCTATTAAATGAGGAAATCGTTGGTCAAACGAGCTTAGATAAAGAACAAACATTTCATATTACATACATGCCCATTTGCAATCTATGTCTGTACATTGTGAAGGCAGGGGATCTATGTCGGCACCACGTTGGGCAGCATTGTGAGGCAGGTTAAGGTAGGGGCTGTAGGAAAAAAAATATTAATGCAGGTTTTGAAGAGCCCCGAATTATATGAAGGAGGAAAAACAGATGTCGGTAACTCGTTCTACCTACAAAAATTAATCGAAGAAGCGGCCCATTCTCATGAAGCCAACATCAACTGTGAATGTGTGTTCCACTTGTGTATGTCGAGTTTCACACACGTGCACCGGAGACCAATGCTGCTAGCTCCTTAGAGTAGGCACCATTAAAATACCTGTAGAACAGACTCAGCTAACATTGCGTCTGTGCATTAGAGATGGCTGGATTGGTCTGTTAACAATGGATTATCAATCAGACGGCCCGCCCTCCTTTGCACAGAATAAAATAGGTTTATTAAGTATTGTGGGGCTCCAGCACAGAGGTGGCTCCCAAATGCAATTGTTGGGTGTACTTTAGATTTGTATAGGGATAGCAGCTGGTCACTTTTGAAGAATATGCTAGCCCTGTACAAGACGCCCAGTTTCTTGGAATCGACGTATTTAAAAATGGCTGCGATCAAAAGTGTTTAATGTTTATTTCAGTAAGATTAGATTGATGCTGAATGTGGAAAATGTGGTAAATCAATCATTCGAGTGGAAATTACAAAAACATTGATAAACGATACGAAGTGTTATTAGGAGTGTATCATAAATAGATTATTCATTAACCTGAGGTGGTGAATGCGCTCTCACAAAAGCGGCAGTGGTGAGGTTTGGTGCCAGTGTGCGTATTGACGTGGTTTTGGAGAGAAACCCGAGTCTTGAATCCTCGCTCGCATACGGAGCACTTGTGTGGCCTCTCCTCCGAGTGAGACTTCATGTGCCGGAACAGCATGTACCTGAGGTACACCAACAGAATCAGACACTAGTCATGCTACATAATAACATTAAAGCGACATCACAAGACAGAGAATTAAACAAAACAGCTGTCGGTCCTAAATAAGATGAGTATTGATATCGTTTTCACATCTACCGGTAGTCAAGTGATGCCTTAATCCTGCTACAGCTTGGTGGTCGCAATAGCCATAAGAGATAAAGAGGATATGCCCCAACGCCCGAGCATAAAAATACAAATGAAACAGTCTCTCATATAAGTTAACGTCGGCAGATCATACACGGTAATACTAGCAAACAACCAAATACAGAATAAAGATCACGCAACGATCGAATGACAAGTGGAGAAGGCCACAGACATACAGAGGTGAGGATGAAGAAAGCTTGTGAGCAACTCGGGAGTTACATCGAGACCCAAGGCATGGAGGTGGTTCCCACAGCTCAAAGGAAAAGGAAGAAAGCAGATCAATGCCCGTTGCCCTCTTCATCATTAATTAACAATTAATTCCAAGCCAGTAGATTCATATATTGTCTATCCAAACGTTAGAAATATAGTTATTTAATTTAGCCTTTTTATTTATGCTATAATAACCCAGTATGTTCCTCATTACATATGTGTTTTTTAATGTGGTTCAAGCTGGAATTATTAACGACATCCGCATCCTAGTGGTCATCGTATTTAACTATGACACATGATGTTCTAGGTTCAATTCATCATCTTGTATGGCTACTACCCAACTTAACTTTCTCTTGGGTGTGCTCAGAATGAGATAGCAGTCGAATTCACTCCCCCGGAGATTGTCCACAATATGTTCAGAGTTGGCCAGCGGCAACAAGCAGGAAGAAAACTTCACACCGATGGAAGATTGCAAAGAGAGAATGGAAGGGGTGAAACATATCTAACCAGTCAAACGATAGCGCTCTAGGCCTAGAGAAATGGCTGCCTAAATTCAGACGAATTTTTCTTATTTATTTAACAGCTAAATCCTAAAACCTACAAATATGGGATAAACGATGAAATGAAGTTGGATTCATTGGCTTTAAACCACAGTAAGCAGTTGATATATTTTAATAAATGATAAACGATGAAATGAAGTTGGATTCATTGGCTTTAAACCACAGTAAGCAGTTGATATGTTTAATAAATGATAAACGATGAAATGAAGTTGGATTCATTGGCTTTAAACCACAGTAAGCAGTTGATATGTTTTAATAAATGATACATAAATGATGAAATGAAGTTGGATTCATTGGCTTTAAACCACAGTAAGCAGTTGATATGTTTTAATAAATAATAAACCATGAAATGAAGTTGGATTCATTGTCTTTAAACCACAGTCAGCACTTTATATGTTTTCATATTAATATTCGGAGGTAAGATTTTTTTAATAAGCGCGGCAGTATCCAAAAAAAGAATCCAGAAAAATCAATGCCTAAGAAATCTCCATCGCTTAAGGCATTTATTTTGTAAACACCCTATCGCTCGGGTGGTTAACTATTTAATTGGGAAGCTGCGCTAGGCTAGTGTGTGAGCTTTTATGGAAATGTTGGAATAATGTTACAAAATATATATAAATATAGATGTATGGACAAGTATGTATGTATGGATTAGTAATCTTCAATCGAATATGCCCTTGAATGAACATTTCATTAAAAATGTCACGTTAAATTTAATGAATTCTTCATCAAAGCTACACAATATGTATCAAGTTCTAATATTAATCATTGATTACTAAATTAATATATTATTAAATTAACGTACCGACTAGGAATGCAAGACAAAATGTAACATTCTTCTGCAATACATATACACAATCAACTATCAGTAATCTATACCAGCACATTGTAAAATCCTACAAATTCTAGTAGCGTTGGTAATGTAGTTTTAGTGATTTGTCTTATATGTAGTATTATTCTAGTTTCTATATTATTTTATGTTACTGTTACATGTTTTACTAATATGGTTTCATATTTAGTTTATAAGTTTAACGGGAACCATTTATTGATAACCAACACCCCTGCCATAGGTCACCCCAAGTGGTTTGCTACTTTTGGTGACTTAGCAGGAGTGCCCGTTCGATCGGGAGAGACTGGTGAAGGGAGACCTCTTAATCTCTCCAGCCAGGCTGACAAAATTGTGTTTAATTTTCGATAGCTCACAAGGTATATTCTGTTCTTATAAACCATGTAGAAACACAGCTGGGCATAAAATTACTGAAAATATAATGATTAATTGAACTGACTTTTTAGGACTAGTGTAGTCGCAGTATGTACAGATGTGTATAGCTGACACAGACTGGGACTTCTTCTCAGGCAACTTGACTATCTTGGACTTTTCATCTTCATCGTCCATCGTGTTGTGTGTAATTTCCAATTCCTCGGTATCGTCAAAGTCGTACACCGTGAGATCGGCTTCTGGCTGGGCGTCAACAACCTGACACTGCTCCGAAGCCTTCTCGTCCGGCTGTTGGACAATAAGCACATAGCTGAATTCTCCATTGGTAACTTCTGATGGCACAATGGTCACCGTTTGGTATACCTGAACTGGGATCAGCACTTGGTAACCCAACTCATTGTTTATTCGTATCTGAAAATAAAACATCTAGCATAATTGATTCTGGCATACACCAGCATAAAACACGATAACAAAATCAAATACACTTATCGTTATCTATTTACACGACTAAATTTGGAATTATCTCCTTACAATGTATCGCATGTACGCAATACAATGCATTACCTAGTAACTTTCTGTAACAAACCAAAATATATTGGCAAAAACTCTTCAAAAGATTTTTCTTCAGCAACTTTACTAACCAGTGACGCAATCTTTCTTTGGAACTCTCCAACTTCTGTTTATCTTTCTTAATTTAATTTGGGAGGCAGGTAATACATTTTTCCTTGGCAGAACTTCCTGTTCTTAAAAAGACCCTGTACATAGCATCCCCAAAGATGACATAGGCCGTAAGCGAAATTTTCCTCAGGGCTTCAATGTAAAAAAAAAAAAAAAATAGTTTTCAATAAACTTTGTTAAGTCTATGTTCACTCTTCATTGAATTCATTTATTTATTGTTTTGGTGTTTAATTCGTAGAACTCCATTTAATTTTTTTAAATAAATTTAAAATAAATAAAATTTAATAATGTTATAATAATTATTAAGTTCTGCAAGTATTTCTGTTCTAATCAAACAAAAATGATCAATTCTCCCCTGCTTAATATATTCAAAAAAACCCAAAAAATATAATTCCTTAACATAATCACCCAAGTACCAACAATTAAGAAAACCCTTAGGTCATTAAATCGTAACATGTATACAACTCCTGCTATTATGTCAATGAGATTTAGACCTGTAACAGAAAAAGATATAAAAAAAATAATTAATGATATGGATGTTAAAAAGTCAGAAGGCAACGACCAAATAAGAATTAAAGACCTGAAGTTAATTGCTGATAATATAATTCCAGTCATTACTAAATTAATTGACCTTTGTGTAAATAAAAGCATCATGCCTGACGAACTTAAAACATCCATCATCAGACCTATTTATAAATCAGGAAATCACAACGATTTCACAAACTATCGACCAATTGCGATTCTCTTGTGTATTGATAAAATTATTGAAAGAGCAATTTTAACCAAATACAATTTTTATAGAAAAAAACAGAATCATAAATCCCATACAGTATGGATTTTAAAAAGAAAAAAGTACTACACAATTACTTTCTAATTTCACTGACCATATAAATTGTCATTTAAATGAAAAATATTACGTTGGTATAATTTTTATAGACTTTAAAAAGGCCTTTGACACATTGGACCATCAAACATTACTAAAGGCAATGGAAGAATGTGGTATTAGAGGTCCTTTAAATAAAATGTTTAAAAATTATCTGTTAAATAGAAAAATTAAAGTTAAAATTGACGGAATTTTCAGTGATGAAATGTTAACAGACACTGGAGTAGCAACAGGGTCGATATCGGGACCTACGTGTTATATAATGCAAGTAAACAGTTTACCTAACGTAATAAAACATTGTAAATGTTACATGTTTGCAGATGATACTTGCATCATATGTGCTGACAGAAATCTACAGAAAATTGAGGAATTTTTATAAACAGACCTAAATAACATAATTAAATGGTCCCACGACAATGGAATTATTATTAACGCAAAAAAAACAAAATATATGCTTATACACTCTCCATATGCAAGTTGTCAGGATAAAGAACTGCATATAAAAAGTCATTCATACGATTGTTTTCACACAAAAAACCAATCTCTGCCATGTAAATGCCCAAACATAGAAAAAGTTTACCAATATACATACCTTGGTCTTACAATAGATGTCAATTTTAACTGGTCAAATCACATTGAAAATGTATGTAATAGATTAAGATCCATATTAGGGAAATTTTATCACCTAAAAAACTTTGTTAATAAAAATATATTATACTGTATATATAATGCATTAGCGGAATCAATTATAGGACACGGAGTAAATAGTTACGGATTAACGTATAAAACGTACTTAAATAAAATAGAACAATTACAAATCCGTTTCCTAAAATTGATATCAGGCAAAAAAAAAATACAATTATGTGAAGGCGATTATAAAAAAATGTTTTCTTTGTGTAATGTGCTCTCTATACATAGTAGGATAGATTACCAACTAACGCTAGATGAATTCTGGAATACAGAATTCAAAAAACCTGTAAACCATAACTACCCTACTAGGCATAGAGAAGCACAAATGTTTATTATTAAAATATCGCAAAATGTATACGGAGATAGAACAAAAAGATATAAAATTCCGGAATTGTTTAACTCATTACCAGAAGATATTAAAAATGAGACATGTCATTCAAAAATAAAAACAAAAATTAGATTGTTCTACCTCCGTCAAACATAAAAACAATTAATATTGTGGTACCAAGATATCAAGTTGAAATTAAATATATTATTATAAGCTAATAAATAGAAAAAGTGAGAGATTTCTTACAATTAAACTGATTGATCAGTTTTGTAAGATCTAAATAAGAGAAAATAATGTACAAATAAAAAAAAAAACTGAATAAACACATATAAAAAAAAAAAAAATAATAATAATTTTAACATGTGTATAAACACTGCTGGATTTCCAAATATTTTGGTTATTCCCACAGACATAGGAATTAATAGACGAGAAGATAATGGCGAGGGGTAAAATCAACTGTTGAAGAACGAAGGGAGTAAGGCTGACTGTGATTCGTCAATAAATCAATCAGACAGTAAATAGGCATCTCGCATTATAATATCACCATTTACTTCTTAAAAGTAAAATCTGCTTTTGAATGAATAGACATTTTTACATGGGAGCGCAAATTACTCGCCACGTTATGAACAAATTTGCAAAGTCCAAATTCGGCAAAAAAATTCGGTTTTATTTTCAGAGTCGAATATTTCGTTTAAGTATTTAGTTAAGACACTTTTATAAATGTTCATAATTTACTTCCCAGCAACCAACCAGCTTTGTGTTTCGCGTCCAGACGTTTCTCGATGTGATAGTATATGTTTCTAACTATATTATACGATGTGAATATGCTTAAAATAAAGTAAAATAATGCTTATATATAGAATGTAATACGACAATTGGGTTTATTCTCTTTTTCACATCTATTTTTACAAGTTTTCATAGTACAAGTCAACATTTTGCCGTGTTATTTCGTAAAATGAACCGATGATGCCTCGACCATAGTTCGCAGAAGAATGATGACGTCACGTTTTCAAATTTCACTTGAAGCCATACGCGAGCACAGCCGGCTCCAATGGAACCGGTATGGGGAGTGGGGATAATACGCTTTTAATCACTTAGGGCAGGTCTACTAATATTCATATGTCTATGGTTATTCCAATTCTTAATGAATCATTTTTGAACATTATAGAAATTTAAATGGGTGGGGATAAATAAAATCATATAAATAAGTCGTCGCCGTGTGGACATATTCACAGTTTGATAATGGCCTCAAAAGCCGAAACAGCTGTCACATTAAAAACTGTAAAAATAACAGAAATACTTGCAGAACTTAATAATTATTATAACATTATTAAATTTGATTTATTTTAAATTTATTTAAAAAATTCATTGAATTCCTTTTTAAATTAGTATTCTTATGTAAAAATTATTTTCTTTTAACCGTATGATGTTGTCAATCCCAAAACGAGTTTTATCTTACTATTTGGGAGTAATCTATCTATATAAATAAAAAAGTTAAATATTCGTTTGTTCAAAATCATTTTTTGAATTATCCAGTTACTGTTGTTTTCAATAGAACGTTAACTGTTACGCCCAAAGATTAAAAAATGACAACACAAAAAATTGTCTATTTCAAACTGTATTTGTATAGATTTTTCCCTCATACATTCCTCGCGCAACCTCCAATAATACATACTTCTTCATTGCCGTGAACAATGGTAACATCATGACTCGTTCCATCATCGATAGCGGCTCCCGTTAGGAGGGTTGATTGAGAATCGGAGTTTGCTCGAAAGTAGTAATGGCTCTGCTGGTCCATGAAGTATGTTCCTCGTTCATTTGTATCATCTATTATTTCCTTGACAGCAGCTGGAAAATTCCAAACAACGTTACAGCTTTACTGGTTGACTGACGTGAATTGATATTTTCTGGAATACACATGATATGGTGAATCAGACCAAGCCCTCATATATTATGAAAGTATGGCAGTTGTATGGGACTTGATTATAGATTCATCATTCTCATGGCAGGTAGTGGAACATAGAAGTACCCGGAGTTCACTGAAGCAATTTGTAAGTAAAAAGCATTAAGGTGAAACTTAAAGTCAAATCACTACTTTCGATTAATCTTTACTACGAATTTGTTATAAATTATGAATACCAAAAAATATGCTTTGGATAGATCGAAGCTTTTCCTATAATTTTGTTTGAGTAGATTTAAAATAAAATCATCAGTTACTTTATAAAAAATATAAACGTAAAGTACTTAAAAATTTAGTTTTTCTATAGAAATGTATGAACGCATGTAAGAAACAAAATTAAAAAAATACATTATTATTGCTAAGATTATCTGTGACAGTTTTGCTTGATTATCTTTTTTTCTTTCTTATAAAATTATTGACCAAATAAATGAAAACCGCTTTTACGCTAAAGTAGAGCGTTTCCACTCTGTTTGCCAAGCGATTTGTATGCTTATTACCTCTATTTGTGGCACACTAAGTGCCTTATATCACCACGGCATTTGTATTCTTCTTAATGGTCAGCAAAAAAAGATAAAATATTAATGATTGAATCAGAAGAGCGCTTACCGTCCATCTGTATGTTGACTTCATTCCCAGCTATTTGTTTTATTGAATCAGAAGAGCGCTTACCGTCCATTTGTACGTTGACTTCATTCCCAGCTATTTGTTTTATTGAATCAGAAGAGCGCTTACCGTCCATCTGTATGTTGACTTCATTCCCAGCTATTTGTTTCATTGAATCAGAAGAGCGCTTACCGTTCATCTGTATGTTGACTTCATTCCCAGCTATTTGTTTTTGTAAATTATCTAAATATTGCTGCAAAAGTTCTTTGTTTTCCATTTCCTGAATCTTTTTACTGTCCAAATTCATCTTGAAGAATTATTGGCAAATAAAAAATTGCGTATGTTTTAATCTCAATACATAAAAATTCATCCGGCGAATATCTGCACTCGCAAAGTAGTCCACCGATATCCCTGAAAATTTCAAAGTTTGTTCTTATTAGTGCAACGAGTTTTTAGAGAGTGGTCTGAATGGTGGAAGAAGTGGGGGACGCCCGAGGATTACTTAACGCAATATCTCTGCACCGAAATGAGATACGGAGTCAAATCAAAGACGATGTAATGTAGTTTTTTAACAGTAACATTGTGGTATACAGCAGTGAATGGTGGAAGAAGTCGGAGATGCCAGAGAAAGACATTTAATACGCAAATTTTATTTTGATAATACTTTGGGTAAATATTTCCCTAACAGCGGCACTTTTAATAACAACAGATTATGTGAATTACACTTTGTTTCAACTTAATTACTACAAGAAATAACTTTTTTTCGGGAAAGATGGTAAAAAATTAAGTCATTATATGTTCAAAATTTAACTTATATATAGAATTTACCTTTGCCGACATTTTGTAAATTTTTGTATGTAGTGACACTTGCGAAAGTTTCGTTTCAATCTAAGTACGTACAAATTACAAGTGCGGCGGTTAAGGAAATAATGGTCTTGACAAACTTGAAAACAACACTTGGTTTCAACTTAAATATCTAATGGAGATGTAGTGGTACGCCACTAATTGATTCGAACGGCATTCTAGAAGTTTCGGCTTTTCCCAAACAAGCTTCTTGGATGTTCTTTTATTTTCTAATTTTAGTTTGGCAATATCTACATAGCAACCAAAATGTTCGAGAAGCTTCTTCACCTTAAAAAGCGACAGCGTGAAGGAACTCGTCAGTCAGTCAGTCATCATCAGTTGTTCAACAATTAGCAAGACTTCGTGAGTGACAACCCGCGACCCTCCGCGGCGCGCGGGGCGATAAAACCCGGCTTTGCACGCTTCGATCATGGACTCCATCGGGATCCACATCGGGGTCGACTCACTGACCTGCGCTTGACCAGCACTTCACCGTCTGCATCCGGAGTTTTCATCATCGATTCTCAAGTCATCTCACATACGGCAACCTGACTCAAATAAAACACTGTGACCTTCACACAATCTTTCATTTCGTGCCTCCTCACCAGATACGCAAAGAGACAACTATTTGAGTCTTTAAGTAAACATGCAAAAAATAAGTTTTTATGGTGTTAGTTTGGGTTATTTTAATAATTTATGCGTATTTCCTAACCTTCAAACATAACTTTGATTGAGAAAAAATGGAACTTTAATCCATCTTTTATACTCCCACCAAATAAATAGTTATTTCTCGTAGTAATTAAATTGAAACCAACTGATATTTATATAATTTCTTGCGTATTGGTCGTGTAGCGCAATTCGACAAGTTTATCGAAATAATTACCGATTATATTTTTAATTACGAACATGGCAAAATTTAAAAAAAAACGACAACTTAAAATTTTGACAGATATTAACACTTTTATATAATTCTCGAATGTCTTACTGACAATCTGATACTGACAGTCGACGCCATTTTATGTAAGGAAATACAGTATTTTTAGTAAACGTTAAATTCAAATCAAACATTGAAGTTAAGTAAAAAAAAACGTAAATAACACAATCCGACAAGCGATAGATTTCGTGCGGCGTCAAAATGAAGCACATAATATTGGCACCCGCGGCGATGACATCGAGATACTTAAATGCGTTTGAAATGAGAAGAAAAGACGCAAGTTTTTTTTAAGTTTTAGTTAATTCTATGGCATTTATGAGGACACTGTAAATTAAATTAATTAATTAAAATGAATTAAACTAACTCAGATTTCAACCCAACGCTTCAAACAGTATTATGACAAAGTTATTTAATTCACCTACCGGCATCGGCATTGATTCCACAAACCATAGATATCTGCAAACTACAAAGCTCACAGCGGTGTTCTTATATGAAATGTTAATAAAATAAAATTCCCCTTCATAAAAACACAGTGACAAACAGGGACAAAAGTCGTTGATGTACTAATTAGCCCGTTGTCCCAATAACTTGCAGAAAAGTAAAGTTCACCAAGTTTGTAGAGCAGCCGAGTTAGCAACTATGTAGGTAGCAACCAGTTAAGTTAAAACGAATGGAGTATAAAATTAATGTTGTCACCATTTGCTGCAAAATTCGCAGGAAATTTATTCGCAAATTCTAAATATTATTTTAATTAAAGCTAGTGACTCGCATGTATATTCGCTCAGGCTTAAACCAGTTTTGTGTTCATAATGTATCCTAAAATTTCAGTTGCGGATTCATCTGTCGACAAAATTCGAAGTAAACCATTGTCTTCTTACCAGTTTTGTTTAAAATTCAAATCGCACACCAATTTGGGGGAAAATCATTATGTTTTGCTCTGCGTATAACAATTAGTGTAATTTTTTTAGACTTTGGATTCTTATGCAGAATTACTCTTCAGTATAACCAGTCGTGTGTTCTGAACGGAACGTAAAATTCTTCGTGTTCCGGACACACTGCTGACGCAATTCAAGGGAAACCATTTTCGTGTACCAGTACAGCTGCATCTGCTCCTCCAGAATGTTGGTACTTATATTGAATATTACAATCCGTTGTTTAAGACGAGTCAATACTGTTAAATAAACCCGGTATCTGAACGACGTAAGTAAGCAGCCATATACAAAAATGTGCGACGCACGGTCCTAGTGTATTAGACCGACCTGCGGTTGAATTTGCCCTATCAAATCTTTAAAATAAAGTTGGAATCTTTTCGAAAAAAGTGATTAAAATTGATCTTTCCGTGGGGTTAATTTAAATTATTTCTGATCAACGTATTATTAAAATTTAATAAGTTTCTAGAGCAAAACTAATGCATTGTCTAGAAAAATGAAAGCGGGTGTTTACCGCTAATTTTATAAAAATTTTAAACCGTTTTTCATAAAATATTTTAATGGTGAGGAACTGTTTTATTTATTTTTTCTTTGTTCGGTGTTTTTTTTTGTTATTACAATTATTGGGTATGTAAAAACCACCAAGCTAGGCACACGTCCGTGTTGTGGTGGTTGATTATTTATACAGTACAATAAAATAATAAATCAAGTATGAAATAAAGAAGAAATTAAAATAAGTATAAAAGTAAATAATATTAAAGAAAATCAGGAGTGTATAGTTTAAGATAATAAACGTATTATACAATTTAAAATATTTATATAAAAATTCAATTTACGATATCAATGTACTAAAAAATTATTTTACATGTGTGAATTAGTGTTTATACAAAATACATTAAAATAATTTGAAAGAATATATCAAAAGATTGAAATATAATAGAATATTTAAAAAGAATAAAGAATAAGAATAAGAAAATGTAATAATATGGTAAACTGTTAATAAGTATGTGCGAGTTACAGTGACATTTGTGGATACATTATTCTTCAGCATTTTAAGTATAGATTCTTGTTTGAACTAGTAATACTAGTAAACTTTGGCTAATAATACTAGAGTGAAAAAAATTATTGTCACAATATTGTTCTTAATAAATACTGAAGTGACCCTAAAGTACCTGAAATGTAACAGTGGTGTCAAACCATTTTTAATAATTAATGCAAAAAATAAATATAAATACGAAAACTTTTTTATGGTGGTAAGGTTCATATGTTCCTTAGAGAAAACTTTTAGTGGTGGTATAGATTCATATATTCCTTAGGGCGATGCACTACGTCGTGTAATATTTTAAATTGAGCCGCTATCAATAACAACCCTTACGTAGATGGCGATAAGGTTTCAATTCCCGCTTAACACCATCCGCCTGTTTTGATTTATGCAAGAAAAAAACATGACCAAAAAGTGCCTTTTATTTTATTTTGTGGATGTTCAGGCATAAATATTTAATTTTTTCCTATCATTTTATAAATAACTTAATTTGCCACATTATACAATAAAATCATAACCGAAAATGGGTTTGTAAGTAGGAGATTTTGAACTTTAAAGCAGTTTTCATAGGCCTTTACACTATTTTTTTCTGGGCTTATAAAAAGACTTATCTAAAAAATACTCGATTATTTCAAAGGCCAAGATGTATTCTACTCGCAGTATTTAGTTAAAGCATCTGAAAAATTTGTGGGCGACCAAATTTTCAAACCAAAAACACATGATTTTGCATTACTACGTATGCCATTGCCTTAGAATTTTCGCCCCTTTTTGGACACCGGTTTTAATTGAATTATTGATCTTGATGTTTCGATATCATTATTGCGTTGAATATTTTAGGTGCGATATACGAGTATTGTCTTTGTGAGAATGTAGTTCTTGTTGTAGGAATTTTGCATTTTATGTGCGTTGAGTAGCGTGTATATATATCTTTTTGTGTAGAGTTTATCAAACTATTTTTTCAGATATGGATGAGAATTATCTTGATGTATAGTTGGCGAATGTCCAGGACAGTTTCCTTAAAAGTGGATCTGATGGATGAAAAGACAAAACATTTGAAGATGATCCTTAGCTCAAGTTTTTGAACGGTCACTAGAGGGTAGATAATGGATGCTGTAGAATAGTGTGGGCCGATTTTTTTTTTCTTCAGAATTCCATTTGACGCTACTTATAAAAAGTCTTTTTATCTAAAACATCAAAATAATATACTTTTAAAAAAATCAAAAAATATCTTAAGGCTCCACTTTGCCTTTTAAGTTGGAGAAAATATGCTAAAAAATTGTTTTTTTCAGTCTCATTATAAAGTATTCTGGATCAGTTTAATCATATGCATTTAAGAAATCTTCTTTAATAAAGTATGTAGCTTTACTGTATATAACTAGAATCTGTTTTTTTGTAGTAATACGACACAAAAAAGTTCCCGCCCACAGTTCCTAGCCTCGCCGTCGCACGGGCTGCCTCCCCATCCTATAATACCATAAGTTGCTATCGATTCAAATAGAGCAAAATAAACACCTGTTAAAGTTTTTATGTCAAGGATTGATCGAAAAGAGTAGAAAATATAGCACAACTTCCGGAGTCTCTTTGTTATGGATAATAAGGGCCTCCCAACGTAATTGGTTATCTATAATGACACCAAGGTACTTTATTTCATTCGATGGTTTGAGAATTGGGCATGCACAACTGTTATTAAGAGATAGTCGAGATGTGTCTAGGTTTTGTGACCAAGTGTGAATGATTATTTTCAGAAGGTTTTCTGGGAGCTTAAATTTTCGGATTGAAAAATTAATGAATTGAGTTTTTTGAACATTTAGGGTGAGGAGGTAACCCTTTCAATACCAGACTTTTTCCAGCCAACGAAAAAAATGTTTGTCTACATTATTGAGTTCTGTGATTTTTTTCAATATTTTTACAAAAAAAAAAAAAATTTTTTTCCATACGGTTTTCGAAATATTTCATGTTCCTGGGGAAGAACATTGGGGCTTAGGGGGTGTAAGTCAAAGAACGGGTAGTACAAGGAGCATACATAATTTTAAAGTGTTTTTTATTGTTTAAATAGAAAATAAATACACAAAAATCAATTCTATTAATTTGTAAAGGCAAGCATATTAAATTGCAATTTAATATTATGCCAAAATAATTTTAGTAAAAAAGAAAAAATCTAAATATATATTTTTTTTAAAACGTACCATTACCCTAAATTAACGTAAGAAAAACAAATAGAATAAAAAATATTAGTGGTGAAATAAAACAAAACAATTTCTTTCTCTTTGGAGACACACACCGACATTCGTGCTTTTGCCCGTGTAAATTTCAAAATCATAGACGAGCCCACTGGCTCCCGCTCGGGAAAAGACTTTGATGCCCCACTTGTGTGGCTTGTTTTTAATATATTGTTTCAAATTACTTCTCCCTTTGAACGGTATCATGTGCTCGTCTACAGAATTTAATTCCTCAGGTTCGATCTTGGCCATATTTTCAAGGAGGGCATTTACCATCGGCCTTATTTTAAATAATTTGTCGTAACCCTCTTGTCTTCTTGGAATCAACGAGCTATTGTCATTTAAATGAAGACACCAGCGTAAGTTAGTGAAACGATTTCTTGGCATGACATCAACGATGAGAGAGAGACTCGTATCATTGGCCCAGTAAAGGTGGAATGCCGGATACTTAAGGATACCCATCATGATGTGGTGTTGACGCTGGTGCTATTTTCTTGAACTGAATACAAATTTGTCTGCTCAACAATATATTTTATAATATTTTCATCTATGAAACATAAAAAATATTGTAGAGCAGATATATCCAGTGGTGGTTTTGAAAAAGTAACATCACAGTAGGAGTCCACATGATCGACATCTTTCTTGATCCACCGTAGATCGGTTCTCCGTCCATGGGAAGCTGAGGCTTCACTGGGCTGTCCTTGCAGCATGGTGCAGGACTCTGGCTCGTCTTCCACTGGCTGCTGCCTCTCTTCCAAAGTCTATAATTAAAAATATATACTTTATGGTTTCATTTAAAACTCAAATTTGTTCATATTTAAATCTACTTCAAACGCAATAATCGCTGTAATATAACAATAAGAAATAATGACAAAAGTACTTACATGGACTTCCACATCCATTCCAAAAGCTTGGCTCAATGCCTCCACATTGGTTTCCTCTGCAGCATCCTGGAAATATTCAACTGACCAGCCCTCTTCATCTTCATCTTCCAACTCCAACTCCATGTCGGAAATATCTCCTTCCAGCATCACGGTGATCTCCTCATGTGTCAAACCACGATGCTCCATCTATAAAAATGAATTAAATAAGTTACAGTCTACCGAAAAATAATAAAATAAATTAATATATCTTGAAAAAATCAAATAAAAACAAGTAAAACAATATTAAAGGCCAAAGAAAGACTTCTATGAAAAACATCCACGAACGACCAAAGTGCCAGCTCAGGAACATGAATGTTATTACCGAAAACCAAATGAAAAACCAATGTTTTTGAATGGAAATCATATTAAAATATCAGATTAGATATGTATGTACAATATAATATTTATTTTCAACAGAAATATGCGATATCTTACCTTTAAAATAATGTTGAAATCCGAGAAATGTCAAACCGTTAAAAGCTGCAAAACACGCGTTTTTAATTCGAAATAACAGTAATATTATGTGTTTCCAGTACGACATTTGTTCTATTCCTTATAAGCAATATCTTCCTCAAGCGATATGCAAAATACGGTGCTATTTGGTTCGTAAAATCAAGAGAAATAATTTTTTTTCCTTCGTGTTCCTCCAGAAGAACTCTGGTAAGGAAAGGGTAAAGTCTAACCATTTTTTTTATTTTGTTCAGTCCGTAATTAGCTTTCTCTATTTTAGTTGTAAATATTACAACCGTATCGTCTGCGAAAGATATTATATTACCGTCAATGTCCAAATTCAATAAGCTCATATATACGAGAAACAGGAGCGGACCTAGAACACTTCCTTGGGGCACACCGTAGGAGATTGGTAAACGTTTACTTCTATATTCCTGATTGGAGTGAATGACAATTGTTTGTGAACTCTGTGTGAGGTAGTTTTTAAACCATATCAGGGTAGTACCTTCTATCCCAATCTGTTGCAGTTTTTTAGAAGAATGTGGTGTGAAATTGTATCGAAGGCTTTAGACAGATCTCAAAATACAGCAAAAGGTTTATTGCCTCTATCGAGGTTATCTGATATCAGTTTGGTAAAGGTTGCAATTGCATCTGCAGTACTACGGTCTTACGAAAACCATACTGGTTATTTGATAGGATTTTGTTATCCCCGAGGAACGTGAGGAGTCTAGTTTTACTACTTTTTCAATGATTTTGGAAATTGTGCTCAATAGGGATATTCTGTAATAGGGAGGATCTGTCACCTGATTTGAATATGGGAGTGGAGTCTTAAGTTTATAAGATGCTGGAGAGGCTTAGCAATAAAAACTTTCAGGTGCTTAGTGTGGTGAACGTATGTCTGTCGGTATGAAAGAGACAGGCATATCTGCGTGAGACAGCATGACCGAGACGTATAAAAAGGCATATCTGTTCAATAGCAATCTCTTATATTGTTCATTTCTATCAATACTTGTAGCTTCCTGAATAAAAACGAATAATAACGGAGTACCCACATTATTTTATTAAGAAGAAATCTGGATGATCGGCACGGAAGATCACTACAAGTTTAGTAGAGATTTTTTCTATTCCTGATGGTTACTTGTTAATGTTGAAATGATTTCGAACAAACCATCATTATTAGAATCTTGTGTCGCTTTAAAGAATCTGATCTACTAGTGCGCCTCTTATATTTTTTTCGACAAAATTACGTCACAACATGCATGAGCGGAAATGGTTTCTTACGATAAGGCATACTAATATCTCGTCATAACTTGTTCCACATGACCGGATTCGGTAGTTTTAGTTAGAAAGTGGGGAGATTTGGAGGTCAGTTGGAGGTCCAAAAAGTGGAACATATATTTTCGCTTCACGTCTCGCCTAAGTATACTACATCAATGGATAGGGGTCGATTTGTAGACCCTTTAAGCCCCAGTGTTAATTCAAATTAACATGAACTTTGTGATTTTTTTACCGTAACGGTAGCGATTTAGAAAAAGCATGTTTTTGTTTTCTTATAGCTTGTAATCTTTTCTGTGGCGTCTATTTTTTCCACTCGGTTGAAATCCTTATTACCGCCACAACAACGATAAATATTTTGACATCTGCTGATTGTGAGTTTCATCAATTTAAGGTGAGATATCAACATTTTCTACTCGAATTACAAATATTTTAACGCATTAAGATGTGTTCTATAATAATAACATCAGTTCAATTCACTGTTCACAGTCATTTTCCAGAATATTGTAAATGAATTTCAATGTTCATTCAAATTAACACTGGTCGTGACGGACATGTTTTCGACTAGTATGGCGAATTTTTAAAGATTTATTATCCTTGATTATTTATTTATTTCTGAATGAATTTTAGTTAAAGTGTTATTTGTTTGTACCTTAGAGATTATCACTACATTGTAAATGTGCATTTTTGACATGAAACAGTTATTTATATTATGTTTATTTTACCTTACTATTTAAAAAAATACCCTCTGACATCCAATGTTAATCCAAATTAACATAGAGAAATTTCTAAAAAAAAAAAAAATTAAATATGAAAAGTTTAAAATAAGTTTCTGAGGTATTTATCAAGCATGTTTTTTTAAACTTTTTTTGTTTGTCTGTGGATTGAACTTTCACACCCAGGAACTGGAATCGCATACTCTACTAACTGACCTACTGGCAACCGATTGCAGAAAAATGCGTATATTTCCGCGTGTGTGTGCGTGATTTCCACCAAAAGTTGATAGAATGCATTGTCATCGACAACGAGTCTATCTGTCGAGTTTCAACTCGATTGGATGTCGGAAAGTTGGTTAATTTCCACTTCAAAGATTTGCTTTTTTTCACGTAAACAGAAATTAAATTCAATTTTTTATTTATGTGAAACTGCACAAGTGCCAACTAACCCAACCGTCTGGATCCAGTGATACTATGGCACTCCCAATTAAGGAATGTTGTGAGGGAAAGGTCGTAAAAAGTTACGTAACTGGCTGTTAAGACCTGGTCACCAAACACGGCCAAAGTCATTTCAAGCAACGTTTCAATTCTGAATGGTGGTCTTACACAAGGGAGATACTGAGAGTAATTCCACTCTAGGAAAAATAGTCAAGTGTTATCTACAGAAGCAAAGGTATTAGGATTAAAAATTATAGAGAAACAAATTGCTTATCTTATCTCAATTTTCATCACTTAAAATAAATCAGAAGGTTAAGTTGTTTTTTTAAATATTTTTTGATAATCAATCAAAAAGTGGCACCTCTGTTATTCAAAATAGATTAACTGATTTTATCAGAACAAATTATACGGGGTGTTGTAAAAAAACATCTAAATAAATATTTAATTAATATGAATGTTTCTTTGTTTATGTAGAAAACTACTCAACTGATTTTGCTGAAAGTGTCCAAGTTTGTTCTTATTAGTGTCAAGAGTGTTTAGAGATTGGTTTGAATTGTAGAAAACGTCGGGAACGCCCTAGGAAAACTTATCTTTTTTTTCTGCACCAGAAGTATTCGAATTTATAATGAAGTTTTTTAACAGTAAAAATGTGGATTTCATAATATGAATTGTAATTAATCAATTTGTGGTAAAATGAAACGTACGTATTAAACGAAGAAAGAGGTGATGACTTGGAAATGAATGGTTGAAGAAGTCAAGGACGACCAAAGAAGACATGGCACAAGCAAGTGAAACAAATAATATTGTAATACAATAAAAGTATTCCACAAGTATTCAGTTATCGGCCGGTCGTAAATAAATATCAATTTTTTTTGACTCCCCAGATTGTATATTTTGTGTTCTAGAAGTGGGAATGTTAGATCATATATTTTTGTCTGTCCCTCTCTAAAAAAATATCCTATCTTCTATCAAGCCTTATCTAACATCGCCTCTCCTCCATTCAACATCTCATCTCTTCTAAGTCTGAATTCGACTACAATCTTGCATATACAGGGTTTTCCAATAAGAGGTGTTATTTTGAATAGCCCGCTAATTCGGGAGATGTTACTTTTGAAGCTGTCATTTTTTAACATTTGACAAGTAGAAACTACGCCATTAATAAAAATGGAACGATACACGCTTCAACAACGCATTGAAATTATTAAAATTCACTTGAGTGAATCAAATGCAAATCATCTTGAGTGATGAGGCCCATTTCCACCTCGGTGGCTTCGTCAACAAGCAAAATTGTCTCATCTGGGACTCGGAAAACCCAAGAGTTATTGTTGAAAAGCCTCTTTACCCTCAACGTGTGACTGTTTGGTGCGGTTTATAGTCCGGCAGAGTCATTGGACTTTACTTTTTTTAAATGAGGCTGGAGCAACAGTTACGGTGAATGGATTGCGCTATCGAGAGATGATTAATGAGTTTTATGGCCAAAATTGGATGGTATTGATCTGGACAACGTTTACTTCAAACAAGACGGCGCTACGTGCCACACAAGCAACGAAACCATTGATCTTTTACGATTGAATATCAAAATAACACCTCTTATTGGAAAATCCTGTATTTTTGAATTTTGCCAATTTAAACAAAATTAATATAAAGAAATTCACCTTCTGTCTCTTCATAATTTGAAATGATGGCCAAGAACGCCCCTACGTTAACATTAATAACACGAATTAATACAATAGTTAACACTAATTACGTAAACATGAATTATTATTACGATTGAGGTGTGTTATTATATCCTTCTTGTTACTATATTCCGTGCAGTTGAACACTTCTACAATTTCTCCGAAAACATTGCCAAATACATGTTATCTAGGTACAAGCCAGGTTGAAAATGTGGAGACCCGGATACAACAGCGGCTGGCGCTAGTAAAAAAGGTCAAGGGAGCTCTGGTTGGGTTTTATCAACGCCTCGGCTTCTTGGCTCCTTCACAGGTCAGCGCCATGACCACATGTTCGGTGGTCTGCACCGCATCACATTCACACATCGCCGACTCTTTAAGGCCCCATCTGTGCATCATGTGAGCACATCGGCTATGGGAGCACCTTAACCTATTGATGTCGGACCAGGTTTTGCGAGGCAATGAGAACCCAGGCTGTCTCTCGGTGGGGTCCTGTATGAGATGGACATTTCCCACGTTGGCCGTTTGCCACTCAAGTTTCCACCTATCTTCTGGGATGAGAGGTAATCGGAGGAGCCTCTCTCCTTCCACCAAGAAGGGCTTTCAGGACTTCAAGCGACATGCCGGGTGGGAGACGACATCTTCGTGCATCTTCTTGATTTGAATGCAAGGCTGATATAAGTGTAATGGATTTATTGTAGAGTGGATAAACAAAGGAGGAGTTGTATGGTGAATATATGACGCGGAAGTGATTGAGAGAAAAGTCGAGGACGGTAAAGACATAGTAAGATATGGTAAATCAAATACTTTCACGGGTCATGTCAAGAGTGTGTGTGTAGATTAACTGAAGAGTATGTATGAATGTGGATGAAGCAAGGAGTGTGTGCCAAGACAGAGACTCTGCTTACCCCTGCGAGATATGATGTGATAGTTAGATCTAAATTGCTACCTTGTTTTTAAATACATTTTGAATTCACTTTTGTTTTCGGTAGTGAAAAAATTATTTAAAATCTTGGAAGCGGAATTTAACACACTTTCTGACATACGATCGAGCTGAAACTCGCCAGATAGACTCTTTGTTGATGACAATGCATTCTATCAACTTTTGGTGGCAAACACGTGGATATAAGCGGACATATGTGAATTTATCTGAAATCGGACGACATTACAGCAGATAATATTCGAAATAAATATCGGTCCTACCCGATCGGCATTTGGCAAGGTTATTAGAGTTGTCAACTTCAGTTCCTGTGTAGGAAATTTTTATGCTCAATCAAAAAAATGTATTACAGCAAAAAAACTTTGTTTTTCACGAATTGATTTCTTAAATTTTGTTTTTGGCCCTGTTTTTCATATTGTTCTTATGCGGATTAGCTGAAATGATAATTTTCTTAAATTTTACATTATCAGTTCGAAAATAAGTGGAGTTCTTAATAGACGCTGACAATGTCGATGTTAATTATAATAAACGCGATTATTTGTTGTCTATCGATAGTTTTTGCGGAAGGTCAACTTTACGAAGGTATTTTTTAAATCAGTTAATTATTATTCCCTTTTACCTGTTCCAAGTCAGAGATCGAAAAATCTTTGCATTCCTGTTTGATAGCACATTTTACCCACGTCAAAAAAATGTTATATAATTTCTGCTTTATTTTTTCAAATGTTAAATTTAAGCTTTAAACTGAAAGTTGACAAAACATTATTTGTCAACTAAAAGTTGCTCTTCTCAAATTCCATAAATATTTATACTATATTTCTACTTTCTACTTTGAGTTTAACAATAAATTCTATCAACAAAACGACGGATTACCAATGGGATCGCCCCTCAGTCCACTTCTTGCAGAAATATTTATTAATACTTTCTACTTTGAGTTTAACAATAAATTCTATCAACAAAACGACGGA
Source organism: Hesperophylax magnus (assembly GCA_026573805.1). NCBI lineage: Eukaryota > Metazoa > Arthropoda > Insecta > Trichoptera > Limnephilidae > Hesperophylax > Hesperophylax magnus. The sequence goes on along the minus strand of JAIUSX010000005.1, from coordinate 8,603,620 downwards.
TTACCAATGGGATCGCCCCTCAGTCCACTTCTTGCAGAAATATTTATGGATTACATTGAAAAACAAATTTTAAATTCAATCTTTAACAAACACATCATTTACTATGTTCGTTATGTTGACGACATTTTGGTCTGTTGGAAAGGTACCAACAGACAATTAGATCTTTTTGTCACATTTGCTAACTCCATCAACCGTAAAATCTGCTTTACGGTTGAAAGAGAGTGTAATAATAAAATCAATTTTTTAGACCTAACAATCGGTAGAGAAAATAATAAACATACGTTTGAAATTTTTCGTAAGCCTACGTTTACAGATACGACCATTAATTATAAATCCTTACACCCATGGTCACATAAATTATCTGCCTACCACTCAATGGTACATAGGCTTAATAACATCCCACTCGACAAGAAAGCATACGAGAAGGAAAAAAATACAATCCTAACTATTGCTAAAAATAATGGCTTCAAGGGTAGAGACATTGAAAAAATAATTAATAATAACAAACACAAAAATAACCTTAAATTAATTTACCCAGTGACTAATAATAAGACGAATAATAAATTCGGGTGTTTAGAATTCATCGGACAGACATCTAATAAAATTGCAAAAGTCCTCAAAAAGTGTGGCTTAGATATTGCCTTCCGCACAAATAACAACTTAGGATCATCTCTTAAAAACTCAAAAAGTAAGGTACTCAAATTACAAAATAGTGGCATTTATAAACTCCAGTGTGACGAATGCAACGCTGTTTATGTTGGACAAACGGGCCGGTCCTTTAACACTAGGTTCAAAGAACATATAAGATCTTTTAAAAATAATAATAAAATGCAATCTCAATTTGCCAAACATCTCCTAGATGAAAATCACTCACTTAATGATAATAATAAACCAACTCCGTTACACGTACAAAATAAAGGCCGTAAACTGAACCTTTTAGAACAGTTAGAAATTAACAAAAACTCTAATAATCCGAAAGCTATTCTAATTAATGAACAAACAAATATAATTCGTTCACCCCTACTAGATATCTTCAAACCTAGTTCAAATATGAGTGCACTATGAAGTACTTAATTATGCTATTAAAATAACCCTATGAGTCATCGTTTGGGAATAACTAACATTAAGACATTCAGTCAAATTTTTAACATTACACTAATTGGGGAAACTTTGCTGGGGTAATAACCATTAATAATTTCTAATATCTTACTCAAAAATCAATTAAGAAATCAGTAATTGAAATTAAAATACCTACCTAGAAATAATATAAATGTATCGTCTGTAAGTGGGCTACCCACAGTTTGATAATGCCTTCAGAGGGCGAAACAGCTGTCACGCGTAATAATAATTACACAGCAGAACTTGTTTAAAAATAAACTGTTTTTATAAACCCAATAATAATATTATTGAATATATAAAAAAATAAAAAATAAAATGGAGTTCTACAAATTAAACTTAATAACAATAAACAATAAAAAAAAAAAAAAAAAGGAAAACTTGTTGCCAAAGAATTGGCAGTAGTGTCAAGAATTAGGCTTTATCTCCGAGAAGATCCGTTGAGTGGTGAGCTGAGGTGCGACGGGAGTGTCAAAAACTTTCTGAGAATGACCAGTAGTGACTTTGAGTATTTGATTTCAATGATCGGATCTAAAATCAAGAAACGTGACACAAACTACAGGAGAGCAGTAGGTACCTGTCCAAGAAAAGCTAGCAGTTACATTACGTTTTTTGGCTACTGGTGATTCGTACACAAGTCTCGGATATTTGTTTAAAATCTCAAAATCAACCATTTCACTGTTTGTTATTGAAGTTTGTAAATTTGCGTGGAGGGGGTACAGTTCTCCACTAGTTTCCTACAAGTTGCTAGCGCAAAGCTCGCAGGAACAAATCTTCCACTTTTAGTTGTCAACTTTCTTTGATCTTTACCGATACTTGATTTGTCTCTCCACAAGTGGAAGACAGAAAATGTTGCTGTATTTTGTAGAAAAAGCAACAAATTGCCGTAACTTGTGGAAAACTTAGTGGAATAATCACCAGGATGGACTCGCCGAACGTCTATTTGAGGTGTCAGCGCTTTATTAGCAGCAGACCCTTACCTGGACGGATGACGAACCTCGTGCTGGCACTGTTGGTGGACGCGGTGGACACTTTCGCTGCAGCAGCTGGTCCAGTTTCTTCACCACCTAGGATTCTTGCTGCAGAATCTCCATCTTCTATCTTCGTCGAACGTCACAGCGATGCTCCCAAGGTCTGGTATCTGTGATAGGATATTATGTCAGCGCTTTATTAGCAGCAGACATAATATACCTGGACGGATGACGAACCTCGTGCTGGCACTGTTGGTGGACGCGGTGGACTCTTTCGCTGCAACAGCTGGACCAGATTCTTCACCACCTAGGATTCTTGCTGCAGAGTCTCCATCTTCTATCTTCGTGTCACCTGTTCCTGTACTTCATTTTACTTAACTTAACTTCACTTTATTTTTGTAATATTTATATTTTTGTAATACCTGCATCAACTGTAAAGCGCCCCTGAGGTGATATCTCACAAAAGCGGCGCTATACAAATTGTCCATAAATGAATGAATGAATGAAGACTTTGGTGTAAACTGTTGCTCACACTGAATGTGCCAGGCTAATTAAAATGAATTAAGAGCAAGTTTTTTCAAGCAAAATAATATTTTCATGGGTAAATTGCGTAATACACAATTCAAAATGATAATAGCTGTATTACATTTTTTTTAATATTTTAAACGGTCACATATATACATTCAAACCATGATTAGGTGGCATAAAACTATCTGCCACAAACCCCTTCAATAAAATTATGTAGTTTGTTGTTTTCCCGTAGGTAAACGGTTTTCAAAAAAGGCCCCAAAGTAGGTACCTAAGTATGCCATTGGGACCCTTGACCGCTAAAGAGGAAGCTACAAGCCAAAAATGTGTATATTTTTAGTATACCTTATATTGCAGGTAATAGACATTAAAATCGCTTGACAAACGGAGTCTAGAAACGTTCGATTTCAAGCAAAAAATACATTTTGTGGCAAGCCTACGCACGACGGAAGTGAAACTTTTAGTATTCTTCTCTCTCTCTTTTCATTTCATATTATTATTATTCAGAATGCTGTACATTATAGTTTTAAAAAGCATAAATTTATTTATAGGCGTGTTTTTAACAAATTAACTTTTAACTAGATTCCTAATACTGACATATTTATAACTAGCATGTGATAAAAAAATTAAAAGTTATAAAAATATGGGATTCGTACCCGGGTCCTGCATAACGAGTGTCGAACGCTCTGCCTCTAGACCGCGAGGAGAGGTATCTCGCGCGACGAGAACCGCGTATACAACGTGTACTCCTCAATTGACTTGTCCGCGCAAATTTTCGTTTTCAAACACGGCAAATGAATAATATCACATAACGTCTCGTTAACGCTTTATATAGGGTCGAATCGAAGATATATCGGCAGTGTGAAGTCATATCTGTCGTTTTTCAAAATGTTTCCGTATATTTGTCCGTTTTGGAAAAGATCTATCGTGTTTTAACAGTCTCATACCCGTATGGAGTCTTAATTTGAAAAACATTTCGAAATTTTGAAAAACTCACTTACGGCTGTGTTTTTACTAAAAAACTTGTCACGCACGTCTGCGAGGGTAATTAGTCGCGTTTTCGGCCTTGATTAGTAATTTTAATGATTCAAAATAAAAATAATTTATCAAAATACCGAGCGACTCTACCGGCTCGATTTGTAAGCTATATTTCGACCAAAATATCATATAGGTACCGACCGTTACTTCTAGCCAATTACTCGAGTGAACACCTGCCGGTCTAGAGTCTCACTAAATGGATTTAGACATTTTGGGAGACTCTCGGTTAAAATTAACAAATTTATGTAATTTTTTACTACATTATTACAAATTATGTAGATATCTTCTTATATGTATGCCTGAAAAAGTCGCAGCACGAGAGCATTTTATCACTTTTCCTCGTATAAAAAAATCACAAAAAGAAAAAAAAATTTAGTTAAAGCGGGGATCGAACCTCGGTTCTTCACGACGACAGTCGTGCCTGTAGACCGTGAAGCTGAGTTTGGAGAGTGACCTAAACTAGGTATATAATATTAGCTAGGCTCCTATAGCGAAATGATCACGGTTTTTCGTGACGGTCATGAGTCGGTTTTACTCCGGTCCTCGAAAATGCATGACGCGCGTAAAGAAGTTTCACTTCAAAAAACTGGTTTTTATTTATTTTGTGAATAATTTTATAAGAAAGTAAAAAAGTTAATCAAGTGAAACTGTCACAGATAATTTTAGCTATAATACCATTTTTTTAAGTTGTTTCCTCTATGCGTTCATACATTTCCATTGAAAAAATATATTTTTTAGTAGTTTGCATTTATATTTTTATTGAGTAATTTATTTTACTATTTGTATTCTACTCAAGCGAAGCGACAGGAAAACCTTCAATTTATCTAAAGCATATTTTTTGGTAATCATAATTTACACCAATTCGTTATAAAGATTAATCAAAATAGTGATTTGGCATTAAGCTTCGCCTTAAGACGGCCCTGTTTGTAACCCCGAGCAATGCCGGGTACTTGTCAGCATTTATCTAAATATTTATAGTTTATCCTGACGTATTCCTTGTTCCTTCCCTGTAAGCTCTATAAAAATGTAAGCTGCCCCCTCCTACCCAAGCTTGAAAGCTGGTGACGCATTTATGTTCTTTCCCTGTCTGGCATTTTTCTCAGACCTCCGTCATATTTTGAAAGAACGTCAGAGTATTTCCGCTTTGCAATAAAATCCAAATAAATGGAATATTTCTGAACGTATCCGAAAACAAAAAATACTCGCATTTTATTAGACAAATGTATCATAAACATTATTGTCACCTCACTTTTATATCGTTTCATATATAAATTGTTCAAAATCCTAAATCTCCCCAAAGTTCTTCAATAATAGCTTTGAAATTTTGACACAACGTTGTGTGTTTTTATATACCTGTTTCTTTTCTTTCCAATGGCGTTCGGAACCTTTAGTTTCATAAAGGTGAACATTTTAATTCTTCTGTGTTTAACTTCTTGATTTGAATATGAAGCATGGTGTTTTTTTCTTTCTAATCCTTTTAGATCAAATTTCTTTCCATGACAGTAAGAAATTGACAGTATGAGTTGTTTTCAAAAGCAAAGAAAGGGTTTTAACAGATTTTTCAAATCGAAATTATTTTTAAAGTACAGACTCAAATATAATATGTTTTTTCAGGAAATGCTTGCACTGTAACACAAACAGGGGAGGCAGGAGAATGCAGAAACTTCGCAAATTGCACGACGGCCATCAAGTTATCCGGAGAAGGTGTTTTTCCACAGGTAAATACCTATTTAACCCAAAAATTAATGTTCAAATTTCTTGAATCTTGAAAAAATCCTTGGATTTCTTAAATATCGTCAAAGTTGTTTTACAGAACTTGAACGACTCATCAAAGTTCAGTGAAAGTAATATTCAAATTCGGCTATTATCAAAAATCTGTGCAACCGGCATTTGATGAAATAATAACAGAATTAGAACAACAGCACTTTCACAGAACTTGAATTTTACTTTTGATATTTGATGAATTGTTCAAATTCTATGAAACACTCCATCCTTAATTTGTCAGCTCTGTGCAAGAAAGTACGGGTGAATTTGAAACAATTCTGTAACAAAGTATGTTATGAAGTAAAAATAGTGGGGTGGGGAAGACACGAAAACGAGTCGAAGAAAACACCCGTTCTCATTAAGCCAACATCAACTACTGTAGGCGAATGTTCCGCTCATGCACGTCGAGTTTCGCGTACGTGCACCGGTGCACAAGGGGATCAATGCAGCTGGCTCCTTAGAGCAGGCTCCATTGAAATACCCGTATAACCTATCTGAAAAGTCATATTCGATTCGGCTTCCAAGAGTTAACAACGTATTATTTTCAGAGGGAAGGCCTTCCTTTGCATATAGACAAATAGGTTTATCAAGTATTGTGGGTCTGCAGCCCAGAGATGGCTTCCAAAATTCAACTGTTGGATGTATACTTGAGATACAGTATAGGATTAGCAGCTGGTCACTGTTGAAGAATCTGCTAGCCTCATACAAGACTAGCTGACGTGTACCCGGCGTTGCTCGACTTTTCTATACTTTTTATAAATATAATATGCATGTATCATATTTGTAAATCTTCCAGAAGAAATTTTCTGAATGATAGTGAAAATCTTATTAAAATCCTTTGCGTAGTTTAGAAGAAGTAAGCACATAAACAGACAGACGCGGATAGCGACTTTGTTTTGTACTATTTAAAGATTAGAGATACCAGTTTCCTGGAAGCCAAATTAACCTTTTAATTTATTTCAGCTGTTTGGGTGATGTTTGGTAATAAGATTAAGGTTAGGAGTATTTAAGCGATAGATGGCGCTAGTCATAAAGCTTACTCCAGAGTTCGTCAGATGTCGCTAGAGTGTAACAAGTACTTGTGAGATGATATTGACTGGGATCAAGCTTCTCGAACCATAGAATTACCAAACCTCGGGTAATGAACAGTGTACCTAAATCCAGACCATTTTATTGTAACTTAAATAAACATAATTATAATAAAGAACCTTTTACTTTTTACAAGGAGTTTCCAACACCAAAATATGCAAAGTAAGGCAGATATATATAAGTAATTTCGGGATACCTCAAGGCACAGTCCTAGACCCCCTACTATTTATAATTTATGTCAACGATATTTTCAAACTACCACTTAACGAAAACATAATATCATATGCCGACGACACAGCTATCATAGTGAATGGGATCGACTGGAATGTAGTAAACGAACAAGCAAATAATAGCATGAACACATTGAAATAATGGTTTGATACAAATCTTCACTCATTGAACACTAACAAGACATACTATATACATTTCACAATTAACAAACTACAAACACTCCCTAACACTAAAATAATTATTCACAATAACAAATGTAATAAAAACACATGTATCAAGGCTGTTCAATATTGAAATCAGTATCAGAAATTAAATATCTCGGAGTGATAGTAGAACAACATATGAAGTGGAAAAGACATATCTGTGAATTGGTTAAGCGTATCAGAAAGTGTGTATATATATTCATAAGATTAAGATATATTTTAAAAAGAAATTACCTAAAAATAGTATACTACGCACTAATCCAGTCGTTAATTCAATACGGGATTATTGGATGGGGGGGTCATACAATAAGATTCTAACCCCGATCAAAGTGGTCCAAAAGCTAATCCTCAAAGTAATCCTCAAGAAACCCTTCACATATCCAACAGAAACGCTATTTACAGATATCGGGGTGCCCCGAGTAGAAGATATATTCAAGAAAAATGCAATTATCCAAATTTATAAAGATAATATAATCAAAAAATTTGAAACCCACCTATCTAAAAGATATCAATACAATATCAAAATTCCAAAATGTAATACTAAACTAATTCGAAATAACTATACCTATTTAGGAATAAAGTATTTCAACAACCTTCCGATTGAAATAAAGAAATTAAAGGATATTAACACACTTAAACTAAAACTGAAGTTACACTTTCAGAAATAATGAACTAAATAATTGCCTGTTTTTCCCTTTATTGATATTTATTATCAGTCTATACTCATCTCCACTGTATTTAGATGTTGTCTCTTCATATATCTATTGTTCCTATCATATATATTTACTTCCTTATAGCATAATGGTATTCTATTTTCTTAAAATAAGTGTAACTCTCTCACCAAGCACAAAAACCAGTTTCTTCATTGGTGAGATTGCGAACATAAACATATTTTGTATTGTAAATATATTTTTATGTACTCATATAACATCCTGTACCTACTTATATATATATTAAATAAATAAAATAACAATTGTATTCTGTTCCAGATGTGTTCTTGTGAGGATGAAACTGTTTGTTGTGGTCCTTCCTCATGTCCCCCGTTAAAGCCGGGTATCGTCAACATTCAAGAAACCGGCTACATGGCCTGGGACTGTGAGTTTTTATTTCAATTTAAGTTATAAATTTAGTTTTCACCCATGAGGCCTTAATTACACAGAGATGTTTACCCAATTATACTGAACTTGATCATTTGCAGCCGTGGAATTAATACGATATAATCGATTCTAGCGACGAAGATCTAAATGAAGATTTTTCCACCTCCAGAACTAATTCAGCATTCAAATCATGTTCGGAAGTCATATCTGTCAAACAAGTAGTAGAAACGGGTTTTATTTCTTCATTTATTACATGTAGGTGGTGCAATTTTGATGACAAACAATTTTGAAACATAAGAAATAAAATTACATTAAAAAATACGTGCAAGAAACAAAAAAAAACTAGAAATAGATGCGATCGTAAATGTAGAAACACATTAGATCAACGTACGCATTACTACGTTTGCAGGCCAACGTGTACACCATAAATTGCCATAGTGTACACTGGCTATGAGTGCTTTATTTATGGGTATCTCGTTCTTACATAAGTACGCAGCGCGTAGGTGCGTCAGTTGTTTTGGCGTTTATTTGTTTATGATATTTTTAAGTGAAATTACTTGTCAGCGGACGCAAATCGTAGCTTTATCATGTCTTGCGACTCAGAGAGCGAATTGGAGGATGATTTAATTATTATTTTACTAACCCAACTGTCAAAACAAGCAACCATAAATATAACAAACATAACAGTATATGCATACATAATACCATTCATAGATGTGAAATTGTGTTTCTCACTTTTGTCACAGTGGTCATCGGACGGTGGTCTGCCGGCAGTAATGACAAGCCTTCACTGCCCATTACGATGTTTCCGACGCCACGTAGTGGTTTAAAAATAATAATATTTACTTCTGTTTTTGTTACGAAGCTAAAGAAAGAAACAAAAAAGAACATTGAATTGGGTCTAAAATGGTCTAATTTGAACGGAAACCAATATCTTTAGAATTTTTTGAGGTAAGAGGGAACTATTGGCGAATGTTCCGAACTAGTTAAAAAAAAACTTTTTCGAAACTTTTGATGTGCCCAAGAAAATTATTAAAAAATGCTAATTTCGGTTGTGTGTCTCTGTATCTGTCTGCAACTCCGGTTCAATAAAGTCTAGAATTTTTTTCTTTAAATTTAAGTGTCATTTTCAAAATTAGAAATTTGCCAGTTTGGAGAATTCAGACAAGCGATAAAGTACCTACCTAGGATGAGACATTTAAAAATAAATAGTTTATTTGCCTTTTTCAAAATTGGAACAAATTTTTGGTGAATTCAGACATACCTATTGATGCATCATATTTTAATGAAATACGAAGCGAACGAAATGGGTCCATTTTTTAACTACAAATTAGTTCAATTTTACCTCCAACGCTTTAACGCCGAACCGCCGGAAACTACCGAATCCGGATAATAATCTATCTATGACTATCCCATCCGATATTATTCTGAAGGTTTCCTTGTGTCCCGCAGATTGCATTAGCCTGGCCGACAGGGTGTTCCCTTGCAAGGAGACTGAACACGGATGGACTCGATTAGACAACTGCCCCCGTGTACCAAACAAGAATGAGACTGACGCTATTTTAGTGCCCGGAGAGTATCCACACATGGTATTTATTGTTAAACTAAAAACTAACTAATAATATAACATCAACTCTCAAACGAAAAATGTCAAATAGAAAAACATTCAGTCGCATATAGGAGTTGAACCCAAAATCTCTACCTTACTCTGGCTACTCTATTCTCTTTGGTCATATTTAACTGTGTCATACTTCAACTAAGAACTCTCTTCATTTTCTTACCGCTTATTTTTGGCTGCTATCTTTATACGTGTTTCCCGGGATTTTATTGTAATCTATCTAGTGTCTTGGATAAATATACAGGGTTTTCCAATAAGAGGTGTTATTTAGATATTCAGTCGTAAAAGATCAATGGTTTCGTTGCTTGTGTGGCACGTAGCGCCGTCTTGTTGAAAATAAACGTTGTCCAGATCAATACCATAGAATTCCGGCCATAAAAAATCATTAGGTAATCATCTCTCGATAGCGCAATCCATTCTCCGTAACTGTTGCTCCAGCCTCATTTTTGAAAAAGTAAGGTCCAATGACTCCGCCGGACCATAAACCGCACCAAACAGTCACACGTTAAGGATAGAGAGGCTTTTCATCAATAACTCTTGGGTTTTCTGAGCCCCAGATGCGACAATTTTGCTTGTTGACGAAGCCACCGGGGTGGAAATGGGCCTCATCACTTAAGATGATTCGCATTTGATTCACTCAGGTGAATTTTAATAATTTCAATGCGTTGTTGAAGCGTGTATCGTTCCATTTTTATTAATGGCCTGGTTTTTACTTGTCAAATGTCAAAAAACTTTAATAGAAAAATCTACCGAAATAGCGGGCTATTCAAAATAACACCTCTTATTGGAAAAACCCTGTATCAATTTTTATTTTCAATATGCGACATCTATTGACTTTCTCGTAAATCTAGGATAAATATTCAATATTTTTATAATGAAATAACTTATTGAGTTAAATTTCAAATTGTAATATTTAATCATTGATAATAACATTAAGAACTCTCAAACTACATACGTGGAACAAAATATCTAGGAATTGAACACAGGAAATTATGATATGCATACGTCTTTTTGAAAAGAACATGAAGACATGTTGTAAATGAGAAAATTTGCGAATTAATTGATGTAAGAAACACATAACATAGAAATGGTAAATATTTTTTTAAAATTGTGAATAATTCAAGTTTGAAGGCTTTTTTAGCTGTGAATAATAAATATTAATTCAAATGTTGGTTTTTTACTAGGCAAGGCTGGCGTATGGAGATTTAAGCAGTCCTCAATGGTATTGCATCGGCGCTCTTATCAGCGACGAGTGGATCCTAACTGACTCGTGGTGCTTGAACCTTGTCAGGTGAGTCTTTACCTTTGATTGATCTTTTCCGATTTTATGTCCGGGTTAAATCTTCCCCGTAGGAAAAACTAAACCCTTCCACACACTTTTCCACAAATGATCATCTAGTCAATCAACATTATGCAAGTGCATTATATAAGCAAAATAAATACAAGAACAACAAGTCAACTCATCAGAGATCAAATGGGAAAATAATTCACCGACTCCAGATATTTTCATATCGGAGGGTTCGGTTCGGTAGAACTCCTAACAGGGCCTATACATCCTACTGATCCCTCGACATTAATATTTTAAAAATCTTTCGTTATCCTACATGTATTTTAAGTCTTTGATTAGTTTCTTCTTTTTAATTAAAACCAAGGTTTAAGGGAGAGGACAAACAACCCTGAAAATGTCCTTATCATGGAAAGTTGAATAATTTCTAAAAAAAACTTTTGCAGTTTTTTCTGAATCCATCCAGTATTTTTGATCTATTAAAAATCTCTTGAAATTATTGATAATCTAGTTAAAAACAGGACTGCTTCGTGGTAAGCTTTTAGTAAATTTGTAATAATATCTGAACACGTGTTAATGTACTTGCGTACCTAATATTAATGACGAAATGCGAAAATGTTAGGATTTTCATGAATACGTTTTCCGAGATTGTGACAAAACATTGACATATATTATTAAAAGTTTATCAAGATACTAATCAATTAATTCGTTAATGGCCTGTAATCCCGTTTTTTGCCAGATTACTAAAAATTTGAAAAGATTCTTAGTAAATTAGCGCGTGGTCAGTGGGTAATGAAAGTATTTTTACAGGACATTCTGTATAAACCCAACGATTTCGGTACACCCTGAACCATCCTCAGAGATTAATAAAAAAATATTATTATTAATAATTTTTGACTGATTTGTAAAGCGCCGTTTTTTGAAAAATCACCTCAAGGGCGCTGTACCATAAACAGGGTTACTAAATACAGGGTTTTCCAATAAGAGGTGTTATTTTGATATTCAATCGTAAAAGATCAATGCTTTCGTTGTTTGTGTGGCACGTAGCGCCATCTTGTTGAAAGTAAACGTTGTCCAGATTAAAACCATCCAATTCCGGTCTTAAAAAAATCATTAATCATCTCTCGATAGCGCAATCCATTCACCGTAACTGTTGCTCCAGCCTCATTTTCGAAAAAGTAAGGTCCAATGACTCCGCTGGACCATAAACCGCACCAAACATTCACACGTTGAGGATATAGAGGCATTTCAACAATAATTCTTGGGTTTTCCGATCCCCAGATGCGACGATTTTGCTTGTTGACGAAGCCACCGAGGTGGAAATGGGCCTCATCACTCAAGATGATTTGCATTTGATTCACTCAAGTGAATTTTAATAATTTCAATGCGTTGTTGAAGCGTGTATCGTTCCATTTTTATTAATGAAGTAGTTTGTACTTGTCAAATGTTAAAAAATGACAGCTTTAAAAGTAACATCTACCGAAATAGCAGGCTATTCAAAATAACACCTTTTATTGGAAAACCCTGTATTATGATTTCTGGATTTTGTCTATGGCCTAGTTGACAAGCACTGATATAAATTAAAATTCTAACATGTATTTTTAATATGTAAACACATGATCAATGATTTGTGAAAAAAAAATTTCAATAATTTCGGTTCTTGGTAAGTCGGAAGAGATGCGAGACATATTTTATTATTTATTTATTTTATTTTAAATGCCCATTTACAGTTATACATAACCAATAATAAATATACATTTAATTTTATTTTATTAGTAATTCGCGGTTTTGAACTGTTGAATATTTAATTGGAAAATATCTATTTCAGAGGACAGGTAATATAGTAACAGAATCATTTTTCCGAGCGGCATTACTAATGGTAAGTTAGTTCTGCATTTTGGAACGACAAAGGTTTTATGCCTGCGCGCTCTTGTGTTATGGACATAAAACTCAATTTTTTCTGTTATATCGGGAATACAGATCGTCACCTCAGTGCTTAATTGTCCAAACGACCATTTGCAAATTTTTCAGGAGGAGGTTTTCTTTGATTATTTCAATGAAACATTATGACAGGTGTTTAAGATGAAGATATTTCCAGTTTAAGTGATCAGTTTAAGTAATTCTTTGTTAATTGACTAAGGATAGTTTTTGATACTTTTTTTTACATTTTAAAATGGAGATTGAACAAAAGCGCACCACCAGAATTTTGTAAAAGGAGATTGAACAAACTGGAATTGGAGATAGGGCAACTTTTGCGTAGAACTTTCCGTGCTTGTTTGTTCAAACGACCACCTTTAGTTATATACAGGATGAGTTTATTTTCAATATTTCTATTTTGGATACTGACAATTCGTGGTGGATATATATATTTATAATAGTGATTTTTTATTTGTTTGTTCCTTCTTATTTCCTATACCTTTTCTATACATAAAAGTGAGCTCTGGCGTTATGAAATTTATATACAAATTCACATCTTATTTCCCATACCACTCTACCGACTTCGATAAAACTTTGTAACTTTGAGTTGTGCGCATGCCCGCGAAGGTTTCCCTATATTATATTGAACTATGGCGTTGTGAAATTTGTATAAAGATTCTCTTATTATTTCCTATATCATTCATCCGATTGCGATGAAACTTTGGTGAGTTGCTTTGCGCACGCCGGCGAAGGTTTCCATACATAAAGGTGAACTCTGGCGTTATGAAATTTGCATTCAGATTGTATAATAGGTGGTGATCGAGTTGTTATAAAAATGTGTGCATTATTTCTTGTAGCTTAGCAGTAGGGACTGAAAGAGGGAAGGGTGAGGGTAATCCGTGAGGGGGGAGGGTTCGTGGGATGCGGGACAAATCTTTCTTTGAGTGGCATTGAAACGCGTGCCAGCTACTCGACAGTTCCATTATAATAATTTACTTCCATGATAATAATATATTAAACAATGTCCAATTTTTTTTTATTTCTGACCGTGACCGGGTTTAGCCTATCAACCATCTTTAGACTTCCATCTTCGTTGTTACGACATAGCAACGAAAATGGGATATCCATATAATTTGAATAAAATCATTGCATTCCACCCCTTTTAATCCCCCTCCCTAAATTTAATGTATATAAACCACAGTTTAAGGAATATCTCTACCAGTCTGAAGATGACCTCAGTAGGCTGAATCTCTTACGATCAGATTTTTTTTTTTATATGACACCTCACAAGAGCGTCCCTGCCAGTGTACAGACAGGGGAACTATGTAACCACCCGGTTGGGCGGCGTTGTGAGGCGCGTTAAGGTAGGGGCTGTATGAAGGGATTTATTAATGCGGGCCTTGAAGAGGCTCGGATTATAGGAGAGAGATGCCGGTAGCTCGTTCCACATACGAGCCGACTTACAAAAAACGAGTCGTAAAAACGACCCGTTCTCATGAAGCTAACGTCAACCGTAAACGGGTGTTCCACTCGTGTCCGTCTTGTTTCGCGCACGTGCACCGGTGCATCAGGGATCAATGCTGCTAGCTCCTTGGAGCAGGCCCATTGAAATACCTGTAGAACAGACACAGCATGCCAACATTGCGTCTATGCATTAGAGAAGGCAATCGGTCTGTTAACAACGGATTGTCAATCAGACGGATCGCCCTCCTTTGCACAGATTCAAGTAGGTTAATTAAGTATTTTGGGGCACCAGCCCAGAGGTGGCTCCCAAATTCAACTGTTGGGCGGACTTGAGACTTGTACAGGGTCAGCAGCTGGTCACTGTTGAAGGATATCCTAGCCGTGTACAAGACGTCCAGCTTCTTGGAAGCCTGATTTACTCGGGCTTCTATGGATCCCCGATACTTGAGCCGGTCTGATATACTAACTCCAAGCATTTCAATGGAGTCTTTATTGGGGAGAGTGCTCCCATAGAATTTCGCCTAAACAGTACTCGTGGCCAAAAAACTAAATCACTTAAATTATATGAAATTTATGCAAATTATTTCAGTGAATAATATACCTATACATGTTTTTTTGGCTAAAAATTAAAATCCTACAGTTTTTGTTGGTAATACTCAGAATCGTAATCAAAACCCCAAAACACACAAATGAGGAAAAAATCAGAATTATAATTTATTATAAAACTATAATTTATTTCAACAAACTGCCTAATCACTATAGATCAATTTGTAAATCTCAAACGGCTACATACAAATACGAATATACTGAAAATTTCGAATTGAAATACTAAGTTTAATATGAATCGTCAGTCAACAAAACCAATTTTGACAGCAAAAACTTGCAAAAAGTAGAGTCTGAGCGAAAACAGAAAAGTAAACACGCTGTATCACAACGTTCATTGCAATGTAAAAAACAAAACAAATTTGGTATTGATAGAGATCTTTAAAACTAACACTTACCGCTCTATTTCCGCACTGCTGCGTATGTATGCACTTTTGTAATTAGTTATTGACATTTTCCTGTTGTTTTGTCAATCAAAAACTCCTTGGTATATATTTAAATGCTTTTTTACTTCCACGTGACACCATAAAACAAACACCGTTGGAATGTAAAAACATAAGATGGCGACATCACGTGATCCTCGCATCGTGCTGTAATTGGTCGGTTGGTGGAGTTTGAACAAACTAGCACGCAATTTTAATTCTCGACTCTAGGAGGTTGGCCTAATAAGGAGATTGGCCAAACAAGGACTCACTTTTAGAATATTGTTGTGGACATTGACATTTTAAAATGCTTATAATTAATTGTAGCAGGCTGATAAAACTATTTTTTCTTCATCGAACGACGCGTAATTTGATCCTTAACAATATTGCGTTAAAAACTCATTTTCGCTAAAATGGTCGTTTGGACAATTAAGCACTGGGGCGACGAGATGTTACCGTTTAGAAGTTTATATGCTGTTGTCAGCAAAGCAGTTTTCCTTCTATCGGTGAGGCTATTAATACCCAGCATGCCGGACAAAAAGGCTGATGGATATAACCAGGGATAATATCCGAAGTCTCTAAGATATAAATATCTCAGAAACTTCTTTTGTACTTTCTCTATCATTTGAGAGTAAGTCAAATCCATTGTTCCCCATATTACAGAACTACTTTCCAAAATGCTACGTACTAAACTATAGTATAGCACACGAATCGCGGCCGAGCTGCAAAAATGTCTGGAAATCCTAGCATTCTAAAAGCTCTGTTGCATATCGTTTCTATGTGGAAATGTTAGGTGCGTATCAAATGCGATTCCCAAATCTCTCGAAATAACAATGTGCTGAAGAGATGAATAGGAAATTTTGTAGTTATAGTAAATCGTTTTGTTTGCCTTGGTGTAGCACATAATGGAGCATTTCTTAATATTAAATCCTACCATTATTGGTATGACTCCATTCGACGATAGAATTTTTATCACTTTGTAGCTGCAAGAAATTTTCCAAAGTCAATTTTTCATGTCATCTGCGAATAAGAGAAACTTAGAAAATTTTATGCAAGGGTAAATGTCGTTGATAAATAGCGAGATAAGTAAGGGTCCTAGATTCGACCCCTGTGGAACTCCAGAGTTTGTGATGAAGTTGGAAGAGTGGAAAATACTATAAGTTACGCATTGTTGTCTATTTGAGAAATAAATTACAAATAGACATTAAACTACTAAGTTAGCTTTATGATTACTTAAAAATTTCAACGATCTGGAGCTTACAAAATAATTCCAATAAATGTTTTAAATAATTTCTTCAAATTGCCCATATTTTGGACAGCATGAGCTCGCGGGCGTTTGCAAATCGGACAAAATGTGGCCAAGTAAGGTCCAGTGGTTACGGTTAAGATTTATAACTATTGACTTAAAATGACATATATTTAAAACTCTTTTTTTATTTTGTATTAATGTATATTTTATTTGGTTAAAAAATTTTACATCTTATATCTAATATATTATTTTCTAGGACTACTATAATATTATTTACTACTAACATACTAAAATTTGGACAACACAACATTGAGACATAATTCACGAAAAACTGCAAGACTTTTAGCTTCCTTAACCGGGAGTTCATTGAACATTTTAAAACTTTTATAATAAACATTGTTTTTTGTTCCCCGATAAATTTGTTCTAGGAAGCCTAAAATCGTTGCAGTTTCTCGTAGGATATAAATGAACTGTACTATTAATGCTAACATTCTTTAACATAGAGTTTTCCAATAAGAGGTGTTATTTTGATATTCAAAGAAAAATGCCATTTTTTAATATAAATGATTGAATGTTTATTTCATTATAAAGAGAAAGGTATGCCGTTAATAGTGAAAAATAACATCAGTCAAATGACCACCACGACCACGCCTACAGGACCATATCCTTTTCATGAAATTTTCCATAACCAAATCGCTGCTGTGGCTGCCTTATGTCCTCGATAGCCTCACGAATTCCATCTTTGAGGTCTTGAATCGACGCTGGGCTGTTGGAGTAGACCTTCTCTTTCACGTGGCCCCAAAGGAAGAAGTCGCAAGGTGTTAAATCACAAGATCTCGGTGGCCAATTGTGATCACCTCTTCGAGAGATAACACGGTCCGGAAACTTTTCCCGTAAAAGATCAATGGTTTCGTTGCTTGTGTGGCACGTAGCGCCGTCTTGTTAAAATTAAACGTTGTCCAGATCAATACCATCCAATTCCGGCCATAGAAAATCATGTTATGGCCGGAATTAAATACACATAACACCTCTTATTGGAAAATCCTATTTAATCTGGTAAAATTTTATTTTTTAAACACTAAGGTATTGTAAACTAATCGTTGCCACACACTTAAGAGATTGAGTTGGCGTTGCATGGTTTTTATCCTGGTGTACCTGCTACAACACAGTATTGACCTCATGCCTCTGTTCTGAAGTATTTCCATTCTCTTAATTTGGGTTTTGTTACTCAGAAAGATTACACTTGTGCAGTAAATCAGATGGGATGCTACAGTGGTATTGTAGACCAATATCCTTGTTTTTATGTCCAATTTTACCTTTATCCTACTTAAGAAATTAACCTTTTAGCGTTAAATTTTAAATTGTTTTCGATTATGTTTCCGAAGTATTTCATTTCTTTTACTTTTACAATGTCCTATGCCGACCACAACGTGAAAGTTTCCAATCAAAATTAATTTATTCAAATTCTAATCATGTGTTACCACAAAATGCTTTTTCTGTGAAAGATTAATTTAAATTGTTATTTTTTTTCTTTCCAGCAAGCCAACTTTTGCAACTGTGGGCGGTTGGCAGTCCGGTTCTCCCGTTTTATCCAATACGTATTCCGTGTACAGAACCGTATCGCATCCCGATTACAATAGCTCCTTGTCATACACACTTGTTGGATTGGTGCAATTGACGAAGAGGTAAGTTTTAATGCTACACAAAAAGTCCGGGGACGGGAACCAGAGTTCTATTTCATACCTCAGTTTTCTACCAAAGTTTTTCCGATATTTTAATTTAAAATCGATTAACAATAATGACAACATCCATCACCAAGTGATTAAGGCGATGCACTACGTCGTGTAATATTTTAAATTGAGCCGCTATCAATAACAACCCTTACGTAGATGGCGATAAGGTTTAAATTCCCGCTTAACACCATCTGCCTGTTTTGATTTATGCAAGAAAAAAACATGGCCAAAAAGTGCCTTTTATTTTATTTTTTGGATGTTCAGGCATAAATATTTAATTTTTTTTCGATCATTTTATAAATAATTTAATTTGCCACATTATACAATAAAATCATAACCGAAAATTGGTTCTTAAGTAGGAGATTTTGAACTTTGAAGCAGTTTTCATAGGCCTTTACATTATTTTTTTCTGGGCTTATAAAAAGACTTATCTAAAAAATACTCGATTATTTCAAAGGCCAAGATGTATTCTACTCGCAGTATTTGATTAAAGCATCTGAAACATTTCTAGGCCACCAAATTTTCAAACCGAACACACATGATTTTGTATTATTACGTATGGCATTTGAAGCTGTCATTTTTTTACATTTGACAAGTAAAAACTACGCCATTAATAAAAATGGAACGATACACACTTCAACAACGCATTGAAATTATTAAAATTCACTATTAGAATTCCATCGAAAAATCATCTTGAGTGATGAAACCCATTTCCACCTCGGTTAAAATTTAACGAAGTTAATTTAAACTTTTAATTTTAAATTAAATTTAAAATGTGTAATATATTATAAAAAAGCTTCCAGAATTCCAATTTATTCTGAATGTACCAATATTTTATTACGAAATGGCTTGCCATCACGTTTTTAACAGGTTTTAATAAATCAGCCATACTCATTTTTCTCCGTGTATTGCCGGAGGGTAAATTTCCGAGAATGCTTGAGTTCTATATAAACACTAGACTCTAAGGTCCAATTGTTTCTAAGAAATTCAAATTTTGATCCTGATGTGATTTTAGGGTGGTTCTATCGAAGTTTGTTCTACCCGCTTGTCTTCACACTGGTACCTCCTTGTCCGATGATGGACTAGTTCTGACTGGGTGGGATTACACTGGTTATGGAGGCTTCCTAAAGGTAAGAAATTAGTTCACAATCGAGTTATGATACCATGCTTGAAACTTATGTACACTTCTGAACGATATCCAACGAATATCTTTTATTAATCCAAATAACTGCTCCCAATCGTCGAGGGCCTGAGGAAAATAATTTCCCTCAGGGCCTATATCATCTTTGGGGATGCTGTGTGGTGTATCTTTTTAAGGAAATAAAGTAGAACAAGTTATGGAAAGGAAAAAGGTATGAGAGGTGGGTGGGAACCTAGGAATCAGTGTGGCAACACTGGAGTTATTTTCAGTGAATTGATATATAAATATTATATGATTTACTCGTATATAAATTGGCAGACCGCGTGTAATTTTTGACACTAAAAAGGGAGTTTAATAGTTCATGATATATTTAGTCATAACTAACAACTTTTGATTCTCCAGATTGGAACGCAATCAATTGATCGCATCTTTGACGAATTGTAATTAAATTCCATGTGCCGACTAGGAATACAAGACAAAATATAACTTTCTTCTGCAATACATACACGACCAACTATCAGACACACTCACTGACCAATAGGATGCATGATCTGGGCAACAAGTATGGGGGTGCTATTGATTTATTTATTGACTCCATATAGAACTAAGAATAATCTATATCAACACTTTGTTGAATCCTACAAATTAGAGTAGCGTTGGTAAATTAGTTTTAATGATTTGTCTTATATGTAGTGTTGTTGTAATTTATTTTTTACTTTATGTTACTCTTACGTTTTACTAATATTGCTGTATTACTGTCCGTATCTCCTGTATAATACAGACATTCTCCTATGTAAACTGCATCATGTATCACTTTTATGTAAAAGCCTTTTTAAGCGTATATATATAAATATGTAACTATTTAACCTAGTTTTTGTTTCATCACTTTTAATGATTTTACATCACCCTTTAAAGGTGTGTTGAATTTGAGGAGTGTCATTTTGAGGAGTTATCATGGAACCCTTAACAGTTTATCTGACGTATTGGAGACCACGCTAGAAGTAGCGGCTTTTGTCTACCAACTGTCGGAATCATATTCTGACTGTGCTCGCAAATATAGATTACCGAACATAGATGACGTATTTAGTCAAAATCGTATTAATATAGGGTTTTATCATAGACATATGAATATTAGTAGACCTGCCCTAAATGATTAAAAGCGTATTATCCCCACTCCCCATACCGGTTCCATTGGAGCCGGCTGTGCTCGCGTATGGCCTCAAGTGAAATTTGAAAACGTGACGTCATCATTCTTGTGCGAACTATGGTCGACGCATCATCGGTTCATTTTACGAAATAACACGGCAAAATGTTGACTTGTGCTATGAAAACTTGTAAAAATAGATGTGAAAAAGAGAATAAACCCAATTGTCGTATTACATTCCATATATAAGCATTATTTTACTTTATTTTAAGCATATTCACATCGTATAATATGGATCAGTTGTAGAAACATACTATCACATCGAGAAACGTCTGGACGCGAAACACAAAGCTGGTTGGTTGCTGGGAAGTAAATTATGAACATTTATAAAAGTGTCTTGACTAAATACTTAAACGAAATATTCGACTCTGAAAATAGAAGAAATTTTTTGCCGAATTTGGACTTCGCAAATTTGTTCATAACGTGGCGAGTAATTTGCGCTCCCATGTAAAAATGTCTATTCATTCAAAAGCAGATTTTACTTTTGAGAAGTAAATGGTGATATTATAATGCGAGATGCCTATTTACTGTCAGATTGATTTATTGACGAATCACAGTCAGCTTAACCCCCTTCGTTCTTCAACAGTTGATTTTACCCCTCGCCATTATCTTCTCGTCTATTAATTCCTATGTCTGTGAGTTTTATCGATGTACTGTGCTAAACCCTGGGCGATTAATATAATATATTTTCCAATTACAGTGGCCCATGGATAGAGTGTCCCAAGAAGAGTGTTCAGAGAAGATTTCCGCAGGAACCTCGCGCCCGGACGGAGTAAAGGAATCTGCTCACATCTGCACCAAAGTGAAAATCAAGGGAGGATCGTGTGGGGTAAATATATGTCTCATATGAGTTTTATGGCGTCCAGCTTTGGACGTGGGTTTTCTCTTTTCATTTTCCAGATTTTTCTATACGTGTCGCCTCTTATTCATCCGAAATCAGTTGATCTCTCCAAAACATTAACCCTCTCATGATTGGAATACTTCGCGAGTCAATTTGTGATTCCCACGGTCATATGTGAGTCGTGCTACACGTCAAGGCTTGCCATAAGTCACTAGGGTGACGTCTATCGCTCAACCACGAAGCTACGTCGGCTTATTCCAAATCCGCGCAGCTGACCGGCAATCGGAATCTGCGGGTTCGATTCCCGTCCGCGGCATTTATTCTTTTTTTCAATTTGTGTGGGTATTTTAGACGAATAATTATTGCTTATTTGTTATCCTTTGTGCTATACATAAAAACCTTGTCTTATAAACATTGGTTTATCATTTATTAAACATCATTTCTGCATTGTGCTGGTTTTTAAATCGGGACCGTGGGCTCGATAACGGTGATAGTCCCGATATATCGTGACGAATGGCAACCGTACACATGCCAGTATAGTTCCACTGGAGGTTTGATAGTGTAAAACCGTCGTAGAACGAGTTATCACACAATAAAAAAAATCAAGTTATGTGTTAAAGGCTTATTCGAGTTCTGTTATGATCTAGGTACTGTGAAATAGCAAGATAACATGGATAAAACTATCACAGAACTTTCAAATTCTGTGAAATAACTGGCCCTTAGACTTGCTCTGTTGAAATTTTTAGCGAGTTTTCCATCAGTTTTAACATTTTTTTGTGCTCGTTTGTTTCGGTGTTATTTTGACGATATAAATTTTATTTGATCATTTTTCACGCTTTTTACTTTGTTTCATATTTTTCACGTGTTTTGAAATGCGTATTTTATCACATAATTTAAGCACGTGTAATTTTAGCACATGTAATTTTGTATGTGTAATTTTAACACGTGTTATTTTAAAACGTGTAATTTTATCACATGCAATTTTAACAGGTATAATTTAAGCACGTGTAATTTTAGCACATGTAATTTTGGTACTTATGTGTAATTTTAGCACGTGTTATTTTAAAACGGGTAATTTTATCACGTGCAATTTTAACAGGTATAATTTTAGCACGTGTAACTTAAGCACATGTAATTTTAGCACTTGTAATTTTGGCACGTGTTATTTTAAAACGTGTAATTTTATCACGTGCAATTTTATTATGTATAATTTAAGCACATGTAATTTTGGTATGTGTAATTTTAGCACGTGTTATTTTAAAACGTGTAATTTTATCACGTGCAATTTTAACTGGTATAATTTTAGCACGTGTAATCTTAACAAGTGTAATTTTATCTCGTATAATTTTGGTACGTGTAATTCCTTCTGCCTTATTCATTGCAAGCGTTTGATCGATATTTTATTGCAGGTAGTCAGCGGTACCGCCTTGCAGCAGTACGCGTCTAACAGAGTGGCCTGCACCTACCTACTGAGCGGATTGTATGCCTTCCCCAGCAACGACTGCAAGTTGCACGTGTTCACCAGGGTGTCCCCCTATGTGGCGTGGATCGAGAGCATAGTGTGGCCGCGCGTTCGTACAGACCTTTAGGGTGGCCAGTTCATTTACAAAATTACTTTCACAATTTGATAAAAGTTCGTTTAACTAATCTAACCAAACCCAACCTAACCATACCTAAACTTTAAATTTTATTAGATGGTTTCCGTGGTCGAGGGGTAACACGTTCCAGAGTGAAAAAAACTCTCAGTATTACCCTTGTGCAAGACTACCAGATATTTGAAATGGCTTTAGCCGTGTTCCTACCATTCTCTTTTCCTCCCCCACTACCTCCAGCCTCTCAATATACTACAATTGGGGATGCAATAGCCTCACTGGCCCTGGACGGTTATGCGGTATTAACATATATAAATATTTGTATTGTATTATATTCAAATTATCGCTATGTTTCTAAATAAAATACATCAATGACCCTAACAGATATTTTCGCAGAGCCCCCTCCTTTATGTTTTATTAACAGTGAAAAAAAAGTGAGTTGCTTCAAAAACTGTATTTCTTTTATATAATTTGGAATAAAACACATAATAGTAAAAAAGAGTTTTTTTATTGAACTCATCAGAATAATAACATAACATTAATAATTGAAGACATATTAGTATTAAAAAAAAAAAAAATGAAACATAGAAAGATCTAGAAATTGAACCCAGGACCTTGGCCATGAGTCTATTTCCTTCGGTATCATACTTCAACTAAGAACCACCATCATTATCTTCATTTTTCATAATTTGCTGCTATCTTTAATACAAATACGCGTTAAGAAAATGAAGATAATGTTGGTTGTTCTTAGAAGAAGTATGACACAGTCAACGTTTTCTCATTTGTGGTGTGTATTTACTACACATTGCTTCGAATAACATTAATAACTCTATAAATATAATAAATTCTGGGTTCAGATTTTAGGTATTTCTCCGTTATACATTTATGCACTGAATGAAAAAATAAAATTTCACATTGTTTTCAAATTCAATTGTACAGACACTGCTACGCTTTAGTCGCTATGCGAGAACATGATAAATTCACACGTCCACAGTTGTATTTTGATTAAGACCATCGATATCTACGACCGCATAGCTGTGTGTGTTGCGTCCAGGGCCCATCCAGCGCCAGTTGTGCCAGCCGGCCGCCAGTCAGTCGCGGGCTGTCGTTAGATATGGACTTCTTGCACGTTTTTTTTAGCATCTGCCGATGGTTTTTCATGTTTTCAACAATTAAATTACAATTATTATCTCATTTGATAAAAAACATAATAAACATGAGCAATTAGCTATGAATATTCATATTTTTACGATATTAAATCGCTTATTTTGAGATGTGTATTGACCACACAGCACCGGAACGCGTAGATTTTTTTAGCACAGTAAGGGAATTTTTTTATTATTTTTTTTTAATTTTTTTTTTTAGGAAGCAAACAGTCGTACAGTAAATAAATAAAAAACAATAAATATTCATATGTTCTAGACCAATTAAGTTCCATTGAGTTAAATGTTAATTTAGTATTTTTTACCTACACAACATATTAAATGGCAAAAAAATAAACATAATATAGAAATACATAAAATTAAAAACAAAAAGAAAAAATACAACTTTTCGCATAGCTATACTATTCACTAATGATAATAATATAATTTTCACAACAAAAAAATCGAATAAAATAAAAGTATTTTATTTTATTAATTTATTAAGCTGAATTTTATATGATATTAAGTTATGGTTGAAAATATCTACATCTCGTAAGGCATTGCGAGTTTCACAGATACGTACTATTACAGAGTTTTGCGCGTATTTGGATTTACAATGTGGTATTCTAAATAAATCGTTCGATCTGGTGTTTTGCTTGGGGCAACGAAATACAATCCTTTAACAGATATGATGAATCAACTAGGCAGTTCACGATTTTGTGTAAGAATAATGCATCAGAGATTTTTCTGCGTTTATACAAAGTGACAGGGACAAATCGATGGTCACTAAAACGATACGATAGGTGTTTCATAAATTTGTTCTCAATATTTTCAATGCGATCAATATATGTTCGATATTGAGGATTCCAAATTACTGAGGCGAATTCTAGTTGTGATCGTACATATGACATATATAACAGAATTAGGGTGTGTGCTACCGTAAAAGGCTTTGTATTGCGAATAATGAAACCCAATTGCTTATAAGCTTTTTTTAGAATATTTTCAATATGATCCCTAAATAACATTTTAGAATCTAGTATTACTCCAAGATCTCTTATTATTTCTACTCGTTGTAAGGGTACATGGTTTAGTTTGTAAGTATAATAAATTGAATGTTTTTTTCGTGTAAAAGTAATAACATTACATTTATCTATGTTTAGATATAGTTGATTGTTTTTGCAATATTCCTCAATTTTACCAAGGTCTTCTTGTAATTGGTCGCAATCATCTATGGAGCTAATACATTTATATAATTTCATGTCATCAGCGTAAAATAGGAAACAAGAATTACTAATAACACGATTCATGTCGTTTATGTATAAAATAAACAAGAGAGGCCCTAGATGGGAGCCTTGCGGTACCCTTGAGGGAATAATTAGAATTTATGACATGTAACCTTTTAAAGCAACAGCTTGACTTCTATTTTTAACATATGAAGAGAACCATCTCAGAAGATTTCCACATATACCAATCTTCGAGAGCTTGTTTAACAGTATGTCGTGATTTACTTTGTCAAAAGCCTTAGAAAAATCTGTGTAGATAGAATCTACCTGTTTCCCACTATCCATAGAGTTTAGAACAAAATCAGTAAACGGTCCTAGGTTCGAATCAACAGATCTACCTTGAAAAAAACCATGTTGATGGGGGCTAATAATAATATTTTTGCGTGAGTCAAAAATTTGATTACACACGATTTTTTCCAAGATTTTACTTAAGATACATAGTTTAGAGATAGGTCTATAATTTTCAATATTGTGTTTGTCCCCTTTTTTAAAAACAGGTGAAACAAAAGCTTGTTTCCAAATGGTAGGAAATACACCTTCTTTAAAAGATTTTTAGAACAGTAGTGTTACAGGAGTAACTAGTGTTTCAGCACAATTAACAATAAAAATTGGGTGTAACTTATCACAACCGGCACTCTTTTTTGTGTCCACATTTTGAGATGTTTTAACACTAATGGTGCAGTTATTTCAATTGAATCAAAATTAAATGAATTTATGGTAACATCATCACTTGTATCAACAATATTTGTGGAAGTATTATTAGTAGTTTTATCGGGGATAAAGACAGATTGGAAGTAATCGTTAAAAAGATTGCAAATTCGTTGACCATCACTTGAGGAAATGTTTTTGTGATACACGTTATTAGGTACTTCAGAAGATGACTGTTTTGATTTCACGAAAGTCCAAAAATATTTCACATCTTTCCTTATATTTAACTCGGCTTTCTTTATATAATTAGTATAACACTATTTTTCTGTTCTTTTTTGGCGAGTCCTGAGTAATGAGAAGGTATGACAATCTGAGGGATGTGAATAATTTTTAAACTTTCGGTGATACTTTAGCTTTTCTTTGATGATTTTGATTAGGTAGGGAGTGTACCACGGGGGATATTTGGGAGACAGATAAATGGTTTTTGATGGTACGAAGTGATCAATAGCTACATTAATAATTTCGTAGAATTTATCAGTTGCTTCTTCCATACCCCTTGAACTAAAAATATTCGATCAGTCAAATTGCTCCAAAAACTCGTTAATCTTGACGTAGTCAGCTGAATTAAATAATAAGACTTGTCGTGGTTGATGTATTAAGCAAGGTTCGTTTTTTAGTCTTATTTCAATTTTGAAAGATTTGTGATGCAAATCTTCAGTTAAAAGGGGAGGAATGCAAGGTTGTAATGAGCAGTTCATGTTGCTAATGGCTAGGTCAAGAACACGTTGATTTACATTTAAGATGTTATTATATTGAAAAAAGTCACAAAGAGATAAAAAGTCTATAACAGTAAAGCTGGCTTCGTCAACAGGTATTTGTGGTATCATCTGTCTTTCAGAATTTAGATTCCAGATAAGTCTAGAAATGTTATAATCACCTATCAGAAGAAAGTCATCATCAGGATAGTTCAATCGGAGCTGACTAGCGGACTCAAAGTGAGCTTTAAGATTTCTAATATGATTCGTACCATGGGGATGGTAAGAGCAGCAAATGTTAATATTTTTATTAGAGGTAGTTGAAGTAATAGTTACCCATATATCTTCAGCCTCTAGTGTGGACCAGCTAGTTTGATGAGTAACATTATATTTGGACTGGACAGCAATAAAAACACCCCCTCCCAATGTTTGACCTGTGAGATTATAGTTTCTGTCACGTCTAAAAACATTATATCTGTCGTCAAAAATCTCCGGATCACAAATATTATCGAGAAGCCAAGTTTCTGAAATACAGATAATATCAAAGTCATTGTTTAGAACAGCCCTTAGAAAATCATGCGTCTTTGTGCGCAATCCTCGTACGTTTTGATAATATATAGTTAAAGAAGCCATATTGTATTACACAGATAAAATATCAGAAAAATACATTTTCCATAATAAAAATAATAATAATGGTATGATGAAGTATGTATGTGAATTCGATTCATATAGATAAAAAAGTGTTCGATGCAGATTCAATACCTTACGAGATGTATAGCATGCCATAATCTGATTGAAAGTAGTTTGTTTACTGACAGTTAGCATATAAAAAATGAAGTATAGTTTAAGTTCTGTGTACGACTTAATAATATTAAATGCGAAACTAAATGAAAAGAAAAGGAAAGGAAATGTTAAATATGACCGAAGGAAATAGGGTCGGATTAGCTCAGTGTCAGAGCAGAGCCCCGGGAATGCTAGGGTCCTAAGTTCAATTCCTAGATGCGAATGTATCTGTTTCTATTTAAAATTTTCGTTTGAGAATCGCTTGAATTGTCTTCAATGACTAAATGTTACAAAAATAAAAATGAAATTATTTTTTTCAAGTTAAACTTACAAACAGTACAGTCAGTTTTCTAAAAAAATATTGAAAAACACAAGAAGGTCATAAGTATTTTCGACCTACAGACTCGTATAATCTAGTGAACAAAATATGAAATATGTTTCAAGAGTATGTTTCCCCGAGCCAATCATAGAGATGAGCAAATACATCTGACCCAAACAATATTAATATCAGACAATAGTTTCAACCTAACCTAACCTAACATAACCGTTACTAATCTAACCTAACCTAACCAAACCTATACTAACCTAACCTAACCTATACCAACCTAACCTGACCTGACCTTAACTATACTAAATGAACCTACCCCGACATAACCTAACCTATACTTAATTAACTAACCTAACCTATACCAATCAAACCTACCCTATACTAATCTATCCTAACCATTTAAAAAAATATATATTTGAAAACATCCCCAAATACCTTTATTTAATTTCCAAGTTTCGCCCAAATAGTACTTTCCTAATTTGCATTGTTAAGTAACATGCTTTAAAAAAAAGATTGGGTTGATGGCACGGACCTGGAATTTTATGACTGCATCCGTAAAGATAACGCTGGTTTTAATTTAAGAGTTAATCTGTGTACGAGTCTGTATATCTTCAATGGACACTCCACTCAGAACACGAAAACGGTTTGCCTCTGATATTTGCAGCACATTATCTGCAATTAGAAATTATAACTGCAATCAGAACATGAGAATGGTTTCCTGCAAAATCCGTGAAACCGCAACAAGAATTTTATCCACGCGAGTCCACTATTATAAATTAAAATTTCACTTCAAACACGTGAATGGTTTTTCTGCATTCTGCAGCATATTATTGATGGTCTGCAAATAGATTTTTATAATTACGCACAGAACACGAAGATGGTTTTATGTTTATTTAACTAACTTTAAAACGTGTCTGACACATTTTGAAAGAAAACCATTGTTACATCCTGGATACAATATTTTAATATGAATATATATTTATTTTTGCGGCATTTTCTGCAATTCATCCCAAATGGCCGGATGTTTCCGCCTTCGTGACATTAAATACAATATTTAAGATCTTCGACATAATAAAACCTCTTTTAAGTACATTTCAATCTATCAGGCCTCTGGCATATACTATCAATATTTCGAGTATTTCCGCTTTACGAAAAATCAAAATACTTAATTATAAACATTTTCGTCAAATCTTTTTTTTTGTGTCAAGTTCAAATTATTTCTCAAATTGCGGTCGGAACCTTTGGTGTAATAGAGGAATACATTTAAGCTAATCTGTGGGTAACTTTTAGATTTGAATATAAAGCGTAGTATTTTATCTTTCTAATACCGCTTAGATCATGCTTATAAACATACCAGTAAGGAAGACACAACGATTTCTATGATACCATTATTAGCCTGATTAAAAACATTAAAAATTAAAAGATACAGGCACAAGTTATTCGTTATTTTTATGCATATTTAGTTTTTCATTAATAAAACTTTTGTACGTAACATAATAATAAAGTTTCACAGTTGGTTATTTTGTAGCTTACGATGTATACTGCTCTTCAATTAGAAGCATTTGCTTGTGGATGGAAGAGCACAAGATTTCCAAGATAATCATCAATTGCAACAAAAATAATTGTTTTAAACGACATTAAAATGCGTTACTACAAAGTTGACTGAAGGTAGCGAAATGGTTTTGTAACTCGACCGTTTGGCATTTTATCCGTTTGTAAGCTTGTTTGTTACGTTCCATTTGCTGTTCAAGGTGGTGGTAGTACAAGTAAGAATAAATAATTATTCCAAATACCTGTTCCCTAGTATTTCGCGCTTGTACCTACTTGTGACCATCATTTTTATGACCATCAGAAATATTCTCTCTGTAAAAGATATGAAATCAATATACTATTCCATGTGTAATTCTTTACTTGGTTTTCTTTCATACATTTTAATGGAATTTATGTTAACAAGCTTTGAAATTTTCAGTGATATCGGTCGACTACTTTTCGAGTTTTGCGAGTACAAACAAAAGCAGGCTGATTGCTTTTTTACATTAAAGATATATTCTTTATTTTACGTTAATAAATTATAGAAATTGAAAAAATAACTTAATTTACTCAACGATAAAAAAATATTAAAGCCGCTATTAACTCTGTCTGTCATTGTTTAGAAAGGTAATAAAATATTTTCTATATAAATATAACAATTATTAGCACTAAATCTATTAATGTATGCTTTAAGAGAAAGAGGACCAATTAATATTAAAGGGTATCCATTATTTATTGTAATTAATTATTTATTTTTAATTCAATTCAATTCCCACAATACTTATAAATGGTTTTGGGTTAATTTTTTAGGATCTGAATTCTTTAGTATCTGAGAACTGGGTTCATTTTTATTTTATTTTTATTTTTATTGTGAAAAACAGTTTACATATATAACCAATTACATTTCACAATTTGTAGTTAATAGCTTAATTATAATAACATTAATTATATAATATAATAGGTGGTACATTAATAATGACAGGTGCTAAAGAATACCATTATTTCGCTCTTGAAATGATTGAGATTCGATTGAAAAATGTCAATTTCGGAAGAAAGATTTAATAGTGAGGTCATTCTCCGCAGAGGCATGATCATTGGTAGGTAGATCCTGCCTCTTGGAAAAATAAACAGCCTGTGTTGCCTCGCTCTGGTGAAGTTATCGGGGACATCAAGTGACAATTTTTTCACAACATCAGGATTGCAATTTTTCTCCTAACGTCAAGACGATTTAGTCCCATCATTCCCGCGAGGAAATCCGATGGATACAACAAAGGGTAGTACCCAAATTTTGAAGGTGGAAATAATATAATGTTATTGTAATAAGTATTTGTTGCACTTGGTCATGCCATATCTTCCTCGGTATCTTCAACCATTCACATTCAAGTAATACATTCTCCTTACACATCTTTCTTTGTTCATCACTTACCTCTCATTTTACCAAAAAAATTATGTGTTTCATGTTTCCCGCGGGCGTCCGTGACTTTTTATACCTTTTACTTCATGTAAAATCATGAAATCAACATTGTATTTGTTAAAAAATCTCGACTCTATATCTCATTCCAGTGCAGAGATGATGTGTTAAGTCTTCCTCGGGGTTACCCGACTTTTTTTTACCAATCATTACTGTATAACGCATTTTTACTATTATTAAACCACATCATATCGACTAATTCGACTTATTTCGATTAATTCGACTACGTGTCTCATTCCACTGCAGAGATAGTACGTTAGGTCTTCCTCGGACGTCCCCGACTTCTTCTATAGTTCAAACTACTTGGTGATAATCTGGCTTGTAAATAGCACAGTAAATAGCAATATTTTAATTCCCCATGAAAAAATTGGATTGATTATTGAATTCACTCTGCAGGAGAAGCAACAACTTATAAACCAGCCACCAAATACATATAAACAGAAGACTCATCAGAAAATAGCACTCGCAATTGAGTTCTGCTCCTTGATCTTCAGAATTCGGCAGCAGACGATAAATCAGCACAATAATATGTTTGCATTCGCACTATGAGATTATGATATGTCAACCAGCTCTCAAGAGAGTAGAATAATAGAGAGTAATGGTTCATTAGTTTAATTTTGTACCCTGACGATGCTCGAGTGTAGCGAAACCGGTCGGTCTTAAAATTAATAAAAATTCGTGGTTTTAAACAAAAAATATTGTTTTTATTTCATTAAAATGTTAAACCACAAAGTGATTGCTTTCTACGAAAATATAGAATTTTTAATGATGATGAATCAGCACATTGTAATTCAAACGCACTGCCACATTATTGTGACAAAAAATATTTCAATCATTTTAATCTTCAATAGACCTCTTTTGAAAAACGATACAATCTGGATGAATCTATCTGATCGATGCAAAGGTGACTGTAATTCGTTATCACTCACTTGCAGAGCAAAATCTATCCAAAACTGACCAGAGATGTCTCTTTTGTCCATTATTTTTAATTTATATTTTAAACATTAATTCACACTAATTTTAAATCGACTGCTTCTCCACTACTCTCTAAACACTCCTGACACAATAATAAAAAACTTTGAAATTTTCTGTGAAATCGATCCAGTATTTTGTAGTTTATAAAGTATAAAAAAGTTTTTTTATATATATATATATAGAAGAGAAAAATATAAACATACTTATTCGAACGTGAGGTCTACTGCACACTGTTAACAGAAATACGACTTAAAATGTTTCAATATATAAGTAAACATTAACATTATGATAAAATTTAACAAGATAACTTTTTCTTGCCAATGTGGGTTCGGAAGTGTCTTATCAAGGATGACTTTCTCGAAGACGAATAACTACAATCCTCACACGAGAACGGTTTACCTCCCGTATGAGTTAGCATGTGAAGTGTCAATGATGACTTTCGCGAACATACATAGCTGCAGCTTGAACATGAGAATATTTTCTCTCCAGTATGGGTAAGAATGTGATGTGTCAAGGTTGACTGGCGTGAACATACATAGCTGCAGCTTGGACATGAGTAAGGTTTCTCTCTAGTGTGAGTACGCAAATGTCGCCTCACGGTCGATCTGTCTGAAGATGAATAATGGCATTTTGAACAAGAGAAACGTCTGTCTTCTGCATGAGTCCGCAGGTGCAGCGTTAAGGATGACTTTGCTGAACATGAATAACTGCAGCTAGAACACGAGAACGGTTTCTCTCCACTATGGGTACGTAGGTGAACTATCAGGTGAGATTTGGAAGAACATGTTTTCTCGCATTCTGGACACACGAAGGTTTTGGAATATGTGGTTTCTGTTCCATCACGTTTTCGTCTGATTTTTACTTTGTTCTTCGATTTCAAACCCGTACCTGAAAGAGATTTTTTTTTATTTATATTCACTTACTTGAGAACAATTCAGATATAACAATTTAGTTAATACACAAAGTGTTGCATAAAATTACAAAAACTACAAAGGATGCATAATATCTACATAAAAAACAAAATTATATGAAAACTAACTCAAAAGAAAAATACTAAAACAGAGGTAAGAGACAAAGAGAGAGACAGGAAAGAGAAATACAATACAATTAGCTTAACAATTTATCGCCTTAGAGCTCAAATGTCCAATCGACCAATCAGCAAATTTTACAGTAGAGTAGGTTTTTTCTCTGTATTGACTTCGTTTGTGATAAACTGAACAATTTTCCAATTGACGGTTTGGACAATTAAGCACAGAGGTAACGAATTTTTATTTTTTTTCTGAATCCGTATAAATTACTGACGAAAATGTCTACTTCAGCACACTCTACCTTATGATATAAGAGTATTCGACACATTTGGGTCAGGGAGCTAAAATAAGCGATATTATTTTAAAATGTATTCAGTAGGAATTGGAATATTTATTTCGATATTTCTTTTGAATTAGGTATTTATATTATTAGAGCAATCAATTGCATTAAAAAATAACGAGAGTCAATCGAGGACGACCCCGTAACTAAATGATTAATATCCTTCGCTCTAGATGCAGAACTAGTTGATTCGAAGAGGGCAACAATGTTTTATTCACTTTATAACATATATTTAACTTTAATATTTAATCATTGAAGAAGGTGACAATCGCTCGTGTATTGGCAATATACTTTATCTCCAAAAACTTAGTTTTGAGATAAATTACTTTAGGACTTAACTAAATTCTTTTTGGACATTTTGTTACTTTCCTAGCAAACTAAGTGTAGAAACAACTTCAAATTTGATGATTTTTGACCCGTGAGACTTTTAGGTGAAGCCTGCGACCTCTTTCGATGTGACCGAAAAAAAGAGTATAAAAAAAATTACATTCAGAACGCGACAATGGTTTTCTTTCACAGTGTTTCAGATACACTTTAAGGTATTATTAGAAAACCCTGAGAAAAAGAAGATAAAACATAGCTGACAGGTACTTACGTATGCATCTACGTTACCAGAAAGCAGTTTAGACACAAATAAATAGGCGATCGAACATCCCTTTCGAATTTAATTTTAATTTCTTGTTATTTTAGGAAATAAACTTGCATAAGAATTTATTTGTAATAAGAAATTATGAGTGTAATGCTAATTAAATTGGGGACTCTCCAGCGGATAATTATCACAGTTGTGGATTCATCAGCAGACACATTGAAAGAAACCATGATCGTGTTTGTAGTGCAGTTTTAAAATTCTAGTTGCAGACTATTTTGCTGTAAAAATCGGAGGAAACCATTTTCATCAGTTCTTGGGTAGTAAGTTGGGAACTTGTACAAGGATTAATTCTTTAAGTTAAAACCAGTTTTGTGCACAGAATGTGTCGATAAAGATTTGGTAATGGATTCATAAATCTGGGTTTAGTTTTAATGAAACCTGAGACCTCGCACAAAGATTAAATCTTAAGTTAAATGCAGTACTGTCTTTCAAATTATTTGTTAAAATTCCAGTTGCGAATTCATCTGCTGACGCATTTGGAAGGAAGCCATTCGCATTTTTTTTTTTTTTTTTTATAGTGAATACCTCACAAGAGTCCCAACTGCTCCCGTCTGGAGCCAGTGAGACTATGGCATCCCCAATTGGGGGATGTTGTGAGGCTGAAGGTAAGTGGGGAAGGGAAAGAGGAAGGTGGGGAAGTACCTGGCTATTCAGATCTAGTCACTAAACACGGCTAAAGCCATTTGGAGCAACGTTTCAATTCTGAATGGTGGTCTTACACCAGGGCGATACTGGTAGTATCTTCCACTCTGCATGTTCCGAGTGGAAGTTAAATTCATGTTTCAAAGAAAAACATTTGCTTGTTCCGCGTGTAACGATTATTTAAGTTCGTGGACCTTGTGCAGAATATTAATTTTAAACCAGTTTTGTGTTTTGAACGCAAATTAAAATTCGATTTGCGGGCTCATCTCAAGTACAACTAACACGCAACTTAAGGGAAACCACTCTCGCGTTCCGAGTCCATTTATAAATTTCTAGTAGTAGATTAACTTGTGAACATAAGATTTTTCATTTTTTGTTTATAGAGTTCTTGTCAGATGTGATATAAAAATAAAACAAAATTGTTTCTTGGTAAGAAGAAATTATGTATAATAAAATATCGAAGATTCCTACAAGTAAGCAAATGAAAGAATTGAACGTACTCATTTTGGTTGTCGATGCATGATCGCAAGCGTGAATTGAAATTGTTTTACTGTGTAGTGCGTAAAATAATTCAAATTCAATGAACTATTCATTTAAAAAACTGGAACTGATCAAAGGCACCAAAATTATTTTTTAAATGTGCATTTGTTTCGTTAATTATTTTTGGCAGATTTGCACGTATTTAATTTACAGTTGCTGTTCTATCCTCCATTACTATTGATTTTATTATTACATCGTTTATTAGATCTATTTAATTTCTCAACAAAAAAGATAAGTATATATTACAAATAAAATTGACAGTGATTTTTTAATCCGTGTTTAAATAAAAAAAACATACAAACCGTCCATTTGGAGAATTCTTTCAGAGCGCTCTAAACATTCCTTTTTAATATCTTTGTAATCGACATCTATCTTCTTGCATGAAACATCAGCAACGATTTCTTCTGAAGGTCCTGGTTCTACCTTTATGGTAACTTCCCGCAGAGTTGAACGATCCATAATTGTGTCCTTTTCACCTGAAAACAAAATGCATTGTCAGTTTTTACTTTTCATCGATCCTCTGGTGCTTGATATACAAAAACAATTTATTTTTTTAATTAATTACGTGAAACCATTCCCATTAAAAAGACTAAATAACTAACATTAAGTCGTTTCTGCGCGCGGAGAGGCAGAAAAAACGAACCGCCAAACAACTTGGTATTGGCCATTGAGGTATATAAGTAGAGCCAGCATTGTATGGGTCGCTTACATCGGTTCATTTTCCGCAGTGAGATACCACGGGCTTCACTCAGTTACAAACGCTCGCCGGGCACAGGTCTCCGGCGATAACTTCAAAATGTTCGGATTCGGGCGACGTCGACAGCTGTCACACCTCCCTTCCTACTTCCCGTACGGAAACAATATTTTACATAGATTTCGCAAGTAATATAGACTCTATCAGTACACCTCAATGGTATTGGCACACGTCATAATCTCATTTACATAATCATACAACGTCTTATAGATAATCTTTAGAAATTAAGACAAATTAGACTCTTGACATAACCCAACTAGCGTATTTGGTTCTTTTGATCTTTCCTTGTCTTCCTCGGATGTCGCCAACTTCTTCTTATATTCACATACCCGTCATATATTCTCATTATGCTCCTTTCTTCGATCATTCGCTCTACATGCCCAAACCATCTAAGCGTCCCTTCCTTTCTTACTCATTAAGCTCAGATCAGCCTTGCAATATTCACGAATCTCCCCATTTATACATGGTTTTATCAGACACGCGCCTCAGTGATCTCATTTCTACAACATTCAGTCTACTTTCATTCGTCCTCGGCCAGTTCCGTGCGTCACTGCCATACATCAGGGTAGTTACCATTACTCCATTGTGGGCTGCTAGCTTCGCTTCTTTGGACAAAGGGTACTTATTTGAAAAGGTTGTTTAATTTCCACAAAATTATTTAGGATGGAACAAAATTATAAACAGAAATTCAACTGTAACGTTGTCATAAAATGGCTAGACAGCGCCATTTTGATCGTTTTTACAATTAAAAGGTCCTCATTGAAAGCTGATTCCAGGTCCGTTTCGGCCTTTAAACAAATTTTAATCAGCTGACAAGCATAACAACACAATAGTTGTTGTTGATGCAAATATATGCAACTCCCTCTAACATATTATGTTCCTGCATCTCCCCCACCCAAACTGTTACCTGATTACCTGTTCCAGTCTGACAGTGTGGATTTACTACATCAGTGAAATTTGCAACAATTTATTTTACATCTTCACTCTGTTAAGAAAACCTGTGCAGTCTAGATGTTAAGTGACCCTCAGTGTGTTTTATGTAATCTTTTACGAATTAAGATCTGGCCAGAATATCGATTCGCAACCAGACGTGTTTCGGAAGACCAGGGGTAAGTGAGAATTACTTCCTAATTCTAACTAACTGTTAACCAGCTATCACAAATAATTGTGTGAATTTTAAAAGTTTTAAAATATTTATTACAGTAAAAAAACGGATTCGCATGCAATATTGTGACCTTTCCAAAAAAATAAAAAATAACTCATTCATTGGGATAGAAAATAATCACCACAAATAAGTGCTTTGCTAGGAATATCCTTGTGAGATAAGAAAAAGGACGAGTGAAATAAAAGCAAGTTTCGGGTGACTAATTTTATCATCACAAACATTAGTGGAACTATCATTACTGTATCACGTGTCACAGGATAGCCTACTTGGCTCCCATGTCATTGAGTTTACCATTTCAAAAACATTACAAAATGTTTTTATTTATTTTATTTTATTTTATTTATTTATTTATACGCCCATTGGGCTTTTACATACATAGTTAATAAAAAATAATATTCTGAAGATTGCAAGTTCACAAAAGTAATAGTAAAAATACATATAACCATATCCATTTGACATATTATAACAGCAAGTAAATAGTACAAAAATAAGAATATTCCTACTCCTAAGTTATATATATTTTTATATATTTTAAAGTAATCTTCCATTGATGTAAACATGTCGATATCCGAATTGACTCTGTTCAAGAGCAAGACTGCTCTTTCCAAATGACATTGGCATGTTAGTACTGCCGGCCGGGAGATAGAGCAGTCTATGCTGTTGATGACGAAGATAGCCAGAAATTAATGCTATAGCAATCATGGTCATTTATGATGAGTCATGAGGAATGAAACATAGGTACATCATAGATACTAACAGAATAGTTACTGAAACTTAAAATATAACTTGAAATATTACATACCATATTACAATATTGCTGACGATAAAAATGCTTGGTGAGGTTTTCTAAACGTCAGATTGTTTGACCATAGACAAATGCATAGAAGCCAAAATACAGTAGTGATGTGCCAAAATATACTATTGAAAATATTAAAAATACGGAATCCTTTACTAGACCGTGTATTCTACATATCAAAATGACATAAAAAACATTCCAGGTTAAAAAACCACATTCGCACAAAGAAACTATATTTATTTTGCAACAAAACTCCACAAAATTCTTCCCCCAGATAAAACGAATATAAAAGTTTAATGAGTATAAACCAAGAATAAAAACTTGTCTTGAAACATAGAAAACGACATAGGAAACAAATAAAATAGAATTAAATAAGTGTAGTCCGCCTCAGCACAGGTCCCCAGTGAGGAGGACTAAGAGATACAATTAGTATACACAAATCAACTATAATATTTTGTATACAATGTTGTCTATAGTCGCTAAAATAAACAAATCTAATAAAAATCTACCAACATGCATTTTTTTTAATTTTTGCAGTGTAAACAATGTATTCATGTTCGCATTTTCCTGCCTGAATCGAAACACGTGAAAATATGTTTCAAGTCGCCTGCGATTTTTAGTTTCCTGCGGTCGAAGGACGATGTCCCATTTAGACAGAGCAATTTTAGTTAAACGACAAAAATTGAATAAGATTTGGTTCAGACGTTTCAATTTCTCGAACCGATATTGTTAATCAAGATGGCGTCAAGTGAAGTTATCGCATGAGTCCCTATGATTTCGGACCTTTTACGGAACGAACTTTAGAATATTATGAAAAAGCGCAAAAAACTTCGTAAGTGGGCCAGAAAATGGATTATAAGGAGACACAAATTGGGTGCTATTGCAATTATTTAAGAATTTCGGAAGGACAATTTGATGTAAGGTTATCTAAAGTTCAAGAAAGATTCCATAAACAGGACACAGTTATGCGCGCGCTTGGCTGTCCTGGTAAAAAACTAAGTTACAAATTACGCTGAGATACCTGGCAACGAGGGATTTGCGCTTAGTTACCTCATCAATTTACGTATTTTTTTAAGAAATGTCAATAGTTTGACGCGTTCTTGTGACATATTTTTCATGAAAATATATAATTACTATGGCTAATTAAGCTTCTGAAATCTATTGACGACGTTAAGGTAGTAAAATTTCAATTGCAGAATCCGTTAATCTCTTGCAATCCTGTTTCCTATATCGTCCTTGATCTGTTTCAAAAGTGAGTGCCCTGCCCATAAATATACCACTCTCGCCCTGCCCAGCAAACATTAACTGTAAAACCGTAAGAACCGTAGAACCTTAGTCCGACTTGGGAGACAGAATGTTCGCTTTTCGCTGGTCAAATTCCGTATTTACCCTCAAGCAAAAATTAACCGTATAGTCTTAAAAATTCTACGGACGGAGGGGTCATTTTACCCCTGACGGCAATAATGAGTTTGCCCTCGATCAAAAATGAACCATGAGGTGGTCTTAATTTTAGGGGAGGAGAGATCGTTTTTCTGAGACAGGATTTCCTTAAAATATGGCAACTTAAGGCTATTCTATATACTAGCTTTTTGCCCGTTGCAGGCAACTAAAAGGTAAAATTTAACCGGTAATAAAACTAATGTGTAAAAGAACAATGTTTGATTCTGTGTTGAATATGGATAAGGCAAGGCGTGTTTGCTAAATAAATACCGGAAAGTACAATTACGTCCTGTGCGTGCGAACCGTATCTAAATGTCTCTAATAAACAAAACACAGTGTTAATCTCGTATGGTACCATAAATTATCTGCCTGTACAAAATGTAAATAAATTAGAAAAATAACATACCTACATTTGTAGAAATGTATGTATATACAAATCATCCAAATGTAATTATTAATTATTTTATATTAATTACTATCAACAGGGTTTTCCAATAAGAGGTGTTATTTTGAATAGCCCGCTATTTCGGTAGATGTTACTTTTGAAGTTGTCATTTTTTGATATTTGACAAGTAGAAACTACGCCATTAATAAAAATGGTACGTTACACGCTTCAACAACGCATTGAAATTATTAAAATTCACTTGAGTGAATCAAATGCAAATCATCTTAAGTGATGAGGCCCATTTCCACCTCGGTGGCTTCGTCAACAAGCAAAATTGTCGCATCTGGGGCTCGGAAAACCCAAGAGTTATTGTTAAAAATCCTCTCTATCCTCAAAGTGTGACTGTTTGGTGCGGTTTATGGTCCGGCGGAGTCATTTGACCTTACTTTTTCAAAAATGAGGCTGAAGCAACAGTTCCGGTGAATAGATTGCGCTGGAATTGGATGGTATTGATCTGGACAACGTTAACTTTCGAGCCGCTATCAATAACACACCTTACGTAAGATGGTGATAAGGCTTAAATTCCCGCTTAACACCATCCACCTGTTTTGATTTATGCAAGAAAAAAACATTGCCAAAATGTGCCTCTTATTTTATTTTGTGGATGTTCAGGCATAAATATTTAATTTTTTTCCGATCATTTTATAAATAACTTAATTTGCCACATTATAAAATACAACTATAACCGAAAATGGGTTCGTAAATAGGAGATTTTGAACTTTAAAGCAGTTTTCATAGGCCTATACATTATGTTTTTCTGGGCTTATAAAAAGACTATCTAAAAAATACTCGATTATTTCAAAGGCCAAGATGTATTCTATTCGCAGTATTTAATTAAAGCATCTGAAACATTTCTAGGCGACCAAAGTTTCAAACCAAAAACACATGATTTTATGGATTGTGTGGGATTGCACTAACCTCCCCACATTCTGGAATAAACAATTATTATTATTATTATTATTATTATAAATTACTACGTAGTGCATCGCCTTAAAATATGAATAATTAAATCTAGATGGAGCAAGGGGCGTGTGCCTACTTTTATATTTATGATTTGATTTATGAATGTGGATGAAGCAAGGATCGTGTGCCTTCACGAAGGTTACCCGTTCATTTAAGTACTTCTGCTATTGATCCGCTGCCGTCGTCCGTGTCTAAACGCTCTAAATTAGCCGTAGGGGAAACCTGTACAAAACCGTATACCGGGGTAAAACCGTATTTCTCTATAAAAGCTTTATTTCTTTAAATATTCCCGCCACGCATTCCGCCTATGTTAAGCCCCCAAATCAACGCAAGTCAGCAGAAACTTGTCAAAACAAGCCTGCCCGCTGGCGAGATAATACGCTTATTAAGTTTTTCGGTGATCTGATCTAATTTTACGGTTATTGAAATAATTAATAGTAAAGTTTATATCATTTGCAGGTGAGTGACATATCACATACTATAATTATGTATATTTTGTAAAACATTTGGGTGATTTTCGTGACAAGTTTAACATTTGTGAAAGAATGTGTGAATAGAAATTTCTCGGGCACAACCGTACGGGGTAAAACCGGCCAGTATACGATTTTGACCCGGAGTATTTTCGTTGAAGCATTTTTTTATTTGTTTACAGACGTTATCATCATGCCTCGTAACTACCAAAGAAAAACTACAAGCTAAGACTAGAATACGGAAAACATTAGGAAAGCCATTAAGAGTGTCGTCCCAGGAACTATGGGTTACCTAAAAGCATCAGAAATCTACGGAGTGCCGAAATCACTCGCTGATCACGTTCTTTCCATGGAACATCGCGTATTTGGGATAGCTCACAAAGATCTTCGAAGCTTAGAATTCGAGTTGGCGGAATCCAACAAAATAGTGCATAATTTCAACAAAACTGAGAAACTGTATATGGTATACGGTTTTACCCACCCCCCGGGGCAAAACCGGAGAAATTAGAGGTTTTTTTTTTTTTTTTTAAATACATTTACGAATAAGATTTTCGTAAATTTTTCTTCTATGTTTTGTTCCTTATTAAATTTATTAATAAAAA
Organism: Hesperophylax magnus; assembly: GCA_026573805.1. NCBI lineage: Eukaryota > Metazoa > Arthropoda > Insecta > Trichoptera > Limnephilidae > Hesperophylax > Hesperophylax magnus. The sequence continues at coordinate 8,561,765 of JAIUSX010000005.1, read as the reverse complement.
TAATTACTATCAACCTTATTTTATTTTTAATTACTGAACTACAGAGCTTCTGCCTTAGCTATACGGTTTTGGACAGGTCTCCCCAATAATTGCTGGCACAGAATGTTCAATGTTTGCTGATGACACTGCTCTGTTATTTGAATGTACTGGAGATGTTGACGAGTTTAATAAACATGTTAACGAGACTTGTCAATCAATAGCGAACTGGCTGTTATCACAAAATCTGTCACTTAACACAAACAAAACTGAACTTCTAAAATTTTGTCCAGTACAAGCTACACCTATAAACATAAATGTTAACTTTAATAACAATCATATCGAACCTTCCCAAACTTGTTCACTGCTGAGAATACAACTAGATGCAAATATAAACTGGAAAGAACATGTATCTAAAGTTGTTGCAAAAATTTGTAGCTTTTCTTTTGTTCTAGGCACCCTTAAAAATATCTTAAACATCGAGTCAGTAATCACCGCATACTATGGATACGTATACTCAATGATAAAATACGGAATAGTTTTTTGGGGAAACTCAGTAAACGCCAAAGATGTTTCTATCATCCAAAAGAGGTGCCTACGAAAAATTTCAAACTCTAATCACCGGGATTCGTGTAGACCAATTTTTAAAAATCTTAAACTTCTGACAGTGACGGACATATATATAATGGAATTATGCCTGTTAGTACGATCATCTCCAGAAAAATTCCCACAAAAAAACTCAACACATAAACACGCTACAAGGTTCACAGAAAACCTATTAATCCCAAAAGCAACCAAAACTATTTTTCAAAAAGGACCACACTACGTGGCCATTAAAATATATAACAACCTTCCACGTAGCATCAAAGAAATAACCGACATACTTAAATTTAAGTCAACACTAAAAACATTTCTTTTAAACAAATGTCACTACACCTTGAATGAATACCTTACATGAATAAATACCTCTGTCTTTTTTAATTTTTTTATTTTCTGTTATTTATTTTTATTTATTTGTTAACATGTAATTGTTGGGTTATGTGATATAATGTGTATTTGTTGGGTTAGCTGGAAGAAATAGGATGTAACCATAGACATATGAATATTAGTAGACCTGCCCTAAGTGATTAAAAGCGTATTATCCCCACTCCCCATACCGGTTCCATTGAGCCGGCTGGGCTCGCATATGGCCTCAAGTGAAATTTGAAAACGTGACGTCATCATTCTTGTGCGAACTATGGTCGAGGCATCATCGGTTCATTTTACGAAATAACACGGCAAAATGTTGACTTTTGATATGAAAACTTGTAAAAATAGATGTGAAAAAGAGAATAAACCCAATTGTCGTATTACATTCCATAAGTAAGCATTATTTTACTTTATTTTAAGCTTATTCACACCGTATTATATGGATCAGTTTTAGAAACATATACTATCACATCACAATGTAGCGATTCTCAAGTGTGCTCATCGTTGTTTACTGGGGTAAGTAAATTATGAGACATTTGTAAAAGTGTCTTAACTAAATACTCTGAAACTAACTACGACTCTGAAAATAGAAGCTGCCTTACTTTGCCGAATTTGGACTTCGCAAATTAGTTCATAACGTGGCGAGTAATTTGCGCTCCCATGTAAAAATGTCTATTCATTCAAACGCAGATTTTACTTTTAAGAAGTAAATGGTGATATTATAATGCGAGATGCCTATTTACTGTCAGATTGATATATTGACGAATCACAGTCAGCCTTACTCCCCTCGTTCTTCAACAGTTGATTTTACCCCTCGCCCTTATCTTCTCGTCTATTAATTCCTATGTCTGTGGATGTAACCTATAAGTTATACCCTTTGTACTATTTTGTGCAATAAATATTTTTTTGAATTTTGAATTTTTTTGAATTTTATGTATTGCGTAGCACTACACGAATAGTTTGATACCCACATCGGCTTAGTAAAACTTTAAGTACCTACTGTACCTACCTACACCTACAGTACCTACCTACAACGCACGGTTTTGGGATTGTGTGTATTGATGCATATACAGTACCTACCTTTAGTACGTACATACGCTACCTTTCTACGGTACCCTATCTAGAATACCTACGTAGCACACGCTCTTTGTATTGTGTGTATTGATGCATATAATGATTAATGCGACACTTCACTGAGAAACAGCAATTTGTCACGTGGTACAGCCATGTGTATGTCGAGACGGGTATGTTTATACCTACTTCAGGTACACGACGGTTTCACGATGCACTACGTAGTAATTTAAAATCATGTGTTTTTGGTTTGAAAATTTGGTCGCCTACAAATGTTTCAGATGCTTTAATTAAATACTGCGAGTATAATACATCCTGGCCTTTGAAATAATCGAGTATTTTTTAGATAAGTCATTTTATAAGCCGAGAAAAAAATAATGTATAGGCCTACGAAAACTGCTTTAAAGTTAAAAATCTCCTACTTATGAACCAATTTTCGGTTATGGTTTTATTGTATAATGTGGCAAATTAAGTTATTTATAAAATGATCGGAAAAAAATTAAATATTTATCCCTGAATATCCACAAAATAAAATAAAAGGCACTTTTTGGCCATGTTTTTTTCTTGCATAAATCAAAACAGGCGAATGGTGTGAAGCGGGAATTTAAGCCTTATCGCCATCTACATAAGGGGTGTTATTCATAACGGCTCGATTCAAAATATTACACGACGTAGTGCATCGCCTTAGTTAAATAATTAATCCAAAATATGTAATATTTACAGTGCCTATCTACCCAGTACACCAATCTTTTCAGAAATACAATATCCGAGTAGGTACCAATGATAATTATCGAGATTAATTTTAAAATTTAAAGTTTATAACCAAATAAAAATTTTCAACATTTTTTGAAATCTGAAATTTTTTGGGAAATTAGAAATTATTGTATTCACCAATATGGTGAAAAACATAAAAATGTATAATGTACTTGTGCTTTAGCAGTATCGCAAAGCTGATAATACAGAACAAATTACATGTTTCCGAGATTTCAACAAAATATCTACGGGTTTGTCAGACCTATTCCTGTCTTCAAGCGACTGGACTAGTACTGTATAACTAGTACTGTAACGAGCCGTTGGAAACAATAGTTATATTGTTTCAACGTCCAACGCTGTTGATAATAATTAGCGCCAATAGTTGAAATATAATACCTACTTGCGAATATTATTCAACACAGTCAACGATTCAACTGCCTAATAAATAAAAGGGTTAAAAGTTTGCACTTCGCGAACAACATTACTCGATATTTCAAATGGTCTTTTGGTTATGTAACTCCTGCTAGACGTTTTTCTTTTATTTTTCCATCCAATACGGCCGATACACAGCGACAATCAAATTTATCAACGACAAGCAAAAAATAACCAACGTAGGCCGCCTAGCTACGTTTTGTACCTATTGTTTTCAACAGTTTGGCTTGTTAAATCAAAAGGGTCAAGAGATTTCACTTCGTGAACGATATTATGCCTAATTTGAAATGGTCTTTTGGTAATGTACGTACCTACTGCACGTTGTTTTTGATTTTCCCATCCAATACGGCCGATACACAGCGCCAATGGACAATCAAATTTATCAACGACTAGCAAAAAATAACCAACGTCTGCCGCCTAGCTACGTTTTGTACCTATTGTTTTCAACAGTTTGGCTTGTTAAATCAAAAGGGTTAAGAGATTATACTTCGTGAACGATATTATGAATAATTTGAAATGGTCTTTTGGTAATGTACGTACCTACTGCACGTTTTTTTTGATTTTCCCATCCAATACGGCCGATACGCAGCGCCAAGGGACAGTAAAATTTATCAACGACAAGCAAAATATATCTTCAACGTCTTTAATATTTCAACAGGGTAATGTTTTCAACACCGAAACTAACGTCTTCCAACAGTTTCAACTTTATTATAGGATTATTATTACGTGTGTGGCGCATAGAGATAATAATAATACATCAATGATCCGGGGAACCACCCGTTAATAGGGATTCCCCAATACGATTTTGATCTATGTTTTGTTTGTTTTTTTGTTAGTATCGTGCAGGGGCATTTAACTAAGCTTTGACCTCGAAACCCATTTGAAACCGCCACGCCCACCTCAAAATTCTTATAGAAAACGAATAATATGGCTAAAAGCTCAGATCTCATTGGTGAGAGGAGAATGATTGGTTTAATCTCTCGCTCTCTATCATAATGACTCGTGTAACAGAAAGAGATGACGGAATTTTGCCGTTTGACAGTTTCAAATCATTCAAACAAAATGAGAATGGTTGTCATTTGCTGCCGAAATACTATCATTTCCGTTGAAAATATTGCTTGTTAAAGTTGTTCGTGATAAAAATACAATATAAGCCAGTATAGTGTTAGCGAGTTACAAACATATATTCAACCTACCTACGTAAGTTCAAGTTTAAAGTGAATTAACAGTTTTTTAGGTTATTCGTTCGGTTTTTTGAACAATGCTTCATACTTGACATATGTCTTCCTCCACAACGTATAAATGTTATTTATTATATCGATAAACTTATTCATGTTATTGATTAGTGTTATCCTGTATTATCTTATTGTTTTGGTGAAATTAAAGATTTTTAAACATATCTAACCATGAGTTCATGAGGCTGAAAAATGTCGGAATTTTTCGTCGTACTGTCGGAAAATCATGTTTTGGAAATTTTCTTCAGTGTTTTTGCAAATTTCTTGTAATTTTGGGTTTCTTCTTCTCAGATTAACAAGTTTCATCTTAAGGAAATGCACTGTAAAAGTTTATTTTCTTAGTCAGATGAACCTTGCCCTTGGAAAACATTTCGACATTTTTCTGCTTCAAGGACATTTTTATTTTTATAATAGTTTTTTTGGGCTAGTGAATGAATAGAGTAGGCTGAGAGCAATTATGTTGTCTATGGTCGCATCTTTTTTTAAATGGCCTTGAGTTTCCTCTACCTTGTCTACTGCTCTGCTCCGCACGGTAGGTACTGCTTGTATATCTGTGGTTAAGTACTGTATAATTCTGTTGGATACAAAAAGCCCGAAGATATCGATCTAGAGAGTGGTATATTTATGGTATCGTGTCGATCACCTATACGTTTAGTTTGATTGTAATGGCTTGTCGCGCGTCTATTCAATCTGTTTTTGTTAATTGTTTTACTTAGGATGTAAAAATACATAAGTGTTTGATATAAATTTGATGACTAAACTAATTTCTAATTGAATAATAATTATTAGTGTTAGTGCCGTAGTGTTATTGAACTTTGGACTGATGATAAATATTAAACAGTTGAACAGATGGTGAGATATTACTCTAATCCCAACACTGTTAATGTGTTTAAAAATATAGTTCACGAACTTTTGTTAAGGGGGGTAGGTACCTACTCCCTCGGAAGAACAAGACTATTCGCAAGATATTTCTGACAATCAAACAGAATCTTCAGACGAACCGTTATCATTTTGGAATGCATTAAATTCAGTAGTCGAAAAAATTAAGCCAGTGAATAATCCAAATAACAAAATCCGCAAAGAACTGGACATGTATCTCGAAATGGATCTACTTGATAGAAAGAGTTGTCCCCTGAAATGGTGGAAGGAACATGGAGTATATTTTTCGAATTTGAAAAAATCTTCATACATAGAACAAAGCGGTATTGTAGCAACATCCGTTCCTTTGGGAACGAATTTTTTCCAACACTGGACAAATTACATCCGACCGCAGGTGCAGTCTTAAGGCTGGAAAAGTGCGACAACTGGTGTTTTTGAATATCGATTCGAAAATATAGAAATGCTCAAAAAAAACAATCTGTAAATAACCTTTAAATGACTTAATAACCGTAAATATTGTACACAAATAATTTAATGTGTAAAAACTTCTGAACTGTGCTAAAAAAGTGGGACCTTAAATATACTGAGCTTGGAGTAAACCTATCAAATAATGTGAGTCATGGTTTTATTTTTCTTAAAAAACGTCTAATCTTATTAATTTTTCAAAACTGGAAATTATATTCTTACAAATAACTAAGCTGAATAAGCATCGAAATTCGAAATACTTGGACAGTAATAATTTGTAACGTTTAATGCTTTATGATAATTTGAATACATGTAGATATTAGTAAATTATCTAAAAAAATATAATAACAAATGTAATGAATAAGGATTCATCGAGTATGGAGAATTAAGCACTAAAAACAGACCTGAGTTAATAAATCACTAGAAATAATCAATTACAGTTGCGTCAACGTCGGCGTTATTTTCAACAGTTGTAAATCGCCAACGATAACGACGTTGGCGTTGAATGGAATTATCGTCAACGCCCAGTACTACTGTTGAGGCATGAATCTTGAAGAAATATTTTTATTGTACTTGTTTATTATTGTGATAACACATTCCTACAATACTTTTGTATTCATTAATTTTTTTAATTACAAAAAAATATGAATATGGATCCCCATCAATGTTTTCACCGCATTTTTTTTTAATAATATTAATACATGCCTTTTAATAATATTAATTCAGTTTTTTATGTGCATTCAATAGATGAGATCCTACAACTGGAATTGAGTCCTCAAAACTTGAATGTTTTTTTATGTGCATTCAATAGATCAGATCCTACAACTGGAATTGAGTCCTCAAAACTTGAATGTTTTTTTTATGTGCATTCAATAGATGAGATCCTACAACTGGAATTGAGTCCTCAAATCTTGAATGTTTTTTTATGTGCATTCAATAGATGAGATCCTACAACTGGAATTGAGTCCTCAAAACTTGAATGTTTTTTTATGTGCATTCAATAGATCAGATCCTACAACTGGAATTGAGTCCTCAAAACTTGAATGTTTTTTTATGTGCATTCAATAGATGAGATCCTACAACTGGAATTGAGTCCTCAAAACTTTAATGTTTTTTTATGTGCATTCAATAGATGAGATCCTACAACTGGAATTGAGTCCTCAAATCTTGAATGTTTTTTTTCATCTGGACTTTTCTTTGATTCGTTATCTTTTTTACTTGAATAAAATCTTATTGATTTCTTTTTACACAAGTTTACCTTGATGTCTAACATTGGTTCCTTCAGTATTGGTGTAGGCATTTCATATCTGTGTCTGTTATGATAATGAATTGTCAAAATAAGTCGAGGAAAAATGGAAAAAAACTGAAATTTTCAGAATTTCAAAAAAAAAACAATGTTTACCACTGTGAACATAGGAAAATTTACGTAATCCAGCATCTAAGTTCAAATGTTCACTACGGTGAACAATCGCAAATGTAGGAGGTCTATTCTCTAAATAATATAAAATATAGTCGCTTTCCGCGTCTGTCTGTTTCTGCGCTTAGTTCTTCTAAACCACGCAACGAATTTTACTAGGTTTTTCAAAATCATTCAGAGAATTTCTTTCGGAAGGTTTATATATATAAAACATGCATTTTACATTTATAGAAAGTAGAGAAAAGTCGATGTTTTGTAATTAAGTCAAAAAAAAATACTTTCGAGCACTTACACTGCTAGCGCTGGTTAAATCTTATAATATACATCAAAATAATATACAACGCAATTTTTTTATCTTAAAAAGGCCTACAGAAAAGTCCTCCTAGGGATAACACCGGGTATACATCAGCTAGTTAGATATAAAAGTCCTCCTAGGGATAACACCGGGTATACATCAGCTAGTTAGATATAAAAGTCCTCCTAGGGATAACACCGGGTATACATCAGCTAGTTAGATATAAAAGTCCTCCTAGGGATAACACCGGGTATACATCAGCTAGTTAGATATAAAAGTCCTCCTAGGGATAACACCGGGTATACATCAGCTAGTTAGATATAAATGAAAAATTCTAAACACTATTTATTTATCTATATTTATTGCCAATAATTACAAATTTGCAAAAATCATTTACTGTGTCCTATTTCCTGCTATTTTTTTATGACGCAAATTCGTTATCTTTTGTGTGACCCCAAAAGTCAAATAAACTGATAAAACTTTTGAATAAATATGATAGTTGAGGTCTACGCATCCCATTGTGCTTTCAAATAAGAACTGCAGTGGAACTTACCATATCTTTTGTAAATTCAATGTTGAAAAATAAATCATAATGAGTTATCTTCTAGTGATTGTATCCGTTGTGCTTGTGTTAACTTCTGTTCTAGGACAGCTGGAAGGTAAGAATTTAAAAAATATATATTCACATTTTATATAGGTACCTGCTTCATATTATAAATAAAACAATATTTATAATTAATACAAATTCGACGACACGTAATTTAAAATTTAGAAATACATAATTCTTCTATAAATACTTTTCAGTATATTGTATTATAATTAATTGCTGTATTTGCCTTGCAAGCACTGGCGGCTCGTGACTTTTGGATATACTAGAGTGCTAATATTACAAAACATGGCATTATTGATGTTGTTGTAGCTGAAAATGATTTTTATTTTTTTTTCGAAAATTCAATTTTTTGTATGATGATTTTCAGGAAATCAGTGCGGATAAAGTGAAATTTCCTGAAAATCTTAATACAAAAAATTGAATTTTCGAAAAAAAAAATTGTTTTCAGCTACAACATCACTAATGCATTTTTTTAATATTAGCTCTTAAGTACACCAAAAAGTCAAAGCAAAATAAACTTTTAATCAAAAGGTACAACCAATATCTAGTACGGATATTGGTTATTTTTTGTTTTTGTTTTACATTATAATTTATCGGCCAATATAATTCACGATTTGGGAGGCAACTTTGGCATTTTTTTAAAAGTTGATTGTAATTATTATTAAAAAATATATTTAGCCCTACCTACTGTGCTAATGTAATCTCTCAATAGTATACAATAAAGTCGCTATCCACGTCTCTTTGTTTGTGCGCTTAGTTCTTCTAAACTACGCAACGAATTTTGATAGAGTTTTTACTATCATTTAGACAATTTTTTCCTGAAGGTTTATATATATATATATAATACATGCATATTATATTTATAGAAAGCAGAGAAAAGTCAATGTTTTATAATCAAGTCGTAAAATTGTATTTTCGGGCACTACATTGCTAACGCTGGTTAAACCTTATGAGATACATCAAAATAATGTACTACGGAATTGTACATCCTAAAAAGGCCTACAGAAAATATATCCCAGAAAAAAATAATGTATAAGTCCTGTGAAAACTGCTTTAAAGTTCAAAATCTCCTACTTACGAACCCTTTTTCGGATATGATTTTATTGTATAATGTAACAGATTAAGTTATTAACCAATCACTTTGTTAAACTCTCTATCAAAGATTTTCGAAAGACTATTAAAAAACCAAATAATAAAATACCTGGAAGAAAACAAATTAATCTCGGACAAACAATATGGTTTTAGAGAAAAAAGAAGCACAAAAGAAGCTGTAGCAAGTACAATAGATTATATACATAGCAACTTAGATCAAGGGTTTAAATGCATAGCGATATATTTAGATTTGGCTAAAGCTTTTGATTCAATATGCCACAAAACACTTTTTAAAAAATTAGAAAATATGGGTATCAAAGACAAAGAACTACAACTATTAAAAAGTTACATGAGCGACAGAACACAACAAGTCAAAATTAATAACTATACTAGCAAACCACTGCCGATTACACACGGAGTTCCACAAGGAAGCATACTAGGGCCCGTTCTTTTCATAATTTACATAAATGAACTTTGCAGCATGAAAATAGATGGAGAAATAATTAGTTACGCAGACGACACAGTTTTACTATTTAAATCTAAGGATTGGAATAAGGCTTATAACATAGCGAATCTAGGAATCACGCAAGTGAAAAAATGGTTGGACTCAAATACACTCACACTAAACATATCGAAAACAAAATTCACAACGTACAGCATAACTAACACAGGACAGCCAAAAAACAATACAAACACCATAAAAATACACGAATGCATAAACACCAACATCTGCGATTGCCCCCCTATAGAAAAAACAGAACAAATAAAGTATCTAGGAATCGTAATTGACCATAATCTTAGATGGACACATCACATCAAACAAATCACAAATAGACTCCTCAGAACAATACACATTTTCCTAAACATAAGAAACATATATAAAATAAAACAATTGAAAACAATATATTATGCACTATGCCAATCAATAATAGAATATAGAATAATTGCTTGGGGAGGAGCAACAAACGCAGCTATCGCTCAAATAGAAATCGCACAGAAAACGATATTAAAGGTAATACTCAAAAAACATAAACTAACCGACACAGACCAAATATTTAAAAGCTGTGACGTACTTGATATACGCCAATTATATGTTAAAACACTACTAAACTACATTTTCGACCAAAAAAACAAACCCCAACAAACACAAAATATCACTAATAGACCGGTCAGACAAGCATACAAAGAAAACATAAAAACTCCGACGGTAAACACTACCTTTGGACAAAGACACCATAAATACCACGCTATTAAAGCATTCAACAGTCTTCCACTTGAAACAAAAATTGAGGAAAATAAAAATAAATTCAAACACAAAATGAAAAAATGGATTAAAGAACAAAAAGACAATATTACCAAAATTCTATAACATAAAAGAATAAAACATATACACGCAACACAAAAAAATATATAAAACACGCAACACGCACAAACACATATATCATTATAAATGCCGATTTACATTCTCTTTTGATATTTTTCTTTTAGTGTTATAATTATATTTTAAATTTTAATCTTTATTTTTATTTTAAATTTATCTTTATTTTAATGTTGTTTTTCTTTTTTTTTTAAATGTATAAATTCTTAAATTATAAAATGGGGGCCTCAGCACGGGTAAACAACCCAGTGAGGCCAACATTACTGAATTGAAATATGAAATATTGTAAAAAAAAAAATGTATCAACAATAAAAAAAAAAAAATAAAAAAAAAAAAAAAGTTATTTATAAAAAAAAAATATTTATGCCTGAACATCCACAAAATTTTTGGCCATGTTTTTTTCTTACATAAATCAAAACAGGCGGATGGTGTTAAGCGGGAATTGAAACCTTATCGCCATCTACGTAAGGGGTGTTATTGATAGCGGCACGATTTTAAATATTACACGACGTAGTGCATCGCCTTAAGAATATCTAAAGATTACAAAAACATTATGTTCAAAATGCTTTATACAAGTCTTGTTTGAAGCCACTTAGAACACAACTCCCCTATATGGAACCCGTCCTACAACATCCATATAAATACCATTGCGAGGATCCAACGAAAATTTCAGATTCCAATCAATTAATTTTAAATTAGGAATTCCTGCGAACGACATTAATTGTGATTTTCTATTACAAACATTGCGACTTTTATCGTTAAAAGAGAGACAAACACTTAAAGATTTATTTTATTTATTTAAAATAAACAGTAAGGGCCCGTTCCCACTTCCGTTTTCAAATCGGAGGCGGGTCCCGTTTTAAAAACGGATGCCCTAGTGGCTGTAGTGGATGTATGGAGCTGTTCACACTTGTCCGACACGATTTGAAAACGGATCCGACATTTTTTGTCGGATGGCTCGCCTACGCAGCGCGTCCGTTTTCAAATCGTGTCGGAACTCGCTCCCTCATAGTGTTGTATGGAGCTGTTCACACTTGTCGTCTAGTAGTTCCGGCAGAATCCCCGCCACACCCCAACCCCCCCAACCACTCGCAAGGAAGCAAGCACGCTGCGTGCTTCTATTTGGTTATTTTGTTAAATAAATAAATCAAAACTACAATAATGGATAAGGAAATAAATCCCGAAAATTTAATACCACTGGTCGAAGAAAGAGTATGGTAATATTTTATCTTTAACTAAATAAAAACAAAACACTTGGTGTACACAACTTTTGTACATCAAAATTTTTATTTTTATTTTTTTAAGTTTACTTTTTTTAATTTTAAAGCTTTAATGAGATGCACGGAAGAGCGTATTAGTTAAATAAACACATAATAAAAAAATATTTGAGTGTTTATTGTTTTCTTACTTTAAAATATCGATAGCCTTTTTTCAGGACAAATGCACTTTCTCAATTTTGTATTTTGATATGTTAAGCTCTCTGAAACTCATTCCAGTAGATGGTTAAAGGAAGTGATAGACATTCTCTTAAGCCATTAAGCGCCCTTGAGGTGATTTTTCATGGTGAAAACGGCGCTAAATAAATAATCCAATCATTATTATTCTAAAATAATTAAAGAACTTTAGTTCATCACTTCTCAACTCACCAATTAACACTTGGAAAATTCCTACAGAAAATCATTCTGCTATGATTGGGTGTACCCAAAATTATCTTTTCACTTTTTTCCTTCTATTTAATAAGTACCACATGAAAACAACAGCTTCATCGTCGTCCATTGCGCACCATTACTGAATAATTAGCAAATAACATGTTTTTGTTGAATCGACAATTATTTTTTTTCGTAGAGTATGGTCCGTTTTTAAAACGGATCCGTTTTTAAAACGGTAGTGTGAACAGGGCCATTGGCCGTCCGTTTTTAAAACGGGACCCGCCTCCGATTTGAAAACGGAAGTGGGAACGGGCCCTAACTGGTTTGACTCCGCTGAAAGTCTCGATGGTAAATTTTCATGTACCTAGTAGACCAAATCGACTCGTATCGCCATATTAATGTAACAATACTGCCACTAATGCAGAACAAATACTTTAATATATCGCCTGCATAGATTAAGAAATGAATACATTGATATCAATGATGAAGGAAGTCTGTTATCATATGAAAGAAGCATAAAAGATATTTTTCACGTCTGCAAGAATCAAAAGACAAGTAATTAAGCATAGATTATCGTTACTCGGATAATTGATAATCATTTATGTTTGGCATAGTTCACAAATAATTAGTCATTATTAACAATTTTTTTTTGTTCTTACCCTTTGTAGTGGTTTTTTATAATTTATTCTTTATAATTAACTTAACTTTATATTTAACCTTTACACTTTATACCGAATATTATACTTTAAGCTTTATGCTGTATACTTTTTAACTTTATATTTATTTTAATGGCACGTGTCGTGCCGTTTGTATTTAAATAAATTAGCAAGGAATTCGCCTGCTGAGAAGTGAAACACATAACTAAATGCTTATCGTAACCTAAAATATAATCGTCAAATCAACTGACCGCCTGCGCCGTATACGTAAGAACTAGAGACCACTTGTCTCGTGTCACGCGCGTTGCGTGCGTAGAACCAGGTTGCACGTCGATCTGGGAACGTAGTATTGCGAGTATCGCGTGCGTCGACCCAGTGTGTTTCTACCTTAAATGTTATTTTGTAACTCTTAGATTGCTGTAAATTTCTTGTTTATTTTTCACGCATGTATATTTCTATGCTGTTGTAAAATGTTTTTTACGTGAACATTGCACAAGCGTCCCAACTGCTACTAATCGTCTGGGGCCAGTGAGATTATGACATTCCCAATTGGGGTATGTTTTGAGGATTAAGGTAGTGGGGGAGGGGAAGAATATGGGGGGAATAGGATGGGGGGGAGTAGCTATTCAGACCTGGTCACCAAACACGGCTAAAGCCATATCAAGCAACTTTTCAATTCTGAATGGTGATCTTACACCAGGGTGAGAGTATCTTCAACTCTGGAACATGTCGCAAGTATACTACATATTATTTTAATTGAATAAATTGTGAAAAACACAAATTCATCAAATAAAATTTACCCTTGGAACTCGGAGGCCGGAAAAACTGTTTTACAACAACTAACTAAGCTTTATTGGGGTTATATATAATTTCAGAGGCGGGTATCGGTACCGCCGCCCGGGAATCCATTTATTGGATAACCAACACCTCTGCCACAGGTCACCCCATGTGGCAAGCTAAGTTAGGTGACTTGGCAGGGGTGCCCAGGTTCATGGTATGAGGTTTGTCCTACTGTGTGGCCGGTCGGATTTGGTGAGACTCGATGAGGGAGATCTTTTTACCTCTCCAGCAGGACTCTCTCGACCTATCGCCGTGCTCCGCACTGGGAGGGGTGAATTCAAACGTCGGTTACTCCTGGTTACACTAATCCCCAGATTCCTACCCACCCCTCATACCTTTTTCCTTTCCAGATCTTCCTTTCCTTAAAAAAAAACCCCAACATAGCATATCCAAAGTTGACAGGGGCCTTGAAGGAAATTATTTTCCTCAGGGCCTCTTGGGTGGAGCTAATGTAAAAATAAAAATTATAGGTGATCAAATTTTCATTCCAAAAACGTTTTAATTTTAAACTCGGTATTCCCACTGAAATCATACACATATTTATATTATGAAAGAATTAAATGTATTGAAATTCACAGATTTAAGAGAAAGCTACAAGCCAAAAATGGTATATTTTTGGTATACCTTATATTGTAGGTAATAGGCATTAATATCACTTGACAAACGGAGTCCACAAACATTCGATTTCAAGCAAAAATTGGTTTTTATTTATTTTGTAAATAAATTTATAAGAAAGCAAAAAAGTTAATCAAGTGAAACTGTCACAGAAAGTCTTAGCTATAATACTGTATTTTTTTAAAGTTGTTTCCTTTATGCGTTCATACATTTCTGTTGAAAAAAAAAATTTTTTTTAATTGTTTACATTTATATTTTTTATTGAGTAGGTTATTTTTTAATTTGTATTCTACTCAAGCGAAACGATAGAAAAACCTTCAATTTATCTAAAGCATATTTTTTGGTATTCATAATGTACACCAATTCGTTATAAAGATGAATCAAAATAGTGATTTGGCACTAAGCTTCGCCTTAAAGATTATATCCAACTTAATATTAATGTTGACAATTGTAAATTTTCCATTTAGATGTACATAATATAAGAAGAGAAAAAAAATAAACCAGTTTTAAAAGTGCAGATGGCATAAAAATAATATAAATTAGTAGAACAGGTTGGTAATACGTAATTTACATTAAATAAACGTGAAAAAAAACGCTCCTTCGCGATATTCCTAAATAATAATACGAAAACATCATTCAGGAATTTCTTATATAATGATAAACTTATATTAAATATTACGCCCGGTGGTGTTTTATAGAACTTCATATTTATATAAAGATAAAATGTGCAAGTAAGAAAAAATACACTTTATGGATAAGATACAAAAATTCTAATATGTTGTTTATTAGTTTGGTCACTGAGCGGTGGCGGTAAACATTGATTAAACTATTATTATCTAGCTCCTGATTGGCGAGTTTTAAAATAATTATTACCAGACTTTGGAACATTATAGAGAGCAGTCTGTCTTGTCTTTCGCGTGGGTAAACGATAAGTTATAAGAATCGTTAAATCCATGGCGTCCAGTCAGCCATTCGCTATTTTGAAAATAAAAAATAAATCAGTCATTTTACGCCTTGATGATAAGTCGGTCAAGTTCAAGTAAGTCCTAAAAAGGTGTACTTTAAGATCTTCGACTAGAATTCCTAATTTATAATTAATAAATGTTAGAAA
The DNA here is from genome assembly GCA_026573805.1 of Hesperophylax magnus. NCBI lineage: Eukaryota > Metazoa > Arthropoda > Insecta > Trichoptera > Limnephilidae > Hesperophylax > Hesperophylax magnus. Next base: position 8,546,322 of record JAIUSX010000005.1, on the reverse strand, counting down.
TTTATGCTGCACTCTCTTGGTTTTCAGTTAGTGAATCTTGTACAATGGAGCCCAGATTATATGCTCTAGATTGCTTCTCACCAACCCAGTGAATATTAATTTAAATGAATTAATCTAAAATCTTTCACCTTCCTCAAAATAAACCCCAAACATTTCATTGCCTTGTTTTTTATTTGGTTTATATGAGGAAAAAGATAATAAACTATCAAAAATAATACCTAGGTCCTTAATTTGCTCTATTCTTTTTAGAATATTGTTATTGATGGTATAATGATGCATAATAGGATTTTTGACACGGCCAAAAGTTAAAGTTTGACATTTTTCAATATTTAGGAATAGTTCACTACTTGTGCACCACTCCTGTAATCTCGAAAGATCTAATTGTAATACATAACAGTCATTGAGATGATATATATTTTTGTAAATTTTAAGATCATCAGCAAATAGGAGTATCATAACTCCATCGTAAACGGGAGTTATGTCGTTGATATACAAGGAATACAATATTGGTCCCAAATTAGACCCCTGTGGAACGCCGGTGAAGACTTCAAACCGGTGTGAAAAGTGTCAATCGAGTTTAACAGATATTTTTCTTCTGTGCAGATTTTGTGCTTTCAAACCGTCTCAAAATATTCCCCGTTTCTTAATTAAAATTTAATGTGAGATTTTATCAAAACCTTATTAAAGTCGGTGTACACTACGTCTGTTTGATATAATATAATGTCGAATATAGAGGGTCCGCGATGACCTTTTACAAAACGACAACCTATAATCCAAAATCAACACTCAGCTAGTATGGAATTTTTGACTATTTTCTTGAATACCTTTAACGTAGCTATATTTTTTTAAAAATATTTTCACTAATCATATTATAACGTAACGGATCTTTAAATATAAATTCCTTTGTCCAAAGGATGTTCTCGTGTTCACCGGCACCTATTCTAGTTTTGCGCATTTGTTGTGAATTTTTGTCATTAACAATGCCTGTAATTTTTGTATATTCAACTGCCTTACTGTCATAATTTTACTTTCACTATATAATAGCTGTGAACTATATCTCACTCATTTTCCATGAGTGATATTTTATTCTCCAAATATATACATAATATCATTTTTCATTACCAATTACATTATTTTATTAACGTTTTAAGTACTTACATTTATATCACATTTACCAAACATGTAATATAATTTTATATTTAATTAAATTATTATTAAATTTAATTACAGTAATGAGTGTAATGACGTATTGCCCATCTCACTAAAGTTTACAGAGTGGTTCAAGTAGGAATTATTTTATATTTTTACTTTTTCACTGCAATATACTTTCTACAACAATGCACAGATCATAATATTAATTACGTATAATTAACTACAATAACAAGCTAACGCTTCCAAGAGGAAGATTATTATTCAAATCTCATAATACGAACTTACCTTATTTCTTTAATAAAAATTTTCAAAAAATCTAAGAAAATGCCGTCACAGTACATCATACGATTCACTTTTTCATTGAGGTCATAAATTAGTAAAATCTCAAATTATAATATTGAATTATTGAGTACAATATTAGCGATTCTTTAACGATAATTTGAAACAGAAACATCAGAAATTGATACGGTAAACATCTAGGACAATTTAGAAGCTATGGAAATAAAAAAAGCAATTTCCTCAATAAACAATTAGACTTATCACATAATCATATTCCCCTCCCCTCTGCCCATTTTAACCCCTACCACCCCCCCCCCACAAAGTTGATGTTCTATCTCTCTTTTCTATATCTCTCACCTATAAATAATACATTGTTATTCTGTTATTTTCTTTTATTTTTTTTAATATTTATTGAGTAAATTAGAAACAATTTGTACAAATTTAGGGTAGTCCCATAAAGCTGTCATATGGAAGCTTGTCTGTAGGTTCTACCAATTAAACATTTTACTAAAAACAAGTTATATAGGTATATATATCAAAAATATTCAAGGATACATGCAATTTTCATACATTAGCCACAGCTTTACCATTTTAGGGCATAGTCTCTTATTTTTCACAAATTTAAGATTTTTATTGATTTTATTTAAAATCACTGGAATTATATATTCAACATTACGGCTTCCATATTTATTTAATATTCGAGGAGTTTTTAGACCCTTTCCTTCTTTAAATCTTGTGGTATGTTTGTGTACCAGTGGGTGTTTGTATTAGCTTTCCCCCATGTTATCCATAATAATAGTGAACCAAAGGAGACATTTTATTGTAAGTAGGCTGTCTGATCCATATAGTACTTTTAAGTTATGTCTTTGATTGTAAATATTAGATGTGATAATATTTTTTACTATGGCAGTTTGTACATTTTGAATATATTTAATGTATATAGTGCTTGCGTGTCCCCAAGTTTGAATTCCGTATCTAAGGGTGGATCAGACCATAGAAAAATATAAGAGTTTAAGAATTCAATAAGGCAAAATAGATTTTAAATTGTAAAAGTTACAAGCTAAGGATCTGAGCTGGTTACAAATTGTTGCCACTTGTTTATCCCATTTAAAACAATTATTCCCAAATAAGTATATTCATTTATGAAATCAATTTTTTCACAGTCGCAAATATTAACAATTTCTCTATGTATACAGTCAAAACTATGAGCGGTTATTTTAGGTATATTCCACATTTTCAATCTCGGTGATCTTATATACATGCATTTAGTTTTTTTTTGTCCTACATCATGGGTCCATTTGAGAAGCTCGTTAAAGTCTCTTTGTAATTCTTGAATAGCTATTAAGGGGTTTTCATTGGATACTACAAGAGCAGTATCATCAGCAAAAATGAATCTACGAGCTATTTTTGAAAATCTTACACAAAGCAATAACATATTTAATATATACATTTGGACCTACAATTAACCCTTGCTGTATACTCCTGATTTGATATATCTTGATTTACTAATTATATTTAAAATCATCACACTCATTTTTCTATTTGATAAATAATTTTTGAAGAATAAGAGGAGTATACCCCGGATTCCAATAATTTCAAGTACCAGTACAATTGTTTAGAGTTAAGTTGCGAATTTATATAATTAGAAAAATTTTCAAGCAATTTATCGCAACTTTTTTTTTGAAAACCATACTGGCATTCATCAATAATACTCAGATTTTTTAAATATTTATCTAAATTTATAGATATACCGGTCGGTGGCCGAGTTGACATCGCGTTTGGGTCCCACCCAGGCGTAGTGTGTTTAATTCCTCGGCTGGCTAAGTCCTCCATCACAGTACAAGCAACATTTTCAGCTTACTGTGGTGGTAGTAGGAGATTTTTAAATATTGTCAGGTTATTCGTAACCCGGGAATGTTTGTCTTTCTTTTTAAAAAAAAATTTTCTAATGCAGGTAGTATAGAAATCGACCAGTAATTATTTAATGGAGTGATTTCCATTTTTAAAGATAGGCTATATTTGAATTCATCAGGAATGTGGCTCGTGTCAATTATTCTGTTTATTAAGTGGGTAATTATTCTGTTAATTAAGTGGGTAATTACAGGAATAAGTAATTTTACATACTTTTTTAAATCATACATACGAATTAAATGTACGCCTGGTGTCTTGGAATTTTTCATACCTCCGATGATTAATTCAATTTGCTTTGCATTTGCTCTTGGTAGGTACATTGAATGAGGTAAATATTCCTGCACGTATTCAGACGCTCGGACATTACATTCATGTAGTAACTTATTTACTCCCTCATTAAAGAAGTCTGCAAAATTTTCTGCCATCACATCTGTCGAATTAGACTTTAAGAAATATTTTGATATGACTTCATCACAACCGGATTTATCTTTCCTTCCTAAAATTTTATTATTTTCATTCCATGTTTTTTTAATGTCTTTGAAACAGTGATTAAATTTATTGTTATAGTATTTTTTTTTTGTGTTTAATATTAGTTTATTTAATATATTTCTGTATTTCTTGAAATCAATTTCATACTTTTTGTTGTTAGGTGAGTTTTCCATTTCCTCCAAAGAGTATCTCGTGTTTGTATATTTTCAATGAGGCTCTCATTCATCCATGTTTTGGTAATTCCGATGGTTATTAGTTTTTAATTTTGTGAAGCTACTTATTTCATAATTTTTTTAATATTTCGATATAATTTCTTCATACAAAACGTTTGGTTCTGATAATTTTAACATTTCATTCCAGTCGGTGATTGAGATAAATAGTTCAACCTTTTTTTCGGAGAGTGCAGTATAGTAGTCAGCGTGCGATTTGTCTGAAGTGTGTTTATCGTAGGTAGAGAAATAAATCAATTAGGTAGTGGTCAGCTATTATTGATTCACGTACGCATGAACTGATTTCAATGGTCTCCCTCTCTCTTATACAGATATGATGTAGACAAGTAGCCGTTTGACAATACTGTTTCTCGTGTCGCATCGTTTATAGTTTTAACCATTCCGAAATGAGCCATTAGGTTTTCATATTGGATTACTATCGGTTCGAGTTCATTTAATATGTTTATGTTCATATCACCAAGTGTTAAAATGGATTCTTTAATGTCAATATTGCAGTTTCCAGCTTATGGAGAAATCATTTTTTGTTTGTGGATTGCCAATAGATGTATACGTTTATGTTTGTAGATAGAAATAGTTCCGTAAACGCATTCAAATTTAGTTGTTTCTATATTTATTTTTTCAAATGTAAGATATCCTTCACGTATACAATAATTCCGCCTCCCGATCTTTTAGTACGACAAAAGTAGTTAAAAGCCGATATTTTGTAGAGATTTACATTATTTTCATTTATCGACGTTTCACATAGCGTGATTATGTCAATATTTCGCAAGGAACTAGAAATAATTAGGAGGAAAGGATCCCAATATTTTGATAAGGATCGAATATTTAGGTAAATGGCAGTTATATTATTATTTCCTAATACATGTTTATTGGACCAGTTTTCAAAATTGTGAGTACGTTCATAATCAATTTCTGAGATGTCAAAATCTACGTTCAAATCACCCATATTGAATAATATTTTAATAGGCGGCAATAGTATGTAAACAAGTGTGAGGATTTATCAATGCAAATAAATTGTTTAAATATTTTTACAGAAGTAAACATTACCAATATATTCCTAGTTAGATTTTTGCTTTGTTCAGAAAGTTGTTGGTTAAATAATTGACAGCAATAAATATTTTTTCTACATGTATGAGTATACCTAGCATAAACTAACATCAATATACATTTCAATGCTCCCGTGTTAACACTCTAGTTACCGGACAATAAATTAGAATATAATATATTTAAAGAAGAAACAAATATCAAGGATATGAGATATTCATATTTCGGAAGTAAAAGATATACATTATTGTGCTTATCAGAAGAAGATGTTAAGTATTTAAATAAAGTGTTGGTTAAAAGTATTGATTTTTTAGAATAATAATACATATAAACATAGTCTATACGACTTAGCGCGATATGCATCATCTTTTTAAAGTAAGTGCAGTTTGTGTTGTTTGCTTTATGATTAGTGTTAAGGGTCATCTTGAAAGTAGTGTTTTGGTAAATAGAGTTAGTACCCTTTTCTTCCGAGTTTTTGTTTGGGCATTCCTTCCATTCGTGATCCTTAATTTTGTAATTTAGGTTTAAACATTTTTATTAGTTTTACAGTGTTTTTTGTATCATTTTCCATAATATCTTTGATACCATCATTTTGGGTTTTTAAAGCCTCGATTATGTCTTCTTCTGTCGGATCTGCCTGTAGATTTCTTACGAAAATTTTGGGGTTTTTCTTTTTTAGTTCTTCCGCAGTCATATTTTTTTGAGCGTTTTGTTGATTTCATCGTCATTTCGTTTGATGTCATATTCGTATTTTCACTTTTAATAATCAATGAATATTTCGATTCCGGGATTTCTTTTAGTCGCCTTGCATAGATTTTTTTTCCATATAACTCGAATGTTCATTTTTTTTTCTAATTTTTCTATTAGTTTGGTGTGCATCCATTTTTCTTCTAGAAGTTTGATGTTTGGTAGAAATATTAGAGATTTCAAGTTTAATATTCTGTATTATTGCAGCACGACCAAAATGGGTTGGGTTTAATGACCGCAGCCCCCTCACTCGCGGCTAAATACTAGTAACGGTCTAACGATACTCTAATATTGTAGGGCGAACCGAAACCGGTTGGTTTGATACAACGAAAATATACAATAAAGTGGTGTTAAAACAAAGTTAATTTATTCTAATTATTACAATGATGTATGAGTATATCCACAAAGTGTTTGCTATATATGATAGTTAATTTATTTCTGTTTATCATTATTTAAATGATTTATTGTTATTTTAAAATCTTCTTCGTTAACATTTTCGTTAAAATAAATTCTGTGTTTTTCTATTTTTATTTCTATTTTTTTATTGAATGAATTATTAATACACATCAACAAACAAGTCCTACTAAACCAATTGAATTGGCTTGTCAACAGGTACTTAAAGTTTAGTTACATATATTTAACCTTATTCATAGACTTACATTGCTTTATAGTGTCAGGTAATAAATTAAATATCTTCGGTTTGTTTTATTCAAACGTTCTCTGTCCGTACTTATTATTAAATTTCGGAACTATTAACCCGTCATTGCACGTGAATCTAGTGCTGTATTTATGTTCTAATTTCTCTTTATGCTGTGGGGTAAATATATGAAAACCAACCAAAGTAATGCAAATAAGATCACCTAATGCCAAATTTCAATTTAATCCTAATGTTAAATATGGATGAAGATTTTCACGGCCAAAAGTATTTTTGTTATTTGTTTTTGGGGTGTTATGCCGTGTTGCGCTAATTCCTTCTTTAGCCAACGTTTCGGACAACGTTACAGTGTCCATCCTCACATGTAAAGTTGATTAAAGTCAATTTGCATGAGTTCAATTGAAATTTTTAGATCTTTATGTGAGACCAATGCCGTATCATCTGCGAATACAAAATGTTTAACAAAAGAGAAAAAAAGAATTCATTATAGTTACATAAATTATATACTGTGTAGGTCCCAATATGGAACCTTGTGGAACTCCTGCAGATACATTATTTTGTTTTACTAAAAGAATTTTTTATTTTTATACATATTTTTCAGTTTAATTTATTTAAATATTATCTCTAAAATAATCTTTAAATAAATTAAACACATTTCCTCTTATTACAATTTTTTTCTAGAGTTTCTAGCAGTTTTTTTAGAGTTAATTGTGTCAAAAGCTTTAGAGTTATCGATAAATAAAACAAAACATGTAATTTATTATTTAATTGATTATTTATGTAATTAGAAAAAACTTGCAGTAGTTTTTCAGTATTTTTTTCTTTGGAAGTCATGTTGATTTGGATCTATGATGGCGAATTTTTCAATGTAATTATTTAATTTATTTGATAAAAAAAATTCGATAATTTTTTCTAATGCAGGTAGTATACTAATAGGCCTATAATTTCCCAGTTCAATGTGTTTTCCACCTTTAAATATTGGTCTAATAAAGCTACATTTAAATTATTGTGGAATTTTTGCTTGCTTTAATATCTTATTGATTAAATGAATAATTATTGGCCCAAGAGATTTTATGTTTCTTTTTAAATCAAATATTCTTATATTGTCAATACCTGTGTTTTTAGAGTTTTTCATTTTTTTAACAACGTTTTCAATATCCGTTATAGTAGCTCTTGGTATAAATAAACTGTGGGGTAGTTCTTTCAGTACAATAATTGTAGCTTTGTGAAATGTAGCTTTGTGATTGCATTTATGTAACATGTTGCTGATGCTATCCGAGAAGTAATTCACAAAATCATTTGACACAGAATCCTCAGTTCTATCTTTTAACATATATCGTGTTATTGTTTCATCACAATCGTTTTTGGGTTTACGTCCTAAAATGTTCCTATTGTCTGTCCTATTTATTTCATACCAAGTTTTTTTTTGTATCATTAAAACTGTTTTTAAATTTATTATTATAGTAGTTAGTTTTATCTTCATTTATAAGTTTATTGACAAGGTTTCGTGATTTTTTGTATTCTGTTTCATATGTTTTGTTTGTTGGTGTACTTTTCCATTTTTTATATAGTTTATCCCTTTTATTTATATGACATAGTAATTCACTGCTTACCCATTCATTTATTGCATAAGGACGTGTTTTCGGTTTTTGCACTATCGTTTTAGAACTACTCATGTAAAATTTATTAAATAAAGATTTTATAATTTTCATATAATTAAATAAATCCTTCTCCTCTATAAGTTTAATCCAGTTATAATCTCTGATATATCTATCAATATCCTTTTAAGTGATGATTTGAATATACTTATTAGCAAAGTCTACCTGACGTTTATGAGATTTTAAATTAATAGCACTGATAAAATGATCGGCAATATTGTTTTCATAGACGCAAGCAGTTATTTTCTTGCCTCTAAATTTGACAAATATATGGTCAATACACGTGCGAGTAATTTTTCCATTTAATACAGCTTCTCTGGTTACTACATTGATGCATTTAGTTAAATAATGGTTAGTTATTAAGTTTTCATATGAAGTTATAATATTATCTTGTTCATTAAGCAAATTTAGATTTATATCTCCAAGTAAGATAATATTTTCCTTACTATTAATTGTCTCAAGATATGATGATAATTCCGTCAGAAATGAAGATTTACTGAAATTAGGAAGTCTATAGATAGCTATTATATTGACTTTAGTTTTGTCCTGGAGTATGAGCTTTCCTGTTATATTTTCAAAATGTATTGATTTTAATGTTTTTTGTCTAAATTAAAATTTGTTTATTGTATACAATATGATACCTCCTCCTGACTTATCGGTCCTACAGTAGTTATATATTATAAATTATATCCGGGAATATTGTACATACACGTACTTTCAGTTTGACTAGATGTTTCACATAGCATCAGAATGTCAATATGCTTCAAACAATTAAATAAATATATTTGCAATATATCCCAATATTTTTGTGTAGATCTTATATTTGAATACAAACAAAATTATCAGAAGTATTTGTGTTTTGTTTTTTATCCAATCTTCTAAATTATTTACTGTACTACTTTCTATTTCATTATCATTATCTATATACGAAAATTTATTCTGCGCCATTTAATTCGTAGTTGAATTTGATGCAGTACAATAAGATGCTGATACGAAGTTTGGTTGATTTTACATATTGAAATATTTATATAAGAAATATCTCTATATAATGCAGTATAAGATTCAAATTAATACTCGATATAATTACATACATTTTTTTCTAATACTTGTATTTATACTTAGCATAATACAGTAATTGTAGTGATTTTCCGTGCCGATCACCCAGATTACTTATTAATAAAATGCATTTTGCCTTTGTTTTATTCAAATATACCACAATTCATTTTCTTAAAGTAAAAGCTGTTAGTATAATATAATGATACAAAATGGTTTTCCACGCGTTAGGCATTAATAATATTACAAATATTTCATTATTAGATAAAACAATAAAATTTAATATTTTTGTTAGGTTGATTAAATCCCATACATATATAATATTATATTTAACACGTATTCTTGTTATCTGTTCAGTAAACATGAAAAGCGCAATATATAAATAAATAACTCCATTTTTGAAACCTAAACAATAATTAATATCTTTTGTAGGTTTCAGCCCGTGGTAATTAATTATTTTCTTGTTTTGTTTAACAACAGACATGTTGTGAGTATTTAATGTTAAATATTTAACAATATAATAGTGATTGCATCTGGAGCTAATTGGTATAAGTACATTTTGATAAAGACTTAATAAATATAAATAAACTGCATGTTCACATCTGGTGTTATTTCGGAATATTTAACATTTTTTAAGATTTTTTTAAAAGCTGTTGTTATATTTATGAATATGAAATATAATACACAGTGAATAAATGCATGTTTAAGTAAACAAAAATGTCATTGAAGGTGTCGTTATGATATTACTGTTCAAGAATAATGTTATATAATAATGTTATTTTATTTAGTTATTTTGTGATCTTTTATTTATTTATTATTCATAAACGTCCTATCGGGCTTTTACATAGTAAATTGACAGTATATGTATGTAAGTATAACATAATACATGGATAAAATAGCGTAACTAAATACAAAAAAATAAAAATCAAATGATAATACATAAAACCTAAATAAAGTAATATTGTAAATAAAGCAAAGTTTCAAGTATAAAGTATGTACCTATGTACATTAATTCTTGGAATTTGTGAATACATAGAGTAGTTAGTATTGAGGTTATTGTTACATTAACATAATTTTTTTTTTGGTATAATCCACCTCACTAGGCTGAGCCTGTTCCGAGGTGGCTGGAGTTTGATCTAACTTGCTTCGAGTTTGTCTGGCAGGTACATTCATATAAATTAATTCCAATAATTCAGGGCTGTCAATTAGAGATTTGATATTTTTGAATAAAAATAATGTATCAATTAGAACTCTTCTATCTGATAGTTTGAGAAGTTTGGTTTCGGTACGTAAGTTATTATAATTTATAAAATCGATGGAAATATTCATTTTAAAATTGATGTACCGACGAAATTTATTTTGTACCTTTTCTAAGGCTTGAGAATGGACTTTGTAGAACGGTGACCATACTGTTGAAGTATATTCTAATTTACGTGGTACTAATGAGCAATATAGATGTTTTAAAGTTAAAAGCTTAAACACATTTTAAAACTTTGCCCCCATTCTCAAAATGAAACCGAGCATTCTCATTGCATCGCTAGTAGTTTCATCGAGGTGTAAGTTAAACTGTAGACTTACGTGGAATAAGACACCACAACAATAATATCGAAAGACACACGTTGTCTTTGCTCCGTGTTAAATTTGTATTAAACCCGGTAAAAAGTCCGCTTAAAGCATATATTTAAATCGAAAGTAGTCCCTTGAGGGACAACTAATAAACAAGATTAATAGTTGGTTAAAACAGAACAATATTTAAATATTTTAAAGTGAAATTAAAATCTTCAGTGACAGTGACAGAACGAGTGATAATAACATTTCATTTTGGACGCATACAATCACAGTTCACATTACCTACCTCGCATGTATCGGTGTAACGGTGCGCACAACATGATGCAAATATACTACCGCATCAAATAAATTACATTGTGTAGGTACTCAAGCAGGGCTGTCACACACAACAACATGAATATTAACGATAACGCCCTCATATCTATTAATGAAGCAAAAGAACTCATTGACGGCATCCATAATGCCATTACGGATCCATCTCTCAAAATTACTAAAGACCAAATGGCTAAACTTTTGACAAAATTATCTACCCTTTCAAGCAAAATGATTGACGTTGGTACCAAGGTTGGAATAATTGAGGGTAAATTAATGACATATGAAAAAATTGTCTCCCAACCCCCGCAACAATCAACGGCGGACGACAAAAAACATACGCTAGCGTAATTGAAAAAGGAAAATCAAACTCGCCAAAAGAAGAGCTGCATACAATTAAGATAATTTCGAATAATAATGAAAACACTGACCAAATAAAAATAAGCATACAAAAACAAATTAGAGTCGGGAAATTGGGAGTTGAAGTTTCTGGAATAAAAAAAAACAATTAATAACAATGTTATCATCACTTGCCCCAAAAAAGAAGACGCTGATAAAATTATGAAAGAAATAAACAAAAAAGAAAATAACAGCATATCTGCATCAGAAATAAAAAAACGTAAACCGAACGTTATCGTCAAAGGAATACATAAAGACTACAACATTCAAGATTTTAACGAAGATTTTATAGAACAAAATGAAGACATTTATCAACTTACCAAAGAAGACAGCAAACACATGCCCAAAATAATGGCAAAAATAAAAAACAAAAGAAGCGATCAACTATCCAACTACATCCTAGAAACAACCGGTCAAATGAGAAAACTATTAATCGAAAAAGGAAGAATAAACCTGGGATGTATGCGGGTTCACGTAGAGGACTCCAACCCATTTTCCCAATGCTACCACTGCCTGTGGTTCGAACATACTGCCAACAAGTGCCGAAAGAAAACAGAAAAACCCAAATGTCTCCACTGCGCAGAAGAACACATTCTAGCGAACTGCCCAAATAAAAATCAAACACCAAAGTGCTACAATTGTCTAGCCTTTAATAAAAAAAGAAATGGGAAAATCAATTCTAACCATCGAGCGAATGACAGCAAGTGCCACTACGTCAAGAAAATGACAGAATCTGCTTACCAGAAAATTGACTATAATTAAAATGCTATATTCATTAAAAAAAACAAGTAAGAAATTAATATCTCAACTATACTTTGTTTACAGCATATCAATGTCGACACCCTGTTTAATAGCGCCTGTTCAAATTTGCAGTATCTACTTAAGTACTAACAACTCACAGTCGAGTTACATTATTATTTCTAAGTATATGATTATTATTGTTCCGCCCAATTATGACGTTATTAATAGAAACGAGTTCTTAATTACTAACAAAATATACTTCCGAACATATTTATTTGCACACTCATTCATCTGTAACAAAATATTTCATGATGATTTCAGATGATTTCATAAATAATGAATTAGAAAAAAATATTAAAATTCAAGAATATGAATGCATATCCACTGATTCATGTAACAAAATTATGTCTAAAAACAACAGTGATATAATTATTATGCACCTAAACATTCGTAGTGTTCAAAAAAATTTTGAAGAGCTAACTCTAAAAATAAATAATTTAATAAAAAAACCGGACTTCATAGTATTATCCGAAACATTTACAAATGCTGAGTCACCTTCTTATTGTTTACCCGAATACAATTATATTTCTACCAAAATAGATATCAATAAAAATAGTGGAATAGTAATATTTGCAAGTAATAAATTTAGTATTATTAAAATAATTGAACACCCAATACATTTAGTAAACTGCATCGAAATACATTTCAAACTCGGCAAATCAATGTACCATCTAATAGCTATCTATAGAACGCACGGCTCGAATATAATTACGTTTATTAATGACCTTAAATGCATATTATCGAAATTTAAAAATAAGCTTTGCTTCATTGTAGGTGATTTTAACTTAAACATTAATGAAAAAATTGAAAATGGTTGCAAAAATGAATACATTAATTGTATGACTGAACAAAACTTCATGTCTTGCATAAATAAAAACACAAGAGAAATAAAAGAACATACTCCATCCTGCTTAGATCATATCTGGACAAACGTAAATATTAAAGATCTTCACAAATTAAAATCAATTGTTTGGAAAACTAACATAACTGACCATCATTCATGCTTACTTCTATATAATAACAATATTAAACAAAAAAAAACATAATATAATAACTAAAAAATCCACCATTAATATGACCATTCTCACTGAAAAGCGAAAAAAAGAGGATTGGAACAATGTTTTAAACAGTGATGACACTGAAACATGTTCGACTAACTTTGAAAATACCCTGTCGCAACACATTAAAAATTCAACAAATGAAACAACAACACACATAAAATCTAAATTAAGATGTTTAAAGCCTTGGATTACCCAAGTACTTATAATATCTATTAGAAACAAAGAAAAACTTTACAAGACAACTTTAAAAAATCCCCAAAATGAAAATGCATATATTTTATACAAAAAATATAAAAATAAATTAACAGCCTATATTAAAAAAAGTAAAGAAGATTTTTTTTAAAATAAAATATTATCTTCAGAAAATAACCAAAAACAAATGTGGAAAACAGTTAATTTGGCTATTGACAATACAAAAAAAAACACAAAACGTAAAATATATTGAGCATGATAACAAAATTATAGATGCCTATATGCAACCTAAACAATGTGCAAACATATTTAACTCTTTTTTTGCTAATGTCGGAAAAAATCTTGCGAAAAATATCCAAAAATCTTTTATCCCGGAAAATCATAATAATGAAAACTTACAGGAACGTAATATACTCTCAACGTTTGAAACGACAACAGAATGTGAAATCATAAAAATAATAGATAATATGAAAGGAGGTTCGTCTCCCGGTTTTGATTCTATTACGGCACATATGTTAAAATCTATGAAACCTTATTTAATAAAACCAATCACTCACTTAATAAACTTAAGTTTAACAAAAGGAATATTTCCAACGAACTACAAAAATACAATAATCTCACCTATTTACAAATCTGGAGATCCACATCAAGTAAAAAATTATCGACCAATCTGTTTAATTTCAAACATAGGAAAAATCTTTGAAAAAATAGTAAAAAAACAATTAGTCAATTTCCTAGATAATAATAAAATACTACACAAAAACCAGTTTGGATTTATAAAATCTCTCAGCACACAAGATGCTATTGCTAACGTAACTTCATACATTTACGAATCTTTAGATAAAGGTAAAAAATGTGCAGGTATATTTATTGATCTTAGGAAAGCCTTTGATAGCATATCGCATAAGATTCTACTAAAAAAAACTGAATAATATAGGCATAAAAGACAACGCGATTAAATGGATTTCAAACTACCTAAAAAATCGACCACAAGTCGTAAAAATAAATAATGTTAATAGCGATAAAGAACATTCTGACTTTGGAATCCCGCAAGGTACAGTGCTTGGACCAATTCTCTTCACCATATATGTTAACGACATTTTCTTTCAACCACTACATGGCCAAATTACTTCGTATGCCGACGACACTGTTCTAATAATAAGCGATAAAACTTGGGAAAACGTAATACTTACAGCCACTGAAGACATAAATACTCTTAAGAATTTCTTCGACATTAATTTGCTATCACTAAATAGCGATAAAACATATGTAATTCCATTTACAATACACACAAAAGACATCCCTAAAAAATTTAATATTATCATTCATTACAATTCCCAAATACATAATAAAAATTACTGTCTCCAAAACTGCACAATACTAAAAAACACAAACACAATCAAATATCTAGGAGTAATTATCGATAAAAATTTGAATTGGAAGGAACAAATATGTCAAATTGTAAAAAAAATCAGAAAACTGATATATGTATTTTTAAGAATCAGAAATTTTTTGTCTTTAAAAAACCTATATTTAATATATTATGCCTTGGTCCAATCAACGCTACAATATGGTATCATTAGTTGGGGATCCACATACAAAACTAACCTTACTCCAATAGAAGTGGTACAAAGGTTAATAATTAAAATAATATTACGAAAACCTTCCGATTACCCAACGGATCGATTATTCGAAGAATTTCAAGTGCCTTCATTTAAAGATCTTTATACTAAAAATGCATTAATTCAAATCATAAAAGAAAAAGACAAGTATCAATTTCTAACTGAAAACGGTACTAGACTTAAATATATTTTTCCATGCCCAAAATTAAACACTTCCTTTGCACAAAATTATTACACTTACCGGGCAAGAATTTTTTTCAATCGACTACCTGAAGAAATTAGAAACATTAATGATAACATCCAAATGATAAACACTGTGAAAAAATATTTTAAAGACAAACTTACAAAAAATAAAAATGTTTCCAACTGA
The DNA here is from genome assembly GCA_026573805.1 of Hesperophylax magnus. Lineage (NCBI taxonomy): Eukaryota > Metazoa > Arthropoda > Insecta > Trichoptera > Limnephilidae > Hesperophylax > Hesperophylax magnus. The sequence continues at coordinate 8,530,778 of JAIUSX010000005.1, read as the reverse complement.
ATTAATCTTAAGAATAACTCACTTCAAATAAGTTTAAAATCATTTAATTTTTAATTACTTACTTATTGTAATAAAACAATGTACACTCCTCTTCCAGCCACAAGCTAATGCTTCTATGGAAGAGGGGTCCTGAAATAGTGATCATATATTGTAATAAATAAACAAAAATGTACTTATATAATAAATATAATAAAAAAAAAAAATAAATAAATAAATAAAAAAAATCTAGAATCCGTGAAACTCGAAGAAGATTAGCGCCATTAATGAAATAAGAAAATGAAGAGGATTTTTACCTTCGTAAAAACTAATAATTTGGCATTTACTAATATTTAGTTGCAAATCATTTTCTGAACACCAAGCAAATAGTTTATTCAGATTCAACTGCAAAATAGCGCTTTTTTTATACAACAATATTATATAAATATTGTTGTATAATAAATAATAATATTTATGTAACAAAGTGAATATTCAATAACAGAATATAACGACGTTTGGAAGTCTAGAGTCTTTATACAATGATTTTTTCTTTAATATAATATACGTAGAAATAGAAATGTGTAATGTTTGGCAATAATAACGTAAATTGTATTTATTGAAATGTAGCAAATTCTACGAAAAAAGATCATATGTATTATAATAACACTATATCTACTTTGGGGCAGGTTTAATGTTATTTCCAGTCAATATTCTTTTTTTTCTTTTGCTAAAAAGCTAATTTTTTTATACACATTACATTTCGTTTTATCGTTTGCAGAATGCCTGATGTCAATATTCCAGTTCATTTTTTTATTTTTTATATCACAGTTTTTACAATTAGGTTCTTTATCTTTGTTAGCACCATTTTTGTGGGAATGATCACCAGCACAGTGTTTACACAATGGTTTGTCCTTTTCTTTATGAAGACACCTGACAGAAGTATGTCCAAAACCCAGGCAGTGATAGCACTGGACTAGAGGATGGGCATCCTCTACTTGTATTCTCTGGTATCCCACATAGATTTTACCGATATATACTAGCCTTCTTTTTATTTCAGTACTAACTTCTATTATGTAATTAGATGTGTTATTATATTTGTTTTTCAAGATCTTTTTTAACGTCATCTCAATTTCTGGTTTATTTATCATCACAGCCTTGATATCTTTATTCTGTTTGACTATTTCTTGTAAATATCATCTTTATTATAGTCATTAGCAATGCCCTTAAGTATTATAGTTGGTCTTTCTTTTTTGATTTCTGTAGCACTGATGTCTTTGAACTCGTCCCCAAAAGCTTTACTTATTTTTTTTCCGCATTGTACTTTGTCGAACATTTTATAAGTATTCTATCTTACTTAAGTTAATTTTATTCCTGATTTTATTTAGTATATTTTGTGAAGATTCCTCAGCATTGTTCGATGAAACTATTAATTTGTTTTTTATACTTTTAATATTTTATTTTGGTTTTCAGCTACTTTCCCTTATCCAAATATTGGTTGGATTTTTTTTTCCTTTGCTTCAGATAAATGAATAGTTAGATGTCCCATCCAGTTTAATATAGCACTTGTTTTCGTTGTAATTAAGTAAATTTGTTCTTTTTTGAATTTATTCACTTTATCTTGATTACAATTCAATAAATCATCAATTGCCTCCTTCGCAGAATACATAAACTGAAGGGTTCATTTTTTTAAAGTAAAAAACACCGTTTTTATTGAGATTTTAGATTATTTAGAATACACTTTATATATCGTTGTGTTTCACTGTTTATTTATTATTTACTTATATTGTTGTGTGTTATTGTCCTTTTTTTCACAAACTATCAAATAGAGCACAAAGTCGCTTTTTTTTAAGCTTAAAAACACACAGACAACGCACAATCGCGAAATTAATATATTCTGCACTTTTTACTGCTTAAATATAGCTTTATTTGTGTTTATTTCTTTAAATTCGTATGAGCAAGGATGACACGTCTAATCTGTAGGTAGATTAAATTGTGAATTATTATATGGTATTCTTATTTTCTATACTTTTTTAAATTCAGTATTTTTTTATTGAGTCTTCACTTTGAATAAGTCTGAAGTATTTTATTGTGTCTGATCCAACCAAAAAATCATACTTCAAATTGTGTTCATTAATAATGTAAACATCAACATTTTTCTCCAATTCTAACATTTTTATCTTCAAAGTTGTTAAACCGCTTGTCTTTTTAACACCAAATCGTTACTAAATCTGCTTCATTCAAATTGTTTCCTTTTCCTATTAGTTTCAATAACTTGGAATTCACTAGAGAAACGTTTGAACCCGAATCATAAATTCCATATATTTCTAATTTACCATTAAGTAGTAGTTTGACTTTTATTAATTTTTTTTTTTTTTTTTTTTATATTTACTCCACACAGGAGGCCCTGAAGAAAATAATTTCCCTCAGGGCCTATGTCATCTTTGGGGATGCTGTGTGGAGGGTCTTTTTGTGGAGAGGAAGGAGTGAACATGGGTCTTGAAGAGTCCCATGTTGTAGGAGGGAGGAAACACAGAGGCCGGCAGTTCGTTCCACAGCCGAGCTGTTGAACTTAAGAACGAATCGTAGAAGCGACCCGTTCTCATGTGACAAGTTTCAACTGTGTACAAATGTTGGGCGCGCGTTTGGCGTGTATCCCGACTACGCACCGGCGCCGAAGGGATCAATGACGCTAGTTCCTCAGAGCATCTTCCATTGTAATACCGATAGAACAAGGACAGCATACCTACCCGACGTCTGTGCTCTAAAGATTGCAGTCCGTTTGTTAAGATTGGGGAATCTATCAAACGGACCGCCCGTTTCTGCACAGAGTCAAGGGTTTTTTTCAGGTATTTTGGGGCTCCAGACCAGAGATGGCTGCCAAATTCGACAGTAGGGCGCACTTGCGATTTGTACAGGGTGAGCAGTTGTGTACTATTAAAGTATCTGCGGGCCCTGTACAGTACGCCCAGCTTCTGAGAGGCCAACTTTACTCTGGCTTCGATGGAGCCCCCGTACCTGAGCTGGTCACTTATAGTTATAATAATAATAATAATAATAAGTGTTTTATTTTCTTTTTTTTGTGTAACAAATAGATATAATGATATCCTCACTGGGATCTCCCGTGCTGAGCCACACCAAGCATATCAATGGAAGGCCTGTTCGGAAGATTGCTTCCGTTGAAGGAGACTAGATTATCATTTGGATCCCTTTTAGACGTAATCAGACAGGATTGGGTCTTTGAAACATTAAATTCGACGAGATTATTTTTACCCCAGGAGGAAATACTCTCGAGATAACCGTCCATTCTCTGCTTCAAAGCCCTCCGAGCCGTTGGAGTTGCTATTCGTTATTTTGTCATTTTCATTTAAGAAAGTCTATCACTAAATTGTTTACATGGTTAATTATATTTCTATTAAATTTTTCATCCTCCAGCATAAGTCTTCAGGGTGGTAACGAGTGACCTTATTCATCTTTTCACAAATTTTACTTTTTTTTTTCTTAATTTTTATTAGTCCCTGCATTTCCAAATTTTCTCTTAGCTAAGAAGTTTTTTTTATTGACCATTTGTTTATACTTGCTTATATCACTAAACAAATCCACAGTATCTTGTAATCCTTCTTTGTCGAACTTGTTTGTTGACCATGTGTTCATACCTGTTTACTTCACTAAACAAATCCACAGTATCTTCTTTATCGATCTTGTTAAGTATGAATTCTGGCAGTCCGGAAGCAATAATATCTATCAAAGTACCGTTGTCGATTGATCTTCTCATATCCAATAGAAGTTTTTCTTTTCTCATAACAAATCCAACAGAGAACCATCTTTGTATGTAAACAAAGGGGCATATGTGCCATAGGTCCTCTCTAGTCCCAGTTGCATTGCAAACACATTAGTAGTAGAAAGAGAACTTTTCTTCTTTCCTTAATACGGATTTCATTGTTCACTGTTTGTTCATTTACATTCATGGACATTTTATTTAATGTTTTTTTCACTATTTTTAACAATTTCTCCTTTATATTTTTATTCTATTAACTATGCTTGTATAATATGTAATGTTCGGGTAGTGTAGTATATACCAACCTCCCCACATTGTTGTAAAAATAATTATTTTATTTAATAATGTTGTATTCTAATTGAGTTTTTTTGTTTCAGTGGAAGCGGCGAAAATTCCCGTTTCCATGTAAGTTCTTAATCAATGTATAATTAAAGAATGAAATAAACTTTAAAAATCATATTTTTTTATAAAGCAAAAAGCCAGGAAAATAATCATTTTTAACATGAAAGAGAGAATTCACAATGCGAGGTGCCATAGGAAAAAGGAATTCCCTGTAAGTGGAACTAACGCCCGACTCTCTCATTCTACACGGTTAATGTAATGACATTCATAAAACCCACAACTATTCGTTAGCTAGTGTCATACCATTGGGAAACCCACAACTATTCGTTTGCTAGTGTCATTCCATTGGGAAACCCACAACTATTCGTTTGCTAGTGTCATTCCATTGGGAAACCCACAACTATTCGTTTGCTAGTGTCATTCCATTGGGAAACCCACAACTATTCGTTTGCTAGTGTCATACTATTGGGAAACCCACAACTATTCTATCTGCCGAGTTTCAGCTATATCGTATGTCGGGAAGTGGGTTGATTTTCGTTTCAAAGATTTGTATCCATTTACTGTCGAAAACAAAAGATAAATTCAAATAGATATATTTAAAAATACAAATTTATAATTTCTGGTAATTTGTGGCAGTCATGCATTAATCGCGGTAACGGCATGTGGAATTTATAATTTTTATTATGAGTTTTTTCAATATTTTTCCAAATTTACGAACAAATTGTTTATTTTCCAAAAATATATAGCTTTAGCTATTTAAGATACACAAATTTAATCTTACATACCGAAAATGAATTACCAAATCAGAATTCGTTGATGAGGATTTAGTGGTAGAACAGGGTGGAAATGCACCACCTCTCCATCTAAATAATTAATAATATATGAACAGGTTCCAAAGTAGTATTTAACTGACTAAAAACAAGAAATTAATAAAGCTGACCATTTCAAGTATAAAACTGTCCAATATTCTATAAAACATAAATATGGAAAATTCAATCATAGTTGTGGGACGTGACAAAAACACACGTTCAAACTTTGGCGAAAATGTCCCCATACAAAGTGATCCCCAATAGTAAAAATAATTCACCAAAGAACATCGCTGTTAAATTGGACAAAATTATGGCCTACGAGTAACTTTTCCAGCAACCACCGCTTCCCCTTGTAATGTTCTATAGAGGTACGAGTAACTTTTCCAACAACCACCGCTTCCCTCGGTATGGTCTATAGAGGTACGAGCTATGGAGGTAACTTGTGATTTTAAAGCAGTTAAGATCCCATACAGGCATAGCCAGTGAGTGGGTTGTCGTACTTGTAATTTTAAAGCAGTTAAAATAAACTTAATATGGCGTACCTACATATATTTGTAATTTTTACAAATTAAAAAATGAAGTGAGTTCTAATTTTAGGCTTTTTACAGTTATAAAGGTACCTTGTTATAGAGAATATTGAAAAATGGGTATACGTACATACATATTTAATATAATTATAATTAATAGAAAGAAAAAAAAACTTAATTTTATCCGATTCAAAAGCTACAAACAATAAAGGGTAAAACAAAAAAAAAACAGGAATGTAATCCTAAAAATCTTTATAACGAACGGGAAACCTAAATTCCTACTTTATTGGTATTTTGTTATTATCTTCTTTTTTTGTTGTAACCAAAAGATATAATGATATCCTCACTGGTATCTCCCGGGCTTACTTATATTAACTTACAAAAAGTTCTCTGAGACTGTACAAATGCATACTTTTCAGCAATTGTATTCTTGAGCATCGTTGGCATGTATAATTGCATTTTTACGTTTTATGCGAATTACCGGAGAATCGTCGCTTTTCCTAAGTAAAACATGTCCGTCCTTGGTCCTAATATCCAATAGATTTCATGGACTTATGACCAGGTAGTTGCTTATTTTTTGGTTGGTTTTTCATTAATGTTAATTTTCTCTGTGGAGTAATGCTTTATTTTATTCGTACTGGTATAATCCTTGTTCGTTTAATAATTGTCCTTGGATTCTTTTGAAATGAAGTGCATTGAATACTTATTACTTCTTTAGCCGGTTGTTGTGTTGTCATACTTCACTATGGAGTTGTTTTTTTAATAGGCCACTGCAGTCCAACGTCTTGAACATTGTCTTTATCATTTTTCTTCACAGCAATTGGATATTGTTGGCAGACGATTTAACTTAATTAATTGCTTTTTGCATTTCGTCCACTTTCAATTATTTTTTTTTAGTTTATTTTCAAAATTATCGATATTATTTGAGCAGCATTTTTTTTTTTTTTTTTTTTTTTTTTTTTTTTTTTTTTTTTTTTTTTTTTTTACATTTTGAATACTTCATAATTTATTGCTGTTCTTATTTCCGCCATCTTTTTTTTTTTAAATTTATTTATTTCATCAAAAAATTACAGAATATATATAATATATCATTAGTAAGTTGTATAATTATATGTCAGTTAGAAACAATGAAATTGTTGAAAGAATAATGTTACAATAATACGGCAGTTTCTAATATAAGAAAAAATATATAATAAAAATAAAAAATAAATATATACAAATATATGAATGTAAGAGTGTTATATAGAAATGGCATAATATACTATATTTTAGGTTGTGCATAAACTGCCTCACTAGGCGAACCTGTATTGAGGCAGAATTTTTAGTTAATTATTTCTCCATTTTGTCTATGGTTTGCTAATATGTAAATGTTTAATATGGGTTCCCATACAGCAATCCATTATTTTAGGTTACATTATTGTTTACATATTGAAGATACAGATAGAATAAGTTTAAACACAATACATACTATAATAACTCACTGTGACAAGGCATTTGGTTACTTTTCATTATTGTTTGCATTTACACAATACGTATATAGTAAGTTTTAGCACCGTACATACTGCAATAACTGTCAATGACAAGGCGTTTGGGTGAGGGCACTAGTGTAGGCTCGATCATTTGAATAAATCCAAATTTTAACATTTTTTTAAAACTCTTTCCTTGTTTGACTCTCTTTAATATTTTCCGGGAGCATGTTGAAGATCTTTGTGGCAAAGTAGCCAAAGCTACGTTGAACAAAGGTGGAAGAAAGTGCTGGAACTTGCAACATGTCTTTGTTCGAATTACGCGTAAATCTAAAGTTAGTTTTTTTTCGTAAAGCACGTGTTTGTTTTTAAAGAGATGCATGAGGATAGTTTTTACATAGATCTGTCGAACATCAAATACTCTCATTATGTTGAAAATTAAGTTACTGTTTGCAGTTTGAGGAAGTTTGAGAATAATTTTCATAATTGTTTTCTGCGCCTTTTCAACAGGATCTAGAGCTGATGAAGTACCCCCTCCCCATGCAATGATACCATACTCAATCGTAGATTGGGTTAATGCAAAATAAATCGTTTTTAGAATTTGTAAGTTAAGGAAGTTCCTTACGGATCTGAAGAAATGTATTGTTTTCCTAATTTTATGCGCAATGATCTGAGTATGTATATTCCATTTGAGGTATGGGTCAATGGTGAGGCCTAGGTACTTCATCTGTGGAGTTCGCTCTATACAGGGGCACTCATTGCATACATTGGAATTCGTACAGTTATGTATTTTTATGGAGTAATCATCATTAGGTTGGCCTGCAGTATTGATGCTTGAAGTGATATATTTTGTTTTTTTCGTGTTAAGGGTAAGCGTGTTTATATCTAACCATTTTTTAACTAAGTTAATATTTTTTTCAGCTTTTTTAAATACAGCTGACCAATTGTTGCCTTCAAACAGTAAGACAGTATCGTCGGCAAAGCTAACAATGCTTCCCTCAATTTCAAGGTTGCAAAAGTTGTTTATATACAGTAAGAACAGAGTTGGTCCCAATACGCTTCCTTGTGGAATTCCATAGTCAGTTGAGCGCTGGTTACTGAGGGTATTATGTATTTTAACCTTTTGTTTGCGTCCATTTAGGTAGCTTTTAAAGAAGTTTAGCTCTTTGTCCGTGATGCCGATTTTTTCAAGTTTTTTAATTAGTTTAAAGTGTGATATTGTATCAAAAGCCTTAGAGAGGTCTAAAAAGATTGAAATACATTTATTTCCTTTATCAAGGCTTTTTACAATGAAGTCTGTCACCCTGGCAATGGCATCTGAGGTACTTTTGTTTTTTTGAAAACCATATTGATTTTTTGAAAGTATTTTATGGCTCTCGATGAATTTTAAAAGTTGTGTATTAATAAGGTTTTCAAAAACTTTAGACAAGCTATTCAGTAAAGTAATTGGTCTATAGTTATTGATATCTGACTTGTTTCCAGATTTGTAGATGGGAATTACGATACTTTGTTTTAGGTTAGAGGGGAAGTAGCCCTGTGTAATACTTAGGTTTATAAGGTATTCTAGTGGCAATGTAATCTGCGAAGACAGCGTTTTAAGGATTTTGGTTGAAATTTCGTCTGGTCCAGCAGAAGAAGTGTTTTTTAGAGAATTAATTGTTTTGAGAATTTCTTCCTGTGACACAGTTTTGAATAGAAATTTTGTATTTATGTTATTTGTTTGAACCACTGTATCGGTAGATTGGGTGATTCCGCTCTGGGCAATTTGAGAAGCAAGATTTGGACCGATATTAATAAAAAAATTGTTTACATGATCAGCAACGAGCTTAGGATTTTTTGTGGTTTCAACAATATGTCCATCAATAGAAAGTTTATTTATGCTCTGTTTCTCTTTTGTAGTTTGCGAGTTTGTGGCTTCTCTAAGTATTTCCCATAATTTTTTGGGATTATTGTTACTTTCTTTAATTCTTTCTGAGTAGTAAATTTCTTTTGCTTTTCTGATGACGTTACAGCACATGTTTCTATATTTTTTATAATAGTTGAATGTTAGTTGGTCATACGGATTTTCTTTGGTTTTTTTGTGTAGCGTGTTTCTTTTGTGAATGCAATTTATAATGGAGTGGTTAATCCATGGTTTCAAGGGTTTCAATTTGTTACTTATATTTTTGGTCATCGTCAGGGTATGGTGGTGTAATTCGTTTTTCAAATAGTTAATAAAGTATATCCATGCGTCCTCCGATTGTTTAATTTGGAAGAGTTCTTGCCATGATTTGTTTTTTAAATTGGTTATTATATTTTTAAAGTTGATTTTATTGTATGCTAAAGGCAGGCTGCATTTATTTATTTGGATAGCTGTTTGTAGTGCAAAGATAGTTGAATAATGGTCCGTGATAGTTGATTTGTAGACGATACTTTTAGATGGTTTTTTTGACTTTACCATAATGTGGTCAATGCATGATATAGATCCATTTGTCGTTCTTGTTGGTGAGTTAACGGTACTCACTAATCCATGAAATTCTAGCATGTTGATATAGTCTTGGCTTTGGTGGTGTTGGTTGCTCGGTAGTATGTTAATATTTAGATCGCCCATTATTATAATATTTTTGGTATTGGAAAGATTTGAAAGTGTGCAACTAAGACTGTTTAGAAATGGCGTGATGTTACGAGTCGATGGCGAGCGGTATATAGCGAGGATAACTGTATCATTGTTGTATTCTATTTGTGTGCAACTCGCATCCTGAATTTTTAGTTCGGTTACTGTGAAGTTTTGATTATTTTTTGTGTAAACAACAATCCCATCGTTCTGATTATCAAACGTAGTTGAATTGTGTGATGTGTAATTTTTTTATGATTTTAGGTGTATATGTATTTGACAACCAGCACTCGGTCAGAATGATTATGTCGAAAACAATATCTATGTGGTGAAGTTGAATTAAGAGTTCGTCAAAGTTTTTATTTATGGATCTTATGTTTTGGTGCATAATTTTTGTATTGGCAGAGTTTCCAATCAGGCGTTTACACATATTAGTATCTGAAGTTGCGTAAAAAAGGTTTTGGTTGTGTAATTCCTCATCAAAAAATTCCATTGAGAAAGGCATGTTGATATAATAATTATACGAAAATTAAAAAAAAATAGTTTATATGTTTATGGGAGCTCCACTGTCCGTGGCAGTTACCGGGAGTTTCACCCTAGTTGCAGATAGAGAATTACCGAAGTGGATAATTATTGTTGTAGTTCGAAACAATAAATGTAAAGTTTCTCCTTACCGTTTGATTATAAAGGGTGATCGGGCCAATAACTAACCGACGTTGGAGCTCTCCAGAAGCATCTAAACCATTTTTAACAGATCATCAGCGTGTTTAATGTAGATGATTTTTTCTCCTTCTTTTTTTCTAATCATAATTTTTGAATCTTTGTACCACACATAATTATATCCCCTTTCTTTCGCCTTTGATTTTGTTCTCCATAGAAGGTCTTTGTAATGAGGACTGAGAATTTCGCTGATGTAGATTCGTTGACTTTCTGGATTCTGCGCGGTGGCTGAGCTTAAAAGTTTCCTGTTTGTAAGAAGTTGGTATCTCTTTTGTCTATTGTTTAGTTTAATATGTATTTTTGGGGGGACTCCCGGTCGTTTATCAGGTATCCTCCTCACTTCCACTATATCTTCTCCTTTTATATCCACTCCTGCAATTGAAGCCACCCGTTTTATAGCATCAGAGGGCTGCTCGTCATTTTTTGGAATGAGGCCGGCAAACTCCAGTGAATCTTCTAGTGATCTTTGATCAACTTCCGCCAATCTGACTTCCAGACACTTTATTTGTTTGTCCTTTTCGACGAGTGTATTCCTTAGAGACTCTACTTCGGAAACCAATTTAGTGATGGTTTCCATTTTAGCAATTAGATCGTCATATTGACGGCTGATGAAATCTCTCGAGTGTTTACTCTCTAAGTTTTCATCGTCAATTTTTTTTATAATTGCCGATTTAAAAGCTTCCAGTTTTGTTACCATTTTTTTTTCCATTTTCTCCATAAGTATGTCAATTTGTGAAGATACATCTGTAGCCAAGCTCGTTGTCGCGGGCATTTGTCCTTTGCTTTGAAGGTTTTTGTCGGCAGACATTTCTTGTTGTTGTGCTCTTTGTAGTAGGAAAGGTTGGAAACTGGCTCTACTACTCTATGTGGATTCGCTGCGTTATCTGTGTTGTTATTGTGGCTGAGTGACGTTTGTTTTGGAATGTCAGCATGAAGTGTTAGGACACTATAAACTCACAGATCACTCTGGTTTCGTGCTACCATTTGAATAACGGATCACTTGTAAGGTATTTTTTTAGTTCGGTTTAAGTTTTGGCACTGTTATCAATAAAAAAAATTGTGGATAGAACTTCAACTGTACTTTTCGATGTGTGTCCATAGACAATTGATTCCACGCCCTTTACCAAATTTTGGATTTCTCTCAAGATGTCCGAAAATATGTTATTATAATTTTTAGTTGTACGTATATCCTCATTGTTTGAAATAACTGTTCATTAATATGAATTACGTTCAATATTTCCTATTCCAAAAGTAGAACATTTTCTGTTATCATTGTTAACTAATTTAAAATAAAATGTGCCTATTAGGAGGAAACTACAAGCCAAAAATGTGTACATTCTTGGTATCCCTTATACTGTAGGTAATAGGCATTAAGATCGCTTGACAAACGGAGTTTAGAAAAGTTCGATTTCAAGCACAAAACTGGATATTATTTATTTTGTAAATAATTTTGTAAGAAAGCAAAAAAGTTAATCAAGTGAAACTGACACAGATAATCTTAGCTATAATACTGTATTTTTTAAAAGTTATTTCCTTTACGCGTTCATTCATTTCTATTGAAAAATATTTTTTTTAATACTTTACATTTATATTTTTTATTGAGTAATTTATTTTTTTATTTGTATTCTACTCAAGCGAAACGATAGGAAAACCTTCAATTTATCTAAAGTATATTTTTTGGTATTCATAATGTAAACCAAATCGTTAAAAAGATTAATCAAAAAAGTTATTTAGCATTCAGCTTCGTCTTAACCATGTCCCACTTTTCTGTATGTTTGCCAATAACCTTATCTTATTTTGTCTAACATAGGAATTTTAATGGTTATATTCATATAGATAATGATCATATTATTTTGTTATAGTTGAATTCAGGTAAGAACTTTTAAATAAATTGTTGACTTGGTTGTGAGTGATTTAACTATGTAGCTGTGTGACAGTTCACATGTGAGTGGTATATCTATTTCTATGATTCACTGTGAGTGGTATACCTACTCTTACTTATAAATATTCCCTAATACGCCGCTGCAGCGTTGGTATAGCTCTACGGTGAAGAGGGCCGTATATTGCTCGGGATAAAATCTTTACTCAGATAATAATATTCATGCAAGATTTTTTTTAGACCGGCACCACTTTGTTGCAATCCTCAGAAACACCGTCATTTTTGCATTTCGCGTCTTGTTGCTAACTTCACGTTTCTTCAGATGACATTTTCGATGTCATTGGCCCCGTCTGTTTTGAATTTCTTCAAAATTCGGCTAATTCGATTATACATTTCGTATTTGCTTTGATAAATCGATATTTCTATTTAAAATATACCTGCAAATGGGAATTACTGCTTTCTTACAGTTTCATGACACGACTGTTCGATATTTGTCAAATCAACCAGATTGTTAACAAAGTCCGCGATCTCCGTCTTACAACGATGGTAATACGTTTCTATACCCGGGGGTCGGATTGTTTAAAAATCTGTCAACTTTTAATACTGTCGTGTTACGGCCAGTATACGCAGTACGCATGCACGTGATTATGAGTAACGTTTTATACTAACCCGGAACTATCCCCCATATTATCTATTATAAGTAAGACAGATAAGGGTTGTAGGGAAGAGGTGTAAATAGTATATCTATAGGTAAATCATATCAAAAGGTTTAAGATGAATGATATAAATATGGTCTAAGAATTTGTGGTTTTGAGATGAGATGTTTACGTGAGATTGGTTTTCCTTTACAATTTTCAACTTCAATCTCACGATTGTCAGTTTGATAGTCTTTTATTTGCCGTTCTTCACCGGTGACCAAGAATTGAAAACAATTTATAAGTTTTTGACCATCCGATGAAGAACTTGTAGTTTTTAGTCACCTCACATGTATCACATATTCTGTGTCAATGGTTGCTGTAACTAATTATTTTATCTGACTAAAGCATGGTTGTGCCGAAACCGGTTAACATATTTCATTTGATATTATTTTATGAGAGATTTGGACAATAATACCATATTTTATTTTACACAGCTCCGGTTGTACTCTGCCGCCCATTCCTAGCCACGGAATATACTCCATTCCAAACTACAATAAGACCATTGTACCAGGAGATTTGATAGAAACATTCACCATTCTGACTTACTCGTGTACAGGCTCAAGACAGCTCAGTTCCAGCAAAAATTACTCCGTGTGCGAAGGAAATAACAAGTGGTCAGCTCGTCCAGGATGCCACAGTAAGAAGTGTCCGCATGTGATTTCTATTTCTATTGGTATCCTCTAATCCACTGACTGTAGCGGGTTTAACAGCTAATTGCCTTCCCTAATCAATAGTTAATCCGGAAGCCGATAGAATTGATGCCTGAAAGGGACAGCTTCATATTTCAACAGACATTGTTATGCCTTATTTATTTTTGGTCTCATTAATGATTACATTTCCAGAAAGCTGCACTCTGTACTCTTCCTACACACTGGATTACTCGTGCTACTCTTCCAAGGTAACCAGCATCCCTTGCCGAAGGAACATGCTCAGTGGTTCTTCTGTTCACTTCACCTGTAAAACAGGACACGTTCTTTCTCCAATACAGAAACTGGGCAGTATGAAATGCCGGAGAGATGGCAGGTGGAATATCCCAATACCCAACTGTATACCAGGTGACTCGTTCAAACCATTATTCTGCTAGCTATAATTATTGTATGTTGGAATTCTATGGGAATGAACGCTTAAGTCCTGATGATGAGGGTGTGACTGTGGATTCCGTACGATACTGAGAGTGAGAGTGTGACTGGATTCCGTGCGATACTACATTAGCTTTCGTGCACAGTGCATAAATGTCAATTCGTACTTCAGTAAAGGGTAAAAAGGTATATCTTATCACATTGCAAACAATTTAATCTTGAAAAATGTTTATGGCACTCGATATGTTGTTAAATCGCACGCTAATAATACCCAAAAATTCAGAAAAAAATAGAATTAAAAACCTCATTTTAAAGATTCACAGCTCAACGGAACGCTTCTTTCACCTACATAATATGACGAATTATCTACCTCCAGCATGGAGTTTATTTTTTGCGTGAAGCTGGGAAAATATCAAAACGGTTTGTCGAATTGTGAATACGTTGAACTTTCTGCCAGGAACATGGGTCTTATCATGTTAGAGTTGGAAGTTAGAGCCAACCGAAGTAATTTACTATTCCCGAGAGCCGGCAATATATTAATTCATTTAAAAGTAGTCAACCTGTCAATAAGGCTATATAAATATCTCATGTCGCACTTGAAACAAGCACCGAAGATTTCAGGTAATTTAGCGAAAATAAAGGTTTAAACACAACTAATATTGCAATCATAAAACCTTTTAAAGAAACCCCATTTAGGACATTTAAGGTAATGATCCAGTAAAGCGACATTAAAACTTTAATGAACCCCGATTTTTGGCCCCAATGCAACGTATTCAAAAGTTTCAGAGAAGTTGCCGAGTGAACTACGAAAGAAACAAAACAAAATGAATTAGCTAAATATCACTTCGATCAATGGCCGATCTGTAAAAAGAGTTAATTGAGATCTCGGCGAAACTCACCCTGAATTCACGAGTTATGGTATGAGGACGACCATATGGCGGACTAGCTATACTAAGAAGGAAATCATTCAAGACAGTAATGATCGACTGTGATACTCCCAGAATAATAGCGATCGATATCACACTAGAACTGGAAAAAACTCATCTGAAAAAGTGAACTCAGTACAGAGGACTCACAAAAGCTGGATGCTTTACAAATACAGCATAAAACAGACAATCGAATACTACAAAGCCAGAAAAAGCCATGTTTCCTAGATTTATACAAAGCTTTTGACAGGGTTAAGAAGACATAATAAGTTGTGGAAAAAACTGACCAACCAACAAGTGCCACAGCAAATTATCAATATATTGAGTACATGGTACATCCAGCAGGAAAATTTTGTCAAATGGAATGATAACCTATCAGAATCAGCTAAACTAAAGTGCGGGGTTAGACAAGGAGGCTCAATTTCCCCAGCGATGTTCAACGTGTATATAGATGAGCTCAGTAAATCCTTGAATAAAACAAGACACGGATGCTATAATGACGGGGTATGTACGAACAATATTAGTTGTGCTAACGACATGATCACTCTAGCCCCGTCGGGAAGAGCAATGAGGAAACTTCATGCCATATGCGAAACATATGTTCATAGTCACGGGCTAATGTGCGTCAATGAAGGTACACACATGGCGTCATGAAAGCACTCCGAGTACAGTATAACCACGCATACAGGGTGCTGTTCGGCCTCCCTTGGTGATGCAGCGTCTCACAGATGGGGGACAGGGAAGGTTGCATGAGTACACATAGTAGCCGGGACGAGTGAGGGCTACCGGAGATCGGAAAACACTCTTGTCCGCCCCCCTACACAATAGAAGGAGAATTTCCCCCAAACCACCACCAAGTGCTACGTGTTTACCATTTCATTTTATTTTTATTATCATGTCATTTATTTAGATGTATGCTTTTTCAATTCACACAGTAGCAAAGCAGCCTGAAGGCTGGTGTAGTTATTATTGCGTTACAAGGGTACAGAAGCTATCCCGGATTGGATATTGGATGCGGGAAGGTTTGCCAGACATTGAAGGCTTACTTGCACAACTGTAGCTGAGCTGTACTTTCAGTTCCTGCACGTGTATCCTGCTCATGTTATCCAGCCTATTTATGTCACAGGAGTCACTCAATCACTTAATTCCAACTGTTTTTGTATTTACTACTCGTAGATTGTGGGAAAGAGAAGTCAGACGCGACCACTCTCATCGTCAGGACCGCTGTAGCCAAGAGGGACACTGTACCTTGGAATGTCTCGGTGTTCCATAAAAAGGGTGATACATTCGAACAAATATGCGGAGGAACCATAATCAGCTCTCATGTCGTCATTAGTGGTAAGATACAGAACAGTATTGAAAGTAAACCCAATATGCGTGGCATGGCATTACAATAAATAAAATGCAATCTGCAGTACCCGTATAACAAGAGGTGTAGGCATGGCATTACAATAAAACAATACGCAATCAGCAATACCCGTTTTACAAGAGGTGTAGGCATGGCAGTACAATAATATGCAATCTGCATTACCCATATTACAAGAGGTATAGGCATGGCATTACAATAAAAATTAATTTAAATTTTTTAAATTTAAAAGGTCATAATGAAAAGTTTTAGAATGGGGTTTTAAACACAATCTCCCTTAGGTAAAATTATGGTCCTATAAATAGTAAAGGTTCACGGTATAATTTTTTTTTTATTTCTTTGGAATATAAAACTTATTTAATCATTGAAATGATTGTATTTTTTGCAAATAATTCTTAATCCCGAGGTTAACCATTTCAACCTTTCCCTTACCGAGGTAGATAAATTTCTTCAAATACTCACCAACGTTTCCGTAACATTTCAGTTATTTACACATTTCCTAGTGGAAATTTTTTTTGCCCATAAAATGGTGAATTTTTTTTAAGTCACAATCGTTTTACATTGAATGTAGAACGTATATTATGTTAAACTAACGTATAGTTTGAATATATAGTATGGCAGTATATTGGAAGAGGTTGGGCAATGCTTTCTAACTTCGTGGGTAGTTAAAGGCCGTTTCGTTCGCAATGCAACACTCGTCTGAATCTCCATAACTGAGGGAATTATGCCAACCCGATTTTGGAACCAGGTGGGATGGCTAGCTGTCCATTGATAGAATGAGACAATCTCCTATGTTTTATAGAGCCACTGTATAATATCTATACCAACGGTTTCTGAAACAATTAGGTTTTTTAGCAAGTAGATTATAACTAAACACTGGGACAGATTTTTTTTTTTTTTTTTAATACATATGTATAAAGTGGGTACAGGATATAATATGAGTACATAAAAAATTTAATTTACATTGCAAATTATATTTATGTTCGCAATCTCACCAATGGAGAAACTGGTTCTTGTGCTTGGTGAGAGAGTTACACTAATTATAAGAAAAATAGAATCATTATGCTATAAGTAAGTATATACAGGGTGTCCGGGGGTAAAGTGCAGTAACTTCGTGGGGGGATTCTACATGATCGTAGGAGTAAAAAAGATAAATAACTTTTTCCGAAATTCCAATTTTTTATTTTTCATACAAAAAGACATACCTGCTAAAAAGCCATAGTGTAGGTGCAAACTTACCCGATAAATTCGCAAGTGTGAACGTGGCAACGTTGCATATTTGTGAGTGGCGCGTATCCATGGAAACCGCATGTGAATTGTAAACAATAACAACACAGAGTTTGCCGTATGTTTTGATATTTTACCAAATTCAAAAAGAGAACTGCACTAAAATCACGTTACACTTTTTATTATAAAAAATATTAATAACTCATTGAACACTTAACTAATTTCATCGCTTTTTACTAATAGGCCACTTGCATCATATTTTTCAATTTTTTTTCCGGTTAAGGAAAATATTCTAAGACATTCTGTATTATTATTATTTTTTTAATCGTATTTTTGAAACCCTGGGGATTTTTTGAAAATTTCAATCCGAAAAATCAGACCTTTTTTTATAAACCGGAAAGACGGGACATAATTTTATAGGTGAGAAAAAACAATGATTACATAGCCGAAAATCATTTAAAAAAAAGAACGTTTTCCACACGAATGACACAGCAGAATAACGAGGCATACCAAAAATATTACATCTCATAAATATTTTTTTCCTTGATCCATCTTATTGATCATAAATCATTATAATGTACAACGTCTATATTAATAAATCCAATGTAATATACTTGTACTTGTAAATTATAATAATATTAAGAATATTATAAAATTTGATTTTGATAAAATCAGCACCATAACCATTATACCTCTAAAACACGTACCGACATCTAAATTGTACGGGGTTCTCTTCACATCTGTCAAAAATTCAAACCAAATGAAAAGTTCGCAGAGAACAAACAATAAATCTAGTGAACGAATTCAAAAATTCTTAGATAAATTAAATTTTCAAAGTTGTTTACTCCGCCCGTCAAATTTTGTGACACATTACATTCAAAGCACGATTTACTAATAGCGGGGGGTGCAGGAGGGGGTTCGGGGGACAGTTTACCAGCTGACCGACTGAATTCGGGTGCCGGGGGTAGCGGGGATTAGTTACCGAGGGGCGCGGGATGTAGATTTGGCAACGACGAAATTAATAATGCCGTCTAGGCACGTCGGAGAAATTTTTCGTTATTAGCTTAAAAGTACATCTAAAAGTTGTAATTTCAGAAAAAGTTATTTATCTTTTTTACTCCTACGATCACGTAGAATCACCTCCCGAAGTTACTGCACTTTACCACCGGACACCCTGTATATGATAGGAAAAATATATAAAGAGACAAAATCTAAATACATTGGAGATGAGTATAGACTGATGATAAATATCAATGGGGGGAAAAACAGGCAATTATTTAGTTAATTATTTCTGAAAGAGTTACTTCAGTTTTAGTTTAAGTATGTTAATATCCTTTAATATCTTTATTTCAATCGGAAGGTTGTTGAAATACTTTATTCCTAAATATTTATAGTTATTTTGCATTTGTTTGGTATTACATTTTGGAATTTTGATATTGTATTGATATCTTTTAGATAAGTGGGTTTCAAATTTTTTGATTATATTATCATTATAAATTTGGATAATTGCATTTTTCTTGAATATATCTTCTACTCGGGGCACCCCGAAATCTGTAAATAGCGTTTCTGTTGGATACGTGGAGGGTTTCTTGAGGATTACTTTGAGGATTAGCTTCTGGACCACTTTGATTGGGGTTAGAATCTTATTGTATGACCCCCCCATCCAATAATTCCGTATTGAATTAACGACTGGATTAGTGCGTATTATACTCTTTTTAGGTTATTTCTTTTTAAAATATTTCTTAATCTTATGAATATGTGTACACACTTTATGATACGCTTAACCAATTCACAGATATGCTTTTCCACTTCATATGTTGTTCTATTATCACTCCGAGATATTTAATTTCTGATACTGAGTTCAATAAATAAGATAATCTATTTTGTGGTTACTCAGTATCTGAATGGTGTTAAGTTAATGATAATTTGGGCATCTGATCACCACCTCTCTGGTCCGATTCTCTTCCTCGTCTCCCAGCTCCTGTGCGGCACCACTCCTTGCTTTCTAGCTGGAGTGAGCTTCCTTCACCCCTCTTCCTCCGTATCTCACTTTGCTTGTATTAGGGCGCATGTAATCTAACAATCGTTCTGTGCAAGTATTGACATGTCCGGTAACTGAGACGAATCCTCTTCATTTATCGAGGCTTTGGGACAAACTATTGCCCTACTTTAATATAATAATTCCTTTGGTTAAGGATCAATGCGATAATGCCATTGAAAATGCTATGAAAATAAAATCACAATATCATACCTGATTTAGGACGGGTTGTTTCAGAGAATTGGAAACAATTCTTCAAATTTCAAACTTTATTTTCAAGCTCTGTGAAAGTTCTTTTCAAGTTCTGTTATAATTTTAGCTCTGTCAAGTAACTGTCCAATAATACTATGATAACGTGTGATATTTTAAACTTTTTGCCATTCTTTTTATTTGTTTAAAAAAATATAGAATTTTCTTCTCTCTTGGCTATGACTGATATTTCTTTTTTTCTAAGGCTTTGCATATGTGTTCGTAGGGATGGAAAATTCCTCCCCTACAACACATAAGCCTCCATGAAAATTGGACCCTTAATTTATTGATAACTACAGAAAGCTACTTAAAGCTCTCTTGTACTATATCTTTATAGACATATGTACTTAACTAATTAATACCTTATTTACGATCTTGAACGTAAATATTTTTGTATTTATATTGTAATTAAATTCCATCAAACGTTGTGTAATTTTTTTGGTTTATTATATAGGATTTAAATAACTTTCATTTTTGTGGTAACCCTCTTGATTCTGATCGGGGCTTTGAGCTTCAAAATTGAATTGGTCTCTCCATTGCAAATCTAGACTTAAATGATTTTTCTAAGTGAGCTAACTTTCCCTATGTAACTATCTTGATTCCCTGCAGCCTAACGAGTTCGTAGTTAAACGCTAGTAAAAGATATTATACATGTTTATTTGGACAGGTAATTAAATATAACTCAAATGGTTAATTGTTAGTAAATTTGATTATGATTAACTATTGCGTTTGTTTGGCGTCACTCCTTTATGACTCCGCTGCTAAAAGGTACATGTAAAGATTGATTTAGTAGGTTAATGTTATTAGTTAATTGTATATTTGACGAACTCAGAATAACCCTTTGCTTGCAAAATTTGGCTCCTATCCTCCTGCAAGTAAACGAGGTGATCGAAAGTCAACGAGAAATTCGCACAATCTTGTGACACGATCAAATTTATTGGTACCTAAGTTACCGCGTCCCAAAAGAATCTTCCTTCGTCATCATGCGCTGCCTTCAAGTCTTCTCCCGAGCCTCGAAACCCCCAAATTCCTACCCCTCCTTGGACTACAATTTACTTAGGGCGAACCGGTTTCGTCCTATATACAATCATATACTCACGGTTGGTGTGGAATTACGGGTCGTGAATCCTCCTTCCACGTTCAAGAGACAATGCGAGAGTGATTTGGAGATCTAAAATGCAAGCTGTATGCAGGTCCGCATTCTCCAAAGAACAGTACATAGAAATAAATATATGTATACATACATTTTGGGAAAGGTTTATAACTTGCAATACGAGGCTATTTGCCTCGCATTCCAAGCTCGGATCTCGTACAAATAATTCTGAGAAATTCTAAGTTTGGTAACCGAATAAATACGTAAGAATAGTGGGAAATATGAATAAATACTAATATACTAAGATCTTATTGATAGTTTGTTTTGGAGAGCTATCGAACTCCAGGCTTTTTGTTTTTGTTTGGTTTTGACGTTTTTATTTGAGAGATTCGCCATCTCTATTTTGTTTGGTTAATGGTCTTGTTATAGAAGTGACCACTGCCTCCTATTGGATGAACTGTATTTTTTTATTTTATTCCTCCAGGGTTCGACATTAGATTTAGTTCATCCTATCCCGTGATTTTTCAATTATTTCATGTAATTGATTGCCACATAAAAGAGTCCGCAACTCCCAGCTGTTTCAGGCAACTGAAGGGGTCTATGCGAGCACCCAATCAATAATATTCGAATGTTTCGTGTAATACTTCGATATAATTCTTACTAACCCGTGATTTTTCAATTGTCGTTTGTGAATGAAAGGTATTTGAGAGCTCCCAAATTGCTGCACATTGCGCACTAATATCCTGATAAATATCTTTTATTCTAATTTATAATCCTGATAATTATCTAGTTACGGCCCAAGGTCGTTTTCAAACTATGTAGTTGACCCAATTCTCCAGTGAGCGATTTATTATAAACAAATAAAGTAAACTCTTCCTCTGACACACTTACCTAAATGTGAGAATTGTTTATTTAAGAAATAACTTCCTCTTCTCATATGTCAGTTGTGTTCCCCTTTTTTATGCATAATTAATTAAAATCTCACAACTTTGGTATTTAATTCAGTATTTTTTATTCCTTTTTTTTAAAGTTAAACTATTCATTTTCCGAATTTAGTAAAATTACTAGAGGTAAATGGAGAATAAACATAAATATATATATAAATACACATATCTCGATCGCCAAAATATGTTAAGTAATAGTACATATATTACTAAATAAATATAAAATATATGATTCTTCATGGACTTGAACATTAATAAATACATATTTTCTTTTTCAATAAAATAGATATGTACATAGGTAGGTATTTAAAATCGTTACCATTCCAATGCTTCGATTAATAAATAAATATATATACATATACACATAGGTACATACATTACTCATATATATATTCTTCATATACAATATATTACTTTATATTTTTATAGATAAATACATAATATACATACATTAATGTGTAATTCTTTTTGTTATTTTAATAATTTAAATTGAAATACCAACTCCACAGCACCTTCTGCCTCCTGGGACCTGAAAATTATTTATAAAAGGAAAACTCACTCCACCAAGGTTTTTCCGGTTGGGTTCTACACAACAACCTTGCCAAAGAATCCCTACCTAATTAACTGTATTTTCCAACTAATTTCAAAATAAATCCTGTCGACTATTTATTCCTATTTAATATTTTATTCTTGCTTGATCCATATAAATTAGCTGGTATTTAATATTTTATGATATAGATGTGCCGGAAAATTATAAATTATTTAGGTCGAACTACTTTTGTTATTTTCACTTTTTTTTTTTTTACTTCCCGAATTCTCTCCGCACTTATTTTTACTGGATAATAAAATCACAAAGGGGTTAAAATTTAATCAAATCTAATCATTGATATTATTTTTTTTTCGAACTGTTACTTTTAGAACAAAGGTGTGAGTATTTATTATTAATTCTTTTCGAACTGTCTAAATTGTGTTTCTTTTTAAACTAAGATGTAAGTGTTTACTATTAATATTTTTAAACAAAATTGATACTTAATTATAATCTATTTTTAAATATCAATTCGCGAACACGTTCACTTTAGATTAACACCTTTTAACTTCTATTGAAAATAACTGAATTTAAACTCTTTATTTATTAACACTGTTTGATTAAATTAAAACTGATTTATTAAAACTTCACTGATTTTAAATGCGAGTTTTTTTTTCTAAGTCACTAGACTTGTTCAAAATGTAACACTTAGAAATATTCCACTGTTAATTTACCAAGAACGTAGTACTGCCACGTAAACCACTTTTTCAAATCTCTGGCTGACTGTCCGGAAACTGCTGTGCACAGCATTAAATACCCCTCTCAGGTTCCAAAAAGGCGTATCTGAATTTCTTTTGATAATTAATTCTATCTCCTATCAACTCGTAAATTTGAACATATCTGAGACTAATTTCGATTGTGCCGACATACGATCTTCTGTAATATTTCAGTCATCTGACTCTGGGCGGTGGTTAGTTTTTATCTCTTGTCCTCAACTCCATAGGGTCCGAATCGAGTAAGCCTGCGTTAATTGCCCGATCTCCCTTTGTTCTAATGTCCATACAAAATTTAGTTAGAATATCATGATTTTTTGTTCCTTTTTTTCCTCAATTTGCGATAGGTCCATCTTCAATAACATTTATATAGATCTCAATTTTATGCATCTCGTGCGAAAAATGATTAAATCCATGTCGAAATCTTTACTATGCATTTTTGAATTTCAATTTGTCTAAATTCTACTTAATTTTATTGTCACCTATACGAGCTTTTCCATTTTCACCCGTACTTTCTCTCTTTATGTCGCAGATTTGAGTTTTCCCCTTTTTTTTGAATTTTCTTTTTTCGCGACGTTTTTCTCCACAATTTTCTTATTTATTCTTATGTTATTTCTCATAACTCTATAATTAATTATATTCCAAGCCGTATTTATTAATTTCACGGATAACTTAGAATTGTATCGCTTTTCTCCACTTGGATCATCCCTTATCCCCGTTCTTTACCCTTTCCTTATCCTCTCCACACTTTTTCTGATATGTGTTGTCTCTAGGAAAATTTCATCCTTCATCTATTATTAATTAATATATCATTTTCCACACTTCTATGGGAGATATACTTAATTTGACTCTGGATACCCGTCACTTTTATTGCCTGACCTAAACTCCGCCCAACTTTTCGTCCCTTTCATACAAAAATTCACATAAACCATACGCATTGACATTTGTTTAGGTTCAAATTTTTGGTACTTCGCTCGTAAATTTCTCTTTATTTCAAACCCATTAATTTTTATGACTTTTGCTTTAACTAAACATCTCATAAGCCCTATGTTAAATTTAATTGCTTTCCTTATTGCTTATTACTCTAACGTAAACAGAAACCATGTTCGAATTTTGATTGTTTATATCCTAAAATACACATGAGACCGTCAACCTTTTATCTCGTCTCATTTCTTTTGTAGTCTTGTGTAACTCTAAGATCTATCTACCCTGATAATAGTTTCAAACGCCTACTTTTCTGAATTAAATCTATCGCTATATGTTTAGTATTACTGTCTTCCTTTGGTACTCTATTATCATGT
Source organism: Hesperophylax magnus (assembly GCA_026573805.1). Taxonomy (NCBI): domain Eukaryota; kingdom Metazoa; phylum Arthropoda; class Insecta; order Trichoptera; family Limnephilidae; genus Hesperophylax; species Hesperophylax magnus. Next base: position 8,506,471 of record JAIUSX010000005.1, on the reverse strand, counting down.
CCCTAGGACCTTTGTAGTAGCTCAAAATCTCTGAATTGTTCCTTCGTTCAGTCGCCGCACTCTTTCTAAAATGTCAATTCTTCGAGAAATTTTTCTTCCAAATCGTTTTTCCAATATGTCCGCTTCATCTTAAATTGATAACGATTAGCTCCCAATGTCCCCAACACTTTCGTTTTTCTTTATTACCATTTTCATCGAACTTGACACCCTCCCGCTCTCATAAGTAATTGCACGACGGTTGAAAATCCTGCCAGTAATTTTCCTTCGCTTTTCCGCCCTTTTTTAAACTATATTTCATTTATAATTTTCATTGAATTTTGCGTGTGTTTTTCGACATGTAAATGGTTCCAAAACACTCGATTCCTAGGGTTCGCTATCCCTTAAGTGTACACGTTATTCAAAACATTCCCTTGGGTTTGTCATTCTAAAAACCTTGAACGTACGATGTTTATATTACAGTGTATTCACCTCCTCTTTCTGTGGGAATGAAAAGGTCATTAATTATCTCTTTAAATGTCGGATCCAAAGGTCATTCCTTTGTCTTTCGTAGACACACGCCTTTCGTTTACTGATTGGTTCACTCAAAACTTTATAGTCCTTGTTTAAATCTAATTGGTTGTCCAAATTCACTGTTTGTTTTTACGCCTAGGAAAAGGGAATCTCCCTGATTAGATACGATTTTAACGACCTCTCTGCTTTCGTCCTAGAACCTCGATATAATTTCAACTATCACAGATGCCTACCGCCAACTAAAATTTAATTCAACAGATGTCGCAAGGATGTCCGTTTCCATAAGTAATTGATATCTTTTTAATCCGCAAAGTAGGAGCTACTGTTTATCTGTTTTAACTGTTGATTGAAGCCATTCATCACAAACGGAACTTGAATAGGACATTCACAAAACTCGCAAATGAATGTTGAAATTTGATAAATTGTTCAAATTCTATGAAACAACCCATCCTTCGTTATGTTTGGTTACACAAATAATGTTCTTTCTTCTAGCGGCCCATTGTTTTTATGACAAAGATGGCATTTCATACCCAGTGGAGTTTTACCGTGTCGCTGCCAACAAATATGAGCGGTCGTGGGGGCACCCAGATGATTCTGCAGAGCAAACGTCAGAGGTTTGTAGGAAGTACCTTTGCAGACATACTATATCTTATAGCTATAAGAATTAATTTTACCGACATTTTAGGTCACGCAGATTCGTATACACAACAGGTATGACGGAGAGGTATTGAGCCATGCTAGCGACGTGGCTCTTCTTTACCTTAAAAGACCATTTGATTTCTCGGAAAGTGTAACAGCGGTCTGCTTGGACCTAAATAACGAGGTGTTGGACACACATCAACTTACTCCGCACAGCATGGGCAAGGTACAGTACAAATATTTATTCTTTGTAAGTTCGCCTTGGGAGACCAGAGCACTCCTCCCGGGCGATCTATTCTGCAGAAGGCCTGCTGAAGGGCAGGCTATACATATGCCTATTTAAATGTTCCATATAAATGGAACTGATCCTCCCTCACTTGCTGATGGATTTATATTTACTGATGTTTTCAAATCTGAATGGATCATGCTCATCTTTTGCTAATGTGCATGTCCGAGCAGTTAAGATCCTTAACCACAAATCCGCGGCACATCCCAGAGCGGTAGATCGCACTAGTTGCTCGAATTGACTTTTTCCATTCGACCTAAATAGCTCAATCCTTCCCTATACAACAAACTAGTCCTTCTAATGCAATACTTGCCCTGCGTTAGTCGTATATCTCCTCAATCATCAACCTGATGAATATTTGGACTGTAACGATTTGTAGGTAGCAGGATGGGGCATCACCGAGGATAAGAAGTCCTCGGAAGTGCTTCGAGTCCTGAACCTGCCCGTTATCGAGGACGGTGTATGCAGGAAGGAGTTCTCAAAATACAACTTCCAGCGCCATTTCACTTACGACAAGTTCTGCGGTGGATATACAAATGGTTTGTGAAAAACGTTTGTTTCACTTTTAATTCATCACCGCAAATTACTTTTGTTTGCATAATCTTCCTCGCAACAAAAAAATGTTTAAAATTATTTTTCAAGATTAATTACAAATTACGGATTACGTAGCTTTGAATAAAGACTGTGGGTGCAATAAATATTATCGGCTTATATATATAATATATCCACCAGGAAGATCACTACATATGGTGGAGCGATGAATCTCGTCCATATGTTTCAATATGAAATGTTTTTTTATAATAAGCTAGTTAATTATCGTAGGCACAGCCGTCTGCAATGGAGACAGTGGAGCTGGCCTGGTATTCCTCTATGGAGACTTGGTGAAGCGATGGTACTTACGCGGGGTTGTCAGCATCGCGCCAGTATCCAAGTCAGATTTCAACTGTAGAGAAGACACCTACACCGCCTTCACCAGGGTCTTTGCCCTGAAGGACTGGCTGCTGTCCGAGTTACACAATAATTCATTACAGCGTGAACTGTACCAAGGTGAGATGTTATAAGTCATTAAACTTTTAAGGTTTTATCATCAGCTTCATTCAATAATCCAGGGGAAGATCGATAAAAGACATAGCAGAGGAAGGGGCTGCACTTCGGAGGTCAAAATCTTGGTGAATAGAAATTCAAATCTCAAATCATTCTTTTCACATCAGTTAAAAATATTCAACGGAATTTAACAAGGGTCTCACCTGGGACCTGTATTGTTTTTTGTTTGTTTATTAACGATATTACCACTGTTTTTGATCAAGTTTTGGTACTCCTGGTGATGATAGTGATTTGTTTTTGGGGTATTATGATGTGTTGCGCTACCTCCTTCTTTAGCCAACGTTTTGGACAGCATTGCAGTGTCCATCATCAGGGCAACGCAACACGGGGCAACGCAATACAGGGTAGCGCAACATGGCATAATACCCCAAAAACAAATAACCATAATACTTTTGGCCATGAAAATCTCAAATCATAGCTCCTCCTGGTGATGATCATAAAATATAAAACAATTTTATTATTAATAATTTCGACGACCACCATCTTCAGCAGATAAAATTTGTAAGGCTACAAGAGTAGTGCGTATTGATTATCGCCTCGTACTCAATATTGATTAATGAACCACTCAGAACATTAGAACGTCAAAAGACGTAAATATGATAATAGCGGTCAAGACATTAGAACGTCTTTTCACGTAAACGCGCGAGATTTTACAAAAATCGATTTATTTCCATCACTAGTATACGGATTGCCATGATTTAAAAAACAGAGTATCGATAATGAATAACGCTACGCGTCTGTATTCAAGAATATCTATGGAATGTAGAGGTGCATTATCTAAGTCGATTGGATCTGTCATCTTTTTCGTTCATAATTTATTGCGTTTCTAAATAATTTATTAAAAATATTTTAGTTTGGACGGTTAATATTTTGAGGTGACTAATAGTTTTTAATTATATTTCTTCAATATATAAAGTGTTATTTCTTTATGATACTCAGAAAAAAGTACATTTTTCACAGCTTTGAAATAATGGTCAGCGATTTTTACATATTTTTGACGTTTTCAGAAAATGTATATTTAGAAACGCAAATATTTACGTACAACAATACAATACGATAGTGAATTTCATAATCTTTCCAAAACATTTTTTAGAATGAGGCTACGTTTCCCAAAACGTGAGTTATGAAGCTTTTAACAAAACTCGTAAATATCACAAAAATTTTCACGTTTTGACAGTTCGCAAAGGGACACAAAGTAAATAATAGTCTTTGTCCGAGAGGTTTTAAACGATAACTTTCAACCGAATCTAAAAAATCACATAATTTGCAAGACCTTGGTATAATATTTTAAAATTATTTTTTCTTTTGTATCTCGTTTAAATGTTCAAAACAAAATACAAATAAAGAATTTAAGATGTCAATATTTCGGAGCGCATTTGAGTTTAATAATGTATGGTGTTGCCGTGATATTTAGGTATCGTCCATTCTTAGATTTTTTTTCATTTCTACCAACTTTCGTATTAATTATTTGCCTAAAGTAACCTGTAATACTTGTTCCTTTGCAGAGCCCGCCCTTCGCTCATCACCCAAAGAGTAAGTTTTAAAATGAGTATTGATACATATTGATCCTATGCGGTAGACAGAAGTCACAAGTCAATGTCGCGTCATTGCGCATTGTGTAGAAAGCCATGCCACTGTTTGTGTAATACAAAATAAACCCATTTGAAACCGAATTTACACTGTTTTCTGTCAATAATGTTGCTATTGCAGTTGGTATTGGTAAAATTAATTTGAAAACACACACAGAATTTGTGTTCAGGTATATTTACATTCTTTATTTTCTGGAAAAATTTGTTAATTTGAAAAAAATGAATTAGTGTAATTATAAAGCAGGTCAGATTGTTTCAAAATACATAAAAAGTCATCCTAACATCACGTGGCCAAGTGTGCGCATTATGAAATAGTGACGAAACAGCAGAACTGTTTTAATGTTTCAGCAAAGATTCATTTTTCTAATGTGAAATTTTCGGGTTTATTAATTATTATTATTATTTTATTTTTTTCCCACGTCATGGAATAAAAATTATTATTATTATTAATAAAGGAGGTAGGAATTTAAATAACTATACGCAAATCTTATGATTTCAGAGAAAATTTTGGTTTTGATTCAAAAGTAGAGAAGTTTGTAAAAATAAGCTTTTAGGCGAGGAGTCTACTGTTCACAGAACTACTAGTTTATGTACCAGACCAAACAGGAGAGAAACAAAGAATTTCTCGATTTCATTTGATTCTTCTGGAATGGGAATGGATGAATCGGGGAATCAATTCCTTTTTGTAACAATGAAATATGTATAACAAGAAGGGCCAAGGAAGTGAGGGGGAGAGGGGCTGGCTCGTTCGTGAACCTTTGTTCAATCGAACCGGTTCACTGAACTGGATCTTTACGGAGAGCTGGAACTAGTGATCCGGCTCGCTAAACTGAGCCGCTTCACCCACTTGACTGCTATTATGAAACAGTGACGAGACAGCAGGACTGTTTTGAACGGTGAAGAAACAAACTGGATTTTGAAACAGTAACAAAAGTCATATGAGAAGTCACTTGGTTCATTTTTGACCTCAAACGTAAACGTTTGAATATGCGTTTAGATACAAAATAAATTTGAGTAATCTATAATGTAATTATTTTCGTATTTATTAAACCACTAGCTGACAAGTACCCGGCATTTGCTCGACTTTTCTCTACATTCTGTAAATATTTATTTATTTATTGTTTGTTTGTAAATATTACATAATACAATTAATGAACTTAAAATGTCCAACTAGGCGATTGCCCGTTTTAGGACATTCCAATATGATAATGTTTTTACATGTAAATTATAGTGTTGACTATTCTGTTGTTAAAATAATACATATGTATATACATATTCTAGAATACTTTCAGTTATACCATGACATATTTTAATATTGTTTAGCTGACATAATAAACTAAAGAAATATTAATAGATAAAAACAAGAAAATGAATTTGAAAATGAAACTGAATTGAAGAAATTCTGTTGGTAAAGTAATACAAATGTATATTCATAATCTAGTATACATTCAGTTATACCACGACATTTTTTTTTTTTTTTTTTTACTATTGTTTAGCTGATATAATAAACTAAAGAAATATTAATAGATAAAACAAGGAAATGATAAATAAAAAAATGAAAAAATTAAAAAATGAAAGTAAAGAAGGAACTTTTCATTTAAGGAAAAATATCACGAAGAAATATAATATGGATGTTTTGTTTATTCAAACCTTCCGGAAGAAATTCTCTAAATGATAGCATATTTTAGAAGAACTAAGTGCATAAACAGACATACACGGATAGCGACTTTGTTTTTTACTGGTTAGTGATTTGTATAATAAGTATGAATGTTCAAGATTTGGGATATAATCAGCTATTATAATAATCAATGTCAAGAATGATAATATTCTTCTGCATGGCTCCTATATCATATTTTACTGCATCTAAACTATTTACTTTAGATATCTTATAGTGTTAGCTAACATATGCATTATTTTAGTAAAAATTATTATTTCTTATCCATAAGTATCATTGAATCGCTGACAGCCCTGAATTGTTCATGCCAAGTTGCGATGCCAACTCAGCTCTTCCGAGTACAATTAATTTTGTGGGTAACAATAAACTCACTACTGACTATTATCATAGACACCTCATACTTCGACTTATGACGGGTCTTATACAAGCCTAGTATAAATTAGTTCAACTATTATTACACTGGTATATATTTTTTTTGAATTATGCATTGTCTTGATATTATTAATTATTAATAACTGCATCACTTGTAATAGTGTTTTTGTTCTTGAATTTATTGCTATTATTATCCTGTTTACCACAGTACGCTTGTAATTCGATTACCCCTGTATTGTAAAAGCCATTTTATGGCGTTTGAATTGAATAAATATGTCTGACGGTGAGTTAATGCTAGTTTCACACGGGCACTATGATGATATTCTCGTAACTAGTATGTGGACTTGACCTATTTCACCATGGTGAAACATATTTTTAAATGTTTATGTTTAGAAGACTAACATATAATTTAGTGTATTAATAGTTTATTGTTACGATACATATCACTTCGGCATGTTTGACGTAGATCTGGCTGTCCACTGCCAGTTGTCCCGCTCCACGGGCAGTACAGCGTCTCTGAGCGCGAGAAGTCCATCGTTCCCGGAGAGAGGGTTCCCGCATACACGGTGCTGACTTACTCCTGTGATGAAGACTTAGTCATCTCGGAAAAGAATTCCGTTTGTGGACAAGACGATAAGTGGTCCAAATCACCGGTGTGCAGCAGTAAGTCACTTCTTATTTTGGTTCATCGATCAATCATCAATAGAACTGTTTATTTTCCACAATTATTATAAATATATATTTATGCCTTTTTATTTGGAAATCAATCATTGTGTGTTGTGTTTTATAACCTGGTGTGTCTGTGTGTCTATAGGTAGCAACTGCACCATGGAAGATACGGGGATAGCAGGAGTATGCAAACCATTCGCCAACTGCCAGTCAGCAAAGGAGGTCAACAGTAAAGGAATTCGGCCACAGGTTCCAACTCCATTTCTTTATGTGACATTCTTTACTGTTTGAAATCAATCTGCTTTCCGGCCATTTGACTTAAATCTTGGTACTTATAAATAAAATATTTGCAAAAATTTTGAAAAAATAATGATAAATAGACAAGCAGGTACAAGAAGACATATGAATGTGCGTGTTGCGTGTATTGGAAGTCAATAGTAGATGTGCGGTTGCGTGCATTGGATACTCAATAGTTGATTTGCAGCTGTGTGCATTAGATGCTTAATAGTTATTGTGTGGTTGGTTCACAGAAGTGTAACGAAGATTTGGTGTGCTGCGCCGAGCCTGTCTGTCCGCCGCTGCCAGAGGGAATGGTCACCCAGACAATTAGTGGTTCGAGAGCGGCACATTGTGAGTTTCACAAAACCTTCATTATGTCCCCACTAAACCTTAAATTATCACCTCTCAATAGCTCATTGATTAGAGTGTTCCCCAGTTGCGAGTTTTGTTTAGTTTCATATTTCGTTTAGATTATATTTATATTAATTTCTTCTTCAATGATTAGATAATATTACATTAATGTGTATAACTTAAAGTTATTCCAATTAATTGAAATATTTATCACCCCAAACACCAAGGTTATCTACAGGAAGTTACTTTCTAATGATAAGAACTAAGGTACTAAAGAGATTTCATGTTTACTTAATAAATAATGTAATACACCTACTGATACACTGTTATGGTTTGTACGTTGAAGCATGACTCTCCCCTACTAGCACAGATCCCATCAACTATGCAAGAAGGGAGAAGTTTCCATTCTGTCCGAGTTGGGACGGGATGAAGGGCAACACATGTAATGCTCACTTCAGTTTCTTATTGGATAAAGTTGTGAGGCTGGCAGAGTATCGAAGCCAAGAGGAACTACCTGCATCTGCTTTATTAGGATTATCTTCCACTGGGATGAGTTAGTCAGTCCATTGAATAACTGTGCTCTCAAACTGTTTCCTCTACAGACTGCGTAGGGCTCGCTGAGAGGCTGCACCCCTGCCAGCGCACTGCTATCGGCTGGACACGAGGGGATTTATGTCCAGCTATAGGGGACACCAGCGTAGTACACAACAAAACACTTATGAACTCTACCACAGAGGCCCCGCACATAGTAAGTTACAGACATTATTACAAACTGTTTCCTCTACAGACTGCATAGAGCTGACTGAGAGTCTGCACTCTTCCCAGTGCACTAGTATCGGCGTTGCAACTGTTGCGAGCTGTCAAGTCGGAGTAATCTATATTACTCTTAGTCTAGTGTCACAGAGCTACCACCAATAATTATAATATGTATTTGCAAATTGTATAGCGCCGTTTTTGTTAAATATCACCTCCCTGTAGACTTATATTTTTACATCCCAACTATGTAAATAATTAACTATCCATCACGCCGATTCAACACAGGGTAAGACAGAGAGGATAGACAGCCGCACAACCGAATCAAGTTAATGATTCAATGGATTGTGCCATGTTTTCCTCGGGTGTCCCCGACTTCTTCTGTCACAAACTTCTCGTCATCTGTTCTCCTTACAATGCTTTGTGTGTGTATCTGCTCTACATGTCCAAAACATCTGCCCTTTGACCTAGTAGGTGCCCAATACCAACTGTAGATACTCTATAATGAGTAATAACTTAAGGATAACAGATTCCCTTTGTTCAGCTCATCGGTCAATAACATAAAACTATATATTATGTACAATGCATTACCAGTGAGTGTAATAATGTACATACGTAATATCTAGTCCCAACTGGTCCCACACGTCTGGAGCCAGGGAGACTACGGCTCCCCAATCGAGGTATGTTGTGAGGCTGAAGGTGGTGGATAGAGGAAAGAGATGGGAAGAGGAAGGTGGGGAAGTACCAGGCTATTCAGATATGGTCACCAAACACGGCCAAAGCCATTTCAAGTAACGTTTCAATTCTGAATTGTGGTCTTAGACCAAGGCGATACTGAAAGTATCTCCTGGAACGTGCTGCAAATATACTACATATTATTTTAAATGCTTGCTAGTCAAGAGCCTTACCCCGTCGACCACGGAGGCCATCAATTTAATTAATTCTACAATCCTCTTAATATTGTTTGGTAAAACTCACACTTTACCAAAATCTACACATCTGCCCCGATGATGGATACTGTAACGCTGTCCGAAACGTTGGCTAAAGAAGAACGGCAAAATTAAAATTAATGCCGTGAAAATCTCAAATGGTGTTGTAAAAATTATAATCCTACGAACTGCACTCGTACCAGCCACACAACATACTCCATATTGGAGATGCCGTAGTCCCACTGGTTCCGGGCAGCTGGAATCTTGTGTGTTAACGATGTAAAAAGAAATAATTCAAAAGGGAAAATGAGATATTGCTTTTCTAGCAATTTAAAAGAACACTTGCTCAGAGAATAATATGAAGAGTGCTTCTGTTCCCAGGGACGGTTTGGTACTGGCGAGAGAGGCAACATCAGCTGGTGGACGATGGGGGTGACCTTACTGAGCGATCGGTGGCTGGTAACGTCTGTACACGCCATTGAAATCATTGGGTGAGTTTATTGTTTTATTATTTTTAAATTCAAATGGTCTTTTAACCCATTGGCCTCAAACGACGCCGTCCAGGCGTGTGTACGGCGAAGTGTCTTAAAATCAAACGACGCCGTCCCGGCGGGTCTGATGTCTGTCGGCTTAAAAACGAAAAAGGGATAGATTATTGAAATCTGTGTTTAAAATTTTAAATGCCAATCGCTCTGTAGATAAATAAGCATTTATTTCGTAGTAATTGGCAGGACTCCGTTGGTACAATTTTTTCCTGATATTTACGATTGAAATTTTGTTATATTTCAGCTTCATTGAATTATTTCAAAATGGCGTGTGGTTCGGGGATTGACAAGCTTGTTTGTAAAACGCATGGTGGGCGGCTAACAAGAGCCCAAATGGCAAACAATATATATTATGGTAATAAGTATGATTAATGTACAACTTTTCTTAATCCAATTATAAAAAAATGAAGAAAAAAATTGGTTTTTGAAAAAAAAAATTTTTCATATCCCCGTTTAATCATATTATTATTATTTTTTAAACAATGCATATATTTTTTACATACCTTGATTCAAGGCACAAGTAAATTAAAAAAGATTGTTTCGTTCGCATGTTTAGTTTAAAAGTTATGTAAGATTTAGTACACCACTGCACTTAAAACTTTTGGTACAAAATTAATTCGAATGTGAAGGACAATTTTTTAGCCAAACAATTCGGAGGCCAATGGGTTAAATAACCATCAAAGTGATGAGCTAAATAAATGTATGTTTTGGTTTGATATTTTAATAAAATATTGCATAAAAATGGATCTGGAATTAGATTAAACAACTTAGAAGCCCTTGAAATAAAAAAAAGCAGTTAATAATAAAAGCAGTTAATTTAATAAGATGAACGACTGACCCCTTTTTCATTTGCGTGTTAGAGTGAGAAAGGTTTAAATCTCCTGTTTAGGGAAATGTTCTAGATTTTTCAATAAATTCGACAAATTAATAAATCTGCTGAAAAGTTCAAATTTTTTTATTTACAACAATCTAATCACTAAACCCTTAATTTTAGAAATTAATAACGACTTGAAACGGCATTTGCTGTGTAAAATTATCAGATCTGAATAGCCAGGTACTTCCTCTCATCACTCTTTTCAGTATCTCTTGGTACTCTTGTGCATGTACAGCTTGTGTGCCCTACAACACCGAGCAGAGAGTTTACCAGTACAGAGCAAAGACCTCCACAATTAGAGACCTTAAATTTAAATTTCGGGGAGTTGGCGAAAAGGATCAGGATATCAAGCCAAGAACAAAACTCATTAAAAAATATTCAGGTGATGTACTGATTGTATTAGAAGCATATAAGAGGAAATAATATTTGCTTAAAGTGATGTTAATTTATCAAGTAAAATTAAATAATGTGCGACTATCACCACTCCTTTTGTTTCAGATTCGGGAAAATAAAGTTTGTTGGACTGGGCTGGAACTTCAATCCGCTGAGTGCAGATGAGATCTACGATGTAGTTAAAATAGTCCTCCATCCAGAGTTCAACTCCACTACCTCCCTAGTGTACAACAACATTGCTCTGATGAAGGTAGACAGACAGTAAGCACTTTTCATAATCGTTTTATATATTAGCAAAAAACCACGCAAAAGATTACTAAAAATGTTTTGATAAACCGCCAAGTGTGTGCACGCCAAAAAAATTGCTCCACTAAAATCTTTTTAAATTCATAGTTTATAAATCGAAATAATCACAAAGATATCGATTAATATAAAAATGTAAAAGAATAGTGTACTTTCTACTACTTTAATCAATCTAAACGCCCTCGAAATACTCTTTTTAAGGAATTTAAAAATATGTGCAGTGATCAATGCTAGTTATTGTCGCAAAATAACTAACAGAATACCATACCTGTCAGTTTAAAAGCTCGTAGCACTTAATATACGAACATTATCACGCTCCCTGATAAGTGGGCCGTAGCCTGGAGAATAACGTCGATAGCGTCTCCCGTTCCGGTAGCGGTCACAGTTCTCAAGGAGCGGAGTTCACTCCTCGGTGAAAGCAATTGTTTTTATTTTTTATTAAATTATAATAAGACGATCGACTCGCTAACTTTCAACGTATAACGCCATCTAGTGAGAAATGTGCACAATACGTCCGATTTAATTCTACAACACCGTGCAAACAAAAATTCTACGATGACGGTAGCGAACTATCTAGATGAACTTAAAAATGAAGTTTCCAAAATTCAAACAGTCAAGGATCAAAAAACAAAAAATACTATAGAACTCATAATAACGAAGTTAAAAGATGCAATTAAAACAGAAAATCTTTCGAATGAAAAAACATACACTTAGTAAGACACCACTTTATTTTTGAATCAATAACGATAGCCAACCGGGTTTCGCTTGTCTCAAGCTTCATCAGGGCTAAATGTCAACTAAAGCTAATTAGATACAGGCACATATAAATATAGGTAAATGAAAACAATGAGTGAAAGAGATACAAAACAGATAGAAAGAGATGCAAATAGAAAAGGTGGAGACAAATTATTAAGGATGATGAGGAGGGAGGGGGGGGGGGGAAGGAAATAACAGTTTCAGCGGCGGAATAAATTTAATATGGGACTATCAGATAAATTAATTTGGTTATTTATTATATTTAAATTATTATTAACTGCTTTTTTATTTCAAGGGCTTCTAAGTTGTTTAATCTAATTCCAGATCCATTTTTATGCAATATTTTAGTTCCAGAGATTTTATCGAATGAATGATTAGATTCTATTAAATGATTCCCGAATTCTGAAAAGGCATTATTGTTTAAACATCGTATATGTTCTTTTACTCTTAAATTGACATTCCGGGCCGTTTTTCCGATATAAAAAGCAGAACAATCATTACAATTAAGTTTATATATGCCCGAGTGGCTTAGTTTGTCGTCTTTATCTTTAGTATTAATTAAATATTTACCTAAATTATTATTAGTGTAAAAAGCGGGTTTTATTTCAGATGGGAATTTTTTAACGCTTAAAGAAGAAAAGTTATTTGTATACAGAACTCTACGCCATTGGAATGTTTGATTTATGTTTATATTATTAGGGTTATAAGATTTGTTAAATAGGAATTTATAAGCTTGGGACAAGCGAAACCCGGTTGGCTATCGTTATTGATTCAAAAATAAAGTGGTGTCTTACTAAGTGTATGTTTTTTCATTCAATATGTCTCACCCCAAAGTATTTGCTTCCTTCGAAAAGAAAATCTTTCATTACAAGACAAAATTATCAGATTACAAGAAAATATAATCAACAGTGACAGAAAATATATCGGTAATTTAGAAAACATTAAACATGATATTAGAAAAATAATCTTACCTGAAACCTATGCAGAAAAGGTAAATAAACACGAACCAGTTGTTATCATAAAACCGAAAAAGAAGGATCAGGAAAATAATGAAACAAAGAGTGAAATAAAAGTCAATATTGACCCAGCAAATTTTGGAGTTACTGGCATGACAAATTTTAAGGATGGAGGGGTTATAGTAGAATTTAAAAATGCCACAGATATTAACAAGGTTCATGATGACGTGATAGCCAAACTGGGAGATAAATATGAGGTAAAGATTCCTCAAACAAAAAACCCATCCGTCAAAATTATTGGTTTATCTGAAAAATACAGTTTTGAAGAAATAGAGAGAAAAATAAAAACTCAAAATGAGTCCATCTGTGAACTAAGCTCAAAAATAAAGGTGACATAATATATGAAAGAAATAAAAAACCGAAGAAATCAAACAACTTTTACTATATATGCTGACGTCGACGGAAAGACCTACGACAGAATGTTAAATGCAGAAAAAATAAATATTGGATGGGACAGATGCAGGGTCTTTGACAATTTAAATATCATGAGATGTTTTAAATGTAATGGGTTCAACCACAAGGCTATGGATTGCAGAAACCTAAAATCTTGTCCAAAATGCGCAAAAAATCATGACGTAAAAGATTGCACGGATGAGGATATTCAGTGCATCAATTGTATAATGACAAGTCAAAGATTACGACTGAAACTAAATTGTAGTCACTCAGCCATGAGTAAGGAATGCCCAATTTATAAAAGAAAACTAGAAGCAAAAATGAGCAGAATTTCTTTTTTATAAACAAAAGTTACGAGAAAGATGAAATTATATACTTGAACATACAAAGCATGATAGCACATTACGAAGAGGTCAAGATACTTTTAGAAGAGAAGAAACCTTTTATGCTTATGATGAGTGAAACACGTGTGACTGAAGATATCCAAGATAGTGAAATTATATTTGATCATTATAATACCATCCGTTGTGACTCGCATAGCAGACATACAGGAGGAGTGATGATTCTCTTAAGTAATAAAGTTCCATATGAAGTGATATCAAATCACCAACATGAAAAACATTGTTGGATTTTACCCATCAGCATTAAATCAGGAATCAAGAAAGGTGTATATACTGTTATTTATAGATCACCAAACACAAGTAAATGCGACTTCTTAACATATTTTCATAGATGGAGTATGGAAAATTTGCAAGATGAAAATATTAACATTATAGTTGGAGATTTCAATACAAATTTTAAAGCAAATGCTGACATATACACAAAAAAACTGAAATCTATTATTCAAACTGCAGGTATGAAACAATTAGTTAAAGATTTCAAACGAATTACTGATACCTCTAAAACATTGATTGATCTGGTAATCTCAAATAAATTTAACCTATGTGTTAATGTATTAGATAAACCTAAAATTACTGACCATAATATGATTCAAATTCTAATAAATGACAGAGAAAACTACAACTCCAGTAAAGAAACACAAGTAATAACATTTAAAAATTACAGAAGATACAATAAGGAACTCTTCATTCAGACCTTAGAGACTATTGATTGGAATGAAATAAATCAAATGGAATATAACAAAAAAGCTGACCAGATGATATTAAACATTAAAAAATCCATTGATGAAGTAGTTCCAGAACAGAAGATACGTAAAGGAAACAATAATAAATGGTTCACAAAAGAACTACGCACAATGAGCACGATAGAGATACATTTTACAAGAGAGCACGCCTTACTAATAGTACTATGGATTGGAATAACTACAAAAAATTGAGAAATAAATACTCTAAAGACATAAAAAGAACGCATAATGAGTACATAAAAAATAAAATAAACTCGGAAGAAGAGGATCCCAAAAAAATTTGGAAAAGCATTAAAGAATTAGTACATGGAGATAACAAAAACGACATAAAAATAGTGAACTTCCCAAAAGATATAAACGAAGAAAACATGGCTAATAGCTTTAATAAATATTTCATAGAAAGCATCACTCAAATTAACAAATTAATACCTAACATTGTTTTCAACCCCACAAATGATAATAACAACTCAAACAAAGAATTATTGGTCTTCAGAAAAATAACTGCAGAATATTTATTTAACATTTTAAACAAAATTAAATCAAAAAATAGTTCAGATGGATTAACTATTAGTTTAATAAAAGATGCTTTTCCAGTAATTGGATCTACTCTATTAAATATTATTAATCAGACATTTGAAGAGGGAAAATTTCCAGTCATGGAAACTATCTACCACTATACCGGTTCCAAAGGTTAAAAATACCAGAAAATGTGAAGAATTTCGACCAATAAACACCTTACCGAAATATGAACAGATACTTGAAGTGATAATAAAAGAACAAATATTGCAATACTTAGATGAACACAATATTTTATACCAAGAACAATCGGGATTCAGATGTAATAATTCTTGTGAAACAGCGATAAATGTAATTGTTGAAGAGTGGAAAGAAGGAATGAATAGTAATAAATTTATCTTATGAATTTATCTTTTTATTATTAGCAATATTCTTGGATTTTCAAAGGGCATTCGAAACTATAGATCGAGAAATATTGATAAGAAAGCTTGAAGAAATTGGGTTCTCAACTGTAGCCACTAAATTAATAAAAGAGTATTTGAAAGACCGAATACAGGTAACAAAAATTAATAATCAATTTTCAAAACCAATGGAAAATAAATTAGGAGTACCACAGGGATCAGTCCTTGGACCTCTATTGTTCATACTCTATATTAATGACATGGTGATAATATTTTAAAAATGCAAAGTACGACTATTTGCCGATGATACACTAATATATATAATTGGAAAAAACTATGAAGAACTAATAAATATTTTAAATAATGAATTAGATAATGTATCAAGATGGCTAAAAATAAATAAGCTTAAATTAAATACAAAAAAAAAACAAAATGTATGGTAATTGGTTATAAGAAGATATCCAGTGAAAGCAAAATCAAAATTGATGGTGAAATTATTGAAAATGTTACCGATATAAAATACTTAGGAGTAATAATAGATTCCAAACTCAACTTTAACAAACATGCGGAATATACCCAAAAGAAAATTGGAAAAAAGGTATCTTTTTTGGGAAGAATTCGCCAAAAACTGTCCGAAAAAACTGCAATCACCATTTATAACTCCATTATTGCTCCACATTTTAATTACTGCTCAACTATCCTTTTCCTGTGTAACGACCGAGAGCAAAATAAATTTCAAATTCTCCAAAATAGGGCAATGAGAACAATACTCAGACGAAATAGATATTCAAAAGTAAATAAAATGTTAAACGAACTAAATTGGCTAACGGTGAAACAGATGTTGACCTTGAACACGATGATATTTTTACACAAAATAGTAAACAACCTGCTACCCAAATATTTTTCGAATAAAATTGTATACAACAAGGACATACACCAACATAAAACTAGGACGTGCAATGAAATCAGGCTACCAAAAAAGGACAAGGCGAATACACAGAACAGTATATTCTATAAAGGGATGAAATACTATAACGCGCTGCCGGAAAACCTAAAGACTACCCCAATTGAAAAATTCAAGATGTTGTGTAGAAGCCACATAAAACAAGAAAAAACATAGAATATTAATATGTAAAAATTAATTAGTCATTTGTAAACTTTAATGTACAAATTACTAAAATAAAATTAATTTTAAAAAAAAAAAATAAATAAAATAAAATAATAAGTCTTAGGACCGAGTGTTGTCCGGAAGTTAACTTTAACATCTGAGCTATCTCCACAATCTTCAGATCTACCACATTTCTTCGATACGTTTCATCAAAACATTTATTTTATCAACATAACACTTCTTGTGATAATTTCACCGGGTTGGTGTTAAAAAGCGTTAAATTCTGTCGTTGGTAGTAGTGGCGGTCGGTGACTTTTCGAAGAAGGGATGCTGGACATCAAATGTTTATACTCGTACTTACTGACGCTAGCCCACGAACAAGATGTAATTAGGTACCGTCTTAAATTATCTCCATAAATCCATTAAGCTCCGTAACTCAATATTTCCAGTATCCAGAATAAATTTTTTCCGCAAATGGTCGACACACAAAACTTTTTCGCTTAAATGATTCAATTATACAACCACACAATTCACTATTATCATTTAGAACACGTTGGCGAAGTATCCATCTTATTTTGGGAATGCATTTTTATTTATTTAAGTTATGATTAAAAAGTAAATCGCAGGTTAATAATATCCAATAAGAATTCGACTTCAGTATTCAAGCTCAAAGCAAACTGTCAAAGTAGGGCGCGCATACAATCCAATGGATTAGTAATAGAGTATACCATTCTGTGCATTATACAAATGAGCATTAAAGACGGTTTTTGTACGTTGGATGCTGTCATTAATATCGTATAAAGTTGACGAAGATATTGGCTTGCGGGTCTCAGTACGCATGCGCCGAAAGAACGTACGTTCTAGCATATAGGAAGCGATTTACAATTCGCTTCTATACCACAGTATTGCTTGTATAAATGTGTTTTACGCTTTTCACAGTATTTGAGAATGAATGTGTATTTAGAATCGCCCGTGCTGTTTGTACCGTGTCGTTCGTTGTGCGTACACAGAAACAGGACGATAATATGCACAATATCTTATAATAATAATATTTGTATGATTTTTTAATTTTTTGTAAAAAAAATCACATTAAGGTCACTGTAGAAATATTAAAATATTCAAATTGCAGTATTGCTGTTTACGGGTAGAAGTCCAATACCTGGTTGATAGGTAATGTTCCTAAAGTAGTACCCACTGATACTAATTGCATGACATACCTGTCCAAAGTGACCCATACAAAAGGGTAATTTCATCCAACGCCGGTTCCCTATTACTGAGAGATATAGATTTCATACACAGCCCAGCCACACCAGTATTCCCAGTGGTCGGCCAAACACAGGCAGGCTACGGCCGGTGCTACTGCTAGCAGGGCTGCCCGGGTTCACGGGGTGAAGCTTGTCTAGGTATTGGCGGCGGGTGCGTGGTGCGTTCAGTTGCGTGGCAGGCCGTGTCGGGAGAGACTGGTTGAGGGAGACCTTTTGACCTCTCCAATCTCTTTGGACTGCCTCGACCCGTCGCCTTGCACCACCTTCGTAGGGATGGATCAAACGTCCATCAATTCCGGACCACATATTCCTACCCACCCCTCTCATACCTTTTTCCTTCTCAGTACTTCCTGTCCATCCTTATCTTGATAAGACCCTCCACGTGGTATCCCCAAAGATAACTTAAGCCTCCTGTGTGGACCAGCCGGAGAAATGAACATTTTATAAAGATCATCAATCTTTCACTTTTGCATATTTGACGCATTTTGCATTTTATCTCGCCTATCACCAAGTTGCCGGTTCCTTAGTTGGTACTGCAGTTAGTTCAGAAATTCTTTTACTGGCACGGGAAGCATATAATGGCACAGATTACGCCAAGCGTTATAATCACTATTATAATATTGATTTGACGCTGTCCTAGTTCTTGTATGTTCAATAGATCTTTTTTTGCAAAACTGAGTTATGAATGCCAATATGTTCATTAGCCTATTGCGCGTTAATGAAGCTAAAAAAAAACATATTTTTTGGGTTTTAAGTGACATTTTAAGCATTCTTCGAGTGCCAATATCCACTCACGGAATAATGTTTCAGTTCTTATTTGTTCAATCTCCTGGATATTGAACATTCAAACACTCAAAGTTATGAATATAATATTTTTTAAAAAGTTCATAGATATTTGTTCAACATCCCGCAGAAGATTGAGGTCTTGAATGTTCAATCTCCACTGTCAACCAATCAGGAGCCGGCTTGTTAAAATGTGCGGCCATGTTGATTTTTAGTTGTTGTCTAACAACAAAACTGTTCCACTAAAAATACGTTTAATTGCGAATATATACTGTTATTGAACTAAAAAATGACTTCACCGACTCCAGAATCAATAAACCTTAGAACAGTAGCTCAAATAGAAAGGTAAGTCTTAAAATTATGTCATTTATAGGCTTTTTCACCATATTTTACATGTACTTCTTGAATTTGCTAGGCAAATATACAGTATGCTTCATTTATTATTTATTTATTCAATTATTTATTTACAAACTTAGGACTTTTACCTAAAATGAGTATTAATAAATTATATTAGTGCATTAAAACTTATTTTTATTAAAAAAATACAACAAAAGAGCCAGTACATGGAAATATGCAAGAAGTCAACTGTCCTCATAGTCTGATTGAAAGACATCTACGACACATATTTAGTCCGTTATCACTATTGAGATCGCTGATGAAAACGAAGTCCAAATATTTCAATTGTGAATTCATTCAATTAAAAGTTTCTGTTTTTTTGTTTTTTTTAATCACATAAAAACAATAAACATATTCTTATGTAGGAACTACAATAAAACCAACTAGGCAAACGACTAACAACAATAAATGTAATGTTAAATAGCGCACACCCATAACCCAAATCGCGGGATATTATAATTTTAGGATTTAAAGAGCTGAAAGTATTTAATAAAAATAATATTTTACTCACGATAATCAACATAAATAATAAGCTCACGGCAAATAAGACCTTCCGAAAGAAAAAAAAATCTTTCTAAAGTAAGTAAACTTTAAAAATTAAATTTATCAAATGCAGGTAAAAAACAATAAAAAAAACAAATTTTCAACTGAAAATTGAACTTTAATAATTTTACCCATCCCTCGGGATTTTTTTATGGAATACCGCACACAGTCTCAACTGCTCCCAACCATCTGGAGCCAGTGAGACTATTTAATCCCCAATTGGGGTATATTAGTATATTGTGAGGCTGAAGGTAGTGTGGAGGGGAAGGAGATGGAGAGGAGAAAGAGAGGAAGGAGGATGAAGGAGAAGAGAGATGGTATGTGAGTACCTATTCAGATCTGGTCACCAAACACGGCTAAAGCCATTTCAATTCTTATGGTGGTCTTTACACCATATCTTCCTCTCTGAAACATGCCGCAAATAGACTATATGTTATTTTAAATTAATAATTTGTGAAAATAACATAAATGAGTCAAAATTAATTTCTTCCTCTCATAAATTAATCAAATAAAATTTACTTGCGCACGCCGGGATTTGAATCCGCGACCTCCGGATTTCTAGTCAAGAGTACCCCTAGACCACGGAGGCCGTAATACGTACGATATAAGAATATTTCACATCACGCATGCACCGACAACCGATAATAGTTTATTAGCGGTAGGTACCTTTGTACTTGTGCATTGTTTTCAAACTTCCAAAATATAGGATGATTTATATAGAGCAGTTTTTGTGAAAAATCAACTGAAGGACTCTGTTTGTATATTTTAAAGTAATACTTTAAGTCAACTTAGTAGTTGATAAAAGATAAAAGTAAAGTATTTGAAATCTGAAAATCACCCTGTATATACAATTTACCACTAATTGGCTAATTGAACAAAAAATATCTCAAACTTATGGGAGCCGAATTGTTCAATCTCCAGACGATATGTTCAATATCCAAAATAATCATTCATAATTTTCAAGCCATGTTCAACGTCCACCTTTAAAGTCATAATATGGGCATATTATAGCTTCAAGCTTCGAAAAATGATCTTTAATAATTTCCTGTTACACATATGTATTAAACTAAATGACCAAAATCGAGAATTGTTTAGAATTTGCCTGTAAAAACAAAAAAAAAACGTCTCCTGTAAAATTTGCTAAATGGTCTATTGAACATACAAGAACTAAGGCAGCGAGGAGAAATAAAATTACAAGAAATCGTAAACAAATTCAAACTTAAATTACGAAAATACGTGATTGATTCATTCTAAAAATGTAGTTTTTATATTTTTAATAATACATATGTATGAGAATTGTATTTGACAAAGATTACTATGTTCCCATATAAAATCATCAAATAAATAAATCCAAGAATACTATTATCAATGCCCTGATTGTCTCGATGGAGTCCCCCTCAGTAGTTAGTCCCCTTAGGGAACCATCAAACATCTCCACATTTAGACAATCTTATTTATAACCATTTTTGTGGATTGTAGGATCCAATTCACAAGCAGAATTTTCCCGGCTTGTCTCCACACGGGCACCCCTCTCCCCAGCAGTGGACTGATCAGCACTAGATGGGATGACACATTGAAGGATTGGATTAAAGTAAGTATTTATATCCCTGCCTCGATGATGAAGAAACTATTATATTATTTACATTTCTTAAATAGGATCACACCGTACTTTGCTCTTATGTACTTACACACTTTCACATTCAATATAAAAACAATTCTTGTTATTGAGAAGACGTAGCACGATCAAGTGAATAAAATACTTATGTCGGGTCACGTCAACATGTATGAATGTGAATGAAGCAAAAAGTATGTGCTGAGACATTTGGCGGTCTATTCTCTCTGCCTACTCCTAATGTGTTGCAGGATGTTTTTTATAAATGTACACTGAAATACGAAACAAAGAATCGTTGCAGAAATCGTTTATAAGGAGAAAACGCCAAGCTTTATATTCAAATCCCGAAGTTAACCACAGGATAATTGAAATGCACACTTCTATGAAACCAAAGGTTCTGACCACAATTTGATAAAAATTTATGATAGTTTGAGAATTTCTTTTGAATCATTTTTATGTGGAATGACAAAATATGGCTGAGCTGACATCGCGTTTGGGTCCCACCCAGGCGTAGTGTGTTCAGTTCCTTGGCTGGCTAAGTCCTCCATCATAACACAACATTTTCCACCTACTGTGGTGGTAGTAGGAGATTTTCAATTATTGTCAGGTTATTCGTAACCCGGGAATTTCTTTAAAAAAAAAGAAGAGTTGTTTGACTTTTGGGATTGTAAGCCGTAATATGCTTCATCCAAAGTTTTGGATAGCCTTGCAGTGTCCAGCTTCAGAGAACAGATATATGTTTGTAGATTAGGCGACTATTTGAGTACAACCTAAAGAGGTGTAATGAGTGCGTGACTGAAATAAAAGCCTAAAGCTGGATATCGTTGATAAGTGTTGAGTGCAACTTGTCGTCCCTGTTAATATTAATTAATTTAGTGTTTCTATCGCCTCTCACTTACTGGTTACTAGGTGAGCTCGGCCTGCAGAGTTAGAGTGCCCACAAATGTTTTCGTGTATCCATATCGTCTTTTACCTTCCAAAAAATCAAATGACGCAACACTTTTGGTCCTTACGAAAGGTATTTAAAATTTATTTTTAAATTGTTTTAAATCTCTTTCACCCGAAATAAAATAAATTTCTTTTACATCGACACGCAAAAAACATAGTTCCACTGGTTTACATCAGGGGTCGGGAACCTACAGCCCGCAATACGGTCTGCATAGTTCCACTGGTTTACATCAGGGGTCGGGAACCTACAGCCCGCAATACGGCCTGCATAGTTCCACTGGTTTACATCAGGGGTCAGGAACCTACAGCCCGCAATACGGCCTGCGATCAAACCTGACTTGCCTTTTATTTTCTGGTACGCATACATATTTTTAATGTTTAAAATCACATTACTTTTCCTTACACACGCCTTATTTTTAACACATAACCTAAGTGTTAATTACACTATTTTAATATAAAAATTACACCCACAATATGCAAAAACCTCAGCAAAATTATTATTATTTATTAAATCTAGGTTGGTTAGGAGAAGTAGCCTTCAGACACTATTGTGTGATGTAAGATGTGAATAAAGCGTTTATATTAATGTTAGTGTCTTATTTAGCAAACTGACTGAATTATGTGATAGTAAGTTTACTAAGTACTAATGACTTATCCTATTATTTTTGCCATTTGGTGTATTTGTTTCCACTGAATAAAATTAACAGTGAACAAATCATTAAAAAATGCCTACATTTCAGACATCAATGAAGATAGTCCCCGAGGACGAGTGCTCCAGAGTGTTTTCTACTGGTAACAATCTTCACCCAGATGGTGTTAAGCACCATATAGAGGTCTGCGGGCGCCCTGTCGAAACAAGTGGACCATGCGGGGTATGTAACGTCGGGATGCATTATCAACCAAGCTTATAATAGTATTAGAAACATTGCACCAGATTCAAACCCTCTCTCTTAAATGCCAAGATACTTATCACATTATTATTCAGTCATCAAGTGCGCCCCACTTTTGAATGTGGTAGCCACCTCTGGTCTGGAGCCCCAAAATAATTGACTCTGCAGAAACGGGCAATCTTTAGAGCACAGGTAGGATATTCTACCGGTATTTCAATGGAAGATGCTCCTAGGAACTAGCGTAATTGATCTCTTCAATCAGTGCATAGTCGAGAAATACGCCAAACACGCGTACAACATTTGTACAAAGTTGATATTTGTCACATGATTATAGATTGTTTCAATGACAATTTTTTTTTTAGTTCAACAGCTTGTCTTAGGAACTATTTGACGGCCTCTGTGCTTCCTCCTTCCTGCAATATACACAGAATCCTGAAAGATGACACAGCTTGAAATACCGTTAGGTTTATTTTGTGACCAGATCTGAATAGCCAAATACTTTCAACCTTCCTCTGCCCATCTCTTTCCCCTTTCCACTACTCTCAACATAAAATTCTAATTGCGGATGCCACAGTCCCACCGGCTCTCGTCGGTTAGAAGCAGTTGGGACTCTTGTGCTGTATTCTGATAAGAACAAAGATAACATATGAATGCTGAAAATAAAGTCCAATTCTGACAAGATGTGATCTTCGAGGCACCTATTTTATTTTATTTATTTAGGAAACAGTCATTAATACAATATACCTATCATTTAATAATCTGCCGTTCTGACTGTGCTCACAATATTATATTATTTGTTCTCAGAACCTCTCCACCGGCGCTCAGTTGTCCCTGTTCAACGGCCTCAGGGTGGCCTGCACCCACTTGCTGGTGGGGATCTCATCTGCATTTAGTCGCTCAACCTGCACAAGCACTAACATGAGAATAAATAACTATATCCCTTGGATTGAGAGCATAGTGTGGCCTTAAGGCAGTGGTGCGCAACCAGTTCCTGCAGAACTCTAATCGTGCACAGTGCTCAGCCGCCTACATCCCCTGGATTGAGAGCATAGTGTGGTATTAAGGCAGTGGTGCGCAACCAGTTCCCCGCAAAACTCTCATCCACCGCCTACATCCCATGGATTGAGAGATGTGGTCTTAAGGCAGTGGCGCTCAACCAGTTTCCCGCAGAACTCTCATCCACCGTCTACATCCCCTGGATTGATAGATGTGGTCTTAAGGCAGTGGCGCTCAACCAGTTCCCCGCAGAACTCTCATCCACCGTCTACATCCCCTGGATTGCGAGATGTGGTCTTAAGGCAGTGGCGCTCAACCAGTTCCCCGCAGAACTCTCATCCACCGCCTACATCCCCTGGATTGCGAGATGTGGTCTTAAGGCAGTGGCGCTCAACCAGTTCCCCGCAGAACTCTCATCCACCGCCTACATCCCCTGGATTGCGAGATGTGGTCTTAAGGCAGTGGCGCTCAACCAGTTCCCCGAAGAACTCTCATCCACCGTCTACATCCCCTGGATTGAGAGATGTGGTCTTAAGGCAGTGGCGCTCAACCAGTTCCCCGCAGAACTCTCATCCACCGCCTACATCCCCTGGATTGCGAGATGTGGTCTTAAGGCAGTGGCGCTCAACCAGTTCCCCGCAGAACTCTCATCCACCGCCTACATCCCCTGGATTGCGAGATGTGGTCTTAAGGCAGTGGCGCTCAACCAGTTCCCCGCAGAACTCTCATCCACCGCCTACATCCCCTGGATTGAGAGATGTGACCTTAAGGCAATGGCTCTCAACCAGTTCCCGCAGAACTTTCATCCACCGCCTACATCCCCTGGATTGAGAGATGTGACCTTAAGGCAATGGCTCTCAACCAGTTCCCGCAGAACTTTCATCCACCGCCTACATCCCCTGGATTGAGAGATGTGACCTAAAGGCAGTGGCTCTCAACCAGTTCCCGCAGAACTTTCATCCACCGCCTACATCCCCTGGATTGAGAGATGTGACCTTAAGGCAGTGGTTCTCAACAGATGCCCCGCAGAACTCTGGTGCACAGTTTTCCAACCTTTGACGATTTCTGCCCGCTAGTCATAACTTATTTATTCCTAACTGTCTTAGCGCTCAGTTATTTAGAACTGTGTATTCTAGAAAACAATATAATTAATGCTTTCAAAGTAAATCACATTTTTACAAAAAATTTATACAAGTTTATGTATTCGTATTCTCGTATGTAGTGAAAATACAGAAAATATTAATCTATTACACGCAGCTCCAACTCAATTATTTAAGAAATCTTAATTTAGATCCAAGTCTCTTTTTGGATGTAAACTTGCACAGTTCTGTGCAGAAAAATTATTTTAAACACACAGACATTGTGCAATTAAGTTCTAGCAAAGAGACGGACGGATCAGTGAGAACGCGGTGCTGTGCAGACCACCGAAGATGAGGTTAACATGCCTGCTGCTTTCATTCCCCGGTGGGATTGATAAAGCCGCAGGGCGACGCTTGAGGCCCTAGACTGGCTCACTAACCTAGATATAACTCTGACCCCTCCTCATACAAAAGAAGAAGAATTTAAGCTCTTATACATTCACTTAAATAAGTGATGCCTACGGAAGCACCAGATGGTTTGATCACTGCATTATGACACAGGGCTGAATAGTGCCGTGAAGAGTGTGAATATCACAGCAGCCAATGCGACGAGGTCAGATCATCTCACACTAATTGTCCAAGTAGATTGCAATCTAATACCTGTTATTTACAACAGACAAAATAGACTAGAAAATGGGCAGCAAAGTCTGAAAATGATGATATTATTTACAACGCCCTGGCAAAGGATTTTCTGTCAGTAATAAAACCTCCAGGTGTCATAAGGTACCAGAGACTTAACTTTTTTTATTTTTTTATTATTTATTGAGTTAGTTTATACATTTGAATATAAACTAATATAAACAAGATCATATTTCATTTTGTAATTTTACATATTTTTACAATGAATATAACATTTCTTTTTAAATACATTCATTCTTCCTTCATTCTTCAGACTTTCAGGCATTTCATCATACATTTTTAGTCCTTTGTACATTAGGCAGTTCTGTGATTTTGTTTTTTTCATATGTGGCAATCTAATCCTATTTACATTTCTGGTTTCGTAATTATGAACATCTCTATTAAAAACAATTTCATCCTTAAAATATTTTGGCATTTGGTTGTTCATGATTTTATGTACAAAAACTGTGATAACGAGGTTCAAAATACAGAACTAGATTCTCTCTACGGCACTTTTGTAAAAACACTGAGAAACTCCACCAGACAAGTGTTTCAAAATTAAAGACATTGTTCATGGGTGGATTAACCAAGTCGCATATATATGTAGTCATTCAAGGATTGCATTCCTTCGTCCATGGGGCGAAACTTGAGGCCCTAGACTGGCTCGTAGACCTATGTGTTCCCCTCTGACCCACACACCATACGAAAGATGAAGAAGGAAATACCATGAAACCATCTATAACTTGTCCACCTGCAGCCAGTGATGACCTGATCACGAATGTTACAGCTGCATTGGTCATGTGCCAATAAACATACCGCCCTAGGGAAAAGTACAGGGAACGATGCCTTTGGTATTGAGCTTGTGAGGTACGCAAGAGATCAGCTCTTTACTATTCTAGCCGCCATATACTTCAACTTCCTAAGACACACACATATACCGATAGACAAGAGTCAAACTGTTATCATGCCAATCTTGAAATCCATTCAACTTGATGCATCAATATTAGGAAATTACTCACTGATTTCCTTAGCAACAATGATTTCAAGACCATTTGAAAAACATTTTTTTTTTGTGCTGATATAAGACAAACTATTTACCCTGAAAAACCAATTCAAAAGCGCGTCAACAACCGACATGGCCATTTATGGAGTCAAAAAACCAATAATAGTCTAATACAAAATAAATTAAAACCACCCTCCATGGGTGTTTTTTCGACCGAAGCAAGGCCTTTGCAAACACTTGTTATGGAAAGAAACTGATAAAGCGAGATGTCCCAGCAGCAGTAGTCAATTTGGTGGCAGGAGTTTCTTCTAGACCTCATTATTCCTTGAAAGCGGAGTGAAGCAAAGGAGTAATATGTCTCTTACTCTATTTAATGTGTACATAAACGACCTCCTTCGAGAGCTCAATGATTCACATATTGGTTCTCATATCTGCGCACAAGGGAAGAACAACATCAACTACTCGAATGACATAGTGGAATTAAATCGAGGAGATGACTTGTGCGAATATTAAAAGAGTGAAGAGAAAATATCATTCATCGTCGTATTAAAACACAACAAGGAGCCACTAAATATTTCATCAATCTGGCTTGAAGGGAATGTAGTGCTTATGGCCTCGCATGTTGAATACCTGGGAAGATACAGAAGATATGGAACGACAAAGAAGATCCATTACTATTCAGGCCGGAATGCTCTGAAGGTGGTTCTACCACTGTAGCGATGAGTAAGGAACATACTGCACTGCCCTGTTAAGCTGAGGCAGAGGCAACTTGTGCTACTTCCGCACTTCTGCAGTGCCTCCACAGAAGGGAGGGTGCACTCATTCCCCGCTTACTTCGCCACCGACTAGCCAGCTTCCCCAGCAGGACTCGGAAGTCAACCGACGTCATACCAGTGGCTCCACTCAATGAGCGAGGGATGCAGATGACGACCTCCCAGTGGCTCAGCTCTCCACTCAATGAGCGAGGGATGCAGATGACGACCTCCCAGTGGCTCAGCTCTCCACTCAATGAGCGAGGGATGCAGATGACGACCTCCCAGTGGCTCAGCTCTCCACTCAATGAGCGAGGGATGCAGATGACGACCTCCCAGTGGCTCAGCTCTCCACTCAATGAGCGAGGGATGCAGATGACGACCTCCCAATAGCTCAGCTCTCCACTCAATGAGCGAGGGATGCAGATGACGACCTCCCAGTGGCTCAGCTCTCCACTCAATGAGCGAGGGATGCAGATGACGACCTCCCAGTGGCTCAGCTCTCCACTCAATGAGCGAAGGATGCAGATGACGACCTCCCAGTGGCTCAGCTCTCCACTCAATGAGCGAGGGATGCAGATGACGACCTCCCAGTGGCTCAGCTCTCCACTCAATGAGCGAGGGATGCAGATGACGTCATCCGAGTGGCTCAGCTCTCCACTCAATGAGCGAGGGATGCAGATGACGAACTCCCTGAAAGATGTTCCCATAATTCATATTATGAGTTATTGTTTTATTTTATCATTACCTATCTACATATTACGTTTTTCATTCTCTTTTCAGTATCTTTATTGTGATCCTTGAATGTAATCATTTATTGTACAATATAATTAATTGTAATATCTTATATTGTAATTTCGTAATATCGAGGGCAAACTATATTGTAAAATATATTGTAATATCGAGGGCAAACAATGTTTTCTACAAAAAAAACAATATATGTTTGGTGAACAAATAGGTTTTGTTTAAGTTTATTTTTCTTAAAATTTGTTTTACTTATTAATAAATGTTTTATTTTTTTAAATATGTTTTTTTTAATACATACTTACACATTTTTTACAACAAATATACATTTTATTTCTACATCTTACAGAATGTATTATAAAGAAATACTAATAATAGCTTTTGTTCACCATAGAGAGATGCGTCTCTTGTGTTCGGTGAGGGAATTCATTCTCAAATAATAAAGTCATGTATGTAATAAAATATTGAAAATAGATAAGAAATATCAGATAAATTTGCTGTTTTTTGAACACATTTTAAAATAAAATACTGTTGAAAGCAGATGACAGACTTTTTGAAATTTTAGTATTAAAAATCAACGTATGCAGTTAAAAATATTAAGTTGTTGAACGCCAAAAAGAGCATAAAGTTAATGTCGTTTACTGTCAAGGGTTTTGTTTCAATGATTTTGGGGTGACTGCCGAATTCAACAGTGGGGCGCACTTGCAAGTGGCACAGGATCAGTACTTGTGTACGCTAACTTGAGGCTAACTTGACTCTGGCTTGGAAGGAGTCTCCGTACCTGAGCTGGTCACACCGAGTTACTCCAAGCGTATCAATGGAAGGCATGTTGGGAAGATTGCTTCTGTTGAAGGAGACTAGATTGTCATTTCGATCACTTCTAGAAGTTATCAGTCATGACTTCGAAGTAAAATTCTCTATTTTAGTCAGAATATTGAAAACACTTCCTTGCAAAAAGAGTACCTAGTGGAAGCACGAAACAAACTTCCACAACATGTCATCCATTCTACTAATATAAACCCATTTAAAGCTTCATTCGTTTTCAGAGAGAAGAAAGGATTAACTTATTTTAAATTTAAAACAACTCAATTACTGTGAAACTTATTGTAAAATCAAATATGAGCGCATCAGTAGAATGATGCACGAATAATATGCAATGATTTACAATCCAAACAAACTTCAATAGAACAAACAATAAACTATATCTAATGTGATATTCTTTTAATATGAAATAAAAATATGTACATGATAAAACAGTTGATATAATTTTTTAATTGGTCCCAAATATATTACAGTGATATAATAAACATTACATATTATTTCTGACTAATAACACGCCATTTCACCGAAGGAGTAGGCAGAGAGGGTAGAATACCACCCACGTACAAACACTTCTGTCCAAGCACACACTCTCTGTTTCATCCACAATCATGCACACAGAAATACAAAATAATGCTTTTGTATTGACAGTTGTGATATAAAGTTTTGCAAATGACTTCAATCTTAAGAAGTAAGATCACAACTCTCAGACAGACGGTACCTTTATCATTAAACCAAGAGGCACTCCTTGTCCTGAAAAGTAAAAACCAGAAAATGTTTAATCTTCATCTTTAAAACACGTGTTAAGTGACATTACCTGCAGCGTTCGAAAGGTCTAGGACGGACGATCGATAAAGTCAATACGATATGGATCCAATCTGTCATCTATGGTCAGTTAGCAATATTTGCGAGCACTGTCAGAATATGATTCCGACAGTCGGTAGACAAAAGCCGCTACTTTTAGCGCGACCTCCGAGGTAAGCTGTCAATATGGACAACTGTTTGGGTGATGTCATTCATTATGCAAAATAACTAGATAATTAATAAATGGGGGTAAACTAACTAAGCTATTAGAACTGAAAAAAAATCGTATACACTACCATCCACATTTGCGTGATATATTCTCCTTAAACTCCTTTCTTTGTTTATTCGCTCCACATGCCCAAACCATCTAAGCGTCCTTTTCTTAATCTTACTCACTACGCTTACATCAGTCTTGCATTCTTTGCGAATCTTCACATTTCACACAATCATACATGGTTTTACCACACATACGCCTCAAGGATCTCAGCATTCAGTCTCTAAAAGGTAATATTGCTAATTCAGAATTAGAAATATAAGATCGACAGAAATAACAGACAGTTAAAAAAGATTTTTAAAAGACAATAAAAAAAATATATTTTTTATTTTTTTTTAAAGACCGTTATCTTTTATTTTCGTTTAGATGTATTAGTATTTTTTTCTTCTTCAATGATATATTACGCTGTTGTGTATAACCTTTAAAGAAGTTAAAGAAAAGTTTTTTCCAATAAAAATTGAACATTTATTGTCTTCGGACCCCCTCAATCAGCAATACCAGTGATTAATTTTGAGTAAAAAACGTAGACGCAAAAATTTAAATACATAATACATAATACAATGCTAAAAAGTTCTTCCATACTGCTGTGCGGAGATAGCTGGGGATGCTTTCCTAAAGATGAGTTGACTTGGGCCATATGTACACGGGACGTGAGTTTCGTGCGCGTAGCAAACGCATTGCTCGAGACTATCCGCCATACTATTGTATTGTGTTCGTACACAACGCGACGCGTTATCGATGAGTTTGACTTCAGTTGCACGCTACTGACAGTGTTAGTAACATGCTATAACTACCATTCGTTTGACAGAAATGGTGCCGGAGCATGATTTGAATGTTAAATTTGTTATGAAGATGGGAAAATAATAAAGTTTATATAACCATAATTTACTGCAATACGTAAGAAAGGATGGAAGACGCGCGTCGATTTGACATCATTCTCATGTAGTTGTTCCTTGACGGCGATGAATGCCCAATATTGATTTTATTATATGCATTGAGTTATATGTATATAGAGTTTACATTCCTTGCAATATCTGTGTGAAATATTGTTCCCGTGCGGCAAGTAGAAAGAGGGGTGTGGCTGCTGTAAATGTTGCCCGAATCCTTTAAAAAACAGCGAACTAGCTCAATGAACGAGTCGAAGGCGGCCGCGCACAGCTGCGCAAATGCTCCACGCATTTTAAACATTAATAAGTCAATTGATTAGGGTAAAACCCTACTTAGTGATGAAAAGTTATACCATTGCTTTCTGTGTATTTTCCAGCATGACTTGTGCAATATCTCAGGGTGCATGTAGGCATTTTGAAGTTATCGCCGGAGACCTGCGCCCGGCGAGCGATTGTTACCGACTGATGCCCGTGATATCTCACAGTGAACAATGAACAATGAACCGATATGCGTGACGAACGCCAAAGCGGCTCTATCTATATACCTCAATAGTTGTATAGGTGAATTGACTAATATTGACATCATCGCTTAAGTCACTTGAGATCGTATAAACTCGACGATTGCACATTTAAAAATGATCACTTTCAGTATAATTGGGGTAGCGCCGTGTACGGAAACCAGCGTTAAAGAGTAGCATACCAATAGGCGACTTGTGGTTGCATCGCAGTCACGTAGCTTGAAAATACATCTGTGTGGGAAGGGCCTAAATCCAAAAAGAAACGGGCAACGATTACCCACTATTAAATGAATAGAAGGAATTCCAATATAATTACCTTATAAATAAGCTGAGAATGTGTGTCTTTCTTTCATTCATTAAATTAATGTCTACTTAAAACTAATTAAATCAACACTTCATTCCAAAATTTCATCCCTAGATATCATTCCTGTACTGAAAAAACATCAAGCAAAAAGCAAATTTTTCTCATATTATCAAAAATCTCTTTAAAAGGAAAATTTACGCAATTCATGTGCAAAGTTATCACAATATTAAGCCACAAAGATACAATTACCCATTAATGCCTCAGGCCTCTGGCGTATTGACCGTCATATTTCTTAAAGACGCTGACGGAAGTTCGGAGAAGTCGTGTGTATTTCAACTTTGCAATAAAATCCAATTAAATAGAATATTTTTGCACCGATCTGAAAACTATAAATGTTTTTGAAATGTGATCAAATTAGCTTTCAAACTTTATTATTAGAAATAAACATAAAAAAATAATAATAATTTTTAGTCAAGCGTGAAAAATTTAAAAAAAATGGCTAACTGAATTAAAATTATTGATATCCAAAAAAATTCAAACACTTTTTAGCCAAACAATTATAAACATTTCTGTCACCTCACTTTTGTGTCGATTCGATAGTTGCGCCACGAGAGCTGAGCCACTCGGATGCTGCCATGACGATGACGTTTGTTGATTATCGTGTCCTGCCCCAGTCTGCTCTATCCTTTCTGTGAACATCGTGGAAGCACTGCAGAACCTTGGTAGTTGCAAATGTTTTGTTAAGTATAGTATGTTATGTTTTTGTTAGGTTTATTTGTGTTACTTTAAATTATGTATTTGTTGTGTAATAATCTGTATGCTTATATTCATTCAATCATTCTGCTCCGAATATAACCTACAAATTGCGGATGTTGACATACTCCCGCTCGACTCCTACACATACGTAAGCGATGCACATAATACCACGAAGTGGCTCGACCACTGTCTAGTGACTCAGGCAGTACTCAATACAATAGAAAATATGTATATTGACTACAAGTCCGACTGGTCTGATCATAGACCAATGCACACCACTCTAAGAACTAATGGGTTACCCACATATACCGCAAGTCACACAAAAGTAGAGGATCCGTGTCGATGGCGGCCCAAAAGTCATGTAGAAGTGCAGTCCTACTCCAGGTATGCCCAATTTGCAATAGGTCAACTTCAGATAATTTATGGAACCAACACAGAAACTTATGACAGCACCACGATGAATGTAGCCCAAATCGACGACCTATACAAAAACATTGTACAAGCATTGAGTAACTCAGCTATATCTGCGTTTAACATAGGGAGAAGGCCAAAA
Source organism: Hesperophylax magnus (assembly GCA_026573805.1). Lineage (NCBI taxonomy): Eukaryota > Metazoa > Arthropoda > Insecta > Trichoptera > Limnephilidae > Hesperophylax > Hesperophylax magnus. The sequence continues at coordinate 8,473,262 of JAIUSX010000005.1, read as the reverse complement.
AATGGGAGAAAATGGAAGGCTACAGCGGGTTGGAATGAGCAGGTTGCCTTATATTATGAAGCGTCTAGAAATGCACATATAAATTGGCTGCAGAATGGACGACCTACTGAAGGTCCCATCATGGAAGCTAGAAAAGAAACCAGATTGCTTTTTAAGAAAAAATATAAGAATTGTCAAAGAAGCTGTGCAAAACAAAAGCTGAGCAAAACAAAATGGACAAAATAGCGAACAGCTTTGAATGCAAGAATTTTTCATCTTTCTGGAATAAAACCAATGCCGTATTGAAAGCAAAATACACCGCACCGAGCCAGATTGATGGAAAATCTGTAAATAAAGATATTGCTGAAGTTTTCGGAAATACATTCTGCTCCGCACCAGATCAACCGCAAATAATGGTTAAAGAGATTGAGACAACAATGCATCAACCAGAACAACAGCCGTCCATCGTCATATTACCTGAGATGATCCAGCGAGCAATAAGCAACATGGCAGGAGGTAAATCTGCAGGTCACGATGGACTAGTGATAGAACATGTAAAGCATGCGGGGGAGTATTTAACAATACTGCTTGCCTCTCTCTTCACTGCCATGATCGGCCTCGGACACATTCCGAAAGAGCTGTCCAAAACAATAATAATACCGATCCCAAAAAGCCGCAGTTGAACTTGACATCATCTGTTAATTACAGACCCATATCTCTTGCCACAATAATTGCAAGAATCTTCGAAAAGGTCATCTTAAATTTAACGGAAGACAAGCTCAATACAGAGGACTCTCAAATGGGCTTCAAAGCTGGATGCTCTACTGATACGGCCATATATAGCATGAAACAAACAATCGAATACTATAAAGCCAGAAAAACAACGGTATACGCATGCTTCCTAGACTTAAGCAAAGCCTTTGACAGGGTTTGTCATAATGCGTTGTGGAAAAAACTGACCGAACGACAAGTTCCACCACAAATAGTCAATATATTGAGAACATGGTACAACCAACAGGAAAACTTTGTCAGATGGAATGAAAGCCTATCAGAAGCAGCCAAATTAAAGTGCGGCGTTAGACAAGGAGGCTCAATGTCCCCAGTGCTTTTCAACGTATATATCGAGAGCCATAAAATACTTTCAAAAAATCAATATGGTTTTCAAAAAAACAAAAGTACCTCAGATGCCATTGCCAGGGTGACAGACTTCATTGTAAAAAGCCTTGATAAAGGAAATAAATGTATTTCAATCTTTTTAGACCTCTCTAAGGCTTTTGATACAATATCACACTTTAAACTAATTAAAAAACTTGAAAAAATCGGCATCACGGACAAAGAGCTAAACTTCTTTAAAAGTTACCTAAATGGACGCAAACAACAGGTTAAAATACACAATACCCTCAGTAACCAGCGCTCAACTGACTATGGAATTCCACAAGGAAGCGTATTGGGACCAACTCTGTTCTTACTGTATATAAACAACTTTTGCAACCTTGAAATTGAGGGAAGCATTGTTAGCTTTGCCGACGATACTGTCTTACTGTTTGAAGGCAACAATTGGTCAGCTGTATTTAAAAAAGCTGAAAAAAATATTAACTTAGTTAAAAAATGGTTAGATATAAACACGCTTACCCTTAACACGAAAAAAACAAAATATATCACTTCAAGCATCAATACTGCAGGCCAACCTAATGATGATTACTCCATAAAAATACATAACTGTACGAATTCCAATGTATGCAATGAGTGCCCCTGTATAGAGCGAACTCCACAGATGAAGTACCTCGGCCTCACCATTGACCCATACCTCAAATGGAATATACATACTCAGATCATTGCGAATAAAATTAGGAAAACAATACATTTCTTCAGATCCGTAAGGAACTTCCTTAACTTACAAATTCTAAAAACGATTTATTTTGCATTAACCCAATCTATCATTGAGTATGGTATCATTGCATGGGGAGGGGGTACTTCATCAGCTCTAGATCCTGTTGAAAAGGCGCAGAAAACAATTATGAAAATTATTCTCAAACTTCCTCAAACTGCAAACAGTAACTTAATTTTCAACATAATGAGAGTATTTGATGTTCGACAGATCTATGTAAAAACTATCCTCATGCATCTCTTTAAAAACAAACACGTGCTTTACGAAAAAAAAACTAACTTTAGATTTACGCGTAATTCGAACAAAGACATGTTGCAAGTTCCAGCACTTTCTTCCACCTTTGGTCAACGTAGCTTTGGCTACTTTGCCACAAAGATCTTCAACATGCTCCCGGAAAATATTAAAGAGAGTCAAACACGGAAAGAGTTTAAAAAAAATGTTAAAATTTGGATTTATTCAAATGATCGAGCCTACACTGATGCCCTCACCCAAACGCCTTGTCATTGACAGTTATTGCAGTATTTACGGTGCTAAAACTTACTATATACGTATTGTGTAAATGCAAACAATAATGAAAAGTAACCAAATGCCTTGTCACAGTGAGTTATTATAGTATGTATTGTGTTTAAACTTATTCTATCTGTATCTTCAATATGTAAACAATAATGTAACCTAAAATAATGGATTGCTGTATGGGAACCCATATTAAACATTTACATATTAGCAAACCATAGACAAAATGGAGAAATAATTAACTAAAAATTCTGCCTCAATACAGGTTCGCCTAGTGAGGCAGGTTATGCACAACCTAAAATATAATATATTATGCCATTTCTATATAACACTCTTACATTCATATATATTTTTTCTTATATTAGAAACTGCCGTATTATTGTAACATTATTCTTTCAACAATTTCATTGTTTCTAACTGACATATAATTATACAACTTACTAATGATATATTATATATATTCTGTAATTTTTTGATGAAATAAATAAATTAAAAAAAAAAAAAAAAAATATGGATGAACTTAGTAAAACACTGAATACAACAAGAATCGGATGCCATATTGCCGGGGTATGTATGAACAATATTAGCTATGCAGACGACATGGTCATACTAGCTCCATCGATAAAAGCGATGAGAAAACTTCTGGCAATATGCGAAGCTTACGTTGATAGTCACGGGCTGATGTACAATGCTAAAAAGTCATCCCTGCTGATATTTAAAGCAAATACTGGTCCCACTGTCATTCCACCCATACGTCTCGACGGGGCCAACCTGACAATTTGCAGCGAAATCAAATATTTGGGGCATGTCATCACCGATGACCTAAATGATAAAAAAGACATAGAACATCAAAGAAGAGTACTGAGTGTGCGAGCTAACATGCTTGCCAGGAGATTCAACAAATGCAGTCCTCCGGTGAAGAAGCAACTTTTCCAAACATATTGTATGAGCTTCTACACTAGCGAGCTATGGACGACATACACACAAGGCGTCATGAACACACTCCGAGTACAGTACAACCACGCATACAGAGCCCTATTTGGCCTCCCCTGGCGATGCAGCGCCTCACAGATGTTCACCGAAGGTAGGGTGCATGGGTTCGCTGCTTTGATGCGCCACAGAATAGCCGGGACGAGTCAGCGCTACCAGAGATCGGACAACACTCTTGTCCAGGCCGTTGCCTAGTGGCAGGGAGCGCCTCTACACCGGAGATGGAGAATTTCACTGAAGCCACCATAAAGACCTAATGTGCACATCAATGTATTGATTTTTTATTTATTATTTTTATTGAAGTGAAACTTCTTTACGCGCGTCATGCAATTTCGAGGACCGGAGTAAAACCGACTCATGACCGAAACGAAAATGCGGGTACCCCCACCACCGATTAAAGTTCATTTGATCTAGTCAAAGTTTTGAAGTAACATATAAATGCTTCTTAGCTCATCCCGACAACTGGCGTTGGTGGTGTAATGGTCAGCATAGTTGCCTTCCAAGCAGTTGATCCGAGTTCGATTCTCGGCCATCGCACATTATTTTTTTGTTTTTAACGCCTTTTTCATTCAATATCTTATTTTTTAGTAGGTCAGAACATTTTTTAAAAGAAAATAATATTGCAAAATAATAAAAACACTTATCTCACTGTGATAAAACATTACTCCGCTAGAGCGCGCTTTGTGTTATTGTGTTGGATTAAAATTATTATCTAATCCGTATATTATGATAATTGTATTACATTTATTTAATTAATTTATTTATTTTGATAATATGTAATAATTTACAGAAAAAAAAATTAAAACTATCTCCCTCTGATAAAATATCCGTTCGCTAGAGCGCACTACGCGATCTTGTGTGGGATTCTATTTCTGTACATTGTACATTATTTTTAAAAATATATTATATTTTGGGTGTGATGTAGGTAACATTATAAAACATAACAAGCTCTCATATTTTCAGAACCTACATAATATAATCAATTTATGCGGCTTTGCTTACAGTTGGTGCTCAGCGTGGTTGGCTTTCAATCAGTTAAGCGAGGTTCGATTCTCGGCTGTGGCATTTTTGAAGTGAAACCTTGTTGAGGTGGGGGAGCCGCTCACGAACGTTCTCTCTCTTCTCTTCTTTCCTCTCTCTCAGACACCAGCGAACTGCGCCACGCCAAGCATCAGCTGAAACTAGAAGTTTCACTTCTGTCTTGCGTAGGCTTGACACACCCACTTTTATTTTTTATTTTTATTTATTTCTTTATTCATTTTATTTTTATGTATTAACTTAAATGTAAACTTTTATGGCAGGCAGAGCATTGCACATACCGCTCTGTCCAGCTGAAATAAAAAAAAAAAATAAATAAATAAAAAAAAATAAAAAATAAATATTCTGTATTTGTTTATTTGAAATAATTTTAATCGTGAATAGCCAATATAACTCTTAGGACGGGTTGTTTCGGAGAATCTGAACAATTCATCAAATTTCAACGTTCATTTTCAAGTTCTGTGAAAGATTTTTTCAAGTTCTGTTTTTATTTCAGTTTTGTCAAGCAACTAGCCTACAATGATATAAAAACAGAACTTGAATAAGTCTTTCACAGAACCCGAAAATGAATGTTGAAATTTGATGAATTGTTCAAATTCTCCGATACAACCCGTCCTTAGTGGGTGAAAGCCAAAGATATTAGAAGAACGAGATGTGCTATGCGCAGTTCGTACTGAGTGGAATTGTTTTGCCGAGTGTCGCCGGTTTTGTTCACCAATACTACTGCACACCTTCGCTTACGCTAAGGCATCGCTAAGGTATCCGCACTAATACATAGAACAGATTTCTGTGCGTACACGTCCCGATACCGTTCAAAGTACCCTAATTAGGTAGTACTCCGGCTACGGTCCGGCGGCCAACATAGCATATCTCGTTCTTCTAATATCTTTGGTGAAAGCCAAAATAAATAATTAAAAAAAATATATAAATGAACTTCTTGTTGAGTCGGTTCGTCTTTGCTGCGGATTGTATGACCCCCACTCTTATTTCCATGGTGGAGAAGGCTTCTCCAATCCTTGCGGCTTTGCGCTGTGCTCTGCGCTGGCTCAGTCTGTCGTACAGATATAGAAACAATTGTAATACCGCGTGTTACTCTTTTCATCCAACATTTGGCGCTGTTTTTCAAAAGAGCATGTTTGTTCAGTAGATGGCGCTGTTTTAAAAAAATATTATGTTTTTATCTGTCAGAGGCGACATTTATATATTTTTTATGAAAACAAATGCAACGTTGTGGAAAAGTTTAAAAGCAATCGGTGAAGAGCTTTCGGAGATTTAATGTTTTTAACAAACAAACATTTTTATTTATATAGATAGAAGATAGTTAGATAGATAGATGGGGGCGGGTAACAAAAATTATATTACAAAGGGTAACAATTATTTTACAAGCAATAATTATTAGCCTGAAACACTCATCCGCATTGAAAAATCTCCTGATAAAAGATACATGACGCCAACGGGACCAAAGTTTACCAAAAAAATAATAATTAATATTTGACAAGTTCTAGTATCTTCACCAAGAAATGTAGACAATTTGTCTGGACGCCATCTAGTGAGAGAGTTAGCACTTACAATGCCTTTCTCATATAAAATAAAGTTGGTTGTTTTCAGGTGAAAAAATGTAACAAGCAGTAATTGTTGAATGAAACACTAGTATATTATATTGAATTATTTCGCGGATAAGAGATAAGCCACCATAGCTCAGTGGTCAGAGCTGTCGACCGGAAATCGAAAGGACACGGGTTCATGTCCCGTTGGCGTCATGTATCTTTTATCAGGAGATTTTTCAATGTGGATGAATGTTTCAGGCTAATAATTTGTACTGGACGGGAGTCCGCACAAGACTGTAGATTTAGGCGCCGGGTCCAAACCGTGTCTTCAACCGATGAGATGCTCCTTTACGGCCGATGATGATGATTGTAGTTGATATTGGTGATGAAATCTGCCTCCCGCACCCAGGCTTGGTGAATGGTGGGCACTGGGTGTGCTTTTGTCTCTGCTCGCTTCTGGTGTTGGCGGTTTTCCAAAGGAGGGCCGGCTGGTCTCGAAGAGGTAACACCAGAAGATCTTGGAGCAGCAGACTTGGCGAGGTGAGGCAGATATTGAGCAGGAGTCACTTGTTGATAAATAAAACGCTTGGTTTTGGTGGTAAAGATGAACTAATTTATTTTCAATTATGTGGCTGCTTATATTTAATTAGCCTGACTCGCACCCGACATTGGGTTTTGAGTCCAAAAGTGGTGGGGGATTGTACCCGCGCCAGATATGTGTTTATATGCCCCGGAAAAATGTCGCATATTCATTTTGCCGGTAGCACACTTGAAGGCAGTCGCTTAAATTTGAGAGTTAGAAAAGATTTTGAGCGCTTACATGAATGATAATTACATAGTTTAAATGCATAGTAGTTATAGGAATGTGTATCTTGACAACTAGATTTTTTGTTTGTCAAGATACGACAAAAAATAAGAAATGTTTGTAAAATAAATGTGTAAAAATGATCTCAAGCGATCAAATTTGTAAAACATGTTAAGTTAGTATTTTTCCGAGGTCCCCCGTAACATAGCGCTCAGAAAGAGATAAGATTCACTATGCTACGAGGTTCCTGGATTTTTGTACACGCAAAAAGGGTAAAAATATTGTTCAAAAATGGGTTTACATATGGGTGAAAAACAGCTTTTTTAATATCTCCTCAGCGGTAGTATATCGAAAATAGTGTTTATTTGACTACCGCCGAGGGGATGAACAAGTAAAATATACATATTTGCAATGTTTAAAAATTGATTTTTCCTAGTAATTTTTACATAGGAAAAATGTTGGACATCGATCCACGCGGCAGGTGAGCCGGCGACGCGGTATCGATGCCGTTCGTAGACAAAGTTTTTCAAGCGGCCGGGAACAAAATGGCCAGTGGCGGGGAGTGGTGATTTTGCCAGTGGCGTGGGGTAGGGACATTTTATAAAAGTAAAACAATTTTTATGAAATTAAATTAAATGGTCAACTACGTCCGTTACACTCCCCCCGTTTAGCTATGCTGAACAAAAAAATAGGACGTTTTTTGGTACGGCGCAGTCCGCGGCGGCCAGTCCCTCTGGGATGGTGCTGGGCTGGTGGTACTGTTGAGGTTGCATCGGTAGGTGGAGCCGGCAAGATTACAGCGAGCTTCACATCGGGGTGGACGTAAAATCCGGTGCTCGTCTGGATCCTGGCGGTCCTCACTCGGCCGTCTGCAGCAGGGGTGAATGGAGGAACATGGTGGGCTAGCCTTGATGGCGGCAAGGGCCCCATAAATGGGGGGGCTGGCTTGCTCCTGCGCATCTTGCAGGTGGGGCAGTTGTGGGCGATCATCCGAATATTTGTTCGCAGTCGCAGCACAAGGTAGCTGCCTCGCACCTCAGCCATCGTTCTCTCCGTACTTGGGTGATCGGCTTCCTGGTGATGATGTCTCACCAGAAGTCGTGTATAGGCGTGATCACCATCTAATATGATCGGTGTCCGCACTGCTTGAGGCACGTTACTGAGGGCTCGTATTCTTGAGTTCATCCTCAGTAGGCCGTCAGGTCCAAGGAAGGGGCTCAAGGCTTTGAGCCGACTGTCACTTGGTAGTGGATCTCCTTTCTGGAGCGCATTTATGTCATGATAAAATGTCTCTTCTTGACATTTTCTTGCCCATCGGGCCTCTGCTTCCTTGATTTCATCGGTTCTTAAATGATTATCAGGTTGTTCGTGGCTTTTTCCACGACACCTTTTAATAGAACGATGTATCCGGCAGGTAGTTTGAATAAGATGATTGAATGAGGAAAATTTCTTGATGTCGGGCAGTGTCTCTGCCACAGTTGAAGAAAGGCCAACGTTTTGGCGCCTTACTTCAATGTGCCTGGGAGACCCTTTCGCGGGGCCGATTGATCCTCTCGTACCATTTGCAGGCACAGATCCAGCTGGTACTCCTCGTACGGCCGCCTGTATCAGAGGTGCTCGCGGTACGGGGCCAGATGGTCCATGGGGCATGGTAGAATGCCACCGGGCATGGTGCCTGGGTGGTCTTCTCTGCAAAGATGCTGGCACAGATCCAGCTGGTACTCCTCGTACGGCCGCCTGTATCAGAGGTGCTCGCGGTACGGGTCCAGATGGTCCATGGGGCATGGTAGAATGCCACCGGGCATGGTGCCTGGGTGGTCTTCTCTGCAAAGATGCTGGCACAGATCCAGCTGGTACTCCTCGTAAGGCCGCCTGTATCAGAGGTGCTCGCGGTACGGGTCCAGATGGTCCATGTTGCACTGTATGAGGTCTCTCGGCAATGTGCCTGGGAGACCCTTTCGCGGGGCCGACTGGCCTTCTCTGCGAAAATGCTGGCACAGGTCCAGCTGGTGCTCCTCGTACGGCCGCCTGTATCAGAGGTGCTCGCGGTACGGGGCCAGATGGTCCATGGTGCACTGTATAATGCCTCCCGGCAGTGCGCCTGGGTGACAGTGTGGCTCGTATGGCCAATGTGGTAGCTTCATCCACATGTTCAGAGGTCCCTCCGCCATGGGTGGTCCACCCCAACGCCGTTCGTGATAATATTCGCGTAGAATCACGAACGTCGCGCACTTCCCTCGAGACAATAAGGAGAGCATTGTCTTGCCCGATGAGAAGTGTGGGGGTGATGTAGCGACCGTGGTACCTCTGTACAGGAAGGCTGAGCTGCTTGATGGTATTTGCTCTGATGATAAACTCATCAGCAATTCCGGCGCCGCGTAGAGTGATTGGCACGCGGCGGGACGTTATGTCTGTTGAGCACATGTTTTTTGCTCCGTGTAGTCGTAGCTCACGGGTAGGTCCGGTTGTGCCGATTTTCTGTGCTGTGGTGGCGTCAATAAGGGTGACAGTGGAGCCTTCGTCCAGAAGCGCAAAGGTTTTGATCTGCCGCTTGGGGCCCGACAATATGACCCCCACCACTTTTAACACGGCACTTTCGGTGTGGCGTCACATATTGTGAACGTCTGCCACTGTATTGTTATTTTCACGATAGTTCGGGTTGTGAAGAAGTCGGTGGTGGGGGTATCTGCACTCCCCCACGCCGCACCATTCACTAACTTTGCACTGTTTTGTATAATGTTTGCCATTGAGGCACAATCGGCACAAACCGGCGTCGTTCACTGTTTCAAAACGATATTTTAAGTCTTTCGCGGCGAAAGTGCGACATTCGCTAAGTTGGTGGCCATTTTCACCACACTCGACACACCCGGCGCGGTTGTCGAACTCGCGAACTTCACTGTAACTGTTTTGCACTTTTTCCCCGCTTCGATTATTTTCTCGATTATTACCAGACAAAATTTGGGGCATTCGATTATTACCAGACAAAATTTGGGGCTTTCGATTAATTTTTGCGAACTGTTGTTTTTCACTAGAATTGTTGTTATAAACATTGTTTTCCCGCGATAAAAACCGTTCTGACGCGGCAGACGTGTTTAAACTGTTGTCACAAGTGTCACTTTTGTTCGAATTGTTTTTTCGCGAAAACTTTTCTGTCTCGGCAGACGTATTTATGAAACTGTCACAGGTATCACGTTGGCGGGCACTGTTTTTTCGCCAAAACTGTTCTGACGCGGCAGACGTGTTCTCGAAACGGTTTTCGTCACATGTTTCACGATTTTGAGCACTGTTTTTTCGCGAAAACTGTTCCGTTATTGAGAACGAATGTTCACGGCGTGGGCGGGACCTCGCGGGGTCAACCAAACCGGACTTTGGGATGGCGTTCGCGACGGTTTTCAGGAAGGCGGCAAACTGGCAAATGGTAGCGGAGGCCTCGTAGTGCCGCACTTCCATCAGCCACGCCAACCGCAAGGTGGGCGGCATCTTCCCCGCGATGTCACTGAGCAGCGCTGGATTCGTCAGATAGCCATCATTGTTGAGGGAGCGGAGTGATGCCACCAGGTTTTGAACAGTGCCAGAGAAGTCTGCGATATCCTCCAGAGAGGCTTCAATTGTGAGGTGGGGCAGCTTCTTGACTTTGTCCAGCATCAGAGCAGCGAGTGAAGTAGTCCCTCCAAATCGCTGCTCCAGGACTGCCAGGATCTCCGGAACCTGAGCAGGGTCCATCAGAAGGGGGCCGACGGCTTCTCGGGCTTTCCCCTTGAGGGCCCGCTGTAGGCGGATCAAGTTTTCGCTGGAGGTCATCCGACATGTGGAGGTAGACTGGTTAAACTGTGCCCTCCAGGTGGGCCACTCCAGTGGATCTCCAGAGAATGGAGGCAGGTCCTTGGCCATTGATTGTCTGGCAATAAGGGCCGCCATTCGTGGATCGTCCTCGATTGTGGGACGGGGGCTGTCCTGAGCCCTTGAAGCTCTGATGGCTTCTGTCAGGGCGGAGGCCAGCTGAGCCATGGGACTGCCATCATGCTGAACCCAGGCTCTGGTATGTTGGGCCGTTTCATCCGCCGTAGGTTGGGGCGGTAATCTCGGCATGGAGCTGGTACTGGCTGTGGGCGGGCCATCTGGCCGTGCCGGCACGCCATACTCCTGTTCGCGCAGTGGTACGGGCGGCACATGTCCAGATGGTCCAGATGGTCCAGATGGTCCAGGTGGTCCAGGCTGTGTCCATGGCACGTCCCACTGCTCCAGCAGTCCGGCAGGTGATCCTGGCGTCGGCGCTGGGTACCCCGGGTGGGGCAGAGGTACGGGCAGCACAGGGCCATGAGGTCCAGGCTGCATCAGTACTGGGCATCGCTGAATGGTCCAGGGTGCTGGTTGCGCAGGGCCTGCTGGCTCTTGCTGCGCTCGTGATGCGTACCTCTGGTCCACCAGAGGTACAGGTCCGGCTGGCACTTCACGTACGGCTTGCCTCTGTTCTATCAGAGGGGCGGGCGGTACAGGGCCAGAGGGTCCAGGCTGCATCAGGTTTGAGCATCCCTGAATGGTCCAGGGTGCTGGTTGCGCAGGGCCTGCTGGCTCTTGCTGCGCATGTGATGCGTACCTCTGGTCCACCAGAGGTACAGGTCCAGCTGGCACTTCAGGTACGGCTTGCCTCTGTTCTATCAGAGGGGCGGGCGGTACGGGGCCAGAGGGTCCAGGCTGCATCATGTTTGGCCACCCTGCATTGGGCCAGGGTGGCGAGGGCGGGGGACCGGCTGACCTTGGCTGCGCCGCTGCTGTGTACCTCTGGTCCACCAGAGGCACCGGGCTCGGTTGGCCGGGCTGCACCCATCCAGGGCTGTACCCTTGGAAGCGCCAGGGTCCTCCTTGGGCAGGATACCCTTCCAGGAGTACGGGTCCAGATCGGGCAGGCGCTGCTGCTGCTGGTTCCTCGTACCTCTGGTCCACCAGAGGCACCGGGCTTGATTGGCCGGGCTGCGTCCATGCTGGTGGTGACCTCTCCGGGAGCTTCGAAGGTCCAGGAGGGGCAGGGGCTGCTGCTGTTGGAGCTGATTGAAGAGCTGCTTTGAGTCTCTCAATGTGCTCGGTTTGACTGCGAAGCTGTTGTCGCAATGACTCCATCGCATCCTCTTGAGATATGGAGGGCGGTGAGTCATGATCTGCAGGTGTTGCCATGTCAGGAGTAGTGCTGGGCGTGGGCATGGGGGTTACGTCAGGCGTGACGTGAACCACAGCCGTGGCCTGAGACCCAGCGGCATCTGCAGATGGTGTTGAGGATCCATCGTCTTGGATCCGGCTCGACCGTAAAGTTGGAGACATCCTGGTTGAAGGCGTGTGAGAATCCCGGCTCGGAGGACCACTTGTACTGGACGGGAGTCCGCACAAGACTGTAGATTTAGGCGCCGGGTCCAAACCGTGTCTTCAACCGATGAGATGCTCCTTTACGGCCGATGATGATGATTGTAGTTGATATTGGTGATGAAATCTGCCTCCCGCACCCAGGCTTGGTGAATGGTGGGCACTGGGTGTGCTTTTGTCTCTGCTCGCTTCTGGTGTTGGCGGTTTTCCAAAGGAGGGCCGGCTGGTCTCGAAGAGGTAACACCAGAAGATCTTGGAGCAGCAGACTTGGCGAGGTGAGGCAGATATTGAGCAGGAGTCACTTGTTGATAAATAAAACGCTTGGTTTTGGTGGTAAAGATGAACTAATTTATTTTCAATTATGTGGCTGCTTATATTTAATTAGCCTGACTCGCACCCGACATTGGGTTTTGAGTCCAAAAGTGGTGGGGGATTGTACCCGCGCCAGATATGTGTTTATATGCCCCGGAAAAATGTCGCATATTCATTTTGCCGGTAGCACACTTGAAGGCAGTCGCTTAAATTTGAGAGTTAGAAAAGATTTTGAGCGCTTACATGAATGATAATTACATAGTTTAAATGCATAGTAGTTATAGGAATGTGTATCTTGACAACTAGATTTTTTGTTTGTCAAGATACGACAAAAAATAAGAAATGTTTGTAAAATAAATGTGTAAAAATGATCTCAAGCGATCAAATTTGTAAAACATGTTAAGTTAGTATTTTTCCGAGGTCCCCCGTAACATAGCGCTCAGAAAGAGATAAGATTCACTATGCTACGAGGTTCCTGGATTTTTGTACACGCAAAAAGGGTAAAAATATTGTTCAAAAATGGGTTTACATATGGGTGAAAAACAGCTTTTTTAATATCTCCTCAGCGGTAGTATATCGAAAATAGTGTTTATTTGACTACCGCCGAGGGGATGAACAAGTAAAATATACATATTTGCAATGTTTAAAAATTGATTTTTCCTAGTAATTTTTACATAGGAAAAATGTTGGACATCGATCCACGCGGCAGGTGAGCCGGCGACGCGGTATCGATGCCGTTCGTAGACAAAGTTTTTCAAGCGGCCGGGAACAAAATGGCCAGTGGCGGGGAGTGGTGATTTTGCCAGTGGCGTGGGGTAGGGACATTTTATAAAAGTAAAACAATTTTTATGAAATTAAATTAAATGGTCAACTACGTCCGTTACATAATTATTGCTTGTAAAATAATTGTTATCCTTTGTGCTATGCATAAAAAAATCTTGTCTTAAACATTACTTTACAAAAAAAATAATAATTTATATTACGAAGGTCTGAAATGAATAAAAACCCGGGCCATTTCAAGCCCCGTATATCAGTATATTATCGGGGGGCAACTTGGCAAAAGTAAATATCTCTCATAGCGTGGACAGGGACTACAGGGATATACGGGGCCATAAACATTAAATGTCGATTCGGTGTAAAACTCGAACCATGACTCACACTTGAACGGCAAAAGTAGACGGGCTTTCAACTTTAGTCGCTCAACTAAGAGCAAGTTGAAAAGGTGTTCACATTGTCAATTAGCTTTCAAGTGTCATTCAACATAGAGTTGATCAACTAGAATTGCCATGTCTGAACGGGGTAATAGCGAGGATAGGGACTGACTCGTAAATAAGGCACTTACCAGATTGATAACTCCGTGCTTATTGGTCCACTATTTATTAATTATGGGGACATAAACATAAAAATATTTTTACATTTCTGTGGTATCTATGGATAAACCGGATAAACCTCAGCTTGCTTGCTGTCACATTTTTGTTGGTTAATGTGATTTTTGCTTTACTCGTTTCTTCAATTTGTAATCCTCGAACAAAAAAATCCCACCTTCTCTCAAGAAGACAGACGAAACAATCAATGAAACTGCCAGTATTTCTTTGGCTGTAAATGTTAATGGCATAGTTTATATCGCTCATAACCTAACCTACCCAACCTCAACAAACTCAACAACATTCCTCTCTTTTAGTAATGCCCCAATAGGCCGATCTTACATACGCTCTTTTGTTTTACTAAATACCTGTTAAATCGTGAGACCGCCCCTTTCTGCAGACGATAGAACTACTTCGCCACTAGGTTGGGCAACATTGTGAGAGGGGTCTGGGAAAAGGCTGATGTTGCGTTGGAAAAAGAGTCTTGCATTAAATCATTAGTTGCATCACAAACTAACTCAACTTAACTTGGAAATTTGATTTATTATTTTAATTCTGTGAATCAACCCGTCCTTACTATGAACGTTCGAGATTCAATTATTACAATTCAATCTTGAACATTTCAATACCGTCACTCAAAAACTTGAGTACCTACTGCTTTTGATGACATTTTTACGATAACATTCAACTACCCACAAAAAATCAACAACATAATGACAAGCATTATGTTTAGTGTGTCCAATTTTTAATGAGCTTTTTCTGTTATCAGGTGACATTAGTACAATGGAACATTCTAATCTGAAGGTAGTCACCATCAAAATAGAACCAGGGAATAATAAAACAGAAGATAGTGATATTTCATATTCAGAAATTGATATTGATCTTCCGGATATTAAAAAAGAATGCTTTGAGAACTCTGAAAGAACTAACCAAACGGCGGGTAAAACCAAATTTTATTTATTTTTGTGTGTTCTATGGTTATTGAGACGTTCCTTCAACATAAAGGGATAGTATCTATGCGACCAGAATTCACTCACTGGCCCACCCTAACCCGCTGGATTGAAATGTATATGAGATGAACTCCATTATCTAAATAAGACTGGCCGCGCACTAGACAGACAGGCTGCGGCAGCCAATCCAACATACGATGGATCATTGGAGCCCGCGCACTAGGCTGCCTAGAATTCCTGGCTGCGCCAGCCAATAGATCGCGTAGGATTGCACGGCAGCCAGCCGGCCAAAGCGTGACAAGGCAAAACCATAGGCTAGTATGCGGCTGTCTGCAGTCTCCGCGCACTTGTCGTAGCAGCCAGATGTATTTTGCGTTCCGGAACTAGTTTTAAATTTTATTTGAAAATGAGTTTCGATACAGAGAAACTAATTCGAGAAATCGTAAAGCAATATGGGGGACATGTTTTCAGAATATAGTGATCGGGATGTGAAAAGACGAAGATGGGAAGAAATCACAAATATAATGTGTGAGGAAAACTTAACAGAAAATGAAAAAAATGTATTCGGTAAGAAATTTTATTACTCTGATTTATATGCAGTACTTATCCCAATGTAACTCTGTTTTGCCATTCTAGCGGATTTTCATTGATAAGATAATCCGCAAATAAATCCCTATAACAGGCTGATGATTGGCTCCCTCTGTATGAGGGACCTGGGGGTATTTCAAGTTCTGGAGGGACGTATCTTGCAATTGTAGCCATCTCTTTCTCGTACATAATTATGTAAAACACAGCATTCTTCTACTACAGCAATTGCAAATTCTTTATGAACATCTTATCGGACGGTGAAAAATTCTCCATTTATTTGCCAGAATGCCAAACGTGCATTCTATGAACCGCCTAGCCCGGGACAGTCTGTAGTTAAAGATTCTTTTGTTGTCTGTTAAACCCCTTCCTCCATAAGGACGTATTAAATTTTCAGATATACCAAATGCCTCGTCTCCCACTATGACGTATGGCATCGCCATTCCATTATTTGGGGCTTTTCTCCGGTATTTGTAAATTTAGTTTTTCATGTGAAATGGATTTTTATATATAGATGTGTCACTACATTTTCCAAACTCCAATATCTATATAAGTGAACTTATAATCCGCATCGCATACAGCAAGTAAAACAATTGAAAAATATTTTTTATAATTATAATGAAGTGAGCCTGAATCGCTTGGTTTTATTAATCTTATATGTTTACCATCGATGGCAACATTGAAACCATTTGCTATCTCAGTCCATCTTTCTCCATTCAATTCTGGAAATGCTGTTTGTCTCATGTTTGCCCAAATCGCAAAGCAAACTTCATATACGATATCTCGTGCAGTGGTATATCCAATACAAAAATTATGATGCAACGCTGCCATGGAACATCCTGCAGCAAGATATTTGTAACAAAAAAATGGGTGTGTCAAGCCTACGCAAGACAGAAGTGAAACTTCTAGTTTCAGCTGATGCTTGGCGTGGCGCAGTTCGCTGGTGTCTGAGAGAGAGGAAAGAAGAGAAGAGAGAGAACGTTCGTGAGCGGCTCCCCCACCTCAACAAGGTTTCACTTCAAAAATGCCACAGCCGAGAATCGAACCTCGCTTAACTGATTGAAAGCCAACCACGCTGAGCACCAACTGTAAGCAAAGCCGCATAAATTGATTATATTATGTAGGTTCTGAAAATATGAGAGCTTGTTATGTTTTATAATGTTACCTACAACACACCCAAAATATAATATATTTTTAAAAATAATGTACAATGTACAGAAATAGAATCCCACACAAGATCGCGTAGTGCGCTCTAGCGAACGGATATTTTATCAGAGGGAGATAGTTTTAATTTTTTTTTCTGTAAATTATTACATATTATCAAAATAAATAAATTAATTAAATAAATGTAATACAATTATCATAATATACGGATTAGATAATAATTTTAATCCAACACAATAACGCAAAGCGCGCTCTAGCGGAGTAATGTTTGATCACAGTGAGATAAGTGTTTTTATTATTTTGCAATATTATTTTCTTTTAAAAAATGTTCTGACCTACTAAAAAATAAGATATTGAATGAAAAAGGCGTTAAAAACAAAAAAATAATGTGCGATGGCCGAGAATCGAACTCGGATCAACTGCTTGGAAGGCAACTATGCTGACCATTACACCACCAACGCCAGTTGTCGGGATGAGCTAAGAAGCATTTATATGTTACTTCAAAACTTTGACTAGATCAAATGAACTTTAATCGGTGGTGGGGGTACCCGCATTTTCGTTTCGGTCATGAGTCGGTTTTACTCCGGTCCTCGAAATTGCATGACGCGCGTAAAGAAGTTTCACTTCAAAAATTTTCAATTAAATCTCTACAACAAAAGTGGAAGAACGTCAGGACTAGTTTCACCGGGGGAATAAAACGTAGAGTCGGTGCTAAACGTGGTTCAGCAGCTTAGCGTAATATCCCTTACGTATATTTCGATCAACTACACTTTCTTAGGAAAACGGTAGTAAATAATGAAACTCAAAGTAGCATGGACGAAATACGCACTGCCAAAACTAGCGAAGATAATGGTAGCATTCAAATTCGTTCACCTGTTGCCAAAAAGAACAATAAAACTAACGATGAAAGTTTTATTTCAATATTAATGGAAAGTATCAAATTAAGAGAAGAGCGTGAAAGGAAGCAACAAAATGGAGATAATTGACGTAATACAAAGAGCACAACCGCAACTTATGGAAAATCAGCATTCCCAATTTGGTCTGTTTCGCCAAGGCTATGCTGATAATGAACCAGCAACATACAGCCGAAGATATACGACACAATCGAATTATGGAGCAGAAACTTCAGTCACTGGGCAATATCGCAAATACTCTACACAGCCAAACCATGAACAAGAAACCTTCAGCAGTGGGCAATATCGCTATGGTGCTATGACATTAATGAGCGGTTATCACCAACCGATACAAATGTATCAGATACTCAGAATACTGAAATAATTGACTTGTTTCAGGAATCAGAATCATTCCAAGAAATGTAAAAAATAAAAAATAAATGATACTTAAAATAAACACAGTATTTTTAATTTATGTACTCACTTCAAAGTAATTAATTATCAATTTTTCTTCTGGAATAATACAAGCTCGCATACGAGTACCAGTACCCATAATTGATTTTTTTTATATTTTTCAAGAGTTCATCAAACGATTATACTGTCATTCTTGTATAGTTAACAAACCAATAATTTTTATTTATTAAATAAGCCTTTTGAGTGTCGTTCCAGAAGAAGAGGATGAATCCAAAATCTTCTCTTTGCTTTGCGTTTTTTACGAAACAAGAGGTAAAGAGTTATTTCTTCTAAGTCCATGTCGCTTGACGGAAGGGCGTCGACTCTGGCTGTCGAAACTGGCTGCTCAATATTTTGGCTGCGGCAGCCTGGCTGCCTAGTGCGCGGCCAGTCTAAGGGTCCTTAGCACAATTAAAGCAGCCAGTGAGACCTACATTGTAAATAATTTTATTGTATCTAATATATATATACGAGTATATGTTAAACCTAGTAAAATTAACCTCCCTTTTTTTCACTATCCTGTACATAATCAATGGTTGTTCTTAGATGTGACAGTGAGAATTTTTTGGTGTTTTTTTTTAGGTGCAGCACTGGGAGTAAATAACATAATTTCGGTTCATCAAACATGCAATGGAAAAGAATCTAAAAATTCGATATCTCTCCCTTGTTCTATATCCGACAAGAAACTTCCTTTGAATTCAAGCCTAATGCCTCATCTGGAGACCCATACTATAAAAATACCATTCTCATGCCCTCACTGTAACTATTCATCTTCACGTAAGTCAAACATAACTGCACATGTTCGCACTCATACTAAGGAAAAACCATTCTCATGTTCTTACTGTAACTACTCATCTTCGCGTAAGTCAACCTTATCTTTACACATTCGCACTCATACAAAAGAAAAACCATTCTTTTGCTCACATTGTAACTATTCGTGTACACATAAGTCACAGTTATCCGTACACATGCGAGTTCATACTAAAGAAAAACCATTCTCATGCTCTTACTGTAACTATTCATCTTCACTTAAGTCAAACATAACTGCACACGTTCGCACTCATACTAAGGAAAAACCATTCTCATGCTCTTACTGTAACTATTCATCTTCACGGAAGTCAACCTTATCTTTACACGTTCGCACTCATACTAAAGAAAAACCATTTTCATGCTCTTACTGTAGCTATTCATGTTCCGAAAAAGCACGCTTAATTTTTCACATTCGCACTCATACTAAAGAAAAACCATTCTCATGCCCTTCCTGTAATTATTCATGCTCTCGTCAGTCACGCTTAAATGTACACATCCGCACTAATACTAGAGACAAGCCATTTTCATGCTCTTGCTGTAACTATTCATGTTCTCATAAGTCACTGTTATCTGTACACATTCGAACTCATACTAAAGGAAAACCATTATTATGCCCTTACTGTAACTATTCATCTTCACATAAGTCAAACGTAACTGCACACATTCGCACGCATACTAAGGAAAAACCATTCTCGTGCCCTTACTGTAACTATTCATCTTCACGTAAGTCAACCTTATGTTTACACATTCGCACTCATACTAAAGAAAAACCATTCTCATGTTCTTACTGTGACTATTCGTGTTCACGTAAGTCTCACCTAACTAGCCACAATCTTACTCATACTAAATAAAAACCATTTTCATGCTCTTATTGTAGGTATTCAAGTTCAGAAAAGGCATGATTGATTTTCTTACACATTCGCACTCATACTACTAAAAAACAATTCATATAATGGTTACACCGAATACTAAACAATAGGGATCATAAATTCCACACAGGCATTTACAAACCGTGTTGCAATGACTGACCATCGTTCTATATTACATCATAATTTTTTGCACTTATGTCTTCACTCCTGCGGGTAACTGAATGAAGGAAGGTTTCGCAAAACAATTTTACAAATTCTTGCATGTAAGTGTAAAATGTCGATTCTAGAGCAAGGAAAACCCTAAAACAGAATATAAAATGGCTCTTCATTCTGGATGGCTGTGTCATCAAATGCCATCACCGATTCTTACTTTTTCAAAGACGCACCCGGACAAACTGAATATGTCAAGATGTTGACAAAGTATTTTCTACAAAGTTTCAGTACCACACTAGGATTTAGAAGAGACGACCTACCATACATCCAATGTTACAATACTGGTGAAAGTAATGTTCCCCGAAAAACTTTTTTTGCTAAGAGGTTGCATCCCATGGCTCCCCCGCAGCTCAGACTTGATACCTCTGATCCTACCGGCTGCGCCAACTGTGGTGATCTACCGTGTCGATCACTCAGATAAGATGTAAATAATAATCGTTTGGATACTCCATACTATTTGGTTTATTTAGTGTTATTACTAATGTACAGTATTCGAGATGTTGTTGCAAAGAGAGGACGAGTTACAACAGACACGCCTTTTTATACGTCTCGGTCATGCTGTCTCACTCAGATATGCCTGTCTCTTTCATACCGACAGACATACGTTCACCACATCCCTCCACACTTAAATCAGCAGACAGTAACACAACATGATTATCATAATAATAATTATAAAACATACATACACATATTTAATTATTATTTTACAACATTTTCTTTTTTATTTATAACCATGTTGATTCGGAGAGTTGACTGCTGCTTATTTTGATTTCTCTGTCCTTGGTCGAAGGCGCTCCTTCCAGTTCCCCGACGTTGACGCCACGGGTTCACTGGAGCTGGAAGGAAAAAGAGGGTCACCCGTTAGATTGTCATCCGAAACAAAGTCGGAGACATCGTACTCATCGAACGATAGCCTCCTCGTCTCAGACTCAGGGATTAAAATACTAGGGTTCTTTTCCCATGATACACACAGTTTGGATAATTGATCAAAATGTCTTTTCCAGTACATGATTTTATCATTCAATTTAACCTCAATTAAATATAGTTTATTTCCCAAACGTTTATGTACTTTCCCTGGTACCCACTTATCATTGTTTTGGTCTCTAAAATCCCTAACCATAACTTTCTGATTAATCTTAAAATTCGTAGATACTTTGTTATTCCTTTTATAATAGAATTTCTGATTTTCCTGACATTTCGACATTTTCATTTTGGTATCTTTATCAATCACATTTTCCTTTACCTTCCCCCCTTTAGGTATAAAATTATTCAAATTTGACCTTAACCTTCTACCAAACATTACAACTGCTGGCTCTAACCCTGTTGTACAGTGTGGTGCATTCCTATAATCTATGAGAAAACATTCTAACTTCTCATTATAACCTGACTGAAATTTTTTTTCTAACAATATTTTCTTTAAAAAATTTTTACACGTTTTGACTGCATTCTCTGCCAATCCATTTGATTGAGGATGATTTATAGGTGTTGTTAAATGTTTAATGCCATTTCTCTCGCAAAACTGTTTAAAGTCTGCTGACATGAATGCTGCTCCATTATCAGAAACTAAGGTTTGTACACTACCGAAATAACTGAATAATCTCTTTAAGATTTTAATGGTATTATCTGAGTTAGGTGAATTTACTTCCACGCAATCCAACCATTTTGAGGTTGAATCTATGATTACCAAAAAATATTTATTTCCGATAGGCCCTACGTAATCTATATGAACCCTACTCCAAATTTCTTCCGTTATCGGCCATGGAGTTAACTCACTCTTGGGTTGTGATGGTTGAATTTCCGCACAAATTCCGCACTCTCTAACTAAAAATTCAATTTGACTGTCAATCCCTGGCCACCAAAAATAGCCTCTAGCTAGCCCTTTCATCTTGGCAATCCCTAGATGAGATCTATGCAATAAGCTTAATATCTTATCCCTTAAACTTATTGGAATTACTAACCTATGGTTCCAGAAAATACAATCATCAATTATTGATAAATCGTTCCTTTTTATCCAATAAATCCATTTGCAATCATCCTTATTGACTTTATTTGGCCACCCTGTTCTAAGATAATTTTTTATCTCTAATAATAATTTATCCGTATTAGATTCTGCTTTAACTTCCTCAACATCTATTGGCATCTCGCTATTATTTTTGAATAAACACAAAATTCTTGAATCAAAGTTATTATTTTCCTCAACAGGATCACCACAGTTGGCGCAGCCGAAAAAGGAAGCTGAACGGCCGCAAAATTCTTCCTGGAGGAAGAACCGTAGCCGCAGCTGAAAGAACTACAGTTGGAGCAGCCGAAAAAGGAATCTGAACAGCTATTAAATTCTTCCTGGAGGAAGAACTACAGTTGGAGCAGCCGAAAAAGGAAGCTGATCAGCCATTAAATTCTTCCTGGAGGAAGAACCACAGTAGGCGCAGCTGAAAGAACCATAGTTTGGTTATAATCCCACCGAGCACCGCGGAAGGGATTATTGTCGCATAAAAAATAAAATAATTTGGGGGCAGCTTCACGGACAGTATCGGACATTGAAGGAGCATCAAGGCAAGGAACTGGTGAGGAGATTCAAGGCGCTGAGCTCAAGGAATCAGCAGCCGAGAAACCGGATGAAAAACGGATCCAGGCAGCTTGTACGGGGACCCGACACGGGAAGGCGTGGCGGTGGTGACCGGACGAGAAGGACGACCAGGAATCCGGACGGAGCCAGAAGACGGTCGGACGCGGAAGGGCGGCGATCGGCGGCAGCATCAATCATCAGATTCGTGAGTTGAGTGCTGTTTGTTGTTGTTTTTTCTGATTATTGGTAATCTGTGTGGAAATGGAGGGAGTGGGTTTACCCAGGTTTTGTCACCTTAGGGACGGGCTGGAGACGTTCGTGCTACAGTTTGAGCAGTTGATCCTCGTCAATGATGACAAATTTAAATCCGAGGATAAAAAGAGGGCGGTTTTAATATCCCACCTACACACAGACACGATTAATCTACTGATAGATTTATGTTTTCCAAAAAAAATAACAGAATTATCGGTTGAAAATATATTTTTGTTATTAGGAAACCACATTGGTGTTTCAAAGAATGTGTTTAAGGAACGTGGAAATTTTTTTGCGGCGAAACAAAAAGTTGGGGAATCTATAAATGATTATATAGCTAGGTTACGTTGTCTAACAAGATTCTGCAAATTTGAAAGCAGACTGGAAGAAAACTTAAAAGATATTTTTGTGACTGGTTTATTAGAAGGTCGTATTAAAGAAAAAATGTTTTTAGATGCAGAGAAGCTGACTTTAAAAAGTACATTAGAGTGCGCATCGGGAATGGATTCATTTCATAAAAATATTACGTGTATTAAATCCGAGAGTGTCGGGCTCATTTCTAGAAGTAAGAAAAATTTTAATAGTAGTGCAGGTAGGAATTATTCTACTTCACCGGCGCGGGCGAAAGACAAAAATGTTACAATTCCCAGAAAGAAATCAGTAGAACGTATACAACAGTTGAAGTGCAAATATTGTAATTTAAATAATCATGATTCCAGTAATTGTAGATTAAAAAACGTGACGTGTTTTAATTGCAAAAACAAGGGACATTTTAGTAAAAATTGTCGCGAAAAAAAACGGGAGGAAGTTTCATCTGTGTTTGTGAATTCAAGTGAAATAAATTCAAGGTTAACAAGAAATACCGATCCCATTTATTTATCGTTAAAAGTTAATAACGGTATCATCATAAAAGGATTATTTGACACGGGTGCAGGAATATCGATCCTATCGGATAAAGATTATTGGGAACATTTTAAAGATGTACAATTGAAGCCGAAGAATTTAACCCTGAAGGGTTACAATAATTGTAAGTTACAGTTACTTGGATGTTTAATTTTGTCAATTAATTTCAATGGTATTACTAAAATAATGGAATTTTGTGTTGTAAAGGATGGTTCAACCACTGTGCTAGGTAGAGACTTCGTAAAAGAATTTAACATTGGTTTTACGGGTTTCGAGACGGTTTCTTCACAGTTGAAAAGTGAAATACTCACGCATAATATTCACGACGTAAACAATAATAGTGTCGATACGTTAGTGCGTAAATATCCGGAGGTATTTTCAAGTAAACTAGGTAGATTCAATAAATTTAAAGTTCATTTAAAATTGAAAGAAAATGCAGAACCGAAATTCTGCAATCCGAGAAGTATTCCTTTCGCTTTGAAAGCGAAAGTTGAAACGGAATTGAACCGTTTACAGGAAGAGGGAATTTTAGTTCCGATTAGTTATAGCAAGTTTGCATCTCCTATCGTGCCCGTAGTTAAAAGCGATGGAAGCATTAGAATTTGCGGGGATTATAAATGTACTGTGAACCCACAATTGATTGTTGACAAATATCCCATGCCGAAGATAGAAGTTTTATTATCACAAATTTCGGGCGGAATAATATTTTCAAAAATTGATTTACGTCAAGCTTATTTACAGTTGGAACTAGACGAAGAAAGTATGGAATATACTACGATTTCTACACATTTAGGATTATTTAAATTCACTAGGCTAGTGTTTGGGATTAACAGTGCACCGGCAATATTTTGTAGAACTATAGCTTCATGTCTACAAGGTTTGAAGAAAACAGCGGTTTTCCTGGATGATATTATGGTTACAGGAGAAACGATAGAGGAACATAATGCTAATTTAAATGCAGTTCTTAATAGGTTAAAAGATTGCGGTTTGTGCGTAAATATTCAAAAGTGCAATTTTAACGCTTCATCGGTATGTTTCTTAGGGTTTGAAATCTCGAAGGAAGGGATTAAACCTATGGAAGATAAAACGAACGCAATTAGTAAAGTCGCGCAACCAAAAGATTTATCAGAGCTACGCAGTTTTTTAGGAATGGTAAATTTTTACCGATCTTTTGTGCCAAATATGTCTATGTTATTAGATCCTTTGCACAAATTATTGAAAAAAAATACGAATTTTGATTTTAATCAAGATTGCGTAAAAGTTTTTAATAAAATAAAATTAATTTTATGTGATAATCGAGTGTTAGCACATTACGATCCAAATGTTACTTTGAAGGTAGTTACGGACGCCTCAACGAAAGGTTTGGGTGCAACATTGTTACATGTGTATGAAAATAATTTACAAAGACCTATTTCTTTTGTTTCTCGTAAACTGACAGAAGCGGAAAAGAAATATTCAATTTTAGACCTCGAGGCTTGTGCAATTGTGTTTGCTTTTAAGAAGTTTTTCGAGTACATTTACGGAAGGGAATTCATTCTAGAAATAGATAATGAACCTTTATGTAGAATTTTTGGTGAAAAAAAAGGAATTCCTGTTTTAACTTGTAATAGATTACAACGTTATGGTGTAATTCTCTCATCTTTCAATTATAAAGTTCAATACGTAAAATCAACATTAAATTGTTCGGATTACTTATCTCGCGTACCTGTAGGAGATCCTGTTGAGGAAAATAATAACTTTGATTCAAGAATTTTGTGTTTATTCAAAAATAATAGCGAGATGCCAATAGATGTTGAGGAAGTTAAAGCAGAATCTAATACGGATAAATTATTATTAGAGATAAAAAATTATCTTAGAACAGGGTGGCCAAATAAAGTCAATAAGGATGATTGCAAATGGATTTATTGGATAAAAAGGAACGATTTATCAATAATTGATGATTGTATTTTCTGGAACCATAGGTTAGTAATTCCAATAAGTTTAAGGGATAAGATATTAAGCTTATTGCATAGATCTCATCTAGGGATTGCCAAGATGAAAGGGCTAGCTAGAGGCTATTTTTGGTGGCCAGGGATTGACAGTCAAATTGAATTTTTAGTTAGAGAGTGCGGAATTTGTGCGGAAATTCAACCATCACAACCCAAGAGTGAGTTAACTCCATGGCCGATAACGGAAGAAATTTGGAGTAGGGTTCATATAGATTACGTAGGGCCTATCGGAAATAAATATTTTTTGGTAATCATAGATTCAACCTCAAAATGGTTGGATTGCGTGGAAGTAAATTCACCTAACTCAGATAATACTGTGGTGATCTACCGTGTCGATCACTCAGATAAGATGTAAATAATAATCGTTTGGATACTCCATACTATTTGGTTTATTTAGTGTTATTACTAATGTACAGTATTCGAGATGTTGTTGCAAAGAGAGGACGAGTTACAACAGACACGCCTTTTTATACGTCTCGGTCATGCTGTCTCACTCAGATATGCCTGTCTCTTTCATACCGACAGACATACGTTCACCACATCCCTCCACACTTAAATCAGCAGACAGTAACACAACATGATTATCATAATAATAATTATAAAACATACATACACATATTTAATTATTATTTTACAACATTTTCTTTTTTATTTATAACCATGTTGATTCGGAGAGTTGACTGCTGCTTATTTTGATTTCTCTGTCCTTGGTCGAAGGCGCTCCTTCCAGTTCCCCGACGTTGACGCCACGGGTTCACTGGAGCTGGAAGGAAAAAGAGGGTCACCCGTTAGATTGTCATCCGAAACAAAGTCGGAGACATCGTACTCATCGAACGATAGCCTCCTCGTCTCAGACTCAGGAATTAAAATACTAGGGTTCTTTTCCCATGATACACACAGTTTGGATAATTGATCAAAATGTCTTTTCCAGTACATGATTTTATCATTCAATTTAACCTCAATTAAATATAGTTTATTTCCCAAACGTTTATGTACTTTCCCTGGTACCCACTTATCATTGTTTTGGTCTCTAAAATCCCTAACCATAACTTTCTGATTAATCTTAAAATTCGTAGATACTTTGTTATTCCTTTTATAATAGAATTTCTGATTTTCCTGACATTTTGACATTTTCATTTTGGTATCTTTATCAATCACATTTTCCTTTACCTTCCCCCCTCTAGGTATAAAATTATTCAAATTTGACCTTAACCTTCTACCAAACATTACAACTGCTGGCTCTAACCCTGTTGTACAGTGTGGTGCATTCCTATAATCTATGAGAAAACATTCTAACTTCTCATTATAACCTGACTGAAATTTTTTTTCTAACAATATTTTCTTTAAAAATTTTTTACACGTTTTGACTGCATTCTCTGCCAATCCATTTGATTGAGGATGATTTATAGGTGTTGTTAAATGTTTAATGCCATTTCTCTCGCAAAACTGTTTAAAGTCTGCTGACATGAATGCTGCTCCATTATCAGAAACTAAGGTTTGTACACTACCGAAATAACTGAATAATCTCTTTAAGATTTTAATGGTATTATCTGAGTTAGGTGAATTTACTTCCACGCAATCCAACCATTTTGAGGTTGAATCTATGATTACCAAAAAATATTTATTTCCGATAGGCCCTACGTAATCTATATGAACCCTACTCCAAATTTCTTCCGTTATCGGCCATGGAGTTAACTCACTCTTGGGTTGTGATGGTTGAATTTCCGCACAAATTCCGCACTCTCTAACTAAAAATTCAATTTGACTGTCAATCCCTGGCCACCAAAAATAGCCTCTAGCTAGCCCTTTCATCTTGGCAATCCCTAGATGAGATCTATGCAATAAGCTTAATATCTTATCCCTTAAACTTATTGGAATTACTAACCTATGGTTCCAGAAAATACAATCATCAATTATTGATAAATCGTTCCTTTTTATCCAATAAATCCATTTGCAATCATCCTTATTGACTTTATTTGGCCACCCTGTTCTAAGATAATTTTTTATCTCTAATAATAATTTATCCGTATTAGATTCTGCTTTAACTTCCTCAACATCTATTGGCATCTCGCTATTATTTTTGAATAAACACAAAATTCTTGAATCAAAGTTATTATTTTCCTCAACAGGATCTCCTACAGGTACGCGAGATAAGTAATCCGAACAATTTAATGTTGATTTTACGTATTGAACTTTATAATTGAAAGATGAGAGAATTACACCATAACGTTGTAATCTATTACAAGTTAAAACAGGAATTCCTTTTTTTTCACCAAAAATTCTACATAAAGGTTCATTATCTATTTCTAGAATGAATTCCCTTCCGTAAATGTACTCGAAAAACTTCTTAAAAGCAAACACAATTGCACAAGCCTCGAGGTCTAAAATTGAATATTTCTTTTCCGCTTCTGTCAGTTTACGAGAAACAAAAGAAATAGGTCTTTGTAAATTATTTTCATACACATGTAACAATGTTGCACCCAAACCTTTCGTTGAGGCGTCCGTAACTACCTTCAAAGTAACATTTGGATCGTAATGTGCTAACACTCGATTATCACATAAAATTAATTTTATTTTATTAAAAACTTTTACGCAATCTTGATTAAAATCAAAATTCGTATTTTTTTTCAATAATTTGTGCAAAGGATCTAATAACATAGACATATTTGGCACAAAAGATCGGTAAAAATTTACCATTCCTAAAAAACTGCGTAGCTCTGATAAATCTTTTGGTTGCGCGACTTTACTAATTGCGTTCGTTTTATCTTCCATAGGTTTAATCCCTTCCTTCGAGATTTCAAACCCTAAGAAACATACCGATGAAGCGTTAAAATTGCACTTTTGAATATTTACGCACAAACCGCAATCTTTTAACCTATTAAGAACTGCATTTAAATTAGCATTATGTTCCTCTATCGTTTCTCCTGTAACCATAATATCATCCAGGAAAACCGCTGTTTTCTTCAAACCTTGTAGACATGAAGCTATAGTTCTACAAAATATTGCCGGTGCACTGTTAATCCCAAACACTAGCCTAGTGAATTTAAATAATCCTAAATGTGTAGAAATCGTAGTATATTCCATACTTTCTTCGTCTAGTTCCAACTGTAAATAAGCTTGACGTAAATCTATTTTTGAAAATATTATTCCGCCCGAAATTTGTGATAATAAAACTTCTATCTTCGGCATGGGATATTTGTCAACAATCAATTGTGGGTTCACAGTACATTTATAATCCCCGCAAATTCTAATGCTTCCATCGCTTTTAACTACGGGCCCGATAGGAGATGCAAACTTGCTATAACTAATCGGAACTAAAATTCCCTCTTCCTGTAAACGGTTCAATTCCGTTTCCACTTTCGCTTTCAAAGCGAAAGGAATACTTCTCGGATTGCAGAATTTCGGTTCTGCATTTTCTTTCAATTTTAAATGAACTTTAAATTTATTGAATCTACCTAGTTTACTTGAAAATACCTCCGGATATTTACGCACTAACGTATCGACACTATTATTGTTTACGTCGTGAATATTATGCGTGAGTATTTCACTTTTCAACTGTGAAGAAACCGTCTCGAAACCCGTAAAACCAATGTTAAATTCTTTTACGAAGTCTCTACCTAGCACAGTGGTTGAACCATCCTTTACAACACAAAATTCCATTATTTTAGTAATACCATTGAAATTAATTGACAAAATTAAACATCCAAGTAACTGTAACTTACAATTATTGTAACCCTTCAGGGTTAAATTCTTCGGCTTCAATTGTACATCTTTAAAATGTTCCCAATAATCTTTATCCGATAGGATCGATATTCCTGCACCCGTGTCAAATAATCCTTTTATGATGATACCGTTATTAACTTTTAACGATAAATAAATGGGATCGGTATTTCTTGTTAACCTTGAATTTATTTCACTTGAATTCACAAACACAGATGAAACTTCCTCCCGTTTTTTTTCGCGACAATTTTTACTAAAATGTCCCTTGTTTTTGCAATTAAAACACGTCACGTTTTTTAATCTACAATTACTGGAATCATGATTATTTAAATTACAATATTTGCACTTCAACTGTTGTATACGTTCTACTGATTTCTTTCTGGGAATTGTAACATTTTTGTCTTTCGCCCGCGCCGGTGAAGTAGAATAATTCCTACCTGCACTACTATTAAAATTTTTCTTACTTCTAGAAATGAGCCCGACACTCTCGGATTTAATACACGTAATATTTTTATGAAATGAATCCATTCCCGATGCGCACTCTAATGTACTTTTTAAAGTCAGCTTCTCTGCATCTAAAAACATTTTTTCTTTAATACGACCTTCTAATAAACCAGTCACAAAAATATCTTTTAAGTTTTCTTCCAGTCTGCTTTCAAATTTGCAGAATCTTGTTAGACAACGTAACCTAGCTATATAATCATTTATAGATTCCCCAACTTTTTGTTTCGCCGCAAAAAAATTTCCACGTTCCTTAAACACATTCTTTGAAACACCAATGTGGTTTCCTAATAACAAAAATATATTTTCAACCGATAATTCTGTTATTTTTTTTGGAAAACATAAATCTATCAGTAGATTAATCGTGTCTGTGTGTAGGTGGGATATTAGAACCGCCCTCTTTTTATCCTCGGATTTAAATTTGTCATCATTGACGAGGATCAACTGCTCAAACTGTAGCACGAACGTCTCCAGCCCGTCCCTAAGGTGACAAAACCTGGGTAAACCCACTCCCTCCATTTCCACACAGATTACCAATAATCAGAAAAAACAACAACAAACAGCACTCAACTCACGAATCTGATGATTGATGCTGCCGCCGATCGCCGCCCTTCCGCGTCCGACCGTCTTCTGGCTCCGTCCGGATTCCTGGTCGTCCTTCTCGTCCGGTCACCACCGCCACGCCTTCCCGTGTCGGGTCCCCGTACAAGCTGCCTGGATCCGTTTTTCATCCGGTTTCTCGGCTGCTGATTCCTTGAGCTCAGCGCCTTGAATCTCCTCACCAGTTCCTTGCCTTGATGCTCCTTCAATGTCCGATACTGTCCGTGAAGCTGCCCCCAAATTATTTTATTTTTTATGCGACAATAATCCCTTCCGCGGTGCTCGGTGGGATTATAACCAAACTATGGTTCTTTTAGCTGCGCCTACTGTGGTTCTTCCTCCAGGAAGAATTTAATGGCTGATCAGCTTCCTTTTTCGGCTGCTCCAACTGTAGTTCTTCCTCCAGGAAGAATTTAATAGCTGTTCAGATTCCTTTTTCGGCTGCTCCAACTGTAGTTCTTTCAGCTGCGGCTACGGTTCTTCCTCCAGGAAGAATTTTGCGGCCGTTCAGCTTCCTTTTTCGGCTGCGCCAACTGTGGTGATCTACCGTGTCGATCACTCAGATAAGATGTAAATAATAATCGTTTGGATACTCCATACTATTTGGTTTATTTAGTGTTATTACTAATGTACAGTATTCGAGATGTTGTTGCAAAGAGAGGACGAGTTACAACAGACACGCCTTTTTATACGTCTCGGTCATGCTGTCTCACTCAGATATGCCTGTCTCTTTCATACCGACAGACATACGTTCACCACAGTTTTTATGGGGTTGTTTCAAAAATCGGATTAACATGAATAAACAAATCACAATACCCCAACTTATGACGAATATTCATGAAAATAAATGGCCGATATCCCGTGCTCAATATTCCAAAGAGTTTTTTTTTAAATCTTGGACACAGATTCGAGGAGTTTTCATAAATGCAAAAAACTTATGGAGTACCTACACAGAGGTAATATAATTCGATATGCAAACATGAGAATAACGGAATATTTCAAATGTATAAGAAAAAA
This sequence comes from Hesperophylax magnus, assembly GCA_026573805.1. Lineage (NCBI taxonomy): Eukaryota > Metazoa > Arthropoda > Insecta > Trichoptera > Limnephilidae > Hesperophylax > Hesperophylax magnus. The sequence goes on along the minus strand of JAIUSX010000005.1, from coordinate 8,441,987 downwards.
AAAAACATTTTTATATTCATCGCATTTCCACGGATCATTCTTCTAATATGGATACAAGAGTTAAAATTCTCTTCCGTAACATTTCCAGTAAACCACTCTGTTATTTTCGTAAACTCCCTAATTACCCATTTCTTATCGCACACCTTCTACCCCAACACGACAATATTTAAATATGTCAGTCAGTATTTTGTATCTTATATTATTTTTGGTATTGTCATCATGAAGATAGGATACTGCCGAAACTGGTAGAACAATGTATTCAAATAAAGTGATTTAAACAAATTTATATATTTTATTCCTTATTATTTGAACTCTTAGATTGACTGTTATCACTTTCAGAGCATCATTTCATTATGTTTATTGCTATTACAGGGTTTTCCAATAAGAGGCGTTATTATGATATTCAATCGTAAAAGATCAATGGTTTCGTTGCTTGTGTGGCACGTAGCGCCGTCTTGTTGGAAGTAAACGTCCAGATCAATACCATCCAATTCCGGCCATAAAAAATCATTAATCATCTCTCGATAGCGCAATCCATCCACCGTAACTGTTGCTCCAGCCTCATTTTCGAAAAAGTAAGGTCCAATGACCCGCCGGACCAAAAACCGCACCAACCAGTCACACATTGAGGATAGAGAGGCTTTTCAACAATAACTCTTGGGTGTTCCGAGCCCCAGATGTGACAATTTTGCTTATTGACGAAGCCACCGAGGTGGAAATGGGCCTCATCACTCAAGACGATTTGCATTTGATTCACTCAAGAGAATTTTAATAATTTCAATGCGTTGTTGAAGCGTGTATCGTTCCATTTTTTTAATGGCGTAGTTTCTACTTGTCAAATGTTAAAAAATAACAGCTTCAATAGTAACAAACTCCGTATTATCAAAATTAATTTTGAACTAGAATTATAACAACCGTGATCATGTATATTTCATCTATTATCATCATTATCAGTGGTTAAGTGAAAGACACTATTTCGAAAACTTGGTTCAACCCCAAGATGTTGCTCCTTTTGAGTTTGAATAATAAAAAAACCAAGATATTGATCCTGTACTGGCATATAATATAAATTTACTTTGCTCCATTGATAAACCAGGGAGACAGCGTAAACATTTATTGATATTATTATGCAATTTAGTAAAATCATGACTTCAAACATTTTTGCATAATTTGATCGAACACATTTTAAAATTATATTTAAAATTTCCTCCGAAAGGTGGCTAAATACCTCAGGCAAATTACCCAATATTAAATACAACATTATATTGAAAAACAACAAGTGCAAACTATTAAAGCAAACTGAGTTCGCTTTAATGGTGGTATTTAATTCGGCGTATTTCTGTAGGCGAGTGTATAGATTAACGGTTCTGTACGCAACTGTACAGCTGAAGAAGTCGAGCGCAAATCGGCAATCTTCGGCGATGCTCGTCCATCGATGTGAATTAGTCATTTATTAATGTTAGTCAGTCACGCTCGCGAACAGTATAAAAGTTACTCACATGTATTCTGTTAAATAAATTTCAAACACTTTTCATTTAAATCAAGGTTTTTTTAAATTATGCACTCGGTTCTCTTAATCCTGCTCAAACACAAACAAGTTAGAATGTAAATTAAAAATAATAAGGATGTAAATCAAAATAATTCCACTGCATCGTGTTAAATAGTAAAAAATAAAACATACTCAAAACCAAAGAAACGTGACATTAAATGTCAATTAACTATCCATAAAATAATAAACACTGTTATTAAGGCGATGCATTACGTATTAATGCAAAATCATGTGTTTTTGGTTTGAAAATTTGGTCGCCTAGAAATGTTTCAGATGCTTTAATTAAAGAATGCGAGTAAAATACATCTTGGTCTTTGAAATAATCGAGTATTTTTTAGATAAGTCTTTTTATAATCCCAGAAAAAAATAATGTATAAGTCCTATGAAAACTGCATTACAGTTCAAAATCTCCTTCTTACGAACCCATTTTCGGTTATGATTTTATTGTATAATGTAGCAAATTAAGTTATTTATAAAATGATGGGAAAAAAATTAAATATTTTTGCCTGAAAATCCACAAACTAAAATAAAAGGCACTTTTTTGCCATGTTTTTTTCTAAAATATATCAAAACAGGCGGATGGTGTTAATCGGGAATTTAAACTTTATCGCCATCTACATAAGGGGTGTTATTGATTGATCGATTTAAAATATTACACCACGTAGTTCATCGCCTTAGATAAAACAAAAGAAATCATGGCATTGTAAATGATATGTCAAATTACTATCCATCAAATGAATAAACTTGAGTATACTAGTCCCAGCGAGAGAACGTACTTGACGTCATCGTTCTACTATCTTCTGTCTTTCTCATTTTCAAACAAGGACGAACGTCTATGATGTCCGTGCAAGCTTTCACTGGGACTAGTTTAACTTCACGTTTCAACTTTCTACCTCTGAAAAAATCGTCTGAAAATTGTTATTCTGTTGTACGCCGTCAATCTGGAAAAACAGCAATACTTTATTATTCCCTCTTATTCTTTTAAAAGTATGTTTACACACATACGTTAATATGAAAACAATCTTACGTAAGTTAGACAACTGTTATTTTTAATGATAATCTTATAAATGTATAAGAGACAAGGTTTTTTGTGCATAGCACAAGGGGTAACATATTATTTTTAAGCAATAATTATTAGCTTGAAACACCTTATATTTTATATAATAATATTTAACTTGTCAAAATATATCACTAATAAATGAAGATGTAATAATAAGGGAACCAAGAAGGAGTGGAGAGGAGAACTGAGAACCTCCATGAACTCTTCCTTTGTGGGGCCTTCAGGGAAACAAAAGGGAGTAGACAGGAGAGATCTGGCTCTCTTCCCTCGTGGGGCCTTCAGGGAACCAAGGGAAAGTAGACTCTTTCCTCGTGGGGCCTTCAGTCACTCAAGGAGAAGTGGAGAGGGGAGATGAGACCCTCTTCCATCGTGGGACCTTTAGGGAACCAAGGAGGAGTGTAGAGGAGAAATGAGGCCACATCTTTGTACTCTTCCTTTGTAGGCCTTCAGGGAACCAAAGGCGAGTGGAGAGGAGAGATGAGGCTCTCTTCCCTTGTGGTGCTTTCAGAGAACCAATGGGGATTGGAGAGGAGAGATGAGACCTGAGGAGACACATTGTGGAACCAGAAGACATAGCCACATATCCGATGACAACCCTGGAATGGGGTAAAATGGGATATATCATAATGGGCCTGAGGCCTAAGTGCTCACGGGAACTAAATGTAAACCGTCTCCGCTCTATAAATAATAAATAATGCTAAATCTTCTACAAGATGTCATCGAGACATATTATAAATATATATTATAGACATCTAGTAGAAGATTTAGCATTATCAATAACTTTCTCACAAAAATGAAGTATCTAATAAACAATAATTGTTGAATGAAAAATACAAACACAATGAATAATTTGGCGGGTTTTGAATAAGGTGACGTAGATCTTTACTAATTAAATGTGCCGTGAACTATTTAAGGTTTTTCAGAGTTCGCAGTTCATACTTTTAACCGTGATACAGGAATTAAAGACTAAAATGGAAAAGGTTTAAGACTTAACAATTTAGAAGCTTTGAAAATTGAAAAAATCGGTAAATTCGAAGGGTAAAATCATTAAAAACCAATAAAATATAACCGTCAGCCCAATTCTAAGTATGTATCCCATTACTTCACTTATCCCACACTCCTCTACCCCACCTCTCTCATAAAACTGACGCACTATCCCACCATGGGCGCCCGCAGAAAATTTTCTAGGGGGGGCAAAATATTTGTAGTAATGTTTTAATAATATTTTTTTTTTACTGACTGATACAGACCAAATATTCAACAGCTGTGACGTACTAGATATATGCCAATTATACGTTAAAACACTACTAAACAACATTTTTGACAAAAAAAAAATTTCAACATACACAAAATAACACTAACAGACCAGTTAGACAAGCGTACAAGGAAAACATAAAAACTCCGACAGTAAATTCAAGCTTTGGACAGATACACTACCAATACCATGCTATAAAAGCTTTCAACAGTGTAAAACTTGAAATTAAACTTGAGGAAAATAAAAATAAATTCACACACAAAATTACAAAATGGATTAAAGAACAAAAAAGACACAAGATTATATTCTCTTTAAATGTATTATGAAGATTATATTTTCATATTATAAAATGAAGGCCTCAGCACGGGCAAGCCACCCAGTGAGGCCAACATTACTGGAAAACTTTTAAATGTAAAAAATATTGTACCAAATAAATAATAATAATAATGTAGTTTTATTTTACTGTAGCATATTTGTGTGGTGAACGAACGGACACTAAAGAAGGGCATACTGTAGCAACAATTTTTTTGATTTGATTTAAAATAAAAGTAACATTATTTGACTATTTTCAATCAATCCTGGGAAAGTGAAGTGTCCCAGTCTAATATACTGTCCCTCTCTCTTTTGATAATATGTATATATATACCTATATAATTCGTCGCTGCGCTTGCAAAATCCGCTATGTAAAAAAACGTTACTTTTCAGGAGAAGGAAAAAACTGATTAATTCAACAATGGATCGCATTTTTTAACATCAAAATATACAGAAAATTAGATATTTACGCCGGATTTTGTATAAATGATAATTTACAATTAAATATTTAGTTCTTTGGCGGTTATATTTAATTTTGTGAATAAATGACACATAGCTGATTTTATATGGGTCTTTAAATCCGCTTTGTGTTAGAGGTAGCATATAGCGGATTTTGATGTACGTACATTTCAGACATGACGGATTTTGCATTCAGTTAGAAATGATAGTGATTCTTAAATTGCGTATAATTTAAATGTATTAACGTATGCGCAAAGCATTTATAACAAACCAATAACCTATTTCTAACGAATCTTTATTTTTCCCAGCTGAAAGTTTACTTTTAAATAAGTAATTATCGAGTGAAGGTGAACTAAAAATATTTTGAGTAAGATAGAAAAACAAGTTTATTACACATTAAATTTTATTTATTGAAAGAAAAATAACAAGTACCTAAGTTATCAACAAAATCAGTTACATTTTATTTATCAAAAGAAGAAAAACAAGAAGATAATCATTAGTATTACACCTATTACAAACCAAACAATATTCAGCAATAATGCAATCATGATAAATACAACTTTCAACAAAACAAATAACTTCTCAGTTATGTAAATAAACAAACTGCTGGTCTAATAACTATTGAGATCTTTAAAATTTTATAAAAAAACAGAAGGTACGTAAGTAATCTACCAAATCACTATTCGAGATTATTACATTTTATTTATTGAAAGAATAAAATCAAGTAGATTGTAGTAACTAGTATTATATCTATTACGTATTATTCAACATTAAAACAATCATAATAATTACAACATTTTAACAAAACAAATAACATATGAGTTATGTAAATAAACAATGATAACTCCTGCTGGTCTTATAACTATTGAGATCTTAAATTTTTTTATAAAAAATAGAAGGCACATAATGTAATCTACCAAACCACTATTCGAGATTATTACAATTTATTTATTAAAAGAATAAAATCAAGTAGATAGTTATTATACCTATTACAAATCAAACATTATTGAACAATAATACAATCATAATAATTAAAACTTTTAAACAAAATAAATAACTTCTCAGTTATGTAAATAAACAATGAGAACGCCTGCTAGTAAACTAAACATTCATCTAATAACTATTGAGATCTTTAAAATGTTATAAAAATAGAAGGTACGATAGTAATCAACAAAATCAATATTTAAGATTATCATAAAATGAATGATAATCTCGATGCATATATAACTTTAAGGATTGTAATTGCTCAAACTTAGACTTATCAATTTTTTTTTTGTTCTGTGTACAATGGTTGTGGTGTTGTGTATAAATCTTGCCTTCTCCTTTGAGGCAGAAGTGTCCAGTTATCAATGTGTCGGAGTTTGTACATAACCTCACCGTGCTTGTAGAGCAGCCCTCTGATCTGGGTAACTGTAGGATCTCCAACCTTTTTGCCTGGACGAATAGTGCAGTAATTACTGGAGAGTGTATCGTAAGCCTTAAAAAAATTGTAATCGAGATACTTAATAAAGTAAGGTTTGGATGGTCTAGCTTTCCTCATTCGGTCCACATAATCCATTGGGGAGTATAATGGAGGAGTACAAAGCTTTTCCAATGTTGAGTGGACGCTATCCACCTCCATCATTGTGTGTCCTTTTTCTAATATGAGTTGCTCTATTTCTATATTCATATGTTTCGATATATCTGCCAGAGCACTGCTGAGGAATTTATTTTTATTTTGGTGAGCACAGCCGTCCGATATCAAAGTAATTTTTTTGAATCCCTTTCTAATTTCTCCCTCTATAAAATCTATAATACAAGAAACAAACTCATTTGCAGAAACACCTCCATCGCCTTCATGCCAAACGTACAAAAAAACATCTTTCGTATTGTTTTTATAAATGGTAAAGTCGTGTAACTGAAGTTTTTGCTTATAATATTGAGAGGAAACTAAAAGTTTCGGACAAAGCTGTGTGCTTTGAAGGTCCATTGTTACTACTAAATGTTGATCAGAGCAGGATGCAATAGCCAACTTCTTTGCATCTCTTGCTTCATTTTTCTTTTTAATGTGAATTTGATATTCTTCTTCATTTAGATTTCCTTGATTGTAGGATACGCATGTGTCGCATTGATCCTTGCGTGGTTTAAATATAGATATTTTATTACTTTCTAAAATTTCACAGAATTTCTTTCTTTGGACGCTAGTTATGCCGTTTTCTGAACACCACGACATGTAAATTTTATGCATTTCGGATTTGGATTTAAAACCATCCTCCACGTATGTTCTCGAACTAGTCGAGCGGCAATAATGACTCAAAACTTTAGGCAATAGGTCCAACCATTTTTTAACGGAATCTGACTTCAAAGACTGAGGAACTCTGGTCTTTCGTTTCGTAGTTGCTTGATTCTCATCATCGTTATCAATCTGTGTTGATGATATCCATTGAGCAAACGTATCTTTTGTAATACATAATGTGGCGTTAAAAAACTCTCTGCAAACTCTAACTTTTTCACCATTAAGCTTGGGTAAGGAGCAGTCGACCCCAATGTTGCGCTTCCAAGCACTTCTACCTTCTAATTGCTGTCGCCGTTGTCGCCTCTTGAGTACTTTTCGGATATTTACAAGTCCGAAAATATAGGCTTTCTTAGCTTCCCATGTTGACAAGCTCCAGAAATAGTTAAACACGTCTAGGCGAGCTTGTTCATTAACCAATCCGCATAAAAAAGATCTATTGGATAAATTCAAGCCATGATGATTGCATGGTGTTTCTTTTATTTTTCTTTGAGCCCTTTTAACGTAAACTGTACGTCCACTTACTCTTTTAATACCGCTGTATTTTTTCCCCAGGACTCGTAAATTTTTATTCAACTTTCGTTTATCCTTTATGTCCGGTACATTAGTTAACAGATCGTCTTCAGAATTAGAGTTAGCATCAAAGCATTCGAATTGTCCCGTTTCGTGATTCAAAATAAACCTATGATTATTTGTGCCCAGTTGATCCTCATCATATTTCTCGTTAGAATTTGAAAGTGTAACTCGTTCAAACAGACCCGTTTCAGGGTTGAGTGTGCTCTCAGCATCATTACTCATGGTCAAGATTTCAACTGGGGATACATTCCCCACGTCTTTCTCCAAAACTGTTTCAGAAATGTCCAAATTATGTGAGAAGTTCGGGTCCATATTTTCTTTATCGTAGAAATCAGTAAAATCAGAACTATTTATGGCTAGTGGAATTGGTATATCATTTATGAAGTCCATATCAATTATTTGTTGTTGTGTTTCAACAGGTTGGGTGTTACTAATTATGCTATCATTTGTGACGTCCATATCAATTATTATTGGTTTTTGCTTTTCAACAGGTTGGATGTTACTAATACTTGCTTGGTTTTCTTTGAGTTCAACATGGTGATGATTGTTTAGAACCATATTCACCAATCGTTGAGCTCTAGAGTTACTAATACTTCCTTGATTGTCTTTGACTTCAGCTGGACGATGATTGTTCAGAACCATGTTAACCAATCGTCGAGCTCTAGAGGATCTCATCTTCGGTGTGGGCGGGTATTACCTGTTATAATGAAAATAAATTAGTTAATTAGGTATTATACACAAGTCAAAAATGTGTACATTTTTGGTGCGACTTATATCACCATGATTAGAGCTAATAGGCAAACATTTACTTGGCAAACGGAGTCTTAAAGTATACCGATTTTCGTGCAGTATTATTTAATTATATTTTTAATAAAGTAATTATTTTAATTCTACTCAAGCCTAACGATAGGCAAATCTTCAACATATCCAAAACATATTCTGTAGTTTTCATTATGTAAAACCATTTGCAGTAAAGATTAATCGAAAATACTGATTTCACATTAAGCTTGCCTTCCTCAATCGCAAATATAGGTGAGAAATATTAAAACATTTTTAAAACTTACATAAATATTTAAATTATGTATTATGCTAGATTGTATTAAGCAGGCTATTGTTATTTTGTAATTAATGTTAATAAAAGAAGTGTGTTCATTCAATATCCGATTTAAGGCAAATGTTTAAGAAATAATTACCCTATAATAATATGTCAGCGAAACTTATGTATTAATTATTTATAAATATGATAAACAGATATATTCTGAATTTAAGTAGGTACCTAGTTGTAAGTAAGTTTGCTAAAAAAACATTTAAATTTTTTTATTAGATTATAACAGTTGTATTACTTACCGGCTTTGAAAAATTAACACTCTTCTACGTAAACGTAAATTATTGTGCACTGTAATGTAATTTCACACTATTTTAAAGCTGAAATATTATTTTTTGACGAACGTAAATAATCCGCAGGCACGTGCACCAAGACTGACTATCATAACAAGACTGTCCAAGTGTCCACTGTCCAGTCACGTGACTTGTAACATGCGCGTTCTGAACCAAGATTCAGTGCAAAATCCGCCATGTGTCTTAACTGGCGCAATATTAAGTGTTTTCCTTTAGTCCAAAATGCGATATGTGAAGGAATCTTCATAGAGTATTTTGAAAGCCATTTTTTAAGCGAAAATACATAGCTGATTTTGCATTTTTCTAAACTAGCTTTAATATTAGAAAACGTGTTTCATAGGCCTATCCGCCACGTCTCGCTCTATCACAAAGCGTAAAAAACCGATATTCGCAAAAAAAACGTTTGTCGGATTTTGCAGGCGCAACGACGATATGTGTGTACTTCTGTATTTGATAGCATTATTTATTTTAAATGTCAAGTCACAATTTGTTTGCTTCTTTTGAAAGGTTATTATTATTTTATTTTCGTATTGCTAATGCATTTATAACGGTTTGTTGTATTTATTTATGTATTTGGACATTCACAGTACAATTATTTTACAAGCAATAATTATTAGCCTGAAACACTCATCCACATTGAAAAATCTCCTGATAAAAGATACATGACGCCAACGGGACTGTTTCAGGCTAATAATTATTTCTTGTAAAATAATTGTTACCCTTTGTGCTATGCATAAAAAATCTTGTCTTAACTCCTTGAGGTACGAACTTTTTTTTCTTATTTTTTACCTTTTTTTTTTTAATCAATTGATGTAACTTATAATAACGAGGAAAAAATATTTAAAAAAAAATTGGACTGAAGGCTTTTCAGGAATGAGGTGGTCAAAATTTTATACCACAGTACACATGGGAAAAAAAATATTAGGTTCAAATCAAAAGTTTATTAGAAATAAAAAAAGGCCATTTTATATGACTAATTGTGGAAATTTTCAAAACAGTTTTTATCTTTTTTTACACAAAGGGGTACTTTGCAAACACAACATATCCAGTTGGAACGTATGGGCCTGTCTTTTGTACTACAATTCGCACAACGACGTGAAGTAGTATGTTCTGGCCGGTGGGCGCTATTTTTCAGACGTATTTCAGGGTCCACGTAAGGCTTATGTCTCTTAATTTCCACCACCTCCGATGTGGACCCACGCTTTTTGGTGCATTTCAGCTCCTCTTCAGCCAAAAGTCCTCTGTAAACTTGCCTCCTGAAATCTTTGAGCCTCAATGGATTGTCTTTGTCAGCCTTACCCAACTTGCAGAGCTCTGTGTAAACAATGTAAGAATTTACAATTGTTGCATCTAAAAAGTGGAAAAATAAACGATGCCACCATTTTTTAGACTTTCTGTTTATCGAGTAAACCGCCTTCTTTTGATCAAACTTGTCCACATAATTCATGCAGTTGTTATAATTATTTAGAGCCAACGGACATGGCACCCTTGTGATCTCACCAGTTTTCTCTTTACGGTTGACATGCATGGCATCCTTTGGGTTGTGAAAGTTTGAAAGGAGGTGTACAGCTCTTCTATCTCTCCATTTTATCATGGAAATTCCTGTATCACTCACGTACCAGTCATATTGACCTCTTTTTAGGTTTTTATCATCCTTCATCTTAGGCAAATATTTTCTGGTTGATTGGACAGTTCCACATGAGCGAATATTCATATCTTTCAGCTGTTTTTGTAGGGGGTAGCAATTAAAATAATTATCAAAGTAAACTGTGTAGTTACGACCTTGAATAGATTGACAAAAATTTAAGACAACTCTTGGCCCTAAGTTAGACTCAGCGTAGTCACCAATTTTTCCTGTGTATATTTCAAATTTTAAGTTGTATCTATTTTCTGCACACATCATCCAGATCTTATAGCCTCTTTTAATGGGTTTTTGGGCATGTATTGCTTCAATGTGCTGCGGCCTTTGAATTTGACCATGCTCTCGTCAATTGCCAAAGTAGGTGATGGCTTGTAATTTCGATCAAAGGTGTCTGACAAGCAGTTCAACAAAGGCCTTATTTTATAAAATTTATCGAAATTAAGTTGACCTCTAGCAGGCATCAATGAATTGTCGTTGAGATGAAGGTTTGACAACAGCCAGCCAAACCTATGGACTGTCATAGGTAAGGCTTAACCACGGCTGACATCGGGTTCGCTGGAGCACCAAAAAATATCTACGTCAGCGACCACCTCACTAAGGTAAATAAAAATCTTTTCTTTCGGGCGAGAGTTCTGGCTAAGGAACGGGGGTTCCAATATGTTTGGCTAAAAAACTGTCAAATCTTTGCACGACGCAACTCAACTTCCCCGCCAATCATCATATCCAAGGAAGAAGATCTGAACAAGATGGAGGTCCAGCGGAATTTCTCTCCTCACTCTGGATCCAACGCTGGAGACCCTCGTCCCAGCCAACCATAAAATCAGCGAGACCTAAGCGAAAACTATTCTCTCTTTTTTTCTTTACTTTCATATATTTTTTATTTAAATATTTTTCATTCAAATATCTATCTCTTAAAATTCTATTTCTTAAAGATTACTGTTATAAATTTTCCTCCTTTGAATATTTTTCATTCAAATATTTTCCTTTTGAATGTTTAACCTTTTTATATTTTTCATTTAAATTTTTTCCTTTTAAATATTTTTCTTTTGGATATTATGGTTCTCTTAAAGTTTTTATCTTTAAAGATTACTGTTTAAATTGTTTTTTCTTTAAATATTTTCTTTTTAGATGTTTTATTTCTGTATATTTTTCGCTTAAATGTTTTGATTTTAAATATTTTTCTTTGAAATATTTTTTTATGAAATGTTTTTCTTTGAAATATTTTTTTTTTATATATTTTTCTTTTAATTATTTTTCTTTTGGATATGTTTCTTTTGAATATTCTACTTCAAATTATTTTTCTCCCGTATATCCTCCGCACCTACTATGCACCTCTTCCTCAACCTTTCCTCACCTCCTACTCCCCCCTCTCATTACATGTTATGTACACACTTCTACCTTACTGCACTACACTTTAAAAAAAAAGAGTATGAGTATTACAAATTACTTTAAAATCAATTTAACCTCCCATATGAAATCAGGCATACAACTAGCTAACTATCTTACACCTAAATACAGATTAACACCACCCATAAAATGACATTAAATATATATATTATCAAAACGTAAGAGGCTTACGCACAAAGACTGATACACTGATAAATGCTGTCAGATCCAACGAATACGATATTATCGCCTTAACCGAATCGTGGCTAACTGATGGCATCCGTAACGAAGAACTGTTCGACGATCGTTATGACGTGTTCCGCCGAGATCGAAATTACTGTGCAACTGGTCAACGCTTGGGCGGAGGTGTCTTGCTCGCTGTTCGACGCGAACTGGTAGCCCGCGGGCGTCCAGAGTGGCACTCAAAAGCGGAAGACTTATGGTTATCCTTACAAATTAAGAGTTCGTTGTGCAATACTTTAAACATATGTTGTGTTTACCTTCCCAAAGGTCCAGCGTATAATGAAAACATGGAAAGCTTTCTCAGCGAAATTTCAAGATTAACCTTACAATGTCCTTGTGAAAAATTTCTTATTTTAGGCGATTTCAACCTCACTGACATTCTGTGGAACAAAAGTCCAAACAACACTTCATACACACCTACCAATCGTTTATCTCCTCTCAGCTCTGCATTTGTTGATTGCCTGCATTTTTCGGGTCTCTGTCAATATAATGGGATTTCAAACTCCAACGGCCATTTTCTAGACCTCGTCCTCTGTAACGATTGCGTTAAGGTATCAGCCTGTAATGACTCACTAATCGTCGAAGATATTCACCATGCATCCATAACGATAGATGTAGCATTCTCAGAACCCGTTGCATTAAGGGAAGAAATACGAAAGGTTCGCGTCTTTAAACGTGGTAATTACGAACTTATAAATTTTCTTCTTAATAAAGTAAACTGGCACGAGCTTCTCTCAGTTGGTGATATAAATTCAGCTTTACTAAATTTTTACTCACAAATAAACCAACTTATAGATGCTCACATTCCGCAAAAATCGAGTAAAAACTCAAAATATCCTCCATGGTATAACTCAGCTCTTATAAAGTTAACGAAGGAAAAATACAACTATTTCAAAAAGTTCAAAATTTACAAAAATCAATCTGACTACTCCATTTTCTCTCTCTTAAGATCACGCCATAAAAAACTACAACGAGAATGTCACAATCAATACCTAATTAATGTTGAACACAAAATATCCTCTGATCCAAAAAATCTTTGGAATTATGTTAAATTAAACTCCAAATCACAGGGTGTGCCAAACACTGTATTCCTAAGGGATGAAAAAGCTGAGAACGGATCTGAGATTGTTAACTTATTCTCCAAATATTTCAGTTCTGTCTACACCAACGACATTCAAACTTCTCAAAATATGCCAGACAACTACAACATTCATAATTCTTCCACTATTCATTGTATTGAAGTTGACGAACGTCTGGTGCAGACATATCTGGAAAATTTAAAACTAAATAAAGGCGCAGGCCCAGATCAAATTCCCCCCTTCTTCATCCTGAAATGCGCAAGCAGTCTCTCTAAGCCGTTATCCATTATATTCAATCGTTCCTTAAAAGAGGGTGTGGTACCTAATACTTGGAAAACTGCCTTCATAACACCCATTTTCAAAACTGGGCAAAAATCTGACATTGAAAACTATCGTCCTATTTCAAAATTGTGTGTCTTCAGCAAGGTGTTTGAAAAAATAATATACGATCAGATGTTTCCCGCTTTGAAATCCTCACTCAATGTTAACCAACATGGGTTTATGAGTGGAAAATCAACAACAACCAATCTAATAGCATTCACGGAATTCTTGCAAGATTATATGGATCAACGTGTACAAGTAGACGCAATATACACGGATTATAGCAAAGCTTTTGACCTAGTGAATCACGACATATTATTACGCAAGCTTATGCAAATCGGAGTCCACGGTGATCTTCTCAGATGGCTCTCATCTTATGTATCAAACCGTAGTCAAGTCGTAGTTGTGGGTGGCTTTAAATCGGACTGGGTAACCGTCCCATCAGGTGTGCCTCAAGGATCTCTATTGGGACCGTTACTATTTAACATTTACATCAATGATATAGGCCAATGCTTCAAATACTCCAAAACATTACTTTACGCAGATGATATGAAGGTTTTTTATCCTATCAGATGTACTGCTGACTGTCAAAAAATGCAAGAGGACCTAAACCGTCTTAATATTTACTGTACACAGCATAACCTTAAAATTAATGTTAAAAAGTGTTTCGTTGTGAATTTCACACGAAATAAAAATATCATTATCAATGAATATAATCTGAACGGCTCAATATTAATCAACAAAAAAGAAATCAAAGATTTGGGAGTGACATTGGACTCTAAGCTAATTTTTGATATTCAAATAGACTTAGTGACATCAAAAGCCTCTAAAATGTTAGGATTCATTCTTAGGACATGTAAAAAATTCAATAACCTTAGAACAGTGAAAATCCTATATTTTGCTTATGTCCGCAGCTTACTAGAATATGCGTCACAAGTTTGGAACCCGCAATACATATCGTATGTGGAAATTCTAGAACGTATTCAAAATCGTTTTCTACGATACTTGGATTTCCGCAGCTACCGCCCACATCTAAGTCACCAAGATACAGCAGCGTACTTCAATATACCATCATTAGAAGTTCGAAGAAGCTCGGCCGATGTACTTTTTCTTCAAAAAATAGCCAGGTCCGATGTTGATTGCCCAGAACTCCTAGAACGAATTCAGATACGAGTTCCTAACAGACGAACCAGATCAAACATGATTTTTAGCCTCCCCCAATGCAACACTAATTCTAAGCAGAATTCTTTCATCTATCGTGCGTCCAACATTTTTAACACACACTATTCACAATTTGACATATTTAACTCTGCACCACACTCCTTAAAATCCCACAGACACTCTCTCGATACATTACAATAACAATAACTACAGATACCATCTAATACAACCACCACTTTATTAACTTCCTTTATACATACCTCAACCTATCCGATCCCTCCTCATCCTACCCCCTCCCTATTCCCCCCTAAATAACTTGTTTCCTGAAATGTAATTTTCATTAAATATCTCGGAATCACTCTCAGATACACTTGTATATAATACCTATGTGGAAACCTGTAAATGGTTTATTTACTGAAACTAATTTATTATTATGCTGTTATTGATGTAAACTGTTGGTATCCCAAATAAAATAAAATAAAAATAAAATAAAATAAATCTTGAAATATAGGGGTCGTGTAAATCAGGGGACGATGACCAATAGTCTCTATAACTGGGGGATTTTTTAATTCCCATTACTAAATTTAGTGCAATGATTTTTTTAATCTCCTGAACGGTTGTGGGTTGGTGATTTTTCCCGACTTGTTGTGCGTATAGATTGGTCTGGAAGCAGATATTTTCAATCAAACTAGGAGTCCAAAATTTCAGAAAAATTTCCAAAGGTGTGGGATTTTCCATCGTAAGAAAGTCATTATGTAGTCCTGTTTCTTCACGGAATTCACCAGGGAGGGCGGTATTGAACGTACGGCTCCATTTAGGCACGACTATAATCGCAGGTATGACAGGTGTAGATGCAGTTGTGCCTGGAACAGCAGCGGTGGATGACAAAACGGACATTGAGATATTAGGACTATACTGGGCAGATGGAGAAGACGATACTGGTCGGTTACGCGTACGCGAAAGATGAACATCAAAAGTAGATGGTGGTTGTGAACCAGAAGGGCTGGATGTGCCTGCTATAGGGTGATCGAGTGTGGTAGATGAAGAAGACGCCGGGATTTGATTCCTCACACAAGATAGAGGCAGTTCATCATCATCATCGTCCGAAGAGGCGCTAACTGTGACATTTGCTAGATGCTCCTCCTGTAGATCCTCTTCCTCATTGTCTGAGCACCCATAACAACTGTCATCATCAGAAGGTATCTCTTCTAAAAGTATTCCTGCGATTTCTTCTTGGCGAAGACCTTTCTTCGGCATGGTGTATCTGTAAAATTATAAAATCAGAATAACCATGTTGTAAGACTAAAAAAATTACCTCAAGTACGGTGGTCGAAAAGCAAAACCACCAAAAAATTTCGATTTTACAAAAAAATACTATATTTATAGACATTTCTTATTGATAATTCAACAAATGAAATACAAGGGCACTAGAATTCATAAGAAATGGACAAAAATTCGAAATACATACCGTTATATTTCACTTTAAAGTCGGAGATCACAAAAAACCACAATTCGCTGGCAATTGTCAAACACATAACCAAACCGTGCAAAGCCACCTATTATCGCTATTGGAAACTAAATAGTAGAGAATCTATGTCTCACATGGCATTTAAAAAACTTGTCAATAGATGGCCGTTTTAGCATAATTATTTATTTTCAAGGTGGCCGAATTTTGAAACCACAGTACTTCAAAGAGTTAAACATTAGTTAACCAAAAAAAATATATATTCACAGTACACTTTACTACAAGTTATATAGTTTTTAATTAAATTATTTATAATAAATACACCTATTGCGAATGCCCTCTTGTTAATTTCGTCTGTGATGAAAATTATAGTTTTTAATTCTTTTTAATGATGTAGTTTAATAATTATAACAAGTAATACTAAATAAGAGAAAGGTCCGTGGAGAGATGAAGAGCTATTTTTTTATTTACATCAATAAGAACACGAAGCTCTCGAAGAGACAACGAATGGGATACATCAAATAATGTATGTTTTGGCATTTTTCGTACATTTTCCCCTCACACTGCCGCTTTAAATTGTTAACGAATTGTTATTTTTGGGTACACGGCTAGAAACCCTCACAAGTTAAGCCAAGTAATACCATTTCTAAAAATTACTGATATACCGGGTCCTCAAGCGATGATTTTGACAGGTTCACCACTTAAAAAAATGGTGGCAACACTGAGATTTCATCTTGCAAACAAGAATTAATTTCTTAATTCCTTAGTCTCTATGGCCGGCTGCTTCGTGTCACTTTTTTGTTGGTTATGTTATTCCGTCAATTCGTAAACCTTACATTAAGCGTTCGAACCTTGCATCAATACATCATTCAACATCGTTATAAAGTTCGACTTATTATCAATAAATTAATAAGTATAACGTTTTATATTTTACAATACCACGGCAAATCTTGTTGTTCCAGAGTAAAATAGGAGGTCTAGCACGGACGATCGATATAGCCCTATTTCAATAAGATATTAACGAAATATGTCATTTACGGCCAGTTAGCGGTATTTGCGAACACGGTCAGAATATGATTCCGACAGTCTCTTGACGAAAGCTGACTTATAGCGCGGCGTCCAAGGTGTCAGATAAGCAATGCAAATTAACGGGCTTATTAATGAACGGGAGTGAACTAACTGAGCTCATAGAACTGGAAGAAATCGTATACATGATCCATAGACTTAATTAATTAACCTAAGACGCAATCAGTTGATTCTATTCCAGTTTCGAGAAACAAACGTTTTTAGTTATGGCTAGTGACCTCACGAACCAATTAACTCCCTTTTTAATGTGAAAAAGTACATGTGAACTGCCACAGTATGTTAAAGTCAATATTTAAATTCGAAATTGTCAATTTATTTGCATTTTTAGCTTTTACATAGCCGCCTGACGTTTACAAAATCGGTCTTGAAATTGATATAAAATCTTCGGTAGTTAAGCCTATCGATCCGATATTTTAAAGTAATCTATTTCATTGTGCTAGACCCATAAGTGCCATTTGAGTATGACACATATTCGAGTTTTTACGCAGCTGTATCAACATTTTCACTATTGCATTGTACATGCCTCCTTTAACCTAACCTTTCCTTATCATACAGATGTGACGTACGCGTGATCAGTCAAATGCGGCAATTTATAAAAAAAATTAAAACTGTTTGGTTAGGTTATGTAAGGGCATTAAAAATACGATCTTCAGCATGGCTTTAAAACTTGCAGTATTATTTTGGTTTTGGTAGTCTACCATTTATTTCACGAAGTGGATTTAATAAACCTGTTACTTCTACTGTTAGTTGTAAACTTATTACAGTTGTAAAGTATTTAAATGTTTTATTGATTACAGATAAACAGAAGTACCAAGCCCCTACGTAGAAGCATGGAATCCACCCCCATCAAGTTAGAACCAGGCACACGTGCAGAAGAGAGTGCTGAAGTAATCTTTACGGAACCTGACGCAAATTATCGTTTAATCAAAAAAGAATGCTCGGAATCAATTTCCGAAAACAATTCAGGTATTTTTTGATCAGTGTAATAATAGAACAAATTTTACTTACGATCTCTCAAAATACATGGTTTATGTAGCATACGGCGTACACGATGCGTTTGTGAGAAACGAAATGTCGAAACAACTATTCAAAACCGTGAGGTATTTAATAATGATTATTTTTAATACAGATTTTTCTTGTTCAGGTGAAACTAGTACAAATCACCATTCTAATCTAGAGGAAGTCACCATCAAAGCAGAACCAGGGAATAAAGAACAAGATGGTAAACAAGAAAGTAAAGTTTCGCGTTCAGAAATTGATATCGAACTTCCAGACATTAAAAAGGAATGCTTGGAGCACTCTGAAAAAATTCACCACACGGCGGGTAAAACCATATTTCTTTAATATGTTCATTTTTTTTGTTCTGATGTATAACTTATAATGTAAAGATATTTAAACAATCAAAGGCACTGTTTAGATGTGTCATTAAATTTTTTATCTTCTAGGTCCGAAATGCAATGGAAAAGAAACTGAAAATTTGAAATCCATTCCTTGTTCTAAAAGTGACAAGAAACTTGCTTCGAAGCCTAGCATAGTGGCTTCTTTGGACACTATGGAAAGGCCTTTCTCATGCTCATTCTGTAACTATTCATGTTCACAAAAGTCAAACTTAACAGTACACATTCGCACTCATACTAAAGAAAAACCGTTCTCATGCTCTTACTGTACCTATTCATGCTCACGAAAGTCATACTTAACTAGCCACAATCATACTCATACTAAAGAAAAACTATTCTCATGCTCTTACTGTAACTATTCATCTCCACATAAGACAAACTTAATTGTGCACATCCGCACTCATACTAAAGAAAAACCATTCTCATGCTCCTACTGTAACTATTCATGTTCACGAAAGTCATACTTAACTAGCCACGAGCTTACACATACAAAAGAAAAACCATTCTCATGCTCTTACTGTAACTATACATTTTCACATAAGTCAAACTTAACTGTGCACATTCGCACTCATACTGAAGAAAAACCATTCTCATGCTCTTATTGTAGTTATTTATGTTCAGAAAAAGCACGCTTAATTCTGCACATTCGCACTCATACTAAAGAAAAACCATTCTCATGCTCTTATTGTAACTTTTTTTGTTCGTATAAGTCGTCCTTAACTAGACACAGGCTTACTCATACTAAAGAAAAACCATTTTCATGCCCATATTGTAACTTTTTTTGTTCGCATAAGTCGTCTTTGACTAGACACAAGCTTACTCACACTAAATAAAAACCATGTTAATGCTATTGCTGTAATTGTTCGTGTTAAGAAAAAACGAGTTTAATAGGACACATTTGCACTCATACTACTCATAATAATAGAGATCGTAAATGCCAGGCATTTACAAACCTTGTTACAATATCCCTGTTCCATTTTTCTACATAGGTGCGATAATTTCAGATGTAAATATTAGAAAGAAACATGGGTTAAAATTATTTTCTTTAATGTTAAAGGGAAAAATAGATTTTTAAAAAAGCATTTGACTTAAGTGAGGTCCCTAGAATCAAAAGCGATAGTGCCCACTTTCGATATTTTGTAATTCTTCAATATGAATGAAAATTATGTCAGTAACCCGGTTCAAGAGTAATATTTCAAATCATCTGTATGCCACAGTTTCTTTAAAAAATCATTTTTTTATGGACTCTTCCGTTTTGGTTTCCTACTTTTGGATAGTAATAATAATAATAATAATACTCGAATGACTTGTATAGCGCCGTTTTTGTGCAAAAACACCTCAAGGACGCTGCAAATCAACTGCAAGTTTTGATTTGAATGACACTTTTGAAGATGTCATTGTAAAAAAACAATAATTAACAAAATACTTTTTTTTACAATACGCTAAAATCTTCTCCGGGAGAGGGGGTCAGATCAATTGGGAACTGGCGCGGAATATCATTTCTTTGTATGGGATCTGTCACTTTGACAGATGACAGCCGCGTAATTACGTCGTACTTTTTCTGACCCCTTCTGCCGTAGGTAGGAGAGGGGGTCGCACAATTTTCAAATATAGCCTGGCTAGCAGATCACAGCGCATATCGTCGCCACGCCTACACTTATAACATCTATTATATGCGACAGGTCTGTATATGGGATTGTATGGCGAGCAATATGGAGTTATGTAAAACGCTTTGAACTTATAGCGTAATCTGTCAACCCCTTAATTCTAGTGCATTGAAAGACCAAGCCAATTTTACTTCAATTCCTATTCAAGACGACATATTTATACTAAACGACTCTGTTATTTCCACAAATTAAATTACGCTTATCCTATTGTGCACGTTCCACTCCAACACTTAAATGTTTATATAACGTCTCAGCATTTTCCATCCTAATTTAGTTTTAATATTGCCGTGACAAAGTAAGTGTATTTCTGAATCCGGTAGTTTTGTTAAAATAAAGTGATTTTAAATAAATGGACGTGTTTATATTCATTATTATTTGAACTCTTAAATTCATAATTAACTACAAAAAAAGACCCTAACTTTGCAATGAATAAGCAATTAGAATCAATTGCTTAGTCTCCGCTTTTGTATCCATTGTAATTTTAATAATAATTTCTAAATTAAAATATGTATTTAGTTTATATAATGACCATTCCTACTCCAATGTAAACCTGTATCCCTTCTAAAAACAATAAAAAATAAATAAATAAAATCACAAACATCATAATAACGATTTGACAATAAAATTAGGTAATTAATAATTCATATTACTTGCAAGGTTTTTCCCTGAAAAATGTTGAAGTGAGCTTCAAACCCAATGTAATTAGCCTACTGGAATTACCAAAATAATTAGAAATTAAACAATCTAAAACGACTTAGTAACAAATGTAATTAATATAATTGATTAAAAACCCTTGTGGACCACCCCCCCCCCCCCCCCTCCCCCATATGTTATGTATATAAACCGTAGACTAAGAATAATTTGTACCAGTCTGAGGATGGCTTTAACCATCTGAAACCGGTTACGGTCAATAAAATTAAAGTGGAAAAAAGTTTTATATTTGTTTTATTTTAATAAAATTCCACCAGGATTTGTCAGTTTCAAAAATAGAAATATTAATGATTGTTAACTTTCAGAGCATCACATTTCATAATTTGTACTGCTTCTGTGATAATAAAAAAATAGAATTGGAGCAACCGTGATCGTTTATACTTAGATAACTCATTATCGATGTTAAAATTAAAGACACTGAAGAAGCAGTAGACTTAAAATTAATTAACTTAAAATTTGAAAATTAAAATTAAAAATAGTGGACAGGATAGACATATCTGGTCAGTGATTGTATAGATTTTGCTCTGCAGGTAAGTGATAATGAAATACAGTCATCTGTGCATTAAGCAGCTGGATTCATCTGAATTACATTGTTTGACAAAAGAGAGCACCACTATTCCTGTTTGGTCGATTTAAGACTAAAAGATTTAAATATTTTTGTCACAAGAAAGTGACAGTACTTTTAGAATTACAATGTGTTAATTCAATTTTATTCTAAATTCTACTCTCTTGAGAGCTTGTCGTGACAGATCATTATTTCATGGTGCGAATGCAAGTTTTATTGTGCTGATTTGCCGTCCGCTGCCGAATTTGGAGATTAAGGCGATGTACTACGTCGTGTCATATTTTGAATTGAGCCGCTATCAATAATAACCCTTACGTAGATGGCGATAAGGTTTAAATTCCCGCTTAACACCATCCGCCTGTTTTGATTTATGCAAGAAAAAAACATGGCCAAAAAGTGCCTTTTATTTTGGATGTTCAGGCATAAATAATTATTTTTTTTCGATCATTTTATAAATAACTTAATTTTCCACATTATCTAATAAAATCATAACCGAAAATGGGTTCGTAAGTAGGAAATTTTGAACTTTAAAGCAGTTTTCATAGGCCTTATACATTATTTTTTTCTGGGCTTATAAAAAGATTTATCTAAAAAATACTCGATTGTTTCAAAGGCCAAGATGTATTCTACTCGCAGTATTTAATTAAAGCGTCTAAAACATTTCTAGGCGACCAAAAATTCAAACCAAAAACACATGATTTTTCATTACTACGTATGGCATCGCCTTAAGGAATTGCTGCCAATCTCAATGCGAGTGATATATTCGGTGAGTTCTCTGTTTTATGTATTTGGTGGCTGGATGATAATTTGTTACGTTGCCTGCAGAGTGAATTTTGTAAGCAACCCTGGCTTACAATCCAGACCATCACCAGGCACTTATTCGACAACTTTGTTCGTAACCCCTCACAGCAGTGGCATATGCTGTCAGATTATTCCCGCTTTGTAATAAAATCCAAATAAATTGAATATTTCTAAACGGATCTGAAATATGTTTTTGAAAGCTTATGAAATGGGCTTTCGAATGGCATTATTAAAAACAAACATAGTTTTTTTTAATGTAAACACAAAATTGTTTTAAAAACGACTCTCCTTCCGTTTTTCTAATTCAAATGACTGACCTAATCTTAAATCTGCACCCAATTCAATAAATATGATATATATGTATTCAATTTTAGTCTGATTATGGTTATATTTTGGTGCAGAGACATGAAATGAAAAGCAACCAATATACCAAAGACAAATTACGATGTTTTTTTTAGTTAAATTAAGTCGCACTCATGACTCGCACTCGTGGTCAAGACCCTGTACAAGTACTGGGCTGAATTTATGGAACTCCGCAATGAAAATTAGGTACTCGTGTATTACACGGGTTCCCTGTCCCGCCTTCCTACCGCCGCCCGGGGAATTATTTATTGGATAACCAACACCTCTACCAAAGGTCACCCCAAGCGGCAAGCAACGTTTGGTGATTTAGAAGGGGTGCCAAAGTTTATCGGGTGAGGTGTGTTCAGGATGCGCATGCCAGATCGGGAGAGGCTGGTTTGAGGAGACCCTTTGACCTCTCTAACTTCTTACTGTTTTAATAAAAAAAGGTTCTATTATACGAAGTATTGTTTATTGTTAACTCAGTTGTTAAAAAGTACAATCCAGTCCAGCTGCATGGAAGGAATCGAATAGAATGCCCCGCCGTCCGTCCCACTGCCCGCGTTCCCCGAGAAGAGTCGGAGCGTTCGTCAAACCTCGGCTGTCTCCGGCCCTGCACGATCGCCTATACGATACACTACAAATATATATATATGTATAAATTTAAAAATGAATGTTCCTCTGTTTATTCCGCATGTTTTCCTATAGATGCCACTCATCCGATTGCGATAAAACTTTCAAATTGTGTTCTTATTAATGCCAGAAATGTTTAGCGGATTGTTTGAATAGTAGAAGAAGTTGGGGGGACGCCCGGGGAAGACTTAACGCTTTATATCTGCACTCGAATGAGATACGAATTAATGTCGATATAATTAAAGTTTTTTTAACAATAACAATGTGGCTTTCATGACTGCAATAGGTGAGTGGTATAAAAAGTCGAAGATGCCCAAGGAAGACATAAATCAAATAATTGATTGAATTAGTAAAGCGTGCGTGTTGAACGAGAGAACGGTGTAAGGAGAATGTGTGACAGGCACAAAAAACGGAATTTAAGTGTAAAAAGATAAACACAAAAATGAGTGTAAGCTGCCGTTTATGGAGGATATTTGGTCATCTCCCGTCTCCAGAGGGCCATCAGGGGGGACTTCATCCAGGCAACCATGGCAGAGAAGATTTTGTTATTTGATTGGCGTAGTCTGTGCCATAAGCTTCCCATGTTTTTTTTTTTTTTTTTTTTTTTTTTTATAGTGAATACCTCACAAGAGTCCCAACTGCTCCCGTCTGGAGCCAGTGGGACTATGTCATCCCCAATTGGGGGATGTTGTGAGGCTGAAGGTAAGTGGGGAAGGGAAAGAGGAAGGTGGAGAAGTACCTGGCTATTCAGATCTAGTCACTAAACACGGCTAAAGCCATTTGGAGCAACGTTTCAATTCTGAATGGTGGTCTTACACCAGGGCGATACTGGTAGTATCTTCCACTCTGGAACGTGCCGCAAATATACTATATATTATTTTAATTAATTAATAGTGAAATAACACAAATTAATCAAATAAAATTTATTTGCGCACGCCGGGTTCGAACCCGCGACCTTCGGAATGGCAGTCCAATGCGTTACCACTGGACTATGCCGGCCGTCAAAATGTGGTGGCGGAGAAGCGCTCTGAAAGAGTGTACTCGTCCCTCCAGGAACATTTCCGTGGCGCTGCATTATCTCGGTAGGCAGAATAATTGGCGATAAGCATTATTGTAAGCGACTTTTAGTTTATGCCATTGGGATGCAGTGTAATCCACCCACAGTTCTGACGTGTACAGCGAAGTGCAAAATGCGTTGAAAAGTATCTTTTTCACGTTTGTACTGCAAAAATGAAAACGCCTTGACAGCATACCTGCTGATATTGCTCTTCTTTGTCTTTCCATATCCTCAAAGTCTTTCAGGTCGTCTGTGATAATAAGTCCCAGGTATTTGACGCTAGAACTAACATCCATTTTACTTCCATCTAGCCATACCGAAGGTGTTAGCATGGTTTCGTTTTTGCATTTGAAAACCATAACGATTGATTTGGACGTATATATATATATATATATATGTATATATATATTTTTTTTTTTCTTTATTCATAAAATATATTTGAATACAGTTTTTACATGCTTTTCGACTACCACACTAGACACATGTCAGTATTATGGTAGTCGAATTTGTGTATAAGTATATAAATGTAATACATGATTCATTTGTTAATAAATTATTTTTTGAAATGCAATGTATTTGAAAAATAGGTAATAGGTACTTTAACTGAAAATAAGAAAGAGGTGAAAATAAAGATAAATTAATCAATTATTTTAAAACAGAATTTAAATGAAAAAAAGAATAATAAAGCAGATGAACTTAATTTAATGATTTCAGGCATTCTTTAAAATAGTTCCTTCCCTGAGCAAATAACCAATTCTGAATATATAATATTAGGTAGATGATCACATACAGGAAAGGAGTTGAAGTAGGTTAATCTTGTAGAAATAAAAATAAGGTTGGATACAAATAAAAATAATAGATAATAGAAATAAAAATAAGAATAATGGCATCAGCGTAATAAAAAGTTTTAGTTGAAAGTTAATTTAGAAATAAAATTTTTATTCGAGAAATATGAAAAAAAAGAACAGTTTTAAGATGTAAGGCATTCTTTATAATATTTCCTTCCCTGAGCAAATAACCAGTTTTGTACACTAATGGCATAAAGATCATCAGTTTTCGATGTCTTAATATCAATACTCAGTAAGTTGAATATTTTAGGCGCTATATAAGAGAACTGTCGTTATACACGGTGTCCGGAAACTCGTAGTACAAGCGGGAAACTGGAGAATCTACACCACATGGGGAACCCAAATAAACATAAAGTTTTTTGATTTGAGCATTTTCACAAAAAAAAAAAACCAAAAAAATATATTTTTCGGCTATTTTAGGGTTAAAGTTTTTTCTGGTGTTTAGGGTTGAACAACAGATGTTTTAACCCTGCAGAGCAGAAATATTTTATGATTACACCGGATTAAATGAAGGGTGATTTCAAAATAATGCTTCAAATCCGAGTTTCTTCATTTGTTTTACTTTCAAATAGTTTTAATTAGTTAGGTACTTTGATCTTCAGTAATAATTTATAAGAATTTGATTAAAAAAAAAAAAAAAAAATCAACTTCTAACTCGATTTACTCAATAACGAAAGCTCAAATCAAAAAAAAATATACTACAAAATCGACTCCAAATGTGATGTAGATTCACCAGTTTCCCGCTTGTACTACGAGTTTCCGGACACCCTGTATACAAGGTTATGATTTTATGTAAAATCTTCACATATTTGGAGTAGTTTCATTAGTGTGCTAAGTGACAATGCTAGAAGGACCAAATCCTTATGTGTAGATGTGGCGTAAGTGAGGAGAGATGAAAGGGTGTAAGGATAACGTATGACGTCTATGTGATGGTAGAAAAGCCGAGGCCGCCCGAGGAAGACATGGAACGAAAAGCATGGCAAGATCAAATACATAAAAAGTATATTCCTTCTATACTTTAATTAATTTGATTATTTAACAACCTTATAACTTTACTCCATATCATTCTAAACTAGCATCACCGGGTACAAGTCAGTTATACTATTTTTTTAAATCGATACATAATGTCGTATTTTTGTTTTGATCTGTTTAGCAAAAAGCACTTATTCCTTAATAATCCACTAAGTTAAATAAAATTATCGAATAAAGCAAAAATTTTGTGGCTTGACAAATACAGGGCAATTGAACTTTTAACCAGTGATTCCTGACATTATTTATAGAAAAAAATGTTAACTAAAACTTGGAATCCGGTCACTTTTTTATGTTTTTGTTTTTCCAACTTAAAACATAAAAAATCAGTAGGTATTGGACAGTTAGGATCGGGGCTAGGGCTTGGTCAGTTACTAGGCTGAGTGACCAGTGACGACACATAGGAGAAAAAATCAGTAGGTATTGGACAGTTAGGATCAGGGCGAGGGCTTGGTCAGTTACTAGGCTGAGTGACCAGTGACGACACATAGGAGAAAAAATCAGTAGGTATTGGACAGTTAGAATCGGGGTGAGGGCTTGGTCAGTTACTAGGCTGAGTGACCAGTGACGACACATAGGAGAAAAAATCAGTAGGTATTGGACAGTTAGGATCGGGATGAGGGCTTGGTCAGTTACTAGGCTGAGTGACCAGTGACGACACATAGGAGAAAAAATCAGTAGGTATTGGACAGTTAGGATCGGGATGAGGGCTTGGTCAGTTACTAGGCTGAGTGACCAGTGACGACACATAGGAGAAAAAATCAGTAGGTATTGGACAGTTAGAATCGGGGTGAGGGCTTGGTCAGTTACTAGGCTGAGTGACCAGTGACGACATATAGGAGAAAAAATCAGTTGGTATTGGACAGTTAGGATCGGGGTGAGAGCTTGGTCAGTTACTAGGCTGAGTGACCAGTGACGACACATAGGAGAAAAAATCAGTAGGTATTGGACAGTTAGGATCGGGGCGAGGGCTTGGTCAGTTACTAGGCTGAGTGACCAGTGACGACACATAGGAGAAAAAATCAGTAGGTCCTGAAGAAGATTGAGTGCAACCGAAACCGGTCCACCTATATAACTCAATAAAGTGGTTTAAAACAAAAAATATATATCTCACTGTTGACAATAAAACATGGAAACACATTTTGGTTTTATTTACTAATATAAATGGTTATTAATAATATTCAGAAAATGTTTCAAAATATCTCGTGTTCCCATTACCTCTATGACGATGTCTATAGGCATCAAAAAAAAATATGAAAAGTATGATTTTTGTTCACTGTGAATAAAGCTAAATCCCACCAATTTCTTATGCAGCATTTACAGATTGGTATGTTAGCTTTCAATAATTGACATAATTTAATAAATTTTAATAATTATTTTTTTTTTTTACTAAAGCCCTGAAAATAGACCCATTTTGAAAATGAAAAAAAAATTAAAACGGAAAAAAATATGTGAATCACATATTGTTATCAAAAAATGAAATGGTTGGCAACACTGTTTCAACATAGTATTATACGCATAAGATGACCAATAGATGTCACTGAAATCAGGTGATGCCTGCGCGCAACCTTTGGAGGTTAGCTGTGACAGTGTTTACATGGTTTACATACGTTTTTGCTTAGCTTGCCTTCAAATAATACGGTTTTGTAGTGTTTTTTAGGATTAAGAAGATGAGTCATGCCATGACGAGCATGAACCAGATGAATTCGCTAATGACCTTGACTGGAATCAGCCTTCGACATTGTCTGGTGCGAGTCGTAATACCTTGCAAATATCTATTTCAAATGCACCACCAGCCAAAAAATCAAAACTACAGTACAAAAAGAAATCTAACTATAAACAAAAGTGGTCTAAGGCATTGAAAAGAAACACTAGCCATATCTGTTGCGTTCCTCAACCGCTGAATGTGGTACACAAAGATATGTACGAAAAGCTGAAGTCTTATAATGCTTTCCAATTGTTTTCATTATTCTTTGATGATAAAGTGCTTTAGTTCATTATTACGATCAAATACGCTCAATTTAAAAGCAATACCGAATTCCAGTTAGATATTTACGAATTGAAGCGTTTTCTTGGTTGACCGGCTACAATACATTTCCATCTACCACAGATTATTATACGTCTGACCCGACATTGGGTGTAAGCATCATCAAAAAAGGAATCAAGTATCCACGTTTCGAGCTTATTATAATAAAAAAAAATTATTCCAGAATGTGGGTGGTTAGTGCAATCCCACACGTCCCATATAGTACACAGATATACATTTTTTTTTGTATAATAGATATAATAAATTAACAAATAAGGACAACTATGCAGGGTGTGGTCTTGAGTGCGCTTGGGCCCAGCGTTCACTCAATAGTGGCGCTTGGTGCTGGTAGGCTGCGGTCACCAACGTGTTGGCGGAGGCCATTAGCCGCATCCTGGCTCCAGTGACCCGGTGTCTCATCAGGCCGGCAAATCCATTCAGTCCTAGTTCCGTGAACATTGTCGATGCGCTGCTGTATCTTTGGTATCCAAATATTATTCTACAGGCGTCATTATATTGAATTCGGAGTCGTTCCATCGAGCAAGTTCGGTAGTGACACCATGTCTCACACGTATACACTTACAGGCCAGTACAGAATGCTTTGAACAGTATTTTTTAACGGTATTGCTGCATTTGCAAAATCTGCGTGTAATCATATTAGACACTATGCTTAGGCTTCTCCTTTGTCGTTCGATATCATTATCGTCCGATAGGTCTTCATTAATAATGTGCCTCAAGTATTTCACGTTCGAACATGTATTTATTTTTGCCTCGTTAAGGTATACGGGGAGCATCTTACTTGTATCTTAACTTTTTCCGTGGTGGAACGCAATCAATTCCGTCTTCTTCGGGTTGTACATCATATTATGCTGTTTTCCATATTCTTCACAAGTGCTTAGGAGTAATCTTAATCCCTTGATCAACGGAGCTAGGAGGATCAAGTCTTATAGCTTATATGATTCATTAACACGACAGCCCGCTCTGATGTCCAGGCGACTTGACAACTCGTTCATGTATACATTAAATAGAATGGGGGACATACACCCTCCTTGCCTTACTCCTGACCGCAAATACATCGGCTGGTAGTATGTACTTGCCCACCGTACAATAAAGCGCTAAATGACAGAATGACTAAGGTGTAGTACCATAACATAAACTTTTTCCTTCCCAGAAGGCATTCCGTGTGGAGGTTACCCGTATTCTTTTATTGTCTTTTCCAAATCAGGTCAATGCCGAATTCGGAGAATCTTGTGCGAAGAAAGAAGACCATGACGCAGAAGATGGGAATCGTGTGCCTCGAATGCAAGAATTTCATTTTCCATATCGTGGCGAATCTCTTATTCGTTGTGCTCTGCGTAAAAAAAATCCAACGGTCTATCGGTGGCGGGCATGCAACCGCGCCCTTCATTTTTACTATCACTTAGAGAATAATTTGCTTCGATTTGGTTAGTTTTCCTCATTCTACAATGTTTTTTTTTTTAATATTAATTTTTTTGTTAGTTTTCATTGAATTATTAACAAAGGCAATTATTTATTATCATACAGTTGAATGCATTTTTCCCATAGTTGACATAAATTTTTCTTAGGGGGGTTACTTCCAAGTGTTGCGTTTAGGCATCAATTTTCTAGACGCTCCGGTGAGAGGGTGGGCGGCCGGAAAATTCTAAAACTGATTTTGGGCTCTCCTTGAAGTCTATACTATCGGGTTATAATGAGGATTCAAGTTTATAAAATAAAAAAATAAATCATGGAGGTAATAGGTTAAGAACAGTGTCCTATTATAAGTCAATTGCTAGCTTGGTTTTAAGGTAATTATTTTCAACAATATTTTACACACTATGCAGTTTCATATGTCAGTTTCCCCGCAAATGACTGTGTCGGTTTGTCACGTCTGATTAAAATCATGTTTTTATTAATAATTTCTATTCTAATGACCGATGAACTATTATATTAGTTTGATTTAATATATTTACAATTGCTAAGGACTGTATTCTTCGAAATTTTTAATTAGAACGTTCTGGAATGTTGTGTAATGTTCGGGAATGGTCGAGAACGTTCGGGAATATCCCAGATCATAATGAACTAGAAACGGGTTTATAGGCCGTTTCCTGATAAACTTTTAGTAAATTGGTTTTTATAAATAGTATAAAATAAAGTACTCTCCGTGTCTATCTGTATGTGCGCGTAGTTCTCTAAAACTGCGCAACTGGGTTTGATAGGGTGTTCACTATCATTTAGAAAATTTCTTACGGAAACTACAGGTTTTTTCAATAAGAGGTGTTATTTTGATATTCAATCGTAAAAGATCAATGGTTTCGTTGCGTGTGTAGCGAAACGCACGTTTCGTTACGCACGTAGCGCCGTCTTGTTGAAAGTAAACGATGTTCAGATCAATGCCATCCAATTCCGGCCATAAAAAATCATTAATCATCTCACGATAGCGCAATCCATTCACCGCAACTGTTGCTCTAGCCTCATTTTCGAAAAAGTTAGGTCCAATGACTCCGCCGGACCATAATCCGCACTAAACATTCACACGTTGAGGATAGAGAGGCTTTTCAACAATAACTCTTGGGTTTTCCTAGCCCCAGATGCGACAATTTTGCTTGTTGACGAAGCCACCGAGGTGGAAATGGGCCTCATCACTCAATATGATTTGCATTTGATTCACTCAAGTGAAGTTTAATAATTTCAATGCGTTGTTGAAGCGTTTATTGGAAAACCCTGTATATATATATATACAATGAATGGATATTATATTTATTGAAAGTAAAGAAATACTAGCAATGCCGGTTAAACGTCAGCCAGTAGGAACACATAAATAAGTCGTATTAACGTGGCGTAACCACAGTTATTAAATGGTCTTGAACGCCGAAACAGCTGTCACAATAATAGAAAAACTAAAATATTTGCAGAACTTAATAATAAAATTATTGAATTAGATTAACATGATTTTTGTTGTTTGTTTTTGGGGTGTTATGCCGTGTTGCGCTAACTCCTTCTTTAGCCGACGTTTCGGACAGCGTTGCAGTGTCCATCATCAGGGCAGATCCGGTAGATCCGAAGATGTGTAAATTTTTGGTTGTCGAGTTTGTGCTTATTTATTTGTGGCCTGGGCCCGTCCAAGTGCGAATTGCCAACGGAAGTGGCGACATCTTGTGTCCTCCGCTGGCAATTCGCACTTGGACGGGCCCAGGCCACAAATAAATAAGCACAAACTCGACAACCAAAAATTTACACATCTTCGGATCTACCGGATCTGCCCTGATGATGGACACTGCAACGCTGTCCGAAACGTCGGCTAAAGAAGGAGTTAGCGCAACACGGCATAACACCCCAAAAACAAACAACAAAAATGCTTTTGGCCGTGAGAATTTAAAAACTTACCTAACATGATTTTTTTTATAAAAATTAAATGTCTTACGAATTACACTATCACATTATCACAAAAACAATCAACAAATACATACTAGTTCAAGTGTACACTGTTTTGTGATGTGTAGAATGAAGCCCTTTATATTTTTTATCTTAGAATATATTTAATTTTGATCTTAAATTCTCTTAAGGCGATGCACTACGTCGTGTAATATTTTAAATTGAGCCGCTATCAATAACAACCCTTACATAGATGGCGATAAGGTTTAAATTCCCGCTTAACACCATCCGCCTGTTTTGATTTATGCAATAAAAAAACATGGCCTTAAAGTGCCTTATATTTTATTTTGTAGATGTTCAGGCATAAATATTTAATTTTTTTCCGTTTATTTTATAAATAACTTAATTTGCCACATTAAAAAATAAAATCATAACCGAAAATGGGTTCGTAAGTAGGAGATTTTGAACTTTAAAGCAATTTTCATAGGCCTACACATTATTTTTTTCTGGACTTATAAAATGACTTACATAAAAAAAATCCATTACTTCAAAGGCCAAGATGTATTCTACTAGCAGTGTTTAATTAAAGCATCTGAAACATTTCTAGGCGACCAAATTTTCAAGCCAAAAACACATGATTTTGCATTACTACGTATGGCATCGCCTTAATCTTAAAATATTTTTTTACGAGAGATGGGAAAGCTGAGAAGGATGAGATATTGAATAAATGCAGGTAACTCCATTAATGGAGGACAGAACGTGGTTGGTGTCAGCATTATATGCAGCAGTCCACAATGGAGTGCTGGTACCTACCCTGATGTATGGAAGTGAGGCATGGAACTGTCAGAGAAAAGACAAAATTAGACTTAATTCTGTAGAAATGAGATCCCTGAGGCGTGTGTGTGTAAAACCATGTATGATAGTATGAAAAATGTTGAGATAATAATGCAAGGCTGATGTAAGCGTAATGAGTAAGATTAAGAAAGGGACGCTTTGATGGTTTGGGCATGTAGAGCGAATAAACGTAGAATTTAGGATGAGAAGAAATTGTCGAGGACGCCCGAGGAAGGCACGGCACGATCAAGTGACTCAGATACTGGAGTCGGGCCATTTCAAGAGTCAGAAAAATAGAATGGTATGTATAAGACGATGTATGAACGTGAATGGGGCAAATAGTGTGTGGTGTGACCGAGTTGTTTGGCGGTCCGTTCTCTCTGCCTACCCCTGCGGAGAAACGGCGTGATGGTTAGTTATATTTTATGTATTATTTAATACTGGGTCTGATCTGATGGCTAAATCAGATGTTTAGTTGATAATGTTAATCCTAACTTATATTTATTTATTTATTTACGCCCTAATGGGCTTTTACAAAAGTAATTAACAAGTAATACAGTTGTGTGTTACATAGTTTACAATAAATTATGATTTTTGATTAAATTAAGGTAAATTCAAATTAATAGTGTGGATTACGGAAAGCTAAATATGTATTAAGGAACATATAAATATAAAAACAAAAGTTGAAAAAAAAAACAAAAAGACAAGTTGGCGTATATGAGAGCCGGCCCTGCACTGAGTTTGGTTTCCTTTTTGTAAGCCAAAACACACAGGAAATCAGCAAAAACATGAAAGAATGTTTCAAAAAGAGTGTTTCTATACTATGAGTTCCGGGGCCCCTTCAGGCCCGGGGGGGCCTGGGCTCGTGTCCTACGGGTGCCTGAAAAAATGTTGAGTATTTCATAATAAAAAAATATTTTAATAGTACTAGGCAAATCATTTAAAAAGGGCATATTGTATGCATTTGTAAACACCGATATTAGATACCTATCGAAACTTTCAAATAAGTTTTTTTCAACCTAACCTAACATAATAAAAACAAAATTATAATTATATCATTTTTTTATCCCTCCAGTATACCACTGGATTAGGAAGGGTCCTTTAAAAATCACACTGATAGACACTATCATGTATCGACTGTTTGACCAAACAAAAAAATAGATACACACTTTCAAAGTAACGTAATAAATATATATATTATATATATTATTATATATATATGTCGTTATCGTTATGTGATGTTTATGACAGCATTGATAAACGTGAACATTTCAAAGGTTATATATTAGGCACGTGTAGTACTTGTTATCATAATTAAGGAAAATCATTATCTTATTAGAAAAATCACAACTGGCTAATTAAAAATATATCAACAATTAATATTTATAAAACGAGTTACATGATCTTAAGCTCACCAAAAAGAAAAACGTTATCTCATAAACCTAAAGATAATAGAATATCTTTGCATAAACCATTGCACATAGAAATAAAAAGCGTAAAAATTTAAGATGGTGAAAAATATCAAAAGAATATAACATATGCTTATTAATCTACAAACTCCAACAGAGATTTATACACATTCAGCAAAGACTGAAAGTGGTAAAAGAAACATAGGCCATGAGAGTGTACACATATACAACTTCCTTCCCAATAGCTTGACATCAATAGCCACAAACACTACACAAGACAACAAGAGATGTGCTTTATTTCAAATAAATCCATTTCAAATGGAAATGCAAAATGCAAAATGGGTATTTTCCATTTTGCATTTTAAATGCTTTTCTAAAAACCATTTTGCATTTTGCATTTTAAATGCTTTTTTTGCAACATTCTTCCTACTATCTCCACTCATCTTTTTTTCATGAGAGATAATTTCCATTTGTCAAGTTGCTCCCTGGTAGGAGCCCTGGCAATTGAGTGATACCATTACAAAAAATACTGATTCAAATACTGAACATGGGGCCATGACGCTGTAATATTAAATGTTAGATAGCAGTTTCTACGTTTTTACGTTGGCAACATTAGTCCCGCGCAAATTTTTTGTGGTTTCATAATCTGTAGAGGTGTTTTTGGATTTACCATCATGTTATATGTTTGTTCTACATTGATGTCCATTATTAAATGACAATTTTTTTTTTAAATTCTATAATTATTTTGATTGTTTGACCTGAGAAACCATTTTGCATTTTCAATGCATTTTTAAAATAGGTATTTTGCATTTTGCATTTGAAATGCTTTTCTAAAAACCATTTTGCATTTTGCATTTTCAAATGGAAAAGTTTTGACCCATTTCCATTTTGCATTTCAAATGGTTTTGGATACCCATTTTGCACATCTCTGAAGACAACATAATAACCTATACACACATTCAGCAAATACTGAAAGTGGTAAAAAAAACATAGGCCACGAGGGTGTACACATATACATTCTCTTTCCTAATTGCTTGGCATCAATAGCCACAAACACTACACAAGACAACATAATAACCTATACACACATTCAGCAAAGACTGAAAGTGGTAAAAAAAACATAGGCTACGAGGGTGTACACAAATACAACCTCCTTTCCAATAGCTTGACATCAATAGCCACAAACACTACACAAAACAACATAATAACCTATACACACATTTAACAAAGACTGAAAGTGGTAAAAGAAACATAGGCCATGAGAGTGTACACATATACAACTTCCTTCCCAATAGCTTGACATCAATAGCCACAAACACTACACAAGACAACATAATATCCTATACACACATTCAACAAAGACTGAAAGTGGTAAAAGAAACATAGGCCACAAGGGTGTACACATATACATTCTCCTTCGCAATAGCTTGACATCAATAGCCACAAACACTACACAAGACCACATAATAACCCATACACACATTCAGCAAAGACTGAAAGTGGTAAAAGAACAAAGGCCACGAAGATGTACACATATACATTCTCCTTCGTAATAGCTTGACATCAATAGCCACAAACACTACACAAGACCACATAATAACCCATACACACATTCAGCAAAGACTGAAAGTGGTAAAAGAACATAGGCCACGAAGATGTACACATATACATTCTCCTTCGCAATAGCTTGACATCAATAGCCACAAACACTACACAAGACAACATAATAACCCATACACACATTCAGCAAAGACTAAAAGTGGTAAAAGAAACATAGGCCACGAGGGTGTACACATATACATTTTCCTTCGCAATAGCTTGACATCAATAGCCACAAACACTACACAAGACAACATAATA
Source organism: Hesperophylax magnus (assembly GCA_026573805.1). Taxonomy (NCBI): domain Eukaryota; kingdom Metazoa; phylum Arthropoda; class Insecta; order Trichoptera; family Limnephilidae; genus Hesperophylax; species Hesperophylax magnus. Next base: position 8,406,169 of record JAIUSX010000005.1, on the reverse strand, counting down.
ACCCATACACACATTCAGCAAAGACTAAAAGTGGTAAAAGAAACATAGGCCACGAGGGTGTACACATATACATTCTCCTTTGCAATAGCTTGACATTACGCTGCCTTCGTTCTTGTATGTTCAATAGACCATTTAGCAAATTTTACAGGAGACGTTTTTTTTTGTTTTAACAGGCAAATTCTAAAAAATTCTCGATTTTGGTCATTTCGTTTAGTACATATGTGTAACAGGAAATTATTAAAGATCATTTTTCGAAGATTGAAGCTATAATATGCCCATATTATGACTTTAAAGGTGGACGTTGAACATGGCTTGAAAATGATGAATGATTATTTTGGATATTGAACAATTCGGCTCCCATAAGTTTGAGGTATTTTTTGTTCAATTAACCAATTAGTGGTAAATTGTATATACAGGGTGATTTTCAGATTTCAAATACTTTACTTTTATCTTAGTTAGTAGTTGACTTAAAGTATTACTTTAAAATATACAGAGTCCTTGAGTTGATTTTTCACAAAAACTGCTCTATATAAATCATCCAATATTTTGGAAGTTTGAAAACAATGCACAAGTACAAAGGTACCTACCGCTAATATACTACTATCGGTTGTCGGTGCATGCGTGATGTGAAATATTCTTACATCGTACGTATTACGGCCTCCTTGGTCTAGGGGTACTCTTGACTAGAAATCCGGAGGTCGCGGATTCAAATCCCGGCGTGCGCAAGTAAATTTTATTTGATTCATTTATGTTATTTCACAAATTATTCATTTAAAATAACATATAGTCTATTTGCTGCATGTTCCAGAGAGGAAGATATGGTGTAAAGACCACCATAAGAATTGAAATGGCTTTAGCCGTATTTGGTGATCAGATATGAATAGATACTCACATACCATCTCTCTTCTCCTTCATCCTCCTTCCTCTCTTTCTCCTCTCCATCTCCTTCCCCTTCACACTACCTTCAGCCTCACAATATACTAATATACCCCAATTAGGGATTCCATAGTCTCACTGGCTCCAGATGGTTGGGAGCAGTTGAGACTGTGTGCGGTATTTCATAAAAAAAAATCCCGAGTGATGCGTAAAATTATTGAAGTTCAATTTTCAGTTGAAAATTTGTTTTTTTTTATTGTTTCGTTACCTCCATCTGATAAATGTAACTTATAAAGTTTACTTACTTTAGAAAGATTTTTTTTTCTTTCGGAAGGTCTTATTTGCCGTAAGCTTATTATTTATGTTGATTATTGTGAGTAAAATATTATTTTTTTAAATACTTTCAGTTCTTAAAATCCTAAAATTATAATATCCCGCGATTTGGGTTATGGGTGTGCGCTATTTAACATTACATTTATTGTTGTTAGTCGTTTGCCTAGTTGGTTTTATTGTAGTTCCTACATAAGAGTATGTTTATTGTTTTTTATATGACTAAAAAAAACAAAAAATCAAAAAATGAATTCAAAATTGAAATATTTGGAATTCGTTTTCATCGGCGATCTCAGCAGTGATAACGGACTAAATATGTGTCTTAGATGTCTTTCAATCAGACTATGAGTACAGTCGACTTTTTGCACATTTCCATTTCCTGGCTCTTTTGTTGTATTTCTTGAATAAAAATAAGTTTTAATGCACCAATATAATTTATTAATACTCATTTTAGGTAAAAATCCTAAGTTTGTAAATAAATAATTGAATAAATAAATAATAAATGAAGCATCCTGTATATTTGCCTAGCAAATTCAAAAAGTACATGTAAAATATGGTGAAAAAGCCTATAAATGACATAATTTTAAGACTTACCTTTCTATTTGAGCTACTGTTCTAAGGTTTATTAATTCTGGAGTTGGTGAAGTCATTTTTTAGTTCAATAACAGTATATATTCGCAATTAAACGTATTTTTAGTGGAACAATTTCGTTGTTAGAAAACAACTAAAAATCAACATGGCCGCACATTTTAACTAGCCGGCTCCTGATTGGTTGACAGTGGAGATTGAACATTCAAGACCTCAACCTTCTGCGGGATGTTGAACAAATATCTATGAACTTTTTAAAAAATATTATATTCATAACTTTGAGTGTTTGAATGTTCAATATCCAGGATATTGAACAAATAAGAACTGAAACATTGTTCCGTGAGTGGATATTGGCACTCGAAAAATGCTGAAAATGTCACTTAAAAACCAAAAAATATGTTTTTTTTAGCTTTATTAATGCGCAATAGGCTAATAAGCATATAGGCATTCATAACTCAGTTTTGCAAAAAAAGGTCTATTGAACATACAAGAACTAGGACAGCGATTAGTAAATAGAATGAATATATTTTACAAAAAAACTGTTTGCTCTGATGTTTGATGTTTGATCAGTGAGAAAATTTTTAAGTAAGTTGTATAATATAATTAAGTAATATTTAGATTTTTATTTTTAACTTGCTGTACCCTGCCACGCGTTGCTTTGGCTCAGTCTGTCTGTGTATGTATAAAAAAAAATAATTATAAATAAAATAAAAAATGTATTGTAATATGTTTGTAATAAAATGTTTTCAGTTTTGTCAGCCTAGCCAAACACGTTGTTTCATTCAGAACCTAATTAATGTCATTTTCCCAATTAATTAATGTAAATGTTCGTTTGTTCAAAATCTTAAATCTCCGAATTTTCTTACCGATTGCTTTGAAATTTTGACACATCGTTGCATTCGAATACGCGTGTGTTTTTATATATCTATAGTATACAGACATGCCCTGTGACAGGTATTAACATTGCTTTTTACACCTAGTTTTTAAATATTAAAATTTATTTATTTACATAATTGATTTAATTTTTAATTAAAATCAAAATAAATAATTAAAAATACATAAGTGCTACACTTCCACATCATAAAACTTTATATTATATAAAGTAGATTTTTTTAATCAAATCTCTTCTCATTAATCAATCTAAAAAATGTGTAATTGTTTTCAAAAGAGAAACTATCAGATTAAATTTTCAATAGAAGTAAATTATATTCTCCTATCTTTAAAAACAATATTAGGAATTTAAATAAATGTGGCTTAGAAGAAAAAGTTATGTTTTTTATAAAAATACATTAAAATCAGATGATATGTAAATTTTATATTCTCGTTAATTGCCGATTCTCGTCCCTTCAGCGTTTGGTGTAATTTGGATAGCCGTAATGCTTCCTGCTAGGAGAAAACTCACTGATATGAAATATTGTTCATTTATTAAAATTCTGGTGAAATTATAAGTTTTCCTGATGGGATTGCAGGCCCGTAAAGAATGAATTCACAAGATATTTCAACAAACTATCAGTTTAGCACGAATATGTTATGAGGAAGTCGGAACACGTGTTCTGTAAAATAATAATACTTTCACATCTCATCCATGATATTTATTTGGGAAGCCAAGCTTTGAACACGTGATCAGATATATTCTGACTGACTAATATATTATTAGTAAGTCGTCCGGTAGTCACATTTTTAAAGGTATCTTTATAAAAAAAGCAGTAATCAGTTTTCTCATTTTTATCCTCGATTAATCTACCGTAAACTGAATCTATATATATACACGGTGTCCGGAAAGTCGTAATATACGGTGATCGGATAAATCATCAAAATGATAATTTATCACATCTTCAAAAAGTTATATAAAGTCATGGAAAGTGATGAAACAAAAACTTTATTGACTGGGTTAAGTAGGTTAGGTTAGGTTAGGTTAAAAAAAATTTTTTTCATCTATTGTAATGACTTTATATCACTTTTTAAAGGTGTATTAAAAACAGGTGAATTCCTGGATGATCTGGATGATCTGGCTTGTAAGCTGCACAGACCATCAGGGAATAATTAATTCCCTATAAAAAAAATGGGTTGATTACAAAATTCACTCTGCAGGAAACGTAACAAATTAAAATCCAGCAACCAAATACATAAAAACAGAAGACTCACCGAATATATCACACGCATTGAGTTTTGCAGCGATTCCTTAATCTCCTAATTCGGCAGCGGACGGCAATCAGCACAATAACACCTGCATTCGCACCATGAAATTATCTGTCACGACAAGCTCTCAAGAGAGTATAATTTAGAATAAAAAAGAATTAACACATTGTAATTCTAAAGTACTGTCACTTTATTGTGACAAAAATATTTTAATCCTTTAGTCTTAAATCGACCAAACAGGAATAGTGGTGCCCTCTTTATCAAACAATATAATTCAGATGAATCCATCATTATCACTTTACCTGCAGAGCAAAATCTATGCGAGAATTCCCAGAGAGGTCTATCCTGTCCACTATTTTTAATTTAAAGTTTATAATTTTAAATTAACTAAGTTTTAGTTTACTGGTTCTCCACGACCAAAGGGTTAAAAAATCTTTTATTTTAGTTTTTGCTTAAAGTAGCAAATTTAAACCCTCTAGCAATCCATTTTTTTTAAATGACCTAAAAAATCAAATCAAAGAAAGTAGTTCCACAAAATCAACTCCAAATGTGATTCAACATTTTTTCCGCTTGTGATGCAATTTATTCCAAGATTGATGAAATTTTGCACACTTGACCTTCAAAACAGAAGGAAGTGATATTTCAAAAAACATACCAATCCCTTTTCCCACCACTTTTTGATATTTCTTTATGAAATTTTGCACGCCTAACGTTCAAAATAAGAAAATAAGAATAATGAAAAGCCCGGGCAACACCGGTGACTACAGCTAATAGAAAAATAAAATTCATAAATAACCTTTTTACTGTGAACGAAAAATATTTTATCTCCATAATCACAAAGATAAGAAAAACATCATATAAATATGTCCTAGTTTTACTTAAGTCATTAAGTTTTGGATGAAAATCCAAAAAGTAATTTTATATTAATCTAAAAAGCGTCGCTTTTCAAAACAATATTTTCAAAATGTGGAAATTTAATTTTGCCATGTTTTTGGTTTTATTGCTTACGGTGAGAGTGATACATTCTGAAGAATCTTCGTTCGAACCAGCAGAGTTGTACAGGGAAGAATTCAGTCCTAGAGGTAACTATTTATAACCAACTAACCATCACGCCGTTTCCCCGCAGGGGTAGGCAGAGAGGACGGACCGCCAAACAACTCGGTCTTGGAACACACTTCTTGCCTCATTCACATTCATACATCGTCTCATAATATTCTGACTCTTGACATGGCCCGACTCTTGTATCTGATTCAATTTATCGTGCCTTGTCTTCCTCGAATGTCCCGACTTCTTCTACAACTCTCTTCTTTCATTAGCTCTACATGCCCATAACATTTAAGCCTCCCTTTCTTAATCTTACTCATTACGCTTACATCAACTTTGCGTTTTTTGAGGATCTTTTCATTTCTCGCATGGTTTTTCACATATACGCTTCAGGGATCTCATTTCTATAGCATTTAGTCTACCTTCATTTTTCCTCTACCAGTCTTACTGTCATACATCAGGGTAGGTACCAGCACTCCATTGTGGACTGCTAGTTTCACTTCTTTGGACAATTTTTCATCAGCGCCAACCGCGTTCAGTCCTCCATTAATGGAGTTATCTGCATTTACCCCTGTTTCAATATATCTGTCAGCCTTCCCATCTCTCTAGAACATACTTTTATAGTGAATACCTCACAAGAGTCCCAACTGCTCCCGTCTGGAGCCAGTGAGACTATGGCATCCCCAATTGGGGGATGTTGTGAGGCTGAAGGTAAGTGGGGAAGGGAAAGAGGAAGGTGGGGAAGTACCTGGCTATTCAGATCTAGTCACTAATAATTCCTAAATACACAAACTCATCCACCTGCTCCAAGTATTCCTCAGCAACAACTATATTGCAAACTGTTTTCGTACTCTCTCTTTCAAACACCATTACTTAAAGCTAACTATCCACTAGTGTAGACCCAAAAGCCAAACATTTAGTGACATTTTGCTACTTTTTAGTATTAAGGCGATGCACTACGTCGTGTAATATTTTAAATTGAGCCGCTATCAATAACAACCCTTACGTAGATGGCGATAAGGTTTAAATTCCCGCTTAACACTATCCGCCTGTTATGATTTATGCAGGAAAAAAACATGGCCAAAAAGTGCCCTTTATTTTATTTTGTGGATGTTCAGACATAAATATTTATTTTTTTCCGATCATTTTATAAATAACTTAATTTTCCACATTATACAATAAAATCATAACCGAAAATGGGTTCGTAAGTAGGAGATTTTGAACTTTAAAACAGTTTTCATAGGCCTATACATTATTTTTTTCTGGACTTATAAAAAGACTTATCTACATAAAAAATACTCGATTATTTCAAAGGTCAAGATGTATTCTACTCGCAGTATTTAATTAAAGCATCTGAAACATTTCTAGGCGACCAAATTTTCAAACCAAAAACACATGATTTTGCATTACTACGTATGGCATCGCCTTAATAGTAAAGTCCATGGCTATTTTACGAGAAGCTGCAACAATTTTGGGCTTCCTAAGACAAATTTATCGATGAATTTAGTATACACAACAAAATATTTACTATGAAGGTTTTAAAATGTTAAATAGACTCCCTTTAAGACTAGTAAGGGTTCAAAGATGGTTTTAAAGGGAGATATATAAATACGAATGTTAGAGGGAGAGCGCTAATATTAAAAAACTTTTGTAATTAAGGAAAGATTGCGAAAATATTTGATAAATCACGACTCGTTTGAAATAGAGCAAAAATCTTTCGAAAAATGGTTAAGTTTCATTTAAAGATACACTGTGAATTTTTGCATGCCTATAACATATTAAAAAAGAGAAGAAAACGTTTTTTTAATAATTTTCGGGGCTTAATTTGCGACTTTTTTTCTATTGAGTTAATTTCATATAATTAACGTTTCAGCATAACAAATGTATAGATATTATCTTCAAAAATATCATAAATTTTTGAAACTTAAAAACTTAAAGCAAGGCTCTCATCTAGGACCCATTTTGTTTATAATATTCATAAACGACATTGTTGATGTATTTACTGATATAAACGTTCTACTGTTTGCCGATGACATGAAACTTTATAAAGAGATCAACCACATTAATGATTGTATTACACTTCAAACTAACTTGAGATATCTTTTTGAATGGTGCTCAATCAAGAAATTAGCATTAAACATAAATAAATGCCAGTTCATTCATTTTTCCAAATTAAGTAATCCTATTTTTTTTAATATTCATTAAATGATGAAAATTTAATTTGTGTTAATAAAATTATTGATTTAGGCATTATGAACGACAGTAAACTCACCTGCCATGTCATATTAATAATATTATCAACAAGGCCCTAAAGACTCTTGGCTTTGTTTTGAGAGCCGCAAAAGATTTCAATAATTTAGGAACATTTATTATGTTATATAAAACCCTTGTCAGATGCCAACTTGAGTATAACTCTGCGTTATGGTCTCTAATTTTTCAATATTCATTCAGATAACATTGAAAAGATTCAACGGAAGTTTCTAAGGTTTAAAAATTATAAATTGCATATTCCTATACAAAACATAAATTACAATTACCTCTTGGATAAAATGTCTCTATTGAAAATTTCAGAAAGAAGAATAAGCACAGATGTAATACTACATTTTAAAATTGACTGTCCCGAATTACTTCAATGTATCAATATCCATGTTCCCAAAAAATCATGCCGACATTTCTTTTTTTTTTTTTTTTTATAGTAATACCGCACAAGAGTCCCAACTGCTCCCGTCTGGAGCCAGTGAGACTATGGCATCCCCAATTGGGGTATGTTGTGAGGCTGAGGGTATTGGGGAGGGGAGGGAGATGGGGAAGAGGAAGGTGGGGAAGTACCTGGCTATTCAGATCTGGTCACCAAACACGGCTAAAGCCATTTCAAGCAACGTTTCAATTCTGAATGGTGGTCTTACACCAGGGCGATACTGAGAGTATCTTCCACTCTGGAACGTGCCGCAAATGTACTATATATTATTTTAAATTAATTAATTGTGAAATAACACAAATTAATCAAATATAATTTATTTGCGCACGCCGGGTTCGAACCCGCGACCTTCGGATCTGTAGTCAGAAGCGTATACCACTAGACCACGCCGGCCGTCTTACCTTTTTACTTCAATAACACCAGGACACTAGCTTAGCAAAATTCTCCGATTGCGAGACTTCACAATCTCGGAAACAAATATTCTGATCTGGGTGATATATTTCATTTGAAAACTAATCAGTATAAATGTTGTATATTCTATCACTTTTATTCTTCTAGACACAAATAGACCTATGTACCCATATAACTTCTCCGCTTCTACTATTTTGTTTTGTTGAATCTTTTAAATTCAATTATATGCGTGAGGATTCATTTTTGCCATTATGTTTACATTCTTCTTTATTGTATTAATTTTTAAGTGTTTACTCTGATACAAAATGCTTATATTTTTTTAAAGAAAAGCCCACTACGGCGTGTAATAAATAAATAAATAAATAATACATTTATTTTCGTTCCTAGACGATAGACGCGTTGTCGATTACGATGCATTCTATCAACTTTTAGTGGCACTCACGCACTGCACAACGCAACGCACGTGCACACGCACGAATTTCTCTGTAATTGTATGACAATATAAATATTTACAGCATCTCTTATTTTAGTCAGTACCTGGGGAAGAAGGCTCAATCCTTAGTCAAATCAAAAAGAAATATATTTTTAAATACATCTATCAAATAGATGTGTTATATATTTAAAAATAATATTATTATATTTCTAGCTGAATCGGCATCGCGTTTGGGTCCCACCCAGGCGTAGTGCGTTCAATTCCTCGGCTGGCTAAGTCCTCCATCACAACACAAGCAAAATTTACCGCTTACTGTGATAGTAGTAGGAGATTTTCAAATATTGTCAGGTTATTCGTAACCCAGAATGTTTGTCTTTCCTTTAAGAATATTTACAAATACATAATTTTGAACAATTGAAATCGATATATCACGATTATAGATTATATAAGATAATTTAAAAAAAATACTTTTTCCCTATCTAAATAAATACAGAGTTTTCCAATAAGAGGTGTTATTTTGAATAGCCCGCTATTTCGGTAGATGTTACTTTTGAAGCTGTCATTTTTTGACATTTGACAAGTAGAAACTACGCCATTAATAAAAATGGAACAATACACGCTTCAACAACGCATTGAAATTATTAAAATTCACTTGAGTGAATCAAATGCAAATCATCTTGAGTGATGAGGCCCATTTCCACCTCGGTGGCTTCGTCAACAAGCAAAATTGTAGCATCTTTGGCTCGGAAAACCCAAGAGTTATTGTTGAAAAGCCTCTCTATCCTCAACGTGTGACTGTTTGGTGCTGTTTATGGTCCGGCGGAGTCATTGGACCTTACTTTTTCGAAAATGAGGCTGGAGCAACAGTTACGGTGAATGGATTGCACTATCGAGAGATGATTAATAATTTTTTATGGCCGGAATTGGATTTTATTGATTTGGACAACGTTTACTTTCACAAGCAACGAAACCATTGATCTTTTACGGGAAAATGTTAAAATAACACCTCAAATTGGAAAACCCTGTATTTAAAAAATATATATTTAAAAATTTGTTTCAGCCGTATGTTCCGTGGCCATATCCAGTCTAAGCGAGGATGCTCCAGCAATAGTGGCTCTACCAGGAGAGGTCCTGCTGGCACCAAATGGAACCACAGGATTTCTGGACTTGGAGGCAGGAGCGCAGATAAAACTCCTTTGTATGGGCAACGAGCTGAGGCCTGCTTACAATGACGAACGCCCTGAAACAGCGGTGAGATATCAAACAAACATTATTTGATTCATTAGAATTATCTTTTAATTAATCGCGTGGCATTACAGTGCTGTCAGATTAATGGTTATTAATTTGTTAATTAATGGATATTGGCGGGTATTGGTACCGCCGCCCCGGGAACTATTTATCGTAGAACGTCACAGCGGTGCTGCCAAGGTCTGTTATCTATGTGATGGGATATTGTGTCAGCCCTTTATTAGCAGCAGATACACACCTGGACGGATGACTCTCTCGCTGCAGCAGCTGGTCCAGTTTTTTCACCACCTAGGATTCTTGCTGCACAGTCTTCACCTTCTATCTTGGCGTCACCTTTTCCTGTACTTCATTTTACTTAACTTAACTTTATTTTTTTAATATTTATTTTTTTGTAATACCTGCATCAACTCTGAAGCGCCCCTGAGGTGATATCTCACAAAAGCGTAGCTATACAAATTATCCAATAAATAAAACCAACACCAATGCTTTAGGTCACACCAAGTGGCCGGTGAATTTGGTGCCTGTGTTCATGGGGTGAGGTTTATCCGGGTCTTGGCGGCGGACGCACTGTTTGAGGGAGACCTTTTGACCCCATCCAACAGAACTCTCTCGAAACATCGCCTCGCACCGCAATGGGAGGGATTGGCAGGGCCGGCCTTATGGAGGCGCAATTGGAGCAGTACGCTCCGGGTGCCGAGTCACCAAGGCGCCAAGCGCTGATACTTTTTAACACCACAAATCGGTCTTTAGATTATTTTTCATAAAAACGGCGCTACACAAAAATACAAACCATCCAAATATGATTGATGACAGTAATCGTCTAAGCATCATGCTTCTACTGGTTTGACGAGGGGCGCCAAAAGTTTTAAGGCGATGCACTACGTCGTGTAATATTTCAAATTGAGCCGCTATCAATAACAACCCTTACGTAGATGGCGATAAGGTTTAATTTCCCGCTTAACACCATCCGCCTGTTTTGATTTATGCAAGACAAAAACATGGCCAAAAAGTGCCTTTTATTTTATTTTGTGGATGTTCAAACATAAATGTAATTTTTTTTTCCGATCATTTTATAAATAACTTAATTTGCCACATTATACAATAAAATCATAACCGAAAATGGGTTCGTAAGTAGAAGATTTTTAACTTTAAAGCAGTTTTCATAGGCCTTTACATTATTTTTTTCCGGGCTTATAAAAAGACTTACATAAAAAATACTCGATTATTTCAAAGGCCAAGATGTATTCTAATCGCAGTATTTAATTGAAGCATCTGAAATATTTCTATGCGACCAAATTTTCAAACCAAAAACAGATGATTTTGCATTAATACGTATGGCATCGCCTTAATAAAATTTTATTGACATTATAAATGACGCTCAAAGCCAGTCTATATTTTATGTCGACGGCCTATGAGATCGAGGTGTCAGGCTCGCGCATCATTCAAAGCACAAGCATTGTTCACAGTGCAGTGTACTCTAAATTATCTCATTAAATGAATGATTATACGTTAAATTATATCAATTCTTTTATCCGTAACATGAAACACAAACACTATTATTTGATTACAACCAATCATTTGCTTATTATTTGCCTACGATCATTTTGTGTACGATCATTTTTTTTACCTGTAACCGGCAATAATCGGTCAATTGGTAGAAACGGCATAGTTACCATTATTACTTATCTTATTCTAGACAGCGAAAAATACCTTGGCTTACATATTGATAAACATCTGACATTTAAACAACACGTAGAAAAATTAAAAGCAAAAATCATCCCACTAATTGGTGTATTTGGTAGAATTGCCCATCTCCTACCAACGGAGGTAAAGAGGGGCTTATACTTCAGTTTAATCCAGTCCCATCTGAATTATTTAATAGAAATATGGGGAAACACATACATTACATACCTAAATGATTTACAAACAATACAGAACAAAGTTATTAAAAAACTCTTCAATTATAACCCGGACACTCCCACAAAAAAACTGTATCAGGAAATGAAACTCTTGAAAATAAGAAAATTGTACGAATACAACACATGCCTCCTAATCTACAAAATCCAAAATGGACTTATACACACAAACACAACATTTAAACAAACGTCACAAGTACACGAACATTATACTAGGCAACATAACAAATTGTACACACATACTGTAAGAACTGAAAGTGGCAAAAGAGGCATTGGCCACGAGGGTGTACAAATATACAATCTCCTTCCAGATAAACTTAAAACTGAGAGTATAAATGTGTTTAAAAAAAAACTTTTTAATCTTAAGTTGTTAGAACAATAATTAGAAAACTATTTATTTAATGTTATATATTTGTAGCGTCGATATTAATTCATTGAATAATTAATAATAAACCGTTCGACCTACTTAGGTACGTACTTGCTACTTGCTACTTAGGTACGTATTTGCAGCCGAAATCAAAACAAAGCAACCTACCTGTTTCAAGACCTACTTGCATACTCGCGACAATACTAACGCGCACTCAGTCCGGGATACTACGAGAACTCGCCAGAAGGTTCGAGTCTACGGCCTATGCTTAATCGCCGCAATGTCGAAGGTTCCCGAAACACACAGTCCGAGCGAGTGGCCTCGATTTAATTGCAATTTACTACCTACTGTCACCATCGGCCGGGTAGTATAAATAAGCCCGACGCAGCGAGCCAGTCAGTCAGTCATAATTTTGCCGCCAGTCTACGAGGTTCAACGAGTGATCACCCGCGTTCTTCTTACTAGCGCGAGGGACACGTACCCGGCTTCGCCCCTATCATCATGGACTCTATCGGGACATCATCATAGCGCCTCGGCCACGTCCGCGGCCAGCGCTACTCGGATTACAAGCGCCCTGGTTCCAGCGTCTCTGACCAGCGCTTCTTCCACGCTACCATGACGACCACGAGGACACGCAGCATCCTCACTGGTCACGTCGTTCCCGTTCAACTGCCCACAAGGTCCGCCGCACCTTCGGCCGTCTCGTCAGCACTGGAGTGCCTGAAGACCTACGTTCTTCGCCAGTGCCTGACCTCCATCGAGTCCCGGTCACCAGCGCCCGGCGTCGACTCACTGACCCGCGCTTGACCAGCACATCACAGCCAGCATCCGGTGTATTCTTCTGTCCTACATCATCTCCTCGTCACGGCTACTGACTCACCAATAAAACACATGTGACCTTCACAACCTTCTTTCATTTCGTGCCTCACCATTGATCCCCAAATATTTAAGTTAAGAAAGCGAAATGTAAATTTCTTTTAACTTAATAAATAAAATAAAAATAAACTGTTTTGTATTTTCAGTGAGAGTTTTTTTTGTTTTGCATTAAGTTCTGTGAGAAGGATTGTATGGTTATTGTAAGTTATTGAAACGTTAGTTTGATTGTAAAAAAACAATTTATTGCATTCCACTACAATTAACGCAACAAAGGGGGTAGCGATAATTATTATTCTGGTACCTAGTTTCAATTTTTTTTTATCTATATTATACAGGGTTTTCCAATAAGAGGTGTTATTTTGATATTCAAAGAAACTTTTCCCGTAAAATATTAATGGTTTCGTTGCTTGTGTGGCACGTAGTGCCGTCTTGTTGAAAGTAAACGTTGTACAAATCAATACCATCCAATTCCGGCCATAAAAAATCATTAATCATCTCTCGATAGCGCAATCCATTTGCTCCAGCCTCATTTTCGAAAAAGTAAGGTCCAATGACTCCGCCGGACCATAAAACGCACCAAACAGTCACACGTTGAGGAAAGAGAGGCTTTTCAACAATAATTCTTGGGTTTTCCGAGCCCCAAATGCGACAATTTTGCTTGTTGACGAAGCCACCGAGGTGGAAATGGGCCTCATCACTCGAGATGATTTGCATTCGATTCACTCAAGTGAATTTTAATAATTTTAATGCGTTGTTGAAGCGTGTGTCGTTCAATTTTTATTAATGACGTAGTTTCTACTTGTCAAATGTTAAAAAATGACAGCTTTAAAAGTAACATCTACCGAAATAGCGGGCTATTCAAAATAACACCTCTTATTGAAAAACCCTGTATATATATATTAGATTTCGACAACAGCGGCAAAACTATCTTTCAAAGAACAAAGGAAAACTATCTTTTGGAACCATTGACGGCTCGTGACTTTTGGGTGTGTTTTGAGCAGGTACTAATGTTTTAAAAAAAAATGGCATTACCGATGTCGTCGACGCCGAGAACATTTTTTTTTTCAAAAATTCGGTTTTTCGTATGAACATTTTCAGGAATTCGTTGCAGTGCATTGCTAAACTGAAATTTCTTAAAAATCTTCATACAAACGAATTTTGAAAAAAAAAAAATCTATTAAACATTATCAATAATGACGAATTTTTCGAAATTAGGACTCTATTACACTCAAAAGTCACGAGCGACCACTGGCAAAAACCAACCATAAACATTCACTAAATTTCATTGAAATCAGTTGGGCGGTTTCGGAGATTAGCGTGTATGAACACAGTAATACGTGATTTATATAAATTGAAAAAATGTTCTCCCGTTAAAAAATTCAAAATTTCGATTTTGGCGCGCCTGTGCTTGCACGACCATTTTGAAAAAACTAGACTAAATTGCGACTAGAGGCTTGAAAATAAAAATAAATCTGATATTATTATTACGCCAGCGTCTGATCGATCTAGGCCCTCTGATTGGTCGAATTAAAATTGTCTGTTTCGGGTAAATTCAGCTAACTTGAAAATTAAGACACGATTTTATACTAAAATAGGATCGCCTCATAATAATACGAGATTTCTTCAAAAGCATCGTTTCTGATCATATACTTTTTGGATAATATCGAAGAAAATATGTTTTAGAAAGTTCATAATCCATTGGATTAATTACATTACAATGACAATTATCCACAGTTACGTGATTATGTTTGACGTTTATAAAAAATCACGCGTTCCTTATTCAATATGGCGAATACGCACGGCTATAGATGGCCGACAGAGCGCGCCTCTGGCGGTTTAAAAACGAACCAAATGAATGGCGCGAATATTTAAATATGCAGCTCACAATATTTGACTACTTACGATTAACAAGCATCTAATAAGAAGATTTCTTCTGGAAGCTTATCACTTTGTAATGGCATTTTTCATTATTATTTGTATTTTTTTTTGCTTATTAATTGTATCTGATTTTATATTGACATGTTTTCTAATTTGTAAAATTTCAAAATTATTTATTCGCGATGCTTTATATCCTGAGTGAAGTATTTTAAGACCTGATTTTTTATCGAAAGTGTGATCATTATTCAAAAGATGATTTGCAACCTCAAATTCACTATTTCCATTTAGAGCCCTGCGATATTCTTTAGTTCTGACTTCAAAGTTTCCATTAGTTCTACCTTTGTAAAAGAAATTACAATCATCCCAATTGAGTTTTTAAACTCCTGATTTTTTTGTTTGAATTTTGCTATCTTTATTATAAAGAATATATTTCTTCATTGTTATTAGTGTAAAACGCCAGTTGAATAGTACCAGAATTGTTTTTATATATAATTTTAGAAGTATCGTTATCACCAACCAGAATTCTACGCCATTGTTTATTTCTATCTTTAGAAAGACCGTTTGAAGAGAATATGTTTAATTTTTTTTTATTTAGTATTTCAACTATCAATTTATTAGAATAACCGTTATTAAATGCCTTTTGTCTTATGAATATATTGTTTTATGGTTATATTCTATTTGTTTTTTTCAGGTCTTAAAATACTTCACTATAAATAATTTTCAAATTTTAGAAATGAGGAAACATGTTAATATAAAAGCAGATATAATTAACAAGAATTTTTTTATAAACTCTCTTTTAAATATTTTCCCACTTAACTGGTCTTTCCCGTCTAACGATATTGTAATTCCTAATTATTAAAAACCCAGCCTACTCTTACCCCTCCCCCCTCCTTCCACTTCTTCTTTCCCAATTGCAATCTTTATTTAATTTTTGACTTCGGTGTATACACAATAAAATGTAAACATTATATTTATTGGACAATTTGCATAGCGCCGCTTTTGTGAGATATCACCTCAGGGGCGCTATATTGTAATAATCTACCTTTATTTATAGATTTTTACTCTCCTGATGAAGGTGTATATATAATCTAACTTTAAACTTTATTAGATACAGTAACAGTTGTAGGTAAAGAATTACCAAATGATTACCCTCCTTTTATTCATAAACACGGGTACAATTAATCAATATGTAATAATCTATTATTTAAGTCAACTTTGTTATAACTATCTTTAATTGTGACAAACTAAACGATATTGATTAAACTTATAGACATTGACGGTTGTAACACATATTTAAGCACTGCAAGTCTCCTATGAGCTAATTATATTAAGTACGATAACAGTTAATATCAGTTGTAGACATGTAGTCAATAATAGTGTTTCATTTGAAATAATCCATCACAAATACGTAAAATTTCATTTATTCAAACAACTGTCATTCTTATTATGCGTAAATTTAGCATGTTATTATTAATTAACTCCTTCCTGTTCCGTGTTTTAACAATATATATACTCACCCTCTCTCTGTGAATGTCCTATTATCTATCTATTAAATGTAACTGTTGTTAATATCACTTAAAATGGGCGAAGCCCAACCAAGAGCCGCCCGCAGGGCCTAGCAGAAAAAAACCCGCGGAGCGGGTTTTTAACTGCTAGTAAATTTCAAATCCACTAACAAGAGTATCTAGTTTCCAATGCAATTGCGTGAAAAAATTACTTATACCTTAATTACAATTATTCCATTTATCCTTAAAGACCTTACACGTTTTTTTAATGTATTTTAGATATCGTGGATCTAATTCTCCAAAATTAGGTCAAAACTAATAGCTATGCCGGAGAGAGTGGGAAATAGGTTTAGGGGTCGGTAGTTAGGGGAGGAGAAAAATGAGGAAATGTTGCAGCGCAAGTGAATGAAATTAATATGGCTATATTTGCAAGTCAATCCGAAGGATTCGAGAAGGCAATCAGAACGATTCATGTAGGCAATCATAAGGATTCATGAAAGCAATCGGAAGGATTCAAGAAGACAATCAGAAGGATTCACGAAGACAATCAGAAGGTTTCAAGAAGACAATCAGAAGGATTCAAGAAGACAATCAGAAGGTTTCAAGAAGGCAATCAGAAGGATTCAAGAAGACAATCATAAGGATTCAAGAAGACAATCAGAAGGTTTCAAGAAGGCAATCAGAAGGATTTAAGAAAACAATCATAAGGATTCAAAAAGACAATCATAAGGATTCAAGAAGACAATCAGAAGGTTTTAAGAAGGCAATCAGAAGGATTTAAGAAGGCAATCATAAGGATTCAAGAAGACAATCAGAAGGTTTCAAGAAGGCAATCAGAAGGATTCCAGAAGACAATCAGAAGGATTCAAGTGGGCAATCATAACGAAGTGAAACTATGTCACTGAATGGAGCGGCGACTAGAAACAAATGTTCTAATTACTAAACGAACTGATTATTTAATAACCTCTATCATCTTTCCTCCGTCAGTCTTACATTTCTTCCTCATTTGCTGCGATTCCTCAGTGTGCTTGTATTATGACTTGTGTGTTTGCTTCCAGACCCTCATGTGTAACGAAAGCTCCAAGTTCACCAGCTCGGACTGGTTCCAAGGCAGTGACGACCTATACCGCATTACTTGTTCCTGTCCTGGCCGCACCAACATCACCGAAAGCTTGGTAACATACTACATTTTTTTATTAAATACCTTAAAAACACATAGATTTGAGAATCGAAGAAGGATAAGCGAAGCTTCTTTTTTTAAGATTGTTAATTCGAAGCTCGACTGTTGGGTAGTACTGAGTCTAGTCAACATAAGAGCACCAACTCGACACACTTGGCAAAAGGATCTATTTCAACATCACTGTTCGCATAAAAATATAAAGTAAACTCGCCTACATATTATTCTTTTTGTAAACTAATGTTTAAGACAAGATTTTTTATGCATAGCACAAAGGGTAACTATTATTTTACAAGCAATAATTATTCGCCTGAAACACTCATCCACATTGAAAAATCTCCTGATAAAAGATACATGACGCCAACGGGACTCGAACCCGTGTCCCTTCGATTTCCGGTCGACAGCTCTGACCACTGAGCTATGGCGGCTTATCTCTTATCCGCGAAATAATTAATAAAATAAAGTTGGTTGTTTTCAGGTGAAAAAATGTAACAAGCAGTAATTGTTGAATGAAACACTAATATATATTGGATTATTTCGCGGATAAGAGATAAGCCGCCATAGCTCAGTGATCAGAGCTGTCGAGCTAGTTTTTAACCATACTTATTTATATGGGGGTGCCATTCATAGTCCCAAGTACTCCGTTATTACATAACATTATATTATATTATATGATATCACTTTCTTAATACCTATTCTAGTGTTGCTATTTGGTTGTTGTTTCGATGCCACTCACCAGATTTCGGTAGATAGATGTCGGTAATGTGCAAATCTAAGTTATTAATATCCAGTTAATGTAGTTTAAGGGTTTTCATAGATGGCGGTACTTTCACCATCTGACAGAGATAGTATGTCGGTTGTACCCGAATAGTTACGAGTGCAGTCGAGACTAGCCGATTTCATTTCAAGTTGTGTTCCACGTTAGAATAACTCAGAGCCTCTCATAGAACGGACGTATGTCCTGCTAGAGATTTGTTGTAAAGTGCTCGTAATCTTTGACGAACCAAAGTATTTATGTACACGTACCTTAGATCTATCTACCTTCAGATGTCACATCATTATCTTTTTACTTAATAGTTACATGTACCTATGTTCTTGCATGCAGACTTGCGCAACAGAGGTGACACAAATCCTGATCGGTGTGCGAGGAATCGGCAAACAGTATCGTACCTACACCAGCTGCCTGCGTAAGGCCACTGGTAGGGTAGAGTACGTGTCGTACCCACAAACTGCTATGAACTTGCTGGCGCAGGAGTTGACCACGCCTCCTACCTTCCAACGTAAGTCTTCTGCGTGAGTCAGTTCCTCGATGCTGAGGATAGTAACCCTACTTCAATTTCCATTGAGGATACGGCTCTTCCGCTATTCGCGATCCTGCGCTGCATGGAGAGCCAATGATAGCCGAATACTCCAGCGCATTGGTGACCTTCGGTTGCTTCTTTGCCAAATACTTTGCCAGAGACCATGAGTTTCTCTAGGTTTGAGCTCTTAGTTTGCAAGCAACGTGTCCTAACATAAGGCCCGTCTTCTACAATACGCAAATATAACATATTCGACTACAAGATGCTGTCGATATGTTGTAAAGTGTTCAGTCTCCCGCGATCAGCCATTAATAAGCAACATGATGGTCTCATCGTGACTTATGTAAGCCATTGTGCAACAATGCCATTTGAAATATTAACTTTGATATTGGCGCTCCGCATGTACTTTTTGGTGCAAAAAGGAGAGTTAATTAGTTAATGATATCTTTATACATAACAAATATATTTTGTTTCTCCAAACTGGAACGGAATAAAATGTTTTCGATGAATTAACAAAGTCTATGGATCGTGTATACGATTTCTTTTAACTGTAAGAGCTTAGTTAATCCCCATTCATTAATAAGCCAATTATTTTGCGGGAGTTGTGTAAATTGACAGCTTATCCGCACCTTGGAGGCTGCGCTAAAAGCAGTGGCTTTTGTCTACCAACTGTCGGAATCATATTCTGACCGTGCTCACAAATATCGTTAACTGACCATTGATGACGGATTTCGTGAATATCGTATTGACATAAGGCCGTATCAATCGTTCGTGCTAGTACTCCAGATAATTTTAATTATATTTCTCTACCCTGTACTTAATTTCATGTCGTTATAAGATTCGCCAAAACAGTAATCATTCATGGAATTGTGACTTGTATTTTCCCCATAAATTTAGTGATGAACTAATGACGTTTTCACGCAAAAAAGTAACCGTAATGTAGATACCCCATTTTTTTAATTTTTCTAAGAAAATTTCTTTTGAAAGCTTATCACTTTGTGATGTCATTATTTATTAGAATAAAACACAAATAACTTTGTTTACATCACTTTAATAAATATAACCTCTACATGTTTCATGAAAAATGTTCACCTCATCATACTTGCTCCTGATGAGGTGAACATTGTTTATGAAACATGTAGAGGTTATACATATTAAAGTGATGTAAACAAAGTTATTTTTGTTTTATTCTAACCCCATTTTTTAGTTTAATTTCATTATGTTCTGTTCAGAGGGTCTGTACTTCCCGGGTATGAGCATGCAGAACCTATACCTCCTCGAAACGCAGCTTGACAACTTCATTGCGACTCTCGGGCCGACCATGGGCGCGCTGCATCTTAAAGATGACCTTCTGGTACCTGGTCAACTAGCTGCCAGGGCAGACTTCGCGCTGGTCACGGCGCAGAGGACATCCTTCAACTACTTGAATACCGCTCCCCAGTGGAAAGGCTTGAACGAAGGAAACTGGGCTATTTTGGAAAAGGTAAACGCAGCTATCTACTTTATCGCTTGGCTGAATTCTCCATTCAAACACATCCAATTTTGAAAATGATACTTAATTTTAAAGAAAGTCAAAGTTCTAGAGTTCATTGAAACACAGCTAAAGACCGAGTCACAACCGAAATCAGTACTTCTAAATGATTATTATTGCAACTAACGTAACAATATTTCAAAACTTTATATTAGAATCTTTTGCAAAAAATAAACAAGTCGACTGCACATATACAGACTTTTCGAAAGCATTCGACAAAGTATCCCATAAACTACTAACCCGAAAACTATTTGCCCTAGGAGAAAGAGATAACATGCTAAAATGGTTTACTAGCTATTTATCAAATCTAATATAATAATATAATAACCAAACTATTTGTTAAAATAAAATCTTTGCTATCGAAAACTTTCTGTGCGACCAGTGGCCTACCTTGGTCCGGTTTTGTTTCTCATTTTCATTAACGATATAACAAATTGCTTCAAAGATGTCGAGGTATTGCTCTTTGCTGATGACATCAAACTATACAAAAAAAAATAACTGCTGTAAATCATTGCCAAATAGTACAGTCAAATATTAATAAATTTAAAGATTGGTGCGTACAAAATAATCTGTTTTTAAATGTAGACAAATGCAAAACCCTGACTTACTGCAGAAATAATAATCCTGTTTTATTTGAATATACCATTAACAATACAGCTTTAGAAAGAGTCACGGAAATGAGAGATCTCGGAATGATTTATGATGAAAAACTAAGTTTCGCCAATCATATCCAACAAATTGTAAACACAGGCATGAAAACACTAGGCTTCGTATTAAGAACAACTAAAAACTTTAACTCCATACAAGCCATTAAACTGTTATACATATCTCTAGTTAGAAGCATAATTGAATACAACTCAGTAGTTTGGTCTCCCTCTTACAAAATTCACAATAATAACATTGAGCGAATACAAAAAAAATTCTACGTTTTATAAATTTTAAATTAAGTATCCCACTAGAAGACTTACAATATCATTTCTTATTAAATACTCTAAAAATACACACATTGGAAGACAGGCGTAAAATAAACGACTTAACTTTTTTATTCAACATTCTAAACTCTAAATTCGACTGTTGCGAACTTCTGCAACTCATAAACTTACGAATACCTACAATAACAACACGACAAAATACACTATTCCACTGCAACACACATAACTCCCCAATACAACGGTTTCACACTATGGGAAACCAATACTTAAGTGATGTCGATATATTTAATATTAACTTTTCGTATTTTTTGGATTACGTAAAAGACTTATTTCAACACTATTCCTAAAAGGAAGTTATATTTTTGTAAACCAGTCAAATCGCTGTATTTTTTAATTTATGTTCTTGTTATTTTTAATTTTGTTTCTTGCATATATTATTTTTTAATATAATTTTATTTTTATTATATCTTTCTCATGTTTCAAAACTGTCATTAAAATTGTACCACCTGCATGTAAAAGCCCTCTGGGCGTTAAATAAATACGTAAATCAAATAAATTATCTAATCTAATATGTATTATAAAAAGAAACCCGTGTTTACCTATCCGCCTGATTTTGTTCACAACCAGCCACAGCCGGTGGTTATGGTGGTAGATAACCCTTGGTGTCACATCGAAAGTAAGATAGTTTGGTGGAGGTGGCTGAACATAATAATTTGTTATGGGAAGGCCACGAATGCTCCAGATTTTATCATAATGGGCCCACCGACTGTGTCGGATGGTTCTAAAAACTTCATGATTCTTTTGAAGTTCTCTAGTAGGTTCTATAAGTTTCTAAACTGAGTGGCGGAGAGTGTCGGTGAGTCAAGAAGGTTCCGGAAATTTCGAGAATGCTTTTGAAAGTTCTGAAAGGAACCACAGCAACGCGTGGCGGGGATCAGCTAGTTATTGATACCATTATTAATTTGCAATGTTTATTCGCAGAATTTAAGGGCTAGAATTGGAGAACTCGCATCCGTGGCCACGATCTACAGTGGCACGTGGGGTAACCTTAAGCTGGAGGACGATACTGGAGAAAAGCAAGTCGTCTATCTAAATGCTGCCACGCTGCAGGTTCCTGTCCCTCTCTACTTTTACAAGGTACATATTGCATTTTTACATTGAAACTCCTCTCATAAATAAAATTTGCTTCATAAAAAGGTAGGACATCATGTTCTGCTGAAAATTTCCTCCCATTTATCGCATCCACTCACTCACCGTATGTAACTCTCATTGAGTTATATAAATAGAGTCTACAAAAAATTGGGCTGGAAGTAGGAAGGGGGGTGTGTCAGCTATCGATGTCGCCCGAATCCTTCCGAGCGCGGACGAACACAACGAACGGAGTCGCCGTTGACCCGAAGCACTTGGCGTTTGGGTTGCCGGTGCGCCAACTTCAAGTGCTCATTAAGTTTTTTAAACATTAAATCGTTATTATTGTAGAAAACAATCACTTTGTGGTTTGACATATTTAATAAAATAAAATGAAATAGTTTTTGTTTTAAAACCACGAGTTTTTAATAATTTTTAGATGCGACCGGTTTCGCTTTACTCAAGCTTCTTCAGGGTACAAATTATTACTAGACAAGAAGTACTAAGTGTGAGCTTATATATATATAAAAAAATAAAATTGAGGGAGACAACATGATTTAAATATAACAAACACAGAGAAATCATACAATTAAATTTACATACATGAAGGCTATCGTTATTATTTGCGAATTTCGGGAGAATTGCTGTACTGTTGTATAAAATTCAAGAAATAAATAAATTCAAAAAAGAATATATATACAGGGTTTTCCAATAAGGGGTGATATTTTGATATTCAAAGAAAAATGCCATTTTTTAATACAAATGATTGAATGTTTATTTCATTATAAAGAGGAAGGTATGTCGTTAATAGTGAAAAATAACATCAGTCAAATGACCACCACGACCACGCTTACAGGACCATATCCTTTTCATGAAATTTTCCATAAGCAAATCGCAAAAGTGGCTGCCTTATGTCCTCGATAGCCTCACGAATTCCATTTTTGAGGTCTTGAATCAACGCTGGGCTGTTGGCGTAGGAAGGCAAAGGAAGAAGTCGCAAGGTGTTAAATCACAAGATCTCGGTGGCCAATTGTGATCACCTCTTTGAGAGATAACACGGTCCGGAAACTTTTCCCGTAAAAGATCAATGGTTTCGTTGCTTGTGTTGCACGTAGCGTCTTGTTTAAAGTAAACGTTGTCCAGATCAATACCATCCAATTCCGGCCATAAAAAATCATTAATTCCTTAATTAATATTCAAAATAACACCTCTTATTAGAAAACCCTATATATATAAGAAGATTGGCAAGCCACACGAGACTCTTAATAACTGGGGTTAGCTCGAGGCCTACATTTTAATTAGTTTTGACGAATTCGTAACCGTAGACCGATACCTACGGATGTAAGTTATTTATATTTAAGACCAGCTGTATCACACCACGCGTTACTGTTGCTTAGGTTTAGGTAACTCGAATGCAGTGTTAGCTGATGTTTCTAAGATGCTTCAAAAAAAAACTTTTCTTATGTGCATAACAATGATATCGTATTTTTGGAACTCTGTACATAAAAGCCAGTCTTGAAAAAGAATACCCCGATGCCAGGTATCTCAGCGCAATTTGTACCTTGGTTTTTGCCAGGACAGCAGCGCGCATAACAGTGTCCTGTTTTTGGATTTATGTTTTATTTTGTTGTGTATTTTGTTATTTCAGATAATCAACGAGACCATCACGAAGAAAGCCACCGCTTTCGTGAGTATAAACAACCCGCACCTGACTCTGGAAGAGGCTAAGGAGTTGACCTTCTGCATGGACTTCTGCCAAGGATCCCTCGCCTTCAAGTGGCTGGAGTGGTTGCAAGATGACATCTCCAAAGGTTACTCCTTCTGCTGCCAAGTGGAAGACTTCCAGAGGACTGTCACAAATGTTCCAGTTATTGCGAACTCTGGATTATTTGCGTAGATCGTTGGTTTAGATGCTTTCATGAATTTTTGTGTGTATTTGATTAAAGAACGTTTAAAAATTTTGTTTTTCATTTTATTATTTACTAGCTGAGTTGTACCCGGTGTTGCTCGGGGATTTATGGATGGTTTGGGTCAAAGTTTTGAGTTGTTGATTCTAGTTTACTTTTCAACTGTGTGACTTTTAGCTGAAATACTGTTATTTTACCTATTATATAAGCATTTGTTTCTCTTGATAGTGCCTTGTCTTCTTCAGGCATCCTCGAATTCTTCGAACATTCACTTCCAAGTCATACATTGACCTCGGTGACCAGATAACTAAAAAAAACATTTTCATCGCGTGATTTTTCAACACATACATATTTATCACATGATAATTAATCACGGTAATAAATAGGAAAAGTTATGATTAACAATGATCGTAACTAAGAATAGTGATTTTTAAGAACATGACATATTCGGCAAAATTTTCCAGTTATTCTACGCACGTGGTACCAACTACCAATATGCCAAACAATACCAAGCCAACTGTCACCGACATATGTCCGACCACGTCCAACTAAATCATTATCCCCAAAATTTGTTATTTAGTCAATTTATTTGCTTCTTTTATGTAACCCATAATAAAATGCTTAATTGGGACGATTCACGATATCGAGTTATGTCAACGTTTCTCGCTTCAAATTCAAGATGATATTACAGCTATATTTAAAATTGAATAAAAAGAAGTTAGTTAACATGTCCAGTGAAATAAACAATTTGATTGTCGTGCAATATAGGTACATCCCATAACTTTTTCATCCATTGACATTGTTTGGAATACATTTTCGTTTAAATTGACAGTCCCGAAGAATAGTGTCAGATGTGAAAATTGTATGTTTGCAATACAGCTAAGTTTAATTTCTGCATTTTTACTGTTTGTATGTTTGGCAGACATATTTTCTTTTTAAAATTAAAAATTATTTCAATTGCAATAATTTCTTTCGAAATTTTATGATGTTACCAAACATAGAATAAATAATAACAAAAAAAGTGCCTTGCGGGCGTGTTTCGTGATCCAAATATTTGCCTAGTCGGTGCCTATATGTATTCCCATACAAAACTGTGCTTTCGAAACTCAATTTGGATAGAGATCTACTATGTCAGGCTGGTGTAAGAGAGACGGAATGCTGGGCGGTTGGGCTACACATAACATTTGTTTTATATGGGAGGCAATCGTAGTTTTAGGGTTTAGGGTTTAGGTAGAGTTTAGGGTTTTCCAATAAGAGGTGTTATTTTGAATAGCCCGCTATTTCAGTGGATGTTACTTTTGAAGCTGTCATTTTTTGACATTTGACAAGTAGAAACTACGCCATTGATAAAAATGGAACAACGAACAACAAATTCAACAACGCATTGAAATTATTAAGATTCACTTGAGTGAATCAAATGCAAATTATCTTGAGTGATGAGGCCCGTTTCCACATCGGTGACTTCGTCAACAAGCAAAATTGTCGCATCTGGGGCTCGGAAAACCCAAGAGTTATTGTTGAAAAGCCTCTCTATCCTCAACGTGTGACTGTTTGGTGCGGTTTATGGTCCAGCGGAGTCATTGGACTTTACTTTTTCGAAAATGAGGCTGGATCAACAGTTACGGTGAATGGATTGCGCTATCGAGAGATGATTATTTATTTTTAATGCCGAAATCGGATGGTATTAATTTGGACAACTTTTACTATCAACAAGACGGCGCTACGTGCCACACAAGCAACAAAACATTGATCTTTTACGATTGAATATCAAAATAACACCTCTTATTGGAAAACCCTGTAGCTAGTGTTATTCCTTGTTGGCAATCTTACTAGTTTTGCGTTTCTTATTCCATGTCCTTGTAGCTCGTAATTGTAATGTATGTTTCTTTTGAGTTCATTAGAGATCCCTATATCAATTTTATGTAAAAGATTCATTTCAGATCTCATTATTCACTCCTCAGCTTTGACACCATGTCCTAGGTAATATATTTTATTTAAAAGATTCATTTCGGATATCACATACACTCCTGAGCTTTGACACCATGTCCTAGGTAATATATTTTATCTAAAAGATTCATTGTATATCTCACTATTCACTCCTCAGCTTTGACACCATGTCCTAGGTAATATTATGTTATGTAAAAGATTCATTTCAGATCTCATTATTCACTCCTCAGCTTTGACACCAGGTTCTAGATATTATATTTCGTGTAAAAGATTAATAAACAGATGCCGGTAGCTCGTTCCACAAAAACGAGTCAAAGAAGTAGCCCATTCTCATGAAGCCAACATCAACTTTGAACGGGTGTTCTTAACTCGGGTACGTCGACTTTCACGCACGTGCACCGGTACATTAAGAATCGATCCTTCAAGCTCTTTAGAGAACAGACTCAGCATGTCCACAGTGCGTCTGTGCATTAGAGATGGCGATCGGTCTTTGAACAATGGATGGATTAACTATCAGACTGGCCGCCGTCATTTGTAAGAATCAAGTACGTTTATCAAGTATTGTGGAGTTCCAGCTAAGAGTTAATTAAGGCAATGCAATACGTAGTAATGCAAAATCATGTGTTTTTGGTTTGAAAATTTGGTCGCCTAGAAATGTTTCAGATGCTTTAATTAAATACTGCGAGTAGAATACATCTTGGCCTTTGAAATAATCGAGTATTTTTTAGGTAAGTCTTTTTGTAAGCCCAGAAAAAAATAATGTATGGGCCTATGAAAACTGCTTTAAAGTTCAAAATCTCCTACTTACGAACCCATTTTCGGTTATGACTTTATTTTATAATGTGGCAAATTAAGTTATTTATAAAATGATGGGAAATAAAATAAATATTTATGCCTGAACATCCACAAAATAAAATAAAAGGCACTTTTTGGCCATGTTTTTTTCTTGCATAAATCTTGCATCACAGGCGG
The DNA here is from genome assembly GCA_026573805.1 of Hesperophylax magnus. Taxonomy (NCBI): domain Eukaryota; kingdom Metazoa; phylum Arthropoda; class Insecta; order Trichoptera; family Limnephilidae; genus Hesperophylax; species Hesperophylax magnus. Next base: position 8,378,965 of record JAIUSX010000005.1, on the reverse strand, counting down.
ATGGTGCTAAGCGGGAATTTAAACCTTATCGCCATCTACGTAAGGGTTGTTATTGATAGCGGTTCAATTTAAAATATTACACGACGTAGTGCATCGCCTTAAACCATTTTTTAACGTAATCGAGACATTTCTGCAGTTAGGGTACGAGCTTTTGTATGCCGGTGTCATAGATCTTCGCCGCCAGCTCTTTCCCTTCTTCAGAGCTTCTCCGACCTCCCGATATCCTACTTTGTCCGGATACAAAATCAATTTTAAATTCTTATTACTATTCATTGTTACGCGGATGACAGTACAGTTCATGATAGCTTTTTGTTTGACAAGCCCCCAAAGGGCACACAAACTCCAACGGCTCGGAGGGCTTTGAAGCAGAGAATGGACGGTTATCTCGAGAGTATTTCCTCCTGGGGTAAAAATAATCTCGTCGAATTTAATGTTTCAAAGACCCAATCCTGTCTGATTACGTCTAAAAGGGATCTAAATGATAACCTAGTCTCCTTCAACGGAAGCAATCTTCCGAACAGGCCTTCCATTGATATGCTTGGTGTAACTATAAGTGACCAGCTCAGGTATGGGGGCTCCATCGAAGCCAGAGTAAAGCTGGCCTCTCAGAAGCTGGGCGTACTGTACAGGGCCCGCAGATACTTTAATAGTACACAACTGCTGACCCTGTACAAATCGCAAGTGCGCCCTACTGTCGAATTTGGCAGCCATCTCTGGTCCGGAGCCCCTAAATACCTGAAAAAAACCCTTGACTCTGTGCAAAAACGGGCGGTCCGTTTGATAGATTCCCCAATCTTAACAAACGGACTGCAATCTTTAGAGCACAGGCGTCAGGTAGGTATGCTGTCCTTGTTCTATCGGTATTACAATGGAAGATGCTCTGAGGAACTAGCGTCATTGATCCCTTCGGCACCGGTGCGTAGTCGGGATACACGCCAAACGCGCGCCCAACATTTGTACACGGTTGACATTTGTCACATGAGAACGGGTCGCTTCTACGATTCGTTCTTAAGTTCAACAGCTCGGACACATTTAGTAAAAACTTAATATAAGACTGAAAAACTATTATATAATGTCACTTAAAACTATACATGTTTACCTATTAATGTCACATTTAGTAAAAACTTAATATAAGACTGAAAAACTATTATATAATGTCACTTAAAACTATACATGTTTACCTATTAATGTCACATTTAGTAAAAACTTAATATAAGTATACATAATTTTTAAAAAAAGAGTAAAAATTAAATTACATCTGGCATTTCACAAACATTTGGTTCCTTAGAACAGGCAATCTGCCTAGCTAGGAACTAAATTCGACCTAACAAAACGTAATAACACTTGTACCTACTCATTTTAAATATATGCTCTCATTATGCTATATTATAACTGTTATGTCTGCTTTAAATGTATCTAATGTAAAAAATAAATAAATAAATAAAATTAATAAATTCTTTCAAGAAAGGCATACAAATACTTTTTTTTCTATTTTGCTGCCTTATTTGAAAATTGATGTGGTAAATGATTTCTCAGAAGGTTAGGACTTGTATGTATATATTTTCATGTTTGTTAATTAAATAGTATAAAATATAGTCGATATTCGCGTCTCTCTGTTTGTGCGCTTAGTTCTTTTAATCTACGTAACGGATTTTGAAAGAGTTTTAACTATCATTTAGAAAATTTCTTCAGGAAGGTTTAAATATATAATACACGCATATTTCATATTTAGAAAGTAGAGAAAAAACGATGTTTTGAAATCAAGACGTAAAAAAATATTATTGGGTACTTACATTGCCAACGCTGTCTAAACCTCACGAGATACATCAAAATAATGTATTACGGAATTCTATATCTTAAAAAGGCCTACAAAAAATTCTACTATGGCATATGTCTATCTTATTAGAAAATACATCAGTAGACTTTCGCTTAGAGATAGATACACTAAAAAAAATTTACAAGTTAATTAGTCAATACAATTTTTACAAATTAATTCTCAATAAAAGTTATTTATCGTATTTTTTTAGCCATTCTGGAAAAAAGTTCCCTAGAAACACATCAACAGCGCAAAGAAAAAATACGGTAATAAATACATTTTTATTTTAATGTTGAGGCATGCATTTTCTGTAACGACTTTAAGTTTGCAATTTATTTATTTATTTACGCCCTAATGGGCTTTTACAAAAGTAGTTAACAAGTAATACAGTTGTGTTACATAGTTTACAATAAATTATTATTTTTTATTAAATTAAGGTAAATTCAAATTAATAGTGTGGATTACGGAAAGCTAAATATGTATTAAGGAACATATATAAAAAACAAAAGTGTATTCACTACGGAGTTGTGAATTCATACATCTCAGTAAAATGATTTAAAAGATTTCGTTTTATAACTAATACGGAATCTTTAATTAAGTATGTCTACAATATTCCCAAATTTATTGCCAAAATGATGTAGTCTATTTATGGGTGTATGAGCTTCATAGTTGGTTTTAAAATTGTCACAGAAAAATGTAGCACTTTGCCTCGTATTTCTAGTCGGTACGTAAAATTTTATTTTGGCAAAAATTTCAGGGTTGTCAATGGAATTATTAATAATTTTATTTAAAAGTACAAGGTCAGAGAAGATCCGCCTATTTAATAACGTTATTAAGTTAAGTTGTTTCATCAAAAGAACATAGTTAATATTTTGAATTGGAATATTCAGTTTAAAGTTAGTAAATCTTAGAAATGTTTGATGTTAAAAATGGCGTTGTTTACGTCAAGCCGGCCAACATCGGTAACAGCCCTCTTACCAGCTATTAACGTTTTCTACAGGGAGAAAACTAACTGATATTAAATATTGTTAATTTATTAACAATCTAATTATTCGTTTTCTTGTTAAAAATGGGACCGGAAGCCCATAACGAATGAATTCACAAAGTTCATAACAAACAAAAGTTCATAGCTGAAGGTAGTAGGGTGGGGTTGGAGATGGGGAAGAGGAAGGTTGAGTACCTGGCTATTCAGATCTGGCCACCAACACGGCTAAAGCCATTTTTAACAACGTTTCAATTCTGAATGGTGATAAAGCACAAATATGCCCTGATGAAGTCGGAACACGTGTTCTGAAAAATAATAATGTTTTCTCATCTCGTTCATTATATTTATTGAGAAAAGGCCAACTGCCCATCACGTGTTCAGATATATTCCGAATGACTAATATTTTATTAGGAAATGGTTATGCAATAACATTTTTAACAGTATGTTTAGTGTACATAATCACAATGTTGTAACCAGTTGGAACCATTTAGGGATGTGCGGTTTTAGATCATTTTGAAAATAAATAAATAATCTTAATTTATAAAATAAATGACGTGTCACTATGTTTGTACACGCTAATCTCCAAAACCGCCCAACCGGTTTCAATAAAGTTTTGTGAATGTGCTTGGCTGGTTCCAGCATGAAACATAGGTGGCGCGGTTGTCGAGATCTAAATTATTTAATTGTTATTTTTTCAATGTTTTTTTTTCTTCACCTTTAAATGTTATCAATCTTACCGTATCTTTTTCTGACATTTCTATTTAAAATTTCCGAAAATATTATCATCAATAATTAAATATTACATTTTTTATTACGATAATTTTTAAAACGAATTTCAGAGAAATGCGTATATTTCCGCATATGTGTTTGACAGCAAAAATTGGTAGAATGCATTGTCATCGACAACGGTTCTATCTGCATCAAAAATTAAATTTTCACAAATACATGTACCTGAAATTTACATAAAATAAACATGAAAATACAAAAGTTTATCTGGGGTTTTGTGCTAGAAGTGCCTGTGTCTAATAATAACGGGTTTTCCAATAAGAGGTGTTATTTTGATATTCAATCGTAAAAGATCAATGGTTTCGTTGCTTGTGTGGCACGTAGCGCCGTCTTGTTGAAAGTAAACGTTGTCCAGATCAATACCATCCAATTTCGGCCATAAAAAATCATTAATCATCTCTCGATAGCGTAATCCATTTGCTCCAGCCTCATTTTTGAAAAAGTAAGGTCCAATGACTCCGCCGGACCATAAACCGCACCAAACAGTCACACGTTGAGGATAGAGAGGCTTTTCAACAATAACTCTTGGGTTTTCCGAGCCCCAGATGCGACAATTTTGCTTGTTGACGAAGCCACCGAGGTGGAAATGGGCCTCATCACTCAAGATGATTTGCATTTGATTCACTCAAGTGAAGTTTAATAATTTCAATGCGTTGTTAAAGCGTGTATCGTTCCATTTTTATTAATGGCGTAGTTTTTTCTTCTCAAATGTCAAAAAATGACAGCTTTAAAAGTAACATCTACCGAAATAGCGGGCTATTCAAAATAACACCTCTTATTGGAAAATCCTGTAGTTCATTGATATCTTGGCGTACAGTTTGATAACCATTTATTGGATAACCAATACCTGTGCCATAGGTCACCCCAAGAGGCAAGCTACGGCCGGTGATTTAGCAGGAGTGTGTTCAGGATGTGCGTGCCCGTGGGATGTACGTGGGGTGCCAGATCGGAAGAGGCTGGACTTAGGGAGATATTTTGACCTCTCTTACTGGTGTCGCTTAACACATCACACCCTAATCCCTAGATTCCTACTCACTCCTCATACATTTTTCCTTACCAGAACTTCCCCAAAGATGACACAGGCCCCGAGAAAAATGATTTTCTTCAGGGCCTCCTGTGTGTAATGTAAAAACAAAATTAAAATTTTGATTTGGTATTAAATGTAGCATTTACCTTTAGTTAAATATAGCATTTATGTTTAATTAAATATAACATTTATTCATAATTCACTATAAGGTGCAAACATGTACCAATAAATACGGTGAAAGAACCCTAAACTTTATTGTACCCAGAATATTTAATAAACTACCAATGACAATTAAAAATATAAACGTTTTTACAGCCAAAGTCAAATATAATCTAAGGAAATGGCTATTAGATAATGAGGATTTATATTGATGCACTACTGGAGACCTTTTTTTCCTAATTAGAATTCACATTCTAGGGAAATGGAAAATCGTTATAAATTTGTATTACCTTATGTATATTAAAACCAAGTACTTGTTGATTATATTCATTTTGTGCTTGTGTTGTTATATGAGGCTTATACTGCTTCTTACATATTTGTATTTATACAATTCTGTAATTTAACCAATTTATCATTTATTGTTAATTTATCATCAACATTATACATACCTACATACTGTTTACCATTGTACCATGTTATTGCAAAAATGTTGTCATTATGTACCTGCTGACAAACTACATAAGTAGTTTAGCAGGTTTAAATGTTAATAAATAAAAAATAAGAAAATGATATAATTTAGTGTAATATTGTTGACTTTGGTATTGAATATGGCATTTATCTTTAGTTAAATATAGCACTTATTTTAAATATAATATAAAACATTTATCTTTAATTCAATATAACATTTATTTATAATTCATTATAACGTGCTAACAAGGGATAATTTAGTGTACTATAGTTGACTTTGGTATTGAAAACAGCATGTATCTTTAGTTAAATATGGCATTTATGTTTAATAAAATATAGAATTTATGTTTAATAAAATATAGAATTTATCTTTAATTAAATATAACATTTATTTATAATTAATTATAACGTACAAACATGGTATAATTTAGTGTACTATTGTTGACTTTGGTATTGAATAAAGCATTTATTTTTAGTTAAATATGGCATTCATCTTTAATATAATATAAAACATTTATCTTTAATTCAATATAACATTTATTTATAAATCATTATAACGTGCAAACATGGGATAATTTAGTGTACTATTGTTGACTTTGGTATTGAATATAGCATTTATTTTTAGTTAAATATGGCATTTATCTTTAATAAAATACAACATACATCTTTAATTAAATATAACATTTATTTATAATTCATTATAACGTGCAAACAAGGGATAATTTAGTGTACTGTTGTTGACTTTGGTATTGAATATAGCATTTATCTTTAGTCAAATATAGCACTTATCTTTAATAACATATAACATTTATCTTTAATTTATTATTACGTCCAAAAATGGGATAATTTAACTTTTGTTACTTTTTTGACTTTCTGGTACCTAAATCGAATCGCATAAACTGACATAAGCATTTAAAATTTCGTGCTTAAAATGATAGAAAATACAAAAACGAACGAAGAAAGAGGTGTAAGGTCAATGTATTACTTGGAAGTGAATGTATGAAGAAGTCAAGGATGCCTTAAGGAAGACATGGTACGATCAAGGGAAAAAAACACTCATTATAATAGGTACGATAATAGTATTACAGCCAAAAGGCACCCAATTGAAAGGTAAACTAGAATTAACAACTCATAACTTTAACCCAAACGATCCATAAATCCCCGAGCAACACCGGGTACAAGTCAGCTAGTAAATAATAAAATAAAATAAAACAAAATTTTGGGACGTTCTTTAAAAATACATCATATCCACGTAAAAATGCATGAAGGCATCAAAATCAAAATTTAAAAAAAAAACAGTTTAATACATTTATATCTGTAGATCTACGCAAACAATCCAGTGTTTGCAATAGGTAGAACATTTGTGACAGTCTTCTGGAATTCGTCCACTTGGCAGCAAAAGGAGTAACCCTTGGAGATGTCATCTTGCGACCACTCCAGCCACTTGAAGGCGGTGGATCCTTGGCAGAAGTCCATGCAGAAGGTCAACTCTTTAGCTTCTTCCAGAGTCAGGTGCGGGTTGTTTATACTCACGAAAGCGGTGGCTTTCTTCGTGATGGTCTCATACACTATCTGAAATAACAAAATATACCGTTAACACGGGACAATACTCTTAAATAAATACAGAATCTCAACGTCGTAAGTGGAGAAGCCATGCACAAAAGTACGCGACGCACAGCCCTTGTGTTTGAAGGAATTTTCCCTAGCAAATCTTAAAACTAACGTGGGAACCTAAACGAGAGTGACAAATGTTTGGCGCGCGGCTCATGTAAGTTATTTATTTATTTATTTATTTGACAGTTATAGTACAATATGGAAAAATTGTTAGCCTAAATAAGTCATCAAGAAAAAATAATACAAACTATTTCAAAGTTTTTAAAATAAATAAAGAAAATACAAAACAAAAGCCTATTGTGCAGTGATCTCATTCATATAAACACTGCTATAATAGCGTATTATCCAAGGTTGATATTTTCAGTTGCGAACTTACCAAATACAAGAGGTCCATAAAAGAATATTTTTCTGATAGTTTCTGAATAATGTTTATGTCTCTATTATGATTTGATTTATATCCACAACCTCTCTCCATGGCTATAAATGTATTGTTTTGTAAATTTTTCGTTTTATATAATCTTTTGTTTTGTATAAATTTTTTAATTCATATTCCTTTCTCACAAATTTAATTTACGTCACAAGAAGGATATCCATAATTGGTTTTATTTTACTATATACTTGATTAAATGTAAACTGTCAATTTCCCGAAAATGAATAAATAAATAATGTTTAATCAGTACAGATTTATATTTCAATTGAGGCATATTAAAAACATCAGCTAACATTCCATTCGAGTTATCGGTGTTGTGTTAACTATTTATAGCAGCATTTTAGCCTGAAACCGTAGTATGATTGTTACAATAATACATACTAGGAAACCTTTATCTAACTATAGGAACATCAACATTAACATATAAGAGGTATCCAATGGTCGAATTAGTCCCCTAGCAGGCCTAGAAAATTTATATTTCTGTTGGGTGTATATTAATTACTTCTAATGAACGTATTACTAAAGTCCGAGATGTTTCTAGAGGAGCCCCTCAAGAAGTTACTAATTTATCGCCTAGAAAAATAAAACCTGGTGCTTAACGCTAATTTTATAGTTGAAAAACGTTTATAAAATTTTAAAATTGTTTTATATAAAATATTTTAAAGGTAAGGTACCGTTTTTATTAATCTTCTATGGAACGTAAATTTTAGTTTGTTCAAAATCTTAAATCTCCGAAAGTTCTTCATCGATAGCTTTGAAAATTTTACACAACGTTGCATTCGAATACGCTTGTGTTTTTACATACCTAAATTATATAAATGTCACCCACGACAGGTAAAAATGTGTTTAGTAAAAAACAGAACCATCTGTTGGACGTAAAACCAATACGCGCTATTGTTTCTCTTTCTGCACAGACAGATTAAGCCAATCTTCTTATACAGGGTGTATCGGCACGTGCCCGACAAACTTTATACAGCTATTCCTTAGCACATTTGGAGTAAAAAATGTTATGGGCACTTTGCTGTGGGGTAACATTTATTTTCAATTAAAAACAAAAAATATATTAAAAATCCACACTCCATCACTGACATTGGCATTGTTTCTCGTGTTCAACAGCTGTTATTAGCAAGTTTGTCAAAAAGTGTCCTCGCTCTTTCATACACACTAAATAATAATAGTTAAAAATGAGACGAATGGTGTCATCCCATTTCGTTGTGATTGTAAAAGCGCGCCAATGTAGGTGCGTTCGTACATTATTCAATGAAACTCGAATAAAATATGGCCAGATGGGTTTTCAAACTTTGACAAAGGATAAAACATTGGTGACATGTGGTTAAAATATGAATAAGAATTTTTTTATTTAAAAAAAATGTTACCGGACAGCAAAGTGCCCATAACATTTTTTAGTCCAAATGTGCTAAGGAATAGCTGGTTAAAGTTTGTCGGGTACGTGCCGATACACCCTATATACATATACGACGTACCAATATTTATTTTAATATTACGCGTTATCTCGATACCGGAATGCTATCGAGAATGCCTTGAATAAACTACGACTTCACTCGTACGTTGACTGCCGAAGAGCGCACATCAAAAAAACCACACCCCGCGCAGAAAAGTAAGGTTAGCAACAGTTTGCAGGGCATTAGTCGTGTAAATTGATGTTAAAAAAACTCAATGAGGACTTGAAGTTGGCGCGCTGGTAAACCAATTGCCAAGTGCTCCGGGTCACCGGCGACTCCGATCGTTGTGTTCGTCCGCCATCGTAAGGATTCGGGCGACATCGATAGCCGCCACACCCGCCTTTTTACTTTCAGTCCAATTTTTTACACTGATTTTGCAAGGAATGTACACTATTTATATAACTCAATGAGAGTTACATACGTTGACGGAGTGGGCGCGATAAAAGGGAGCAATTTTGTGATCAAGCAGAACATGATGTCCTACCTTTTTATGAAGCAAATTATATTTATGACGTATTTTCGAGGCGTTTCAATGTAAAAATGCAATAGGTACCTTGTAAAAGTAGAGAGGGACGGGAACCTGCAGCGCGGCAGCATTCAGATAGACGACCTGCTTTTGTCCAGTATCGTCCTCCAGCGTAAGGTCACCCCACGTTCCACTGTAGATCGTGGCCACGGATGCGAGTTCTCCAATTCTAACCTTTATACTCTGCGAATAAATATTGAAAATATTATTTTTATTAAATGCACTCTAATTATGTTATGTAACTAGCTGTACCCCGCCACGCGTTGCTGTGGCTCCACCCAGAACTTTCAAAAGCATTCTTGAACTTTCCGGAACCTTGTACACTCACCGACACTCTCTGCCACTCAGTTTGGAACCTTATAGAAACTTCTTGAACTTTCTCCTTCTAGAAACTTCTAGAGCATTTATTTATTCAAAAAAAAAACAGTTTTTAACATAAAAAACGTACTTTGCACATCTCACTAGGGTCTTTCTGTATCAAGATGTGCAACTTTACAATGATATCATTTAAAACAATACATATATGTAAACTTAATATAATAATAACATTAAATTTAAACCTAAAAAAGAAAAGTTTATGACACGGTCGTTTCGTGACCGGTAGACAAAAATAAACAAAATTTTAGTAACAAATGTACGAAAAATAAAAACAAAAATGTCATCAAAAGAAGCATTGGTAAAAAAAAAAAACATATATTATTTATATCGAAAACCATCATGAAATTTCTAGAACTTTCCGGACTCACCGACACAGTGAGCCCATTATGAAATAATCTGAAGCATTCGCGGCCTTCCCATAACAAAGAAATGTGCCCGGCCACCTCCACCAAACTCTCTTACTTTCGATGTGACACCAAGGACTATCTACCACCATAACAACCGGTGAGTGAAAGTGGCTGGTTGTGAAGAAAATAAGGCGGATAGGGAAACACGGGTTTCTTTTTATAATATATATTAGATTAGATAATCATTTTAATGTATTAAAAGTAATCTTTCTTTATTCTTTGTTATTGAGGGTCATTTTCAAAATTGGAAGTGTTTGATTGGAGAATTCAGCTAAGCGATAAAGTAGGTAGCTGCGTTTACCTTTTCCAAAATATCCCAGTTTCCTTCGTTCAAGCCTTTCCACTGGGGAGCGGTATTCAAGTAGTTGAAGGTCGTCCTCTGCGCCGTGACCAGCGTGAAGTCTGCACTGGCCGCCAGTTGACCAGGTACCAAAAGGTCATCTTTAAGATGCAGCGCGCCCATGGTCGGCCCAAGAGTCGCTATGAAGTTGTCAAGCTGCGTTTCGAGGAGGTAGAGGTTTTGCATTCTCATACCCGGGAAGTACAGGCCCTCTGAACAGAACAGAAATTAAATTAAACTAAAAAATGGGGTATCTACACTATCGCTCCTTTTTTGCGAGAAATCCTCATTCGTTCATCACTAAATTTATGGCGAAAATGAAATTCACATTTCTATAATGTATTTTGTTTTGGCTAATCTTATAATGAGATGAAATCAAGTACATGACAGAAAAACATAATTCAAATTATCTGGAGTACTAGCACGGACGATCGATACAGCCTAAATGTCAATAAGATATACATGAAATCCGTCATCTATGGTCACTTAATGATATTTGCGAGCACGATTAGAATATAATTCCGACAGTCGGCAGACAAAAGCCGCTGGTTTTAGCGCAGCCTCCAAGGTATCGAATGTGCTGTCAACATAAACAACTCTTGCAAAATAACTGGCTTATCAATGAATGGGGTGAATTAACTAAGCTCTTAGAATTAAAATAAATCGTATACACGATCTATAGACTTAATTAATTCATCTGAGACGCGATCATTTGATTCCGTTCCAGTTTGGAGAAACAAAAGAAGTTAGTTATGACTAAAGATATCATTAATTAATTAACTCTCCTTTTAGCGTCAAAAAGTACCTACATGCAGACTGCCAATATCAAAGTTAATATTTCAAATAGGATTGTTACAAAATGACTTAAATAAGTGACGATGAGACTATCATACTGGTTGTGTTACACAGAGTCATTATCAACTTAATTGATAGTCCTGTCATCCTTGCCACTATTAAACACCATGTGCCGACTAGGAATACAAGACAAAATATAACATTCTTCTGCAATATATACACGACCAACTATCAGACACACTCACTGACCAATAGGATGCATGATCTGGGCAACAAGTATGGGGGTGCTATTGATTTATTTATTGACTCCATTTATAGAATTAAGCATAATCTATACCAACACTTTGTCGAATCCTACAAATTAGAGTAACGTTTTTTTTTTTTTTTTTTTTTTTTTATTAATATCAATAGCAAAATTTGTACAATATGTAGGTTTAAAGTATAATATAAGTATATTTTTTGTATTTTTTTCACAGTCCTCCTCACTAGGGTTTCCTGTTCTGAGGCGGCCTGTAGTTTTTCTTAAATTTTTGTATTTAGTTTTGAATTGTCTTTACATTGTCTTCATAATGTTTGTAAGTTGATTATTACTTTGATCTCTAAGCCATGTTTTGACTTTTGTTTTAAATATATTCATTTCGTTTATTTTTTTGGTTTCATTTGGTAGAGCATTGAACAATTTTATAGCATGGAATTTATTATTTCTCTGTCCAAAGGATGTGTTCAAACTGGGAGTAATCAGGATATTTTCGCTTTTTGCCCTGGTTGTGTATTTATGTTGGGCAGTGGAGTATTCGGATATGTTTTTTTTCAGTTTAAATAAAATATTTTTTGAATATAGTTTCTGTACATTGTAAACATTGAAGTTTTTGAATATTTCTTCTGTCGGAGTTCTAAGCGGAACTTTCAGTATAGTCTTTAATACTCCTTTTTGTGCTATATTGAGCCGCTCTGTGTGAGTGCTCAAGGCAGACCCCCATCCAGTTATTCCGTACTCTATTTGTGATTGACACAAAGCATAGTATACTTTTTTAATATCGTTTATATTGAGGATATTGCGAATGTTTCTAAAGAAGTATATGTACCTGGTTAGTTTTTTTGTAATTACATCTATATGTGAGTTCCAACGGAGATTATCATCAATTTCAATTCCAAGATATTTGATGCTTTTGGAGTGTGCTATAGTGGGACATGGGCATGATAATGATTGATTTTTTTGATAAATTCCTTGGCATGAATGTAATTTGAGATTAAGGTCCTCTGACGGCTGCCCTCTGGCTGTTTTAGAAAATGTCAGATATTTTGTTTTATTGACATTAAGCGTCAGGGAGTTTCTTTTAAGCCAGTTTTGCAGGAGACCAAGTCCGTGTTCAGCTTCTTTGTAGGTATTTATCCAATCTTTTTCTTTAAATAAAATTACTGTGTCATCAGCAAAACTAATGATTTTTCCTCTTGTTTCTAGGTTACAGATATCATTAATGTATATTAAAAATAATATCGGACCTAGTACGCTTCCTTGTGGTACTCCATGGTTGATTAGGAGAGGTTTGCTTTTTCTCTTATTAATTTGGACGCTCTGTGTACGCTCCGTCATATAGCTTTTTAGTAAGTTTAGTGTTGTACATGACATACCAATTTTTGAAAGTTTTGAAAAAAGTATTTTGTGATCTATTGTGTCAAAAGCCTTTTGTAAGTCTATGAAGATTGCCAAAGTTTTTTCTCCACTGTCTAAACTTTTAGTGATCATATCGGTAATTTTTTCTATGGCGTCACTAGTACTTAAGTTCTCCCTAAATCCATACTGAGTTTTTGATAATTTTTTATTGTCTTCTAAGTAGGATAAGAGTTGTTTTTTTAGTATTCTTTCCAATATTTTTGAAAATGTATTTAGTAGGCTTATTGGTCGGTAATTGTTTATGTCATTTTTACATCCTTGTTTAAATATTGGTATAACAATCGCTTTTTTGAGGGCTGTAGGGAATATGCTATTCGTTATAGACATGTTGACTAAGTATGTAAGTGGTTCGATAAGTTCTTTACAGAGATATTTTATTGCGTTGGTTGAGATTGTGTCCTCCCCTGAAGAAATATTTGATTTTAAAGAAGAAATTGTGTTTTTGATATCGTCAGCTGTAATTTGTTTAAAATTGAGCTGATTTCCTTGCTCAGGTGGTTCGTTTATTTGTACATCTTCATTACATTTTGTAACTTGCTTTGCTAGATTTGATCCTATATTTATGAAAAAATTATTGACGTATTCAAGTATTTGGTCAGGATTATCAGCGTATGTCCTGGGAACATTGTTTATATTCAGCACGTCAATTGATGTAACGTTGGCAGATTTAGAACTGGTTATTTCATTTATTATTTGCCACATTTTCCTGGGATTTTGTTTACAATCTGCAATTTTTTTCTTATAGTAGGTTTCTTTTGTACACATAATAACTTTTTTGCAAATGTTTCTGTATCTTTTGTAGTATCTTAACATGTGTATATCGTATGGAATTTTTTTAAGTTTCTTGTGTAACTCGTCTCTTTTTCTTATGCAGTTTATAACATTCTGTGTAATCCATGGTTTAATATGTACATTTTTGTGTGAGATTTTCTTATTAATTTTTGTGGTATTAGCTAGTATGTTATTCTGAAGAAGTTCTATGAAATAATTCCATGCATCATTTGTATTGTTCATACTTTGCAGTTTTTTCCAATCGGTACATTGTAGATTATGTTTAATGATGTTCCAGTAGATTTCTGTTTTTTCTGTTGTTAATGGTTTTTTCTTCATTTTATTTGACTTGTTTATTTTTATTGAAAGCATAGTTGTATAATGATCGGTTATAGTTGAATTAAATACAACAGTTTGAGTAATGTCTTTTGTTTTACTCATTATATGGTCTATGCAACTTTCACTGTTGTCCACTTTTCGAGTAGGAACATTTATTAAGCTTTCCAGTCCATGGGATGCTAGCATCTGCAGATATTGAATTCGCTTAGGGTGTCCATTTTCTAAAATATTTATATTTACATCTCCAATAATAAATATGTTTTTCGTTTCTTTAAGAAGGCAGAGTTCCTTGTCTACGGATTTAAGGAATGGGTCGATGTTTCTTGTTGAGGGCGATCGATAGATTGCTAATATAGCTTTTTCTTTACTGATTTTAATTTTTAAACAATTGGCATTTGTGATAATAATTTCTTCAACTTCGGCTTTTATTTCGTTTTTAATGTATATAATTACACCATCGTTTTGTTTTTTGTTATTCAAACTTGAGTAGGTTGTATATCCAGCAATTTCCAATTTCATGTATTTATGATTTATCCAACATTCAGTAAGTATTATTATTTGAAAATTAACTTTTAAATATTTCAATAAAATTTGAAATTCATCAAAATTTTTTCTTATGCTTCTTATGTTTTTGTGTAGTATATTGAAAGAGTTGTTATTTAAATTCAATAGATCATTTGGTTCCGATGTTAATATAATGTCAGCCATTTTTATATTTTTTTCGTAATCGTTTTTGTGCCCTTTTGTTACACAATATTTTTTATATCATCTACATGTTTTATATAAATTATTTTTTCGGTTGGCATTCTTCGCGTCATTATTTTTCCATCTTTGAACCAAACGTAGGAGTACATTTTTTCATTGGCAGATTTTTTCGTTTTCCAGAGTAGTTCCCTTTGATATGGGCTCAATTCCTCTGCAATATAGATTGGTTCGGTGGAGATATCTTTTATAGCTGCATAATTAATATTTTTCCTTTTAGAAAGAAGATTGTCTCTTGTCTTTTTTTCCGCAAATTCCACTAGCAGTTTCGGTGGCGCATTGTTCCTTCTATCATGTGTCCTTTTTATATCAATTATATCATTGTGCTGGATTTCCATTCCTGCCGCCGCCGCAACTCTTTTTACTATCTCCATCTGCTGCTCTCCATTTTTTTGGGGAATGCCCGCTATTTCTAAGAAATTAGACCGAGATTTGTATTCGAGGTCTGAAATTTTTATTTCAAGTTGTTTAATAATGATATTCTTTTCCTGGTGTTCCTTTTTTATGTTTTCAAAATCATTTTCAATTTTTTTATTTTGTAGAATTGTTATTTCTAGTTTTTTTATAAGTTCATCGTACTGACTACTCATAAAATCAATGCTTTTTTGAGTGTCCTGGGTTTGTTTTTCAATTTTTGATATAATTTCTTTTTTCATGGATTCAAATTTTTTTTCAATAATCTGTATAATTTTATCAATGTTAAATTTTTCTTCGGTTTCCGTTATAACTCCCTTTCCTCTTGTATTTGCCATTTTCTATTTCTTTTTTTTTTTTTTTTTTTGGTTTATTAATTATATTTTTATTAATGTTGGAGCAAAAATGCCCCTAAGTATATATTAATTTATGTAAATTGTCTATGGCGAAATAGTTTTGTATTGTCTATGGTTATTGTATGTTTTCACCAAAGTTGATTTTGGGTTACAATGACAATACTCTTTTTGCACTTCAATTTACAAATGTTTAATTTCACTGCCACCGTCACAAATACTGCCACTTTGTCTAGCGTATCACTATATATTGTTTTTTTTAAGCGGGTTATGTTATTAGGTTGTTTTATTGACACTATATTGATATTATTTACGGAGCTGTCAAAAACGGCTATTGAGTCAAATCATAGACAATTGAATTGAGTTGGTAAATTAGTTTTAATGATTTGTTTTATATGTAGTGTTGTTGTAATTTCTTTTTTACTTTATGTTACTCTTACGTTTTACTAATATTGCTTCATATTAAGTTTTATATTTTTCAATTATTTCTCAATATTTTCTCATTATACTTGTAATCACAATTTTACAATTGTGTATTTTGTACCTTCTTTACAATGGATTACATCTATTTACTGTCAGTATCTCCTGTATAATACAGATATTCTCCTATCTACACTGCATCATGTATCACTTCTATGTAAAAGCCTTTTTAGGCGTATATATATATAAATAAATAAATATTGCTTATTAACGGCTGGTCGCGGGAGACTGACCACTTTACAACATATCGGCAACATATGACTGTGCACGAACCTGCTCGCTGATGTATGTAGGTAGTCGAAAAGATACTTGAATCGTTGAATATCGGATACTTGCGTATCACTGTAGAAGACGGGCCTT
This sequence comes from Hesperophylax magnus, assembly GCA_026573805.1. Taxonomy (NCBI): domain Eukaryota; kingdom Metazoa; phylum Arthropoda; class Insecta; order Trichoptera; family Limnephilidae; genus Hesperophylax; species Hesperophylax magnus. The sequence goes on along the minus strand of JAIUSX010000005.1, from coordinate 8,362,617 downwards.
ATGTTAGGACACGTTGCTCGTAAGCTAAGAGCACTAACCTAGAAAAACTCATGGTCTTTGGCAAAGTATTTGGCATAGACGCAAGTGAAGGTCATAAACGCGCTGGAGTGTTTGACTATCATTGGCTCTACGTGCAGCGCAGGACTGCGAATAATGGAGGAGGTGTATTCACATTGGAAATTGTTACTATCCTCAGCCACCAGGAACTGACTCACGTAGAAGACTTACGTTGGAAGGTAGGAGGCATGGTCAACTCCTGCGCCAGCAAGTTCACAGCGGATTGGAGGTACCACACGTACTCTACCCTACCAGTGGCCTTTCGCAGGCAGCTGGTGTAGGTGAGATACTGTTTGCCGACTCCTTGCACACCGATCAGGATTTGTGTGACGCCTGTCGCACAAAGCTGAAAGCAAGAACAAAGATACACTCTAACTATTTCTGTAAAAAGATTATGATGTGACATCTGAAGGTAAATAGGTGTGATGTACGTTAAGGTTGGCCATTTAAAAAAAAAATTATTTTTAAATTCTAACAACGATAAAAGTGTGCCAAACGTGTTTAATTTTTTTTACATTTCTGATATGATTTTCTTCCTCTAGTGTATATAAAAATTACTATGAATCCTTTAAACCATTTTTTTGTGATTCTTTATAGCAAATGTATGTATTTAAGAAATCATTTAAAAAAGTACCAGTTTTGATTGTTGGAGGCGTGAGGTGGAGTACTGATTACCGTGAGCGGTAGGTCGCGTTGCACTAGTTTTTGCCATAGAACGCACTCGAAATGCGTTAAAAAGTCCCCTATTTGGTGAAATTTGCGAAAGACAATGTTTTACCAACTTATTGTGATTTTATGAAGTTCTTTGAGTGAACCAGGTATCAAATAAAATTCAATGAAGAGACTAAATTAGAACCCAAATTTCAGCAAATAGAATGTGTACTGTGACAGCACAAATTGAAGAAATATGGAGAAAGGCTTCTATTCCCATCGTTACACACACACGGGTAGCCCAAATGTTGAAGGCATAACATTTGAAATGTAAAAAACTTCTTAAGTCACATCCTAAAATACCGGAGAAAAAAATGGAAGAATTCCGTCGCAGAAGTAAAGTGCTGTTTGATATTTCGTCTTGGAAATGCAATGATTTCAGCAAATGTGACTATCTCAGAGATCAAAAAATACCTGTAAATGAAAAGAGTTTCATTACTTACCAACGAACTACACGACAGATGAAAATAGGAAACGTGGATACCGCAACAACAAAGAAAAGGAAACATTTGAAGCAAAAATCATTGTGCACGTCCAAAAAGGGTAAGACAACTAACTCTTCTTTAAAACCTAATGTTGTTCCTCAGAAAGAAGCACGCTGCGGTCACAATAGATTATTCCACACTGTCTTGTTTTATAAACTTGTGATAGATATGCAGTGTTGAATGGGGCAGCGGCAGCCATTACCTCAGCAGTTCTGTATGATATCAAGTCTAATATTCCAGTTATTGACAAAAGTAAGCTTCGCAGAGAACGAAAGAAAACAACAGAAGGCACAACACACAAGGTTTTACAAATACCCGCAATATATTTTGATAGCCATAAAGATAAAACATTAATTATCAGGGAAAGGGGAGAGAGGCACTACAGAGAACTAATCATTGAAGATCATACTTCATTGATAAAAGAGCCAGACTCAATATATTAGTAGAAAGTTATAGAAAGAACAATTGCCGATTATTTTTTGAAGGAAGAAATACCATTTGAACCTTTGGTGGCTATTGGATGCGACGAACGTGAACGTTGGAAAACATGGAGGTATAATACGTTTGCTTGAAAAACGTTTGAATAAACCATTGCAATCGATAATTTGCTTGCTTCACACGAACGAGTAACCATTGTTCGCACATCTTTACGATAAGACATCTGGACCTCAAACATATTCAGGAACAATAGGACTAACTTTAGAAAACAAGTCTATTGTTCACTTTCAGAAAATTGATTTTTACTGCCCCATTGTTCACTTAAACTTATATATTTTTCTATGGTTGAATCTATTCTTAGATATGGAATAAGAACTTGGGGGCACACTAGCAGTACTTATATTAAATATGTACAAAATTTGCAAACTGCAATAATAAAAAAAATAGTCACACCAAACATTTATAAACAAAGAAAAAATCTTAAAATACTGAACAGTGCAGAGAGCCTACTTCCAATAAAAGGTCTCCTCTGGTATATTACTATTATGGACAATGCGGGAGAAAGCTTGTACAAAAAACCACTGGTACACGGGCACAACACAAGATTTACAGAAGGAAATGGGCTAAAAACTCCTCGAATTTTAAATAAGTATGGAGGCCGTACTTTTGAATACTTGGTACCTGTGATCTTCAACAAACTAAATAAAAACTTACAAATTGTGAATAATGAGAGACCCTGCCCTAAAATCATAAAGCTGTGGTTAATAAATGATCAATCCATGTACCTTTGAACACCTTATTGTAAATTCCCATACTCTTTGTTATTAGTGAGGTGCATTAGATATATTATGTGTTGACAATTACTTGTTAGAAATATATTTTGCGAATGTCTGCAATAAAATAAAACCTGTGAAATGTACCTACTTAGAAATAAGACTTACTCATGTACACATAATCATACAATGTTATAGACATAGACTTAAGATATTTTGATTCGGTGGATCCTGCAGACAAGCTGGCATGTGACAGCTTTGTTTGTCCACCTATTTTGTTAAATAAAAAATAAAAAAAAGTTGCCTGAATTATTAACTAAAGACGTGAGTACAGATGTAGATGATAGTACATGTCTCATGCCAGATGAATAACCGAAATCTTCGTCTTTATGTTTCTACGGAAGCTTCTTCAAAGAATATTATTATTTTATTAACGTACGTTGTTAAAGTTTATGCTCCGACTTGGTTCAGCATTAAAACACATCCCACCTGTAAAGATGAAGCGCGTCACCTATGTTAGTTAATCTCAGCGTCTAGATATTTATCAGCTGAACTAAAAACTATAATTGATCCAGTCATAGAAAGAAACAGTTACTTCGGACACCCCGAAAATTTATTACTTGCAATGTTAACTGACCCTCACAAGCATATCCGAGAATTAGCTGCGCGTCGGGTTCTAAAAGCACACAGTAAGAAACTAAGTAAAACAAGGCTGTTCCAACTTCCGAACATAAACCTTAATGCATCATATTTCTACGATCTTATTAATTGGCAGCAAAATGTAACTGAACCCCCAATACTGAAGAAAATATCAGATGAAGATCTTCAATTATTTGTAGCACAAGGGGGAAAAGGTAAATTGCTTCTTCTGCGTCTGCCATGTCATACTCAAGCAGTAGAAAGAGCTGATACTAAAACCTCGACTACTTTACGTACGAAGTCTGCAAGAGAATGTCTTGGGGAAGATTGAGTCTCACAAGCTAATGACGAAATTTTGAAAGGATTTTGCTGGTATTTGAATACACTGCCTTAGGATAATTTGAATTATATTAATTTTTTAATAAAAAATCAAAATATTCCCTCTATTTCGTGTTTTATTGAAAAATAGTTCATTTTTAATGGTTTGTCTAACATTTTTTTGAGATTTAACAAGGGTGGGTTTTTTTTCAATTATATGAAATTTCAAAGTCAATCAGGAGGAAGAAGATGATCAAATATTATTCATTATTATATATTATTATCAGGGTTTTCCAATAAGAGGTGTTATTTTGATATTTAATCGTAAAAGATCAATGGTTCTGTTGCTTGTGTGGCACGTAGTGCCGTTTTGTTGAAACTAAACGTTGTCCAGATCAATACCATCCAATTCCGGCCATAAAAAATCATTAATCATCTCTCATTCACCGTAACTGTTGCTCCAGCCTCATTTTCGAAAAAGTAAGGTCCAATGACTCCGCCAGACCATAAACCGCACCAAACAGTCACACGTTGAAGATAGAGAGGCTTTTCAACAATAACTCTTGGGTTTTCCGAGCCCCAGATGCGACAATTTTGCTTGTTGACGAAGCCACCGAGGTGGAAATGGGCCTCATCACTCAAGATGATTTGCATTTGATTCACTCAAGTGAATTTTAATAATTTCAATGCGTTGTTGAAGCGTGTATCGTTCCATTTTTATTAATGGCGTAGTTTCTACTTGTCAAATGTCAAAAAATGACAGCTTCAAAAGTAACATCTACCGAAATAGCGGGCTATTCAAAATAACACCTCTTATTGGAAAACCCTATTTATATCTTCATTTAACACCCTTTTATCACTATCGGACAGATCGAAACAAGATTTTTTTCCCATACAGTCGTGATCCACCAATACATAAATGCTTTGGTTCGTCAAAGGTTACGAGTAATTTATTATCGTGAGATAAATACAATAAATATCTAGCAGGACATTTGTTCGTTATATCAGAGGCTATGAGGTATTCTAACTTAGGAATCGACTAGCCTCGACTGCACTCTAAACCATTTGGATACAACCGACATGCTATCTCTGTCAGATGGTGCAAGTACCGCCATCTATGAAAACCCTTAAACTATCTTAACTGGATATTAATAACATAGATCTACAATTTACCGACATCTGGTGAGTGGCATCGAAACTACAAGCAAATATCAACACTACAATAGGTATTAAAAAAATGATATCATTTAATATAATATAATCTCATGTAACGGAGCAGTTAGTACATAAGATTGTATAAATGAATATGCTTAACCACTATCTGAAATATTTATACATGTCCTATTCTTAAAACGTTTGGTGGACAGACAGTGTGACCCCCTTTTAAAAAGTTTTTTGTTAATTCAATATTTATTTATTTATTTTTGTTTTCTTTACTCTTTTATACACCCTATATAATATTTTTATATTGGGTATATACATTTTTTTAATTTCTTTATTTAATATTAAATTTACAATGACATGTTATTACATTACATTAAGTTTGTTTTCTTTTTAATACATTACAGTACACCTTTTTTTAGAGCAAATGCTCGTGTTAAAAAGGCGGAGAAACGCGTGTAAATAATAATTTAACATATTTTTTCAGAGAGTGTAAAGATAAAATGTTAAATTATTGAAGACAATATTAGCGATTTCTAAACGAAAATCTGAAACAGAAAAATCAGAAAAGGATACGGTCACATCTAGGACTCGAACCCAGGACCCTTGTCTTTCCCGAAAAGACAAGGGTCGGAGGGTCCTGGGTTCGAGTCCTAGATGTGACCGTATCCTTTTCTAATTTTTCTGTTTCAGATTTTCCTTTAGAAATCGCTAATATTGTCTTCAATAATTAAATATTACAATTTGAGGTTTTACTCAATAAAGTTATTCCGAAAAATAGATAAAATGTTACTTTATAAATATCGTTGCATACAATAATTCTTCTACATTTTTTTTAATGTTTTCGAGCTTCAATTAAATGTTAAATAAAATATAATCTAAAAATATCAGAAATTATATTATGACATGAAAAAATTTGTGTTTTAAACATCAAATAAGTTACATTAAAATGTCGATATCATTTGTATATTCGTTTACTAAACTATGCAAGCAAATTTATTAATAAACTTATAATATTTTTTTCGCAAATCGTGAGGTTGAAATAGATCCTTATACCTAGTGTGACGAGTTGGTGCTCTTATGTTGACTAGACTCAGGATTTACCAACAGTTGAGCTTCTAATTTACAATCTTAAAAAAGAAGCATAATTCGCTTATCCTTCTTCGATCGTGAAGTGTATGTATCTTTAATATATTAAATAAATAAAAAAATGAAGTGTGTTACCGTGGTAATTTCAGCGACGTTGGTGCGGCCAGGACAGGAGCAAGTAATATGATGCAGGTCGTCACTGCCTTCGAACCAGTCCGAGCTGGTGAACTTGGAGCTTTCATTACACATGAGGATCTGGAAACAAACACACAAGTCACAAAACAAGCACACTGAGGAGTCGCAGCAAATTAGGAAGAAATAAAACAGAGATGGAGGAAAGGTGATAGTGGTTAGTAAATAATTCAGCCACCGCTCCTTCAGTGTCATAGTTTCACATCCTTCTGATTGCCTTCTTGAATCGTTCTAATTGGCTTTTTGAATCCTTCTGATTGCCTTCTTGAATCCTTCTGATTGCCTTCTTGAATCCTTCTGATTGCCTTCTTGAATCCTTCTGATTGCCTTCTTGAATCCTTCTAATTGGTTTTTTGAATCCATCCGATTGCCTTCTTGAATCCTTCTGATTGCCTTCTTGAATCCTTCTGATTGCCTACATGAATCGTTATGATTGCCTTCTTAAATCCTTCTGATTGACTTGCAAATATAGACGTATTATTTTCATTCACTTGCGCTGCAACATTTAATCTGACAGCACTGTAATGCCACGCTATTAATCAAAAGATAATTCTAATAAATCAAATAATGTTTGTTGTTTGTTTGATATCTCACCGCTGTTTCAGGACGTTCGTCATTGTAAGCAGGCCTCAGCTCGTTGCCCATACAAAGGAGTTTTATCTGCGCTCCTGCCTCCAAGTCCAGAAATCCTGTGGTTCCATTTGGTGCCAGCAGGACCTCTCCTGGTAGAGACACTATTGCTGGAGCATCCTCGCTTAGACTGGATATGGCTACGGAACAAACGGCTGAAACAAACGTTTGACATATTTATTTTATATTTTTCAAGCTTCTAGACTTTAAAACTCGGTTGTAAGAGTTTCTAAAAGAAGAAGAAGATGGTTTTAAAGGGAGGGATTGTTTTAAACCCAAGAGTTATTCTTGAAAAGCCTTTCTATCCTCAATGTGTGATTTTTTGGTGCGGTTTGTAGTCCAGCGGAGTCATTGGACCTTACTTTTTCGAAAATGAGGCTGGAGCAACAGTTACGGTGAATGGATCGCTATCGAGAGATGATTAATGATTTTTTAAGGCCAGAATTGGATGGTATTGATCTAGACAACGTTTACTTTCAACAAGATGGCGCTACGTGCCACACAAGCAAAGAAACCATTGATCTTTTACGATTGAATATCAAAAAAACACCTCTTATTGGAAAACCCTGTACTTCGCCAAACTGAATAATTATCTTTTTTAATCAAAATATATGGCAAATCTCTAGTACGGTGGTGTGCTATTTTATTTTTTTGTATTTAAATTACAAAATATAAACCGTTAAAGAATTCAATTTTTCATGATTTGAGAGACAACTTTGACTTTTTTTTCTTCGATAACGGTAATTTAAAAAAAACCTTGCCTCTAAAAACAATCTATTATGCAAACATAATGAAATATAAATAAATTGTAAATGGTTGAAATCCGTTTTTTTGGTCGATATTTTAAATTTATGTACATCAAATTTGGGATCCAACCTAAATCGATCGTTATAATTTCAACTTAAGCCCATCAATATGCTTTTTAATAATTATCATTGAACTCTTTATTCAAAATATATATTAATATGTGTATACGAGTATATTGTCTGTTTGTGCGCTTTGTTCTTCTTAACTACGCAACCGATTTTGATAATCTTTTAGAGAATTTCTTCCGGAAGGTTTGTATGTATAGGGCTTTCCAATAAGAGGTGTTATTTTTAATAGCCTGCTATTTCGGTAGATGTTACTTTTGAAGCTGTCATTTTTTGACATTTGACAAGTAGAAACTACACCATTGATAAAAATGGATCGATACACGCTTCGACAACGCATTGAAATTATTAAAATTCATTTGAGTGAATCAAATGCAAATCATTTTGAGTGATGAGGCCCATTTCCACCTCGGTGGCTTCGTCAACAAGCAAAATTGTCGCATCTGGGGCTCGGAAAACCCAAGAGTTATTGTTGAAAAACCTCTCTATCCTCAACGTGTGAACCAGATGCGACAATTTTGCTTGTTGACGAAGCCATCGAGGTGGAAATGGGCCCCATCACTCCAGATGATTTGCATTTGATTCACTCAAGTGATTTTTAATAATTTCAATGCGTTGTTGAAGCCTGTATCGTTCCATTTTTATTAATAACGTAGTTTCTACTTGTCAAATGTTAAAAAATGACAGCTTCAAAAGTAACATCTACCGAAATAGCGGGCTATTCAAAATAACTCCTCTTATTGGAAAACTCGTTAGTTACCTCTAGGACTGAATTCCTTCCCGTACAACTCTGCTGGTTCAAACGAAGATATTTCTTCAGAATGTATCACTCTCACCGTAACCAATAAAACCAAAAACAAGGCACAATTAAATTTCCACATTTTGAAAATATTGTTTTGAAAAGCGACACTTTTTTGGTTAATTTAAAATTACTTTTTTGTATTTTTATCCAAAACTTAATGACTTAAGCAATAAAACTAAGACATATTTATATGATTTTTTTCTTATCTTTAGGATTATAGAGATAAAATATTTTTCGTTCACAGTAAAAAGGTCATTTTTGAAAATTATTTTTCTATTAGCTGTAGACACCGGTGTTGCCCGGGATTTTCACAAAGTTACAAATATACAGTAATTCCTCTTATTGAACTGCAAAAGTCTTCAAAACTCTTCTTACTCAAGCGTCCTAATTTTCATCAAGAAATATCAAAAAGTCGTGGAGAAAGGGAATTTTAGGTTTTTTCAAATACTACGTAAACCATAGACAAATGAATATTAGTAGACCTGCCCTAAGTGATTAAAATCGTATTATTCCCCACTCCCCATACCGGTTCCATTGGAGCCGGCTGGGCTCGCGTATGGCCTCAAGTGAATTTAGAAAACGTGACGTCATCATTCTTGTGCGAACTATGGTCGAGGCATCATCGGTTCATTTTACGAAATAACACGGCAAAATGTTGACTTGTGCTATGAAAACTTGTAAAAATAGATGTGAAAAAGAGAATAAACCCAATTGTCGTATTACATTCCATATATAAGCATTATTTTACTTTATTTTAAGCATATTCACATCGTATAATATGGATCAGTTGTAGAAACATATACTATCACATCGAGAAACGTCTGGACGCGAAACACAAAGCTGGTTGGTTGCTGGGAAGTAAATTATGAACATTTATAAAAGTGTCTTAACTAAATACTTAAACGAAATATTCGACTCTGAAAATAGAAGAAATTTATTTTGCCGAATTTGGACTTCGCAAATTTGTTCATAACGTGGCGAGTAATTTGCGCTCCCATGTAAAAATGTCTATTCATTCATAATCAGATTTTACTTTTAAGAACTAAATGGTGATATTATAATGCGAGATGCCTATTTACTGTCAGATTGATTTATTGACGAATCACAGTCAGCTTTCCTCCCTGCGTCCCGCAACTCTTGTTTTAACCCCGCGTCCTTAATTTCTCGTCTATTAATATTCATATGTCTGTGACGTAAACAGTGTTTTTCCTTCTGTTTTGAAGGTCAAGTGTGCAAAATTTCATCAATCTTGGAATAAAACTTGCAGTACAAGCGGGAAACTGATGAATCACATTTTTAGTTGATTTTGTGGAACTACTTTTTTTTGATTTGAGAAATTTGACTTTTCGCTTAAATCGAGTCCAAAGTTGAATTTTTTTATGTCATATTTACAAAAAAAATTGCTAAATGGTTAATATCTGATTCTTCTTTAAAATGCGAAGCAAAAACAAAAAATAAAAATAAATTTAACCCTTTTGGTCGCCAAAAAAAAAAAGAGTTTTTTATGTTCTATATGCGATGTGAATCTACATAAGTTTATTACGACTTTCCGGACACCGTGTAATATGCAGATTCAGTTTACGGTAGATTAATCGAGGATAAAAATTACAAACTTAGTACTGCTTTTTTATATTATTTTTTTATATTAGTCAATCAGAATATATCTGATCATGTGTTCAAAGCATCCGGCTTGTCCGAATAAATATGATGGACGATATGTGAAAGTGTAATTATTTTACAGAATACGTGTTGAAGTATCTTGTGAATTCATTCTTTACAGGCCTGCTGTCCCATTTTTATCAGGAAAACTTATAATTTTACCAGAATTTTAATAAATTAACGATTTGTTGAATGCTGATGATGCGGTTCTGATTGCTAATAGTATGGATGATCTACAGTCTCTCATGTCCAGGATGAACAAAGTATGTATGAAGAATGAGTTAATGATGAATGTAAGTACCTAAGTCTAAAGTAATGGTGTTTGAAAGAGAGAGTACGAAAACAGTGTGCAATATAGTTGTGAATGAGGAATACTTGGAGCAGGTGGATGAGTTTGTGTATTTAGGAAGTATGTTCTAGAGAGATGGGAAGGCTGACATAGATATTGAAACAAGGGGAAATGCAGGTAACTCCATTAATGGAGGACTGAATGCAGTTAGGAACTAACAAACAATTGTCCAAAGAAGCGAAGTTAGCAGTCCACAATGGAGTGCTGGTACCTACCCTGATGTATAGAACTGCCAAAGTAAGGATGAAAGTAGATTGAATCCTGTTGAAATGAGATACCTGAGGCGTATGTGTGGTAAAGGCTGATGTAAGCGTAGTGAGTAAGATCAAGAAGCGAATGAGCTAAGAAAGGAGTCTAAAGAGAGTATACGATGCAAATGTGAATGGTAGCAGAAGTCGGGTACGTCCAAGGAAGACATGGCACGATCAAGTGAATCAGATACTCGAGTCGGGCCATGTCAAAAGTCAGAAAAATAGAAGAGTATGTATGAATGTGAATGAGGCAAAGCGTGTGTGCCAAGACCGAGTTATTTGGCGGTCCGTCCTCTCTGCCTACCCCTGCGGGGAAACGCCGTGATGGTTAGTTAGTTAGTTAATGAGTTTTCTCGGTGCACGAAGCAGTATGGCCATCAAAATTAAGCCAAACGCTGAAGAGACGAGAATCGGCCATTAACGAGAATTTAAAATTCACATAACATCTGATTTAAATGTATTTTTAATAATTTTTATTCTAAGCCACATTTATTTGAAATCCCGATAATGTTTTTAAAGATAAGATATTTATTTTTATTTGTAATTTTTATTGAAAACAATGGGATTATATATTTAATCCGCAAGTTCCTCTTATGAAAACAATTACAGATTTTTTTTTAGATTAATCAAAAAGAAGCGATTTGATAAAAAAAATCTCGTTGGATAATATAAAGTTTTATGTGATGTGGAAGTATAGCACTCGTATATTTTAAATTAATTATTCTTTTTAATTTAAATTAATAATTAAATCAATTATTTAAATAAATTAATTTTACTAGTTAAAAACTAGTTGCACGCCGCCACACGTTGATGTGGCTCAGTCTGTCTGAGCAGATAGAAAAACAATAGCGCGTTTTGCTTTTACGTTCAACAGAAGGCGCTGTTTTTCAAAAAAGCATGTTTAAACCTGTCACAGATGACATCTGTATAATATAGATATATAAAACAGTCACACGTAGAGGATAGAGAGGCGTTTCAACAATAACTCTTGGGTTTTCCGAGCCCCAGATGCGACCATTTTGCTTGTTGACGAAGCCACCGAGGTGGAAATGGGCCTCATCACTCAAGACGATTTGCATTTGATTCACTCTAGTGAATTTTAATAATTTCAATGCGTTGTTGAAGCGTCTATCGTTCCATTTTTATTAATGACGTAGTTTCTACTTGTGAAATGTCAAAAAATGACAGTTTCAAAAGTTACATCAACCGAAATAGCGGACTGTTTAAAATAACACCTCTTATTGGAAAACCCTGTATTTGCAATGATTTATGCAAAGATTTATTATCTTTGGGTTTATGAGATAACGTTCTTCTTTTTGGTGAGCCTAAGATCAAGTTACTCGGTTGTTTAATGATTTTCCTCAATTATGATAACAAGTACTTAAGTGCCTAATGGATAACTATTGAAATGTCCACATTGATCAATGCTGTCATAAAGATCACGTAACGTAGCTTATAAAAGCTAGGATTAACATTGTCAACTTAAATATCTGATTTAGCCATCAGATCAGACCCAGTATTAAATGATACATAAAATATAACTAACCATCTCGTTGTTGCACAGCAAGGGTAGGCAGAGAGGACGGACCGCCAAACAACTCGGTCTTGGCACACACTCCTTGCCTCATTCACCATTGCTTTTCTATTATTCTGACTCTTGACATGGCCCGACTCAAGTATCTGATTCACTTGATCATGCCATGTCTTCCTCTAGCGTCCTCGACTTCTTCTACCGTTCATATTTGCCTCATATATCCTCTTTACACCCATTTCTTCGTTCATTCGCTCTACATGCCCAAACCATCTAAGCGTCCCTTTCTTAATCTTACTCATTACGCTTACATTAGCCTTGTATTATTATCTCAACATTTCTCATACTATCATACATGGTTGGATCTCATTTCTACAGCATTAAGTCTACTTTCGTTCTTCCTCTGACAGTTCCATGTCTCACTGCCATTCATCAGGGTAGGTACCAGCACTCCATGGTTTACTGCTAGCGTCGCTTCTTTTGACAGTTTTTTGTTAGCGCCAACCGCGCTCAATCCTCCATTGAAATACTCAATGCGAAGCGTTCCTACTTACCTACCTGTCTACGGGCTACCGACGTCTAGAGCTACCTACGACAATACGTTGCGAGTTGGACAGTTGCACATTACGCGCATTCCCTAGAAGGTTCTAGCCTATTACCTAAGCGTAATTCCAGTGCCATCGAAACTACCAGACGAATCTCGCTGAAGCGAGTGACCCGTAGTTTACCAGCGATCTCGCGCAGCTACTGATGCTATCGGCCGGGCTATATAAATAGGCCCGACACAGCGAGCAGTCAGTCAGTACTGGAGCACCGGCACCGTCAACGAGTCCGGTCACCAGCAGCGCCGTCGACTCACTGACCCGAGCTTGACCAGCACTTCACCGCATGCATCAGGAGTCTTCATCATCGGTCCTCAAGTCATCTTATATACGGCAACCTGACTCAAATAAAACACTGTTACCTTCACGACATCTTTCATTTCGTGCCTCCTCACCAGATCACCAAATATATATATTTTTTATTAATATGTATAAACTTTCCGGAAGAAATTATCTAAATGATAGTGAAATCAAAACATCATATCAAAACTCCGTTGCATAGTTGAGAAGAACTAAGCGCACAAACAGACAAAAGCGGATAGTACTTTGTTTTATACTATTTAGAGATACCAATGTATTGTCACGATTACTAATTTACTAAAAGTTTTTCAGAAAACGGCCTGTAGAGGCGTTCTTAGTTCATTATGATCTGGGATGTTCTCAAACATTTCAGACTATTCCCGATTATTCCAGAATGTTCCGGAATGTTCTGGAATGTTGTGGAATGCTCTTGAATGTACTTGAATGTTCTGGACTGTTACCCTTCAAGTACGAACGGGTTCTGCAACAGTCTATTGTAATACTGGTAGAGAATACATCATTCCTACTATAATACTTTACTTATGTCATGGGGGATATTTCAATAATGAAAAATGTAACTTAATATCTTTATTTATATAATAATGTAAAATATGGATGTAATCGACCAGCTAGGTCTTTTACACAGACTGTATGATAGGGGGCCGGTCAGTCCGTAGTTAGCCGCTAGGTCCGGGGTAGAAATCTGCTGTAGCGTTGCTCAGCTCGGGGCAGGAATCTGCTTTATCCTTGCTCGGGTAGGTACAGGAATCTGCTTTATCCTCAGTGCGGGAAGAGGCAGGCAGAGGCAGGAATCCAGGGGAATCAAAGTCAAAGAAGATCCAAGTTGAGATCCAGAGAGAAGCAGTCAGGAAGAGCAGGAGTTGAGTAGCTGGTGGCGGTCTAAGGCGGAGAGTGCCTGCTGAAGGCTGGCGCGCCGTATTTATTGCGCAATCCCCCTCTCTCGACTTTGGGGAGGACGGGGTCAACTTCAAATCTCTCAAACTTAATCTAAACATTTCAATACATTGTAAATACAACAAATTATGCCGTACAGCAAAGGGCGCTCTGATTGTTTCTGGTCGATCCCTTGGCCGTCCCGGGTATCTATGGTGAGGGGGAGCGATGCGGGGGCGAGCGGGACCCGAGGTATCGAAGCTCTACGAAAATTTCAAAACCTTCATCCCGCTCGCATATCTGACCATTCCGAAATGAGGGCCGCCCGGGGCGATATTCTACACACCGTCCAGTACAATGGAAGTACCTACCCTCCCCAATAAATACTCCATCAAAATGCTTGGAGTAAGTATATGACACCGGCTCAAGTATCGGGGCTCTACAGAAGTCCAAGTTAATCTGGATTCCAAGAAACTGGGCTAGCATCTTCTGAAATAGTAACCAGCCTTTTACAAATCTCAATTACGCCTAGTTAGTGAACGTGGGAGCCACCTCTGGGCTGGAGCTCCACAATACTTGATAAACGTACTTGATTCTCACAAAGGACGGCGGTCCGTCTGATTGTTAATCCATTGTTGAGATCCGACCCGATTGCCATATCTAATGCACAGACGCACTGTGGACATGCTGAGTCTGTTCTACAGGTAGCTTGCAGCATGGATCCCTAATGCACTGATTCACGTGCGTGAAAGTCGACGTATACAAGCGGAACACCCGTTCACAGTTGATGTTGGCTTCATGAGAATGGGCCACTTCTTCAAAACCTTCACTGGCTCAAGTGCCCTGAAAGAATGCAGTACAAATTGTGCTGGATGGTGTTTAAATCCATCATTAAAATGGCCCCACCCTACATCTCTGAACTATGCGTCCCGGAAAACACTCTGCTCTTAAACAGTCAACTCTTAGATCAGCAACATCAGCAGTTATAGCCAGACTGATGGAACATAAGCGCAAGCCAAATACTAAGTTTGGTGATCGCGCTTTCGGAGCATCTGGGCCGAAGGCTTAGAATAAACTCCCTCCGGAACTAAGATCCATAACAAGTCCAACAGAATTCAGTTCTAAACTAAAAACTCACCTTTTTAAGCTGTCATACCCTTAAATTAAACATACCATTCCTGAGAGAAAGTCTAATTATATCCAATTTTCCAATTATGTCCTAAATCCTGTATCTAAATTTCGCTAAGAAACAATCAGTTAATGTTAATGAAGTGTTAATCTCAAGTGACCTACCAGGTAAGTATTGTACTGTATATTATCTCAATATATAGTTAGTAATAACATAGATCATTGTAGAAGTGTATTATATATTTGTACAGCACCCTTGAGGTGATTTTGCACAAAAACGGCGCTATACAAATCATCCAAATATTATTATTATTCTTCGACTCGTTTTTGTGCAAGACGGCTTCGTATGTGGAACGAGCTATCGGCATCTGATTTTCTTCCTTCATTTAATACAGGCCTCTTCAAGACACGCATTAATAAATCCCTTCCTGCAGCCACTACCTTAACCCGCCTCACAATGCTGCCCAACCGGTCAACCCCCACCTTTACACCGTATTGACAGGCTCGCTCTTGTAAGGTGTAACATTAAAAAAAAGCAAATAACTAAATTTAATACCTGTTCTCTATTCTAATTTTAATTGATGTTTAGAGCTTATTCTACCGGTATTTCAATTAAAGTTGCTTCTAGGAACTAGGATGCCGGTGAATACGTGCCCAACATTTGTAACTGGTTGACACTTGTCACATCAGTACCGTTCGTTTCTATGACTCGTTCTCAAGATCTCTGTGTTTCCTCCTTCCTGCAACGCGGGGTCAAGACCCATGTTCACTCCTTCCTCTCCCCAAAAAGACCATCCACACAGCATCTCCAAAGATGACATAGGCCCTGAGGTAAATTATTTTTCTCAGGGCTTCCTGTGTGGAATGTAAGAAAAAAAATCCACGAAAATTTTATGGAATTTTATAGTGGACTTTATAAAAAAAAAAAAAGTTTTTCTTTCTTTTAAAAATGTAGTGCATTAAAAAAAAAACAAAGCTAACAGATTTAGTTCTGCTAACTTTTGTCTTTGGAATTAGAAAACTACATTTTTTCATTGTTATCATTTAATATGTCTAATATTAAAGAGTAGTTCACTTCACAACCATTGTGTTTTCTTTAACCTGTTCAGATTCCCGGGATCTACCAGACTAAAATAAAGAAATCATTAATATAATATATTATACAGGTTCGTATTATGTACCTGTACACACAGTGCACCTGTACACACAGTGTACCTGTATACACGGTGTACCTGTATACACGGTGTATCTTTATATACCAGCGGAAAACTGGTGAATCTGCATCAAAAATAGAATAGTGAACCCAAAATATATTGTTTTTGATCTCAGCATTTCTACCATTTGTACTTTTTTAAAGAGTTAAATAAACCTCTTGAAGCTGGATTTACACTTCGGCGAATTTTAAAAGACATATTAACCCCCTAGCGACCGATTTTATTCAAATTTGACCCAAAGAATTCCAACTTCGGGATAGACTTAATCGAAAACGAAAGTTCTTATCAAAAAAACTTAGACAGCAAAATCAAATCCAATTGTGATGTATATTTACCAGTTTCCAGACACCGTGTATAAAAGCGATATTCTTGTTAATTTTATTTAAAAGTTTGTCTGTTTCCAAAACACCATGTACACACAAAAGATTTAATTTGAATGTATAATAAATATTTAAAAAGAAATTAAAAAAAACGGCTCCTGTATTGGTGAAACTGTATTTCATGTATTCACTAATATGTCGTATTAATTAGATTATGTTGAGGATAGAATTGTTTGAATTTTTGAAAAAACAAACGTATAAAATTACCAAAGATAACAACCGTCAAAATGTTGATATTTGCGGCCGACTGAAAATATTGTTTATTGTAGTTTATTTGTCCGATTATGATATATCCTACTAAAAATATGTAATTTCAATATTTGTCTAAAATCGCACATTCCGAAACGGTTCCAACTGGCTACAACCTCATTATGACATGAAACCGCCACTGGCTGGAATCCCCATCGGCGTATAAAAATAATAAATACATAAAACATATTATAATGCTGGCACTGTTGGTGGACGCGGTGCACTCTTTCACTGCAGCAGCTGGTCCAGTTTCCTAACCACCTAGGATTCTAGCTGCAGAGTCTCCATCCTCTAACTTCGTCGAATGTCACAGCGGTGCTGCCAAGGTCTGGTATCTATGAGAGGATATTGTGTCAGCTTTTTATTAGCAGCAGACACATACCTGGACGGATGACCAACCTCGTGCTGGCAATGTTGGTGGACGCGGTGCACTCTCTCGCTGCAGCAGCTGGTCCAGTTTCCTCACCACCTAAGATTCTAGTTGCAGAGTCTCCATCCTCTATCTTCGTCGAATGTCACAGCGGTTCTGCCAAGGTCTGGTATCTATGAGAGGATATTGCGCTTTATTAGCAGCAGACACATACCTGGACGGATGACGAACCTCGTGCTGGCACTGTTGGTGAAAGCGGTGCACTCTCTCGCTGCAGCAGATGGTCCAGTTTCCTCACCACCTAGAATTCTTGCTGCAGAGTCTCCATCTTATATCTTCGTGTCACCTGTTTCTGTACCTCATCACTTGTTCCTGTACTTCATTTTATCTTAATTTCAATTTATTTTTGTAACATTTATATTTTTTTGTAATACCTGCATCAACTGTAAAGCGCCCCTGAGGTGATATCTCACAAAAGCTCTATACTCTATGCAAATTGTCCAATAAATAAATAAAATAAATAATAATTAATCAATTAATTTAACAATAAACATTTCAAGTTTATTTAACTAATACCAACAAAGTTACTACGTTTTTTTGTTTTTTAATGAGTTTTATTATTCACAATGTACATTTGTTACGTATAAATTGTATTAATTAGCGACTGGTTTCGACACGTTCGTGTCATTAACTAGCTATTAGTGATTTAAAATGGCTAGTTAATGACACGAACGTGTCAAAACCGGTCGCTAATTAATAAAATTTATACGTAACAAATGTACGTTGTGAATAATAAAACTCATTAAAAAACAAAAATTGTCTAGAATTTGTTACATAGTGAAAAAAAGTTACTACGTATTGTTACGCTACTACTTTCATGTTACTTAAGTACTTATCTTGTACTCGTATTATTATATATTACTAGATGTACCCCGCCACGCGTTGCTGTGGCAGAGTCTGTCTGTGCAGATAGAGAAACAATAGCGCGTATTGTTTTTAGTCTAATACATGGCACTTGAAAAAACATGTTTGTATAACAGATGATGCTGTTTTTCAAAAAAGCATACTATAAAAACACACGCGTATTCGAATGCAACGTTGTGTCAAAATTTCAAAGCAATCGGTGAAAAGCTTTCGGAGATTTAAGACTTTGAACAAACTAACATTTATATTTTTTATTTATATAGATACAGATAGATTTATTGAACAACTATTACTTGAATGTACAACAGAACTCTCGATGATAACTTGTATTGTACAAATATCATTGAGGAAGAACATGATACTAATACATCCAAACGAAACAAGACACAGAAAAATAAAAATATAACCTTCATAACTAAGAATTGAAGTAAGGATCTCTTGTATTACGCGGACAGACTTTTTAAACCAGTTTACCCTTGGGATTTCCCATATTTTTAGCATCTACCTTTTTTGTATTGTACTGCTTACGTTGTTTTTACTCAGCCTATTATGTTATGTAATATACACTTATTATTGTACTGCTTACCTTTAACATTATATACTTGTAAAAGCCTGCATGGCGTAAAAAATAAATAATGCCACCAGTGTGTTAATCTATATTAGAAAGAGAAGTGGGTCTAACACACTGCCTTGGGGCACACCGCACATGACCTATAAACTTTTAGCAGACTTGATAATAGACGACTTTGGCATACGCATGACATTTCTTACAAGTTTTCCAATGTTTCTAAGACAAGATTGACAGCCTCTGTGGTAAAGTGGTTGAAATCATCGACCACAAATTCGGAGATAGTAGTCAATAATTATAATCAGTAATCAATAATATTGTGTAACGACAACAATCGAAAGCGCAGAGCAAAGCAATACTTCAATCGTCACAATTTTAGGTTATGTCACAGGGTAGGCGATTCAGTCGATTTTCGATAAGCAATTTTAATTTAATTTTCATTGAAATTAATTGAGTTAAAATCTAAATTTAAGTAAACAAACATGGTTATTTATCGATTTTAATGTATGATAATTTTACCCACCAACAATTTTTCTCCATATTTGTGTTGTCTATGCTAAATAAATTATATAATAAACTACTATTATTATATAAAATTGTTTGTTTTACTATTTCCGATCAATTTTTATCTATTTTTTATTATTCGTTTGAATTTGAGGTAAACTATAAAATTACAGTTTACTAGCTGTACCCCGCCACGTTTTTCTGTGGCTCAGTCTGTCTGTGCAGATATATATATAAACAATAGCGCGTGTTGCTTTTACGTTTAACAGATGGTACTGTTAAAAAAAACCTGACAGGTGACATTTATATAATATTGTTTTATAAAAAAACACGCGTATTCGAATGCAACGTTGTGTCAAAATTTGAAAGCAATCGGTGAACAACTTTCGGAGACTTAAGATTTTGAATAAATGAACATTTACATTTTGAAGTGAAACTTCTTTACGCGCGTCATGCATTTTCGAGGACCGGAGTAAAACCGACTTATGACCGTCACGAAAAACCGTGATCATTCGGTGGTGGGGGCGCGGGACCCACCACCGCTCACCGTTCACTGTCGCTCTCTCACCGTAGTCGCTTACTGAGGTGAGGGAACCACTGACGAACGTTCTCTCTCTCTTCTCTCTTTTCCTCTCTCTCTAGCCAACGACGCCACGCCAGGCATCAGCTGCTTGCTTCGTGTACTGCGCGGTGAGTGTAATACGAGTGAAATACGTAATTGATTTGTTTTTTTTTTTTATATAGATGGAGTTTATTTTATTTGCGTAAAAAATATTCTTTATACATTCTCACTTTACAGTATTATGAATTATTTATATAAATAGTTCTGATACAGTGCAGCTTAAAAGATGCTAATAGTTATTTTTTTACATTTAATAATGGAGTTGGTATCTCTAAATAGTATAAAACAAAGTCACCATCCGCGTCTGTCTGTTTGTGTGCTTAGTTCTTCTAAACCATGCAACGGAGTTTGATAAGGTTTTTACTATCACTTAGAGAATTTTTTCCGGAATGTTTAATATGTAATATATGGATATTATATTTATAGAAAGTAGAGAAAAGTCGGGCAACTCCGGGTACACGTCAGCTAGTCAATAATACAAAGTTAAGTTGTGCAATTCAAACTGCTGTTAAATATTGCTTTCATTCTGTTGTTCAGCTTTTTTTCAATTACAACTGAAAGCAGAACAGGAAAAAAATGTGTCAATAACATAATAAGTTTTCTGACATATTCCATCGAATGTTATTTTTTTAAGAATGGTATGAATTTAGTGATGTTCGTGTTAAACAATTCGATGTCTGAGCATAATCTATTAAACGTACTATAGCTTCTTTTTATAAATACATTGTCAAGATAATTAGTATTGCTCTTGGAGATCGTGTAACTCTTAACGGATGTTTACAATTGATATTTTGTAATAGGTACGGACTATCAATAATAGAGGGTTTTCCAATAAGAGGTGTTTTTTTGATATTCAAATAAACTTTTCCCGTAAAAGATCAATGGTTTCGTTGCATGTGTGACACGTAGCGCCGTTTTGTTGAAAGTAAACGTTGTCCACATCAATACCATCCAATTCCGGCCATAAAAAATCATTAATTAATCTCTCGATAGCGCAATCCAGTCACCGTAACTGTTGCTCCAGCCTCATTTTCGAAAAAGTAAGGTCCAATGAATCCGCCGGACCATAAACCGCACCAAACAGTCACACGTTGAGGATAGATAGGCTTTTCAACAATAACTCTTGGGTTTTCCGAGCCCCAGATGCGACAATTTTGCTTGTTGACGAAGCCACCGAGGTGGAAATGGGACTCATCACTCAAGATGATTTTTCGATGGAATTCTAATAATTAATAATAGTGAATTTTAATAATTTCAATGCGTTTTTGAAGCGTGTATCGTTCCATTTTTATTAATGGCGTAGTTTTTACTTGTCAAATGTTAAAAAATGACAGCTTCAAAAGTAACATCTACCGAAATAGCGGGCTATTCAAAATAACACCTCTTAATGGAAAACCCTGTATTATGAATTGGCGTATAGCATTACTAAAGATGGGGTTTTTCGGAGAATTTGAACAATTCTTAAAATTTCAATGTTAATTTTCAATAAAAACACATAAATTTGTTTTTGACCACTATAGTTTTATTTTCACTCTACCGGTTTCGGAAGATCCCTTCCTTCGTCAGGAGAATATTTAAAACTGATCTACTACACAAAATATTGACATAAAAATACAAAAATGTTAAGTGTTTGAGGGAGGGGTGGACCAAGTGACAGGGGTAATTACGGGAATTCTAGGAAGAACAGAGCGGTTAACTGGAAATATGTCTAGAATAGGACTATAAGACAGATTTATTTGGTTATTTATTATACTGGAGTTATTATTGAGGGATTTTCTGATTTCAAGTGCTTCTAAATTATCTAATTTTTTGCCTTTATTACTACGGTGAAGAATTTTAACCCCTGTATCTTTACTAAAAGTATGATCGGTGGAAATGAGATGATTGGCAAACTCCGAAAAATTATTGTTATTTAAACATCTTAAATGTTCCGTGATTCTAATATTTATATTTCCAGTTGTCTTACCTATGTAGAACGATGGACAATCATTGCAACATAGTTGGTAAATGCCTGAGTGGCTAAATTTGTGATCTTTATCTTTAGTATTTTTAAGTAATTTTCCTAAGTTGTTATCAGTATAGAACGCGGGTTTAATGTGGGTAGGCAAATTTTTTGTACTAAGTGAAGAAAAATTGGATATGTATAAGATTTTACGCCATTGAAAGGGATTTATGATTTTATTATTAGTTTCAGGTGTACCAAATAAAAATGTATTCGTCGAAATGAGTTTAAGTTTCTTATTCAGGATTATATCAATTAAGTGTGTCGAGTAACCAAAATCCCTCAATAATAACTCCAGTATAATAAATAACCAAATAAATCTGTCTTATAGTCCTATTCTAGACATATTTCCAGTTAACCGCTCTGTTCTTCCTAGAATTCCCGTAATTACCCCTGTCACTTGGTCCACCCCTCCCTCAAACACTTAACATTTTTGTATTTTTATGTCAATATTTTGTGTAGTAGATCAGTTTTAAATATTCTCCTGACGAAGGAAGGGATCTTCCGAAACCGGTAGAGTGAAAATAAAACTATAGTGGTCAAAAACAAATTTATGTGTTTTTATTATAAATTATGATGAGCCACAAAGTGAATGCTTTTTACAATTACGTTAATTTTCAAGTTCTGTGAAAGATTTTTTCAAGTTCTGTTATTATTTCAGTTCTGTCAAGCAACACTAGCCTATAATTAAATTATAACAGAACTTGAAAAGGACTTTCACAGAACCCGAAAATGAACGTTGAAATTTGATGAATTGTTAAAATTCTCCGAAACAACCCGTTCTAAGTCTCTAATATTTCATTATTTTTTTAATGATAAACTAATGTTTATAATACGAGGATTTTTTATGCATAGCACAAATTATTATAAGCAATAATTAGTCTCCTGAAATATCCATACAAATTGAAAAAAAAATCTCGGCGTTCATCAAGAGTTTTAATGTTCAAATGCGATAAAAAACATACAGGATAATAGAACAATGAGGATTCCACACTACCTAAGCGTACTTTAGGTGACTTTTGACGTAGATTATGTAGAGAATCTTAAATATTTGTGGTTTTTGATAATTGACAGATTGTGTTGCGGATAAACGGCATTAGGTCATGAGTTAGTTGTAGTGAATCGGCCCCGAACGCAATAATAGCAGACCAGGCGATCAAACACAGCTAGCATTTGGTTGCCGCAGCGGGCAGATTGCAACCAGTGCACTGATCTTAGGACATAAATAGACGTTTCGGCTGGCTGGGGAAATGGTGCGATACTTGCTGAGGATGCAGCTCGAGCTTTTGTACACGTACTTCATCATAGTGAGAAACGAGAACAAACCAAGTTGCGCACTGGGGAGGAGAAGTGACCGCCTTCCTTTTCTAATCTCTTTTAAAAAAGTCGTTATTCGCATGTGTCTGTTTGTGCCCTTAGTTCTTCTAAACTACGCAACGGATATTGATAAAATTCACTATCATTTAGAGAATGAAGGAAAATTATCCCGAAGGAAATTGCTGTGATAGAAAATATTAATAAGTTCAAAAATGAATTAAGAAAATATGTCTATCTCAATTATTAATGTTTCTTTTTTTGTGACTTTATTGAAATATTTAAAGAAAGATTATGTTTGCCAAACAATGTACATGTTTATATGTTTATAAAACTATTAGCACACACGAAGATGTGAGCTAACTTAAGATTAATAAATAAATAAACATAACGTACGTGATAACCTACAAAGTAGGTATTCTTGAACCCTCCTGGCATCGAAAAGATGATTACGTAGTGTGCCTCCCGCTCGCCGAAATTATACTTATATTTTCCACTAAATGGGGGTTATTCTTAGGAGATAGACATATACCTTCAGGGACTTTTCTGTAGACCTTTTTAAGATATACAATTCCGTAGTACATTATTTTGATGTATATCATAAGGTTTAGCCAGCTTTAACAATGTAAGCTCACGAAAATATTTTTTACGGCTTATTTACAAAACTTTGACCAATATAATTTACATGTATTATATATAAAAAACCTTCCGGAAGAGATTCTCAAAATGATAGTGAAAACTCTATCGAAATCCGTTGAATAGTTTAGAAGAACTAAGCGCACAAACAGAAAGACGCGAATAGCGACTATAATTTAAACTATTATTATAGATTTGCACCAATTAATCTTTTTTTAATGTACCAGCACTAAACCTTTCTGGGTATCTTGCACGGTCGATCAATGAAGTTTTCTATAATGTAGGTAACTCGTCACCGTTACCAAGCATGACTGCAGATCGCCAACGAACAATTAATTGTTAACGAGTGAATGTTAATATTGTTAACATAAGTATCTACGATGATTCGCTACATAATTTAATTTTCATTATTAGGTGTAACCTGTCCTGAGATATTTATACTATAATTTTACAATGTAACAATAATCTTTGTTGCAATCTTTTTACATTAACCCCACATCGGTCTTCGGGCCAGGCGATGGGTCGAGAGACCAGTTGGAGAAGTCAAAGGGTCTCCCCAAATCAGACTCTCAGCCCATGCAGACACCTCACCCGATGCACCCTCGCTAAATCACCAAACATAGCGAACCACTTGGGGTGGCCTATGTCAATATTAATTGAATTATAGACAGCCCCGATTTACTATAGTCTAATCACCTCCAACATTCAATCTAGAAATACTTGATTGAAAATTTTTTTAACGACAACAATAATATCAAGTCATTTAGATACTCGCTTGTACCTAGATAGCATGCAGAAATTTTTAGCAGAAATTATAGATGTGCATGGAATATAGTTGCAAGAAGGCTATAATAACATACCTCCGTAATAATAACAACTAACGTCAGCATACTACTATAATTCTGCATGGGTTCTACATAATATAAATGCAAATTTTACGTTCGATTACCGTTCCGCTGAATTATTGTCACATGTTTGTAAAGGTCCATATGGGCTTTTAAAATATATTTTATTTATTTTATATATATATTAATTACAAACAATACAAAACAAAATGAACCTTTGTCTGTCCAACTGGGAAGGATTCCCGTTTCAGAACAGCCAAATTGTGTATTTAGTACATGATATTCTTACAATGGAATGGCGATGCTGTCAAAGAAAATTTTGAGAACATTGTTGATTGCATTCGAAGTGACAGGATGGTTTTTTTATCCTTGAAAGAATCGCAAAGATGTAATTTATTACCACGGTCAATTTGGATAACAGTAGTTGCATTCAGAACAGATGAATGGTTTCTTTCGGGACATCACAAGTCTGAGATTCTTTCCAGGGCATTTTGGAGAACATCATATATATATTTTTTTAATCTGTCTATTTCTAAAAATCCAGAAAATCCCATATTGGTGGTGAAAGTTTTTTTTTCGTCGAATTTGAAACAGTTTGGCCATTGACCAGTCCACCGACTTCTCTAAATTTATTTTACAATTGCCTAGGAGAGAATACTCAAAAACGCATCCAACGACATTAGAAGACATTGCCCCTAAGGGCAGTCAGTGTGCTATCCTAAAAACAAACAAAATACAGTCCAATTTATTAAATAATGTGTTAATAATTGTTTTAAATTCTGCCAGAGTCGATTTGAAAAATTCATAATGGATTTTTAAGTTTTAATGTCTCTTTTCATCCGTGATAATAAATAATATGTTCCTAATGCGTTTGTTAACAGTGGAAAATAAATTTTATTGAATCAATAATAAAGTACTGTGTTGTGTATCAGTCAATAGATGGAAAATCTATCTCCAGATACCAGTTGTTTCGTTATGTCAAAAGATAAATGTGTTGTTAATATAATGCCTGAAACAATTTTATAAAAAGTATGTTATTAGGTATGTTTTAATTCCACTTTTAAGGGTGAATTTTGTATTTTTGAGTGCTTTCTAAACTATTAATTAGTTGATCAGTAAAATTTAAGGCGAAAAGATATAAAATTAACATTTATCATGGATGGAAATGACAAATCAGATAATATTCAAGAAATAAACAATAACATACCAAACGAAGATAAAATTAATTGCATAGAAGAAGAAAAGATGCAAAGCGAAAAAATGAGTTCAGAAAAAGCTAAAATGGAGGAACCAAACTATCGCAACAATGAATATATGCCTTCAGAAATAGACAACATGCGATACGAAGAAGAAAAAAACAAGAAAAACAATACAAAACGGTCAGAATTGGATAAATCTCAACAGGAAGAACAAGAAAAAATCAGGCTAAATGAAAAATTTTATTCAGAAATCAACCAAATGAAATACGAACAAGAAAAATCAAAACGAAACGAATCAATGGAATCAGTAAAACATCTGGTTAATAAGCACGAAGATTTCGCCGATATGGATCCAGAGATCAGGTACAATGGAAGCGACTCTTCCAGGAGTCCAGGGAGGGAAGACATCATAGACGGAGACAGCTCTGGAAGTTCTGACGGCGAGGAAGACGTGGACAGTGGAATAGCAGAGGAACCACTTCCAGTGAGAAGACCGTTTGACTGCTATGACCTAGCCAACTTTTTCAGTTATTGGTGAGTCCTAATTTTTAATTTTTTGTTTTATGAAGTTTCTTTTCTAGAATTTTAACGAAGATGCTGACAAACTTTATAATCTTCTCAATCAACCAAAAACTTTTATCCTTATCTTAGCCTTTCAATCTACGTATCTTTCAAGACATTCCATTGTGATAGATACTATCAGAATCGCCCTGGTGAAAAACCACAATTCTGGATTAAAACCTTTCTTGAAATGGCTTTAGCCATGTTTGGTGACCAGATCAACATTCAAGTGCTTTCCTTCTTCCCAATCTCCTTATCCTCGTTACTACCTTCAACATTCCCCAATGGGGTATTTTCAAAAACTATGAACACCGTTCAAAATATCTTGAAAATTTTCTATTTGGTCTAAAACTAAAACTAAAAACGGTTCCAACTGGCTACAACGTCATTACAACGTAGAACACGCTACTAGCTGGCGAGATGGCTGTTATCAACGTTCGCTAACGTGACGTCACAACAAAATTTAAAAAAACATGTGATTTTAGTGGCAAATCAAAAATGGCATTTTTTATACTGTCATAGAAAATTTATTTGTCAACATAAAAATTAATATTAAAAATAAAACAGTGAAAACACCCTTTATGCTATAGTTACGCTGAGTACAGACAGACACACTGGGAAGCCTTTTTTGAATTTAATATTTGCAAAAACTGTTTCGCTTGTTTAATTAAAATAAAAATCAATTTTTCATACATAACTAATGCCATCTATTTATTATTTTCAAAGCTTTTTAGATTATAGTTTCATTTTTAAACTACAGATGGCAGTAAAAATCAAAATATTTTATTTTTCGCTTGTTTATAGCAAACCAATAAGCTGGGATGTATTATACAAAGATTGAAATTCTGACTCAATGGTTATTATCCATTAAAAATAATGGTTTGGATAGAGAAAACAGAGAACTGTCATCAGAATTGTCATTGAGATTGTGAATTATGTAGGTAGGTAATTAAGTATCATTTTAGCAATATTTTGATTTCAGAGGAACATTTGGTTTCGATTTATTAAATAGTGGTTGATGTGTATCCGGCGTTGCCCGGGACTTATAAATGGTTTGCAGTAAAGTTAAGTAAGCGGAAATTAAATTTTTGTATTGTAATTGGGTGCTTGTTTCACTTGAACGTGCCGTGTCTTCCTGGGACGACCTCGACTTCTCGTGCCGTTCACTTCCACGATATATATTTTCCACAAATAATTATTTGATTTGACGTCTTTTCCACCATTCATCTGATGTAATATCATGAAAACCACATTGTTACCCTTAAAAAACTAAATCGACTCCGTATCTCCATCAGGTGCGGAAATAATGCGTTAGACAAACAAAGAAAAAATCGTTTTTTATATATATATATGTGGACCCAGAACTATAAATGTAATTAGTACTTTGCTGTATGCAAGCTATGCATCTCTGTGAGTATTCTGTTTGACTCTACGTTGTTTGTGATACATGTATTTATTACTTTGGTAATATTTTATTACATTATTTGTACATTTTTTTATCTTCACAGCCGATCCAAATCTAAATATTTACTAAATTTCAATCCAGATGCGTTTGCATCTTTTGCGGGGATGAAAGAAGCGCTTTTATGTTGGGATCTGTTACTCATTTTATGGTAGATGTATTACCCGACTTTGCTCGGGACTTTTCAACATATTTTTTAACAAAGAAAACTACAACAGAAAACACGTGAACACCTCAGAAGAGACCACCATTGTGAATCATCAGCCAAGATGGATCAAACGTTGACGATTTTAATATAATCTGAATATAAGTTGATTATAAATCTTTCTGTTTGAGCGTTTTATCTTCTAAACTATGCAGCAGAGTTTAATAGAGTTTTCTCTATCACTTAGAGATTTTTTTTCGAAACGTTTATATATATGACACTTGCATATTATATTTATAAAAAGTGGATGAAATTCGTTGTTTTGTAATTGTAATTTTGTAAAAATATTTTCGGGCGCTTACATTAAATTGCTAATTCTGGCTAACTCCCAGCAACGCCGGGTACATTTCAGCTGGTTTATTTTAAATTAAAATTGTGTAGTTATTTATGTTTTAAATTGTTTAAGTTACAGGCACTGCATATCACCAATGTAATGTAATCAATAAAGCTACAAAAAATAAATTATATTAATATCTTCAGTTAAAAACAAATTAATACAATGTTTAAATCTGCTTACCGCCACCCCGGGAACTATTTATTGGATATGCTTGGCGTGCCAGATTAAGAGAGGCTGGTTTGGGGAGACCATTTCACCTCTCCAACCCATCGCCATGCGCCGCAGTGGAAGGGATATATTCATATGACCGTCACTCCTGAACATATTGATTCCTAGATTCCTACGCAATCTATTAATCATACCCTTAACCTTCCCAGAACCTTAATTTCCTTGAAAAAAGACTTACATAGGCCCTGAGGAAAATTATTTTCTGTAAGGGGTTAATGTAAAAAAAAAGTTTTATTAAATGTCTTAACTGTACGTATCTAATCTTTGTTCTGCGTCCTTTTCAGTAATGTAATCTCATTTCACTGACGCAAATTGGATGCATATCCATCAAATTGATATGACTTAATCGTTTTGCTTTTAGGAGCCATAAATGCTTTCATATATTTGTGGCTATTTATATTTTCTAACGAGGCCAGCACGAAAACACATTAATCTGTGGCGGCCTCCATAGCGCAGTGGTATGTGCAGCTAAGACCTGGACATACCTCAGCCATGTACTCGGGCATCCCTGCTAAGTAACCAAATGTAGCGAACCAATTGGGGTGCCATATGGCAGAGGTGTTGGTTATCCGATAAGCGGCGATATACATACCCACCTTCCAATGTTTTACGTGCCCAAACTGTCTAAGCGACCCTTTCTAAATCTTAACCTTTACGTTTACTTCAGCCCGGTATTTTTATTACAACATTAATTTCGACAGAGTTGCGTTAGCCAGTGAAAAACCAATATAAAATATTTTTACGGCAATAATGATAAACATTTTATTCTGAAGGCGTCAATAATAAATAAACCACTTTTCATATCCGCTTTGTTGTCTGGCGTACCATCGCGTCGCTTCGCTATAACTTGAAATTTGTTTTTCTTTTGACCATGTTCCAATTTTAACCCATTAGCTGGTAAAACACATTGAAATATTATACTTAACAATGAATGAATGAAATGAATGAAATGAATGAAATGAATGAAATGAATGAAATGAATGAAATGAATGAAATGAATGAAATGAATGAAATGAAAAAAAAATGAATGAAATGAATGAAATGAATGAAATGAATGAAATGAATGAAATGAATGAAATGAATGAAATGAATGAAATGAATGAAATGAATGAAATGAATGAAATGAATGAAATGAATGAAATGAATGAAATGAATGAAATGAATGAAATGAATGAAATGAATGAAATGAATGAAATGAATGAAATGAATGAAATGAATGAAATGAATGAAATGAATGAAATGAATGAAATGAATGAAATGAATGAAATGAATGAAATAAATGAAATGAATGAAATGAATGAAATGAATTAAATGAACGAAATAATGAAATGAATTGAATGAATGAAATGAATGTAATGAATGGAATGAATAAAATGAATGAGATGAATGAAATGAACGAAATGAATGAAATCAATGAAATTAATTAAATTATGAAATTAATGAAATTAATTAAATGAATGAAATTAATGAAATGAATGATATGAATGAGATTATTGAAATGTATGAGATGCATGTGATGAATGAGAGGAATGATATTAATGAGATTAATGAGATGTGTGAAATGAATTAAATTAACGAAATGAAAGAAATTAATGAAATTAACGTACTGAATGATATCAATGAAATGTATGAGATGCATGTGATGAATGATATGAATGAGATGAATGATATTAATGAGATTAATGGGAAGTATGAAATGAATGAAATTAACCAAAACAAAAAAATGAATCAAATAAATCAAGTTAATGAAATGAATTAATAATGTGAATGACACGAATGAATCGAATGAAATGTTTGAAACGAATGCAACGAATGAAATGTATGAAACTCATTGTTATAAAATGTGGTCATCAGCACACTTTTCGGTAAGTGCTGTCTACAAGTAGTTTAGTAAAATGTTATAAAATATATTCTTATCATTATTGAATCTGATAAATTATAACATAGAACGTATGTTGTCGTCGAGGGGTTAAATTGCGTCGAAGTCAATGAAAAAATCTTATTGTCGTAAAAATCGTGCGTTTTTGGCAGACTATCACATAAAAGTTTTATTTATTGTTACGACAGACTGTCTAAACCAGCCAAGATAATATTTTACCAGATTATAATATAGCCAGGTAGGTACTTCACAATCTTTCTTTTCTCTGTCTCCTTTTCTTCACAGCTCCATTCAGCCTCACAACATTAACCCAATTGGTATTTCATAAACCACTGTTCTAGACTTTAACTAACTTCAAATGTCTCACGAGCAGTTGGGACTCTTCTGCGGTATCCAGCGGTTAGTGGTCAATTCGAACCTTATAACACAGATTCCTAAAAAATTGTTGTCATATATAATAAAATTGTACGGTGTCAAAAGAATTGCAAATAATTTTGCAAAGTCTTAATTTGTATAAAATTTATTTTTATTTATTGATTTTATTTTAGTAATTTGTACATTTAAGATTACAAATGACTAATTAATTATTACATTTAAATATACTATGTTTTTTTTTTTTTCTTTCTTGATATGGCTCCTACACAACATCTTAAACTTTTCAATTGGGGCAGACTTAAGGTTTTCCGGCAGCGCGTTATAGTATTTCATCCCTTTATAAAATATACTATTCTGGGTATTCGCTTTGTCCTTCTTTGGTAGCCTGATTTCATTGCACGTCCTAGTTTTATGTTGGTGTATGTCCTTGTTGTATACAATTTGATTCGAAAAATATTTGGGTAGCAGGTTGTTTACTATTTTGTGTAAAAATATCATCGTGTTCAAGGTCAACATCTGTTTCACCGTTAGCCAATTTAGTTCGTTTAACATTTTATTTACTTTTGAATATCTATTTCGTCTGAGTATTGTTCTCATTGCCCTATTTTGGAGAATTTGAAATTTATTTTGCTCTCGGTCGTTACACAGGAAAAGGATAGTTGAGCAGTAATTAAAATGTGGAGCAATAATGGAGTTATAAATGGTGATTGCAGTTTTTTCGGACAGTTTTTGGCGAATTCTTCCCAAGAAAGATATCTTTTTTCCAATTTTCTTTTGGGTATATTCCGCATGTTTGTTAAAGTTGAGTTTGGAATCTATTATAACTCCTAAGTATTTTATATCGGTAACATTTTCAATAATTTCACCATCAATTTTGATTTTGCTTTCACTGGATGTCTTCTTATAACCAATTACCATACATTTTGTTTTTTTTGTATTTAATTTAAGCTTATTTATTTTTAGCCATCTTGATACATTATCTAGTTCATTATTTAAAATATTTATTAGTTCTTCATAGTTTTCTCCAATTATATATATAAGTGTATCATCGGCAAATAGTCGTACTTTGCATTTTGAAAATATTTTCACCATGTCATTAATATAGAGTATGAACAATAGAGGTCCAAGGACTGATCCCTGTGGTACTCCTAATTTATTTTCCATTGGTTTTGAAAATTGATTATTAATTTTTGTTACCTGTATTCGGTCTTTCAAATACTCTTTTATTAATTTAATGGCTAGAGTTGAGAAACCAATTTCTTTAAGCTTTCTTATCAATATTTCTCGATCTATGGTTTCGAATGCCCTTTGAAAATCCAAGAATATTGCTAAGATAAATTTATTACTATTCATTCCTTCTTTCCATTCTTCAACGATTACATTTAATGCTGTTTCACAAGAATTATTACATCTGAATCCCGATTGTTCTTGGTATAAAATATTGTGTTCATCTAAGTATTGCAATATTTGTTCTTTTATTATTACTTCAAGTATCTGTTCATATTTCGGTAAGGTGTTTATTGGTCGAAATTCTTCACATTTTCTGGTATTTTTAACCTTTGGGACCGGTATAATGGTAGATAGTTTCCATGACTGTGGAAATTTTCCCTCTTCAATTGTCTGATTAATAATATTTAATAGAGTAGATCCAATTACTGGAAAAACATCTTTTATCACACTAATAGTTAATCCATCTGAACTGTTTTTTGATTTAATTTTCTTTAAAATGTTAAATAAATATTCTGCAGTTATTTTTCTGAAGACCAATAATTTTTTGTTTGAGTTGTTATTATCATTTGTGGGGTTGAAAACAATGTTAGGTATTAATTTGTTAATTTGAGTGATGCTTTCTATAAAATATTTATTTAAAATAAAAATATAAATACATGGTGTCCGGAAAGTAGCGGTCCTAACGGGTATATGTAGAATCTATAACACATAGAAATCAAAGAAATCGAACGGATCATTAATTTTTTTTATTTTAAAACTTTTTTAAACGGGTTCGACCTATTTTAAAAGACAATATGTGTTAACAAAAATAATAAATGACAATAAAATCATTAGTCACTAGGGGATTCCTGCGTCGAGATAATAAAAACAACAAAAATATTACAAACGCAACAGCTATCTCTAATCTCTAGTATAAAACCACATCGTCATCCGCGTCTGTCTGTTTGTGCGCTTAGTTCTTCTAAACTACTAAATGGATTTTGATAGGGTTTTAGCCACCAAATACATAAAACAGAGAACTCACCGAATATATCACTCGCATTGAGATTGGCAGCAATTCCTTAATCTCCAAATTCGGCAGCGGACAAAATCGGAAATAATTATCTGTCACAAGCTTTCAAGAGAGTAGAATTTAGAATAAAATTGAATTAACACATTGTAATTCAAAAAGTACTGTCACTTTCTTGTGACAAAAATATTTTAAATCTTTTAGTCTTAAATCGACCAAACAGGAATAGTGGTGCCATCTTTTGTCAAACAATACAATTCAAATGAATCCAGCTGCTTAATGCACAGATGACTGTATTTCATTGTCACTTACATGCCTGCAGTGCAAAATCTATACAATAACTGACCAGAGATGTCTATCCTGTCCACTATTTTTAATTTTAATTTCCAAATTTTAAGGTAACTAATTTTAAGTCTACTGCTTCTCCGGGTAGTATGAATAATTATTAATAAAAAAATTATATATAAAGCAACCCCGTGACCATTTATAACTTGATTCTAACTTCAAACTCGATTTACTTCCAAACAAAAAATCTAAAAGTCAAACTACAAAATCAACTACAATTTTTTATTTATTTATTTTACGCCTATTAAGGTTTTTACATACATATATAAGAATATTTAAGAAATTATACTCGTAAATAGTGCAGGAAATGACTGTTTAAAACACATATATAAATAAAAATATTGTTGAATTTGATCCACACAGTATGTAGGTACAAAATATAAAAATAAAAAATCCAAAATATTTTTTTTCTTTCAGCCGAGAAAATACTGTTAACGTGCTTTTGCTGTCAATTTAAATAACTTTATCAAAATATTCCCCTACTTGATGAAAAAAATTTCAATAAGGTATGCTTATATAAACTAAAACAATTGAAAACAATATATTTTGGACTTTGCCAATCAATAATAGAACTCGGCTATCAATTACATAGAAACCGCACAGAAAACTATCCTAAAAAAACATAGACTAACTGATACAGACCAAATATTCAACAGCTGTGACGTACTAGATATACGCCAATTATACGTTAAAACACTACTAAACTACATTTTTGACAAAAAAAAATTAATTTCAACATACACAAAATAACACTAACAGACCAGTTAGACAAGCGTACAAAGAAAACATAAAAACTCCGACAGTAAATTAAAGCTTTGGACAAAGACACTACCAATACCATGCTATAAAAGCATTCAACAACAGTGTAAAAAGTTGAGGAAAATAATAATAAATTCACACACAAAATTACAAAATGGATTAAAAAACAAAAAAGACAATATTACCAAAATGTCAAAATGAGCATAAAATTAAAATAAAACCTACACGTACACAAAACCAATATAAACACACATCACTCACAAACACACAAGATTATATTTTAAATGTATTATTTTCTCTTTAAATGTATTATGTAGATTATATTTTCATATTATAAAATGAAGGCCTCAGCACGGGCAAGCCAACCAGTGAGGCCAACATTACTGGAAAACTTTGAAATGTAAAAAAAAATACTGTACCAAATAAAAAAATATATATATTGAAATTGATGTAGGTACTAAATATATCAACAACATCGGAGTATTTGTTTCCTAGCTGTTGAATCCGTCGCATAGGAGTGTGAATTATTATGTAGATTCACCAGTTTCGAGTTTGTACTACGAGTTTCGGGACACCGTGTATGGTATCGGATGTCTACATTTTATCAGTTTATACACGTTTAGCATATAGCAAAAATAAAAACAATTATGAATTTCCTCCTAATGATATTGACCTGTAAGTGTAGTTGACAAATGCGTTGGTTACCCCACTGCGGCGTTCAATCCTTTGTCAGCTAAGGTCTTCATCATTGCAAAAGCAAAATCTTCCGCTTATAATGGTGGTAGTAAGACGAATACAAATTAATATTAATGTTGTCAGGTTATACGTAATTCGGGAATTTTCTTTATTTTCTTGCTGGAAACAAATAATTTTGGAAGGTCAAAGAATGATAAACTGTATACAGAATCATTATTAGATTTTTGTAAATAAAACGTTTTTTAATAGTATGTTAGTGAATAACAAAAAAACATGAAACAAAAAATATTAATTATTTCTATTTCCGATTTTATGTCCGGGTTAAATCTTCACCAAAGGAAAAACTAAACCCTTCCACACACTTTTCTACAAATGATCATCTAGTCAATCAACATTATGCAAGTGCATTATATAAGCATAATAAATACAAAACAATACAAGAACAACATGTCAACTCACCAGAGATCAAATGGAAAAATAATTTACCGACTCCAGATATTTTCATATCAGAGGGTTCGGCTCGGTAGAACTCCTAACAGGGCCTATAAATCCTGCTGATCCCTCAACATAAATATTTAAAAAATCTTTCGTTATCCTACATGTATTTAAAATGACTGATTTTTGTATTTTTATTTATAAATTTTTTGATAGATCTAATACGCCTAAATTTTGAATGAGAGAGCTAGGTATAATGCCAGTAGCCGACATAACAAATGGTAATATTTCTATAGTCTGAGAATGCCAAATTCTTTTTATCTCATTTCCAAAATCTGTGTATTTTCTTATTTTCTCATTAACAGATTTTTGAATATTACAGGAATTTGGGATAGGAAATAAATAATAATATTTATTATTATTTATACCAAACAGTGACTTATTATTATTATTAACAAAATTAAATCATATAAAATAAACATGACTTCTTCAGAAACTCACTACGCCGTGTAACTTTTGGAATTGGGCCGCTAACAATAACACTCCTTATGTAGATGGCGATAGATTTAAAATTCCCGCCTAAGAGGAAGCTACAAGCCAAAAATGTGTATAATCTTGGTATACCTTATACTGTAGGTAATAGGCATTAAAATCGCTTGACAAACGGAGTCTAAAAACGTTCGATTTCAAACACAAAACTGGTTTTTATTTATTTTGTAAATAATTTTATAAGAAAGCAAAAAAGTTAATCAAGTGAAACTGTCACAGATAATCTTAGCTATAATACTGTATTTTTTAAAAGTTGTTTTCTCTGCGCGTTCATAAATTTCTATTGAAAAAAAAAACTTTTAGTAGTTTACATTTATATTTTTTATTGATTAATTTATTTTTTTATTTGTATTGTAATCGAGCGAAACGATAGTAAAACCTTCAATTCATCTAAATTTTATTTTTTGGTATTCATAATGTACACCAATTCGTTATAAAGATTAATCGAAATAGTGATTTGGCAAAGCTTCGCCTTAACACCAGCTGCCAGTTTTGACGTTCAGGTACAAATATTTAAATGTTTTAAGATAATTTTATAATTATAAGAATTTAATTTGACACATTACACAATTAAACTACAACCGAAAAGAGATATGTAAGTAATACATTCTGAACTTTAAATCTTTTTAACAAAAATGGCGCAATACAAATTATTATTATTTTGTATTATTGTTTCCTCGTCGTCTCGTACAAAATGACGAGTGTGGGAACGTGCGTCACTCGTCCTCAGTTCAAGTAGCAAAAAACGTTAAAAAAAGTTAACAAAACTCGACGGCGAATGGCAGGCGTCCAACACTTCTCTACCCTTCCACTTCCCCCGGCAACTCCAGAATTATCCTTGAGGATAATATTTAACTGTAGAGGATGAAGTTTTGCGGTGAACTCAAATTTAAAATTTGTATAATTGTTCACCAGGTCGCAGGAGGACCGCACTCCAAGGGTTAAGATTATTTATTTAACTATCAATTATTTTTAACTCCCCAGACCTCAGGTATACTCTATCTGGACGGAGCATTTACGCTTCCAAAATATAAATAAATGGAATATTTCTGAACGTATCCAAAAACTGAAAACTGTTTTAGAAAGGCTATAAAATTCGCTTTCAAATTATATTACTAGAAATAAACATATGTAATTTGAAATATTATTTTTTTAATGCAAACATGGTTCCCTTTAAGTTTTTTGTAACTAGAATTATTGATAACAAAAAATATATAGACAATTGTGTGAAAAACGTTGACTCAAATCGTTTTTGTCGTATCGTATAAAAATAATTGATACAAAATGCACGAAGTCTCATAAATTTGTTTTCAGATTACGATCGCAACCTTTGGTTTCTGTGGTCCTGTGGTTAACTTCTAGATTTGAATTCAAAGAGTGGTGTTTTCTCTTTCTAACACCGTTTAGACCATATATCTCACTACAAGAGTAAGGGAGACATACTTATACAGAGTTTTCCAATAATAGGTGTTATTTTGATATTCAATCGTAAAAGATCAATGGTTTCGTTGCTTGTATGGCACGTAGCGCCGTCTTGTTGAAAATAAACGTTGTCCAGATTAATATCATCCAATTCCGGGCATAAAAAATCATTAATCATCTCTCGATAGCGATCCATTCACAGTAACTGTTGCTCAAGCCTTATTTTCGAAAAAGTAAGGTCCAATGACTCCGCCGGACCATAAAAAGCACCAAACAGTCACACGTTGAGGATATAGAGGCTTTTCAACAATAACTCTTGGGTTTTCCGAGCCCCATGTGCGACAATTTCGCTTGTTGACGAAGCCACCGAGGTGGAAATGGGCCTCATCACTCAAGATGATTTGCATTTGATTCACTCAAGTGAATTTTAATAATTTCAATGCGTTGTTGAAGCGTGTATCGTTCCATTTTTATTAATGGCGTAGTTTTTACTTGTCAAATGTCAAAAAATGACAGCTTCAAAAGTAACATCTACCGAAATAACGGGCTATTCAAAATAACACCTGTTATTGGAGAACCCGTTATCTGTCAAACCTTACTCAAAAGCAATTTAAAAAAATCACATTTCACAAAAAACAGATCTTTTTTCCCATTGTTTCTTCAATGTTACATCTGTGAGATGTTTGACCCTTTTCTTGATGAGAAGAACTCAAATTTCGCTACCGATAAACTTTCATATGCGCAGTAGTTGCTTGGAACACTACTAGCTCTGCAGCAACTAAGTGTATTTTGCCATACTATCATATAATATAATAAAACTCTGGCATCAAAAAAACACTTTTTGGACAATATCTTAATTTGGCTGTAGGAATAATCTAGACCTTCTTATTTACTATCTTATTATTCTCGACAGCTAACGCCATCTATAGGTAGCCTAATAGGCTGTGGGTGAGCTCATATACTAATATTACAATATCATTTACTTAGGTTCGGTTTGTAATTTTTTATAAGACAAATTTTCTTTGACACATCCTCTTTATCTCGCCTTCGCCAACTCTGTTGTGCACTTCAAAACAGCCAAAAAGCGTTCAGTTCCAATCCAAACTTACCGGGTTCAACTCCGAACCGAACGCACTGCGAGAGAAATAATGGTCGCTAGCGAGCCTTAATCCTCTTTCTTCGGGTAAATCCGTCAACATTCGGTAAAGTTCGGAAAATTTCGGCAAAACTTCGTGTTTTATAAAAATATTTTAAAAATATATTGTGAAAATATTTGACGCAAACCGTTTATAAATCTCGTTTTTTAACGGTGGTGTTTTGTGACATATCTTTGAACGCTTGGGTTTTGTTATCGTTTGTCACAGTTGAACCAAACAGCTGTTTCGCCTTTGACGTTTATAATAATAATAATAATATTTGGCTAATTTATATAGCGCCGTTTTCGTGAGAAATCACCTCAAAGGGGCTGTACAAATATATTTCTTAAATAGTTAATACTAGAACTACTGACTTATCTCTAAGACTTATATCTAGTGACTTACGACTAAGGCCTATAACTACTATCTTAACGACATATATACGAGTATTTACATATTTAGCAACTTACAACTAAAATTAATATTAACAATCTAATCTTACTAACGCCAGAAGAAGAAGGAAGTTCTATTATATTAGGGTGTTTTTATTGTTAGCTGGATATATATGTTAAATTAATGAAATTAATGAATAAAGTCAATCGTCAATCTTAAACGCATCTAGATGATTCATCTGCCAACAATTAAACCGATTGACTTGTTGTGTTCCCGCTGATATTGTCCATTGTCCATTGGTCGGCAAGTCAAATAGCAAAATTGAATGAACGGAATCGCTAGATAATGTAACAATTACGGTATAAAAAAAATGAAAAAAAAATAAATATTTGGATAGAATGACGGATTTATGGAAATGTCTGAAAAAGTGAGTTTTTAGTTTGGATCTAAATTCTGTTGGGCTGGTTATATGTGCATTATGTGCATAGTAATAATATTGTCTGTTTTATTTTACGCGCGTGTTTATATAAACAAAAAAAAAAAAAAAAAAAATTTAACATTGATTTTTAATCGATTTTTGTGTTAAGCGATTTGTTTTAAATATCTCAATCCTTTCTTCAATAATATTTACAAATAGATCAATATTTTCAGTATCACCGTGGTGAAAATCCACCTGTATTCAGAATCTAAGAGCTGCTTGAAATGGATTTAGCTAGGTACTTCCTCACCTTCCTCCTTCCCATCTCCTTTCCATCCCCATTATGCCTCAGAGCATACCCCAATTGGGGATGCCATAGTCTCACTGGCTCTTGGGAGCAGTTGGGACTCTTGTCCACTTAAAAAAAATGAGAATCTATTTGTTGTGTGAAATTGCTTTAATAAACCTTGCTCTTTCTCATCTCCTTCGCTTTCCCGCGTCCTTCAGTCTCACAAAATACTCCGATATGGGATGCCATAGTGCCACTGCCTCGGGCAGTTGGGACTCTTGTGCAGTATTCACATAAAAATCAATAAGTTGGTAGGCTGAAGGGAGTGGGTCGGTAACGAGAAATGGAAGTAACTTATACACGTCTTGCACTAGGGCGATACTAGTATCTGCCGAAACAAAAACAAAAAACACCCGGATGCAAGTTAAAGAACATTAAAAATATCGCATCCCATATAAATAAACAACTCAAGCTCATTTTAATGTTGTTTATTTTCATTCCCACCGTCTCTACATCCGTCAGGGCACAACGGGCGGAGTAAATCGGGCTTTAGGATAGGTCAAAGATAAAGCGTGTGAAAACGGGACACATGTTGACGCTTTTGTCGAACTAAGTAACCGTCAGTTCCCCGCAGGAGTACGCAGGGAGGATGAGCGCCAAACAACTTTGTCTATACGCTTCTTTTTTACTGAAAAGTTTGACGATATTTAATTCTGAATTTGAAATATGAGATCGACAAAAAATGACGTATAATAATTGAGTGCCATTTGTCGAGTGGTTAAAGACGTTGTCCCGGCAAAACAGAGATCCTGTGCTCGATATTTTTATTTTTTCTGTGTCATGTTCTGTTTCAATTTAATAATACGAGTATTATCTTCTTCAATGAAAAAATAAATAACTTTGTAAATAAATACCACAATTTAATACAAAAAGGATCGACATGTTTTAAAACCAATGGTTTCTTTTTAAATATGTTTAATGATATATAGTATATAATATTTACATTAAAAAAATATATTACAAAGAGAGACAAGAGACATAAGAGATACAAGAAACACAAGATACACAAGAGACACAGAGAGAGACTAAGAGACACACTGAGAGACAGAACAGACACAAAGAGAGAAACAAGTTACACATAACAAAATTAGCTCAACAATTGTTACACAATTTTTAGCAATAGCAGCCAATCTTTTCTAACGATAATTATCAACCAAAATGTCTACTTCAACACACTCTATTTTATTATATAGTTGTCATATTTGGGTCAGAGGGCTAAAATAAGCGATATTATTTTTAAATGTATTCACGTGAAACATAATACAGCGTCTTCAACAATAGGAATTGGAAACTTTTATTTCACTTTGGACAATCAACTGCCTATTAATTGTGGAATTGTATAACCTTTAAAAATTTGTGGAAGTTCCAAGTTTTTTTTTGATTTTGATCATTGTACTAAAAATATGTCATTTTAATATTTTCGTTGATAATTATTGATTTTAAAAACGATCTAAACCCGCACATTCCGTTCCTATTCTAACTGGCTACAACGTCATAATGACATAGAAAACGTCACTGAAGGTTTAGAAATACCTGACTATTCAGATCTAGTCACTAACCGTAGTTAAAGCGATTTAAGCAATGTTTTGAGTTCGATTGGTTATGTTTTATTGCCGGCACTATTTAAAATCTCGTTTGTTGGAAAAGGTGCCAAAAATTTTAAGGCTCTATAGTAAGCGTTCAAAAAGAAGAAGAAGATGGTTTGAAAGGGAGATATTATGCAAATACGAATGTTAGAGGGAGCGATTTAAAGGCGTATTTAAAAAATAGCAAAAATCTCCTGACAAATATAATAAGTAGCATTTAAAGAAACACTGTGAATTTTAACATGACTGTAATACGTTAAATAACAGAATCAGATGTGTTTTTTAAAATTTCTTAATAATTAATTAATATCTTTCAAAATCGTAGAATAATAATAACACACGGTTTGCGTCTCTTTTTCACTGTTTGTTTAGTGTTTGTATAACTTTTTGTTTATGTGGGTTCAGTATTCCTCCTGGACGTAAATAATAGCAGTCTTTATTACTAGAGTGTGCTTGAAAAGTTCGTTTTCTTCTGTTCATTTTAATTCGCGCAGTAAATAACGCGCGAGTACTTGAGCATTAAGCAAGATGCTAGTTTAATGTTAAATATAAACCAGTCTGAAAGTTTACAAGTGTTTGGACAGAAATAACCCGCTTCATCTTGGTACAAGTTACTCGAATCCGTCCAGCATTCTCAAGCAAACCACCTCCAGTTATGCTGAGTTTCTTCCGCAAGAAAGTCAGCTCGAAGTGGAGTCAGGATGGAAAAAACAACGCAGAAAGAGATGAAAAGAAAGCCATCAAGACTTCGACAAGTGGTACTGAAAAAT
This sequence comes from Hesperophylax magnus, assembly GCA_026573805.1. NCBI lineage: Eukaryota > Metazoa > Arthropoda > Insecta > Trichoptera > Limnephilidae > Hesperophylax > Hesperophylax magnus. The sequence goes on along the minus strand of JAIUSX010000005.1, from coordinate 8,320,765 downwards.
TTAAAGTATCTACCGAGCAGGTGCTCGGGATATCCCAAAATACCAGAGACTTAGCGCTAGACAAATCCGCCAGTAGTTTAGACGAGAGTGCTTCGGATAGGCGGGGATCCGTCGGAGTCACCAACGATACGAATACGAATGTTTGTCGCGATGTTTTAGCACCTTTAATTAGTAAGAATCAAGATGTTCAAGTAATAAATGGTGTAAACAGCGCGTGGCAAGGGAACGAGCAAGCGGAAGACGCAGTTGTGTTGAGAAACGCACGTGACACTGCATCTACTGACACGCGACGAAGTGTTGTTGATTGTGGTTCGTTTGATCCTACTGTGAATGTCAGAGGTAAAAGAGAAGGAAGCCACACGTTGGATCGCTTTCAAAGATTGGCCAAGGACGACTCAAACAAACAGTCAAGAACGAGTAAGGAAGTTATTAATTTGCTTTTGCCTAAGGATAGTTTGAGCTATAAGAAAGAGGATTCTTATCTTTCAAAAACTGGGGTTCAAAGTTTCTTAGATATCATGGCCGGAGGAAGAAAGAAACGGAACAAAGGCAAGAAGAACAAATACGATAATAACAATAGGAGAAGTTGGTCGTTTAACGGACACAAGTCTAAAATAGATACAGTTTTAGATGTCAATATTGACGAAGATGGTGATTGCGAATCGAACGAAGGCGATGCGAAACTGAAGCAAATAGATCTACAAAGATCCGCGAGCGTTTGCGAGGCTAACGAAACTTTAACGACTTTAAGGCAGGCTGTCCCGACAGCTGTTGCGAATGATGTGTCGCAGGATTCACGTGAATGTCAGGAGGTGGTCTGCGGTCAGGGTCTTGACTCTGCGGAGACACCTGCCTGCGCGAGTGTTGTCTGGAGCGGGGCAGGGCCGCAGGAGGAGCGGGAGGACCCGTGTGACGCGGTCACGGAGCTCGGGAGCCGTGCCAAGACTAGCGAGCCCGTGGGCAGCGAGGCAGAACTGTACGGCCGCGGCTCTCCGCTCCAGTCTAGTCGGGTAAGCGCGAAATGCGACACCGGACTGCCATCACAGAGCGATGAAAGCCCCGCGGACTTCGTCAAATCTCTCATTCTAGAAAAGTATAAGAATAACCCCCAAAGCCGCAGGAACTCAGACTCGCGACAGCAGGATGGTGTAAATATACCACAAATAGACAGCGCGCAGTCAGAAATAGCAGATAGTTCGATCTGTATCGCGGATAATACAATTTCACACACGGATTCGACAGCATCCATTCATTCTGAGAATAGAGAGTGTTTATCAGATAGTTGTACTAATAACCCGGCGGCCGCAATGGGCGCTACGGACAGCAAGCCGGGAAGTGGCACCGGGAGTGGGAGTGGTGACAGAGGGACACAAGACAATACACTTCGGAAAGCCGAAAATATACCTGGCGACAGTGATTACGTAGTTTCGTGTGGGGAGTCTCGTGAGCCTATACATTTTGCACAAACAGATATCAAGGAGACAGTTTGCGAAAGTGCGCAGTTCGTCGACGTCGCTCCGAGCGAACTATGTGAAACTACGATTTCTAGTGGTGAAAACTCTTCCGAATTCTGTGAACCGGTGCACGACAGTGAGTCACTCAGACCTGACCTAGACGATACAAACCCTCCCTCAGAAATGCCGGAGTCAAAGGACGGCGAAACTACAAGACTGAAGAACATTCTGAGAGAGAGTGTCGCGGAGGACGGGAAAGTAGCCAATAAGAAACACGTAACATTCCACAGCGTTATCGACTTCGATGACGGTGATAAGGTCAACGACGATATCTTGCTCGACGATGATTCCGTGGTCGAAGACTCGTTCGCCTCGCTAGATGACGAAGACGATGACGAAGTAGAATTTGATTCAGACACAGCAGACAACGAAGAAGTTCCCGACCCAGTTTACAGAATCACAGACGCCAATAACAAAACGATAACGAACGAAATTGAGACAATTGGCAGAGACTGTCTCAGCTGTAAAAGCGATGACTCTACTACGATCAAAAGCTCGGAAGAGAGTGAAAAGCTGGTCACAGTTATTAATAGGCACGACGACGATAATGCAGACCTCTTTACAGACGCTGAAGACGAAATCGAAGTGGAAAATAATGAAAACTTAGGTCTCGAAAACAGCAGCACTGAAGAACTTCCTGAATCCGTTGACGAGATAAGCTCAGAATCATCCGAACCAGCACAACCTCTGGAAAAAGATGCATTTAACACCATCATCGAAGTGAAAGAAAGCGTTGCAGAAGTCCAGCAAGAATCCAGTTCAGAATACGAGGAGAGCAATAGTGATAACAGTGAAACTGAAGATGAAAGCAGTGTTGAGGGGGAAGCCAGTGAGAAGGAATCCATCTTTGATAGTGAGAAGGTGATTGAAGAAGTCAGGAGCCAATACGTTGCAAAAGTAGAAGAAGAAGACGATGATTCTGCGTATGCGGAGCTGCTGAAGGTGGTGGAACGACAACTCATGTACGTATCAATTGGTTTTTATGTTATGTCACAAGAAATGCGTACAAAACGATGTGTCAAGCTGAAAGAATGAATTAAAACAAAAAATTGCGTCAGGATCATTGCCTTTCAAATGACACCGTTAGTAATCTTGAAAAATTACGACGTGTGTCAAAAATTTTAACTCTACAGAAGTAACACAAATTCGTCAAATAATATTTAATTGCACATGCCGGGAATTGAACACGTGGCCTTGTCGAGAGCCTTTCTTCTCTACCGTGGAACATAATCAAAATCAAAAATTAATCTTTTCCACAATCAGTTCCACTGCACCGAAATCATTATATTTATTTATTTAAAGAAATACAAACAAAAAAAAACTGAAAATGATGGCGAAAGATATCGCGAGTGCAATGATAAAGGAAGCTAACAGTCTGTGTGGGAACCATACTCATTTGTCAACTCAGCCACTACACAGTTAATATTGTACATACATTTTTTGAATGTCGGGTGCTTTGCGTTTCCTTATTAGTCTAATGTTTCTGACAGCCTTGCAGTGGCTATCGTATATATTTTGACAGTTGACCTTGGCGTTCGTAAATTTGCGGAATGTTTGTAGTTACGTAATTAGAATGTGAGATAGCATTGAGAAATATAATTACATAATATTTAATTATTATTCTTCTTGATATGGTTCCTCATTGGCAGGATCCTTTTTGATCCTGACCCTAACTCCAGTTTCCCTGGTAGACGAGCGTTTTCCATTCTTCGCGGTCCTGTGCTTCATGTAGATCCAATAATACTTGGTCACAGTGCGCCACAGGCAAACAGTTTCAATCTCTTGTGGATGCCAAGTTTTTCCAGAAAGAACACATCATAATATTAATGACTTTTTAATGTTTATCTGATTTTTTATAATTTTTGTTTATAGGGTAATTTGAAAGAATCTTTTTGCTGAACTTTCTTGCTTGTTTACACGCTTTGTTTGTGTCATCGGTATATCTGAAAAGAATTAGTGGCTGATTTGATAAATGCGCCTGGTTCCCATCCAGGCGTCTATCACCAAGTCCTCCATCAATGCGCAAGTAAAAAATTCCAAACGTCTTTATGAAAAAGCAAAAAAAAGTGTTAAAATGGTTTATAATAATTACTAGCTAAAGTATACCCGACGTTGCTCGACTTTTCTCTACTTTATATAAATATAATACGTATGAATTATATACATAAACCCTATCAAAATCCGTTGCATGGCTTAGAAGAACTAAGCGCACAAACATACCGACGCGGATAGCGACTTTGTTTTATACTACTCGTATTTAGAAATTCTGTGAAATAATTCACCCTGAGGGCGCTTTACAAATATATCATTCTTTATTTGAAATGTGTATCTGTTTTCTAGATTCTCTAGATCAGAGTTCTCTATATCAGAGTTCTCTAGATCTGAGTTCTCTAGATCTGAAGATAATTGATTCACAGATTCCACAATTATAATATCCCGTGATGTGTTCATCTCTAAAACGTAATTATCACTTTGCATCACTTGAAGCTTTTTTCTTTTGTAAATAGTAAACCCATGTTGACTAGAACTCGTCTAGCAGACAGCGAGTTTCAAATTTGTTTTTAATATCAGGAAACATATAACGGCAAAATTAAAAATTACATTTTTATAAAAAAAAAGAAAAGTATTACGTTTGATTCAGTTTTGTTACGATCTAGTAAATAAAAGATTTTTTTTTAATTTTCAAAATTACAAAACATTTCTTAGGACGGGTTGTTTCGGAGAATTTGAACAATTCATCAAATTTCAACGTTCATTTTCGGGTTCTGTGAAAGTCCTATTCAAGTTCTGTTATTATATCATTGTAGGCTAATTGCTTTACAAAACTGATATAAAAACAGAACTTGAAAAAATCTTTCACAGAACTTGTAAATGAACGTTGAAATTTGATGAATTGTTCAAATTCTCCGAAACAACCCGTACTTAATTTTACGATAATAACAAAAATTAAGGACGGATTGTTTCATAGAATTTGAACAATTCATCAAATTTCAATGTTGATTTTCACGTTCTGTGAAGGTTCTATTTAAGTTTTGTTATTATATAATTACTGGCCAGTTGTGTCACAAAACATCAATAATAACAAAACTTGAACAAAACCTCCACAGAACTTAAAAATCATCTTTGAAATTAAATTTGATGAATTGTTTAAATTCGGTGAAACAAAATGTCCTAAGCGGAGGTAGGCATAAAAAAAATTATGTTTTTCTGTATCGTTTGTAATAACATATAATACACACATATATAATTTATTTATTTATTTAAAATCAATGGTATAAATATACCATACAAAAAAAATCATATACAATGGCATCAGAAAGTATATAATTTACGGTGACCGGATAAATCATCACAGTGATAATTCATCAAATCTTTAAAAAGTTATATAAAGTCATGGAAAGTGATGAAACAAAAACTTTATTAACTGGGTTAAGTAGGTTAGGTTAGGTTAGGTTAAGTTTTAAAAAAAATTTCATCGTTTCTAATGACTTTATATCACTTTTTAAAAGTGTGTTGAATTGTCACTGTGTTGAGTTATCGTGAAACCATAATTTACAGACACTAGAAGGATTTAAAAGTAAGAGATACAAGTATGCAAAACTTATAAATAGACTTAACTTAAATTGGTATTGATTGACAATATATTCTTGTACTTACATTCCGTGCAGTTGAATAGATCCGCTATATCTGCGTATCTATCATACTAACTTCATGTAATTTAGGTACAAGCGAGTGTTTGAAATGCTCAGTACTGGTATTTTTACATTTAAACATGATTTTGGGACGAGTAGATCTAGTAGGTATATCAAATTCAATTATTTTATGTAAATCCTGGCTGTGTATAGTGTGTATAGCATCATTTGTAATTTTGAACTTAAATATAATAGAATTTAAAAAGAATTATAAATATAATTTAATATATTATATATGTATTCTGTAAAAACGCCTCAGAAACCAAAATTTCCTGTAAATTCGAATGGCAAGTTGATAATTAAATACCTACCTACTTATTTATAAATCATACTTTTTTTCAAATAAGGAATTACACATCTTGTCCAAGGAAACGTCACTATCTCAATGAAAATAATTTTTTCAGACACTCTGCAGGCAGTCTATGACAATACTGAAAAAATGTCAATGAGAAAGTCCAAATTAACAGGACGGTCTCACATTTAAAAAATAATCATTACTGAACCTTTTAAACGGTCGCCATCTTGAAACGGAAACGGAACGTACAAAAAAAATACAGAAATACGAAATGCAAAACGGTCGTATGTGTATGTGACACAAATGCGTATTGACCGATCAGTGGCTAAGTTGGCATCTCGTTTGGTTCCCACCCAGGCGTAGTGAGTTCAATTCCTCGGCTGGCTAAGTCCTCCATCACAACACAATCAACATTTTCCGCTTACTGTGGTGGTAGTAGGAGATTTTCAAATATTATCAGATTATTCGTAACCCGGGAATGTTTTTAATAATATTTTTCTATTTGAAAAATGTAAATCTTGGAAGTGGAAATTAACTCATTATCGATGACAATGCATTCTATCAACTTCTGATGGCAAACAGGCACACGCGTAATTCTCTAATATTGAATGACATTACAGCAGATAATACACAAAATAAATGTTAGTCCTACCCTTTCGGGATTTGGTTCAATTGTTAGCGCGGTTGACCCCTGGCCCTGGGGAGTTAAGGTTCAATTAGAAGTCGAATAAAAATAAACTAAAAATTGAATACTAATAAAAACAGATGTTTTATGGTTAAAAAAAATAATATTTTTTTACTTCGAGCCGAAAGTTGTTTTAAATTTGTCCAACGAATTTACTATTAAAAATTTTATATTTATTATTGTAATACGTATATTGTATAATACGTCTACAAAAAACACCATAGCGTCATAAAATACTGTAATATTGTAATTTTTGTCTTATATCTACGTAGGTATTCGCAAGAACGTGGCCTATGACACGTGCAAATATCTATATACATTTTCGCGCCCACGTTTCGGGAAAGTTGCCAAAAATTGCTTGGTACATTTGAGTGCAGACAAATCTATAGTTGATACGCATATTGTATTTCTATTTTTAACGATTGTAATAGTACTTGCGCACACTCGTGAAAAATCACGGGATGGTCTGAATTTTTGACAAATCAATTCCAATTTTTGAAAATGAAAATCTAAATAAATATTTTTTGTTTTTGTACATTGATACTCAATCGCTTGTCTGAATTCTTCACAGAATCAGTTGCAATTTTTAAAACGAAACTTATTATATTTATTCATATTAAATTTGAGTTTATTGAATCAGATTTCATGTAGGACTAACGCACAGCACAGATAACCGATGTTTGCTGATAATACTAATAAGGTAAGTTATACGTCGTTCTAGGTCCGTTAGAGCTTTCTGTCAAATCTTGATAGGCAAATGTATGATGAAATGACATATCCACAATATCTACAAATATCCATACAAAAACACCATACATAATAATAATGATTGTATTATTTTTATTGCGCCTTTTTTATGATAAAATCACCTCAATAATGCTTAACAACTTAATTTATACATTTAATGTATTCCTATAGACTTTTAACTTATTGCTTGTGGCTATATAACTAAACTTATAACTAGGTACACATGAGAATCAATAAATATTTATAAATACACATAAATATTTGCAAATATCCGTAAATATCCAGGAACAATACATTTTTTTAAATGATTGATTCTGTAATTAGGTATATATTTTCAAACATTTTCTGATAACGTGAGCTTCACTGTGTGCTTTGCCGGCGCTAATACATATTAATAATTATTGATTATATCTTCTCATATATATATATATATATATATCCACCCAATGAGACCCCATTACCAAATAATAAATACTGCTAATGTTTCAAAATTAAAATATATCAATAAATATACAAATATGTCAATAAATATACAAATATATCAATAAATATACAAATATATCAATAAATATTTCAATAAACATTTAAAAATATCAATAAATATACAAATATATCAATAAATATAGAAGTACATCAATAAACTTACATAAATATCAATAAATATACAAAAAATATCAATAAATATACAAAAAATATCAATAAATATACAAAAAATTGAATAAATATACAAATATATCAATAAATATACAAATATATCAATAAACATACAAAAATATCAATAAATATACAAAAATATTAGTAAACATACAAAAATATCAATAAATATACAAAAATATTAATAAACATACAAAAATATTAATAAATATAAGAACATATCAATAAATATAGAAACATATCAATAAATATACAAATATATCAATAAATATTCAAATATATCAAAATATCAATAAACATACAAAAATATAAATAAATATAAGAACATATCAATAAATATAGAAACATATCAATAAATATAGAAACATATCAATAAATATACAAATATATCAATAAATATTCAAATATATCAAAATATCAATAAACATACAAAAATATCAATAAATATATAAACGTATTAATAAATATACATAAATAACAATAAACATTAGAAAAATATCAATAAACATTTGAAAATATCAATAAATATACAAAAAATATCAGTAAACCAGTGGAAACCGCAATGCTTCTCTATTGCTTATGTTTTTCTCGGGTGACTCCGACTTTTTCCACCATTCACTATACTGCTGTACACCACAATGTTACTGTTAAAAAATTACATTACATCGACTTTAATTCGAATCTGTACCTAATTCCGGTGCAGAGATATTGCGTTAAGTATTCCTATCACTCTCTAAAAACTACTGGAACTAATAAGAACAAACTTTTAAATTTTCAGCGATATCGGTCGGCCACTTTTCGAGTTTTGCGAGCGCAAACATACGCTGACAAAAAAGATATACAAAAATATCGACATATACATAAATATACAAACATATCCATAAATATCAATAAAATCTGGCTTTCGGCTTATCACAATTTGACGCCCCCCAACCTAAGACATATTGCAATATGTATTTACGAAATTTTGAATTGACGTTGGGCGTAATATTCGTTGTAATTAATAGATAGAAATTCTAGAATTGTTTCGTCTTTTCGTGAACGAATTTAGCTCCCCGTGACAACTAAGTGACTGCTACTGCGTTGATGCTAATTGTTGATAGATTGACCACCTGATCACGTGTATATTTCCAACTAAAATAAAACAGGAGTGTTAATTGAATAACAAAGGTAAGAACTTTGCAAAACGTGATTTTATATCAGCTTGTGTCCAAATATTTCTGTCTTTCAAAATTATGGGGAGAGGGAAGATATGAAAGGGTAGCTGACGTGTACCCGGCTTTGCTGGGGGTTATTCTTAGGAGATAGACATGTAAGATCTTAAACTTTTCTGTAGGCCTTTTTAGGACATACAATTCCATAGTACATTATTTTGATGTTTCTCATAAGTTTTAGCCAGCGTTAACAATGTAGCAGTATCATAAAACATCGACTTTTCTCTACTTTATTTAAACATAATATGCATGTTTTATATGAGTAAACCTTCCGGAAGAAATTATCTAAGTGACAGTTAAAACCGTATCAGAATCTGTTACGTAGTTTAGAAGAACTTAGCGCACAAACAGACAGACACGGATTGCGACTTTATTTTATACTAGAGGGTTTTCCAATAAGAGGTGTTATTTTGATATTCAATCGTAAAAGAACAATGGTTTCGTTGCTTGTTGAAAGTAAACGTTGTCCAGATCAATACCATCCAATTCCGGCCATAAAAAATCAGTAATCATCCCTCGATAGCGCAATCCATTCACCGTAATTGTTGCTCCAGCCTCATTTTCAAAAAAGTAAGGTCCAATGACTCCGTCGGACCATAAACCGCACCAAACAGTCACACGTTGAAGATAGAGAGGCTTTTCAACAATAACTCTTGGGTTTTCTGAGCCCCAGATGCGAAAATTTTGCTTGTTGACGAAGCCACCAAGGTGGAAATGGGCCTCATCACTCAAGATGATTTGCATTTGATTCACTCAAGTGAATTTTAATAATTTCAATGCGTTGTTGAAGCGTGTATCGTTCCATTTTTATTAATGGCGTAGTTTCTACTTGTCAAATGTTAAAAAATGACAGCTTTAAAAGTAACATCTACCGAAATAGCGGGCTATTTAAAATAACACCTCTTTTTTGAAAACCCTGTATTTAAAGATTGGAGTCGAATTTAGACTTAGGACGGGTTGTTTCAGAGAATGAATTGAACAATTCTTCAAATTTTAAAGTTAATTTTCGAGTTCTGTGAAAGTTGTTTTCAAGTTCTGTTATTATTTCAGTTTTACCAGATAACTGGCCTATAATTATGTAATAACATAACTTAAATAGAACATTCACAGAACTCGCAAATGAACGTTGAAATTTTATGAATTGTTCAAATTCTAGGAAACAGCCCATTCTTAGAAGAGATGAGATGTTGAATGAAGGGGAACAATATTAGATAAGGCTTATTGAAGAGAGGATATTTGTTTAGAGAGGAACAACAACAAAAAATATGTGATCTAAAGTTTCCACTTCTAGTCCACAGAATTTACAAACTGGGAAGTCAAGCACGAGAATTTTTAAAAGGTAAGAAGAAACGGAACAATGTCCAATCCTTGTTCGATTTTTATGAGGAGCTGAAATTTCGTGGCAACTAATAATTATCCATTCTAATACCAACAATTACTGAAATGATGAAGGACTTATAGCTATCAGTGGAGTTGAACCCACTATACTTGAAAATCAAACGCATTTGTCAACTCGGCCAATAACATCTGTGTTGCATTTTGAATTCACATTTTGATGCGCCGATTGTTGATTGATTCGTCTTTTGGTCACGTGGAAAAACAAATGAAAATAACACGCGTTTATATTGACGACCAAAATAGTAACGCGCTCATGTAGCATGTGCTTTTAAATTGAACACGTTTCAATCGATAAACAAAACAGTAAAACATTATTATTGACTTCAGTCTTTTTCTACCATCATGTTTGATCGGTTCACAAATGTATTCAAGTAAGTAAAATGTTTATTTTTTTATCGAAAATACTAACTTCGGTTGTGTGTCCGTCTGTAATTATGATTCAATGAACTCTAGAACTCGAATTAGCTTTTAATTTAAGTGTCATTTGCAAAATTTTAACTGATAAAGTGCGTACCTACAATATATTTTTTTCCAAGATTTCTTTTGTAGTTTTTAGCGCTTAAAGTAACATTATATTAATAAAAGAAAACAAATTTAATAAAGAATTTTATATTTGAAATACGCATGACGTAAACTATTGTATCTTCAAAATCCTGATTATTGGAGAGAGGCTTAAAACGCGTTGTTTCACAGAATTTGAACAATTGGTCAAATTTCACAGTTAATTTTCAAGGTCTGTGAAGGTTCTATCAAAGTTCTGTAAATATTTCAGTTTTGTCAAACACCTAGCCGATAATGATATAATAACAGAACTTGAATAGAAACTTCACACGTTTTTTGGTCATACAGCACAAAGGAGTAACATATTATATCTGTGTTAATTCGCACATAAAATTTGTACAGCATACAAAATAGATACATTTAAAACTCAAAACTACCATTTTGTCGGTTACGACAGTTTCAGAGATGTGCAAAATGGGTACCCAAAACCATTCGAAATGCAAAATGGAAATGGGTCAAAACTTTTCCATTTGAAAATGCAAAATGCAAAATGGGTTTTAGAAAAGCATTTCAAATGCAAAATGCAAAATACCTATTTTCAAAATGCATTGAAAATGCAAAATGGTTTCTCAGGTCAAACAATTAAAATAATTATAGAATTTTTAAACAATTTTGTCATTTATTAATGGACATCAATGTAGAACAAACATATTACACGATGGTAAATCCAAAAACACCACGACTACAGATTATGAAACCACAAAAAATTTGCGCGGGACTAATGTTGCCAACGTAAAAACATAGAAACTGCTATCTAACATTTAATATTACAGCGTCATGGCCCCGTGTTAAGTATTTTTTTGTAATGGTATCACTCAATTGCCAGGGCTCCTACCAGGGAGCAACTTGACAAATGAAAATTATCTCTCATAGCGAGGTTGAGGACCGACTGATATTTGAGGCTTATGAAAAAAAGATGAGTGGAGATAGTAGGAAGAATGTTGCAAAAAAGCATTTAAAATGGAAAATGCATTGAGAAAAGCATTTAAAATGCAAAATGGAAAATACCCATTTTGCATTTTGCATTTCCATTTGAAATGGATTTATTTTAAATAAAGCACATCTCTGGACAGTTCCAAGTGATTACGTGATTTTTCAATTTTTATTATGTCATTCCCAACTGCTCCCAACCTTCTGGAACCGGTGAGACTATGGCATACCCAATTGGGGTATTTTGCGAGGCTGAAGATAGTGGAGAGGGAAAGAAGATGGTGAAGAGGGTGCTTGGCTATTCAAACTCGTCACCAAACACGGTCAAAAGCCATTTGAAGCAACTTTTCAATTCTGAATGTTGGTATTACACCAGGGAGTACCTTTCACTCTAGAACGTGAATATTTTATTTTTACATGAGTAATTTGTGAAATTCCACTAATTAATCAAATAAAATTTGCTTTCGCACACCGGGATTTGAACCCTCGACCTCCAGCTTGCCAGTCGAGAGCCTTACCTTGAGAGGGTCCGAGCTTTTATTAAAATTAAATTTTCTATATTAGTTATATCTAGTTTTTTCATTGACTTCTTTTTACTAGGTTTTTATTCTTGATTTGTACTAATTTATCTTTTCTATTCGTTTTATATCTGAGGGAAGGATGTTGTGGAGTTTTGTTGCAAATTAAATGTAATTTATTTAACCAAATGTGATTTTATAATAATAATATTTGGATGATTTTTTTAGTGCCGTTTTTGTGGAAATCACCTCAAGGGCGCTGCACAAATATACTATAATAGATTTCTACAAATGTACATATATTTATATTTTGTACAGGCAGATAATATACAATACCATACTTACCTGGAGGTCACTTGAGATTAACACTGTTTATTTTTTATTAGAGAAATTTAGACAGGACTTAACTTGGACTTTCCGGTATTGTGTTTAGGAAAGGAAAAGCAAAAATTATGCTGTGCGGTTCTACAGAACAAGGTTTTGATCAGAATTCACTTTCCTAAATGTTATTCGTCCCTCGGTGTAAGACAGATTTAGAATAATATAAATCCAATAAGAAAAGTGTGATTAGGATGTATTTATAGCCAATACGAGAATGCTACTCTCAAGCAGGTATATTTAATTTAAGCGTATGAGAGCTTAAAGAGGTAGTTTTTTAGTTTAGACCTGAATTCTGTCCTACATAAAATACCATGATTTTGCATGGGTCTACAGCGTCTGTGCTAGACGTATAATAACTGTTTTGTTATTCCTGGTGTTTTTTATTTGTCAGTTCAATAACAAAATAAACAAAAACTTAGTGGATTATTATAATTTCATTTGTAATCAATAATAGATACATATAAAAACATAGATATGGTAAAATATACCATTCAAGGATAATACATAATAAATAAAATAAAATAGTATAATTGCACTACGAAGTAATACAATAATTGATCGCTTATAAATATATTTTATATGCTTTAATTCGATACTGCAAGTAGAACACATATTGGCCTTCGAAGTCTTTTTATAATCGCAGAAAAAATTAATTATCAGACCAAAAAAAAAAGTTTTGAAGTTATAATAATCTCCAACTTACAAACATTCTCTCCAGATTCGATCAACCACGCAGTAGTTTGGCAAATGCATCCGCTGTCAAGAACTAGACACTCCTTCTAAAACACCAAACGTAGCGAACAAAAACTTGAGGTAACCTCTATGGCAGGGGAGTTGATTATCCGATAAATAGTTCCTGGGGCAGCGGTAAACATACCCGCCTTTCAAATTGCTCCCACTGCTTCTTTTTCTCAAAAAGACCCTCGAAAACATTCCCTGAGAGCAATTATATGTCTTTTTTTATTCTTGTATACGTGCTGCCTAGCGGACCGTCTCATTTGTTTAAATCAGAGGTCCCCAAACTTTTTTGCCCCGTAGACCACTTGCCAAACAACAAAAAAATTCCGTAGACCCCCTGCCTGACGAATATTGAATTTTCCTAAAACTATTAACGTCCCATGTGATAGTCATTTATTTTTTTAGTAAAAAGATTCCCTTCCCTTGCCTGTCCAACAACCGGGTGGCGGTATAGTTGCTCTGTCTTTACATTGTGCAGACAGGGGCACCCTTGTGAGGTATTACACCAAATGAAAATGAAGCAGGATAAGCAACGGGAATTTCCTTATGTAGCTGGCCCTACAGAACTGCCCCTTAAGTTCTTTGTTAGTGCTTATTCCGGTCAGTTCTTCTTGTCACATGATATCCGATTCTTCAACGTTCCATTTCTATAGTCAAAATGTCCTCAAACTTAGTTTTGAAGTCTGTGTGAAGTGCATTTAAATGTTGAACGTCATTAATACCCTGGACGTTTTTCAAAAACAAGTTGGGGAAGTAGGAAAATTCGCGGCTTCCAATGTGCAATGTTTTGCTTGAATATATTAATTCTGACGAGAAAAGGAACGTAGACTCTATTTATATACCTCAATTAACATCTTTACAAAATATAAAAATACAAATATCAAACAAGTATTTTCTCAGTCTATTATATTCTTGTTAAGTCTATTGTGTCATTTACGGAACTTCTAAATGTTAACTTGAGGTAAATGGGGTCCGCTCGTATGTACCCCCATTTGAATCTCGTGGACTCCTAAATTTTTTTCTCGCTGACATAGACCCCCAGCAAGCCGATATCGACCCCTGGGGGTCCAATATACCACTTTGGGAACCTCTGGTATAAACACTCAACTATTAAGAGAATAATTTTGTCGAAAAATTAACACCCACACAATTCTAAGAACTCCTTGTACGCAATTTCTTTAATATTTCTTGTTTATTTTTTCATCACCTGCTTTAATTCTTTCTGGCAATCATTCCTCTGTGATATCTTACAAAATATAGTCTGTAAAATACAAGATCAACACCCTCCTGCAATGTTTTCTTTGTTCACCTCCTAAAATTCTTCGCCGTCTATTAATACCAAATGTTTGCGCTCTTTTGGTGACAAAGGCGAACTCTGTTGGAATTCCTATATACTCGTACGTACTCATAATGCTGTCGTGTTTCGCAGAACTTAAAATGTAACATTGTCAGCAAATTGTCAATCAGTCCCATTTTGTTCGTCTTTTTTTAGATTTGAAAGGTGGTCTTATAGAAATCATTGTATCTGTTAGAAAGAGAAAACAATCACGCTTGACAAAAAATAAAACGTACTTTTTTTTATAATTTTAAAAAAATTTTAGTTACTAATAATATTTTTTTTAGCTTTCTTAATATTTGAATTCAAAATTATTTTTATTTTTTCAAAGGTAAACTAATGTTTATAAAACAAGGTTTTTATGCATAGTATTTAGTCGCCTGAAATATCCATACAAATTGAAAATATCTCCCGAGTAAAAATAAATGCCGCCGACGGGAATTGAACCCGAACCTTCTGATTGCCGGTCAGGTGCTCTGGACCACTGAGCTACGTCGGCTTATTCCCAACCCGACTAATTATTGATTATAATAATAAGATATCATCATTATTTGTTTATTTTTAATAATAAAATGTAACATTAAGATTTTGATACATTATTTGGATACATTAAGTAATATTACATTTATTTCAATTTAATTTCAAAGCGAAAATACTCCTACCGTCTGACAAGCCAAAAATGTGTATATTCTTGGTATACCTTATATTGTAGGTAATAGTCATTAAAATCGCTTGACAAACGGAGTCTAGAAACGTTCGATTTCAAGCACGAAACTGGTTTTTATTTATTTTGTAAATAATTTTATAAGAAAGCAAAAAAGTTAACCAAGTGAAACTGTCACAGATAATCTTAGCTATAATACTGTATTTTTTAAAGTTGTTTCCTTTACGCGTTCATACATTTCTATTGAAAAAATATTTTTTTTTTATTTTACATTTATGTTTTTTACTGAACAATTTATTATTTTATTTGTATTCTACTCAAGCGAAACGATAGGAAAACCTTCAATTTATCTAAAGAATATTTTTTGGTATTCATAATGTACACCAATTCGTTATAAAGATTAATCAAAATAGTGATTTGGCACTAAGCTTCGCTTTAAACGCCGATTCTAACATCGTTTCATCAGCAGAAAATTACAACTGTCATATTGTTATACAGGGTTTTCCAATAAGAGGTGTTATTTTGATATTCAATCGTAAAAGAACAATGGTTTTGTTGCTTGTGTGGCACGTAGCGCCGTCTTGCTGAAAGTAAACGTTGTCCAGATCAATACCATCCAGTTCCGGACATGAAAAATCATTAATCATCTCTCGATAGCGCAATCCATTCACCGTAACTGTTGCTCTAATCTAAGGTCAAATGAGTCCGCCGGACCATAAACCGCACCAAACATTCACACGTTGAGGATAGAGAGGCTTTTCAACAATAACTCTTGGTTTTTCCGAGCCCCAGATGCGACAATTTTGCTTGTTGACGAAGCCACCGTGGTGGAAATGGGCCTCATCACTCAAGATGATTTGCATTTGATTCACTCAAGTGAATTTTAATAATTTTAATGCATTCCATTTTTTTATTAATGGCGTAGTTTCTACTTGTCAAATGTCAAAAAATGACAGCTTCAAAAGTAACATCTATCGAAATAGCGGGCCATTCAAAATAACACCTCTTATTGGAAAACCCCATACTTATCAGCTGATCACAAATTGTTTAAAAGCAGAAACGAAACAAGAATATTTTAAATGTCAAAATACAAAATAGCTTTGATTGACCATTTGATGACAACGTTACGTTTTGTTTTCTGTGAAACATCCTATTAAAATCTGTGTGATTATTTTTAAGCGTACAGTGTACTTGTTTTGAAGTCTGCACGGTTATTCCTGTCAGGGAAATGACATTACTGTGAACTGTTGACAAAGGTGTTGAATTTATTTCTTTGTTCTTGTACCCGGCAGTAATAATTGTGAAAGAATGAGGAAATTGGGAACAACATTCAGAAAGATCTCACCAAGACTGTATTTCTTGGAAATGTGGTGCTTGATCTTATAATTGGCCACTCTACAAATTGATAATTTAACAAAATCCGATCGTTCGGCTCAACTTTCGACGATTTTATATCAATATCTAGAGCACGGTAGAGCTGTCGATATCTAAACCAACATAGACACGAAATAAATAAGAAATTGTTTTATGATAGCAACACTAGCGGATACGTGTATGGATTGAAATTCCTAAACGTCAAACATGAAACGGCTTCATAAATGAATTGAGGATACCGAATTTTAAAATGTATCGGTAATATACACGATAAAATTGATAATTTAACAATATCCGATCGTTAGGCTTAACTTTCGACTATTTTATATCAATATCTCGAGCACGGTTGAGCTGTCGATATCTAAACCAACATAGACACGAAATAAATAAGAAATTGTTTTATGATAGCAACACTAGCGGATACGTGTATGGATTGAAATTCCTAAACTTCAAACATGAAACGGCTTCATAAATGAATTGAGGATACCGAATTTTAAAATGTATCGGTAATATACACGATAAAATTGATAATTTAACAATATCCGATCGTTAGGCTTAACTTTCGACTATTTTATATCAATATCTCGAGCACGGTTGAGCTGTCGATATCCAAACCAACATAGACACGAAATAAATAAGAAATTGTTTTATGATAGCAACACTGGCGGATATGTGTATGGATTGACATTCCTAAACTTCAAACATGAAACGGCTACATAAATGAATGGACAATATCGAATTTAAATATTAACATTAATATGCATCGGTAGCCTGCATATAATTTTGACACTAAAATAATAATAATAATAATAATAATTGGATGACTTGTATAGCGCCGTTTTTGTGTAAAATCACTTCAAGGGCGTTGTACAAACTTATAATATATCTCTACAGTGATCTATGTTATTACTTAACTATTTATGGAGATAATATACAGTACAATACTTACCTGGTAGGTCACTTGAGATTAACACTTAATTAACATTATATAATTGTTTATTAGCGAAATTTAGATACAGGATTTTGGACATAATTGGAAAATTGAATATAACTGGACTTTCTCTTAGGAATAGTATATTTAATTTAAGGGTACGACAGCTTAAAAAGGTAAGTTTTTAGTTTAGACCTGAATTCTGTTGGACTTGTTATGGATCTTAGTTCCGGAGGGAGTTTATTCCAAGCCTTCGGCCCAGATGCTCCGAAAGCGCGATCACCAAACTTAGTATTTGTCTTGCGCTTAGGTTCCATCAGTCTGCCTACAGCTGATGATGTTGCTGATCTAAGAGTTAACTGCCTCAGACCAATGTTTATCCCCCAAAAGGGGGTTAGTTAGTAAATTAAGTATTTAGCCACAACTTGTTATATTTCCAAGCTCTTCTGTCAATTCTAAGAGCTTCGTTAGTTCACCTCCGTTCGCCAATAAGTCGGCATTTTGAAAATTTAATTTTGATTAAAAAAAGATGTGCATATTGACAGTTAACCGATGTTTCTCTGACACTGTCTGACGCTGCGCTAAAATATGTATCTTGACCGTTGGAACATTTCTTATCCATTGTTGGCCGTGCTCGAAATTATCGCTAACTGACCATAGATGACGGATTTAGTTCATATCGTATTGATCCAGGGTTTTATCGACCAACTGCGCTCGATATCCTGTTGAATTAAAACTTCCCTAGATACACGGTCAGCCTCGTGTTATCCGTTAGTTAGACGTTGAATTTTTCATCGTTTAATGGCTGAGTGGAAAATATAGTCTTACCACATCCAGGTGGCGTCGTGGGTTCAATTCCTTTGCTAGGCATAGTCCTCTATTATTGCACAAGCGACATTTACAGATGACAGTAGGAGTTTTTCAAATATTGTTAAGTTAATATAATAATTCATACTGCATTACCTTTACCCACACTACATATCTGCATTAAGGGGATACCATGATTCATGCATACATAATAGTAACAATATGGTTTACAGTAGTGAATGATTGAAAAATTCGGTGACGCCCGAGGAAGACAGGTGTATGTGATGAAGATTAATGAAGAAAGGTGAGAATAAATGACATGGAAGTGAATGGTTCATGCTTTAGAAAAATAATATTTTCTCCTTAAAAATATGCCCAGTTTTCAGAGAGACTATATTCAGAACTTCAAAACTTTACTACAAACCATTTATAACCCATTATATAAGTCAAAAAGACTTCATGGACTGCATTTTAAGAGTTGGAACGATCAAGTAAATAAAATAATAAATTACACTGTTCCAGCGGTCATGACGCAAAGGACTTTTTTTTTTTTATTAACTCCACACAGGTGGCCCTTAAGAAAATAATTTCCCTCAGGGCCTATGTCATCTTTGGGGATGCTGTGTGGAGGGTCTTTTTGTGGAGAGGAAGGAGTGAACATGGGTCTTGAAGAGTTCCATGTTGTAGGAGGGAGGAAACACAGAGGCCGGCAGTTCGTTCCACAGCCGAGCTGTTGAACCTAAGAACGAATCGTAGAAGCGACCCGTTCTCATGTGATAAATGTCAACCGTGTACAAATGTTGGGCGCGCGTTTGGCGTGTATTCCGACTACGCACCGGTGCCGAAGGGATCAATGACGCTAGTTCCTCAGAGCATCTTCCATTATAATACCGATAGAACAAGGACAGCATACCTAACTGACGCCTGTGCTCTAAAAATTGCAGTCTTGTATTATAATATCTTTGACTATACCTATATTAGTGTATACCAAAACTAAATTGTGCGGTGTTCCATTTTCTCTGCCTCCCCTGAAGAGAAATAGCTTATCGTGTTGCATCTTTTAGGCAAGTGTTATAAAATATTATAATACAGGGTTTTCCAATGAGAGGTGTTACTTTGATATTCAATCGTAAAAGATCAATGGTTTCGTTGCTTGTGTGGCACGTAGCGCCGTCTTGTTGAAAGTAAACGTTGTCCAGATCAATACTATCCAATTCCGGCCATAAAAAATCATTAATCATCTCTCGATAGCGCAATCCATTCACCGTAACTGTTGCTCCAGCCTCATTTTTGAAAAAATAAGGTCTAATGACTCCGCCGGACCATAAACCACACCAAACAGTCACACGTTGAGGCTTTTCAACGATAACTCTTGGGTTTTTCGAGCTCCAGATGCGACAATTTTGCTTGTTGACGAAGCCACCGATGTGGAAATGGGCCTCATCACTCAAGATGATTTGCATTTGATTCACTCAAGTGAATTATAATCATTTTATTCCGTTTTTACAGCGTGTATCGTTCCATTGTTATTAATGGCGTAGTTTCTACTTGTCAAATGTCAAAAAATGACAGCTTCAAAAGTAACATCTACGGAAATAGCGGGCTAAAAATAACACCTCTTATTGGAAAACCCTGTATTTGCGCTTTTAATTGACATGTTGACAATTTGCTTCCGTTGTTTTTCTTGCTCGAAGGCCTCTAATAAATGTGTCACTTTATACAGAATTCTTTCATAGACTCCTGAATAATTGCGGCACGTTCCAGACAGGAGCGGATCTAATGGTCAGCATTTCAGCAAATTCTGACCGCCCCCTTTGCTGGTCTACTCTGGGGCCTCCTAACAGTTACCCTGTACATTACCCTGTGGGCACGTGGAACCATATCCCGGGGCCCTCGGGCTGAAGGGGTCCCGGTATTAGAAGGGCCCGTCGAGAGGAGAGTTCAGGGGGATATATACATACGAACCAATCAATCCGTTTCTTGCTAATCAAAACATAACAAAAAACGGCGCTTTACAAGTCATTAAAATATTTTTAAGGTTCTTACAATAAATTAAAGGGTAGTGAATCGATTTACAATATACCTTTTTAAATGCGTTTATAGCAACTATCAATATTAATTAATTAATTTATCTGACCTCCAAGAAACTGGGCATCTTGTATAACCCTACACAAATCTCTAGTACGCCCAACTATTGAATTTAGGAGCCACCTCTGGGCTGGAGCCCCACGATACTTGATAAACCTGTTTGATTCTGTGCAAAGGAGGGCAGTCCGTCTAATTGACAAATCATTGTTAACAGACGGATTGTCATTTCTAATGCACACACGCAATGTGGGTATGATGAGTCTGTTTTACAGGTAATTTAATGGAGCCTGCTCTGAGGAGCTAGCAGCATTGATAACGTGCATGAAACTAGACGTACCCGAGCGGAAGGCATCTGTTTTTCGTCCTTCATATAATCCGGGCCTCTTCCTACAGCCCTATCTTAACCCGCCTCACAACGCTGCCCAACCGGTTGGCGACATAGCTCCCTTGCCTTTAGACTGTACAGACACGGGCGCTCTTGTGATGTATCACATAAAAAGTAAAAAAAAAAAAATTAGAAAATTTAAAAAATATATAAAAAAAAAAAATAATAAAAAATAAAAATAAAATAAAAACAATTTTCTTTGATTTTTTTCAGGAGAGGTGTGGCGGGACAAGAAGGGAGACTTCAAGATTTACAAGAGAGAGCAGCCGCCCTTCACAGTAAGTACTAATTTCCTATAGTTAAAGTCGTTTCCAAAATGTTGAAACCCACTGATGTCGAAACAAAAAAATCATGCCATTAGATATTCCCGGTTGACATTTATTTCAGATTTTAATTTTACCAGAGACCTGAGAGGTTTAAATGACTTGGCGGTGCACAAACTCCAACGGCTCGGAGGGCTTTGAAGCAGAGAATGGACGGTTATCTCGAGAGTATTTCCTCCTGGGGTAAAAATAATCTCGTCGAATTTAATGTTTCAAAGACCCAATCCTGTCTGATTACGTCTAAAAGGGATCCAAATGATAATCTAGTCTCCTTCAACGGAAGCAATCTTCCGAACAGGCCTTCCATTGATATGCTTGGTATAACTATAAGTGACCAGCTCAGGTACGGGGGCTCCATCGAAGCCAGAGTAAAGTTGGCCTCTCCGAAGCTGAGCGTACTGTACAGGGCCCGCAGATACTTTAATAGTACACAACTGCTGACCCTGTACAAATCGCAAGTGCGCCCTACTGTCGAATTTGGCAGCCATCTCTGGTCCGGAGCCCCTAAATACCTGAAAAAAACCCTTGACTCTGTGCAGAAACGGGCGGTCCGTTTGATAGATTCCCCAATCTTAACAAACGGACTGCAATCTTTAGAGCACAGGCGTCAGGTAGGTATGCTGTCCTTGTTCTATCGGTATTACAATGGAAGATGCTCTGAGGAACTAGCGTCAATGATCCCTTCGGCACCGGTGCGTAGTCGGGATACACGCCAAACGTGCGCCCAACATTTGTACACGGTTGACATTTGTCACATGAGAACGGGTCGCTTCTACGATTCGTTCTTAAGTTCAACAGCTCGGCTGTGGAACGAACTGCCGGCCTCTGTGTTTCCTCCCTCCTACAACATGGAACTCTTCAAGACCCATGTTCACTCCTTCCTCTCCACAAAAAGACCCTCCACACAGCATCCCCAAAGATGACATAGGCCCTGAGGGAAATTATTTTCTTCAGGGCCTCCTGTGTGGAGTTAATATAAAAAAAAATAAAAATAAAAACTTCGTAGTAATGCAAAATCATGTGTTTTTGGTTTGAAAATTTGGTCGCCTAGAAATGTTTCAGATGCTTTAATTAAATACTGCGAGTAGAATACATCTTGGCCTTTGAAATGATCGAGTATTTTTTACATAAGTCTTTTTATAAGTCCAGAAAAAAAATATGTATAAGGCCTTTGAAAACTGCTTTATAGTTCAAAATCTCCTACTTATAAACCCATTTTCGGTTATGGTTTTATTGTATAATGTGGCGAATTAAGTTATTTATAAAATGATCGGAAAACATTTAAATATTTGTGCCTGAACATCCACAAAATAAAATAAAAGGCACTTTTTGGCCATGTTGTTTTCTTGCATAAATCAAAACAGGTGGGTGGTGTTAAGCGGGAATTTAAACCTTATCGCCATCCACGTAAGGGTTGTTATTGATAGCGGCTCAATTTGAAATATTACACGACGTAGTGCATCGCCTTAAAACTTTTGGCGCCCCTCGTCAAACCAGTAGAAGCATGATGCTTAGACGATTACTGTCATCAATCATATTTAGCGCCGTTTTTATGAAAAATAATCTAAAGACCGATTTGTGGTGTTAAAAAGTATCAGCGCTTGGCGCCTTGGTGACTCGGCACCCGGAGCGTACTGCTCCAATTGCGCCCCCATAAGGCCGGCCCTGCCAATCCCTCCCATTGCGGTGCGAGGCGATGTTTCGAGAGAGTTCTGTTGGATGGGGTCAAAAGGTCTCCCTCAAACAGTGCGTCCGCCGCCAAGACCCGGATAAACCTCACCCCATGAACACAGGCACCAAATTCACCGGCCACTTGGTGTGACCTAAAGCATTGGTGTTGGTTTTATTTATTGGATAATTTGTATAGCTACGCTTTTGTGAGATATCACCTCAGGGGCGCTTCAGAGTTGATGCAGGTATTACAAAAAATTAAATATTAAAAAAATAAAGTTAAGTTAAGTAAAATGAAGTACAGGAAAAGGTGACGCCAAGATAGAAGGTGAAGACTGGCAGCAAGTATCCTAGGTGGTGAAAAAACTGGACCAGCTGCTGCAGCGAGAGAGTCATCCGTCCAGGTGTGTATCTGCTGCTAATAAAGGGCTGACACAATATCCCATCACATAGATAACAGACCTTGGCAGCACCGCTGTGACGTTCTACGATAAATAGTTCCCGGGGCGGCGGTACCAATACCCGCCAATATCCATTAATTAACAAATTAATAACCATTAATCTGACAGCACTGTAATGCCACGCGATTAATTAAAAGATAATTCTAATGAATCAAATAATGTTTGTTTGATATCTCACCGCTGTTTCAGGGCGTTCGTCATTGTAAGCAGGCCTCAGCTCGTTGCCCATACAAAGGAGTTTTATCTGCGCTCCTGCCTCCAAGTCCAGAAATCCTGTGGTTCCATTTGGTGCCAGCAGGACCTCTCCTGGTAGAGCCACTATTGCTGGAGCATCCTCGCTTAGACTGGATATGGCCACGGAACATACGGCTGAAACAAATTTTTAAATATATATTTTTTAAATACAGGGTTTTCCAATTTGAGGTGTTATTTTAACATTTTCCCGTAAAAGATCAATGGTTTCGTTGCTTGTGAAAGTAAACGTTGTCCAAATCAATAAAATCCAATTCCGCCCATAAAAAATTATTAATCATCTCTCGATAGTGCAATCCATTCACCGTGACTGTTGTTCCAGCCTCATTTTCGAAAAAGTAAGGTCCAATGACTCCGCCGGACCATAAACAGCACCAAACAGTCACACGTTGAGGATAGAGAGGCTTTTCAACAATAACTCTTGGGTTTTCCGAGCCAAAGATGCTACAATTTTGCTTGTTGACGAAGCCACCGAGGTGGAAATGGGCCTCATCACTCAAGATGATTTGCATTTGATTCACTCAAGTGAATTTTAATAATTTCAATGCGTTGTTGAAGCGCGTATCGTTCCATTTTTACTAATGGCGTAGTTTCTACTTGTCAAATGTCAAAAAATGACAGCTTCAAAAGTAACATCTACCGAAATAGCAGGCTATTCAAAATAACACCTCTTATTGGAAAACCCTGTATACAATTGAATTATCACGTAAAACAATGATTTAAACTTCATTTTGCACATCCAGAGTTTTAATTCTGTGTGGTTTGTGATGGTTTACATTTCACCAAATGATTCAGTTCTATTTGAAGATATAAAAATGCAAAATTTTTGAGCTATATATATCTACAACATTGGAGAATATGTTTCCCAAATTTTGGATTCGTCTCATAGGCGCGTGATACTGCGACGTTGTAGAAGAATTGCTACAATAGTATCGTGTTATGACCGTACTTGCAAATACCGCTAAATGACCATACATGACTATTTAATCAATATCGTAATGACATATGACTTTATCGATGTGCCAGACTTCCTAGTGAACAGCTTTTTATGAGTATAAATAAAAATAATAACAGATTTAGGACATGAGATTCAAAGAATTTGGCATTCTCAGACTATAAAAATATTACCATTTGTTATTTCGGTTACCTAGCTCTCTCATTCAAAATTTAGGCGTATTAGATCTGTCAAAGAATTTATATATAAAAATGCAAAAATCAGTCATTTCAAATTAATGTAGGATTACGAAAGATTTTTTAAATATTTATTTTGAGGGATCAGTAGGATTTATAGGTCCAGCTAGGAGTTCTACCAAGCCGAACCCTCTGATATGAAAATATTAGGAGTCGGTGAATTATTTTCCCATTTTAGCTCTGGTGATTTGACGTGTTGTCCTTGTATTATTTTGTATTTATTATTGTTCTGTTCGTACAAACAGGTCTCCAACTCGACTTGGAAGGAGTTTATAATTAAGGCGATGCACTACGTAGTAATGCAAAATCATGTGTTTTTGGTTTGAAAATTTGGTCGCCTAGAAATGTTTCAGATGCTTTAAATAAATACCGCGAGTATAATACATCTTGGCCTTTGAAATAATGGAGTATTTTTTACATAAGTCTTTTTATAAGCCCAGAAAAAAATAATGCAAAGACCTATGAAAACTGCTTAAAAGTTCAACATTTCCTACTTACGATCCAATTTTCGGTTATGGTGTTATTGTATAATGTGGCAAATTAAGTTATTTATAAAATGATCGGAAAACATTTAAATGTTTATGCCTGAACATCCACAAAATAAAATAAAAGTTGTGTCAGGGTGTTTGTAAAAAGAATAGCTTTTATCGTCGGTCAGTTTATTTATCTTACATAAAGGGTTCACAGCTTATGGTAAAAAACAATGATCACTTAAAGTTCTCAAATATCACTTAAGCACAGCGTAATAGCCGCAACAGAGGACCCGGGGGGTCTCTTAGTTGGGTGGAGATTCTCCCGACAAGTAATGTCCCCGAGGGAGCTGTTACTTGAATTCCCAAGGAGGACCCGGAGGGCTCTCTGGACTTGGTACTGGGGAGTGTTTAACTTTCTCCCAACAAGTAATGTCCCCGAGGGAGCTGTTACTTGAATTCCCAAGGAGGACCCGGAGGGTTCTCTCGACTTGGTAGTGGGGAGTGTTTAACTGGGCAATGACCACTAGGATTCTGTTGCTTAGTTAACCAGGAGACTGGGTACTCTGCCTTCAAAATGGGCTGCACGGCGTTATATACCCTTTGGCCGGTCAGTACCGGCCGCTGACGGAGGGGTGGGGGTAGCTCAGCCAATGGGGTGTCTTCCTGTACGGGGAATCGGCTGCGATTGGCCGAGCGAGACGGCGCTATGCGTGTGAGGGAGAAAGTATTCGGATTCGTGCGTCGGTCGATATGCCGCGCGCTACATCCTCCCCCTAGGATTCCAAAAAGCGCCCCGCTTTGGGATCTTTTTATTGGTAGTTCTGCTGTTGGACGAGTGGTGTCTTCCTGGGTCTTCCTGTGGGAGATTTCAGGGACATCAACCACTTTAAGGGTTGGTGATCGGAGATAACCGTGGTCGGGTTTCCCTCAATATATCCCCTGAACTTCGAGATGGCCCATACTACAGCGAGAGCCTCTCGTTCCGTAGTGGAGTAGTTCTTCTCGGCGCTGGTCATCAGTCTGCTGGTGTATTCCACTGGACGTTCTTCCGTCCCCTCCCCCTGGAGTAGGACTGCACCGACAGCGTAGCCGCTGGCGTCGGTCTTTATTATAAACGGTTGGGACTCTTCAGCCTGCCTCAGTATAGGGGCCGTTGTGAGTAATTCTTTTAATTTTCCGAACGCCTCTTGTTGGTGCTTTCCCCATACCCATATCTTCGCCTTTTTGGTTAGGTCGCTGAGGGGTTTTGCAATCTCAGCAAAGTGGGGAATGAATCGCCGAAACCATGAGCACGTCTGCAGAAAGGATTGCAGGTGTTTCACGTTTCGGGGGGGGCCCATCTCGGTAATGGCCCTAATTTTCTCGGGATTTGCCGTAATCCCTTGCGTTGTCACTCTCGTCGGACTTTTCCGCGTAGTTCCGTTTTATCACTGTCTTTCACTTTAAAAAAAGCCGTAACGTTGGGCGCCACTGTCGTCGGACTTTTCCGCGTAGTTCCGTTTTATCACTGTCTTTCACTTTAAAAAAAGCTGTAACGTTGGGCGTCACTCTCGTCGGACTTTTCCGCGTAGTTCCGTTTTATCACTGTCTTTCACTTTAAAGAAGCCCCACGTTGGGCGCCACTGTGTCAGGGTGTTTGTAAGAAGAATAGCTTTTATCGTCGGTCAGTTTATTTATCTTACATAAAGGGTTCACAGCTTATGGTAAAAAACAATGATCACTTAAAGTTCTCAAATATCACTTAAGCACAGCGTAATAGCCGCAACAGAGGACCCGGGGGGGTCTCTTAGTTGGGTGGAGATTCTCCCGACAAGTAATGTCCCCGAGGGAGCTGTTACTTGAATTCCCAAGGAGGACCCGGAGGGCTCTCTCGACTTGGTACTGGGGAGTGTTTAACTTTCTCCCAACAAGTAATGTCCCCGAGGGAGCTGTTACTTGAATTCCCAAGGAGGACCCGGAGGGTTCTCTCGACTTGGTACTGGGGAGTGTTTAACTGGGCAATGACCACTAGGATTCTGTTGCTTAGTTAACCAGGAGACTGGGTACTCTGCCTTCAAAATGGGCTGCACGGCGTTATATACCCTTTGGCCGGTTAGTACCGGCCGCTGACGGAGGGGTGGGGGTAGCTCAGCCAATGGGGTGTCTTCCTGTACGGGGAATCGGCTGCGATTGGCCGAGCGAGACGGCGCTATGCGTGTGAGGGAGAAAGTATTCGGATTCGTGCGTCGGTCGATATGCCGCGCGCTACAAAGTCACTTTTTTGGCCATGTTTTTTTCTTGCCTAAATCAAAACAGCTGGATAGTGTTATGCGGGAATTTATCCTAATCGCCATATACGTAAGGAGTGTTATTAATGGCGGCTCGATTCACAATAATACACGACGTGGTGCATCGCCGTAAATGGTTCTTTTAGATTAATCAGGGATTTATTAAAACTCCACGTATTATAATGGTGACTCGATAGTCGACCTAACTAGAAGCTGGCTAATTGGAATCTGAAACAGTAAGTTTGTCTGAGAGCCTTCCCACTGGCCCTGGCGACTACTGGCCACTGGCTCCATCTTGCGGACTTCCATGCAAGCTCTATGCACTGCCATCTGTGCGTGCATCTATGAAGCTCTTACTTCCCAACAATTATGCTTATATAATGCACTTGCATAATGTTGATTGACTAGATGATCATTTGTGGAAAAGTGTGTGGAGGGGTTTAGTTTTTCCTGTGGGGAAGATTTAACCCGGACATAAAGTCGGAAAAATTAAATAACATGGCATTTACATAGTGCAGTTTACTGTCATTTCACTTCAAGTGTAAAGAACTTGATTAGTAAATTAAATATAATTGCATCACAATCTTGGCAAATGCATCTATCTCTCGCAACATTTGCACTAATTGACCAATTACTGGCCACTAAGATTCGTGCGTAATTACTCCTGAGATATATTTACGTCGTTCTGTTGTAGTTTTGATTTACAATCTAGAATTCACTGAGTCATATAATATATTATTTGTCTTTGTAAATACGTATTTTTCATCTTAGACCATCGTCGCTATTTTAAGGGGTCTAACGGTCTGCACCACAGTTCAGTGTGGAACAATTCTACGCAGGGTCTTACAGCATTAAAAATAATTTAGGCAAATTATATACTAGCGCAGTCTAGCGAAAAATTACCGGATGGTCTTGAATTATTGACAAATCGGTTGCGATTTTAAAAATAACATTTATACATTTGTTTGTACCTTATCTGAATTCTTCACACAACCAGTTCCAATTTTGAAAAAGACCCTTAAATTTAAACCAAATCGGAGTTCATTGTACCAGAGTTACACGGACTGATACATAACCGCAATTAGTGTTTTTCTAATATATACAGGGTGTTAAGAGTCAAATTAAATATTTGTCTCCAGTGACATTATTTTTTGTTAAACTTAGGTTTAGTTTTGAAGAAAAAAAAACAACAAAAAAAGTTACCGGAGGTCAAATATCAATATCATTACGCCAAATAATGTCAGTAATCATATTATATGGTATATTTGCGGGACGTTCCAGCGTGGTTGATACTTACAATATCGCCCTTGTCAAAGACCTTCTCTCAGAACCGAAACGTCACCAGAAATGACATTAACCATGTTTGGTGACATCTGCTGGTTCTGCCCCCCCAAGCGCAAACACATCGATAAAGGCTGCTTTATCGATAACTTATCATCGTATGAATCACAACAGTTCCCATCGACATAAGCATCTAAGCATATTTAGTCGACGTGTACTACGTGTTGCTTGTTCGTTGGCGATCTGCAGTCGTGCTCGGGAACGATGGTAAGTTACCGAGATTACGCTAAAACTTTATCAATCACACAACATATCCCAAATAATGATGCTTTTGGCCCATTGACTATGTTTGGATAATATTAGATATTCATAGAAATAGTAATTAACAAATTAATTGGTAGCCCTGCCACCGTCGCCATTACTAATATGTCTTATACTGATTTATAAATGTGGAAATTCTAACTATACAATTGTAAATGTTCTCCAAAATGCCCTGGAAAGAATCTCAGACTTGTGATGTCCCGTAAGAAACCATTCATCTGTTCTGAATGCAATTACTAATGTTATCCAAATTGACCCTGGTAATAAATTACATCTTTGACAATTCTGAAAGCGAGTCAAGGATAATGAAACCATCCTGTCACTTCGAATGCAATCAACAATTTTCTCAAAATTTGTTTTGACAGTGTCGCCATTCCACTGTAATAATATTATGTAATAAATAAACAATTTGGCTGTCCTGAAACGGGAATCCTTCCCAGTTGGACAGACAAAGGTTCATTTTGTTTTGTATTGTTTGTAATTCATATATATATATATATATAAATAAAAAAAAACTTTAAATTCGAATTGCGGATTCGTCTTCTGAAGCAATTCTAGGGAAACCATTTTCGCGTTCCAAAAGCAATGGTAAATTTCTATTTGCTCTTACTCATTAATTTAACTCACTGTTTTTATAATCTATGTTAAAGCCCAGCTTGGCGTAAAACCAAATAATTAAAACAATTCTAGATAATATGAAGATTCAGTGGTGTTCGAACTTTCACTGTAACCGACAACTATAAATATATAGAGGCCACTCACCAAACACGACGTGTTTTGGCAAAATTCCTCGGAGAAAAAAAACGCGTCGTAAATAACTGCATGAGTTATAACGCCGGAATGATAGGGGGGTTAAGTCACTTCAGAGTCGCTCTAATATAGATCACAGAACTGTAGGGGATCTACAATTGATATAAAAATTTTAAAAAACTCATTTAACTACGTTAATACATTACAATAATATTGAGATCAAACTCACTGTAAACTTTCGATATATCATTCATACTTATCTATGCTAAATACAAACATGCTTTACAAACAAACTGTTTTGTAACCTATTTACAACGTTTTATTTAATTACTTTGTACATTTTCAAACTATTAATAATTTATTATATAATTAATCAATTTACAATTATAAACTTCCGATTTTATGTCCGGGTTAAATCTTCCCCATAGGAAAAACTAAATCCTTCCACACACTTTTCCACAAATGATCATCTAGTCAAGCAACATTATGCAAGTGCATTATATAAGCAAAATAAATACAAAACAATACAAGAACAACACGTCAACTCACCAGAGATCAAATAATTCACCGACTCCAGATATTTTCATATCAGAGGGTTCGGCTCGGTAGAACTCCTAACAGGGCCTATAAATCCTACTGATCCCTCAACATAAATATTTAAAAAATCTTTCGTTATCCTACATGTATTCAAAATGACCGATTTTTGCATCTTTATGTATAAATTTTTTGATCGATCTAATACGCCTACATTTTGAATGAGAGAGCTAGGTATAATGCCAGTAGCCGAAATAACAAATGGTAATATTTTTATAGTTTGAGAATGCCAAATTCTTTTTATCTCATTTCCTAGATCTGTGTATTTTCTTATTTTTTCATTAACAGATTTTTGAATATTACAGGAATTTGGAATAGCTTACAGGAATTTGGAATAGCTTACAGGAATTTGGAATAGTTTATAGGAATTTGGAATAGCTTACAGGAATTTGGAATAGCTTAGAATTATTTAGAATTATAGTATAATCATTAATGTTAGCTAAAATAATTCATAAAATTAGTTTTCACTGCTTTTGATTTTTGAATGTTTCTCTTCTATAGAAGCTGGCGCTTGTGTATAGAAGAGTGTTGAGCATCAAGATTTATTTATTTTTTCATTTATCAATTTCGATGGCAGACAATTTTGAAACATGAGAAAGAAATAATGAAAATAAAATTACATTAAAAAATAATATATGCAAGAAACAAAATTAAAAATAACAAGAACATAAATTAAAAATTACATCGATTTGACTGGTTTACAAAATTACAACTTCCATTTAGGAATAGTGTTGAAATAAATCTTTTACGTGATCCATAAAATTCGCAAAGTTAATATTAAATATATCGACATCACCTAAGTATTGGTTTCCCATAGTGTGAAACCGTTGTATTGGGAGTTATGTGTGTTGCAGTGGAATAGTGTATTTTGTCGTGTTGTTATTGTAGGTATTCGTAAGTTTATGCAACAGTCGAATTTAGAGCTTAGAATTTTCAATAAAAAAGTTAAGTCATTTATTTACGCCTGTCTTCCAATGTGTGTATTTTTAGAGTATTTAATAAGAAATTATATTGTAAATCTTCTAATGGGATATTTAATTTAAGATTTATAAAACGTAGAATTTTTGTTGTATTCGCTCAATGTTATTAATGTGAACTTTGGAAGAGGGAGACCAAACTACTGGGTTGTATTCAATTATGCTTCTAACTAGAGATATGTATAACAGTTTACAAGATACAGATGAAGATACAGGCTTACAAGATGAAGAATATTTAGTGTTTGTAGTTATGTTACAATGAAATATGAAAATTAAAAAAATTGTGTAAATAAACAATTTAAAATTAATAACTAATTGAAGATAGTTTCATAATATTTGTATTTTTACATTGAATTTCTCTTTAATTGCTTTTAGTAGGTGTTTATTGTTTTCGATTGTTCTGATATTTTCTGGTAGGCTGTTAAAGTATTTTTTCACTAGATATTTGTAATGATGTTGAGCAAAAGTGGTGTTACATTTTTGTGTTGGAAATATATGTTTTTGAGGAGTACGACTTTCAGTTAAAAAGCTGTGATTTTGTTTTTCTTTTACTATTTGAATTATAATATTTTTTCGGACAAGATCATTAAATTATAATACTTTAAATTCTTCAATAATTAGGTGCGTTGGATAATCTCTTGGTTATTTCAATATTATTATTTTAAAATTCCAATTTTCGGTCTTGACGAGAATCTAGTAAGTGGATTTGAAATTTATTCGTAAAACTATTTATTCTGTGTACGTCAGTACACAGAACAAATAATTCGTCTTAAGTTTTTAAAGCAAAAAGTGTATTTTCATAAATTAATTGAAATAACACCATTTATGAACGTCTAGATTAAATTTAAGGCGTTTGTCCCTTTAGGACAAGAGATTCTGGGTTCGATTCTTAGTTGCAACCGTTCCTTTTTTTTGTTTTTCAAATAAAATATTATCATTTTAAATTTTTTTATGCTCGACCGTACCGGGAAAGTGAAAAGAAGAAGAAAATTTTATTTCTGAAAACTCTGAAGCAGTGAGCATTTCAAATGAAAATTGAGGGTACGCCACATTCTCTAACCTTTTTTCATCACTAATTACGACATGAATTTTCAGAAAATTCTTCAAAAATATTGTGCAATATTTAATGAATGCTTTATTTTGTAATACGAATTTAGACGGTTATGTTTTTAAATTCACGGCCGTTTTGAAGATACGAATTTTACCTAGACTGTGGATTATCAGTCTTGTTATTCAGCAGTCCATAATGGAGTTCTAATTTACGATTGACATCTAGATAAAATTGACCTTATCAAAGTATACAAAAATAAACACAAAAACTCCGACGGTAAGCACAAGCTTTGGGCAAAGATACATGCTGCCGCATTTCGAGGAAAACAACTCTCGTGTTCCAAGTAAGCTTTAAAAATGAGTTGCACGCCATTTGCTGCAAAATTTTTAGGAAAATCTTTAGCTTGTTCCGTGCGTAACCATTGTTTAAGAAGCTACAAGCCAAAAATTTGTATATTATTGGTATACCTTATATTGTAGGTAACAGGCATTAAAATCGCTTGACAAAAGCAGTCTAGAAACGTTCGATTTCAAGCATAAAACTGTTTTTTATTTATTTTGTAAATAATTTTATAAGAAAGCACAAAAGTTAATGAAGTGAAACTGTCACAGATAATCTTAGCTATAATAATATATTTTTTAAGTTGTTTCCTTTACACGTTCATACATTTCTATTGAAAAAATGTTTTTTTTTTTAGTAGCTTACATTTATATTTTTTATTGAGTAATTTATTTTTTTATTTGTATTCTACTCAAGCAAAACGGTAGGAAAACTTTCAATTTATCTAAAGCATATTTTTTGGTATTCATAATGTAAAACAATTCGTTATAAAGATTAATCAAAATAGTGTTTTAGCATTAAGCTTTTGAATTCTTATACGCAATAATTCTCAAGTTTAAACCT
Source organism: Hesperophylax magnus (assembly GCA_026573805.1). NCBI lineage: Eukaryota > Metazoa > Arthropoda > Insecta > Trichoptera > Limnephilidae > Hesperophylax > Hesperophylax magnus. The sequence goes on along the minus strand of JAIUSX010000005.1, from coordinate 8,287,338 downwards.
GTCTTGCGTTCCGAACGTAACTTAAAATTCGGTAAACTAAGATTCGTTTATTGAAGCAATTCTAGGGAAACCATTCTCGCGTTCCGAAAGCTATAGTAACTTTCTAGTTGCAGACTCTTTGTGAACATGACTTTGGGTTACTCATTAATCGTTTTTTTTATTCGAAGAATATTTGTCAGAATACCCATTTCCCTGATAATCTATGTGCGGACATTTAATTTTAAATCCTCAGTCCAAATTTATAGCTGAAATTTTTACCTGAAAATTTGAATATAGTTTTTTTAACAGTGTACCATTGTTTTATAAACCCCACGGCCAAATGTATTAATGACACCGGCTGCAGCCAAGGTCATAGAAACAGCCGGTGACTGGATGGGTGACCGCCAATTCTCCGTTGTTTTGATAGGAGTCGAGTACGCTTAAAAAAAATCACTTAATTTTTCAAAGTCGCATTTCTCGAGGTCGAACATTCTTAGAAATCGAAAATAAAACAGAATTTTGTTCTATTTAATATTACAAGTATTATGTAAAACGATCAGATTCAAGTTGAATATAATATAGTAGGTAGTCGTGCAGAAGCATTCCTTGCATACAGCATGTTATTTCACTTCAGAAAAGTAAAGTCTAGTGAATTTGTAAACAAATCATTTCTAGTAAAAGTTCGTAAGTGAAATATATATATTATATGATAATATACATATTTTCAAATGTATTTTTAAACTTTACTTTGACTGGGGATTGAACCTTCCTACCTATAAATTGGGGTCGACAACTGTACCAATCTCGCCAATTACCGATCGGGTAGGACTGACATTGTAATGACTTCCGCGTGTGTGTACGTGATTGCCAATAAACACCATATTATTGATAGAATGCATTATCACCAACACTTTAAAGGCAATCAAACTTTAAAGGTGACCAAACTTTAAAGGCAATCAAACTTTAAAGGCAACCAAACTTTAAAGGCGATCAAACTTTAAAGGCGATCAAGCTTTAAAGGCAATCAAGCTTTAAAGGCGGTCAAACTTTAAAGGCCATCTAACTTTAAAGGCGATCAAACTTTAAAGGCGATCAAGCTTGAAAGGCCATCAAACTTTAAAGGCAACCAAACTTTAAAGGCGATCAAACTTTAAAGGCAACCAAACTTTAAAGGCAATCAAACTTTATAGGCAATCAAACTTTAAAGGCGATTAATTTACAATTCAAAAACGCATAATCGTGCATTATTCCTAAGACGCATTATTTTAAACTCTTTATTCCCATTGAAAGATTAAACATAACTATTTGTTGAAATAATTACATTTATTAAAACTCACAGATCGAAGAATTATATCCGATTTAATATTTATGTTCAAAATTGAATAGATTACATGAAAATAGTAATAGATACGAAGATGTCACGGATCTATTCAACTGCACGGAAATTAGGTACAAAAAGGCTACAATATCACATCTTTTCAATCAATATTAATTTAACCTAAGTCTACGTATGAGATTTGTATATATTTTATTATTTCTGATGTCATCGTATGTGATTCATTGTTCAACTCTTTCACATACGCATTATTGTTTCCACATATATAAAATAGGTAATGCTTGATAATACCTCAGAAAATTATTGCAAATTTTCCGTATTAATTTTTTATTTTTTTGAAATTATTCTACGTTAATTAGGATTAAAATTGGACGTCAGAGGGTATTTTTTAAATAGTAAGTTAAAATCAACATAGCACAAAAGTAAGACAAATAACTGTTTCATGTCAAAAATGCACATTTACAATGTAGTGATAATCTCTAAGGTTTGAATCCAATAACATTTTATAAAGATCTTTAAAAATTCGCCACACTAGTCGATAACATGTCCGTCACTACCAGTGTTAATTTGAATGAACATTGAAATTTATTTACGATATTCTGGCAAATGACTGTGAACAGTGAATTGAACTGATGTTATTATTATATAACACATCTTTATGCGTTAAAATATTTGTAATTCGAGTAGAAAATATTGATATCTCACCTCAAATGAAGTAATCAATGACGGCAGTAATTCGATGAAGCGCACAAGCATCAGATGTCAAAATATTTATCGTTTTTTGTGGCGGGAATAAGGATTTCAACCGAGCGGAAAAATAGACGCCACAGAAAAGATTACAAGCTATAAGAAAACAAAAACTTGGCTTTTCTAAATCGCTGCCGTTACGGTAAAAAAAAATCACAAAGTTCGTGTTAATTTGAATTAACACTGGAGCTGAAAGGGTTAACTAATCAACTAACCAGCACACCGTTTCCCCGCAGGGGTTGGCTGAGAAGACGAACCCCAAAACAAGTATGTCTTGGCACACATTATTTGCCCTATTCACATTCATACATCGTCTTATACAAACTATTCTATTTTTCTGACTCTTGAAATGGTCCGACTCTATTCTCTGAGTCACTTGAACATTCTTCGTTCATTCGCTCTACATGCCCAAACCATCTGAGCGTCCCTTTCTTAATCTTACTCATTACGCTTACATCAGTCTTGCATTCTTTGCGGATCTCCACATTACAGTCCATCAGCTGCGTAGTTCTGTTTTTTCTGCATATATACCTACTGCACATAGAATGACACATCCTAGGTAGGGGAGGGAGATGAGGAAGGCGAAGGGGTACTTGCGTCAGAGGATTTGATAAACAACTTAGTCCAGTCGCTTGAAGACAGGAATAGGTCGGACAAACCCACAGACAAATTTGAAATAGTATTTGTTGAAATCTCGTAAATTTGTAATTTAAGCATCCGACAAATGATATTGTTTCTGTGTTAATCATCAGCTTTGCGATGCTGAAAAAGCGATGGTGAATACTCTCAGTATCGCCCCGAGTAACTATTTCTATACAAGCGTAAAAAAAAAGTCAATTTTCAGTTAATGACGCAATTTCGTTACTATTCATTCATTTTCTGATAATCACAGTTTATATTGCATCAGACTGTACATATGTAGTAGGTATATTTATATAATCAGTTTGTACAAATGTACTAGGTATACATTGCATCAGTTTGTACATATGTAGTAGGTATATATTGGATCAGTTTATACATATGTAGTAGGTATACAGAAAATATAAAAACAATTATGCATTCTCTTCTTGTGATTTCTCTAAATAGTATAAAACAAAGTCGCTATCCGCATCTGTCTGTTTGTGCGCTTAGTTCTTATAAACTACGCAACAGATTGATAGGATTTTCACCATCATTTAGAAAAATAATTCAGGAAGGTTTATATGTATAATAAAAGTATATTATATTTATAGAAAGTAGAGAAAAATCTATGTTTTGTAATCAAGTCGTAAAAACAATATTTTCGGGCGCTTACATTGCATTGCTAACGCTGGCTTAAACCTTATGATATATCAAAATAATGTACTACAAAATTGTATATTTTTGAAAGGCCTCAAACCCCAAACCATTAATAACTCCCCGAACAACGCTGGGGTCACATCAGCTAGCTACAAATAAGACATTCAAAAATGAAATATTAAAGAAAATTATATCAAACCAAATATCGTCCATGACAAATAAGAAATAAAACATAGAGATTATTCTGGTGTCCACTTTTAATTTCATGTTATTGTAAAATAGTCTGTTTAGGCAAGAATTTAGTGTAAAGAAGAGCGTGTGGAGCGAGCAGGTACATTAAATTGAACCTTATTTAGCAACTCTGGGCATTGAATATTATTGCTAACTAATTTACTCAGCAATGTATCTATGAGATACCTTCGTACACTCAATGAATCAATTTAAAATACAAAACTGCAAAATTTTTAAATCTTACACAATAATAATTTTGTTCTACTCCTGTTTCGATACAGAAAAAATCTAATTTAATTGCTTTTGAATGTAATTTTATTTTATTTATTAAGTAATTTAATTTAACAACAAGAAATAAAAAAATAAAGTGGTTACGGTATCAACCGGGAATCGAATCCAGGGCCTCTATCTTACCGGGACAAAGCCTCTAACCGCTCAGCCATTGAGACCTAATTGTTTTACGTCATTACTGTCAATCTCATATATATCAAATTCAGAACTAAAAATATTATCTTCAACTAATTTTTCATCATATTTTTGGCTACTATCTTTTCGATTGATTAAAAAATTCTAAAAAAAAAATTTGGATCGTGTCTCGGATCAATATAACCGATTTTAATTGTTAAATTTTGATATAAGTGTCAGTTTTTTGTTCACTACAGCTAATTGCACTTAATAATTTTATTATTATGGGTAAGTGATTTTTAAGATGTCTCGCTGTAGAAATAGGAAAATCGAATTGCTTCAGCCGTTGTAGGTGACCAACCGGGAACTTTCACATCTCCTTTTTCCATGCTCCTTTCAACCTCTCAATATACTCAATTGGGGATGCGATAGTCCCGCTGGTCCCCGACGGTTGGAGCAGTTGAATTGATGTACGTTAAACACAGAAAACATTTTATTCAACCTTTTTTTGAATCACAGAAAATTGTTTTGGCATCAGCGTGCATAAGTTACTCACGCAAATAAAAAAAACAAACGATCGTAGAAGAGTCATTCAACTATTCTATTTTTTTTAATTAAAAGACACGTGTGTCGATTAATTTATCTATTTTACTGATTTGTATCAATAACAGAAGATCCGTGAAAAATCATGGAAAGTTATTGTAAGATTTGTGAATCTGAAAGAATTTATAAAAACAAAAACTTTCCATTAAGTTCAATGAACTTTTCATTTTGAAAATTGGAACTACTTATAATATGAGACAAGCAAGAATTTAGGTACCAAAACTATTTCAATTTATTTTTTATTCGAAATGTGTATTCGTTTTGTTTAAATGCTTGACAAATGCTTAGATAATAATAATAATATATTTATTTAAGAAATTTGCAACTGTAACTAAGAATACATCATAAAAAATAGATAAAGTTGAGGTTTCTCATAATCTGCCTCACTAAGCTAGCGGCTAGCCTGTGTTGAGGCGGTCATTTTGAAAGACAATTTAAATACATATGAATATACCTACGCTTATATTACAATATAATCGCTCAATATTTTTGTTGAATCAATAGTTCATCCAAATTATAATGTTATTTTTGTAATTTGTTTGAGTACCACATTTTGTTAATGTTCTCTAGAAGAATATTGTATAATCTTGTGGCTATGTACCTAAAAAAATTTTGACCGAAATTAGTATGCATTACAGGAATTCAGAGTAAATCTTTGTTACTATTTCGAGGATAGCGAGTATTTAAACATTTTGTGTAGTATTTATATATGTTTGTATATATCTGCCGAACGTCAAACACATTAATAATATTAAACATTAAGTTCGATTCTGTAAATAGAGGTAGCCTAATGATTATTAAATTTTTACGGGTATGCGCTAGTCAATAGTTCTAAAACATAATAACGATCAGTGTGATTTGTGGGGACTTTTAAAAATCCATTCAGTAATCTGAAAGTTAGTGGTCTATTTACGAAACCAAATTTTGAAAACTTTATTCTGTTTGGGACACGAGCCAAAATGTGAATCACGTTTCTTTCTACGAGAGAGCTTAACCTAAATGCAATACATTGGCACAGAATGCTTCATTTAAGCTGTTTAAAAACATAACAAATATGATAATATTAAAGATATTCGCTGACTTATATTTAGTTATTCAAATACAAAATTGTGATCATTTGGCCAAATTTTCTAAAAACACAACTGTCAGCTGATCACAGTTTGATATAAAACTGTAACAGACCGAGAATCGACTTGAAACGGGGACTTTTCAATGCCAAAAAACAAAATGTTGCTAAATTGCTTTACAGTGTTATGATTAAGAATAACAAATTATTTTAAGCAACAATTATTCGCCTGAAATACCCAAACAAGTTGAAAATATCTTCTGAGTAAAAATAAATGCCGCCAACTTGAATTAAACCAACTGCCTTCTGATTGATGGTCAGCTGCTATAAACCACTAAGCTAAGTCAGCTTATTCCAAACCCACCAAATAATTCAATATAACTCATATTTAACAATTATTGCTTGTGACATTTTTACACCTGTAAACAACCAACTTTATTTTTGTAGGAAAGGTTCAGTTAGTGCTGAATTCCCCACTAGATGGCGTCGAGACAAATTATGTCTAGATTTATTGGTGGAATATTTTGATTTTTCAAATATAATTTTTAATGAAAAACTAATGTTTATAAGACAAGGTTTTTTTATGCATAGCGCAAATTCTTCGGGATCTCCTGTGTGGAGCCAATGTAAAAAAAAACATTCTAAGTCCATCCCGCCCTCCTATCCTCTTCCACTCATTCTTTCACTTCTTCTTCCTTCACCTTTGACAATTTTTGGCGTCGTGATTTCATGACTAAGGAATTTTGGTCTATAATAAAATGTAGATTTTTAACAAATATAATTTTTGTTTCCAGGGGTCCAGAGCGAGGTATGCAGTGCCAGGAAGGAAGCAGAAATGGTCCGTCAGAAGCTGAAGCACGTGGAAGGAGATCTGTCAGCCACACGTGAGCGGAACTGTGATCTTCTGGAACAGTTTGAGGCTCGCGCTGGTAACAAACAAACCCTTCTACTTACTCCATTTCTCTTTTGCCTTTTAAAGATAGTTATCATGTTGACGTCTACTCAGTCAATTATTTATTTATATAAACAAATGTAATGTTATAACTTTTTAAACAAAAGATATCCACTTTAAGTGTGTTTACTATTTAAACCATTTATCATTGCAACACGTCGAAAAAATCATAGATCTTGGAATTTTTTCCAAATTATAAAATGTTATGAGCAAATTGGTTTTATTTTACGCATTGCAAAGCCTTTTTACATACTGCACACACTTTTGATATGTATTATGACATGTTTTCATACTAATGTTATGTAGGTACGAATTCTAGCTTTTCATCAAATATAACTCCGATGTCTCTAATTTTGTATAATATCTCCATGGTGTGTGGTCAAATTATATCTAATTATACAATTCATTTCAATTTGATTGAATCATTAATATGAGTAATTTCGTCATCAGCACAGAGTATTAGCTTAGCATCGTTGAAGCAGGATGATATTACGTTAATAAAGAGTACGAATAGTACATGACCTAAATGGGTACCTTTCGGTATGCCACTAGAGGCATGAAGAGTATGAAGATGCAAAGAATAGCAGGGCTCCATTGGCTTAGTTAAGCCGGTCTTAGATAATGTATTTCCAAAACTAAGAATTATATATATATTACTGACGAAAGACATTATTTCATTTCCCAGATGAGATTCGCCAAGCAGAAAGAAGAGCAGACGAACTGGCCGAGGAGGTGGTGAGACTGCAGAAGAAGTTGGACATCCTGCTGCCAGAGAGAGATCAGCTTAAAGAGCTGGCAGCCACCCTGAGGAAGGAGAGAGACCATGAGAAGAAGATCAATGAAGAGGTAAGATCAGCTAAGATACAAAGATCCGGTTGTTACAGAAGTAAAATCAATGAGTAGAATATTACTTATCCATAATAGAAATGGTAAAATCATATTGCATGACCGTGTAAATAATGTTGAGATCCGAAAGTAATGCAAAGCGATGATGCCAGGATGATTTGGAGATGTATAGCAAATGAAAGAAAGAATGAGCAGAATAAATGACGCTAATTTGAATGGTAGAAGAAGTTGAGGATTCCCGAGAAAAACACGTCAAGATTTAGAGAATCAAACAGAAGGTTATGTATTCCTATATGATCTACGTGTAAACAACTTTTGGGAGAAATTTTGATGTGTGTATTTGAACGCGGAATAAACAAAAGGTAGAGTGGTCATCGAATACCTACAAATGATACCTACGTGGCTTTTATTTTATACCCTACTTTGAAAACATCAAGTTTTTTTCTTATTTTGTGTCAACCTTGTCGGTAGGTAATCCCTAAGACCGTGATGATAGGCTACAGAAAGAGCTATGAAAAGAGAAGCTATGTTGAGTGAACGAGCATTGTTTAACGTTTTCATTTTAATCGCAGGGCGTGAACATATTAATCTCTACGAAATTGGAATTTAAACGCTTTAATTTCCATCTACGCCGACTTACATAGTTGTTTCTTGCGGTAATCAAATCGAAACAAAGTGTTCTTTAAATAACTGATTGAGTGTTGCAAAGTTCTGTTTGAACTCTAATTGCTCAATATTTAGTATGTGACAGAATCCCATATATATATATACACCTACACATATAGATGATCCAGAAGTTTCAATTGTACCTATTATATCGAGCATTAAAGACCATTGGAGAAAAATAATTGCTCCAACAATCTTAGATCCGATGGATTCCCATGCTTCTCTGCTTTAATTACTTACCTATTGCATAATGTTATTATATTTTCCTTATAATTAGTGTAACTCGCTCACCAAGCACAAGAACCAGTTTCTTCTTTGGTGAGATTGCGATTATAAATATTTTTTACACCACTGTACCCACTTATATCTTTATTAAATTAAATTAAATAAAATAAAACTCGACCACTTTGCATTTCATCCGACTCTAAATGTGTTTGCGCCGTGTATGATTGTACATTTTCATTTTCATGTGTTCAATGTTGTTATTCAAATCAGAATAACAACATTACGCGAAGTCTACTGCGCACAGAACTACTAGTCTATGCACATGAAGAATGAGTCTGATCAGTAAAACTTTACCCAAAATCTAGCATACTTATGTTGTTGTTTGTTTGTTCCAGTACGCAGCCCGCCGGCAGACCGACAGCGCCGAGCGAGAGCGCAGCTGGCGTGCTGAGTTCGAGCGGCTGCGGTCCCAGGGCGCCGAACGCGAGGAATTGCTGCTGGCGGACTGCGAGTGGAAGCTTCGAGACGTGCAGCGCGCCGCCGCTGAGCGATGCCGCAAGGCCGAGGGCAAACTGCAGGAGATGCAGCTAGCCACGGATAAGCGGTGCGAGGTGGCGGATAAACAGGTCGTCGAGGTAAGAAAGCCCATTTTAACGTCCATAAATGGAGCGCTTTTGTTGTGGTCGAATATTTAAATACATCTCGTGGCCCAAGGGTTGTGGCACCAAGTGGCGTGTATATTTTAAAACTATACTATTGTTCGTGCGCTTACCTTAGAGCCATGAAATTGCGACCAAAGAATCAGTTATGACTGGAAAAAGTTACACGAGTTATTCGTACGTCGTCGTGTAGATCTTGAGGTACTTTAAAAAGTATGCTGAGCATGCGTAGGGACGAATGGAATACAGTTACCTTTCATATAATCATATGAAAGGTAACTGTATGAATATATAAAATATATAATTGTATTTTCAATCTTTCATATTTTAATACTACAAATCAACAAATGCAATTAAGAACTTTAAATTCTTTAACGCAAACATAGATAAAGTCGCTTATCGGTGGTTTCGTACTGTAATTACTGCTTTACACGAAACTTAAAACGTATTTAATTAGACAGAGGTTTTATAAAATTTACTGTAAAAAAAAAATTATTTATAATAATGATTAAAAGATTTGCGAACCTTGACAAATATTTTTTTTGTGCTAAATATTTTTTCAGAGAATTCGTTTATTGTAAATGAAAATATAAAGAATGGTGATCTCTTTCTAACACTGTTTAAATCATATGTCTCACCGTTATACAAAATGAAATAGCATGACTTTTATTATTCTGTGTCAGGCCGGGATAAAAGATCCAAAAAGTCCTTAGGGGTTAGTTGAAAAATTCACTGTTGAATATTACTGAATTTATTAAGATTACTGTACGTAAGACTAAATACATTTAAAGTTAAAACGCGCGTAAGAATGCGCTTTTGCAGGGCCCGTGTTTCAGAGGATTGCCCAGAGGGGAAGCTCCTTACACGTCTTATATTTATATTTAGTATTCTTAATAACATGTATTATGTTTGGATTATATGCATCCTATTGTAGCTCCGGGCGGAGATGGCTACCCTTCGCGCCACCTCACTGGAACAACAGAGAGCTCTCCGCCAACAAGCGCTGCAGTCCAGCTCGCTGGAGGCCGCTAAAGAGACCTTAGAGCAGGAGGCCCGGCGGCTGAGGAACATGCTGGTCATGGAGAAGGACGCAATGCAAACAGTAAAGCAGCAACATGCTAAGGTAATTTCACAAAATATTATTCATAATAACGCGGGTTGAAATCCCGGCATGCGTAAGTAAATTTTATTTTTATTAATTTGTGTTATATCACAGTGTATCAATTTATAACCATATTCAATCCTTGATATATCAGGATTAATAAGTCCAGCTCAGGTTTATAAAATATATTTATTACTGAACACTTTATACTATGTGTTAACTGAATGAACGACACACACTCGGTAATCCATGCAACGTAACTCACCCACATAACACAAGGGCAAAATCGCAGAATCAACTTCAAGTGCCAAAAATTAATTCAACCTTTGCCAAAAAGCACGAATCCTTCCTAGCACCTTTCATCTTCAACACCTTCCTAAAAAAAACCACTTACTGCAACACTCATAAACACCCAAACAGTTTACTTAAACATTTCAACACATGGTTACTACACAAAAAGGGCATGCATCAGCAAGTTACTAGCAATCCCTTCTTAGTCTAATTCTCATTCCTTTCTTAGTCTAATTCTCATTCATTTTGATAATGTAAATACATGTGTTATTTACATTTATAGTGATTTACTCTTTCTTATTAAAACTGCTTATGTTTTACGCATGCCTAGTTTATCAATACCTAATACTGTTGTTTAAACTATTTTTTGATATGTTATTATTATTTATTTATTTTTTAACGGACATCGTCCAAATTACAAAATAATAACAGGAATAAAGTAAAATGAAAAATATATGAGTAGACAAAGGTACATGAAAGCAAAGACATATGGTAGATATAATATTAGAAAATAAAGTGACAAGTCGAATCAAGTCAAGAATACGCCGTGGGTCAGGACCACAGGACACTTAATATTCCGTCACTTGTTTAGTGACTGGCAAAAATCATTTAGACTTATTCCAAAAAAGTTAAGGTTTTGACTTGAGTTGACCAGTCTACACATTCTGGACAATGGTGAATAATATCCATAATTTGTCGAATGATGGTTGAGGAAGAGTAGTTCATTATTTCTGAGTCTTTGCGAGGGGATATAGAAGGGAATGAGTTGCAGTAGCGTAGGTGAATCAATAATACCATTTATAATTTTGAAGAAGCAAATGAGGTCATTTCTTTCCCGACGGACTTCCAAAGGAGAAAGGTTTAAAGTTCGTTCAATTTCATCATATGAGTATTTGCCTTTTTCTAAACCTAGCCTCCTAGCAATCCCTCTTAAGAACCGATGTTGAACAGATTCAATGCGTCGAATGTGGACAGCATAAAAAGGAGACCAAATAACACAAGCATATTCAAGATGGGGGCGAACCAAGGAGCAGTAAAGAGTTCTAAGGGTATTTACGTTTTTGAAGTCCGAAGTGATTCTAGTGATGAAACCAAGTAGTTTGAGCGATTTATTAACGATTGCAGTTATGTGATCACGAAAAGAAAGCTTGCTATCAAGAGAAACACCAAGGTATTTAATAGATGTAACAGTTGTTAAGTAAATATTATTAAGTTTGTATTCGAAGACAATCGGTTTTTTTGATCTATAAAAGGACATAATTTTGCATTTATCGACATTTAGTTTCAAGCAATTAATTTTACACCAATCATTGAAAGAGTCGATATTCGATTGGAAAAGAAGGCAGTCATCGTGATTTTTTATTATCTTTAGAATCTTATTGTCGTCCGCAAAAAGCCAAAAGCGTGTATGAGAAAAAATACTAATAATGTCGTTTATAAACAAGTTAAAAAGAAGCGGTGCTAGATGTGCTCCTTGAGGTACGCCGGACGTTACTTCAATAATAGTAGACACAAAGTTGTTTAATTTAACTCTTTGTTTTCTATTGCTTAAATAAGAATTAAAGAATGATAGCAAGATGAGATTAATATTAATATCAATATTATGAGATTTAGACGCTACCATTTATGTAAATTTAAAGTTCCTACGAAATTCCTGTTTTTATGTAACTATATATGGAATGCTCCATGTATATATTGATATATATATATATATATATATATATATATATATATATATATATATTTGTATAAATGTATGTGTATGTGTAAGCATATATATGTACCCGCCTCAGAACAGAAATCTTCTAGTGAGGCGGTTTACTTTCATGTTTGTAATTTTGATCATGTAATTGCAATAAACGCCCGGGTTGCCGGCAATTAAAAAAAAAAATTTAAAAAATCCAAAAATCGCAATGGCCGTTTACTAAAACTAGTGCGCACACATTCGCGCTCTCATTCTTGCATCCCTGTCTCACTCTTCCAAACTCACACGTACTATATTATGTATGAAATATTATATTATAGATATACAAACGTATTGCCAATAACGTCACAAATTATTTGTTTATTATAAAAGATTCAAGTTTGGTTCAGCCTGATTTATAAAATCTGATAACTTTCAACTTCCAGGAATTAGACGAGAAAGAACTTCGCTTGGTGGCTCGTCTAGCTGATGAAGCCAGAAGAGCAGAACAAGTAGGCCGGCAGCACAGAAGACAAGAGGAGTGCGCACAACACGAGAAACTGCTCAAGGAAACTCACAAAAAGGTACACAATTCAATTGAAATAACATTCATTTTGATAAAATGAAGAACAAAATGATTAAGAATTAGACACTGTCATCAAATAATGCTAATCTGTGCTATTTTGATATAATGACACTTGAAAGGTCCCGCCGCTGATTCTATGTCCGTTTCAGCTATAGAACAAACTGTTTGACCTTTATCTGGCGTTGCTCGGGGTTATGAATGATTTGTAGTAAAGCTTTGAAGTTCTGAATTCTAATTTACTGAGTGTACTAACTGGGTGTAGTTTTAATAGGAAATAATATTATTTTTAAAAATTGAAAAAAAATATTTTTAAGGTATCTGCTTCAATTAATCTTGCCATGTCTTCCTCGGATGTCCTCGACTTCTCCTGTCGTTCACTTTCACCTCATGTTTTCTCATTATGCCCTTTCCTTCGTTCATCACAAACGTCTCGTTTTGACATACAAGTATTGGATTCACTTGATTGTACGATGTCTTCCTCGGGTGTCCTAGACTTTTTCTTACATTAATCTTATGTAGTATCATGTCGTATAGCACATTATAGCGACTCCGTATCACATTACAGTGCCGAGATAATGTGTATTAATGAAACAAACATACATGGTATCATACCAATGTTGCCAACATACATCCAGAAATATGTGTAATATTGTGATCGGCAGAAAATCGTAACAGTATTGTTGTTATGCTTGTCAGCTGATCACAATTTTATTAACAGCTGAAACAAACATAGTCTCGTAATAAAATCTTTTCGTTTTCTCGATAGCTGGAAGAATTAAAAGCCATCCTGAGCAAAAAGGAAGCCCAGTACGCCGCGAATCTGGACAAGGCCGAGGGAAAGGCGGACTGGCAGATCATGGAGATCAGAAGGTCTCTGGACAAGGCGGAACTCAAACATGCTGAGGCCATGGAGAAACTAGAGGAGCAGTATTCTACAGATACAGGTTACTTGATCTTCTTCTTTAATGGTTTCATCATTGCTAAGGATCATGATCCACACTTCAACTTTCCTGATGAAGAAGGCTTCTTTACTCCTCGCAGTCGTAGAGATAGAGCTGCAGACGAATGCGATATATGATCTCTCCGCCTCATCGGTAATCTTCCTCTGCTTTTTCTGCCTTCCACTCTTCAAGCGACCTTGAGTTTCTCCACGTTGAGTTCTCATTTGGTGAGCAACATGCACAAAGTGTTAAAGATAGGATGCATAATATCGCATTTTGCCACAAGCGCTTGATTTAAATGAGTTATTAAATAAATCACCTTATTTTACACAATTACAGCTTCTTCTTAGGGATATTTCATTGCAGTGCATGTGTCACAATGTTCTCAGTCCTCAGCCAAACCTTTCACTCAACATATATAGGGTTGGCATTTGCTACATCATGAGAACGGGTCCCTTGTTGTGTTCAACAGATTGGCTGTGGAATAATTTGCCGACCAATGTGTTTCCTCTCTCCTACAAGACAAAATCGAGACCATGGTTCATTAGTTCCTTTCCTCAAAAAAACCTTTTTAAAAGCGTTTTTCTCGCTCATTGAACTCGCTTTCGATCTGCAAGACACAAAGAAATTGTTGTTCGTTTCAACGTTTCCTTACATTAGAACTGTTCTTCTAGATATATCAAACTTCTGTATCACAATGTTTAACCTTTATGTTATTTCTAGAGCGCCTGACGGAAGAATCAGAGAAGCGCGTCAAGGAACTAGAGAGTGCACTCAGCTCTCAGGCCTGCTCGGCGCGAGCCACCCTAGAGTTGGTCAGGGGACAATTACAAGCAGAGCACGCGGACACCCTACAGAGGATGAAAGAGCAGCATCGCAAAGATATGGGTAACTATCCCTCTTCAAGATATACAAGTTAATAACTAATGAAGAGAAAATTTCTAGACACTGACTCCTGTCTGGGGAGACAGGTCAACGAAACTGATTATCTACAGGGTGCATTTTATGTTCCAGGTCGATTTTGTTTGGCCGCCATTTTGGTTTGGATGACATTTGTCAGTTGGCATTTGACAGTCGTAGAGAGTGGTCGATAACATTTATTATGGAGCATCTAACGCCGCAAGAGCGTGTTGAAATTATTAAAACATTTTATTTAAATAATAATTGTTCAATTGTAAACGCGGAGAAAAATGCGTGACTTACCTAATGAAAAGTGGTGATATCGACTGGCCCCCAAGATCCCCTGATTTGACCCCTTCCGATTTCTTCCGGTGATGGTACTTGAAGGAAAATGTGTACACCAATAAATCAACCACAACGTCGATGTTTAAGGACAACATTCGAAACGAAATTGCTGAAATAATGCAGAAGTCTGTGAAAATGTGTTTAAAAGAGCTTGCTTTTGCACCACGGCCAAACACATCACATTGAAGGACATCATATTCCAAATATATTGTTAAAGACCATATAATCAATCAATAAATTGTAAATCTATAAAATTGTATTTCATTTAAAAGTTATAAAAAAACATCGATCTGGAACGTAAAACGCACCTGTATTTGCATTACATATATTTTTAAAAAATTTAGACGCATGGACAAAGAGAAATTACAACCTGTCTTTGTTGCCTTAGCCAAATCTCGACTTTCTTAATTCTTGCAGTGCTGGAGATCCTGTCTAAAGTCTAATATAGAGCCACTAAGTATTGCTGACAAATGTATTCTTAAGGTTATGTACAAAAAATATGTTTTCCATTCAACCTACTTGGGGATAAGGAACGTAATGTTATGTGTATAAAACAGCTGTATATCACTCAACTACGATTTTTATAAATTTGCAGAAAGAAAACAACACAACTAGAATTGAATCTACACTATTGGATCTTTTATTCAAAGAAATTATTTATTATTTTTATAAGCAATAATTATTAGCCTGAAACACTCATCCACATTGAAAAATCTCCTGATAAAAGATACATAACGCCAACGGGACTTGAACCCGTGTCCTTTCGATTTCCGGTCGACAGCTCTGACCACTGAGCTATGGCGGCATATCTCTTATCCGCGAAATAATTCAATATATACTAGTGTTTCATTCAACAATTACTGCTTATTACATTTTTTCACCTGAAAACAACCAACTTTATTTTATATGAGAAAGGCATTGTAAGTGCTAACTCTCTCACTAGATGGAGTCGAGACAAATTGTCTACATTTTTTGGTGAAGATACTTGAACTTGTCAAATATTAATTAATATTTTTTTGTAAAACTAATGTTTAAGACAAGATTTTTTATGCATAGCACAAAGGGTAACAATTATTTTTATAATACGTGTTGTGTTGCAGAAAAGCAATGGGAGTTGTTCGAGACAGACAAGGAGCAGTGCCTGGAGAGGATGAAGTCAGAATGCATGATGGAGGGAGAAGAAGAAAGAGAGAAGAGAGACAAACAACTCCTGAGAAACATAGATGGTAAGTCTAATTTAATAAATATTTCGGTGAAAAGGGTGAGCTTTCTGACTGAAGTGAAGAGGTTAAAATTTTAACGGGCAAATTAGGTACTCTCTTCCTACTGGAACGGGATTATTAAATAAATGCAAAATTTTAACGATGAACTTGATTAGTATTTTGGGTATAATCGATTTGCAAGTATTACACGTACAATAAATAATTAATACAGTGAAATAATAAACTGTAAAAAAACACTCTATGGGTTCACTAAGGAAACAGGTTACACCTGTATCATTCCTCCCAAAGAAACGTAATGTAGTTCACTTAACCCTTTAACCAAAGGGGTTTTAACGTGTATATTCAACCTCAGGGGTTAGCTGATGTCCGAAGCAGACAATTGATGAAGTGTCTTTTGGATCAGACCTGTCAGAGGTTGATAAAGTAACTTGAAAACATGACTTTTTATCGATCATCACAGCTGTGACATCTCTTCCAGGAATCACACTGTAAGCCAGAACGGCGCGGCGGGGTAAAATATAACTAATAGAATCCTTCACTCTAATTAGTAAGATAAGAAGCGAAGCGTGAATGAGAAAGTATTTGATCTAAAAACTAATCAATATACGCTCGGAAGGGTTTGTTATACTAAGAATTGTGGTTAGAATTCCAGAATTTACATGGCAGTGAAAGGCTATAACCAAACATTTAGTCCAAGAATGCCCGCTTCGTGTATTTATAGGGGCTTTTACAGATTAATAGTAAAAACTATATAGCATTACAAAAAGCAAAATCATTTCACCTGAGTGCACCAATCTAATCAGAGAATATGGAAAAGATAAACTAATTTGTGAAATTAATTTTGCAGATCTCAAACATGAACTAGCCACAAGAGAGGGGGACACCAGTCACCTGCGAGTGGAAGCCAGAAAAGCAAACGACGCGCGCATGTCTGCTGAGAGACGCCTCAGGTCAGAACACCAGAGCACGGTTTTGGCCCTTATACTTATATTCCTCTTTCAGGCCTATCTGAATCTAACTTAGATAAAAAAATTGTTTTAAATAAGTCTAACATAGGACCTTAGGGATATCTGAACCTAATTTAGAACAGGGACCTTGAGTCAGAGCTATTTTTAATTTAGTGATTCAGGCTTATCTAAGTCCATCTTAGATCAAGGCACTTGAATCGCTGATTGAGACCTGTCTTTATCTTAGTCTAACTAAGATAAAGACCCTTTAATTATTTGTCCAGGATTATCTGAGTCTAACTTAGATCGAGGAGATCTGGACCTACTTTAACAGTGATTCAGGCTTATCTAATTCAAACTTAGATTAAGACATTTGAATCGTTGAAAGAGGCGTATCTAAGATTAACTTAGATAAATATCTTTGAATTTTCTAAGCCTTGCTTATATCGAGACCTTTGTGTCATTGATCTTAACTTCTTTTAGTCTGTCTAAATAGGAGATCTTAAATCAAGACTTAGTTTATGTCTGCCTTATTTATTTTCTTTAGATTGTCAACCCATCTCATCAGAAATCATATCGTTTCATCATTACATATTATTGGTCGATGATCGTTTCGCTTTAATCACATCATATCACCACGCTTCATCAGTCGAACGTTTCATTTACTTTCATCAAATTTCATGGCATCGTCATTTCACCATCACAAAATGTCATTTCATAAAAGCATAGTTTAAATTATAACATTTTGGCTTCTCTCGTGATTATAACATATCAACATAACAGTTTATTCCATCAAATAATTTGTTAAATCATTCTAAAATCATTTTGAAACCACTTCTGTGTTTTAGTGTTGCATGTTGCACTGGTTTATTGATGAAGTCTTCCTTCAGTTCGTTGCAATATTTCAGATCTGTATACATGTCGTTATTATTCTTGCCTCTGAAGTGTAGTCATATCCAAGCGAATTTTTCAAATTTTCAAAACTAATTTATTACTTACTTGAACAACAGCGCGATCTTAGTCAGAATATTTTGTAACGCATGATGGGGACAAGCGATGAATATAATGTGAGATATAAGAAAAGGGAAAAAGTTTTAAATGGGTTGCGGGAACCCACGACGCTATTTAAGGATTAAGACCACAGACATCTAAATAGATAGAATAGCCCTTCAGGAAAAGGGGATCAAACCAAGTTGCCGTGAGCGGGGAATAAATGAATCTGACAGTATACAGGCAACTCGCATAGTAATATCACTATTTTGTCCCCAAAAATAAAATCTGCTTGCGAATTACTAGTTAATGGCGCGCAAATTGCTGGCTGCGTAAAAAACTTAACTACAAATCCCAAATAGGATAAACAAAAGTTCGGGCTTGTTTCCGAAATTAAATATTTCGTTGCACTATTTGGTTAGACATTTGTTATAACTGTTTAACCCACCTCACATTTTCAGCGTTACTATGCAACATGATTTAAAGGAGGTTTGGTTAAAAATGAACATTCAGATACAGCATAGAAAAATTCTATAATCAACTTCGCTACAAGCCGTTATTTAGCGAACTTTACTTTCATCACGTTATTTCAAAGTGCGCTCTTCGGCAGTCAACTTACGACTGATGTCATAGTTCATTCAAAACATTCTCAAACCCTTCTGGTGCCAAAAATATGGTCACAAGGTTTGCCTCCAGCTCGTGATGAAATGATATCCAGCTTTCGTGTTAGGGCAAGTCTATCGAATGGTATGTCTGCGGTTATGACCTTTCTACTCCTTGGCCTTACACAACCAATGAAATTGATTTCGTTTTGAAGACGGCCTCAAAATTACGGACTCATTTCTATGAGTTTGTTTGCACAAACGGGATTGTTGGAAGATGATTAGCATGAATTGAATATATCAGATCAGCATGCAATAGATAGAAAAAATCTTTAAATTGCTGAAGATACTGAATAAGACATAATTCGTCTAGCTGGCCCCTGGCTGCTGGCATGGGCCTCCTGGGCGTGGGGGCATGGGCGGCCAGTGGAGCCCCCGCCCCAGCCCTACTGCTGGCCCTGGCCCTACTTGTGCTGCTCCTCTGGCCTGATAGTCGCCACCTGGCTGAGGATAGGCCTCTCATGGCTATCATGCCGCATAAGACATACATGCATTAGGAACAATCAGCCAACTTTCTTTAGAAATTAGTTTACCTAGCACTGAAAAGATAAACGGATGTTTAGCAATATTAAAACTCAGCTAATACTGCATCTTATGTAGACGAAGTCAATGTGAATGCGTTTGCGACGCGATCTGAAGAAATATAAAGCAAAGCGACAAAACTATCATACTTGCCCATCGCCCGCTGTCTCAAATTTCAATAACTTATTTCCGTTAAAGATGGTACGAAATTAATTTAAAAAAATGTATTACGTCAAAACGTATTATACCTTTTAAAATATCTAGTTTAATACAGGGTTTTCCAAAAAGAGGTGTTATTTTGAATAGCCCGCTATTTCGGTAGATGTTACTTTTAAAGCTGTCATTTTTTGACATTTGACAAGTAGAAACTACGTCATTAATAAAAATGGAACGATACACGCTTCAACAATGTATTGAAATTATTAAAATTCACTTGAGTGAATCAAATGCAAATCATCTTGAGTGATGAGGCCCATTTCCACCCCGGTGGCTTCGTCAACAAGCAAAATTGTCGCATCTATGGCTCGGAAAACCCAAGAGTTATTGTTGAAAAGCCTCTCTCTCCTCAACATGTGACTTTTTGGTGCGGTTTATAGTCCGGCATAGTCATTGAACCTTACTTTTTCGAAAATGAGGCTGGAGCAACAGTTACGGTGAATGGATTGCGCTATCGAGATTAATGATTTTTAATGGCCGGAATTGGATGGTATTGATCTGGACAACGTTTACTTTCAACAAGACGGCGCTACGTGCCACACAAGCAACGAAACCATTGATCTTTTACGATTGAATATCAAAATAACACCTCTTATTGGAAAACCCACCCAAGAGGTGATAAATTGTCCATTGGCCGCCGCGTTCACTTCTGAATGAATTGATCACACCGAACCAAAGAGTATGGATTAGTTCCATGCACCGAACCATACCGCACCGCGTGTCACGTAGGACATTTCCAAGTGTAGCTGACCAATGGATATATTACACATCGACTTCGCCTACGTAAGACGCAGCATAATTCTTCGTTTGTTTCACGCAAATTTAAATATAACATTGACATTAAATGGTCAATCAGCGCGCTTTGATTTAGTGACATTTCAAAGATCTCTGTTGAACGCTGATTTCAGATCCATTTCAGCTTTTGGACTATTTTACTATCATGTTGTGATGCTTGTCAGCTTATCACAATTTAATGGAAAGCTAAAATCGACGTTTGACGTGGACCTTTTTAAATTTAAAAAAAATGACACTGATTCACCACATGATGACAATGTTAAATTTGAATATTTGCTCGACACCCAAACCTTATTATTGTTTAGTTAGGTATCTACCTTCATAATGATTTTGTCAGCTTTTCGATTAGGTTAAAAAAAATCGTAATCTTTCTCTGTTGCATGGTTTTTGTGTGATTTAGTAATATTTCGTTTTGGATTCTGATCTTTCCATAGCTGGTGTAGTAGCAAGTAATTTACTGTCTAACTATGTACTTACTCCTGCATTTAAACCTTCATAATATCAGAGCCGTGACAAAAGAGTGAAACCAGTCAGTAGCTCTGGACGCGATATCTAAGGCTGGAAATATGTAGGTAAATGAATGAAGATCTGTAGTGCTACGCGAAGCGTACTAGGCCCTACAGTCCAGCTCGTCAATGCAACGTCGTCGGCCAACCGATGATATGCGTGGCAGTATTTCCAGTCTAAGTCATTAGGATTAGGACGTCTCCAATAAATTATGTTATATTTTGAGGATGATTATTTTGGGGAAAGGAAAAAGAAAAGAAAGAGAAAGGTTGGGAAATTATAAATTAT
Organism: Hesperophylax magnus; assembly: GCA_026573805.1. Lineage (NCBI taxonomy): Eukaryota > Metazoa > Arthropoda > Insecta > Trichoptera > Limnephilidae > Hesperophylax > Hesperophylax magnus. The sequence continues at coordinate 8,266,346 of JAIUSX010000005.1, read as the reverse complement.
TCAAATAAATAAATAGTCGTCCCGGCTTTGTTAGTTTGTATCGCATTTTTAAAGCATTTTGCATGTTTGTTCTTATAACATTTTAACAATACACAAAATCACAATGTCTTAAAATTTTGTAATTTCATCAGCAAAATCAGAATTTTTTCAAAATTTCATCAGCAAAATCAGAATGTTTTCAAAATTTCATCAGCAAAATCAGAATTTTTTTCAAAATTTCATCGCATTACATTTTCACGCACCGCCATCACAATTCCATTATTCGGATTACTATTTAATAATAATTTTTGTTTTATATTTTTTCATATGTTTTATTGGTTGAAATATCTTACATAGGTACATGAAATATTTAAAAGGCAACTATTTCCGCTTTTAGCTCAAAATAACAACTTTGCATAGAATCGAAAAAAAATGTTTGAAAAATAAACATTTCCGTTGTTTGTTTCATTGCATTATTGGTACTAAGAGTTACAATACATAAATATACTGAAATTTAAACATACAAAACTATTTATTCATATTCATATTGCATATGTAAGGGCGCAAATAAATAATTCTTCATATTTCAAAGCATAACTTGCAAAAAATGTATTTTCATAAATTAATTGAATTAACGCCGAATATGAACGCATAGATTATAACGTACGTTACGTTTACCCTTAGGTTATAGTTTCCTAAGAAAGCGGCGCTGTTGTTTAGCGGCAGATGACCTCACTAAAACGTTATCTATATGCACTTCTATAAATACAAACTAGATGGCGTTGGTTTCCTAGATAGCGTTGATTGTGAGCGGAACGTCAAATAGCGGTGCCGCCATTTGCGTGGCGGCCGTCATGACAAACAGTTGTGGAAAATTTTTGTATCGTGTAGCGGTGAACTTTTATTTTCATTAACTACACACAGGAGATCCTGACGAAAATAATTTAAATTTAATCTTTGGGGATGCTGTGTGGAGGGTCCTTTTAAGGAGACGAAGAAGAGAACAAGGGTCTTTAAAATAAATTAGTTCATTCGTCCATTCTCCACTGCAGTACGTCACACTAACTTGAAATCTCGTGAAGCTAGAGAGGTCGATCGATAAAGGATTTATCGATAATGTAGATAACTTGTCATTGTTCCCAAGCACGACTGCAGATCGCTTACGTACAAATAACAGGTTGACAACACTTAGTCGTTGTGAACTGTGGTTTGTTTGTTAACTTTTTCGGTCGACTGAATATTACCAATTATACATTAATTAACAAAGATAATGAATCAATTATTTATCCGGTGTAATCCACATAGCAAAGCATTTGTAAAGTATATATTCAGAAAACTGTTTAATACCGTCAAAGTCTGCGGTGACAGGTACTGTCTCTCAAATACTGTAAAATCTCAAATATTATTTGAAAGTTTTCTTTTAAACGCTGATTCTAGGTCTGTGTCAGATTTTGATTAAATTGTGATCAGCTGAAAAGTATAACAAAATTACCAAATTGTCAAAAATGTTCAAAAACTGAAACAGACGTAGAATAGGGATTTAAACAAATGAAGCTGTCGGGTAATTTTATAACGATGTTATATACCCCAACTTAGATCAATCAAATGTCAACTCTTTTTGATGTTTTGAAAGTGTAAACTCATAAAGTGTAGGAAAACTGAGTAACTTTGAAGACAGATTAAGGTCAGTTGGGGGAAGTGCGTCTACAAGGTATGTGCATCTAAAGGGTTTTTTGATAAAACTAAGAGTGTATACATACTATATGTTGGGAAGTAAGAGCTTCATAGATGCACGCATAGATGGCAGTGCATAGAGCTTGAGTGGAAGTCCGCAAGATGGAGCCAGTGGCCAGTAGTCGCCAGGGCCAGTGGTAAGGCTCTCAGAGAAACTTACTGTTTCAGATTCCAATTAGCCAGCTTTTAGTTAGGTCGACTATCGAGTCACCATTATAATACGCGGAGTATTAATAAATCCCCGATTAATCTAAAAGAACCACGTATTTATTAACTCCTTCCAAGACGAGTTGCAAACCTGTTTGTACGAACACAACACTATATGATAAAGCCGTCACCGTTTATTAGTGCTAGGTGATTTTTACTTCCCGAAATAGTAAGACCCTACGCATTTGCTTGTTTTTAATTATATCGAAAACTGGAAAATCTGTCACATAAAGTCCATTTCTCGTTAACATTTTCAATTTAGTCCATAGAAGCTAGAGTAAAGTTGGCCTCTCAGAAGCTGGACGTACTGTACAGGGCCCGCAGATACTTTAATAGTACACAACTGCTGACCCTGTACAAATCGCAAGTGCGCCCTACTGTCGAATTTGGCAGCCATTTCTGGTCCGGAACCCCTAAATACCTGAAAAAAACCCTTGACTCTGTGCAAAAACGGGCGGTCCGTTTTATAGATTCCCCAATCTTAACAAACGGACTGCAATCTTTAGAGCACAGGCGTCAGGTAGGTATGCTGTCCTTGTTCTATCGGTATTACAATGGAAGAGGAACTAGCGTCATTGATCCCTTCGGCACCGGTGCGTAGTCGGGATACACGCCAAACGCGCGCCCAACATTTGTACACGGTTGACATTTGTCACATGAGAACGGGTCGCTTCTACGATTCGTTCTTAAGTTCAACAGCTCGGCTGTGGAACGAACTGCCGGCCTCTGTGTTTCCTCCCTCCTACAACATGGGACTCTTCAAGACCCATGTTCACTCCTTCCTCTCCACAAAAAGACCCTCCACACAGCATCCCCAAAGATGACATAGGCCCTGAGGGAAATTATTATTTTCTTCAGGGCCTCCTGTGCGGAGTTAATATAAAAAATAAAAAATATATATATTTGTTTGACCCTGGTGTATTGGACAGACCTACGGTCGAATTTTCCCTAGCAGGCCTAGAAAATTGATGTTTCCGTGTTGCCTATTTTAATTATTTCTGATGAACGTGTTACTAAAATCTCAAATTTTTCTATATGAATACCTCGGGAAGTTACTAATTCATCGTCTAGAAAATCTAAAAAAATCTGGTGCTTACCGCTAATTTTATACTTCAAAAACGTTTTATAAAATTTTCAAACCATTTTACATGAAATATTTTAATGACAAGATTCTGTTTTTATTAAATATAAATAACTTACATCGGTAGGTATCGGTTTAAAATATATATTGTCGTTACAAATTCGTCGGAAATAATAAAAATGTTAGCCTCGAGCAAACCCGCGTTATTAAAATAATAAAATTTCGTTATAAACCATTTATTTTTCGAAAGCACACTGAATTTATAATTGAATCCAACTCATTAATTTTTATGCCGCACTTTCCCGACTGACCTCACCGTGTTTATACTTAAAATATGTCGATGTTTGATTAAGAATGTTGGTATGTCTTTTGAATTAACTTTAATTAACTTGTGTTTTCTCCCTTTCCCCATGCTTTTGCTGTTGCTGCTCGACTCACCATTGGAAAATGGACCCCCATGGCCTATTTGTTGCTGTCTATGGTGTAATGTGTCAATGGAGAACTCCAAACTCTGGAACATCCGTCGTTTTCCCTCGCAAATGTGACGTTTTCCCTGTTTGGATTGTGAACATGTGTTTAATTATAAACCCTCGCTATTAAATCTAAAAATAAACCAATAATATTAAATAATAATATACATTTACAACATTGCAACATCGAAAAATGATAAAATATTGTGAAACTTGTGCTACGATTGAAAATTGTTATATTGGAACTGTGAACTCGCTCGCTTTCGTTTGTCTATGGAAATCGTGTTACAATGAAAACTTTTTGAAATAAATATTTGATATTCTATTAAACAACAACATCATTACAAACACACAAACAACTTAACACCAACGGAATACTAAACGTTTTTACTGACGAAATCACATGTTGGAACTTTGTAATTGCGAATCTTGTGAATATATGAATGAAATGTTGATGTCTTGAACTGAACACACCACTAAAAATAAACATACATGTTGAAACTTCGAATAAATTAACTGAAATGTTGATTTCTTCGACTGAACACACCATAAACAATAAACGCGCATGTTGGAACTTTGAATAAAATATAAAATAATGTGTGGTTATGTTGTGAATGTTGCGCGCGGCTTGTGTATTGATGTTGGTTGGACTGGACTACTGGACTGTGGACTATTGGATCATTGAACAACCACAGTGAGGCTCAGGCGGCCCTTGTAGTTCGTGAGACGGCCGTGCGAGCCGAAGCCGCCAGACAGGCCGAGGCAGAAAAGAGAGAAGCCAGAGAAACAATTGACCACCTCACCAAGAAGTGCGCCTGCTTATCCAACCTGTGAGTAGTTTACTAAGGGGATATTTCACCATCCTCTTGATAGCTTATACAAAGGATAACGTATAGTTTCGAGTTCACTATTCTGTAGGTATTCGAACCCATGAATTATGGCTATATATAGGATATGTTAGCCGAGTTTTCTACCTATTGCGAGTTATTTGTTTATTTATTAATATACGTTATTCTGTTGATAAGCTATCAAGAGGATGGCGAAATACCTCCTAATAGTTATTACCTCTTACCCCTTTAGTTAATACTGCATATATACTAAAAACATCAACAGATGTTCCCAACACAGGTTGTAATACATGTAATAATGTTCATGCACATTCGGTTGTTGCGTTATTACATCTCTAAACAAGCTTTACAAACATTGAAAACAGAAAATGCCTCAAAAATTCTTTGATTTCTTTCCCAGAATTGAATCTTTGAATTCAATTATCTCATTTTGTAATATTTAATCATTAAAGATAATATTAACTTCGTTAATCAAATGTATTTTTGTAAATGACGTTGTTCGACTTTAAGCCCTTGAAATTTTTACTATTTAACAGTAATTCATTGTAATTTAGGATATAATTAAATCAATCTCCCGCAATTCCAGCTTCGAGGACATGAGAACGCGTTGGAACCAGGCCCCGGGCGAGGCAGCCCAGCTGCGACGCGCCCTGCAAGATGAGAAGGCCCGCGCACAGGCCCTTCGCCGCCAGCTCGACGCGCTCTCACGGTAGGCCCCCACGCTGCCTTGAACCACGACAGTCGCTTACCGTTACGCTACCGCACACATACCCGCTACCCACCGCAAGCAGACTGACCCTGCTGTGCCTCACTGCGCTGTGTGCTTGACCTCATCATGCCTCATCATTATGGTTCATCATACACAATATAATATCGCAACAATGATCTTTTGTACATAAAACTGTATTTACCAGGGGTGGTCGTCGTTGAGATTCCGAGCTTAGTAAACAAATTTAAAAATGACTGCAGGGATCAACGTTTATCTTTTGTACATTAAACAATATTTAGCATGGAGCGGTAAGACATACTGAGAGGTACAAAGTTACGTGTCTTGTGTTTATTAATAGATATATGGGTAAAACTAACTCGACATATCGACAACTAAGCTGAATCGATACGACAAAGCAGTATATGTCGGTATATCAGTATCGCTAGCATTCCCAGCTCTGATTCATATATTGATAATGATATTATTTGGTTTTACGCCCAGTCGGGCTATTACATGGATTTAACAGAATATTGATTAAAACTAAATAAATAATAATGATTTTTTTCCTCCGCTGCTCATCTCGCTAGAAAATTCCTGTGACGAGATGAGCAGCTTAACAATTATATTCAATCAAATATGTAATTCACATAACACATACACAAATGAATCACATCGAATATGGGGCTTCTAAGGTGATTCTTGACAGAAACCACGACATGGGCAATCCAAAATCACCACTCTATGGAATTTTTTACCATCTTCATGAATAGATTCAACGAACCTATAGTTTTTTTTATATATTTTCACGAAGCATATAATAAAGCAACGGAGTTTTATAATAAAAATTCCTTTGTCCAAAGGATATTCTGGTATTCACCGGCTATTACATTAAAGAAGAACCCAATCTAGTGTTGCGCACTTGTTATGATCTTTTGGGAGTATCAATGCTGTTGAAAAATTAACATAGAGCTAGACTTACAGATTGGATCAATGTCAGTTTAAAAATGCCCTAAACATTGACCGATTTAATTTACCGCATTGACAGTTTTTTGTTGTTTTGAAACGTAAAATGGAACTGAGTTTGTTTTGAAAAACTGATTGATGGAAATATTGTAGCGAATGTTTTAGGAAACTCTGTTCATTTAAAATAAGACACAAGAACATCTTAACAAGCTTAACTAGAGAGAAACAGACCACGATAAGCTCGGCAGTTTTAAGCTTTAGGTCGATGTCAATAATTGAGTCTTGCCGATCGTGCTGGGCGTTTCAGTAAAGTTCAACTTAACACCGATAACATTAATAAAAAAAAACCTTTATCGATGTGATTGCGTACACAGTTATTTTACATATAACTTACTTCTCCAATCATTGCTGGTAATATAAGTGTGTTAGAATCACGGAAGTTTTGGCTTGCTAGATTCGAAGCATACAGCATTGATTCAAAGTATATCGCAGAAAAATTTTACTTCAGTTTACACTCAGAAATAAATGAAGGCATAACATTTAAATGGTTTAAGATTTTAAGCTTAAAGCGTTTTTGAGTGGCGAAGCAGTACCCACTTTCAAAGCTTTCATAGACTGACCACCCCTGGTATAAACTATATATATATTATAGGATATTACATGTAAAATAGATCAGAAAACTAATACTTTTTGCTGTCACTTCGCTGTGTGCTTAAGTTACTATCATCCATTTCATGTATCATTCATTGGTAAGCTGGATATCATAAGATGATATCCAGCTCATTTGTACATTTAAACATTATTGTATTATCACAGGAAAGCAATTCTAGTATAATAACAACTATTCACGAGCAAATTCTTCATAATTACTTAATCCATCTCGTATTTTTTATTTTTTTGAATTCCTTTATTTTTCCCAATTTTTACATTAATTACATACAATATTATATAAATCAATACGAATAATGGGAACCCACTAAGGCGCAGCCTGTGCGTGGGTAATATATTTAAGGTATTATATTATTGTACCTAGAAATAAACAAACTGTTGGCATATAAAACAAAAACAAGATTACATTTTGTCTAAGTGGTTTGTATAAAAAGTGTTTACAATAGTGTATAATGAAGATATAATTAATCTTTTTTTCTACATCGTTCTATATTATACCTTCATGAGCAAATATGTAGCTTATTTATTTGTTTTCTGGAAAATTCGGGGACAAATGTTTCTATCTTAAAAATCCAAATGAATCAATTTATCAAAAAAAAAGTTAGGTTTTCTAGGCAGTAAGGCTGTTTAATAAGAATTTTAGAAAACACACTATGTGTATTGAACATATTGTCGTGTTTTACTTGAAAACAATGTAATTTTCTGTTGTTTAATATTCTTGAGTTTTCTGAAAAATTTGGGATTTCTGAAAAATTTCAATGAGACATTGCTTTATTTTACTTTCTCTGTGATATAAACTGAATCGTCAGTATATTTTCCCAAGGTTTCAATAATTTTATCATTCACATACAAATGATAAATAAAATAGGACTTAGAACTGTTCCTTCGGGAATTCCACAATCTGATAGTATGGGTTCGCATCGATTATATTTTTTACGAGTCGTTGATAGAGATAACTCTTAAACCATTCCTAAATTTCATCTTTTATTTTGAAATGGGTCCAATGGTTTAAATAAGATTCTGATTTTCTGAAGATACTAAGATCTATCCCGCTGTTTTTGTTGTTGTTGTTGTTGTTGTCTATCAATAGTAGTGTTGCTTTCCTGTGACATTTTTTACAATATAACACCATATTCAGTAAATACAGATGAAATTTTATCAGAAGACTTAATTTTAGGTTATCTTTTAAATTTATTTTTGTTTTTTTATTGAATTGATTTCTCGTTGGTTCCTTTTATGGAGACCTGCACAGAAAAGTTTGTACGTTTTTTCTATCGTTGACATGAGAAATTCTTACACGTCTTCAGATTTGATTTCACCTTTACTAAAAAGATATTAAAATTTGTTTCGACTTCAAAAAAAGTCGATGCGTGTTTTTTAAAAGTAAGCACAAATATACATAATATTAAAAAGATTTAACTTAATAAAGACATAATGATAGCATTTATAATAGGTATTTAATAAAACGATGTTTAAATAAAGAGCGATAATTATTTTTAATTTATTTAAGCATTTTTTAACTTAAAAAAGTGTGAAAAGTATGTTGTAAAAAACAAATATTAATAGTTGATACTATGTTAAGGTTTTTAACAAATAACTCGTTGCAGGATCATTTTCACAATCAAAATGTTGTATCAACATAACATTATAATTATAATAAAATATTTTTAAAGTTATTTTATCATAATTAAATAACTTTAAAAATATTTTATTATTATTATGTATATCCACAAGAGTGTTTGCTACATGTGAAAAAAAAATATAAATCAAAAATATGTTTTACCTGTTTTTTTTTCTTTTCAAAATAGGTTCCATTAAGGATAATCAACAAGCTTAAATTAAAAATAATTATGGATGAGAATGATTCAAAGGATGTGTGTCAGGACATGTGATATGAGGAGCAGTGTCCTATCTGCCTTTCCTTTTGGAGAAACGGTGTGACGGTGTGTTCATGTGTGTAAATTTCAATCATCAGAAAAACATTAACTAAAAAAAATCATTTCTTATTTGCATCATTTTTTTCTATTAAAATGCTAAGGCTTGCTTTTCTATGTAAAACAATGAACTATTCTGCTTTGAATCATGATGTATAAACTGTTTTTTGTGTGTGCTAACGAAATCATGCTGTATAATGTATAACCAGAATTTTTACTGTAAATATCTTTTTAATTATTATTATAAAACCAAAATCATTTAAGGATGTTATAAATAGGTATACATTATCATTTTTAATTATTCATTTGTTTGTTTTGTAAATTACTTAATTGTGTGTTAATACACTATGCTATTATTAAATTGTTTATGTAAATACTTAATTATCTATCAGTAACTTTGAAAGAACTTCTGTGAATGTTATTTATGTAATAATATGACTATTGTGTTCATAAACTAAATGTTATATTATACTCTTGGCTATGATGTACAAGAAATTACGTTAAAAGATTATCAAAAATAAAAAATATTTTCCATTTTATTTTTTGCCTGTCAACAGTCATTTACCAAAATAACTCATAAATTGAGCACAAATTTTACAAATTCGTAAAGATTACTGTAAAAAATTTTAAGCATCAATTCTCACACACAAATCAACCAATCGTGTATATCACAAACAACATCTGGGCATGTGGGCATGGATTCTGCACAATTTAAAAACAATTCATGGCAATACTCTCACAATAATTATATTAAACCTGTTAAAATAATACTTAAAAGCACTTGCTAAAAGTTGCTTAGCTATCCTAAAATAATTAATCAGCGTACAATCTCAATTCAGTTCTGAAAAGCAACGGAACATTTCTTAATAATTGCACTCATAACATGTAAGTGGTATTCTATATAATTTTACCGCTTAACTTTAAATTTCAGGCCAACACACTTTCACTATGTAAATATATGAGGACTTACATTATTTGCTTAATTTTTTGTTTGAAGTTCATAAATAATGTACACAATATGACGGTGCTTATCAGACAGACTTCAGCGAGCGATTCTTAAGCATTTGCAGTAAAAAATATAATACTTCAATAATTGGTAAAATTAACGAGATGGAGATATTTTGGACGTATTGCTTACCAAACTGATATCTCAAACCAGGAGATCTAGCATTGACGATCAATAAAGCCCTATGTCGTATTTATGATATTATCTAAATTCGTCATTCATGGTCAGTTAGCGATATTTGAGAGCACGATCAACGATTCAAAACAAAATTTCCAACGGCCGATGGACAAATTTTAGCTTATTGAACGGAGTTTAACTACCGAAGCTCTTAGAATTGAAAGAAATCGTATACGCGGCGAGTTGAATCCGTTCAGGCCAATGACGCTACTACATTGGTTCTGACTTGAAGAAATGAAATTTTTCACTTTACAAGTTGTGTATAAAGACCTTATTAAATAATTAATTCCCTTTTTTAGTGCCAATTCATATTTAGGTTAGTATTTCAATTCAACATTGTTCATTTATTAATATTTTTACGTAGCTGTATGACTTTTAACATTTCAGAATGTCAATTCATAGACAATACCTCCAGTGCTGCCAGCGTATATCGATTTATTATTTATTGCATTATCAATATCGGTCTGGCTTTCAATAGCACGACCGTGCTCGGAAAATCCGTACAAAATCATCGGTAGTTACGCCTATCGATCCGATATTGTAAAGTTATCGATTTCACCGTGCTAGACCCCTGGAGAAAATCATAGTCACTGGCAAAGTGTTAGGCTGGAGAAGCTGGTAAAGATCACCGATGCTTTGAAGTGAGGTCTTTAACGTCAGTGTCCTTGGCCCTACGTGCAGTATCGCGAGGAGTAGAGGACCCTGGTTCATCAGGGTTATTGGAGTGAAGGATACGATCCTCTGCAATGACGAAACGATTCTAGAATCGCTGGTTAAAGTCTGCCGAGTGCGTCTTATTGCACAGTGTATAAATAACGTCTTTCCATTTATATTTTCTTTCTTCCAATGTCTGATAGCTCATCCTGTTTTGTGTTGTGGTTCAGCCAATACGTGTCAAAGATTTGGCCGTGTTCCGCCTACTAATCTAATAATTGTATGCTTTTATAATCTCGAACGGCAGACCGTTTGAACCCCAGAAGTTTCGCCTGTAGCGCGACTCCACACCATAGATCTGATAATCGAGAGAAACATACTACTAGTGACATTATATGTAAGTAATCAGCAAACGCTTGCTTCTTTGGCCAGCTTTGGTATCTTTTTCCGTGTCGCATTTGCAGTTCATCAGAAATCATATTGTAGAACATAAAAAATCATGTTGCGCATTTTGTAGAACATCAAAAATCATGTTGCGCATATTGTAGAACATAAAAAATCATGTTGCGCATATTGTAGAACATCAAAAATCATGTTGCGCATATTGTAGAACATAAAAAAACATGTGGCACATTTGTAGAAGACATGAAATAATGTTTTATACATTTCGTAGAATATCAGAAATCGTGTTGCAAAATATAAAACAATCATGATGTGCAAAATATTGTATAACAAAAGAAATCACGTTGTACATATCGTAGAACAAAAGACATCGTGTTGTATATATCGTAGAACAAAAGACATCGTGTTGTATATATCGCAGAACATAATAAAACATGTTTTTACATAACGTAGAATCTAAGAAACAACGTTGTACATATTGCAGAGCAAAATAAATCATATTGTACATATTGTTAATCTAATATATCGTGTTTCCGGTATTAGAAAATATCAGAAATCATGCTATACCAACATATTGTGCAACATATTAAATCGAGTCGTTCATTATTGTAAAACAAATTAAATCGTGGTGTTACTATTGTAGAACATATTAAATCATGTCGTACATATTGTAGAAAATATTTAATTGTGTCGTTCAGATTGTACAACATATTAAACCATTTCGATCATATTGTAAAACATATTAAATTGTGTCGTTAATATTTTAGAACAAATTAAATCATGTAATTCATATAGTATAACATATTAAATCATATCGTACACATTAAATCGTGTCATACATATTGAATCGTGCCATACGTATGGAATCGTGCCGTTCGTTAATTTTGTCGAACATAACCATGTCGTACATATTGTAGAACATATTAAAACGTTTCGTTCATATTGTAAAACATATTAAATCATGTCGTTCATATTGTAGAACATTTAAATCATGTCGTTCATATTGTAAAACATATAAAATCGTGTCGTTCATATTGTAAAACATATTAAATCGTGTCGTTCATATTGTAGAACATAAGAACTCATTTTGTACACGTTGTAAAATGCCAACAATAATTTGTGTACAATCTATTTGTCGTCTGCTTCATTTAATCAATTATTTCCATTTTCTGCATTGTGTTCTATAAAACTGTTTCTTCATTTTATCACTATCGTTATAATAGTACATATTACATTTAATTACTGTAATTATCTTTCAACCAAATCTTTCTGAATTTTTTTGTTTTTTTTTTCGTGCTCGTCTTCCCACTTTAAAATTTACGCAATTCAAGGATTAAAAATTTACATTTATTATTAGTAAATTCACTTTTGGTGGAAATCGATATATTTAGCTAAAGTATTGTATCTCCATTCAACATCTCATCATTTCTAAATCTAAACTCGACTCCAATTTTCCAAATAATTTTAAAATTTGCCAATTTAAGCCCCCGCATAACCAATTTATACCGATTTATAACAAGTCCCTCGTTAACTCTTTGAGTTTTTAAGTTCCAAAAAAGATATATGTTATTTTTGAAGATAATATCTATACATTTGTTATGCCGAAACGTTAATTATTTGAAAGAAAAAAAATCGCTAAGTAAACTCCGAAAATTATTAAAAACACGTTTTGTCCTGTTATTTAATATGTTATAAGCAAGAAAAAATTCACAGTATATCCTTAAATACAACTCAAACATTTGTAGAGAGATTTTTGCCCTTGTTCAAACGAGTCGTGTTTTATTAAGTATTTTATTGTGCCCTGCCTTTCTAGGGTGTCAACTTCTTCTACCATTGACTTTAGCATCACATTTTTATATTCTACCGACACTTATTTTTCTTCGTCAATTCGTTCTAAGTATTCAACAAATCAAAGCGTCCCTTTCTAAATCTTGTCCATTACACGTATAGTGATTTGTTTTTGGAGTATTATGCCGTGTTGTGCTGCCTCCTTCCTTAACCAACGTTTCGGACAGCATTACAGTGACTGATGATGGACATAATACCCCAAAAACAAATCACTATAATACTTTTGGCCGTGAAAATCTCAAATCATTCCATTACACTTACTTCCTTACATCAATCAGTCTTGCATTATCTCCACATTTATAATGCGGGCCGGCAATGTCTTACCACACATACGCCTCAGGGATCTCATTTCCACAGCATTCAATTAACTTTTCGAAAATTCACGTATACTAAATTACTTTTAGAGTTTGTTTTAAGTTTTATGTTGAAATTGGGTTGTTACAAAAAAAGTGTTTTTCAAAAATCTTTCAATCTTTTAAATAAATGTGATTAAAATACTATGTAAATAATTTAATTAAATTTAATATTTTTTTCTTTTCTAATATGTATTTATAACCAATTTTCATTTTTGGAACTCATAGTGTGTTATAAATATGTTTGTAAAAAAATTTAAATTAATTTCATGTGCTCAACGCATGCTTTTTTCGTGTTAAAACAAACAAAAAGTCCTAACTATAAACGGTGTCTGGAAACTCGTTGTATAAGCGGAAAACTGGAGAATCATATAGAGTACCATTTTTTCGATCACATCATTTCGTTTTTTTTTTTGTAATTTCCCATTTTTTCGGCAACTAAGGGGTTTAAAAAACTTTTGGAGTTGGCTAGACTCTTCGACGCATTGTATAAGACAGTTAAAAACCCACTAGCGAAAGATTTTTTCAAATTAAACCTAAAAAAAATCCAACTTCCAAAAAAGAAAACGAAAGATCAAATCAAAAAAAATTGTCAAATGTGATGTAAATTCACAATTTTCCCGCTTGTTCTACGATTTACCAGACACCGTGTACCTATACAAGGTGTCCGGGAGTAAAATGTACTTATACTTATGTAAAAAGACAAACGTCTTTTTTCAAAATTTCAACGTTTTAAGGTAGTTTACAGGTAAAACTGTTGAAATATTTCTATGGACAAATAAATTTTCTTCTATGGAAAAGTTTTTTTAATTTGAAAATAAAAACAATGGAATTAAGATATTTTTTTTACTTCTACCATCATGCTGAATCAGCTCTCGCAGTTTGTGCACTACCCCCGGACACCCTGTATATATAAATTTTGGAAAAGGGTGTTATATTTTTGGCTAAACGTTGCGGCGCAATTTAAGATAAAATAGAAAAAATAAGCGTTTATAAATTGTTACAAGTAAAGGAATTTTTTTAGTCATGGCACACACAGTACCTTCTACGCAATAATTTAAAAATATAATACATTTGTCATTTACAACATTTTTAAAAATTGTAATATTTCTAAAGCACGACAGAAAACCACTGCGCTTTGTGTGAAATTGTAACGTTGTTGTTGAGTATGAACTTGCATTACTTTCGTATGCAATCACATAACTCTGTATCTTTCTTGTAAAGAAAACTTTCATGCATACAGTACACAATGCGTTGGTAACGGGTAGTTGCCGAGTTGTCCAAGGCGTCGGGTTACCATTCTGGTGTCGCTGGTTCTATCCTCCATCATTGCACAAGCAAACATTTACCCTCTACAAATATGATTGTAGGAGGAATCAAACAATCCCAAATTATTTGTATGTTTCTTATCTTCTGTGGATTAATAAAACAATATTAAAATTTACTCTGAAATCATAAGATTTGTAAGTAGGTACTTAAATACCTAATATTTTATGAAACTTTTTAAAATTTCAAATAAGAAATTACACAATTTATCCAAAGAAACGTCACTATCTCAATGACAATGAGATAGTGACGAGAAAGCCAACTAGTCAAAGTGAGACCTGCTTGAATAATAAATTGGATGGAGCAGATTTTAGAAACCGGAAACGGAACGTACAAACTAACATTCCGACATTATTATTATTGTTGTCTTTCGTGTTTTACTAAAAAAATTACCTTTACACTGTGCAGAGAAACGCTTCTAATTGTTAATTAATTACAGCAAAACAACTTCAGCAATAAACACAGTTACATAATCATTTATCAAAGGAGAATGTATGAAACTTGGGACCACTTATGGTAAACTTTTAAATGAAAATACAAAGCGTGGTGTTCTCTCTTTCTAACACTTTTTAAATCATTTTACCTCAGCGTAATATAAAATGAGACAGCATGATTTTTACGAGTCTAAAAGATTCTAGAGTTACTTTTTGTCCTTATTAAACTGTATTTTCAACGTCTATTTTCCATTTTATAACCTTGCTTTCTAGACAATTTAACTCCGAACCAATGACTAAAGAAAATACTCCAAACAGACAGATATCTGAGATAAGCTGTAATCAGGGCCGGACCTATGTGGGCGCTATTGGAGCAGTCCGCTCCGGGCACCGGATTGCAAGGCGCTGATAATACCTAACATCTAACAGTCCCAACACAACGCCCTTGGGATTATTTTTCACAAAAACACAAATATACAAATCATTAGAATATTATTGATTACAGAGATAACCTACCTAGGCGTCTACTGGTTCTGACAAGGAACTAAAATACTTATCGGTTCATGTTATGTATAAGAATATGTTATTTCTACTGAGGGGTGGGCCCAAAAGTTTCAATTCTCCTTTATTTAGTTTTCATACTTATTACAAATATTGTATCACTCGTTATCCTTTTTCACATCCTAGTTATCACGGGGTAAAATTTTCTTGAGTGTTCAAAAGGGTTCGCGACGGTGACAGCGCTCAGGCCGGGATCATGTGGAGGAGAAAGTCTTACGACGCCATGAGCAGAGAGGGAGAGGAGGCCAGCCAAGGTGTCAAGAAAGTTGTCAGCTCGAGTTCCCCGTGTCAGCAAGCCGCCAAACCGGGTCCCACATCTCAGCAAGCTGTCAATGAAGGTTCTACGTCTCAGCAACCCGTAAAACATGTTTCCACATCTCAACAAGCTGTCAAACCAAGTACCACATTTCAACAAGCTGTAAAACATGGTTCCACACCTCAACAAGCTGATAAACAAGGCTTTACACCTCAACAAGCTGTTAAACCAAGTACCACATTTCAACAAGCTATAAAACATGGTTCCATACCTCAACAAGCTGTCAAACCAAGTACCACATTTCAACAAGCTGTAAAACATGGTTCCACACCTCAACAAGCTGATAAACAAGGCTTTACACCTCAACAAGCTGTTAAACCAAGTACCACATTTCAACAAGCTATAAAACATGGTTCCATACCTCAACAAGCTGTCAAACCAAGTACCACATTTCAACAAGCTGTAAAACATGGTTCCACACCTCAACAAGCTGATAAACAAGGCTTTACACATCAACAAGCTGTTAAACCAGGTACCACATTTCAACAAGCTGTAAAACACGGTTCCACACCTCAACAAGGTTCTACACCTCAACAAGCTGTCAAACAAGGTTCTGAATGTCGGCAAAATGTTAAACAAGAAATTACAGAAGTCAAACCACACCTCACAGAAAACAAACAATGTCCTAGTGACAGCAAAACACCTAAAATAGAAACAAAACCACTGCCACCAAAGAATAGATGGCTTAGTCAAACCCTTGCAAAAGTAGAGCCTAAACAAAATGATAAAGATGTCGTTAGCGATAATAATGTGGCTGCTAAATGGCAAAATAAAGTAGATGAATGTCAACAAAAATCTGATGCGTGTCAAATGAAACCCATATGTCAACTAAAACCTAACATCTGGCAAAGACGACTAGATGAAAGTCAAACAAAAGCTAAAACAGTCGATCTTGTCAACAAATCCCCTATTTCCAATGTTGAAAATGTTAATATTGATGAAAATAAGGAAGTTGAATGTAAGAGCGGTTCTTTGAATGATTTCTGGAGTAAGATGGGCAGGAAAAAGGTTACAAAGATCCCTAAAAGGGTCGTCAGTCCTCCCAAAGAACCAGTGGATCTACCTCAGGTCACAGTCCCAGTTAGAATCAGGCAATTCAATGATAACAGGCGCAAGAAACTGTAATTCAAAACCAAATTGAGTCATTATGGAGATGGATTTTGGGGGTGTTATGCCGTTTCGGACAGCATTACAGTGTCCGTGATAAGAGCATCATCGTCTGCCCTGATGATGGACACTTTAAGGCTGTCCGAAACGTTGGCTAAATGTGTAGGAAGCGCAACAAGGCATATATATTCCGAAAATCAATCACCACAATAGCCATGAAAATCTAAAAATATAACCATATTCAGTCATATTTATATTTAAAACACTTCCGAGAAATTGACGAGCAGGGCATTTTTTAAATTGAACGATTCCCGTTACGCTCCGATTCTCGACCTGTTTAAGCTTTTGGTCAAATTATGATCAGATGATGTCAAGCATAAGAGTCGTGTCATTATGGTTTTTGTTACACGCTGATTCTCGGTTCATTTTAGTTTTTAATGAAATTATGTTCAGCTGTCAAACATTAGATTCTTGTCGTTATGCTTGTGTTACACAATAATTCTCGGCTCATTTTAGTTACAGTTAAATCTTTTTTTACTAAAAGTTACATCATTTTACAATACAACATTAAATTATTTCTATTCTGACAGTACTGTGGGATTATATCTCAATCAATGCTATCTGAACTTTATCGGGACGTTTAACCTCATTCTAAAGTTGACAATATCAATTCATGCTTATTTAAAATACAAAAAACAATACCAAATTTAATATGATAAGTAGATATTTTAGTATATTTTATAACTGCAATTTTATCAATTACCATGCCCATAGCTTTTTAAAACACGATTACACAAATATTCAATGAACACCATTCAAATCTTGCCATAATACAATATACTAATACACATACATTACAGACTTACATACTATGTATAACATAGGTTATTAGCTTATACACTTCAACCAGAACTTATATAGGTATGTAACTTACATTTGAAAATCATCAGAAATATATAATTATTCATTATTTATCAAACAATACAAAACATGAAACAGAAAAATAAAAAAGGTAAAGGTCTCAACTGAGAATTTAACCCAGGAGGGACAACAAAATCGAATATGTTTATCTGAGACACTATCTAGGTTACAAACCAATACTTTTTGTAATCATTCAAAACGATAGGTGCCAACATTATGGGAAAACTATAATAATTAGCTTCCAATGGATGAGTGGTTAGAGGCATTGTCCCGGTAATACAGAAATCCTGAGTTTGATTTCCAGTTAAGACCGTTAACTTTTTATTTTTCTGTATCTTGTTCTGTTTTATCATTTGCCTACATAGATTTATTAGTATTATCTTCTTTAAAGATATATGTGTTTGCACCATTTATATATGTAGGTAGCAGACATTTTAAAACACAAACATTATTTATTATTTATCTATGTAAAGTTTTTAATTAAGTACCTATTTGCATTATTTGATTGAAATCCTAAATCTGCAAAAGTTCTTCACCGATTGCTTTAAAATTTTGACACAACATTGCATTTGAATATGCATGTGTTTTTATATACCTATATTATAGTAAAAACATGCGTATTTTGAAAAACCGTTCCATCTGTTGGACGTAAAAGCAATTTCATTTTCTCTATCTGACAGATTGAACTACAGCTAGTGTATAGTAAGATTAATAAATTAAACATTTTGAGCAAAAAATTATATTGTATTACTAATTGAGTTAGCAGTAATTATATATGTAATCAAATATCTATTTTCTAGTCAAAACTCATTACTTACGTATTTTATAAAGTAAGAAATTGTAAAATTTTTGCTATTTTTAACTGTTAAGAACTGATCTACATAAGAATGTAAATTAATACATAATTTCATTTTTCATTTTTCTTACAGAAAGAAAAATGCTTTGTTGTATTAATATTATTATTTTGTATTGTATTTATTCATGTTTTCCTGTAAAATTATTGTTTTAACTTTAATACTTACTTACTTACATTGAATTCTGTTATGTCCTTGTAGTTTTATAATACAAGTTTTGTCATTATTTTTGTACATACAATATTTATAAGTGAATTTCTTTCTGCTTGTGAACCATGGTATTAATAATATCAACTCGTTATTGTTTTTTTTCCGCTTCAATATAGGCAGGTAGGTACGGAGGTTCATCTCTAGTAGAGTTTTATCAATAAGTGACATGCATTAATTAACTTGTTCTTACTTAAAACAATTGCAATAATTGTAAATTACATTATATTAAGGTAATGCGTTGAAAAACCTGTGTTATTTTGTGTTTACGCTATCATCCTTCTGTTTAAAATCAAAATCCTATGTTTATGTGAGGTTATGCAATGTAAAACTAATGTTATTTTGAGGAAAAGCAATTTGTTCACTGTAACATATTACGGAATGACTACATATTTGAGGTTAAACAATCAAAAGCCTATGTTTATTTGAGGTTAAGTAATCAAAAACCAATGTTTATTTGAGGTTAAACAATCAAAAACCTTGTGTATTTGAGGTTAAACAATTAAAAACCTACATGTATTTGAGGTTAAACAATCAAAACCTGTTTATAATATGACGTTAGTACGTATTCGAAAAACTATTTGCTTTGAGGTAATCCAAAGAAAACCTTTATTGACTCGACTAAACGTGATTTTGCCTTTATTCTGTGTGAAAACCTATGTTCGGTTATTTGAGGTTAGGTGTGCAAATCAGAATATATACATACACTTGATATTTACTACGCAATCAAAAATCTATGATTATTTGAGTATACGCAAATAATAATCCTATTTAACTCCTGTTGTGATGGAACCCAAAAACTATGTTTATTTGAGGTTATGCATTAACAAAGTACTTTATTAAGAACAATAAAATTAATTCTTAATTCAAATACCTTTGTATTATGTCTCGAAATTGTCTTAAATTATAGATAGAATTAAAACCAGTTAAACTATGAATCTATGTTAATTTGAGATTATTCAGTTACATCATCATATTATTATACCTACCTACATAGCTATTACATTTAGGTAGGTAGTGAAATCTAAAACTGTTCATTATAACTCTAATGCAATTAAATATCAATTTATTTTGATGTTAAACACATAAAAACCTATGTTTATTGAGGTTATGCAATTAAAAACTTTGTATCTTTGAGGATAGCTTTTTGAATGAGATGGATATATAAAACGCATCACATTTTCTGTTGTAACGAATGAGACAGCTATATCTATATAATCTGTGTTTTTTGCTTGTGATAAAAATAACTTCTTTTACTGTTGCATTATATTTAATTTTTTATACCAAAGATGTTTTTTACACCGAGTCCTCCATTTTCAATAAACCAATTTTGAAAACTATTTAAGTGCTTTTTTTAATTTAGTATCGCCCTGGTAATGTAATGACTTTTCAAAAAATTATTTAATAATGACCATAAATACATAATTTTTGTAGACCGAGCGTCTTGTATCTTGTAGATATCTGAAATAGGCTGTCATTGCAGTTCTAGCCTTGAACCGCAATGACAGTCCTTTTCAGATTAACCATCTTCATTTCTGTGTCACAAGAACAAGACTGAAGACACCCGGTCTACACAATTTATGCATCTATGGTCTACATCAACACTATGGTGGCGCATCGATTATCTGAGGCATTTATTATGTGTTTAAAAGTACCCTATTTGAAGATCTGGTAGTTTTGACCAGAACACTTCAGAGAGTCGATTGTGATCTATCAGGACTATTTGAAACCAGGATTGCATTCCATACAGAAGAGTTTTTCATCTTAATGAAAATTCTCCTGGATACATCTGTGCAAATTGATAATCCTGGGAAAGATGTACTAAAGGAAGACGGCGTACTTCATGGGTGGTTAAAGTGCAGTTCCGCAGAGTTGTTCCGGCCTGCAGTCGGCAGAGTGAAGATTGACCTAATGATGCCAACTTTTGACAGTAGAGGGCACCAGAAGAAAAAGTAGAATAATTAATGTAACTAGAAAAAAAATCACTACTGTTTAAAAAATATAGCTAATAATTACAATGACAAAATAAGTTCTCTAAATATAATAAGCACATAATAATAATGCGTGAGATATTAACTGACCCGTTGACGCATGGTTGAATTTTGCAAGTGAAATATTATCACTACTTCGTTCAAACCCTGTTTAAGAAATACTTCGCTCGAGACGTTTCTCTGGAATGGTTCAAGGCGATGCACTACGTAGTAATTTAAAATCATGTGTTTTTGGTTTGAAAATTTGGTCGCCTAAAAATGTTTCAGATGCTTTAATTAAATTCTGCGAGTAGAATACATCTTGGCCTTTGAAATAATCGAGTATTTTTTAGATAAGACTTTTTATAAGCCCAAAAAAATATAATGTATAGGCTTATGAAAACTGCTTTAAAGTTCAAAATCTCCTACTTACGAACCCATTTTCGGTTATGGTTTTATTGAATAATGTGGCAAATTAAGTTATTTATAAAATGATCGAAAAACATTTAAATATTTGTGCCTGAACATCCACAAAATAAAATAAAAGGCACTTTTTGGCCATGTTTTTTCTTGCATAAATCAAAACAGTGGATGGTGTGAAGTGGGAATTTAAGCCTTATCACCATCTACGTAAAGTGTGTTCTTGATAACGGCTCAATTCAAAATATTACACGACGTAGTGCATCGCCTTAAATGATTCCGACGCTGTTCGCTGTTTATAATATTATCCCAAGGCGTCGCACGGTTGCCCCCAGTTTTTCAGTACTATTGACCTACATTACCTTCATAACTCGATTCAGCCGGTATAACTATTGCACGTGAGATAACGCTATTAAAATTCATTCACTCTTAACGTTTTTAAAAGATTGTATATATTTTAATAAATAAAAAAATTACAATGAGGTGTAATTTTACTCTTAACGTTTTTAAAAGATTGTATATATTTTAATAAATAAAAATTACAATCAGTTGTAAAATGTTGGTTAGTTTTTTTGGCAGTTTGGTGAACGTGTGAACATTAGAACAAGCCGCGCCTTTCGTGACATGACCCGCATCAAATATTTGATTCACTTGATCGTGCCACATCTTCACAAATGAAAACATTGAATAAATAAATAGTTGAACATTGTTCGAACAATTATACATAATTTATTAATCACAAAATAATAACATATTGTACAGTAGACCTTGAATATTATTTAGAAAACAATATATTGTAATTCTATTTTAAAAAGCGTTAATCCATTTTTTAAACTTATTTTTTATACATTCTGCCCAGCAAAAACGTTAAAATTTTTCTTGAAATTTAAAGAAATAATTAAGTTGGTTTAATTTTTTTCAAAATAAGGAAACGTTAATAAAAAATTTGTAAGTAAACATGAGTCTATTTTATTTCTACTCTTTAGTTGAACTGGACAAAGATTGACTATTTCATAATAATATAATACTACATTTTGTTTATATTACATAATATAATTAAATTATTTACATAAATGAAATTTAAACACATACAACATTGGTATAAAATGTACTAGCATCAGTTTTGAATATGATAGTTTAATTGTTAAGATTTGACAAGAATGTTACAGGAAAGGTACAAGAAATGTACTACATTTGATCTGTCACAGTGTCATAGACTTCCCACCAAAGTTGTATGGTATTAATATGACAAACTTTCCCGGGTTACAAAAAACCTGACAATATTCGAAAATCTCCTACTAAGACGACAGTAAACGGCAAAAGTTTGCTTGACTTAGTCAGCCGAGGAATTCAACTAAAATAATACATAATGACAAACAAAATGGACATATAATCATGCCAGCGAAAGATAAATATATTGATGTAAAGGTGAAAGTCAATCAATGATGTATAATAAAATAAAACTTACAAAAAAATGGCTTATACCTACATATTTCTGTTAGTATGTTATGATATTTTGCCATCCACTTATATTAACATGTCGTAATTGATTTAGAATGTAATTTGACACGAAACTAACAAAAATTTAACAATATATATACGTTGAAGATCCAAGTAAGTTTGGTGACTCAATGTGACATGAAAATTACAAAATAATGTCAACAAAACAAGGTTGTAGGCTTATCTAACATATTTTATACCAATGTCTTTTTATATAACACTAAATTTAATTTCTGATTCATATTACAAACACGTCAACAGAAATATAATCCTTATGTGTACGCGTTTATTTGAAAGACATACATGCATATGAATGCAAATCATGCATGTTTCGGGAACTTATTTTTATGTTATGTACAAACAAACGAGTGCCAAAAACATTTAAAAAAAAATAATTGTATGAATTTGAAAAGATAATTTTTTTGATGATTGAATGGAGTTGATGGATTAAATTTTATTTCAAAAAAGTCATCATGATTCATAATAAATAGTTTTTTAATTAATATATAATAATTAATAACATTTTTACTTGACTTTGTAATTTTTTTATTTGTTTTAGAAGCATTGTTGGTGGATTGGAGTTGTTGATTAAATTTTTTTTTACAGTGGATTGATTCAAACATAAGTTATTGGATGAAGGAATGAATAACAGTGGATGGTGACACTTGGCGCTGAAGTTCAGCATCTTAAGGCTTCAGTTCTGGACCCTGAAATCAAAGAAAATAAAACAATCATTAGAATTAGTTCGGACAGATGTTTTCGCGGTGGATTCATTATTTATTTATTCATGTTCTCCATAAAACGGGTACGCACCAATATATTATAGAGAAGATTACAAATTTGAGGTACATGTAAGTATAAAAGGTCATTGGGGGCAGTTAACTATTTTGTGACATGCGTCAAAAGATATTTGCTAAACTGTCTGCAAGTGACATTGAAATTGAGTTGATCTGTTGACAGACGGAACTCCTCGCTTTCGGAGCATAAAAAGTGCATAGGATCTCCCACGAGTATACTTGTTAGGCACATATAAGTTAACATATACATATAGGTTTAAGTCTCTTTCAACATAGTTGGATTAATTATATAGGGTTTTCCAATAAGAGGTGTTTTTTTGAAATCTAATCTGCTATCGAGAGATGATTAATGATTTTTTATGGCCGGAATTGGATGGTATTGATCTGGACAACGTTTGCTTTCAACAAGACGGCGCTACGTGCCACACAAGCAACGAAACCATTGATCTTTTACGGGAAAAGTTTCCGGACCGTGTTATCTTTCAAAGAGGTGATCTCAATTGGCCACCGAGATGTTGTGATTTAACACCTTGCGACTTCTTCTTTTGGGGCCACGTGAAAGAGAAGGTCTACGCCAACAGCCCAGCGTCGATTCAAGACCTCAAAGATGGAATTTGTGAGGCTATCGAGGACATAAGGCAGCCACTTTGCGATTTGGTTATGGAAAATTTCATGAAAAGGATATGGTCCTGTAGGCGTGGTCGTGGTGGTCATTTGACTGATGTTATTTTTCACTATTAACGGCATACTTTCCTCTTTATAATGAAATAAACATTCGATCATTTATATTAAAAAATGGCATTTTTCTTTGAATATCAAAATAACACCTCTTATTGGAGAATCCTGTAGTTTCAAAGGTGTTGAAAGTTAAAAACTGTTAAGAACAAGGATAGATCCAGGAATGGAAAGTACGTATATTCTCTCATATGCGGGTAACCCATAAACCTCTTTTGTACTTTCTAGGATACGGTTTTGTTCAGAAGGGGCCCAAATAATGGAGCTATATTCCAGTATACTGTAAACAAGTGCTTATTATGCACCAACACGTAAATACTCACTGACACGAGATTTGGCTGTTAATAGTCCCTGTTTTGACAAGATTTTGCCCTTTTCTACGTCCAAAAGCAGCGAAAATGTGTGCAAAAATTAGCTTAATACTAACTAACCTAACCCAACTAATACATTTTTCATAAAAATAAAAACAAATTATGTGAATACATTATGTAAAACACTTGAAATCTAATTTGAACTAACAAATTCCAATTTACTTCCAATCAGAACTCTGAAACTTACTTGGCTGTCGCAATTTTGCATTTTGACCTAGATTGCACGCAGATGGCAATACTTTCGCAGAGATAGTAGATGTGTTCAACTGCACGGAATATAGTTACTAGAAGGAATTTTATCGATAGCCCATTCCTCTTGGGACCAGTGGCGGCAAAAAACTGTTCTCACAAAAATCGGTAGTGCACTAAAAATATTGCCAATCTATCCCTACCTGCTGGAATGATCGGTATGCGAACTGTAAACTAAAGTGGTGCCATCTAACCAAAGAAATTACGAGGCATTGGCGTGTTTCGGAGAAATTTCAATGCTGTGGTCGACATCCACGCTCTGCGCTTATAGATAATAGATGTTCCCGGGTGACGTTTTTCGATGAGCAATATGAAATTCGTTCGCACCACGTAACGCGTAATACAAAGAACAAAAATTCGAGCCGGTTGAATTTAACTTAATACTTTTATTAGTATTATTTGCTTTGATTTTCCTTGATATTATTACCCGTTGATGATTATTATTTTTAGATTAACTGAATTTTTTAATTTTAGGAGTGTGTTGCTCCAACGTTCCTTAGAGCTAGCCGCGACTACTTGGGACGCTATCATTTATATGTATCAGACCACTACTGCCGGAGTCGATACCATGACCTGTTCAGAGTCTGCACGACAGAACCGGCATCCTGGCAAAGCATGGCGTGACAAGGGGAGTGGTGTCGTTACAATTCTCTAAATGCTATAAAACTATTTTTGAAGAGACACCTGCCTATAAATGCTGATATAAATAAATTAAACAATGCGATATTTACAAAAATTATGAATACCTATTTAAAATTTATTATTCTGATTTTAATTATTTTACTAAAAGCATTATAATTATTGAATTCAAAACAATCTAAAAGCGCACATTACCAAACGGTTCAACTGGCTACAACGTCATTATGTCGTAGAAAACGTCAATATCTGACGAGACGGCTGTCACCAACATCGCCGAATAATTCACGAATAAAAACAAACATGTCATTTTGGCGGCAAATCGAAAATGACACATTTAAAATTGTTTTATAAAACATATTCTTCATATAAAACCATCCCTAAATAGTATAAAATAAAGTCGCTATCCGCGTCTGTACGTTTGTACGCTTAGTTCTTTTTTGATTTTCACTATCATTTAGAAAATTTCTTCCGGAAGGTTTATATATATATAATACATGCATATTATACTTAAGGAAAGTAGAAAAAAGTCGATGTTTTGTAATCAAGTCGAGAAAATATATATTTTCGGGCGCTTACATTGCTAACGCTGGCTAAACCTTATGAAATACATCAAAATAATGTTCTACGAAATTGTATATCTTGAAAAGGCATACATAAAAGCCCATGGAGATATATGTCTATCTCCTAAAGATAACAGCTAATTTTACTATAATTGGATTATTCTGTTGTGCAATAATAAATAAATTCAGCGCTACGACGAGAATGAATCCTACTGCCTAACGAGCTAACGTCAAGTGCGTACACCGCTACACCGTGGCAGAAGACTTACCCATTCCCGGGCCATGATGAGGAGTGTGTTCTTGCTCAGCTTGGGGCCGATCAGCGGGTTCATCTGGGACATGTAGCAACACAGCCAGCTGGAAAATACAACAAACCAATAATAATAACGTAGCATTTATAGCTTAACGGTAATTTAGTATTGGTGGTCATGTTCTAAAAATAATTCCTACAGTGTGCCTTACCCAATACAGATCTAATATTATAACACTAAATATACTGTTTGTACAAAGTGATAAAACTTAGAAACGGCAGGACAGGACAAAACAAGAACATTAAAACAAAAACATAATTTAAAACAGGAGGCAGTTTGTGCTCAGAAATGAGAATCCTCTGAGCAGACATTTTAAAAAGGTACAATAAGGAGGCAACCGAAACCAAACAATTACCGGAAGTTTTAGAATATGGCTTATTATAAAATAGTGAAAAGAAGTTGAGATTTATGAATGGTAAGATTTTTAAAATAATTTTGTTTTTAAAGCCTGTTTAAATTCAGCCAAATTCTGGAGATTAGTAAGAGCTGAGGGAAGTCTATTCCAGATGAGCGGGCCTGTTACATGAAAAGAGTGATCATAGTAAACGGCTCGATTTGACATAGAAAGTTCGATTAGACGATTACTAACATCTAGATCTGCTGACCTTAGAGTTAGCTGTCTATTGCTTAAGTTTTGTATATAATAATAATAATAATAATACTTGGATGACTTGTATAGCGCCGTTTTTGTGCAAAAACACCTCAAGGGCGCTGTTCCGATATATAGGCTGGCGCCATTCCTTGCAATGCTTTGAAGGTCATTAAGAAGATCTTAAACTCTATTCTTTCAGGGCATCGAAGCCAGTGAAGGCGATCCCTTAGAAGTGGGGTTATACGACAATACAGCAGCATTAAAAACTGACTGGATTCTATTGATTTGTTTCTGAGGTAGGCCGGCATATGCACTATTGCAATAGTCCATACGTGAGACGACGAACGAATTTATGAGTGACTTTGCTCCATCAGAGGGAAGGATTTTATCTGCCTTAGATGGAAAAAGCCAGAACTCACAGCTTTTCAAATTTGCAATTCAAGAGAAATACTATTGTCCATAGTGAAACCCAAAAATGTTTAAATAATTATATTATTCCAGGATACATGCAGAGGTTATCCAATGCAATGTAATTAGGGATTGCTAAACCTGCACCTACTTTAAAAATCCCGCGGGATTGCGGAATAGAAATGAGAAATTTTTCAGCATTTTTATTAAATTCTCAGGCCTGGGAGTATTAAATTTACCCCTTGCAATAAAACCCAAATAAATAGAAAATTTCTGAATGTATCTCAAAAACTAAAAGCTGCTGTATTATTCTAAATAAACACATAATTTTTTTAAATATAAAAATTACGAATACAAACATAATTTTATTTTTTTTAAATGCCTCACTTTATTTCTTTGTAACAAAAATGACTGATTTCATTAGACAAATGTATTGCAAACGTTAAAGTCACCTCACTTTTTAAGTCATTACATATAAAAATAATGAATAAAAAATTGACAAAGTTTCATAAATTATTTCCAAATTTGCATCAGGAACTTTTGGTTTCATCGAAGTGTATATTTTAATTCTTCTGTGGTTAACTACTAGATTTGAATATAAAGCGTGGCGTTTTCCCTTTCTAACACAGTTTAGATCATATTTCTCAACATGACAGTAAGGGAGACAACGATTTCTATGAGACCATATCCACTCGTGCAATTGATGTCATTACCGTATTATTTAATTAATACCATTCCTCTAAATATTATTATGGAAACATATGAAACTGATTACCACGGTTTAAAGCCAATTAATCCACCTAGATTTCACCGCTTATAACATATTTTTAGGTTCTATAAATTTGGCTCTAAACGATTTTGCAAACATGACATAATTTGACAAAAATCGCTTGAATCGATAAGAGCTGTTCCGAAAAGCTAACAAATTAACCTGAGGACTTAACCGATCCCTTACTGTGCTAAAAAAATCCACGTGTTCTGGTGCTGTGTAGTCAATGCACATCTCAAAATAAGCGATTTAATATCGGAAAAATATGAATATTCATAGCTAATCGCTTATGTTTATTATATTTTATATCAAAAGTTATAATAATTGTAATTTAATTGCTGAAAACATGAAAAAACTATCGGCAGATGCTAAAAAAACATGCGAGGGGTCCACATCTAACGACGGTCCGCGTCCGACTGGCTGGCGGCTGGCAGCTGGCACACACACAGCTATGCGGTCATAGGTATCGATGGTCTAAATCAAAATACAACTGCGAACGTGTGGATTTCTCATGTTCCCGCAAAGCGAACTAAAGCGGGACATCAATAATCAATTTCCTCGCACACTCTTCGCGTAGCAGTATCACACGGTTGATTGTATTGGTGTATTTGTTTCCAATTTTTAACAAAAATCTCTGATTTGTAATTGAATTTGAAAACTATGTTAAATATTATTTTTTAATTCAGTGCATAAATGTATAACGGAGGAATACCTAAAATCTGAACGCAGAATTTAATATATTTATAAAGTTATTAAAGTTATTAGAAGCAATGTGTAGTAAATACACACCACAGATAAGGAAAGGTTAAGGGATATGAAATTGAAATAATGCCAAAATTTGGCTGCTAAATTCTACAGTTGGGCACACTTACAAATTGTACCGGGCAGCAGCTGCGTACTACCTGCAGCATCTGCCCTGTACAGTACCGCCCAGTTTCTGAGAGGCTAACTGCCTTAACTCTGGCTTCGACGGAAATGTGACATAATACATGAGAGGGTGGCAGGAATTACAAAATAGGATTGGATAAGAATTTCGACGATCGGAGATTAGCTAAACATCAAACCTCTAATGTACTGGTCATGTACTGAGGAGCCAGAGCTTATTAGCTAAGAAAATGGCAAAAAAACTGTATATTTTTTAAGAAGAATAAGAAATAAATTAGATGTAAATACAAATAAATAAGTTTATAATAGTTTAGTAGCATCTCATTTAAATTACTGCTCTAGTGTCCTTTTCTTGTGCAATCAAACACAAATAAAGAAATTGCAAATAATTCAAAATAGAGGTATGCCAGCAGTATTGAAGTGTAGTAGGTATTCTAAGATAATTGTTATGCAGAAAAAACTAGGAATATTAAGTGCGAGACAGCAAATAATTTAAAATATCCCAATATTTATATTTAAGCTATAAAATAAGATGCTCCCGAAATACATGTTTAAGAATGTAAATTTTAATTTCGCAATACATTGCTACCCCACGAGAAACTGTGGAGATTTTAGACTTCCAAAAACAAATTTGTCGGGAACCCAAAATAATGTATTTAAAAGGATTTAAGATTTTTAATGAACTACCGACAGATGTTAAAGAAGCTAAAAAAGCCTAGCTGCTTTTCATGGGTTATGCCTAAATACTATAAAGAATAAGTTTTAGATGTATTGTAAAGTGTCCTTAATGTCATAGAAATAAGTTGTCAAAAAGTTTATACTAGATATAAAAATGATATTTTTTATAACTAAATAAAAACACACAAAAAAAAGAATACCGGTTTGTTAAATGTGGTTAAAAAAAACACCCTTTTTCCTTAGAACTAACCATTTATCTGTACGTTTGAGAAATCTAAAAATAATAAGTGTAAATTAATTCAGGACATGGCATACATGGATTATCATAGTTTCCTTCAGCGATAACAGAGAGCCAGAAACATTGAAATCACCATAGAACCCTTCGGTTCGAATATTGACCACCACTACATCAAATATACCTCAAGTTTGTCACATGATTTAACCTTTTACGGTCCTTAGAAACTGTCGCAGAAACCCAGCGACCTGTTCCCAGAACCCTAAAGCTCCGCAGAACACACTTCGGTAACAACTGACTATTGTTGTATCTATATTATAAAGTGTATTAAATTGTTATATTTTGCCTATGTAAGAAGTCAACTTGAGTGCGATTCTCCTGTCTGGAACCCACATTATAATATACATGTACAAGCTGTTGAAAGAATACAAAACAAATTCTTACGTTTTATAAATTTTAAAATGGGCATTCCAGCAATTATGTTGAACTACAATACTTTGTTAAATTATATGAATATGCTCAAATTGTCAGATAGAAGAATTTTCACTGACTTTTCACTGGTATTTCTATTTTTATTTTTTTTTTTTTTTTTTTTTTTTTTTTTTTTTTTTTTTTTTTTTTTTTTTTTTTTTTTTTTTTTTTTTTTTTTTTTTTTTTTTTATAAATAAGCTTTATTGACTGAAAATTTTACATTTTTTTTTTTTTAGACAATGTATAGATAGTCCCACGAAGCTGCCACATGGCTGCTTGTCTGCAGGTTCTATCTCAATATACAATTATAATATAATATAAGTCTCCCGTTATATAAAATAAATAACAGACTCTTACATACAACTACACTAACATAGGACAATATAGCACACAGATAACACACATTCAAAAATAATACATATACGAATTATTATAAAATTCTAAATGATTTAGTTGATAGTCCGGTATTGCTAAAATTGATAAGCTTTTGGATTCCACAATGAAATACTAGAAGTCAGGATTTATTTCAGTGCAGAAATTCTGGGACTAACTACCATATGTATTCCTCTTTGCCTAGAATACTAATGGAGGGAAACAATTATACCAAGTCAGTGGACATCTTCAATTTATCTTTAAACAAATATAAAATGTTGTTAATGAAGCAATTCAGTTATGTACAATAAATAATGTATATTTCTTAATATTCTCATGTAAAAGCCCTAAAAAATATAATAAACTAAATCATTTTAATTAATTAAATACTTACAACAACCAGCAAGTAGCCGCTGTCAACATCAAAATAACCTGCAGGATTCTGAAAAAAAAAGCATTGAATTAATAGGACAATAAATTACAGGAAAACCTACCTATTTATAAGATACCCACATTTACCGTGTAACTTAGAAAACGTTGCACATTATCAAGCGCATGTGTAGGTACTGTGTATACCGGCCGTAATACCGCAGTATTAGTGGCTGACAGATAATGACTAAACTGCCTGACCCCCGGGATTAGGGATGTACTACTACTGTATTAAGACGTAGAACGCGGACTTTGTTAAAATTCTGGTTGATTTGACAAATATCGATCGGTCGCGCAATGTAAAAAAGCAGTAATACCCATTGGCAGCACTATCAGAGGAATATTTTAAATCGATTTACCAAAGCAAATATGGAATGCATAATCAAATTGGCCAAATTTCGAAGCAATTCAAAGCAGACTGGGTCAATGACATTGCAAATGTCATCTGAAGAAACGTGAAGTTAGCAACTAAACGCGAAATGCAAAAATGACCGCGTTTTTGAGGATTGGAACAAAGTGGTGCCAGTCTAAAAAAATCTTATAAGTAAATATTTTAACCTGAGCTGTATACGGCCCTCCTCATCGCATAGTTGCTCAACCAGCGCTGCAGTTGCGTATTAGGGAATCTTTATAAGTAGTAAGAATGAATAAGTTTGATATTTCACAGTAGAAATATTGTGTATAACTTTTAAAACTGGCATTCTGCCATTATCGCATGAGATTTTAGACATTTCAGAGATAACGCAGAAGATTTCATGTATAAAAGGATATCTTTATTGCTAAGGACACATAATAACGATGTTTGATGTGTTTATGATAGCAAATACACAAACACTGACCGTCCAGGCAGTCAGTCAATGAAATAAATCAAAGAGCAAACATGAAAACAGCTTTACCGATACTAGTGACTGCATAAAACAATCAAAAATCAATATAAATACACACTTCTAGATCATGGTGTTTGGAAGAGAGAGTACGAAAACAGTGTGCAATTTAGTATGTGAATGAGGAATACTTGGAGCAGGTGGACGAGTATGTGTATTTAGGAAGTATGTTCTAGAGAGATGGGAAGGCTGACAGAGATATTGAAAGAAGGAGAAATGCAGGTAACTCCATTAATGGAGGACTGAATGCAGTTGGTGCTAGCAAAAAATTGTCCAAAGAAGCGAAGTTAGCAGTCCACAATAGAGTGCTGGTATCTACCCTAATAAAAGTAGACTAAATGCGGTAGAAATGAGATCGATGAGGTAAAAGCATGTATGATCGTGTGAAAAATGTGGAGATCCGCAAACCATGAAAGGCTGATGTAAGAGTGATGTGTAAGATTAAGAAAAGGACGCTTAGATGGTTTGGACATGTAAGAATGAACGAAGAAAGGAGTGTAAGGATAATATATGACGCAAATGTGAATGGCATCTGAAGTCGGGGACGCCCGAGGAAGACATGGCACGATCAAGTGAATCAGATACTTGAGTCAGGCCATGTCAAGAGTCAGAATAATAGAAGTGTATGAATGAGACGATGTATGAATGTGGATGAGACAAGAAGTGTGTGCCAAGACCGAGTTATTTGGCGGTCCGTCCTCTCTGCCTACCCCTGCGGAGAAACGGCGTGATGGTTAGTTAGTTACTCTAGGATATTTTGGGTTTGTATTCGTTGAAATAAGATTAGCAGTGACGTAAAATTTACAAAAATTTTATCATTATTGTACAATGGGATTGTGTTAAGGCTGTTTAAAATAAACCAAAGTCAATATAAATACATTTCCTAGCGTTTGGGTTTGTATTCTTGAAAATTGGCTAGTTAGGAAAAAATTGTCATTCTATCATTTTATGAGATCGTAATCACTTTTTTAGTCCGAGCGGGAGATTTATTATTAACATAAATGCATACAGTATTTAAATATACATTTTTAATGATAAGGAGACAAAATATGATGTTTGATGCAAAGTTTTAAGCAATTACACAACAATGAACTTGGAGACAGTCAGTCTATGAAACAACCAAAGGCCAGACATGAAAATGACTTCACATAAAGTAAAGACTGTTTGAAACACTCTAAAATCATTTTAAACAAACATCCTTGGGAATTTCGGGTATGCACTCATTGAAACATTGTATAAACCCACAAAAATACAGACCATCATTATGCAAGGGTGTCTGACATGATACAAAATCAAGATAAATTAAGATTCTAGCGTATTTTGTATTCTCATCATTGAAAACTAGTGCAAAATCTCAAAAATGAGTCATTCTATCATTTTACTGCGAGACTTTTCGTAGATATTCCATAATAAGTGATTAAAAAACTCACCCTCTGTTTGGCCCCTTTGGCAGAACAACCGGCAGAACGATGCCTACGACAGCCCAAATGGCTGATATGATTATCACGACCAGTGCAGAAGCGCCCATTTTGTTGGAAATTCGATTAAATTAATCTCAAAACAGAGAAATGGCACACAACGAGAGACGTAAGGTCGGGCGAAATGTCAGGTGCTAGATTTAGTCGCGTCAAGTTGGCGCTCTGACTGTCAGTCACATGATTGTCAAAATGGTGAACGAACAAATATGGCGATAAACGCTGCTATTACTCTTTATGTACAATCAATAAATAAAACTCTACTCAATTATTTTTTTCTAAAAAATGGACACAAATTACATCATTGTTTTAAGGTTAACAAATAATTCCTCAAATCAATAAGTATTTTGGTAAGTTATAGCTGTCAATCGTTTCAGAGGAAAATTTACAATTATGTAGTAGGTTTAAAGTTTTAATAATTAAGGTAAATACTATTATGATAATGATTGGGCAGACAGTTAAATATTATAAATCAATTTCTTATGCAAATATATATGACGTTTTTTAAAGATAACCTACAAAACGATTGTACCATTAATTGTATTAATTGGATGGTTATTTTGTTACTAGTTAAATTTGCTTGATTTTGTTTATTTATTTTATTTATTCATTTTCGAAAAATCGACAGTTTACATTTAATTGTATGTAAGTATCATATAGTAAAATAAAACCAATTATGGATTTCCTCCTTGTGACTTTAACTGAGACAGCATAATATGGAATAAGTTATTTAAATTTGTGAGAAAGGAATATGAATTAAAAAAAAAAATATACAAAACAAACGATTATATAAAACGAAATATTTATAAAACAATACATTTATAGCCATGCAGAGAGGTTGTAGATATAAATCAAATCATAATGGAGATATAAGCAATAGAGACATAAACATTATTCACAAACCATCAGAGAAATATTATTTTATGGACCTCTTGTTTTTGGTAAGTTCGCAACTGAATGTATCAACCTTGGATAATACGCTATTGTAATTATTGCATAGCCTGTTCAGGCAAAAATTCTGCTTAGATTTCGTTTTGCTTTGATTAACCCTGAATAGGACACAAGAGCGTGTTGAACGCGCTAGTTAGGTTAGGTTTGAATATTATTGTTAACTACTTTATACAGGAATAGTGCATCCTTATGATGCCTCCGTACACTCAGTGAATCAATTTTTAAAGTATGAAGCTGTCTCTGCATGAAACACTTTTATGATTATCCCAGCAATCCGGCTCAAAGGACCAAAAATGATGTGTACCGACTTGTACTAGACGAATGGACTTCTATTTTCCTTTTATTAAACACAATCGTTTGATTTACTCTTTAAAATTTCAGTCTATTCGTCCAGTACCAATAGATACACAACAATGTTATAAAAAAAGTTAAACTGTAAGTGACAGCTGTCGATTTTTTTCTCTAACTAAATAATTACAGTTGGTACCATTATTTTCGCCCTGCGTACAGTCGGCAATATCCGCAGGTACTAAATAAATAAAAAAATTTACCTACATTAATAAAACAAATATATTTAACTTTCTTCAAAAAGTACTAGAAATATTGTTAAATGTGATTTATTATAATATCAAAGATTTTTTTTAGAATAGCACGTTTTAGAAATACACAAGCAAATTCTAAAGATTTGTGGCAATTTCTGTCAATTTCTCAGGAGGCGAAGCTGCGGTTATCCTCCCATACAAATAAAATATCAGGTACTTGCTATTGTGTATGCATTGAATATAATATTTTTTATAACATGGCAAGCACAGATCGATCGAATTCCTGAATAGGGTTGCTAAGAAACTAAATTCAATACAAAATCTATCTGAAATGTTTACGGACTGTTTCGTTATTTAATTCATTAAAAGAGATTGATAAGATTTTTAAAAATGTACTACACTTCGCGTTCTTTGACGGGAACTAATTCGTCAAACACAAATGAAATAGGTAATTTTTCTAATGTGATTGCCTCACTAGAGTCCTTATTGCTCCCAACCGTCTGGGGCCAGTGAGGCTATAGCACCCCCAATTGGGGTATGTTGTGATGCTGAAGGGTGTGGGGAGGGGAAAGAGATGAAGTAGATGAAGGTGGGGAAATTCTTGGCAATTCCGATCTGGTTTACCTACCGGTTTTTTAATGGAAGAAATCGAGATATACGTAAAACGCATTTTTAAACATTTTTTGTACACAGTTGAAATTAGTCACATGTGAACAAGTCATTTCTAGGACTCGTTCTTGATTTCAACAGCTCGGCTGTGAAAAGATTTACCGGCTTCTGTGTTTCCTCCCTCCTACAAAATGAGTCTCTTCAAGAATCAAGACCCATATTCACTCCTTCCTTTCCTAAAAAAGACCCTTCACACAGCAACCCCAAAGATGACATAGGAATGTGGAGTAAATATTTAAAAAATAAATATATTTTGCAATATGTCTTGTTGTAGGGTGTGAGGTTAGCGTATTGATATAATAATCGAAAATGATTTTAAAAATATATAGGTATATATATATATTTTATTAAAATTTAAAATAGAAATTAAAAACAAATATACAGAAAAATGGGACACAGTTAAAAGGCATTTTTTAATTTAAAAAAAAACGCTTTATATCAGTTACGTAACACTTCATTTTTGTAATATTTATATTTTTTGTAATACCTGCATCAACTGTAAAGCGCCCCTGAGGTGATATCTCACAAAAACGGCGCTATAAAAATTGTCCAATATACTTTTTCGACTTTATGTTCGGGTTAAATCCTCCCCACAGGAAAAACTAAACCCTTCCACACACTTTTCCACAAATGATCATCTAGTTAATCACATTATGCAAGTGCATTATATAAGCATAATAAATACAAAACAATACAAAACAACACGTCAACTCACCAGAGATCAAATGGGAAATTAAATTATTATTATTAGAAAAAACTATTTCAGTAACCGAAATGGAAAATAATACATTTTAATGGCTATTTCGATTAAATAATAATCGATTGCTCACTCGGCGGCCATTGCTATTGATGTGAAAGTTTTAATGTTAGTTTTTTCTTCTATTATTTACTAAACTATGAACTTTAAATAAATTCTTGGGTTCTTAGTTTGGGTTTAATTTAAAAATAAATAATAATATGAAAACTAGCTTAAGAAACATGATTTAGTAATAACCTTGTCCCGCTTTTTTGTAAAACCATTCCGACCATTTATGTAAATTAATTTGATGTTTCATTATATATTCCAGTTATAGATGACGATGAGGATTATCTCGGCTTCGAGTCCCCCCTGGCGCTGAACCCCAACTCCTTGCTGCAGGACCAGGGCTTCCAGGAGGCCCTCAGGGCCACGCCTATTGGGAAGAAGCCCTCGCTGGTAAGTCCAACCCTCTCCTCGCTCAGGTGATAAACAAACCCCATTTTTATCCCTAACAAATTATAGAGGAACACAATTCCTCTTCCATGAAGAAAGATTAGGTACAATTGAGAAAAATATATAAAACAGAATAAATAGTGACAAAACAATACAGTTACAAAACAGAATAGTAATAAAAAGAAACAAAAAAAAATGGATCAGTAACAAAGCAGAACAGTAAAATAACGGAACAGTGACAAAATAGAACAATAACAAAACAGAATAGTGACAAAACATAACAGCAACAAAACAGAACATTAAAAATACAGAATATTGACAAAAAAAATAGTAACAAAACAGAACAGTAACTAAACGGAATATTGACAAAACAGAATAGTAACAAAACACAATAATAACAAAACAGATTAGTGAAAAAACATAACAGCAACAAAACAGAATAGTGACAAAACAGAATGGTAACAAAACAAAACAGAACACTTATAAAACTCCATCTTCCAAGTTAACAGTTTATAGAGGAAGACAATTCCTCTTCCATGAAGAAAGATTAGGGACAATTGAAGAAAAACGTATAAATCAGAATAAATAGTGACAAAACAATACAGTAACAAACCAGAATAGTAACAAAAAAAATGGAATAGTGAAAAAACAGAATAGTAACAAAACAGAACAGTAACAAAACGGAATAGTCACAAAACAGAATAGTTACAAAACATAACAAAAATTAATAATTAATAATTAATTAATTAATAATTAAAACACTACTAAACTACATTTTTGACAAAAAAAAATAAATTTCAACATACACAAAATAACACTAACAGACCAGTTAGACAAGCGTACAAAGAAAACATAAAAACTCTGACAGTAAATTCAAGATTTGGACAAAGACACTACCAATACCACGCAATAAAAGCTTTCAACAGTTTAAAACTTGATATTAAAATTGAGGAAAATAAAAATAAATTCACACACAAAATGGATTAAAGAACAAAAAAGACAATATTACCAAAATTTCATAGCATAAAATAAAAATAAAACCTACACGTAACACACAAAACCAATATAAACACACATCACTCACAAACACACAAGATTATTTTCAATGTACTATTTTTTTTTTAATTTTTAAATATATTATTATGTATTTTTAATTTTAAATGTATAATTTTTCTCATTAAATGTATTATGTAGTTTTTTTTATATTATAAAATGAAGGCCAATCAAAGAGAAAGTGGGCCCGTGTACGCGTCGCGCACCCGCTGGCGGCCTATAAAAAGGGCAACAGTCCCTTGAAAACGTCAGATAGCCAGCAACACTCACCAACTCAACACCTCTCTCTCTGCTCTGCCCTCTACCTCGCTCCGACTTCTGCTTCTACTCGCCTTCTTTCACTCTGACCCCCGCCTCACCCTGGACCACGGACTTGCCTACCCCTTCGGACCAGACTCGGAATCAGCTCAAGACCAAGCGACAAGCAATCGGACCAGCTCTACAGCGGCTTCAGAGACGGCCCCGTTCTACCCCTCCACGCCACTGAAGGACGACGCCTTCCGCCTCCACAGATTGGGATCACCGGCCCCTTACAGTCTTATGTGTCACCATTACGTCTGATACACATGTACTCGTATTATTTATTGATAATTCAAAGGCTTTTGATACGATTGATCATAGTAAATTACTTAAAACTCTAGAAAACATTGGAATTACAGGAAACCTACATAAATTTTTTTTATTTTTTTTTTATTTATTGAATTTATTGTTTGTTTATTGTTTGTTTGTAAATATTACATAATACAATTATAAATAATATATAAATATATGTTAACTACTTTCAAAATAGAACGATTTGTGTAAAAATTTTTGATCATTTTAGAAAAAAAAATATTGTTTTCGCAGGCGTCCCACAAGGGTCCATACTAGGCCCTACCTTGTATATAATCTATGTTACTGCAATGAAATTTATTTTTTCTCGTGTAAAACATTACGTTTATGCTGACGACACTGCATTAGTTATTTCACATGAGGATTTATTAATAGCGAGTACTTTACTGCAAATTGACTTTGTCACTCTTCAAAAATGGTCACATGATGTAGGTTTAATAATCAATGCTAAAAAAACGAAGCTTATGCACATCAGATCTCCTCATAAAAACATCACCATAACTCCTAAAATTATTTCTCATGACTTTAATTGCATCCATAACTTTGTAATACAACCATGCTCATGCAAAAATATTGAACTTGTTTCAAAATACGTATATCTAGGCTTAACAATTGATTGTAATTTTAAATGGGATATACATATACAAAAAGTGTGCACACGGCTTAGAGCTATAGTGAGCAAACTTTATAGATTGAAGTTTTTTGTTCCACCAAATACCCTTAAAATAGTATACCTATCATTGGCGGAATCCCTAATAAGATACGGAATAACTTCATGGGGACATTCAACAAAAACAAATCTTCTTTCAGTCCAAAATGTACAATATTCTTTGGTAAAATTATTATTAAACAAAACTAAATACGAACAAAGAAATGACGTACCAAAGTCATTACTATACAACTCTGTAAATGTATTATCTGTTCGTGCTTTATTGTGGCTTAAAATTGCGAGTCAGCATACATCTCAATCTGAACATAATAAAATAGTGACACATGTTCATAATACAAGACTAATTGCAAACGATGGACTTGTAGTTCCCAGATACCTGAATAAATATGGTCAAAGAACTCTAGAATACCTCGTTCCAATAATTTACAACGTGTTACCAAACTCAATAAAAAGCTGTGAATTGACTCACAGAAGGAAATGTATGTTAAAAAAATGGTTATGTGAAAGAATTTTTTTGTACTAATGTAATTATGTGTATATTTTATGTACTTGTAAAAATTGTATATGTATTTAAAAAAATAATTGTTAAAAGAACCCGTTGAAAAACTGATATCAATCAGTTTAACGGGACTTAATTGTAAAAAATGTATTTTTGAAAGTTAATAAATAAATTAAAAAAAAAAAAAAAAAAAGCCGTTCATAACGGAATTTTATATTTTTGTCATGCGATCAATTTGTCTCAAATATGAATAACTGTTATAGATACATTGAATATTTAAAGCAATTTACAACGTTCTTATTTTTAGAGTGTCCCCAAATCTCACCAAATCTGTGGTGTGGCTGTGTGACATCACTAGTCAAAAGGAGGCTTTCATTTTATTTCAATATGTACTGTATTAATATATATATATATAGTGGCCTCGAGAGTAGAAACCTTTTGATTAACCGCCTTCAATGTCGAAGAACACTAGTTAAAATGTCAGCATATCTTCACTAGTTTTATTGTATTCTACCAAAGTGCAAAAACACCTGATTAAGAATGTATCAATGTTCCAAAACTGCACTACAAAATCAGAACCATGCTTTTTTCGACGCGTTCACTGCTCACAGAACTACTGGTATTACATCTGAACAGATTTTGGTGACTTCATGTCTAGACTGGCAGGACCGGCACCTCCTATGGCGGCCGTCTCGGCACTGGTGGCGCTGGTCGCCTCGTAACGGGCGCTCCGGGCACGGGTCGCACGGGCACCGCGCTACGTCTTCAGACGGGCGCGCGCCCGCTGACGTCCATGCGCGCGGCGGGCTACAGCACCGCGGCGCCCGGGCACGGACGTCCACCTGCGCCGCCTCTGGTGACCCCCACGCAGGACTCGTAAGTATTGGCCAATTAATAGCTGAGTGGACAAATGCATCGGGTTCCCACCCAAGCGTAGTCGTTGGTTCAATTCCTCTGCTAGCAAAGTCATCTATAATTGCACAAGCAACATTTTACCACTATAATTATAATAATTTTAATTTAGGCGTATTAGATCTATCAAAAAATTTATATATAAAGATGCAAAAGTCGGTCATTTTGAATACATGTAGGATAACGAAAGATTTTTTAAATATTTATGTAGAGGGATCAGTAGGATTTATAGGCCCTGTTAGGAGTTCTACTGAGCCGAACCCTCTGAAAATATCTGGAGTCGGTGAATTATTTTCCCATTTGATCTCTTGTGATTTGACGTGTTGTTCTTGTATTGTTTTGTATTTATTTTGCTCATATAATGCACTTGCATAATGTTGATTGACTAGATGATCATTTGTGGAAAAGTGTGTGGAAGGGTTTAGTTTTTCCTATGGGGAAGATTTGACCCGGACATAAAATCGGAAAAAAGAAAAAATTATAATAATAATTGGATGACTTGTATAGCGCCGTTTTTGTGCAAAATCACCTCAAGGGCGCTGTACAAACTTATAATACATTTCTACAGTGATCTATGTACAAATATAGTACAATACTTACCTGGTAGGTCACTTGAGATTAACACTTAATTAACATTATCTAATTGTTTATTAGCGAAATTTAGATACAGGATTTAGGGCATAATTGGAAAATTGAATATAACTGGACTTTCTCTTAAGAATGGTATATTATGATAGAAGGAGGAATACAAATATTCAATTTGTTATTTTTATCTCAAGTTGGGATGCAAATCTTTCTTTGTAAAATTAATTGATTTTAAATCAATCACCACATTTTTTTGCTTAGTTTACGTATGGGTATGAAACTATTTCACAGTGAGTTTGTATTAGGTACTCAATGAGGTGTCCCACCTCAAATGAGGTGAGGAGTGAAGTGTAATCTGTGGAAGAATCAAAAAGGGAATATTTTCTTATCCTGGGGTGAAGTGTTTGAGTGGCATAAAATATTGCATACATAAAATGTATTGCCAATACGCAAACACACCAAAACATTAAATTTGTTGTAGATAATACAAAATATTTGTAAATTAACACGGTAAGAAACAGATGAGACAACACTAGGTAGATACTCAATTGGTGATGCCTTAAAGGCCCGACCCGACATGTTCATTGTCCGGTTCTGTAAGTCGGATCGTATGTAGGGCCTAATAGCTAGTTATTCTGAAACGTGATGATGCGAAATATGACCTTAAAATGTTGAATTTCAGAGTGGAAGAGAAGATAAAGCAGATGGAAGCCAAGATCATCAGAATCATCGAAGAGTCATGCGCTTTGAGAATACCCCAAGAGGCTGACGGTATCACCACCCAGAGAACAAGCAACCAAACAGTTCCATACGACCCTGCCAAAGTTAGTTGAATTGACTCTAATCATAACGCTAATGAACAACTAATCAAGAATAATAAGACAGACCTGCTGATACTAGAAAATATTTGAGATTTTCACGCCTAAAAGTATTATAGTGGTTTATTTTTGGGGTAATATGCCGTGTTCTTACCTCTTTTTTACTATCATCAGAGCACATGTGTAAACGAAAATTGTGTGTGCTTATGTACGTACTAGTAGATGCGATACCGTGTTGTCAACTCCAATCCTCTAAGAGCATTGATGTATTATACTAGATTAGCCTTGTCTAGTTAAATCCATTTTAAAAATGACACCACATAGCGTAGTACGTCACAAATATGGAGATGAACTTAACAACCCAACTCTGTTTAAACTCCTTGTACAAACGTTCAAACTCGTAAGCGAAACCAAGGAACAGCGTTCATTTTGTTACCGAGTTGTTGATGTAATTTGAATACAAAACCGTCACCAAAAATAACATTTTTTTGCTTAACCAGGTCTGAATCAGGTAAAGGACTAATAAATAACACAAAATGATTTTTATTTTCACATTTTAAGTTTTGGATTCTGTACACTACATATTGAACCAAAACGGGAAACGTACACATATTTACTATTGAGTAGAAGTTTTATGAATTTACAAAATTATTTGTATAAAATAGTATATAATTATCAAAGAAAGCGTTTACTTTGTGGCTTGACACTTTAATCAAATGAAAAGTTATTTTGTTTTTAACCGCTTTATTAGGTTTATAAGACAGCATTATAAAAAAACTAGTTTAGGTACTTATTAATAATGTATAAA
Source organism: Hesperophylax magnus (assembly GCA_026573805.1). NCBI lineage: Eukaryota > Metazoa > Arthropoda > Insecta > Trichoptera > Limnephilidae > Hesperophylax > Hesperophylax magnus. The sequence goes on along the minus strand of JAIUSX010000005.1, from coordinate 8,223,525 downwards.
ATATAATATCAAAATAAAGCGAGAGAAATCATATTAGACGAGAAAAAAATTATGATCGTACCTTCCTTCCCAATGGTTGGAGTGAACCGCGCAAACAACCTTGCCAAATGCATGCCGATCGGACCGACATTTATTTCGTATATTAACTGCTGTAATGTCATACGATTTCAGAGAAATGCCTATTCGGTTTATTTTTGTAGTACAATTTTTGTGAAATATGTAGATAGTGCTTAATCAAAGCTAGACAATAACAACCAGTAATTACAATAACCTTTCTCAGATTGCAACGATACCTAATTTGTGAATATATTACATTTCTCCTCCTCACAGAATGCTCAAAGATTATAAAGGACCTGAAGGAAATTGCCGTCTAAACGTTTGGGATGAAAATGATTTGAGCACAAATGGCTTCCTGATGATGGTACGGTCAACGTGTTCCGATATCGTGATAATTAATGTATTCGAAATTTACTAACAATTTAAGAGGAAACCTGTTTATTCATTCGTTAAGGGCCTGCAATCCCTTTTTTAAATAAATTAGAAAAACTCTGTTCCGACATCGTTATAATGAATGTATTCGAAATTTACTAAAAGTTTAACCAGAAACCTGTTCATTCGTTCGTTAAAGGCCTGCAATCCGCTTTTTTAAAATAAATTAGCAAACACTCTTTTTTTCCGTATTTGTAAATATTTATTTACTTATTTTGTAAGAAACAAACAGCTTTTATATAATATACAATGATAGATATAAATATACAAGTTAACTGAAGTCAAGCCACAGAAGTTTCTTATGCTAAAGTTCATTGGAAATGAAGTTTTAATATCTTAAAATTAATTTGGTGTTAAAGGAAGGGGAGAGGAAGAGGAAAATAGGAAGAGGATAGGAGATGCTCCCGATACATTCCACACTCTCATATTAATAATCGATCGTACGCATTACTTCATATCGATATTTCTTTAGGTTATTACCAAAAATGTCAATGCTGTAAAATTTTGTATTAGATTGTGCACATATACGAGGAATTGGGGAATTTTTTCGAATATTATATATAATAAATATTACCTAGTTATTTTCACAAAATTGAATCCGGATTGCTTATATCCATTTCTCAATTTTTTCTCGGTTTGTGGGGAAACCTAAGCGAAAATAAGACATTTTAAGAATAATTATCGGAATATATATATAGAAAATATTTATTCCTGTACCTAACATTTTAAGCCTAGATGAACGTTACTTTTCATGTAACAAATCTTCCACCACCTTCATCACCTCTACAGCAATAGTTATAATAAAAAAGGTAAGTGTAATATATATATATATATAAATACTTTTTAATGTATATTTTTTCAATGAAAAGAAAAATGTAATTAAAATAGTAAACACAAAATAAATTACTCAACGACGCGATTTTTTCATATAATTTAACACACAAATAATTGTGGACTTAGTACAACCCTGAATTAGTGACAAGACTAAAAAATAACCAATACTTCTAAAGTTTTTTGCACGCATCAAGTAAAAACGCGTGATTTTAACCAACACATCAATAATTATCATGTGGCAAGCTCGTGCCATGAACTATTGTTTATATGTATTCGTTAAAAGCGTATAACACACTGCATGACGTCATGATTGTGACTACTTTGAAAGATGACGTCAGAGAATTTACTTGTCGTTAGTGAAATTCTATTAATTTCTGATATTTGTTAATGCGTTGCCTTCAATCTATCTGTAAGGTACTTATATTTTTTTTATTCAGATAGCTGATTACATTTTCTAAAATAAAGTTCGCGATAGGTACAATCTAAAATATTTGGAACTGGGTTATTTTTGTGATTGAAAAAATGAACTTGCCCAGCATAGCTGACAAGCAAAATAGCTTAACTCTAGACCAACAAAAGGTAAAACGCAATGCACAGTGCCCATTTCGCATTGCGACACAATGCGTGCGCCTTTTCATAAATGTGCACGTGAACCAAACCAAAATTGTGTTGAGGTTATTTTTCAATGGTTACACGGCTAGTCTAGTTGTATTTAGTCTATGTCTAAGAGCCTATTGCATAATTTAAAATGGTTTTCTGCGTTTAGTTTTGGCGTAGCCGTTATTTACCGGATACCAAGAGCTACTGAGCTTAGCCCCATCGTCTTTATCATTATTAATGGGATTTTTATAAATTTCAATTACCTCCGTAATTAGGCGTGATTTGTGCGTTTTTGGATCTGCCCAGGATTTCAGGAACAAATCCAAAGTAATGGCCTATGTCAATTAAATGTTCGGCAGTTGCCGATTTGTCAGGATGGCCGAGTTTACATGCTCGAAAGTAATCTGTTATCCTTTTGGAGATCGTCTGTTCGGTCTCCATAAACCTTGTCACATCCAGAACAGCCGAGTTTAAAAACTCCATCTATGTCTAGAGGAAACTTGTTTGTGCAGGCCTCACTCAGTTAGTCTTGTATTGTTGTTAATACTTTACTGCGGAATTAAAGTATTTAAATACGACGTAACTACCACTTACTGTGGATAGATTACTGCATCCCAATGGCATAGCTTAAACCTACAATAATGCTTATCGCTAACTGTTCTGCCTACCGAGACACTGCAGCGCCTCTGTTTTTATTTTGTGTGTTGTTATTATTATACTCTGAAATGCGGAATGTATTGCATTACATCAGCTCTGCAATACTGCAGATACGCTATAATACCGCATACGTACTATTTTTACAAAAAAATAGCCACCTCTGTATAGAATGCCTGGAACAACTTATTTTAATTAAATAATTTAAAACTAAATGAAAATTTGAAACAGAAAAAGATAGGTCACATCTAGGACCCAACTGAGCTAATGGGACCCTATCTCTTTCGGTCATATTTAACTGTACCATACTCCGAATAAGTACTACCAACATTGTCTTAATTTTCTCACCGCACATTTTTATTGGCTGCTATCTTTATTTATGATCGCAAGATTGAACCCCAACTACATGCAATCTAGACAGTGTCTTAGATAAATATATCTTATTCTTATTTTAATGTACGACATCTATTTACTTTTTCTTGAATAATTAAGTAATTAAAATCTAAAATTGTAATATTTAATTGTTGAAGACAATATTAGCGATTCCTAAACGAAAATTTGAAACAGAAAAATCATAAAAAAACATTCGGTCACATCTAGGACTTGAACCCCAGGACTTGAACTTGCCTTGCCGGTGCTCTTTTTTGGAAAAAACCACACATTAAACGTCCCTCAATGCAACACTAACTAAAAATTATAATATGTATATCATAACTGTTGGTTTTCCAAAATAAAATAATACAAATTGAAAGGGTATTTTGTGTGTTGCAGTCTCTAGCAAAGGCCCAAGAGGCGAGTGCATTGGAGCGACAATTGCAACGACTGCACGCGCAAGCTGGAACCATCGATTCTACCAACATGGACCTCTCGTTTACTGTAAGCACTCATTGAATCTATTACCAGGGTACTACAGTAAGCTAGTATCAGGTTGCATACAAGAGATGATATATAAGATTCCGATAAGTTGTGGAAAGAGACCATCGGAAGATGATAGCAAACTTATTGTGGCTGGTTTGTAATTGGTATAATGATCACAAATTCTCTGATTGCTTTGGTTTTAGGTTAGGTTGTGATCTAACTTTGTATGCTAATCAATTTTTGTGGTGGACTGTAGGTAATCACATGTTTTCTTAATCTTTCAAATGGACACAACTACTTTGGAAGTTGGTTAACATGACTTACCCCTGGTTTTCTGTAACACGTCGTGTGACAGCGTGTAAACTTTTCTGGTTCCTTAGTAAACTCAATATTATACACCCCGAGTGTAACTTAACTTGTACACTGCACAGCTTGTCTTAATAGAGTGACAAAGTATCGGTAAAATGTTGCAATTGTCATTTAGGTAAGTAAACTAAACTGTCAGACAAGGAGAGGTTATTGGGTGAGGGAATGCAGGTATTATACTTGGCAGTATTACACTCTTACAAAGAGTGAATATAGCAAACATACTGGTAAAACCAGCAAAATTGCATCATCAAGGCATTATGGTCGACGTTTGGCAGCCAAATTTATTTGGAAGCTCTCAGGACGTTCAAGGAGGTGTTTTAACCAGACCAGATGGTTCCTACTGTCAGTTCTTCAACCCATCGTTCTGTCTTCACTAAAATACTTTTGATTCTTTGCTCTCAATATGCATAATATGCCTACAACCAGTTAATAATAATAATTGGATGACTTGTATAGCGCCGTTTTTGTGCAAAATCACCTCAAGGGCGCTGTACAGACTTATAATACATTTCTACAGTGATCTATGTTATTACTTAACTATTTATGGAGAAAATATACAGTACAATACTTACCTGGTAGGTCACTTGAGATTAACACTTAATTAACATTATCTAATTGTTTATTGGCGAAATTTAGATACAGGATTTAGGACTTAATTGAAAAATTGAATATAACTGGATTTTCTCTTAATAATAATAATAACATGGAATTTATATAGCGCAGTTTAGTGTCATTTCACTTCAAGTGCGCTTGTATTAGGAATGGTATATTTAATTTAAGGGTACGACAGCTTATGCTCATGTTTATTGTTTATTGTTCGTTGTTTATTGTTTGTCGTTTGTCGTTTATCGTTTGTCGTTTATCGTTTATTGTTTATTGTGCATCATTTATTGTTTAAAGTTCATTGTCCATCGCTTATGGTTTATCGTTTACTGTTTATTTTTCTGTCATGTTTATCGATTGTATAGTAATTATTTTGTGATATCAGGTAACCTTCAACCTGTCGTGCGCCCTAATGCGCGCCGGCCTGCCCGCTGAGGCACTGAGCGCGCTGCACTCGGCGGCCGGCGGGCACGGCACGGGCACGGGCGGTGTGACCCCACCCGCGCACGCACCCGCGCGCCGCGGTCTGCTGGCGGCCAGCGCGCACCTCGCGCTTGGCGAGCACCGGCGCGCACTCAAGCTGTACAGGATGGCGCTGGACGGGACGCCCGCCACGGAGAAAGACCTCAAGTAACCGATCATACTAAATCATTAACATTAGAAAAGCAAAACCACACCAGCCATCTGATAGCTATGTATGCCTATGGAATCGAGTATTATTCAGAGTTGGACTGCGGAAGAGGTGGGTAAACCTTGTGGAAGAGGATTGAAGGAGAACGGGAAGTAATGGGGAATGAGGAACCGCTGTCAGCAGAGAACTAACATTAGTTAATGAGGCAAAATCCCACCCTTGGATTAGCCGTGAAAGAAGTGCATAGACTCTGTGGAAGAGGTCTGGAGCAAGACGGGAAGGACTGAGGACTGGAGGCGAATGGAGAGCAATCAGCGGAGAACATTTTTGGATGAGGTAAAATCCTACCCTGGGATAAACCGTAGAAGAAGTGGAAAGACCGACTTCTTCCTCGGTATGCCTTTGGGCACAGAACTTTTGGGGCACCCACAATCATAATGATCGGTGACCTATCATCCTCCATTCTTTCAACGTGTCCAGCCTGTTGCAGTTTTTTTCATAAAACAACATCAAGCGGAAGCGCCACAATACGTATTCATATAAATTTACCTATATTATGCAAATCTCCCTGGTGCACTTCTAGGAACCTTGATGAGCTGGACGATAAATTATTACGACTAATTATTTCAGATTGAAGATAATGCACAACATTGGCTTGCTATTGGTGCGGATGGGAAAGTTCAGAGATGCAGTCACCAACTTTCAGCACATGATGCACGAGGGACCTGACTTCACCACAGGTAAAACCACATTAAAATAGAAAATTAATTTGTTCGCTACTTTTGGCGACTTAGTAGGGGTGCCAGGGTTCGTGGTTATTTCGAGTATTGGTGGCGATTGCGTCTGCCCACCAGCTGCGTGGTGGGGCGAAACGGAAGAAGCTGGTCGAGGGAGAACCTTGGACTCCTACCTACCCCTCATACTTTTTCATTATCAGAACATCCTAATACATATATATTTAGTGGTAACCAGACAAAACAGAACTCGGTTAAAGATAAAATGATAGGCTTGTTTAGGAGAGGTTTATTGTTTGTTTCTTTTCTTGATTGGTCCGTTTTGCTACTGTTCTGTTTTGTCATGAAACCAGTAACAACAAGTCTTTCAATTGATTTCACTTCTTAGGTCTACACCTGGTTCTGTGTGAGGTCTCGCTAGGAGATCTTAACGGTGCACGTGCTGCCTTCCAGTCTCTTTTGCACGTGGACATCGACCAGGATCTGGACCTAGAGGAAGATCTGCAGGAGAAGTTCCTGACTACAGAGGTCAGATTAAACCTATTGTTCCCCAAAACCACGATTTCTTCGATTAAACGCTTCGAATCGTTTGTATCAGCCGTTGGCGCTGGCGTAGTCGGATATGCCAGCCATTACTCCTATGCAATGGTGAAAGATTTTTGTACAATTTTAAGAAAAAAATGGGTTGTGCCTTAAAAATACAAACATTTAGTTCTACAACTCTACGTGATCCCTCTGGAATCTTTTGAAATCGTAAGAACAAAAACGCTTCTAAAAGCTCCCGCATACGAAATTTCTACCGACTTATAACAAGTTTCTCGTTAACTTTATAAGTTTTTAAGTTACAAAAAAAATATATGTTATTTTTGGAGATGATATCAATACATTTGTAAAGCCGAAATGTTAATTATATGAAATTCCCTCGATAGAAAAAAAAATCGCAAAGTAAGGATCGAAAATTATTTAAAACACGTTTTGTTCTGTTATTTAATATGTTATAGGCATGAAAAAATCACAATGTATCTTTAAATGTAACTAAAGCATTTGTCGAGAGATTTTCGTTCTTTTTTTTTATTAAATATCATCATTTTTTACTTAATTATTATCCTTTTTTTAAATATAAGCGCGCTTCCTCTAACATTCGTATTTACATATTTCCCTTTCAAAGCATCTTTGAACGCTCACTACGGGGCCTTAATAATAATAATATAAATTATCACAATTTTATTATTTGAGTTAACTTCACTTTTCAACAATTTGGCTTTGTGAAAATCGTCCTAAAGTTGTTAATTCTGTCGTAAGCTGCAAATCTGAAAACTGCCAAATTCATTTCTGATCTTTTTCTGTTAAAAGTACTTGTAATTGATCTGAATTTGGTTGCAGCTTCTTTTTCCCAATTTGCTTTTACATTTATATTTCTCTATTAATTTTTTTGATAACTCGAACCACCACATTTATTAACAATTTTTTTAAATGCCTTTAAATCCTTAAAATAATATCTTTTAAAGCGTATCACATAGCTGTAATATCAAGCAAATGATATCCAACCACGCCAGCGCCATCTGCTTCTTGCTTTCCAGATTACCTAACATTATACATTGATAGAACATGATTTACCTCGGTGGTCATTAATAACACACGTTTTCAAAATCGCCTATGTCAATAACATCATCTCAAAAAAAAACCTGTGAATGTTTTTATTTCGTGGTCATATTATAAAAATCTAAAATAAAAAAAATAAAACGTATTTTAAAATGGAACATATCTTAACCCTTGCCACCTCATTGTTATATTTTTATAAAATATCTAATTTAAGATGTGATATCATTTTTAAAACTACGTAAATCAATGTACTGATAATTTTATGTAACACAAAACTGGTATAAGACATCCACTAACTTCCTTATTCATTTTGCCAATTTTAATATTTACACTGGGGAATGCTCGTTGTTCCGAGTAAAAGAAAATTGCAGTGTCGCCTTAGTAAAATCTCACCGCTTAGAAATGTTTCCAGAATTTTGTTTCAGTTACTTTTGGGGTTCGAAATGGTTCAGGCAGTTTCAGTCACATTTTTCTGTTTTTATTTTCTATAAATGGTGAGACATACCCGACTTCTTTATTTATTTATAAATTTTCGGGAAATCGACAGTTTACATTTAATCAGTATTATATAGTAAAATAAAACCAATTATGGATTTCCTCCTTGTGACTTTAACTGAGACAGCATAATATGGAATAAGTAAATTAAATTTATGAGAAAGGAATGTGAATTAAAAAATTTATACAAAACAATACATTTATAGCCATGGAGAGAGGTTATAGATATAAACAATAGAGACATAAACATTATTCACAAACCATCAGAGAAATATTCTTTTATGGACCTCTTTTTTTTATTAAGTTCGCAACTGAAAATATCAACCTTGGATAATACGCTATTGTAATTATTGTATAGTCTGTTCAGGTAAAAAATCTGCTTAAAGTTTGTTTTTCTTTGATCAACCCTGAACAGGACACAAGAGCGTGTTGAACGCGCAGGTACATTGAATGGAATCTTGTTTAGCAACTCTGGACATTGAATATTATTGTTAACTACTTTATACAGGAATAGTGCATCCTTATGATGCCTCCGTACACTCAGTGAATCAATTTTAAAGTGATTTCTGAGCTTATTTGGAGTAAAAAATGTAACACTCCGGTGACTTACTTGCAGGTTTTCACCTAAGAAGGTACATAATAAACATTAGTTTTCGGTCATTCAGGATCGGTGTGGAGGGTGGGCGGTCACTCGAATTACTGACCAGTGACGACATGCAAAAGATTTTTTTTTTGTTTTGAATTTGTACGAAACAGTTTATACATTTTTTCAGAGTGAAGACGCTTCGAGTGCTGTGTTTTTGGACGTGCTTCGTGCCGATAAGTTGAGCACATGGGCAGCAAGCCGACGTGCATATCGTTCCCGCTGCGTGCTCAGGGCTGCGCGTGCAATATCTCTTCACGACCCCACAGGGTTAGTGTAAATTATGATATGTTTTTAAGTTATAAAAAAATGGTCGCCGCCCATTATTTTGTTACTTTCTCTTAAGAGAATAAGTAAAAACAGAAAATGTCTGATATTTCATTTTATGTACATTCAATGATTGGGTTTCTGAACTGAATTTTACAGTAAGCCCATTATTCGGATTCTTATCATCAACAAATTGTATCAAAAATTTCTGGTAAGTAGGTCGTAGATATCATGAAGTAATATAAATAAATAAAATAGGTTCTAAGATACTCCCTTGCGGTACACCATAGTTGGCTTGAAATTGTTTGCTATTTTTCCAATCTATACATGCTATTGATATATATATATATATATATATATATATATATTGATTTTATTCGTATTTTAATGTTGTGTTACCCATTTCAGCTACTTCTCAACGAGTATTTTTGTTCTATAGTATCAAATACCTTTTGAATATCCAATGAAAATAGGAGGTGGGAAGGAATAGTCCTACACCATGACATTACCGTATTCTGCTTGTTTTCCCTCAAACTTTCGATTCTCTGTAATAATTCTTGATTTTCTATAACGAAAAGCTGCCTTTTTGTTCAATATTGGATAAAAATGTACTCAGTTTTCTTTGAAATACATACATTCTTATTCATCTTCCAGTGGAACCAGTCAGAATGTTATTAAAAATACTAATTTCGGTTGTAACTCCGTCTGCATGTTCAATGTACTCTATAAATGGATTTGCTTTCAAATTAAGTTTCATTTTCAAAATTTTTGAAGAATTCAGACTAACGATAAAGATAATATTTTTAACAGAAAACATCTTAATTGTTATTTTCAAAAGTTAAACTGATTTATCGAGAATTCAAACTATTTTGTCTATTTCCACGGGTCTGTGCTAATCTATCTAAATAAAAAAATGTAAGTACGGGTTGTTTCGGAGAATTTGAACAATTCTTCAGTTTTCAAAGTTAATTTTCATGTTCTGTGAAAGATTTTTTCAAGTTCTGTTATTATTTCAGTTCTGTCAAGTAACTTTCCTATAATGATATAATAACAAAACTTGAATAGGACCTTCACAGAATCCGAAAATGGACGTTGAAATTTGATGAATTGTTCAAATTCTCCGAAACAACCCGTCCTTAATGTTCGTTTCTTCAAAATTTTAAGTGTCCAAAATTCTTCTACGATTGCTTTGATATTTTGACACAACGTTGCATTCGAATACGCGTGTGTGTTTTATATACCTGTATGTGGGACAGGTAAAAACTTTTTTTTTTTAAACAGCGCCATACTTTGGACGTAAAAGCAACACGCGCTATTGTTTATCTTTCTGCACAGACAGACTGAGCAACAGCAACGCGTGGCGGGGTACAGCTAGTATGCTGATATAGTCAAATTTCGATAACTGTCTGTGCTGTGCGTTAGTTAGTTCTGCGTGAAATCTGTTTCAATGAACTCAAATTTTCTTTAATTTGTTCAACTTTGGAAACTTTCTTCAGACCTTGTATTTTATACAGATGAGATTCTCCTGTCCATCCAGCAGGGTTTTTTTTGGCCTGATTGTTCGTTCAGACCCTAGGGTCTGTTTTGTTGGTCATATTCTGTCCAACCATATTAACTGACGTGTTGATATTTCAGTTTGGAGTGGTGTGCTGAAGCGCTCCGCACGGCGGGTAGGGTCGGGCTGGCCGCCGCTCTCGAGGGCGGGGCTGCCGCTCGCGCTCTCCGCGGAGGCCGGGCTGCTGCTGCCCGCGCCGCCCTCAGGCGCCTGGGCGGGGACTCTTCCGCCCCTGGGGAGGCCAGGGCGGCCGCTGCATGCAACCTGGCCTTCCTGGCCTTTGTGGTAAATTAATACTTCTTCATCTTTAGACTTGATCGACCCATTCTGCCGTCATAAGCAGAAAGGCGCATGGAAATTTGAGCAAGACACATTCTTATATACGTTTTATTATAATAGGTGTATGTATTCCCAGCTGCCTTTTTGCTTATAACGGCAACATTGCTGGTTATAGTTCTCTTCCCACCATTTTTTTTTATTAATTACTATTTAAATACAAAATACAGTAGTTTCTTCACAGTCCTCCTCACTAGGGATTCTTGTTCGGAGGCGGACTATAGGTAGTTGTGTTGGTTTTACATAATGAATTCCTCATCTTCCTGTTCATTGATTTCTTCTTCTACTTGTTTGTTGATTTCCCCATCTTCATATTTATTGATTTCTTCACAATTATGTTTGTTGATTTCTCCATCTTCATGTTTATTTATTTCCTCATCTTCATGTTTGTTGATTTCTTCATCTTCATATTTGTTTATTTCTTCATCTTTATGTTTGTTGATTTCATCATCTTCGTGTTTGTTGACTGTTGATTGTAAGGATCAAGATTTTGGTTCAGTCTTTGCCTTTTTTCATCGTTTTCTTTACATTTTTACTTCGATGACTTCTATCAAAACCCAAAATTATACGCCAGGGTTATCAACTTAATGTAGGATTCCATGACAAAACAGAACATTGGAGAAAAATAACAAATTTAACCTCACGTAACTGTTATAAATTGGCCTATTTTTCGGACGTAAGGTCTGTTGTTCGCGGGAACTACAAGTTGCTGTTATTCTAAAAAAACATTCATTTGTGTTAAAGCATTCCATTGACGACAATTTGTAATTCCAGGAAGGCGACATTGCCTCGGCCACCAAACTGTCTGAGGAGGCCTGTCTCGGGCGCTCGGGGGCGGCAGCGCTCGTGGTGCGAGCCCTGTGCTCGGGGGCGCTAGGGGGCACGGGGGGCGCTCAGGGCGGCTGGGGGGCGGCCCGGGGACTGCTCATCAGGGCGGTGGACACGGAGCCTGGCTTGAGAGACCCGCATTACTATCTGGGTGAGGTGACCTTTACATTACGTTATTCATCGCGTTCCTGATAAATACTGAGGTGCTCCATTTCATGCAGTGGCTTCTCGCACTAATTTTATGTACAAACCTTTTTCACAGAAAACCATCGTGTGGAAAATTCGCTCTGTTAATGTAATCAATTTATGTTACATATCTTTAAATAACTACATCATTGTATTTTAATTCAATCCAATGTTGTATTTGCATTCCTTTCGTACAAGTATTGATTTTTTTATAAAAACAAATCTTTTCATATTCATATATTTTAAAGCGTAACTTGACAGAAGTGTGTTTTCCAGAAATAATTAAATTAGCGCCATCTATGAACGAGCAGTTTATAAATAATATTATGTTTATCCTTAACTAGCTGATGTGTACCCAGCGTTTCTTTACTTTTCTCTTTTTTCAATAAATATAATATGTATTAGAACTTCTCTAAATGATAGTGAAAACCCTATCAAACTACGTTGCATAGTTTAGACCAGAGGTTCCCAAACTTTTTTGCCCTGTAGACCACTTGCGTATACCCCCTGCCTATTTTTTTCCGTAGACCCCCTGCCTGCCGAATATTGAATTTTCCTAAAACTATTAACGTCCCATTTGATAATCATTTAATTTTTTAGTAAAAATATTCCCTTCTCTTGCCTGTCCAACAACCGGATGGCGGTAAAGTTCCTCTGTCTTTACATTGTGCAGACAGGGGCGCCCTTGTGAGGTATTACACCAAATGAAAATGAAGCAGGATAAGAAACGGGAATTTCTTTCTGTAGCTGGCCCTACAGAACTGCCCCTTAATTTCTTTGTCAGTGCTTATTCCGGTCAGTTCTTCTTGTCACATGATATCCGATTCTTCAATGTTGCATTTCCATAGTCAAAATGTCCTCAAACTTAGTTTTGAAGTCTGTGTGAAGTGCATTTAAATGTTGAACGTCATTATTACCCTGGACGTTTTTCAAAAACAAGTTGGGGAACTAGAAAAATTCGCGGCTTCCAATGTGCAATGTTTTGCTTGAATATATTAATTCTGACGAGAAAAGGAACGTAGACTCGATTTATAGCTGTCGACCGGAAATCGAAGGGACACGGGTTCGAGTCCCGTTGGCGTCATGTATCTTTTATCAGGAGATTTTTCAGTGTGGATGAGTGTTTCAGGCGAATAATTATTGCTTGTAAAATAATTGTTACCCTTTGTGCTATGCATAAAAAATCTTGTCTTAAACGTTAATTTACCAAAAAATTATAATTATTATATTTGTGTTACGTCTATTGTGTCATTTACGGAACTCCTAAATGTTGACTTGAGGTAAATGGGGGTCCGCTCGTATGTACCCCCATTTGAATCTCGTGGATGTCCAAATTTTTTTATCGCTGACATAGACCCCCAGCATGCCGATATCGACCCCTGGGGGTCCATATAGACCACTTTGGGAACCTCTGGTTAAGAATAACTAAGCGCACAAACAGACAAACAGATGGTAACTTTGTTTTATACTATTTAGAGACACGATGATATATTTGTAACCTCATTACCACAAAATTATGCCTTTAACACATAATCATCCCTAACTTCTGTCCAGGTCTTGCCTGCGAGAAGTTAGGACTGCGCCCTCAGGCGGCTGCCAGCTACGCTCTGGCCTCCAGGGCTGCTCCTGCAGACCCTCTGGTTCGCATCAGGCAGGCGTTTCTGGCAAGGTCTCTGCAAGACACCGACGCAGCCATCCATTGGTAAAACCTAACCTTACCTCACTGAACCTATATTTATTCTTCTTTATGAACCTTCAGAGGTCCAGCTTCAGATTAGGGCATTCCTTGATTTGTTGTTGGATTAGAAACGGTGGATTAATGAATAATTAAAAATACCGTTAAACTTTAAAAGTCAGAAATCTAGAAGTAATTTTGGTGTCCGGTTACGTTTTTTTAAATTATAAAACATGACATACCTAATATAAATACAATATGTATTTCATCCTGTTGTACCAGTTATTTCAAACTCTTTTATTTCTTTGGTTTACATGGTACAAAATCAATCTTTTAATCAGTTCATTGAAGACTTCGGAAAACTATCGACAGTGTACGATGATGAGTCCCTCAATGATCCAAGTGATTCTAACCTATACTGCTGTTAAGCTGGGTGTCCGTAGGTACACGGCATAGCCAAATGGCTTCGCGTGTCTCGGAAACCTCCATATTGATATTCCGCGAGTCCAAAATCAATCGTCCTGAGCCAAAAATCAGTGGCTCGGCTCTGCCGTATGCGTCAAATCACCGGGTCAATGGGAGTGTGTGTGATCCCTCAGCCAAAATCCATTCAGTGTAAATTTGATGAATATTTGTGAAAACAACCCGTTTTATGTACCCATTGTATAATTTTAGTTGGCAAGCGACTTGAGTTGTTCAGTCGATCGTGACGAAGATCAAAATGGCCACGTTCGGCGTGGCTCGCTTCAGTAGTGTATCCCCTGACCATGTCTGAATGGATTCAGCTAATTTCTGCCGTATGTGTCCCGCTTTAGACATGGGCAAATAAAATTGATGGATCTCTTAACTCCCAGGTACCACCAAGTTCTGGCAGACTTCCCTCACGACACAGGGGTTCTGGTGGAGATGGCGAGGATGTATGAAGAAGCTGGTGATCTTACCATGGCGCAGCATTGCTACCTTGATGTAATTATTATTAATATCTTTAACCATCAGTCAAGTTAATGGCCTTTTATGATTTTGTTTTGGCCAATTCGTAGCATTGTACCAAATTCTCATCTTTGTCAAGGCTGTATAAATGTCTCAATTCCCCACAACGAACAGTTGTTGTTTAGTGTTTTTTAATGATGTCAAAGCTATTTTTTTCGGAAGAATCGATTATTCTAAGACGTGCATAGTAATAATCTGACTTACACCTAATACCAGTAGCGGCTCGTGACTTTTGGGTGTGATTTGAGTTTTAATATTTAAAAAATGGCATTATTGATGCCGTTGTAGCTGAAAGTTCAGTTTTTTGTATGAAAATGTTCAGGAAATCGGTGGAGTGCAATGTCAGACTGAAATTTCCTGTAAATATTCATTTAGTGACTTAGTACTCTAACACACTCAAAAGTCATGAGCTGCCACTGTTTAATACCATCAGTATTCAGAAAGACAGCGAATTAGTCGACATTAAAAGACTTACAGCAGACTTGGCTGCTGGCTTTAGCCGATGGTTGATTGCCAATTAAAATATCTAAATAATAATTTCATTTATACACAATTAAAGACAATTACTGGATAATAAATAAAATTTATATATTTCAATGAAAGCCAACATAATATAATAATCATTTTGTTTGTAAATTTGTACTAATTAATAGAGGTACCAACAGATGGCGATGATTGCTACATTTGCGATTTGTATCGATAGGCTCAACCTATTTCGACACAAACATAAATGAGTTTTTCATTGATGCGTATTACGCACACATATACATGTTTGTATAGATTACGATCCACATTCGAATATGACATGTGCGACATTTTTTATACTTAGTTCCTGCTTTTGACACGTTATAGTAGGGCAGTCAGTAGGGAGAACGTGGCGCTGCGATTCTTAGTAGATTAATATCTCGCAATGATTTAATAAATTTGAATAGTATTTATATTTTTATGTGAGTAAGATGGAGGCAGTGCTTGTGTATTTATTTATTTATTGTACATTTATCTCTGATTTAACATTATATATATGAAATGAATATCAAAAAGAAACGAGATTAAACCACGGAAGCGGAGGAGGAGTGAGTGGACCTGGACCACCCGAAGAACGACATCTTAATGAATTTGGATCTGGAAGCCTAAGACGATCATAGTTGGCTAGTTTGGCTGCAATCCTCTGTAAAATTTGGGACACTTGGGTGGAAGGTGGATGCTGTATTTTGGTTTTTGATTCTAGGCCGATGCAATCTTCCCCGGGATGCCAGAGGTGGCTGGCTGGCTGGGCTCGCGCGCTAGGGCGGCTGGAGAACCGGCGCAGGCCATGGCATACTATCGCCGGGCTGCCTTGCTCTCTCCTAATCAGGTGACTTTACTTTACTATGGGTGTTCTGGAGCAATAATTATGAGAACAATTATCACACGCGTGAAGCTAAATAAATAACTTGTTCATTAGCCTTATTCAAGGGCCAGCAAGATGTCACATGTCTGTCGGATAGATCGTATCGTACATCTACACGTACAGATATTGTGACGTCATACCCGGACATGTCCGTACGTGAATACTAGGCTTAAGATTTCTTCCATCTTTGGATTGTTGGAGTGTTTAGCAGCAATACGTCGCAGGTTCAAAACCCGGAATGTGCGATATTTTCCATACTTAGTTCATGCTTTTGACACTTTATAGTAGGGCAGTCAGTGGGGCGCACGTGGCACTGCGATTCTTATCTGAAACTTAGCGCGTATTTTTGAAAGTGTAGATTGATTTCTTGCAATGATTCAATAAACTTTAATATTATTTATATTTTATGTGAATAAGATGGAGTAGGCAGTGCTTGTGTACATTGTACATTTACCGATAATTTAACATTATATATGTGAAATGAAAATCAAAAAGAAACGAGATTAAACCACGGAAGCGAGGTGGAGGAGGAGTGACTGGACCTGGACCACCCGAATAACGAAATATTAATGGATTTGGATCTGAAATTCAGAATGACTAATATTTCAGGAAGTCGACATGCTGTTACTTGTTTTAACAAGATCATTTTTCTCAATGTAGCGTTATGGAATCCTCACAACTTACCCCGATTAGGATGCAATAATCTCACAGGGTCCAGGCAAACGCGTGCATGTAAAAGGATGAGTTTATTGTTTCTAGGTGGCGTGGTCTCTCCAAGAAGCTGGTTGCCTGCGTGCTATGGGGAAGCATAGAGAAGCCCTGGCCGCCTACACGAGGTTGCATCAACGCCATCCCGATAACATCGAATGTAAGTCGAGCAATTTTCGGTAATTAACTAACTAACCATCACCCCGTTTCCCCGCAGGGGTAAGCAGAGAGGACGGACCGCCAAACAACTCGTTCACACCACACACTTCTTGCCTCATTCACATTCATACATACTCCCCTATTATTCTGACTCTAAACAAGGCCTGACTCGAGTATCTGATTCACTCGATCGTATAAGTCGTAGTAGTAAGTCTTCGTCGGCCGTTCTTGACTCCTTCTGCGTTCCATTGACATCAGAGCATCCCTTTCTTAATCTTACTCACTACGCTTACGTCAGCCCTGCACTATTTGCGGATCTCCACATTTCTCACACGATTTTTATTTATTTATTATTATTACATTTATTACATACAAGATATACAAATATAAAAGGAAGCTTTGACTGTCCAACTAGGAAGTTTCCCGTTTTAGGACAGTCAAATTGGCAGGTTGCGTGTACATAATTCCAGGTAGGTACATGTAAAATATAAAATAAAATTAAAATATAACATATAAATGTAAGAAAGAAAAATAGAAAGAAAATATTTTTTTAGGAAAATACAATTTAGCAGTAATAAACAATAAAATCCAGATAGGTACATGTAAAATATAAAATAAAAATATAATATATCAATGTAAGAAAGAAAAATAAAAAAAAAATATTTTTTAGGTAAATACAAAATACAAAATCGAAGAAATCAACTCAGACTACGTTTTTTAATAATTTTTCGGAATCTGTCCTACCTAAGTCTAATAACCATTTAGTAATTTTAGTACCGAAGGCTGATAATTCACATAGTTTAAATTGAGAGGGGATTTTGTTGTATATTTTTGGTCCCAGGTATGAGAAAACTTTTTGATAAGCCGCAGTATTGCTAGTTGGAATAGAAAGGTCGTTTCTGCTCTTACTTCTGGTTTGATGATTATGATCGACTGTTATCGTTTTGTTTTTATTTTTGTGGACGCAGATTGTTATTTTTTTTATGTAACACTGTCGAACATCAAGCATATTAAACTCCTTGAAGAGAGCGTCGCTCGAGTATCTGAAGGGTTTCTTCATAATGACGCGTAGAATGGATTTCTGTGCCTTCAGTAGCGGGTATAATATTGTTAATCCTGTTCCACCCCATCCAATGCAACCGTAGGTTATGACGGAGTTACAGAGCCCGTAGTATATTTTTTTAATGTCTTGAGTTTTTATAATTTCCCGCAATGCTATAAATATATAAATAAGCTTGCGCACTTTATTAGCTGTGTTTTCAATTTGTTGTTTCCATTTAAGATGGTTATCCACTATTATACCTAAATATTTAATAGATTTAACAGATTCAAGGGTTTCGCATTTACAAGTATGGTTATTATTTCCAAGGCTACACTTAATATTATGTATTGTGAGGTGATGAGGTGTTTTGGGTTGACCTGCAAGGGTAGCGCTAAATGTGAGATATTTTGTTTTTTGTATGTTTAGTGTAAGCAAATTACAGTCCAGCCACTGTTTTACTCTGTTTATACCTGTGTTCGCAAGGTGGTGTGTTTGTTTCCAATCATCTCCTTCAAACAAAATAACTGTATCGTCAGCGAAAGTGATAATTTTGCCACCAATGTTTTGGTTACAAAGTTCGTTTATGTATATAATAAAGAGAAGGGGCCCAAGTGTACTTCCTTGTGGTACCCCAAAAGTGTATTTTAGTGAAGTGCTAATAGCCTCGTTAATTCTGGTTTGTTGAAATCTATTAGATATATAACTTTCTATCCATTGAAAAGCTTTTCCCTTTATTCCTATATTTCTAAGTCTCTGTAAAAGAATTTTGTGAGATATAGTGTCAAATGCCTTGGCCAGGTCCAGGAAAAGAGCAATAGTTTTCTTGCCATGGTTCATATTCCCTGCAATAGTTTCAGTGAGACATGCGATGGCATCATCCGTTCCCTTACCCGACCGAAAGCCGTATTGGTTAGGACTTAGAATGTTATGTTTCTCCACATAATCGTTTAACCTAGTTTTGAAAAGCTTTTCAATGACTTTGGATATCGCGCTTAATAGTGATATTGGCCTATAGTTTTCTACAAGTGATTTAGGTCCACTTTTGTGAATTGGGACAATTATTGATTTTTTGAAGTGATCAGGAAATATTCCTGATGCAAAACTTAAGTTGTAAATATATGATAGCGGAGCAGAAATCTGATTTTTAATTTTTTTTAGTATTTGTGTATTTAGACTATCTGGACCCTTTGCAAGTGTAGTATTAAGGCTGTTGATTATTTTTAAGACCTCTTCTACAGTAGTTGGTTTAATATTAAATGAAAAAGATTGTTCCTTTGTTACAATTGTCGATGCTAAAGAGTCTTCCGTTTTCTGGGTTTCTAATAATTTTTTTTTTGCTAGATTTGATCCAACAGATGCAAAATATTGATTAGTATGACATGCAATTGATTGATTGTCAGTTATAATCAAATTTCCGGTATTTAATTCAGTTACAGATGCATTGGTATTTCTTTTACTTTTAGTTATGTCTCTGACAACATTCCACATGTTTTTGCTGGAATTATCGATCATACATGGTTTTACAAAAACGCCTCAGGGATCTTTTCAACAGCATTCAATCTACTTTCATCCTTTTTCTGCCAGTTCCATGCCTCACTTCCATATATCAGGGTAGGTACCAGCACTCCATTGTGGACTAATTACTTCGATTCTTTGGTCAATTTTTTGCCAGAGCCAACCACGTTCAGTTCTCCATTAATGGAGTTACCTGCATTTACCCTTCTTTCAATATCTCTGTCAGCCTTCCCATCTCTCTAGAACATACTTCCTAAATACACAAACTCATCCACCTGCTCCAAGTATTCCTCATTCACAACTATATTGCACACTGTTTTTGTACTCTCTCTTTCAAACACCATTATTGTTATTTATCGGTTAATTGATTTTTGGGTACCACCAAAATAAAGATTAGGGAAGGCTTAATCTTTTATCACGCGCGGTCCATGAAAACGCTCCTACGTTTGTCTGCTCGCAAGTTCTGTCACTCTTGAATACAGTTATCCCTACATCCTATCCCAAACTTCATCTCCTTCTTTTCCTCAAAAATACCCTCAGTCAAAGATGACATAGGCCCTGAGGCAAATTATTTTCCTCAGGACCTCCTTTGTGATATATATGCAGGACATTCCCGGATTGTCTCGGCGGCCTGCCTGCAAGTTTGCTAGTATGATCTACGCAGTGATATTATACAGGGTTTTCCAATAAGAGGTGTTATTTTGATATTCAAAGAAAAATGCCATTTTTTAATATAAATGATCAAATGTTTATTTAATTATAAAGAGGAAGGTATTCCGTTAATAGTGTAAAATAAAATCAGTCAAATGACCACTACGACCACGCCTACAGGACCATATCCTTTTCATGTAATTTTCCATAACCAAATCGCTGCTGTGGCTGCCTTATGTCCTCGATAGCCCCACGAATTCCATCTCTGAGATCTTGAATCGACGCTGGGCTGTTGGCGCAGACCTTCTCTTTCACGTGGCTCCAAAGGAAGAAGTCGCAAGATGTTAAATCACATGATCTCTGTGGCCAATTGTGATCACCTCTTCGAGAGATAACACGGTCCGGAAACTTTTCCCGTAAAAGATGTATGGCACGTAGCGCCGTCTTGTTGAAAGCAAACGTTGTCCAGATCAATACCATCCAATTCCGGCCATAAAAAATCATTAATTCCTTAATTAATATTCAAAATAACACCTCTTATTGGAAAACCCTATATTATGAATACACGTCAGCCTAGAAATTTACGTGCTGTTCCAGATTTTGAACGCACGCTGTTGTGTGGATAAAGTTGATAGGCGCTATCATTATTATATAATTTTTGTCTCTGGTTCCAGGTCTCCAGATGCTTGTGAAACTGAGCGGGTCGGCTGGATCAAAGGATGCTGAGCGATGGGCTGCCGAATTACAGAGGGCTAGAAGGACTAGACAAGCTACTGCTGGTATGAACATCCATCATTGCTCTTTAATTTAAACCTGAGGAACTTGTGGTCTGGTAAAGTCGAAAGCGGGAGAAACAACGTCATGCGTCTGGAACGTAGGTGGTCACTGTAGCGTGTGTCGCTCTCCATAGAGAGAAAAAAAATTGCCTTATTTTTAAACGCCTGGGGTCTCAAAAGTTGCGTATGATCTGTAGCTATTCAAAAACGTAAAAATAAATGAAATTGGTGTTCACTATTAGCTCGCTAAAATGGCCGGAAGTTTTGAAATAAATTTGATTTCGTGATTTGGGAAAAAAATAAAACAGTGGGTCCATATTGTATATTTTGTAGCACAATTAATTTTATTTCCATAACTGTAGTACAAAGAACGAAAAATATATATTTTTTCATACATATGTGATGTGTTTTTGTTAAAAATATAAAAGGGGAAAATAACACTTTTTATGGTTAAATTCAAGATACTAAACAATAACGTACGACAACATTTTTGACCAAAATACAACGAATAAAAAATAATGGATGCTAAAAATTGAATGATAACATATTGTTAAAACAGAAATTATTTAAAATCTTGCTTAGAATTAAAATTTGGCATTATGTTTCTTGAATGTTGCTTGGCATAAATATAACCTTTTCTAGCATTGTAACCAACAACAGAAGAAGACGCCTCTGTGGTCAACTTCACACACCTTTCCACTGATTGTGTGTGGCAAGGAAATTTAGGAAAATCGAACCTTTTTACATTTCCTTCATCACACAATTTAAGTAATTCGTCCGTTTTTACGTTGCTCAGGAGTGGAGGTTCTGTCAGAATTAAATCTGTGGCCTGCCAGTCAATTAATTCTATGTAGCTATTGCAGTTGAAATTAATTTTTGGAATTATGAACTCTCTCACTCCTGAAGTTTGAAGGGCCCTGCATGATCCTTCTACATCCTAGCTCCCTTATACATTTACTGTCATCGGTTAACATTGATAGAATAATGTTTTCCGGGAGTGCAAAATATGCGTTCCTCTGAATCACGGGGTCGACAATAGCTTTCAATTCTGCTGAAAGATATCTGGAAATGCTAACCACTTTCAGAGATTACGGGCTCCATCTATACAAGAACTATTGCACTTTATGGTAAACCATGTTGGAGCATATACTCTCACAATAAAGGTGGCCAATATCTGCAAATTTTCTGTTGGGTTTTCCGTTGCAACATATAGCCGTAATATTTTGTTTGCAGTTGTTAGCCACCTCGCATGAGACATTTTCCCTGGTTGTTTCCTTGCCAAATCTACAGTTATCATACCTTTTGACACAGCCAGACACATATTATATAAATAATTTTGGTCCGTGCTTAATTTTCCTGTTATATTTTCCAGTATGGATGATTGAATGGGAACAAACCGAATAATTTTCATGTTCTCACAATTTTTTAAGTTTCTTCCGATTGGTCCCGAGAAAGCTACAGGTCCGCTAGTCGGTCCATCTAATGAAGATAGCAGATGTTGCAATGGTAGTTCATTGGCGTGCATCTGGCAGATAAGCCATTGCAATGGCTTTCCAAGTCTCTGTTCCATTCTTGAAATGATTCCATTTTTCCGGCCAGTGTTTGTATTTGTTCCGTCACAACCAACTGCAACAATTTTCTCCATTTGACGATTTTCCTCTTCCAAAAGAGAACATATGGCATTTTCGCTGTCTTTAGCAGTACCAGATGATGGCGTAGCGTGTCCGAGATACAATGATCCTGGCTCCTGCACAAGCGTTATGTGTTCTTCAACTTTTTACAAATTTACTTCCTTTCTTGATAATAAACATTGTTTTGTCCTTGCGCCCATCGAAAAATAAACCTTCGATATTTGTCAATTTACGGCTATTTAATAACATATCTCTAGTTTGCTTTCTAGCTCTTCATAATCTACTATGATCTATAACGAAAGATGGACCAGCTTCATTTACATCTTGTAAAACCGCAGAAGCAATGGCAGCTGCTGCTCTGTGTGATACGCCGTATCGATCACAAATTTGAGATAACTTCGTCAAGGGATTCTTCATCTTCGAATATTGTATATTTCGAGGAGATAATGTATCATGAGCCACTGCAGATTGATGATCTTCACTTAGAGCTGGTTCCTCATCAGAATCTGAAAAACTGTTGGAACTAACAACTTAAACTTGACAAAAAACAAACATCTTATTGTGGCAGGAGTAGGGGTACAGTGGTAAGAGAAAGAGGTGGTGGAGCAGACGAAAGGAAAGGGGAGATGTTCATTTGAGTCTTCAAATATCAAACCAAGTCCAATAATTGAAAATTAAAGCAAACTAAATAGCAATGGAAAACGTTTTAGTGGATTTTTATCATTTTTTTGTTAATTTCGGTATTCTTGTAGATTTAATTGCATTAATAAAATTGTTTTTTTTTTATTTGATTTTTGTCAACTATACGCAGTTTTTAATAATAAACAAACATTAAAAGGTTAAATTATTGTGAAGAAAATATTAATTACCATTATTTAAAAATACATGTTTTGGGTTTTTTTTCTGTTTTTCAATGCATTTTAGCGAGCTAATAACCATTTTTTTTAAATAATTTTAAATGTAGTTCTCATTTTCTTTGTAAGACGCAACTTTTGAGACATCAGGCGTTTCTGAATTCAAAAGTTGGAATAATTGACACACCCTAGACTGGTCAGTGTCCGCAGCTTCCTTGTAGTGCAAGACCGCGAGGAGTTGTAGTACATACGCTCCTCTTTAAAACAACACTCGGTATACTCAGATTGGATATCGTTCGCTTTACAGACACTGGCGATGAGTAGGTCGATTTTAAAGATGTTTTCACATTACATTAGTTGCACTAAGCGGTGCGCTCGTCACGCCAAGTATCTCGTAAGAAGAAGATTTTGATGTTAAAAATACAATCTGATAGTATAAATATCTCAAAGCTTGACCATTTTTGATTGTTGTAGACGGAAGTGGTGCCCTCTGTTATTTTCAAAAAGAACCGTGGAAGTTTTCAAAAGATGTTACCAAGTTGAAAGCATTGCCCGTGGGGGAAATTGAAGTTGAGGTCACGTTCATCTGCCATGAGTGGTCGATTAAAGAAGAAGATAACAACTCACACACCTTGTCCATATTGTATAGATCCTAGATCTTATCACTGGGTTTTGTCACTGAAAGTTCCAATGTGACTATTATGTGTGTGGCATTTATGGGAAAAGGGAGAGAATACATTCTCGCACCGTATTGTATAGATCCTGGGTCTTGTCACTGAAAGTTCCGATGTGACTATTATGTGTGTGGCGTTTATGGGAAAAGGGAGAGGATACATTCTCACACCTTGTCCATATTGTATAGATCCTGGGTCTTGTCACTGAAAGTTCCGATGTGACTATTATGTGTGTGGCGTTTATGGGAAAAGGGAAAGGATACATTCTCACACCTTGTCCATATTGTATAGATCCTGAGTCTTGTCACTGAAAGTTCCGATGTGACTATTATGTGTGTGGTGTTTATGGGAAAAGGGAGAGGATACATTCTCACACCTTGTCCATATTGTATAGATCCTGGGTCTTGTCACTGAAAGTTCCGATGTGACTATTATGTGTGTGGCGTTCATGGGACAAGGGAGAGGATACATTCTCACACCTTGTCCATGTTGTATAGATCCTGGGTCGTGACTATTATGTATATGACGTTTATGGGGAAATGGAGAAGGTAAATTCTCAGGAGTCCTGAGATTCCCTATTAACCGGAGCCGGTTGGTCTATGGCAACCTGAATTGGGGTACGTTGCGAGGTAGAAGCAGGCAAAGGCTTATGTGGAATCCTCTTTTTTTTCAGAATCCCCTCTCACTATTGGAAGTGGTGGATCTTCAAGGGGCAGTTCTTCACCAGGTAAAATACATTGTTATGTTTTCTGTTCCTTTTTTATATAATGTTTTTATATAATGTTATTAAATAATACAGAATCAAAAATGATATTTTACGACCAGTTTTAATAAGGACTTTATATTTTTTTCAGGAATCAATTTAGTTTCCACAAACCGCGGGGCGTTGCAAAATTCTGCCTCTTCTCACGTAAGATTTTTTTACTGGACATCTTTAAGATTGCGCTAAAATATGTACTGACATTATGGAGAAATCAATTGAAGTTGGTAAGAGAACAATATTGTTATTGTTCTAAAAATTTTAGTTGGTTTTAAACTTAATCCGTGCTTGTCACGCCTTGTTGCTACAATGGGTCTCCCCGAGTGGCAAATTACGTTTGGTCACTTGCAGGGGTGCCCGTGTTCATGAGGTGAGGTTTGTCCAGGTCTTGGCTGCGGATATTTCTGCCCACACAGCACGGATACCCTTTGACCTCTCCAGTCGGACGACCCATTGCCTTGCACAGAAGTGGAAGGGAAGGATTCAAACATCCTTTACTCCTGGATACGCTGACCCCAGATTCCTATAACTTCCTCTCCTCGTGGGCTTAGGCCATAAGAGACATTATTTTCCTTGTGGTCTCCGTATGGAGATAATGTATTTTTATATTATTTTTAAATCGTATTATTGACAATCCAAGTATTTTTAACTAATCCAGAATAATTATTCCAGGGCGGAGATCTATTGAACCATACCCCGGCGCCTCCCCTGTCTGCACAGGATTCTCTACGAAGAATGGTAAATATTCTAAAAGTTATAAAGAATTATATTAGACAAATCCGTTGCGTTGTTAAGATGAACTAAGAGCACGAACTAAGTTTTATACAGGTTTTCCAATAAGAGGTGTTATTTTGAATAGCCCGCTAGTTCGGTAGATGTTACTTTTAAAACAGTCATTTTTTGACATTTGACAAATAAAAACTACGTTATTAATGAAAATGGAACGATACACGCTTCAACAACGCATTAAAATTATTAAAATTCACTTGAGTGAATCAAAAGCAAATCATCTTGAGTGATGAGGCCCATTTCCACCTCGGTGGCTTCGTCAACAAACAAAATTGTTGCATCTGGGGCTCGAAAAACCAAAGAGTTATTGTTGAAAAGCCTCTCTATCCTCAACGTGTGACTGTTTGTTGCGGTTTATGGTCCGGCGAAGTCATTGGACCTTACTTTTTCGAAAATGAAGCTGGAGCAACAGTTACGGTGAATGGATTGCGCTATTGAGAGATAATTAATGATTTTTAATGGCCGGAATTGGATGGTATTGATTTGAACAACGTTTACATTCAACAATACGGCGCTACGTGCCACACAAGCAACGAAACCATTGATCTTTTACGATTGAATATCAAAATAACACCTCTTATTGGAAAACCCTTTATGAAACTAGCTGACGTGTACCCGGCTTCGCTCAGGGAGTTATGGGTGGTTAAGGGTAAAGTTTTAAGGTTGTGAAGATCTCATAAGGTTTAACCAGTGTTATCTTTAATGTAAGCTTCCAAAAAATATTTTTTTTCGACTTGATTACAAAACACTGACTTTTCTCTACTTTCTATAAATTTAATTGTATTTGAACCATCCTGAAAAAAATCTCTAAAAGATAGTGAAAACTCTATCGAAATCCGTTGCGCAGTTTAGAAGAACTACGCTCACAAACAGACAGCCGAGGATAGCGATTTGTTTTAACTATTAAGAGATTTTTGATTAGAGCATACCCTTGAAAATCACGGGAAATATGTAATTGTAGAATTTTTGCGGATGAAAACATTAAGGCGACGCACTACGTCATGTAATATTTTAAATTGAGCAGCTATCAATAACAACCCTTACGTAGATGGCGATAAGGTTTAAATTCCCGCTTAACCACTCCCGCAGATACTTTAATAATACACAATTGCTGACCCTGTACAAATCGCAAGTGCGCCCTACTGTCGAATTTGGAAGCCATCTCTGGTCCGGAGCCCCTAAATACCTGAAAAAAACCCTTGACTCTGTGCAAAAACGGGCGGTCCGTTTGATAGATTCCCCAATCTTAACAAACGGACTGCAATCTTTAGAGCACAGGCGTCAGGTAGGTATGCTGTCCTTGTTCTATCGGTATCACAATGGAAGATGCTCTGAGGAACTAGCGTCATTGATCCCTTCGGCACCGGTGCGTAGTCGGGATACACGCCAAACGCGCGCCCAACATTTGTACACAGTTGACATTTGTCACATGAGAACGGGTCGCTTCTACGATTCGTTCTTAAGTTCAACAGCTCGGCTGTGGAACGAACTGCCGGCCACTGTGTTTCCTCCCTCCTACAACATGGGACTCTTCAAGACCCATGTTCACTCCTTCCTCTCCACAAAAAGACCCTCCACACAGCATCCCCAAAGATGACATAGGCCCTGAGGGAAATTATTTTCTTCAGGGCCTCCTGTGTGGAGTTAATATAAAATAAATAAAAAATAAAAAATCCGCCTGTTTTGATTTTTGCAAGAAAAAAACATGGCCAAAAAGTGCATTTTATTTTGTGGATGTTCAGGCATAAATATTTAATTTTTTTCCATCATTTTATAAATAACTTAATTTTCCACATTATACAATAAAATCATAACCGAAAATGGGTTCGTAAGTAGGAGATTTTGAACTTTAAAGCAGTTTTCATAAGTCTTATACATTATTTTTTTCTGGGCTTATAAAAAGACTTATCTAAAAACTACTCCATTGTTTCAAAGGCCAAGATGTATTCTACTCGCAGTATTTAATTAAAGCATCTGAAACATTTCTAGGCGAACAAATTTTCAAACCAAAAACACATGATTTTACATTACTACGTATGGCATCGCCTTTAAAAAATATTTACCTCTGGAAACCTTGTCCCTATACCTTAAGAGGAAGATACAAGCCAAAACTGTGTATATTCTTGGTATACCTTATATTGTAGGTAATAGACATTAAAATCACTTGACAAACGGAGTCTAGAAACGTTCGATTTAAAGCACAGAACTGGTTTTTATTTATTTTGTAAATAATTTTATAAGAAAGAAAAAAAGTTAATCAAGTGAAACTGTCACAGATAATCTTAGCTATAATACTGTATTTTTAAAAGTTGTTTCCTTTTTGCGTTCATACATTTCTATTGGAAAAATATTTTTTTCTATTAGTTTACATTTATATTTTTTATTGAGTAATTTATTTTTTTATTTGTATTCTACTTAAACGAAACGATAGGAAAACCTTCAGTTTATCTAAAGCATATTTTTAGTATTCATAATGTACACCAATTCGTTATAAAAGATTAATCAAAATACTGATTTAGCATTAAAATTCGCCTTAAGTAAACGATAGCCCCCGGAAACCAATAAATATGGAGTTTTAGCAAGTCGGTTCGTTTGCAGACAAAATAGGCGACTGATTATTATTATTCTCTTTAATACATTATTTCAACATTTCAGGTGACGAGTTCTTCAGGCAGAAAGGCCTCGGAAGATGAGCATGACCTTCCTCTGCCGCCAGACTGAGCACTGGCGATTGGCAATTTGTTCATATCGACACTTTTTAGTGTGTTTTCAATTTCCTTCACTAGCAATTTTCTGTCTGATATTCTGAATAAAATGTTTTTCACTTTGTGAGATTATTCCTATTTTACGAAGATGTCTTTCTAAATAAATATTAAACATACTTAAATGAAAAATGATTATATTTTGAAGTTGGGTTAATAATTTATAAAACGAAGCTCAAAACCCAAAGCATTAAAGTTCAAAGTTCAAAGCTCTATGCTAAGAGCTAAAAATCTTAAAAACTTAAGCATCGAAGCTCGAAGTTCAAAATCTTTCTAACATAAAGCTGAATGTTCAATGCTTAAAACATAAATCTCAATGTTCAAAATCTTAACAACTTAAGCATTGAAGCTCGAAGTTCAAAATCTTTCAAACATAAAGCTGAAAGTTCAATACTTAAAACATAAATCTCAATGTTCAAAATCTTAACAACTTAAGCATCGAAGCTCGAAGTTCAAAATCTTTCAAACATAAAGCTGAATGTTCAATGCTTAAAACATAAATCTCAATGTTCAAAATCTTAACAACTTAAGCATTGAAGCTCGAAGTTCAAAATCTTTCAAACATAAAGCTAAAGTTCAAAATCTTAAAGCTGCAAGTTCAATGGTTAAAACATAAATCTTAACAACTCGATGGTCAATGTTCAAAATCTGAGAAACTTAAGCTTGAAGCTCAAAGTTCAAAATCTTAAAAACTCAAAGCTCAAAGCTCAAATTTCAAAGTCTACTATACTTTTCCGTCGGTTTTGTCTTATTATATATTTATTTACACCCTTATTGCTTTTAAATAATATAAGTGATAATTACATTCGTGCATTAGCTCAGAGTGAATGAAGCAAGAAGTGTGTGGCGTGACCGAGTTGTTTGGCGGTCCGTTCTCTCTGCCTACCCCTGCGGGGAAATGGCGTGATGGTTAGTTAGTTAGTATTAAATAAGTATGTAAAATAAATGTTCGAAAAATTTACATAAAAACTATTTTAATTCATCTCTTTAATGACAAAAGAAGTACACAGTGGTTAGAGACGTTATCCAGGTAAGATAAAGATTCTTGATTCGAATCCCAATTGAGACCGTTACCTTTTTTTTATTTTTCTTTGTCTTTTTCCGTTTCATGTCTCATTTAAATTTATTAATATTATCTTCCTTTTCAATTAAATATTTTGGTGTCGTCAAATAAACAAAGAACAACTATGGAAATCTCTTGTTACGATTTTTCATTAGGTCAGGTATATCCATTGGTTACTTTACAAATAGATAGGTAAATATAGGTATAGTTACCAATCCGTGGGGTATTGAGCCACAACCCCGTGAACGGTGAACCCTTGTGTGTGATAAATGATGCCGTGTTCAACCCCAACGCCTCACCACCCCCTAAATACCCTCCCCCCACCCGCCGTGGGGCAGCCGGCTGCTTTATGGCAAACACCTGCTGCCAGAGCTTGAAGGGTTAAATCGGAAACTGGGTACTAACGGCAGATTATCAACGCGCAAAGGGTTGAAATGAGAAAAACAAAAAAAAAAACGGATTATTTTTACAATATATAATGTGATGGCCTCCGTGGTTGAGTGTCTCCGGAGGTCACGGGTCCAAATCCAGGCGTGCGGCATTAAAGGCAGTATGAGATCCCTGAGGCATATGTGTGGTTAAACCATGTATGATCGAGTGAGAAATGTGGAGATCCGCAAAGAGCGCAAGGCTGATGTAAGCGTAATGAGTAAGATGAAACGGACGCTTAGATGGTTTGGGAATGAGCGGAGAAAGGAGTGTAAGGACAATATATGATGCAAATGTGAATGGTAGCGGAAGTCGGGGACGCCCGAGGAAGACATGGCACGATCAAGTGAATCAGATATTTGAGTCGAGCCATGTCAAGAGTCATATTAATAGAAGATTATGTATGAGACGATGTATGAATGAACCTGTCCTAATTTATTTAGGCAGATTTGCTCAGTATTCATGAAGAATGCGTTCAGTTTTCTTTTGATTTTTCTATTAGCTACAATGGAAAACAAAATACATATTTAAATTTCCAAAGTAAATTATTTTCACTCCTACAAATTAAATTCTTCATTATTTATTCATGGATTCTACCGTAATATTTGCAAATTGCCAAACTTCCAAATTATGTTTGCCGTAAATTTAATGTTTTGAGGCGTTTTTATTATATATTATGGTAAAAGTTTTGTTGGCTGTTGAGTTGAACCCCCCTCCCACCTGGTACCGGGAGAAAATTTTAATTCTATACGTCTTTAGAGGCAAGACGAATGACCCATAATAATTAGGGGTGGTTCAGAATGAATAAACTTTTAAAATATATTAATTAGTACATGATGTCCGGACACTAATGGTACAATCTATACTTCAAATTGGCAGCCGATTTTGTAGTTAAACTTTTTTTTATTTAGTTGTCGTTTTCGCGTAAATCGAGTTCGAATTTGGAACTTTTAAGGTAAAATTTGTTTCATATACCGTGTTTTAACTTAAATCCACACAGAAGGCTCTGAGGAAAATAATTTCACTTGGGGCGAAATGTCATCTTAGGGGATGCTGTATTGGGTGTCTTTTTTAGTAAAGTTTTTACTTCATTTCTCTTTCATATTGTGTGTTTTGCTGTCTATTCACTTTGTCCTCTGGATTTTCATTATTTTTGAGTTTTACTAAATTGCACGACCCTTACACTCTAATTTTTGTAAACGTACTGATTTTCATTTAAATACTTCCATTAGAATTTTTGTTTTAGGAATAAATTAAGTAATGAAGTGGAAATTAACTAATTCATCAATGTCCGATAGAGCTGAAACTTGGCAAATAGACTCGTTGTTGTTGATAATGCATTCTATCAACTGGTAGCACTCACGCACACACTCGCAGTTATTTTCCATTGAGAGTTATTTTGTCAAGAGCGGCTGCCTAATGAAACCGCATACGATCGGCTAGGTTCGGGAACTCCTCGGAACCATTCGAGTTCTGGTGTACGCGCGCATCGCTCGCTCACACCAGCGTTACCTGTCAAATGCAATAACTAACTTAATTGACATTACGATATGTAAAAAATTAATTAGCCCTAAATAATTTAAAAATAATTTTAGAATGCTTTTTCATTGAACCACCTTCAAACATTTATGTTGTCGTTAGGTTCAACAAATGAGTAGAATTTTTGTGTAAGAAAGGTTGAATCTTTACCTAAGTTAGATTAATGTGTTATTAAATGCGACCAACCCACATCACTACTTGTAGGCAGGCCACCATTAATCAAAAGCAAAACATGGAGATGAGGTAAACACGTGCCCAGCTTCTGCAGAATAAATTTTTGTATGGCCAATGGCCGAGTAGTTAAAGGCGTTCTCCAGGTAAGACAGTGATCCTGGGTTCGATTCCCATGTTCTGTTTCATGTTTCGTTTAAATTTATTAGTATTATTTTCTTCTTCAATTATTCGAATAAAACTTAAAATTCATTTAGACTTTTAGAAAATGCCAATAGATGTCTCATTTAAAATAAAAGTCAAAAATAAAATACAAACAAAATATTTAGAACATTGTTATCATTCAAAAGGATAGCAGCCAAAAATATGAGATAAATTAGTTCAAGATGATATTTTTAATTCTGAATTTGAAATATGAGATCAACAAAAAATAATTAGATCCAAATGGCCCAGTGGTTAGAGGTATTCGTTCCTGAGATCCTGTGTTCGTTTCGCATTTGAGCATTTTTTTTTCTTTGTCTTGTTCTGTTTCATATATCTTCCAGATATTGGTTGATCGGCTACTGCTCCAAACTGCTCCCAACCGCCTGGAACCAGTGATACTATAGCATTCCTAATTGGGGTGTATTTTGAGGGTGAAAGCAGTGGAGAAGGGAGGTAATAAGAAGATAGAGGTTGGGGAGTACCTGACTGTTGAGATCTAGCCACCAAATACGAATAAAGCCATTGCTACGTTGAGTTGTTGCTATGGTTACTTGCTACGTGCAGCCTACAATACTCACCAGACATTTTAGGTTATAATAATGAATGTGGAATCACAAACTTTATCCAGTACTGGAAGCGCCAATTCTTGAGGATTAGATACCCACAAGAATGTTTGTGATCCCAGGGTTCTCAGGGGGTTGGGTACGAAACCAGAAATGTGTCAAGTTACAATGTGTACTTTAGAGTCAAGGAAAGAAGATTTAAAGAAACATTAATGTATATTATTTCGAATACAATATAAATCTATACACTCTACCGTGTGAGTTATAACGAAAACAATATAATAAAAGTTAGATATAAGCTTACCCCCAAGGTTCCGACCACGCTTTAACTATCTATCTAATTAAGTAACATCCTACTCGAGCTGGAGCAGCACCTCCTCAGGCTGAGCTCCTAGGGGCTCCAGCCGGAGCAAGAGGTAGATTCAGTTCCGCCTCCTGGCGACTGTCCGTGGCAGGAAAATGTGTAATCTGGCGACTGAGGAAGAGGTATCTGGTGCCCGCGGTCGCATCCGTGTATCCTGGCGAGGATTCCCTTTATGTAAGGAAAAATAGGCCTCAATACGGCCCTGGTGAAAATGCGGTCGACGTAGTGCTAAACCGCGAGAAAGAATACTATCCTTAGGTTTCCGGGAACCGGGCACAATATTTTAAGCCACTGGCTTCTTCATCCCATAAAGGATGGGTCGGATTCAAGCAGATCACACGTCTGACTCCCTTTGCGATTCATGATCCCGCGTGGTTACAATAAACGAACGAGCCACGGAACTAATTCAATTATGGAACTTCGTATTTACACCATTTATACGATTTTATTATGCAATCTCCGCATATAAGATTAGACTTCGCCTCTCCGATTAAAGGGAAACCATTCCCAAACAATTTCACTCCGGAAAACTGTGACTGTCGTCTGCCGAGAGATCAGGCCAACTCCCTGGTTTCTCCGCAGGCAAGGAAGTGTTTTGTTTTTTTTTTCTGTTTCCGCCCGGTACAGATTTTAAATTTTAAATTATGATTCGAAATTTTACCAAAACTAATACCACCGACAATCGCCCAGTTCCTAACTAGGTTAGAGAATCGGCGAGGATAAATGTGATGATGCAGAATAAATTAATGAATAAAATATTAAAACAAAAGGAGTCTAGCCCTGCATCATAACACCATTTCTAGTAACGTTTTGATTCTAAATGGGGGTCTTTCAAGAAGGTGATTCTGATAGTATTTTCCACTTTGGAACGTTCTGCAAAAGTTCAGGTAAATTAAATGAATATGTTCCATCCGTGTTCTAAATGGCTACATGGTCCAGCTTACATAGCAAAGAACTTTTAAGGGACTTTTGGTCTGGCCAATTGGGCCATAAATTTCCAATACAAAACTGTGTTTCGTCGTGATTATAAAATTTAAATGGGAGGGGGTGTAAGTAAGATAAAGCGCTAAATGCTCTAGAATCAAAACGTACTAAGTCAGAGGCGACATTTGTTTCCATTCAAATTTGTATGGAAAGCACTTCTAGTGTTATTCTATATTCTGTGACGCAGAACGTCAATAATCTGTATAATCACCCTTAATAACCACTAAGCCGCAGAGACCTTCATTAAATTTTAAAATATTATAAATTGTGAAGGTTTGAAATTACGAATTCCATATCAGAAAAGGGACTGCATAAAACTGTCGTTAAAAACAACTGTTCGTTTAAAGAGGGTTCGTATAAACAGGCAACGCATATACAGGTCAGGAGTCAAATCAATTCGACGGTGGAAAATATTGGATATAACGTATAAATTAGACTGGGCGGTGGCAAGTTGACGTTTGGGTCCCACCCAGGCGTCGTGTGTTCGATTCCTCTACTGGCTAAGTCCTCTGTCAAAACTGAAGCAGAATTTTCCGCTTACTGTGGTGGTAGTAGGAGATTTTCTAATATTGTCAAGTTATCTTAAAATATTTAATCATTTAGATTTAAGGTGAGTATTTTTGAGTGTATTAAATATGTAAAAAAGAAACCCTCAAAATTATTATGTTTTGGGGTAAAATTGTATATATAATATTCCAATTTATAAATATGAATATATTTTTCAAATACAAAAATCTTAAAATAAATTTTATCCTGTTTCTAATCTTCTCAATTCTCGGTTTTTGTTTTTATGACATCTGTAATAAGAAGAAATATTTGGCAAGTTTTATATACCTAGGAATTTTTTTTTAATTCGATGAGATATTTAAGGTTTTTACAACAAATAAACTACCCTCTTCCGCTGCAGAAAAAATTAGTTTATTAGTAAGGCTTTCTCATACACATTTTATTATGAATTGTATAAAATTTATTGTAAGGCCGTTATTATATAACAAATAAATATTTGATAATTAATTAGTTTAAGCAATAATTACTCGCCTGAAATATCCATTAAAATTGAAAATATCTCCCATCTTCTGATGTCTGGTAAGGTGCTGTGGACCACTGAGCTAAGTCGGCTTATTCCCAACCCGATAAATAATTCAAAATGTACTAGTACTTAAATCTTAGCTGCAAAAGATTTCAATAATTTAGGAACATTTATTATGTTATATAAAACCCTTGTCAGATGCCAACTTGAGTATAACTCTTCGTTATGGTCTCCATTTTTCAATATTCATTCAGATAACATTGAAAAGATTCAACGGAAGTTTTTAAGGTTTATAAATTATAAATTGCATATTCCTATACAAAATATAAATTACAATTAGCTCTTGGATAAAATGTCTCTTTTGAAACTTTCAGAAAGAAGAATAAGCACAGATTAAATACTGTTACAAAGAATACTACATTTTAAAATTGATAGTCCCGAATTATTTCAATGTATCAATATCCATGTTCCCAAAAAATCATGCCGACATTTCTTACCTTTTTACTTCAATAACACCAGGACACTAGCTTACCAAAATTCTCCGATTCCGAGACTTCACAATCTCGGAAACAAATATTCTGATCTGGGTGATATATTTCATTTGAAAAGTAATCAGTATAAATGTTGTATATTCTATCACTTTATTCTTCTAGACACAAATAGACCTATGTACCCATATAACTTCTCCGCTTCTACTATTTTGTTTGGTTGAATCTTTTAAATTCAATTATATTCGTGAGGATTCATTTTTGCCATTATGTTTACATTCTTCAAGTGTTTACTCTGATACAAAATGCTTTTTTTTTTTAAGAAAAGCCCATTAGGGCGTGTAATAAATAAATAAATAAATCAACAATTACTGCTTATTATTTTTTTTCATCTTCGAATGCATCGTTGTGTCAAAATTTCAAAGCAATCGGTGAAGAACTTTCGGAGATTTAAGATTTTGACCAAACGAACATTTATATTTTGTTCTCTTGTTCAAAACCAGGACGTGATGAAAATTGTAGCAAATTCTGTAACATTTAGCGATAAAAGGGTCAATTTACCCTCACAAAAAAAGCCCCATGCAGAAATCCATTGAAGGTACTAGTATAATAACAGTGTTGTAATATTATTATGTAAAATCACAGCAATGAATACTTATTTAGCGCAGTGTTGCTAATGACGCGGAGTGCTGATAAGGGAGGTAATGGTGCGGAAGGTGTTCCGGCTTATGTAGCTGAAACGTCTATCAGAGTCAAAGGGGACTGTCATTTTATTATAATCTAGCGCAGACCCGTGAAAAATTTCGGGATATTTTAATTAGAATTTTTAGTTAAAAATGTTATTTTACTAGCGCGAACCATGAAAAATCACGGGATGGATCATGGGATCATACCTACTTCTTCATACAAGCAGTTTCTAATTTAAGAAACACACCTAAATTCAAGGCAAATTTAAATGAACCAGATTTTACGTACACGGAGAAATATGAATATTGCTAATTTATTAAGGCGAAGCTTAATGCCAAATCACTATTTTGATTAATCTTTATAACGAATTGGTGAATATTATGAATACCAAAAAATATGCTTTAGATAAATTGAAGGTTTTCCTATCGCTTCGCTTGAGTAGAATACAAATAAAAAAATAAATTACTCAATAAAAAATAGAAATGCAAACAATTTTAGAAATGTATGAACGCGTAAAGGAAACAACTTTAAAAAATACAGTATTATAGCCAAGATTATCTGTGACAGTTTCACTTGATTATCTTTTTTGCTTTCTTATAAAATTATTTACAAAATAAATAAAAACCAGTTTTTTGCTTGAAATCGAACGTTTCTAGACTTCTTTTGTCAAGCGATTTTAATGCCTATTACCTACGATATAAGGTATACCAAGAATATACACATTTTGGCTTGTAGCTTCCTCTTAAGAATCTCTTTAAATTATTAGTAATCCGGTTAAAAACGGGATTGCAGGCCTTAACGAATGAATTATCAGGTTTGCGAATGTATTATCACGGTGTCGGAACACGTGTTCCTGTATTTACGAATGTTTTCGCATTTTGTCATGATATTATTGAAAATTGAAAATTTTTTCAGGAAACCTGTTAAATCATTTTTTAAGGCCTGCAATCCCGTTTATAACCGAATTGTCAAAAACTTAAAGAGATTCTTAATAAACCATCAATACATTTTTTATAAATTACCTTGACTTACTGACTAGTTACAAACACCATGTAATATTATTGATATTAGTGTATGAGCTCATCCATAGATGGCGTTAGCTGTCGAGAATAATAGGATAATAAATAAGGTGATTACCTCAAGGTCGGGGTCCAGATTATTCCAGCCGCCTACCATTTAAAATACCAGATCCATTATCATTCTATCACAATAAAAGTCCAAGTGTGTCCAACCATTCAGGTACAACCGACATGCTATCTCTGTCTTGTGGCGCAAGTACCGCCATCCATAGACATACCTTAAAAATACATTAACTGGATAGTAATAACTTAAATCGACACACTCTACCGACATCTTGTGGGCGGTATCGAAACTATACAAAAATAACACTACACGTCTAAATATGAAAATAATTTATTTTTTTCCAATTTTATGCAAAACCGATATTTTTTATCTGAGCGACTGTGTGTATTCAAGTAGGTGGCTGTAACGCGTCGGCTATATACAGGAGAGAGCGTTATCTCTGGCTTCCGGGCTATTAACCAATTATTAGGGCCGGTAATATCAAAACCAGCTGAGATAGGAGATGGCGCACCCCTCGGAATAACACCCCCTGAAAACAGCGTTAAATCTTTACAAATCCGGTGGTTCCACGAGTATTATGGATTTCAGATAGGTATGTACAGGGTACTTGCTCTATAAATGAAAGAATGGAAACGTTTTGAGTAAGATTTATACCGTACAGCTGTACGGTGGTACGGTACAGTGGCCTAAACATATTATATGCTGTAGTGTCACGCGAAGCTATCTCTGCTGTTGGATCAATTGTGGAGATGCCGCGGAGTATCATTTATTTGTACGGGATCTGTCACTTTGACAGCTGCCAGCCGCGTGATCACAGCAGCTCCCTAATTGATCTGACCCCCTGAGAACGGTTAGCATCATTTTCAATAATCGCCTGGCTAGCAGATCACGGCGTTTCAGCATCGCAGCATCCACACCTATAACACATCATCTGTCTAGTGTGAAAGATCTGTATGGGATACGGTGATATAGGCCACGCTTGATGCGTATATACAGGATGTGGGAGCAATTGAGCCAAGAAAAGTGTACAAGGGGTGTGCCGCGATTTTGAAAGGTAGAAAAGTCGGGGACGCCCGAGGAAGACATGGCAGGATCAATTTAACCAAATACTTGAGTGAGCCATATCAAAAGTCAGAATAACGATAGGGTATGTAAATGACATTGTTTGAATCTGA
The DNA here is from genome assembly GCA_026573805.1 of Hesperophylax magnus. Classification (NCBI taxonomy): domain Eukaryota; kingdom Metazoa; phylum Arthropoda; class Insecta; order Trichoptera; family Limnephilidae; genus Hesperophylax; species Hesperophylax magnus. The sequence continues at coordinate 8,185,685 of JAIUSX010000005.1, read as the reverse complement.
ATGAACCAAGGATTGTTTGCCAAGACCAAGTTGTTTATCATCTCTTTCTACCCCTGCGGAAACGACCTGATGTTAGTTAGTTAGTTAAGGCGATCGACCCCTTGTAAAGCAAATAAGCCATGAGAATATACGCGAAATTAAATTCCACATAATATAGCTACCTAAACATATACTATATATTTGTGCAACACCCTTGAGGTGATTTTGCACAAAAACAGATCATCCAAATATCATTATTAATAAAACAATGACAGAAGGCAATGTCAAATAATCATATCCCCCATCTTAAGGCTCTGTAGCAAGGGTTTAAAGCTAGTTTGAAAGAGAGATATGTATATACGAATGTTACAGAAAATGGTGAAAATATTTAATAAAACACGACTCGTTTTGAAATAGAGCAAAAATCTATCGACAAATAATTAAGTTGCATTTCAAGATACACTGTAAATTTTCATACCTGATCATAAATAAATAGTGCTTTTAATAATTTTTGGAGCTTTGCGATTTTTTTCTACCTAGTGAATTTCATGTAATTACCGTTTCGGCTTTACAAGTATATAGATATTTTCTTCAAATCTACCTATATATATTTTAGGGACTTAAAAATTAAAAGTGTTAGAGAAACATGTTATGAATCGGTAGAAATCTGGAATGCGAGGCCTTAAACTGCACGAAAATCTGTACCAAAATAGAAAAACATGTCTTTTTTTCATCCTGAATCCATATTTATGCAAAGACGACCCATATGAAAGCGGGATGAAAAATAGTATCGTGTAAAACGAAAGATAATCTGTCGAGTTATGAAAAATATCTAAAAACATTAAATAAAGCAGATATTAATTCCACAACAAATCCAAAAGTTCGATGAACCGGAATCAATAATCCTTCCCCATGAAATAAAGCGAATAGAAAATTTGAATGATTACAAATCAAGAATAAAAATCTGGCTGAAAGAGATTAATGAAAAAACTTCGAATAAAACATTAAAAACGACATAGAAAACTAATATAACAGAAATGAATAACTTTAGTCTGCCTCAACACTGGTCACCCTAATGAGGAGGACTAAGAAATACAATTTACTAAACATATATTTAACCTTTCCCTTACTGTGCTAAAAAAATTCACGCGTTCCGGAGCTATGTAGTCAATACACATCTAACAATAAGCGATTTAATATCGGAAAAATATGAATATTCATAGCTTATAGCTTATGTTTATAATATTTTATTTCAAAAGTGATAATAATTGTAATTTAATTGCTGAAAATATTAAAAAACCATCGGTAAACTCTAAAAAAACGTGCGAAGTGTCCTTATCTAACGACGGCCCGCGACCGACTGGCTGCCGGCTGGCACGACAGGTGCTGGATGCACAAACACAGCTATGCGGTCATAGGTATCGATGGTCTAAATAGAACTGCGGACGGGTGGATTTCTCATGTTCCCGCATAGCTAACTAAAGCGGGACATCAATGGCGTGTCATTTCCTCGAACACTCTTCGCGTACCTATTTGTTTCCGATTTTTGTCTGATTTTTAATTGAATTTGAAAACTATGTAAAATATTATTGTTAGTTCAGTGCATAAATGTATAACGGAGGAATACGTACAATCTGAACCCAGAATTGATTATATTTATAGAGTTATTATAGTTTTTAGAAGCAATGTATAGTAAATACACACGACAGATGAGGAAAGGTTAATATCATATTTTGTATGTACAATGTTTAAAAAGTCACCATAATAAAAAATAAAAAATAGGAACTAACCGAACCGAATTTAGTTTTTTTATAATAATTTAAATTAAGTAATTTATTTGTAATTTGGTTTTCATCCTTCTCCCTGGTTTTTAAAGTAGAAATAAGTTCAATTATGTCGTGCTTACGTGAAGATATTTTTTTTTCGGTTATATTGAAAATACTACGTGTTGTGCAAAATGGCGCTCTATATAGGTACGTCACACCTTTGTGCATCATTTATTAACGGTTTTATCTCGGCCCATCACGCCTCAATGGTTCTCAAAGCGAACAGCGGCCATTGTGCAGCGATGGCTTGCACAAATTGACGAAAATACAAAAAAGACATCGACATGATTTTGTAATTTCATTACTGTGTTTATCATAGGGTGATTGATTACGTTATGTGGACGCCGTGATTAATTTTAACTAAGCAGGGAGTTCATATCTGACCCCTTTCCTGAATAACGTATTTAACAATATTCTTGTTTTGAGAAAAGTGGAAAAAATAAATAATAAAAAAGAATTCCACAGTGACATAATTCTTAAGATTTTTTAATGAAAAGTGACAGGCAAAAAGGCAGTTAAATTTATTTAGAATTAATGGCACTAGTACACGTGTGATATGTATACAAATATCTATGTCCAATAGGCACAGTATTAACCTGCAACAAGTCCAATTATGTTGTTTTGATTAATTAATATATTGTTTTGGCGCATGTCATTTGCATGCGAATTTGTCAAATATCAACAGTTTTCACTACAATTTCTACATTTTAATGAAATGCACGGATATTTCAATGGAATTCGAAATAGATTTGTATAAAACTGGGTTCATCTTTTTTAAATTTCTGACTTTATGTCCGGGTTAAATCTTCCGCGTAGGAAAAACTAAACCCTTCCACAAATGATCATCTAGTCAATCAACATTATGCAAGTGCATTATATAAGCAAAATAAATACAAAACAATAAAAGAATAACACGTCAACTCACCATGATATCAAATGGGAAAATAATTCAACGACTCCAGATATTTTCATATCAGAGGGTTCGGCTCGGTAGAACTCCTAACAGGGCCTATAAATCCTACTGATCCCTCAACATAAATATTTTAAAAATCTTTCGTTATCCTACATGTATTTAAAATTACATATTTTTGCATTTTTATTTATAAATTTTTTGATAGATCTAATAAGCCAAAATTTTTAATGAGAGAGCTAGGTATAATAGTTTTATATGTATATGTATTTTAATATAATATAGGCATTTTTATTTAGTTAAAATTTAACATTTTATATCTAGTGTACATCTATTCTAAAACTAGTATAAAAAATATTCTATTTCCTACTACGTACTGATATTTGGAATTCACGACATTGAGACATTACCCATTAACTTTTGGTTTCCGTAACATTTAAAGGGAGTTCATTAAACATTTTGAAAACTTTATAATAAATATATTTTTGTGTTGCCGATAAATTAGTCTTAAGAAGCCTACAATCGTTGCAGCTTCTCGTAGGATAGCCATGGACTGTACTATTAATGCTAACACATTTTAATTATACATTTTATAACTTGTATATATATAGGTACTATGGTATTATAGATCAAACGTTGCCACACATTTATCCTAGTATATCTGCTACAGTACAATATAAGCCATGTACCTCTGTTCTGAATTATTTTTTCATTATTTTAACTTGCGTTTTATTGCTCTAAAAAATGTCACTTCTGCAGTAGTTCAGGTGGGATACTACAATGGTGTTGTAGACCAATTCAGGTGGGATACTAGAGTGGTGTTGTAGACCAATTTATCTGGTATGCTACAGTGGTGTTATAGACCAATTTAACTGGTATGCTACAGTGGTGTTGTAGACCAATTCAGGTGGTATGCTACAGTGGTGTTGTAAACCAATTCAGATGGGATGCTACAGTGGTGTTGTAGACCAATTTAACTGGTATGCTACAGTGGTGTTGTAGACCAATTTAACTGGTATGCTACAGTGGTGTTATAGACCAATTTAACTGGTATGCTACAGTGGTATTGTAGACCAATTCAGGTGGTATGCTACAGTGGTGTTGTAGACCAATTCAGGTGGTATGCTACAGTGGTGTTGTAAACCAATTCAGATGGGATGCTACAGTGGTATTGTAGACCAATTCAGGTGGTATGCTACAGTGGTATTGTAGACCAATTCAGGTGGTATGCTACAGTGGTATTGTAGACCAATTCAGGTGGTATGCTTCAGTGGTATTGTAGACCAATTCAGGTGGTATGCTATAGTAGTATTGTAGACCAATTCAGGTGGTATGCTACAGTGGTGTTGTAAACCAATTCAGATGGGATGCTACAGTGGTATTGTAGAGCAATTCAGGTGGTATGCTACAGCGGTATTGTAGACCAATTCAGGTGGTATGCTATAGTGGTATTGTAGACCAATTCAGGTTGTATGCTACAGCGGTGTTGTAAACCAATTCAGATGGGATGCTACAGTGGTGTTGTAGACCAATTCAGGTGGTATACTACAGTGATGTTGTGGACCAATTCGGTATGCTACAGTGATGTTGTAGACCAATTCAGGTGGTATACTACAGTGATGTTGTGGACCAATTCGGTATGCTACAGTGGTATTGTAGACCAATTCAGGTGGTATACTACAGTGGTATTGTAGACCAATTCAGGTTGTATGCTTCAGTGGTATTGGAGACCAATTCAGGTGGTATGCTACAGTGGTATTGTAGACCAATTCAGGTGGTATGCTACAGTGGTATTGTAGACCAATTCAGGTGGTATGCTACAGTGGTATTGTAGACCAATTCAGGTGGTATGCTACAGTGCTATTGGAGACCAATTCAGGTGGTATGCTACAGTGGTATTGTAGACCAATTCAGGTGGTATGCTACAGTGGTATTGTAGACCAATTCAGGTGGTATGCTATAGTGGTATTGTAGACAAATTCAGGTGGTATGCTACAGTGGTATTGTAGACCAATTCAGGTGGTATTCTACAGTGGTGTTGTAGACCAATTCAGGTGGTATGCTACAGTGGTGTTGTAAACCAATTCAGATAGGATGCTACAGTGGTATTGTAGACCAATTCAGGTGGTATGCTTCAGTGGTATTGTAGACCAATTCAGGTGGTATGCTACAGTGGTATTGTAGACCAATTCAGGTGGTATGCTTCAGTGGTATTGTAGACCAATTCAGGTGGTATGCTACAGTGGTATTGTAGACCAATTCAGGTGGTATGCTACAGTGCTATTGGAGACCAATTCAGGTGGTATGCTACAGTGGTATTGTAGACCAATTCAGGTGGTATGCTACAGTGGTGTTGTAAACCAATTCAGATGGTATGCTACAGTGGTGTTGTAGACCAATTCGGTATGCTACAGTGATGTTGTAGACCAATTCAGGTGGTATGCTACAGTGGTATTGTAGACCAATTCAGGTGGTATGCTACATTGGTATTGTAGACCAATTCAGGTGGTATGCTACAGTGGTATTGTAGACCAATTCAGGTGGTATGCTACAGTGGTATTGTAGACCAATTCAGGTGGTATGCTACAGTGGTGTTGTAAACCAATTCAGATGGGATGCTACAGTGGTGTTATGGACCAACTCGGTATGCTACAGTGGTATTGTAGACCAATTCAGGTGGTATACTACAGTGATGTTGTCGACCAATTCAGGTGGTATGCTACAGTGGTATTGTAGACCAATTCACGTGGTATGCTTCAGTGGTATTGTAGACCAATTCAGGTAGTATGCTACAGTGGTATTGTAGACCAATTCAGGTGGTATGCTACAGTGGTATTGTAGACCAATTCAGGTGGTATGCTACAGTGGTATTGTAGACCAATTCAGGTGGTATGCTACAGTGGTATTGTAGACCAATTCAGGTGTTATGCTACAGTGGTATTGTAGACCAATTCAGGTGGTATGCTACAGTGGTATTGTAGACCAATTCAGGTGGTATGCTACAGTGGTATTGTAGACCAATTCAGGTGGTATGCTACAGTGGTATTGTAGACCAATTCAGGTGGTATGCTACAGTGGTATTGTAGACTTATTCAGGTGGTATGCTACAGTGGTATTGTAGACAAATTCAGGTGGTATGCTACAGTGGTATTGTTGACCAATTCAGGTGGTATGCTACAGTGGTATTGTAGACCAATACAGGTGGTATGCTACAGCGGTGTTGTAAACCAATTCAGATGGGATGCTACAGTGGTGTTGTAGACCAATTCAGGTGGTATACTACAGTGATGTTGTGGACCAATTCGGTATGCTTCAGTGATGTTGTAGACCAATTCAGGTGGTATGCTACAGTGGTATTGTAGACCAATTCAGGTGGTATGCTACAGTGGTATTGTAGACCAATTCAGGTGGTATGCTACAGTGGTATTGTAGACCAATTCAGGTGGTATGCTACAGTGGTATTGTAGACCAATTCAGGTGGTATGCTACAGTGGTATTGTAGACCAATTCAGGTGGTATGCTACAGTGGTATTGTAGACTTATTCAGGTGGTATGCTACAGTGGTATTGTAGACAAATTCAGGTGGTATGCTACAGTGGTATTGTTGACCAATTCAGGTGGTATGCTACAGTGGTATTGTAGACCAATACAGGTGGTATGCTACAGCGGTATTGTAGACCAATTCAGGTGGTATGCTATAGTGGTATTGTAGACCAATTCAGGTTGTATGCTACAGCGGTGTTGTAAACCAATTCAGATGGGATGCTACAGTGGTGTTGTAGACCAATTCAGGTGGTATACTACAGTGATGTTGTGGACCAATTCGGTATGCTACAGTGATGTTGTAGACCAATTCAGGTGGTATACTACAGTGATGTTGTGGACCAATTCGGTATGCTACAGTGGTATTGTAGACCAATTCAGGTGGTATACTACAGTGGTATTGTAGACCAATTCAGGTTGTATGCTTCAGTGGTATTGGAGACCAATTCAGGTGGTATGCTACAGTGGTATTGTAGACCAATTCAGGTGGTATGCTACAGTGGTATTGTAGACCAATTCAGGTGGTATGCTACAGTGGTATTGTAGACCAATTCAGGTGGTATGCTACAGTGCTATTGGAGACCAATTCAGGTGGTATGCTACAGTGGTATTGTAGACCAATTCAGGTGGTATGCTACAGTGGTATTGTAGACCAATTCAGGTGGTATGCTATAGTGGTATTGTAGACAAATTCAGGTGGTATGCTACAGTGGTATTGTAGACCAATTCAGGTGGTATTCTACAGTGGTGTTGTAGACCAATTCAGGTGGTATGCTACAGTGGTGTTGTAAACCAATTCAGATAGGATGCTACAGTGGTATTGTAGACCAATTCAGGTGGTATGCTTCAGTGGTATTGTAGACCAATTCAGGTGGTATGCTACAGTGGTATTGTAGACCAATTCAGGTGGTATGCTTCAGTGGTATTGTAGACCAATTCAGGTGGTATGCTACAGTGGTATTGTAGACCAATTCAGGTGGTATGCTACAGTGCTATTGGAGACCAATTCAGGTGGTATGCTACAGTGGTATTGTAGACCAATTCAGGTGGTATGCTACAGTGGTGTTGTAAACCAATTCAGATGGTATGCTACAGTGGTGTTGTAGACCAATTCGGTATGCTACAGTGATGTTGTAGACCAATTCAGGTGGTATGCTACAGTGGTATTGTAGACCAATTCAGGTGGTATGCTACATTGGTATTGTAGACCAATTCAGGTGGTATGCTACAGTGGTATTGTAGACCAATTCAGGTGGTATGCTACAGTGGTATTGTAGACCAATTCAGGTGGTATGCTACAGTGGTGTTGTAAACCAATTCAGATGGGATGCTACAGTGGTGTTATGGACCAACTCGGTATGCTACAGTGGTATTGTAGACCAATTCAGGTGGTATACTACAGTGATGTTGTCGACCAATTCAGGTGGTATGCTACAGTGGTATTGTAGACCAATTCACGTGGTATGCTTCAGTGGTATTGTAGACCAATTCAGGTAGTATGCTACAGTGGTATTGTAGACCAATTCAGGTGGTATGCTACAGTGGTATTGTAGACCAATTCAGGTGGTATGCTACAGTGGTATTGTAGACCAATTCAGGTGGTATGCTACAGTGGTATTGTAGACCAATTCAGGTGTTATGCTACAGTGGTATTGTAGACCAATTCAGGTGGTATGCTACAGTGGTATTGTAGACCAATTCAGGTGGTATGCTACAGTGGTATTGTAGACCAATTCAGGTGGTATGCTACAGTGGTATTGTAGACCAATTCAGGTGGTATGCTACAGTGGTATTGTAGACTTATTCAGGTGGTATGCTACAGTGGTATTGTAGACAAATTCAGGTGGTATGCTACAGTGGTATTGTTGACCAATTCAGGTGGTATGCTACAGTGGTATTGTAGACCAATACAGGTGGTATGCTACAGCGGTGTTGTAAACCAATTCAGATGGGATGCTACAGTGGTGTTGTAGACCAATTCAGGTGGTATACTACAGTGATGTTGTGGACCAATTCGGTATGCTTCAGTGATGTTGTAGACCAATTCAGGTGGTATGCTACAGTGGTATTGTAGACCAATTCAGGTGGTATGCTACAGTGGTATTGTAGACCAATTCAGGTGGTATGCTACAGTGGTATTGTAGACCAATTCAGGTGGTATGCTACAGTGGTATTGTAGACCAATTCAGGTGGTATGCTACAGTGGTATTGTAGACCAATTCAGGTGGTATGCTACAGTGGTATTGTAGACTTATTCAGGTGGTATGCTACAGTGGTATTGTAGACAAATTCAGGTGGTATGCTACAGTGGTATTGTTGACCAATTCAGGTGGTATGCTACAGTGGTATTGTAGACCAATACAGGTGGTATGCTACAGCGGTGTTGTAAACCAATTCAGATGGGATGCTACAGTGGTGTTGTAAACCAATTCAGATGGGATGCTACAGTGGTGTTGTAGACCAATTCAGGTGGTATACTACACTGATGTTGTGGACCAATTCGGTATGCTTCAGTGATGTTGTAGACCAATTCAGGTGGTATGCTACAGTGGTATTGTAGACCAATTCAGGTGGTATGCTACAGTGGTGTTGTAAACCAATTCAGATGGGATGCTACAGTGGTGTTGTAGCCCAATTCAGGTGGTATACTACAGTGATGTTGTGGACCAATTCGGTATGCTACAGTGATGTTGTAGACCAATTCAGGTGGTATGCTACAGTGATGTTGTAGACCAATTCAGGTGGTATGCTACAGAGGTATTGTAGATCAATTCAGGTGGTATACTACAGCGATGTTGTGGACCAATTCGGTATGCTACAGTGATGTTGTAGACCAATTCAGGTGGTATGCTACAGTGGTATTGTAGACCAATTCAGGTGGTATACTACAGTGATGTTGTCGACCAATTCAAGTGGGATGCTACAGTGGTGTTGTAGACCAGTTTCCTTCTTGTTTTCTCCTTTTGGCGAATCTTTGGATACCCATATCGTAATTTATGTTTTTCAAACTTGTTTCCTTTAAAGGCTGGACCATCTGATATTAACCCTCTAACGACCGATTTTTTAAATATTACGTTTTTGGAATCGCTTTACTCTAAAACGATAGCTCGAATCAAAAATATGTATATCCACAAAATCGACTTCAATTGTCATGTCGATTGGCCAGTTTTCTGCATTACCCGACACGGTGTTGTCTATCTTCAGGTTAATCTGCAAACTATTACACGTCGAATCAATTTATGTGCTTTTTGCAACAGTCTCAAACCTTACAGTCATCGTTAGAAATATGAAATAAACGGTGTTAGATAAAACACTAAGCTTTATATTCAAATCTACAAGTTAACCACAAAATAATTAAAATGTACACCAAAGGTTCTTAAATGCAATTTGAGAAAAAAATATGAAACGTCATTTATTTTAATCTATTATAACGACAAAAAAATAAGGTAGCGATAATGTTAATAATACATTTATCTAGTAAAAAATGTGTTATTGTTTTTAGTTTTCAGTAAATTTAGTCCATTTTCAAACTTTTTTACGATTGATGGCTAATTTATATTATTTCAAAAATTAAATTTTTATTTATAATAATAAAATTTGAAAGCGTATTTTACTACCTTTCAAAAACAGTTTTAAGTTTTCAGATACGTTCTAAGCAGAAATAATAACGGCCAGTATTCCAGAGGCCTGGGGGTTAATAGTATTGCTGAACTCTGGTGAAAGCATTTTCTAATTATTTCTAACGTGTAATATTAATTAATTATTTAAATAAATTACTCGTTGATGCTTTTAGTACTTAATACAATTTAATTTCGGACAATCCATGCACAATACACCGAGTTCAGATTAGAGATAAATGGATATTTCGTATCTCCACTAAACGCATAAATAACATTGTCTGATTGTCTAAAATTCCACACGTCGAGGGCCTGTTCCATTATTGGCCGCTTGTGGAACACGGCGGTCGTCCATCATATCTGTGGACTGCTTTAATGGAACTGGGGAATTCCACAACCAGTGAAATGGGGAACACTAGCTACTAGAACAGTTGCTAAAGATTTTTTATTATTTATTTATTAATCTTAAGTTAGAATCATTGACATAAACATATATAGAAATTAAAAATTCAAATAAACAAAACATCAATATTTGAAGTAGACAAACTTTCATAATCTATAATATCTTGTGCGCTTAGTTCTTCTAAACTACGTGACGGATTATGTTAGGGTTTTAACCATCATTTAGAAAATTTCTTACGCAAGGTCTTGTAGATAATGTTTTGTAATCAAGTCTAACCTAACCTAACACTGGCCAAACCTTTTGTGATACATAAAAATAATGTATAACGAAAATGTACATTTTATAAAGTTAGGGATCATATATATCATTTAAGGCGAAGCACTATGTAGTAATGCAAAATCATGTGTTTTTGGTTTTAAAATTTGGTCGCCTAGAAATGTTTCAGATGCTTTAATTAAATACTGCGAGTAGAATACATCTTGGCCTTTGAAATAATCGAGTATTTTTTAGATAAGTCTTTTTATAAGCCCAGAAAAAAATAATATATAAGGCCTATGAAAACTGTTTAAAGTTGTAAATTGTATATTGTGAAAAATTAAGTTATTTATAAAATGATCGGAAAAAAATTAAATATTTATGCCTGAACATCTACAAAATAAAATAAAAGGCACTTTTTGACCATGTTTTTTTCTTGCCTGAATCAAAACAGCTGGATGGTGTTAAGCGGGAATTTAAGCCTTATTGCCATCTACGTAAGAAGTGTTATTGATGGCGGCTCGATTCAAAATATTACACGACGTAGTGCATCGCCTTATGGATAATCTCCAGCAACGCCGGGTACACATCAGCTAGTATAATATTATTATATAATAAAAAATAATGTCGCTATCCGCGTCTGTCTGTATATTTACATAAAGTCTATATATATATTTTTTAAATGAATCATATTTTCAATCTCAGTTATTTCATTTGGGATTTTGTTGTAATGTTGCACGGCCTGTTACATCAGAGCTTGATTTCTTCCTTATGGGCAATCTAATTTGCTTTGCATTTCTCGTCCCGTGTCCGTGTATCTCGTTATTGTTTTGTTAAATTAATTCCACACACGATGCTCTGAGGAAAATGATTTCCTTCAGGGCGCATGTCTTCTCTTGGTGACCGGAAATTCATCATCAACACAATTCAACAAATGTTTAAAAAGTTATTAAAAAGTGATGAAACAAAAACTAAGTTAAATGGGTAACGTTATAGGTTAGTTTTTCATCGCTTTTAGTGACTTTTTATCACTATTTATGAAGTGTGTTGTATAGTCATTATGTTGAGCTATCTGTTGAGTATGTGGAGGGTCTAGTTTAAGAGAATCTTGAACTGTTGAACTCAAGAACGTGTCGTAGAAATGACCTGTTCTCATGTGGATAATTTCAACTGTTGCGTACATAATATTGTTTTATCACGATGTTGTTGATTGGTTACGATCATGATTATGAATCCGAAGGTCGCCGGTCAAATCCTTGCGTGCGCAAGTAAATTTATATAGTGTTTTCCAATAAGAGTTGTTATTTTGATATTCATAGAAAAATGCCATTTTTTTATATAAACGATCGAATGTTTATTTCATTATAAAGAGGAAGGTATGCCGTTAATAGTGAAAAATAACATCAGTCAAATGACCACCACGACCACGCCTACAGGACCATATCCTTTTCATGAAATTTTCCATAACCAAATCGCTGCTGTGGCTGCCTTATGTCCTCGATAGCCTCACGAATTCCATCTTTGAGGTCTTGAATCGACGCTGGGCTGTTGGCGTAGACCTTCTCTTTCACGTGGCCCCAAAGGAAGAAGTCGCAAGGTGTTAAATTACATGATCTCGGTGGCCAATTGTGATCACCTCTTCGAGAGATAACACGGTCCGGAAACGTTTCCAGTAAAAGATCAATGGTTTCGTTGCTTGTGTGGCACGTAGCGCCGTCTGTTGAAAGTAAACGTTGTCCAGATCAATACCATCCGATTCCGGCCATAAAAAATCATTTTATGGCCGGAATTAAATACACATAACACCTCTTATTGGAATATCCTATATTTGACTAGTTATGTGTTAGGTATTTCAAAATGTATTTTTTTTATAATTTTTCACATTCTAAATTGGCCGATACTTTCAGTATCTCCCTGGTGAAAGACAGCATTCAGAATCTAAACGATGCTTGAAATGGATTTAGCCATGTTTGGTGACCATTTCCCAGTTTTCTTCCCCTCCCGACCACCTATAACCTCACAACACGTGGATGTCATTCTCGGGAGCAGCTGGGACTCTAGAGCGTAATCAAATTTAAAAAAACGGTGTCAATTTTTTTACCAAGCAGGCCAATCTTGTGTAGTGGATTTCAATAGATTCAGCAACTCGGACAATAGATCGGAATATCGCGTTGGAGAATAATAGAAGGAATGTTCCTTTCTTGGTCCTATTCGTTATCACTGGTTGGAGATTTTCTATGGCGGGAGAAATTAATGATAAATGCATTATTAAATCTCATTTTCAAATGCTGCAAGAGGAGAATAAGCTAGAATTGTATTACAAAATTTCAAATCATAAATTTTAGTTTTTTTTATAAACTTATGTTTCGTAATAGGCTTCGCAACCCGAGTTGAAGCACAGGTAAATAATAATTTAATATTATGATATCCTCACTGGGATCTCCCGTGCTGAGGATTTCATTTGCATATTATTACAATTTAGTAGTATGGATAATATGAAGTAGTCATAAATATATTACTTGGTATTTTTTTAATGCAATTGTTTCAGTTTTAGACTGTATCTATTTGGTGTCAGTATATTATCTATTTCTGATCTCCCTATATTGTGTATCCAGCTTTTCATTTGAGATTTAAATGTTATAATATTGTTGTGAGTTTTGAATGAGATAAGATTCGTAACTTTAAATTTAAATAGTAACAACAATGAAGATCAAGTTATTAGGAACAAAAATAACCATTTTTAAACTTGAAATAAAAAGTGACTTTAGATCCTTATCTTTCTTAAGTATAAAATAGCCTTTTGTAAGTGAGTATTGTTTTAGAATATAGTTGTTTAATAAACATGATGTTAGTATTGTTGAAGAATGTTGAAAAAATGCGAAGAAGAAAGTTTAAATAAACACAACGATTTCATATTTAAAAAAAGCTTTTACGGAATCATTAAAACGGCCACCATCTTGAAGCGGAAACGGAACCTGCAGACAGACGAAATGAACTGACAGACGAAATGAACTACGCTTGATGCATAAGAAGTCTTGAACTGTAAAATGATGGTTTCAAAATTAAAAAGCAACTAAAAAAAGTGTTGGTTCTTAAACTTTTTGGTATTTTCCACGTGTCGCTTTCAGCCCCCTACACGTGTGCATTTAAAATATGAAAAGCCCTCCATATCACCACACTTGTACACGTGTCGTTAAAACTGTAGCAACGCACGTGTAATGCCGCTTCCTGCTTCCCATTACTTCCGCTTTGTCCCTTCCGGATTCTTATCAGACAGAGTGTACGAGCACAGATCATGCAAAATCTAGAAAAGGGTCTCTTCCTTTTATTGTTCTATGGACCACTTTGCTAATCAGATGTTTGCAAGAGACCAACTGCTCCCGGCCGTCCGGAGCAAGTGAGACTAAGGCATCCCAATTGGGATATGTTCAGAGGCTTAAGCTAATGGGGAAGATAAGAAGATTTTCTATTTTATTTGAGTTATGATATTTGATTCATTTCATTAATTCTTTGACAAGATATCTTGAATCAATGATTTATTAAAAACTTTTAGTACACTCCTAATATATCGGAATATGTGTTTATACACCTGCGTTTGTCATTATAAAATATAATGACGAAATGCGAAAAAAATATTTTTTTACCTTCCTTTTAAACCAAAAGTTTAACATAAAACGTATCAATTCATTAGTTCAGGGCGTATAGTCCCATTTTTAACCGGATTACGAATACTTTGAAGAGATTCTTAATAAATTGGCAGTGTTTTATATCCTTTAGTTTATCCCGCTGACTATAATATCCTCTTCCAATACTTTTGATTGTAGTCCTTTAATCATAAGTTTAAGGCCCAGTTGTTTCACAGAAATTCAAATGTAACATTGTTTTCAAATAGCCATTCAGCGTCATCGTTTTTCACATTTGAAAGATCTTCTTTAAACGCTGATTCTGGATTACAGCTTTCTATCAAATTTGTAATAAGCTGACACGATTAACAATATGATAGTTGTCCTCTTCTGCTAATCACAATTTGTTCAAAGGCTGAACGGACCTAGAATAAGCATTCAATGGAGACCTTTCAACTCGTGAATTTCTGCGAAACAACTTTGCCGTTTTCTTTTTATTTATTTATTATTTTTCATATATTTATTAGTTGTTCTCATTTTTAGTTGATTTAATTTAATATCTTTCTAGATGTAGTAAATATACAAAAAAAACAATTAAACTTGTTTACAATGAACTAGCTCATTCATTTGATAATCACATAAAACCCCTTGAAATTGTACAAAAATTAGTTTTCAAGATTATGTATAATAAAATCAAAACTTTCCCCTTCAAAAAATTGTTTCAAGAAAGTGATATTTTGGACTTGTGACCAACTTAATGTCTCAAATTTATTTAAACAGGTCCATACAACTTCAGGAAAAGTTCAAACCATTCTAGCCAAGACATGACACTTGTAGTAAGTTCCACAATTCAAAACCAGATTAGCCCAAATGCATATTTTTTTTGCCCCTAAAATTTACAACACACTGATTACAACTTTTGATGGGAAATTATACGTCAAAACTTTATAAAAAATATAACAAATCTTGGCTCAAATACACCAAATAAATATATTTATCTTCTAAGTCAGTAGTCATCTGTAGTACTTTTTACTTGTGTTTGTTTTCATTTAACTCAATGTTTTATTTTTTAATTGCTTGAATATTATGTATTTGAATTTCGATTTTGTGTGCTTGGTTTAACGAATGAAGGAATTAATGAAACGGAATCTTGGAAGTATAAATTAACTAACTTCTAGACGTTTGATCATGCTGAAACTTAGTAGGTAAACTCGTTGTCAATGACAATGCATTCTGTCAACTTTTGGAGGCACTCACGTACAGACTAGCGCGCACACACGCATTTCTCTGAAATTGGATAACATTATTAATTATTATAATTGTTTAAACATCTCGATACCACAATACAGGGTATGGCGCGGTTCACTCATTTTACAGAGGAGGAAGGTTTAATCCTCAAAATTTCAACACAAAACAAAAAAATCTACAAATTCTTCAGCCGTTGTTGTTTTTTTAGCTTTATAAGAGAAACCTCCCTCCTTGTGAACTTTCTTTCTTTATTGCTGTTTGAGCTTTCGCATTTGTATATATGTATATAGTCACAGAACTCAGTTCTTCGTGATCTGTGATTTTTTACTACGCTTCTAGATTTTTCCGTGTTCTATGGCGTTCCCAAAGTAAATAGTAAAAACTCACCACAGAACACACCCACATCTAGTATCACGAACAGAAAGCCAGCGAACGGCACTGTGGTAGAAACTTTTTCATCGGTGCAAAAACGTACACATCACAATATCTGCTAGTGACATACTGTTTTAAAAAGCTAGCTACGGTCCGCCGAGTGGAAAGCGAAACGGTTATACGCACTCGTGCGAATACACGAACATCGACAATGGTACAAGCGGGAAACTGGTGAATCTACAACACTTTTGGAGTCGATTTTGTTGTGTAACTTTTTGTTTTTAAAAAGCCTCCCTTACCAAAGGTCTCGCCAGAGTTAGCGATGAAACGCTTTGTTGTCGCCAAATATTTAAAAAAATCTCGTGGCCCAAGGGTTGTGGCGCCGAGTGAAATCAACATTCTAAAAATAACTCAGCAACGGAAAGGGTTACATGAGTTATTCGTACGTCGTCGCGTAGATCTGGAGGTGCTCTAAAAAATGAGTTTAGCAGAAAAATATTAATCTTGCCCTGTGACGAAGGAAAGACGTTAGAAGTTTTCCCTTCGGATGTAAGTTATTTATGTTTCAGATTTTTATAAACAGGACCTTACTATTAAAATATTTTATGTGTAACTAATCGCCACTGTATTGTTTACTATTATGTATATAACTTTACAATTGAAAAAGTCCTCCACAACACAGGTGAACTCCTAGCGTGGAGGACAATGTACTTTACCTTTGTAAAACTAATTTATTTAAGAATAAATAAAATAAAAAAATTTAAAAAAAACGGTTTGAAAATTTGTAAAACGTTTTTCAACTACAAAATTAGTGGTAAACGCCAGATTCATTATTTTTTAGATGATGAATTAGTAATTACCCGAGGAATCCCTCTAGAAACATTTAGTATATAAGTAATACGCACATCAGAAATAATTAAAATAAACCCCACGGAAAGATCGATTTTCTAGGCCTGCTAGGCCTAGAAAAGCGACCGTAGGTCCGTCCATTACGCCTAATATTGTTTTTACACGACTCCATCACTTATGTCGTTAAGATTTCCACTTTATTTAAGAGATTTGATAGGGCAAATTCAACCGCAGGTCTGTCCAATACTCCAGTCTTTTTACTATCCAATATTTTTGTGTAAAATTTAAAGTGTATTTCCTTTTTTTAGGCAACTTTTTCATGGTACATTATTTCAGTATGCTGATATTTAGAGAGCACGTTATTTTTAAGCTTGATTGTTAAAAATTGTAACTGATTTAGTCAAGAATTTAGAAACTTATATAAATTATTGACATTTGTATTTTGTTAAGATTTTAAACAAACGTAAATAATGTTTAACAGAAATTTACATTAATTAATTGTCATTTTCAAAATTGGATTAATGAATATATTCTTACCTGATTGCATTTTCTACCCTTTGAAAAATGTTTCAATTAAGGTTAACTCAATCATTATAATTCGTCACACATTCCCGAAGCAGGGCCATGGCAATAAAGACGGAGCAAGCGAACAAGCCCGTAAAGTGTACCGGGCAAATTATGCCCCACCTTGTTTAACGATCTTTCGACTGGAATACAATTACAGCGGCCGTAAATTGCATTGAGCCGCTGCATTTTGCATTTACCCATTACTACAGGCTGTAACTAAATTTTGGAAAAATGGAAAACAGTTATTGTTACAGTAAACCTACATATATATTTTAAAAAACGTGTTTTTATATTAATAAACTGGCTGACTAGTACCCGGCGTTGCTGGGGATTATCCTTAGGAGATAGACGTATACCACCGTGGACTTTTCTGTAGGCCTTTTTAAGATATACAATTCAGTATTACATTATTTTGATGTATCTCATGAGGTATAGCCAGCTTTAGCAATGTAAGCGCCCGAAAATGTTTTTTTCACGGCTTGATCACAAAACATCGATTTTTCTCTATTTTCTATAAATTTAATTTGCAAGTATTATATCCTCGTACATATAGTTAAAATGATAGTGAAAACGTGTAAAAATCCGTTGCGTAGCTTAGAAGAAGTAAGCGCACAAACAAACAGACTCGGATATCGAATTTATTTTATACTATTTAGAGATCAAATTTTGTATCAAAAAACGCTTCATTGATCATTGATCATTAATCTTTGATCTTTGATCTTTGATCTTTGATATTTGATCTTTGATCTTTGATCTTTAATATTTGATCGTTGATCGTTGATCTTTGATCTTTGATCTTTGATCTTTAATCTTTGATCTTTGATCTTTGATCTTTGATCTTTGATCTTTGATCTTTGATCTTTGATCTTTGATCTTTGATCTTTGATCTTTGATCTTTGATCTTTGATCTTTGATCTTTGATCTTTGATCTTTGATCTTTGATCTTTCATCTTTGATCTTTCATCTTTGATCTTTGATCTTTGATCTTTGATCTTTGATCTTTGATCTTTGATCTTTGATCTTTGATCTTTGATCTTTGATCTTTGATCTTTGATCTTTGATCTTTGATCTTTGATCTTTGATCTTTGATCTTTGATCTTTGATCTTTGATCTTTGATCTTTGATCTTTGATCTTTGATCTTTGATCTTTGATCTTTGATCTTTGATCTTTGATCTTTGATCTTTGATCTTTGATCTTTGATCTTTGATCTTTGATCTTTGATCTTTGATCTTTGATCTTTGATCTTTGATCTTTGATCTTTGATCTTTGATCTTTGATCTTTGATCTTTGATCTTTGATCTTTGATCTTTGATCTTTGATCTTTGATCTTTGATCTTTGATCTTTGATCTTTGAACTTTGGTCTTTGTTCTTTGTTATATTTGATCTTTGTGATCTTTGATCTATGTGATCTTTGATCTATGAGCATTTTTGAAAATCTTCCGGAAAGCTGATTTTTTTAATGTTAATTGTTACACCCTGTATCCTCGTTTTGTCTTGAGTTAGTCCTGTATAAGAAAATCAACAAGCGTTCTGGCTGACTGCTGACGTGACGGTAGGTAGGTGTGCTACCGGCGACGTTTCGGTGCCGAGTGGCTAAGCCATTCTCAAGACGGATTTATAGACACGTACAATTCGTAGGATTATTATATCCAGTGGATTTATGTGACTTTGAAGTTTAACGCACGTAAGTGCTTAAAAATAAGTACCTTAAGTTCTCCGTTAATGAAATATTTTATGTTGCTTTTGTTGCAATCAGTTTTTAACCATTCGAGTCACGTAGCGCTGTATTAATTGGACAAATTGTATAATTTCTTATTTGAAATTTACATATTATAGGTTTATTAATCCTTGGGCTACCTCTAATTACAGATTTGAACTTAATCTTTAATGTTATGAATGTATTTGACGCTCGGCAGATATAAGAAAAAACAATCCTCACGCACCTATATACAAACTTACATAAATACTACACAAAAAGTTTAAATACTCGCTGTACTCAAAATAATAACAAAGATTTACTAAAAATTCCTCTAATGCATACTACTTTCGGTCAAACCATAGACATATGAATATTAGTAGACCTGCCCTAAGTGATTAAAAGCGTATTATTCCCCACTCCCCATACCGGTTCCATTGGAGCTGGCTGTGCTAGCGTATGGCCTCAAGTGAATTTAGAAAACGTGACGTCATCATTCTTGTGCGAACTATGGTCGAGGCATCATCTGTTCATTTTACGAAATAACACGGCAAAATGGTGCTTGTGCTATGAAAACTTGTAAAAATAGATGTGAAAAAGAGAATAAACCCAATTGTCGTATTACATTCCTTATATAAGCATTATTTTACTTTATTTTAAGCATATTCACATCGTATAATATGGATCAGTTGTAGAAACATATACTATCACATCGAGATACGTCTGGACGCGAAACACAAAGCTGGTTGGTTTCTGGGAAGTAAATTATGAACATTTATAAAAGTGTCTTAACTAAATACGTAAACGAAATATTCGACTCTGAAAAAAGAAGAAATTTATTTTGCCGAATTTGGACTTGGCAAATTTGTTCATAACGTGGCGAGTAATTTGCGCTCCCATGTAAAAATGTCTATTCATTCAAAAGCAGATTTTACTTTTAAGAACTAAATGGTGATATTATAATGCGAGATGCCTATTTACTGTCAGATTGATTTATTGACGAATCACAGTCAGCTTTCCTCTCTGCGTCCCGCAACTCATGTTTTAACCCCTTGTCCTTAACTTCTCGTCTATTAATATTCATATGTCTGTGGGTCAAACAAATTTTAGGTACCTACATCGCAACAAGATTGTACAATATTCTTCTAGAGAACATAAACAAAATGTGATACTCAAAAAAATTACAAAAAAACATTATAATTTGGATAAACTATTGATTGATTCATCAAAATATTGAGCGATTATATTATAATATAAGTGAAGCGGCTAGCCTAGTGAGAAACAGGCAGGTTGTGAGAAACCTCAACTTTTTCTGTAAAATGACTGCCTCAATACATGCTAACGTAAACAAGACTTAAAGCTACCTATCGTGTTGATCTAAAAAATAATTACTGTTGCTGTTATGAAATGTATATGTAAGTGTATGTATGTGTGTATACATGTGTGCATGTAGGTGCATACATGTACATTATTCTTTACTTACAGTGTTGTGTTCATAAATGTTTCGTTTTTCTGTAATTAGTGATAGTATCAACCAAGTTTAATTAATGCAATTGTATTTCGAGAGCTTTGATATGAATCACTGTTGACAAACCTAAGTAATAAAAATATTTACTACCTAATTTATGCATTCTTAGTAATATCACCAAAATTTCACAAATAAAGATATTTTTACTATTATTATGTAGGTCGGTATTTAAATATAAGATTTCAGAGGAAATTTTAAACAAAAATTATTTTATCGATCGCTGTGACTGTTTTTTGTGAGTCATTTGTATCTCTCTTGGTAAATAGCCACACAAGCGGTCAAATCATCTTCAAATTGTAGAGCTCGTTCTATGTTGTGATCATCTCAAACTAATAAATAGTATCAAATAAATTCACTATTTGTTTGTCCACTTAGTTCACTATCATTTAGAAAAATTTTTCCGGAACGTCTACATATATATATTATACATGCATAAATGTTTCAGAGGAAATTTTGGTTTTGATTTATTTTTGAATAAGAGAAAATTAGATAAACACACTTATATAACAAACTTTTGTTTTAGGCACCAGCCACATAAAGTCTGTCACTATTTTGTCTACTGGGTTTAGCGCCCGGTTGCATAAGTAATTTGCCCGCCGTAAACAGTCGTCACACCTGAGTTGGTTCGAATCAACCGACAAATGTCGTATTTCTTATGTGAGTTTAATTAAAATGTACCCAACAAAGACGGAGTTCTAAAGAAAGTTAATATGAATTGTTTATTGTTTCTTTACATTGTATCTTTTTTTACGTTAGAATTTTAACCTCACTAGGACAAGCTATTTTCATCACAACGCCGCACAGTGGGCTGAAAATCGCCTTTCATAGACATAGAGACTTGAATTTTTAAGGGTATTTTTTATTGTTTCAGATGTATTCTACTCGCAGTATTTAATTAAAACATCTGAAACATTTCTAGGCGACCAAATTTTCAAACCAAAAACACATGATTTTACATTACTACGTATGGCATCGCATTAACGCATATTTTTATTGGCTGCTATCTTTTTGTATGATTGCAAAATATTTTCCGAACTAAATGCAATCTAGAGAGTGTCTTGGATAAATATATCAATTTTTATTTTTATTACTTTAATATATTCATAATTAAATTGTTGTATTGTAATAATAAACAGTACGCAATGAACACAGTAAATTCAATAAATAATGAAAAATAATTGTGGATATCGCAAATGGAGCCTGTGGGACTACGGCATCCCCACTCATCGGGGAATGTTGAGAAGCTGAAGGTAGGGGGAGGGGAAGAGAAAGGTGGGGTATACAGCCCTACATCCCGTGTCAGGGGTCAGCAACAGAAGGAACATGAATAATGACCCTAATTACGTCTGGTGGCAGCGGTGCCCGTCATTAGGTCCGTGTCGGTGTCAATCTTACTCCACTGCATTCGCGTTGCACCCGCACTAAACCCGCGCTAAACACCCGCTACACCACGCACCTGGCCGCTCATAAATCTGCGTCATCATCATCGTCAGGGGAAATGGCTTGAAAGGTACCTAATTACATATTCAGATCTAGTACGTACGTCATTTGTTAATTTGTTTATGTTTTGTTAGGTATAATTTGAGATTTTCACGTCCAAAAGTATTATAGTGATTTGTTTTGGGGGTATAATGCCGTGTAATCTGATAACACATCTGCCCTGATGATGGAGGTAGCGCAACACGGCATAATACCCCAAAAACAAATCACTGTATTAGTTTTTCTTATTTGATGACAGATTCATGTCAGATGTCAATATCGTAATCATTAATGTAAAGCCTTAGGTACTAAAAAATTTCCAACCGTTAAACTGTGTTTTAGTTACACATTGAATAAAGACTGTATAATTTCTATTTCGACTTGAAAATGTCTTAATCTGGCTGCGAAAGAACTGGCAACATTATATTTTGGCAGATTCACGCATGCGCCAAGCAAGTGATTTGTGATGTGTGATTCCAATGATACTTTTGCACATAATTTCTATTCTATTGGCCAAATAACTATTATATCAATACATATATTCCAGTTATGTTCCATTTATTACGTCATGTTGTAAATTTAGTTTCATGTTATCGGAAAAATCTAGGTTATTTTGGACATATTATTTCTTATTGACAAAATGTATTGATATGACGTTTTTTTAATAACATAAATTCCATATTACAAATTCATGAAATCAACGTTCATATTGTGCAAAAATGAATACAAAATGTCAGAGTTTTTTATGGTATATTGAGTTAGGGCGGGTTGTTTCGGAGAATCTGAACAATTCATCAAATTTCAACGTTCATTTTCAAGTTCTGTGAAAGATTTTTCCAAGTTCTGTTTTTATTTCAGTTTTGTCAAGCAACTACCCTATAATGATATAAAAACAGAACTCGAATAAGTCTTTCACAGAACCCGAAAATGAACGTTGAAATTTGATGAATTGTTCAAATACTCCGAAACAACCCGTCCTTAGTAAGTATTTACAGGATAACATTTCTTTATTCATAAAATTATATTTTTGCAGTAAACATATTATTTATAAACAAGTTAAAAAATAAAATGCTACCAGATTACATGTTAAAAAGCGTTAGTACCTATTAATAGTACAGTCCATGGCTATCCTACGAGAAGCTGCAACGATTTTAGACTTCTTAGACAAATTTATCCACAACACAAAACAATATTTATTATAAAGGTTTTGAAATGTTCAATGAACTCCCTTTAAATATTAAGGAAGCCAAAAGTATTGCAGTTTTTCGTGGGTTAGATATGTCTCAATGCTGTGAAGTGCAAATATTAGTACGTAGGTAATGGAATGCTCTAATATATTAAAAAAAAACTATTTTTACGAGAAGGCGTAAGCCACTCTAGTGAAATATTTAATAAATTACGACTTATTTATTAACGGATCATGTCCAATAACAACACATCACAAATATTATGTGAAGTTAATACAAGGAGAAATGTTACAGATATGATAATAAAATACAGCTGACATGACAATATATGACAAAATTAAGGCACAAAAACAATAAAGACAATGTCGAGTCAAGACAGGAACAAGGTTTTGATGTTAGGGTTCAAGATTTCTGCCACATCAATACGAAATATTACTTTGACAAAAATCATTAACACTTACACCAAAAAATTCAAAGTCCTGACTTTAGTTGACAAGTCTGGCCATTCAGGGTATTGGTACAATGGTATCCATAATTTGTGGAGTGTTGATTGAGGAAAATCAAATCATTATTTCTGAGTCTACGAGAAGGGATATTGAAAGAGATGAGTTGCAACAAAGCAGGTGAGTCAATCATACTGTCAATAATTAAAAAATGCAGATGAGATCAAAGCCTTTCAAAGATTAAAAATAGAACGAAAATCTCCAGAAATCTGAGTTAAGTAGCATTTAAAGAAAAGCTGTGAATTTTTTAACTTCTTTATTGATTTTAATTTCTTAACTGACTAACTAACAATCACGCTGTTTCCTGCTGGGGCAGGCAGAAACGACGGACCGCCAAACAAATCGGTCTTGGCACACACTCCTTGCCTCATTCACATTCATACATCGTCTGATAAATACTCTTTTATCATTCTGACTCTTGACATTCCCCGACTCCAGTATTTGATTCGTTCGATTGAGCCATATCTACCTCGGGCGCCCCCGACGTCTTCTATCAATCACATTTGCGTTATATATTCTCTTTATACTCCTTTTTTCGTCCATTCGCTCTACATGCCCAAACCTCTTACACATTTCGCTTAAACCAGCCTTGCATTATACATGGTTTTACCAAACGTACGCCTCGGGGGTTTCATTTCTACAGCATTGGGTCTACTTTGGTCCTTCCTCTGCCAGTTCCACGCCTCACTACCATACATCAGGGTAGGTACCAGCAAACCATTGTGAACTGTTAGCATTTCTTCTTTGAATATTTATTTTTTTAGCTCCAACCGCGTTCAGTCCTTTATTAAAGGAGTCACCTACGTTTGCCCTTCTTTCAATATCCCCATCAGCCTTCCCATCTCAAACGTACTTCCTAAATACACAAACACATCCAACTGCGCCAAGTATTCTTTATTCACAACTATATTGCACACTATTTTCTTACTCTCTCTCTGTTATATGTCTTATCTTACCGATATACTTCATAACTTACATGGCCATCACGATATAGCCTGTATTATTAGTATAACTCTGCAAAACACTATACAACCACTACAATTTGGTAGAAGTACATATGCAACCACAATAAACTAACTTGATTTAATAAAGTCCAGCTCAGCGTAAAAAGGCGACAAATGGACCGCGGTAGAGACCCTTGGCCACAAGGGTGAACCCCGTGGTAGTGCGGTCGACGGTGTGCGAATTTAACCCATCCATCAGTCTGGGGTTCGCTTGGTAACTTAGGGGGTAAGCGGTATACGTCAGAACCACTCATATTTCGTTGGAACGATTTGATGATAGGTACGGTATATTTATGACCTTTTTGAAGGTAGATTATGGTTGTATAGAAAAATAGAACATTTTCAAAACAGAATACAGAATCAACAAAAGAAATTGTTAATTGTATAAAGTTTATCAAAGAAATTAAGAAAAAATCTGATATGCAGTGATCTCAATAAAATATGTACTGCTAAAATGTTTAATTAGTACAGCTTTATACTTCAAGAGAAGCATATTAAAACATCTGCTAAAATAGCATTAGAGTTACAAATGGTGTGCAATCTACTTATAACAGAATTGTAGGCTGAAACCGTAGTATAACTGTCACAATAACACATACAAGGAAACCTTGATCTAATGGTAGGAACTCAAAAGTGAATCAACATTAATTTATCAGGGCTATCCAACTGATAATTTACAATTGTTTAATGAATGTAATATAAAATCATAATTTATTAATTCTAAAGGATTTCCTATACACCTAAAATTACAAATGAATAATTTGCGTTGGACTTTTTTAATGATATTAAAATGATTATTAAAGACAGGCGTCCAAATTGTAGAGTTATATTTTAGAATGCTTCTAACGAGAGATGTGAACAGAATTTTTAATTAGAGGATTTTTTTAAAATTGTTGGAAATCTTTACTATAAAACTAAAATCTTCATAGTTCTATTAGCAATAGAAGTTATATGCGATACAAAGCAGAGTTCTGGTTAAAAGAAAATAATGCCTAGTTCCGTATTTCGACTAGAGAGATGAAGTCAATGAATAATTATTAACTATTGGATTGTTAATTTCGTAGAACCTCGTAACTTGGCATGTGTTCGTATTTAGATGATGTTTATTACCACAACACCAATTGAAAAAAAAAATTACGGTTCTCTTGCAAGATTATGCAATCGTACACATCATGAATGACCTTAAACATCTTCGTATCACCGGCAAAGCTGGAAACGTCATTGATGAATAGGATAAATAATAAAGGTCCCAGGTACGACCCTTGGGGGACACCGCATAAATTCAACAGAACTCATTGTTATCTATCACAAATACAGTCCAAAGTGTTTGGTTGACACACAATCAATGCATTTGATGAATTATTAGAATTCTATAAAACAACTGGCCCGTGTGGGCTAAATAAATTATACATTTAAAAAAATATATATAACTTCATTTTTTTTGAAGTGTGCGTTTCCAATAGGTGTTATTCTCAAAATGTTTAAATTCGTCCGTGTCCCAGACATAGGAATTAATAGACGAGTAGATAATGGCGAGGGGTAAAATCAACTGTTGAAGAACGAAGGGAGTAAGGCTGACTGTGATTCGTCAATAAATCAATCTGACAGTAAATAGGCATCTCGCATTATAATATCACCATTTACTTCTTAAAAGTAAAATCTGCTTTTGAATGAATAGACATTTTTACATGGGAGCGCAAATTACTCGCCACGTTATGAACAAATTTGCGAAGTCCAAATTCGGCAAAAAAATTCGGTTCTATTTTCAGAGTCGAATATTTCGTTTAAGTATTTAGTTAAGACACTTTTATAAATGTTCATAATTTACTTCCCAGCAACCAACCAGCTTTGTGTTTCGCGTCCAGACGTTTCTCGATGTGATAGTATATGTTTCTACAACTGATCCATATTATACGATGTGAATATGCTTAAAATAAAGTAAAATAATGCTTATATATGGAATGTAATACGACAATTGGGTTTATTCTCTTTTTCACATCTATTTTTACAAGTTTTCATAGTACAAGTCAACATTTTGCCGGGTTATTTCGTAAAATGAACCGATGATGCCTCGACCATAGTTCGCACAAGAATGATGACGTCACGTTTTCAAATTTCACTTGAGGCCATACGCGAGCACAGCCGGCTCCAATGGAACCGGTATGGGGAGTGGGGATAATACACTTTTAATCACTTAGGGCAGGTCTACTAATATTCATATGTCTATGGTCCGTGTGAAATTCTGAAAAGTAAAAAATATTGGCATGTGAAATTCACGTGTGAGTAATTTCGTCATTGTAACCGATAGCAAAATACTCTCCAGTCTCAGTATATCGAAAAAACTTTTGCAAAAATATCCCTTTCATATTTTACGACTTTCAAACGATGCCTTCAAAAGTTTTACAGTAAAATTTTTCATCACAACTTTGTATTGTTTGGAATATTAAAAAACTTTGAATTTCAAAAATGGATTGAAGGTGTTTTTTTTGGGAGTTACTTTTGAAGAACAAATAATATCACTTTTTCTTGTTCTTTTTTTAAATAAAGACATTAAACTCATTGATGTATTATATTTAGATGAGAACGAAGCGAAAAAATATGTTCAACTTTTTTACTTCCAATACTCCTAATTCTCTAACTAAAACTACCGAATCCAGTCTACGCGCACCGCTTATCGCGTTCTAATAAAGGAACGCGTTTCGACGAGATGTTCGAATGCAATAGCGCCTCTAATTATAATAATAACCTAACTATATTTGAAAATCTCCTCCTGCCATCATAATATGTTGGAGATGCTGCTTGTGCAAAGTTGAAGGACATGGCTGGAAAAGGAATTAACCCCACGACACGACGCACAGTGGGGCCGAACCCCCAAAACGTGGCGGAAACCCCGAAACGACGTTTAATTCAAACAAAACTCATCACTCAGGGGTTTTTGAGGTCGCTGATTACGAATTTGAAGTTAAAAATTATCCAAACACAATGGTGGATCCAATATAGCAACGAGACGCATGAAAACCCGAAAATATATAGACAGTAGGAGATCAATAATTACAACAATTAACATACTGAAAACGTCATTGTTTATTAAACTAAATAACAGAATATCAGTCGAAAATATATCGAAGCATTGTTGTCTTAAAATTCAAAACTTAATCTGATTAACCCTATGCCCTATCCGAATCAGTATCGCTCTCGAAGTCCTCAGAGTCAGAATCCACATCAGAGTCTTCCGTGTTCAGTCGTGGTGCGATTTGAATTTCAGGAGAAAGTAATAATCCTATTGCCTCCTTTGATAAACTTTTCATTTTCTTCTGTGGCAGTTTTCTGATGCTGGAGATGTATGGATCGGAAGTTACCAGAAGCCGCTTGAAAACGTCTTCCATTGTTTTTACTCGCGAACACTTTCTGGAAAAGTCTTCGCGATATCTTTTAATATCCTTGTTCCTCGCTTCCTGTGCTTCTTCGGATAACTGACCGATTGGTAGCAATGCGTGAGCTACAATTTGTGGACCGTGAATCAATAACTTATGCACCGAAGTAGGCATATAATACCATGGATACAGCTCAACGAATTTCCTCGCAGTTGTCAGCGTATAATTATGGAACTTATCAGAATTGATTTCATGTCCACTCGAAATGACTTGTAAGATGACGTGAAACCGTTCTATCAAATCTATGTCCAATGATGTTATGAGAGCAGATGTCTTCGAATTTTCAAAAAAGCGTCGAGCTGTATTTCCATCATTGGTATTTCCGTAACCAGGTTTCGGACGATCGACAATAAGTCCCAGTTTTGATCTGAATCCCTTTTGAATGATCTTCTTGCGCGTGTCTACCATCTCTTTTTCTTCGGCACTGCGTGCTTGCCATTTTTTTAAGCCAAGTTTATACGACAAATGCAAGCAGCATTCAAAAAACCTTATCCAAGCATGTAATATTGAAAGTCCAAACTTCAGATTCTCTTCTTTGACTTCTTTTTGCAAAACAGCATCGATGTTATTGAAATCTTTGCTAGTACTTCCACATAAATAGCATCGTTGCGTAGAGTTTATGGATGCGACTGCGTTGCATACTTTGCCATCGATCATTGTGAACGCCATATTGTACGAAACCGAGATTTCTTTCCCATATATTATATTCTCAAATGGAACAAGTGACTTTATCTGCTCTTCAATATATTGCACCTCACTGACCGTAGATTCTGCACTTTCGTGCAAAAATTGTAGTCTCAGTGGTCTACAAAATCGAGGAGACGATGGTCTAGGATTCTTCCAAATCACGACTACTGCCTCTGATTTTGGATCCACAGAAATGAGTTGTAAGGGTACTACCGATGTAAAAAATACATTCGCATCTGATACGCGTTCATCCTCAAATGTTTGTTTATATTCACTTTGTCCTGAACTTCCGTCACAACCCCATTTGAAAATGAATTTCATGTGGCTAACATTCGCTTGATCCAAACTGCGAATGATATCTTCTTGGCATAGTAAAATACGGTCGGTTGTATGATCCAATAAAGCTTGTAGCTGAACTTCAGCCATGCTTTCTGTAATGGTGATAGCAGTATTAGGTGGATAGCAACGTTTTTTCGCTTCTGCCAATTTCTTGTATGAAGGATACAGCTTGCAGTTATTCTCATTACTTGTTATTCTCAATCCCTGATATTGATTCTTTGTGAATTTGTACTCAATATATAACGAAAGTGCGGCTTCGGAGGACAAAGTTTTCTCGCTTGTCGCGGTCAATTGGAAAGCCTGTCGATACTTCAAAGCTCTCGATGGACTTGTCATTGTTATTTCATAAAGAACCTTTGAAGCATCCAATTTACCTGCAGAGCGCAGGCTCATTTGAGTAGCATAAGCTAACTCTTGTGGCGTCAAAGTTTCGCGAACTGATTGGGTTCTTTCGCGTTTCGACCTCTTGCTCAATAATTCAAAATCCCCAGAAGGACGACCACTGCACGTACTAGTCGATGGCAGATCACAGTCAGCTTGATAATTGCCACTAACAATAGGTGCCGGAAATGAAACGGATGCATTCAGCCATTCATTATTCCGTTTCAAAAAGGGATTCTCTGTCCTGTTAGCTTTTTGCCACCTTGTTCTCATTTGATTAAACAATATAGAAAGCGAGACTCTCATGTCTTCAGGTACCTGCAACGGTCGATCAATTTTTCCGGAAAGTTGTTCCTCCAGAAAAGGGATTATTTCAGGTAGGCCATCATTCAACCGGTGTTTAACGATGTTGAATATTTCTTGCCGAGTGAATTTCACACACTCTTCATCCGAATCTGTATGAAAAATATTACTTTAGCATTAGCAACAAATTAATTACAGAAAAATAATCAAATATCGTAAGCGTGCTGCATGGGAAAAATAGTTCTGAAGCCTGCCGCACCGCGCGCTACATCGACCGCGGTGCACCGCCATGTTGTGATACGTTATTTGGGACGCACACGCTCGAAGAAAAATTCATTATACAAGAGAATAGGCAGATTTAGGCAGCTGATTTTTGTCAATTCCATCAGATAATTGATTATTCTATAGTCTGGGAGTTGTAATTCCGTATGATATTGCAAAAAATGCTACTTTTGCTCTAGTTGAAAATACAAGTACAGAAAATCATGCTATTTTTGTACAAGCGTCGAAATATGTGTAATATAAATAGGATAACCATTAGATTTAAAACTTATTAGTATATGAATATTTTCTACATACCTGAGGCAATCGTTTCCATTTTGTAGAATTGTAATTCTTTACTTCACTACTTAATTATGAACTCACTAATCGAGGGTAAATTTGACTAGTTTCGACAGCGACACGTGTGCTCTTGACAAAGGTCAACTTCGAACTGAAATGGTTTGACAGATCCCGAAGGTAGGGACCTATCCGTTCGGAGTGAGATGCACGAACCCTTCCCCCACCCGCTTCATTCCTTGAAATACCCCGAATCGAACATTCATTTTTCGGGGTTTCCGCCACGTTTTGGCGATTTGGCCCCACTGTGCGACGCCTGCGTGGAAACCAGACGCATTTGTTATCTCAGCCACAAACCGATTATATGTTGTTTTGTGTGACTCTATTGACTTTATCTTGTATATTATTATACGAATTGGATAATATAATAGTGCTTTTGATATTTCAGAATTGATTGCATTGGTAAGCGTTCGGGTTCCATTACGTAATACTAGAAGTCGAGATTTGTTTCAGTGCAGAAATTCTTGGACTAACCACCATATGTATTCCTCAATGCCCAGAATACTTATAAAGGGAAATAATTAATAATTATATTAAGTCGTCCTCAATTTATCACTTAATAAATACAAAATATCGTTACTGATGCAGTTTAGTTATGTATAATTTTTACTATTCACGTGTCAAAGCTTCTAAGAAGGACATCAATAAATTTAAAATAAATAAAAATGTCGGTAAAAGGGAAAATTTCATTGACACTTTGTTTGCAGTTCTACAACCAGAGTGCAGCACCGCTGGAGGTACAATGAAGGATTCTTCACCCAGTCGGTAAAGAGGAGAACTTTATTGACAGCTAGATTGCAGTTCTGCCTCCAGAAGAGTGCAGCACCTCTGCTTTCTCCGCTGGCGGTAAAAAGTAGAACTCTTCACCCTGTCAGTAAAAATTAGGACTACATTAAGGCAAAATAAGAATCCAATAACGGAGGCTTGCTCGACGCTCACATTTTAATTATATCTGATGAAGGTATTACTAAAATCTTAAATATTTCTAGAGGGATCCCTACGGATGCAAGTTATTTATATGTACTCGTATCATAAATAAAAACAGAACCTTGATATTAAAATATTTCATGTAAAACAGTTTGAAAATTTTATAAAACGTTATTCAACCATTAAATTAATAAATAATAAATAAATAAAATATTAATGTTGATTCAACTTCATGTACCTACCATTAGAGCAAGGTCCTCTAGTGTGTATTATTGTGACAATTATACCACAGTCTCAGGATATAACTCAGTTATAAATAGATTGCACACACTTGGGAACTTTTATGCTAAAATCGCAGATACTTTTAATATTCCCCTTGTAAAGTATAAAGCTGCACTAATAACACATTTTAACGCCACTTATTTTAATGAGGTCACTACATAACAGGCTATTGTCATTGCTTCTTTCTTTACTGTTATTTTATTTGTTATGTTTTTACTAAATTTAATTTTTCTCATCAAAATTTAATACTGCACTATGCATATTTAAAAAAATAAAATAAAACTTTGTAAGTAAATGGCGCTTGTGCCGTAAATTCTAAATAAATAAATAAATTAACAGTAAGCACCAGATTTTACGATGAATTAGTAACTTCCCGAAGGATCCTTCTAGAAACATTTGAGATTTTAGTAATAGGTTCATCAGAAATAATTAAAATAAACCACACGGAAAGATCGATTTTCTAGGCTTGCTAGGGCAAAGTCGACCGTAGGTCTGTCCAGCACGCAGGGTCACGCATCGCATATTTTTGTGCACGGCTGCTTCACTTACGTCTTTAAGCTTCTGGCTTTATTTTAGGGTAATGTCTTGTCTTAACTTTTGGTTCTCCAATCTTTATCCCAAACAGAACCATGCGTAACACCGAGCAACGCCGGACGCACGGCAGCCAGTTATTAATATTTATGGTTGTTATTTTGACGAATGGGTTATTTTTCCATTTTTCCAATTCTAATCTAATAAAAATGTACTTTTTAAATTTTTTCGTCGATAAATATTGTTATTTAAAAGATTGGTCTGAAACTAAGATTAAGAGCCGTTGGCGGGGTGACTAATAGGATACATAATAAAGGTTCCAGGTACGACCCTTGGGGGACACCGCTGGTAGCAATAAATTCAATAGAGTTCATTGTTATCTATCACAAATACAGTCCAAAGTGTTTGGTTGACACACAATCGATGCATTTGATGAATTATTAAAATTCTATAAAACAACTGGCCCGTATGGGCTAAATAAATTATACATTTAGAAAAAAAGAAGTAAACTTCGGTTTTTTTGAAGTGTGCGTTTCCAATAGGTGTAATTCTCAAAATGTATAATTTCGTCCGTATGTAAATCTTACAAGGAAAAAATTATTATAATTATTAAATTATCATAGTCGTGTAAGAAGGTCCCAGACCGTCCACGCATTTTTGAACTATCCAAGCGTCACTTTCTTAACATTATTTACCGAATTTCCCACCCTTCATTCAATCAGCAAATGCTGCAAATCTAGAAACTTACCAATTTATTTTTTGTCCTCCGCGAGAGGGGGTGCGCTTTCAGGAAATTAGGGGTTGAAAGACGCGACAAGTCGTAAGGGTTGGGATTAGATTGAAGGGTGGAAGAGCGGGCGGGCAGGTCAGTGGTGTCAATTGTGTCCCCTGTCATCACCCATGTTCTCTCTCAGTCTTAATCCGGTTCTTCTTACCCTAGACATATTTTCTCTATTTTTTTGTATTTAAATACCGCACAATAGCTCCAACTACTCCCAGCTCTTGGACCACTGTATCCGCAATAAGGAACAGTGATAAATATTTCCAGTTTTCTAATAGGAAACCTGTTAATTCATTTGTTAAATGCCTGCAATCCCGTTTTTAACAGGATTGCCGATAATTTGAAGAGATTCTTAATAAATTATCCATACTAATTTTTCTCTGTTTAAAAAAATATTTGACTGAGGATTAAACTTTCCTATCAAAGAACTGGAGTCTCTCTACCAACCTCGCCAAATGCCGATCGGGTAGGACCGACAGTTATTTCGTATATTAACTGCAATAATATCATCAGATTTCAGAGAAATACGCGTGTGCATGATTGCCATGAGTGTAGTGTCATTGACAACGAGTTTTTTCTGTGTCTTGTTCTGTTTCATGTTTCGTATAACCTTTAAAATTCATTAAAATAAAAATTGTTCCTGTTAAAAATAAACTGTTTATGATTAAGTAGGTAGGTATGTGAGTTCCTACTTAAAATCTTATGATAAGGAAATTTTGGTTTTCATTTATTAAATATGAGAAAATTAGAAACAAACTAGTTCTGTCCGTTACTTATATTACACTTCTAGAAAATTTCCGTTCAGTGGTGCTAAAATTCAATGACTAGCAGTATTATTAGGTGGCAGATTTCATTATCACTTGCCTTTGCCTTTTGTCGGGTTGACACCGACCTGTTCGCCCTTCCACCTCCTGTAAAGGAGTAGCGAGAAAAATGCCAGGGGCGCAGAAGAAAAGAGGCTGATTTATGGACAGCGATGCGGTCGTTCTAACGGCACTGTCAACGGGGCTTTACAAAATCAAGGTTGCCAAAAACAATTATATATATATATAAATACGATCAATCGGCTTTTATTGAAATACAATTCTTACATTTTCACACAAAATAAGAGATTAATTATCATTTAATTGTATGTTTTACATTATCGACCTCACTTGGAGTGACCTCGTCTAAGGTAGGTGACAGAAATGTACAGTAAACATATTTCATTGCCAAATTTAGATAAATATTGAAGGAAAATAATTAATAAAGTGTGTAGTGTAAAAAAGATGAAAAACATATAAGCAATACAAAAACAAATAACAAGATCTAAGCTGTTAATTTAATTAATACCTTCCAAATTGAGAATAACTAGTGTTTAGGGAAGGAGTTTCGTTTTAAGTTCATTTTAGGAATACTAAATTACATATAGGTATTTGCTGTTTTTTTTTATTATTATGAAACCAGTTTTAAAAATCCTTGACTTTGCCAAATCATATTAAATATATTATCTTACATTGAAAGAGATCAACTTATTTATGCCTAATAAGTATACTCGTGAGAGATCTGGTGCACTTTTTTTATACTTCGAATGCGAGGACTGTTCACGTCACTTACAGACTCACAAACTCACAGTTACACAACAAGACTAAGATCAGAACAAAGGATGATAGTACCAAAAATGAATGCATCGTTTGGACACCGTTTCCATGTATTCCTGGCTCCTAATGTGTTTAATGGATTCAAGCAGCAATGCAGTAAGGTTAAAACAGACCCTCTTCAAAAGCAAAATACCGTATGGCTGATAGAAAGTGGCAGAACAAAATCGGAAAGCTTCCTGAATGTAATTATTTTATGACTGCAGAAATATTTATTTATCCCTTTTATCGTATATATATTTACAATTTTTGTTATGGTATTACCATTTGTATTACGATATATTATTGTTTTTAAATATTCTTATTTATGTTACCACCATAATACGGGCATTTGCCTTATTTGGGTAATAATAATAATAAATTATAACAAATCTGTTTCTAAGTAAGATAAGAAAATACACAGATTTAGGAAATGAGGTTAAAAGAATTTGGCATTCTCAGACTATAAAAATATTACCATTTGTTATTTCGGCTACTGGCATAATACCTAGCTCTCTCATTCAAAATTTAGGCGTATAGATCTGTCGAAGAATTTTATACATAGAAATGCAAAAATCAATCATTTTAAATACATGTAGGATTACGAGAAAAATTTGGAAATATTTATATTGAGGAATCAGCAGGAATTATAGGTCCAATTAGAAGTTCTACCGAGCCGAACCCTCTGATATGAAAATATCTGGAGTCGGTGAATTGTTTTCCCATTTGATCTCTTGTGAGTTGACGTGTTGTTTTTGTATTGTTTTGTATTTATTATTCTTACATAATGCACTTGCATAATGTGGATTGACTAGATGATCATTTGTGCAAAAGTGTGTGGAAGGGTTTAGTTTTTCCTGTGGGGAAGAACCCGGACATAAAGTCAAAATAAATGATATTAAAAAAGAGAGTTTGGCAACTATCTTTCCACATATATCATAAAATAGTAAAACTGCCTCCATTACCTTTTATACTTACATTTACCTCAAATTTGTAATCTTCTCTAAAGGATATTGTTGCATAACCGTTTTATGGAGAACATGAATAAATAAATAAATTAAAAGCGAAAAATGGTCGCTTAGGTGGTTTGGGTATGCAGAACGAATAAACGGAGAAAGGAGTGTTATATGACGCAAATGTGTACATGTCGGGGACCAAGTCAAGCAAATACTTGAGTCGTTCCATGTCTAGTGTCAGAATAACAGAAGGGTATGTATGAGAAGATGTGTAAACGTGAATGAAGCAAGGAGTGTGTGCCAAGACCGGGTTGTTTGGCGGTCTGTCTATCTGCTTACCCCTGCGGAAAGGAGTATTAAATTAATCGCCTCGTCAATTATATAACACAACCAGAGTTGTGTCTAACACAGTACCTACTCACGCAGATGCATTGTTTGCATACGGCCTGTTTCAAATATATTTTGATTGCACTTGAAATCCAGTGAAAATTAATGAAAATCATTTAAATCAGAGGTTCCCAAACTTTTTTGCCCCGTAGACCACTTGCCAAATTTTTTTTTTCCGTAGACCCCCTGCCTGCCGAATATTGAATTTTCCTAAAACTATTAACGTCCCATGTGATAATCATTCCTTTTTTTAGTAAAAAGATTCCCTTCCCTTGCCTGCCCAACAACCAGGTGGCGGTATAGTTGCTCTGTCTTTACATTGTGCAGACAGGGGCACCCTTGTGAGGTATTACACCAAATGAAAATGAAGCAGGATAAGCAACGGTAATTTCTTTCTGTAGCTGGCCCTACAGAACTGCCCCTTAAGTTCTTTGTCAGTGCTTATTCCGGTCAGTTCTTCTTGTCACATGATATCCGATTCTTCAACGTTGTATTTCCATAGTCAAAATGTCCTCAAACTTAGTTTTCAAGTATGTGTGAAGTGCATTTAAATGTTGAACGTCATTATTACCCTGGACGTTTTTCAAAAACAAGTTGGGGAACTAGGAAATTTCGCGGCTTCCAATGTGCCATGTTTTACTTGAATATATTAATTCTGACGAGAAAAGGAACGTAGACTCTATTTATATACCTCAATTAACAACTTTACGAAATATAAAAATACAAATATCAAATAAGTAATTTCTCAGTATATTATATTTGTGTTAGGTCTATTGTGTCATTTACGGAACACCTAAATGTTGACTTGAGGTAAATGGGGGTCCGCTCGAATGTACCCCCATTTGAATCTCGTGGACCCTCAAATTTTTTTCTCGCTGACATAGACCCCCAGCAAGCCGATATCGACCCCTGGGGGTCAATATAGACCACTTTGAGAACCTCTGATTTAAATAATAATAGAAAGATTACACTCTACTTTTTTTCAACTGTAAAAGCTTTTCGAATATTTAAATTTAGTCAAAATGTACTTTTCCGGTGAAAGCTTTCGGAAGCTCATTTAGAATATTTTTTTTATTTTTCTTAATTTGGCACAGCCCTGGTTGAAAATTGAAACCAAAGTAAATTGGCAACATCTCACGCCAATCGGCCGTTTCCGACTCCAAACCTAATTGTGTAGAAATCCTGATAACATACATAACTGTGCAGCGATACGTAAGTCAGATAGAAACGATAGACCACGCTTAGGGGGACAGAAGTACACAATATTATAGTCCTGCCAATGGAAGGTGTGTCTTTCTTTGTACCTAATAATAATAATAATAAAAAATATACAGATTTAGAAAATTAGATTAAAAGAATTTGGCATTCTCAGACTATAAAAATATTACCATTTGTTATTTCGGCTACTGGCATTATACCTAGCTCTCTCATTCAAAATTTAGGCGTATTAGATCTGTCATAGAATTCATATATAAAAATGAAAAAAACAATCATTTTAAATACATGTAGGGATACGAAAGAATTTTTTAAATATTTATGTTGAGGGATCAGTAGGATTTATAGGTCCAGTTAGAAGTTCTACCGAGCCGAACCCTCTGATATGAAAATATCTGGAGTCAGTGAATTATTTTCCCATTTGATCTCTGGTGAGTTGACGTGTTGTTCTTGTATTGTTTTCTATGTATTTATGCTTATATAATGCACTTGCATAATTTGGATTGACTAGATGATTATTTGTGAAAAAGTGTCTGGAAGGGTTTAGTTTTTCCTGTGGGGAAGATTTAACCCGGACATAAAGTCGGAAAAAACATGGCATTTATATAGCGCAGTTTAGTGTCATTTGACCTCAAATGCGCTTTACTATACCAAACTTAAAAACGGTAATTTAGTATTGGTGGTCATGTTCCTAAAATAATTCCTACAGTGTGCCTTACCCAATACAGATCTAATATTATAACACTAAATGGACTATTTATACAAAATTATGACAAAACTTAGAATAACAATAACAGCAGGACAGGACAAAACAAGAACATTAAAACTAAAAACATTATATAAAACAGGAGGCAGTTTTTGCTCAGAAATGAGAATCTTCTGAGCAGACATTTCAAAGAGGTACAATAAGGAGACAACCGAAACCAAACAATTACCTGAAGTTTTAGAATATGGCTTATTATAAAATAATGAAAAGAAGTTAAGATTTATGAATGGTGAGATTTTTAAAAATAATTTTGTTTTTAAAGCCTGTTTAAATTCAGCCAAATTCTGGAGATTAGTAAGAGCTGAGGGAAGTCTATTCCAGATGAGCGGGCCTGTTACACTACCTAGAAAGTTCGATTAGACGATTACTAACATCTAGATCTGCTGACCTTAGAATAAGCTGTCTATTGCTTAAGTTTTGTCGGACACATAGTCCCACCATGATACTAGTAATTCTGTGAACAGTGTGTATCCGATTTTCTTTTTCCTTGTAATAAAACAACACCAAAATTTCCTTTGAAATCATAAGATTTCTAAGCAATCACTAATTTAATAATTCTCGAAATCTATCTCGGTGATAATTCTTCCACACGTAGAAAACTTCCTGATAAATAATATTGTTCATTTATTAAAAATCTCTTCAAAGTATTCGTATTCCTGTTAAAAACGGGATTGTAGGCCATTAACGAATGAATTGATATAGGTATCCCGATAAACTTTAAGTAAAATACCAATGTTTTGTCACGATTTTCATAAAAGTCCTAACATTTTGCATTTCGTCATCATAAATTAGACCAACGTATGAACACGTGTTCCGATAGTATTACGAATTTACCAACACTTTATCAGGTAGCGGCTTGCATTCCTGTTTTTAACAGGATGACTAGTAAATTGAAGTGATTTAAAAAATTAATATTACACATTTTTCTACGTGCAAATATAGAAAAAAAATGCGAATAAGAAAGTCCAAAACTGAATCTTTACTGAACTATTAAAACGGCCGCCATCTTGAAACGGAAACGGAACGTACCAACAAATTTACAAATAGATGAAATACAAAACGGTTGATGAAATTTTATAGCATAGTAATGATCAGCAGAATCCATTTTTAGCCAAAAAAAATACCCTTGAAAATTCAAGTCTCTATGTCCATGAAAGGCGATTTTCAGCCCACTGTGCGTCGGTCAGGTGCTCTACCAATTGCGCTACGTGTTGGCTTATTAACATAATAAAATAATTAAAAATTATTTCCACACTTGATATGTGTGTTTCTTTTGTTTAAATATTTGACAGATGTCGTATATTTTAAAGTTTACCAATGATTTTAATTCGAGAGGTAAATTTCTGATCATTACTAAAATTGATAATGTTTGTTTTTTAAAAATTTCTTTACAAATTAAACTATCATAATACCCCGTGATTTTTGACTGGTCTGCGGATCATACAAATAATATTAGATTCGTTTTGTTTGTCGTATAGCCTTACACAAAGGAAAGTCCAACATAAAATTAAATTTTGATAATATAATGATAACTTCCCTTTAGGAATTTGAAATATTTTCATTTGAATTTAATGTCGAGAAATAACATAGGTGTAAGAATGGAATAATATTATTATTATGCTATGATATAACATGATAATGGAATATGGTATAAGTGGGGTTTAAAGGTATTTTAGCTGGGGATGAAATAAGAGATTTATGGTATAAGAGGGTGGTAGGAAGTAGGTTCCAGAGTCATGGTGTTTGAAAGAGAGAGTACGAAAACAGTGTGCAATATAGCTGTGAATGAGGAATACTTGGAGCAGGTGGATGAGTTTGTGTATTTAGGAAGTATGTTCTAGAGCAGTGCTCCGCAACCGGTGTGCCGTGGCACACTGGTGTGCCGTAAGCCGGACAAAGGTGTGCCGCGGTCAAATTCAATGTATTTGACATTTTACAATATTTCATTATGTATTTAATACACAATGACAAAATATTTTTCATAATATTGTCTATTTTTCATTGTCTGCAGATACTGTTAAAAGACGTATTCACAATATATTAGAAACACTGATTAGAAAAGTGTTATTGGCTGAAAAATTTGCACTTCAGATCAACGAATAAAGAAAATAAAGCACAGTTGATAGCTATTGTACTTTTCGTTGACGAGGAATTTATCAAAGAACATTATTTATTTTGTAAGGAGGTTCCAGAGCGAACTACCGGTGAAGAATTTTTTCAAGTAACCGATGATTTCTTCAAAATATATAATATTAAATGGAGCAATTGCATTGCTGTTTGCACGGATGGCACTGCGGCAATGACGGGTAGTAAAAAGGGTTTTGTCTCTTGTGTAAAACAAAAAAATCCAACGTTACAATTTACACACTGCTGCATACATCGAGAAGAATTGATGGTCAAAAATTTACCGGAGGAACTTTTGAACACGATGAATGAATGCAATAAAATCGTAAACATAATTAAATCAAGAGCCCTAAACTCGCGAATCTTTGGAATACTCTGTGCAGAAATGGGAGCCGAATATGAATCCTTATTGTTTTTTACTGAAATTCGTTGGCTATCCCGAGGCAAAGTTTTGGCTAGATTGTTTGAGCTTCGTCACGAGGTGTGTGAGTTTCTTTTAAATCAAAATATGCCCAAACTATATCAGCACCTCGATGATAATTACTGGATAGCCAACCTTGCATACATGGCTGATATATTCGAGCATTTGAATGAACTTAATAACGAACTTTGGCAGAAAGAGTTGCAAAAAGGATGTTTGGAAATGTACCAAAGGATCAACCATAGTACAATTGAAAACAAACAATTAACTGTGGATCTGACTCAACAACATTTAAGTATGCTTCATTATTTTTATTCCATTAACACGGAACAATACGATTGGATTCGAAATCTTTTTGCAACCAATGCAATAAATTCTACGGAAGCACTGCCTCTGCAAATTCGAGTGGAATTTATAGATTTAAATAATGACATGACATTAAAACTTCACTTCTCCGAAGATAAATTAGATGTTTTCTGGATTTACGTTAAAAAAGAATATCATCACATTTCCGTCAAAGCATTCTTAACACTACTTCCATTTTCAACGACATATTAATGTGAGCAAAGTTTATCAACGATTGTATTAATTAAAAATGATAAGCGGTCATGCTTAAAAGATCTTAACCAAGAACTTCTGGTTGCGCTGTCAAAAAATGAATATAAAACTTTTGTGTTCATTGAAACAAGCGCAGGTTAATTTAACAATTAATCGCTCATTAATTTATTATTATTTTATAATAATTATTAAGATTGCGTAAAAATAAATATCTTATATTTATATGTATGTGTGTATACTTTACAAATAAAAAACAAGAAATTATTGTAAAATTTGTGTATCAATTTAATATCTATATATTTTAGCTTTTGGTGTGCCGCGGAATTCTAAGAAAAAAATTGGTGTGACGTAGGTGAGAAAAGGTTGTGGAGCACTGTTCTAGAGAGATGGGAAGGCTGACAGAGATATTGAAACAAGGGGAAATGCAGGTAACTCCATTAATGGAGGACTGAAAGCAGTTGGCGCTAACTAAACATTGTCCAAAGAAGCGAAGTTAGCAGTCCAGAACGGAGTGCTGGTACCTACCCTGATGTATAGAACTGGCAAAGTAAGGTTGAAAGTAGATTAAATGCTGTTGAAATGAGATCCCTGAGGCGTATGTGTGTAAAACCATGTTTGATCGTATGAGGAATGTGGAGATCCGCAAAGAGTGCAAGGCTGATGTAAGCGTAATGAGTAAGATTAAGAAAGGGACGCTTAGATGGTTTGGGCATGTAGAGCGAATGAGCGAACAAAGGAGTGTAAGGAGGATATATGATGCAAATGGTAGCAGAAGTCGGGGACGCCCGAGGAGACATGGCACGATCAAGTGAATCATATACTCGAGTCGGGCCATGTCAAGAGTCAGAACAATAGAAGAGTATGTATGAGACGATGTATGAATGTGAATGAGGCAAGAAGTGTGTGGTGTGACCGAGTTGTTTGGCGGTCCGTCCTCTCTGCCTACCCCTGCGGGGAAACGCCGCGATGGTTAGTTAGTTAGTTAGTTAGTTAGTAATGCATATTCGAATTGGCCGGATTTCGATGCAATTCAAAATCGACCAAATCAACGACATTACAAAATTTTATGTGACGTTAAGTTAACAACAAAACGCGAAATGCGAAAATTATCGTATTTTTTAGGTTTGAACAGAGTTGTGCCATTTAAAAAAATCTCTAAGAGATTTTAAACCGAGCAGTATTCCCTCTTCGATTGCATTTCGAATATGCCCTCTTCGATTGTAAATCTTCCTCTCATTTTTAAACATATTAATAGTTTATGAAAATACCCGATTGGGGTAACTTAAAGACCCCAGAGTTAACTGAAGTAAGTAAGTGTCGTAAAAACCCCCCGCTGAATTATGACAAACTGCCGATTTGTGGTTTTGACATTTTGTCCGATTCAAATTCGGAACGCTTTTCCCGCCCCTTCCGTGTTTTTGCTCCTAATGGGGTTGCCAGACGTCAAGAACAATGACCGTGGGTAGGTACCGCTGTATATGTACACAAGCACACCGTTGATAGTTCCATCGCAACCTCTCCCTTTTTCACGTGAATACACTTTTTTTCAATTTTCAATTTTTCTTTCATTTTGTATATTTTTGTATTTTCACTATTTTTTTCTCAAAGACAAGCATTCGACAAATCAAATAATTAGTCGCCTAAAATATCAATACAAATTAAAAATGTCTCCCGAGTAAAAATAAATGCCGCCAACGGGAATAGAACCCGCACCTTCTGATGTCCGGTCAGGTGCTCTGAACCACTGAGCTATATCGGCTTATTTCCAACCCGCCAAATAATTCAATATGTACTAGTACCTCAATCAAAAAATAACTGCTTATTATATTTTTTTTCTCCTTTAAACAACCAACATTATTTTTGTAGGAAAGGCTTTGTTAGTGCTAAATTTGTCATTAGATGGTGTCGAGACATATTATATCTACATTTGTTGGTGAAATATATATTTTTTTAATAATTTTTTACATATATAAATTCAACAAATCATCTGTTTCAGTGATATTTGACATCAGCGCAAATTTCATGCCTCTATACTCACAATTTTAGAGATTTAGGTGCTTTATAACAGTCAATAAACTAAATTAAAACAGTTGCTGTAAATAAAAAAAATGGTATGTCGTTTCCGGTTTTTCTTTAACCCGAAATGGTCCGCGATGACATTCAACCCCAAAAGGGGAGAGAGGGCTAATCGTATCTGCTTTTGATGGCAGCGATAAAACTGTCGCGAGGAATGAGGGGACAGTGGGGACAGTAGCGACAGCGGGGACAACAGGAGGAAATCTGATGGAAATGCCCCACTCTACTCTGAGCACATTTCTTCCTCTCTCTATCTAATCCAAATATGTCCATATCAGCATTAATGGATGACTTTACTTCTACTTTTGTGAATACTGCACAAGAGTCTCAACTGCTTGA
This sequence comes from Hesperophylax magnus, assembly GCA_026573805.1. NCBI lineage: Eukaryota > Metazoa > Arthropoda > Insecta > Trichoptera > Limnephilidae > Hesperophylax > Hesperophylax magnus. Next base: position 8,142,353 of record JAIUSX010000005.1, on the reverse strand, counting down.
AGTTAGTGAGACTATGCCATCCTCATTGGGGGTATGTTGTGGGCTGAAGGTTAGGAAATTTTTGGCTTTTGAGATCTGGTCACCAAACACGACTAAAGCCATCTCAAGCAATGTATCGATTGTAAACATCTAAAACTCTGGAATATACTTCAAATATATTATTTTATTAGAAATAATACAACATATTAAATTTATAGTAAATCTAATCTAACCTAACCTAACTAGGAAACTACGAAAGTCGTCAATATCCAAGTAGGGAGTTACTATTGAACCTTCGTCCTCCCCATCTCCTTCCCCTCTCCACTCTCTTCAGCCTTGAAATATAGGTAACAGAATCATGGTTACCATAGCTACTGGCTTTGAACTGTTTGGATTTTTGTACAGCATTCATACCAAAAAAATCTCTTTCTTATAAAATGAACGACTCGTCATACCATGAGAAAGACTCGTCATACAATGAGAAAGACTCGTCGTATAATTTATAAGTAAACCATATACAAAATGCGAGAAATAATTAACTAAAAATTCTAAAAATTAACCTAGTGAGGCAGGTTATGCGCAACATAAAATATGGTATATTATGCCATTTCTATATAATACTCTTACATACTTATTAACTTTTTCTTCTATTAGAAACTGCTCTGTTATTGTAATGTTATTCTTTCAACAATCTCATTGTTACTAACTTACATATAGTTATATAACTTAATAACGATAAATTAAATATTCTGTAATTTTTTGATGAAATAAATAAATTTTAAAAAAAAGCATGTGAAATACTCGTCATACAATGAGAAAGACCCTTTATACAATGAGATAGACTCGTAATACAAAGAGAAAGACTTGTTATACAAAGAGAAAGACTTGTTATACAATAAGAAAGACTGGTCATACAATGAGATAATCTTGTCATGCATTGAGAAACACTCGTCATACAATGAGGTAAACTTTGTCATACATTGAAAAATACTCGTCATACAATGAGAAAGACTCGCCATACAATGAGAAAGACTGGTCATACAATGAGATAATCTTGTCATACATTGAGAAACACTCGTCATACAATGAGGTAAACTTGTCATAGAATGAGAAAGACTCGTCATACAATGAGGCAAACTTGTCATACAATGAGAAAGACTCGTCATACAATGAGAAAGAGTCATTACAACAGAGTCTTGAAAATGAAAACAAAAATTATTATAAAAATGAAATGCTTTTGAATATAAAAATTCCAAACACGTAAAAATATTCAAGTCCAAATTGCCGTACGATTTTTTTTTAATCGTCCGGAAATTCGCCCATTCCATTTTTTATTTGTACCCATTAAAATGCGCCATATTTTTGTAAGAGACATTCCACGATTGAAAAAAAAGCGAAAAATGGACATGGGACACATTTTAACATTCCTCTCTGCATAGAAAATTGTTTTATGATTGCTTGGAGCTTTGATCTGTGGCTGAAAAACTGGTGTGTTCCATGTGCCATGTACGCGAGGCCGACCCCTCACTTTCAAATAATAATAATGCGAATTAATATTAGATTAGGTATGGAATAACAGCTTGGGGATTTTCCTGTAAAACTAATATCGACCATGTTCAATCCGTGCAAAATTCATTGGTTAAATTATTAGCTGAAAAACATTTATACAAATAAAGGCATAATATTCCATACTTCTATCAGAGTCCCAAAATTATTTCAGTGACAGCAATTCTGTGGTACAAAATTATATTTCATCACATAAATAACCCCTTATATATAAACAGGCTAGTACACAATCATAATACTCAACTTTAATGAAGGATTTATTGTACCTAAGCATAAAAATAAATATGGACAAAGAACGTTAAACTATATGATTGCCAGTTGTTTTAAAATGTTACCTCCTGAAATTAAAAACTGTGCCCAAAACAAACAATTGGTGAACTTACTGAAGACTTGGCGCACTGAGACAATTAATTTGTATTAGCTTACAATGATATATTATTCTAAAGACATTTAAAATTATCATTTATGTTTTTCATAATTTTCTTTTGCTATATTTCTGTAAAATTTCTAATTTTATGTTTTATATAATTGTAAAAATGTAACTGTAAACTCACTATAATAAGATTTACAATGTAGAGAACTCGTTAGACAAACTGCTAAAAAGTAATTTATCGGGACTTTTTGCCTTATTTGTAAAGTGTATAAAATAAAAATAAAAAATTAATATCCACAGTATAAATATACCATAAACAATAATTGCCTGTCATGGTGTATAAGCATAATCAAATACTAGATTTATTTATTTTTTTAAATAACAATTAATTTTGACATTGGACCTGTTAAATTGCGACAGAAACTATAAAATTAATTCAAGCTCTAGAAGGATCTAACAGCAGGAGTTCAAGTATATAAGATATTATAGCCTTCTTGTATGTACCTTCCTTCCAATTAAATAGATCCGCCACACGTATCTATTACTAACTTCATGTAATCTAGGCACAAGCGAGTGTTTGAAATACTGAGTCATATTCTTACATTTAGGATTTTGGAAATTCAATGAATAAATATTTATCCAAGAGTGACGGACGTAAGAAACCATCCATCCCGAGATAATGTTCCGAGAGAGTCCTGCTGGAGAGTTCAAAAGGTTTCTCTATACCAGTCTCTGCTACACACCTGGGCAGGCGCATTCGCCACCAAGACGAGGACAACCCTCTCCACGTGAACCCGGGCACCCCTGCTAAATTACCAAACGTAGCGATTCACTTTTGGTGACATATGGCAATGGTTTTGGTTATCCAATAAAGGGTGACGGTACCCAAAGCCGCCTCCCAAATTGAAAATCTTGCAGTTTGAACACATAGGCGATATTCAAATTTTAAAAAATTATTGTCGCATACAACATATGTTGATATCTCCAGAAAAATAAATTTGTTCGTGGCCACCCTAGCGTACATGGCTAAATTACACTTCGTTTGTTTTTAAATGCGGTTTAAAAAATAATTAAAAATGTAATAAAATTACGAGAGGGGGTTGTATCGAGGGGTTTATTTTTAGGGGAGGTTTGCGGGCATTTTTTGAAAAGGAATTTACATAATATTTTGGGTTAGGTATTATAAAATAAAGCTTTCACAGGTATCACTATCAGTCTCACTAATAAAAATCACTTCACAATCGGTTAAACAGTGTTACTACAATTTTATAAAGACTTTACAATTCTATTTCGAATTATTACTAATAAAAAATGTCTCGCAACATTTTATTTTAATAATAGCAATATGAGTAACATGACAGTTTCGTGATTTGCGATTCAAAGCAGGTTTTTGTTCGTAATTTTGTTTGTAATGACCAATTCACAATTATATTAATATAATTCAATATATTTAAAAAAAAATTTCAACTTCTTTCGCATTTGAAATACAAAAACCTATCTATCTAGTTTCTAAAATGGTATATGTTTTAACGGCGTCTTCAAAATGAAGAAATATATAAAACATTTAAAGTACCTTGGAAAGATTCCGTAATTCGATGAAAATTTATTATTATTCCAAGTTTATACAACAGAGAGACAACCCTCTTTATAAGTAATGTAAATATGTTTTATGTAATGTATCTTTATACGTAATGTATCTTTATAAGTAATGTATATAATTTTATTTTTATTCTTTTCCGATTTTATGTCCGGGTTAAATCTTCCCCATAGGAAAAACTAAACCCTTCCACACACTTTTCCACAAATGATCATCTAATCAATCAACATTATGCAAGTGCATTATATAAGCAAAATAAATACAAAACAATACAAGAACAACACATCAACTTACCAGAGATCAAATGGGAAAATAATTCACCGACTCCAGATATTTTCATATCAGAGGGTTCGGCTCGGTAGAACTTCTAACAGGGCCTATAAATCCTACTGATCCCTCAACATAAATATTTAAAAAAACTTTTGTTATCCTACATGTATTCAAAATGACCGACTTTTGCATCTTTATATATAAATTTTTTGATAGATCTAATACGCCTAAATTTTTGATGAGAGAGCTAGGTATAATGCCAGTAGCCGAAATAACGAATGGTAATATTTTAATAGTTCGAGAATGCCAAATTCTTTTAATCTCATTTCCTAAATCTGTGTATTTTCTTATTTTTTCATTGACAGATTTTTGAATATTACAGGAATTTGGAATAGCGACATCAATTATATAAGTTTTTTTTTTAATTTTGTCATGTAAAACTATATGGGGTCTATTATGACTAATCGTTCTGTCTGTTAGTATAGTTTTATCATAATATATTTTATAAAATTCGTTTTCTAAAAATGAAATTGGTTCGTATACATAATATGGTATATAATTAATTATTCAATTTCATCATTAATTAACAAAAAAATATATTTTTCTTTTTTTAACATATCCTCTTGAAATATCCTCTTACATATCCTCTTCGAACTACTAATAGCTTATTGTAGCAATTTATTATGTACCTACTCTTGCAATATTATCTGCTCTGCTTTATTCCAACTGAATAGAATAACTCCATGTACTTATCACCTACTCATTAATCGAAATGTAATAATATTATTTTTATTTTACAACATCCATAGTCTTCAATTTATCTACATTTACTGTGTATCTAATTTAGTAACTGCTATATTAGTCTATTTCATTATCTATACTTTTGTTATCATGCTATATATTTTTATTTATTTATTACTTTACAAATAAAAACTTTCTTTCATTTCTTTACCGTATTATGTATACTGTAATGGCACTACTCCTCAACTCAAACACGAGAAACGTTTTTCTCTTTTGAATTGGGTAGTTACGTTAAAAAGATAATATTTTATTGTAATCATTTTTTAGAACCATATGTTGTTCTTTTCTTAATTTGTCAAATGTATTTATTTATTATTTCAAATAAAAAAAAAATTTAAAATATATGTTATTTATCTTTCCATGAACTATTTTCTATGAATTATGTTTCAATTAGTAAGGTTTTCATATACACGGTCGTTTGTCAATTGGACCACATTTTTTAGTTAGACCTTACGTTTTTAACTGTCATACCCTTAAATTAAATATACCATTCCTGAGAGAAAGTCCAGTTATATCCAATTTTCCAATTATGTCCTAAATCCTGTATCTAAGTTTCGCTAATAATTAATTAGTTAATGTTAATTAAGTGTTTATCTCAAGTGACCTACCAGGTAAGTATTCTACTGTATACAGGGTGTATCGGCAAGTACCCGACAAACTTTAACCAGCTATTCCTCAGCACATTTGGAGTAAAAAATGTTATGGGCGCTTTGCTGTCCGGTAACATTTTTTTCCATTAAAAAGAAAAAATAAATAAAAAATCCACACTCCGTCACTGTCATTTGCATTGAATCTCGTGTTCAACAGCTATTATTAGCAAGTGTGTCAAAAAGTGTTCTCGCTCTTTCGTACACACTAAATAATAATAGTTAAAAATGAGACGAATGGTGCTGTGCCATTTCGTTGTGATTGTAAAAGCGCGCCAACGTAGGTAAGTGCGTACATTATTCAACGAAACTCGAACAAAATATTGCCAGATGGGTTTTCAAACCTTGACAAAGGATAAAACATTGGTGACATGTGGTGAAAATATGAATAGTAAATTTTTTATTAAAAAAAATGTTACCGGACAGCAAAGTGCCCATAACATTTTTTACTCCAAATGTGCTATGGAATAGCTGGTTAAAGTTTGTCGTGTACGTGCCGATACGCCCTGTATTATGTCCATAAATAGTTAGTAATAACATAGATCACTGTAGAAATGTATTATAAATTTCAGACTGATAGTTCCTCAAGGTTTCAAGAAAAATAATAAAATTGTAGTGGTACGCCACATATTTGTAACTACAGCAACTGGAATGTTCGAGAACGTTTTTCACCTATATAAGCGACAGCAGGAAGGAACACGACAGTACAGTATCAGCAACCTTGACACCGAGACCGAGTTAATTGCCTACGTTACGCGCTTGAAATTATATCTCGAACTTTCCTTTTGTAAAACGTTCTGCTTGTGTTTTCTACGTTTATTTTTTTGGATGCAATATAATAAACCGCTACAACCAAATTGAATCGTAATTTATTAATCTTTAAGAACACGAACGATCACTACAAAATTATTACAGACATACAGTGTATAGGAAACATAGAAGCGGGGCAGTGCAAACATCACGGTTGTGTTAGACGAAGCTATACTCTAAAATAGCAATGAGTCGTTCATGAACAAGCAGCACAATTGAGATAGCTCTTTTGATGAGCCGTATACGTACGACTCCCGGTAAACCGTACCAATTCTCAATTGCTCAATTGAACGGTTACTATTTTTGTCAGGAGATATATCAGAAAAATTATCAAAGAATTAATTATTACATACTGCGATAGGTGAACGGCGTTTGACAGTCCGACATCTGGACTTGGACATACACCTACTAACTATCTAGCATCTTATTTTACCCGTGGTACGAGTGGCGTACCGGTACTAAGAGTCGTACGATCATAAGCTGGGAGCTAAGAGACGTATCGGGGGAGCCACGTAGCGGAAGAGACGTACCGGGGGAACCGTAAAAACAAGATTTTTATACTTTTATTTACAATTTTCCATCTACTTTTAGGCCGACTTCTAGCCAATTAACCGACATTTATTTCGTGTATTTACTGATGTAAATGGTTAAAGATAATGTCCTCTAATGTCGGCGTGTGTGCATTTGATTGCGACCAAAAGTTGTGTCGACTGAGCTATACGAGCTGGTACCGTGACTCCCGATCCTAATAAAATTAGTCATGATTCATCGCTACTGAAAGCGTTTTTTGGGCGTGGCCTATATCGCTCGCCATACAATCCGATACAGACATGTCACACGAGATAGATGATATATTAGACCTGTGGGCGTGGCCTAGATGATGTGTCGTGATCTGTTATAGTAAACATCTAAAAGTACCTTTGATGCTAGGTTCCTCATTTAAACGACATTCGACATGATATTCCGTTTAACCGTTTAAAGATTGCACGAAGATTTGTCGTTCACGTAAAAACAAAAAATTTATTAATTGATATCAACACGAAGTTTGCTGCGAAACATGCCAAGCCGTTTTAAAGCTACAATTTTTATTTATTATATGATATTTATTAAGGCGAAGCTTAATGCCAAATCACTATTTTGATTAATCTTTATAACGAATTGGTGTACATTATGAAAACCAAAAAAATATGCTTTAATTAAATTGAAGGTTTTCCTATCGTTTCGCTTTAGTAGAAAACAAATAAAAAAATAAATTACTCAATAAAAAATATAAATGCGAACCACTACAAAAAATATTTTTTCAATAGAAATGTATGAACGCGTAAAGGAAACAACTTTTTAAAAATACAGTTTTATAGCTAAGATTATCTGTGATAGTTTCACTTGATCAACTTTTTTGCTTTCTTATAAAATTAGTTACAAAATAAGTAAAAACCAGTTTTTTTGCTTGAAATCGAACGTTTCTAGACTCAAGTTTGTCAAGCGATTTTAATGCCTATTACCTACGATATAAGGTATAACAAGAATATACACATTTTTGGCTTGTAGCTTCCTCTTATATGACAACTCGTTTAAACTAGTTGCCCCAATCTGGCGGCCACCTCGAGACTTGTGCTCGGTAAAATCCCTTGACTCTATTTGATAGATTCCCCTGTTTTAATAAAAGGATTGCAATCTTTCGTGCACAGGCGTCAGGTCCTTGTTGTGCCGGTACTACAGTGGAAGATGCTCCGAGGAACAAGCGTCATTGATCCCTTAGGTACACGGTTGACATTTGTCATATGAGAACGGGTCATTTCTACGACTCGTTCTTGAGTTCAACAGCTCGGGTGTTTCCTCCTTCCTGCAACATGGGTATCTTCAAGACCCATGCTAACTACTTACTCTACTCAAAAATACCATAACACAGCATCCATTAACGCAGAGTTATTGTAAAAAAAAAAAAACAAAATAAAATAAAAACTCCAAAACCTCGGTCATATTATTGAGGAGTGATAATTGCTACTACAACATGAAAGTCTAGGATTTAGATCAGAGGTTCCCAAAGTGGTCTATATGGACCCCCAGGGGTCGATATCGGCTTGCTAGGGGTCCATGCTGGCGAGGAAAAAATTTAGGGGTCCACAAGATTCAAATGGGGGTACATACGAGCCGACCCCCATTTACCTTAAGTCAACATTTAGGAGTTCCGTAAATGACACAATACACCTAACACAAATAACACAGTTTACGTAATACTTATACTGAGAAATTACTTGTTTGATATTTGTATTTTTATATTTCGTAAAGTTGTTTATTGAGGTATACAAACAGAGTTATACGTTCCTTTTCTCGTCAGAATTAATATATTGAAGCAAAACATTGCACATCGGAAGCCGCGAATTTTCCTAGATCCCCAACTCGTTTTTGAAAAACGTCCAGGGTAACGTTTATCAACATTTAAATGTACCGTCTCTCGTGACGGTTAGTTAGTTAGTGGTTGAACCTTTGCAAAGGTACGTTGAGGTCATGTTCTTGAACTGTGCCACCGAGCGATTAGCTTCTTTGGCGATACTGACAGCCTTTCCTCGGAGACGGCGGAGACAGGCGGCGCTGTCCCGGACTCGCGGTTCGTGTTCAACTCTTCTTCAGGTATACTAGAAGTACAGTGAAAACTCGGTTAATTGGGCTAGGCTCGGGTAGCGGCCTAGCCGAGACGCACATTTTTTAAAATTTTATTTTAAGTGTATATTGCACAACAATCGTAACTCTCTGAAACCAGTTGGGCTGTGGCATCTTCAATTATCAGGGTGCGTTATTTGTGTAAGTTGTGATCGCAATAGGGGAATCAAGAGTGGACACATCTATGGTTGGAGATGGTGAACATGGAACAAGGAAGGAATCCGACTTACCCCTTTGATATTCTTCAAATATGTTGATGGTTGGTTTCACTCATAGGAGACATGATTTATTTCACGCAAAAGCTTCCATAACATCCAGGTTGGCTACGAAACACACTGAGGGAGCCGAAAATGTTCACTGCACAGGCCTTCTACCCTTAGTCGATATTAAAAACAGCACTGATAACAAATAGATGTTCATCAAAGAGGCTCCATCAATAAACTGCTTTTACAGTCACTTTTATTGTTGTAAAATGTCACACAAACACGTGGGTAATGTCAGATAGGTTAAAATGGGATGGGAAAATTCAAGGATAATGTTAAAGGAAGAGCATCAACATCAGTATTTGTAGAAAAATGTATTTCATTTTATTGGGAAAACCAATAATTAGTTTATTTTATAATGTATGATAAAATTAACATAACAATTGAACCTTTCTTGACAAACGGGTCTTGCAATCTTTAAAGCAATCTGTCCTTGCTTTACCGGTATTACAATGGAAAATTCTTATAGGAACTAGCTTCATTGATCCTTTCGACACCGTTGCAATCAAAAACACGCCAAACGCACCCAACATATGTACATGGTTGATAGTTGTCACATGAGAACGGATCGTTTCTGCGACTTGTTCTGAGTTCAACAGCAAGTTCCACGTCAGTTCAACGATTTTCCTACCTCTGTGGTTCCTCTCTCCTATTATTTTCACTCCTTCCTTTCTTCAAAAAGACCCTCCGCAAAGCATCTCCAAATAGTGTGAGATTAAAGTGAAAAAAATAGGTTTTCACTGATGCTTCAATTATTAGTTAACAAAAAAAATAGTTACAATAGCCCATGGGGATGGGATGGTATTAGCGAGGGGAAGGAAATGGATCTAGTCTGTGTTGACCTTCGTGTATTGTGTGAATGTTATTAATTGATTTTAGGTTTGAAACTATCAGGTGCAAAGTTGAATTCACTGTATGAAGTGTTAAAATCTATGAATCGCGGTGAATGAATGTGTTTTGTTTTGAGTTATTGTTGCATTGAGGCATTTTTTTATTATTATTTAATGGCAATATAAAGTAAAGTAAAAAAGATACAATATTAAGTAAAATAAATATATAAAGTGATTTAGTTTGTTCTCAGTCCTCCTCACTAGGTATTCCTGTTCCGAGGCGGACTGTAGTTTGTTGTAGGTATTTGTGTTGATCATGATTACCACATCTTCTAATTTGTTGGTTCCAACAAAATATAAAATCAATTAAGCAAAAAGTATTTATGTTTGTTGTCTGTAGGTTGTGTTGGGGTTACTTCGTAAATTTAATGATTTCCTCATCTTCATGTTTAGTTAGCCATAATTTGATGTCTTTTTTCAACTTTTCTATATTCATGGTGTTTTTAATTTCAATAGGAAGGGCATTATATAATTTTATAGCATGGAAACAGTGGTTCTTCTGGTCGAAAGATGTATTTAATTTTGGAATGTTTAGTAGATTTGAGGATTTCGTCCTTGTAGTGTAGGTTTGTTGTTCAGCAAGGTACTCGTATTTTTCTTTAAAATTGAGTAGTGCATTTGTTTAAAGTGTGGTTTTGTCTAGTTCGTTTGATGGGCACTCTTAATTAAATTCGTTCAAGTAATTCATCACAATCTATTACAGAGGCGAGCTCAATGGGCCAGTTGTTTCACAGAACTTGAATAATCATTAAATTTGAAAGTTAATATTTAAGTTCTGTGAAAGAACTAGTCCATTATGTTCAGGGTGGATCAATGCAAAACGAACTCTAAGCAGAATTCTTGCCTGAACAGACAATGCAATAATTACAAAAGCCTATTATCAAAGGCGGATATTTTCAGTTGCGAACTAAAATACAAGAGGTCCATAAAATAATATTTCTCTGATGGTTTGTGAATAATGTTATGTCTCTATTGTTTATATTTCTATTATGATTTGATTCATATTTACAACCTTTCTTCATGGCTATAAATGTAATGTTTTGTTTAATCTTTTATTTTGTATAATTTTTTAATTCATATTCCTTTCTCACAAATTTAACTTATTCCATATTATGCGGTCTCAGTTAAAATCACAAGAAGGAAATCCGCTTTTATTTTACTATATAATACTTATGTTCAAACTGATTAAATGTAAGCTGTCGATTTCCCGAAAATTAATAAATAAATTTTTAAAAAAGTGAATTTTTTAATAATCTCAGTAAATCGAGCGCTTACTGTACAATATATAGATAAATGGGCTACTGTAGCACCTAGGGAACGTAGCGTGACTAGGCGCCATCTAGTGATCTTACTAATCATTATTATAGTTTTGAATGTTAAATTTATACGGGTTACAGTAAGAACCTTTTAAGAAATGCTAAATAAACCAAAACTTGCGTTATTAAATATAAAAAAAGTATTTTTTAGTCTAAAGTAATGGTGTTCGAAAGAGAGAGTACGAAAACAGTGTGCAATATAGTTGTTGCTGAGGAATACTTGGAGCAGGCTGACAGAGATATTGAAACAAGGGGAAATGGAGGTAACTCCATTCATGGAGGACTGAACGCAGTTGGTGCTAACTAAAAATTGTCCAAATAAGTTAACAGTTCATAATGGAGTGTTGGTACCAACCCTTATGTATGGCAGTACGGCATGGAACTTGCAGAGGTAGGACGAAAGTAGACTAAATGCTCTAGGAATGAGATCTCAGAGGCATAGGTACGAATTGATGTGGTATAAAACTAATGACAGTAAAACAATGTACGCGTGTCAACGGTTAAGATTAAGAAAGGAACCCTTATATACTATGGTTTGGGCATGCAGAGCGGATAAACGAAGAAAATATCTTTGTCTTCAATCTATAGGTGGCGAATTCAAATCTCGGGGTGCGCAAGTATTCCTGAAACACAAATATAAATTGAAAAAATCTTCCGAAAAAAAATAAATGCCGCCGACGGGAATTGATTTATATTAGCGTTTCAGGCTATTAATTACTGCTTAAAATAGTTTGTTACCACAAACAAACGCACGCTGAATTTTTTATATACTAAGATTTGAAACTAGTTAGAATTTAACTCAACAATTTTGAATGCATTTTATATTTTAAGACGTTGTCCTGCCACAGACCGCCTTCTACGGAGGGAATTTAAAATTTGTGGTTGTATGTATTTTTCGATGAGAAATCTGAATAGAAAAAAAATAAAAAAACAAAGCGGTATTTTTTTATTTTTTTAGATCTCGACAACAGCGCCACCTGTCGGGTCCAAAACTGGTACAAACAATATATTTCAATTATTATTATTTTTTTGGTAAACTAATGTTTAAGACAAGATTTGTTATGCATAGCACAAAGGGTAACAATTATTTTACAAGCAATAATTATTAGGTAATTGTAAAAAGCATTCACTTTGTGGCTCATCATAATTTATAATAAAAACACATAAATTTGTTTTTGACCACGATAGTTTTATTTTCACTCTACCGGTTTCGGAAGATCCCTTCCTTCGTCAGGAGAATATTTAAAAACTGATTTAAAAAACTGTTTTTAAATATTCTCCTGACGAAGGAAGGGATCTTCCGAAACCGGTAGAGTGAAAATAAAACTATCGTGGTCAAAAACAAATTTATGTGTTTTTATTATAAATAATTATTAGCCTGAAACTCTCATCCACATTGAAAAATCTCCTGATAAAAGATACATGACGCCAACGGGACTTGAACCCGTGTCCTTTCGATTGCCGGTCGACAGCTCTGACCACTGAGCTATGGCGGCTTATCTCGTATCCGCGAAATAATTCAATATATACTAGTGTTTCATTCAACAATTACTGCTTGATACATTTTTTCACCTGAAAGTTGGTTGTTTTTTGCTTTATTATAAAATTATTTACAAAATAAATAAAAACAAGTTTTGTGTTTGAAATCGAACGTTTCTAGACTCCGTTTTTCAAGCGATTTGAATGCCTATTACCTACGATATAAGGTATACCAAGAATGTACACATTTTTGGCTTGTAGCTTCTTCTTAAGATGTATTCGCTCAATAATGTGTTTATTTCAATAACTGCGAATTTTGGGTGAATTCACCGGTAAAGGTAAACCCTATTCTTATTTTTGATACAAGTTTTAACATTGACTTTTCAAAAAAAAATTCTGTTTATCACATTGTTTTATATTTTGTCTAGAGTCTTGTCGCAAAGAATTTAAGGTTTATAGTTTCTATTTTCTAGTTGTGAATAAGCGAAAGAGAAAAAGAAAAAAAGGAATTCACGTTAAATTACTTATACAAAAACATCGTCACATAACACCTGTAAGATAAAATAAGGCTTAGCTGTTTTGTGTTAGTTTTATTTTAACAATTTTATGTTCACTTTCTCAGATAATGTGTTTTTGCTCAAATTGTTCAAACGCTTTTATATATCGTGAAATGCAATCAAAATAAACTGCATTATGCAATATGCATTTCTAAGATTGTGTGAGAGTAGTGATTTTCCTTTTTAACTCGATCGTTTTGCATTTCATCTGTCTGTAAATGTGTTTGAGTTTTTTCGGTTCCGGTTTAAGATGGTCGCGTTGGATAGAACATTTTACCGCCAGAGTTCGGTTAAGCGTTGGTCCGCTACTAGCTGTAAAATCGTAATATTCAGTATTACGCATCTACCTTGACGATATTGCGTCACTTTGGTTGTACAGGATTCTAACTTCACTTAACATTTTTGAGAAATGAGGTGTAAAAGTTACATAATCTATTTACCAATTTTTGATTGTATGCTTACGATTTAAATCATACATAATAATTATTGCATAATTACATAATAATCACGTATAATAATTGATTGCTTAAGGTTCTAACTACATTTCTCTAATTCCGTTCCTAGAAAAGGTCAAATTCTAATCAAATATTTTCCTAAATATATTAAACTAAAATACTTTACATTTAGATTGAATCTCAAAATCAGAAAATTTTAAATATATTATGAGAAATTGTCTTTGCAAACTTTGACACGTCAGAACATGGTAAGGCGAAGTTAGAACCCTTTCTAACTAAAGTAACCAACTACACAGCGCCTCGTAAAAACGACCAACTATCAGATACAAACAAAATGACAATTGCAAAAGGTTCAAAGTGACTCTAGAACCTTGTAATAAGAAATAGAAGATTACAAAATTTGATCACACAACTTGGCCACACAAGTATCAACAGAAATACAAATCAAATGGCTCTGAAAGTTAATTTGGTTTCTATAAAAATAAAAACAATAAAAAAGTTTTAAAATATTTTCATCCAAAAATACATACAACCACAAATTTTAACTTTCCTACACAGAAGGCGGTCTGTATTATAAAATACAATCCAAATAGTTGAGTTAAATTCTAACTGGTTTCTAATCTTAATATTTAAAAATTAAGGCTGCGTATGTTTGCGCTAGCAAAACTCGAAAAGAAGTCGGCCGATATTGCTGAAAGTTTCAAAGTTTGTTGTTATGAACGCCAGAAGTGGGCAATAAACAAATAAAAATAAGATACATGGAAGAAAGAAACAGACAAAAAAAATCACCATTGCAACATTCTTAGATTTCAAAAGAGCATTTGATACGATAGAAAGGAAAAAACGTTCTTAAGTAGCTGTAAATCTTTTCAAAGAATATCTCCACGAAAGAATAATATATCTAAATATCTCCGAGAAAACAGGTAACAAAAATTGAAATCTCAGAACCAGAACCAATAGAAAACAACCTCGGTGTTCCGCAAGGGTCGGTATTAGGTCCGATTCTATTAATTATTTACATAAATGATATAATTAAAACCATAAAACATTGCAAAATTAGATTATTTGCAGACGATACATTAATCCAGTGGTTCTTAACCTGGGTTCGATCGAACCCCAGGGGTTCGGTGAGTCAGTCTCGGGGGTTCGGTGGAGGTCAAGACCCCCGACTTATATTATTCGTGGTGACACGCCCCCCTTGTCCATTTTTTTCATTTTTTAAACCTATATATAAATATATACCATGTTTTGAATTTGTAAAAATCTAATTTTATTTTTCAAATTAGGAGGGGTTCGGTGAATGCGCATATGTAACTTGTGGGGTTCGGTACCTAATACATAGATGCAATCAACAAATGAAATGAAGACCTATATAGCGAAATGGCTGAAATTAAACAAATTAAAACTAAATTTAAAAAAAAAAAAAAAAAATAGAAATAGGTAACAAAACACATAACACAGAGTTAAAATTGACAATTAATAATGAAAAAATTGAAAAACTAAATGAAATTAAGTATCTGGATGTAATACTCGATTCAAAACTTACTTTCACAGCAAATTTTAAATGTTTGCTAAAGAAGGTATCAAAAAAGGCAATATTCTTAGAAGAAAAAATTAACTAAATGGAAACACTACATAGCTCATTTATCAAACTATAATTGCTAACCATTTAGATTATTGCTCTACTATGTTATATTTGGCCAATGAAGGAAATTTGAACAAACTAGATGCTATACAGAATAGAGCTATGAGATGTATACTGGGAAAATGCAAATACGCAAGCATTATTCAAATGAGAGAGCAGCTAAATTGGATTCCAATAAAAAATAGACTGTTATTATGTGTTAATTTTTGTGCATAAAATCATGAACAACCAAATGCCAAAATATTTTAAGGATGAAATTGTTTTTAATAGAGATGTTCATAATTACGAAACCAGAAATGTAAATAGAATTAGATTTCCACAGAAGAAATCAAAATCACAGAACTGCCTAATGTACAAAGGACTAAAGATGTATGATGAAATGCCTGAAAGTCTGAAGAGTGAAGGAATAATGAATGTATTTAAAAGGAACTGTTTTGTTTATTGTAAAAATATTTGAAGTTACAAAATGAAATATTATCTGGTTTATGTATATTCAAATGTTGTATAAACAAGGTCAATAAATAATTTTAAAAAAGAGTGTTTAGAGACGTTTAAAGAAGTCGGGGATGCCCGAAGAATACTCAACGCAATATCTCTGCACTGTAATGAGATACGGAGTCGAATGAAAGTCGATGTAATTTATTTATTTATTGGATGATTTTTATAGCGCCGCTTTTGCGAAATATCACCTCAGGGGCGCTGTACAGTTAATGCAGATATTACAAAAAAATATATACATAAATATTACAAATTGAAATTAAGTTAAATAAAATGAAGTACAGAAACAGGTGACACGGAGATGGAGAATCTGCTGCAAGAATCCTAGGTGGTGAGGAAACTGGACCAGCTGCTGCAGCGAGAGAGACTACCGCGTCCACCAACAGTGCCAGCACGAGGTTCGTCATCCTTCCAGGTATGTGTCTGCTGCTAATAGAGCGCTGACACAATGTCCTCTCATGGATTCCAGACCTTGGCAGCACCGCTGTGACATTCGACGAAGATAGAAGATGGAGACTCTGCAGCAAGAATGGTGGTGAAGAAACTGGACCAGCTGCTGCAGCGAAAGAATCCACCGCGTCCACCAACAGTGCCAGCACGAGGTACGTCATCCGTCCAGGTATGTGTCTGCTGCTAATAGAGCGCTGACACAATGTCCTCTCATGGATTCCAGACCTTGGCAGCACCGCTGTGACATTCGACGAAGGTAGAGGATGGAGACTCTGCAGCAAGAATCCCAGGTGTTGAGGAAACTGGACCAGCTGCTGCAGCGAAAGAGTGCACCGCGCCACCAACAGTGCCAGCACGAGGTTCGTCATCCGTCCAGGTATGTGTCTGCTGCTAATAGAGCGCTGACACAATGTCCTCTCATGGATTCCAGACCTTGGCAGCACCGCTGTGACATTCGACGAAGGTAGAGGATGGAGACTCTGCAGCAAGAATCCCAGGTGTTGAGGAAACTGGACCAGCTGCTGCAGCGAGAGAGTTCACCGCGTCCACCAACAGTGCCAGCACGAGGTTCGTCATCCTTCCAGGTATGTGTCTGCTGCTAATAGAGCGCTGACACAATGTCCTCTCATGGATTCCAGACCTTGGCAGCACCGCTGTGACATTCGACGAAGGTAGAGGATGGAGACTCTGCAGCAAGAATCCCAGGTGTTGAGGAAACTGGACCAGCTGCTGCAGCGAAAGAGTGCACCGCACCACCAACAGTGCCAGCACGAGGTTCGTCATCCGTCCAGGTATGTGTCTGCTGCTAATAGAGCGCTGACACAATGTCCTCTCATGGATTCCAGACCTTGGCAGCACCGCTGTGACATTCGACGAAGGTAGAGGATGGAGACTCTGCAGCAAGAATCCCAGGTGTTGAGGAAACTGGACCAGCTGCTGCAGCGAAAGAGTGCACCGCGCCACCAACAGTGCCAGCACGAGGTTCGTCATCCGTCCAGGTATGTGTCTGCTGCTAATTAAGCGCTGTCACAGTATCCTCACATAGATAACAAACCTTGGCAGCACCGCTGTGACGTTCGGAAAGTCCATATCCTTGTACACTTGTTTCTGGTGATTGTGTTAGTGGTGCATTGTTCCGAAATAAAAGGCGGCGGAAGGGATAAAAAATCACCTTGGGCACTTGTTAGGGCTTTCAGAGTTTCCAAGAATAACATTGAAAACATCTGGCGTACCTACAGTTACCGATTCTCGTCCCAAGTTAAACTTCAGCGAATTTAGAATATTTTTAGCACAATTTTCGATTATTCATTTTTTAAACACTGCCCTCTAGTCACATTACTATAAAGTTCTGATTACTAATTTGTAAGTTAATTTAAAATGTTGATTCACTGATTTTTGAAATAACTTCAAAGGGATGTTGCCTCGTTTCCCTTGAAAATACTAAAAAAACACAAAGCGGTTGGAGACGGCATGACGCGTCCAGCTGCCACAAAGGGCGCTACCCTACTATCGTAATGTAGTTTTTTAACCCTTCAGGATTTTAAATATTTTTACTAACAAGTCCCAACGACATGGTATTTTTTTTTAAATTTCTAAATGCTCCCGAGGTATCTAAATTACTTATTTTTGTAGTTGTCGTTAAAAGAAATATCGGTAAAATTTTGATCGCGCTGGCCTCGCTTATTATGAATATTTTTTAGATAAAACCTTTAGATTCACCTTAATTACTGTACGACACAACTTTTTGCATTCGGGGCGATGGAAAATATTGCAATAAAAATTTCAATTACGTAAAATTAAAATTAGCTTTTGTTTTGTGAAACGAGGCCGTCCATTTTCAAACTTTATTGTCAAATGTCATTTTGTTTTGTTGGTATTTCTGTTACTATAGGACGAAACGAACGGCTAGAAGTGGCTAGAAACATAATCGCGCGGGCGTTGTTTTTAATGTAAAAAATTCCGTCAAATTAGTATTTACCTAATATGCATGCATTGTGTGCGTTGTGATTGAATTTTATTAGCTGGATTTTATTTTTTTACGTTCAAATTTTATTTAAGTTCACTATTTCTGCGATGTTGAGCGGCTACGCTAAGTTTTTGTAACATGGTTTATGATGAAAAAGAAAATGCCCCCTTTATACCGCCTGCTCGCGTCCAGGCAAGAAAAACATCCCAGTTTTCAATTAGTTTAGCGGCTACGCTAGGTTTGTGTAACATGGTTTGTGATTCAAAGAAAGTGTCCCTTTTATACCGCCTGCTCACATCAAGGCAAGAAAAACATCCCAGTTTTCGATTAGTTTAGCGGCTACGCTAGGTTTGTGTAACATGGTTTGTGATACAAAAGAAAGTGTCCCTTTTATACCGCCTGCTCGCGTAAAGGCAAGAAAAACATCCCAGTTTTCAATTAGTTTAGCGGCTACGCTAGGTTTGTATAACATGGTATATATATCTCAAAAACTAATTGAAAACTGGGATGTTTTTCTTGCCCTGACGCGAGCAGGCGGTATTAAGGGGACACTTTCTTTTGAATCACAAACCATGTAACACAAACCTAGCGTAGCCGCTAAACTACTTGAAAACTGGGATGTTTTTCTTGCCTTGACGCGAGCAGGCGCTATAAAGGGGGCACTTTCTTTTGTAACACAAACCATGTTACACAAACCTAGCGTAGCTGCTAAACTACTTGAAAACTGGGATGTTTTTCTTGCCCTGACGCGAGCAGGCGGTATTAAGGGGACACTTTCTTTTGAATCACAAACCATGTAACACAAACCTAGCGTAGCCGCTAAACTACTTGAAAACTGGGATGTTTTTCTTGCCTTGACGCGAGCAGGCGGTATAGGGGGGGCATTTTCTTTTTCATCGTAAACCATGTTACAAAAACTTAGCGTAGCCGCTCAACATCGCAGAAATAGTTAACTTAAATAAAATTTGAACGTAAAAAAATAAAATCCAGCTAATAAAATTCAATCACAACGCACACAATGCATGCATATTAGGTAAATACTAATTTGACGGAATTTTTTAACATTAAAATTTCTAGCCACTTCTAGCCGTTCGTTTCGTCCTATAGTAACAGAAATACCAACATAACAAAATGACATTTGACAATAAACAAATAAAGTGTGAAAATGGACGGTCTCGTTTCACAAAACGAAAGCTAATTTTAATATTACGTAATTGAAATTTTTATTGCAATATTTTCCACCGCCCCGAATGCAAAAAGTTGTGTCGTACAGTAATTAAAGTGAATCTAAAGGTTTTATCTAAAAAATATTCATAATAAGCGAGGCCAGCGCGATCGAAATTTTACCGAAATATCTACTATTTTAGAAACTAGATTAAATTATCTTTTTAAAATTTGGAATTGAAAAAAACATTGATCTTTCAATATTTAAAAAAAAAATATTTTTTCAATTTCAAAAATGAAAATGTTAACAAAAAAACTTACCAGGATATTTTGACTCGGAACGTCCATAATTTTGAAAGAATTCGATATTTATAAAACATATTCCTTTTGTGTAAGTAATAAATAATAAAACTGTCACTTCACTTTTTATACCGTTCATACAATAAAAAAATATTAATAATTTTATAACTTTTTCTAAAATTTTCTAAAATCGTAATTATGCACTTTGACAATTTTTTTAAATTTTATCCATGTAATAATGTATAAATATTTGATACAAACTGTGAAAAATAATTATTTATCTTTCCAACGAAGAACATATCACATATCTACGCATTATAGAAAAAAAGATACAAATACCTTTATAATGTATTGACGCCCCGGTCAGATCTGTCCTTCGGAGGCTGTAATCGTACATGATATTTGTGGCTAGTAATGTCCTTCCGAGGCCTGAAGGGTTAACAGTAACTTTGTGGTATACACTAGTGAATGGTTGAAGAAGTCGGAGGCGTCCGAGTAATCTATTTATAAAATTCATAACCTATCTCTTAAATGTTCATTTCCCACGTGAGACAGTTAAAATTCGAAAGTAAAAATTTAAAAAAATATTAAGCAAAAGTGTATTTTTTGGCTTACTAGGGTTCCAGCGAAAATAATAGAAAATAATTTTGACAGCCAGATTTAATAGGCAGTTGATGGATTTATGACAGTTTAGTTAAACTTGTTGCCTTTTTAGCAATTGATTACGTCTACTGATACGTAAAAATACGTAAAAACTCAATTTAATGATTAGATTTAATTTCCATTCCAAAACTTTTTTTGTTTACAAATTAAATATTAAAAAAAAAAATTGACGGGTTTGGATACCATCGCCAGGGCAACATTTATTGGATTACCAACACCTCTGCACGGATATGTGATAAAGCATTGCTAATTTATTAAAAATCTGGTCAAATTATAAGTGTTCCTGTTAAAAAATGGACTGCAAGCCTTTAACGAATGATTTGACACGTTTCCTAACAAACTGTCGGTAAAACACGAATATAAAAATTCTAATATTAGGAAAAGAATACCTGCACGGACACGTGTTCCGATATATTCTGAATGGATTTACCTTTTTTAACATCCATATTAAATTTTCTCCGGGCAAGGGGGTTCTTAAGGGGCAAGTTAGCACTTCATCTTCTTTCGTATGGTGGGGGGATCAGAGGGGGACATCTAGGTCTGCGAGCCAGTCTAGGGAATCAGGCGCCGCCATGTGGACCTCATCAATCCCGCCGGGGAATTAATGGAGCGGGCATTCGTTGTTCGGTGGTCTGCACCGCACCACATTCACACATCCCCGACTCTTTATGGCCCCATCTGTGCATCATGTGGGCACAGCGGCTATGGAAGCACCTTAACCTATTGATGGCGGACCAGGATGAGAACCCAGTCTGTTTCTCGGTGGGGTCCTGTATGAGATGGGCATTTCCCACGTTGACCGTTTGCCACTCAAGTTTCCACCTATCTTCTGGGGTGAGAGGTAATCGGAGGAGCCTCTCTCCTTCCGCCCAGAAGGGCTTTCGGGACTTCAAGCGGCATGCCGGGTGGGAGACGACATCTTCGTGCAAAGGTATTCAGCGCCTTCTTGTATTCCCTCAGTGTTACAATTTCTCGCCTGATGTTTGGCGGGGTTATGCTTGCAAGTACGGGGAGCCAAGGGAGAGGAGTATATTTTAAAGTCCCGCTGATGGTTTGCATTGTGGCATTAAGCTGAACGTCTACCATGGAAGTGTGGGCCTTCTAGCCCATACTGGAGCACAGTATTCAGCCGTTGAGAAAACCAGGGCAATGGATACTGTATTGAGCGTGTTGGCGTCGCATCCCCAACTAGTTCCAGCTAGCTTATTAACTAAGTTAAGCCTTTTCCTAGTTAGCACTCAACTGCTGTCATTGGCAGCCACCTCTGGGCTGGAGCCCCTTGAAATTACTTGAAAAAACCCTTGACTGTGCAGAAACGGCCATTTGAAAGATTCCCTTATCTTGACAAACGGATTGCAATCTTTAGTAGGTATGCAGTGGTTGTTAAACGGGTAATGGAAGATGCTCCAAAGAACTAGCGTCTTTGATCGCTTCGACACCGGCCAAACGCGTGCCCAACATTTGTACATGGTTTACAACTAACATATATTTTAGCAACACAAGATCTCAAGGTCAAAAACATATCCAACAAGTAATAATATGTAAATTAAATCCTCAGCATGGGAGATCCCAGTGAGGAATCAAAAAAAACACTTAGATATTATTGTTATTATTATTTGTCACGTGAGAATGGGTCGCTTCTACGACTCGTTCTTGAGTTCAACAGCTCGGCTGTGGAACGATTTGCCGGCCTCTGTGTTTTCTCCACCCTACAGCATGGGTCTCTTCAAGACCCGTGTTCACTCCTCCCTCTCAAAAAGACCCTCACACAGCATCCCCAAATATAATTATTTTCCTCAAAGCCTTCTGCGTGGAGTTAATGTAAAAAACAAAATAATAATAAAATAAAAACTCAAAAATCTTGGTCATATTATTGAGGCAATCTGGATTCAATCCTGTGCTAGCTTAGTCCTCCATCACTGCACAAGCAACATTTTCCCACTACAATGAATTCAAAAATTGCTAGGTGTTTCATAACCCGGGAATGTATGTCTTTCTCTTATTGAAAAAAAAGTACTTTTTATTAATTTGGTTATGTCACAATATATTTTTTTTATAATTGAAAATTACTTTATTTTGGTATTCAAAACAGTTTAATTAGATACAAAAATTAATTCAAAAAATAGATGTTTAAAATTAAAATAGATGAAGTAACTAATTAAAAATGATAAATGGACAAAAACTGTAAATATATTGGAACAGATATCGAAAATTTCTAGCTCAGAGAACTAATATGTATCGTTAATTGTCTGTCATTTTGCAAATGAGCTATAAAGGCTTAAATATTTATAATTTTTTAAAGCGAAATTATTTTTTTTAGCTTTAGACTTAAAGAGTAGTTATTAACAAGCTACAAAGAATAATATGAAAATATAAAAAGGCACTGAAAAAAATTTGGTTGTGATCGAGACATTGTCTGAAGTGATGTGCAGAGTAGAATGGTAGATAGTGGCTGCATTTGAATATTGACCCTCTCAAGTGATGTTCAGGACCAAAGGTAGAAAGTGGCTGCATTCGAATATTGACCCTCTCAAGTGATGTCCAGGATCAAAGGTAGAAAGTGGCTGCATTTGAGTTTCCATGTACAGGATCAAAGGTAGAAAGTGGTTGCATTTGAATATTGACCCTCTCAAGAGATGTCCAGGATCAAAGGTAGAAAGTGGTTTCATTTCAAATTTGTATATTGACCCTCTCAATTGATGTTCAGGACAAAAGGTAGAAAGTGGTTGCATTTGAATATTGACCCTCTCAAGAGATGTCCAGGATCAAAGGTAGAAAGTGGCTGCATTTTTGTATTGACCCTCTCAAGTGATGTCCAGGATCAAAGGTAGAAAGTGGCTGCATTTGAGTTTCCATGTACAGGATCAAAGGTAGAAAGTGGTTGCATTTGAATATTGACCCTCTCAAGAGATGTCCAGGATCAAAGGTAGAAAGTGGCTGCATTTGAGTTTCCATGTACAGGATCAAAGGTAGAAAGTGGTTGCATTTGAATATTGACCCTCTCAAGAGATGTCCAGGATCAAAGGTAGAAAGTGGCTGCATTTGAATATTGACCCTCTCAAGTGATGTCCAGGATCAAAGGTAGAAAGTGGCTGCATTTGAATATTGATCCCTCTAATGATATCCAAGATAGATATCAAGCGATGTTGCTTCGGACCTGAAACATAGTACATCATAATCTTAAATATAAAGCAGAAAATCTGTTAAAGAATGTTAAGTTGAAAGTTTTTGGTATTCATAATGTACACCAATTCGTTATAAAGATTAATCAAAATGGTGATTTGGCATTAAGCTTCGCCTTAAGTAAAAGCCCTCGTCTCCTAAAAACAGTTCCTTCAGAATGATACTCAGTGCGTATCGGTATAATTCTAAAATCTCTGTCTTGATTTAATAACTGATATGTAAAAGTGAATGAAAATACCATCTGATATTTCAAAAATGGTTTTGAACTGCGACATGCGAGTAGCCCAGAAAACCCCCCACCTGCTGATAAAAACGCGAAGATCCTAAAAAGCATCAGAACATTTATTAAAACATGGTCTCTGAAAAGAAATATTGTATTCACATTTCAGAGGTAGTAGAAAGGAAATGAATTAAGGGCTAGAGGACCAACCTGCAGTGTGTTTTATGAGGTGAGTGTCGAATTAATCGGCTTTTTGGTGTTGGACAAGAAGTTCGAAAATCTCCCGGTGTCCCTTTTCTTTCGCCCAGGAGATAGCCGTTTTCCCTTCCTTGTCCTGAAAAGAGACGTTGGCCTTGTGCTGTAGAAGGACCTTCAGAACATCAACATGTCCCTCTAGTGCTGCCCATGACAAGGCTGTTCTTCCATCATCGCGCTGAGAGTTAACATCGGTACCACGCTGCAGCAGGAGTGTTACTATCTCGGCGTTCCCATTAGCAGCTGCCTGCAGGAAAGCGGTATCACCATCTTCATCCCGGGATTCGACGTCTGCTCCTTTCAGCAACAGTAGTTTGACAATCTCCTGATGGCCTTCAACAGCGGCATAGTTTAAAGCAGTCCAGCCGTTTTCAGTTCTTGAGTGGATGTCTGCTCCGCGCTCGAGCAGTCCATCAACGACCGCGTAGTGTCCGTTGCATGCTGCCAGTGTTAGAGCAGTGTCACCGTCGACGTTTTTGGAACTGAGATGTCCACCACGTCGAAAAAGCAATTCCACCACCTCTAGATGTCCTCCGTTTGCTGCTAATGTCAATGCGGTATCGTCATCGTGGTTTTTAAGTCCGACAACTACGTCATATTGGAGCAGCATTTGTACTACCTTTTTATACCCGTTATAGGCTGCCAAGGCCAGAGCGCTATTACCATCATCATTTTGAGAATTGAGATCTCCGTTGCATCGTAGCAGTATGCTCACTACTTCTTGGTGACCGTTGTACGCTGCCAATGACAGGGCTGTGTCACCGTGCTTGTTCTTACTGTTGATGTCTTGATCGCGTTCTAACAACGCGCGAACCACCTCATGGTGCCCGTTCAAAGCAGCCGATGACAAGGCGGTGTGCCCAAGATCATTCTTGGAGTTGATGTCTCCACCGTACCGGAGCAGCACGCGCAATACTGCGAGGTGGCCACCTTCTGCTGCCAATGTTAATGCGGTGTTTCCGTAGTTGTCTGTAATGTCGATGTCAATGTCTCCGTGAAAAAGCAACAACCTTACCACATTTAAGTGTCCTTTCTGTGCAGCCACTGACAGGGCGGTATCGCCGAGGCGATTTTGTGAATTTATGTGCAAGGAAAAATTATATTCTACATCCTTACGAGAAATAGTATCCTTAGCACCAGTATACTTTGCATGCGTGATAATATGCTGGACAGGTTCTGTTTTTTTATGTTTTCTTAGAATAAACGTGGTCTTTGTCGTTTCACCAATCTGTGGCTGTGGTTGTTCATTGTAGAAGTTTTTTATTTTTCTTGGGAAACGAGTGGTTTTTGTCGTTGTACTGGATTGGGCATAAACTATTGAATTGTCATAGTAGTCAAACGCACTTACTTCGACCAAGCGTCCAAACATTTTTTTTGATTGTTTCAATAAATAATTTACAATTACAACATTACCTTCCTCAGCTGCACAGTGTAAAGGATTATTCCCAAATATATCATGTGACAAACAAACACCTCGTTTAGCGAGTAATTCAAACAAATGGTGTTCGTTTTTACTCGCTGCAAGATTGATGGCAGTATTGCCCTGGCTGTCAATGGCTATCAACAAATAATACCGCTCAATGTCGCTTTCCATGTCATTTATGAATTTTTGCACAGCCGCGTAGTCATCATCTCTGACTGCTGCATTAAATGGTTCGAAAATATCTTCTCTTATTTGTCTAGTTCTTCTCAAGGCTTTGCTTGCACTAGTTGACTGCTGAGTGTTTGAACAATATTCTTCGAACAATTCATCACTGTCACCGCCCTTGTCTAAGAAAGTCGCGAGCATTATTTTTAGCAGTGACTCGTACGAACAGCTCTCAATATTGTCTCGAATTTGCATCACAATATTAATGTCTCCATTGATCAATGCCGTGTTAAGTGCAGTCCTCCCAACCCTGTCTCTTGCTGCTATGAAACAGACGAAGGCTTCTTCGGATGTTCTGCTGCTTGGACCACTGAGAAGTACTGCTAGTATGTGCTCATGCTTTTCTTCAACTGCTACATGCAATTTAGTTTTGTTACAAGATTTAAAGACTGACTGGCGATATTCACATCGATTCTGATACAATATTGGATTTCTTTCCAGTGCTTTACTTGGTATTGGTGACATTTCAAGCTTAGAATCAATGAATTTTCTGATTATTTTATAATCTGGCTTCAACAAGAATTTACCCAATTCACTTCCAATAAGTATATTATTTTGTATGTTGCGTTCTTCTAGTCTTAGCCATCGAACGAAGAAATCCGCACAGAAGAATTCTTCGAAAGTGCGGTGAATAAATCTAACAGTTTCGTCTGTTTTAGAGCGGAGCAGGCCTAGTCTGCTTGCATCTATCAATTCATCTTTAGATAATGTTTTGCAGTGTTTTTTAGCAAACTTTGGGTCAATAGTTTGGAAAGCCAGGACGCGATGATCTTCCATTAAGTCGTTAACCAATTTATTTTGATATGTAGATGGAAGCGTGTCTTTTATCTTCATACCAAAAAATATTGCTTTCTTAAGATTAATAAACTCTTCGTACAAAGCGAACAGATTTCTAATTTTGGAAAAGTCGTGTCCTTCGGTAGGAGAAACCACAGACAGTATGGCTTGCTCGAGGAACACTTCGGCCAGCATACGGATCTGAAGCGGGATGCCCATGAAGTTCTCCGCGTCACTACCTAACACTCCTTCCATTTCTTTCTGCAGATCTTCAGCAAATCTGCGCAGTATTCCTTCGTCAGATTCTACGTACTGTGGCAGCTCCAAGGCTAAATGCGGAAGCCAGAACTTCACCAAGTAGTTCTTCTGCTCTTCTTTTGAAATTTTTTCCAACTCCATTGAAAGTTCTGTCAAATCGTTTTCTAGTCTTTCTTGTGGGTATACTCTTGTGGTTATAACCGTTTTGCATGTTGTAGCATTTTTTAAGTACTTCACGAGTTCTACCATCCCGCGTTTGGTTTTTTCCTCAATTATCTCATCAAATGCATCAACCATTAAACAAATTTGCCTTGAACTATCTGATTCGAGGCATTGCTCTAGTAAATTGCGTCCCAAGCTTTCATCTGTACGTAAACTTGTCGTATTTATTAAAAATTCCACAACCGATCGCGGGTTGAGTTTGATCATCAGTTTTTCCATAGCGGTTTCCAATTCCTTTCCATTGCGGTCAATTCTCAGCACCCAGGAGTCTCGGATGAGCTCCGACAAGCGTGTCAGGCTGGTGGTCTTGCCAACTCCAGGATCATCAGCAATGATTGTCACCTTCTTATTTATATCGCGGAAAACACTCTCTTCAATAGGGTCGCTGTAGTCCCTGGTGATGAACGGACGCAAGCCATCCAGAGATCCGTGGGAGTATTGCCAGACCAGACGCGGGCTGCCCTCAGTTGTCATCATTGAGAAGAAATGTTTATTCAAAGATTTTTCGTTCATTTTGTCTTCCATGCTCAATTCTCGAGAATCCGTTCGTGTACAAAAATGATCGCTTTTGAGGAACAATTTCTCAACATCGGTTAATATTTTAAAGAGATCTACCATCAATCTTTTATCTTTCACATGGTCGAAAATGAATAAATCCTTCGATCCGATGTTCCGAACTAACTCGTCCAACGACGTAATGATAAAACGGCTGAGGAACTTTCTAGGAAAGAATATTTTGCTATTAAAAATTTCTTTCAGTTTGAGGCCTTCAGCGGATAATTTCAACCAATACACTATTCTAGTTGGCTCTTCTTGACACTTTTCCAGAAATATATCCTGTCCATCTTCCTCGGTAGTGAAGATCCTCCCCCGGGTAGCCTCATCCTCCTCCCCCCAGTAATCCTGACTGAGCTGCTCTGGATCGCTGATAACCAGCAGTGGTCCATCGGACCCAGTCCTCTCAATTAATACGGATAGCTTCGATTTGTCCACTAGCTTCCTCCCTTTAGTATAGAGAGCATCCAATTCACATAGTTTTGGAAGCTGGTTTGAAATTGTCGCAACAAACTGAACGTCAGTTGCGAGGTTCTTCAAAATGGGCGAAACGAGGTTATTAATATTGCTTTGAATCTGCTTATCGTGAGATTTACAGGCGTCTCCCAATAAAGTACTAAAGCTCAGTGTTTCTTCCCCTATAGCTATAGCATTTCTTGTTAGTACTTCTTCTCTGGATGTTGCAGTTAGATCTCTTAACTCAAATAATTTAAAATCTTTGTTGACAGCGGTAAGATCGTAATCACAAAATATTTTCGAATCAATTAGTTGTGACAGAATGATTACAAGTTTTTTGTGACTGCACTTTTGTAAAGCTCTTAATATTTTTCTAAAAATATCAATATAAATAGATGTTATTGGTGATAAAACAAGAATGATCAGATTGGTGACATTGATCTCTATGAAATTTTTGATATCCACGTCTCTTGTCATAATATTAGCTACATCATTCCAGCTCAGGAAAGTATAAGAGTTTTCTTTCAAATATTTTGTGTCCAAAGATGGGTTTTGTAAATTAATCAATATATTGTACAATCTGGCAGCTTCGAATTTTCCATCAGTAGTCTGAATTTGTAAAACACGTTGCTCTGGAGATTCCAAGAATGGCTCCAAACCAAGGGTGTCCTCACAGTCCAGGATATTGGGCAGGGTGCGGAGATAGGTCTGGCCAGCCATGTATAAGGGGGCTGACTTTATATTCCGGTTCTGTTTAGCCAAAGCTTCCATGATATCTGTTGGAAACCATCTTAATAGTTGTTTGGTTATTCTAATCACTTTGAATAATTGTTCCTTTGTTTCGCAGGATATAATGTTTTTTATGGCATTCATTTCAAATATTGGGAGAACTATTTCATCGAGTTGTTTGTGAGAAACGAATTTGTTGATTTCTATCAGTTTCATTATCGTACTACTTTGAAACAAATTCCAGTTTTGAATAAACTTCAACTCTTTCATAGAAAATACCCCCAAGTGGCATGCGTTTCCCAGAGATAATTCTGTTCTGTAGTGTGTGATAGAATTGTCTTCTTTTTGCACCAGAGCAAGTTTATATTTTAGTTGATCTTCATAACTGATACTGTCAGTGTTTCCTTCAGTTGCATCTGTAATCTCGTCCTTTAAGAATATATCTAGTCCGTAATGCTGTTGGCGCTTAGAGATATTTTGTGAGTAAGATATTTCGTTGAAATGATCTGGACAATCATTTCCTTCAACCGGTTCTAGAGCTTCTTCAGAATCCGGGCGTAAAATGTAAGAATTGCAATACTTCTCTAACTCGTGGTGGTGTTTGCGCTCAGTGGACCCTTGTATCCAGTCCTGTACTTTATATATTTCTTTACCTTCTTCAAAAGCTTTTTTGAAGTTATCTAACCCGTGGGTGTCTATATTGCACTTCAAAGTTGATTTCTTAGAGTCACGTGAGATGTGCACCTGGTATATACCTCCCACATGATATCCAGTGCTATTCACCAGATTTGCGGCTGCGAAGAAGGTAGTGATATCTAAATTTTCGATGCACATTGAACGGTCATACCGAACATCATAATCTCTGCATAACTTGGTAAGCATAACTTCGACGCCTGGGCTGTCCAATGCCAGAGTGTGAGAGTGCAGGCCTTCACAGGGGCTGTCGATCCTGCAAAAGACACTGCCTTTCCTTTTGAGATGTTTGACAGTCATGGTGGTCACCCCGGCCAGCCACCCTCCGAGTGAATGTCCGGTGATGGAGAGGACTAATCGACTCCCATGTTGCTTATTAGTTTTTAGAATTGCTGCCTTTATCTCATCTGAAAATGAGACTGCAGACATCATATGCTTCGTGTATGCATTGAAATATACACCCTTCACGTCAATCCAGTAAGATCCTAAGTTATTACTTCCACGATGGGCTACGACCACCTGCTGCTCTGTAGGGCTCCAAAAAGCACAGCCGAAGTAACCATTAGTTCGAGAGGTACTCCTTGCCGCGGTGAGCACTTTCCAGCCTTCCGGCAGGGCCAGCTCTTCGACACAATCAGAGTATGACACTTCAGCAAAAACCGTCAAAACTTTCAGAGAGGGGTAAGGATCCATAGCCAGTTTTTTTCTGTTATCTTCAATAGGAGTGAATGATTTTAAGATTTCTTCCAAATCGGTCAAGCTATAATCCAATCCACTGTCGGCTTGCATGTTGAGATGGGAGATGTAGTGCCCTGGAGATATCTGCAACGTATAAGTCACAATTTGGTTAAAGCTATATTCGAAAACAGCGTACATTTATTATATTGGTTGACATTTGAGGTAAGAAGTCATGTCATGCTTCCTACTCCATTCCTCCTTATTGAACCAACGTTTCAGACCATCGTGCAGTGCCCATTGTCTTTCCTCCTTCAGCTAATCTTTCAGACAGTCTTGGAGAGTCCCATAATCAACATCAGTATTTATGTACATTATATTACTGATTTATTTTTTTAATTACTCAATTAATTCAGTAACTAATTCATCCATTCATTCATACATCTATTATTTCAGTCATTCATCAATAAATTCATCGATTCATTTATTGATTATTTTTTTATTGAATTAATTAATTCATGTATTCATGCATTTATTAATTCGTGTATTCATCCATTAATCAATTCATGTATTCAACATTAATTAATTCATGTATTCATCCATTAATTAATTCATGTATTCAATATTGATTAATTCATGTATTCATCCATTAATTAATTCATGTATTCATGCATTTATTAATTCATTAATTCGTGTATTCATCCATTAATTAATTCATGTATTCAACATTGATTAATTCATGTTTTCATCCATTAATTAATTCATGTATTCATCCATTAATCAATTCATGTATTCAACATTAATTAATTCATGTATTCATCCATTAATTAATTCATGTATTCAACATTGATTGATTCATGTATTCATGCATTTATTAATTCATTAATTCGTGTATTCATCCATTAATTAATTCATGTATTCATTAATTCATTAATTCATTAATTCGTGTACTCATCCATTAATTAATTCATGTATTCAACATTAATTATTTCATGTATTCAACATTAATTAATTCATGTATTCATCCATTAATTAATTCATCCATTCATGAATTAATATACTCATTCATTCATTAATTCATGTATTGAACCATTAATTAATTCGATTACTTGATTCGCGGTGACGATATTACCAATAATGTAGGGCTAAGCTAGCAGAGGATTGAACACGACGCATTTGTCCACTAAGCTACTAACTGATCAATTGAACTGATTAAGGCCCCGTAGTAAGCGTTCATAGATGGTTTGTAAGGGAGATATGTAAATAAGAATGTTAGAGAGAGCGCGCTAATATTAAAAAAAAAAAAAACAATAATAATAAAGCGAAAATGGGAAAAAAATGTTTAATAAAACACGACTCGTTTGAAATAGAGCAAAAATCTCTCGACAAATGCTATAGTTTCATTTTTTCATACCTATAACATATTAAATAACAGAACCAAACAAGTTCTTAATAATTTTAATATTATTATTATTTGGTACAATTTTTTTTTACATTTCAAAGTTTTCCAGTAATGTTGGCCTCACTGGGTGGCTTGCCCGTGCTGAGGCCTTCATTTTATAATATGAAAATATAATCTACATAATACATTTAAAGAGAAAATAATACATTTAAAATATGATCTTGTGTGTTTGTGAGTGATGTGTATTTATATTGGTTTTGTGTGTTACGTGTAGGTTTTATTTTTATTTTATGCTATGACATTTTGGTAATATTGTCTTTTTTGTTCTTTAATCCATTTTGTAATTTTGTGTGTGAATTTATTTTTATTTTCCTCAATTTTAATTTAAAGTTTTACACTGTTGAAAGCTTTTATAGCATGGTATTGGTAGTGTCTTTGTCCAAAGCTTGAATTTACTGTCGGAGTTTTTATGTTTTCTTTGTACGCTTGTCTAACTGGTCTGTTAGTGTTATTTTGTGTATGTTGATATTTATTTTTTTTGTCAAAAATGTAGTTTAGTAGTGTTTTAACGTATAATTGGCGTATATCTAGATGGTCACAGCTGTTGAATATTTGGTCTGTATCAGTCAGTCTATGTTTTTTTAGTATTACCTTTAAGATCGTTTTCTGTGCGGTTTCTATGTAATTGATAGCCGAGTTTGTTGCTCCTTCCCAAGCAATAATTCCATATTCTATTATTGATTGGCAGAGTGCAAAATATATTGTTTTATTTTATATATGTTTCTTATGTTTAGGAAAATGTGTATTGTTTTGAGAAGTTTATTTGTGATTTGTTCGATGTGAGGTATCCATCTAAGGTTATGGTCAATTACGATTCCTAGATACTTTATTTGTTCTGTTTTTTCTAGAGGAGGGCAATCGCAGATGTTGGTGTTTAAACATTCGTGTATTTTTATGGTGTTTGTGTAGTTTTTTGGCTGCCCCGTGCTATTTATACTGTATGTTGTGAATTTTGTCTTTGATATGTTAAGTGTAAGTATGTTTGAGTCTAGCCATGTTTTCATTTGTTTTCAGAGCTAACTATGCGATTTTTTATATCGAAGGAATTTCATAAAGTTAACGTTTCGGCATAACAAATGTATTGATAGTATCTTAAAAAATTACATATATTTTTTGGAACTTAAAAACATGTTATAAACTTGCTAACGAGAAACTTGTTATAAATCGATAGAAATTGGGTAAGTAAATTGAGTAAAATTTAATAATAATTGAAAATATGGTATACATATTGGCGGCACGTTCCAGAGTGCTAAATACTCTCAGTGTCGCACAGGTGCATCAACATTCAGAGGAACCTACAAGCCGAAAATTTGTATATTCTTCGTATACCTTATATTGTAGGTTATAGCCATTAAAATCACTTGACAAACGGAGTCTAGAAACGTTCGATTTCAAGCACAAAACTGTTTTTTATTTATTTTGTAAATAATTTTATAAGAAAGCAAAAAAGATAATCAAGTGAAACTGTCACAGATAATCTTAGCTATAATACTGTATTTTTTAAAGTTGTTTCTTTGACACGTTCATACATTTTTATTGAAAAAAAATTTTTTTAGCAGTTTATTTAGTAATTTATTTTTTTATTTGTATTCTACTCAAGCGAAACGATTGGAAAACCTTCAATTTATCTTTTTTTATATACATAATGTACACCAATTCGTAATAAAGATGAATCAAAATAGTGATTTAGCATTAAGCTTCGCCTTAATAAATAATTGAAAAGTGAATCAACATTCAGATCCGAAATGCTTAAAATGTATTTAGTATATATTACAATGCAAAACATGTTCATTGCAAAGCATTAAAAATTAATCTCAAAGATCGCTACCAGATAATCCAAACTTATATCACTTATATTGGAATAATATTATTAGTATGTGCATGAGCTAAAACAATAGAATCGTAATTCATTGTATGTTATCTTTAACACTTATTTGATAACGTGTTTTTTACACTGGTGATGCAATACATCGTTCAACATAATAATACTCCTTATGCAGATGGCGATAAGACTGAAATTCCCACTTGACACCAGCCGCCTGATTTGATTTCTATAAAAAAAAAAACATCGTCAAAAAGTGTTTTTTTTTATATTTTATTTTGCGAAGTTCAGACATTTTTGAAATACTCCATTTGCCACGTCATGCAAAAAAATCATAACCGAAAAGCGGTTCGTAAGTAGGAAATTTTGAACTTTAAAGCAGTTTTCATAGGCCTTATAAATTATATTTTTCTGGGCTTATAAAAAGACTTATGTAAAAAATACTCAATTATTTCCAAGGGTAAAGATGTATCCCTGCAGCAGCTGGTACAGTTCCTTCGCTACCTAGGACTCTTGCAGCAGAGTCTCCATCTTCTGTCTTCGTCGAGCGTCACAGCGGTGCTGCCAAGGTTTGTTGTCTATGAGAGGATGTTGTGTCAGCGCTCTTTATTGGCAGCAGACACATGTCAGCGCTATATTGGCGGCAGACACATGCCTGAACGGATGACGAACCTCGTGCTGGCACAGTTGGTCTAAATAACAAATGTAGATCCTAGGAAATAAATTGTACAGCGCCCTTGAGGTGATTTTTCACAAAAACGGCGCTATACAAATTATCCAATTATTATTATACTCGCGGTATTTATTTAGAGCATCTGAAACCTTTCTAGGCGACCAAATTTTCAAATCAAAAACACATGATTTTGCATTACTACGTAGTGCATCGCCTTAAATAACATATTTAATGGTAAGTTCCTTTTTAATTAATATTAAATCTAGAAATATTTGAGAATTTAGTAATACGTTCATCAAAAATAATTAAAATGTGGGCATCAAGCAAAACCCCTGTTATTAGAGCCTTAATACATTGTGAAATAACTCAAATACATCAAATAAGGAGCTTTCGAAGAGCTAGTCGAAAGCTTTTTCCCTCAACCTCAGTCTTCAGAAACAAAACATCAAAAAGTCGTGTTTAGTGTCCAGATTTGAAAAACCGAAAACTTTCTAACCTTTCCAATCTCCATCATCTCCTAACCCAACCCAACCTAACCTACTTAACCCAGTTAATAATTTTTTTTGTTTTATCACTTTCCATGACTTTATATAACTTTTTAAAGATGAGATGAATTATCATTGTGATGATTTATCCGGTCACCTTTGAGGTGTCACACTACGCTCTAATCTTTCTTAGGAGAGGGGGTCAGTTCAATTGGGGAACTGCCGCGGAATATAATTTCTTTGTATGGTATCTGCCACCTTGACAGATGACGCCGCGTGATCTCGGCGCTCAGGAGAGGGGTTCGCATCATTTTCAAATATAGCCTCGCTAGCAAATCACGACGCATCATCGTCGCCACGCCCAGATCAGGTGTGACAGGTCTGTATGGGATCATAATAATATGACGGAGTTATATAAAACCCTTTGATGCGTATAGCGTGTCACACCCTTTTCGGTGACGAAAGGCTGTACTTTATTTTCCGTTGTAACACCGTAAAACATGTAAAAACAATTGTCTAGTGTAAAAAATACAAATATTTATTAATAATAAAATAAATTAAATGTTTGTCAATTTTCTTACCTTTGTTGATTGATTGCCTATAATAACTAATAACTAATAACACTTAAATATTTTTGGTGCTGTCAGTAGATTTTTAACAAGCTTAAATTATTATTTTCAAGTTTATATGCACTTCAATTTCACGTTATTGATAAACTATCACTTTATTTTATTAAATAAAATATATTTTATTAATTTTATGGTAAGGTTTGTCCTAACAGTGTCAGTAAATTGATTTAATCATATATTTTACAATTTTATCAGCAATCCTTATCACTGAGACTTATCAGTCCTGATATGATAAGAAATGAATACATTATTATGAATTAGGGTAGACCGAGGCTATTCGGATCAGGTGAGTTATTCGGATCAAGCTAAGCAATATGGATATATCTCGGCTATCGTAACCAAATGACAATGAAAGAATTTAGACATAGCTTCCCCATCTACCGGATGCCATAATAGTAAAATTACCGATATTACAGATTGCGTGGGTTGACTGCTAAAAATCGATATGTGTGAAGATCGTACAAGTTACGTCTCAAATAAATGCCTGATGTAATATTGTTCTCTGCGTTCTTAGTGTTTTTTCTGAAAAGGTAAGCTATTTAGTCATGTTCATATGTTATATATTTATCAATCAAATGCAAAGTAAATAGAATTAAAGCGCAATAAATTGCATTTTGTATGATTTTCTACTTTACTTTGAGTAAATATCATATTAATAAATGTGAGGTTAAACGGACCGACGGTGGGGGGGCTATTTGGATCATATTTTTATGCTTTTAAAATTCGATGCGTTAATTGTTTTATATTTTTATTTGAAACAGATGGTGCGCAATTATGTGAAAAAGACAACTAATCAATCATGGTCGAAAATTGCAATGGATGAAGCCGTTAGGAAAGTAAAATCCGGTGAAATGGGATTATGCAGTGCTGCTGTGAGCTACGGAATCCCATACATGACATTACAAAGACATACGACTTCAATCACCGGGATCATCTCTAATCCAGGAGCAAGACCTGCAATAGATATTGAATCTGAAAAACAGTTTGCGGAAAGGTTGGTTTATTTATCTAAACGTGGATTCGGCATTACTCCAAAAATGGTCAGGAAATACGCTTTTGATTATTGTAATCGTCTTGGTAATCAAGCTCAACGAAGATTTAATTCAGAAGTTGGAATGGCAGGTCAAGATTGGTTTCATCGTTACGCGTCATCAATACCTCTCCATAAGAAAACCAGCAGGACTATCTCGAGCAAGGATTAAAGGAATGGATCCAGACAAAATTTCAAATTTTTATGACACACTGGAAAAGGTAATAAGAGACTGTCAATTACAAGGAAGGCCAGAATGCATTTATAATATGGAAGAAACCGGCATGCCCCTAAATAATGGTCCCGTATCAATGACAAGTGTCGAGCGAGGTCAAAATGTTACTGTTTTGGCTTATATGAATGCAGTTGGATCATTCATTCCTCCATTTGTCCTGTATAAGGGTAAACGTAAGAAGGATGAATTTATGATTGGAATGCAACCAAAAACCGCCCAAAATTACAGTTCAAAAGAAAAGGTACCCCGGGACTTAAAGTTAAAAAATCTTCCATAACAGCTTCTTCATCGGCTTCAAGAAAGTGGTTTTGCATTTATTGCAATGAAGCTTTTGTACATCCTCCAAAGGAAGATTGGATTCAATATTCTTCTTGCAAAGAATGGTGCCACAAAAAATGTTACGACAAGAAAGTGTTTAATAAAGTTTTTATTTGTGCGGTGTGTAAGCCAATAAGAGTGTAATAAGTGTCATAATACTTTCATATAAGTTATGGGTTCTAAAACATATTTTTGTTTTTTGTTTTTTTTTCATACTTAACTATTTTTTCGGGTTTGATCCGAGTAGCCCCACCACTGATCCGAATCACCACATATATATGGGGTGATTCGGATCGGTGGAGAGGTATACAGTAATAGTCATATGTTTTTTTAAAGTTACTTTATGTTATGATTATTAAAGTTAAAACATGTAAAAATGACAAATGCTTTTTTCGAAAATGTATTAGTTTTCATTTTTTTCAAGAAAACATAAAAAATGATCCGAATAGCCTCGGTCTACCCTACTCTAAATATTAGGTTTTCTTGTAACTTCTTGCTATGTGAATATCGTACAGGATTCCCAAAAGTCCAGAAAAGGCTTTCTACTAGCTATCCGTAAGCTTCTTATTTGATGTATTTGAGTTATTTAGCAATGTGTTAAGGCTCTATTAATAGGGGTTTTGCTCGACGCTCACATTTAAATTATTTCTGGTGAACTTATTACTAAAACCTCAAATATTTCTAGAGGGATCACTACATAAGTAAGTTATATATATTTAATAGTAATAAAAACAGGAACTAAAGATTAAATATGTTATTTAAGGTGATGCACTACGTAGTAATGAAAAATCATGTGTTTTTGATTTGAAAATTTGGTCGCCTAGAAATGTTTCAGATGCTTTAAATAAATACCGCGAGTATAATACATGCTTTGCTTTTGAAATAATGGAGTATTTTTTACATAAGTCTTTTTATAAGCCCAGAAAAATGTAATTTATAAGACCTATGAAAACTGCTTTAAAGTTCAAAATCTCCTACTTACGAACCCATTTTCGGTTATGGTTTTATTGTATAATGTGGCGAATTAAGTTATTTATAAAATGATCGAAAAACATTCAAATATTTGTGCCTGAACATCAACAAAATAAAATAAAAGGCACTTTTTGGCCATGTTTTTTTCTTGCCTAAATCAAAAAAGCTGGATGGTGTTAAGCGGGAATTTAAGCGTTATCGCCATCTACGTAAGGGTAGTTATTGATGGCGGCTCGATTCAAAATATTACACGACGTTAAAACGTTTTTCAACTATAAAATTAGCGGTAAGCTAACTAACTAACTAACCATCGCGCCGTTTCTTTGCAGGGGTAGGCAGAGAGGACGGACCACCAAACAACTCGGTCTTGTCACACACTTCTTGCCTCATTCACATTCATACATCGTCTCATGCACTTGAGTAGTTAAGATTCTCACTTTATTTTGCAGATTTGCTAGGGCAAATTCAACCTTGGTTCTGTCCAATACACCAGAACCGCGCGTCGCATATTTTTGTGCACGGCTGCGTCACTTACGTTGTTAAGATTCTGGCTGTATTTTAAGGTATTTTCTCGTCTGTATAGTATACTTGCGGCACGTTCCAGAGTGGAATATACTCTCAGTATCGCCCTGGTGTAAGACCACCGTTCAGGATTGAAACTTTGCTTGAAATGGCTTTCGCCGTGTTTGGTTACCAGATCTGAAAGGTAGATACTCCCCCACCTTTCTCCACCCCATCTCCTTGCCCTTCAGCTTCGCAACATACCCCAATTGGGGAAGCCTTAGTCTCACTGGTCACTCATCTTTCACATTAAGGCGATGCCATACGTAGTAATGCAAAATCATGTGTTTTTGGTTTGAAAATTACATAGTTTATACAGAAATGTTTCAGATGCTTTAATTAAATACTGCGAGTAGAATACATCTTGGCCTGTGAAATAATCCAGTATTTTTTACATAAGTCTTTTTATAAGGTCAGAAAAAAAATATGTTTAAGGCCTATGAAAACTGCTTTAAAGTTCAAAATCTCCTACTTACGAACCCATTTTCGGTTACGGTTTTTTTGTATAATGTGGCGAATTAAGTTATTTATAAAATGATCGAAAAACATTTAAAAATTTGTGCCTGAACATCCACAAAATAAAATAAAAGGCACTTTTTGGCCATGTTTTTTTCTTGCATAAATCAAAACAGGTGGATCGCCATCTACGTAAGGGTTGTTATTGATAGCGGCTCGATTCAAAATATTACACGACGTAGTGCATCGTTTAAAAAAAACATTTCTCAATTATTTATAATTACAAAATACAAAAATAAAAAATTCACTTTACACTATTACTAATTTCTTTTAAATTTTAACACATTTTCCTCTTCTTATCAGTATTACTTGATATTATAAAATGTTATAATACTGTTTTTTTTAATGTTTTAAGTTGAAAAAAATATGTATATCGCCGGAAGGCAATGTTTAGTTTTCATTTTTTTCCAAATAGTGTCAGGAATCACTGGTTAAAGTAATGCAAGTATGTTCCGTAACACCCTGTACAGAAATGGATTTTATTTGCTTGTTATCACATTCTACTTTAATCTTATCTTTTTCACACTTTTCATATTTTTCGAGCAATTTATTGCATTCCTATAAATAATAAAGTACATAATCAAAAGATTAACTAATTTTTATTTTGCTTATAATTATTTGTTATCCTTTGTGCTATGAATAAAACCTTGTCTTATAAACATTAGTTTATCATTAAAAAATAATAATATTTGACAAGTCAAAAATATTTCACCAATAAATGAAGATATAATATGTCTCGACGCCATCTAGTGAGAAATTTAGCACTAACAAAGCCTTTCCTACAAAAATAATGTTCGTTGTTTACAGGTGGAAAAAATATAATAGCAATAATTGTTGATTGAGGTACTAGTACATATTGAGTCTTTTGGCGGGTTGGAAATAAGCCGACATAGCTCAGTGGTTACAGAGCACCTGACCGGACATCAGAAGGCACGGGTTCAATTCCCGTTGGCGGCATTTATTTTTACTCTTTTTAGTCGGTAACTCCGGAGTAAGACATGGTACGATCAAGTGAAACAGGATATTTCATCAAAAAAAATTCAACACACCTTTAAAAGGTGATATAGAGTCATTAAAAGTGAAGAAACAAAAACTAGGTTTAGGAGGAAGCTACAAGCCAAAAAATTGTGTATTCTTGGAATAGCTCACATTGTGGGTAATAGGCATTAAAATCGCTTGCAAACGGAGTCTAGAAACGTTCGATTTCAAGCATAAAAGTGTTTTTTATTTATTTTGTGAATAATTTTATAAGAAAGCAAAAAAGTTAATCAAGTGAAACTGTGACAGATAATCTTAGCTATAATACTGTATTTTTAAAAGTTATTTCCTTTATGCGTTCCAACATTTCTATTGAAAAATATTTTTTTAGTAGTTTACATTTATATCTTTTTAGAGTAATTTATTTTTTTATTTGTATTCTACTCAAAGAAAACGATAGGAAAACCTTCAATTTATCTAAAGCATATTTTTTGGTATTCATAATGTACACCAATTCGTTATAAAGATTAAGCAAAATAGTGATTTAGCGTTAAGCTTCGCCTTAACAGTTACCTATGTAACATTTTTTTTTTTTTTTTTTGTTTTTAATATTTTTAATATAGATCATATGGGTTACATTAATACATACATATTTTGCAAAATATAATATTTAGGTTCATAATTGGTCATGTATACCTTATCAGAGAAGAGAAGCTCTTGTGCCTGATAAGGGAGCCACGATTCTTACTTAGATTCTTAAATGTAAACTATATATAATAATATATACAGTCGACTCTCGATAATTCGAAACTCGAGGGACTCTTAAAATATTACGAATTATCGAGTGTTTGAAATATCAAATGGTTCGAAATTTGTGAGAGTAAATAAATAAAACTTCGAATTCTTAAGTGTTGATCAATTATTATTTATTAATTCCTATTCTATAACAATGACAAAAGTTTATAGGTACATTCGTGTACATACATGTAATCATAATGTGAATTAATTAATCTTTCGAAAGAAAGAACTCTGTTATACTGGTTTGCTTCAAAGCACATTGCTGCTGCTCAGACTTCTCAATAATTTTTTTTAAGAGAAAAAGTGCCTGAAATGCTTTTTCATCACTTTCGTTTTGTAGACAGAAGGTTTGTAAGGTATCGAATGAGGATCTTGCTTCCTTAACTGACACTTCTGCCAAAGGTTCTGATGTATCGTCCTCATCTTCATCGTTACTTTTTTCATTAGTATCTGTCGCAGATAAAATTTCGCCATCGGTTAGTGAACCTGAGACA
This sequence comes from Hesperophylax magnus, assembly GCA_026573805.1. Taxonomy (NCBI): domain Eukaryota; kingdom Metazoa; phylum Arthropoda; class Insecta; order Trichoptera; family Limnephilidae; genus Hesperophylax; species Hesperophylax magnus. Next base: position 8,101,359 of record JAIUSX010000005.1, on the reverse strand, counting down.
GCAACATCTTCATCCACTTGAACAAAGTCAAGAAAATTCACATCGCTGATGTCAATTAATGGTTCTATTGCTGGTTCTTCATCATCCATAAGTATTGGAAGATTTTCCTGATCTTCTTTTAAGAAACCAGATTTTTTGAAGCAGTTGAGAATCGTTAGGGGTGTTACAGCTCTCCATGCCTTGTCAATCAGTAAAATAGCTGTCAGAACAGTGATATTTGCAGTTAGCTGTTTGTCGAGAGATTCTAAAACGAGCTTAACAATTTCTTTGCGATAGAACGTCTTAAAATTATGGATGATCCCTTGGTCCAATGGTTGCAATTTGGAAGTTGTATTTGGCGGAAAGAAGTAGAGTTCCAATTCAATAAACGTTTGAACTTGACGCAAAATTGTATTTGTACTAACGTGTGTGTAACAATCTTTCCGCCTCTTTCTCTCTGCAACTTTGAATTGTCGAATGTTGAACGCCGATGAGTTCGAATTAACGCGTCGTTTTGTTATATAGCAATGATTTTTTCGTTTGAATTACCAAGTGTACAAAAATGTATGGATTTAGTTCGAAATATAAAGAGATTTCGTAGGGAACTCGTGATAACTTTGAATTATAGAGAGGTTCGAATTATCGCAGGTTTGAATTAACGAGAGTCGACTGTATATATATTTTTTTTTTACTATATATTTTTTTACTATAAATTTTTTACTATAATCTCATCAGTTTGTAAAATTCTTGATATTCTGTGTTATTTTTTTCTTTACACATTTTTATAACGGAAGTTTGCTTAAATATATCATCAATATTTGGTGCTGGAAACAATTTAAAAAGCAATTTTGTTGGAAAAGTACAGTTTTTTTTAAGTATTACCTTTATAATAATTTTTTGCGAGACTTTTACTGAGTTTAGGTTGTTTTTATAAGATCCTCCCCAACCATATTTATAACATATTTAACCTTGTTTTGTTTCATCACTTTTCATGACTTAATATCACTTTTTGTAGGTGTGTGTGAGTATGTCAAGGATAACAGAAGTAATATGAATGTGAATGAAACTAGGAGTGTGTACAGGCAGAGTTGCACCGTTGCGTGGAAGTCCATTCTCTCTGCCTACCCTTGCGGAAATACCACGTGATGGTTAGTTGGTAACTTGTGCAAAATGAGTTATGCTAATATATCAAAAAATCTCTTCAAATTATTATGTTACCTGATAACCTTATAGTAAATATCGTAATATATCGGAACACGTGTTCTTACACCTGAATTTAACCCTAGGTAACTAATAGCTCGCCGTGGCGACGACGCGCTACTCGGCGAAATTCTAAATCACCTACTTGCTCGCTCCCCGACCTTGACTCTTTCATTACCTTCCTAATTTGATTGCGGCCACACGCATACTAGGACGTGCCCTATGACCATCTCGTTTAGTTATAACAACAATTTTATTGTTAAGGTACGTACATTTATAATATTCTTATATTTATTGTTAATGTTGGCGAATCTTCTATAATAAAAGCTTCGGTTCCATCTATGTCAAACGTGCCTAAAATTGGCTACCTGTGTCCATCCAAGGCCCGGAGGATGACCAAACACCGTTGCACCAAATGTAGAGGGGCTATTTGTGGTCCACATAATGTTGACAAGTGTGGTCACTGTGTAGACTGACATTTTGATATTAATTTGTTCATTATAAACCTTACTTTTGTGACATGTAACAAGTTCCTATCAATTAAATATTTTTATTTTATTTCTAGTGTTTTATTGCGTAGTCCACTCGACAAAAGTGTAGTTACAATGAAACAATGAAAACAGTTTAGTTATCTAGGGTTAATAATATACAATTACGAAATGCGAAAATATAGGATTTTTTATGAACACGTGTTCCGACATCGTGATAATACGTTCTTATTTTACTAAAAGCTTATTAGGAAACCTGTCAATTCACTCGTCAAGGGCCTGCAATCTCGTTTTTAAACGGATTATCAATAATTTGATCACAGCGCCCTTGAGGTGATTTTGCACAAAAACGGCGCTATACAAATCATCAAAACAATATCTAACTATCAAAAATACTAATTTCGATTGTTTGTGATGTGCGTTAGTTAGTCCTGCGTAAAATCCGGTTCCTTTAACTAAAATTTGGTTTGAATCTAGATATCATTTTCTAAATTGGAACTGATTGATTGAAGAATTCAGATAAACTGTAAAGTATGTACTATCCATCAAAAATGTTAATAACGGTTGCCTATGATGTGTTAGTTATTATTGCATTCAATCTATTTCAATTAACTCAACTTTGCTTTGAGTCTATGTTTCATTTTTTTTAAATTTGATCTGGTCACGGGGTCACCCAGTCTATTACGGGTATGTGCTAATAATCTCCACTCGAACGACTGCTTGTTTATACGTTTAATTAATATATTCAAAATACTAATATGAACACGTATGAACTGAGCTAATGAATCCACCTAATCTTCCCCATATTTTTAGGTTAATAAATTTGGCTCATTATCACAAGCGATCGTTCACAACGTTTTGCAAACTTGGCATAATTTGCCGTAAATCGCTCGAGTGGATATTTTGTCTGCATTAAATTGTTACAATAAGCGATGCAGTCTACTTAGGCCGTTAGTCGCACAGAACTAGTTCGGACTTTCTCTCCGGATTGTATCCGCACACGTTCGTGTGGGTAGTGAACCAGATAAAGGATTTATCCGGATTAATGACACGGTAAATTGTCGATAATAATCATTTGAATACTGTTTAGGAAACTTGTTAAAAAGGAAAATTAATGCCATCAGACCAACGGACAGGAACATTAATCAAAAAACCGTGCAATTTCATTTAAGGCGATGCACTACGTCGTGTAATATTTTAAATTGAGCCGCTATCAATAATAACCCTTACGCAGATGGCGATAAGGTTTAAATTCCCGCTTAACACCATCCGCCTGTTTTGATTTATGCAAGAAAAAAACTTGTTGATTTTGATGTTCAGGCACAAATATTTAATTTTTTTTCGATCATTTTATAAATAACTTAATTTTCCACATTATAAAATAAAATCCTAACCGAAAATGTGTTCGTAAGTAGGAAATTTTGAACTTTAAAGCAGTTTTCATATGCCTTATACATTATTTTTTTCTGGGCTTATAAAAAGACTTATCTAAAAAATACTCGATCATTTCAAAGGCCAAGATGTATTATACTCGCAGTATTTAATTAAAGCATCTGAAACATTTCTAGGCGACCAAATTTTCAAACCAAAAACACATGATTTTGCATTACTACGTATGGCATCGCTTCAATGTCTTCCCACTAGCGATGAGTCGTTCGTGAACGAGCAGCACAACTGAGCCGGTTCTTTTTGATGAACCGAATTCGTAAACTTCTCTCCCTGACTCCCGGTAAACTGTAGAACAGCTTAATTGAACGATTACTGTTTTTTTTATCATGAGATATTTTAGAAAAATAGTCCCATTAAAATTTGTTATTACGCACTCAGAGATTTGAACGGCATCTGACAGTCCGACGTCTGTACGTACACCCACTATCTACGTAGCATCTTAATTTTCTCGTGGTACGAGGCGACGTACCGGTACTAAGAGTCGTGCGATCTGTAATACGCTTAGGCTGGGAGCTAGGAGCCGTATCGGGGAAGCTATAGCGGGGAAGCCGTAGGAAGAGGAACGGAAAGGAACTATGAGAAGATGTCACCAGAATAATTAAAGTCTTAGCTTTAAAAAACTCCACGTATTGCAACCTTAAAACCTGCTATCAGTGGCGCTGCAGAAGTGGTACTGAAGGTACTTCCCGTCTCCTGGTGACAAGGTTATAAGGACGAGATAACAATCGGTTATATGTACAAACAGAGATGCTGTGTGGAGGGTTTTTATAAGGAATGTAACGAGATGAAGTTAAGTATGAGGGGTGGATAGGAATCTAGGGGCAGTGTGTACATCTGGCAAGCCACGCAGCTGGTGGGCAGCAAAGGTGTGCAAAATGGGTACCCAAAACCATTTGAAATGCAAAATGGAAATGGGTCAAAATTTTTCCATTTGAAAAATGCAAAATGCAAAATGGTTTTTAGAAAAGCATTTCAAATGCAAAATACCTATTTTCAAAATGCATTGAAAATGCAAAATGGTTTCTCAGGTCAAACAATAAAAAAATTATAGAATTTTTAAACAATTTTGTCATTTAATAATGGATATCAATGTATGTAGAACAAACATATTACATGATGGTAAATCCAAAAACACCACGACTACAGATTATGAAACCACAAAAAATTTGCGCGGGACTAATGTTGCCAACGTAAAAAACATAGAAACTGCTATCTAACATTTAATATTACAGCGTCATGGCCATGTTCAGTATTTGAATCAGTATTTTTTGTAATGGTATCACTCAATTGCCAGGGCTCCTACCAGGGAGCAACTTGACAAATGTAAATTATCTCTCATAGCGAGGTTGAGGACCGACTGATATTTGGGGCTTATGAAAAAAAGATGAGTGGAGATAGTAGGAAGAATGTTGCAAAAAAGCATTTAAAATGGAAAATGCATTGAGAAATTGTTATGAATATATTGAGCTGGTACTGTAACTCTCGATCTTAATTAAATAAGAAATTACCCCTATGAAATTAGCAGGTATGACCAATTTTGTGGATTCTACAGTACCTAACACGAAAAACCTTACCTAACCTAACCTAACAGGATTAAGAAAGAAACGCTTAGATCTTGACAGGCTTGGAAAGGTGAGCCAGCAGAATATAGGCATGACGCGATAGCTAATGGTAGAAGTCGTGGACGCTCGAGGAAATCAAGTTCAATTGGTTTAATAGATTCCCCTACTCTGCGTATACACGTACGATCCAAAGCGCGTGCAAAGCCACGAATAATGGGAAAACGTGCCGTTTGCGATTGCTTCGTTTCTTTCCCATCGTTTTGACGGCCTCCACGATCATGATGATGGTAAGGCTGTCGACTAGCAAGCCGAAGTTCGCGGGTTTAAAATTTTATTTGTTTTAATTTGTGTAACTCATTTAAAATAATATATCGTGTATTTGCAGTACGATCCAGCGTGGGAGATACTCTCAGTATCTCCCTGGTATAAAACCACCATTCAGAATTGAAACTTTGCTTGAAATGGCTTTGCCATTGACGAGCAGTTGGGATTATTGCGCGGTATTCATATTTTTAAAAAGGACGAGGAAGAAACATGAAAGAAAATTATAAAACATAGGTTAGATTAAACTTATCGGCAGGTGTTTACAAAAAGCTGTTGCGCGTTGGTTCAGGAGGTCTAGAACGGACGATCGATAAAGCCCTATGACAATACGATATCTACGGTCATTTTGCGATATTTTCGAGCACGGTCAGAATATGTTTCCGACAGTCGGTTGACAAAAGAAGCTACTTAGCGCGGCCTCTAAGGTGTCGAATAAGCTGCCAATATGACCGACTTTTTGGATAATGTCGTTTGTTTTGCAAAATAACTGGCTAATTAATGAATGGGGGAGAACTAAGTAAGCTGTTAGAACTGAAAGAAATCGTATACATGATCCACAGACATTAATTCAAAAATTAAATTAATTAAAAAAACTAACCTATTTCTTCAAAACAATAAGAAACATTTTAGATAAAGAACAACTAATTCAAATTTACTACGCACTAGCCCAATCTCAACTACAATATGGTCTTATCGGATGGGGAAGCTCATGCGTTTCCACTATAAAACCAGTCCTCATAACACAAAAGGCAATTCTAAAAATTATACTTAGGTTCCCCATCAGAACTCCTACCGACTATGTTTTTAAAACCCTGAATGTAATGACACTAAAACAATTATACGCAAAAGATATACTAATTTACGCATTCAAAAACCAGGACAACTTTTCACAGACAAACTCAGACAGACTCACAAGATCCACATTACAACATATGTTACACCAACCTACAACTAAAACAACTTTTGGACAAAGAAATATGCAGTATTATTCTATAAAATTATTTAATGTCCTCCCTTTTGAAATAAAAAACATTAAAAAAATAACTGACTTCAAAAGAAACATTAAGAAATGGATTATGGATAAGGGAAGGATGAATATAGATATAATTTTGCAACCCAACAAAGACTAAAGCTTGTATTATGTTTTATTTTTCTCTAAATATTGTTTTTTAATATTCTATATAGTATTTTAACATATGTACTTATACTATTTCAAACACATAACCATGTAAAATGTGACTTTAGAACGGGGTACCCCAGTAAGGACACATTATCTTTAAAAAAAAAATTGTTAAATAAAAAAATAAATATAAGTATTTAAGACTGTCTAGTAATATGTAATTTCTATCACGTAAGAAATTCTAAAAATATAGTACTATAGGATTCATGTGTCTTATAGTGATTTATAAATGTGGAAATTCTAACTATACAATTGTAAATGTTCTCGAAAATGCCCTGGAAAGAATCTCAGACTTGTGATGTCCCGAAAGAAACCATTCATCTGTTCTGAATGCAATTACTAATGTTATCCAAATTGACCCTGGTAATAAATTACATCTTTGCGATTTTTTCAAGGATAAAGAAACCATCCTGTCACTTCGAATGCAATCAACAATGTTCTCAAAATTTGTTTTGACAGCATCGCTATTCCATTGTAAGAATATTATGTACTAAATACACTATTTGGCTGTCCTGAAACGGGAATCCTCCCAGTTGGACAGACAAGGGTTCATTTTATTTTGTATTGTTTGTAATTTATATATATTTAAAATAAATAAATAAAGGACATTGTCAATTTATTAATATTTTAACTTTTACGTAGCCTTCTGTAGTTAATGAATGTCGATTCACAGACAAATGCGCCAATGTTGCCAGCGTATATGGATTCTGATTTATTTCGTTATCAACATCAGTGTGGATGTCAACAGTGCGACTGTGCTCGGGAAATCGGAATAAAATCGTCGGTAGTTACGCCTATCGATCCGATATAGTAAAGTTATCTATTTCTCTGCGCTAGACCACTAGATGAAACTGAGAATCTATCAAATAGCAAGTAGAACTAAAATAGTACCTACCTATTGTAAATTAGACAAAGCATACTCATATGTAAAGCATTTAAGCATTAAAATGAATCATCAACATAAAAAAGTTTTTTTTTTTCAACTTTGAGGATTTAAAAAAAAAAAAGCGCAAGTTGCGCCACAATATGAAGTATGTCAAAAAAATACAAATAAATAGTAGTATATCTATGTGTAAGGATATAATGGCCAACCTTATGATTCCAGAGATAGCCTCATTTTTAATATCAGTGCCATAGAATTTTTTCTTAAAAAAATGATAACTCCTTCATTTGTACACACAATTGCTTCATACGAAATTTTATAGCATAGTAATGATCAGCAGAATCCATTTCTAGCATTAAAAAATACCCTTGAAAATTCAAGTCTCTATGTCTATGAAAGGCAATTTTTAGCCCACTGTGCGCCACTAGTATATTTTGCATGAACCTAAGAAAGGAAGATCCCATATGTGCTGACGTTCATAACGCGCCTATGGGATTTGAGATTCATTTCGGGTCACTCTTGGGCAGTAATTCCTGAATTACACTTGCCGATGCTCGACCGAGACAGCGCGTTTGGCCGAGTGCTCGACTGATGTGATCAGTAGGTACAGTCAGTACTCGGCCTAGTGGTGGGCGAGTGATTCAAGAGAGGCAGTGGATAAAAGCAATGCCCATTGACTCGGTCGAGTAAGTACATCCCACGCCTGCATACTTAACTCGACGCTTCACTCTCTCTTCACTCGCGGACTATCATTTGAATTTGAATAGCGCGCTGTTTAATGTCTGGTAAAATTATAAATCGTCAAGATGCTCAAACCACTGTTTGCAACACGCCATTAGTTCAGCTAAAACTGTGAATCTATCAATAATTGCAAGTAGAACACAAAGCGTGTACCAAGTGGTCTGATAATGTTGCCTGCGCATTCAAGCGTACAAAGCAGTGCGAATCACGTCCAACTGACTTTCCCTATTTTCAATACTATTTTATCACATTTACCTATCCCAGCCGAACGACTCTCTCTCACTTTTTTTCTCAGTAACTGAGGCAGGGCATTCTGTATCTAATTAACTAACCATCACATTGTTCACGCAAGAGTAGGCAGATAGGATAGACCACCACAATCTGTCTTGCCAGCGCATTTAAAAGGACACATGGCCAAAATGCACGCGTAGCGCTTTACGACTTCAGGAGGTTTCAAACCATATAAAACCCTATACCGATACGATATTGACGAAATACGTCATCTATGATCAGTTGGCGATATTTGCGAGCACGTTCAGAATATGATTACGACAGTCGGTTGACAAAAGACGCTTAGCGCGGCCTCCAAGGTGTTCAATAAGTTGCCAATATGACCACCATTTTGGATAGTGTCGTTTGTTTTGCAAAATAACTGGGAATTAATGAATGGGGGAGAACTAAGTAAGCTCTTAGAACTGAAAGAAATCGTATATACGATCTATAGACTTAATTAATGCACATAAGATGCGATGAATTGATTCCGTTCCAGCTTAGAGTAACAAAAGTTCTTAGTTATGGCTAATGACCTCATGACCTAATTAACTTCCTTTTTAGCGTCAAAAAGTACATTTGGACTGTCAATGTATATTAAAGTTAATATTTCAATTCGACATTGTCAATTTATTAGTATTTTTAACTTTTACGTAGCCATCTCACGTTTATGAATGTCAATTCATAGACAAATGCGCTAGACAGATGATTCTGATTTATTTCGTTATCAACATTGACTTCTACTTGAAATATTCAAAAACTATTGAATCTGTACAAAAAAAAATTCTAAGATTGTTATCATTTAAACTTGGACTAAGTTCCGTACTGCAGTCTTATGAGGAACGACTCCAATACTTTCACTTTACGACCCTGGATAAAAGAAGACAATTTGCTGACTTAATATGTCTACACAAAATTATTCATGACAAGCTTGAAGCAACTCATTGTGTGAGCAATATTCTTATTAAAGTTCCTAATAGACGTAATCTAAGGAATCATAATATATTCCATCTAGAATTATTTAAGAACAATATTGCATACTTCAATCCATTATCTAGAATGTGTCGTCTGTACAATTCTATTGAGTGTAACTACATAGATATATATATGCAAATAGTCTCACTAATTTTAAAAAGCAAATTAGCAATAGATTGTGAATGTTTGTTTTTTTTTATTTTTTATATACTCTATTTGTTTTCTGTTTTATTTTTGTTTCTTTTGTTTTTTAGATCATATATTTATCTGTATGTTTTGTTTTTGATATCTCTTTTTTTGCCTTTGCTCACGTTTTGCTGTTTATATATTTTTTTGTTAATACATAGTGTATAATGACACTTAATCTGTGCATGATGTGAACATTTTTAAGTGGACTGTTGACATATACGTTTTTTTTTGCAGCGCTTATCTAATGATTTTTTTCATGTTAATAGTCTGTAAATGTTCCTAAGCAATAAATAAAAATAAAAAAACATCGATCTGGATGTCAGCAGTACATCCGTGCTCGGAAAATCGGAATAAAATCGTCGGTAGTTACCCCTATCGATCCGATAATGTAAAGTTATCGATTATACTGCGCTACACCCCCAGAAGTATAGAGAAATAAATTCTTTATAAAGTATACACGATTGATACGTGTGCATAGGTACTAATCGCGTATACTTCGTATCCTCGCGTATTTTGAATGTATACACGACTTAAAACGCATTAATTTCAGACGCATACATTGGAATTATTATTATTAATTAACAAAGTCAATTAGAATGATGAGGCTGTATTTAATTACTACAGGGTTTTCCAATAAGAGGTGTTATTTTGAATAGCCCGCTATTTCGGTAGATGTTACTTTTGAAGCTGACATTTTGTGACATTTGACAAGTAGAAACTACGCCATTAATAAAAATGGAACGATACACGCTTCAACAACGCATTGAAATTATTAAAATTCACTTGAGTGAATCAAATGCAAATCATCTAGAGTGATGAGGCCCATTTCCACCTCGGTGGCTTCATCAACAAGCAAAATTGTCGCATCTGGGGCTCGGAAAACCCAAGAGTAATTGTTGAAAAGCCTCTATACCCTCAACGTGTGACTGTTTGGTGCGGTTTATGGTGGAGTCATTGGACCTCACTTTTTAGAAAATGAGGCTGGAGCAACAGTTAAGGTGAATGGATTGCGCTATCGTGAGATGATTAATGATTTTTTATGGCCGGAATTGGATGGTATTGATCTGGATAACGTTTACTTTCAACAAGACGGCGCTACGTGCCACACAAGCAACGCAACCATTGATCTTTTACGATTGAATATCAAAATAACACCTCTTATTGGAAAACCCTGTATCTCTCTCTAGCGAATGATTATATAAATAATAGAAAACCCCAACCCAAGAACGTATTTTGTATTAAACTAACTGGCGTGTGCCCGGCGTTGCTGGGGTTTATCTTTAGGAGATAGATATATACCCTCGCGGACTTTTCTGTAGGCCTCATTAAGATATACAATTCCGTACTACATTATTTTGATATATATCGTGAGGATTAGCCAGCGTTAGCAATGTAATATATTTATTCGAAAATATATTTTTATATCTTGATTATAAAACATGACTTTTCTTTTCTTTCTATATTTATAATATATGCATGTTTCATATATGTAAACCTTCCGAAATAAATTATCTAAATGATAATGAAAACTCTATCAAAATGCGTTGCGTAGTTTAGAAGAACTAAGCGCACAAACAGACAGACGCGAGAGAGATATAAAATGATACCTTTTTATTTTGGTTTTTTTCATCACTTTTTTGCAATATATTATACAATTACTTTGTCTGTAACGAGTGAATCATTGAGACGATAAAGTTTATTCAGAAATTAACCTACAATTTAATCTACATAGAAAACTGCACCTGTCATTTTGTTTTTGAAAGTCAGCAGTGTAATATAAATTTGATGTCATAGATCTCCATCCGTTTTGAATTGGAAATTTAATTATTTATTACAATAAGAGTATTGGGGTCATTACTTAGGGCCAAAAATGTTTAACTTTACACCAAATACATGGAAATAGAAAAGTGCACGCATTCTGCGTCAATCGGTTAACAATTACCTTCTGGACTTATTGAGAGATGAGAGCGAACATACGCTAACTTACAGATAAACAACAAATGTTTAGTACGTTCATATCGGATTCACTGCCCAAATTCAAACGTGGCATCGTGTCAATAATTTAAACTATCCAATGCTCACACATACATACACACACAAACAAACACTCACACATAGATTACACGGTTCCATGATAAATCGACACATCGACAATTCAAAACACCTTTAAAAAGTGATATAAAGTAATTAGAAAAGATAAAAAAAAATTTAATCTAACCTAACCTACTTAACCCAGTTAATAAAGTTTTTGTTTCATCACTTTCGATGACTTTATATAACTTTTTAAAGATGTGATGAATTATCATTTTTATGATTTCTCCGGTCACCACAATACACACACACACACACACACACCTATAAACTACACAAGTCACCTGGTAATTAAGGAATAAACATACCACTTAGCAGACATTACAAGGAAACATATCATGAAGTATCTAATTCCTGTATATTGTTTCATCTCTGTAATTTTCGACACAGTTTTATCCTAGTGAGACAGACATCGAAAAAAAACCTGTAAAAAAACTTTATATTGATAATAAAATAAAAATAATAAAAATCATGTACTGTTTGTTTCTATAATATAAAAAAAAAATTAAAAAATAATGTTTATTTATTTATTATTTCGGCTACTGTCATTATACCTAGCTCTCTCATTCAAAATTTAGGCGTATTAGATCTATCAAAGAATTTATACATAAAACTGCAAAAATCAGTCCTTTTAAATACATGTAGGATTAAGAAAGATTTTTTAAATATTTATATTGAGGGATCAGTAGGATTTATAGGTCCAGTTAGGAGTTCTACCGATCCGAACCCTCTGATATGAAAATATCTGCAGTCGGTGAATTATTTTCCCATTTGATCTCTGGTGAGTTGACGTGTTGTTCTCGTATTGTTTTGTATTTATTATGCTTATATAATGCACTTGCATAATGTGGATTGACTAGATGATCATTTGTGGAAAAGTGTGTGGAAGGGTTTAGTTTTTCCTGTGGGGAAGATTTAACCCGGACATTTTCAGGTCGGAAAATTATTTCATATTATTGGCCTATAGACCTAAAATTCCCACCGCACTTCACAAACTCATATTAATATGTACTATAAACACGTCTTAAGTCAGTTAAAATAATAATTCTTACACATATATATTGTTAGGCATCATAGAAACAGTCAAAAAAATTAAGATGTTTACCTAACTTATCTTTTATATTGTAAACATGAAAGCAATTTCCACAGTGTTATGAATTTAATGTTGTGTAAAAAAGTTATTTCTCCAATGTTTAATGTATTGTAATGTATTTGTGTTATATTACCTACTTCATATGAACTAAACCTATCAATTGTGGCATAATAACACAGTACTCTTTCCAACATTTGTATTTAGATACGTGATTAGTACGATACTCTACGTTCCAACAACGTATAAAAATGTGCGACCACAAGACATACTCCCTGCAAAAGTCAAGCTAATGCTTTATTTTTAATATATTTACATGCGTTTGTTAAAAAATATAAAATTTATGTTTATGTATTACGGTACTTAAAATAAATTATTTGTTTTAATAATAAGTCAAAAATTAACTCATCAATATTAATTCAACATTGAAAGTTTTTACTTTGATATCATTTTATAGTCTATGGAAGTGGGCGGGGCCACTTAAGATTATCAACGATTAAAGAATTGAACAACAAGTGTTTAATTGGTACAACTTTATACTTCAATAGAATGTAGAATACAATTCCACGGTTTGGTCCCCAAATTATGAGGTTCATTCTTATAGATATTTTTAAGATATATAAATTTTAAAATGGGCATTCCTAGGGAAAACCTAAATTACGATAACGTACTTTGTTCATTAAATTTAATAAAATTATCTGATCGTAGAATCATTTCCGATTTAACCTGTTTGTATAAAATCATCAATTCAATGTTTGATACCCCTGATTTATTATATGTAATCTCTTTTCATACTCCAAGCAGGTCGGTTACAAGACAGTACCTACCATATTATTGTAGCAATTCTATATCAACGTCCCAATATCACACTCTATTGAAGTTTTTTTCATCAAGTAGTGGAATATTTTAATAAAGGTATTTAATTTGACTAACACAATAATTTTGTCAAGTGAAACAGAATATTTTGGATTTTTTATGTTTTGTGCCTGCATGCTGTGTAGATCAAGTTCAGTGATATTTTGACTTTATATTTATTTTTCTGCAATTGTTTTAAATAGTCGTTTCCTGCACTATTTTCGTGTGTAAATATTTTTGATATATATATGTATGTAAAAGCCTTAATAGGCGTGAAATAAATAAATAAATACAGGGATATTAAAAGCTTCATCAATAATTATATCAACAACATATTTTCAGAATCGCCCGGTGAAAGACGGAATCGGATCGTTTGGTGGCTTAATTTGAATAGCTAGGTAATCCCCCACCTTCCACCTTCCCATCTCCTTCCCCTCCCCATACGTGTCAGCGTTGGAACTCGTATGCTCAATACGAGTATTGACAAATGCATATTTTTTTGTTTCTTTAACCATCATGTTAACATTATCAAAGGTAATTTTGTTCACAAATTGAGATTTTGAATGCCACTTTTTGCCACCAACCTATTTTGTAAATCGGCAGAGAGACTCGTTGTCGGTGACAATGCATTCTTTCAACTTTTGGTGACACTCACACACACATTTCTCTGAAATTGGATTGAGTTACATTGTGATTAATTTGATTCCATGTTTTAAAACGTGTGATGATGTTTGATTCTGTAGAAACTTTAAATATATTACATAAAACTGAATCCAAGATTATCCCGTGATTTTTTACGAATAAACTAGTAATAAATATAAATATTACGTATTCTTAAAATGATATTATTTTTTAGGTTATAGGTTGGTAGGTATTCTACAACGTATCGACGAAGTTAGTATTGTTTCGTTCCATTTCCCGCCGTCTCGAGCCGTCAGTGCTGCCATACAAATAAAAAGAATTAAAAAAAACAAAGCCGAGCTTGAGGGATTGGCAACGCCGCATTGGCGCTAGTGTAGCGAATGCCCCGCTTGGAACGCAGCCAGTGATGCCACACCGAGGGATATTGCCGCAATGTGGGGAAATTTGAATCACAGGCGTTTAGTAAAATATATATTTTTTCATATTATCTTCCTTTCCTAAAAATAACGCTTAATGTCACTTAAATATCAGTACATTTCGGACAGCATTGGAGTGTCCATTATCCGGGCAGATGTGTAATCTTGGCTAATTCTTGCTCTCTAACGTCGGTTAAAAAAAGAGGTAGCGCAACACGGCATAATACCCCCCAAACAAATCACTATAATACTTTTGGCCGTGAAAATTTCAAATAATATCAGTAAAATATGTTCTCTGAGCAGAAATATATAAGAATTCACAATACTAAATTAAAATTTCGTTGTTGATCCGCATAGATTTCATCTGAATACATATTTTCAAAACATTCAAAATACATTATGTACTTACATTCAAATAAGGTAACTCCGAAATTTGAATGCATAAATGAGTAAACTTGTGGGTTTTTTGACTACCACATAGTTTTTCGGATTTGAAAATTAGCTAAACTAATGTGCCTAACCTAACTTCACATAACCTTAAAACATACATTTGTAAGGAAATCACCCACAATTACCAAACTATCTACATATTTCATGAATTTGCAAATTTTGTACTTTTTTTCATCTACCTATTCATTATTCCACTACTTGGTAAAAGCAAGGAAAAATATCCAGACGTTTACCCAACATTTTCTCGGCTGGCAGCAATGCTCGTCAGCGGGTACCTACCTACAGCACTGCCACCCAGTAACTCAGTGAGGTAATGTTTGAAAATTGCATTTTCCCGAGGATAATAATACCAAAAATTCCCTCGCTATTTTTCCTAGTCTAATACAACACTAAAATCAACCAATTTTAACGCTTTATTGAATACTAGCAGGTTTAACCAAACTAAAAATGTATTTTTTTATATTTCAAATTATCAAAGGCTATAATAATTATAGTAATCGGAGGAAAGAAATATGTATTTTTACAAAAGAACGATTAGGAAAGGACGCGTAGAAAATTTAGAGTGTGAAATAATATAATATGACAGCGCCCTTGAAGTGATTTTTCACAAAAACGGCGCTCTACAAATTATCCAATTTGTTATTATTATTATTATTTTATTATTATTATGACGCAGAAGTTAATGACAGAAGAATTATTATGGAAAAATCGGTAGGAGACGATCTATGATATTTTTATTATTGAAACAACAAATACTCCATGCAAATACAATATACAGTTTTTCTCGTGGGTTCATCTTTGCGGGGTGTTGGTTAGGTTAGGTTAGTTAAAAATGTATTTTAACAAATAAAATAAAAAGTTTTATTTTTCTGTATGCTAGGTTTTACGCTGTGAGTAAGAAAAAATTGGAAGGTTTATTATTTTATCAAAAAACGTGACTTCAACATTATTAAGAAATTCCCGGTATAAGTCTAAAAATTCATAAAAATAATTTTTTCCCGGCATACGGGGAGATTTCCCTAAATCCGGGGAGAATTCCCCGCACATCTGCGCGAAGCGAACACAAGGCTTCCAACCGAAACGCCAAACCGGCCAAACACTAAACCTACAACAGTAGGCTAGAAGCGCGCTGACGGTGTAACGCGTCTACAAGTTTGTCTGAATTAAATTACAAATTACAAAACGCGATTCCTAATATAAATAATAAAAGCGAAACGAATCCAAACAAAACAAAATAACTCCAGTTTTAATCCAGTCTCCATTGCGAAAAGCTGTGTGACATTTTGCATAGATTTTACAACAGAACCGCTTCACGTTAGCGTCTCTGTTTAATGGTTTGTTTTCGAGTAATTCAAGTGTATTTCGCGTGAATTTAGTTAAAAATACAAGTGATTGAAGTGTGTCGAAGACATTTATATAATTTAACAAGCGTTTTGTGTCGAATTTTCGAGTGATTTTGAGGTTTTTCTGTGTGTGAATCCAATCCAAGATGTTGTTTGAGAACCCCGCCAATGCCGCGGCGAAATTGTTCCCGGCGGCCTTCAACATTCCTCCCCCGGTCAGAATAAGGTAATAAACATTATTTAATTTATATAATTATATTTCCCAGTTGATAAACATGTAATTCCCTTGCTTTTTATGCGTTAATCCTGCCTTTTTAACGCGTTATTTGGTCGAAATACGAAGCGATTCGGTCCGCACGAGGGTTGAAATTACAAAATGGACGCTCCACTTGCAGTTTGTCTGTATTTTTATTATTATTTTTTGTTTTATTTTTGTGGGAATACCGCACTAAAGCCCCAAGCGTCAGGAGCTAGTGAAACTATGGTATCCTAGCTTGGGGTATGTTGTAAAGAGACGAAAAGTGGAAGGTTGAAATGTATTACCTGACTGTTCAGATTTGGTCACAAAACAGCTATTAGATTATGGCATCCACAATAATAAGGGTACGTATTGATGGGATTAGGGAGGGCTAAAATATGGGACAGAGGAAGTAGTAGCTGGCCATTCAGAAATAGTTACAAATCATTTCAAGCAAAGTTTCAATGATTTGAATAGTGGTAATTTACTAGAGCGCCCTTCAGGTGATATATCACAAAAATGGCGCTATATAAAATATTGCAGGTTAGTGTCAATATGTTTTTGATGTGTGTAAACTAGTTGTTAATTAGCCATGAAAAATCACTAATAAACTAAATTAAATTTACATAGACAAGATGAAAACTGAGAAATTTTGTTTCTGCATATAGATTCAAAAAATATTTGAATTACATATTTCAAATATAAAATAAAATAATAATCTTCCGATTAAAATGAATTATGGGTAGGTACTGTATTGCTTTTCTAGATTTGAAAAAAATAGCTATTATATCTGCTTTTGAGCTTATTCAAGCGAATATTTTGTGTGTTTTTTTTTACATTTTACATTGTAGACAACAATTTTTTTAACATTTCTCGATTTTAAACGTTTTAAAGTACAAACTTTCTCTTCGTACTGATCGATTTACTTTACGAATTGGAACCGTTCTAAGGTATTTTAATTGTAAAAAAAACGTAAAACGAAAACGTATTATTTCCCTGGTATAAGATTGTTTTTTTTTGTGACCTTAAAAATAGTAATGTTTCCGCGTTGGTTTTTATTCGGTGTTTATAATTGCCTTCACAAAAAATGATTACTTTTAGAATGTGTTGATGAAAATGAAATTAATTAAATACATGAGTAATGTTATCGAAGAGTTTGTAGTTATGGTACGATGTATGAATCCGAATTAAGCGATTAGTGTGTACCAAGACAAGACAGATGATATGATATGATTGTGTTGAGGTCTATCCCCTGCCTGCTGTCTGGAACCAGTGGGATTATAGCATCTTCAAGGTGTCACACATGGCTGAAACCATTTCAAGCATTATTTCAATTATGAATGGTGTTGGTATTCACCAGATAAAATTTAGCCGGCATTTGAACCCGTGACTTGCAGATTGCTAGTCGATAGCCTGACTGAATGAGAAGAGATGTGGTGGAGGAATATTTGAAGCAAGGTTTCTGTTTTGAATTGTGATTTTTCAGCAAGGCATTACTGAGAGTAGCTATGTTTTTCTATGTGAATACTACGCAAAAGTCTTAACCTCTTCTGAGCCCATGGGATTGTACATCTTATTAAGATCTGGCCATTGAAAACCGTCAACGAAATAACGAATCAATCGCGCAAACGCATTATTTTTTTTATCAACTTTAGAAATTTTTCAACAATCAATTCAATGCTTTCCTAAAATCTGTAACCGCACGAAAACTTGAATTAAACCAAGACAAATTGAAAAATTTATAGAAATGCGTTGTTTTGTTTGAATTAAATGTATTTTTATTCCATTGTAAAAATTAATTCAGTTTATGTATATTTATTTATGTTCAGCCGAATGTACATTTAATAACCTAATCGATAAATCAAATTAATTGATTGATCTGACGTCTGAATTAGAACAAATTGATTATATTTTTAGCAAGAGTTGTAATAATTATAACTAACTTACTAACCAACACGCCGTTTCCCCGCAGGGGTAGGCAGAGAGGGCGGACCGCCAAACAACTCGGTCACACCACACACTCCTTGCCTCATTCACATTCATACATACTCTAATATTATTCTGACTCTTGACATGGCCCGATTCGAGTATCTGATTCACTAGGTCGTGCCATGTCTTCCATTCACATTTGCGTCATATATTCTCCTTACACTCCTTTCTTAGCTCATTCGCTCTACATCAGCCTTGCACTCTTTTGCGGATCTCCACATTTCTCATACGATTATACGTGGATTTAGCACGCATACGCCTCAGGGATCTCATTTCTACAGCATTCAGTATACTTTCATCCCTTTTCTGCCAATTCCATGCCTCACTTCCGTACATCAGGGTAGGTACCATTTTACTTGTAATAATTATCCTTCGCCGTATTATGTAGCGCTGCACAAAATTAATTTAATTTCAGTTTACTCGGCCTTGGTACGCATTCCTTGCTTCATTCACATACATACATCATCTTACTTTCTGTTATTTTACTCTTGGCACGGCCCGAATCAATTATTTGTTTCTCTGCTATCGATATTGCAAGCTAACTCCTGTATGCAGAGGGACATTGGAGGGTCTCGATTACTGCAACGGCATTTATGCCAGCCTTCCAAAAATATCAAATTGACAAACTTCAATCAGTGTTTAATGCAGCAGCACGGCTCATAATCGGGGTTTCTAAATATTCGCACATTTCAGAACACCTTGGTTACCTTCACTGGCTCAAGTGTCCTGAAAGAATCCACTACAAACTGTGCTGGATGGTGTTTAAATCCATCAATGAAATGGCCCCACCCTACATCTCTGAACTATGCGTCCCGGAAAACACTCTGCTCTTAAACAGTCAACTCTTAGATCAGCAACATCATCAGCTGTAGGCAGACTGATGGAACCTAAGCGCAAGACAAATACTAAGTTTGGTGATCGCGCTTTCGGAGCATCTGGGCCGAAGGCTTGGAATAAACACCCTTCGGAACTAAGATCCATAACAAGTCCAAGAGAATTCAGGTCTTCTAAAAACTTACCCTTTTTAAGCTGTCATACCCTTAAATTATATATATCAAATTTTTCAATTATGTACTAAATCCTATCTAAATTTCGCTAATAAACAATTAGTTAATGTCAATTAAGTGTTAATCTCAAGTGACTTACCAGGTAAGTATTGTACTGTATATAGTGTATATTATCTCCATATATGTATATAGTTAGTAATAACATAGATCATTGTAGAAATGTATTATATATTTGTACAGCGCCCTTGGGGTGATTTTGCACAAAAACGGCGCTATACAAATCATCCAAATATTATTATTATTATCTAGATTCGTTAAAAAAAAAATAGTCTCAGGAAATCATGTTTCCTTATAACGCCGTTGGTAAAGTGATGAGGTCCCCTCCAATGCACCTTCCCAACTTTTAAGTTTTTACCTGTCTGGTTTGTTGGCCGGTATTTATACCTGAGAGTCCTGGGACCCTTTTCCTTTGAGGCCGGCCGTTTCTTTGTCTTCACCAACGGGATACCTTTTGTCGTGATAATGCACCGGCAACATGGACCAAGTTACTTTTTACTAAAATATGGACAAAGATGCGGTGTTTCAAATTTCCAAATTCTCGTCACATTTGATGACCACCGTGAAATCGTCAATCAGCGCCATTTAGAATTATTTACAACTAGCTGTACCCCGCTACGCATTGCTGTGGCTCAGTCTCTCTGTGCAGATAGATACAATATCGTATGTTTTTATCTGTCACAGATGACATCTATACATGTATAATATAAGTTTATAAAAACACACGCGTATTCGAATGCAACGTTGTGTCAAAATTTCAAACCAATCGAACAACTTTCGGAGATTTAAGATTTTTTACAAACGAACATTAAAATTTTGATTTATAAATCGGGTTTTCCAATAACAGGTGTTATTTTGATATTCAATCGTAAAAGATCAATGGTTTCGTTGCTTATGTGGCACGTAGCGCCGTCTTGTTGAAAGTAAACGTTGTCCAGATCAATACCATCCAATTACGGCCATAAAAAATCATTAATCATCTCTCGATAGCGCAATCCATTCACCGTAACTGTTGCTCCAGCCTCATTTTCGAAAAATTAAGGTCCAATGACTCCGCCGGACCATAAACCGCACCAAACAATCACACGTTGAGGATAGAGAGGCTTTTCAACAATAACTCTTGGGTTTTCCGATCCTAGATGCGACAATTTTGCTTGTTGACGAAGCCACCGAGGTGGAAATGGGCCTCATCACTCAAGATGATTTGCATTTGATTCACTCAAGTGAATTTTAATAATTTCAATGCGTTGTTGAAGCGTGTATCGTTCAATTTTTATTAATGGCGTAGTTTCTACTTGTCAAATGTCAAAAAAATGACAGCTTCAAAAGTAACATCAAAAATAACACCTCTTATTGGAAAACCCTGTAGATTAAAAGGTCCCGCTTCAGTTTTTGATCAAATTGTGATCACATAATAAGCGTCGAAGGATACCATAAGAGTGTGTATGACCGTCGATGAAGCAGGCGTTTGTTAGCGCACTCTGTATGTATATTATTAAATATTTTTTGCTGAACTCTGTTCAACTTGTCTCATATACAAGTAGGTACCTAGATTGCATCTTTGTGTAAAAAATGTTTTTTTTAACTTACGCCAAATTTCCTTTCATGCAAAAATATACGTGTCTTCCTTTGTTAAATGCCTCGGTCAAATTAAAAAAAAAACCTTTTAGCAACCAGAACTCACTGCCTCTCCTGATCTAAACCTTTATATATATTTCCTACAGATCATAAATAATGGATTTTTTTTAATTTCCGAGGTACGACTAACCTAACGGCAGGAGAAGGGGTCACAACAATTTACTGAGCGCCTTAATTACGCGACTGTCATCTGTGAAAGTGACAGATCCCATACAAAGAAATGATATTCCGCGGCAGTCCCCCAATTGATCTGAAGATCATAGCGTAGTGTGTCAGCCGAACATATAATGCGTACATGCCACGCCCAATTTACGCGCGCATTATTATGTGCTATATTTAGCCTATTGTGTCTTAACGCCTAAAGAAAAAAACTAAAAGTGCTTCCGTTCAAATTTGAATGGAAACAAATGTTCCATTTAGCCCATTAGCGCGCTCTGTCTCACTGACAACGTAGATCTCCATCCCATTTGATTTTTGTAAACACAGTTTTGTATTGAAAATTTAAGCCCAGATTGGGCAAATTTTTGGATCAAAAAACTCGCCCATAAGGCGTTTGTATTCAATGCTTACCACTGTCATTGGGGGGTTTGTTTCTTGTGCAATGATGGAGGATGGAATGCATGACGCCCATGTGAGAAACTGACGCATTTGTCCACTCGGATACTAACCTGTGTGCATTAATCCTATAGATTACACAGAATATGGTTTAATAATACGGTTTGTTTATTTCTATGGTTCGTACAATTCAACCTAACCTAAGCCAAGGTTTTGTTCAGTAGACTGTATAATAATGTTTCGACTTCAAAGAACAAAGCGTTTTGTTCAACGCATGCTTTCTAAGCAGTAACTCTCCGCATGGGCAGTCAGATGAGAATAAAAAATATTTATGATGTAGACAAATTTTCATTCTGTATACGTAATGAATAGTTTTGTTCAAGTAACTTATATCTCCAGACCAGAGGTTGCTATTAAATTCAACAGTGGAGTGCACTTGTTGAAAATATAGTACAGGGTTTTCCAATAAGAGGTGTTATTTTGATATTCAATCGTAAAAGATCAATGGTTTCGTTGCTTGTGTGGCACGTAGCGCCGTCTTGTTGAAAGTAAACGTGGTAAAGATCAATATCTACCATCCAATTCCGGCCATAAAAAATCATTAATCAACTCTCGATAGCGCATCTATCCATTCCCCGTGACTGTTGCTCCAGACTCATTTTCGAAAAAGTAAGGTCCAATGACTCCGCCGGACCATAAACCGCACCAAACAGTCACACGTTGAGGATAGAGAGGGATTTCAACAATAACTCTTGGGTTTTTCGAGCCCCAGATGCGACAATTTTGCTTGTTGACGAAGCCACCGAGGTGGAAATGGGCCTCATCACTCAAGATGATTTGCATTTGATTCACTCAAGTGAATTTTAATAATTTCAATGCGTTGTTGAAGCGTGTATCGTTCCATTTTTATTAATGGCGTAGTTTCTACTTGTCAAATGTCAAAGAATGACAGCTTCAAAAGTAACATCTACCGAAATAGCGGGCTATTCAAAATAACACTCCTTATTGGAAAACCCTGTATGTCCAATGAGGCTAACTTGACTTTGGCTTTGATGGAGTTCCCGTGCCTGGTCACTGAAACATGTATGAGGGATGGGTGGATCTTGGGGTCCGTGACGGGTGTATGAATCCATCCCTCGCTCTGCGATGCAAGGTGATGTTTCTAGAGAGTCCTTCCGGCTGGAGAGGTCAAAAGGTCTCCCTCAGACAAACCTCATACCATAAGCCTGGACACCCCTGCTTTGTTAACAAATGTAGCTTGGATATCTATTGCTGAGGTGTTGGCTATCTAATAAATGGTTCCCGGGGTGGCAATACCCATATCCGCCTCGTGTCCAAAGCATCTTGGATCCATCGTAGGCAGACAGTTAAAATTCTGTTTTTAAGGTTAAACGCGACGCTCGTTATAATCTACGTGTCCACAGATTGCGCTAATTAATGTATTTTTTTTTATTGAAATACGCTTTTTGCAAGGTATTGCTTTACAATTATAAGACAAATTATAGCTCAGTGGTTTCAGAGCACCTGACCGGACATCACAAGGCACTTGTTCAATTCCCGTTGGCGGAATTTATTTTTACTCGGGAGATATTTTCAATTTGTATTGATATTTCAGGCGACTAATTATTGCTTTTAATTATTTGTTATCCTTTGTGCTTTGCATAAAACCTTGTCTTATAAACATTAGTTTATTATTTGTTTGCGCCTTTCGTTCTTTCAAGAAAGGCATACAAAAACAATATTGGATTGAATCATCAATTGAGTTTTTAAACGAACAAAACTATTTATTGCCATCTATGAACGTGTAGGTTATAACGAACGTTGCGTTTAACCCATTTAATTCCCAGTTCTTTAAGATTGGATAAATTGGCACGGCCTGACTGCCCATGGTCTTCGCTTTGAGGAAGTTGTTTTTTTTTTTTTACCTTGCCCGTCGTTCCACTGGCTCGTTAACGGTACGATTTCGACAAAAACCGGAGACCCTGCGCAGAAACGTCGCACAATAGCTGTGGCTCTGCAAATCGGAGTAAACATTACTTTTCTGCGTAGTGTCTCCGGTTTTTGTCGATATCGTACTGTTACCTATCAAGCGGCATGACGGGCTTAGTTGGGCATTTCCTAAACACTGTTAATTTCTTTGAAGTTTAGCAAAATACTCCTAACAATTCAAATTAACATTTGTGACAATGGACACCTTCGAAATTTCTCGGTACCCGGCTTTGGACGGTATTCCCAGAAGTGACCAGTGTATTCTTCATAAACAAAATTGGGTGACACGGTATCATTGCTTTACAAATAAATTGGCAGGTTTTTTTCTGGTTTAGTGACTGTATCTGAATAGCCGGCCACTACCAAACCGTTCTCTCCTTTGCGGTGTTTTATATGCGAGTACTGCAGAAGAGTCTTAACTGCTCCCAAACAAAGACTATGGCATCGCCAACTGGGTATGTTGTTAGACTAAAAGTAGTGAAGAGGGGAAGAGGAATGTTGGGAACTACCTGGCTGTTTAGTTCTGGTCGCAAAACATGACTGCAGCCATTTAAAGCAATGTTTAGATGTTTCTTAATGGCATTATCGTGTTTAATTATGAGTTATTATGTCGTGTTACTTTTACCCCTTCTTTAAACAGCGTTTCAGACAGCTTTACACTGTACATCATCATGGCAGATGTGTAGATTGTGGTCAGGTGTGACTCTGAACACTTTAGAGTATGCAAACTCAATTGCCAGGCACTTGATCGAAACCGGCCATTACTTTGGAATCGTTTCTGAAGTTTCGGGGAGACCCAAAACGCATCAAGGAAGTTTAATTACGGAGGCAGTTTTAATCCACAAAAAACCCATTAATAATATTAATTGAGACGGGGCTAAACTCAATCGTTTGACGGCTACACCAAAACTAAACACCGAAAATAACAATTAACTTATTATTATGCTGAAATACCGTCCTGTGACACGTTGGGTTACGCTACTTTAGGTTTATAGGCCTTTTGTTCGATCACTTTTAATGACTTTATATTACTTTTTAAAGGGTGTGTTGTATTGAACTTTCCCGATACCACAATCTACACATCTGCCCCGATGATTGACACTGTAACCCTGTCCGAAACGTTGGCTAAAGAAGGAGGAAGCGCAAAACGGCATAATAACGTAAAAATTAATCGCGATAATCATTTCATTCTGAACGGTGATCTTTCACTGGGGCTATTATTGTAATATAATCTATACGACCCATCACACAGTTAATATTGTTAGATCGTTATTTTATTCGTATAAAAATATTATTTAAATGTTTGCTTTTCTTTGAATGTTGGCTTTAACGTGGCTACTGATTAAAATTCATCACCTGTTCCGCACCTGTGCAGAGACTATATCGAAATTGGTTCTTTTGATAAATAATTTATCCGCATTCAAAGTGTGCCGATTCTGTCGCATTTTTACATTAGTTCAACACAGGAGGTCCTAAAGAAAATATTTTCTCTTGGGGCCTATGTCATCCTCCGGGATGCTTTGTACAGGGTTAAAAGGTATGAGGGGTGTGCAGAAATCTGCCGTTCAGTGTGTCCAAGAATAACGTAGTGTAATAATGGACGAGTCCGGCTGGAATATTTCACTATAAAAAATTTGATACAAATATTATATGTTGTAGAAAAGATTATCTCCTCATTTGTGCACTTCTACCCAATTGACGCAGGAAGAAGGACAACAAGTTCCCTGGCATTGTATAATATTTTTAATAAAATTCTAGGCCTTAATAGAATT
This sequence comes from Hesperophylax magnus, assembly GCA_026573805.1. Classification (NCBI taxonomy): domain Eukaryota; kingdom Metazoa; phylum Arthropoda; class Insecta; order Trichoptera; family Limnephilidae; genus Hesperophylax; species Hesperophylax magnus. The sequence continues at coordinate 8,075,987 of JAIUSX010000005.1, read as the reverse complement.
TACTTTATATTAATTACTATTCATTATCATAAACACATCATACCTCGATTTATGTCAGGTCTTATACAAACCTAGTATTCATTCAACTATTACTACACTAGTAGATATTTCTTTTAATTATGTATTGTTTAACTGCACTTCTATTAACAACAGTATCACTTGCAATAATATTTTTGTGTACACATTACTTGTTCTGTAATCACCCTATTGTAAAAGCCATTTTATGGCGTTTAAATAAACAAATAAGTTTTTTTACAATACGATATAAATATTTCTCGTCTCCCAAATTGAAATTCTGTAATTGTGTTATCTAGTTAATTTCTGGGTTATTATGTCGTGTTGCGATTCCTTCTTTGGTCAGCTTTCTTGTCCATCATCAGGGCAGATGTGTAGATTATGTTGAAACGTGTGTTTATATATATATATATAGAAGTGATGATATGTTTATATATATTTATATTGTTTTTTAAAAGGCAAGCATTGCCGACGTTAAAAAAACCTGACAATTTAAAAAAAATCTTACTAACGGCATTATGAGCGGAAGATGTTGCTTGTGTAATGAAGGGAGGAATAATTTAAGCCACTACTTCTGGGTGGGTGGTACCAGACGCATTTGTGAACGCAGCTACTATCGCACCGTGATAATATTATTTAGGACGCACAACCCGATGCTTTAAATTATTTTAAAACATAATTAATGCGAATATTACGATACGACATCGCATCTCGGTCTGTGACAGATTCGGCTGTAACTCACGTCTGCAAACAGGTGATGCTGGATGCCTCCAATCTGGAGTCTTCATCTTTACGGCCGAGGGGGCGTCTGATGATGTTAAATTGATAGAGTACTTTGAGAATATAATATATTTATACATGTTGTCCGGAAACTAATGGTACAAACTTGTTAACGCGAAAAATAAATAATTACACCAATCATTTAAAACTCACACACAAAAACTATGGATAACACAAGCAATATTCAAATGTGACAAATTATACATACTCCGTATGACATAGAACGGTTAAACTAACTAACCATCACGCCGTTTCCACGCAGGGGTAGGCAGAGAGGACAGACCGCCAAACAACTCGGGTTACACCACACATTTTCTTGCCTCATTCACATATACTTTTCTATTATTCTGACTCTTTTCTTTGATCTCCACATTTCTCACACGATCATGCATGGTTTTACTACACACACGCCTCAGGGATCTCATTTCAATAGCATTCAGTCTACTTACATCCTTTCTCTGCCAGTTCCCAATAGAACAACTGAATTACTTTAAATGATATAGAAACATATCCACGGAAATCATTAGAGTAACTAAGGAATCATCCACCGCCAGGACCTGGATAAACATCCCCCTTGTGAACCCGGGTACCCCTGATAAGTCACAAGACGTAGCGAACCTATTATAAAAAGGTCAAACTCAATACTGTAACAAAATATTTGATTTTAAAAACGAGCCGATTTTGTCTACCCGATTTGGGATTTGCAGTTAGGGCTTCTTCGTAGTAAGCGTTCAAAAAGAAGAAGATGTTTTGAAAGCGATATATGTAAATGCGTATCTTAGAGGGAGCGCGCTAATATTAAAAACAATTATAATTAAGCGAAAATTATGAAAATATTTAATAAAACACGACTCGTTTACAATACAGCAAAAATCTCTAGACAAATTCCTATGTTGCCTTTAAAGATACACTGTAAATTATTTCATACCTATAACATATTAAATAACAGAACAAAATGTGTTTTAATTAATTTTCGATATGCCATTTTGAGATTTTTTTCTACTGTGAGAATTTCATATACCTAATTACCGTTTCGTTTTTATAAATGTATTGACATTATCTTAAAAAATAACATATATTTTTAAGGGAAGTGTCTTGGTTATAACGATCACGGCAATAGAGAGTTCACGACTATAATGAGCAATTGGAAAACTATATTTTAGTTCAGCCTTATCTTCATATAAACATTATTTTATTTTCGAATCAACATAGTGATAGTACAATGCTAGTTTAAACGCCTTACCGCTCTGGTCTTCCGCTATCTTGAGACCTTCTCCCCCTTTTTTAGACATTAACTTTATTATCGACAAATTGCCAGTACCTACTCGCACGCATTATTACATTGCATCTACATTTAAAAATAACTACGTTATACTGTATACCATATACAGATTAATTTATTGGAGACTGTCTCACGCCACCTCCCCGCTCTGCACACTTGGTTTGTTGCCCTTCCACTTATGGTCAGTTCTATTAGTTGCATATGTTTATGTGTACGGCAAAAAATCACATTCAAATGTCTAGATAATTTAAATTACACTTCCATAAACAGAGTCTGCACATTTTCAGCAAGTAGACACTTTAAACGTTTCGAATAATATAATAAGTAAATCATTCAACTTGTTTAGGTACATAATTTACAAGACTTTTCCATCAATCTAACTTACGAATACCGCCACGTAACTCGCACCGTGCGCCATCAATAGCACGACACCCAATGACGTAGGCTGTTAGTGAGTAAGTTAGTAGTCGGTTAGTTTAGTATTAGTATTAGTAGGCCGGCTGTGTTAGTATTTAGTAAGCTGGCTGTGAGCATTTGGTATTTAGTAGTGCGGCCTCAATCATTGCCACCAGAATGCACGAGTCTCGTAAAAATGCTTGTAAACACGGCTCGGTACAGATGGGGTGCGTTTTTTCAAAGAATGCCAAATAACTAGATTTGATCATTAATTTATTTATTTACTATAATATAATCATAACTAGTGATTATCATTTTAAATATTGAAGACAATATTAGTGATTTCTAAACGAAAATCTGAAACAGAAAAATCAGAAAAGGAAACGGTCACATCTGGGACTCGAACCCAGGACCCTTGTCTTTCCGGGACAGTGCTCTACCAACTGAGCTAATGGGACCCTGTTCCCCTCGGTCACTTTTAACTGTATCATACTTCGAATAAGAACTACTAACATTGTCTTCATTTTTCACCGCACATTTTTATTGGCAACTAGCTTTATGTATGATCGCAAGATTCAACCCGAACTAAATGCAATCCAGACAGCGTCTTTTTAGATAAACCTATCTTATTTTTTTATTTTTAATGTGCGACATCTGTTGAAAAATGAAGACAATGTTAGTAGTTCTTATTCGAAGTATGATACAGTTAAAAGTGACCGAGGGGAACAGGGTCCCATTAGCTCAGTTGGTAGAGCACTGTCCCGGAAAGACAAGGGTCCTGGGTTCGAGTCCCAGATGTGACCGTTTCCTTTTCTGATTTTTCTGTTTCAGATTTTCGTTTAGAAATCACTAATATTGTCTTCAATATTTAAATATTACAATTTGAGGTTTTACTCAATAAAGTTATTCCGAAAAATAAATAGATTATCATTTTATTTTGTGAAGAATTCAGTCAAAGGATAAAGTATATAAGATATACCTGTTACACCGGTTCAATGAACTCTAGAACTCGGATTTGCTTTGAATTTAAGTGTCTAAAATTGGATTAAAAGTGTCTAAAATTTTAAGTGTTTAAAATTGGAACTGTTTGCTTGAACAAATTCAGATAAGCGATGAAGTAGAGTTACCTCATTTTAAAATAATATTTTAACAGAAATTTATTTTTAGTAAATGTAACAATATGCCTAACTTGTTTTTTAATATGTAGGTATTTCTTAATATTCTCATGTAAAAGCCCCGAAAAAGGGCGTTAATAAATAAATATTTTTTTTATATCAAAGCCGACCGGTTTCGAAACAAGCGTTTACTTCCTCAAAAGCACCCCCTTTAAACATATTGGCTTAACATTACAAAATAATTGACCGGTCGGTGGCTTAGTTGACATCGCGTTTGGGTCCCACCCAGTCGTTGTGTGTTCAATTCATCGGCTGGATAAGTCCCCTATCACAACACGAGCAACTTTTTCCACTTACTGTGGTGGTAGTAGGAGATTTTCAAATATTGTCAAGTTATTCGTATCCCGGAAAAGTGTGAACATTTATTATTAAGTGTTGATGTGGGGGTGGAGGGGAGAGTAATCTATATGCAAAAAAAATATATAAAGGGTTTTCCAATAAGAGGTGTTATTTTGAATAGCCCGCTATTCAAAACGCCATTAATAAAATTGGAATGATACACGATTCAACAACGCATTGAAATTATTAAAATTCACTTGAGTGAATCGAATGCAAATCATCTTGAGTGATGAGACCCATTCCCACCTCGGTGGCTTCGTCAACAAGCATAATTGTCGCATCTGGGGCTCGGAAAACCCAAGAGTTATTGTTGAAAAGCCTCTTTTTCCTCAACGTGTGACTGTTTGGTGCGGTTTATGGTCCGGCGGAGTCATTGGACCTTACTTTTTCGAAAATGAGGCTGGAGCAACAGTTACGGTGAATGGATTGCGCTATCGAGAGATGATTAATGATTTTTTATGGCCGGAATTGGATGGTATTGATCTGGACAACGTTTACTTTCAACAAGACGGCGCTAAGTGCCACACAAGCAACGAAACCATTGATCTTTTACGATTGAATATTAAAATAATACCTCTTATTGGAAAACCCTGTATATACAAAAGTTCTGGCTACATTCAAATAAAGTTTATTATTTTAATTGTCGTGTTCAAAATTAGAATTGATGTGTCAAGAATTCAGAGACAAGGACTGCGTTTTACAAACCCAGCCGGCCATGTGTTTCTGTTTGTCGGGAACGAACCCTGCTCTAGAGAAGATCAAAGCAAACAATAAACACAGGATCAACTTCTAACCAGACTTGTTCAGGCGATACGCAACAACCATAGTCTGGACCAGTCAGTCTCATCACCATTAGAGAACTTAATTATATTGTAAAATCTCTTTGAGCTAAACGGCGATGGATGTGTGAGTTTGAATTGGATTTGTGGCTTGGAAATAATGCTCTCCATGGACAACCAGGCCCAATAATAATAACCGCCAAACAACGCTGTCTTGGCACACACTCCTTGCCTCATTCACATTCATACATTTTCTCATACATACTTTTCTATTATGCTGACTCTTGACATGGACTCGAATCAAGTATCTGATTCACTTGATCGTGCCATGTCTTCTTCGGGCGTCCCCGACTTCTGCTACCATTCACATTTGCGTCACATATTCTCCTTACACTCCTTTCTGCGTTCATTCGCTCTACATGCCCAAACCATCTAAGCGTCTCTTTCTTAATCTTAATCATTACGCTTTCATCATTCTTGTACTCTTTGCGGATCTCTACATTTGTCACACGATCGTACATGGTGTTACCGCACATACCCCTCAGGGATTTCATTTCTACAGCTTTTAGTATACTTTCGTTCTTTCTCTGCCAGCTGCATGCCTCACTTCAACACATCAGGGTAGGTACCAGCACTCTATTGTGGACTGCAAGCTTCGCTTCTTTGGACAATTTTTCATCCATTAATGGAGTTAACCTGCATTTACTCTTGTTTCAATATCTCTGTCAGCCTTCCCATCTCTCTAGAACATACTTATGTAGTATACACCTATTCTAAAACTACTATAATAATATTCTATTATCTGCGTACATCGACCAACAAAGTCTAGACAGGGCGTTTGGATGTTAAAAATGACACCGAAACCAAAATTATTGGTTCCACGAATTAGGTTACTAAAATATTTATCAAAAACAAAGTGCATTTTTTCGAACTCAAAAAATATAAAAAAGAAAAATATTTTATACAGTGTTTTTTTTTAAATCTTTTTTTGGCTCTCAAAAAACAATTTTTTTTTACAAAATATTATTCTTTCGAAGCTAGGCGACGAAATCAAATTGGAAGTTTGGTTATAAAATTATTCATTGGTGGGCCGAATTTTTCGACCGAATTTGTAAGACACGCCATATCTGGAATTGATATCGATGCCTGCGTACTAATATTTGGACTTCACAACATTTACGACATAACAACACGAAAAGCTGTAAGACTTTTGGCTTTCTTAACATTTATGTGGAGTAAATTTAAGGAAGTAAAAACATGTTGTGTTCTGTTATTTAATATGTTAATGGCATGCAAAAATTCACAGTGTATTTTTAAATGCAACAAAAGCATTTGTCGAGAGGTTTTTGCACTATCACAAACGAGTCGTGTTTTTTTAAAATCATTTTTAAATAGCGATTTATCAATTCTGAGATTAAAAATATACAAGTATATTCAGAATCGGTGTTTTTTGATCTACGTGAATATATTTTTATAAGTCAAATTCCTTATTCGTGACTCGGCTCGCGTTTAATACCAATGGTCTCTCTAATTCTACGTATACATACGCGAGCCGAACTGCCGAACTGAACCTAAACTTATGGGAAAAGAACGAAGCAACCGCAAATGGCGCGAAACGCCGCTTCCAGTTGCTTCGTTCCTTTCCCGTAATTCGTGGCTCGGTTCGCGTTTAAGTTCGCAAATGTATACGTACCATTAGGTAGCGGGTATACTGCCGCACATCTTTCAAAAAATTGTCCGCACACATGTTTACGTCTTCGGCAGGTATATACATTGCGATGTAAATGATTACCTAATACATAACGAATTTGATATGATTTGCAGCCATCATCAGTAAGATTAATTGCTAAATTCAACAAATATGTAGGTATTTACATAATATCCAGATGAAATCTATTTCTCCAGTCAGTTAGGTAAATAGACTGAATGGTATTTTGCAGCTAGCTTTTCCCTGGTATTTGCAAACTTGAGTTGAAATAATATTATTAGTTTACCAGTTTTAGTGCGTAGATAATTAATAGTGTAACAGGAAGTTGGCTTAGAGGAATGCATTTTCCCAAAATACTCCACTTTACCGAGTGCTGCATATCTCGTTGCACATGCACTTTTGACAATATTATGGTAACAGCACAGATCCGTATCTCAGAATAACATGATTTCTTGACAAATCAGTTCCAATTTTGAAAATGATACTTAAATTGGAGTTAATCAAGACACAGGCATTCGTAATTAGTGTTGTTGATGATTTTTCTTATTATTTTTTGTTGTTTGACCGTCTCAAAATGTTTTGCTTCTGAATTAAACCTGACATTGTTGGTGATACATGATTGTAAATATTATATGTATTTAAACATTATATATTATTGACCGATGCGCTAGTGGATGCAATCTTTTTGCCTTAAGTTATAAGTTATATTTTAGATTGTCCGTTACAGTTAGGGTCATTTGTTTAAAAAAAATTAACAGTTGTAAAGAATTTTCAAAATCTATAAAATGTTCTACTCTGTTATATCATTATTGGCCAGTTGATACCTTGAAAATTATGCTACTCTTAACATTTCATCATATTTCATAGATAATATTCAAGTTCTGTGAAAATCCTATTCAAGTTTTGTCGAACAACCGGCCTGTGATGAAATAATAACCAAACGTGAGTTTTAACAATGTGTGGAACAACCCTTCCTAACTTTGAAATTTGTTGATTTGTTCAAATTTTGTACAAATCTTTCAACTATTTAGATGTACACCAGATCTGAACAGATACATCGTAACCTTTTTCTTCCCCATCTCCTATATACTTCAATGAATGTCCTCTGGCTCCAGACTGAGAGGATTTCACACTTTAGTGCGGTAACAACGTAAAATAAAATGAATGTCGAAGGTCATATATTATATAGGCATAATGTCTGTATGGTATTTCGTCTGTCTGTAAATTTGTTTGTGTTTTTCGTTTCCGGTTAAATTTTTACTATATATTTCTTTGAACAAATTGTATAATTCGTTGTTATTAAATTGTATAATACTGTCAACAATTGTATAATTGTTGACAGTACTACTTGTAATTAGCTAATGTGTGCTCAAGTGACGGTACCGTTAGATGCAATATTAATAGCAGATATTAGCACAAGGTACAGGGTTCACGAGTATACCGGGTAAGTCAGCTGGCGGCTGGTATGGCCAGTAGTATGTATGGCGCGACCCCCGCGAATGAGTTTTTAATAGCCCGAGTGAGCGTTGCCAAGCGGTGTTGTCAATCCAGCGGCAAATCCCTCACGTGGGCTCGGAGTGAAAAGGGAACAAGTAACAAACATGTTAATAATTATTATTCAGTGTATTTTCCAACCCTTAAGGCTCTGTCACACGGGGCGATTTTATCGCTGCTACGTTGCCGCGGCGAGTAATCTCGGCGCATGAAGGTTAATTACGATCGCTTATCACGAATTATTACACTGGCCCACTGGTCTGTACATTTATTTGTACGTTCCGTTTCCCGTTGTGGCCATTTTAATGGTTTAGTAAAGATATTTTTTCGAATATTAAATTTGCTTGTCTATTTGGACTTTCTTATTCGCATTTATTCAATATTATGGTACTTACCTGCCTTTAGAAATTTTTAAAAAAGAATTTTCATTGATAAAGTGACGTTTCTTTGGACAAATTGTTTAATTCCTTATTTGAAATAATAAAAAAAAGTTTCAAACAATATTTAAGATTTACAATTAAGTTTGTAAGAAGGTATTTAACCATCTGTACTCCAAATTATTTTTTTTATATGGTGTACCAGCTATATTTCATAGAGTGTAATGTAAAAATATGAGGAAAAATTACGATACTTTTAGAAAATTAGAAAGAAATGTATTTTTGTAATGCAGTACATAAAATGATTTAGTTATAAGAAATATTGAATATTCTAAAATATAATTTAAGATTTTCACAGCCAAAAGTATTTTTGTTATTTGTTTTTGGGGTGTTATGCCGTGTTGCGCTAACTCCTTCTTTAGCCAACGTTTTGGACACTGCAATGCTGTCCGAAACGTTGGCTAAAGAAGGAGTTAGCGCAACGCGGCATAACACCCCAAAAACAAATAACGAAAATGCATATTCTAATCTTTATAATTTTTTAACGTGTAATATTTTAGAAAGCAGTCTCCCAAATGCATACGTGGCTTGGTAGGACACTTGTCACAGTACTCACTGGTTTTCCCGCCTGCCACCTTTTACTGCCCTTTTTGAGCAGACCTTTTGTGTCAGTGCCGCTTGGGACCTTTTCTTAAAATATTCAGTTTTCCATTGAGCCTACTCTCTGATGAAGTGAGAATATTTATTGCCCAGTAAAAAATATTTAAAAAAAATGAATTCGAAGTTTTTGTTACGTATGAAAAACAGAGCAAAAAGCACAACCAATCGTAAGTGGGTACTGTATACAACTGAATAGAATCGTAAACAATAAAATGTATACCCATTATTATGTCGCCGCTGCGGCGCCATCGAAGTTAGAATGTTTCCTATGTCGCCGTGGCGGCGACAACGTAGTACAAAGAGTTAAGTACCGATTTACAAATCTTACGATTTCGGAGGAAATTTAGGTTTTGATTTATTAAATAAAAGAAAATTAACTTTTTTTAAACTTTTACTGTTCACAGAACTATTCGTTTAGAAGGTGGAAAGTCAATTGAAATTGCTTTAGCCGTGTTTGTGGCACAATCAGATCTTAATTGTTACAATATCGTTGAACTAGAAATACAAACAGACGCTGAATACGATATAAATACGTAACGAGGTGAAATTAACTAATGAGTCCAATCTGAACGCCAGAATACATATCGTAAATATCTATGGAATTTGTGTGTGCTGGTCTAGGCCAAAACATTAATCATAATTGACAAATATTATTGTTTTTTTACTTACCCCGCTATAGTCCAGAGCCGGCCCACGCAGTGGCGCGCGTCAGAGCTAAACTGTACCATGAATATAATTAGTTCGCTGGCAATAAATAATATAAAAAAAATACCACGTGGGTTTGGTCTGTTTAGTATGCGTATTTTTTGTCACACAAACACACTTGGCCATTAGGTGTTTTTTTTTATATACGTTGCTAGGAGAAATGCGGTTGACAAGTCGAGTTCTTAGGGGGAACGGTGCGCGGCCTTTTTCGTACAAAAGTTAATTTGGATTTGAGGCCAAAATACTTGACAAAACTGAAAAATTGTTATTTTTTTAATCAAAGGTTGTAGCAAAATTCTTCTTTATTTGTAATTTCATCTGCTTTCATAAACTGTAGTTTATTTTAAAATGCGTTCAAAAACAGTATTTTATTTTGAAATGCGTTCAAAATCAGGACTTTATTTTGAAATGCGTTCAAAAACAGTATTCTATTTAAAAATGCGCTCAAAAACAGTACTTTATTTAAAAATGCGTTCAAAACAGTACTTTATTTTGAAATGCTTTCTAAATCAGTATTTTATTTATAAATGCGTTCAAAAACAGCACTTTATTTTGAAATGCGTTCAAAAACGGTACTTTATTTTGAAATGCGTTCAAAAACGGTACTTTATTTTGAAATGCGTTCATAAACAGTATCTTATTTTGAAATGCGTTCAAAAACAGTATTTTATTTTGAAATGCGTTCAAAAACAGCATTTTATTTTGAAATGCGTTATAAAACAGTATTTTATTTTGAAATGCGTTCATAAACAGTATTTTATTTTGAAATGCGTTCAAAAACAGTACTTTATTTTGAAATGCGTTCATAAACAGTATCTTATTTTGAAATGCGTTCAAAAACAGTACTTTATTTTGAAATGTGCAGCGAAAAAACAGCGAATCCATTTGAAATTGAATGTCAAGCGGGAATATTTGATGACGATATTTTACCGAGGCCTCAGTTGGTCTGCCAAAAACATACCAATAATTATTATTGATGTTTTTTTTTTTTGTATATTTAACGTTGTTTGACTTTATACCCTCGATATTAATCCTTCAAAGACTTGAAGGTGTTTGACCGACCTTAGATATGACAAGCCGGGCCGCGTGTTTAGTGACTAGATCTGATTGGTCATTTCAAACCTTCCTCTTTTTCATCTCCTTGCAAATTCCTTTGACATACGCCAAATAAGATATGCTATATAGTCCCATTGATTCCGAACAGTTGGGACTTACCCTAATAATAATAATTGGATGATTTGTATAGCTCCGTTTTTTTTAAAAATCACCTCAAGGTCGATGTATAAATCTTCTATCTACATAAATAAAAAAATTGAATGCTCGTTTGTCAAAAATCTTAAATCTCCGAAAGTTCTTCACCGATTTCTTTGAAATTTTGACACAACGTTGCATTCGAATACGCGTGTGTTTATATATACCTATATTATATAGATGTCACCTGTGACAGGTAAAAACATGTTTTTTTTCGTAAACAACAACATCTGTTAGACGTAAACGCAACACGCGCTATTGTTTCTCTGTCTGCACAGACATACGGAGCCATAGCAACGCGTGGCGGGATACAGCTAGAGTAAAATATATTTTTACAATGAAAGTAAACTAGACAAACCGCAGTGAGCAAGAGCCCAATCTTGCTCTTCTTTATCTCCTTTAAGGCGATGCACTACGTCGTGTAATATTTTAAATTGAGCCGCTATCAATAACAACCCTTACGTAGATGGCGATAAGGTTTAAATTCCCGCTTAACACCATCCGCCTGTTTTGATTTATGCAAGAAAAAAACATGGCCAAAAACTGCCTTTTATTTTATTTTGTGGATGTTCAGGCACAAATATTTAAATGTTTTTCGATCATTTTATAAATAACTTAATTCGGCACATTATACAATAAAACCATAACCGAAAATGGGTTAGTAAGTAGGAGATTTTGAACTTTAAAGCAGTTTTCATAGGCCTTATACATTATTTTTTTCCGGGCTTATAAAAAGACTTATCTAAAAAATACTCGATTATTTCAAAGGCCAAGATGTATTCTACTCGCAGTATTTAATCAAAGATCCTGAAACATTTCTAGGCGACCAAATTTTCAAACCAAAAACACATGATTTTGCATTACTACGTATGGCATCGCCTTATTTCCCCACTCTCTTCAGACTCACAACTCGCAAAATACCCCAATAAGGGAGTACCATAGTAGTCCCGCTGGCTCCGAACAGTTTGGAGCTGTTGGGACTCTTTTGCGGTTTTCGTATTATATTTTTTATCTCTTTTGAATCTCCTTCCCACTATTTGAACATGTGGTGAATCCCACTGCTGGTTCTTCATAGATGCGATGATCCCATAAAAAACTGACAGGAAGACGAGATCCCTGACATAATTTGTGACAAAATCACGTACAATAGATTTACAAACGAGGAGTAAGAGATGCAAGACATGTACGTGAAATACAAAAATCAATACATTATGTTGTTTCAAAAAAACCCTGGGAGTCAAACACGTGCAGTCCTACGTGCATCCGGTAATTTGATATTTTCTCATTTGCGTCTAATATTAAAGCGATAAAAAAAACAGTAGTCCGAATGTATGTCTCTAATCTCTGAATAGTATATAATAATGTCCGTCTGTTTCTGCGCCTAGTTCTTCTAAACTACTCAACGGACTTTAATAAAAAAACTCAACATATAAACACGCTACAAGGTTCACAGAAAACTTATTAATCCCAAAAGCAAACAACACTATATTTCAAAAAGGACCACACTACATGGCCATTAAAGTATATAACAACCTTCCACGTAGAATCAAACAAATAACCGACATACTCAAATTTAAATCATCACTAAAAATATTTCTTTTAAACAAATGTCACTACACTTTAAATGAATACCTTACATAAATTAAATACCTCTGTTTTTTTTTTTATTATTTACATACATTTGTTAACATGTAATTGTTGGGTAATGTAATATAATTTGTATTTGTTGGGTTAGCTAGAAGAAATAGGATGTAACCTATAAGCTATACCCTTTGTACTCTGTATTTTTGTGCAATAGGGTTTTCATTATCATTTAGTAACAAATTTATTTTAAACTATCTGAACACCACCACGCATTGCTGTGACTCGGTCTGTTTGTGCAGATAGAGAAACAATAGCGCTGGTGCTTTTATTTCCAACAGATGGCGCTGTTTAAAAACAATAATAATTTTACCTCTCACTAGTTGTTATGAATCCTAGTTGTAAGGCAGCTATTTTTATAATTCGGCGCTATATAAATTAGCCAAATATTAATATTATAATTATTACGCCTTCCCCTCCACAGAAGAAACTAGCTCTACTCGCAATCTCAGCGATGCCACAAGCCTTGAGGGAAGTTTCTCTGTCTACAATAATTAATTTTCCGAACAAAACGTGTTGTTCATCTTCAGACCTATCTTAGATTCCATCTCTTCCGACAAGTAAATTAAACGCCAGGTTTCAGTTCTAATAGAATCAGTGCGAATAATAAAATTATTCGCTAGTAGCTATGGTATATATTATTGGCGTGTATTCTCGAAGCAATGAGATAAATCACTTTATGGTCCCTACAAACTACTTATTCTCATTGATGTATCTACAGGGTTTTCCAATAAGATTTGTTATTTTGATATTCAATCGTAAAAGATCAATGGTTTCGTTGCTTGTGTGGCACGTAGCGCCGTCTTGTTGAAAGTAAACGTTGTCCAGATCGATACCATCCAATTCCGGCCATAAAAATCATTAATCATCTCTCGATAGCGCAATCCATTCACCGTAACTGTTGCTCTAGCCTCATTTTCGAAAAAGTAAGGTCCAATGACTCCGCCGGACCATAAACCGCGACAAACAGTCACACGTTGAGGATAGAGAGGCTTTTCAACAATAACTCTTGGGTTTTTTGAGCCCCATATGCGATAATTTTGCTTGTTGACGAAGCCACCGAGGTGGAAATGGGCCTCATCACTCAAGATGATTTGCATTTGATTCACTCAAGTGAATTTTTAATAATTTCAATGCGTTGTTGAAGCGTGTATCGTTCCATTTGTATTAATGGCGTAGTTTCTACTTGTCAAATGTCAAAAAATGTCAGCTTCAAAAGTAAAATCTACCGAAATAGCGAGCTATTCAAAATAACACCTCTTATTTGAAAACCCTGTATTATGAATACACTTTTGACTGTCGATGATTGGGATGACTGTTGGAACTCTTAGGCGATAAACTATATACATATAAAACCTTACATTACGTACGCATTTCCTCTTCCAAACAGTTAATTTTATCTCCAGATCTCCGTCATCTCTCAATTTGAAACCAATGGACCATTATAGTAGTTAGTATAGCTAGATATATAGTTGGTTGGTTGCTCGCTTGCAGATGAGATGAGATTGTTTATGACCTCCGCAATGCTGTGTTAATTGCGTTGAACGATGCACTTCTGTCCGTGCCAGGGAACTAGGGAATCAGACTCGAATTGGGATGTGCAATCTGCAACGTGCCTCTGCAACAACCGTCGCTGCGTACGAATGCAAAGTGCAAACAACTGACTCTGACAGTGCTCAAACTGACACGCGCAAACTATGTCAAAGTCCATGGCTATCCTACGAGAAGCTGCAACGATTTTAGGCTTCCTAAGACAAATTTATCGGCAACACAAAACAATATTTATTTTAAACGTTTCAAAGTGTTCATTGAGCTCCCTTTAAAAGTTAAGGAAGCCAAAGAATGTCAAGACTGACGAGTCAGAACCAAGATTAGTATTTTTTATTTTGACATTTTTTGTACATATTTTAGCATTGTAGTGCATATTTTGGTATTTTTGTGATTATAATCCTGTGTCTGATAATGAACTCGAAATGGTCTAGTTTTAATTAGGCAACTAATAGTCATGCCCGTGGGGAGAGCAAGCTTGTTGTTGAACAGAACCAATTCGGATATCGACATTTTTAGCATCAATGAAGTTTCCTTTAAAAGGCAAGCTCTATTATCACTGGTGTATACACACTGTTAATATTAATCTAAGAATGAACGCATTGAAATTAACAATTTTGTAATGTTTTTGAAATGAATAAACAAAATTGAATTGAATTGAATTTATAATAGACTTTATTCGCATTCATACATCGTCTCATACGAACCCTTCTGTTGTACGGAATCTGGACCGACCAAGTACGTTTTGATTAACTGAAACACCTTTTGCAGTTTATCGTTTTGAAATCGATGTTTTTATGGTGGGCCACAATGTAATTACTGTTTTATTACGAACGTGTAATAATAATTAATGAGTAATTGTTTATTAACAATAATAGTAATCGTGAACGCGCAGTATGTTGTAGTAATAAAGTATATGAATAATTAATTCATGGATTTGTCTCGCGAACATAACGCGTGGGTGTATAGGTACTGTGTGCTTTAACGCATCCACTGAAGATTTCAACAGATAGAAGTGTATCGTGGGCGTGTCGGTGTGCCCGCAGTAAGGTCAATTTTATCTCACTTCTGGTGAAAATTATCAAAAATTGATCAAAAGACGTCGGGTTATGATAAGTTTGCATTTTCGTATGCGTAATTCATATTTAAGCATGTTTTTGTCAGACATTTTTTGATCTTAACACGTCAAATTTAAAACTTTGATTTCATTCTGTATACCCGGCGTAAAGTAGGGTATTTTTAATGTTTATTTTCATTTCCGAAAAAAAAATTCCCGGTTGAGGGAATGTAGCGAGGCTTAATGTGGCGGGGAGGGGAAGGAGATGCGGTAGAGGAAGGTGGGAAAGTACGTTTTGATATTTTTGATTTGCTGCCAATAAGACATGTTCGTTTTTGTTCGTGAATTTGGCGGCGTTCACGTCACGCCGGCCATAGTCGGTGACAGCCGTCTTACCAGTCATAATGACGTTGTAGCCAGTTGGAACCGTTTCGTTTTAGATCTTTTTTCTTGAGCTTTCAAAGCTTCCTGTACTATGGTACTAAACTCTATAACAAAATCCAACTCTCATTCAAAACTCACAACAATATTTAAATCTGAAATAAAAATCTGTATACAAAACATAGGGAGATCAGAAATAGATAATATACTGACACCAATACCAAATACAGACTGAAATTGAAACCACGCAACTGAACAAAAAAACACCAATTATTTCAGAAAAAACACTATTAAATATTAATTATTATTTTTTTGGTAAACTAATGTTTAAGACAAGATTTTTTATGCATAGCACAAAGGGTAACAATTATTTTATAAGCAATAATTATTAGCCTGAAACACTCATCCACATTGAAAAATCTCCTGATAAAAGATACATGACGCCAACGGGACTCGAACCCGTGTCCTTTCGATTTCCGGTCGAAGTTTACTAAAAAAATAATAATTAATATTTGACAAGTTCTAGTATGTTCACCGAAAAATGTAGACAATTTGTCTCGACGCCATCTAGTGAGAGAGTTAGCACTTACAATGCCTTTCTCATATAAAATTAAGTTGGTTGCTTTCAGGTGAAAAAATGTAACAAGAAGTAATTGTTGAATGAAACACTAGTATATATTGAATTATTTCGCGGATAAGAGATAAGCCGCCATAGCTCAGTGGTCAGAGCTGTCGACTACGGAATTGTATATCTTAAAAAGGTCTACAGAAAAGTTCCTGATGGTATATGTCTATCTCCTAAGGATAACTCCCCAGCAACGTCGGTAAAATCAGTAATTATCAATGAAAATTGAAAACCGTTATTAATAGTTTGTGACAATACCCCAACTAATGTCACATAACTGAAATGACATAAGAACAAGCGTGGTACGATCAAGAGTGAGGTGTGGCTTTGTCTTT
This sequence comes from Hesperophylax magnus, assembly GCA_026573805.1. Classification (NCBI taxonomy): domain Eukaryota; kingdom Metazoa; phylum Arthropoda; class Insecta; order Trichoptera; family Limnephilidae; genus Hesperophylax; species Hesperophylax magnus. The sequence continues at coordinate 8,059,439 of JAIUSX010000005.1, read as the reverse complement.
TATACAAATCAACAATGTTATTCATTGGTCATCAAAACAAGATGAAGGTGGCCGTCCAAAACCGTCACTTGACCCTTTTCGACAAACTTCATGCAGAATTTAGAAAATTTTTGGAGAAATTTTGCTCACTCGACATTCGAAATTGGGACAATTTCTGTCTACATCTCATTTCGTAAATCCCTATTATAGAAATCACTTCTATTAGTTATCTGTTCAGTGTGTGCGCTGATCTTCAGAGCGCGTCTCGCGATGTCAAGGTCAGGGGTTCAATCTCCGGACGCGCCAGCTATTTTTACCACTTTTTTGTTTGCCTTTTTTTTTAAACGTTTATCAGCTGATGGAAGATTTTTGGTTTGATGTTGTAGGTGTGGTATTGTTGTATCAACTGAGATGAAATAAATACATTTGAAGTAAATTTGATGAAACCCAGAATGAAGAATCAATACACTGTTGCTTGAAATTGTTTTATCCGTTGTTGGCCAGGTTTATAATAATAATTTGATGATTTGTATAGCGCCGTTTTTGTGTCATCCTCAAGGTCGCTGTTCTACCCAACCTTCCTATTCCTAACTCCTTACCTTCTCCAGTTTTTTTCGTCCTCTCTCTGTGCATTGCATGTATTGAGGTCAGTGGTAAATAATGTAACGCGAAAGACAGAAATGCATTCTGGTCTATGTCTCTTTACTGATTGCCGATTCTAAGTCCGTTTAGGCTTTTGAACAAATTGTGATTAGTAGAAGAGGAGAACTATCACGTTTTTAAGCTTATCACATTATTACAATTTAATAGAAAGCAGAAACGCACCCAGAATTGGCATTTAATGGGGAATTAGCGTTTGATGGCAATTCTTTGCGATACAACTGGGCCTAAAACGATGTTTCAACTATCGGGGGGCAAACTAGAAAATCGCTTTTTTTTTAAAGATAAAATTGCGGAAAAAACGCCAGCAAATTCGACATCATAGGCCTATAGACTTTGAAGCAAGCCATCGATCTATGAGATACTTTGGTTACGAGAGTAAAAATAACAGAAAAATACGTATGAATGTCAGTGAATCAGCAGCAGTAAATATTGTGTCAGTGTGTGCCAAGACGGAGTTGTGTGGCGGTCCACCCTCTCTGCATACCCTTTCCTGTTGCAGCCCAGTTTTACTTGTTTGATTCTTTCCACCAATCGGCCAATACCGTTATAAGATTGTGTTGATTTTTAGTTTCGATTGTGATGGTGGTGTGGACTGTGCTAACCCGCACGGCCGTGCGTCACGCCGCATGCTCGACGGGACGAATCGATTAGAATAGATCTGTCAGACGCGTGCGTCCACGTGGGGACAGGGTTGAACTGACTCGGCTGTGCTTGTGTCATCTCGCCTTTAATACCCGCACGATCGTTAGGGGTATTCGTTACCCGCACGATTGTGGAAGACATCATATTTTATGTGAAGTCATCAAAGGAACCGATAATTGTGATGGCGTGTCTCTCTGCATTAGCGAAGTAAGGTCAATTTAATCTTACTTCTGGTGAAATCAAATATTTTCAAATTACATTTTTTTAAAGTTTATCAATTTCATATACCTCTCTATGGCCTAGGCGTCGGAACGTCTCATGTAAATTGACGATATCAGTTTCAATTGACAATCGGTGTTGATAACACTTCCACCAATCGCACTGTATAGTCGATTATTATTATTTATTGGATAATTTGTATAGCGCCGCTTTTGTGAGATATCACCTCAGGGGTGCTTTACAGTTGATGCAGGTATTACAGAAAATATAAATATTACAAAAATAGAGTGAAGTTAAGTTAAGTAAAATGAAGTATAGGAACAGGTGACACGAAAATAGAAGATGGAGACTCTGCAGCAAGAATCCTAGGTGGTGAAGAAACTGGACCAGCTGCTGCAGCGAAAGAGTCCACCGCGTCCACCAACAGTGCCAGCACGAGGTACGTCATCCGTCCAGGTATGTGTCTGCTGCTAATAAAGCGCTGACACACTATTATCTCACAGATACCAGACCTTGGCAGCACCGCTGTGACGTTCTACGAAGATAGAAGATGGAGAATCTGCAGCAAGAATCCTAGGTGGTGAAGGAACTGGACCAGCTGCTGCAGCAAGAGAGTCCAGGTATGTATCTGCTGCTAATAAAGCGTTGACACCTCACATAGATGAGAGACCCTGGCAGCACCGCTGTGACGTTCGGCAAGTCCATCATTTATCTCAATGTAATCCTGTTCCTGGTAATTGCATTCTGCCCGCAATAAAAAGCGATAGTTGGGATAATAAATTACCCTGGGCTTAGTAAAAAAATTGCCAGGGTTCAAACTTGCCCAGTTTCCAAGAATTTCGTTGAAAACATCTGGGGTGCATTTACCGATCGCCGTTCGTTTCGAATGTCCAATATTTTTGAGCAAATTTCCGAATATTCACTTTTAAAACACTGCACTCAAATCACATATTATAAAGTTCTAATAATTATTAAGTTTATTTTTATTTAAGTTCAAATGTTGATTGATTGATTTTAAAAATAATTTCAAAGGGATGTTGCTTCATTTCCCTTGAAAATACTAACAAAAACACAAAGCGGTTGGAGGACGCGTTAGGACGCGTCCTGCTGCCACGAAGGGCGCTATACTACCGATGTCCGGAAACTCGTGGTAGTACTACAAGCGGGAAACTGGTGAATCTAGTATGGATATATAATAGTTTTGTGGATCAGGTTACCAGTTTTCCGCTTGTCCAACGACTTTCCGAACACCGTGTATAATACTAATCCACATTTTGAGGGCATCCTCTGAAGAAGAATTATTGTTTAGTCGTTCAACTCCATCATATAAATGAGAACCGGTCATAAATCATCCACTCGCAGAAGTTACGTCCAGATACGTCTTATTCAATATATTTTTAATGGTTTTACCGCTTCTGCTACCGCATGTCCGCGTGTTCCCGCGTGTTAGCCGTACGTCTATCAACGCCCAGCCAAAATGATGAATTATCTTCACCTAATAATATTATACATATATAAACTTCACTTGGATATATTATTATGCGTTGGAACTTTTACGCTGTGGTATTTCAAAGATATTCAAATGTGACATTGTCATCAAATATAACAATGTCATCAAATGTAAATAAAAATATGCGTTAAGAAGGTTTGAAAGTCGCTAATATTGTCTGCAATGATTAAGTGTACAATTATCATCAAATGTAACATTGTCATTAAATAACCAATAAGCGCCATTATGTTTTTGACATCTGAAAGGTCCCGATTAAACGCCTATTCTAAGGGCCAGTTGTTTCGCAGAATTTGAACAGTTCATCGAATTTCAACGTTCATTTTCGGGTTCTGTGTAAATCCTGTTCAAGTTCTGATATTGTATCATTATAGGCTTGTTGCTTGACAGAACTGAAATAAAAACAGAACTTGAAAAAATCTTTCACAGAACTTGAAAATGAACGTTGAAATTGATGAAATTCTCCGAAACAGCTCGTCCTAAGTGTATCATACTTTGAACTTTCTTTAGATAAATAAATGAATTTAATTCTGATTTCTTAGAAATTTTGGTTTGATGCCAGTGTGGATTGGTTCGTTTCGTCGAAATACATATTCAAATATGCGACTCAAAACCTCTTTTCTCCATATCTAGTGTTGTATAATGGGCGTTTTACACGATGCGTTTTTTTTCATCTGGTTTCCATATGAATCGTCTTTTCATGTGGCTTCGGGATGAAATAAAGGACGTGCTCTATTTTGGTACTGATTTCCTGAGTTTGTTTTACTTAACTGTATTACGTGGAAATGTTTCATTTTTATTTCGGTTTATATTTAAAACATTGATAAAAAGACTAACTAGTGAACGTTTTTCGCGTGCATTTTTGATGGTTTGTTGACGGCAAAGGAAAATGACAGATTATTATTATCACGAATCTTCTTATCTTCGCTTTTACGTACTTAATCTCCCTCAAATTTTAAATTTTACCCAATTTTTTATTTTTCTTATATTCGCCATTAGTGTATTACCTACTCAATTTTCTTGTCATATTATTCAACAAGATAGTGTTACTATTATGTAATTGTGTTATTATAGGGTTTTCCAATAAGAGGTGTTATTTTGAATAGCCCGCTATTTCGGTAGATGTTACTTTTGAAGCTGTCATTTTTTGACATTTGACAAGTAGAAACTACGCCATTTATAAAAATGGAACGATACACGTTTCAACAACGCATTGAAATTATTAAAATTCACTTGAGTGAATCAAATGCAAATCATCTTGAGTGATGAGGCCCATTTCCACCTCGGTGGCTTCGTCAACAAGCAAAATTGTCGCATCTGGGGCTCGGAAAACTCAAGAGTTATTGTTGAAAAGCCTCTCTATCCTCAACGTGTGACTGTTTGGTGTGGTTTATGTTCCGGCGGAGTCATTGGACCTTACTTTTTCGAAAATGAGGCTGGAGCAACAGTTACGGTGAATGGATTGCGCTATCGAGAGATGATTAATGATTTTTTATGGCCGGAATTGTGGATGGTATTGATCTGGACAACGTTTACTTTCAACAAGACAGCGCTACGTGCCACCCAAGCAACGAAACCATTGATCTTTTACGATTGAATATCAAAATAACACCTCTTATTGGAAAACCCTGTATTATGTAATTGTGTTACTATTATGTAATTGTAATTGTGTACATGTATTATAATTTGAAAGCTGTTAATTTGACTGTCCTAGTACAGGAAACCTTCCTAATTGGACAGTCAAAAGCTTCCTTCCATATAATGCATTGTATCTGTTCAAAATAAATAAATTTCATGTGATCTATGGTTATGTTCAACGTGTTGCCATTTTTTGACGATTTAGTATCGTTCCAAAATATTTTTTTTTCTCTTATGACAACCATCTGTATGCAATCGTAAGTATGAAAATAATGGTCGTGTAAACCAAAGATTTTCACATGGGCCCAGATATAGTTTCCATATGCGAATGCGTATGAAAAAAAACATCGTTTGAAACGCCTATTAGTCTTGCCTCTTTTTTAATAATTTTACAAAGAATCATTATTGATTTTCTGCTGTATAATATATAAAATATTTTTGTGAAGGAAAAATTTAAAAAAAAAAACATTTATCCCTTTTACTTCTACTATCATGTAGTATCACCTCCCGAAGTTAACCCACTTTACCCCCAGACACCTTGTATATGTCGATTTGTAATAGTAAAATCTGAAAGAGTGTTATCTGCTTTCAAAAACAGTATTTAATTTTGAAATAAATCTATAAAGTTAAGTAGGAATATTTGATGACGTGATATTATTTAGCAGTCTCGAGTCCCTAGGGGTTAAATTACTAAGATTTGGCACTGATTTCGGCACACTCGCCTCCTTTGTACAATGGTGTTTCATTTTTAGCGATTATCATTTCATTGTTTCTCGTTACTCATAGAAAACGCCAAACAATAATCTTGCAATATCATCATCTCTCCCATTATTCTTTCGTCTCTAAATGATGAGACAGAGAAGTCCTTTGTCTGGCAAGCTGCGTGTGGCTGGCGAGGGGTGAGGGGCAAGGGGAGGGTTATCGCTCTCTGATCTCTCCTTCGGTGGAAATAAATGTGCGGTGACTGGTTTCCTTTATTAACTTATTTATTTCTGAGAAGTTGGATTGCGTACAGTGAGTATACTGTCGTGAGATTCTCGTATCGCAGGAAACTAGAGTGTCATTCAAATAATTCACTAATTTGATTGATTCTCTTGCACGGTTCATCTCGAATGATTTTATTTGATTCATATTTTTTTGTTTAAATTTTAATTCGTTTGTTTATTCTCAGGTAATGGTGTTTGAAAGAGAGAGTACGAAAACAGTGTGCAATATAGTTGTGAAAGAGGAATACTTGGAGCAGGTGGATGAGTTTGTGTATTTAGGAAGTATGTTCTAGAGAGATGGGAAGGCTGACAGAGATATTGAAACAAGGGGAAATGCAGGTAACTCCATTAATGGAGGACTGAACGCAGTTGGCGCTAACTAAACATTGTCCAAAGAAGCGAAGTTAGCAGTCCAGAACGGAGTGCTGGTACCTACCCTGATGTATAGAACTGGCAAAGTAAGGTTGAAAGTAGATTGAATGCTGTTCAATTGAGATCCCTGAGGCGTATGTGTGGTAAAACCATGTTTGATCGTGTGAGGAATGTGGAGATCCACAAAGAGTGCAAGGCTGATGTAAGCGTAATGAGTAAAATTAAGAAAGGGACGCTTAGATGGTTTGGGCATGTAGAGCGAATGAGCGAAGATGGGAGTGTAAGGAGGATATATGGTGCAAATGCGAATGGTAGCAGAAGTCGGGGACGCCCGAGGAAGACATGGCACGACCAAGTGAATCAGATACTTGAGTCGGGCCATGTCAAGAGTCAGAATAATAGAAGAGTTTGTATGAGTGTATGAGACGATGTATAGATGTGAATGAGGTTAAAAGTGTGTGGTGTGACCGAGTTGTTTGGCGGTCCGTCCTCTCTGCCTACCCCTGCGGGGAAACGGCGTGATGTTAGTTAGTTAGTATTACTTATAAAGATTCCCCAATACGTCGCTGCAGCGCTGGTATAGTGCCGTGGTAATTAAAAACTCAGCGTCTTCGTTGAGACTCTCAAGGAGGACATTGTTTTCATACTTATAATGGCAGTATAGCTCGGGTTTTATGAATTAAAGCATGCAAAAGGAATGGAATAAAGCTGAAATATTAAACTTGTTCAGTCTTACTTATAAATATTCCCTAATACGCCGTTGCCAGCGCTGGTATACCTATACGGTGAGGAGGGCCGTAAACTGCTCAGGTTAAAATATTTACACAATAATATTCATGCAAGATTTTTTTATTAGACTGGCACCACTTTGTTCCAATCCTCAAAAACACAGTCATTTTTACATTTCGCGTTTAGTTGCTAACTTCACGTTTCTTCAGATGACATTTGCGATCTCATTGACCCGATCTGCTTTGAATTGCTTCGAAATTTGGCCAATTTGATTATGCCTTCCGTATTTGCTTTGATAAATCGATTTAAAATATTCTTCTGATAGTGCTGCCAATGGGTATTACTGCTTTTTACATTTTCATTGCGCCTCCGATCGATATTAACACAGTAATACGTCCCAAATCCTGGGGGTCGGGCGGTTTAAAAATCTGTAAGCCACTAATACTGCTGTATTACGGCCGGTATACGCAGTACGATTATGTGTAACGTTTTATTAACCTTTTCTTATCCCTCCGTATTATCTATTACGAGCAAGGCAGATTGTGTTCAATTCGTTAACTCCATTTAATTTTTATTTGCATTTATTAAAATTTTAGTATTAGGTCTGTGAACAGTAGACAGTTCAAAAAAATATATATTTTTCTTTTATTTATTAAATAAAGCAAAACTTCTTCTGAAATCATAAGTTATGTAAGCAATTAATTAAATATCTATTACTTAAATATCTACTTGATTATAAACCATATATTTCGCTTACCTAACATTTTTTTCTGATTTTTAAAGTAGAATTATACAATTGGTGCAAGGAAACGTCACTATCTGAATGACAATTATTTTTTAATACATCTATTTGAATGTCACTTCCCAACATCCGATCGAACTGAAACTCTGCACATAGGCTCGTTGTCGACGCATTATGAGGCTACTAATCAGCCCATGATTATATTACCCGTTTTATTTTTCTTCAGGCATGTAGGTACCATAATTTTGAAAGTAAGTCCAGTTCACATTTGAAAAAAACTATATTATCTAAACCATCGTCAAAGCTAGACATCTAGCCAGAGTAAGGCTTGCTTGAATAATAAAGTGGATGCTGCAGATTTTCGAAAACCGAAACGGAAAGCACAAACAAATTTACAAACGGTCGTGTTTAAACAGGACTTGCCACGCTCAGTCAATGAATTCTTCTTTATTTTGAACCCAAGTTGACAGTCGTGAGTGACGTGACAAATGCCTTACCATTGGCCCACCGAGTCGGCGACCATTTACTATTTTTGCAGAGCTTAATTGACTCAACACGCTCGCTGAATATCACATGTCCATTTTTTTAAGTCTAGGCCATTTTATAACAAATTTTGACATTGGATTTTGTCTCCAAGATATTACTATAATGACCTGTGCTGTTTTTTCTTGTTCGCCAAACGAGTGATGGGTTTTGTTCTGTTTTGGTTTGGTGATGAAAAAAAAAGTTTTCAAATTATTTATCTTTATCCCATTCCTCACCGGTCGTGATGTAAATGTTGTTTATTTTATAAACGCTCTTGGGATAATTTTTCCAATTGCCTTTTTGCCATTGCACATATTAATGCTATAATAATAAAATATTAAAGATTTGTATATATAATACATTTCTACAATGATCTATGTTATTACTAACCATATATGGAGATAATATACAGTACCATACTTACCTGGTAGGTCACTTAAGATTATCATTAACTAATTGTTTATTAGCGAAATTTAGATAGAAGTGTAGGATATAATTGGAAAATTGGATAGAAGTGGACTTTCCATAAGGAATGGTATGTTTAATTTAAGGGTATGACAGCTCAAAAGTTTTTAGTTTAGACCTGAATTCTGTTGGACTTGTTATGGATCTTAGTTCCCAAGGAAGTTTATTCCAAGCCTTCGGCCCAGATGCTCCGAAAGCGCGATCACCAAACTTAGTATTTGGCTTGCGCTTCGGTTCCATCAGTCCGCCTACAGCTGCTGATGTTGCTGATCTAAGAGTTGACTGCCTCAGACTAATGTTTTCCGGAATGCATAGTTCAGAGATGTAGGGTGGGGCCATTTCATTGATGGATTTAAACACCCTCCAGCACAATTTGAACTGGATTCTTTCAGGGCACTTGAGCCAGTGAAGGTTACGAAGGTGTTCTAAAATGTGCGAATATTTCGAAACCCTGTTATGTGCCGTGCTGCTGCATTAATCACGGATTGAAGTTTGTCAATTTGATATTTTGGAAGGCTGGAATAAATGCCGTTGCAGTAATCGAGACGTGAGACTACGTACGAGTTGATAAGTAGTTTTGTTGCTTCTGTAGGAAGGTTTTTTTGGACAGACTTGAGTTGTCTGATACAATGTTGTAATTTTTGGAAATATATATTTCTTCATATCTACGGTGATTTTTAAACAAAGTTTTACATTTTGAGCATGGACGTATAAATGTGGTGAAGTTTTTTATACTTGTGCTACTGTAAAGGCGTGCCAGTGTGGAAGGTACTCTCAGTATATCCTTGTTGTAAGACCACCATTTATAAATTAAACTTTTGTTACATGAAATGGCTTTAGCTGGGTTTGGCGACCAGCTGGGTACTCCCCCTTCCTCTTCTACTATATTCTATTCTACTTCCCCTTCATCCAGCCTATCAACATACACTGGATAACAATTCTTCTGCGATATTTACGTTTAAAAAAAAACAAATGCGAATGATTGCATTATTGTTATCTTTAATTGTGTTGGAAAGCCACCTAACTGCCGTTTACAAAATGCAATTTGTAATGTTTATTTATTATTAATTAATAATGGAAGTTGTCACTTCTTTTGCATACAGTAATCCCTACCATAGTAATTAGTTAGCAGGCGTCACCGTGTTTTGTCTCAGGGCTGTCTGCCAAAACAGGAGCGGGGTCTGCTAACGCTTTGGCTGTCGACTGCAGCTCTACAATATAAATACAGTTATAGGTAAAAGTGTAGCAGTCCAAGTCTGTGACTGTCTCAATCTGTCCGCCCACGGTGCGCGGTGACGCACCGCCACATGTGCGCACCGACTGACGCCATCAGTGTCATCACCCGTCGGGCCGACAGTAATAAATAACCAAACAATATAAAACTATACGATATTGACGAAATCCGTCATCTTTGGTCATTTGGCGATATTTGCGAATACGATTCAGACTACCTGTAGATAAAGCCGCTGCTTTTAGCGCTGCCTCCAAGGTGTCTAATATGCACAGCTTTTTATATATTGTCTTTCGTTATGCAAAAATGCATGGCTTATTAATGAATGGATGTGAACTAACTAAACTCTTAGAATTGAAAGAAATCGTATACACGATCTATAAAATTGATGAATTCATCTAAGACGCGAGCAATTGATTCGAGAAACAAATGTTGTTAGTAATGACTAGAGATACCCATTCATAGCTTTAATTTTTAAGAAATGTAGCTTTAATTTTGGGTTTATAGCTAAATAGGAAAACTTCAAGGAATGGGATGAAAAACAGTTAAATTAGCAAAATCACTTGAAACATGTTTATTATATTATTGATTGAATCTCAACATGGCACATGTTTCTACAGTAGGGTGTGTCATGTTCGTTCTACGATCTGTCAATACAAGATTATAGCGACTAAAAAATCTTTTTTATTATCGCTAAAAACACAATTTATCGCTTTAATTTGCGAAATTATCGTTAATGCTATGAATGGGCTTTCTCTAGTTATGACTAATGACCTCGTGAACTAATTTAATAAACTCCCCTTTCAAATTGCATAACACAAACACATTACCACAAACAAATAGATCAAATATCAATAAAAACCCGACACAACACAGATTTACAATAAAAACAACCTCGGAAGAGGAAATTAACAAAATAATAAACACATTGAAAAACCGAATTGCTTCTGGATTAGATGAGATAACAACGGATTGCATTAAGATATTAAAAAATGAAATTTTAAAACCTATAACACACTTAATCAACCTTAGTATAACACACTCCTGCTTTCCTAGTACTCTTAAAAAAGGACTAGTGATCCCCATTTATAAATCCGGAGACAAAATGGAAATAACTAACTATAGACCAATCACTCTGTTAAACTCGCTTTCAAAGATTTTCGAAAGAGTATTAAAAAACCAAATTATAAAATACCTAGAAGAAAACAAATTAATTTCGGATAACCAATATGGATTTAGAGACAAAATAGGCACAAAAGAAGCTTTGGTACGTACAATAGATTATATACATAGCAACTTAGATCAAGGGTACAAATGCATAGCTATATATCTAGATTTAGCTAAAGCCTTTGACTCAATCTGCCACAATTCACTTTAAAAAAAATTAGAAAACATGGGTATCAAAGGCAAGGAACTTCAACTATTAAAAAGTTATATGAGTAACAGAACACAACAAGTCAAAATTGACAACCATACTAGTAAACCACTGCCGATTACATATGGAGTTCCACAAGGAAGCATACTAGGGCCCGTTCTTTTTACTATTTACATAAATGAACTTTGCAGCATGAAAATAGACGATGAAATAGTTAGCTATGCTGATGACACAGTTTTACTCTTCAAATCAAAGGATTGGAATAGTGTATATAACATAGCGAATTTGGGAATCTCGCAACTGAAAACATGGCTAGACTCAAACATACTTACACTTAACATATCAAAGACAAAATTCACAACATACAGTATAAATAGCACGGGACAGCCAAAAAAACAACACAAACACCATAAAAATACACGAATGTTTAAACACCAACATCTGCGATTGCCCTCCTCTAGAAAAAACAGAACAAATAAAGTATCTAGGAATCGTAATTGACCATAACCTTAGATGGATACCTCACATCAAACAAATCACAAATAGACTTCTCAAAACAATACACATTTTCATAAACATAAGAAACATATATAAAATAAAACAATTGAAAACAATATATTTTGCACTTTGCCAATCAATACTAGAATATGGAATTATTGCTTGGGGAGGAGCAACAAACTCGGCAATCAATTACATAGAAACCGCACAGAAAAGGATCTTAAAGGTAATACTAAAAAAACATAGACTGACTGATACAGACCAAATATTCAACAGCTGTGACGTACTAGATATACGCCAATTATACGTTAAAACACTACTAAACTACATTTTTGACAAAAAATATGAATTTCAACATACACAAAATAACACTAACAGACCAGTTAGACAAGCGTACAAAGAAAACATTAAAACTCCGACAGTAAATTCAAGCTTTGGACAAAGACACTACCAATACCACGCAATAAAAGCTTTCAACAGTTTAAAACTTGATATTAAAATTGAGGAAAATAAAAATAAATTCACACACAAAATTACAAAATGGATTAAAGAACAAAAAAGACAATATTACCAAAATTTCATAGCATAAAATAAAAATAAAACCTACACGTAACACACAAAACCAATATAAACACACATCACTCACAAACACACAAGATTATTTTCAATGTACTATTTTTTTTTTTTAATTTTAAATATATTATAATTTTTCTCATTAAATGTATTATGTAGTTTTTTTTATATTATAAAATGAAGGCCTCAGCACGGGCAAGCCACCCAGTGAGGCCTACATTACTGAAAACCTTGAATTGTAAAAAATATTGTACCTAATAAAATAAAATAAAATAAATGTAAAAAAGTACCTAAACACTGCCAATGTATAATTGAGATAAGATTTCAATTCGGCATTGTCAATTTATTAGTATTTTTAACATTTTCGTTGCGTCTGACGTTTGACGGAGATCGATATAAAATCGTCGGTAGTTACGCCTACGCATCCGATATTATAAAGTTATCGATTTTATTGTGCTAGATCCCCTGGCGTCCTTTGAGATTTTGTCGTCAAGTTAAGAGATCTGTCAGATTCATGATTAGTTATAAATTTCTCCGTTTGACATTAAGTTTCAAAATGTACTGAACTTACTCAATCAAATTCTGACTTTCTCTTCAATATTAATGAGATAAGTGACCAGTTATAAATAGCCGGGTGTCTCCCCCGCCCAAGTGGGCAGCTGTGAGCGTGTTTTTTCGCTTTAGCACCCACACGTAATATCAGCGTTTAATATTTAACCGAAACAGGTGATCTGGAAACTAGAACATTCGTATTAACGGTGTTATGTGTGCATACTGTGTTGTACGAACACGCCCGTTGATATCAAACATATAAGATTGACCCCATGGTAGAAAACATTTAAAGCCCAATCAGTACTTTGGTCTCCCCTTACAAAATTCTTAAATATCCCGCTAGAATACATAAATTATTATTTCCTATTAAATCATCTAAACGTTCATAAATTTGAATACAGACACAAAATAAATTTATACTTTCTTTTACCCTTCAGTACTTTTGTTCAGCTTGCAACCTTTTCTGTGTATTTAAAATGCCCTATACAGGGTGTATCGGCACGTACCCGACAAACTTTAACCAGCTATTCCTTGGCACATTTGGAGTAAAAAATGTTATGGGCACTTTGCTGTCTGGTAACATTTTTTTTTTAATAAAAAAATTACTATTCATATTTTCACCACATGTTTTATCCTTTGTCAAAGTTTGAAAACCCGTCTGGCAATATTTTGTTCGAGTTTCGTTGAATAATGTACGTACGTACCTACGTTGGCGCGCTTTTACAATCACAACGAAATGGGATGGCACCATTCGTCTCATTTTTAACTATTATTATTTAGTGTGTATGAAAGAGCGAGGACACTTTTTGACAAACTTGCTAATAACAGCTGTTGAACACGAGAAACAATGCAAATGACAGTGACGGAGTGTGGATTTTTTTTATTTATTTTTTGTTTATGGAAAAAAAATGTTACCGGACAGCAAAGTGCCCATAACATTTTTTACTCCAAATGTGCTAAGGAATAGTTGGTTAAAGTTTGTCGGGTACTTGCCTATACACCCTGTATATATCTTATTTTTTTAATTTTCTGTAAAAACAAATACTGTTTTAGAAACTAGATAAAATTACCTTTCCGGTTCCGCTTTTCCATTTAAAATGAACATTCCGGTAGAAGTTTTCAAAAGCGCTAACCACTTTTTTACTTAAATTTTTACAACAATCATAGAAAAATTGGGATAACTCGATATTTCGAAAACACACACGTTTTGTTTTGGGGATTTGTAAGAAAACTACATCTTCACTTTTATCTCGGTTCATATAATAAAAAATAAGAAATAATTTTCAAAGTTGAACGAAATATGAATTATTAATTTTCGCTAATGTTAGCATTTAATTATTGGATTCCAGTATAAATATTTGAGGCAAACTGAAAATAATAATTATTTCTCTCTCTAAAGTCAAAAAATTACGTATTTCCGCATGATAGAAAAAAATATAGGACTACTTTCATGAAATCTCTACGCCCGGTCATATAGAACCCTAAAACGCTGGATGGGTTAAAATACAGGGTTTTCCAATAAGAGGTGTTATTTTGATATTCAATCGTAAAAGATCAATGGTTTCGTTGCTTGTGTGGCACTTAGCGCCGTCTTGTTGAAAGTAAACTTTGTCCAGATCAATACCATCCAATTCCGGCCATAAAAAATCATTAATCATCTCTCGATAGCGCAATCCATTCACCGTAACTGTTGCTCCAGTCTCATTTTCAAAAAAGTAAGGTCCAATGACTTCGCCGGACCATAAACCGCACCAAACAGTCACACGTTGAGGATAGAGAGGCTTTTCAACAATAACTCTTGGGTTTTCCGAGCCGCAGATGCGACAATTTTGCTTGTAGACGAAGACACCGAGGTGGAAATGGGCCTCATCACTCAAGATGATTTGCATTTGATTCACTCAAGTGAATTTTTAATAATTTCAATGCGTTGTTGAAGCGTGTATCGTTCCATTTTTCAACATCTACCGAAATAGCGGGCTATTCAAAATAACACCTCTTATTGGAAAACCCTGTACTAAATTACACTGTTCCAAATTCCTGCAACTTACAAACTTTCACATACCCACAAGAGCAACACGACACAATACTCTATTCAAGTGCATTGTGCATAAGCGCAACTACATTGCTCCGATACATGGATTTCACACTATGTTTTGTGCAAAATCACCTCAAGGGCGCTGTAAAAATACATAATACATTTCTACAATGATCTGTGTTATTACTAACTATATATCTAGATAATACACAGTACAATACTTACCTGGTAGGTCACTAGAGATTAACACTTAATTAACATTAACTAATTTTTTATTAGCGAAATTTAGATACAGGATTTAGGACATAATTGGAAAATTGGATATAATTGGACTTTTTCTCAGAAATTGTATATTTAATTTAAGGGTATGACAGCTTAAAAAGGTAAGTTTTTCGTTTAGACCTGAATTCTGTTGGACTTTTTATGGATCTTAGTTCCAGAGGGAGTTTATTCCAAGCCTTCGGCCCTGATGCTACCAAAGTTATGTTATGTTGTTAACTAGGTGAATTTTGTGGACAATGTTGAAAACCTTTTCCAACCCTATTCTTGAACATATCTAAATACTGTATTTAAAAAAAAGTTTTTGTGTTTTTATTTCTTGTATGTATTTTTATTATTTCTTTCTCATGTTCTAAAATATACATCATATAATTAAATATACTTCGTAAAAATGTACATTTTCTTTTTTATATGAGAAAACATACAGTTCGATACATAAATTGATTGTTTATCTGGTTGCATCAACCTGTGAAGTTTTTGCTGGTAATATATTTTTTACAAAAATATGGAAGATGTATGTATGGAACATGGAAGAAACAACATTTCATAGTGAAATTGAAAAAAAAATATTGACATAAATATATATTTTCTACTAGGCCCTTCACACGATACGACTTGCAGAACCCAATTTGTTGGGTTCTGCAAGTCGGATTGTGTGTAGGGCCTTTAAGAAATACAAATTAAAAATGTATACTTAGGTATGGTTAAAAAATTAAACTTTATTAAAGTAATACATCATGAAATAATGTTGAAATTGATTTATTTATGTGACACCTCACAAGAACGCCCCTGTCTGTATATTGTAAAGACACACGGTTGGGCTGCGTTGTGAGGCTGGTTAACGTAGGGGCTGCAGGAAGGGATTATGCGAAGGAGGAAAAACAGATGCCGGTATAAAAGTGATGGATGGAAACTAAATAAAAGAAAGAAAAACAACTTCAAATGAGAAAAATATTTATTAATAAAAATGGTATTGCTGATTTATTAATATCATGTGAAAAATGTGACAGCAAGCAATTTCCTAATAAACTATTAGTACTTGCATAATATATCGGAGCACGTGTTCACGCAGATGCGTTTATCCTGATGACGAATTCGAAAATATTAGCATTTTTATTCCATAAAACGTTTGTGTTTTACTGTTCTAGTTTATTAGGAAATCTGTTAATTAATTCGTTAAAGGCCTGCAGTCCCATTTTTAACAGCAATATAAATTAGCAATATTTTATATCAGTTAGTTTTCTCCGTGTAATAATCACACGGATTTTCTCTCTGAAACGACCTCCGGTTTGCTAGTGTAGAGTGTTACTCCTCAACCACGGAGAATGTCAATAGTTAGTTTGATTGTGTTTTTCGTACTGGACAATGAAAATGAATGTTTTCTAGAATTATTGTCATTTTGAATAGAAATTTTTTGATCGGTTATATGTCTTCTATCTTATCCGTGATGATTGCCATCTAGGATGTTTTATGTCGATATTTTCATTCATTGTCCAGACTGGTATGTTAATTTCCAATTGATTGTACCGACACAATTTTATTATATGGAGTGGACACATAAAATGTCATCCCACAATACTCCCACGGCCCAGCAATAATACATTTGTGAAATATTTACAAATCACGTTTTTGCTACTTTTTGTAAGGACGAGAATTTTTGTTATTGACTGTCGTTTTACACACATGTCGTAATTTTATAAATTGTAATTGAAAAATTTCAAATAATTAAATTTAAAAATACGTACGCCGACGGGAAACAATATTTGTTTAAATAAAACAATTAGACGTATATAGCGCATTTGAAATTCATAGAAAACATTGCAAACTGAACAAAAGTGTTGAAAGTTCTGAAGGGTTTTAATGAGAGCTGTTGAATGCATTTTAAAATGCATCGAAACTCACGGCTTCAAAAGTTTTTTTTAGCCATTTAGTTGTCGAAAAATGTAGAAAAATAGTTTTTTTTTTGGTTCTCTGGGTGATACTGGGTAGTACTGCTAAGGATTTTCTTAAAAGAACCCGTCATAAAAAGTATTTACTGTACAATTTTTTTTGGATGAAATATATGTTTCTATTGAGTTTATTGAAATATTTTTTTTGTTTATGACGTGTTATCTAATGATTTTATTTATTTCTTTGTTTCAGGTAAGCCAACGAGATCTACTACAGCGAGTTACTTGACGAGCATTTGCCGAACAGTATACTCAGAGGTGATAATCCAAGTAAACTCTCCATTTGAAATACTCGTTGAGTAGCACATATAAAAGTTTAACCATCGCTGTATAACGCTATCCTTCAATAAGGCGATGCACTACGTCGTGTAATATTTTAAATTGAGCCGCTCAATAATAACCCTTACGTAGATGGCGATAAGGTATAAATTCCCGCTTAACACCATCCGCCTGTTTTGATTTAAGCAAAAAAAAAACATGGCCAAAAAGTGCCTTTTATTTTATTTTGTGGATGTTCAGGCATAAATATTTAATTTTTTTTCGATCATTTTATAAATTACTTAATTTGCCACATTATTCAATAAAATCATAACCGAAAATGGGTTCGTAAGTGGGAGATTTTAAAGTTTAAAGCAGTTTTCATAGGCCTTATACATTATTTTTTTCTGGGCTTATAAAAAGACTTAGATAAGACAAAGACTTGATCTAAAATAATACTCGATTATTTCAAAGGCCAAGATGTATTCTACTCGCAGTATTAAATTAAAGCATCTGAAACATTTCTAGGCGACCAAATTTTCAAACCAAAAATACATGATTTTGCATTACTACGTATGGCATCGCCTTAAATAAATTTCTGTTTTTACGTCCATGTCAATCCTGTGATAAAAGTTACCCGAAGAGTGTTTACTGAACAGTTTACTCAGAGGTGAAAAACTGTGTAAACTCTCGATTAGCGGTACTTGCCAAGTAACTACTCAACAGTGGTGAAATACCCACCGTGCTCGGGTTATTTCTATTTAAAACTCTGGTCACGTTTGATCACCATAAGTCTAAAATCGCTCCTTTAGAAGTAATGTGTATTTATTTACGAATGGCTTTCGAGTTGATCCCATTCGCCACTCTCTTCAATAAATAAATATGTTTACGAACTTTGCTGGTCACTATTTATAAATAATATTTATAGCTCGCGTCCGTCGGATGCGGATTTATTTCTATATCTGGGATTAAATCTCTGGCTCGGCTCAAATCTTCAACTGAATTATATACAGGGTTTTCCAATAAGAGATTATTGCAAAACCCTGTATATAATTCTTAGAATTTTTTTGAATAGCCCGCTATTTCGGTAGATGTTACTTTTGAAGCTGTCATTTTTTGACATTTGACAAATAGAAACTACGCCATTAATAAAAATGGAACGATACACGCTTCAACAACGCATTGAAATTATTAAAATTCACTTAAGTGAATCAAATGCAAATCATCTTGAGTGATGAGGCCCATTTCCACCTCGGTGGCTTCGTCAACAAGCAAAATTGTCACATTGTTTTTTCTGTTTCAAATTTTTCGTTCGAGAGTGATTATTATTGTCTTTAAAGATCAATCATAACAATTTTTAGATTTAACTCAATAAGATATTCCATTATAAAGAATATTTTGTTTGTAGATTGCGCTTCTAAGTTTTCTGTTTCCTTATTAAAATAATAATGTTTTGTTATCCATGTTTTCGTTATAACCGACTACGCTATGTGCAAGTCGTTTTGATTTTCATCATTCCGTTCGCCGATATGAATTTCGCTGACTGACTCGCATCGCAATCTCGTACTTCTGGGCTCTCGCCAGCTTTTAGATGTGCCAACCCAACTGTACGTACCTACTCCTCTCTTCTGGGGATATAGCTGTGTAGGGGAAATCCGTTTAAAGTCGGGTACCTGAGTAGAACAGGGTACGATTTTTTACCAATTCAGGAGGTCCTGAAGGTAATAATTTCTCTCGGGGCTTGTGATATCCTTGTGGTCTTTTTGAGGAAAGGACGGGGTATTCAAGACCGTTGATGGAGGGAGGAAACACAGAAGCCGGCAAATCGTTCCACAGCCGAGGAGTTGAACTGAAACTGCCCGGTCTCTTGTGAATCGTGTGCATTGTGCAAATGTTGGGCGCGCCTTTGGCGTGATTCCCAACTATGCACCGGCGCCGAAGAGATCAATGACGCTAGTTCCTCGGAGCATCTTCCATTGAAATGCTGGTAAAACAAGGACAGCATTCCCACCTGACTCATCTAAAGATTGCAATCCATTTGTTAAGGCCCATAAAGAAATGCCCAATGTGAAAATATTTGATAAAACACGACTCGTTTGAAATAGAGCAAAATTCTCCACAAATGCTTTAGTTGCATTCTGTTGGACGTAAAAGCAACACGCGCTATTTTTTTTCTATCTGCACATACTGAATGAGCCGCAGCAACACGTGGCGGGGTCCAGCTATTATATAAATAAAAATGTAAGTGTTCAAAATCTTAAATCTCCAACACTACTTCACCGATTGCTTTGAAATTTTGTCACAACCGTTGCATTCGAATACGTGTGTGTTTTTATATACCTATATTATATACATGTCATCTGTGACAGTTAAAAACATGCTATTTTTGTCAACCTGTGACAGGTAAAAACATGCGTTTTTTTTTAAAACAGCGCCATTCTTCGGACAAACATTTTTTGTAAACAGCGCCTACTTTTGGACGAATAATCAACACGCGTTTTTGTTTCTCTATAAGACTACATAGACTGAGCCCCAGCAACGCGTGGCGGTGTACAGCTGGTAAATAAATAAATTAATAAAGAAGAAAAGATGATTTTTTTAAATCGCGTTTATGTTAACTCCCAATGATTTGACTAAGAACCGCCACCTATGTGTTTGTGACGCAGGTGAGAAATAAAGACAGGTGAGCGACATACGGCGAAGGCTGCAAGCCAGCTGACACCACCGGGCCATATACCTCACTATTCCAGTAGTTCTATGAACAACTTACTAGGCTTCGCATCCAAAAACTATATTTCTGGGGTGTGGGACATACTTGATTTACTTTAACCAGTGATTCCTGACATTATTTGGAGTAAAAAAATGTGAACGAAATTTTGGTCTCCGGTGACTTTTATCATGTTTATTTTTTTTCTACAAAAACATTGAAAATCAGTAAGAATTGTACAGCTGGGGTTAATGTGAGGGGCTGGATTTCTACCTCGGCTGAGTGACCAGTGGACATGTGGACGAAAAAAATCACCGGAGATCAAAATTTCGTTTACATTTTTTACTCCAAATAATGTCTGGAATCGCTGGTTAAAGTTATATACATGGTGTTACGGGACGTAATAAAACTAATGTCTTTGGTTGTCTCCTGCAGACTCAACAAACTTCGTTGAAAATTTCAGAGTTTGTTCTTATTAGTGACAAGAGTGTTCAGAGAGTGGTTTGAACAGTAAAAGATGTCGGGGAACTCCGTAGAAGACTTAACTTATTAATAATAATAATATTTTGATGATTTTTATAGCGCCATTTTTGTGCAAAATCACCTCAAGCGTGCTGTACAAATATATAATGCATTTCTACAATGATCTATGTTATTACTAACTATATATGGAGATAATATACAGTACCGTACTTACCTGGTAGGTAATTTAAGATTAACATTAACTAATTGTTTATTAGCGAAATTTAGATACAACATTTAGGACGTTATTGGAAAACTGGATATGATTGGACTTTCTCTCAGGAATGGTATATTTAATTTAAGGATATGACAACTTAAAAAGGTAAGTTTTTAGTTTAGACCTGAATTCTGTTGGACTTGTTATGGATCTTAGTTCCGGAGGGAGTTTATTCCAAGCCTTCGGCCCAGATACTCCGAAAGCGCGTTCACCAAACTTAGTATTTGGCTTGCGCTTAGGTTCTATCAGTCTGCCTACAGCTGATGATGTTGCTGATCTAAGAGTTGACTGTTTAAGAGCAGAGTGTTTTCCGGGACGCATAGTTCAGAGATGTAGGGTGGGGCCATTTCATTGATTGATTTAAACACCATCCGGCGCAATTTGAACTGGATTCTTTCAGGGCACTTGAGCCAGTGAAGGTTACGAAGGTGTTCTGAAATGTGCGAATATAATATATGTGCATTATCTCTGGACTGAAATGAGATTGGTAGTCGAATAAAAGTCGATATAACAATCTGATATATGTACAGAAGGGTAATGTGGAAGTCAGGGAACCCCTGTGGAAGAAATGGCACGATCAAGTGAAAAAAAAGCTTATAAAAAGTATACTTTTCAATTATTTTGAATAATACGAATTCTAGCTTAAAAATATACATAGTTTTCATGTACACAGAATTCACAACCTTGACACTTCACTACCATTTAAACCAATCATAACCCCGAGTAACGCCGGGTACACTTCAGCAAGTTAATTATAAATATTTGTTAAAGAAATGTCACCATCTCGATTACTATCTTCTGGCCAGGAGACGTAATATTGATTAATTCGATTTGACAGCTCGTAGTAGGAACCACGATCATGCGAACTCTGGCGGAATGAGAATGTAGTATCCATCACGGTCACCATCTTGAACCGGAACGTAATTAACTAATTTACAGACGGATTAAATGCAAAATGCTCGAATTAAAAAAAAAACTTCTGTCAATTGATGTGCGGTTGTCTTTTTACAATGTGATTCCGCTCAAGATTACGGCTGATAGACTCGTTGTCGATGGCAATGCATTCTATCTACTTTTGATGGCAATATGTATCTCTGAAATCGTGACAACTTTACAGCATATTAAATAGATGCCGGTCCTACCCGATCGGCATTTGGCGAGGTTAGTAGAGTTTTCGACCCCAGTTCCTTGAAGAAAGGTTCAACCCTCAGTCAAGTAGTTTTAAAGGCATTTTAAAAAACTTTATCAGATACCAAGGCCTTGTTCTTTACATTCATTGCTTCCAGTTATGTTTAGCTTTAAACCTTGTGGTGTTTGTTGGTTCTGTGTTGTATAGTGTTTTTTCTGTCCGCCTTGTACGGATCGGCGACTCTGAAACTTGATTTCTGTGTACACTCCCGTGCAGTATATACATAGGCTTATAGTTTGTGGTTGTTGTGTCTTGTATTGTGCGTGCAGGAACTGCTCTCGGCTCGCAAGGGCTAGGTGGAGAGAATCACAGATTCTGCAGGTAATTGCATCCTGGAAGGCTGCCGAAGCCCTCCCACCCCCGACAAGTATATTTTTATTTAATTACTTACCAGCTGAAGTCCCCGCCGTTATCCAGGCTTTATAAATATACATACAAAAGCCACATCGTCCTCCACAGAGAGATATATATACAAGATTTATTTTATCTGAATGTATAATGATTACAGACACCGAATATGTTATGCTAAAAACATTACATAACTCATTTTAGTTTTATCCAACACCAGACAAGAGGAAAAGAGTATTTGAATAAAAATTCTAAATGATTAGGTATATTTAATTAAACCTTAAAATCACAACAAAATCCACAACCTCTGACTTGATTCACAGTCGTTTGCTATTGTTTACATGTTTACGCGCCATTCGGCCATCTTCTGTCTCTTATCAAATTACAATTTATATTAACACTATATGGTCGGGCATTTTACCGCCAAATTGGGGGCGAAGCGCGGGTGTTTTTTTTTTTAATTTTAGCGCCAAAATTAGACTTTCCGCAAAATATTCATATCTTATGATCTATTTGATATTTTTCGATGAAACTTTCAGTGTTTTACTTTAAAAACATGTCACTATTTATTTACTTAGCAATGTATGTGTAATTCATTTTTTTATGAACAAAAACTTTCTACTTTCTTGAGAATCATAGAAAAAACAGTATTTCATAATCGAAATAACATATCGAATTTTATTCATACAAAATTACAAGATTATTTAGAAATTTTCAATACATATGTATAAAAAAAAACTATAACCTAATAGTGCTTCAATGTGTGATATCGTTCGAAACACTTTCCTTTATGCAGGGGCACATTGCAAAACTTGCACATGTACCGCGTTTCACTGCGTAGTTTGTGAGCGGAACATACGCGACAACGATTTTATTTTTTTTGTTGTGTTTCAAACTCATTGTATTGACAGGTAGATAGATCGGGTACCGCCGACAATAGAAAACACATGACCCCGCCCCCATTTAGAACCCCTTGTTTACAAGTTTCCCGCTCCTTACCGCTTTGCGCTACAAAACGAGTAAACTCGTCTCCCGCGTCTTACTGTAAAAACGCGTATGACGAGTTTTCTCGTGTCCCGCAAAGAATGTGTTAATATGTTAAATTACCTGTTACGATAGTACCCGTGAGTCAATTTGACGATCATAAGACAATAACGTTCAGCGTAAAGGAGCTAAATGTGTTAAAAGGAATCTGCAATACCGACAGTTTTTTGAGCTACATAACTTAACAACTGTGGTCAGAGATCATCATAGACATATGAATATTAGTAGACCTGCCCTAAGTGATTAAAAGCGTATTATTCCCCAATCCCCATACCGGTTCCATTGGAGCCGGCTGTGCTCGCGTATGGCCTCAAGTGAAATTTGAAAACGTGACGTCATCATTCTTGTGCGAACTATGGTCGAGGCATCATCGGTTCATTTTACGAAATAACACGGCAAAATGTTGACTTGTGCTATGAAAACTTGTAAAAATAGATGTGAAAAAGAGAATAAACCCAATTGTCGTATTACATTCCATATATAAGCATTATTTTTACTTTATTTTAAGCATATTCACATCGTATAATATGGATCAGTTGTAGAAACATATACTATCACATCGAGAAACGTCTGGACGCGAAACACAAAGCTGGTTGGTTGCTGGGAAGTAAATTATGAACATTTATAAAAGTGTCTTAACTAAATACTTAAACGAAATATTCGACTCTGAAAATAGAAGAAATTTTTTGCCGAATTTGGACTTCGCAAATTTGTTCATAACGTGGCGAGTAATTTGCGCTCCCATGTAAAAATGTCTATTCATTTAAAAGCAGATTTTACTTTTAAGAACTAAATGGTGATATTATAATGCGAGATGCCTATTTACTGTCAGATTGATTTATTGACGAATCACAGTCAGCTTTACCCCCTTCGTTCTTCAACAGTTGATTTTACCCCTCGCCATTATCTTCTCGTCTATTAATTCCTATGTCTGTGGAGATCATCAATGTTTCTTCACAGCACTCGGTTTTTGTTCATCTTTTTTCATTATTTTATATTTAACTTATTGAAAGTTTTCGTATTAATTTCCAGGTTTTGTATCTTTACCAATTTTCCTGGTGCTCTCAGCCCTGGGCCGGCAATAACAAACGTCTTTACTGGCCATCGCATATACCTGCAACCTTCTGCTGTGCTTTCATGTAATGCTGTTGTTTATTTATGGACGTGGAAGTGTAGTGGCGGGACGCGGGAAGGTGGAAGTGAAAGGGCGAAACAGTCGGCGTGGTTTGTCCTTTGTCTGGACTCTGTGGCAAAAAGTACTCACCTCTGGAAACCAATTCACTGAACAATACGCTATTAAATCCTTATTTCCGTTTGTTCTTTCAAGCTTTTATTTTTCTTTTGAAACATTTTTTCTAAAAGCCACAATTTTTTTTAATTTTAATTTTTTTACCATAGATCGATGAATTTTTCACATACGAAATTTTTGCACACTGCACGGGAATGAGGTACAGAGTTTAATAAAAGTCATATAATGTAGATTTTATAGACGTAATTCTTATTTTTTTTTTTTTTATAGTTTACTAGCTTTTTTTATAGTGCACCCGGCGTTGCTCGACTTTTCTCTGCTTTCAATAAATACATATAATAAATATGAAAATGAAAACCCCATCAATTCCGTTGCATAGTTAAGAAGAACTAAGCGCACAAAAAACACGCGGATAGTTATTTTATTTTATACTACAGGTTTTCCAATAAGAGGTGTTATTTTGAATAGCCCGCTATTTCGGTAGATGTTACTTTTGAAGCTGTCATTTTTTGACATTTGACAAGTAGAAAATACGCCATTAATAAAAATGGAACGATACACGCTTCAACAACGCATTGAAATTATTAAAATTCACTTGAGTGAATCAAATGCAAATCATCTTGAGTGATGAGGCCCATTTCCACCTCGGTGGCTTCCTCAACAAGCAAAATTGTCACATCGTGGAAAACCCAAGAGTTATTATTGAAAAGCCTCTCTATCCTCAACGTGTGACTGTTTGGTGCGGTTTACGGTCCGGCGGAGTCATTGGACTTTACTTTTTCGAAAATGAGGCTGGAGCAACAGTTACGGTGAATGGATTGATTAATGATTTTTTATGGCCGGAATTGGATTTTATTGATCTGGACAACGTTTACTTTCAATATGACGGCGCTATGTGCCATACAAACAACGAAAACATTGATCTTTTACGATTGAATATCAAAATAACACCTCTTATTGGAAAACCCTGTATTGTCACGATTATAATTTACTAAAAGTGTATTAACGAACAATTTACCGACCCCAATTGGCAATATTGATGCGTATTCGTCATTCTTGGAAGGGCCCTGTTCGGTCAGTAGCTGAATTGGATCCTCGGCTCCAGGGAACGGGTCTCGGCCTGAGGACGACCGGTCATGCGTCCTTTGCAATCTGGTTTTCGTTCTTGCAAAAAGTCGCTCAAACAAAGGTTTCATTTTAATCGCTAAAAAATAAATCTATATAATAATCACGAGATGAACTTGACTTGCCAAGATGAAAACCGACAAAAAGGTTTCTACGGAACATAAAATGAAATTACACGCTTCACATACAGGGTGTATCGGCACGTACCCGACAAACTTTAACCAGCTATTCCTTAGCACATTTGGAGTAAAAAATGTTATGGGCACTTTGCTGTCCGGTAACATTTTTTTTTAATAAAACATTTACTATTCATATTTTCACCACATGTCACCACTGTTTTATCCTTTGTCAAAGTTTGAAAACCCACCTGGCAATATTTTATTCGAGTTTCGTTGAATAATATACGTACGTACCTACATTAGCGCGCTTTTACGATCACAACGAAATGGCATGGCACCATTCGTCTCATTTTTAGCTATTATTATTTAGTGTTTATGAAAGAGCGAACACGCTTTTGAGACACTTGCTAATAACAGCTGTTGAACACGAGAAACAATGCCAATGACAGTGACGGAGTGTGGATTTTTTTATCATTTTTTGTTTTTATTTGAAAAAAAATGTTACCCGACAGCAAAGTGCCCATAACATTTTTTACTCCAAATGTGCTAAGGAAAAGCTGGTTAAAGTTTGTCGGGTACTTGCCGATACACCCTGTATATTAATCACGAGATGGAACTTGCCTTGCCAAGATGAAAACTGACAAAAAGGTTTCTACGGAACATAAAATGAAATTACACGCTTCACATATAGAATAACATCTTGTTAATAAATAATAATACTTGGATGACTTGTATAGCGCCGTTTTTGTGCAAAAACACCTCAAGGGCGCTGTACAAACTTATAATACATTTGTACAGTGGTCTATGTTATTACTTAACTATTTATGGAGAAAATATACAGTTCAATACTTACCTGATAGGTCACTTGAGATTAACACTTAATTAACATTATCTAATTGTTTATTGGCGAAATTTAGATACAGGATTTAGGACTTAATTGAAAAATTGAATATAACTGGACTTTCTCTTAGGATTGGTATATTTAATTTAAGGATACGACAGCTTAAAAAGGTAAGTTTTTAATTTAGACCTGAATTCTGTTGGACTTGTTATGGATATTATGGTTATGGTTATGGTTATGGTTATGGAATTATTATATACAGATTTGATTAAAGCAAATTCAACCGTAGGTGCGTCCGATACGACGGGCCAAGCGCCGAGTATTTTTATAGACGCCTTCTTCACTTACGTCGTTATGTTTCCGACTTTATTTTGGGGTATTGGTCGTCTTAATTAATTTACTAACTAACCAATCATTACGCCGTTACCGCAGGGGTAGGCAGAGAGGACGGGCCGCCAAACTCTATGTTGGCACACACTCCTTATTCACATTAATAATCGTCTCATATCTGATTCATTTGATCGTGCCATTTCTACGACTCAGATTTGCGTCATATATTCTCCTTACATTTCGTTAATTCGCTCTACATGCCCAAACGATCTGAGCGTCCCTTTCTTAATGTTTCGCTTTGCTTTTACATCAGCTTTGCTTTCTTTGCGGTTCTCCACATTTCTCACACTATCATACATGGTTTTACATTTCTACAGCATTCAGTCTATTTTCATCCTTTGCCAGTTATATGCCTCACTACCACAATGCATCATGGTAGGTACCAGCACGCCATTGAGGCCTGCTAGCTTCGCTTATTTGGACAGTTTTTGAGTTATCGCCAACCGCGTTCAGTCCTCCATTAATGGAGTTACCTGCACTTACCCTTCTTTCGAAATCTCTGTCAGCCTTCCCATCTCTCTAGAACAAGGCTGCCCAACCCCAGGCCCGCGGGCCACAATGTGGCCCGCGAACGAATTATAAGTGGCCCGCCTGAAACATTCTCAAAAAACCCGCCAATCTCCGCCAATTTGAAAAAGTGTCGCGGGCCCGCGGTAAAACAAACAATGCAGCTTGCGCGCGGTCACCAGTGTTGCCAACGACGGCGAATTATCACTATTTAGGCTACTCAGAACGAGAATCAGCGACGAAAAAATTTAACCTGTCGAACTTACTTTTGAAACAAAAATACACCGGTTTTCGACATAATATTCTTTGCGTCGAAATGGAATTCTCTAGCCACCCCCCCCCCCCATGGAATTTGAAAAATTGCTGTGGGGTATCACATATGATGTTCGGGTGTGCGGAATTTTTTCTCAGCGAAGTTCCGTAACAACCCCCCCCCCCCCATGGATTTCAAATATTTTGTGGGGAGCACTTATTTAGATTTCTTTTGTGGGGAATTATGTTTTATAGAAATTCTCTAACAACCCCCCCCCCCCATGGAAATAGGAACCGTCAGGTACTCAGTGGCCCGCCAGTGATTCAAAATCGTCAATTTGGCCCAACTGCTAAAAAGGTTGGGCAGCCTTGCTCTAGAACATACTTCCCAAATACACAAACTCATCCACCTTCTCCAAGTATTAATCATGTCTTAATAAATATTATTCACGTTTGTCAAACTCGAGTTTATACCGGTCGAGTTGGCAACTGTCGGCAGTAGCTGCTAGTACAACGGACGTGTCAACCTTGGCGCTCTCGTGACCTCCGGCCTTCTGAGCGGAATGGCAGACCGGGCGACGGATCTCGATCGCTTTTCGGTATAGCTGCCAATGACCAGTTTGTGGTCAAAGCGTATCTATAGGGATGTGGTATTGATTTGATTATAGAAACGCCGATATTATCGAAACGTCGATTATTATCGAAATGTCGATTATATTATCAAATCTTCGATTATTATCGATTTAGATAAAAAAAATACATTTTAGAATATTATTGATTTCGATTAAAATCGAAACTTCGATTATTATCGAAAAATCGATTAAAATCGAAACGTCGATTATTATCGAAATATCAAAGCTATTCATTAGTATCTTTGGTTTTGAAAGCAGATGACAGCAAATAAATCATTCACATCTGCCCTGATTCACTACGGTATAGTATTGTGGTATGTTTTGGGCGTTGGAATAGAGGAAGTTTATAAGGTACCTGGTTATTCAGATTTGATCACAATACACGGTGTTCATAACTTCGGGAGGTCATTCCACACGATAGTACAAGTAAAAAAAGATTAACAACTATTTTTTAGAAATTATGTTCAAAGTTTTGATAGTTCTGCCATCATGTGAAATCACCTCCCGAAGTTTGTACACTTTTCCTCCGGGTACCCTAGAGCAATTTAAAACAGCGTTTCAATTCGGAATTACCACCCTAGAGACTTGTTCTTACTTGTACGCCTCAACGACGGCACACACATCAATGAAGTAAAATATATCGGGGACCTTGGGGTAACACTGGATGTTAAATTAAACTTTATCCAACACACTGATGACATCATTAACAAAGCCAATAAAATGCTGGGATTTATAATTCGCATAGCAAAACCCTTCCACAACATAAACACTCTATATTCCCATTACACCTCATATATTCGCCCGCACCTGGAACACTGTACACCGATCTGGACTCCTTTATACCAAGCCCATATCGAAAGAATAGAAAGAAACACATAAATTATAAACTAAACTTACACTTCTCAAATTATACCGAATCCATTAAATTTCATCATTTTAACTACCTCCAAACACGACGTCTAATTTTTGATCAAAATCTTATTGTTTAAAATCCTAAATAATGGTCTGGACTCACCAGAACTTACCAATTTAATAAATCTTCATATTCCGTCTAGATCAACCCGACAATCTGATTTATTTTATCTATCCTCGTGTAGAACAAACATTCGAAAAAATTCCCCAATTCCTCGTATATGTGCACAATATAATACAAAATTTTACAGCATTGACATTTTTGGTAATAACCTAAAGAAATATCAGCATCTCCTATCCTCTTCCCATTTTCCTCTTCCTTTCCCCTTCCTTTAACACCAAATTAATTTTAAGATATTAAAACTTCATTTCTAATGAACTTTAACATAAGAAACTTCTGTGGCTTGACTTCAGTTAACTTGTATATTTATATCTATCATTGTATATTATATAAAAGCTGTTTGTTTCTTACAAAATAAATAAATAACAACATCATTTTTGCATTTAGGTGAAGCTTAATGCCAAATCACTATTCTGATTAATCTTTTATAACGAATTGGTGTACATTATAATTACCTAAAAATATGCTTTAAATAAGTTGGACGTTTTCCTATCATTTCGCTTGAGTAGAATACAAATAAAAATATCAATTACTCGATAAAAAATTTAATTGTAAACTACTAAAAAAAATATTTTTTCAATAGAAATGTGTGAACGCATAAAGGAAACAACTTAAAAAAATATATTATAGCTAAGATTATCTGTGACAGTTTCACTTGATTAACTCTTTTGCGTTTTTATAAAATTATTTACAAAATAAATAAAAACCAGTTTTGTGCTTGAAATCGAACGTTTCTAGACTCCGTTTGTCAAGCGATTTTAATGCCTATTACCTAAAATACAAGGTATACCAAGAATATACACATTTTTAGCTTGTAGCTTCCTCTTAACGCTGTTTTTAGGGATTTTACATATGAATGGTAAAAATTACACACTATTTATTGTACATAACTAAACTGCCTCAGTAACAATCTTTTGTATTTGTTAAGTGATACATTTTTAGATGTCCACTGACTCGGTATAATTATTTCATTATATTGGGCATATGGTAGTTAGTCCCAGAATTTCTGCACTAAAATAAATACTGACTTCTAGTATTACATAGTGGAATCCGAAAGCTTAATATTGCAAGCAATTTCGGACTATCGAATGCATCCTTTGGAATTTTAAATATAAATACCAATTCGGCGAAAATCCTTCTGTCTGACAATTTAAGCGTATTCATTTCATAAAGTGTATTGTACTCATTATAGCTTTATGGTTGTATGTATCAAATTTCTGAAATACCCATTTTAAAACTTGGTAAACGAAGAATTTATTTTGTAATGTTTCAACAACTTGCAAATCAATATCGTTATGTGGGTTCCATACGGAAGAATTGTACTCAAGTTGACTTATTTTATTACATTAACTGCACACAGGAGGCCTTGAGGGAGATAAGTTTATTCACGGCCTATGTCATCTTTGGGGAGGCTTTGTGGAGGGTCTTTTTGAGGAAAGGAAGGTGTTGGGAATTGTCCTTGTTAAATAAAACTCCTTTTCCACAACAACAAAATAGACTAGAAATTCATTTAATCTGAAAATTTTGACACAAAAAAATTTCATTTGAAAACGCGTGTGTTTTTATATACCTATATCATATAGATATCACTAATGACTGGTAAAAACATGTGTTTTTTTTAAATGTTGCAATTTTTTATTTTTAAATAGCGCCATCTGTTGGATGTAAATGCAACGCGCGCTATTGTTTCTCTATCTGCACAGAGAGACTGAGTCACAGCAACGCGTGGCGGGGTACAGCTAGTGTGCTATAAATATGTCTCGAAAGTAGAAACCTAACTGGCTAGCTCACCTCGTTTCTGAACTGGAGGGGCGAACCTATAAACTAGAGACATCTCTTGGTTGACTATAAACATGATGAGCTATCTGCACTAGTGCCATATATGCTACTTAGATCTAGATAACTATTGCATGAGTGAATATGGCTTCCCAAGAGAGAGGAGACACTAGCCGGAAAATCCGTCCACAGTCGAGCGAGTCGTAAAAACGGCCCGTTCTCATTTAACAAATATCAAACGTGTTAATATCAAATGTTGGGTATATTACTTACTTTACCTGCCATTCTCTTATCGGCACAATTTTCTCAGAAGTTGAGAGTATTGTACGGGCGTATAGAAAGTAAATATTTCTCGGTATGCAAATCAAATGCTGTAATCCGAATCTACCTTCTGAGGGGACTCGATACCGAGAAAGGTAACCTACCGGCCGCTAATTGACTTCGTTACCTGAGCACAATTCGTTGCAGTTACAGAAATAATGATTTAACGGCGAAACTGTACTTGGCTCTAGACAGAAGTGAAGATACTCTAATTATCGTCCTGGTGCAATATCACTATTCAATTGTTTGTTGACCGTATCTGAATAGCCAGGTACTTCGCAAATTTCAGAACACAATCGTAACCTTCACTGGCTCAAGTGCCCTGAAAGAATCTGAAGTGCTGGATGGTGTTTAAATCCATCAATGAAATGGCCCCACCCTACATCTCTGAACTATGCGTCCCGGAAAACACTCTGCTCTTAAACAGTCAACTCTTAGATCAGCAACATCATCAGCTGTAGGCAGACTGATAGAACCCCAGCACAAGCCAAATACTAAGTTTGGTGATCGCGCTTTCGGAGCATCTGGACGGAAGTCTTGGAATAAACTTCCTCCGGAACTAAGATCCATAACAAGTCCTACAAAATTCAGGTCTAAACTAAAAACTTACCTTTTTAAGCTGTCATACCCTTAAATTAAATATACCATTATTGAGAGAAAGTCCAATTAAATTCAATTTTCCAATTATGTCCTAAATCCTGTATCTAAATTTCGCTAATAAACAATTAAGTTAATGTCAATCTCAAGTGACCTACCAGGTAAGTATTGTACTGTATATTATCTCCATATATAGTTAGTAATGAGATGATCATTGTAGAAATGTATTATATATTTGTACAGCGCCCTTGATGTGACTTTGCATAAAAACGGCGCTATACAAATCATTCAAATATTATAATTATTACTTCTCCACTTTCATAATACCCAATTCCTTCCCTTCCCTTCCCTAGTGCTTTCAACCTAACAATATTCCCCTGTCGGGGAAGCCATGCCCCACGGGTTCCAGACGGTTGGGAACAGTTGGTTCAATTTATTCTACCTGAAGTAATCATTTCGTTAGCACTGCAAGCCTATGTAACCGAATCAACTCTCTATAAACGTTGTTTTTTACTCTTCAATTCCATCCATTTTGCTTAGGTGTAGTGGATCCACAGGTCTGCCGTGTTCGTACAGAATGCATTCTCTTCACAGGACTGGTGCATCTTTAAACAAATGCTTTAGTTTCATTAAAAGATACACTGATTTTTTTCATGCCTATAACATATTAAATAACGTAACAAAACTTGTTTTAATAATTTTCGAAGCTTACTTTGCGATTTTTTTTTCTATCGAGAGAATTTCATATATTTAACTTTTTGGCATAACAAATGTATAGATATTATCTTCAAAAATAACATATTTTTTGTAACTTAAAAACTTGAAGAGTTAACCAGAAACTTGTTATAAATCGGTAGAAATCACCGGGAGTTTGTTCGACGCGCACTTTTTAATCATTTCTGATGAGCGTGTTACTAAAATCTCAAATGTTTCTAGAGAGATCCTTACGGCTGTAACTTATTTATGTTGAAGTTCAATAAAAACGGGACCTTACTATTAAAATATTTTATGTGAAACGTTTTTCAACGATAATATATATATATTTTTTTAAATATATTTGTATGACAAAGGTATAGTATATTGTCCTTCACGCTAGGAGTTCACCTGTGTTGTGGAGGACTTTTTCAATTGTAAAGTTATATAATAGTAAACAATACAGTGGAGATTAGTTACACAGAGAAACAATAAAAATTATAGTATAATATCGATTTTTACATAGTTTTAATAAGAACAAAAATGAAATACAACAAAATTAAATATTATAAGGATTGTAGCCAGTTCCATATGTGTTTTTTGTATTCTGTAAGATTAGATGTTTTATATTGTGTTGGAAGTGAATTGTATAGTTTTATAGCCTGGAATCTGTAGTGTTTTTTTCCAAAGGATGTGTTGGTTTTTGGTATTAGTAGTTGGTGTGCATGTCTTGTTCTAGTATTGCGAGAAGTTTGTGAAGTTTTAAATGTGTTTAGGTCCTTGTAAAGGAAAGTAAGTATTTGTTTTGAATATAATTTTTGAATCTTCAACACTGGGAATTTTTTGAATATAGTTGAAGTGGGTGTTAGTATAGGTACTTTGAGTATTATTTTTATTAAGGTTTTCCGAGCTTTATGCAGTGTGTCTATGAATTTTTTTTACTGGAATAGCCCCAGGCAATAATGCCGTATTCCATTATGGATTGTGCTATTGCGCTATTATATTAACGGTAAGCACCAGATTTTATTTTTCTATTAACATTTGAGGCTTTTGTAATACGTTCATCCGAAATAATTAAAATAATCCCCACGGAAAGATCAATTTTCTAGGCCTGTTAAAGCAAAATCAACCGTAGGTTCGTCCATTACGCCGGTCCTCTCGCTTAATATTATTTTTACACGGCTTCCTCACTTATGTCGTTAAGATTACCACTTTATTTTAGAGATTTTTGCTAGGGCAAATTCAACCTAAGGTCTGTCCAATACACCAGGGCCGCGCGTCGCATATTTTTGTGGAAGGCTTCTTCACATACGTCGTTATGATTCTGACTTTATTTTAGGGTATTGTACCGTCTTAAAGGAATTCTACAATTATTCCAATATATGCAACTGGTTACGATTTTAACGACGTTACTAATATTGTTACCTGCCATTAAAATTTCCGCAGAGGCCAGTTAAACATACTGGCGATTTACTTATAAATCCTGTGATTTTCTTGACCGTGTATAATGTCGGTCGATGTCGATAAGAGGTTTTATTGCTGCTAATGGGATGTGAAATATTACTATTTGGTTTATAAAACTTTCAGCGGATTTATTTAATGTTGTTTATGTTCGGTTACTAGTGAGAGCTGCCATATTGCTTCTGAAATAAACTTGAAAACGTACGAATAGCGAAAGGTATATTTTTGGGGTATTACGCCGTGTTGCGGCTTCTTTCTTCTTTAACCAACGTTTCGGTCAGCGTTGCAGTGTCTATCATCGGGACATAAGCGTGGATTGTGGTGAAGTGTGTGTTTTATGCATGTAGGTCTAGTGTAATAAGACGTTTTCTACATGTGGCCTAGCCACCACTGTTTGATAGAGGCTTTGAAAGCCAAAACAGCACTTACATTCATTTAAAAAACTTGTCGGATAACATTTAAAATTTGTTTTTAAATTATAAAACGTTTGTATAGTTGATTTTGATTTTGACGTGAAAATTTCTAAGTATCAATAAACGTATTGGACAACTGATTTTTTTTTAATTAACAATCTTAAAAATGTGATTCCTTTTAAAAAGAATTAAGAAACTATATCGACCTCAAATATGGATGTTTTTTTTTTGTGATTTAATATGTTTAAATTTAAAACATTCAAAGATGTACTATGTTTGCCAAACGATGTTACTGGGGAGCTACAAGGCAAAAATGTGTATGTTCTATTACCTACAATATAAGGTATACCTTATATTGTAGGTAATAGGCATTAAAATCGCTTGACAAACGGAGTCTAGAATCGTTCGATTTGAAGGACAAAACTGGTTTTTATTTATTTTGTAAATAATTTTATAAGAAAGCAAAAAGTTAATCAAGTGAAACTGTCACAGATAATTTTAGCTATAATACTGTATTTTTAAAAGTTGTTTCCTTTACATGTTCATACATTTCTATTGAAAAATAATATTTTTGTAGTTTACATTTAAATTTTTTACTAAGCAATTTTTTTTATTTATTTGCATTCTACTCAAGCGAAACGATAGGAAAACCTTCAATTTATCTAAATCATATTTTTGGTATTTATAATGTACACCAATTCGTTATAAAGATTAATCAAAATAGTGATTTAGCATTAAGCTTCGCGCCTTAATTATTTATATGCCAATGTCGTTCTCAGACGTGTCCGACTTCTTCCACCATTCACTACTGTATACAACAAAGTTACTGTTAAAAAATTACGTTACATCGAATCGTATCTCCTTACGGTGCAAAAATATTGCGTAAAGTATTCCTCGGGTGTCCCCGACTTTTACCATTTAAAAAATCTGTAAACATTCCTGCCACTAATTACAACAAACTTAGAAATTTTCAGCGATATAGGCAGGCTGAATTTTTTTATATATTAAGATTACAAAACCGGTTAGAATTTAAATCAACCATTTGGAATGCATTTTATAATATAAGTCGTTGTCCTGCCACAGACCGCCTTCTACAGGGTTTTCCAATAGGAGATGTTATTATGAATAGCCC
Organism: Hesperophylax magnus; assembly: GCA_026573805.1. Lineage (NCBI taxonomy): Eukaryota > Metazoa > Arthropoda > Insecta > Trichoptera > Limnephilidae > Hesperophylax > Hesperophylax magnus. Next base: position 8,023,654 of record JAIUSX010000005.1, on the reverse strand, counting down.
GCTATTTCGGTAGATGTTACTTTTGAAGCTGTCATTTTTTGACATTTGACAAGTAGAAAGTACGCCATTCAACAACGAATTGAAATTATTAAAATTCACTTGAGTGAATCAAATTCAAATCTACTTGAGTTATGAGGCCCATTTCCACCTCGGTGGCTTCGTCAACAAAGAAAATTGTCGCATCTGGGGCTCGGAAAACCCAAGAGTTATTGTTGAATAGCCTCTCTATCCCCAACGTGTGACTGTTTGGTGCGGTTTATGGTCCGGCGGAGTCATTGGACCTTACTTTTTCGAAAATGAGGCTGGAGCAACAGTTACGGTGAATGGATAACGCTATCGAGAGATGATTAATGATTTTTTATGGCCGGAATTGGATGGTATTGTTCTGGACAACGTTTACTTTCAACAAGACGGCGCTACGTGCCACAAAAGCAACGAAACCATTGATCTTTTACGATTGAATATCAAAATAACACCTCTTATTGGAAAACCCTGTATGTAGGGAAGTTAAAATTTGTGGTGGTACGTATTTTTGGAGGAGAATTTTGAAAAAATATATGTCCAAAACTATCATATATTTCAAGCTGGGAACAACCATACACATTCACAGAATTTCATTGATATCAGTTGGGCTGTGTCGGAGATTTTTTATACATCAAGATATGTTTCTAAAATTATTAACACACACTACGATGTGAGCTAACTTAAGATTAATAAATAAATAACTACCCCAGAACAAGGTAAAGTGACGTTATAACCCTGTCTAACCGAAGTGACGACTACCATTCTAATCGAACCCGCATCCTCTAGACTATAGAGCAGGAGGTTGCATATTGTACCCAGTAAACCATGAACTGTAGCATGCGAAATGAATCTTATGTTCGCGTGTCTAAAATTTCTAATAAACTGCATAAAAGTCTACATAATTTCTCTATGCACCTACCTCACTGCATTCCTTTAGCGCACTATTTGACGTGTGGACATTCTGAAATTCAGAAACTTTCCAGAGGCGTGCGCCTACTCTGTCGCAAGTTGTCCTGTTAGTTAGTTTGTTTGAAGTTAACACGATAGTTTTAATGCATGTTGTTGTGTCTCTCTTCTCTTGTTGCTGTGTAACTCCTGTTGCCTAGATTCTTGTTGAAGTTTTGACTGCGATGCATGTGTTACAGTGGCGTGCGCGATATCAAAACTTTGCTATTATAATAATAATATAATAGCAATAACTATATATCGTGGGGCTACTGACAAAAGTTGCTAAAACTACTTTTTTTTCGAGTTAGCGATTATTTTAAATTGAGTTTTCCAATAAGAGGTGTTATTTTGATATTCAAAGAAACTTTTCCCGTAAAAGATCAATGGTTTCGTTGCTTGTGTGGCACGTAGCGCCGTCTTGTTGAAAGTAAACGTTGTCCAGATCAATACCATCCAATTTCGGCCATAAAAAAATCATTAATCATCGCTCGATAGCGCAATTCATTCACCGTAACTGTCGCTTCAGCCTCATTTTCGAAAAAGTAAGGTCCAATGACTCCGCCGGACCATAAACCGTACCAAACAGTCACACATTGAGGATAGAGAGGATTTTCAATAATAACTCTTGGGTTTTCCGAGCCCCAGATGCGACAATTTTGCTTGTTGACGAAGCCATCGAGGTGGAAATGAGCCTCGTCACTCAAGATGATTTGCATTTGATTCACTCAAGTGAATTTTAATAATTTCAATGCGTTGTTGAAGCGTGTATCGTTCCATTTTTATTAATGGCGTAGTTTCTACTTGTCAAATGTCAAAAAATGACAGCTTCAAAAGTAACATCTACCGAAATAGCGGGCTATTCAAAATAACACCTCTTATTGGAAAACCCTGTATTTCAATGTTTCTCTATCTGTATCTATATCTGGTATAAGTTTGGGTTACCTTTTATTCCTCGAAGATCGATATTTCGTTTACGTTTTTTACTTCAAATAATATCAGGAATCACAGGCTAAAGTAATTCAAGTGCGTCCCTTATTAATCTTATTTAAATGGATAGATTTCGTAATAATTATATGAAGATTGCAGTCGAGTTCAAACCTAGGAGAGATGATAATATAACGCCTCTGCCAAGATGTTAATTAATAATTTCACGCGTTGCATGACTACTTAGATTATTATTGTGCTGTGCCACGGACGCGTGGCGTTCACGGTCACCGGCGTGCTGAGGCCCCGCTGACGTGGGCATGGCACGCCTGGCGTCACCTCACACGTCACGAGTGACGGACAAGCCACTAGAAATGTGTTGTAGTCGGCTCAATTTTTACTTAATGTTTGTGAAATTCTCCGTGCCTCGAGTGGGGATGCATGACATAGTCCCATTTGCAATTGGGTCTCTGTTAAAGCTCTGCAACGCGGAGTTCGTCTGTACAAACAGCAAGCACTTTTATCGTAAAATTGAAGTTTCGCGTCTGCTGTGTGCGAGCACGTCAAAAAGCTTGTCTCGATGTCTCCAATAAACACACGCCTTAACACACTTAACCGAGCGCATTCGTACTGCAGTCGAGTGCATTTTCCGCCCCGCACTACATTATTATATATTATGACCTATATTATCAGTGATCGACAACCAGTTTCGGCATATTGCAACCTACCTTCTTGAATAATATTTTTAAAGATTTTCAACCAAACCGATAAACGGTTATTAACCCCTCCTGCTCATTCGTTCGCTTTTGGGAAAACATCTCACGTAAACAAATTATTATAAGCATTAATAACTCGCCTGAAATATCCACAGAAATTGAAAATATCTTCCGAGTAAAAATAAATGCCGCCGGGAGATATTTTCAATTTGTATGCATATTTCAGGCGAGTAATTAATGCTTATAATAATTTGTTGCTATGCATAAAAACATTGTCTTATAAACATTAGTTTATCATTAAAAAATAATACATCTCACGTAGGTCCAATAGCAATAAATATTTCTCCCTTTCTCTTATGGTAAATATGATCTAAACGGTAGTGGAAAGAGAAAACACCACGCTTTATATTTAAATCTAGGAGTAAACCACATAACTACTAAAATGCGCACCAAAACAAAGTTTCCGACCTCAATTTAAGAAGTTTTTCTTTTTTTTCGGTAGTTTTTTTAGTTAACAAAGGGGAAGGTGAGCCATTCTTACAACTTTTGTATGTTGAAATCCCGGCGTGCGCAAGTAAATTTCATTTGATTAATGTATGTTATGTCAGAATTTAATAATTTTAAATAATAAATAGTATATTTGCGACACGTTCCAGAGTGAAAGATACTGGTGTCAGACCACCATTTAGGATTGAAACTTTGCTTTAAATGGCTTTGGCCGTGTTTGGTGACCAGATCTCAATAGCCAGGTACTTCTCCACCTTCCTCTTCACAATCTCCTTCCCCTACCGCTAGCTTCAGCCTCAACATACCCCAAGAGGGGATGCGTGAGAGATCTTTAATCTCTACCAGCCAGTTGAATTATCTACATCATAATAACATTGTAGTCAGTTCGGACCGTTTATAATAATAATAATAGTATTTGGATGATTTGTACAGCACCGTTTTTGTGAAAAATCACTTCAAGGGCGCTGTACAAACATATAATATATTTCTACAATGATCTATCTTATTACTAAGTATAGCCTAGACAAACTTTTATCAACTTATGTCTAACAGATTACATCCACCGGTTCTTCGATCACTAATACAAAACTATATGTACAATGTGTCAGTAACATTAACAATTTGTCTATGATTTGACTCAATAGCCGTTTTTGACAGCACCGTAAATAATATCAATATAGTGTCAATAAAACAACCTAATAACATAACCCGCTTAAAAAAACAATATATAGTGATACGCTAGACAAAGTGGCAGTATTTGTGACGGTGGCAGTGAAATTAATCATTTGTAAATTGAAGTGCAAAAAGAGTATTGTCATTGTGACCCAAAATCAACTTTGGTGAAAACATACAATAACCATAGACAATACAAATCTATTTCGCCATAGACAATTTACATAAATTAATATATACTTAGGGGCATTTTTGTTCCAACATTAATAAAAATATAATTAATAAACCAAAAAAAAAAAAAAAAAAGAAATAGAAAATGGCAAATACAAGAGGAAAGGGAGTTATAACGGAAACCGAAGAAAAATTTAACATTGATAAAATTATACAGATTATTGAAAAAAAATTTGAATCCATGAAAAAAGAAATTATATCAAAAATTGAAAAACAAACCCAGGACACTCAAAAAAGCATTGATTTTATGAGTAGTCAGTACGATGATCTAATAAAAAAACTAGAAATAACAATTCTACAAAATAAAAAAATTGAAAATGATTTTGAAAACATAAAAAAGGAACACCAGGAAAAGAATATCATTATTAAACAACTTGAAATAAAAATTTCAGACCTCGAATACAAATCTCGGTCTAATTTCTTAGAAATAGCGGGCATTCCTCAAAAAAATGGAGAGCAGCAGATGGAGATAGTAAAAAGAGTTGCGGCGGCGGCAGGAATGGAAATCCAGCACAATGATATAATTGATATAAAAAGGACACATGATAGAAGGAACAATGCGCCACCGAAACTGCTAGTGGAATTTGCGGAAAAAAAGACAAGAGACAATCTTCTTTCTAAAAGGAAAAATATTAATTATGCAGCTATAAAAGATATCTCCACCGAACCAATCTATATTGCAGAGGAATTGAGCCCATATCAAAGGGAACTGCTCTGGAAAACGAAAAAATCTGCCAATGAAAAAATGTACTCCTACGTTTGGTTCAAAGATGGAAAAATAATGACGCGAAGAATGCCAACCGAAAAAATAATTTATATAAAACATGTAGATGATATAAAAAATATTGTATAACAAAAGGGCACAAAAACGATTACGAAAAAAAGATAAAAATGGCTGACATTATATTAACCTCGGAACCAAGTGATCTATCGAATTTAAATAACAACTCTTTCAATATACTACACAAAAACATAAGAAGCATAAGAAAAAATTTTGATGAATTGCAAATTTTATTGAAATATTTAAAAGTTAATTTTCAAATAATAATACTTACTGAATGTTGGATAAATCATAAATACATGAAATTGGAAATTGCTGGATATACAACCTACTCAAGTTTGAATAACAAAAAACAAAACGATGGTGTAATTATATACATTAAAAACGAAATAAAAGCCGAAGTTGAAGAAATTATTATCACAAATGCCAATTGTTTAAAAATTAAAATCAGTAAAGAAAAAGCTATATTAGCAATCTATCGATCGCCCTCAACAAAAAACATCGACCCATTCCTTAAATCCGTAGACGAGGAACTCTGCCTTCTTAAAGAAACGAAAAACATATTTATTATTGGAGATGTAAATATAAATATTTTAGAAAATGGACACCCTAAGCGAATTCAATATCTGCAGATGCTAGCATCCCATGGACTGGAAAGCTTAATAAATGTTCCTACTCGAAAAGTGGACAACAGTGAAAGTTGCATAGACCATATAATGAGTAAAACAAAAGACATTACTCAAACTGTTGTATTTAATTCAACTATAACCGATCATTATACAACTATGCTTTCAATAAAAATAAACAAGTCAAATAAAATGAAGAAAAAACCATTAACAACAGAAAAAACAGAAATCAACTGGAATATCATTAAACATAATCTACAATGTACCGATTGGAAAAAACTGCAAAGTATGAACAATACAAATGATGCATGGAATTATTTCATAGAACTTCTTCAGAATAATATACTATCTAATACCACAAAAATTACTAAGAAAATCTCACACAAAAATGTACATATTAAACCATGGATTACACAGAATGTTATAAACTGCATAAGAAAAAGAGACGAGTTACACAAGAAACTTAAAAAAATTCCATACGATATACACATGTTAAGATACTACAAAAGATACAGAAACATTTGCAAAAAAGTTATTATGTGTACAAAAGAAACCTACTATAAGAAAAAAATTGTAGATTGTAAACAAAATCCCAGGAAAATGTGGCAAATAATAAATGAAATAACCAGTTCTAAATCTGCCAACGTTACATCAATTGACGTGCTGAATATAAACAATGTTCCCAGGACATACGCTGATAATCCTGACCAAATACTTGAATACGTCAATAATTTTTTCATAAATATAGGATCAAATCTAGCAAAGCAAGTTACAAAATGTAATGAAGATGTACAAATAAACGAACCACCTGAGCAAGGAAATCAGCTCAATTTTAAACAAATTACAGCTGACGATATCAAAAACACAATTTCTTCTTTAAAATCAAATATTTCTTCGGGGGAGGACACAATCTCAACCAACGCAATAAAATATCTCTGTAAAGAACTTATCGAACCACTTACATACTTAGTCAACATGTCTATAACGAATAGCATATTCCCTACAGCCCTCAAAAAAGCGATTGTTATACCAATATTTAAACAAGGATGTAAAAATGACATAAACAATTACCGACCAATAAGCCTACTAAATGCATTTTCAAAAATATTGGAAAGAATACTAAAAAAACAACTCTTATCCTACTTAGAAGACAATAAAAAATTATCAAAAACTCAGTATGGATTTAGAGAGAACTTAAGTACTAGTGACGCCATAGAAAAAATTACCGATATGATCACTAAAAGTTTAGACAGTGGAGAAAAAACTTTGGCAATCTTCATAGACTTACAAAAGGCTTTTGACACAATAGATCACAAAATACTTTTTTCAAAACTTTCAAAAATTGGTATGTCATGTACAACACTAAACTTACTAAAAAGCTATATGACGGAGCGTACACAGAGCGTCCAAATTAACAAGAGAAAAAGCAAACCTCTTCTTATCAACCATGGAGTACCACAAGGAAGCGTACTAGGTCCGATATTATTTTTAATATACATTAATGATATCTGTAACCTAGAAACAAGAGGAAAAATCATTAGTTTTGCTGATGACACAGTAATTTTATTTAAAGAAAAAGATTGGATAAATACCTACAAAGAAGCTGAACACGGACTTGGTCTCCTGCAAAACTGGCTTAAAAGAAACTCCCTGACGCTTAATGTCAATAAAACAAAATATCTGACATTTTCTAAAACAGCCAGAGGGCAGCCGTCAGAGGACCTTAATCTCAAATTACATTCATGCCAAGGAATTTATCAAAAAAATCAAGGCTTATCATGCCTCTGTCCTACTATAGCACACTCCAAAAGCATCAAATATCTTGGAATTGAAATTGATGATAATCTCCGTTGGAACTCACATATAGATGTAATTACAAAAAAACTAACCAGGTACATATACTTCTTTAGAAACATTCGCAATATCCTCAATATAAACGATATTAAAAAAGTATACTATGCTTTGTGTCAATCACAAATAGAGTACGGAATAACTGGATGGGGGTCTGCCTTGAGCACTCACACAGAGCGGCTCAATATAGCACAAAAAGGAGTATTAAAGACTATACTGAAAGTTCCGCTTAGGACTCCGACAGAAGAAATATTCAAAAACTTCAATGTTTACAATGTACAGAAACTATATTCAAAAAATATTTTATTTAAACTGAAAAAAAACATATCCGAATACTCCACTGCCCAACATAAATACACAACCAGGGCAAAAAGCGAAAATATCCTGATTACTCCCAGTTTGAACACATCCTTTGGACAGAGAAATAATAAATTCCATGCTATAAAATTGTTCAATGCTCTACCAAATGAAACCAAAAAAATAAACGAAATGAGTATATTTAAAACAAAAGTCAAAACATGGCTTAGAGATCAAAGTAATAATCAACTTACAAACATTATGAAGACAATGTAAAGACAATTCAAAACTAAATACAAAAATTTAAGAAAAACTACAGGCCGCCTCAGAACAGGAAACCCTAGTGAGGAGGACTGTGAAAAAAATACAAAAAATATACTTATATTATACTTTAAACCTACATAATGTACAAATTTTGCTATTGATATTAATAAAAAAAAAAAAAAAAAAAAAAATGCATTTGATCAACGAACGTGATGCTGCTAATGGACATATATTACAATTTATTTACTTTTGGAGATCAATTGAGATTATCACTGTTTATTGTTTATTACAAAAAATTTAGAAACAGTTCGCACGCAGAGGACATAATTGTAACACGTGTAACTAGAAACGCTATTATTAATTCTGGTTTTTAGTTTATGAATGTATATTTAGCACTAATGTGCGTGTTTAGGAGACGAAAATGAACCCTTATATTGGGCAGTACTTTTGTACAAGGATTTGATTAGAATTTATCTTCCTAAATGTGATTTGAGACAGATTCGATTAATGTACGGTTTCAGATAGTTTTTAACTATCTCGCAGCCAAGTGGGGGAGTAGGTGGTACCCAAAATTACTATCCTCCTAATATTTAGCTTAAATACTTGACAGATAATTTTAGTATTTTACCTATTCCTGCGCAAATACATAAGTTACCATTAATAATTGGGATTTCTATAGTTTAAAAGCCCATAAGAGAGAAAAATCATGGGGTCGTCGGAAGACCCACTTGGTTACAGACGTTTTGTTTGGCATCTTGGCCTGTCAAGAGTTAAAATCAATATTTAATTATGAAAATATTACAATTACACAATTTTAGTCCGACGATGATAAATAAGAAAAATTAAATCTTCCATAATTTTTAACGGTGTCCTTAGTTTATACAAATTCCCTGTTATTGGCCCTTATTTTTAAAATGTTGTGCCTCACTGGCTCATGTCGTCCGCTGCTTGCAAAAACTGCATTCTGCCGGCGCTGCATCGCGTTTGACCTTATCCGTACCCGTGTGAAGCTATTATATATCGCATGTGCATTTTGTGCAATATTCCGCACACACTTGCACGTGTTACACTCTATATTTAGATCTAGACTCTGTGACTTGATCCTGTACATTAGTTAGTGTGCAAGCAGAGATGTGTTTACATGAGCCAGCAAAATCTTTCGAATGGTTAAATATGCCCGGCCCTTTCTGTCTGCGATTTCTAAGTCGATGCTAGTTGCTCTCTGTACCTTCTCTTGGTTAACCCTTCCGGCCTAGTTGGGTCATTTATGACCGGGCGTCCATAATTTTTTTTACCAGTCTGTCTCAAATTTATACACGAGAAGCCATGAATAAAATTCTAAAAATCGCCAAAGTGAATAATTCTTAATTCGCGCTATTACAATGACAATTTAACAAACATTTAAAAAGTTATATAATGTCATTAAAAGCGATGAAAAACAACTAACATATAAAATGGTAGTATAGACTTCCTAAATTTACTTAAGGCGATGCAATACGTTGTGTAATATTTTAAATTGAGCCGCTATCAATAACAACCCTTACGTAGATGGCGATAAGGTTTAAATTCCCGCTTAACACCATCCGCCTGTTTTGATTTATGCAAGAAAAAAACATGGCCAAAAAGTGCCTTTTATTTTATTTTGTGGATGTTCAGGCATAAATATATTTTTTTTTTTCGATCGTTTTATAAATAACTTTATTTTCCACATTATACAATAAAATCATAACCGAAAATGGGTTCGTAAGTAGGAGATTTTGAACTTTAAAGCAGTTTTCATAGGTCTTTACGTTATTTTTTTCTGGGCTTATAAAAAGACTTATCAAAAAAATACTCGATTGTTTCAAAGGCCAAGATGTATTCTACTCGCAGTATTTAATTGAAGCATCTGAAACATTTCTAGGCGACCAAATTTTCAAACCAAAAACACATGATTTTGCATTACTACGTATGGCATCGCCTTAACCTCATTGAATTTCATATACCTACGAGAGCTGCTCGTTCCAAAATCATGTTTCAATGTAACAATATCAGGGTTGACCATTTCAAACACTCGCTTGTACCTAGATAGGTGTTAAGCGGGAATTGAAACCTTATCGCCATCTACGTAAGAGCTGTTATTGATAGCGGCTTCATTTAAAATATTACACGACTTAGTGCATCGCCTTAAATTAAATATAACTAATTTAAATTTTATTTAATTTATTCGTTTATTCGTGATAAAATTCGCCTGATTTTGAACATCGCAATGGTCAGATCAATAAAATAAATAAACATCCAAGTTTGCTGGATTGCCTAATATTTTTCCGAACCATATGTTATGACTAATTGGCTAATGTATGTTTTTGTGTTGTTTCAGGTATGTGAGTCAATTTATTCGACTAAAGAAGTCCTTGAAAAGTGCGGAAATCCCAATGGTAAGCAATTTGTGTGTACCATTTTAAGTATATCTTCCAATCAAATTTACAATTTTGTTGTTAGTTTAAAAAATCATGTTATATTTATCGGAGCAGATAATCTCAAAACGTGTGATGTATATAGATTTGAAAGAAAACTGATGTCGTCATCTCGGATAAGACCTTTATACTCCTAGGCCCCAGGCAGTCCAATGAAATTGATTATCTGTTCTTGAAATAGTTTTGTTTGATATTTAAAAATTGATTCAGTTTCAAGGACACGTCACGCACAATCACAGTAAATACATTATTCAGTTTCAGGGACGCGCTAACCACAACCACAGTAAATACTTTATTCAGTTTCAGGGACACGTCACGCACAATCACAGTAAATACATTATTCAGTTTCAGGGACGCGCTAACCACAACCACAGTAAATACTTTATTCAGTTTCAGGGACATGTCACGCACAATCACAGTAAATACATTATTCAGTTTCAGGGACGCGCTAACCACAACCACAGTAAATACTTTATTCAGTTTGGGGTACACGTCACGGACAAACACACTAAATAAATTATTAAGTTTCAGCGATACGTCAAGAACAAACACAGTAAATTTATTATTTATTTTGAGGTACAAGTCATGCACAAACACAGTAAATAGATTATTCAGTTTCAGGGATACGTCACGCATAAACACAGTAAATAAATTAGTCAGTTTCAGCGATGCGTCAAGAACAAACACAGTAAATACATTATTTAGTTTAAGGTACACGTCAAGCACAAACACAGTAAATACATTATTCAGTTTCAGGGATACGTCACACACAAACACAGTAAATATATTATAGATGCACTGAAAAGTGATAAACCGATAGAAATGTGGTTGTCCCCGTGTGTCAGAAATGAGCTCAATTTTTACTTCCTTCTGATTAAATTTATCAAATACATATTTTTTTCTTTCTTAAACTGACTATGTTGATTAACATTATTGATTTATTATTCAAGTAAGCAAGTTCTTCATTGGAATAGGTTGCTAGACCCGGCGTGCACAAGTAAATTTTATTTGATGATTTTGTGTTATTTCATTTATTTGATATAATACGTATAGTTGCGGCACGTTCTAGAGTGGAATATACTCTCAGTATCGCCCTGGTGTAAGACCGCCATTCAGAATTGAAACTTCGCTCGTAATGGCTTTAGCCGTGTTTGGTGACCAGATCTGAATAGCCAGGTGATCCCTCACCATCTTCTTCCCCATCTCCTACCCACCTTCAGCCTCACAACATACTGGTAAGGTGACTATGGTGCAGTAAAGATTTTTTTTTCATTATTTACGGTAGGTACTACCCGAAGAAAATTAAAAACAAAAATTGTCATTGAGATCGTGACGTTTCTTTGGAAAAATTGTATAATTCCTCAATTGAAACACAAAATAAAACCCATTTACAAATCTTCTTATTTCAGTGGAAATTCTGGTTTTGATTTATTAAATAAAATAAAATTAAAAACATACTTTTTTTGGACGCGATGTCTAATGTTAACTAATTAATTGATCCAACACTTGACGGGTCGAGCAAGTTTCTCACGACACTTCGCACTAGCAGCTAATGATCTCACTTCAGTATCACCATCACCAGTGACCATCACAACGCGTATCTCGTTGACTAGGTCGGGAGAAGACACTTTCGCTGTATGGCTATTATCACCGTCATCGTGTGTTGTGTGTTTTATGGCGGGGCTGAGACTGACATGGAGGACGCCAGCCGAGCATCGTTAATTTTTAAAAATTATTTTTAATACATACATATATTTTTATTTTATTATTATTTTCAAATATTATTTCAATGATAGAAATAGGTGTAATAGTAACAAATTATAACGAAAGATTTTTTAAATATTTATGTTGAGGGATCAGTAGGATTTATAGGCCCTGTTAGGAGTTCTACCGAGCCGAACCCTCTGATATGAAAATATCTGGAGTCGGTAAATTATTTTCCCATTTTATCTCTGGTGAGTTGACGTGTTGTTCTTGTATTGTTTTGTATTTATTTCACTTATATAATGTACTTACATAATGTGGATTGAATCGATGATCATTTGTGGAAAAGTATGTGGAAGGGTTTTTGTTTTCCCTATGGGAAAGATTTAACCCGGACATAAATTACTCGCCTGAAATATCCATACAAATTAAAAATATCTCCCTAGTAAAAATAAATACCGCCGACGGGAATTCACCTTCTGATCGGCGGCATTTATTTTTTACTAGGGAGATATTTTCAATTTTTATGCATATTTCAGGCGAGCAATTATTGCTTATAATAATTTGTCAAACAAAACTTGATAGTAATAATAATATTTGGATGATTTATATAGCGCCGTTTTTGTGCAAAATCACCTCAAGGGCGCTGAAGATCTCTTATCATTTCGTTTTTTTTTTTGGCAGCTAAAATGTTAATAAGTTTTTCTAATCAGGTCCACCCTGGGACTCACTAAAAATAATTAACCCCCTAGTAAACGATTTTTTTTTTCTATTTGTTTTCAATTGATTGATTCCATCTTCGGATTCGATTTACTCGAAAACTCAAATCAAACGAAGTCATACCTACCGCAAAATCGACTGCAAATCTGATGTAGATTCAACAAATTTCCGCTTTACTACGAGTTTTCGGTACCGTGTACATGGTCTGGCAAATTAAACAAGATATAACGCTATACATTTGTTATGCCGAACCGGTATTATATGAAATTATTATATTATATGAAATTCCCCCGATAGAAAAAAATCGCAAAGTAAGCTCCGAAAATTATTAGAAACACGTTTAGTTCTGTTTTTTTAAAAATGATATAGGTATGAAAAAATTCGCAGTGCATCTTTAAATGCAACTAAAGCATTTGACGAGAGATTTTTGCTCTATTTGAAACGAGTCGTGTTTTATTAAATATTTCACTATTTTCGCCTAATTATTATCGCTCAAATTTCGTATTTACATATTTTCCTTTCAAACCGTCTTTAAACGCTCGCTTTGAGAGGAAGCTACAAGCCAAACATGTGTATATTCTTGGTATACCTTATATTGTAGGTAATAGGCATTGAAATCGCTTGACAAACGGAGTCTAGAAACGTTCGATTTCAAGCACAAAACTGGTTTTTATTTATTTTGTAATTAATTTGATAAGAAAGCAAAAAAGTCATTCATGTGAAACTGTCACAGATAATCTTAGTGTATTTTTTAAAAGTTGTTTCCTTTACGCGTTCATACATGTCTATTGAAATAATATATTTTTTAGTAGTTTAAATTTATATTTTTTATTGAGTAATTTATTTTTTTATTTGTATTCTACTCAAGCGAAACGATAGGAAAACCTTCAATTTATCTAAAGCATATTTTTTGGTATTCATAATGTACACCAATTCGTTATAAAGATTAATCAAAATAGTGATTTGGCACTAAGCTTCGCCTTAAATAATTCGAATAAAATGTTTTTAATATTTTGATCCATTGTTTTTCTTTCGTCCGTAGTATTCTTTGAATGTGATAGCAGTTGGTTGAACATTTTAAATACTCTCTCGCTGTGTGTTTTGTGTTGTGTATTTTTTATAATTTAGTGTTTGTGTGCGTTGTGTGTGTTTGTTATTGTGTATATTTCCGACCGTTCCCACCGGATTAACACAGTTTTGTAAAATAATCGTTATTATAATCTCTACGCGATGGAGTTTTAATAAAAACGTTATTTATCGCACTTTAAATCAGTCGTTACCTCAAGAACTCGCTTTTTTTCATTTTATTATCATGATTTGTTTAACTTATCAGAATAAATAATCAATTATTATTATTTATTAATTATGTATTTTTTTTACATCAACCCACACAGGAGGAAAATAATTTCCCTCGGAGCCTATCATCTTTTGGGATGCTGTGTTGAGGGTCTTTTTAAGCAGAGGAAGTTTTGGGAAGAAAAAGCGTATGAGGGGTGGGTAGGAATCTAGGGACCAGTTTGTCCAGCGAGTGAGTGACACATATGTATATCCCTCCCACTGCGGCACAAGTCGTCGTATCGAGAGACCAGTTGGAGAGGCCAAACGGTCTCCTAAAACCATCCTCTCCCGATCTGGCACGCAACGCAGATGGTGGGCAGGCGCATCCTGTACACACCTCACCCGATGAACCCGGGCACTCCTGCTAATTCAACAAACGTAGCGAACAATTTTTTTTTTTAATTTTCACTTTATGATGCAACTTTACTTGAAAAAATAGGTTTATATACAGGGTGTATCGGCACGTACCCGACAAACTTTAACCAGCATATTTGGAGTAAAAAATGTTATGGGCACTTTGCTGTCCGGTAACATTTTTTTTTAATAAAAAATTTATTTTTCATATTTTCACCACATGTTTTATCCTTTGTCAAAGTTTGAAAACCCGTCTGGCAATATTTTGTTCGAGTTTGGTTGAATAATGTACGTACGTACCTCTACGTTGGCGCGCTTTTTCAATCACAACGAAATGGCACGGCACCATTCGTCTCATTTATAACTATTATTATTTAGTGTGTACGAAAGAGCGAAGACACTTTTTGACACACTTGCTAATAACAGCTGCTGAACACGAGATACAATGCAAATGACAGTGACGGAGTGTGGATTTTTTTATTTATTTTTTGTTTTTAATGGAAAAAAAATGTTGCCGGACAGTAAAGCGCCCATAACATTTTTTACTCCAAATGTGCTGAGGAATAGCTGGTTTAAGTTTGTCGGGTACTTTATCAAAAGCTTGTGCCATATTTTCATCGTATATAATAAAACTCGAACATACAACGCTGTTAAAAAGTGGAAATCGAAAAAAAATGGGTACGTCAATTAGCCTTTCTGCCGTCGATATTTGCGGCATGTTCCAATGTGTAAGATACTCTCAGTATCAACCCTGGTGTAATACCACGTTCAGAATCGATACGTTGCTTATAATGGCTTTAGCTGTATTTAGTGATCAGATCTGAATATCTAGGTTCTTCCGCACTTCTTCTACCATTCAAATTCGCGTCATGTATTCTCCTCACACGTTCGTTTTCTTAATCTTACTCATTACGCTTACATCATGCTTGCATTCTTTGCGAATCTTTACATGTCTCACACAATCATACGTGGTTTCAATCTCATTTCTACAGCATTCAGTTTATTGCCAGTTCCACGCCTCACTGCCATGCTTTAGGGTGGGTGCCAGCACTGCATTGTCGACTGCTAGCTTCACTTTTTTGGTCATTTTTTACTATCCCCCCCCCCCCAACCTCTCGTGTAGACGAAACCCTTCTATGACAGAAGACGATATGGGAAGAGGAAGTTGGATTGTGAAGAGTTCCAGAATCCATATTCATTTCCAAAGGATTTCTATATCCGGAACTATACGAGTACTCCACGGTCCTATATAACCAAGTCGGAGTCTTACTGCGATCTGTGTTCGGTCCACATGTACAGAGGGTGGCCAAATTATTAGTTATCGTAGATTTTTCTTATTATTTAAAAATTTTATGCACAACAAAATTTATTTCTAATTTTATTAAAAAATACCTATACTAAGTCAGAAAAAAATGAGGCTACCGATTCTCTACGCTCGAAATCAATAAAGATTCGTAACATTTGCCGGGAAAACAGATGAAAATTTACAAAGGAGTTACAGGATGATTTCAAAGATTAGAAAATTATTAGACAAGCGTACAAAGAAAACATTTAAACTCCGATAGTAAATTCAAGCTTTGGACAAAGACACTATCAATACCATGCTATAAAAGCTTTCAACAGTGTAAAACTTGAAATTAAAATTGAGGAAAATAAAAATAAATTCAAACACAAAATTACAAAATGGATTAAAGAACAAAAAAGACAATATTACCAAAATGTCATAGCATAAAATAAAAATAAAACCTACACGTAACACACAAAACCAATATAAACACACATCACTCACAACACACACAAGATCATATTTTAAATATATTATTTTCTCTTTAAATGTATTATTTAAAAAAAAAAAAAAAAAAAAAAAAAAAAAGAAAATACAATACAATACAATAAAATAGACAATTATATAGATTATATTTTCATAATCTATAGTAACTCCATTAATGGAGGACTGAATGCAGTTGGCGCTAACAAAAAATTGTCCAAAGAAGCGAATTTAGCAGTCCACAATGGAGTGCTGGTACCTACCCTGATGTATGGAAGTGAGGCATGGAACTGGCAAAGAAAGGATGAAAGTAGATTGAATGCTGTTGAAATGAGATCCCTGAGGCGCATGTGTGGTAAAACCATGTTTGATCGTGTGAGGAATGTGGAGATCCGCAAAATAGGTGCTAGGCTGATGTAAGCGTAATGAGTAAGATCAAGAAAGGGACGCTTAGATGGTTTGGGCATGTAGAGCGAATGAGCGAAGAAAGGAGTGTAAGGAGGATGTATGATGCAAATGCGAATGGTAGCAGAAGTCGGGGACGCTCGAGGAAGACATGGCACGATCAAGTGAATCAGATACTTGAGTCGAGCCCATGTCAAGAGTCAGAACAATAGAAGAGTATGTATGAGACGATGTATGAATGTGAATGAGGCAAGGAGTGTTTGCCAAGACCAAGTTGTTTGGCGGTCCGTCATCTCTGCCTACCCCTGCGGGAAAACGGCGTGATGGTTAGTTAGTTAGTTATATTTTCATATTATAAAATGAAGGCCTCAGCACGGGCAAGCCACCCAGTGAGGCCAATATTACTGGAAAACTTTGAAATGTAAAAAATATTGTGCCAAATAAAAATAAAAATAAAAGTACGCCAAAAAAATCTGCGAACTTTAACTGCCGTCAAGGGAAGTGCTATTAAAGAGATTCTTTGTAAACCTTTGTATTGTGCTTTTTATCAAATACGTGTTATTTAAAATAAAATTAATTTTGTTTCGCTTATTTTGAAGCTTCATCAGGGCTATAATAGTAACTAATTATAATTACATGCATTCGCATAACACACATGCGCCTCGGGGTTTAGTTGTGTGGCTGCTAAATAGGTCACGTTCAATGTTGTTCGTGTCTTTTTCAAACAGAGATTCACGATTCTGTTTGTGATGAGAATTTTCGTAATATATGCTAATTAAATTAATTAGAAGAAGCACTTTAAACTGAGGGTTATTTATTTCCTTTCACTTTTTAACAGCTGTTGCTTTTGCCATGAGGATTGATCCCTTTTGCTTTGCGGTGAACCCCTCGGGCCCCTGGCATATTCTTTCAGAAGGTCGGAGTATTTTCGATTTGTAATTAAATCCAAATAAATGGAATAGTTCTGAACGTATTCTCAAAATAAATATTGATAATGATGATATATGCTTTCAAATCCTACATAGTTTTTAAAATTAAAACAATTGAATGCAAACACAACATTTTTTTTTAAATGACTCGTCTTACATTTTGTAACATGTTTATGTAACATTTTTGTAACTAAATTTCTACCGATAACAAGTTTCTCGTTAACTTTTTAAGTAGTACCAAAAAATACGTGTTATATTTGAAGATAATCTATGATAATTAAATGCCCGAATGCCGGAATTCCCGCAATTATCCGTCCCCCTTTGCTAACCTCCCTCTCAAACACCTAAGTTATATTTTTTGTGTATATATCTGTCAATATTTTGTATCATAGGTTAGTTTTAATATTCTCCTGCCGAAGGAAGGGTGCTTCCGAAACCGGTAGAGTGCAATTAAAATTGAAGTGGTCTAAAACAAATTTATATCTTTTATTGTATAAATATCATTGTTTGAATGTTAGGTATTTTGACTCTGGTAAATATGTTTTGAGAAATAGCCAAGTTAAAAATACCGTGGGCGTTGTTTGCACATTTTCATATGGTTTTTTCGCGATCAACTAATATTTCAGAATGCGATTACTATGAAGTTTTGTATTAAAGCGGCCTGGCTGGTTTTAGTAGAACATAGAATTGACCTTACTCCGCCGGATGACAATAATATCTTATTTTGCAAAAATTGTAGAATACCAGGTTTCTGCATAATTGGATTCAATTGTATCTCGGTAAATTAACATCGAAATGGACCTAGAATTGATTTGAGTTTTTCACGGCTAAAAGTTTTATAATGATTTGATTTTGGGGTATTATGCCGTGTTGCGTTAACCCCTTCTTTAGCCAACGTTTCGGACAGCATTGCAATGTCCTTCATCAGGGCAGATGTGTAATCTATTACTAATTGTAATATGATGGAGACTGCAATGCTGTCCGAAACGTTGGCTAAAGAAGGAGGTAGCGCAACACGGCATAATACCCCAAAAACAAATCACTATAAGGACCGAGAATGATCTAAAATTAAGATCTAAGATTATTTATTAAAATATGATCACACTTTCGATATAAATTCAGGACTTAAAATACTTCATACAGGTTATAAAACATCTTAAACTAATAATTTTGAAATTTTAAATATAAGAAAAAATGTAAATTCCACAACAGTTATTATTAATAGGTATCTCTTCATAATAATAATAATAATAATAATTGGATGACTTGTATAGCGCCGTTTTTGTGCAAAATCACCTCAAGGGCGCTGTACAAACTTATAATACATTTCTACAGTGATCTATGTTATGACTTAACTATTTATGGAGATAATATACAGTACAATACTCACCTGGTAGGTCACTTGAGATTAACACTTAATTAACATTATCTAATTGTTTATTGGCGAAATTTAGATACAGGATTTAGGACTTAATTGAAAAATTTAATATAACTGGACTTTCTCTTAGGAATGGTATATTTAATCTAAGGGTACGACAGCTTAAAAAGGTAAGTTTTTAGTTTAGACCTGAATTCTGTTGGACTTGTTATGGATCTTAGTTCCGGAGGGAGTTTATTCCAAGCCTTCGGCCCAGATACTCCGAAAGCGCGATCACCAAACTTAGTATTTGGCTTGCGCTTAGGTTCCATCAGTCTGCCTACAGCTGATGATGTTGCTGATCTAAGAGTTGACTGTTTAAGAGCAGAGTGTTTTCCGGGACGCATAGTTCAGAGATGTAGGGTGGGGCCATTTCATTGATGGATTTAAACACCATCCAGCACAGTTTGTACTGGATCTAGGTGATCTATAATTAATTTTCAACTTTAGTGTACATCCAATCCTTATAATAATAATCTTCTTCTTCCTAGCACTATCCCAACTCATTGCCTAGGTAGGCTGTTGGGGTCGGCTCTTCTCGTTCTCAGGTTATAGCTTCTTCGGTTCTGAGTGTCGCTTTCATCTAGGCCGTTTCTTTGTAGGATTTTGGAGCATTGGGTCATCCAGGAGTTCTTTGGTCTACCTCTGGATGACTGTCTTTGAAGCTCTATAGACATTGCCTGCTTCACTGTGTGGTCTGGTGGTCTCCGTCTTATGTGCCCATACCATCTTAACTGTCGTTCCTCTAGCTTACTGTTTATGTCAGTGACACCCAGGCTACCACGAATGCGTGAGCTTTTAATTTTATCTTTTAATGATACTCCTGCCGTCCATCTAAGCATTCGCATTTCTGCTGATTCGAGTTGCCTAGAGTAGGAGTTGTACATAGTCCAGCATTCGGAGCCATACATTATCGCGGGTCTAACAATAGTCTGGTATGTCTTTCCTTTAAGTTTTATTGGCATTTTCGTGTCGCACAAAATTCCTGTTACGGATCTAAATTTCATCCATCCCACTCCTATCCTATGGTTGACATCCGCTGCACATCCTCCGTCTCTGTGGATGAGTGAGCCCAGATACTTAAATGAGTCACAGTTGGCTAATGTTACTCCATCCAATTGCATCGAAGGAGTTACAGCATTTGGGTCTTCAAATGGCAAATACAAATATTCCGTCTTTTTCCTGCTAATTTTTAGTCCATTATCCTCCAGGATCTTTCTCCACCTTTCCAGGCTATTTTGTAGATCACAATGATTTTCTTCTATCAGTACTACATCATCTGCAAAAAGCATAGTCTTGAGAATACTGTTCATTTCTTGACTCGTTAGGTAATTCATGACCATTATGAATAGCAATGGGCTGAGGACAGATCCTTGGTGTACCCCCACTTTAATTGGAAATGTTGGTGACATCCCTGATGTGCATCTTACTCGTGTTTCTACGTCTGTATACATTGTTATTATAATCCTTATAATAATAATAATAATAATAAATTAAAATAATAATAATAAATTAGAATCCAATACATCAATCGTTCACGAAACACGTAGAGATGGTGTATATAAATAAAAGTAATGTGAACAAAGTTTTTTTTCTTTTTAATAAATAAATAATGATATCACAAAGTGATTGGCTTAATGAAGAATTATTCTTCGAAAATTTAAAATTTGTTCTAAAATCGGATTTAGCTATTTTTATAATCTTTAAAAAGTATAATATAAAGTCGCTATCCGCGTCTCTCTGTTTGTGCGCTTAGTTCTTCTAAACTACGCAACAGATTTTGATAGAGTTTTCACTATCATTAAGAGAATTTTTTTTGGATGGTTTATATATACATTTAATGCATGCCTAATGTATTTATAGAAAGTAGAGAAAAGTTTTTGTAATAAAGTGGTAAAAAAAAATTTCGGGCGCTTACATTGCTAACGCTGGCTAAACCTTATGAAATACATAGAAATAATGTACCTACTACGGAATTGATAACTACCTAACTTACTAACCATCACGCCGTTTCCCCGCAGGGGTAGGCAGAGAGGACGGACCGCCAAACAACTCGGTCACACCACACACTTCTTGCCTCATTCACATTCATACACCGTCTCATTCTGACTCTTGACATGGCCCGATTCAAGTATCTGATTCACTTGGTCGTGCCATGTCTTCTTCCGGGCGTCCTCGACTTCTGCTACCATTCACATTTGCATCAATAATTCTCATTACACTCCTTTCTTCGCTCATTCGCTCTACATGCCCAAATCATCTAAGCGTCCCTTTCTTGATCTTACTCATTACGCTTACATCAGCCTTGCACTCTTTGCGGATCTCCACATTCCTCAGTCGATCATAATTTTACCACACATACGCCTCAGCGATCTCATTTCAACAGTATTCAATCTACTTTCATCCTTTCTTTGCCAGTTCCATGCCTCACTTCCATACATCAAGGTAGGTACCAGCACTCCGTTGTGGACTGCTAACTTCGCTTCTTTGGACAATTTTTTGTTAGCGCCAACGGCGTTCAGTCCTCCATTAACGGAATTATCTGCATTTACCCTTCTTTCAATATCTCTGTCAGCCTTCCCATCTCTCGTAAACATTCTTCCTAAATACACAAACTCATCCACCTGCTCCAAGTATTCCTCATTCACAACTATATTGCACACTGTTTTCGTACTCTCTCTTTCAAACACCATTACTTTAGACTTACTTACATTCATCATTAACTCATTCTTCACGCATACTTCGTTCATCCTAGACACGAGAGACTGTAGATCATCCATACTATTAGCAATCAAAGTTTCAAAATTATTGTATATTTATTAAAGTTGTTTTGAAGATGTTTACTTGTGCTGCAGAAGGAGCCGCCAGACTGTCTAGGAAACCCGATTAAACATCTCAAAAACAAGTCGATAACTTTTATATTTTTTCCAAAGGCCAAACCACCACGACGAAGATACGAACCACCACTGAAAAGAAATTCCTAGAAGGGTGATCTGTATCGATTTAAAAGTAACCAATAAGATATTCTGTCTCCTAGCCACCAGTGTAATTATGTTTTTTTGCAACCGGCATCTCATCTTCAAGAATCTCGTCAACAAATCCCTTATTACATACAGCACCTTCCTTGACCCGCCTCACAACTTTACCCAATCTGGTGGCGATATAGTTAACTTGTCGTTATCAAACGTACTAATTTCGGTTGTATGTGATGTGCGTGTAGCGGAATATTACTGTGTGAAATTATTCACGTGCAAAGTCAAATTTGAAGTGAAATTGATTGTTCAGACAAACGATAAAATAGGTACATTATTAATATTTATTAATTAAGGCGATGCCATACGTAGTAATGCAAAATCATGTGTTTTTGGTTTGAAAATTTGGTCGCCTAGAAATGTTTCAGATGCTTTAATTAAATACATCTTGGCCTTTGAAATAATCGAGTATTTTTTAGATAAGTCTTTTTATAAGCCCAAAAAAAAATAATGTACCTATAAGGCCTATGAAAACTGCTTTCAAGTTCAAAATCTCCTACTTACGAACCCATTTTCGTTTATGATTTTATTGTTTAATGTGGCAAATTAAGTTATTTATAAAATGATCGAAAAAAATTTAAATATTTATGCCTGAACATCCACAAAATAAAATAAAAGGCACTTTTTGGCCATGTTTTTTTCTTGCATAAATCAAAACAGGCGGATGGTGTTAAGCGGGAAATTAAACCTTATCGCCATCTACGTAAGGGTTGTTGTTGATAGCAGCTCAATTTAAAATATTACACGACGTAGTGCGTCGCCTTAATGATTATTCTCTATTTGAAATGTGTATTCCTATTGTTTATATTTTTGACAGAAATCGTGATTTCACGTTTAGTTACTAACGGTGTTCATTCGAAAAGTAAATTTCTGATCGTCTCTCTAATTATTTGTAAACAAAATAATTTTCAATATTTGTTTTTGAAAGTAAAAAAATTCCACTATTTAATATCCCGTGATTTTTCACGAGTCTTGGCTACTACCGTATAAACGGATTGCTCTTGTGAGGTGTCACATACGAATGATTTTTTTCAATCACACGCCCGCAGTACAGTACACCTCTAACAGTCAATCTCTTCAGCGGAGGCTCGTATATTAATATAGGTCCCAGTAAAACCAAGACCCTGGCTTGTTTGTTCGCAGGACCATGCGGCATAGTTCTGGAAATAGAAATTCTATGGAACGAAGTATCGATTGTGGACTCTTCCACGATCCAACCTTCCCCACCGCATCTCCCACTTCTTCGTCTTCTGAGAAAGAAAGACCTCGTTAACATGGCGCTAAAAAATTACGAAAAAGCATTATAAAATTAGCAGTCTATAATACAGGGTTTTCCAAATAAGAGGTGTTATTTTGAATAGCCCGCTATTTCGGTAGATGTTACTTTTGAAGCTGTCATTTTTTGACATTTGACAAGTAGAAACTACGCCATTAATAAAAAATGGAACGATACACGCTTCAACAACGCATTGAAATTATTAAAATTTACTTGAGTGAATCAAATGCAAATCATCTTGAGTGATGAGGCCCATTTCCACCTCGGTGGCTTCGTCAACAAGCAAAATTGTCGCATCTGGGGCTCGGAAAACCCAAGAGTTATTGTTGAAAAGCCTCTCTATCCTCAACGTGTGACTGTTTGGTGCAGTTTATGGTCCGGCGGACTCATTGGACCTTACTTTTTCGAAAAATGAGGCAGGAGCAA
The DNA here is from genome assembly GCA_026573805.1 of Hesperophylax magnus. Lineage (NCBI taxonomy): Eukaryota > Metazoa > Arthropoda > Insecta > Trichoptera > Limnephilidae > Hesperophylax > Hesperophylax magnus. Next base: position 7,999,988 of record JAIUSX010000005.1, on the reverse strand, counting down.
CAGTTACGGTGAATGGATTGCGCTATTGAGAGATGATTAATGATTTTTTATGGCCGGAATTGGATTGTATTGATCTGGACAACGTTTAATTTCAACAAGACGGCGCTACGTGCCACACAAGCAACGAAACCATTGATCTTTTACGATTGAATATCAAAATAACACCTCTTATTGGAAAACCCTGTAGAATGCTCATACCTACTCTGATGCATGGCATTAGACGTGAAACTGATAAGAGTAAGGATGAAAGTAGACTGAACGCTGTAGAAATAAAATCCTTGAGGCGTATGTGTGGTAATACCATGTATGATCGTGTTAGAAATGTGGAGATTCGAAAAGAATGCAAGACTGATGTAAGGGTAATGACTAAGATTAAGAAAGGAACGTACGACGCGAATGTCAATGGTAGAAAAAGTCCGGAACGCCAGAGAACGAAGACATTGCACGATCAAATGAGTCGGGCCATCAAGAATCAGAATAACAGAAGGAATGAATGTGAATGAAGCAAAGAGTATGTGATAAGACCTAGACATTTGGTGGTCCATCCTCTGCCTATCCCTGCGGGGAAACGGCGTGATGATAGTTAGCTATAATATTTCTAGGCGATTAAATTTTTCAACCAAAACGTATAATTTTGCATGACTTGCATTGCATCGCCTTATAGTATGGTACGAATACATTTGCGAACTTAAACGCGAACCGAGCCACGAAGTACGGGAAAGGAACGAAGCAACTGCAAGCGGCGTTTCGTGCCATTTGCGGTTGCTTCGTTCCTTTCCCATAAGTTGAGGTTCAGTGCGGCAGTTTGGCTCGCGTATGTATACGTAGCATTATAACAACTATTTTTAGCTTCTAGTGACTAGTTATTATTTCAGAACATAGTTCAATTACCTCCCAAATGTTTCGATTATAAATCAAAAGTTTTTTTTGGCAAAAACTCAACGATTACATTAGTCGGCGCCGAATGTTAATTCATCGCTTTATTCTAACATATGTATGTATCTACACATGCGATGTGCGAATAGTTTGTACGAATGGACTGCGGGAATGCGAAAGAATAACAACTTTACTTCAAATTCATAAGCTCGATGTTGAATTATCGTGATCATTTTTGGGTTATTATGCCGTATTGAGCTTTTTTTAGATTAGTTCCTAATGGGACACCCTGTGGAAAATAATTTCCTTCAGCGCCTAGATCTGGGGAGCATGTTTTTAAGGAATGGTGGCTAGGTATCTTTTTTTAAATTTTATATTGAGTTAGTTCATATAACATTTTATTGTATATTGAGTTAGTTCATAGAACATTTTATTGTATGTTCAGTTAGTTCATAGAATATTTTATTGTATATTGAGTTAGTTCATATAACATTTTATTGTATATTGAGTTAGTTCGTATAACATTTTATTGTATATTGAGTTAGTTCATATAACATTTTATTGTATATTGAATTAGTTCATAGAACATTTTATTGTATATTAAGTTAGTTCATATAACATTTTATTGTATATTGAATTAGTTCATAGAACATTTTATCGTACATTGAGTTAGTTCATATAACATTTTATCGTACATTGAGTTAGTTCATATAACATTTTATTGTATATTGAGTTAGTTCATAAAACACTTTATTTTATATTGAGTTAGTTCATAAAACACTTTATTTTATATTGAGTTAGTACATATAACATTTTTTTGTATATTGAGTTAGTTCATATAACATTTTTTTGTATGTTGAGTTAGTTCGCATAACATTTTATTGTATATTGAGTTAGTTCATATAAAATTTTATTGTATATTGAGTTAGTTCATAAAACACTTTATACTGTATTGAGTTAGTTCATATAACATTTTATTGTATGTTCAGTTAGTTCATAGAACATTTTATTGTATATTGAGTTAGTTCAAATAACATTTTCTTGTATATTGAGTTAGTTCATATAAAATTTTATGTATAAAATTGTTATCTATCACAAACTTTCATCATCGGGGCAGATGAGTAGATTGTGGTGAAGTGTTTATATATGTAAAATTGCACTATTTCTTCTCGATTCTCGGCCCATTTCAGCTTTTGATCAGATGGGATGGAGGTTTAAACATTCCTACCTGAGTAACCCAACACTGCAGCGTATTATATTAAAGATTGTTACCGTCAAATTATGTTCATAAAAAAAGACTCATTGATTTGGTTTCGTATGATTCCTTCTCGGTGAATACTACTGCTTATGATATGCCGCTAAAACCTCATTTAACCTCTCTCTTCCTCATATGCGACGCATGTAGTGGAGCGAGAGATTAAAGTTCTTGGTGCACTATACAAATTAAATTTCGCGTGGCCTTCGAATTGCTGAGTAAAATTTAATTATAATTTACACCTTGTAGAATTAAAACAATGGTGTACCTTCTCTTGAAATACGCTTTTAAATTATTACGCAAATACACTTTGAATGAGAAAATGCCTAGGTGAATTATTTACAACGCTCGAATTCTGTATAAATAACTTATTGTTTTAGGAATAGCATTGTCTGTGGAAAATGAAAATAACCCTCAAGGACCTTTGATTAAGAAAGGCGATAAAATTAGTTTCGTCATCTTTACGTCAAAAGGGATTAACGGCCCCCTATACGAGCGACTAAATTCTCGTCAAATGAAGAAAAATGTTAAAATTCAATTTTCCCAAAGGGAACCCTTTTAGATAACTAGGCACAATGGAAATTCAACTCGCCTTTACAAAGTCATTAAAAGCGATTAAAAAAAAAACTAATCTAGTTTTTGTTTCATCACTTTTCACGACTTTATATCACTTTCTAAAGGTGTGTTGAATTGTCATAGTGTGGAGTTATCCGGTCACCCAATTAAAGTAAATGTATATATTGTTAGGTATGCCTTATATTGTCACGAATGTAGGTAATAGGCATTAAATCGCTCGACAAACGGAGTCTAGAAACGTTCTATTTCAAGCTCAAAAGTGGTTTTTATTTATTTTGTAAATAATTTTATAAGAAAACAAAAAAGTTAATCAAGTGAAACTGTCACAGATAATCTTAGCTATAATACTGTATTTTTTTCTAAGTTGTTTTATTACGAGTTCATACATTTCTTTTGAAAAAATATTTTATTTTAGTAGTTAACATTTATTTTTACAATTTTTTATTAATTTTTAAAATTTTATTTGTATTGCACTCGAGGGAAACGGTATGAAAACCTTCAATTCATCTAAAGCGTATTTTTGGTATTCATAATGCACACCGATTCGTTATAAAGATTAATCAAAATAGTGATTTAGCATTAAGCTTCGCCTTAAGCTAATAACGTAAAAATTCTATGAATACTTCTGATACCTCCGTGGTTGAGTGGTTACAAATCCGGAGGTCGCAGGTTCAACCCAAAATGTGTTTATTTCATTAAAAATAATATAATGATATGATTTAGGACTTTCACCATCAAAAGTATCATCGTGATTTATTTTCGGAGTATTATGCGCACCTTATCTTTTTCTGTTTCAAATTTTCGTTTAAGAATCGCTAATATTGTCTTCAATAATTAAATATTACAATTTGAGGTTTTAATCATTAAGTTATTCCAAAAATAAAACTTATTCTTCTTCTTTTTGAACGCTTACCACGGAGCCTTATCGACCATTGCTGTACAATTTTCCGCTGTCTCCTTTTTCTTAGAAGTTTACCGCCGCCCTCTATTGTAGACCGCTGTTAGGTAATATTTATTTATTTTAATTGAGAGCGGCATCCTTTTCACTTCCCCCGCGGTTCGACCCAGTCGATACTAATGTGTTTTTGGAGGGTGCCCGTACTGTGTGTGTAGTCCGCCCGTTTACCCAACCTTACCTTGTAATAATATTATAACCGTGAGTACATATTTATACACAAACCAGGATCGTGCCCCAACTGTGATTCGACCGATTTTCAAGCGAACCCCACCAACAGCCGCTGTTTGACCGCGATCGCGTGTAGCCCTTCGAAAATCATCGATTAAACTAAGAATATTGGTTAAAAGCGCTGTGAAATTGTGTAAAAGCTTTTTCTTTAATAATACAATAAAGGAGGGAAACAGATTTCATCTGAAAGCTTTCAGAAATCGCTTAAATTACCTGGGCGTGTGAAAAAGTGAACGAACACTATACATGGTAAGATGTTTAACAAATGTGGCGCCTCAGTTATGACACGGTCTTCTTCAACGGCCATTGAACATAGCATATACTTCCCGTGAGGTTATATCTTCAATTCACCTTTTGAGGGATTGTTATTATATTTTTACCTTTTTTGACTGCACCGCTTTCTTCTCAGTTTTGCATTAGTTCCTGTTTAAACATAATAATATGTATTTTATTACACTATTCTGTTTAATATTTTAAAATGCAGATGAGTTAGGAATTGCTTACATTTGTCTACTCTAAACTATATATTGTCAAATGACATGACGTTTGGGTGCGAATGAACATGATGACATGAATTTTTTTCAGTTTTTGGCTCATTTTTCTATTTTGTCAAATCACCTACAGTACTGCGAAAATTGTAAATTTCAGTTAAACGATTCAATTTTAAGATCATTAGCAGGCATTGCTTATGAACAATAAGGGATTGTAGAGACAATGTAACTACATGTTAAATAGTAAAAACAAGAGCGGTCCCACAAAGGTTCCTTGAGGGACTCCAAAATAAAAACAAGAATTCAACGAAACTAGAACATGTATGAAGGCTTTTTGCTGATGTCATATTATTTATTAGTGATAAATTTGCATGTCTTGTAAATCATGACGTAGGGGTAAAACAGCCTTCAAATTTTCTAAGATTGGTGGGGATCATCCTTAGACATCGGCCAATATGTAGAAAAATCTAGAAACATGTTTGACCAAATCATCTTTTTCTGATCTCAACTCAACGATAGATAATTTCGTATATATTTTTCTTACTTTAATGAAAACTATTCGTATTCTTAATGTCAGCAATTAAAATGGTTCTGTCTCTCTCTATCTTTTATCGAAGGAGACTAAGCCCCCCCTGCCGACAAATCACACGCTAGTCGAAGAAGGGCACAGCTGTACCAGAACGAAACAAAAACTAAACGCAACAAAACCGAATACACGAATGAATGGAGGACAGTTTCGCCTAGAACTTTCTTCGTTATTTACTTTACGACAAAACTTTAGTCGTTTAATAATGTAGCCGTGGTAGTGGGTACTAAGCCAATCATTTAGTTTACTCTTGTCTAATTTGAAATAATTTCCTACGTTCTTGTGTCGACGCACCTGAGCCGCAGTGGAAAAATTATTTTTTATTTCTAAGATTTTAAAACATTTTATTAGTAAAGTTACCGTTGTCAGGTGTCTATTATTTTATTTTTACACGTGACAGCTGTTTTGCTTTCGAAGTGCATCGTAAAACTGTGGTAATAGAATCAGTTATTAATGACGTTTCGTGAGAGATGTTTAAAGAAATGTAAATTTAGGTGACTCCATTAATCCTCGCATTCAATATGATATCAATCAATTCTTTAAGGCCTGCAATCGCGTTTTTAACCGGATTACGAATAATTTGAAGATATTCTTAATAAATTAGCAATATTATTCATCAGTAAGTTTACTACGAGTAGTTATTGATCAAATACGGTACCAAGATCTTTGATAATTGATAACTACACCAAACTCAAGAGCTAGTTCTTAGTAAGATTAAGAAAGGGACGCTTAGATGGTTTGGGCATTTAGAGCTAATGAGCGAAGAAAGAAGTGTAATGAGGATATATGATGCAAATACGAATGGTAGCAGAAGTCGGGGACGCCCGAGGAAGACATGGCACGATCAAGTAAACCAGATACTTGAGTCTGGCCATGTCAAGAGTCAGAATAATAGAAGAGTGTGTATGAGACGATGTATGAATGTGAATGAGGCAAGGAGTATGTGGTGTGACCGAGTTGTTTGGCGGTCTGTCTTCTCTGCCTATCCCCGTGGAAAACGGCGTGATGGTTAGTTAGGTTACATGTTTTTTATATTATTTTTCGAAATAAAAAAAGCACAATTTTTGGTTGTATTTCAATTTAAATACCTTTTAATAAAAATTTCGCAAGTTGAATTATTTCTGAATTCAATCGAGATTTGTAAACTCTGCCAACAACCGCTCTTTTTACCATAACCATCGATCGATAACAGCGCTTCTCTTGTGGGAGTGGACGTGGCTTTACGCCAGGAGGATTAAACGCCATGTATTGTATTATGTATTGCTTTGAACAATATACAGGGAAGGTTGCGCTTTCCAAATGCCTCTGTGAATACTTTCCTTTGGCTTTTGGCCCATCCAATATCCTACTAATGGGTTCGACGGTTTTGGCATGCGATACACCAAACTCGAATGTTTGTACATGTTCACTTGCTCTAGACGACTCAACACTCGGTTGTGTTAAAAATGGATTGTAATTTGTTAACTATTTTAACAGCCCTCCATGCTAGCCATCAAATTCACGTAAAAGTATGTGTAATCGCAATAGGTGGATCTAGAGTGGACTGTAAAAATTAATTGTGAACTTTGAAGTTGACACAACTATGGTTGGAGTCGGTGAACATGGAGTAAGGAAGGAATACGACTTAACCCTTTGATGTTCTTCAAAGATGTTGATGGTTAGTTTCACTCACAGGAGTTATGATTTATTTCACACACATGCTTCCATAACATCCAGGTTTGCAACGAAACACACTGAGGGAACCGAATATGTTCACTGCACAGGCCTTCTACCCTGAGTTGATAACAAATAGATGTTAATCAAACAGGCTTCATCAATAAACTGCTTTGACAGTCGCTTTTGTTGTTGCAAAATGTCAAACACACACTTCGGTATAGTCAGATAATGACAGGTACTTGTAGGTAAAATAGGATTGGAAAAATTGCAAGGACAATGTTAATGGAATATTAATAGTTGCTTCAACAGTATGTTTTGCGATATCTTCGAATTAAAGATTTTTTTAATGAGTTACAACTGCTCCCAATCGTCTGGAGCTAGTGAGAAAATGGCGACATCAATCTGGCTATGTTGTGAGTGTAAGGTAGTGGGGAGGGGAAATATATGTGAAAGAGAAAGGTTGGATAAAACATCGCTATTCAGATCTAGTAGCCAAACGCGGCTAAAGCCATTTCAAGCAAAATTTTAATTTTTAATGGTGGTCATCAAGGCGAAACTGAAAGTATCTACGACACTAGAACGTGCCACTAATAAAGTTTATATCTGATATATTACATGTTTATATTATTTTAATCTGACGTAGTAAATGTTTTCTAATAAACAAAACATGCCTCACAATATAATTAGACTGTTCATGCTTATTTTTATAGATATTAACAAAATTATTACATATTCCTCTGTAACAGTATTAATATTAATTTAATATACAAAGGAGAATGGGAAAGAAACAAACCAATTATAAATGTTCACAGATGGTTGAATCGGTAATATACAACCAAGTATTTAGTGAATGTAGATTAAAATATAAAAAGCAGGACTAAGAAACAAATTTAAAAGCCGAACTAAGTAACAAGTATAACAATGGAACTAGAACGAATTTAATACACATATATAATGCATTATACAAGAATACATGTGTTTATAAGTATACAGGACGGACGTGGGAGTGGGAGAAAGGTTATCTTGTATATATGTATACAGGTTTTATTGTATAATGTGGCAAATAAGTTCTTTAGAAAATGATTGTAAAATATTTGTGCCTGAACTAGGCAAAATAAAATAATGATAACATTTTGGCGATGTTTTTTTCTTGCATATTTCATAAGAGGCGGCTGGAATTAAGCGGGAATTTAAACCTTATCGCCATCTACATAAGGAGTGTTATTGTTAGCGGCCCGATTCTAAATGTTACACGACGTAGTGCATCACCTTAAGGCGAAGCTTAATGCTAAATCAATATTTTGATTAATCTTTATTACGAATTGGTGTACATTATGAATACCAAAAAGTATGCGTCAGATAAATTGAAGGATTTCCTATCGTTTCGCTTGAGTAGAATACAAATAAAAAAATAATTTACTCAATAAAAAATATAAATGTAAACTACTAAAAAAAATATTTTTTCAATAGAAATGTATGAACGCGTAAAGGAAACAACTTTTAATATATACAGTATTATAGCTAAGATTATCTGTGACAGTTTCACTTGATTAACTTTTTTGCTTTCTTATAAAATGAATTACAAAATAAATAAAAACCAGTTTTGTGTTTGATATCGAACGTTTCTAGACTCCGTTTGTCACGCGATTTTAATGCCTATTACCTACGATATAAGGTATACCAAGAATATACACATTTTTGGCTTGTAGCTTCCTTTTAATCATAGAATTATTTTTGTAGCTAGTGGATGGGCGAAGTTTTCAAACAAAGGGATTTTAGCAAATCACTGTCGATTTCGATCTGTGTTGAATACCTCATGAGATTTGTATGAAAAAAATAACCGGTCAGTACAATTAGCACACTCAAGGTTAAATGCGTAAACATCGCATGTTGCTGGTTCATATAATGAACTTGTAAGAATGGAAGATATTGTAATACATTTTATGTTTTAATTTTTTCGATACGGTTGCTTTGCAGTGTAATTAATGTAGGTTACTAGGAATATTTTATCATCCAAAATACTAATTTCGGTTGTGCGTGTGTCCTGCGTAACTCTGGTTCAATGAACTATGTTGAATTTCGTTGAATTTACTCCCCGCATTGCAAATTTCTACCGATTTAACTCTTTTTCTTTAACTCTTCAAGTTTTAAGTTCCTCAAAAAAAAAGTTATTTTTGAAGATAATATCTATATCTGAAATTCCCTCGAGTCGTGTTCTATTAAATATTTTAATCGTTTTTTAATATTAGTAAAAAATCGCAAAGTAAGCTCAGAAAATTGTATAAAACACGTTTTGTTCTGTTAGTTAAGGCGATGCCATACGTAGTAATGCAAAATCGTGTGTTTTTGGTTTTAAAATTTGGTCGCCTAGAAATGTTTCAGATGCTTTAATTAAATACTGCGAGTAGAATACATCTTGGCCTTTGAAATAATCGAGTATTTTTTTTTATATTTTACTTTTTATAAGCCCAGAAAAAAATAAGGTCTATGAAAACTGCTTTAAAGTTCAAAATCTCCTACTTACGAACCCATTTTCGGTTATGATTTTATTGTATAATATGGCAAATTAAGTTATTTATAAAATGATCGAAAAAAAATTTAATATTTTTGCCTGAACATCCAGAAAATAAAATAAAAGGCACTTTTTGTTCATGTTTTTTTCTAGCATAAATCAAAATAGGCGGATGGTATTGAGCGAGAATTTAATCCTTATCGCCATCTACGTAAGGTTTGTTATTGATAGCGGCTCAATTTAAAATATTACACGACGTAGTGCATCGCCTTAATATGTTATAGGCATGAAAAAAATCACAGTGTATTTTTAAATGCAACTAAAGCATTTGTCGAGAGATTTTTGCTCTATTTCAAACGAGTCGTGTTTTATTAAATATTTTAATCGTTTTTTTTTTAATATTAGCGCACTAACATTCTTATTTACATATATCCCTTTGGAACCATCCTTGGACCTTTACTACGGGCCTTAAGTGTCATTTGTAAAAATGTTAATGATTGTGTTACGAATTAAGACAAGCTATGAATTACTTACATATAATGTAATATTTTTACATACATTATTTTAATTGTAATTTTCAAAATTTGCATATTGGAGATGTTATAAGGACGGGTTGTTTCGCAGAATTTGAACAATTTCAATGTCAATTTGCAAGTCCTCACAGGAGGACCCGAGGAAAATCATTTCCCCTCAGGGCCTGTGTCATTTTTTGGGAAGGTTTTGTGTAGTTAAGGAAATGAAGAAGAGGAAGTTTTGGGAAGGAATAAGGTCTTAGGAGTGAGTATGAATCTAGGGGTCGGTGTATCCAGGCGTAACGGACGTATCAATCCGTCCCTCCTACTGCGGTGCATGGCGATGGATCGAGAGTCGGGCTGGAGAGGTCAAAGGGTATCCTTTAACCAATCTCTCCCGTTCCGGCCCGCCACGCAGTAGGTGGGCAAAACCATTTATTTTACACACTTTACAAAGGCAAAAAGTCCCGATAATCTACTTTTTAGCAGTTTGTCCAACGGGTTCTTTGTATCATTAATCTTATTACAGTGAGTGTACAGTTACATTTTTACAATTATATAAAACAAAAAAATAGAATTTTTACAGAAATATAGCAAAAGAAAATTATGAAAAACATAAATAACAAAAGTCTTTAGAATAATATATCATTGTAAGGTAATACAAATGAATTGTTTCAGTGCGCCAAGTCTTCAGTAAGTTTAACAATTGTTTTTTTGGCACAGTTTTTAATTTCAACAACTGGGAATCATAAAGTTTAACGTTCTTTGTCCATATTTATTTGTATGCTTAGGTACAATAAGTCCTTCGTTAAAGTTAAAACGATTATTACGATTGTGTTGCAGCCTGTTTATATAATATAAGGGGTTATTTATGTGCTGAAATATAATTTTGTACCACAGAATTACTCTCACTGAAAGAATTTTGAGTAGTCGCCAAGACTTTTACAAACCTCACCCCACAAACCCGGGCACTCCTGCTCAGTTATCAAACGTAGCAAACTAATTGGGCGACCTATGGCAGGGGCGGTACTTATGACTCACCTCCCAAATTTGTGAAGTTTTAGAGTGGTGGACGTTTTCATCAATCGTGTTTGCTCCCTTTAGTAGTTTCGCATTCCAATGACAGCAATTTTTGGGGCAGCAATTCATTGCCTGTGTTGGTTGTTTTCTCGAACAGCGCAGTACTATAACCGACTAGTAAAGCCATAGAAGTCAGCAGCAATAAAAATCCGATTCTTCGCCTCTTTGGTGTCGGCGTGCCTCGACCCTGAAATTCGATACGGGCCGTTGACCGCTGAGCAGACCTACCGAATACAGGGTTGTCAAAACTGCTAATGTAATTTTTAATTTTTCACACCCTTAGATATGGCTTTAATGCCATTCATACAAAATCCCACCAATGCTCTGCCCAGGGATTTTTATGTCCATGCTCAGAAACAAATCAATAGAATCCAGTCAGTTTTTAATGCTGCGGTGAGAATGATTTTTGGTGAATCTAAGTATTGCCGTATAACCCCACTTCTAAGGGATCGTCTTCACTGGCTTCGATGCCCTGAAAGAATAGAGTTTAAGATCTGCTTAATGACCTTCAAAGCATTGCGAGGAATGGCGCCAGCCTATATATCGGAACTATGTGTCCGACAAAACTTAAGCAATAGACAGCTTACTCTAAGGTCAGCAGATCTAAATGTTAGTAATCGTCTAATCGAACTTTCTAGGTCAAATCGAGCCGTTTACTATGATCGTTCTTTTAGTGTAACAGGCCCTCTTATCTGGAATAGACTTCCCCCAGCTCTTACTAATCTACAGAATTTGGCTGAATTTATACGGGCTTTAAAAACAAAATTATTTAAAAAATCTTACCATTCATAAATTTTAACTTCTTTTCAATATTTTATAATAAGCCATATTCTAAAACTTCCGGTAATTGTTTAGTTTCGGTTGTCTCCTTATTGTACCTTTTTAAAGTGTATGCTCAGAAAATTCTCATTTCTGAGCACAAACTGCCTTCTGTTTTATATTATGTTTTAGTTTTAATATTCTTGTTTTGTCCTGTCCTGCTGTTATTGTTATTCTAAGTTTTGTCATCACTTTGTATACACAGTGTATTTAATGTTATAATATTAGATCTGTATTGGATATGGCACACTGTAGGAATAATTTTAAAAACCACTAATACTGAATTACCATTTTTTTTAAGTTTGTTATACGAGTAGTTAAGCGCACTTGAAGTGAAATGACACTAAACTGCGCTATATAAATGCCATGTTATTATTATTTCGTGATCCAAATATTTGCCTAATCGAGGCTTAAATTTTCACTACCAGTGACTGTGACGGTACAAGAGACTGTTGTTAAAATTCAAATGGAATTGAGATCTAGGATAACAGGCGAGTGAAATGTCCTGAATGGAACATTTGTTTTCATTCAAATTTGTATGGAAGGTACTTTATTCTATGTATGTTTTTTCTCAAGTTCACTTAGAGAACACATAACTTGGTCATTTTAGGAGATATCGAAAATTTTACTGCATCTTTAAATATAATACAAAAAAATTAAAATTCCCGACTTTGCGCAATTTAGGTCGGAGTGTACATAACTTTTATTTTCATTTTTATGTGAAACGCACAACAGTCTCAACTGCTCCCAAACGTCTGGAACCAATGAGACAATGGCATCCCCAATTGGGGTATGTTGCGAAGCTGAAGGAGGAAGGTGGGGAAGTACCTGGCTGTTCAGATCTGGTCATCTAACACGGCCAAAGCCATTTCAAGCAACGTTTGTTTGTTTCCTCTCTGGAACGTGCTGCAAATATACTATGCATTATTTAAAAAAAATGAGTAATTTGTGGAATAACACAATTTAATCAATCTAAATTTACTTCAGTAATATAGAACATTTTTGTTTACCCTAACTACCGACCAATCTTTATAGAAATCTGCACGATTTCTGTCCCTGTTTTCTGCTCAATGGATATAATCTGTATAATGGACAGGTAGTGAGTATTTATATTCGGGATCTTATACTCTGTTGTCTGCAGACTGGTCTGCATTGTGTCTGGTCTGTGACCCGCTTTACCTGTCCGGAATTACAATCCTAGTGTCGGGATAGCGATCTTTTTTATTTAATTTTCTTGTTTTATGAAATTTTAGTATTTTTTAATGATAAATTAATGTTTATTTTTGTAGGAAGGGCTTTGTTAGTGCTAAATTTCCCACTAGATGGCGTCTAGACTTATTATATCTACTTCAAATAAACTTGGTTGTTTACATGTGAAAAAATATATTAAGCAGTAATTGTTGATTGAAGTACTAGTACATATTGACTTATTTGGCGGGTTGGTAATAAGCAGACGTAGCTCAGTGGTCCAGAGCACCTGACCGGACATCAGAAGGTGCGTGTTCAATTCCCGTCGGCGGCATTTATTTTTTACTATTTACGAGATATTTTTATTTTGTGTGGATATTTCAGGTGACTAATTATTGCTTATAATAATTTGTAATGAAATTTTAGAGTAAGAGTAAAACGAAAATCGAAAACCATTACACAAAAGTTATACGTTATACGCAAATACAATTTGTTGATTTTAAAATTCATAGTTTTACGCGTCCGAAAAAGTATGTTTCTAATTTTCTTTCTTCTCCTAAGATCTGTAGTTAGAACTTACTAATTTAACCATCACGCCGTCTCCCGCAGGGGAGGTAGGTAGGCAGAGAGGACGGACCGCCAAAGGACTCGGTCTTGGCACACACTCCTTAACCTCATTCACGTTCTTACATCGTCTCATACATACTCCTCTATTATTCTGACTCTTGACATGACCCGATTGAAGTATCTGGTTCACTTGATCGTGTCATGTGTTATTATAATCGATATATTTTATGATTTTTTTTCAAACTAAGGAATTATACAATTTGTCCAAAGGAACGTCATCATAATCCAATGATAATCTTTTTTCAACTTTCTTCAGGCAAGTGAGTCCATAATATTGAAAAATTCCACACCAAATAATTATCTGTACTGAACCGATAAAAAGCCTTGAAACGGAAATGGCACGTACAAACAGATTTACAGACAGACTAAATGCAAAACGGTCGAGTTAAAAAAGAATTTCGACACGGTCAGTCTATACGCAGCTTGCAACCTGCAAGTGATGTGCGTACAATATTGTATCAACTTACAGTATTGTAATGTAATTTATTTTTTTACTTGTATGCAAATTAAAAAATATATATATATTGTCAAAATATAATTATTCGACAGCTTCTGTGGTCTCTTTACTACCAAACCGTTATTTGTTTTATTTCATAATTTATTAATTTCTAATAATATACAGGGTGTATCGGCAAGTACCCGACTAACTTTAACCAGCTATTCCTTAGCACATTTGGAGTAAAAAATGTTATGGGCACTTTGCTGTCCGGTAACTATTTTTTTTAATAAAAAATTTATTATTCACGTTTTCACCACATGTCACCAATGTTTTATCCTTTGTCAAAGTTTTAAAACCCATCTGGCATTATTTTGTTCGAGTTTCGTTGAATAATGTACGTATGTACCTACGTTGGCGCGCTTTTACAATCACAACGAAATGGCACGGCACCATTCGTCTCATTTTTAACTATTATTATTTAGTGTGTACTAAAGAGCGAGGACACTTTTTGACGCACTTGCTAATAACAGCTGTTGAACGCGAGAAACAAGGCAAATGATTTTTTTTATTTATTTTTTGTTTTTAATGGAAAAAAATGTTACCGGACAGCAAAGCGCCCATAACATTTTTTACTCCAAATGTGCTGAGGAATAGCTGGTTAAAGTTTGTCGGGTACTTGCCGATACACCCTGTATAGTAGTGGAATATACACTCAGATATAAGACCACCATTCAGAATTGCAACGATGCTTAAAATGGCATTAGCCGTATTTAGTTACCACATCCGAATAGCCAGGTACTTCTTCACCTTCCTTTTCCCCGTCTCCTTCCCCTTGCCACTTCCTTCAGCCATACAAATTACCCCAATTGGGGATGCCATAGTCTCACTGTCTCCAGACGTTTGGGAGCGGTTGGTACTCGTTTGGAATGTTTTAACTTCACTTTTCTCTCTGTGGGTCTGGTTATTTAAATGTGCGCCCTTCGGCGGTCAACGTACGACAGATGTCGTAGTTTTTCAAAGCATTCTCCAACCTTCGTGGTGCCAGATTTCACGTCAGGGCAAGTCTATCTCTTTTGACGTCAGTGGATACATCCTTTGTGTTCTGCTTTCCTGGTGTGTAAGTCAATGTTCTGCGGTGTGTTAGGTCCGCTGCATGCGTTCTGCCTCCCGCGTGTATTTTCCTTCAGAGGTCATTCCCTTCCGCTGCAACAGAGAGCAGGGTAAATGTACCATGGGTGATTTAAGAGGCTTCGTCTACCATTCCCTCAACTGCCTTACCGCACATAGTTCCAACCACTGTAAGTTAGCTGCCAGTATCCAATGGGACTTTGGCATCCTTAATTGGGTATGTTGTGGTCTGAAATGAGTTGAAGGTTGGGAATTACCTGGATTTTCAGACCTGATCACCGAACATGGTCAAAGCCGTTGAAAGATACTTCGATAGAATTTTCCCTTCCATAATCTTTATTGTGATAAAACTGAAAAAATTGAAATTCTCTCCCCCTAGAGATCGTCAAATTCATTTGAGATCTCTGGGACCTTAATAATAATAATAATAATAATACTTGGATGACTTGTATAGCGCCGTTTTTGTGCAAAAACACCTCAAGGGCGCTGTACAAACTTATAATACATTTGTACAGTGGTCTATGTTATTACTTAACTATTTATGGAGAAAATATACAGTTCAATACTTACCTGATAGGTCACTTGAGATTAACACTTAATTAACATTATCTAATTGTTTATTGGCGAAATTTAGATACAGGATTTAGGACTTAATTGAAAAATTGAATATAACTGGACTTTCTCTTAGGATTGGTATATTTAATTTAAGGATACGACAGCTTAAAAAGGTAAGTTTTTAATTTAGACCTGAATTCTGTTGGACTTGTTATGGATCTTAGTTCCGGAGGGAGTTTATTCCAAGCCTTCGGCCCAGATACTCCGAAAGCGCGATCACCAAACTTAGTATTTGGCTTGCGCATAGGTTCTATCAGTCTGCCTACAGCTGATGATGTTGCTGATCTAAGAGTTGACTGCCTCAGACTAGTGTTTTCCGGGAAGCACTTAACAGGAGTCTACGGCCTTAACAGGAATCTAGGGACTTAAGAGAAGTCTAGGGCCATAACAGTAGTCTAGGGCTTTAACAGGAGTATAGGGCCTTAACAGGAGTCCAGGGCCTTAATAGGAATCAACAGATCTTATGCGAACTGACAACAGTTTTGTTTTTTTTTTTTCAATTCCGTACCTAATTCACATTGTTCGGATCATCTATCGGGAGTGGTAGGTACACGCTGGCATCGCTCTGGTTAAAGGAACGTTGTTTAAAATGTGTTTGGTGACCAAATCTGAATAATCAGGTACTTCCCAACTTTCCTCTCGTTCCCACTTGCTTCAGCTCCACAACATACCCAAATAGGGGATGCCATAGTTCTTCTAGCTCCGGACATTTGTGAGCAGTTGGGACTCTTATTTTATAATTTTTTTTATATTAACTTCACTCAGGAGAAACAGGGCCTTGCCATATTTGGAGATGCGGCGTGGAGGATTTTTTTTAAAGGAACGAAATGAGAGGAAATTCTGGAAGGAAAAGGGTATTCGTAACGTTGAAAAGCGATGGGTTGAGAGGGTCTTGCTGGAAAGAGAGGTCAAAAGGTCTCCCACAGCTGTCCTCTCCTGATCCGGCCCGCCACGCAGTTAGTGGGCAGATGCATCCACCATCACCATCTCGTAAACCTCACCCCATGATCTGAACACCTTTGTTAAGTCACCGTCCGTGGTGACTTACAAACCACCTTCCAAATTAGTAGCTCTTATGCGGTATTCACATTTAAATATAAATAAAATTAATGTTTATGAATGAAATTATTTTGTTACCATTGTAGTGGATGTGATGTCTACTTACAAATGCATCGCCACTACAGCCTTGGTCGCGATGTAAAAAGAAAAGGACGACTATTTGGAATCACTTGAATTTATTACGCAATTACAAAATGTACGACACAAGATTTGTCAGAAGGGATTTATGGAAAATTGAGAACTAGTTTTATTAACACCGTGTCAACCTAACTCATCATTTAGCCAGAATGATCCGAGTTTCTTCGCGGGCAATTGGTTGGAGTCCGTTATGACATGTAAAGCGGTTTTGCCAGGAAATGAATGTTGCACGCGAGAAAATATAATTTTAGTCGATTTTTTGCAGTTCTTTCTCAATTCCCCATAACAGGTTTTTGTTGTTAGTCGTTCAGTTTATTATTTAAAGTTTTAGGGTCTGATATATCGAGAGCGCAATCTTTGATCTTAATATTATCTGAACTGCGCTTTGGTTCCTTCATCCTTCCGATGACGTTGCTGACACAAACTCATCCGCATTTCCAGGAATGTACAGATGGGATGTGTTGGTTGTTAATTGCTCTAAATTCCAGCAATGCTTTAACTGGATTCTAGTGGCATTTGAGCCAATGAAGATTTCCAAGACGTGGAGTCTTGTCAACTAATGCCAGAACTTTAATAATAATCAATCCGTGGAGAATATATGACCCAAATGTGATAGGACGCCCGAGCAAGACATGCCACGATCAAGTTAATCAATCAAGAGCTAGAGTAATAGAAGAGTAGAGGTCTTGCCTAAAATGACTTTTGACATCTTCAAGGCCAATGTTGAAAATGTCAAGAGACCTAGAGGTATCATTTAGCAGCACCATACCTCTTGTCATGCTATGCTGGGCCAGAACGTCCATTATTCCGTGGGGAATAAAGAGCAAGTCGCGGCGTCGACCCTGACGGTAGTTGTTCGGTACAAACAATTTATAGCATTCAAAGAGGTATGGGCTGTCAATGTAATAAATAGTTCATGATTTTAAAAGCTGTTACTTGAAGGGTCCCATTTCTCCTAGATTGGAGACTTTCGTAGTGCATTTCGGAGAGCAAATCTATGTGATGCATAAATCGTGGGTATTCACCATGCGTTCTCATATAAAGATAACTTAGAATTTTTTTTGAATTTGTTCTAATAATTCTATGTATTTTTGCTGGTATGGGGCATTATGAATGTGAATGAGGCAAGGAATGTGTGCCAAGTCCGAGTTGTTGGGCGGTCTGTCCTCTCTGCCTACCCCTGCGGTGAAACGGCCCACATGGTAAGTTAGTCAACCCGTACCATGCATATATTTCAAAACTAATTCTTGATTTGACTGAGCATTGAACCTTCCTACCCAGGAACTGTAGCCGACCTCGCCAAATGCCGATCTGGTAGGACCGACATTTATTTCGTATATTAACTGCTGCAATGTCATCCGATGTCAGAGAAATGCGCATATGTCCGCGTGTGTACGCGTGATTGCCATCAAAATATGAAACAATGCATTGTCATCGACAACGAGTATATCTGCCGAGTTCCCACTCGATCAGATGCCGGGAAGTGGGTTAATTTCCGCTTCCAAGATGTGCCTTACTGCCTTTGTTCATTCAAAACACCGAGTTATACCAATTTTATAACTAATCATAATCATATTAAATCCTAGGTTATTCTGTGAGGGGTGGGTAGAAATCTCGGGGTCAGGGTGTCCATGAATGAGGAATGCAAGTAAGTCTAAAGTCATGGTGTTTGAAAGAGAGACTACGAAAACAGTGTGCAATATAGTTGTGAATGAGGAATACTTGGAGCAGGTGGATGAGTTTGTGTATTTAGGAAGCATGTTCTAGAGAGATGGGAAGGCTGACGAGATATTGAAAGAAGGGTAAATGCAGGTAACTCCATTCATGGAGGACTGAATGCAGTAAGGAACTAACAAAAATTTGTCCAAAGAAGCGAAGTTATCCCTGATGTATGGAAGTGAGGCATGGAACTGGCAAAGAAAGGATGAAAGTAGATTGAATGCTGTTGAAATGAGATCCCTGTGGAGTATGTGTGGTAAAACCATGTTTGATCGTGTGAGGAATGTGGAGATCCGTAAAGAGTACAAGGCTGATATAAGCGTAATGCGTAAGATCAAGAAAGGGACGCTTAGATGGTTTGGGCATGTAGAGCGAATGAGCTAAGAAAGGAGTGTAAGGAGAATATACGATGCAAATGTGAATGGTAGCAGATGTCGGGGATGCCCGAGGAAGACATGGCACGATCAAGTGAATCAGATACTCGAGTCGGACCATGTCAAGAGTCAGAACAATAGAAGAGTATGTATGAGACGATGTATGAATGTGAATGAGGCAAGGAGTGTGTGGTGTGACCGAGTTGTTTGGCGGTCCGTCCTCTCTGCCTACCCCTGCGGGTAAACGGCGTGATGTTAGTTAGTTAGTATTTTTTCGCTTCACATCTCGTCTAAATACGATACATCCAATGTTTCTTGTCGTTTTCCGTCTTGATCAACATATTGACGTATTGAACTGGCGTTTGCTTGTTCGCTGAGAATTCATATCACACGTGATGCAACTGATAACGCCGCGGGAACCGGTCCTCTACGTCACGGTGTCCATAAATAAAGACAGACACGAGACCGGTTATTTGACTCGCTTGGAATATGCTAGATTGGCCATTTCAGTTTGTTCAATTTTTATTTCAGATATGATTAAATCTATATTTTATTTTATGTTTTAATAGATCTAACAAATATAATAATTATTATGGCTGTTCCTCACCATAAGGAGACGAGGTTTTATTTTTTATACTAATTTGAAATATATGAATTATTACATTCAAGGAGGTATATTTTACAAAATATTATAATAATCGTTCTGAAGATGGCCGTGATAGGCTGAAACCGATAACGAACATCGTCGAACGTCACAGCGGTGCTGCCAAGGTCTTGTATCTGTGAGAGGATAGTGTGTCAGCGCTTTATTAGCAGCAGACACATATCTGGACGGATGACGAACCTCGTGCTGGCACTGTTGGTGGACGCGGTGGTCTCTCTCGCTGCAGCAACTGGTCCAGTTTCTTCACCACCTACGATTCTTGCTGCAGAGTCTCCATCTTCTATATTCGTCTGGAATCTATGTGAAGATATTGTGTCAGCGCTTTATTAGCAGCAGACACATATCTGGACGGATGACGAACCTCGTGCTGGCACTGTTGATGAACGCGGTGGATTATTTCGCTGCAGCAGCTGGTCCAGTTTCTTCACCACCTAGGATTCTTGCTGCAGAGTCTCCATCTTCTATCTTCGTCGAACGTCACAGCGGTGCTGCCAAGGTCTGGTATCTGTGAGAGGATATTGTGTCAGCGCTTTATTAGCAGCAGACACATATCTGGACGGATGACGAACCTCGTGCTGGCACTGTTGATGAACGCGGTGGATTATTTCGCTGCAGCAGCTGGTCCAGTTTCTTCACCACCTAGGATTCTTGCTGCAGAGTCTCCATCTTCTATCTTCGTCGAACGTCACAGCGGTGCTGCCAAGGTCTGGTATCTGTGAGAGGATATTGTGTCAGCGCTTTATTAGCAGCAGACACATACCTGGACGGATGACGTACCTCGTGCTGGCACTGTTGGTGGACGCGGTAGTCTCTCTCGCTGCAGCAGCTGGTCCAGTTTCTTCACCACCTAGGATTCTTGCTGCAGAGTCTCCATCTTCTATCTTCGTGTCACCTGTTCCTATACTTCATTTTACTTAACTTAACTTCACTTTATTTTTGTAATATCTGCATCAACTGTAAAGCGCCCCTGAGGTGATATCTCACAAAAGCGGCGCTATACAAATTATCCAATAAATAGAACAGAATAGAACGGTCAATTTATAAAAAAAATTATAAAAGTGGATAGAAGTTTTAATTAGTTAAAAATATCATAATAAGATATCACTTTTGTATTTTAAATATTTCAAGGCGTTATAAGACTCTAATAACCCCTTATTCATCCACCTATCTAGCGTATATTGTAACAATGGTCTTCGGATACAACATTATAATAATATTATTATTATTTGTTTGTGTATTTATGTGTGCGTGTGTGTGTGTGTGTGCGTGTTACGTATAGCCAGTAGTAATAGTATGTAGTATTAAGCGCTGCAGACAGAGATAGTTATTCATCTCGATGTGACCTTGATCCCAATGAGCCCAGGTAGTACGGACCATAATCGCTTGTCACAATAATGCTCAATATATTTTGTGGTTATTATTGTACGTTCGCTAAACATCTGTTTCGTCGTGGATGGAACGGCCAACCATTGGCTACGAGAGCCCAAATCTTATATTGATTTCTTTCGTTTTATGAGATATTATTCTTTACAGACAACAAACAGCCGTAGAGTATTTTTGGGAGATATAATAATAATAATTGGATGACTTGTATAGCGCCGTTTTTGTCCAAAATCTCCTCAAGGGCGCTGTACAAACTTATAATACATTTCTACAATAATCTATGTTATGACTTAACTATTTATGGAGAAAATATACAGTACAATACTTACCTGGTAGGTCACTTGAGATTAACACTTAATTAACATTATCTAATTGTTTATTGGCGAAATTTAGATACAGGATTTAGGACTTAATTGAAAAATTGAATATAACTGGACTTTCTCTTAGGAATGGTATATTTAATCTAAGGGTACGACAGCTTAAAAAGGTAAGTTTTTAGTTTAGATCTGAATTCTGTTGGACTTGTTATGGATCTTAGTTCCGGAGGGAGTTTATTCCAAGCCTTCGGCCCAGATACTCCGAAAGCGCGATCACCAAACTTAGTATTTGGCTTGCGCTTAGGTTCCATCAGTCTGCCTACAGCTGATGATGTTGCTGATCTAAGAGTTGACTGTTTAAGAGCAGAGTGTTTTCCGGGAAGCATAGTTCAGAGATGTAGGGTGGGGCCATTTCATTGATGGATTTAAACACCATCCAGCACAGTTTGTACTGGATTCTTTCAGGGCACTTGAGCCAGTGAAGGTTACGAAGGTGTTCTGAAATGTGCGAATATTTTGAAACCCCGGTTATTAGCTGTGCTGCTGCATTAAACACTGATTGAAGTTTGTCAATTTGATATTTTCGAAGGCTGGCATAAATGCCGTTGCAGTAATCGAGACGTGAGACTACGTAAGAGTTGATAAGTAGTTTTGTTGCTTCTGAAGGAAGGTTTCTTCGGACAGACTTGAGTTGTCTTAGGTGAAAAAAACCGGTGCTTACAGTCCTATTTATTTGACTTTTAAACGAAAAGTCTGAATCTAAATTGACACCGAGAAGTTTGACTGTTGTAATATATATATATCTCAGTCTGACACGGTCTCATAAAAGTTATGCTATTTCATTTTTTTACTGCGGTGAGTAAATATGGTTTGAAACATTTAGCATTTGTAAAATGTTTGTTGAGATTTGCAAATTTTTTAATAAATATTTTTTTTATTAAACGGAAAAAAGTGAAGTGACAGCAAATTTTGGTAACACCTTTATATAATTAAATATGGTTTTTAGTTTCGTGTGAAGTAGTAATTAGATTCTTTAATAATAAACTAATGTTTATAAGACAAGTTTTTTTTGCATAGCACAAAGGATAACAAGTTATTATAAGCAATAATTAGTTGCTTGAAATATTCATATAAATTGAAAATATCTCCATAGTAAAAATCAATGCATTTTAAACCTTGTCTTATAAACATTAGTTTATCATTAAAAAATAATAATATTTGACAAGTCAATCTTCTTCATCTATAAACTCAAATGTAATGATTGCGAAGCATTTTACATTGGTAAAACTGCAAGAAATGTTCAAACGCGGGTAGTTGAGCACTTGAGATGCTTAAACAACATAGGTTTTTCGGAATTTGCAACACATTTAATAGATAAAGATCACTCATTTGATAAGCCTTCAGGTATAGAAGTATTACATAGAAGCGGGATAGGTCTACGCCTCAACAATTTAGAAGCACTCGAGTTAAAAAAATCCCTTAAAGTCAATAAAATCAATTTATTAAATAAACAATTAGATTTAACAAACAGCCCCATTTTAAATATATTTCCATTCCCTGCACCTATGTTTACCCCCTCTCTCCTACCTAAGTCTTCCACCCCCACCAAAGTTGATGTTCTCTCTCCCTCTTCCAGCTTAACTATAAGTACCCATACACCTCTGTAATTAATTTAATATGTTTTTATTAGCCCTGATGAAGGTTCGGGTTGAACTGAAACCGGTTGGTTATAAATATATACAATAAAGTGGTATTCAAACAAAGTTATTTTATTTTAATTATTATAATTATGTATACCCACAAAGTGTTTGCTACAAGTGAAAAATCAATATATTTCACCAAAAAATGTAGATATAATATGTCTCGACGCCATCTAGTGGCAAATTTTAGCACTAACAAAGCCTTTCCTACAAAAATAAAGTTGGTTGTTTACAGATGAAAAAAATATATTAAGCAGTAATTGTTGATTAAATTACTAGTACATATTGAATTATTTGGCGGGTTGGAAATAAGCCATCGTATCTCAAGGGTCTCATCAGAAGGCGCGGAATCAATTCCCGTCGGCGGCATTTATTTTTACTCGGGAGATATTTTCAATTTTTATGATTATTTCAAGCGACTAATTATTAAAACCATCGGTAAGCGAATATAATTAAAACCATCATTATATAATTAAAACCATCGGTAAGCGAATAGAATTAGAACAAAATAACATCAGTATTTTCAACACCTTTCTTAAGTTTGTAATGTTTTCTGTGAATTTCAAATGTTCTATATGTATACACCTCATTTGGTAATTTTCCGTAAAAACGAATACTGTTTTAGATATTGCATAAGGTGTACGCATTTAAAATAAACATAATTATTTCTAAATAATACAATTTTAAATGTGAAAAATATTGTCAAAAACGCTAGCCACATTTTTACTTCATTCGTAGAATAAATTGATACAAGGTTTTCCAATAAGAGGACTTATTTTGATATTCAATCGTAAAAGTTCAATGGTTTCGTTGTTTGTGTGGCACGTAGCGCCGTTTTGTTGAAAGTAAACGTTATCCAGATCAATACCATCCAATTCCGACCATAAAAAATCATTAATCATCTCTCGATAGCGCAAACCATTCACCGTAACTGTTGCTCCTGCCCCATTTTCGAAAAAGTAAGGTTCAATGACTCCGCCGGACCATAAACCGCACCAAACAGTCACACGTTGAGGATAGAGAGGCTTTTCAACAATAACTCTTGGGTTTTCCGAGCCCCACCGATGTGGAAATGGGCCTCATCACTCAAGATGATTTGCATTTGATTCACTCGAGTGAATTTTAATAATTTCAATGCGTTGTTGAAGCGTGTATCGTTCCATTTTTATTAATGGCGTAGTTTCTACTTGTCAAATGTCAAAAAATGACAGCTTCAAAAGTAACATCTACCGAAATAGCGGACTATTCAAAATAACAAACAAAAAAAAAAAATAACTCTTATTGGAAAACCGATATTTCGAAAACACATCCGTTAAGTTTGGAGAGTTTGTAAGAAAATTGTTACTTCAGTGTAGTGAGTTACAGTGTATTTATTGGTAAGTTAGAAGGGGTTGAGGGAGTATAAACTTTGTGGGCTCTCGGGGGGGGGGGAGGTAAGGAGATATAGCGGTTAAAATATGTGAAGGGGAGGGGAATATTTAAAACTAATGGGGCTATTTGATTAGTGGTATTAAAAACATAGTTAATTTATCATATTTACGCATATCCACAAAGCCTTTGCTACACCTGAAAACTTTATATTTGTGTGCGTTTAAAATTTGAACGCAAACAAATATAGGTCCCTGTCCGGGACCTTTAAGATACCAGTAGTAAATGGTAAAGTTAGGTTGCGAACCCCTGAGTTACAGCCGCTGTCACCGGGTTCGTTGGCCAATCTCCTCGGTCGTGCCGATGGCTGCTCGGTCGCCATGGCAACCACATCCACCTCGGTTGTCATGGTTACCCGGAGACCTAGCCAGTAGCCACATCCACAGCCACTCTGCCTCTGCTTCTGCTGATGCTGTCAAGTTACAGAGGTTTACCTATCGATGCATATCACGACTTGTCGTTCTGCGTGCTTTTGTTGTAGGCATTACTGCTTACCGCTTCAACAGCTGACTTTCATAATGGTACGAGTAGATTGCTTTATATTCTTATATATATATTTTAATATCTTGTTAATTTTTACGGGTCTTCGCTAGTACGATCACATCAAATAATAAACGATGAAAATAGTCTTAGGCAAAGCAAGTTCTAGATTGCAATACTAACAAGTAACAAACATCTGGGCATCGATTCTCGACGAAGTCATTCCACCCGAACAACGAGTGGAATGACTTTTGGCGTTTGACGTATGTAAGTATGTACCTTCCAAGAGATTAGAATAATAACGTCGACCAATGTGTGTACTTTCGAGCGGCCTGGATTGGAGAATCGATACCTTTAGTTGACTTTAGGTTGAAAAGCCAATGTCGACATTATTGATTGGTTGCTTGGACTCGCTTCCGTGAAGAGCGACTTCGTTAATAATGCATTCTGCTTGCAACGCAACCAACCAACCAACCCCGGTAATCATAATGCTAAGCAATGTTCCACGAGAAAGGTTAAATCCACTGAACAGAAAATCAATCGAAGTGTACCAACAATTGATGTTCCAATTTACACGAGGTATTTCGACCGCTAGTATCCATACACTGAAAGTTTTACACGGAACCTATCAATCGATTCATTCGTTAAGGGCCTGCAGTCCCGATTTTAACTGGATTACGAATACTTGGAAGAGATTCTTAATAAATTAGTTTTTTCTGTGCAGGCATATCCCAACATTCATCTTTCTCATCTCCTGTACCTTTAAACTACCTTCAGCCTTTCCAGAATGGAAGATACTTTCTGACCAGATCTGAATAGCCACGTATTTCCTCACCTTATTCATCCCCAACTTCTTCCTCTTCCCACTACCTTCAACCCCACAACATACCCCAATTGGGGACGCCAGAGTCTCACTGGCTCGAGACGATTGGGCGGTATTCACATATATAAGAGTCTCATATATCCCAATTAGGGATGCGATAGTCCCCACTTGCTTCGAATAGTTGAGACAAGTCGAGTCACGTAAGAATGCAGTAAAACTAACTAATCATCTCGCCGTTTCTCTGCGCAAGGGTAGGCGGAGAGGATGGAATGCCACACAAGTCTGTCTCTGCACACAATCTCATCATAGATATTCTTCCGTTATTTTATTTTGCGCGATATACACATGTAGTACAAAAATTAAACTTCCATTGATGAGAAACGAGATGCGTCTATAATATTCTATTTATAATTTAGTCCGAGACTGACGATGGACATCTGGATCTGGACAGTCTTCCTCTTCCCTTCTCCATTATTTGGCTGCCGGCCACAAAAATCATCGGAAATAAATCATATCACTGGCGAGTCACCGTCGTGCGTGGCGCGTGGTATTCGCGCGTGGCGCGTGGCATTCCGGCCGTCAGTGTCATCGTGGAACTGAAAGCTGTCAGCGAGTGTAAAAACAACTATAAATATACATGTGTCATATTTTGTGAAGTCATTTAAGATCATTTTGACAGCTTCAATTTTGATTGGAGACATTTTAATTAGTGATTGTTTTGCCGCTGAGAGCTCCGTTTTAATATCTTTTGTTTCTGTTATATTATTCGATTCGTTTTCTGTTCGAGGGAAAGAGAGGAAAAATCGTCTCTTTTGGCGGCACGCATTTTTGTACAAGCAAGAAACTGATGAATCTAAATTAATTTGTAGTCGATAATGCATAATTCTGTTCGATTTGAGTAAATTGAATCAGAATTTTGAATTTTTGATCTCAATTTACTAAATGGGTTACTTTAAGGTGTCTTTTAAAATGCGTCGAAGCGTAGAACTCCTGGCCACAACAGTTTTCTTATGCCCTTTGGTTGACAAAAAAAGTTTTTTTGGGTTCTCTATTTGATGTAGATTCACCAGTTTTCCCGCTTGTATCACTAGTTTCCGGACACCGTGTATAACTGCATTATTTCAGATTAATATTTATTTATTTAATATCAACGGTATAAATATACCATAAACAATGATAACATGTCACAGTTAAAATCGTAGAAATATTTTAAAAAAAAGAATTACAAATATATGTGGCATTTGATTGTGAAATGACATTAGAGAGTAAGTAAGTAAGTAAACAAGAGATACAAGTACATGAGTTTCTATAGTGCAAATAAGGTAGAATTAGATTAAATTAATATTGATTGAAAAGACTTGATAGCATAGCCTTCTTGTACCTACCTTGCGTGCAGTTAAATAGATCTGCCACATCTGCGTATCTATTACTAACTTCATGCAACCTAGGTACAAGCGAGTGTTTGGAATACTCAGACCTGATATTGTTGCATTTAAACAAAATTTTGAACGAGTAGCTCTCGTGGGTATATGAAATTCAATGAGGTTAATTAAATCAGGACTGTCTATACTACCATTTACAATTTTGAACATAAATATTAAATAATTGGTTCCGTGATAACTGGACACAATTACAATTCAACACACCTTTAAAAAGTGATAAACTAACAATAAAAACTAACTTTCGTAACCAATCTCGCCAAATGGCGATCGGGTTGGACCGAAATTTATTTCGTATATTAACTGCTGACATGTCATCCGATTTCAGAGAAATGCGTATATGGCCAGGCGTGTCCGTGATTGCCATCGGCAACGAGACTATCTGCCTAGTTTCAGCTCGATATGAAGTCGGGAAGTGGATTTATTTCCGCTTCCAAGATTTGCATTCATTCATTTTCAAAAATAAAAGTGCTCTATTTAAACGGTATTTATTAGTTCTAGGTTGTAGTACTTATATAAACCCACTGTCCGTCAATTCGATTAGTGTTAAGGATTGTATCGATTGTAAAAGTACAAGTCTTCAACTAATTGATCTTAAATCCTTACTAACTAACTAACTAACTAACTAACCATCACGCCGTTTCTCCGCAGGGGTAGGCAGAGAGAAATCAACTCGGTCACACCATACACTCCTTGTCTCATTCACATTCATAAATCGTCTCATACATACTCTTCTATTATTCTGACTCTTGACATGGCCCGACTCGAGTATCTGATTCACTTGATCGTGCCATGTCTTCCTCGGGCGTCCCCGACTTCTGCCACCATTCACATTTGCGTCATATATACGCCTTACTTCGCTCATTCGCTTTACATGCCCAAACCTTAGATCTTAAGGCGATGCCATACGTAGTAATGCAAAATCATGTGTTTTTGGTTTAAAAATTTGGTGGCCTAGAAGTGTTTCAGATGCTTTATTTAAATACTGCGAGTAGAATACATCTTGGCCTTTGAAATAATCGAGTATTTTTTATATAAGTCTTTTTATAAGCCCAGAAAAAAATAATGTATAAGGCCTACGAATACTGCTTTAAAGTTCAAAATCTCCTACTTACGAACCCATTTTCGGTTATGATTTTATTGTATAATGTGACATATTAAGTTATTTATAAAATGATCGAAAAAAAAATAAATATTTATGCCTGAACATCCACAAAATAAAATAAAAGGCACTTTTTGGCCATGTTTTTTTCTTGCATAAATCAAAACAGGCGGATGGTATTAAGCGGGAATTTAAACCTTATCGCCATCTACGTAAGGGGTGTTATTGATAGCGGCTCGATTTAAAATATTACACGACGTAGTGCATCGCCTTAAATCAAAAATAATATAACTTACATAATTTGATAAATATATACATTTTTTTTAATATTGATAAAAGTCAAACAAATGTGAATTATAAAAACATACGTAAATGAACAATTATTGTGTTATTGAACAAGACTCGAACTCCTTTCTCTTGGTTGAAGGGTTTTCTGTTACCAATTTTGCTACTCAAAACTTATTTAAAGTAAGGTTGCTAACTTAGCTATTGTGTAATCACAACCGGGAATAATTTGTAGTCAGAACAGCACCTTATAATAGATATCTAATTTGTTATTAATAGATGAGAATATTAGAGTAAAATGTCCTCAGGGTAAAACGTCTATAATGCATTGTTGTTTCTCTGTTCTCGGCTTTGTCAATAATAATAATAATGTTTGGATCATTTCTATTTGTATAACGTCTATTTTCGTGAGAATATCACCTCAACGGTAATTTAATTTGTATATCAAACAGGGTTTTCCAATAAGAGGTGTTATTTTGAATAGCCCGCTATTTCGGTAGATGTTACTTTTGAAGTTGTCATTTTTTGACATTTGACAAGTAGAAACTACGCCATTAATAAAAATGGAACGTTACACGCTTCAACAACGCATTGAAATTATTAAAATTCACTTGAGTGAATCAAATGCAAATCATCTTGAGTGATGAGGCCCATTTCCACCTCGGTGGCTTCGTCAACAAGCAAAATTGTCGCATCTGGGGCTCGGAAAATCCAAGAGTTATCGTTGAAAAGCCTCTCTATCCTCAACGTGTGACTGTTTGGTGCGGTTTATGGTCCGGCGGAGTCATTGCACCTTACTTTTTCGAAAATGAAGCTGGAGCAACAGTTACGGTGAATGGATTGCGCTATGGAGTGTGATTAATGATTTTTTATGGCCGGAATTGGATGGTGTTGATCTGGACAACGTTAAATTTCAACAAGATGGCGCTACGTGCCACACAAGCAACGAAACCATTGATTTTTTACGATTGAATATCAAAATAACACCTCTTATTGGAAAACCCTGTATAACCTCTACCCTGTCCCTTTAAGGAAAGGAAGTGTGTAAAGGAGTGACGGGGATGATATGAATCCAAAGACCTGGAAAGTTCAAAAGGTCTCCCTCAACCAATCTCTCCCGATCCAGTCTCAGCCACGTATAGTGGGTGGGGAGACGTATCCGCCACCAAGATCTAGATAAAACTGGGCACCTCTGCTAATTCACCGAACGTATACGGCATGTGAAGAGGTGTTTGTTATCAAATAAATGGTTACCGGGACGGCGGTTTCAATTCCCGTCTCCTAAATTGACTTCCTCCTTCTTACCGACTTTTGGAACAGCGTTACAGTCTCCATAATTAGGGCAGATGGTATTGTGGTTCCCGGGGCGGTGATACCCATACTCGCTTCCCAAATTGTGACTTACCTATAACTTCCTATAGTAATGATATGTTAGTAAATTAGTGGCACTGTACCGGAACCGTAGCCCATGTGATATTCGTCAGATATCCGATAGTCCTGTTGTTTTGCTTCTCCTCACTTCACTTCCCAGGAAATCTATATTCGCTACCGGCACAGCGGCTGCGGGGACCACATGTTCTCTGTCCTGATTTCCGTCTCCCGTTTATTCCGTTATGTGATTCCCAACTGATTCCCAACGAAAACATGATTCCCAACTATTTACAACCGTCGTGATCCAGTGAGAGTGCGGCATCTCCAATTGGGTATGTTTTGAGGCTGAAGGTTGTGGAGAAGTTTTTTCTGAATGTTGGTCTTAATGTACTAAAATGAAGAACTTAAAAAAACAACTGAACATACGGTATTAAATTATAACTTATAAAAATGTATATGTAACTAAACTTTAAGCACCTGTTGACAAGCCAATTCAATTGGCTTAGCAGGACTTGTTTGTTGATATGTATTAACTATTTATTCAATAAAAAAAAGGACGTGTTGTTTTACGGAATTTTAATAATTCATCATATTTTAAGTTATTATTAAGTTATCAAGTTATTATTCAATTACTGTGAAATAGCGCCGATCCATATTGAAATAATAACAGAACTTGTCTTTCATTCTGGAGTTGCCATTAGAGAAGAAATAATATTTTGGTACAGTACTAAATCGTCAGAAAATGGTAACACTTTGAACCCAACCATAGATCACATGAAAGCATCTGTTAGTACGTGTTAATACGTTCACAATCGGTAATGTGCATGTGGTCAACTAATGCCCGCTGCATTCATTTATATTAGCGAAGTGCTTACGCCTTACTATAAGGAATTGCTGTGGAAAGCAAAACAAAAGGCTAAAGAAACAAAATTCGAATTTGTGTGGTTTAAAGCCAATAAATTACTCGTTCGTAAGGGTCCGGGGGAAAAAATCATTCAAGTCAAACATGAAAGTGACATTAAAAAAATGGTATTGTAGATTTTTAATTCTAGAGAAAACCCTTACTGTAATGGATATTATTAAAAATGGAATGTATTACCAATTATAGGACGTCAAATCCTAAATTCTGTAAAAATGTACTACAAACACACTCATCCTCTCTTCAAATCTTACAGCAAAATATTAGATCAATTTCCAAGAATTTTGACGAATTCTTGCTACAACTTGATAATATTGGAACCTCTTTTCATATAATTATTCTTACTGAATGCTGGATACCAAAAAATTATGCTCCTAAAATTTTGAAAGGGTATGATCACTACAGCACTTCAATACATACTAAACAAAATGATGGAGTTGTTGTCTATACCAGAACTGACCTGATTGGTTTATCTGTCAAGGAAATCCAAGTCAGCGGTGCAAACTGTTTGCAAATAACTCTCAAAAATGACACATGTATCTTAGCAATATACCGTTCTCCATCCTCTTATAATATTTCACCATTCCTAAAATCAATTAATAACTGTTTAACTGAATTATGTAATATTAAAAATTGTATTATTGCTGGTGACCTCAACATAAATATTCTGCCCACAAACGAACATTCTCAGTGCCAAGAATACTTAAATACGCTCACTTACCATGGATTCCAAAGCACCATAAACACTCCCACACGTGCTACATTAGACTCCATTTCATGCATCGACCACATCATGGTCAAATCCAACTGCCCAGTAATATCTATTGTATATGAATCTACACTTACCGACCACTACACCACTATTCTTTCCATACAAACATGCAACAGAAAAGACAAACATAAAAACACAACAAATAAGAAAAAAATCATTCAAATCAATTATGATTGTGTTCGTCAATCTCTGATGAGTAAATCATGGTCAGAATTACTTAACATTATAAATCCAGAAGACGCCTGGACGTACTTTATCAATTACTTACAGACTACCATTAACGAACATACAAACATAATTATAAAACATATACCAAATAATATTTTACCAATTAAGCCATGGATTAACCACACTATTATTAAATCTATCCGTAAACGTAACAAACTCCACAAAAACGTTATTAACAATCCTTATGATATACAACTTCGAAACTTTTATAAAAGATATAGAAACATTTGTACCCAAATAATAAGAAAGGCTAAAGAGATATATTACAAACAGAAAATAGAAAACTGTAATAATGATCCTAAAAAACTTTGGAAAACACTTAAAGAAGCCACCCACTCTCAACCTAATCCTACGAATGACTTAAAACAACTAAAAGTAAATGATAAAATATTTAGTTTTTCTAGTAATCCCGATATTATTGTTAATCATGCAAATAAATACTTCTCAAAAATAGGTGAACAACTCGCAAAAAATATCGATGTAAACCATACCAACTCCAGTTTACTAAGCTGTAATACAAATTTGCCCAACAACTTGCATTTTAGTCTAAAACAAATTTCAAATGAAGATACTAGATTGATCATAAACTCATTAAAAAACTCGTCTTCAACTGGCTTGGACGATATATCAAATATTGCCTTAAAAAAACTTGTATCAGAAATAACCACTCCCTTAACAAATCTTATTAACCTAAGCATCCTAAAAGGCCGATTCCCCGACAACCTTAAACACGGAATCATAATCCCAATACATAAAGGAGGCTCTAGAGCGGACATAACGAACTATCGTCCAATTACATTACTAAATTCACTATCTAAAGTCTTTGAAAAAACTATTAATAATCAACTAATTGAATACCTTGAACAAAATAACATACTATCACTCAACCAGTTTGGATTCAGGAAAAATAAAGGCACCTCCGAAGCCCTGGCAACAGTTACCGATTTTCTAAATGAAAACTTAGACAAGGGATCAAAATGCATATCAATATTCTTAGACCTGTGCAAAGCATTCGATACTATCTCTCACTCTAAACTTTTACAAAAACTATCTAATATTGGTATAAATGGTGATGAACTTACTATTATTAGCGATTACCTGTCAAACCGAAAGCAAAGTGTGAAAATCAACAACTGCAATAGCAATCAATTACCAATTAGCTACGGCGTGCCTCAAGGGAGTGTTTTAGGTCCTACCCTGTTCTTAATATACATAAATGAATTATGTAATCTTCAAATAGATGCCAAAATTGTAAGTTTCGCTGATGATACGATTCTCCTCTTCAAATCAAGCAATTGGAATGATGTATACATAAAAGCTAACAGGGGCATAACTGTGGTTAAAAGATGGTTAAACAATAATACACTAACAATGAATGTGACCAAAACTAAATACATTGAATTTAGTATTAATCCTTCCTTAAGAAACCCAGAAAATCAAATTAAAATTTGTGCTTGCAACCTGACAAATCCGATAATATGTGATTGCCCTTATTTAGAACAGGTAACTAAAATTAAATACTTAGGTATTATTTTTGATAGCAATTTAAAGTGGAAAGAACATATAACCTCTACAGCAAACAAACTTAGAAAATTCATTTATTTTTTTAGACAAACTCGCAACTTTCTCAACCTAAGCCAGCTCAAAACAATCTACTATGCACTTTGTCAATCTTTAATAGAGTATGGTATCATAGCATGGGGAGGAGCGAACGCTGCCGCCATTGATCCAATATCTAAAGCTCAGAAACTTATAATAAAGATTATCCTCAAACTACCAATCACAAGCAGTTCGGATGAAATCTTTAGGAAAATCTGTGTTATGGACATTAGGCAACTTTATGCCAAAAACATACTAACATACCTCTTCAAACACAAAACTACTTTTGACAATATCCAAACTGCTCGTGATACTAGAACAAAAGGACATAATTTCTTACAAATCCCTTTCGCTAAAACAACTTTTGGCCAGAGAAATTTTAGATATTTTGCAACAAGGCTATATAATGCTCTCCCACTAGCCATTAGACTGAACGATTTTTTTCTGAAATATAAAACAGACATCAAATCTTGGATCATCAGCCAAGACAGATCCATGATAAATTTTTTTATAAAAATCCCTACATAAGTATGTACTCCAACTAGATGCTGATTAACAAATGTATCATTTATTATTACTATTTATTATTTTCCATCTTTTTCACAATGTCATTTAATGTAGTGAAATATTTAATGTATCAAAAAATATGTAAACATTTTTAATGTATCAAAAAATATGTAAACATTTTTAATGTATCAAATACGTCTGTCTCGACACAGGTTTATCCTAGTGAGACAGACATCGAAAAAAAAAACTGTAAAAGAAACTTTATATTGATAATAAAAAAAAAAAATAAAAAAAAATTCCCCGGCGGGATCGATTAGGCCTACAGGGCGACGCCTGAGGCCCTAGACTGGCTCACTGACCTAGGTGTTCCCCTCTGCCCTCAACTATACGAAAGAAGAGGAACAATCAGTTAATCAGAATTATCATATTTTCTCTCTTTAAATATATTACTAATAATTGTATTTTTCTCTATTGTTACAGGTAATTAAAGACGATGCGTAGATGCTGCAGATGTTTCAGATCCAAATGTATGTCAGATAAAGTCTTCATAAATCAACAAAACACCAGGCTGTAAGTACCTAATTTAAAAAATATATATATGTCTTCGAAATGGTTCCATGCTAACTCAACACAGTGACTATTCAACACACCTTTAAAAAATGATATAAAGTCATTAAAAACTATGAAAAACAAAATTTTACCTAACCTACTTAACCCAGTTAATAAAGTTTTTGTTTCATCACTTTCCATGACTTATATAACTTTTTAAAGATGTGATGAATTATCATTTTGATGATTTATCCGGTCACCCTTCGAAATGCATTATTTAACCCCCCGTGACTTGACAAAAATAACATCATGCCATTCTCGCTTGAAATTCGATTTCAAACAGTTTCATCGTATGGGATCCACCCAACCCTGCATAGTTGGATTGCGGACTTTCTGAGGGGAAGAACAATTCAAACCGTGGTTGACGGCTCTTCTTCCTCACCGCACCAAATCAATGCGGGGGTGCCACAAGGATCTGTGCTGTCTCCGACGCTGTTTTTATTGCACATCAACGATCTCGTTGAATGTGCACCAATTCACTGCTACGCTGATGACAGCACCGTTCACGAGGGTTATCTTTTTGACAGGCCCCCTTCCACCTATGATGTCCGAACAGCTCGGGAAGTTTTGAAGCGAAAAATTGACCACCACCTAGAGATGGTTCGTGCCTGGGGTAAGGCCAACTTGGTCAGTTTCAACGTCTCAAAAACCCAAGCGTGTCTGATTTCGGCAAAGAGGGAGATCAATGACTGTCTGGTGCAATTTGATGGGAGCACTCTCCCCAATAAAGACTCCATTGAAATGCTTGGAGTTACTATATCAGACCAGCTCAAGTATCGGGGATCCATAGAAGCCCGAGTAAATCAGGCCTCCAAAAAGTTGGGCGTCTTGTACAGGGCTAGGAGATTCTTCAACAGTGACCAGCTGCTGACCCTGTACAAGTCTCAAGTCCGCCCAACTATTGAATTTGGGAGCCACCTTTGGGCTGGTGCCCCAAAATACTTGATAAACCTGCTTGAGTCTGTGCAAAGGAGAGCGATCCGTCTGATTGACAATCCGTTGTTAACAGACCGATTGCCTTCTCTGATGCATAGACGCAATGTAGGCATGCTGTGTCTGTTCTACAGGTATTTCAATGGAGCCTGCTCCAAGGAGCTAGCAGCATTGATTCCTGATGCACCGGTGCACGTGCGCGAAACTCGACGGACACGAGCTGAACACCCGTTCACGGTTGACGTTGGCTTCATGAGAACGGGCCGTTTTTACGACTCGTTTTTGTGTAAGTCGGCTCGTATGTGGAACGGGCTACCGGCGTCTGTTTTTCCTCCCTCCTATAATCCGAGCCTCTTCAAGGCCCGCATTAACAAGTCCCTTCCTACAGCCCCTGCCTTGTTCCGCCTCACAACGCCGCCCAATCGGGTGGTGACATAGTTCCCCTGTCTGTGCACTGCACGGGCAGGGACACTCTTGTGAGGTGTCACATAAAAAAAAAAAAAAAAAAAAAAAAAAGTTTCGATGTTTTGAATTTCAAAATAAAACACTGTTTTCGAAAGCAAATGAGGAATCTTTTCAGATATTAATATTAAAAATCAAAGAATGCAATTAAAACAAACTATTCAAATTTTGAAAGTCGCTTACCGATGGTTTTTACCGTGTACTATTTTTTCGTTTTATACAAATATATTCATTACAAAATTTACACACCAAATATTTTTCAAATGCCAAACTTTGTTTATCTCAAATTATTCAAAAACGTCTGATAATTTTTTTTAAATGAAAATACAAAGCGTGGCTTTCTGAAACTTGTTTAAATTATATCTCACCGTAATACAAAATGAGATAGCATTACTTTTAAGAATCCGTGTCAGGCTGGGAGAAATATCTCTCCGAAACCTGTAACTGTTTTTAGTTATAAAGTTATAACCAATGACATTATAATACAAATAGACACGTTATTATTTATTATCTCGCTAAATTGACCCAAATTGTGTCAAGTAACAAACACTTTTATGTTTCCAGTAAATTCTCAAGCATTCCGAATTGAAACAGATTTATAACACATTTCTCTTAAACAATTTAATTTTTAAGTTACAAAAAATATATGTTTTTTAATGTTATATCTGTAACATTAATTAAATGAAATTCTTAGTATCTTTTAAAATATTTTTTGCTAATTTAGAGCCAACAGATGCAAAATATTGATTAGTATGACACGCAATTGTTTGAGGGTCAGTTATAGTCAAATTTCAAATATTTAATTCATTTATAGATGTGCCAGTATTTCTTTGAGTTTTTGTTATGTCTCTGACAACATTCCACATGTTTTTGCTAGAATTATCCTTATCGAGTAAGGATTTATTAAAACGCTCTTGGCATTTACGAATAACGTTTTTGCATATATTTCGTTATCGGTGATGGTTTTGCTTTTTAGTTTCGTTCAATGGGTCACTTTTCGCTAATTTAAGATGGTTCCTTTTATGTACATATAGATTTAACAAGGCCGTTACTAATCCATGTAGTGTGTTTTAATTTACTGCAGAGGTTCCCAAAGTGGTCTATATCGGCTTGCTGGGGGTCTATGTCAGCGAGAAAAAAATTTGGGGGTCCACGAGATTCAAATGGGGGTACATACGAGCGGACCCCCATTTACCTCAAGTTAACATTTAGGAGTTCCGTAAATGACACAATACACCTAACACAAATATAATAGATTGAGAAATTACTTATTTGTATTTTTATATTTCGTAAAGTTGTTAATTGAGTCTACGCTCCTTTTCTCGTCAGAATTAATATATTCAAGCAAAACATTGCAAGTTGGAAGCCGCGAATTTTCCTAGTTCCCCAACTTGTTTTTGAAAAACGTCCAGGGTAATAATGACGTTCAACATTTAAATGCAGTTCACACAGACTTCAAAACTAAGTTTGAGGACATTTTGACTATGAAAATGCATCGTTGAAAAATCGGATATCATGTGACGAGAAGAACTAACCGGAATAAGCACTGACAAAGGGGAGGTTCTGTAGGGCCAGCTACAGAAAGAAATTCCCGTTGCTTATCCTGCTTCATTTTCATTTGGTGTAATACCTCACAAGGGTGCCCCTGTCTGCACAATGTAAAGACAGAGGAACTATATCGCCACCCGGTTGTTGGGCAGGCAAGAGAAGGGAATCTTTTTACTAAAAAAATAAATGATTACCACATGGGACGTTAATAGTTTTAGGAAAATTCAATATTCGGCAGGCCTACGAAAAAAAAAATGGCAAGTGGTCTACGGGGCAAAAAAGTTTAGGAACCTCTGCTTTACTGTGTGAAATCTGTTTTATTATTGTGTGTTTCGTTATGTATAAATATATTCCCAATTTTTTTTTATTAAGGTCATTTAATAATGCATCATAATGGAAAATTAATTTGTGCTTTATTCTCTGTTTTTTGGGTGCCGAGTTTGGGATACTGATTGCAACGGTGTAGTGGTTAGTAATTATAGTCTACATTACATTGTAGTCTGCATTTGAACGTTTTATGTTTTTGTTATGGTCTTCATATTTTGATGCATCTAAGCATTCGAGGATATTTTATAACGTAAATAATTTTGTAAGTTCAGTAATTCACCTAATTACGTAATAACATTACCGGTGTTAAGTTCCTACGCTTCTGTAGTGCTTCCTCTTATCCTGTTAGGTAGATATTGTAGGATATCCCCTTTCGTCGAATGAAGCCGTACACTCTATTTGAAATGCTCATTCTTCAATACAGATTGAAACGGTTACAATCGATAGGAAGGAAGTTCGTTAATTTAGTTTTAGTTTCTCGTCCGTCGGTAGATGGTGTTGTCGTGAACTAGGAAGCCCTTTGTATATATTTACGTGTATGATAGCGTTAATCCCACTAGTTTTAAATTACCGTCCTATTTTGAATAGACGAAAAAATAACAAATTAGTGTTTCATTTTTGAATTTCAAGTGAAGTGTGTACGTGTATTTTTGATTTGTTTTTATTATTATTTTTGTTTGTTTATTTATTTACTGTCAATACAATTTACATCATTTTATAATTTATATTAAAAATATCATCAGTGGTTCCATGATAACTTTGAAAATTGATATATAATCTTTAAAAGTGATAGAAAAAGCCTGAAATTAAAATTTAACTATAAATGATTATTGCTAATTTATTATGAATCTCTTCAAATTGTTGGTAGTTTCAGTTAAAAACGGGATTGCAGGACTGAAATAACATGTTTTCTGATAAACTTTTAATAGATTACTAATATATTTTTTAATGAAATGCTGAATATTTTTGCATTACTTACATTTTTATCAAGGCAAATCAATAAAACATTCTTAAATTGATGTTCTCTTCGTGTAACTTAACCTGTTTAAACTAGTTTTTATTCATTACATTTTACCACTTATATCACTTTTTTGTTAAAAAGTTCATTTGGACTGTGTTGAGTTACAAATTGAGTGTGCGAATAGTCCAATCAATGTAAACACGAAAATAGTTCGGGGCGCGTGTTTTTTTTTTAAATTATTATTTTTGTTTATTTATTTATAATTGATGTTTCATTGTCTGTCTCACTGGTAAATTTAATTGTCTAGTTTTAACCCATAGAGTGTCAAGAAATCTACCGTGGATTTGCTAGGATCTCACCTATAAACTTGCCTCGGTTTTATAGTATTTTGAACCCTAAAAAATGCTCCTAGCATACAAAATATACTTTATTCGCTTGGCAACGAAATAATGTATCTTAATATTATCTAGCCTACTAGCTTGTCGTTTCGTCACTTGCAAATATGTTTATTTTATCCGTGAAAAAGCGCGTCGCGAAATTTTAATGTCGTAATTCCGATTTGTAAGTACTGGATTTTTAATACAATAAAACTCAAGAATATTTCTAACAGTAAAGTGAGAAAAACATTAAGTGGGAAAACTACATAGGAAAAATATTTTTTCTTAAAATCTTTTAATTTTTTCCAAATTTCCTGAAACTGAAATACTTACTTCTCCTTATATGTAACTGATTTAAAATAAAACGTGCGTGTTTATTAAGCCTCTCCCTATTTTCTGTATAATTTACCAAGAAATATATCACAGTTTATAACTGGTACTGCTAAATTCTTTATTTATTGATGCTGACGTTTCTAATCATTCTTGTTATATGTTTTACAAGATTAGTTTGACATCTTGGCACGTTGTTTGCACTTCTGCCTACGACTTGTGGGTGTGTTCGTTATTAGTTTTTGAAAAGGGTTGGTGTCAAATTCGATGGCGATTAATGCTTTGTGATTAAGTTTCGAGACATTATTCAACTGAAACTGGTGAGTGAATTTATATTAATAACTAGCTATAACCCGTCACGCATTGCTGTGACTCAGTCTATATGTGGAAATTTATAAACAATAGCGCGTATTGCTTTTACGTCCACAAATAGGACTGTTTTAAAAAAACAAATAAGAACAAATAAAATGTTTTTTAAGAACACACGCGTATTCGAATGCAACGAATTAAATTTATTTGTATTTATCTGAAAGCTCACTCAAATACACAAATACGACAAATAGTACACAAAAATAACAGACAAAAGAGATACAAAATGAGATTGACAAATAGAGACGCAAGTAATATACAATATATAATCAGCGCAACATATATGTTAGCAAAAGCAGATTTTTTTTTCTGAATCCGTATAAATTATCGACAAAAATGTCTACCTCAGCACACTCTATCTTATGTATTTAATAACGGACCATGTCCAATTAGAACTCATTACATATTATACGAAGTTAATACAATGAAAAATGTTACAAAACTTATCTTATTATACAGGGTTTTCCAATAAGAGGTGTTATTTTGATATTCAAAGAAACTTTTCCCGTAAAAGATCAATGGTTTCGTTGCTTGTATGGCACGTAGCGCCGTCTTGTTGAAAGTAAACGTTGTCTAGATCAATACCATCCAATTCCGGCCATAAAAAAATCATTAATCATCTCTCGATAGCGAAATCCATTCACCGTAACTGTTGCTCCAGCCTCATTTTCTAAAAAGTAAGGTCCAATGACTCCGCCGGACCATAAACCGCACCAAACAGTCACACGTTAAGGATAGAGAGGCTTTTCAACAATAACTCTTGGGTTTTCCGAGCCCCAGATGCGACAATTTTGCTTGTTGACGAAGCCACCGAGGTGGAAATGGGCCTCATCACTCAAGATGATTTGCATTTGATTCACTCAAGTGAATTTTAATAATTTCAATGCGTTGTTGAAGCGTGTATCGTTCCATTTTTATTAATGGCGTAGTTTCTACTTGTCAAATGTCAAAAAATGACAGCTTCAAAAGTAACATCTACCGAAATAGCGGGCTATTCAAAATAACACCTCTTATTGGAAAACCCTGTATAGTCGACACATTTAGGCGATGTTGAGAGTATCTTCATCTCTGTTTCGCTTGTGTGGAGTGCCGTTAAAACACACAAAAGATGAAATGCCAAGTACATTTCATTGTCTATTTTCACTTTAACACGCACTTTTTACGCCCTGTGATAAACTGAAGTGACTTCTCGAGTTTCGCTTCCTGCGGCGCTTTCTTCGCCCTATTGTCTCGATAGCAAGATGGTAATATTGCTTGAAGGGCGAGTGCGGGCGAGTCCTCCTAATGTCTGTTTAAATTTCGGTTTACCCCACCCTCGGGCGCTGTATGTTTAATTTTCATTTATGACGCGTTGTGAGGGTGAATAAATTATTATTTATTTTTATAAATTTGATTTAATTTGAATAACAATATTTAGCAGTCGATAAGTCTGCAACGCTGTGTTAATAATACTACATTTTCACTGATACCATCGATTATCTAGACAGGATATATTAATTAACATTTAGTGCCATAAATATTTGTCAAAATATGCTTAAAATGCCAGAGAGTGCATTTTTGTAGATAATTTGTATTAAAAAGAAAAACACTTGCCATTTCTGTTACAATACACTAATTTTCAACATTCTCTTCAGAAGGTTTCAAACTATGATAATAAAAGCACAGAAATTGAATACTTAATATTTATTGACAAGAAAATTACAGAAAATGTACACAATGAACAAATCAGGTTGGATCTTTTCACAGAGCTACTGTCCATACTGCTGCATGGTGACCGGGTATGTCAATTCAACAAACCTCAATAAAATGATATAAAGTCATGAAAAGTGATGACTAAAAAAACTAGATTAAATAGGTACCTAGTTTTTGTTTCATCAATTTTAATGACTCATATATCACTTTTTAAATGTGTGTTTTATTTTCATTTTGATGAAATATCATGGAACCAAAAGTTAGAACGCTATTTAATGAATAAAAATATAAACGCGGTAACACGACCGTCACAAAAGCGAACTGTCGAAAAGAGCGCTACCGCGTCGCTGGCATTTTTCGCAAACCTACCTACGAATGCCACGGCGCTTGTCGGCACTGTAAGGGTTAAAATGAACACACGAATCAAATATTTTCGTTCAGACAACATTTATAAAAAAGCAATTGCATTATCTCGCAGTCAAACGATTGTCTGCGAGATATGTTGACATAGTCTCTCTTTAACCTTTAAACTTAGCAAGTAGAGGATTGAATCTATGACCCCTGGGTGGGAACCAATGGCTTTGGACCTCTCGGCCACTAAACGGTGATAATATCACACGAAGTGAATCATAATCTCCCTATTTCTACCACCTTCAAACTTCGCATGCACAATATACTCAAGAAGCTTAGTAAAAAAGTCAATACTGACTTATCAACAGAATTTCTGATTCATTTCTTATAAATCTCCCCGTATTAATATTGTAAAGTGTTATTTGAAGCAGGTTTCCTTTGAACGGAACAATAGGATTGCTTGTTCATTCGACATCTAGTGCTCCAAGCGCCCCCCTCTTGCTCTTGAACGTTATTTGACAATCGCAGCTTATAATACTGCACATCAGCTTTTATATTTCACCCCGTTTAGTTTGGAGGCACTTGTTGATGGGGGGAGGGGGTGGAATTTAAGAAACCATCCCTTTCGCAGGGTAGATAATATCTGCAGACGAGCAAATAAGGGGTATTTTAATATGCGACTAACTGATCAGCACATCAGTAGACAGAGAGGATGTACCGCCAAATAACACACTCTGTCCTGGTACAAACTCTTTGTTACTTCATTTGGAACCGGCTCAAGTATAGAAAAAGACCGATCAAATCTGGCTTGCAAGAAATTGGGCGTCTTGTATAAGCCTAACACATTCTTCAATACTGACCAAGCACGCCCAACGATTAATTTTGGAGACCTTTGGGCTGGAGTCACACAATACTTGATGAACCTATTTGATTCTGTGCAAAGGAAGGCGGTCGATTGATAATCCATTGTTAACATACCGGTTGCCATCTCTAAATGCTCACGTTGAGTCTGTTCTACAAGTATTTTAGGCAGCATTCCGCGACACCCCTAAAACGGGCCGCTTTTTTGTCTCGTTTTTGTGTAAGACGGCTCGTATGTGGAACGAGCTGTTTTGCATCTGTTTTTCCTCCTT
Organism: Hesperophylax magnus; assembly: GCA_026573805.1. NCBI lineage: Eukaryota > Metazoa > Arthropoda > Insecta > Trichoptera > Limnephilidae > Hesperophylax > Hesperophylax magnus. The sequence continues at coordinate 7,957,043 of JAIUSX010000005.1, read as the reverse complement.
CATATAATCCGGGCTTCTTCCTACAGCTCTTACTTACCTTAACCGGGGCGCTCTCGTGAGTTGTTATATGAAAAAAAAATATAGTTGATTGTATGAAATGATTTGAAATATATTGTAGTGATTGAATTTTCCTCTACCTCCTTATTTAGCCAATGTTTAGGACAGGGCTACAGTGTCCATCTTCACGGTAGATGTGTGTAGCGCAACACGGCATAATACCCCAAAAATAAATCACCATAATTATTTAATAATGTTTTGTTACACCTGGTCTGGGTGACAGTTTTACAGCGTTTATTATTACAATCATTTGTATTACTTACCTCGTGTCACCCGAAACCCGGTGGTGACAAGGATACAACCGACCTTACAAATATCTGCGGAAAACATTTTTGCTTTATGTGACTTCTAACTTTCAACGTTTAGAGAATTGAGGTCTACGTTAGTTGACTACAAAAAATTGGGGAATCTCAGATCTTGATCTTGATGTCAGAGGGGGAAGCCTCTGCTCCGTAGTAAGCGTCCAAAAGGAAGAAGAAGAAAGAGAGAGATATACGAATGTTAGAGGGAGCGCGCTAATATAAAAAAAAAAACTGTGACCGGATCACTTAATAAAATGACAATTCAACATACATTTTAAAAGTGAAGTCACGTGACAAAAGCAGGGTTAGCTTTTACATATTTGTAATGACTTCATATCAATTTATAAATGTGTGTTGAATTGTCATTGTGCTGAGTTATAGCGAAACCAAAAAAAAACTATTATAATTAACAAGCTGGCGTGCACCCGGCGTTGCTCGTCTTTTCTCTACTTTCTATTAATATGATATGCATGTATTACATATACAGGGTTTTTCAATAAGAGGTGTTATTTTCTTGGCGCAATCCATTCACCGTAACTGTTGCTCCAGCCTCATTTTCGAAAAAGTAAGGTCCAATGACTCCGCCGGACCATAAACCGCACCAAACAGTCACACTTTGAGGATAGAGAGGCTTTTCAACAATAACTCTTGGGTTTTCAGAGCCCCAGATGCGACAATTTTGCTTGTTGACGAAGCCACCGAGGTGGAAATGGGCCTCATCACTCAAGATGATTTGCATTTAATTCACTCAAGTGAATTTTAATAATTTCAGTGCGTTGTTGAAGCGTGTATCGTTCCATTTTTATTAATGGCGTAGTTTCTACTTGTCAAATGTCAAAAAATGACAGCTTCAAAAGTAACATCTACCGAAATAGCGGGCTATTCAAAATAACACCTCTTATTGGAAAACCCTGTATTTAAACCTTCCGAAAGAAATTCTCTAAACGGTAGTGAAAACCCTATCAAAATCCGTTGCGTAGTTTAGAAGAACTAAGCGCACAAACAGACAGACGCGGATACCGACTTTGTTTTATACTATTTACAGATTAAATTACACATCGACTCCAAACATCAACGTGAAGCTACAATTCGGCATTTCTTTCATCTTTTTACTGTGATGTGAATTCGTTTTTTTTTGTCTGTGTTTCAAGAGTGTTAACTGCCAGGGGCAGTAGGACTATAACACTCGCAATATGTGGAATGTTGTGATGCTGATTGAAGTAATATGGAGCTAGGAGATGGAAATGGGTAACAGTCCTTGTATGAGTTGTTGGCACACTTTGCGAAATATCAACAATACATTTTCTAGTCCCTTTCAAGAATTTCCATTCATTAAAGCTCAGACCAGCGGAGAGGTGCTATTATTTTCAGTCATTGTTGGACATTGTACAAGGCACAGTGCTATTTGTATTCGATGGTTTTCTTACTTAAGAGCCTTTTCGACAAAGCTTGGTTTTTGATGGTCTATATCTAAACCACAGATTGACCAGCGATTTCTGAGCTTGGTTTTAGTAAAAATTTAGATGGCAGTGACATTTTTTTTCAATTGAAAATAAAAAGCAAAAATCTTAATGTATTTCACTAATCATCACAGACAACAACCTAATGCCAGTACGCTTGTATAAAATCCTAGAGGTTGGGTTATATTTTAGGTTAATATGTAAGGTTAGGTTTGGTTTGTTAAAAAGCTGATAAACATTACTTTCAGTATTCTCTACATTCAAGTACGTGCATTTTTACACTTGGTTTTCGGGACACAGACATTGTTATTCCCTTGTGATGTAGCCCACTTGAAATATTTCAAAGCCAGATGCTATCAGCATCTCCCGTTCCTCCCGCCACACAGTGCTGTGAACACATACAAAGCTAGTGACAAAAAACTTAAATAATGTGAATTGTATTGTACATACATTGTTGGTTGGTATACTCCTTACCTGAAACAAACCCAAAAATTAGATATTTGCTTCTGATGTTCACACTTTGAACTTTGTTGCACTTTTACTTTTATCATTATAATAGATTGAAGAAATTGAAGATGTTGAACACACTCTTAACAACAATTGGTTTTACCCTTTACAAATCGCAAGTGTTACTGTTAAGTTTGTCAGCCACATCAGGTCTGGAGACACAAAATACATGGAAAAAACCCTCGACTCTGCACAGAAATAGGCCGTAAGTTTGATATATTCCTCTATCTTAACGAACGGGTTACGATCTTTAGAGCACAGTCTTCAGGCATGTGTAATTTCCTTGTTCTACTGGTATTATAATGGAAGATACTCCGAGGAACAAGCATCATTGTTCCCTTCGGCACCGGTGCCTAGTCACACGTATGATATTTGTCACATGAGAACGGGTCGCTTCTACGACACGGTTTAAATTCAACAGCTCGGCTGCGGAACGATTTGCCGGCCTCTGTGTTTCTTCCCATACACATGGGTCAATATGGGTCTCTTCAAGACCCATGTTAACTCGTTCCACTCTTCAAAAAGACCCTCATAAAGATGTCCCGAGAGCAATTATTTTCCTCAGGGCCTCCTGTGTGGTGTTAAAGTTAAAAATTTAAAAAAGTGACATTTTAATGACCTAAAACCATTAGTCAGCATTAAACTCATCGGGAATTCAGGACTAAATAGCTTCAAGCTTCAAGTGAGTTCGTTGTCATAATATGACATTATCAAGAATCTATATCGTGAATTGTGTGTTTTGTGAATTGGAAAATATTTAATACAGAATTCTTACGTAAAGAACTACCCATTAAAAATATCAGACATTTAAACAACAAATTTGACAAAAAATAGTGGTGTACACTGTAACGCTCTCTGAAACGTTTTGATCCACGAACCGGTAAGTTGAAAATAGTTTGGTCTATAGTTAGTAATAATATATATATCATATATTTGTACAATTCAATTCAATTCAATTCAATTCAATTTGTTTATTAATTTTAAAAACATTACAAAATTGTTCATTTCAAAGCGTTTTTAAAATAATTTTTATAATAAGAATTAAAGATTAATATTTACAGTGTGTATATTAACTATACCAGTGATAATAGAGCTTGCCTTTTAAAGGAAGCTTCATTGATGGCAAACATGTCGATATCCGAATTTATTCTGTTCAACAGCAAGATTGCTCTCCCCACAGGCATGACCATTGGCAAGTTAGTTCTGCAGGCCGGGAGATAAAATAGTCTATGTTGTCGGTGACGTAGATAACCATCGGGAACATAGAAATGAATGCTCTCCATGATGACCGAGTTTTCAAACCATCCACGAATCAGTCTAAAGAAATGTGTAGCAATGCGCACATCTCTCCTGACCCGTAGATAGTTCATTCCGAGCATACCCAAAAGAAAGTCAGTGGGATAGAGCCACGGGTAGTAGCCATACTCCCTCATGTAGAGAAATCTCAAGAATTTCTTCTGAACTCATTCCAACATGAGAGAATACTTCACCTGGTGTGGACTCCAAATCACCGACCCACTTTCAAGTCTACTCCTTACTAAGGAATTAAATAAAACTATAAGCACCCGGTTATCTCTGAAATTCCTTGCAGTGCGTAGAACAAAGCCCAGAATTCTAAGTGAAGTGCTACATGTCGCCTCAATATGAGCATGAAATGTCAGTCTACTATCAAACATGATTCCAAGATCCTTCATTGTCGAGACACGTTTTAAACTTCGGGCGTCCATTGTATACCGGTAATACCAGGTATGACTCGCCCTAGTGAATGACAAAATTAAACATTTAGAAACATTAAACTCAATCCGATTTATTTTACTCCATTCAACAATTCTATTAATGTCTGACTGGAGTTGATTGCAGTCTTCTAAATTTAGTATTTCTAAGAAAAGTTTTAAGTCATCAGCAAAGAGAAGAAACCTAGAATGCAGAATTACTTCTGAAATATCGTTTATAAATATGGAGAAGAGGAGTGGGCCTAAATTACTGCCTTGGGGTACCCCCGATCGTACAAAGAAATGGTTAGATTGGAATAGTCCATGAGACACAAACTGTTTCCTGTCTGCAAGATAGCTAGCAAAAAAAGTAAGTAGTCTTATGGAGAATCCTATTGTAGCCAGTTTATTGAGTAAAACGTCGTGATTTACAGTATCGAACAGTACAGTCCCCCTGAGGCGAGTTTCACAAAAACGGCGCTATACAAATCATCAAAATATTATTATTAATATAATACCCCATAAAATAATCACGATACTATTAGCATTTTTATTGATTTGTGACATTTTTTTTTAAATTTCCCTGTGTGTCACCCCATCTTTAGGTCCCTAGGGGCGACAGGAACCGACAGATTGAGATTCCGGGTGCTTCAGAGACCCTCCAGAGACCGGAGATCCTCGGGATAGGGCACGGAACCCGTGACATCTCTCGTTATTGGGTCCCCCATGAGACCCCACTTCCCATTTCCTCCCTCTTGTTATTACGATGTTAAATTTAGTTTTTAAATCGTGCGTGTTTTTAATACAAATTTTAAAATAATATCTCTCCATTTTTGAAGGTGTATTGATGGCATCAGGATACAGTGCGCTCCTTGTTTGTTGGGATCTGAATAATCACATTTATCCGTAAAATTTTCATGTCATGTTTGCGTGTCGACTGTACATAATATCTGAACAGACTGTACATACTATCAAAGCGGTTATGCAGTGAAAGCCATGCGTAGGTACGGTTTATGTAGATAGAAACAAAGGCGAGGCGCCGCTGTTTGTAGATGCGAACAGCGGTAGTTATGGGCGAACCGTGTTGCTTTCACAAGTGTGCCCACGTGTAAAACTGATAATTATTAATTATTATAAACCGGAAACTTTCGCATTTGTTATCGCGCTTTTTTTATTTTTTCGCGAATTGTGACAATTTTCTAACGATTAACGTGATTATTTGTATTTTATTTTTCACGGGATATTAATTTCGTGTTTCCAAATTAGACAATAATACAACTTTGTATTTTTATGCAGGAAAACCCCTGCTTCGTCCAAATTATTATTTTGAAAATACAAATGGCCCTACTTAACGCTTCCACCGTTTGAGGGTCATATCTGACTGGGCGTCCATATCCATCACAGACATATGAATATTAATAGACGAGAAATTAAGGACGAGGGGTTAAAACAAGAGTTGTGGGACGCAGAGAGGAAAGCTGACTGATTCGTCAATAAATCAATCTGACAGTAAATAGGCATCTCGCATTATAATATCACCATTTAGTTCTTAAAAGTAAAATCTGATTATGAATGAATAGACATTTTTACATGGGAGCGCAAATTACTCGCCACGTTATGAACAAATTTGCGAAGTCCAAATTCGGCAAAAAAATTCGGTTCTATTTTCAGAGTCGAATATTTCGTTTAAGTATTTAGTTAAGACACTTTTATAAATGTTCATAATTTACTTCCCAGCAACCAACCAGCTTTGTGTTTCGCGTCCAGACGTTTCTCGATGTGATAGTATATGTTTCTACAACTGAACCATATTATACGATGTGAATATGCTTAAAATAAAGTAAAATAATGCTTATATATGGAATGTAATACGACAATTGGGTTTATTCTCTTTTTCACATCTATTTTTACAAGTTTTCATAGTACAAGTCACCATTTTGCCGTGTTATTTCGTAAAATGAACCGATGATGCCTCGACCATAGTTCGCACAAGAATGATGACGTCACGTTTTCTAAATTCACTTGAGGCCATACGCGAGCCCAGCCGGCTCCAATGGAACCGGTATGGGGAGTGGGGACTAATACGCTTTTAATCACTTAGGGCAGGTCTACTAATATTCATATGTCTATGATATCCATGTTATTTTGAATAGCCCGCTATTTTGGTAGATGTTACTTTTGAAGCTGTCATTTTTTGACATTTGACAAGTAGAAACTACGCCATTAATAAAAATGGAACGATACACGCTTCAACAACGCATTGAAATTATTAAAATTCACTTGAGTGAATCAAATGCAAATCATCTTGAGTGATGAGGCCCATTTCCTTCTCGGAGGCTTCGTCAACAAGCAAAATTGTCGCATCTGGGGCTCGGAAAACCCAAGAGTTATTGTTGAAAAGCCTCTCTATCCTCAACGTGTGACTGTTTGGTGCGGTTTATGGTCCGGCGGAGTCATTGGACCTTACTTTTTCGAAAATGAGGCTGGAGCAACAGTTACGGTGAATGGATTGCGCTATCGAGAGATGATTAATGATTTTTCATGGCCGGAATTGGATGGTATTGATCTGGACAACGTTTACTTTCAACAAGACGGCGTTACGTGCCACACAAGCAACGAAACCATTGATCTTTTAGGATTGAATATCAAAATAACACCTCTTATTGGAAAACCCTGTATTTTAACCCATCCAGCGTTTTAGGGTCATATATGACCGGGCGTAGATATTTTATGAAAGTAGTCCTACATTTTTTTTCTATCATGCGGAAATACGTAATTTTTTTGACGTAAGAAAAAGAAATAATAATTCTGTCCAGTTTGCCTCAAATATTTATACTAGAAAACATTAATAAAATGCTAAAAATAGTCAAAATGAATGGTTTAAAAAAGTTTATAAAAGTGAAGTCACAGTTTTCTTACAAATGCACCAAACAAAACGAATGTGTTTTAGAAAGAAATATCGAGTTATATCAATTTTACTACGATTGGAATAAAACATTAAGTAAGAATGCGGTTAGCGTTTTTGACAACATTTTTCACGTTTGATATTAAAATTTCATTATTTAGAAATAGTCATGTTTATTTTAAATCCATACTCCTGAAAAATAATTTCATCTAGTTTCTAAAACAGTACTTGGTTTCACGTAAAAAATAAGATGTATATAGCGCATTTTAAATACGCAAAAAACATTGCAAACTGAACAAAATTGATACAATATTAAAACATCGTAGGGAAATTTAACATAATAATTAGCGATTTCTAAACGAAAATCTGAAACAGAAAAATCAGAAAAGGATTCGGTCACATCTAGGACTCGAACCCAGGACCCTTGTCTTTCCGGGACACAGCTCTACCACTGAGCTAATGGGACCCTATCGCCCTCGGTCACTTTTAACTGTATCATACTTCGAATACGAACTACCAACATTGTCTTCATTTTTTCACCGCACATTTTTATTGGCAACTATCTTTTTGTATGATCGCAAGATTCAACCCGAACTAAATGCAATCTAGACAGCGTCTTTTTAGATAAACCTATCTTATTTTTTTTATTTTTTATGTGCGACATCTGTTGACTTTTCTGCAAGTCTAGAAAGAATATTTATTTTTCGGAATAACTTTATTGAGTAAAACCTCAAATTGTAATATTAAGTGACCGAGGGGGATAGGGTCCCATTAGCTCAATTGGTAGAGCGGTGCCCCGGCAAGGCAAGGGTCCTGGGTTCGAGTCCTAGATGTGACCGTATCCTTTTCTGATTTTTCTGTTTCATGTTTTCGTTTAGAAATCGCTAATATTGTCTTCAATAATTAAATATTACAATTTGAGGTTTTACTCAATAAAGTTATTCCGAAAAATAAATAATAATTTCTAACAATTTATCTGAGAAATAAATTCGGGCATTGACAGTAAAAGTGAAAACAATTTGTCAAAAGATTTTCATTGCAAGATCCTATAGAAATAATACAAATAGGTTGTCTGTGGCTTCAGGGTTTTCAGGGTTCCAGGATAACACAGCACAACCTTTTGATATAAAGTCATTAGAAGCGCTTAAAACTAAAAAAACTAACATGTAAACGTAACTTATTTAACCTAGTTTTTGTTTCATCACTTTACACACTACTTTTTAAAAGTGTGTTGAATTGTAATTTTAAGGAGTTATCCGGTCATCCGTGTGATGCCCTCGGCAGGCGAAACAGCTGTCGTGCTTAATAATAATTGCACAGCAGAACTTGGTTTACAAATAAACCTTTTTTTAATTGAATAATAAAATTGCCCATTATCAAATCAAATACGCAAACATTTAATTAACGTTTTTCTTATTATGTTATGACACAAATTTAATGTGCTTCAGTTTTACCGCTTTTAATCGTGCTGGTTAACAGTGAGTCGACTGTATAAATGATCAAAAACCCTTTCAAGTGTTCACTTCCCTTTACGCTTTATCTCTATTGCATTACAAGCACACGTGTACGTTACAAGTACACGTGTGGTCCGGGGTAAAGGTAGGTAGGTACTAAACACTAAACAGTCCCTTAACTACTAAATCTGGATAGCCTGGAGCGGAACATCAGTTCGGCAGCACGCACAGATCGTGACTACGTGACGTTGGAGACGCGATTAAATCGTACATATTGAATGTGGATTATGCAAAGTGACGTTCGTGAAGATTTGCTTATAGATTATGATGCCAATATGTTGTTCAGATTTTAATATATTATAGCATTTAACTAATTCAAAACTCACCTCTACGGATAATCGTATCCACAAATCTTAACTGTAAAACGGAAAATTTGCATAGATTTTTCTGTCTGGAATTTGTTGAACTTTTTTTAAAATTGTGTAAACTGCACGAGATTCCCAACTTTTTTGGATGCTGTCTGAATAGCCAGGTATCTCCCTGGGTAATTCCTCTTCCCCATCTCCCCTACCCCACTCCTTTTAACCTTGGTTGACGGAGATCTTTAGACCTCTCCATCAAGACTTTCTCAGAACATCGCCTTGCGCCGCAGTGGAAGTGATCAATTCATACCCGGCCCCGGTCGGTGGCCGAGTTGACATCGCGTTTGGGTCCCACCCAGGCGTAGTGTGTTCAATTCCTCAGCTGGCTAAGTCCTCCATCACAACACAAGCAACATTTTCAGCTTACTGTGGTGGTAGTGGGAGATTTCCAAATATTGTCAGGTTATTCGTAACCCGGGAATGTTTGACTTTCTTTTAAAAAAAAATAAAAAACACGTCTGTCACTCCCGGACAAACTGACTGTCAGATTGCTACACACCCCTCATACCTTTTTCCTTCCCAAAACTTCCTCTCCTTCCTTTCCTAAAAAAGACCCTCCACACAGCATCCCCAAAGGGCCTCCCGTGTGGAGCCGATGTTAAAAATATTTACCACGTTTCGAAATCCATAGTCCCATTGGCTTCGGGTATTTGGAACTGTGCGGTATTCACAGTAGTTTGAAATGTTACTTGGAGTGGTATTATGGTGACCAGATCTTAATAGCCACATCTCCTTCTCAATATCGTTCTCAATCCCTTCAGTTTCGCGATATACCCTATTTGGGTATGCCCACAGACATATGAATATTAATAGACTAGAAATTAAGGATGAGTGGTAAAATCAACTGTTGAAGAACGAAGAGGGTAAAGCTGACTGTGATTCGTCAATAAATCAATCTGATAGTATATAGGCATCTCGCCTTATAATATCACCATTTAGTTCTTAAAAGTAAAATCTGCTTTTGAATGAATAGACATTTTTACATGGGAGCGCAAATTACTCGCCACGTTATGAACAAATTTGCGAAGTCCAAATTCGGCAAAATAAATTTCTTCTATTTTCAGAGTCGAATATTTCGTTTATGTATTTAGTTAAGACACTTTTATAAATGTTCATAATTTACTTCCCAGCAACCAACCAGCTTTGTGTTTCACGTCCAGACGTGTCTCGATGTGATAGTATATGTTTCTACAACTGATCCATATTATACGATGTGAATATGCTTAAAATAAAGTAAAATAATGCTTATATATGGAATGTAATACGACAATTGGGTTTATTCTCTTTTTCACATCTATTTTTACAAGTTTTCATAGCACAAGTCACCATTTTGCCGTGTTATTTCGTAAAATGAACCGATGATGCCTCGACCATAGTTCGCACAAGAATGATGACGTCACGTTTTCTAAATTCACTTGAGGCCATACGCGAGCACAGCCGGCTCCAATGGAACCGGTATGGGGAGTGGGGAATAATACGCTTTTAATCACTTAGGGCAGGTCTACTAATATTCATATGTCTATGGGTATGCCGTAGTCCCGATGACTCCGAGAGTATGGAACTGTTGTACTGTGTTTGGTGTAACTTAAGTGACCAGCTCAGACACGAGGGTTCCGCAAGCATGTCAAGTTAGCCTCTCAGAACCTGGACGTACTGCACAGGGCCTGGAGATACTGCAAATAGGACATAACAGCTGACCCTGTTTCAAATTGGCAGCAACCTCTGGTCTGCAGCCCCAAAATACCCTTGACTTACTGCAGAGATGGGCGGTCAGGTTGATAGATTCTCCCATCTTAACAAACGAATTGCAATTTTTAAATGCGTAATAGCGAATGCTGTCCTTGTTCTACCAGTATTTCAATAGAAGATGCTCCGAGGAACTTGCGTAATTGATCCCTTCGGCACCAGTGCATATTCGGGAAACAAGCCAAACACGTACAGTTTGTATACAATTGTCTTCTAAGAACCGCTTATCAACAGCTCGTCTGTGGAATGATTTTCCGGCCTCTGTATTTCCCCTTTCCTACAACATGGGTCTTTTCAAGACTAGGATCACTCCTTTGTCCCCCTAAAAGGATTCTCCACACAGGATCCCCAAAGATGACAGCCATATAGGATATTGTTTAACTCACGAACTGTCTATTTCCATGCGGTAATTGTCAACATATATACAAATTTTTCGCAATGTTGTTTGTTTTAAGAGGAAGCTACAAGCCAAAAATGTGTATATTTTTGGTATACCTATTTTTGGTAAACGGAGTCTGGAAACGTTCGATTTCAAGCAAAAAACTGGTTTTTATTTATTTTGTGAATAATTTTATAAGAAAGTAAAAAAGTTAATCAAGTGAAACTGTCACAGATAATCTTAGCTATAATACTGTATTTTTAAAAAGTTGTTTCCTTTAAGCGTTCATCCATTTCGATTGAAAAAAAAAAAATAGTTAGCATTTATATTTTTTATTGAGTAATTTATTTTTTTATTTATATTCTACTCAAGCGAAGCGATAGGAAAACCTTCAATTTATCTAAAGCATATTTTGTGGTATTCATAATGTTCACCAATTCGTTATAAAGATTAATCAAAATAGTGATTTGGCATTAAGCTTCGCCTTAAAGGAAAACGAATGATTTTGTTTATTGATTTTGTTTGGAGATTGGATGGATACAGTATATCAATTCGTAATTCTGCCTCTAAATAACCTGTTGCCAGCGCAGTTACATGCGTCGCGCCGTTACGGAGAGATGGCAAAGGAAGTTAGCTATTGGCAGTATGGTATATATATTATCGTCGCCTATATTTCCGTTTCCATCCCTGATTCGTTGGGGGTATTTTGCACAGCACATAAAAACGGCATATTACTGTTACGACCCGTGCGGAGATGGCAACAGCGGTTGTCAACCTTGTCCATTATTTGTTTGAATATGTACACATAATGAAGAACGGATAACAATTAATGATGAAAAAATTGAAAATGTAAATGATATTAAATACCTGGGTGTAATAATACTCGATTCAAAACTCACTTTCACAGCAAATTTTGGATATGTGCTAAAGAAGGTATCAAAAAAAGTCAATTTTCTTAGAAGATTATGAAATAAACTAAATGGAAACACTACAGAGCTCATTTATAAAACTATAGTTGCTCCACATTTAGATTATTGCTGTACTATGTTATATTTGGCCAATGAATGAAATTTGAACAAACTAGATGTTATACAGAATAGAGCTATGAGATGTTTACTGGGAAAAGGCAAATACGCAAGCATTAATCAAATGAGAGAGCAGCTAAATTGGATTCCAATAAAAAAGAGACTGTTATTTAATGTGTTAATTTTTGTGCATAAAGTCATGATAATGCCAAAATAATTTAAGAATGAAATTGTTCTTAATAGAGATGTTCATAATTACGAAACCAGAAATGTAAATAGAATTAGATTGCCACATATGAAGAAATCAAAAGCACAGAACTGCCTAATGTACAAATGACTAAAGATGTATGATGAAATGCCTGAAAGTCTGAAGAATGAATGTATTTAAAAAGAAAAGTTATGTTTATTGTAAAAATATTTAAAGTTACAAAATGAAATATTATCTTGTTTTTATTCAAATGTTGTATAAACTAACTCAATAAATAATAAAAAAATAGTACTGTACAACTTCTTGGTTAGGAGTAGGCTTGCGAGTGGGTCAGTGGCATGGAGCCCGCACCAGGTGAAGTATATCCTAATGTTTGAAAAGGTTCTGAAGAAATTTCTGCAATTTCTCTATCTGGGGGAGCATGACTCTACTACTACCTTTGGCTCTATCCTGTTGACTTTCTCTTGGGTGCTCGGAATGTACCGTGTACAGGTCAGAAGGGATGCGCACATTGCCTAACTATTATCGAGAGGATTTATTTATTTATTGATGGACATCGTCCAAATTACAGAATAATAACACGAATACAGTAAAATGAAAAATACAGGAGTAGAGAAAGGTACATGAAAGCAAAGACATAAGGCAGATATAATATAAGAAAATAAAGTGACAAGTCCAATCAAGTCAAGACTATGCCGTGGGTCAGGACCACGGGACACTTATAATATTCTGTCACTTGTTTAGCGACTGGCAAAAATCATTCAGACTTATCCCAAAAAAGTTAAGGTTTTGACTTGAGTCGACCCGTCTACACATTCTGGACAACCTTGAATAATATCCATAATTTGTCGAATGATGGTTGAGGAAGAGCAGTTCATTATTTCTGAGTCTGTGCGAGGGGATATTGAAGGGAATGAGTTGCAGTAGAGTAGGTGAATCAATAATACCATTTATAATTTTGAAGAAGCAAATGAGGTCATTTCTTTTCTGACGGACTTCCAAAGGAGAGAGGTTTAAAGTTAGTTAAATTTCATCATTTGTTGAGTTTGAGTATTTGCCTTTTTCTAATCCTAGCCTCCTAGCAATCCCTCTTTAAGCGGCCGCTACACTACTCGCTTCGACGAAGTCCTCGACGAAGTTGGCCGAAGTTCGAAGTGCGTGCCCACACACTCGTGCAACTTCGCGAGTAACTCAGTCCAACTCAGTCGTGATTGGTTTATTTATGTGTTCGAACTTCGGGACGCTTCGAGTCCTTTGACTCGGGCGCATTTACCGACAACAATCGGAAGTCGGGCGAAGCGAAGCGAAGTTGCCCGAAGCGAAGTGAAGTTCGTGCCCACACTATCGTATTCGGTCAACTTCGATCAACTTCGCGAGTAGTGTAGCTGGGCTATAAGAACCGATGTTGAACAGATTCAATGCGTCGAATGTGGACAGCATAAAAAGGAGAACAAATAACACAAGCATATTCAAGATGGGGGCGAACCAAGGAGCAGTAAAGAGTTCTAAGGGTATTTACGTTTTTGAAGTCCGAAGTGATTCTAGTGATGAAACCAAGTAGTTTGAGGGATTTATTAACTATTGCAGTTATGAGGATGAGGTTATCTCCGTCACCGACAGCATAGACTGTATTATCTTCCGGCTTGCAGGACTGCCAATAATCATGCTGGTGGAGAGTTATCTGGTTCACTTCGGATATTGACATATTTAATGGAGGAAAGCTTTTAATAGAAAACTTGATGTGTATACATTTATTTGTTTTTTTTTGTTAATACATGCATTTGAATTTCGGTTTTGTCTTCTTAAATTGATTAATTAAATGGAATCTTGGGAATGGAAATTAACTCACTTCCCGACATCCAATTGCGCTGAAACTCGGCAGACAGACTCGATGACGATGACAATGCATTCTATCAACTTTTGGTGGCACTCACGCACACAAACACGCGCGCGCACACATGCATTTCTCTGAAGTTGGATATTATAAATTGTCACGTGGCTCAGTCTCTCTGTGCAAATAGAGAAAAAATAGCGCGTGTTGCTGTTACGTCAAACAGATGCTGCCGTTTAAAAAAAAAAAATTACCTATCACATGTGAGATCTATATAAAAGTATGTAATATAAAACACGCTCGTATTCAATAGCAATGTTGTGTCAAAATTTCAAAGCAGTCGGTGAAGAATTTTGGAAGATTTAAGATTTTCAACAAACGAACATTTACATTTTTGAAGTGAAACTTCTTTACGCGCGTCATGCAATTTCGAGGACCGGAGTAAAACCGACTCATGACCGTCACGAAAAACCGTGATCATTTCGCTATAGGAGCCTAGCTAATATTATATACCTAGTTTAGGTCACGTCCAAACTCAGCTTCGCGGTCTAGAGGCAGTGCGCGCGACTGTCGTCGTGAAGAACCAAGGTTCGATCCCCGCTTTGACTAATTTTTTTTTTTTATAACTTTTAATTTTTTTTTATCACATGCTACTTATAAATATGTCAATAGACAGAAAAAAAGAGAGAAAGAAATGAAAAGAGAGAAGAATACTAAAAGTTTCACTTCCGTCGTGCGTAGGCTTGCCACACACTGTATTTTTTTATTTATATAGATAGACAGATTCCGAAAAATGGATGGAGAACTGAATTATTTAATTGCGCATCACATATTTTTTTGGTAGATTTGAATAAAAAGGGTTGACAACACGTTTCTCAGAATATTACCATGCTCCAGCACGCGTGTTGATTCCTTTTCAATAAACAGTTTCCCCATCAGATATAGGTATAGTAGGTAGGAGCAGGTAGCGCGTATCAACCACCGTCTGGATATTTCGAACCCCCTTGATTACTGCACGATCGTAAATAGGCATCACGAAGGCTATACGACTACACACATACCAGAAAATAACCACACCTTTTTGATTTTTGTCTTTGAAGGTTCAAAATATCGCTATCGATGTGTAGGATATAAATCGTGCAATTAGAATTCTCCCAGTTTGACGGTTATTGGGTAGTTGCGATCGTCGGCTACGAATTCAAATTCCGTTTTTTGCACGCTCCACACAGGAGGCCCGGAGGAAAATAATTGCTTTCGGGACCTATATCTATATCCAAGAAATGAAGGAGATTATGTTCTGGGAAAGAAAAATGTCAGATTGAGGGTCAGTGTGTCCGGGAATGACAGACATATGAATTAATGCCTTCCACTGCCGCGCAAGGGATTGGTATCGAGAGAGTCTGGCCGAAATGGTCTTCCTCAATCGGCCTCTTCCTATCTTGGATGCTGTGCGGAGGGTCTTTTAAGGAAATGATATCCTGGGAAGGAGAAATGTCAGACTGAGGGTCAGTGTGTCCGGGAATGACAGACGTATGAATTCATGCCTTCCACTGCGGCGCAAGGGATTGGGGTCCAGAGAGTCTGGCCGAAAGACAAGACCTAGATAAACCTCATCCCGTGGAACCCAGGCAACCCTGCTAAGTCATCGGTCGTAGCTTGCCACTTTGGGTGACCTGTGGCAGGGTGTTGGATATCCAATTGACGTTTACTAAAAAACTGGTTACACAAAACTGCCCCCCAAATCAACAATGAAAAATTGTATATTTTAAACGAAGTATATATATTTGTATACCCTGTAGAAGGGGGGTGGGTGGATATAAACAGGGGGTGGGAAGTTAGGACCTGTGCAGACTCGCGGCAGTCTCCCAGAATAGAAACACGGTTGTTTTGTCAATAAGAAGCCTTGCTTGCTTTATATACATATATTTCCAGATATAATAAATTCCTTCCCAATGACAAAGTTGATAAATATTCTACGGATTCAACGCTGCCGTGTTTATAAAATACGTATTTTTTTGTAAATATATTAACCGACTGAAATGGGTAAATACGTCAACCAAATAAAGATTGTCATTTTAAGGTGTGTATTTAGCAAATATAAATTCGAATTTAAAACGTGAAAATCGTTAAAAAATGGTCATTTTTATATGAGTACCGAACAAGAGTCCCAACTGCTCCTAACTGTCTGGAAACAGTGAGACTACAGTATCCCTACAGCGTTCCACAGTGGTAGACTAGATACTCTCAGTATAGACCCGATGAGAGAATCAAAATATTGTTTGAAATAGCTTTAGCCGTGTTTAGTGACCAGATCTGAATAATAAGACAAAATTTTCTTCCTCTCCACACCAACTTCAGCCACATAACAAACCGCAGTAAGATGCCAATTTCTCCCTCACTCACTCCAGACAGTTAGGATCTGTTGGGACTCTTACGCGGTAATCACTTAAAATATACATATATGTTAACTCCAATGAACCGTTCTCTTGTGTTGAGTGATAAGTGACGTTAGTTTGTCGGAGCAAAATACCCGTAGAACAAACTCAGCTTTTACTATATGTTCCGAAGACAGAGAAGTATATCAACATGGCTCCTAGTTGTTTCTGCACAGAATGAATCCTTGTTTCAGTATGTCTGAACTCAGCATTGTGACTCGCGAATTCTTCGTTATATCTGCGTCACTCCAAATCTTTTGAAATTAGCTCTCAGCGTCTTTTGTGATGTAAATAGATCTACAATTGTGTCGGATTAAAGTTCTTCCATTGTCTTTAGCGCTGTGTTTTCGACTCCTAAGGCCTAAATGTGTTGTTAATCGTGCCAGGAGTGAAGGAGTGCGGAAGAGTAACATTTTCCATCTATTATTACTGTATGGGGTTATTCAGTCGAAGCAAAACGCTAAGTCTTCCTTATCTAGTGGTATACAAAATGTGTATTATTTGTGGCCACGGGTGCAGGGCCGAATCGATCACGCAATGGTGGGCGTTTTACACGGTGCTTTTTTTATACCGATATGGAGTATCCAAGGTGTCCGGGGATAATGTGCACAAACCTCGGTAGGTGATTCTACACGATAGTACAAGCAAAATATACGAATAACTTTTTTTAGAAATTTCTATGTTTTAAGCAGTGGCGGTTCTTCCCTTAGGTCAATTGGTGTTTGACCCCCCAAAATTATAAATAAACAATAATAACAAATTATGTGCGTCAAAACAACTGGTCTTATTCTTAATTTATTTTAAATGTACCGCGAAATAGCAGAGCAGCGAACGGCGGCGGCCTATATACAATACATCTATTGTCTCTAATAGAAGCTTTCATTCACAAGTCCACACGATTCGCTGGGTCAATTTGAAGAATGTCCCCTTTAGTATATTCTGTCCCTATGCGCGTCATAGAATAAACGAGATGGCACTATGTCTTTCGTCGAAGTAAAAATTAGGTACCGGAGAAAGCTTAGGGACGCTTAGGACATGGCCGTGAGGGAGACAGCACGATGAATATTATATGTTTTAAAGAGATGGTGACATAAACATATGTCGGTTTTTCATTTTACACGCTTGTCGTGTGTGGAACATTTGTTAACGCCATCTATGCATCTGTAGGTCCGGTCCTGTCAGTCTGAGCGGCATACAACCCATAGGAGCCAGTGAATCGAATAGAAGGTATTTGTCAGCCGGTCCTCGAAGCGTGTAAGACGCTCCCAGCGAGTGGGACGCCCCACTGGGCACGGGGGCCTCCTGTAGTATGTCTGTTGTTTGAGTTTGTGATTATTTTTAAATCGTATAATATGCAAAAAATAAAATGGCATGAAACTGAATAGATTCAGTCTAACCTCGAGTTAAGTGCTCTACCGATTTGAACGAAAATTAATGTCGCCAATTTTTCTTTTTGCTCTGTTTTTCATACATAACAATAACTACGTATTCATTTTATTAAAAAAAAATACTGGGCAATGAATATTCTCACTCCATCAGAGACCAGGCTCAATGGAAAAGTCCATATTTTAAGAAAAGGTCCCAAGCGGGACTGTGTGGTCTGCTCGAAAAGGGCAATAAAAGTTGGCAGTCGGGAAACCACTGAGTACTGTGACACGTGCTCTAACAAGTCACGTATGCATTTGGGCGACTGCTTTCTAAAATACCACACGTTCAAAAATTATAATGGGCAATTTTTTCTTTTATTAGAAGCTTGTTTGCTTGGCAATATTTGTAACTATAGCAACTGGAAAGTTCGATAACGTTTTTCACCTATATAAGCTACAGCAGGTAAGAACGCGACAGTACAGTTTCAGCAACCTTGACACCGAGACCGAGTTAATTGCCTACGTTATGCGCTTGAAATTATATCTCGAACTTTCCTATTGTAAAACGTTCTGCTTGTGTTTTCTACGTTTATTTTTTGGATGCAATGTAATAAACCGCTCCAACCAAATTGAGTCGTAATTTATTAACATTTAAGAACACGAACGATAGTTACAAATCTTATATGATAATAAATATATATTTCTTAACATAACTATATCAATTTATTTACTGCCTTACCAAAAAACATCTTTTTTTTTAAGTTTCTAAAAATTTCGTAATTTTTCGTCATATTTTTACGTTGCACTCTGTAGATTTTCTAGTATAGCATATAAACATAATTTGGAGTACGAAGGGTTGGTTACCCATAGAATGAAAAAGAACACTTCATCTGTCACTATAATATTGCGTTGAAAAATGTCTGCAGAATCAAGTGATGTTGAAGCCGCCATTACCCTATAGTAAATACACAGGATTTTTTCAACAAATTTAATGAAATACAATTGAATTACACTGGTAATACAATTTGGAATACAATACGGGAAATACAATTGAAGAAATTTAATGAAATACAATTGAATTACACGGGAAATACAATTGAACCCACAATTTAGTCTATAGTCGTAAATACACGGGAATTTTACAACAAATTTAATGTTTTACTGCTCGGATATATCCTAATCTCTTAAGGCATGGACTATTGCAAATTTCTTAAAAGTGACATATCTATGGGCAACGTAAACTAAACTAACTAACCATCGCGCCGTTTCTCCGCAGTGGTAGGCAGAGAGGACGGACTACCAAACAACTCGGTCACACCACACACTCCTTGCCTCATTCACATTCATACATCGTCTCATACATACTCTTCTATTGTTCTGACTCTTGATATGGCCCGAGTCGAGTATTGATTAATTAATTTTAATCTGATTCACTTGATCGTGCCATGTTTTCCTCGGGCGTCCCCGACTTCTGCTACCATTCGCATTTGCATCATACATCCTCCTTACACTCCTATCTTCGCTTATTCGCTCTACATGCCCAAACCATCTAAGCGTCCCTTTCTTGATCTTACTCATTACGCTTACATCAGCCTTGCACTCTTGATCTCCACATTCCTCACACGATCAAACATGGTTTTACCACACCTACGCCTCAGGGATCTCATTTCAACAGCATTCAATCTACTTTCATTCTTTCTTTGCCAGTTCCATGCCTCACTTCCATACATCAGGGTAGATACCAGCACTCCATTGTGGACTGCTAACTTCGCTTCTTTGGACAATTTTTAGTTAGCGCCAACTGCGTTCAGTCCTCCATTAATGGAGTTACCTGCATTTCCCCTTGTTTCAATATCTCTGTCAGCCTTCCCATCTCTCTAAAACATACTTCCTAAATACACAAAATCATCCACCTGCTCCAAGTATTCCTTGAAAACTGGTGGCGCCATTTAAATACAAAGGATAACTTGAGTTGCCAATTGGTTTTTTTTCAGTTGCCCCGTGAGCGGATGGTCGCCCATTTCTTAATCGTATTCATTACAAAACGGAAACATCTTCAATGTTGAGCGGTCATGGTATCCCACCTTGGCGTACCTATGTGATTCATTTGTGCATTAAGTCTTCACATCATGCATACGATACGACTTTATTATTGTAATTCTACGATAGTAAAGTTTGCAGACACTGCTTTGTCTCGTTTATTTCCAGCGTATGTTCGTACGTATCGCCTCCCTACCGGTTTCGCTTCTTGAACATTCTACCGATATTGTTTTATTGTGCATGTTCGGTCGGGCGTGATATAAACTGTATTAAGGCGATGCACTACGTAGTAATGCAAAATTATGTGTTTTTGGTTTGAAAATTTGGTCGCCTAGAAATGTTTCAGATGCTTTAATTAAATACTGCGAATAGAATACATCTTGGCCTTTAAAATAATCGAGTATTTTTTAGATAAGTCTTTTTATAAGCCCAGAAAAAATTAATGTATAGGCCTATGAAAACTGCTTTAAAGTTCAAAATCTTCTACTTACGAACCCATTTTCGGTTATGATTTTATTGTATAATGTGGCAAATTAAGTTATTTATATAATGATCGAAAAAAAAAAAAAAATTTATGCCTGAACATCCACAAAATAAACTAAAAGGCACTTGTTGGCCATGTTTTTTTCTTGCGTAAATCAAAACAGGCGGATGGTGTTAAGCGGGAATTTAAACCTTATCGCCATTTACGTAAGGGTTGTTATTGAAAGCGGCTCAATTTAAAATATTTCACGACGTAGTGCATCGCCTTAAAGCGAATCACCGAAGAGAGACAACGATAGAAGTCTGTTGTGGGCTTGTCCGTCTGACAGAAGTAAGTACAAGTTTTCCTTATTTGTAAAATCGATGAACATTTTTCAAAAAAATCGCGCCGTAAAGTATTTTTTTTTTACTATCATAGATCTATTTTCAAATGTATTTTAAAACTTAAAAAAAAAGGAAAACAGGTTTGACTGCCGATTGAAGCTTCCTACCAACCTCGCCAAAAGCCGATCGAGTAGGACCTATATTTATTTAGTAAATTAACTGCTATAATATCATACGGTTTCAGAGAAATGCGAATATTTCCGCGTGTGTGTGCGTGATTGCCACCAAAAGTTGATAGAATGCATTGTTATTGATAACGAGATTTACATTAATTTATTACCGAAAGATTTCCATTTTAAAATAAAATTCAAATAATTGTATTTAAAAAACGCATTGCTCGGCGTTCACTTTTATTTCTCATGTTTATACGCAGCTTAAGATTTGAAAAGTGAGGTTAGCAATTTTATTATCCGAAGACGTGCATTACTCGCAAAAGTACAAGCTGCAATTACAATATACAATTTTTTGGAAAATTATAATTGCTTTCATATTTGTGGTTTTATACTTTCATACTATCCTTTCCTCTCTCCATATCTCTATAATTTAAAATGTTGGTCCATGTACCGGACAGCAGGTCGATGTACCTAAATAATTATTAAAATAATTTAGGAAATTAATATTTACTGTTATCACGCATTTAACGACGCCGAATCCCTTTTGAAGCTTATCACCGGACACGTATCATGTGTCAAATGGGATTTAACAGTAGTAATTAAAATTTGGTTATTTTTCTTGGTTCCTTAATGCTCTCATGCATCCTGTTTAGAGATAAGTAATATAATTGCTGTACATTAACACGTGTTGGATTTGAACTCAATAAATATGCAAACAACTGGCACAACTAGTCAGTTGTCCGACGACTTTCGCAAGTTGTGTTTCTTTTCAAATCCTTACCCAAGGTACCCCCAGAAGAAACCGGCATTTACAGTCAATTGCACTGGCGTAGGTGTCCAGTACAGTCCATATCAGTGTTTTTCAATCTGTGGGTCGAAGCCTTCTTCGGGGGATCGCCGGCAAAAGGAAAAAGGCGAGGTTCTAACTACAATAAAAACACTATTTCAGTGATTAGGATGACTTTGTTTATTTTTCAAATCCTTGTGCTATTTTCGATATGTTAATAATCAAATCATTTTCTCAGTTAAGTCTGTTTATCTTTTTAGGTTTAATGACCACCATTGAAGAGAAAGTCAGTTCACGTGTTTATGAAGTGGCAAATGGGACGAATAATTTTAGAGCTTCCCTTACCAGCTATGGATACTCTTCTTTTCTCTTCGTTTTTGTACTTCATCATCTGTTCATGTACTTCATTTTTAACTTAATTTCACTTATTTTTGTAGCATTTATAATTTTGTAATTTTTGTAATACCTGCATCAACTGTAAAGCGCCCCTGAGGTGATATCTCAAAAAAAGGCGCTATACGAATTGTCCAATAAATAAATTTTGTTTTCATCCAAAACACGTCGACACTTTGGGGCATCCAAGTCAAAGTCGCACAAAGCCTTACCAACTTACCTCGTACTTAATTTCAAATCTCTCGCGGCTTACTTGCGGAGTGTAGGCTGTAATAATGAATATATTTACCAAAATAGAGAAAATAATTAACGTATTTAAATTACTAACTTTTTGTCTGTATCTATGGCCAAATGGGGTCGCCAGAATTTTTCATCCCGTAAAGGGGTCGCGTATTCAAAAAGATTGAAAAACACTGGTCTATATAATATAACAAGCCTGATATATTGAGAAAAAAAAATTTATCCAATCTGTTCGCAACTCTTTGATTTCCATCTTAAACCCTCATCACTATTGACTTTAGATATAGCTTCAAATTGTCAATATCCACATTCGCTTAGCTGGTTAGCAACTAAGTTACTATGCTAGAATGTGCAGCATCCCAGAGAGAGAGAGGGGGACTCATTAGCATCTCATGCAGCCTCGTGTGTGTGTGTTGCATCTCAAAGCACTATGCGCGGGGCCCGAGGTCGCAGCGCTAGGCGCTAATGACTGTAGTAATGACCTATGCACGGACACGGAACTCCGCTGCAAATAGTACACAGGTTAAGATGACTGGAGAGATGCTGAGCTGCGGTGGTCAACCTGGCAACCAGCACGGACGAATCAACAACAACAGTTTGAATCGTTTACCTTGTCGGGAATGTAAAATATCATTCTTGGGCGCATACTAATACAGGATTTTCCAATAAGAGGTGTTATTTTGATATTCAATCGTATAAGATCAATGGTTTCGTTGCTAGTGTGGCACCTAGCGCCGTCTTGTTTAAAGTAAACGTCGTCCAGATCAATACCATCCAATTCCGGCCATAAAAAATCACTAATCATCTCTCGATAGCGCAATCCATTCACCGTAACTGTTGCTCCAGCCTCATTTTCGAAAAAGTAAGGTCCAATGACTCCGCCGGACCGTAAACTGCACCAAACAGTCACACGTTGAGGATAGAGAGGCTTTTCAACAATAACTCTTGGGTTTTCCGAGCCCCAGATGCGACAATTTTGCTTGTTGACGAAGCCACCGAGGTGGAAATGGACCTCATCACTCAAGATGATTTGCATTTGATTCACTCAAGTGAATTTTAATAAATTCAATGCGAATGGCGTAGTTTCTACTTGTCAAATGTCAAAAAATGACAGCTTCAAAAGTAACATCTACCGAAACAGCGGGCTATTCAAAATAACACCTCTTATTGGAAAGCTCTGTATTTGATTTAAGTTGGTATTTTTAATACTACAATATGCATACAATGATATGTTCTACACCTTTTCTACGTGATGGCTATAATATCACTATAAATCATTGCTAAATCAACTGCTTCTATAAGATCCCCCGCCGGTCAAATGGTCTCAAACGCCAAAGGTTGTTTAATCTCACTATGTGTAGAATGCACTTATATTGCATAATGCACTGGCTAGCTGCAATCCTCTTCCTCCGTGGCGCGTGGTCCGAAATAGCTTCAGACCCATTAGCCAGCAGGTGAGTTGGCCAGCTAGCCAGTCAGTAAATACTTGGAGGGGTGCTTAATTGCACCTGCGTTCTGCTGGCATGCCTTGTGATAAATCTAATCGAGTCTGCCTTATCTCTGTCATCGGCGATTTGGTCAGTGGGCATCATAGACATATGAATATTAGTAGACCTGCCCTAAGTGATTAAAAGCGTATTATCCCCACTCCCCATACCGGTTCCATTGAGCCGGCTGGGCTCGCATATGGCTTCAAGTGAAATTTTAAAACGTGACGTCATCATTCTTGTGCGAACTATGGTCGAGGCATCATCGGTTCATTTTACGAAATAACACGGCAAAATGTTGACTTTTGATATGAAAACTTGTAAAAATAGATGTGAAAAAGAGAATAAACCCAATTGTCGTATTACATTCCATAAGTAAGCATTATTTTACTTTATTTTAAGCTTATTCACACCGTATTATATGGATCAGTTTTAGAAACATATACTATCACATCACAATGTAGCGATTCTCAAGTGTGCTCATCGTTGTTTACTGGGGTAAGTAAATTATGAGACATTTGTAAAAGTGTCTTAACTAAATACTCTGAAACTAACTACGACTCTGAAATAGAAGCTGCCTTACTTTGCCGAATTTGGACTTCGCAAATTAGTTCATAACGTGGCGAGTAATTTGCGCTCCCATGTAAAAATGTCTATTCATTCAAACGCAGATTTTACTTTTAAGAAGTAAATGGTGATATTATAATGCGAGATGCCTATTTACTGTCAGATTGATTTATTGACGAATCACAGTCAGCCTTACTCCCCTCGTTCTTCAACAGTTGATTTTACCCCTCGCCCTTATCTTCTCGTCTATTAATTCCTATGTCTGTGGTGGGCATTCATTATTATTCCTTTAAATGGCCTGTCTGTAATTGTGTTTGTAACCAGCTGACTTGTACCCGGCGTCGACCGGGATTGTGTACCTGAAAACTGGGCGTGTTATAACGTGGAAATAATATTATTTTAAAGTTTTCTTTTTAAAAGTTTTTGATTCTCTTGATCGTGCCATGTCTTCCTAGGGCGTCCCCGACCTCTGCTATCCTTCTACCACATTGTTAGTATTAAAAATACTACCTACATAGTATCGACTTTTATTTGACACCGTATCCCATTCCAGTGCAGAGATGATGAGTTAAGTCTTCTTCGGGCGTCCCGACTTCTTTTACCATTCAAACCAACTCTCTAAACACTAATAAGAACAAACTTTGAAATTTTCAGCGAAAGCGGTCCAGTAGTTTTTCAGTCTATAGGGGACAAATAAACAAACAAACAAACATTCATTTTTATATATACAGGGTGTTGAGAGACGTACTTTACTTAGTTTAACCAGTGATTTCTGACATTATTTAGAATAAAAAATTTTGTCTCCTGTAACATGATAACGGGTCGCTTCTACGACTCGTTCTTGAGTTCAACAGCTCGGCTGTGGAACGATTTGCCGGCCTCTATGTTTCTCCACTCCTTCCTCTTCTTAAAAAGGCCCTCCCCACAGCATCCCCTAAGGATGACATGAGCCCCGAGGGAAATTATTTTCCTCAGGGCCTCCTGAGTGTGGAGGATTTAAAAAAATATTCTTTGATATCTTTAAAAATAGTAACGCGATGTTTTTTTCAAATGCAGATCGATTACCGAATAAATTTTAGAATTACCTGATTTTTTTAATTTATTTATTTATTTATCGCCCAGAGGGCTTTTACATGGTTGGTAGTATAATTTTAATTTGACAGATACTTTGAAACATAAAAAATAAGAATAAAATTACATTTGATAAAAGCTATGCAACAAGTCATACAAACACAAGAAACAAAAACAGAAAATTACAGCTATTTGTAGGTTTATATGATGTGTTTAGGAGTATTGTTGAAATAAATGTTTTAAATGATCCACAAAACTTGCCAAGTTGGTATTGAATATGTCAACATCACCCAAGTAATGATTTCCCATGGTGTGAAGTCGTTGTATCGGAGAGTGGGCAATTTAGTTACGCTTATGTGTGCTGCTGTAGAATATTGTATTTTGTCTTGTTGTTACTGTGGGTGTATGTATGTTTATAAGTTGCAGGAGTTCGCAACAGTCGAATTTAGAGTATTTTGAATAAGAACGTTAAATCGTTTATTTTACGTCTATCTTCTAATGTATGTATTTTTAGAGTATTTAATAAGAAATTGTATTTTAAGTCTTCGACATTATAAGAATTATAGAGTATGTGATAATATGGTAGATATCGCACACAACTCTTGTTGTGTCCCGTCTGGTGCAGGAGGGTTAAAATTGTGAATGTCTGCTAAATATATAGTATTTTTATTAAAACGACCAAGTAGCAGTTTTGTATTCTGCATCTTGTATTCGTCTTTAAACTGCATTATTTAATCAAGTTATTCCTTCTTCCCACCTCCCCGTCTAGCATCTGTCTCTCCCCGTTTAACATCTGTCTCTCCTCCGTCTAACCGCTGCACTTTTTATGATAATTTCCCTACAAGAACAACTAACAATAACTCTGTCTTAATCTCAACTCAATCTGATGGTTTTTGTTGCTCGCCGTCTTGGCATCTTGCATCTTTCAAATTAGTTAGGAAACAAGTCACAGTTTGGTTTTCACTCAGACGATGAAGAGATCGGTATAAAATTACCATGCTAATTGATTAATTACAATCTTATAGTGCAACAGAATGCGCAACTGGGATCTATTCTTGAAATGCGAGTGATTCGGTTCGTATACGCCGTTTGAAGAGGCGAATGCGTTCCAAGTCATTGGATTGTACTAAATGTGCTGTAAAATCAAATAAAATAAAGTCTTTGTTCGCTTAGTTCTTCTAAACTACGCAACGGATTGTGATTGGGTTTTCACAATAATAGAATGTAGAGAAAAGTCGATGTTTTGTAATCAAGTAGAATTTTTTTTTGGCGCTTACATTGTTAAAACGCTGTCTAAACCTTATGAGATATATCAAAATAATGTACCACGGAATTGTATGTCTTAAAAAGGCCTAAATCCATGATTCTATAGTCCACGTATTATGTTATTCTGACTCTTCACATGGCCCACTTGATCATATGATGTCTTCCTCGGGCGTCTTTGACTTCTTCTGCCATTCACATTTGCATCATATATTCTCGTTCCATTCTCACTACGCTTTCATCAGCCTTGCACTCTTTGCGGATCTCCACGTTTCTCACAAGATCATACACGGTTTTACCACAAATACGCCTCAGGGATTTGATTTCTACAGCATTCAGTCGACTTTCGTACATCAGGGTAGTTACCAGCATTCCATTGTAGACTGCTAGCTTCACTTCTTTGGACAGTTTTTTTGCTAGCGCCAACCGCGTTCAGTCCTCCATGAATGGATTTCCCTGCATTTCCCCTTGTTTCAATATCTCTGTCAGCCTTCCCATCTCTCTAGAACATACTTCCTAAATACACAAACTCATCCACCTGCTCCAAGTATTCCTCAGCAACAACTATATTTGATTTTATTAATTTTTGCGACCCACTAATTTGTGATATGTTCGATTATTTAATTTAATTTAACTTCAGAGATCTTGACATTAATGTAACCTACCATTTTCTTACTTTATACTAAATCGTTTAGTCTCGTTTAAAAAATAATCCTGATTAATTTGAAACTAAGCCCCTAGAAGGGAATTTACATAATTCTATTCAAATTTTTTTGAGTTATTCTTTAGCTATCTGTCTTTTCTTCGTTGCCATCTCTGTCCCCACTTTCTGACTGAAATATGACGTTGTGTAAGAAAGTAATCCGATTTTGATAGACGAACTAATTAATAATTAATCCAGCGACGATGGGAAGGAGAGAAGATGTGGTTTATATTACGATTATCGTGATCAATTATCGAGTTATTATATCGTGTTGCGCATTATTCTTCTTTAGCCAACGTTTAGGACAGAGTTACCGTGTCCATCATCAGGGCAGATGTGTATATTGTGGAGAAGTGTCTTATATATACCACGTCGCAAACGTTAAGAGGGTAGTAATACCCACCCCTTGAAAGAGAGTTTTGTACGATATCTAAGTTGTTTTATAAATGCAGATCGTTCCCAGAAAAACTTTTCGGCGATCTGCATTTACAATTTAGGATGCGGGTATGGGTACCGCCGCCCCGAGAATTAATCATTGAATAACATCTCTGCCATATGTCACCACGAGGTGGTTCGTTGCGTTTGGTGACTACAGTAGAGTGTGTCATGTTCGTTCTCTCTTTCTCTGGTTTCAATCCTGGGATTGGTTTGCAGCAATTTCATCTAATCTCCTCTTCCATTCTTCCCTGTCTTGTGTGGCTCTTTTGACTTGTGCATATGATGAGCAGCGCACGTCCACCAGCAGGTCCCCTAGAGTTGGTCCCCTCGGTCATACCCTCCATTATGACATGCAAGAGGTCTTGTCGTATAACATGGCCGATCCATCTTGCACGCCTTTCGGACAAGGTCCTGAGCAGGTGCCTTCCTCCTTCGATTCTTTGGAGAACCTCCTCATTTGTAATATGGTCTCTCCAGGAAATTCCTAACAGTCTTCTATAGGGCCACATCTCAAAAGCCTCTAGTCTCCGTTTATCTCTTTCGGATAGGCACCATGTTTCGCAGCCGTACATCAAGATACTCCATACATAGGTCTTGATGAGGAGTATTCTCAGTTTTAGGTCTATATTATTGGATTCTATTATTTTCGACCTTTTATTGAATGCAAGCCTAGCCTGATGTATACGGCTGTCGACCTCGCTCTTAGACCGACCGTCCCATGTTATTTTGCTCCCGAGGTAGACAAACTCCTTGGTGTTCGTTCTACGATCTGTCAATACAAGATTATAGCGACTAAAAAATCTTTTTATTTATCGCTTAAAACACCATTTATCGCTTTAATTCGCGTGTTTAATGGGTGTCTCTATTAATAACCGTATAATGTCGACTATCGCAATACTATCCCGCAATTCTAAACCCAACTTCGACCACCTCTTCGCTGCCAAATCGCCGTACATCTGTAGACATTATCTGTAGGCCATGCGCCACAGTTAACTATCGTAGCATTTAGCGAATTGAGGTTAAATGCACATGAAGCCTTTGACCTCCTGCCAAAAACACTACGTCACCACTAACATAATATTAAGCTGGACGGATAATCCCTAGAAGCTGATTTTAAAGAAAACTGATGTTGCTAGTTTAATAATATTTGGATGATTTGTGTAGCTACGTTTTTGTTTGAAACTGGCCGTTGATATTTCGCAGAGAAAATTGAGAAGTAAGGTAAAGTTGAGCTTACTTAATCCCACAACAAATCTCGGTGACGCAGATGTTTACGCATGTTGAGACACTCTCTTCAATAACAATTGCACATAGATCAGAAACAATAATGGCGACTGTACCTTTACAAAGCGAAATGTTTTGTCGGGCGAATAATTCCATTAGTGCCGCACATGGCTGACTTTTAGCCCTGCAATAAACAGTTTAATAATTACTCTTGATTTATGTGCAAAATCTTCAATAAAATTTCATTAGTGTTGTTGGCATTTTGCCCGATTGTTTCATCGGTGCTAAATAAATATAATTTAAGCGGTTACGTTCTATGAAATATCTTTTGGGAAAAGTGGGATGATGCGTCAACTCGCATAAAGCTACGGAACATAAGATGGAAATGCATCGTAAATATAACATTAAGAGGAAGCTACAAGCCAAAAATGTCTATATTCTTGGTATACCTTATATTGTAGGTAATAGGCATTAAAATCGCTTGACAAACGCAGTCTAGAAACGTTCAATGTGAAGCACAAAACTGGTTTTTATTTTTTTTGTAAATAATTTTATAAGAAAGCAAAAAAGTTAATCAAGTGAAACTGTCGCAGATAATCTTATCTATAATACTATATTTTTTAAAAAGTTGTTTCAAAGCGTCTTTTTTGGTATTCATAATGTTCAGCAATTCGTTGCCCTTTTCCAATCTATAGCAACGTATGGTATAGTGGGATGGGGTGGTTGTGCTGAATCCATTATTAATCCTATTATTACAGTTCAAAAACTAATTTTGAGAATTATATTTAAATGCCAACCTACCCATCCCTCTATTGAACTCTTTGCTAAAATCAGGGTCTTAGATATACGACAGTTATTTACTAAGGTAAGCATTTGTTACATACGAAAAAATAACCTACTGTTGGCTCCACAACACCAAGCTCACACCCGCTTTTTATCAAACCTGGGTTGCGTGGTTCCTCAAACTAAAACCTCATTTGCTCAACGGCAATTCTGGTTCATCGCGCCTAAAATATACAATGCATTGAGTACCGACTTAAAGTCAAGTAATTCTATATCCATATTTACTGCTCGTGTACATCAATGGATATTTGAAAGGGGAAGACCTTTCTTTAAAGATTATATGAGTTCCTAACACAAAAAAAAAAATATTAAAAACTTCTTTTCCAACTTGTCTCATATCACGAAAATTAAAATTAAGTGTTGAACATAAACATGTTGTCTTATAGATAATACCTAAGATAAATAAACTTGCACACAAACAATTATATGCATTAAACAATCTATATTAATTATGTTTATATTTTAATCTTAATGTTTAATATTTTTAATTTTTATTTGTATCTTTTTAAATATACATATACTTTTTCTTTATTTTTCAGTTTACTATTAATTTTAATATATTTGTTTTTAGTTTTATTTATCATTAAATTTGTTTTTTTCTTTTTTTTTCTCTAATTCTTTCTTATGTTTCTATGAAATCGTATTTTTTAGTTCTTCTAAGTTATTTTTATTATTACTTCATTATGATTTATACTTACATACTTATGTTACTATAAGTATTTTTTAGTTTTTTTATGTCATTGTTATTATTATTTCATGTATAACTACCACAACACGGGCATTAGCCTAGTATGGTAGTTAAAAAAAAATATCTAAAAATGTAACTTGTAAACATTTTATTAAATAATAAAAAAAAAAGAAAAAAGATTAATCGAAATAGTGATTTAGCATTAGGCTTCGCCTTAAAGGTCCCCAAGAGGAAGTTAACAGTATGTTTTAAACAGTTCGACATTCTAAGTACACATAAAAAATTGACAAACTAAACATTTCTAATTGAAAGAAGTATTTAAAATTAAACATACGGGAGTAATACTAGACATAAAATGACTTTTTTTCCTAAAACACAAAAATTATAAAAAAAAAAATCAAGTTTGGTCTTGAAAAGACCCATTTTGTAAGAGGGAGGAAACACAGAGGCTGGCAAATCGTTCCACAGCCGAGCTGTTGAAATCAAGAACTAGTCGTAGAAGCGACCCGTTCTCATGTGACATATGTTGGGCGCGCGTTTGGTGTGTTTCCCGACTGTGCACAGGTGTATGTACTATGTATCAATGACGCTAGTTCCTCGAAGCGTCTTCCATTGTAATACCGGTAGAACAAATACAGCATGCCCTATTACCGATCGATACCAAGGTGTTAATAGCACATCTATGTACATTTAAATCTCCTTAACAATGATTTGACTTATTTTTAGTAAAATTAAGACCATACTCACAGAAAATTTCCTTTTTTAATGAACACAGGGGTTTATTTATTTTATTTATTGATACATTACTCCACAGTACTTCACATTTCAATTCAACAACGTTGGCCTCACTGGGTTGTTCACCCGTGCTGAGGCCCCCATTTTAAAATAAACGAATTTATACATTTAAACAAAAAACAACATTAAAATAAAGATAAATTTACACCAAAAATAAAGATTAGAAATCAAAATCCAATTCTCACACCAAAATAAAAACATTAGAAGAGAATGGAAATCGGCACTTACAATGATCTATGTGCTTGTGCGTGCCGCTTGCCTTATACTTTTTTTTGTATTGCGTGTATATGTTTTATTCTCTTATGTTATAGAATTTTGGAAATATTGTCTTTTTTGTTCTTTAATCCATTTTTTTATTTTGTGTTTGAATTTATTTTTATTTTCCTCAATTTTTGTTTCAAGTGGACTTACTTTGTGGTTACTTTGTCTTTTGAGTTTCGGGGGACCGAATGGACAATGTTTGATCTGTCATATGCAGAGTACTGCGGGTGTTCAAAGTTTGTGCAAAGATCTACTGGGATTTTAGTTTAGCTGTATAAGCATCTCTTGTATGACTGGAAAATCTCTTCAAGGGTTCTCCTTGGCTGCTGGGAGTGCCAGCATGTTACATGTATCTTTCTGAAGACGATCTTCCAGAGTTTATTTTGGTCGCCTGTGTCTAAAGATTGCAATATTTTGGCCCTCCAGACCAGAAGTGACTGCCAAAGACAACAGTGAGGCGCACTTGCAATTTATACAGGGCAGTTATTGTGTGCTATTAAACCAAAAGTATCTTATTGTGTCGTGAATTCAATTGTTGCGAAGGAATTGATAAAGCATGGTTCAAATAGGTAAGGACCTATTTATTTGTTTCCATCTTTTAATATCACTCTTGCTATCTTACTGGCAGCTTCAATTTTATCTTTTGAAAAATTAATTGAAAATACGCGTAGAACCTAATAATTTAATTATTTTTTTCGTGTGAATTTGCCTAGTGTCTTTGAATTACCCGAAAGATCGGGTGGGGGGATGCCGCTTCCGTTCCCCGAGCTTCCGGAGGACCCGGAAGCCTGCCCCGGAAGTGGCGAGACGAGGAGCTGCTTCCGCCACCCGCATCGCCCCAACCGCACTTCCAACCCCATCCCTTTGTATCCCCAAAGTTCCGGAGGTGTTTGATTACAAGACTACCTGTCACAAATGTTTTTTTTTTTAAATTACGCTGAACTGAATAAGTGAAAAACACCGAATGAAAAATTTCATAGAAGTGAGATATTTAAACAAAAAAAACTCATTAACCAAAAATACATAGTTTCCATACCACCTCACTTATCCTGTTCCGAAGTGGTAGAAATTTAATTGAATTTTATTTATAAACCTTCAGAATTACTAACATCTATCAACTTATTAGTATGACATTTAGGCACACTTTACTTTAATCTAAAACGTATTTTTTATATAGCTGCTAGGCTTTTAGCTTCTTTTACATCCGTCGGTAGTTCATTGAATATCTCCAGTCCTTTAAAATAGAGAAAAACTTTTTTTTTTGACAGGTCCATTTGTAGCAGAAGTCGGGGACGCCCGTGGAAGACATGGCACGACCAAGTGAATCAGATACTTGAGTCGGGCCATGTCAAGAGTCAGAATGTAGGCAGCCACTACGCGCGCATTAATATTAGCCATTTAGTAGCCATTTTAGTAGCCATAATATTATTTTTCCTTATGGTATCCCCAGCGTGCTACTTACCTACTGAGCCGAGCAATCGTCGATCTCCATTCGCTGTTGGGGACTGGTTCGGTATAGTTGCTCGCCTACATTTCTTCTGATATTAACGTCGTGTTGTAATATTGCAAATAAGTGTAATAAACGATAGATTCTGTGAAATACAATCTTCTTTATGCGAAACGACGAGGTAAGCGTCGACCTTTGCATCCTATAAGAACAATAGAAGAGTATGTATGAGACGATGTATGAATGTGAATGAGGCAAGGAGTGTGTGGTGTGACCGAGTTGTTTGGCGGTCCGTCCTCTCTGCCTACTCCTGCGGGGAAACGGCGTGATGGTTAATCAGTTAGTCAGTTAGTTAGCCATTTGTTGGATGTAAAAGCACAACGCGCTGTTGTTACCCTATCTGCACAGACAGACTGAGCAATAGCAACGAGTGTACGGGGTACAGTACTGGGTACATCATTTTGAGCAGAAATCATTATAAAAATTAGCTTCTAGCGTTTTATATCTTCAGTGGAGAAAATGAGTTTGTTCGTTTTCGCTACGGTTGTATGTGACATTTGATAATTTTCGATGATATTTGAGAAAGATTTTCTATTACTATTATTTGATGTTTAGGGCTCCTTCAATTTCACGATAATGTTTTGTTCGTGATTTTCGTTGCCAGTTTTTTTTATTAAGGTCACTGACGTTTCGACGCGATTGAATTGAAAACAAATTTATTTTTTTATTTAATGTCTTGCAAGAGTCCCGACTCCCGGAACCAGTCATTTAATTTCCGTACGGGGAGCTGCCCATTGGAGTTATTTCATCTTATGTATTAAATTGATATAATAAATTAATTTATTTAGTTAATTTATTTATTTAATTAATTAATTAATTAAGTTAATTTATTTATTTTATTAATTAATTTAGTTAATTTATTTATTTAATTAATTAATTAAGTTAATTTATTTAATTAATTAATTTAGTTAATTTATTTATTTAATTAATT
Source organism: Hesperophylax magnus (assembly GCA_026573805.1). NCBI lineage: Eukaryota > Metazoa > Arthropoda > Insecta > Trichoptera > Limnephilidae > Hesperophylax > Hesperophylax magnus. Next base: position 7,923,015 of record JAIUSX010000005.1, on the reverse strand, counting down.
AATTTAGTTAATTTATTTATTTAATTAATTAATTTAGTTAATTTAATTTATTTATTTAGGTAATTTATTTATTTAATTAATTAATCTATATAATTAAATTATTTATTTCATGCAATAAATAAATAATACTAATTAAAGTATTTTTCAAGACTTTTTTACATTAGCTCCGCACAAGAGACCCTAATGAAAATAATTGTTATCTTTGGCGATGCGGTATGGAGGGTCTTTTAAGGAAATGAAGGATAGGAGGTTATGGGAAGGAAAATGGTGTGAGGGGTCGGTAGAAATCTGGGGTTGAGTTTGTGCAGGAGTAACGTACGCTCACTCAATAATAATAAATAATAATATTTTGATGATTTTTATAGCGCCGTTTTTGTGCAAAATTACCTTAAAGGCGCTCTACAAATATATAATACATTTCTACAATGATCTTTGTTATTACTAACTATATATGGAGTTAATATACAGGGTGTATCGGCACGTACCCGACAACTTTAACCAGCTATTCCTTAGCACATTTCGAGTAAAAAATGTTATGGGCACTTTGCTGTCCGGTAACATTTTTTTTTAATAAAAAATTTACTATTCATATTTTCACCTCATGTCACCAATGTTTTACCCTTTGTCAAAGTTTGAAAACCCATCTGGCAATATTTTGTTCGAGTTTCGTTGAATAATGTACGTACGTACCTACGTTGGCGCGCTTTTACAATCACAACGAAATGGCACACAGCACCATTCGTCTCATTTTTAACTATTATTATTTAGTGTGTACGAAAGAGCGGGGACACTTTTTGACGCACTTCCTAATAACAGCTGTTGAACACGAGAAACAAGGCAAATGACAGTGACGGAGTGTGGATTTTTTTAATTTATTTTTTGTTTTTAATGGAAAAAAAATGTTACCGGACAGCAAAGCGCCCATAACATTTTTTACTCCAAATGTGCTGAGGAATAGCTGGTTAAAGTTTGTCGGGTACTTGCCGATACACCCTGTATACAGTACCATACTTGCCTGGCAGGTCACTTGAGATAAACACTTAATTGACATTGATTAATTGTTTATTAGCGAAATTCAGATATAGGATTTAATACATAATTGAAAAATTGGATATAATTGGACTTTCCTATATTTATTTTAGTAATATATATTTATGTTCTTCAATGAGCGTGTTTAGGAAAGGAAAAGCAAAACTTATGCTGGGCGGTACTACAGTACAAGGTTTTGATCAGAATTCACTTTCCTAAATGTGATCTTCCTTTCTTCCACTTGTTCAATTCACCAAAAAAACCCCCATCACAGCATCCTCAAAGATCTTCGGAAGCCGATAAAAGTGTGTTTTGGGCGTTTCCGTGTGCCTGTACGTTCACTTTTCCCACACTTCTGTTGAAATAATTGATCAAACAATCAAATGAACATATTCTGAAATTCTTTCTTTAACGGATTCTTAATTTCGTTAAAGGTATTTTGTAAATTGACGACACCTAGCATTACTCACAATTCCGAGTATTTTCTGTTTATTGCCTGCTAACGATAACTTCCTCAAAATGAACTTCTCTACGAGTTTCGTTACACTCGAGCGAAACACCCGAGGACTCGTTGAAACAATTTAAAAGTAGGGCCTTTGCTTCATTTCGTCCTAATGTCCCTCCAGGATAAATAACTCAGCCAACAAATAAAGGTGTTCGTTCCACTTTAAGAAATTTATATTACTTTGTGAAATACTTTGTGTGTGTTGCAATTTACATTTTGAAAACAGCTTCTGGAATCTCGTGGGATTAACGAATGAATTACACCAACTAAAATAGGCTCATCTCTAAATAGTATAAAATAAAGTCGGCTATCCGTGTCTGTATGTTTGTGCGCTTAGTTCTTGTAAACTACGCAACGGATTTCCATAGGGTTTTCACTATCATTTAGATAAATTCTTCCGAAAGGTTTATATATATAATACAAATATATTGTATTTTTAGAAAGTAGAGAAAAGTCGATGTTTTGTAATCAAGTCGTAAAAAAATATTTTCGGGCGCTACATTGCCAATGCTGGATAAACCTTGTGGGGTACTTCGAAATAATGTACTACGGAATTGTATATGTTGAAAAGGCCCACAGAAAAGTCTGCAATGGCATATGTCTATCTTCTAAGGATAACCCCCCACCAACGCTGGATACATGTCACCTAGTTATTATTATTATTATACGTGATCGCTGTTTCGCCTTCCGGATTGTTTTATAATGCCCCCTCGTGTTCCGAAAGATTGCAAAAGTATTTTCAAAACGTACAATTTAAATAGTTAGTCTTTTTTAATTCACTAACTATGCTAAGATATTTAGTAGTCCTAAAATTAAACTTGAAAACAATAAATGAAGAAGAATTTGTTTATTGCATTTATACACAGCTGTAAGTATGGCCCATGAGAGCGGGTCATTTTAACGATTCGTTCTTGTGTTCATCAACTCGGCTGTGAAATGATTTGCCGACTTCTGTGTTTCCTCGGGGAGACGAGACCTAGTTTCTCTCTTTCCTATCCTCAAAGAGACCCCCTACACAGCATTTCTAAAGATGAAACGCTATCCATCAGGAACTCCTGTGTGAGATTAATCTCTATATAGTATAAAATAAAGTCGGTATCAGCGTCTGTTTGTTTGCGCGTTTACTTCTACTAAACGGATTGTGATAGGGTTTTCATTATCATTTAGGAGAATTTCTTCCAAAAGGATCATATGTATAATACACGCGCATCATATTTATAGAAAGTAGAGAAAGATCTCCGAGCAACGCCGGGTACACGTCAGCTAGTACTAAATAAAATTACGCGTGTTTGAGCACTAATTTCCAGACACCGTTTTTTGTCGAGTGCGCGAAATTTCCCCGTCTTACGACGACAGACGATAAAAAATAATTTGTAATTGTGCTCACACGACGCAAGCGAGTTGTAATTATTGCTTCCCCACTCTTCTCCACTTTCTGCATAGCTTCTTCCACCCTCGAGCGTTGTCACCTTTTACGCACTCAGCCTCTTATTGGAATTAATAACCAACACGCACGCACTCACCGACAGTACAGGGGTGTCGATGGTACAATAATAAAGTATATTAGCAGGATGTCTTTTAATTTAACTTGGTTCCTACCAAGTAGAGGGTTTTAATTTTAAAGGTAACTGCATAATGACAACCCTAAAGTCAAAAACTGCAGTTACAGCGTCACAGGTTCATCCCTCTGCTGTTTCTCCATCATTGCACAAACAACATTTTTCCACTGTAATGATGGCAGTAGCTTAAGGTGAAACTTAATGCTAAATCACTATTTTGATTAATCTTTATAACGAATTGGTGTACATTATGAATACCAAAAAATATGCTTTAGATAAATTGAAGGTTTTCCTATCGTTTCGTTTGAGTAGAATACAAATAAAAAAATAAATTAATCAATAAAAAATATAAATTTAAACTACTAAAAAAAATTTTTTTTCAATAGAAATGTATGAACGCGTAAAGAAAACAAATTTAAAAAAATACAGTATTATAGCTAAGATTATCTGTGACAGTTTCACTTGATTAACTTTTTTGCTTTCTTATAAAATTATTTACAAAATAAATAAAAACCAGTTTTGTGCTTGAAATCGAACGTTTCTAGACTTCGTTTGTGAAGCGATTTTAATGCCTATTACCTACAATATAAGGTATACCAAGAATATTATATACACATCACATGAATCATTTAACATCTATCACATCTCACATCTGCCCAGATAAACGCTACCTGTAAATTTTCGTCTTTCTCTGGGTAACAATTAAAACGAATTATATATTTATCTATAGCAACAACTGTCGCTCAATTTATTAAATGCAAGTTACATTAATAAATTTTCAATTAAATAAATAGTTAGCTATTCAATTTTTTTTTAATAAATTATAAAAAAAGCATTGTTCTAATTAGCGTTGGCATTATCAGCGGTAGCATGGCGATACTGACATCAGCATCCCTCGGTAGTCTATTTCTTGTTCTTCTTCTCGATTTCCTTGGAAGCGGCTTCCATCTCCAGATAAAGGTTGGCCACTTCTGGCAGGGCTAGCTCACCGGGCTTCACGTCGTACATCTGGAAAAGACAGAGATAAACAACCATTAGAATTATTTAATTTACTCTGAAAACTTGTACAAGGTGTGCATAACTTTTGCAAAGGACTTCAAATGTTATTTTGCTTCGACATTTATGTTGAAGATAATATCTATACATCAATTTGTAGAGCCGAAACGTTAATTATATGAAATTCCCTCTATAATGGTAATATCTATACATTAATTTGTACAGCCGAAAAATTAATTATATGAAATTCCCTCTATAATGGTAATATCTATACATTAATTTGTACAGCCGAAAAATTAATTATATGAAATTCCCTCTGTGGTCGTAATATCTATACATTAATTTGTAGAGTTAAAAAATTAATTATATGAAATTCCCTCTATAATGGTAATATCTATACATTATTTTGTAGAGCCGAAACGTTAATTACATGAAATTCCCTCTATAATGGTAATATCTATACATTATTTTGTAGAGCCGAAACGTTAATTACATGAAATTCCCTCTATAATGGTAATATCTATACATTAATTTGTAGATCCGAAACGTTAATTACATGAAATTCCCTCTATAATCGTAATATCTATACATTAATTTGTAGAGCCGAAATGTTAATTATATGAAATTCCTCTATGGGAAAAATGGCAAAGTTATCCATCGAAAATTATTAAAAACATATTTTGTTCTGTTATTTAACATATAATAGGTATGAATAAATTCACAGTGTATCTTTAAATGCAACAACACAGGCATTTGTCGAGAGATTAAAAAAAAAAATACCGCAATGTTACTGTTAAAAAACTACATTACATCGACTTTAATTCAACTCCGTGTCTCATTCCGGTGCAGAGATATTGCGTTAAGTATTCCTCGGGTGTGGGTGTCCCCGACTTTCTCTACCGTTCAAACCACCCCCTAAACACTCCTGGCACCAATAAGAACATACTTTGAAGTTTTCGGCGATATCGGTCGACTATTTTTTGAGTTTTGCGGAATTTTTATATATTACTAGCTGATGTGTACCCGACGTTACTGGTGGTTATGCTTAGGAGATAGACATATACCTTCATAGACTTTTCTGTAGGCCTTTTTAAGATATACAATTCCGTACTACATTATTTTGATTATCTCACAAGGTTTAGACAGCGTTAACAATGTAAGCACCAGAAAATATTTTTTGACGACTTGATTTCAAAACATCAAGTTTTCACTACTTTCTATAAATATAATATGCATGTATTATATATACAAACCTTCCGGAAGAAATTGTCTAAGTGATAGTGAAAATCCTATCAAAATTCGTTTGGTAGTTTAGAAGAACTAAGCGCACAGACAGACAGACGCGGATAGCGAATTTCCTAGAGTCGGTAAGCAATACGGGGACAGTCAACAAATCAATTATTATGATTTTATGCGATTCCGTAAAATTTTATTCGATATCATGCACTTTCTATGACATACCTACATCAAAGAAGGCACCAAAGAGAAAATTACCACTGAAAATACTTGGGGGAAAAAATCGTCAGATAAAACAATGCAGTAGCGTGGAACGTACGATAAACTAATGCATTATTTATGCTAGAATGAATGCACCGCGGATGAAAATTATGCACTAGAAATGCATTCTATAGCGCATTTTTGCATTTGCTATTTATTGACTGACGTTTTTAATTGACGTGTGAATAGTCGATGTCAAGTTTATTTTTTTATAATATAATATTGATTACATTTCATGATTTTGACTGTCCAACTAGGAAGGATTCCCGTTTCAAGACAGTCAAATTTACAGGTTTCAAGTTATCCTAGACGAATACAGGATTTAAGACTAGCTAAAATAAGTATGTTAAAACGAAGATAGATAAAAAGATACATAGAGGCGTTTGTGATTTCAAATTACATTTTTTAGTATCATTTCGAAATCAGTCATGCCTAGATCCAACAACCATTTTGTCACTCTTGGACCGAAGGATGACAATTCACACAGTTTCAGCTGAGAGGGGATTTTATTATATATTTTAGGATCGATATATAATCAATAATCGCAATATTTCTGGATGTAAAACCGTATCGGAAACCCATTTGGCGACGGTGTGAGGCGGGTTAAGGAAGGGTTACATTACTGTTACTTGCGTCTTGCTATTAGATTATTCAATAGTGAGTAGCTACTGACCCTGTACAAATCTCAAGGATTCAATTTCTACAGAATTCAGATTACTTTCATCCTTTCTCTGCTAGTTCCATGCCTCACTGCCGTGCATCAGGGTAGGTGCCAGCACTCCATTGTGGAATGCTAGCTTTGCTTTGATTTATTATTTCAGTTTACTTCAATTTTCGTCACGTCCCGGTTTTGAACAAAGTAGACTGAATGCTGTAGAAATGAAATCCCTGAGGCGTATATGTGGTAAAACCATGTATGATCGTCTGAGAAATGTTAAGATCCGCAAAGAGTGAGGCTGATGTAAGATTAAGAAAGGGACGCTTAGATGGTTTGGGCATGTAGAGCGAATGAGCGAAGAAAGCAGTGTAAGGAGATTTATGATGCAAATGCGAATGGTAGCAGAAGTCGGGGACGCCCGAGGAAGACATGGCACGATCAAGAGAATCAGATACTCGAGTCGGGCCATGTCGAGAGTCAGAATAATAGAAGAGTATGTATGAGACGATGTATGAATGGGAATGAGGCAAGGAGTGTGTGGTGTGACCGAGTTGTTTGGCAGTCCGTCCTCTCTGCCTACCCCTGCGGGGAAACGGCGTGATGGTTAGTTAGTTTAGTTAGAACAAATCTAAATCTATATACGCTTGTGTTTTTATATATTATATAGATTTCACCTGTGACGGGTAAAACATGTTTAAAAAAAAAACAGCGCCATCAGAAGCAAAGTAAACTCGCTATCGATTCTCTATCTGCACAAAGAGACTGAGTCGCAGCAACGCGTGGCGAGGTGCAATCTAATTTAAAATAAAAATCAAATTAATAAACTCAAATAAAAAGTATCTTTTCGTTTATATTGATCGTTTGATATGATTTTTTTAGTTTTAATTTGAAACGCTTCTCATTTATTCCGTACTTAGCATAAGTAATGCCTAGTTACTTTAAACTCCGTGGCTGGGTCTGGATAGCGGGGATGCTTAGTGGAATGGAAGGTTAATATTACGACAGCATCGGGAGTGCGGCTTTTAATTAGAGAGCGCTCATTAAAAATGTAGCATTTTCAGCTGGTGCTCTTTGCGTAATGGATACTTGGTTGTATTTATGCCTAAAACATGTCGCATAACAAAAAAAAATTTGCTCATTTACTTGAAAATATATGCACAATAATGTGTACGAAAAACAGCAATAGATACGCGGAATAATATTACAGTTTTTATCACTATTTTTTTAAATTATTTTTTAAACTATCTAACTAACTAACCATCACGCCGTTTCCCCGCAGGGGTAGGCAGAGAAGGCGGACCAAACAACTCGGTCACACCACACACTACTTGCCTCGTTGACATTCATACATCGTCTCATACATACTCTTATATTATTCTGCCTCTTGACATGGCCCGACTCAAGTATCTAATTCACTTGGTCGTTCCATGTCTTCCTCGGGCTTCCTCGACTTCTTCTACCATTTGCGTCATATATGGGTCCCTTTCTTAATCTTACTCATTACGCTTACATCAGCCTTGAATTCTTAGTGGATCTCCACATTTCATTTCAACAGCATTCAGTCTATTTTCATCCTTCCTCTGCCAGTTCCATGCCTCACTTCCATACATCAGGGTAGGTACCAGCACTCCTTTGTGGACTGCTAGCTTCGCTTCTTTGGACAATTGTTTGCTAGCGTCAACCGCGTTCAGTCCTCCGTTAATGGAGTTACCTGCACTTACCCTTCTTTCAATATCTCTGTCAGCCTTCCCATCTCTCTAGAACATACTTCCTAAATACACAAAGGCATTACAATCTTTATTTATGTATACGACCATACAGGCTTTTACAAACATGTGATATTATACATTATGTACAAATTAGTAATGATGTAGAAACCCACGCAGAAGAATAGTATTACGCTAACCTTAATTTTTATTATTATAATTGAGGTATGTTATTACAGCCTTCATGTCACTAAATTCCGTGCAGTTGAACACATTTATAATTTCTGCGAAGTATTGCCAACTGCATGCAATCTAGGTACAAGCGAGTATATAAATGTCCTGATAGTATTGTTGCAATAAAAAATAATTTTTGATCGAGTATTTCTAGTTGGTATATGGAAGATACTTAGGCTGAGTAAATCAGGGCTATCTATAAGACTATTAAAATTTAAAAAAAAAAATCAATATGGTCAGACATATGATACCATAGACGCTAACGAATAATTAAAAAAAATATATTTATAAATAAAATGTCTAATAGTACACTCGGTCAAGGTTTGCCATTTTTTTTTTAATTTTCTTGTTTGTCTTATTATTGCAGTTTCGATAAGCGATATTAAAAACTTTTGCAGTGTCCGTTTGTAAAATCAAAATCTGAGAAAGTATTTCATCTGCCTTCCAAAATCATTATATCGTTTTGGGGTACGTTCTCAACCATCTATTGGTAATATTGAAAGGGCACGATCTAAAAAACCATATTTCACGACGTTCCCGAAGTGCCACAGTCCTACCGGTTCTTGTACATGTACACAGCTAATCGCATCAAATAAAAAAAGCTATCAGCATCAATAGATGGAAATTGCGCCTAATGTCCTTTAATATCTAAAGTACACGATGTGAAAAAACCTTCAATTGCTTGTAATTTGAAAGGACAAGGCTAAGGCGGGCTAAACCATATTAAGGCTAATGGTTCCTTAGATCTTAGATGACTTGGCTGGATTTCCATCAAGGAACATTATAAACTAAATTTCTACCAACACCTCTCCTGCTCTTTCCTAAAATACTGTATCTCCCTCTTTTCTATTCTGTCTGCCTGGTGTCTTGTTATATTATATGATCCGCTTTTTCACTTTGGGATGAAGTAGATTGTAGATGAAGTGACAGTGTTTTTTTTTGGGTTAATGACAGCCGGAGTTGATACTTTCAGTATCGTCCTGGTAAAAAGACTCACCGATATAAAATATTGTTAATTTATTAAAAATCTGTTCAAATTATTCGTGTTCATGTTAAAAACGGGACTGCAGGCCTTTAACGAATGAATTGACAGATTACAAACTATCGGTAAAACCCGAATGTGTTGTGAGGATGTTTTCGGATTTCGTCATTATATTTTACCAGGATAAGAGCAGCTGCATAAACACTGTTATTTTATTAGGAAATGGCGTGCCATCACGTTTTTAATAGATTTTTTATAGCAATACTAATTTTTCTCCGTGGACCATTCAAAATCGAATAGTTGCTGAGTGTTTGGTGGCCAAGTCCGAATAGCCAGGTATTTCACGACCTTTCTCTTCCTCATCTCATCCCCTATATTAACAAACCGGCTTTAATCTTTAGAGCACAGGCCTCACGTGGGAATGCTGTCCTTGTTCTACACGTGTTTTAATGGAAAATGCTTCGAGGTGCATAGTCGGGAATCACGCCAAACGCGCGCCCAACATTTACACATGGTTAACATTTGTCAATGTTGGGAAGTAAGAGCTTCATAGATGCACGCACAGATGGCAGTGCATAGAGCTTGCGTGGAATTCCGCAAGATGGAGCCAGTGGCCAGTAGTCGCCAGGGCCAGTGGGAAGGCTCTCAGACAAACTTACTGTTTCAGATTCCAATTAGCCAGCTTCTAGTTAGGTCGACTATCGAATCACCATTATAATACGCGGAGTATTAATAAATCCCTGATTAATCTAAAAGAACCATTTAATTATAAACTCCTTCCAAGACGAGTTGGAGACCTGTTTGTACGAACACAACAGTCAATAAGAACTGGTCGATTGTGGAACGATTTTCCGGCTTCTGTTTTTCATCCCTCCTACAAAATGTCTCTCAAGACCCAGTGTTTATTCCTTCCTCTCAAAATTCTCTCCACATTGCATCCCCAAAGATGATAGCTCCCCCTCAGACCTTCCTGTATGGAGTAAATGTATAGCTAATCTCTTCCTAAAGTTCTTCCGTCTAACAACGTACCTCTATGGCAGCCCTGGCCAACCCGCGGCCCGCGGCGCCCATTGTTAAAATTGTTAAAATCTCGATTGTTAAAATTGTTAAACATGTTGATTACTATAAAAATACATTTTTTGTTTGTTCAATGTGTGTTTTCTTTTCACATCTGGCTGTAGTATTGTTTTCTTCGCATTTACCTGATTGTACTTTCAGATTACCTCTGCAATCAAATTATATATTATACTTACAAAAAAAGAATTAAGTATGAAATTTGTTGTGATAAAAAAATGAAATTATTTTTGCATAATGTCTGTATGTGCGGCCCTTAGTAAATTTTTGGTCGTCAATGCGGCCCGAGTGTGAATTTGGGTTGGCCAGGGCTGCTCTATGGGGTATTTTAACAAACTATGAATACCGTTAAAAATATGCGGAATATATAAATTTATTTTCCGATTCTGATCGCCGTATTAAAAATGTGTAACTTGAATACATATTTTGACTAGTAAAATTATTGATTTTAAAAACTCTCGAACCGCACATTCCAACCGGTGGTTATGACGTAGAAAACGCCAATATAAGACAGCTTTATCCTTTACACTGATTTCCTCCTTGTGACTCTAATAAGACAAGATATAAATATAAGAACAAAAATAAATTAAATGGATAAACACCGCGTCATCCGCACATTGTAAAAAATCCCAACTTAATTAAAACTTATAACCACAAAAGGTCCGAGAAAATTTTCTCCGTTTCTCTAAAAGAAATATCTATTGTAGCGGTGGTAAAAAAATACGTGACGAAAATGTTCAGTTTAGTCGTTAGGGGGCGGTAGTGTTGGGTCGCGTGGGGCCTGATTAATTTAAGTTGGCAGGATCAGATGCGAGGACATGGGACCATCAATCCAAGTAACGATCCTGCAACGCCGGGTTCACTACTTATTTTTTTCGACACGCGCTGTTTCCTGATGATTTATTTTTCTTTCTCGTCTCTGTAGTCGTTTTCATTCAAAAATATTAGTATTTATCAGTCAAACCTCAATTTGTAATATTTAATTAATGACAGACAATATTAGCGTTTCTTACACGAAAATTTGAAACAGTAAAAGATGCTGTCACATCTAGGACTTTACGGTAGTTCTTATTCTAAGGGCGACTTGCACCAACTATCGGAAATTTTATCTTAAATTGTATTTAACTAAACGTATTTAAGACCCTAAATACATTTAACTTAAATGCGTTTAGTTGCGTCCTGCACCACGCAGTTCGGTGGCAATTTTAGTTAAACGTGTACGCGTCGGTAAAACAGTTACCGCGTGGTTACCGCCATTAACGCGTAAATAAAACAGCTACGATGTTTCATTTTGCTTGAAGTGTCAAAATATTTTGTGATTGTGTGTGTGGTTTAATAGTGTTTTCATTTATTTTATGAAGAAAAGGTTAAAGCAAATAGACATAATGATGAAATAAGACAAAAAGAGCTTCTGTTGTTGGAATTAAAAATAAAACAATTATCCGAGTAATTTTGTTTTTTATTTCTTTTACATACTATATTGTTTTAAAGTATTATAAGAATGCTGTAGGTATGATTAGAAGTTTACAACCTTGCAAAGTACTCCTCGATAAGGAGCGTTAGCTCCAGTGACGAGCACCTCGCTGATGTTTTTATTGGTGTTGAATTTTAACTGAGGTTCAATTTCTTGCACTAATAATGATGTCGTTTCTTTACTGAGACGAAATCTTCTTTGAAACTTCTTGGCACTGAGTGTTTCAAATAAATTTGTTCTTGTGTTTACTTCTCTGACTATAAACGGTCTAAGTACTTATATATATAAGTATAATTTATTTATAATTTCCATAATTTCTTCATCATCGTGAGAATACAAATCCCAAATGTTCATTGTGAATACGAATTAAAATGAGATAGATTTTAACCACAATCAGAAATCGAAGAGATAACCTAAAAAAATTTTGACAGTACTGCTTAGAGTGGGGCTAAACACGTTTAACTCGGTTAAACGGCCGCTTTTGGGTATTTAACTTTGACAGTTCTTTAAACGCATTTAACGACTTAAATTTTGTGGTGCAAGACGCCAAGTCGACTTAAATCAAATAATGTGTTTAAAATTATATTTAAATCAAATTTAACTTATGGTGCAAGCCGCCCTAAGTATGATACAGTTAAATATCAGTTAAATACAGTTAAATCACTCCAATAATATAGAAAGAGTTCAGCACAAATTTCTTAAGTACGTAAATTTTAAGCTCAGAATTCCTATTGATTACATTAATTATGTCAGTTTGATGAATCAATTGCATCTAATAACACTGTCTGACAGGAGAATTATTTCAGACCTGGTTGTGTTACACAGAGTCATTAACAACTTAATTGATAGTCCTGCCATCATTGCCACTATTAAACTCCATGTGCCGACTAGGAATAAAAGACAAAATATAACATTCTTCTGTAATACATACACGACCAACTATCAGACACACTCAATGACCAATAGGATGCATGATCTGGGCAACAAGTATGGGGGTGCTATTGATTTATTTATTGACTCCATTTATGGAACTAAGCATAATCTATACCAACACTTTGTCGAATCCTACAAATTAGAGTAGCGTTGGTAAATTAGTTTTAATGATTTGTCTTATATGTAGTGTTATTGTAATTTCTTTTTTACTTTATGTTACTCTTACGTTTTACTACTCTTACGTTTTACTAATATTGCTTCATATTTAGTTTTTTTTTCTTCTTTATTTAGTTTTTCTTTTAATTATTTCTTAACATTTTCTGATTATACAGGGTTTTCCATTAAGAGGTGTTATGTAACACCTGTAAACAACCAACTTTATTTTTGTAGGAAAAAAATATAATAAGCAGTAATTGTTGATTGAGGTACTAGTACATATTGAATCATTTGGCGGGTTGGAAATAAGCCGACATAGCTCAGTGGATACAGAACACCTGCCCGGACATCAGAAGGCACGGGTTCAATTCCCGTTGGCGGCATTTATTTTTACTCGGGAGATATTTTCAATTTGTATTAATATTTCGGATGACTAATTATTGCTTATAATTATTTGTTATCCTTTATGCTAGGTATGCATAAAACCTTGTCTTATAAACGTTAGTTTATCATTAAAAAATAATAATTCACAATGATTTTTCTGAAAATCGGGTGACATTAGAGCAGTCAATATACGAAAATAAATGTTGGTCCTACCCAATTGGCATTTGGCTCAGTTGTTAGCGCGGTTGTATTCAGTCTCTAGGGAGAACGGTTCAATCTTCAGCCAAACCATACAAACGTTTTTTTTTATAGATGTAGAACTTTGGTAAAAAAAAATCATTTTCTAATGTATTGTTTTTCTTCTTTTTTTGCAGGTAAACTGTTTGCCTACGCGCACCTGAATACTTCTCCAACCCATCGACACCGGAGATCGCCAACCAAACGACAGCCATGGCTCTGTTCCACAACCAATTTCTGCAACTCCTGAGGTTTGTGTCAAACGCATACACAGTAGTACAATTAAATACATGGCTAGAAACTAGACGATAATCATCATTTTTTAACAAGTTATTCAGTCAAATTATAATATTCAATAATTCAGAGATAACATTGAAACCGAAGAATCAGATAGGATTGTTTTTTTTACACACAAAAATAAATTTAATCAGCATTTATGAATTTCGAGTTTTAAATCCTAGTGAAATTTTGTCTTGCTACATACGTAGAGTGCCATAGAAAGTATAGATTATTAATTTATTCCCAAACGCTTTTCATCAGTAGGTTTTTTGTACAGTAAATATACAGAAAATATAGGCATGCTTAATGTACACATTTTATTTTTAAAATAAACGTAGTAAACATACGGATATGAAATCGATCAATAAAAGAATAATCATAATTGGATCATTTGTATAGCGCTGTTTTTGTGCAAAATCACTTCAAGGGCGCTGTACAAATTTATAATACATTTCTACAATGATCTATGTTATTACTAACAATATATGGAGATAATATACAGTACAATACTTATCTGGTAGGTCACTTGAGATTAACACTTAATTAACATTATCTAATTGTTTATTAGCGAAATTTAGATACACATAATTGGAAAATTGAATGTAACTGGACTTTCTCTCAGGAATGGTATATTTAATTTAAGGGTATGACAGCTTAAAAATGTAAGTTTTTAGTTTAGACCTTAATTCTGTTGGACTTATTATGGATCTTAGTTCCGGAGGGAGTTTATTCAAAGCCTTCGGCCCAGATGCTCCGAAAGCGCGATCACCAAACTTAGTATTTGGCTTGCGCTTAGGTTCTATCAGTCTGCCTACAGCTGATGATGTTGCTGATCTAAGAGTTGACTGCCTCAGACCAGTGTTTTCCGGGACGCATAGTTCAGTGATGTAGGGTGGGGCCATTTCATTGATGGATTTAAACACCATCCAGCACAGTTTGTACTGGATTCTTTCAGGGCACTTGAGCCAGTGAAGGTTACGAAGGTGTTCTGAAATGTGCGAATATTTTAAAACCGGTTATGAGCCGTGCTGGTGCATTAAACACTGATTGAAGTTTGTCAATTTGATATTTTGGAAGGCTGGCATAAACCCTGTTGCAGTAATCGAGACGTGAGACCACATAAGAGTTGATAAGTAGTTTTGTTGCTTCTGTAGGAAGATTTCTTCGGACAGACTTGAGTTGTCTTAGGTGAAAAAACCGGTGCTTACAGTCCTATTTATTTGACTTTTAAACGAAAAGTCTGAATCTAAATTGACACCGAGAAGTTTGACTGTTGTTATTAGGATGATATAGCTGCCGGTAATAGTAAGAACCAATGACCCTTATATTACATTATTTAATAAAGTAAGTAAAATTATTTATTCCCCTCTTCTAAGTATGTTTACAAAACGTAAACAATATAACCTATATTTAAATAAATGAATAGCAGCCACATAATTATTAAAAAATTAAGATAACATTAATGTGGGGAATACAGACTTCAGAATACCCCCACAGAATATGAAATCTATGTAATCGTTACACATCTGCCCCGATGATGGACACTGCAATGCTGGCTAAAGAAGGAGATAGCGCAACACGGCATAATACCCCAAAAACAAATCACTATAATACTTTGGGCCATGAAAATCTCAAATCATACCTAAATATGAAATGTTTATTGTTAAGGATGTTAATTAAGGAAACCTTTATAATTCCAGATTGGGTATTATACACTATACAGAACATAGCTCAACATTAGTATAGGAATAACTAAGAACGAATCGTTGTAAAGCAAATTTGTAATCAACAATCGAATGAACAAAGTTCACAGAAAACTTATTAATCCCAAAAGCAAACAAAACTATATTTCAGAAAGGACCACACTACATGGCCATTAAAGTATATAACAACCTTCCAAGTAGCATCAAACAAATAACCAACATACTTAAATTTAAATCATCACAAAAAATATTTCTTTTAAACAAATGTCACTACACTTTAAATGAATACCTTACATAAATTAAATACCTCTGTTTTTTATTTATTATTTACATACATTTTTTACCATGTAATTGTTGGGTTATGTAATATAATGTGTATTTGTTGGGTTAGCTGGAAGAAATAGGATGTAACCTATAAGCTATACCCTTTGTACTCTTTTTGTGCAATAAATATTTTTTTGAATTTTGAATCAAATGAGTCTAAGTAAATCCGGGCTGTCTATACTACCATTTACAATTTCGAACATAAATATTAAGTCTGATATAACCTTCGATCTGTTTATAAAACCAAATGATCTGTTCGCGATCCGACCCTGCATGTTTTTTTCAAGAAGCGAAATGCAGGTTTATGTTTCTACGGTTTAGTGTAACGCCAGGACGAAAGGGCAAATACCTCATATAATCATACAACCAGAGCAAAGCCGATAGACAAGCTAAATATACTAATGCCAAACTTTAATAAAGATTTAAAAACAATCTTGGGTACCGCCGCCCGGGGAACCATTTATTGGATAACCAACACCTCTGCCAGAGGTCACCCCAAGTGGCAAGCTACGGCCGATGATTTGGCAGGGGTGTGTTCAGGATGCGCTTGCCCACCAACTGCGGGGGGTGCCAGATCGGGAGAGGCTGCTTCGGGGAGACCCTTTGACCTCTCCAACTTCGTCACTCCTAGACACATTGATTCTTAGACTCCTACCCGCACATCATATTTTTTTCTTTCCCAGAACTTTTCTCTCCCTCCTTTCCCTAAAAAAACCTTCCTCACAGCATCCCCAAAGATGGCATAGGTCCTGAACGACATTATTTTCCTCAGTGTGGGGTTAATGTAAAAAAAAAACTAATTAGCAATTATCAAAAAATAATTGACTATTATTTAAAAAAAACAACTTTACTGAAAATAATTCATCTTAAGGCGATGCAATACGTCGTGTAATATTTTAAATTGAGCCGCTATCAATAATAACCCTTACGTAGATGGCGATAAGGTTTTAATTCCCGCTTAACACCATCCGCCCGTCTTGATTTATGCAAGAAAAAAACATGGCCAAAAAGTGCCTTTTATTTTATTTTGTGGATGTTCAGACATAAATGTTTAATTTTTTTCCGATCATTTTATAAATAACTTAATTTTTCACACTATACAATAAAATCATAATCGAAAATGGGTTCGTAAGTAGGAGATTTTGAACTTTAAAGCAGTTTTCTTAGGCCTTATACATTATTTTTTTCTGGGCTTATAAAAAGACCTATCTAAAAAATACTCGATTATTTCAAAGGCCAAGATGTATTCTACTCGCAGTATTTAATTAAAGCATCTGAAACATTTCTAGGCGACCAAATTTTCAAACCAAAAACACATGATTTTGCATTACTACATATGGCATCGCCTTAATATAATTGTAGCTTGTCGGTTCGTCACTTGCAAACATGTTTATTTTATCTGTGAAAATAATCGTCGCAAAATTCCATGTCAAATGTATTTATTTGTTTACAAGAAATCCCAATATAATTTTACAATTCAACTAATTTCGAAGTCATAAATTCAAGTTTCTGTTATTATTTCATCATGGGTTCTTCTTTCAAGTTCTGTTATTGTTTCACAGAACTTGAATAATAACGGAACGTCCTTATTTAGCTGGAAAATATAATAAAACTCAAGAGCATTGACGTATGTCTTCGTTAAATTATATTTTTTATAAAAAATAACATTTATCTGAATATAAGCGGTAGTTATCCTGGAAAAACTTCATAGGATATATACAAATATATGTTTTAATAGATATATTAACAAATTTTCTGCTTATATAATGGCACCAGTTACAAAAATATATTTTTATCAAATACAAGTAAGTTATATCGAAAATAGTGGCGATTGGCATTTTAGCCCTGGTATTGCCATGGTTAAAATGAATTAAGCAACGAGAATTGTCAATATATAGTTGTGCGGCGGTCTATCCTCTCTTCCTATGTGTCCCCATGTGTGATGGTTAGTTAGTTAGTTAGTTAGCAGTAGGCGACAGTAGCGCAATCACCGGCACCGGCCCGTGGAAGTCCGCTTTCGGCGCCTGCTACCCTCGCCAGACCGCCTAGCGCCGCGCTGCTGTATCGATCCTCTCCCTCCCGCCCCGTGCACCTCCCCGGCCGCCGGTAATGTCAGGGGTGCGATACCCACCCCCCCGAGGGGAGGCGTACGGGCTTAGGTACAGGGTTGGCGCGATTACCGCCGAACCTACGCATTTTATTATGCTGCAACTTGTTTCCCGGAATTTACATGGCTTTCAAATGTTTTATTATGACCTGACAATATTTGACAATCTAACTGCCATCATTTTAGTGGAAAAATTATGTTTGTGCAATGATGGAGAACTTGAAACAGTCTTATTGCATTTACGCAACTCAACGAATCACATTTAGGAAGATAAATTCTAATCGAATCCTTGTGCTGCTTTTTCTCCTAAACATGCTCATTAAGGCGAAGCTTAATGCCAAATCACTATTTTGACTAATCTTTATAACGAATTGGTGTACATTATGAATATCAAAAAATATGCTTCAGATAAATTGAAGATTTTCCTATCGTTTCGCTTCAGTAGAATACAAATAAAGTAATAAATTACTCAATAAACAATATAAATGTAAACTACTAATTTTTTTTTTTTAATTGAAATGTATGAACGCATAAAGGAAACAACTTTTAAAAAATACAGTATTATAGCTAAGATTATCTGCGACAGTTTCACTTGAATTAACTTTTTGCTTTCTTATAAAATTATTTACAAAATAAATAAAAACCAGTTTTGTTTTTGAAATCGAACGTTTCTAGACTCCGTTTGTCTAGCGATTTTAATGCCTATTACCTACTGTATAAGGTATACCAAGAATGTACACATGTTTGGCTTGTAGCTTCCACTTAAAGAACAGAAATATACATTATTAACTATCCCGCAGCCAAGTGGGGGAGTTGGTCGTGCCCAAAATTACTATCCTCCTAATATTAGCTTAAATACTTGACATATAATTTTATTATTTTACGTATTTCTGCGCAAATACATATGTTATCATTAATAATTGACTGAATAATTGGGATTTCTATAGTTCAAAAGCCCATAAAACAGAAAAATGCATGGGGTCGTCGGAAGACCTACTTGGTTACATACGTTTTGTTTTCAAGAGTTAAAATAAATAAAGGAATTAATAATGCGGAATTCTTTAATTATCTTGCGCCCCTTATTGGACGTGCACTTATTTATTTCCGAATCATTTTATTATACGTAAGACAGACTGTCGTCCACTAGAAACGCGTGGATGTTTTGCGTTGTTAAAATAAATATGACTGATTTATTGAAATCCTGTTAAAACGTGATGGTATTCCATTCCCTGATTAATAAATACGTATAATGATGATATGCTGCAATATTAGAATTTTTATAAAACACGTTCCGCCGTCCTCATAACACATTCGCGTTTTACTGGTACTTTGTTAGGAAATCTGTCATTTCATTCGTTAAAGGCCTGCAGTACCGTTTTTAAGTTTTTAAAAAATTAGCTAATTTTATATCGGTAAGTTTTGTCCGTGTGAGAAGACGTATCGTAACTACTCATTGGAACCTGTGAGTTTTTAGTGCTCACTATATCAGCGAAACTTTCACACCGGGGTTGGGACTCTTGTCAAGAATTAACATCACAATAGTAAAACGATAGATTCAACACCCTGTAGGCAATGGCAGTTCACTACAGATTTCCGAGTTCTGTTCTCGGCTCTCTTGTAGAATCTCTGACGTCACCCCCCCCAACCCCCTCTGCCCAGTCACCGCCACGCTGCCAACAGTGCCGACCACCGACTTGCTCCACCCTCCTCTTTCTCGTTCCTTCCGCATTCTATCGCTACCCTTCACCTAGCTCCGTCTCGCACTAGATCACCGATTTAAAACGATAAAGATATGCCCTAACTAGCACCAAAGTGACTCAAATTGAATAATTGCCTGTTTTAACGCGACGATACAAAATGTGGGTTTTTATTATTTATTATTCGGTTGTGATTTGGATGGATTTTCATCGTAATTAATTTTCATACTATGACACCGTTTTGCGCTTTTTCCTTCTTTAGCCAACGTTTCGGTCAGCTTTACAGTGTTCGTTTACGAACACAAAGAACGCGTGTTTCGGCTTTCAGATTACCAGCACTCAGTGCCTGAGTCCGCCGGAGAAGATAGGCGCCGAGTTGTGGACACATAGAACGCCGGTTAAATCCGCGCCATTTGCGCGGTACCCTGATAGCAGCTGTCAGTTTTAACAAAATGTCAAGCTCGTCGGAAGAAGATTTTTTACTTTTGTAGAAATCTTGAAATTAAGAAATAAAACAATTGGTATTCATCCAATTAAAAGTAGTAGAAAAAGTCATGGTGAATTTATGAATTTTATTTATTAATGAAAGATTTTTTAAATATACCTTATTTCACTCGTGACATTTGAGATTATTATAAAATTTTCTTACTTCATACTTTTGTTCGTATCGTTTTCATTCATATCCTTACTGATTTCTTTCCAGCACTTGTCGACAACATTTCTGTTGCTATGTAAATTTCTTTTATCCCAGATCGGCGATTTGTTAAAAACAGCAGCAATTAGTAAGTCGCTCATTTTGACAGGACTTGTTTATTTATGTTTTGACACTAGATTCGAAAACAAGCTTCACTAACCGGCCGCACCGGCGAGTAGGAATTAAGAATTCATTCCGGTAAAGCTTCTCGGCGCGCCAGCGCGCAGACACAAATCTGAACCTGCCTTCACTATGTGCGTTCTCACACGTTTAGATACAAACATTCTTGTCGGCGCGCCTGCGCCAGTCGGCCGCTTCCTCGCCGGCTAATCTGAAAGCCGAAACACGCGTTCTTTGTGTTCGTACACTAACAGTGCCCTGGGCAGATATGTAGATTAAGTTGTTGAAGCGTGTATTTATGTGTGCAGGACACAGTGTTGTCACTTCTGCACATCTGCCCTGATTATGGAGACTATAATGCTTCCCGAAACGCTGGTTAAAAAAGGAGGAAGCGTAACACGGAATAATAACCCAAAAAATAATCACGAAAACATTTATTATTCGTTCCTAGGGCGGCTATGTGAAAAATTTCCGCACGGAACGTGCTGTTATTATCGTATCGTTTGCTTCTCACAAATCTTTTTTTTATTTTCATATGCTGTTTTATAATGTACAGTATGTATTGCCTGGTGTATGCCGACGATGCGGTGCTTATAATGGAAGATCTGCAGTATCTTCTAAGATGATCGGAACTCTGTGCAATATAGTTGTAAACGACCAATAGTTGACAGTTGAATGTTTACAAATCTTAGTATGTACTTGGAAAGTATTTTGACTAGATTTGGAAAGCTTGATTGAGATATTGAAAGAAATTAATGAAGATACTCCAATAATGGTGGACTGACAGCTGTGATCGCTAGTATAAAGTTTAGCAAAGAAGCAAGGCTAGCAGTCCTCAATGGAGTGTTGATACCAACCCTGGTGTATGTAGAATGAATGATCATATATTCGCCAGGCTTAAATGCATACGAGTCGCTTGTTCGAATTAAACTAACAATATTTAAATTGACTTTAATTGTATGAATAGACAACGGGTGATAACTTCATGCCATAGTTCCGTTCTCGTAAAGTTTAATGTGTTCGTTTGAAAAATAGCGAAGGTCCCATCTAACATCTTCTGTATCGCTGCCGCTCGTATAGCCGTCCCTGTCTACGGGTTGTATGGTCGTCTCCCTCTTTTACTACGTCACGCCAAACGGAACTCTGGCAGACTCACTCCACGACGGGTACAACATGCGTCACGGGGTGTCCCGGCAGGGCTAGGCAGAGAGGATCTTTCCTCGCTTCATCCACATCATGTATTGTCTCATACATATTTTCAAAAGATTGATACGATAATAACTCAGTAGGAAAGGAATATTCATTTTATAGTTTTGATATGAATTTCTTTTTTTTTATTTGAATACCGCACAATACTCCAGATTTCGCGAAACCAGTGGGGGATTTGACACCCCCAATTAGGACGGCATGTTGTAAGATTGATGGGAGATGAGTGATAAAGTTTTGGATATACCTGGATATTTAAATCTGATGACTGAACATGGCTAAAGCCATTTGAGTCAAATTTCCACCTCTGAATGGCAGTCTTTTCATCATACTGCTAGTATATATTCGCATATTATTAACCTTCAAAAAATAAATTTATGGCGATTTATTTTTGGGGCACTATGGCGTGATGCGCTTCCTCCTTATTTGCCCAACGCTTCGGACAGCATTACAGTGTCCATCGTCAGGGCAGATGTGAGATGTGATGATGAACTCTGTAAAGCTGTCCGTAACGTTGGCTAAAGAAGGAGGAAGGGCAACACGGCATAATATCCCAAAAATAAATCACCATTGGCCGCGAAATCTCAAATTCAATCTATTTTTTTAAACTGTTTTTTTTTAAGAATGTCAGCCTAATCTCTCGTAATCAATAATCAATTTTTGATTTATTTATGATTCAGTTTTGCGTATCATTTTAATTTTTTTAATTTTTAACGTCTATCTGATTTCATTGTGCTTTATTTATTATGTTTTATTTCAGAAAATAATTATAAATGAATTTTCCAAGTCACCTAGCCCACTTTTCATATTTTCTCTAACTAGTGCCATCTGTTGGCCAAAGTCGGTAATAATTTGCTTAGCCGAGTTCCTTACCAATTTTCCACGCTCTCGTAGCTGTTGTTTCGAGGTTTTTCCCCCAGAGCGCCCCATTTTCATATTTTCATTCTCTTTCATTTTTATTTAATTTTCTTTCCTGTCGAGTGAAAATTGTTTCGATTTCCACCGATAGAGTCTGCTAGTATTCTGTCCACCCGCCGAGAAGAAAATATTCAGAATGTTCATGAAAAATACGCCCTCATACATATTGCGATGTGATTAATTTAATTTAAGACCATCCTAATCCTTTTTATAGTAGATTCAACAATTTCTTTTAATTTCCAAATTTTTCTTTAAAATCATTTCCCATCGATATCTCTGATGTAAATTAACAAAATAAAAAATACCGAGCAGTATATATAGGTGTACTTTTTGATTAAAAAATGTCATTTAGTTTGGTTGGGTATTATTGTCTCAAATACAAAATGAAGGAAGGGTTGTTTCATAGTATTTGAACAATTCATCAAATTTCAAAGTTGATTTTCAAGTTGGGTGAAGGTTCTATTGAAGCTCTGTTATTATTTCAGTGCCAATTTCCCGGCCAATGATGATATAAAAATAGAACCTTCGTAGAACTTGAAAATTAACTTTGTAATTTGATTAATGGTTCAAATTCTGTGAAACAATCCTTCCTTAGTCTTGCATGATAAAGCCCTTGCGCGCCTCTTAAAAATATTCCGGATATTGAAATAATGACAATAAAATATTGTGAACAATGATTGGCTAAATCCGAATACCCAGAATGCCGAAGCCGGTGGAATTATACAGGGTTTTCCAATAAGAGGTGTTATTTTGAATAGCCCGCTATTTCGGTAGATGTTACTTTTGAAGCTATCATTTTTTGACATTTGACAAGTAGAAACAACGCCATTAATAAAAATGGAACGATACACGCTTCAACAACGCATTGAAATTATTAAAATTCACTTGAGTGAATCAAATGCAAATCATCTTGAGTGATGAGGCCCATTTCCACCTCGGTGGCTTCGTCAACAAGCAAAATTGTCGCATCTGGGGCTCGGAAAACCCAAGAGTTATTGTTGAAAAGCCTCTCTATCCTCAACGTGTGACTGTTTGGTGCGGTTTATGGTCCGGCGGAGTCATTGGACCTTACTTTTTCGAAAATGAGGCTGGAGCAACAGTTACGGTGAATGGATTGCGCTATCGAGAGATGATTAATGATTTTTTTATGGCCGGAATTGGATGGTATTGATCTGGCCAATGTTTACTTTCAACAAGACGGCGCTACGTGCCACACTAGCAACGAAACCATTGATCTTTCACGATTGAATATCAAAATAACACCTCTTATTGGAAAACCCTGTAGTATCCCCAGTTAGAGACGGGAAGAGTAAGGTTGGAGCACCTGGCTATTCAAATCTGGATATCAAATAATACTTGACCCATTTTAACCAAAGTTACAATTATTACTAGGGCCTGTCATCTTTGGGGATACCTTATGGGGGGCCTTTTTGTGGAAAGGAAGGGAAGACGTGCATTTATTAACCTTGATAATATGTCACGACGACATGAAAAACGGATTTTTATTAACACGTGTTCCGCCGTCGTGATAATATATTCGTAATTTACTAAAAGTTTGCCAGGAAACTTGTCAATTCATTTGTGAGGCCCACCATCGCGTTTTTAACCGGATTACCAATAATTTGAAGAGATTCTTAATAAATTTGCAATACTCTATTTTTCTCCGTGTAAGAGCGAGGAAACACAGAGGCCGGCAAATGGTTCAATGCATTCAAGAAACGACCCGTTCTCGCGTGCCAATAATATCAACCATGTACAACTGGTGCTTCCAGACGATGCGCTAGTTTCTTCGGAGAATCTTCTATTGAAATACCGGTACAAATAGGAAAAATTCCCATCTGACACAAGAGCTCTAAAGATTGCAAACAGTTTGTTAAGGCGAAGCTAAATGCCAAATCACTATTTTGATTAATCTTTATAACGAATTGGTGTACATTATGAATACCAAAAAATATGCTTTAGATAAATTGAAGGTTTTCCTATCGTTTCGCTTGAGTAGAATACAAATAAACAAATACATTACTCAATAAAAAATATAAATGAAAACTAATAAAAAATATATTTTTTCAATAGAAATGTATGAACGCCTAAAGAAAACAACTTTTAAAAAATACAGTATTATAGCTAAGATTATCTGTGACATTTTCAATTGATTAACTTTTTTGCTTTCTTATAAAATTATTTACAAAATAAATAAAAACCAGTTTTGTGCTTGAAATCGAACGTTTCTAGACTCCGTTTGTCTTGCGATTTTAATGCCTATTACCTACAATATAAGGTATACCAAGAATATACACATTTTTGGGTAATTATTATTTTTTGGTAAACTAATGTTTAAGACAAGATTTTTTTATGCATAGCACAAAGGGTAACATTATTTTACAAGCAATAATTATTCGCCTGAAACACTCATCCACATTGAAAAATCTCCCTTAAAACAACACCTAAAAATGTAGACAATTTGTCTCGACGCCATCTAGTGAGAGAATTAGCACTTACAATGCCTTTCTCATATAAAATAAAGTTGGTTGTTTTTAGGTGAAAAAATGTAACAAGCAGTAATTGTTGAATGAAACACTAGTATATATTGAATTATTTCGCGGATAAGAGATAAGCCGCCATAGCTCAGTGGTCAGAGCTGTCGACCGCAAATCGAAGGGACACGGGTTCGAGTCCCGCTGGCGTCATGTATCTTTTATCAGGAGATTTTTCAATGTGGTTGAGTGTTTCAGGCGAATAATTATTGCTTGTAAAATAATTAATACATTTTTGGGTTGTAGCTTCCTCTTAAGACAGTGGGAATCTATCCAACGTATCGCCCGTTTCTGCAGTATTTTGAATAATAAATTGTGGGATCTCACCAGGGCGATGCTGAGAGTACATATTGTATTGATTTATTTATTTTGAAAATGTGAACAGCTGAAACAACATTAGGGGTTGGTTTGTCGCTGCTCATCCCTAGGAATTCTGACACAATCAATATTATGTACGTTTCATCCCATTCACATATCTCACCATCCCTCACGTGCCGCCCTCCTCCCCCCACACCCCACACCCCACATGGAGGGTGTGGTTTAATTCAATTAAAAGGCCAGAGAATAGAAAGTTAAATTATTAGTTTTTTTTTTGTTTCGGATAGTTTCAGACACGAATGCCTCTGTCATTTGCTGCCATGGGCTTGGCCGTATTCACAAATAAAAATTATGATTGCTTACCAAATATCATGTAACGTCCTCTTTTCTACACTACGAATTTGCCTGTAATCTGTTGTGGGTAAAATTAAAAAATAAAAATCTGTTATTTTCATTAACCTAAGATTTCACTGTCGGGACATGTTACCTGTCACTAAATGATGATATCATAAAACTCATTTTCTATTATGGTCAGATATATATTATAAACAGATTTAGAAAGAGAGAACACCAAGCATTCTATTTATGTTTAAAAGTTTACCATAAGACGTTCCCATATAATTTGAAATCTATGTATATTAAAATTAATGTTTGTTTGTTTGTGCCCTATAGACTTGAAAGTACTGGACCGATTTCGGTAAAAATTTCAAAGTTTGTTCTTATTATTGCCAGGAGTGTTTGAAAGGTAGAAATAGTCGGGGGCGTCCGAGGACGACTTGACGCATTATCTCTGCAATGGAATGATCTACGGAGTCGAATAAAAGTCCATATATTGTAGTTTTTTAATAGTAACACACATACAGTGCAGTGAATGGTGGAAGTCGGGCACGCCCTAGGAAGACGTGGCACGATCAAGTGAAATAAAAAGTATATTTCTTGTATTATATTTCTTTAGAATAATATTATTTCCACTTTAAAAATATATAATATAATAATATATATAATCTGCCATGGGATACACATGTCAAAGATATATACTCACAGACACAAATAGGTACTTCCTTTTACAGTCCTGCCAAAGTATAACATCACAACTGCCATTCTACAAATAATTCAACACTCCTCACACTCGACCACTAAACCAGTCTTTAATTCTGACGTACACCAGCACAAAACACGATCACAAAATCAAACACACTTATTGTTTGATTTTGGATTTTTAAATTTGGAATTAACTCCTTACAATACATTGCACATAAGCAATTAAACGCATTACCTAGTAATCTAAAACTTCCGGCAAGGAACAAAAAAACATTGGCAAAAGCTCTTAAAAGCTATTTCCTCAACAGTTTTATTAATTACTAACACAATCTTTCTTTGGAACTCCATAATAACATCTGCGTATTAATTTATTTATTTTAATGTCTTTATGTTGTCTTGTCTTTCCCGAAATGAGTTTTGTAAACTCACTGGGAATAATAAATACATTATAACTTTAACTTTTTGTTATTATTTTGTAATGTATTATCTTTTAATAAATAAGAAATAAAATAAATTATTATTTTTATGTTAACTAACATAAGTGAAGTAAGCGATTTCCAAAACTTTAGCTATGTTTGCGTTCAAAATTTTAATATCTTTAATTATTGCTTGTGTACATTGGATCTATTTGTAATTGAACTTCAAGCGAGAATATAAACAAGTTATTTTGTCATTTTTTTTATTTAGCCATTCCAAACAACAAAGTTTCGATTTTGAATTGTGGTCGATTTATTGCCAGGGCGATACTGAAAGTATCTGTCTATACTATACATAATTTAAAATTAATAAATTGTGAAATAACACAAATTAATTATTTTTATAGTGGAATAATCAATGAGTAAAATCTCAAATTGTAATATTTAATTATTGAAGACAATATTATCGACTAAGGAAAGGATTCAGTCTCATCTAGGAATTGAACCCAGAACCTTTTCCTTGAAGTAAGTGCAATCATGCATAAAGACAGCTGCCAACAAAGTATTCGTCAAGAAAATATTGTCGAATTATGATACAGTTAAGTTGATATGGTCGAATTAGCTCAGTGGTCAGAGCATTTCCTCGGAAGGTACTAGGATCAGTTCCTAGATGCGACTGAATCTTTTTCTGTTTTGCATCTTTCGTTTGAGAGCTGTTAATATTGTCTTCGATTATAACAAATTAATTCAATTAAATTGACCTTCAGTTTCATCTTATTTATAAATACAGACTATTGGTCAGTTTACTGCCAGAAGTCATTAAGTGACATTTAGTACTAATTTGCTGCGTTATTTTCGCAGGTAGTAAGCCCAAATTATAATGTACAGCGTTAGTATTATATTGCAATATTCCTACCCTTAAAGCGAGGGTTGATCGCCAAGTTCAGTGAACTTTCTCCGTTGATGTCTCCCTTCTATGTTACACTTCTAACTCCCATATACTATGTTATCATCTGATGGAGTTCATATTCTCACACTGAGTGTGTCCGTGTTCAATAATCAATTCGTCCCCTTATATAACTTATTATGCTGAAAAATTCTCCTTTCGTTTCGCTATTTGGAACCAGAACAAGCCTATCTGAAAGTCTCAATTGTTTTCTGCTGTGCTCATTCCAAGCTTAACTTTAATCTTAAAAACTTAATGAAAAAAATTAGTTAAAAGTGCTCTCTTGTAAAATTCCTAATATCCAATTAGACTAGTTCTGCAATAAGGAAACAAACTTATCTTTCATGATTTTTAATAGAATTGAAACATCTTTTTTTAATATCGACCTTTTTCTTGAACTTATAGGAGTCGATTTATTATTTTGTTTGTATTTAAATCCGCACAAGAGACCCGATGATATTAATAAAGGGAAGAGAGGTAGTTCTGGGGACGAAAAAGGTATGAGGAGAGGGAAGGAATCTGGGGTCAGTTTGTCCAAGAGTGATTGACGTATTAATCCATCCCTCCCGCCGCGGTGCAAGGCGTGAGGTCCCCGATCTCCGATCCGGCCCGCCATGCAGACCTGTATAAACCTCACCCCGTGAACCCGGACACCCCTGCTACTGGTTTACTATAAAACTAGTAAACTAGTCCCAGCGAGAGCACGTACGGACGTCATCAAAGTCACGTACGACCTCTCTCTGGGACTAGTTTATTTATGTAGTTGAAAATTTCAAGGATATACGACATTGAACTGACAAAATACTAGTTGCTTCAATCACATACATACGTCGTGTTACACACACTCTGTTGTTCTTAAAAAAAAACTACGTTGACCTAAATAAGTCCTTGATGATATTACGAGTACGGTATCAACTTGGATTGAGTATAAAGCTAAGGTTCATAGTAATAAACCTACCCTCGTATATACTTAGTGTACCCAGACTTGACTGGGGGCTGGTGGGGGGTGGGGGGGGGGGGTAGATTCTTCCCCTCCCCCGGACCTGTTATTGAATCAGGGGACGCGCTTGCGCAGAGGGAGCCGGCGGACTCATAATATTATATTTAACAGCTGTGCGCGCGCATCTCTAAAACACATTGTAGAAACTAATTTAAAAATGCACTAAAAATAATATTACAAAATAAAAAGACTCCATATTTTAAGGTAACCCCACATTTATTAGAAAAAAATTGCATTAGTGGAACATTGTAAAAAAGTATTTATTTGTTTTCTCGCTATTTTTTATATTATTTATTTTATGTTGGTATTGTGCTGTTTTTTTATGTAATTCAGATGGTGTTATAATGGAGGTTAGAACTCATCGCGGAAAATGCTAGAGAAATTGCAAACAAAATGGCGCCGGTTTTCCGCCCCCAATTTGCACGCCTTTGCTATCCTTCACGATAACACACGCAAAAACTGTTCGTTTTGCTATTTAAATAAAACAAAAACTTATAAAACATTCAAATAAATTATGTATCTATGTAATTCGTTGTTTTGTTTATAAATTTCCTAGGTTATCTGCTTGTTTGATGGCGTTCAATTTTTTACTAGCACGCGAAACGTTTGCGTTCGAAATCGGATCGATATAACAATGTTAGACGAATTATTCACGATTCTAAGGCATTTTAGGCACAAAACTAGCCGTAAAATAATTAGAGAAGTATTAACTGTTTATTGTAAATTATAACGGGCATAATATAAATTGGCACGACATTTATTTTTTTTATCTTGTAAAGTGGGTATTCTATTTTTAAATATGTATTTTTGTACCTTTAGGCAAAACAGCTGTGATGCTCAAAATATATTAATCAAAACTTTTGGTAGTCTTTTAGACTATAAAAATTCCGCACGAATGCTGAGAAAATGGGTTTGAAAATTGGCACTAGAAGATTTGTGTTTGATTAATCTTTTATAAGGAATGATTTTATGTACGAGATGATGTTATTATTGGTGTGGAAGTTACAGAATTGCGACGTGTACCGCGATGGGGTCGTCGACCCCGTAAAATTGTATCGATTTGGTGGCATGACGCGTGTGCGTTTCTCTTCCCTGCCCGATCGCGCTTATCGCCATTTTCCTCACGCCCCTAACTCGGGCCAAGGGATGGAACTCGATACACCCTCGAAACACACCCTACAGGCCCCGTCTGGACCCTTTCAGGTCGGCCCGAACCGTACAGAGACTTGCCGTAATTACTGTGCTTTGAAATACAGTCAAATTGTTATTCAATCAAAGATTGACACGTATAGAAGTTGTGTTCTAAGTTATGATCGATATTTACAGGTCCAAATACGTGAAGATTACGCGTTTGTTTCTTTTAAAGCCTTCAAATACAGATTAGAGCCGAAATGACTGAATTAAAGCTAACGGCACTTCGTTAAAGTTTGACGAATTGGCAACCTTTTTTTTAAAGCGAATGGTCACTTCAATATTACTAGAAACATCGCGCACACTGTATTGTATTACTGCATTACATAATATTCATGAATAACACACCATTTTGTCATATTATATTGTTTCGTGAGAACCTCTGCTGAATGGATAAAGGGAACAATTCACTTGTTATAGAACTAGGAGAGATGTCAGTTTCACATTGATTCTTGTATCACTTTGCTTGCTGCTCCAAGTTGATTGGCGCTGGTGGTGGTGGTGGTGGCGGTGGCAGGGTCCCGTGAAGGGTGCCGCCGCAGCCGCTGTCATGTCCCGGCCCAGCAGTAAGGCGGGGGTGCGCTAGATCAGTACTGCTGTGACAGGACAATATAGCGGCCACGGCGGCCGGCGGGCCCGCACTGAGCGAGCGCGCCCGGCGGTGCCGCCCCCCCCCTGCGGCCGACCCGGCAGGCGCGCGCACGCCGCCCCCTCCCTCCGAGCGGGCGGGAAACCCACCACCCTCGACACACCCTAAATTAACCCCCCTGCACCAGGCCCGAACCTAGGCATTTGACAGAGGACTGTAAGAAGCAGTCACAGTGGAGTTCTACCGTACACTGTTACAGGTGTGGATGGAGATTTGATGATTTGAGAAAGTGGATGTCTTTGGATACTTAGAACTTAATGCGGTAAAGGATATGGCCAGCAGTCAACGGAGCAATCGAAGCTCTGTTACCGTGGATACCTGTGTTGTGGATGGTGGATCCATGGATAAGTTTATAGGAATGGTTTTATAGTCAGGAAGATGTTGATGGAACAGTGATTGTAGGATATTTTATTAACGTAGGACTCAAGCAGCAGTCGCTAAAGAAACATTCTCAGAGAAAACCAGGATAGCTGTCCACAATGGAGCTCTGATAAGTAGGACATTACGATGCTAGGGTTCTTTGATTCTCCGTGTATCGCAGAACTGCCTGGAGCGGACGAACCTGTTTCATCAGCACAGTTGGAAAGAATGAACAGAGAAAACTTACTTGCTAATCTATCAAAAATCTGTTTCAATTACTGGGCCGCAGGCCTTAAACGAATGAATTGACAGATATCATAACAGTATCAGAGTATATTTTAATTACTCTGTGTCTCACTTTTTCTTGACATCATAAAATTACTAATATTGTCGCATTTCGTCATAATATGTATCAGGAAAATGACACACTATCAAAGTCAGTATGCTTTTCCTAAATACCCGACTTCGCTCCTGTATTCTCCAGGGTGGTTGGCTGCAGCGGGAAGGGGTTGGTTGGATGGTTGGGGTCCCTGCCCTCCCCCACGGCGGGGTGCGGGGCGAACAGGGGGACAGGGGGGAGGGGCTATCGACGCGGGCACTAATGGGAAGGGGCGGAGCGAGATTTGGGGGCGATTTTCCTCTCTTTTATTATATTATTTATGATAATTTAATTAGAGGAGCTTTGATTTTTTTTTAGTTTCGTCCTTTTCATACGAGATTTTAATGTATTCATTTTAGAGCAAAGAGATTTACAAAAATAGTACAAGGGCAGAAGTGTGAAAATTCACAGAATAGTCTGAATTCTCGACAAATTAGTTGAAAATTTAAATTAAGTTGAGTTCGCTTTTCTGAATTCTTCAAACAGTCAGTTACAATTTTGAAAGTGACACTTCAAACCAATTTTGAATTCGTTGAACCAAATTTCGCGAAGGATTAACTAACGCACATCACAAACAACTGAAATTAGCAGAACTGTGAAAAATCACGTAATAGTCTGAATTCTCGACAAATCAGTTCCAATTTTGAAAATTGTTATTAAAATAATTTTCTGTTCAAATGTTCTAATATGATAAGTAGGTACTTTATCGCCTGTGTGAATTCTTTAAATAATCAGTTCCAATTTTTTATGATTTGAAATTCAAAGTAAATTTGAGTTCATTAAATTGTAATGTAGAGACTTCCTTGAAGACTTTTCGACTCCTAGGCCCTTGACAGGTTGTAGATCTGGAAAGGATTTTAACACACTGACACGCCCACAATACATTTATAAGATTTTTTGAGTGCTTATTATTGACTTGTCCCTACTTCTGGTGAATTTGAGAAAACTGCGAAAATATTGCAAATTTATTAAAAATCTCTTCAAATTGTTCGTAATCCGGTTAAAAACAGGATTGCAGGCCTTTAACGAATGAATTCACAGCCCTTGATATTCGCCAACTGTATATCAAGATAGCTCTTATCCATATCTGGAAAAATGGATTGATAAACTCTACACAAACGGACATACATACACGCTACTCAAAGCACGGAAAATGCATAATTCCTGTAACAAAAACCACTTTTTCACAAAGGCAATACTCATACATCGCACCTAAAATATTCAACACTTTAAAAAACGACATCAAAACATCAAAAACACTTACTCACTTTGCAACCGGTGTGCATAAATGGATATCTGAAAAGGGGCGAAATTTCTTTAAGGAACATATGAACCTATATCACCAGTAAATAATTTAAATAACTTGTGTATTACTAAACAATATATTTCTTTTTCATATTCATCATTAAAAAAATATATATTTACCACCACTGATATGTTTCTTATACTCTAGTATTTATTACGAAAAATATTGTGACAATAATTTCACATTTGTGTACATATCCTTAGCCGTAGCTCAAACGTGGATTTACACAAAAATTGCCGATATATATCTAAACACCTATGTTACCATAACACGCACATGCAAATCGCTCATCAAGATATAACTTATCCCTACTTTCTTACCAAATAGTACTTTCTTTGATTTTATATTGTATTTGTATTCTTTTTTTAGAAATACACTTGTACTTAATGTACTTGTATTTTTACTACACTTTTAATTCTATTTTAATTACACAAATGTACTTGTATTTTTTCTTTTTTTTGATACATGCTCCTTGTATTATTTTTAATTCAATAATACGTATTTTCTTTGATATACTTTTTATATTATTTTAAATTTTTCTGTTTTCCACACCTATTTTTTATATTCATATATCTTAAACTTATGTAGATATTTTGCATTATTTTTAATTCCTTTATACTTCGTACTTGTTTTAGATGTATAAATTATTTTATTTTATTTTTATATTATTTTGTTTTCATTCAACTTATTTTTAATTTGTATTTACTTAACATAAAATTGACCACTACAACACGGGCATGTGCCTAGTGTGGTGGCCAAAAATTTACCCGTTTACTGTAATGTATAAACTTTACTGAATAAAGAACATATAAAAAAAAAAATTGATAGGTTTCCTAACACACGAATGCGTTATTGCGATGTGGGAACGCGTGTTCAAAATTTTCATATTTTTGCATTTCTCATTGTATATTATCAGGACAAACGCAGCTGCATGAACACGTGTTCCGATATATTATGAATGTACTGAAAATTTATTAGGAAACTGCCTGAAATCCGTTTTTTAACAGGATTTTTATGAGTCATTTCTATCATTTCCTGTTCCCTTCAAACATTATTTAATTTGACAATATTTTCCGTTTAGTTCTCATTACGGCCGCGGTCGATTTCATCGCCCCTCCTCTTGCCCTCTCCCTCTCTACATCTCCCGTCGGGCTTCGGAGCCGCTCGGGAATCTCCGGAAACGTTCGGCAAACCCTCTGGCTCTTAGCAACGATATATCCCCCAAATTCGGAACGTCAAAATCTCCCCAAAAAAATATTATCGCGGAAGTTCTGCAATATTCGAAAAAATGGATTGAATTAATCAATTAAAGATCACTTTCGGTGTTGGATTTTTATATTGCGTGGTTTTACAAGCATAGGATATTGCAAGAACTGTTAATTTTTATTTTTAAATTTTACATTAATTCCATACATTAGCCCGCGTGGAAAACTAATTTCCATCAGGGCCTAAGTCATCTTTGAAGATGCTGTGTGAAGGGTCTTTTTTGTGGAAAGGAGGGAGTGAACCTGTCTCGAAGAGACCCATTTTGTAGGAGGGAGGCAACACAGAGGCCGGCAAATCATTCCACAGTCGAGTAGAAACGATCCGTTCTCATGCACCTCTAAAAATGAGTATTTCTAATTTATAAGATTATTCTTCCAGTTAAAACGGCATTGCAGGCTTTAACGGATGAATTAACAGGTTTCCTGATAAAATTTAAATAAATTACTAATACGATGTCGAGGTGTTCATGAAAATGATATTTTATTATCAATAAATTTAATTGGAGATGCTGTTTTTAATCCTGGTATTTATTTTATTTTATTTATATTAAAGATTCAAGATTCTGTTCTTCATTATTCGTTTCAAAGAAAAGAAAATACAATACAGGGATTTGAAATTTATCTTCAATGTGATAAACATTTCCCAACCTTTCTCTCCTCTACTCCGTCTTCTCCCGACTGCCTTCAACATCACAACTTACCTCATTTGGGAATGCCAGAGTCTCACTCTTGTGAGATATTCGCATAAAATAAATTAAAGACTAGACAAACTTTTTTATTCGAAGTTTTTCATATTTTTATTACCGTAAAAATACCCCAGGAATTTAGTTCGGAAATCTTCGTTTTTATGTTCGGTTTTCTGCGTAGATTTGCCACGGAAAAGCTACTCTACGCGCAGCTTTGTGGCAAAGCTTGCGAGCTTCGGTAAATTCCGTAACTATTCGGAAATACTCGGAAACGTTCGGTTCGTTTTCGCCGGGGTGGGGAATATAATTAATTAATTTGTATCATTTAGACGGTATTCTAAATTCATATTAAATGCTTTTTATTTATGTTAATGAAGAATATAATTTCTCTATTCGCTCGAGTGACATTTAAAAAATTGGAACTGATATTTTTTGTATAGGGAAAATTTGTTATCAACAATCCAGACGATTATATTATAAGTACTTACCTGTAATATATTTTACAAGGCGATTATTTTTATTCTGTATTTGTTAATTTTCTAATTTAAGGATGTACTTGAAAGAATTCATAATCTGCTTTTTCACAGATGGCGTTAATTAAGGTCTGCTTTAAGGCGAAGTTTAGTGCTAAATCACTATTTTGATTAATCTTTCTAACGAATTGATGTACATTATGAATACCGAAAAATATGCTTTAGATAAATTGAAGGTTTTCCTATCGTTTCGCTTGAGTAGAATACAAATAAAAAAATAAATTACTCAATAAAAAATATAATTGTAAACTACTAAAAATTTTTTTTTTCAATAGAATTGTACGAACGCGTAAAGGAAACAACTTAAAAAAATACAGTATTATAGCTAAGATTATCTGTGACAGTTTCACTTGATTAACTTTTTTGCTTTCTTATAAAATTATTTACAAAATAAATAAAAACCAGTTTTTTGCTTGAAATTGAACGTTTCTAGACTCCGTTTGTCGAGCGATTTTAATGCCTTTTACCTACAATATAAGGTAAACCAAGAATATACACATTTTTGGCTTGTAGCTTCCTCTTAAAATATCAAGATTAATTATTTGTTTGCGCCCATAATATGAATAACTACTTTTGTAGATGACACAGGCCCTGAGGAGAGATAATTCAAGATGAGAGGAAAGAAGGGTCATGTTGTAGGAGGGAGGAAACACAGAGGCCGGCAAATCGTTCCACAGCCGATTTGCTGAACTCAAGAACGTGAATTCTTTCAAGTATACCCTTAATCGTTAAAAGTTATTTCTCTGTCTTTTAGATATGTATTGATTTTTTCATTGGATAAAGTTATTATTATTTTTTTTCACAATGTAAAGTTAAAAATTAATTCATTAATCAATTTATTCTGCCATGTATCCGGTACTCATCTATATTATAATGAAGTGCTACTTCCCACACATTGTAGGTACTAGGCACCTATCTAGTTTGAGTTTGGTACTGTGTCTGTATTGCCGGGCTCCCCGCCGACAAGACACCAGCCTTACGTCCACTTTACCCCCATCTCCCTCCTCTCCCCCACCCTCTCACCGACTTACAGTGAACACAATAGTGGTGACTGTACAGTGTTACACGAAATATCACCTCACAGTGTAGTGATTGATTAATTTGTTTTTTTTTTAACGAATCCGTTTAAACAATGATTTTAATCGATTCAAAACTTTTTTAATACGT
The DNA here is from genome assembly GCA_026573805.1 of Hesperophylax magnus. Classification (NCBI taxonomy): domain Eukaryota; kingdom Metazoa; phylum Arthropoda; class Insecta; order Trichoptera; family Limnephilidae; genus Hesperophylax; species Hesperophylax magnus. The sequence goes on along the minus strand of JAIUSX010000005.1, from coordinate 7,886,752 downwards.
AACATAAGGTGTACCTATTAAATATGTATATATGTAAAACTAAACTAAATAAAAAAAACGTAATTAAATAAAAGAAAAACAAAAACAAAAATTTAAAAAATAAAATAAAAATCTAAGAAACCAAACAAATAATACCTCATCCCATACACATTATAAGCAATTGCTTATTATGGGAGAACATTGAAAAATAATAAATATTAATCATATCATAATATATTTCATCTTATTACTAGTGAAATATATATATATGTATATCACACATTGTAAATTTTTTTATTGAATAAATATAATTTAAAAAAAATAAATATATACAGGGTGTATCGGCAAGTACCCGACAAACTTTAACCAGCTATTCCTCAGCACATTTGGAGTAAAAAATGTTATGGGCGCTTTGCTGTCCGGTAACATTTTTTTTCCATTAAAAACAAAAATAAATAAAAAAAATCCACACTCCGTCACTGTCATTTGCCTTGTTTCTCGCGTTCAACAGCTGTTATTAGCAAGTGCGTCAAAAAGTGTCCTCGCTCTTTCGTACACACTAAATAATAATAGTTAAAAATGAGACGAATGGTGCTGTGCCATTTCGTTGTGATTGTAAAAGCGCCCCAACGTAGGTACGTACGTACATTATTCAACGAAACTCGAACAAAATATTGCCAGACGGGTTTTCAAACTTTCACAAAGGATAAAACATTGGTGACATGTGGTGAAAATATGAATAATATTTTTTTTATTAAAAAAAAATGTTACCGGACAGCAAAGTGCCCATAACATTTTTTACTCCAAATGTGCTAAGGAATAGCTGGTTAAAGTTTGTCGGGTACGTGCCGATACACCCTGTATATATATATTTTTTTAATATTTTTAAAAAGAAAGACAAACATTCCCGGATTACCAAAAACCTGACAATTTGAAAATCTCCTACTACCACCACAGTAATCGGAAAATATTGTTTGTGTCTTTATGGAGGACTTGGTGGGACCCAGACGCGATGCCAACTCGGCCACTGACCGGTCAATTAAGTGATGCTCAATTACGTATCTGATGATGGACGCTGTAACGTCCGAAACGTTAGCTAATGAAGGATGTACGGCATAATACCCCAAAAATAAATCACGATAGTGCTTTTGGCCGTGAAAATATCAAATCGTGTCTATATTAAGGCGATGCCATACGTAGTAATGCAAAATCATGTGTTTTTGGTTTGAAAATTTGGTCGGCTAGAAATGTTTCAGATGCTTTAATTAAATACTGCGAGTAGAATACATCTTGGCCTTTGAAATTATCGAGTATTTTTTAGATAAGTCTTTTTGTAAGCCCAGAAAAAAATAATGTATAAGGCCTATGAAAACTGCTTTAAAGTTCAAAATCTCCTACTTACGAACCCATTTTCGGTTATCATTTTATTGTATAATGTGGCAAATTAAGTTATGAAAAAAATTAAATATTTATGCCTGAACATCCACAAAATAAAATAAAAGGCACTTTTTGGCCATGTTTTTTTCTTGCATAAATCAAAACAGGCGGATGGTGTTAAGCGGGAATTTAAACCTTATCGCCATCTACGTAAGGGTTATTATTGATAGCGGCTCAATTTAAAATATTACACGACGTAGTGCATCGCCTTAATTTAAAAAAATTATGAAACTCGGTTTTTAACACAGAATTTAATGACGTCGAAGAAATTAATTAGAGTGATTAGTAGCCGAGTGGTAAAATGCGTCTGGATCCCACTGTGGCGTCGCGGGTCTATCCTCCGCTAACTAAGCCCATCGTCCCACGGGTCGGTAAGCAATCAACATAAACCGTTGGCTGTAAGACCATGCGCAGAAAATTAAGTTCGCTATAGTAAGGTAACGGTCTGCAGCGCAGTTCAGTGCGGAACTTTTCTGCGCGGGGTCCCACAGTATTTGGTTTACGTTGATTGCTTATCGACCCGTGGGGCGACGGGCTAAGTCCTCCACCATTGCCCATGCTGCATTTTCCCACTATAATGATGTGTAAAGTTTTTTTTACAGTATGAGAATTTGACATACTGGTCATTTCGCAAAGCAGGCGACTACTCTAATCACTAAACTATTGGGTATCTTCTAATATAAGTAAATGTTTATGCACCCACGTAATAACTTTTCACGAAACTACTCAACAGGAGGATTGTCGCTGATCAGATGCTCTTGTATAAAATTATTAACTCAAAAGTTGACTGCCCGGAGTTGCTGAACAAAATAAATTTCCATGCGCCAATTCGATACAGCAGACATAATACCCTTTTCTACATTGATAGATGCAATACCAATTCAAATCAAAATGAATTTATGCAAAGGACATGTAACTACTATAATAATAAATTTGCAAATATAGACACTCGTGCTGACATATTCACCGCTAGTTACTACTATCACTACAGAATTTCATTGTATGACATTCTAACTCATATTCACGACTGTTAAATTGATTGTACCTAATATTTTAATTTTACTTTCGTGGCAACTTTTCCTTATCCTTCCCCTCCCCTTTCCCGTTCCAACCCAAGTCTATTTAAGTATAGTTATAATCACTTTTATTTTATTGTTCTTTATTGTAGGCATATTATAGGTTTATCGTTTGTTGAATTTACATTCGTATTATTAGTTTTCTTATTTGCTGCTTTATTCTGTTTTTTTTTTTCTATTCTTATTAAATATTCTAGTTTACAGGTTAGTTTTATGTTTCTGAATATCTATCTGTGAACATTAATAATTGGTCTGTTTTTTTGTTATCCTCTTATGCATATTGTATTACTAAGACTGTTTATGTTCCTCAAATAAATAAATAAAATATGTTTAAAAACTGTTCTTAGTTATATGTGAATTAAACGCACGGACAAGCAACATTTAAAAAAGTTTTCGGATAATTCTGTATTTATATTTAATTATATAATATTGTATTTGTATTTGGAGTCACCCAGTTTAACGAAATAATGGCCGGTCGGGTGGTCGGGTGGTCGGGTGGTCGGGTGGTCGGGTGGTCGGGTGGTTGGGTGCCTACAACACGTCTGTCTGTATCGATTGTGGGTGCAGCATCGCCATTCATTCCTCCTACCCTTTCCCCGTCCCACAGACCTACCCCTACACCCTACACAACGTCACCAGCACTCCCGGCAGGATAAGGCAGTGAAAGGAGACTTGAAATCCGACCCTAAATCTTATGAACATGTTTCACTTAGTAGTTAGGTTGGGTTGTTCCAAACTCCACCACATTTGATGACGATAAGTTCATCGCCTGATTATTTGACGTTTGAACACGGAGAAAATGAGAATATGATGGATGTTTGACTAATAGTAACGATTGGATTATCTGAATAGTTCCCGATAAACACAGATGATCAACTCATTTCTCATCTTGATCGAATTGTGATCAGTTGAAAAGCGCAACAAAATAATGTTATTCTTGTCAGCTGATGGCGTTTTGATCAAAATAATCGATGATAAACGGTGACCGTTCACGGAGAAAATTGAATATTGCTATTTTATTAAAAATCTCTTCAAATTACTTGTAATCCGGTTAAAAACGGGATTGCGGACCGTTTCCGTTTAAATTCCTAATATATCGTAACACGTCTTTATAATATATAATTACGAAATGCGAAAATATTAGTATTTTCTTGAACACGTGTTCCGACGTCGTATTTTACTAAAAGTTTATCAGGAAACCTGTTAATTCATTCGTTAACGCTTGCAATCCCGTTTTTATCCGGACAATCAATAATTTGAAGAGATTCTTAATAAATTAATCTTGATATTAATTTTTCTCCGTGAACGGTCACCGTTTATCATCGATTATTTTGATAAAAAATGCGATCAACTGACAATCATCATTTTGTTATGCTTTTCAACTGATCTTAATTTCCTCATCGTTGCAATAATAATTATTCTAGAATATTATATATTTGTTATTAGGACGTCTTGAAGGTCTCAACGGCACTCAGATCTCAGGGTCTGGGTCCAGTCTGGGTCTTGACCTCGCCGTGACCTCGCCAGATTAGCGAAACAAGGGTCAAAGTTCACCAAGTCGTTCACATACAAGATTGTGTAAAATCATTAAAATAAGTCACATGACTTGGCAATCGCTTGGGCAACATGCCCTAGTTTGCGATTTTAAAAATAATCGGTAATTAAAAATTGACAAAAATAAGGGAATTAAAAATATACACGTAGCCTTAACCAACCTTACCTAACCTAACCTAACCTTACCAACACTAAGGACGGATTGAAAAAGAAGTGCTTACGATAAATTAAAAACTCTGATCACCGGGATTCATGTAGACCAATTTTTAAAAATCTCAAACTTCTGACAGTGACGGACATATATATAATGGAGTTATGCCTGTTAGTTCGATCATCTCCAGAAAAGTTACCACAAAAAAAACTCAACACGCTACAAGGTTCACAGAAAACTTATTAATCCCAAAAGCAAACAAAACTATATTTCAAAAAGGATCACACTACATGGCCATTAAAGTATATAACAACCTTCCACGTAGCATCAAACAAATAACCGACATACTTAAATTTAAATCATAACTAAAAACATTTCTTTTAAATGAATACTTTACATAAATTAAATACCAACACACATTTGTTAACATGAAATTGTTGGGTTATGTAATATAATGTGTATTTGTGGGGTTAGCTGGAAGAAATAGGATGTAACCTATAAGCTATACCCTTTGTACTCTGTATTTTTGTGCAATAAATTTTTTTTTTAGAATTTGAACTTTTTCGGAGAATTTGAATAATTCATCAAATGTCATTGTTCATTTCCGGGTTCTGTGAAAGTCCTATTCAAGTTCTGTTATTATATCATTATAGGCTAGTTGCTTGACAGAACTGAACAGAACTTAAAAAAATCTTTCACAGAACTTGAAAATTAACTTTGAAATTTGAAGAATTGTTCAAATGCTCCGAAACATCCCGTCCTTAGTGTTCTTCAATCCGGTTTTTTACAATCGATAGGTCACTTGGAGAACATGCCTCAATTAAGGTTTTTTTTTTTCAATAATTTTTTTTTTCGTAGGACGTGTCGCATGGGGAACATGCCTCTATTTATGAATGATTTTTTTTTTACCTCGGACGTGTTATATGGGAAACATGCGTTGTTTTGACCTAGCTTTAAAATTTGAATGCAGTTGATGTTGTCTGACTTCACATTGTGTATAATTAAAAAAAAAATGCTTACCTTGAGTAGGGGAGGATTCTTCAGGTCAATGTGGTCGGAACGGGGGCCGTGTTTGGTGAATCTGCAAAAAAATAAAAACCGCATGTCAACAATACGATATTTTTTTAACTTTTCGAAAATTTAAATCCCTAGAATCTTATATTTTGTGGACCTCGGAAGCCAATGGAGTTGTTTGTTCAAGAAGAAAAATCAGTGTTTGAAAATGTTAATTATCAAGAATGATTTTCGTAAATATGAGAAACTTACATTATTTACTGTTCAGAAAGTAATTTTAAATTAATAATAAGTAATTCTCCTTCAAATCTGTATAGTACACGAAGAAAAATGAATATTGTTCGTTTATTAAAAATCACAAACTTTTAGTAAATTCGTAATAATATCGGAACGCGTTTTCATGTACCTTCGTTTGTCTTAGTAATATATAATGACGAAATGTTATAATTTATCGCGTGTTCCGACATCGCGATAATTCATTGGTGTTTTACTAAAAGTTTATCAGGAAACCTATCTATTCATTCGTTAGGGCCCGCAATCCCGTTTTAACCGGATAACGAATGATTTGAAGAGGTTATTAATAAATTATGAATATTTTGTTTTCGGTGAGTTTTCTTTGTGTAGATCACGCGAAGCCTGAGTCAAGCTAACCTCACAGAAGCTGGGTTAGTGTACACTGCACAGGGTCCACAGATACTGCAGATAGTACACAACTGTTGACCCTTGGCAAATCGGCAGCCACCTCCGGTCTGGGGCCCCAAAATACCTGAAAAAACTCTCGAGTTTGCGCAAAAACGGGCGGATTGCAATCTTTAAAGCACAGGCGTCAGTTAGGTATGCTTTCCTTGTTCTACCTTATTACAATGGAAGATGCTCCGAGGAACTAACGTCATTGATCCCTTTTGTCACCGGTGCATAATCGGGAAATACGCCAAACGCGCGCCTAACATTACGGTTGACATTTGTCACGTGAAAACGGGTCGCTTTTACGACTCGTTCTTGAGTTCAACAGCTCGAGTGTGGAACGATTTATCGGCCTCTGTGTTTCCTCCCTCCTACAACATGTACAATGTTCAATAAGACCCTCCACACAGCATTCGCAAAGATTACATAGGCTCTAAGGGAAATTATTTTCCTATGTGGAGTTAATGTAAAAAAAAAAAAAAAAACTGATATTGTCGCACGCCGTCATGAAATGTATTAGGAAAAGAACACGTGTTCTCGATATATTCCAAAAATAATGACAATTTAATTAAGGAAAATATATAATAATTCTAGGGTATTTATTGTCAGCGGTTAAAACGTACCACATATTACGGCAAGTTTAGCCATAGTTTTTAGTTATTTTCTGGCCTTGAATTATGGACATCAAAAATATTCCAAGTCATAAAACCACATTCGAACAAAGAAACTACACTACACGTCACTATGATAAAATTAAAAAAAAAATCAAGTACAGTTAATTATTATTATTTCCGAAATTTCGTCTTAAAAACTGTTTTGCATTTAACACATTCTTTGCGGGAAACGAGAAAACTCGTCATACGCCTTTTCACAGTAAGACGCGGGAGACGAGTTTACTCGTTTTGTTGCGCAAAGCGGTAAGGACCGGGATACTTGTAAACAAGGGGTTCTAAATGGGTGCGGGGTCATGTGTTTTCTATTGTCGGCGGTACCCGATCTATCTACCTGTCAATACAATGAGTTTGAAACACAACAAAAAATAAAATCGTTGTCGCGTATGTTCCGCTCACAAACTACGCAGTGAAACGCGGTACATGTGCAAGTTTTGGAATGTGCCCCTGCATAAAGGAAAGTGTTTCGAACGCTATCACACATTGAAGCACTATTAGGTTATAGTTTTTGTTTTTATATGTATTGAAAATTTCTAATTAATCTTGTAATTTTGTATGAATAAATTTTGATATGTTATTTCGATTGTGATATACTGTTTTTTCTATGATTCCCAAGAAAGTAGAAAGTTTTTGTTTATAAAAAAAGGAATTACACATGTATTGCTAAGTAAATAAATAGAGACATCTTTTAAAAGTAAAACACTGAAAGTTTCATCGAAAAATATCAAATAGATTATAAGATATGAATATTTTGCGGAAAGTCTAATTTTGGCGCTAAAATTAAAAAAAAACACCCGCCCCCAATTTGGCGGTAAAATGCCCGACCATATAGTGTTAAGTCTACCTACCATATTTGAATTTAAAACAAGGGAGTGTTTGATTTCTATGAAAATCTGTCATAGTCCAATTTGAAACAGTCGAACCATATAGTCTGATAATATACTCGATGGTTTATTTGTACTTACACGAGATCAGTCCTTGTGGAGGCGGCATACATGGAGTAGCCGATGACACCAACAACTGCTCCCACGCAAATCACCACCATCGGAATGACCTGGAACAAGAGGAGACACGTCTTTATTTCCGTTATTTTCGAGGACGATTGCGAGTTGCCCGTATACTGTCGGATTCATATATCAATAATCAATAATCACCGGAAGGGAGACGGTCACGCCACCTCCCCGCTCCTCGCAACTTGGTTTGTTCTCCTTTACCTAATAGGCTGATCTGTCAATTAGGATTTTGGCAGTGTTAGAGTAAGAGTTATTCTTGCTGAAGCTCTGTCTCTCTCATCCCAGATCTCAGCTAAAGTAGGCGCTAGTCTCAGTCACGTTCATCTACATTGTACCGCGTAGTTAATAAATTAAGTATTGTGAACCTGTCATGAACGTAGTGTATTGTTGATTATCACAAACATTCTAACGTATGTTTCTGTTGTATTGTTTCAGCGGTGGAGCCGCTGGTGCCGTGGGCCCTCTGGACGGCGGTGGACTTCTGTTGGAGCACCACGCCCACCACGAGCAGCAGCAGCAGCAGGCCCCGCTGCATCACCTGCACCACCACGCGCTGCAGCAGGCTCTCGTGCCCGTCATGGGCGCGGGCCCGCAGGCCGTCGCGCAGGCGCACGCGCAGGCCCAGGCTCATCAGGCCCAGGCTCAGGCCCAGGCCCAGGCCCAAGCGCAGGCTCAAGCGCAGGCTAATGGTGAGTCTATACGCAAGCCCGATATATCAGTTGGTCCGTATCGTCATTATATACAACATTCCCCGCTCAAATCTTAAATATATCTCGTGGCCCAAGGGTTGTGGCGTCAAGTGGCGTGTATATTCTGAAAATAGACCGTTGTCCGTTGCTTGTTAGTGCGCTTAGGTCATCGAGCGGGGAGGGGGTTAGACAAGAGCTTCGAAATTCACTCTGCGCGACCAAAGAATCAGTCATAACTCCGTAATGCAAAGGGTTACATGAGTTATTCGCGCGTCGTTGTGTAGATCTTGAGCTCTAAAGAATTAACAGAGAAGAAAGACATAAATTATGCCCAGTAACGGATGAAAGTTTTTTATATTTGACATTTTTGTAAATAATTGCTTACTCTCATCTCACTGAAGTTAACGTAAATTGGCCAATTTTATCAGTATGGACTATATATGGGTATTCATCGAGCGATGTGGATTGTCGATGATATTAATTGGGTAAATTCGGTATCACCTATTGATTACTTTCTTAGTTTGTATTGGTCTTCTGAAATTGATTATGATATTATTTCCTAGGTGGATCTCACTCCGGTTCCTCGGGGCGTTCCACCCCTTCGGGTTCTGTGGGTGCCTCCGGCGCATTACCCGTACAACCCGGAGCCCCTCAGCTGGGCGCGCTCACAGTGCCCGGGGCGGGACTCCCCGCCGGGCTGCCGGCCCCCGTGCCCGCCGACCCCGCCCCCGGCAAGCTATTTGTGGGCGGCCTCTCTTGGCAGACATCCAGCGAGAAGCTGCGTGAATATTTCGGCATGTTCGGCAGCGTCACGGACGTACTTATCATGAAGGATCCCGTCACTCAGGTAAACAGACACAAACACCACACGACAAACGCCACTATGAATGAATGAAGGAAGAACTTTGCATGGACCAAGAGACGGATGTGTCGGAAAGAATGGACTGAACTAGATGACTGATGGATATAGATTGGAAGCTATGTTATTTATCCTATTGTTATCAAGACAGTAAACGCTATGAGGATTTGAAGATAGATTAAGGATGTGGGAATCAGACCAGGGTTGTGGCTCCGTCCTTTCAACCCTTCCGATACATACTACGGAGCCAATCCTTCAGTCTGCCTCCTACAGTGGTGACCACGACGTTGTCTGAAGGCGCAAATAAGAATGCAGGCAGTAAATACACGGAAAGAAAGAATCTGAATGAAATGTTTTTAATATTTTAACATGTCGTATCATTTTATTAAAATGTTGTTTCACAGCTCTGAGAGGCGTTTTGCTCTCGATTTAATATCGCACCCAACTCCTCTAGGTTTCAGGTGACTGTTCAGTGATTGAACTTGACAGTAGCCATACAGACAGACCTTATGTTATAGAAATTATCTAGTTTTCCATTGAAATGTGTTTAAGGTTTCAAACAAATGATTTTGGAAATTCGTCGATACGGCCAGAGTCTCCGAGGCGAAATAAGGCAAGGAATTTGTAACCTAACTGGTAGACATTATTAGTAACACTGTATTCATAACCTTAGAACTTCGGGTGTACGAAAACCTTAATATTTAAAAGCGTAAATCTCTGTAAGTTACACCAATTAACAACAATTATTATTGATTAATTTCTAGTTTAATTAAATTCGAAGTACACCTTTGGGGTACTTAGATGTGCAAGCTGGTATAATATATATTATTCTTTTTACGACTCGCACTAAGAGTTTGTCTGTTGTAATATTGTTGTATATATATATCTGATATAGTGACGGGCATAATTGGAACATTTTGCGTCTACTCTAAATTAATGATGACTTAATAATTCCCCACTTTTTATTCTAACAATAATGTAAATAATACATGACAAATCTTTAAATGACTGCTTTACCCCTATTATGCTGCTGGCTACATTTGCAGTCCAGTGAAAGTATGACTACCTACAGTGTGCAGTCTGTAAAGCTGAGTTTTAGATGTTTTAAATGCATTTAGTTTTTTTTTATAATTTTGTAGAAGTGTGTATATTATTTCAAATTTAATTTTCATTATTAAATTTGGGTTTGAGATATTTACAAAATTTTATTTTACCCGTCTTATAGGGTTAATTTTTTTAACCCATTAAAAACCAATCGATGGAATCGATTCATTTGTACGTCGTTATTATATGTCGTCAACAATTGAAATTCATTAGTTTTGTTGATTTTAATTCAATATATAAGTTTCGTCATTATTTTTTAAGAATTTTTTATTGTTTCGAAATCAGATGTTTCATTTATGCCTGTCTCTAGTAAAAATTCCTCTTTTAACCAATAATTAATTAATATTGCCATCTAGTTGTAATATTCACAACAGTTGATACATTTCTAGTTTTGTACATTTGCTGATACAGTTTGGAATTCCTTCGTAACTTTGTTAATTTTTTAGTTAAAGGCCTGTAAATTCGCTGTAATTTCCATTTAAAATTCAATATTTCTTCTCTCTACTCTAACGCAATTTTCTTTAACAAAATTTTACAAATAGCCATAGATCATTTATCTGAATGATTCTATACATTATTTTCTAAAATAAATATGTACTTGATAATACAATAATCTATCCATTCCTAAATGTGTCAAGATATTTCTCGGACTATCATTTATTATTTTATTGTGTAATATATTTTTTGGAAATTTAATGAATAGAAATATGTTCTTTTTTAACAGTTTTAAGCATGTTGTAAAATTTTGATTTTAACAGCTGCTTTCTCCAATTAAAACTGAGTGAAAGCTCAGTAGTCGACATCAAGATTAAACTTAGCGATCGCTCAGTTTGAATGGTGAAAATCGCTGTAAATTCTGCGATAGACTTGAAATAAGATTGAAATTGATTGGAAATTATTGTGATTTTCTACCTTTTATGCGAGGTTTTAAAAAGTATTTTTTGCAAGTTAAGGACATTTCGAACCATAAACAATTGAATAACTCATCTAGTTTAGTAACATTTGAAGACATTGGGACGAAGGTAGATTATATATGATATGACTTATGTATATTTAGAGTAAACTTAATTAATACTTATTGTCTCCCTTGTAAGGAAACGTAACGGAAACTGTTACAATATTTGTTACATCCCATCCATTTAAAGGTTAATGAAAAATAAAAGTTATATATAATTAAGTGTACAACATATTCTCTGTTTTAGGAATGTATATTATTGATGTATCTTTTCAAATAACAGGTATCTAACTAATGTAATTTAGAAGTTTACAGAAATCCTTTTAATTAATGTTACCTGAAGTAAAATAATTGTATATTCCCTTCTAAATAAATTAGGTTAACATAATATTGACAAATAGTGTCTTTTAAAAAATTTTAGCTCTCCTTCATACCTAACTGATTGTCTTTTTAATTTATTCTCCTTTTAAAAATTGTATTGGATTTTTCCAGGGTTTTTTACAAATTTTAATTTAAATAACTCAATGTTTTATGTTTAAATAAAAAAAAAATGTTGGTTAGTAAATTTTATTGAATCTTTTAAACCGAATCATTTTCAGAACTATTATTTTACGTAAAAAAATACATTTTAACACGTAACGGTTCGACGTCATGTGATACACGACGAACGATTTCCGTTGTGGATATTCAAAGGCATGCCGTATTTCGTACGTACGTTTCTGTCCCGCCGGTCGAATCCCGGCGAAGTAAGAATTATATATATTTTTTTAATGTTTCTATTAGATTCAAGGGTGGTGGTTGCTCTCAGTATTGCCCTGTTGAGAAATCGATCAATCATCAAATCAAAGTTGCTTGAAATTGCTTCAACTATTATTTAGTAATTTCACAAATTCCTTAATTGGTGTTGCTATTTATAGAAGCCAGTGGTACTCTTGTGTGAATGTTCGTTTGTTCAAAATCTTAAAATGTTCGAAAGTATTGAAATTTTGACACAACGTTGCATTCGAATACGCTTGTGTTTTTATATACCAATGTTATATAGATGTCACCTGTGACAGGTAAAAATATGATTTTTTTAAACGCCGCTGTCTGTTGGATATAAAAGCAACATGCGGTATTGTTTCTCTATATGCACAGACAGACTGAGCCACAGTGCGTGACGGGGTACAGCTAGTTATTTATAATTAGATAATAATATTATTAATTGCTGAATTATTTATCCACCTTGAAGCTTTCAAACATCCATTATTTTAAATACAATTTTTAAATTTGCTTGATGATAAGTAATTATTCAAGTTGAAAAGTACATAAGTTAATAGGGTAAATACAGTTAATACAATTTATATTAAATAGGTTGGTAAGTAATGCGTACGTATCACCAGCTTTCGGTTGGGTAATTTGTTTATTTGGGTTGATATTAAATATGTAGTTCGCACCAGATCTTAACTACATAGATCTTGACTTGTTGTATAGGTAAATAATATTTGGTTTAGGTCTTTTACGACTGTTGTTAACTTAAATTATATTAAAATTTTGACTTTATCCCGATTAGCGAGAGAGAAATCTATCTTGTCAGTCCGCGTCGTTTTGCAGAGTTATTTAATGTAGATATAGATTCAAATTGTTAGTATTTAATTGCCGTCAAAACAATGAGTTTGTTGGTGAGACGGTAGTGAAGTCATGCCCGTTAAGGTTTGTAGATGATGATGATGGTAATAATTGTTATCAGCCAGATATCGCGGGTTTGAAAGCCGACAGGATCAGATATGAGCTTTTACCTAACATGAAAAGTGTCGTCGATTACAAATACATTTTTATAATTCCTAATTTTTGCAGAAAGCCTCGATAAAAAAATTTATGGCTTTTATAATTTTTAAATTAAAAACGAACTAATTAATATCTTATAAGGATCAAACGAGCTTTGTTTGCTTAAAGCTTTAAGCAAACGTTTTAAAGTTTAGTTGAATTTTGCATAAATATTCTAAATCAGTGAAAATTGTGATGATCACTTGTGATTCTGTTTTTGCTTTAATTCTGCAAAGCGACGCTCTATTTTCCATCAATTTTATTTGTGAAATTCAGTGGCCGTGATTTGGTTTCTCTCTCACGAAGTTGATAACTGATAGAGTGAGTAACGAAGGGACTCCCAACCGTAGTGTCCGCTAATCCCCTCGTGTGTTTGGTTCTGTGTTGCAGAGGAGCCGCGGATTTGGCTTCATCACTTTCTCGGAGCCCCACAGTGTGGACAACGTCCTCAAGGTGCCCATTCACACGCTGGACGGCAAGAAGATTGACCCCAAGCACGCCACGCCCAAGAACCGCCCCAAGCAGGCCAACAAGACCAAGAAAATCTTCGTGGGCGGAGTCAGCCAAGACACCTCTTCAGAAGAAGTCAAGGCTTACTTCAACCAATTCGGTAAGGTAGAAGAGACAGTCATGCTCATGGATCAACAGACCAAACGTCATCGTGGATTTGGTTTTGTGACATTTGAGAATGAAGATGTTGTGGACCGCGTCTGCGAGATACATTTCCACACCATCAAGAACAAGAAAGTAGAGTGCAAGAAGGCTCAGCCTAAAGAAGCAGTGCAAGCTAGCGCCAGTCTTCTAGGGAAGCGATTGGCAACAGTAGGAACTGCGGTGCTGGGTGGCAGGCTTCCACCGCCTCCGGCTCCTTTAGCCGTTGCACAAGCCCAGGCACAAGCACACGCAGCCGCTGCCGCCGCCGCCGCTTACCCAAAGTTGCTGTACCCGGCCGCAGCCCTGGCCGCCTATCGCTACGCGCCCTACCCGCAGCCGCCCCCGCAGCAGCAGGCTCCCCCCGCCCAGCAGGCCGCCCCGCCCTCGTACCACCCTTACCAGCTGGCCGGCGTGGACATGTCCAGCTTCCAAGGCATCGACTGGGCATCCATGTATGGCATGGGAATGTACGTCTAGACGTCAACGCAAACACTAAAACACTATACACAACACACTCAACACTACAAATAAACACACGACAACCATCCAGGGACCTTTCAACATTACCCTGACTGATGGCGAATGAATGCAAAACCATCCGAGGGCTTTTGAATATATCTCTGATTGATGGTGAATGAATGCAAAACCATCCGAGGGCTTTTGAATATATCTCTGATCGATGGTGAATGAATGCAAAACCATCCGAGGGCTTTTGAAGATGTCTCTAGGATCGATGGTGAATGAATGCAAAACCATCTGAGGGCTTTTGAGGAAGGCCTGATCCATGGTGAGTGAATGAAAAATCATCCAGGGTCATTGATCTCCCTAATTTGATGGTGGATGTCTTTGCTTTACCCACATTTTAGTTTTATATGCCGCTTATTGCCAGTTTTTTTTTCAAGTATTTGATTGCTTGTGCCGGTGACTTTTTTTTTTTGGATTTTCGACCGAAAGACAATTCGAGAGTACAAAATGACAAGTATTAATCAATATCATGTTGATATGAATAGATCGCTGCGTGGGTAAAGCAATTAATAGTTGCTGTTGCAGTTGTCTTTTGTGTGTTATAAATGAACGAATCATTTCTAAAAATGATTTTAAGACATCTCAAAAGGAGTGAATTTTTTTTTCAACCACCCTTTAGTTCCTTTAAAATTGTATGAATTTTCGTTTCGACTCCAAGCATTGAAGTCAAATTTTATTTATTATTTTTAATAAACGTCGAATTTTGGAAATGTGAATCCAATTTCCGTTATAAAATACTGATCGTTGGCGATGTTTCGGTGATCTATTACAGTATTCACTTAAATGTGTGTTTTTTCAGTTTTCGTAGGATTTAACAAGCATATTGCTCAGTTTACGTTGATCTATATAATGTGTAGGTTCATTATTCCAAGTTTTTATTTTATTTTTTTCTATGTACGAGTCGTAATACCAAAAGTGTATTGAATGTGTCTGGTCGGATCTGGGCCACTTTGAAAAAATGTATTTTATAAAAGTGTTACAAATATTTAGATTGCATAAAAATGTAATTTCAAGTATACACCAACATCACAGTCATAGTCAATACGAGTATTTATTTATCATTTAAGTATTATTTTACTCTGTAAATGTGATTTACTAGCCTTGTAACTCCTCACTTGTGATTTACTAGCCATGCAAGTCCTTAAATGTGATTTACTAGCCTTGTAACTCATTATTTGTGATTTACTAGCCTTGTAACTCCTTATTTGTGATTTACTAGTCTAGTAACTCCTTAATTGTGATTCACTAGCTTTGTAACTTCTTAATTGTGATTTACTAGCCTTGTAACTCCTCATTTGAGATTTACTAGCCATGTAAGTCCTTAAATGTGATTTACTAGCCTTGTAACTCATTATTTGTGATTTACTAGCCTTGTAACTCCTTATTTGTGATTTACTAGTCTAGTAACTCCTTAATTGTGATTCACTAGCTTTGTAACTTCTTAATTGTGATTTACTAGCCTTGTAACTTCTTAAATGGGATGTACTAGCCCTGTAACTCCGTAAATGGGATTTCTTAGTCTTGTAAATCCCTTCTAGAACCTCCTAGCCCTGTAAATCTCTATTTGATAGCCTTGTTACTCTCTCAAATGGACTATGGTACTAGACTAGGAAATCCCTTAATTGGATTTGCTAACCTTCTAACTCCTTCTACGGCATTTGCTAGTCTTGTAACACTCAAAACAAGACTCGCTAGCCTAATAATTCTTGCCGTGGTCCAGATTCGACGTGTTGTGTCTGTGGTCGTATTTGAAGAAGCAATTTTCGAAATACGCTTGTGATAGAATTACGCAATGGTCGATAATAATTATTGTATAAAAATATGTTTCCGTGTACTTAAATTACATTTAATTAGACGTAGAAACAAACAAACAAAAAAAATTGCATTCGATTTCCTGCTGGAATGAGAAAAATACTATGATTATAATACTCTACTCAAATAACGTGACATTATTTTTCAGACCACTAAAGAAGTTGTAAAAACCCATCTATCAATAAAACGCTGGTTCTCAAAATGCAAAAAAAATATATTACAATTTTTTCTGAAAAGTAATGTCAATTTTTTTTCAAGTCAATAATTTGACTTCTAAGTATTATTTTTTAATCCATGTGATTGGTACGATATTTTAATATTACAAAGTACGATTAATTAATGATAATTATTATTATAAAATAGTCGTAGAAGGTTAATATTATAATTTGACATATTAGTTATAGAGTTGTGCCATGCGTTTATAATAAATAATCCACTGAAAATTGTTTAAAAAAAAATTTCAATTTCAGTGATTTTCGGCAAGAAAAGACGTTTTGTCTCAAATATTTTTGCTGTTGCATATTTAACACTTCGTGCGTAGAATTTAATTTTAATTTTCAATGAAACATGATATTCTCATTAAGTATAGTTATTGATAAATAGAAATTAAGTTCCTTGAAAGGTCTTAGAAAATAATATTATGAAATGTTCTTTCAAAAACCCGACGCTAAACAAAACACATAGGTATATTTAATTTATCAATTTTATTAAAATCTTTTATATCATTCCTGTATTTTTTTTCCTGGAAATTTTGTACTTCCAGATTTTTTTCGAAAATAAGAAGTTTCTGATTTTTTTTTTTTAACTCGACAAAATGAAGCAATAATGGAACGTTTGTATTAAAAGTCTAATAATTAAATGATATCACTATGAATAAGTATTATGTGAATTCTGCAATAATAATTTCAGTATTAATGTTATTTGGAGTTGCATCCATTTACCTTTAAGGTTTTTGACTCTACTATCCGTGGTTCGCTTTTCAATAACTGTTCCTTTAACTTGCGAATTAAAAGAACAACCACAAAAAATAAATAAGAAATACCTTGTGATCTTAAAAAGTGTTTAAAAAATGATAACAAGTGCTCCCTTTTCAGTTTTTAATATGAGATTGTTGGATTTTGCAAATAAATTTTTGTAAATCCATGCGGTGAGGTCACGATTGTCGAAATAGTTTTAAAAGTTCCTACGTCTTTATAAAAAACACTAGTATTAAATTATTTGGTATTCCCTATGTGATAATAATGCGGCTAAATATTTATTTTGTGATTATTTCAAAAACATTATTGTACTTCCCCATGCCGGGCTCTTCTATTAAATTCGAAAAATTTTAATATTTTAATTTCAACCAGAAATAGTGTAAAGCTCTAAAACAAATTTCTGGTAAAAACCATAGAATAAAGGCGATCACAAGAAATGCCATTTGAGATTATTTCGTGATCCAAAAGTCTGACCAATGGGACGTAAATTTCAAATTAAAAAATTCGGTTTCTCAACACAATTTCAAAATCAAATGGAACATTGCTATACGATTTCAGACCTTATAAGAGAGATGAAGTATGGAATGTATTTTTCTGTCTTAATCTAATAGTCAAAAGGTAGTAAATCAGTGGTGACATTTGTTTCCATTTAAATCTACATGGAAGGCATTTCTATTTGAAGGTACATAAACATTATTATATTCAGTTTGTATAACCAATCTAAATCTTGTAAGTCACATAATTTTGTGATATCAATTCTAAAATTTTTGAAAGAATCGATTATGCCAAAGTTAAAAAAAAAACTTAGATATTTTGTTGTATTATTGAAAAAATACTTCTTGCCACATTTGATTCTTACTATGGATAAGTTTTTTTATTTTAAATTATTGCCATTTCTTGTCGCGATTTTTATTTTTATAAAATTCCAAAATTTTAATCTCCCCGATTGATAAATGTTTAAAAAGTGTGTGCAGCTATTTTTGTTAGAATTGTAACAAAACAATTAGACTTTGAAAGCTATTCGACCATTAATTTGTTTAGTATCATCTTCAAATCAAAATAATCTTATATCTCTAATACACCTTCTTCTGATGGTTGTACAGCTCTTGCAGATATTTAGCCTTTTTGGTGATTCTTGATTTATTTCTTTTTGCTCTCAAAAATCCTTCTCTCCCAGCTCTAGGTCTGTCAAAAGGCCTGCTACCAAATTATCTGGCTACTCCTACCATCCCAATGGTTCTGACCTCTTTGAAGGATCCGGTAAACATGTTCAAGACTTGTAAGTCTACCAGCTATTACCCTGATAGTTATGATGGGCTATTTCTTTGGGTCACCACGTTCCAACCACATCACAGAACTTTGTATCAGATCTTGAAATCATCTAGAAAATGCGTTATGGCCGATTTAGATTCATTGTCTTTACATCAAGAAAGCAAAGTTTGCGCAGACTTATGCAGTTTGTGATTAATTTGTTTGTTTGAGTAGATGCCTATTTCATTTAGGTTTCCCATTATTTCGTCCATTTATAATATTTATATATATACACTAGAATATAATACTACTTACTTCTCCCACCAAATTTGAAACATTTATTTTTAATTTGCGGAGTTTCGTTTAGTTGACTTTATATATAATTCTTAGTTTGTAATTAGCGCAGCCAATTGTTAGTCTCTCTAAACTAACTCCCTTTTATCTAAGCCTTAATCTTAATATCGAGGATCTCATTCAACTTATTATTCTTTCATTTTTTTAACGTTTGCGTGTATCCTTGATTACAACAACTTAAATATCTGGAGAAAGATATTGTATTATTATTTGTACTTAATCTTTTTATATTTTTTGGTATTATTTTTGTATTTGAAGTGAACCCAAACAATATGTATTATTGCTCAATTTTACGTGACAATTTCAGCATATGAACCTATCCTGCATTACTTGATAATAATTATAAATGTATTTTTAAATATTGTTGGATTTTAAAGAAACTATTTAATGATTGTATCGTGTTTGGTAAATAAGTGACACATTCATTAACCATACACCCTTTCATAATGATTCATACATTTTCATATTGATTTAATATGTTTTTCATACACTTCTTCAAGTCTCTAGCAGTGTTTTTCATCCAAAGATTGTGTAAAATAATGCAAATGTCTCTACGTTTTTTTTTTAACATTTATTATTTATTTTTAAAATATTTTACCGACACTTTGGAGGAGTGTACAGTGCCAACGAGGACATCACAGTATTAAAACGTACAGTCAGTGCAATCGAGAACGTCGCGCAGCCGAAAAATATGGTGAGTTTTATTCAAACCAACAAAAAAATAAGCACAGTACGAAAGTCGAGATTTGTATTTCTTTAAATTTAGAGGTGTTATGTTTCTTATAATTTGGACCTTGCAGTATCTTTAACATAACTTTTCTCTCTGTATAGATTACATATTATATATATATGGTACTTTTATATTCAATGATCATTATTTATTGAATTATAATTACTAGCAATAGTTGGATCATAGCGCCCACAGTAATATTTGGAATTAGTTACATTAATCTTTGTGTTCGGAAAGTATTTTGCTGGAATTATAAAAAGGAAGGAAGATATTTTACAAAAAATAACGTAATCCATTGTTCACCTACTTAAAATGTTAATTTATACATTTTTATTTCATAATTTTGTAAAATATCTCCAACCGCTACCTATATATAGTTGAGGTAAAAAAAAAACAAATAAAAAAATTCCTTAAACTGCAGAAAAATTAATTATTAGTATGTATTTAATTATTATTATTATTATTGTCTCCTAATCGAATGAACGTAATTACATTAAAATAACACTAGCTATGGGTATTTGATCTGCTGAATAATAATCTGTGATTAAACTACTGTAAAAAAAAAACCAACACCCTCTTTTTTTAATAAAGTCGCACAATTTTCTGTTATATTTGTTATCCCAAACTTGTAAGCTGTTTGTAGTTAGAAATTATTAATACGTATGTATTGTTTAGACCCATCCGTAGATTTGAAATGTTTCATTTTGTTGGCAAATACTTTCACTTGTGAGTTTGTTGCGAGTCGTGTCGCGAGACATTTAACCTTCAACTGTCTAGGTGTGTTTTTGCCGGGGTGATGGTCGAGCACGTAAAGGTTAAATGTGCAAATGCGGTACGCTTGAATTTTATAACTAGGTTTAGATTTAATCACTTAGCACATATCATCATGCCATAAAATCAACAGTAAACATTGCTTACAGTGACTTTAGCCGTGTCTGATGACCAGATTTATAAAACTATATATTTTTACCTCCCACTCCTTTCAGCCTCACAATATATTATATGGTATTTTCACTATTACGATGTAGGTATTTTTATGTTGACGAATAAATTTTCTTTAACAATTTAAAATGTGCCAGTGGCAAAATGAAATGTTCGTGAATTCGGCGGTGTTGGCGTCAAGTCCTGTGTTTTGGCGACAGTCGTCTTTCTATGACATAATGACGTTGTTGCCAGTTGGAACCATTACGGAATGTGCGGCTTTAGATCGTTTTTGAAATCATTAATTATGTATGAAAATTAATTATATATTTCTAGTACGATAATCATAATCAGAAAAATAAACTTTAAATCTTTCGAGCATTTTTAACAGTATTCAAAGTTTTTTTGAAAATATCCCGTTGGGGATACATAGTCCAATTTGGACTTGCGCCTCATTCAACTTGTTTATGCTCTATTAAAACATATGTAATTCAAATATAACCACCGGAGCGTTCCGCCGTGTAATCAATTTCAGTCTCCAATTTGCGGGTGTTTGCAAATTGACTAAAATGCAGCCAAAAACGCTCCAGTGGATGAATAATATTTTATGGTAGATGATAATTAAAATGTATGGCATGATGGTATGTTGGATGATTATAAATATAAAATAGATAGATGACTAGAGATTGTCTCCCCATAGCTGCAAACAGCTAGCAAGTTTAGTTTCAAAGATCATCCTGGTTCATTTTGGTCGACAGGTGGTATTTAAAAAAATTTGAAGTTTATCAGTTATCAGTATTATTTTTATGTTGTTTTTTTTTTTAATTTAATTTGTTCGGCTGTGGTCATATTTGCATTGCTGAGCGTGAAATTAACGCATCTGTATTTTTATTATTATACTATCTTTGGCTGAAAAATATAAGCTTAATTATTGGACTTGGTGATTAGGAACTAATGTTTATTTGATCAACAAAATATTTATCATTTATACAATAGAAAAATTATGTAATATGAACACTAAGGCCCGGTTGTTTTGTAGAAATTCAAATGTAATTGTCATCAATTGGCCATTCGGCTCCATTTTGTTTTTTGATATTTGAAAAGTCCCCGAGCCTTTCAGCTTTCTTTCTAATTGTAACAAGCTGACAAGCTTAACAAAATGATAGCCTCTTCTGCTGATCACAATGTGTTCAAAATCTCAAACGGACTAAAAAAAACAAAATGTGGCTCAATGGAAATTTGGTGACGTGTCGCACGTGAATTTCTGCAAAAAAACTCGGCCTTGCACTTGCATAACATATTGTGTAAGAATCTCTCGGTATTGTCCGTTATTGTAGTGTTACGACTCCTTCTATAGACGACATTTGAAACAGCGTTGTGTGTCCACCATCAGGGCAGATGTGTAGATGTAGAAGTAAATGAACGTGACGATGACTCAATTAAATACACTTTTCAACACAATCCAAACATCTGTCCTGATGATGAACACCGCAAGGCTGTCTGAAACGTTGGGTGAATTAGCGGGAAGCGCAACACGGCTTGATAACCTTAAAAATCTATCACAATTATATTATAACATGTTTTTTCCTTCTAACATTTGTACGAGACAACGCGTGAATTGAAGGTATAAAATTGTTATTTGAGCGAGCACTTCATTATGTATCAAAAGAAACTATCTGAATTACGTATTGAACCATTAATTTATCTAGGTTTGTGGTTTTCTTGTGTATTGATTGATTGATTGATTGATCGATTGATTCAAAGATGGTGCAGATTTCTTCTTCCCGTTTCCAAAACATCCTTTAAAGATTACCTTTCCATTGCACGTTGCTTAAATATGCATACTGATATCACAGTAATTATAATTACAGTATTTTTTCCTAGTTTTGTAGAAATTGAAAGTTTGATTCCGTGTCCTTAGAGTATTGTTCTAACTATGTATTGAAAAAGCTTATATAATACTATCAGTACAATGTAAAATATTATTAAAAAAAATGTTGTGAAAAGAATACTGTCGAGAAATTTAAGACAGATAGAATTAATCTTTCTACCTCCTAACTACTATCATCTGCAAATAAACGTAACTTTATAAATTAAATGTTTGAATTCTATACAATACTTAACCATAGGAGAAAGATCTCTAGTTTAAATTTAAAAGTTTCTCTAATGGTTATTATTATTAAAGGTCCTACACACCTCCTTGCAATCTGAGGCTGTTGTGGGGAGCACCCTAGATCGTTTCCTCGATCACGGCTGCAATATCCACAATATCAGTTGTAAATTCTTCAGGTCTGCTGGTACCAGTAATCTTATTACATTCATGTGATTCGAGTTCTTTAACCGAATCTTCCTTTTTATTTTTTTACTTAATGCAATTTACGCAAGAAAGCGCCAGAGCCATTCCTATTTTCTGATGTTTGGAAAGTGGTTTACACTGCCGCAAGGGCGGGTGTGTGAAGACGCCAATTTTACACCGACCACCACTCTCCTTTAATCGCCTCCGTTTGCAGGGAAAAAGTGTATGTCCTTTTAATCTGGTTCCCTTTGCAAAATATTTTTAAAAAGCTGTATGTATTATTATATTTGAATAAAATTGTGCATGTTTTAGGAATGCGTGGTGGTTGCAAATTGCGTCACTGCCGCTTGCATATCGAAATGTCTGCACCTATTAAAAACATCATCCGTGGCAGTGTTTTGCTAAAGTCAATAATAATTTTGCAACCGCTTCGCTGTAATTTATACATGTATAAAAAAAAATAACAAATTCAATATTGTAAAACTTAGCCGTAACTTTCTAAATAATAATAATGCGTTTGGTAGTCTTGTTGAAATGTACTATAATTAATAATATGTTTGTTGTTCGGTAGGAGTGTAACATTTAGTTTGGGTTTTCTCACTTTAATTTCTTTCTTTCCTTTAGTTCTGACGCCATTTTATTATTTTTTTTCTTATCAAATTGATAAAGGCGAGAGTCTACTCTTCGCTAGTTATGTTTTCTGCACAGTTTGTGCGTTTTCTTTATAACTTGGTGTCATGAGCCACGTTGGGGTGCCAAACTTCACTCCACTTTACTTTCAGTGGGACGATCGTTATCCACATTCTTATATTTTAATGTATCTCTTTTATTCCTTTTAATTCGAGCACCATTCTTTTCTTTAATACTTAATCGTTTTGTTGTGTGTGTAAATGCTACTGTAGTATTATCTCTTTATTTTGTGTATTAATGAAATGTTTGGCTGTAAACATCACATTATTAATAAAAAGTATTATAAGTAATTTGTGTTTTTCTTTCCTTTTGATAGTATTTTGTTTGGTATTATTATTCTCCAATGAAGAATTGGTGTACATTGGTGTGCTGATATCACTTCCATTAAAACAATAACATTCCCAAAAAGGGACATCTAGTCGAATATATAATATTTATTATTTCACTGTATAAAAGTAGTGGTTTCAACTTCAGAATTATCTTAAAACGTAGTGCACTGTAGATACCTATAGATACTTTGAAAGAAACGAGGAATTTGTTAAATTTCACACCCCCATTTGCAAAAGGTTGGCGAGGAAATCAAAGAGGTAAGTATTTTTTTAAAATCAAAGTTTAAAAACACACATTTACCATTTCATTCAACTGGTCAGGCAAAAGGTACTCTCACAAAGAAAACCATCAGTTTTTTCTCTTTGTACTTTTGTACGGATTAAAATTATGCTTAGAGTGGGAAAGTGGGAATCTTTAAAATTCATCAATTATTAGCGAAAACTGTTTGGAAATCGGTAGTATGATGTCAAGCGCATTTGATTCATATATTGCCCAAAACAAATGATCCAGCGAATGCGCAGAATTCACATACCGATACGCTCGGCGAATTTGTACTCCAAGCAAATCTGCCGCACACAACAACAGCACACACGCGAACATTTCGACATTCGAGCAGTGAGCATCACAAATATTACCGTGATGATATGTCTAGGAAAATTTCTCTAGATCTAGGAAAAAGGGAGAAAGCGCAATATAATTTTTGGTTTTGTAGCCTAAATTCTAAAGCCAATCTTGGAAAATTTTGAAATATTCCGGGAATTTTGGAAACTTTAAAATTCACCTCATACAAACTCACTCTGAAGTTTAGGGAAAAAAAAAAAATTGGCATATCATCACCGAGTGACGTCATGCTCATCGATTTTGAATGAGGTCATGCTCGGACATTCTCACACGCATCGGCTCGTGACGGACCAATGGAACGAGCCGGTCTACGCCGGGCAGATGAATTCTGCGCATTAGAGATTAATGCAAAGCAAACCTTCTTGAAAATTTTTTGAAATTTTGTATGGGATATATTGGCTCCCAACTTGTGTTTTTCCATAAGTCAAGGAATCGTTTTGATTGGTGATCAGATATAATATCTTTTTATCTTTAGAAATTCTTACTGACTTAAAAGTATTTACTAGAAAGTAGTCAGTAGTCCTAACACATCCTGTATTCTTATCTTTCACAGAATAAGCAAAGTAGAAACAATTCAACACAGAGTTATGTTTTGTTATGCCTGTTGGTGTAGTTTTTGGTTGATGTTTTCAATGACAACTCTTGCTGAATGATTTTTAGTGTGTTCCTTTAGTTTTGCCATCATTACCCCAACTCATTCCTATCCTTACTCCTAATACAAACCTCAAACCAAACATAAATAATGGTTTTAATATGTTTTATAGGTGAATTTTATTTAACAGATATTTAAAAAATAATTTAATGCTCTTAAAATGGGTTTGACTCCCTAAATGATTTCAATACAAACTTCTCTTCTGTTGACCACATAGTCAATAAACATGAGTTCTGAAGTATTTTGTTTTTTTCTGCGGTGTTTTGCAGATTTGGTCGACAACAGCGTCAGAAATTTGGGACATTATTATTGATGGCGTTAAAAGTCAGAAGATAAAATATCCTTATCTGATAATTCCTAATAACTTATACAAAATATATATACACTGTGTTTGTCATACCACGATACTTTAGGGTTTTTTTTTAAACAAAGCAATTCTAATTTCCGAAAAAACAATGTCTAATGTAATCATAGCCATATTTTTGTGAGTACATAATGCATGTGTTCGGATAACAAAATGGTCACCCTCACGTTTCAAATCTTAAATGCAACAGCTGACCGAGTGGGAAGAAAAAATAATTATTGCAAAAGTTTGTTTGTAGACCATTAAAGAATATCTTTTTTTATTATTTGGTCACTAATGGAACAAAAATGTGTACATTTTTTTTCTAGGTTTTCATGAATTACCCCCCAAAGTTTCACGGCAAGAACATGAAACACATGGTATATATACAGTTGCGAAACATTGAAGGAGATAAAACAGAACCAATTTCAATCACTCGCAATGATTGGAATTCTAAACGCAATAGAGTAGAAAATGATCGTTATTTATGACTTGACTTGATCTCCAAATGCCAAAAAAATGGTTTCAACAACCAACATTTTAATCAGAAACGTGTGCAGCATTAAATGAAACATTTTTCAAATATTCTATGTCTCGTGGCCCAATGGTTGTGGCGCCAAGTGGCGTGTATATTCTAAAAATAGACCATTGTAGAATATTTTTACCTTTTGAAGAGGCCCGACATCTATATCCGCAGCTATACTGGATTTAGGATGCAAATAAAATTATTTTGTAACTCTTTACCAACTCGGTAACGGTTAAGATCTAGTTCACATAATTTTTTTTACTTGAAAATGTCTCTTCTAACTAGTTCTTTATATCCACCACGGGCGGGGAATTTAAGGGTAAATGTAACCTACGTTATAATGAACTACGCGTTCACAGATGGTGTTAATTTAATTGTTATATGAAATACACTTTTTGCAAGTTATGCTTTAAACAAATTATTTGTTTACACCCGTATATACATGAATAAATAGTATATTTATTGTTTTTGCGTTTAATTCGTGGAACTCCATTTAATTTTAAAAAAAATCAAATTTAATAATATAATTTTTAAGTTCTGCAAGTATTTTTTGGTTTTTGTTATTTTTACAGCTGCTTCGGCTTTCAAGTTTTGAAAATGGCCTAAAAAAAATGAATAAATAGTTTTGCCGCATGTTAACTCAGTTCTTTCAAGAAAGACAAACAAATACAATATTGGATAGAATCACCGATAAATTGTGTATTTATGGGGGTTTTTCACTATCTCTGATTATGTTCTGACCAAGCACTAATCCGCGGATTGGTCATTTTTTCGTTTTCACTATATCTGAATAACGCTAACGCTCGGGTTAAAGTTAGATTTGACTAATCAGTGCTCTAACCAGACGTTAGGCGCTATTCCTCGAATCAAAGATGGCGTCAAAACATTCCGAGTTTAACAGCTGAGAAGTGAGTCGAATTTTGTAGAATGAATTTGAATGCTTGTATGATCCATCCTGAATTATTTGATTGTGTTCAAAATAAGAAACAATGTATTAATTCGACACGAATCTATCTAAAATGACCTGATAATCAACATAACATAACCAAAAAAATGCACACTTCGCGGTGTGCGGACTGTGACGCATGACAGCCGTGGCAGTAGATGGAGAAACAGCAAACATTTTGCGATGTTGCCAGACTATTTCGAGTGTTATCTATCCGGAAGTTCTAAACAATGGTGAAACGGTCGCCGTTGAATAACGAAGTTATTCTGAACTTTAAAGCCAGCCAACGGATAGCTATTCAGATATTTAGCCCGACATAGTGAAATACCCCCTAAGTGAAATAATTAAATTAACGCCATCTACTTAAGAGCAGATTATAAATTCTTTAAAGTTTACGAAAACTTGAACTTGTGTTTTAAAACGTATTTATGTTTAATTTAAGTATTTAGTTTAATTTGTTTTGTTTTTTGATCTCATTTAATAAACTTTAATCTAGTCAATGAAAATGTAGACATAATTATTGTGTTCATCATTTTTAATCAATTTATTTAATAAATAAATAAAATTATTAAACACGCGTGGAGACGTACCAAAGAATTATTGCATTCCTTAGTATTATAAATAGTGTGCAAATGTATTATTAGGAAACTCGATTCAATAGTCAATAGTTTTTAGGCAAAATTATTTAATAAATATGGCGTATAAAGTTATAATTTTAGTTAATACATAGTCAACCCGACAGAGGGTCGTTGGGAGTCATCAACAAATAATGTTTATTCTTCTAAATTCTTACTCCCCTTCGCACACGTCTTGCGTGAATTTGAAAATGAGACAGACAATTCAAGAATGTCGAATGTTTCTATTCAAATACCCGTAGAAATTGAAGAACACGTACGTTATTTGTAGAGTTCGTTCGATTTATCGATGGTCTCTGTTTGGCATCTTTGTTAGACGAATCAAGCTGCAATCCCAGAGTTGATTATTATTCTTTGTCGTTTTAACGTGAATACGTTTTAAAAAGGCTCCCATACTAAGGTCCCGCCGGAGTTAGCTTTTGTTGTCGTCAAATATTTTAATATATCTCGTGGCTCAAGGGTTGTGGCGCCAAGTGACGTATATATTCTAAAACTAGACATCTGTCCGTTGCTTGTTTTAGGCGCTAACGTTGTCGAGCTCGGAGGAGCTTCGAAATTCACTCATTCACAGAGAATCAGTCATAACTCCGCAGCGGAAAGGGTTACACGATTTATTCGTGCATCGTCGTGTAGATCTTGAGGTGCTCAAAAAGTAAGCTGAGCAGATAAACATACATTGTGCCCAGTGACGAACGAAAGACGTTTTCACGCAAGCGCGGTTTATCATGCAAATATTATAGCTAAACAAAACGATATGCCAAGATAATTCCTAAAACACCGAACTGAGTGCCAAAACATTATATTTGTTTTAAAACTCAAGTCAGTGCTAAAACAAACCAAAAATAACTGTTCATTTTAAATAGTAGAAGAATAATTTTAATTTCAGTATGTGACTATATTTTCGCCATCCCCATGAACCCCTAATTTTAGTTTTGTGGCATTTTGAACGAAACGCATTGTTAACTATAGTGGCTAAACGAGAGTGTAGATATATTGTGTTAGTTTTAAATTATGACGTGACGTCGTTTAGGCTTGTCCTATATGATCATTGCTTATTATTAATTATTTTAAAAAAGTTCATAATTCGCTAATAAAAATTACGGTCGGAATGAGACGAGATATTTCAAATGGTTATAAGACAAAATTACACAGACGTGAACTTTACGTATGCACTAATATTGCACTGCCAGAATTATAACGAAATTACGCATGAATCAAAACTACTGGTATTACACACGTCAAAAAAACATGACTTAATCAGAGCTTGCCCCGAGCCAAACGGCGGTTGGCGCTAGTAAAAACCTCAAGGGCGCTGTGTTAGGTGTAAGGTATTATCAGCGCCTTGGCACTGCTTCAATTGCCCCTGAACAGGGGGTGCCCCGACCCTGACCTAAATTTTTGTTTTTTTTTTTCAAGCACAAAATTTATTTAGCACACAAATAAACTTTCTAAAATTTAAACCTATCGAAAAACATGTTTTTTATGCATCTAATTCCAGTAAGTGTAATTTAAGTACAAAAATGTAATTTCTAGCAGTGTTAATAATGGTGAAATTCACTCCTATGTAATTTAGTTTAGACACCATTAATAATTTACTTATTCAATGCAATGTAGGCTCACTATTATCGAGTAAAATTAACTAAACATTTAAATAACGTACCTACTTAGAATTATTTGAAGAGAGGACTTTCCACAAATGGATAAATAAACAAAATAATACAAAAACTGGTGTAAATGACTTTAAAATTAATATTTAATTTTGCCGATGTAAAATAATATATGAATGCCATTTGATCAACTTAACAAATGCAAATATGTCACGAATAGACTGTTTCCACGTTATTATAAATAATTGCATCCACTAAAAATGTCTTCTTGAAATAATTGATAAAATCCTTCTAAATTATAATTTGTTTTTACCAGGTGTAAGGCTGACAACGGAAACTGTGTTAACGCCGTTTGCGGTTGTGTCGTTCCTTACCCGTAATTGGCGGTTCGGCTCGCGCAAATTCTGTTTGTACGCACCCTAACGCAATTTCGTTTTCAGTGATAATATTAATAATTTCATCTAGAAATTTGCTCGGTTTTGCAGAACGACGTTTGCCTTAAGGCGGTGCACCACGTCGTGTAACATTTGGAATCGAGCCGCTAACAATAACACTCGTTAGAGATCAAATTTTAAAATCAAAAACACATGATCTTGCATTGCTGCGTGGTGCTTTGCCACCTTGTCAATTTAAACCTTAAATGAACACAGTTTACAGACAAATACCGTAATTCAATCCCGGGTTGATTTTGATTTCATAGACTCCTTAGGAACACTGGATTTACGTTATCAGATCATTATTAATGGAAGAGAAGAAAATATTTTGACATAATGATTTTCATGACTCTGTTAAGATATCTTTGGACGGTGTAAATTTTTCATATTATATTTTGTCAAAAGTGGAAAATTTCATTTGAGAGATGTTGGCACGACTGAATCAGCTTTAGGCCAAAAAACGTACTACTTCTTTAATAAATCAATTAAAAATTTGCATGAATCATGAAGCAAAATAGTAACAAACGTTATTAAAGTAACATTCACAAACAAGATAATTAATATACTTCGTATTTTTATATGTACAATTTTACTTAGAAAAACTTGACAGCTTTCTTTTTAGCTTAAATTCAGCTGTTAAATAATGTTATTGGAATCCCCTTGATGGAGTGTTGGCACTTTAAAGATGAAACAAGATGAACCGAGGTTGTGAATTATTAACAAAAAAACAAGACATGAACACACTGGACTCTCGAGTGAAATGCATACATCATTACCACCGAAGTAGAATATGCCAGATCCACAGTCGATCGTTCGCTTATTGGTTACTCAACGTTCAAAGAAGATTGTCAAAATTGTTGATTGTGGCACAAAAACGACTATTTTAATGCCAATCATTGGTTAGAAAAAGACAAAGTTAGTGGGCTCAATTATTGAAGAGCTTTTTGGCAGAATTGTAATATGTAAAGATATTAGATTTTTTAGGAGAGATTAAAAAATAACTTCTTAACTTACTCATTTGGCTGTCCAAAGTTAAAATACTGACAGCCTTACTAATTGATGTGTTTTAAATTTTACACAGCTGATAAACAAACTTTTATGTATTGTAAAGGGTTGTATAGCAGTTGTGAAAATATTCAAAAAGTTTATTAGTAAAGGCATTGGGTGTAGAAATTATTTAAGAATATATTTTAGTACACCTGTTCAATTTTCAGAACTTTTGTTCTTTAGTATCTCAGATTGAAAGCATTTATACTAACCTAATATTTGTATATTTATATAAATACTAGCTGTACCCCGCCTCGCATCGCTGTGGCTCAGTCTGTTTGTACAGATAGAGGAACAATAGCATGTGTTGCTTTTACGTCCAACAGATAGGACTGTTTAAAAAAAGCATGTACATTAAAACTTTAGATTGCTGAATCAATGTTTTTTCGATAGCCATGAACACAAATTTTAACTTTGGATAGTGAAAATATGTTTTTTACTAAAATAGATAATAGTTTATTGACTTTAAATCATACCAATCCAAGCCAATCAGGGGTTTCATCAAGGTTGCATTTTGGGACTACTTTTATTTCGAGATTATTCTGATTCTGTCCAAAAGCTCTTTGATTAATCTAACGGCTTTTTTGCGAGCAATCCCTTGGTCTGATGTATTCTAAATCGGTGGAAAGACAATTATTATTATAATAAATTATAAATATGGTATTCCCATATTAACTATGGGTAGTTTGTACTCTGCTAGGACTTTTGTGTATTTGTTTACCCGTAGCCTCTGATATGCATTGTCTTCGTATTTAAATATTCTAAAATCTTTGTGGTATTTTCTATAATAATATTATATATAATATTGTATGTAATCATTGATTATCTAATGTTGGTGGCACTTTTTCGCTTTAGAAATTAAATAATAAACATACCCTAATGTCTGTAGATGTTACTAGTTATAGTAAAGCGTTCTCTGCCGCGTCTCTATCTTACTTAAAGCAAATCTAATGTTTGAACTCAATAAAATTATGAAATCTTCCATTAAATTAATACATTTTAATTCAAAATGAATTGTTTCTGGTGTGATACGGACGCGGCTAAACATTTGGCTTAACAACATTTATATATGAACTAAGTAAGTGTTTGAGAATATAAAGTGTTGGGTGGGAAATCTAATGGTACGCTGGCATTTCAATACTCGGATTAGTGAAGAGAGTTCAAGCAACCAATAGAGAGTTCAAATTTACCCCTTTACACAGAGCTACTGAAACACTTCAACCACGAGCAAAGCATATCCTGAATGTTGAGTTTGGCAGTCGCCTCTGGTCTGAAATCCTTAGATAATTTAACCTATCGACTGTGGATGGGACACTGGTGTCCTCCGGATTATTATAATCGCTCTGCAAGAGATATTTACGTTCATCCAGTTACTATCGGGTAGGAATCCTGATAACCCAATCTGACTCAACATTTCTAAGGATACTGGAAAGCCATCCAGTCCTCTTGACTTCGTGCCAAAACGAGCACCCCTTTTATAGATTTTCATATTATCTTACAGAACGGATTGCAAACTTTAGAAAACATACGTCACGTGGGAATGCTGTGTTTGTTTTATAGATATTTTAATGCACCTTGCTTCGTATAACTAGCGTCATTGATACTTTCGGCACTAGTGCACACGTGGGAAGCTCGTTGAACACGTTTTAATTTGCCACATGAGAATGGGTCATTTTATGGCCTCGTTTTTGTGCTCAAAGGTTCTGTCGCAGAGCGGCTTGGGGGGATCCTCCCCCTACAACATTTCAGGGCGTTGAATTCATTACTTCCGACTTGTATTACAAAAGTTATCCGCACCAGGTCTCAGATATTTAAATGACTGTTTGCGATATTCGTACAACTTTGACCGCCAGGGGCGCTGCTATTAGACTGGCCTTTTTACAGACGGTATTAATTGATTAGGGATACTGTGTGATTTATTGTAAAGGGGTACATTTA
Organism: Hesperophylax magnus; assembly: GCA_026573805.1. Lineage (NCBI taxonomy): Eukaryota > Metazoa > Arthropoda > Insecta > Trichoptera > Limnephilidae > Hesperophylax > Hesperophylax magnus. The sequence continues at coordinate 7,854,471 of JAIUSX010000005.1, read as the reverse complement.
GCCACCGGAACAGTAGAATAGGACAATAATAAAACTAGCCCCGTACCATTACATTGACCGCCATTAGTATTTGTAAGTACCAATATTTTGACAGCAATAATTGTAAAATACATAATAATTATGAATATATTTGTAATTTGTAAATTTTGATTAAATTTACAAACACTCATATTTCTACATGTAATTTATATACCAACTATATATATTTTTGTAATATAAATGATGTGTAATGTTTAAAAAATTGAATCTACATTCCGTAGCGGGTTCGCCGTAGTTCGGAGTATTTTGTGTCTTCAAAAAAAATAAAATTCTGACATTTTAGAAAAGTAATTTTCACATTTACGTAATCTGATACTTAATATTACATATGTACCTATTATTAGAAATTCATCAATAGTAATTTTTCTATAGATTTATATTACAAATCTACCAAATTCAGTATTAGAAAACTTTTCTGTCAGAATTTTATTTGTGTTAAAAATTATTACTAACAATTATTTTGAAAATGGTCGTTTTCGACCCCCCCGTTTCCTACTCGTAGAATATACATACTTAACTAATCTATAATTAATATATTTAAGGTTCAATTATTATCGTATTTAATCTTCTTTCTAAACTATAATGAAATAATTTGAAGGTTGTGAGAAAGCTGGCGACTAGCTCACTGAGATTTAATTATATGACAAATGAAAATATATTCAAATACAAACAACAACTGGGTTTTTCCTTGAACAAACACTCTAATATTGGCATAAGGCTGGACTACATCTCTTTAAAAATGAGTTAGAAAAGATATATACATACGCACGCACATACCGCAAAATTTTAAGGTTAACACAATACATAATTCTTGTAAACAAACAAAAAGTTGTGTGAACATAGCCTTAGTTTTTTTTATGACCATTATTGCTACATATTTTATTAAAAACATTTTTTGTTGATCAAATTTAATAATAACTTCTATTTAATACATCTTGCTGTGGAGTGACAGCTGTTTCGGCGTTCAAAACCTTTTTAAAAATGATTTTCTTTTAGGAGACAAGGAAAACAAAGGTACGTTTACACGAACTATTTAACAACCGAGTGAATTCATAAATTTTTTCTAAATGCGGTATGCGCAAGAACCATGTGTATGTAAAAAAAAATTAAAGAAAACTATTTAAATATGACACTGTTTAGGCAAAAGACCCAAATTTGAAAAATTCACAGAAGTTCGGAAGATTTACGACCTGCTATTGTTAATATACTTCAAAAACATAATTACAAGAATCAATATTACCGACATGAAATGATGTAGTTTTAAAAATGATCTACTCTTTTAAAAAATCTAAAATTATTTCAACTTTTGCATGGTGTTTATATATACATATATTCTATACATGGTGTACAGACATTAAATTAAATATTAGAATAACCGATACTTAACAATATGTTAATATGAACAAAAAGTAGATTTGTGATTGATGTATTTAAAAGTATGTAATAAAAAATAATGTTTGTAGATTAGTTCTCAATAGGTAGAAATAGAAATAGCACTGATTCATAGGTATGCTTAGATTAGTGACAGTGCTTAGCTAAGACCTGTAAAAAATATTAATCATTTTTGGCAACCCTGTTCTTGATATTACAATAATACTGACGCAATGTGTTGTAACTGAGAAGTAATTTGTATGTTTCTTGGTTTAGTTTGGTACCCACAATAATTATTGTAATCATTTACAGGTAAATCATTTAATAATTATTTTATATAATAATTTTGTTTTATGAAGCTGAAAAATTAAAGAATATCACATCATCGTATTTAAATTTAAACGAAATTGAAAAACATTGATTATCACCCATTTGCGGGGTAAGAGGGGACTGAGGGTGGGTGTTCCAAACTAGTTCGAAAAACTTTTGATAGGTACTATCGTTTTGCATAAACGCATTCAAAATTTGTCCTCTTTTAATTGATTTACCTGTTTTAGAAAGCGGATGCAGTTAAAATATTTTTAAAATTACAGCACTTGTTTTTGAAATGGAAAAAAATAGTTTAAAATATCTGAAAGCAGTATAAAAAATAAAATAGAAATTTATTAATTTAAAAAAATATTTAGCTAATTAACAAAAGTAATTTATTTTTTTATTATGTGGACTTGATTATCTTAACAATTTAATAAAAAAAACTCATATTTATTTATTTAAAATTGTATTTAATAAGTTTTCTGCTTTTCTATTAAAAAAAAAATATAGTTTCTCGTTGGACTGCAGTATTTTAAACATTTTTTTTTAAATTAAAAAGCGAGCGCTTTTGTATTTTTCATAATATTAACCTTGACCGCATAGTAAATAAAGAAAAAAAATTATTTCAAAATTTAAAAAAAAATCCAGTCAGCATAAATACATTTTTCGAAATCCTCGACACAATTTACTGTCAATATATTATTAGCAATCGTTAATTTAAATTAGTTTTAACATTTTGTGAATTGATTCGCTTTTTTAGTCAAACGAAAAGGAAACAAACTACTTATTTTTTGTTTTTGTTTGAACCACCTGTACAATTTTAGACATCTTTTGGCTGGAGTTATTTTATTCACATTTAGAAATGTAAGATTTTTTTGTAACACTATCCTAGTCATATTTGAAATAATAACAATCAATGGTTTTACTGTATTTTGTGGTTAGCTCTAGTTTGCAACTGTAGTTTAAAGTTTTGTACAAAAATATATTTGTATTTCTTAAAATAACTTAGACCACTTTCCGACATTCCATTTTTAAATGACATATTATATTTTACATGCTTTTAAAAAAAAATCATCTAAAAAATGTAGTTTTTTTTTATCCATTTCTTGTGGAATTTTTAAAATTAGAAGGTCTTAAAATTATTTTTTATTAAAATTTTCGTACGTACCTAGTAATGCTTCATATTTAAAATAAGTTGAATCTTAACATTTTGAATTTTTTTTATTTGTACCTACGTTTTTTCCACGCATTTTTTTTTTATTTAGACATTTTTTGACTTAAGCCAGTTAGACAGTGCACCATGTAGTTGACTGATGTATGTTTGACTTAGGTACTTTGTATTTAAATTAATACAGAGTTATTCTGTATCTGTAGTGTTATTTGTATGGGTGCACTATCACCGTTATAAATATTACGAAAAAAGTGATTGTTTGTAATGCTCGAAACGTGACTATAACTAACCTCACTGAAAAAAATACATATAATGTCAAATCGAATTGAAAAAAATACATATAATGTCAAATCGAATTGAAAAAAATACATATAATGTCAAATCGAATTGAAAAAAATACATATAATGTCAAATCGAATTGAAAAAAATACATATAATGTCAAATCGAATTGAAAAAAATACGATATAACTATCCTCTTCCCAATTATGCAGGTAAGTACTTTCTTTTGATTAGTGACATCTGTTGAAAAAAGTTAAAACCATCAGATTTTTTCACAGAAAACTTTTACACATCACCGCATTTTGGCTCTTTATTTGGGCCTGTTATTTCACGGAACTTGAACAATTCATCAAATTTCGCAGTACTTGAATAAAATTCTATTTAACTATATGTATTTTTTAGCAGTTTGGAAAGTCGAGTTTCAATTAAAAAATGATTCTTTTCGCGAAGTAATTTTTCGGTAAGTTGTCAAGCTTGCCGGAGAGGTTAGTTTAAAACTTACCAAAAGGTTAGTAAGCTTGGCCAAACGGTCAAGTAACCCATAAGCAATCAGTTGTTTCCAACACAGTGTGATTAGTTTATTGATGTGTATCACAATGTAGATTAGTGTATTTATGAAGAAAAAAAAAACAATCATTTGACGATGATCGTAATAATAATTATAAATATGATTGAGAAATAATTTGTGTTTTCATTTATTACATATTTTTGTTTGCACTCTCTACTACCAACCATCCCACAGACATATGAATATTAATAGACGAGAAGTTAAGGACGAGGGGTTAAAACAAGAGTTGCGGGACGCAGAGAGGAAAGCTGACTGTGATTCGTCAATAAATCAATCTGACAGTAAATAGGCATCTCGCATTATAATATCACCATTTAGTTCTTAAAAGTAAAATCTGCTTTTGAATGAATAGACATTTTTACATGGGAGCGCAAATTACTCGCCACGTTATGAACAAATTTGCGAAGTCCAAATTCGGCAAAATAAATTTCTTCTATTTTCAGAGTCGAATATTTCGTTTACGTATTTAGTTAAGACACTTTTATAAATGTTCATAATTTACTTCCCAGCAACCAACCAGCTTTGTGTTTCGCGTCCAGACGTATCTCAAGGTGATAGTATATGTTTCTACAACTGATCCATATTACACGATGTGAATAAGCTTAAAATAAAGTAAAATAATGTTATATATGGAATGTAATACGACAATTGGGTTTATTCTCTTTTTCACATCTATTTTTACAAGTTTTCATAGCACATGTCACCATTTTGCCGTGTTATTTCGTAAAATGAACCGATGATGCCTCGACCATAGTTCGCACAAGAATGATGACGTCACGTTTTCTAAATTCACTTGAGGCCATACGCGAGCACAGCCGGCTCCAATGGAACCGGTATGGGGAGTGGGGAATAATACACTTTTAATCACTTAGGGCAGGTCTACTAATATTCATATGTCTATGAACCATCCCAAATAAAAATGAATGGCTGAAAATATAAACCCGTAAAAAAAAAAATAATGAAATTGGTTTGAATGAGGATTGATTGGACTCAATCGATGACTTTACCAAACTCGCCAAAGGACCGATATTTATTACTTATATTGACTGCTGTAATGCCTCCGATTTCAGCGAGCGATTGCCACCAAAAGTTGATAGAATGCATTGTCGTCGACAACAAGTCTATCCGCCGAGTTTCAGCTCGATCGGAAATCGGGAAGTGGGTTAATTTCCGCTTCCAAGATTTGATTTCATTCATTCATTAGCGAAAACAAAAGTGTACAGTAGATATAAAAATCTGATAAGAATTTGCTGTACGCTCTACTAGCAGTTGGTCAGATTGAGATCTGTGTCATAGGTCGCCCCGAATGGCAAACTTAGGCCGGTGACTTAGGAGGGGTGCCCGGGTTCATGGGTGAGGTTTGTCCAGCTGTGTTGCGGGCCGGTTCGGGAGAGGCCGGTTGAGAGATACCCTCTGACCTCTTCAGCAGGACTCTCTCGAACCATCGCTTTGCACCGCAGCGGGAGGGATGGATTTATACGTCCGTCACTTTTGGACACACTGACCCCCAGAACATCCTGAAGACCCATATACACGGTGTCCGGAAACTCGTAGTACAAGCGGGAAACTGGAGAATCTACACCACATGGGGAACCCAAATAAACATAAAGTTTTTTGATTTGAGCATTTTCACAAAAAAAAAAAAAAACCAAAAAAAATATTTTTCGGCTATTTTAGGGTTAAAGTTTTTTCTGGTGTTTAGGGTTGAACAACAGATGTTTTAACCCTGCAGAGCAGAAATATTTTATGATTACACCGGATTAAATGAAGGGTGATTTCAAAATAATGCTTCAAATCCGAGTTTCTTCATTTGTTTTACTTTCAAATAGTTTTAATTAGTTGGGTACTTTGATCTTCAGTAATAATTTATAAGAATTTGATTTCTAACTCGATTTACTCGATAACGAAAGCTCAAATCAAAAAAATATATACTACAAAATCGACTCCAAATGTGATGTAGATTCACCAGTTTCCCGCTTGTACTACGAGTTTCCGGACACCCTGTATAAGATAATGCCATTTTTTTTCAATTATCAACCCCTTCCTTTCTCCTTAATTACTTGATCCTTCAATGTGTTTGTTATAATAAATTAGAAACATGTACATTCTTAAGTAAAGAAAAAAAACTTTTATTTTAATTTGTTTTTCATAAGTAGCTACCTAAACATAAAACACCTTTTAAAAAAATTGTGAAATAGTCGATAATTTTTTCTTCGCTATTTTTTTCACATTTTAAATATGTAAGTTTGTAACATTATTTCTAATTTCGTGTGTGCTTTATTTTTGGTTTGAGTAGGACCCAACACGAGAAGGAGAAAGGCAGGCGCTGGGGATTAAAAGGAAGAAGAATAAAGAGAAGTATACTAACTACTTTGATTACTTGCCATTGAAAAAATGTATCTACTTGATTTTTAAAAATTCTTTAATTTTTTTTAAACATTTGAGGTTAAGTAGGAATGAGATTTTTAAAGAAATATAAATTTGAAACCGTTTTTTCAATATGGCATACCACTCCTTTACTTAAAATAGGATTAAATTGTATATTTATAATCTGTCTGAACAATTGAATCATTTTTTTTAATAAACACTTTAGTTTCATTAAAGTAACGTAGCGATGATTTATTTAATTTTTTTAAAGTGCTAGAAACTAGATTATATTTTGTAAAATGTGAAATCCAAAGTGTGCCCCGTGTGCGACAATAAGCTGTGCCTTATTTCACATAGTCAAAACTTCTGGAATTTAGCGGTTTGTAATCATATTCTGCACATGTTCAATAACAAGCTTTAGGTTGTGGTGTTTCACAGAAATTCAAATGTAACATTGTCAACAAATAACCAATAAGCATCATTGCGTTTATTTGAAATTTAAAAGTTCCCGCTAAGAGGAAGCTACAAGCCAAAAATGTGTATATTCTTGGTATACCTTATATTGTAGGTAATAGGCATTCAAATCGTTCGACAAACAGAGTCTAGAAACGTTCGATTTCAAGCACAAAACTGGTTTTTATTTATTTTGTAAATAATTTTATAAGAAAGCAAAATAGTTAATCAAGTGAAACTGTCACAGATAATCTTAGCTATAATACTGTATTATTTTTAAAAAGTTGTTTTCTCTACGCGTTCATATATTTCTATTGAAAAATGATTATTTTTAGTAGTTTGCATTTATATTTTTTATTGAGTTATTTATTTTTTTATTTGTATTCTACTCAAGCGAAGAGATAGGAAAACCTTCAATTTATCTAAAGCATATTTTTTTGGTATTCAAATGTACGCCAATTCGTTATAAAGATTAATCAAAATAGTGATTTGACAGTAAGCTTCGCCTTAAGGCCTCAGGTTTCCGCGTATTCCGCTTTGCAATACAGGTAATCCAAATAAATTGAATATTATTTCTGAACGTTTGCGAAAACTAAAAACTCAAGACTTATTACTATGGACCGTTTCCCTTTTAATTTGATGACAATGTTACATTTGATGACGATGTTACATTTGATGACAATGTTACATTTGATGACGGTGTTGCATTTGATTACGATGTTGCATTTGATGACAATGTTACATTTGAATTTCTCTGTCTCACCCAAACCTAAGGACGGGTTGTTTCGGAGAATTTGAACAATTTATCAAATTTCAACGTTCATTTTCGAGTTCTGTTTTTATTTCAGTTCTGTAAAGCAACTATCCTATAATGGTATAATAACAGAACTTGAATATGACTTTCACAGAACCCGTGACCCGTTGTAGTTGCTTAAATAAACGCCTTAGAATCTAGAAATCTAGACCACCTCATATAACTGAATTAAATATTTTGTCATTTTGGAAATAGGTGTTTTATTACAGGCTATTTATTATTTCTCATACATAAATTATAATCATTTTGACGTTTAAATGGCTTTATATAGCAACACCACGTTGTTAATATTGAGTTATATAAATAGAGTCTATATTTCTTGCAAAATCAGCGTCAAATAATCGTCGATGTCGCCCGAATACTTCCGACCGCGGACGAACTGGACATACGAAGTCAACGGAGCTTTTGGGTTACCAGCGCGTAACCTCAAGTGCTCCCTGATTTTTTTTTTTAACTTTAAAAGTCAATTTACACGACTTCTGCTTAGAATAAAACACTATTTACCGATGGAAGGTAATACCATTGACTTCCCTACCTTTTCCAGTACGACTTTTACAATATCTCAACATGCTTGTCAGCATCTTGAAGTCATCGTAGGAAACGTTTTAACGGAATGAAGCTCTTGGTAACTCACAGCGGACAATTAACCGATGTGTACGGCCTATACTTCGAACGCCAATGTTAGCTCTATATATATACCTCAATGGATGTTAAAAAGTAAAAGAATGTAACTTTAAAATACTTAAGCTCAGTTTGGTCTCGACAAATAAATGTAGAAAAAATAGAAGGTGCTTTAATCATTTAAATTACTTTATATGGCAACACCAAAATGGTTCAAATTACGATGTTACTTTAAAATAGCACATACTTTCCGAATCAAATGATTAATTTATTAGATTTTAAATAAGAAAAACATTGTTGAAGACATATGTGTACACCTATCAATGGCACACTTGGTAGATTTTTTGAATACGACAAAGATAATGAATAACTGGAGAATTTGGTTCATTAGAATAGGCACTCTGCCTAGCTAAGAACGAATATCACCCCGACAAGACATAATAACAATATAATTATTAAAATATAACAAGACGCATTGTGCACGGTATTGAAATTTTTTGCTTTGAATTGAAATATTAAAAAGATTAATCTATCTACTTTTGTGTATAGCCTTACACTCATCAGGACTGCTCTACTATACTGTAACTAGAAAAACATTTATGCAATTTCTCATTACTATATTCAGATGTAGTTATTTTGTGAGTACCTATCATTATCTTTATTAATTTTTACTGTTTATTAGTTCGTGTTACGTGCTGTGTTATTATTGGATAAAAGTGTTTAAACAACTGTTATAAAATAAGTTAAAAAGGAGTGCACTATTTAAAAAAAAACGTTAGAAAAGTTTAGTCAAATTCGGCAGTCAAGCATAACTTCACATCTGAAGATGTTATAATTGTTCCAAAATCGGTGTTCCTTGATGTTGCCATAGTAATGAAAAACATTTATCTTTTAGCAGTTTCTACATTTATTGTCCAACTGAGATAATGCCGTATTGATTTCCAAATAACAACTGGAATATTCTGACGAAAAAGTGGTAACACTTAAGATAAATTCATTTACCAGAGTAAATAAGCTGAGCGTATGCGGATGGGCGCGATAATTTGTTCAAAGTAGTTATTGCTACAAATAATATGATACTGATAAAACTATAAAGTTTTTATAATATTTACGTCACTTGATACATTTAACTAAACATAAAGTATTGCTAGAAAATATTTTAACAAATGTGAAACTACATATTACATTTCGAAAAAGGTTGATTTACATTGTAATAAATTAATATTGGTAGTATAAGTAAAAATTTTGACGATTTTTTTTTCAAATGATCTGTTTATTTTTTAATGGAATGGTTTCACCTTGCTACTATAGGCATCATCAGAATTGTGTAATGGTTTAGCCTCGTCGACAGAAAATATGAAACTAATCAGAACAAAATAGTGTCTTAAATTACCTATTATTACATGAAACAATGATACATCATTTTTTTGTATTTTATCTATCGTAGATTAGATTTAACTGGCTAGATTAAAAATAGAACTAATTATTTTAAGATACAAGTGCAGACTTTTATTAATGAAAAAAATATAGTATTTTAATATCAGAACCGGGAAAAGTGTGGGAAAATTAGAACGAACACTCATTGACATTGACAAATTTACTAAAATGATCCCTGATTATGTTAATCTTAATGGCAGAAAAACCTGGTAAAATATTAAAGCAAATATTTATAATATTTCAGAACGTCGTCACACTTGTTTTTAAAAATCCCCTTTCCCGTCTCTGTTTTTTCAAACGTATATTAAAAAAAATTTGAACTTTGATAGAGTTTTAAAACTACGAAAATTGCTTTTTTAACGTGACGTTTATGCCAGAAACACTTGTTTTTAAAACTCTAATAAAATAGTTCAAACAATATTTCGTTTCGATAGTGTATTTTTTGTATTGTTCTATCATTAGGCTACTAATGTTTATCGTATAAATAAATATCATTTGTGTCTTCCCCTAGCATCAAAAAACAATTTCAAGTGCCAATGTAGAATTCTTAGCGAATTTAGATGACGAGGTATTTTAAAAACAAATTTCATATTAACTTATCATAAAAAGATATATTTCCCAAAGTAGTGTAGATTTAACCGTAATTTCGAGAGGAAAGACATTTACAGAATCCCTGATAAAAGAAGTGCTACTTTTTAAAGTCTGATTGTAGCAACATTTTTGTAGAATTAAAAGTATTTTATTAAACAAGAAATTTAGATGTCTCATTTTGTTAGAGTTATATATGAGTGTACCCGCTAAAATGAAGTGCTGCAATGACTTCGTATACATAGATAATTTAATTCTGGAGCTGTAACCAATCGAATGACGCTAGAGCAGCAATTGTAAATGCTGATTTTATCAACATTATCGGTAATAATTAGTCAAATTTGGCTAGCACTCGTGTAATCAGAAATTAATGTAGATTGTTGACATTGACTAAAATCTGCTAGAAGAACATAATGACATTTAAAAAAAAACGAACAACAGATTTTAAACCAATTTTATAGACTCCCACAAAAATAATTTTGAGAATGCAAAATATTATATAATAGTCTATAAATTATTGTGTTTTAATTAAACATCTTAAAATTATTTCCTCTGCTTTTGAATTCTGTGAACAATAAACATTATTTGTTGTTCGCTGCTTATACTGATCAAAAATTCAATTGAAATTGCGTGGATGTATCCAAAAAAGAACTGTGCAATATCGTACTTGAACTCATATAACCTCTCCCAGTAGATAGAGAGTATGTTAGATCGGCCAAATGGTGCAAAGTAAGAAGAGAAACACTGTTTGGCTTGAAATAGTGCCACCCGTACGTCGATCACTTGCGATACTAGGTATGTAGATGAATAAATGAAGAGTAGTGCCCTGCGATTCGCTACGCACTGCATACTAGGACCATCGGTCCAGCTCGTCGATGCAACGTCGTCGGTCGACCGACAGCACGCGTGGCACTATTTCCAGCCTTATTTTATACAGGCACGCAAATACTATGCGTTTTATTGTCGATTGAGTCTTGCTTCTGCAATATTTTATTATATAATAATAACATCAAGAGTAGTTGTGGAGTTTTTTGGACGCCATATAGCAGCTGTTTAAAAACGGCAAATTCTTATCGAAAAGTGTACCTTTATTAATGTAAGCTTAAGGAGAATAAGTGGAAAATATTCAACTGTGTGATATAATTAATGTTGTTGCTAAGTTTCACATGTTGAAACCAAATGGGAAAAAATTTGCTAAGTAAATTCCCTAGTTTTTGTGTAAAAAGTTTGCCAACATATCGACGTTTTTTTCGATTATTTCGAAATATATTTAAATAATGGTCGATTTTCTCTAGATAAGTCTATTGTAATCGCCTATAGTAGTGTTTAGTCAAGTCAGTAGAAGTGGTAGTATGTAGAAAGGTATAGAAATTGTTAAATATTTGCGATTTTCAATAAAATGGTTAGTTAGGAATTGATGTATTGTAACCAAAATGCTATTAATAAAAATATTACAAACAAACTCCGTGTATTTTATAATGTAAATAAAAAAAGTTGTTTACTGTCGAATTGTTTTTTAGTTATCTATGGAATCCAACAAAGTTGGGCGAATCTATGCGAACGCAATTTAAATCGTTTGAGACATAATAATAATTCCTTAAATAAATTAACGACGTAAGTGAAGAAGCCGTGCACAAAAATATGCGACGCTCGGTCCTGTGTATTGGACCGATCTATGGTCGAATTTACCATAGAAAATCGTTCTTTACTAAATCTTTACGAATTACTAAAATCTTATATGTCTCTAGAGGAATCCCTCGGGAAGTTACTAATTCATCGTCTAGAAAGATAAAATCTGGTGCTTACCTTTAATTTTACGGTTTAAAAACGTTTTATAAGATTTTCAAACCGTTTTACATAAAATATTTTAATGGCGAGGAACTGTTTTTATTAATCTTAAACATACATACATCCCTAGGGATTCGTCGGAAATAATTAAAATGTGCGCCTTGAGAAAACCTCCGCTATTAGAGGCTTGTTTCAATTTAAAATTCAAAGTCAAACGAATTTAAATCGCTTGCGCATGAACTTCGCCCACTTAAAGCAAAGCTGTCTAAAATATTTGTTTGCGGCCTTTCAAAATAATTTTTGTGTTTGTTTTATTGAAAAAAATGTCACTTGTGGATGTCCTGATAGGCATATTCATAAGCAACAACAGGATGTTTCATAAATCGTCATTTTTAAATTTTAATCTTAGATTACGCAATATTTAAAAAAAAAAACAGTGGCGAATGTGGATTACCGTTAATTTCAATAAAAACAGAACATAAAATAGTGTTAATTTTGAAATGAAAATAAATATAGGTCCCCTTAAAATATATATTTATCATAATATTTTTTTTTATATATTTGCGTAAATTCCCATTATGTTTAGAAATGTTAATAAATAGTTTTGTTTAGTCAGTTATTAATTTTGAATTTGTATTTAAGATTTTGCCAGTTAGTTTCCTCGCCTCGTCGATTTAAGAAATAAATAATTTTTCGTATTTTTGTTGATGAAATAAAATTATTTGTTTTGAATTGTTTCGTTTTATTATTATATTAACTGAAATGCCCGGCTTTAACCGGACTTTAAATGTGCAAATTTTGTATCAATAAGTTATCAAAATTCTGCTTTAAGAGACGGAAATAGGGAAAAGGGAGGGTTGAAAAAAGGTTGGGGAAAGCCACGTAAAGATCGATATGTTTTTCATATCCTACACAATGCACTTACAAGGTTTTTATCACTGCAAATACATTGTATGAACTGTACAATTATAACTTTCTACACCCCAATCTCTAATGTTATTTTAAAAAAATGTACAAATTGATTTAAATAAATAAATACTCTGCTATCACAAATTTTCCGACGACGAATCCTTCACGAGATTTATCACCGGACACGTATCATAAAATGTCAAATTCCAGTTATTTTTCTTGGTTCTTTAAAGCTTTCACGAATTCTGTTTACAGATAAAACCATTGCTCCATATTAAAGGGGGTGACAGATTATGCTATAACTTCAAAGCGTTTTATATTATATTTACAGCTAAAAAGATTATGTGTTATAAGTTTGAGCGTGGCGATGACATGCGCTTTGATCTGCTAGCCAGGCTATATTTGAAAATTATGCAGCCCCCGGGTCAAAATAATTTACGGAGCGCCGTAATTACGCGGCTGTCATCTGCCAAAGGGACAGATCCCATACAAATAAATGATATTCGACGGCAGTTTCCCAATTGATCTGGCCCCCTCTCCTGAGGAAGATTATAGCGTAGTGTGTCACCCCAACATATAATAAATGTATGCCACACATAACAAATTATGTGCGCATAATACAGCGTGATATGTCTAAGCATTAACACGTATGGAAGAGGTTTAATTTTAGGCCGATAAACAGAGAAACAACTGGCCCAATCAGTCAGTTGTCTGAAGATATTCGTGAAGTGTGTTTCATTTGCAAACCCTTACCCAAGGGTACGGTTCAAAAGAAAACTGGCAATTTACAATCGATGTCTTTGGCGTGAGTTACCAGTACAGTGATCTTCCTCTTGTTTTGAAGGTATTTTATAAATCCCGTGACAAATCACGGGATGTATTAAAAATTAAATAAATTAAAAATTAAAAAAAAAAAAATCCATGGCTGAAAATCAAACCCCGATCAACTGCTTTGAAGGTGAAATATTCTTGATTTTTAGAATATGAACTAACCCATGGATGGCTCTACATTAGTCTATTAGATTACCCATAAATGGCGTTAGCTGTCGAGAATAATATGAAAATAAATATGGAGTCCATATTATTCCAACCGCCTATCAGAGCCGTTGTCAATCTGGTAAAATAAAAGTGCTTTGTTGAAACCGGAGTTTTATTGATTTAGAGAGCTTGGAGGAGAGACAACAGATGGTAACCATCAACTATTGTATGAACGGCGGCATAAATTCATTGCATACATATTGAAAAAATATACATTTACCTAGGTTAAATTTTTTATGAATTTTAATTTTGAATGTTACGTAGATATCTAAAGGGTTTTCCAATAAGAGGTGTTATTTTGAATAGCCCGCTATTTCGGTAGATGTTACTTTTAAAGCTGTCATTTTTTAACATTTGACAAGTAGAAACTACGCCATTAATAAAAATGGAACGATACAAGCTTCAACAACGTATTGAAATTATTAAAATTGACTTGAGTGAATCAAATGCAAATCATCTTGAGTGATGAGGCCCATTTCCACCTCGGTTGCTTCGTCAACAAGCAAAATTGTCGCATCTGGGGCTCGGAAAACCCAAGAGTTATTGTTGAAAAGCCTCTCTATCCTCAACGTGTGACTGTTTGGTGCGGTTTATGGTCCGGCGGAGTCATTGGACCTTACTTTTTCGAAAATGAGGCTGGAACAACAGTTACGGTGAATGGATTGCGCTATCGAGAGATGATTAATGATTTTTATGGCCGGAATTGGATGGTATTGATCTAGACAACGTTTACTTTTAACAAGACGGCGCTACGTGCCACACAAGCAACGAAACCATTGATCTTTTACTGGAAAAGTTTCTTTGAATATCAAAATAACACCTCTTATTGGAAAACCCTGTACATCACAATTTTAATATTGTTCATCAAACATACTAATTTCCGTTGTCTGTGCGTGATATTTTATCCCCGTTAAATGTGAAATCTGGTTGAATGAACTCAATTTTTCAAAATTTATATTGCTCATCTGAAGAATATTTGAGACAAGCGATAAAATAGAGACTTATAATATAGAAAATTATTTTAAATGTGTTTTTCAAAGTTGGATTAATTATAATATCCCGTGATTTTTCACGGGTTTGCGCCAGTTATTTAATAATAGAAAATTGACTTACCGCATAGTGCTTCTTGATGCCCGCTGCCGAGAATCCGCTGACATGACCATCGTCATTTAAACGCCTGGATGAAGTCTGGAAAGTAAATATATCCATTTTTTTTTTCAAATGTTTCTGGCTGTCAATCTTCAAATCAGGGCCACATTTCAAATTATTAGGAGAGGGAAGGTAATATTGATTAAATTGGCAAATTTCTAAATTATATGGAAGATCATAGTCGAATTCAGACTAGGACGGATGGTTTCAAATTTGAACAATCTATCAAATTTCAAAGTTGATTTTCGAGTTCTGTGAAGGTTCTGTTCAAGTTCTGTTATTATGTCAGTTTTGTGTAACAACTCACAAATAATAATATAGTAACAAAACTTGAGTAGAACCTTCACAGATCTTGAAAATCAACATTTAAATTTGATAATTTGTTCAAATTCTTTGAAACAATGATCCTTAGAAAAGATGATTGAATGTAATTTTAAATAAGGCTTGATATTATTGTTAAAAATTGAAAAGTTTATTCGTTTCACTTGATCGCGCCATGTATTCCTTTGGCGTTCCCGACTTAAACAAAACAAAAATTATCATATGAAACATTTCGGAGAGGTGAAAGATCACCATTTACCTATATACTAAGGCTTTGCTTGAAGTGGCTTGTGTTTGAAGACCAGATCTGAATAGCCAGATAGATCGCCACTAACTCCAGCTTCACAACGTATCCAAATTGGAGAAATCATAGTCTCACTTGCTCTAGACTGTTAGGAGCAGTCGGGACTCTTGTGTGGTATTCACATAAAAAATGATCCGAGACCGCTACACAGCTCTTTGTCTCGACAAAAGCTTGCTTAATTCACATTCATACATCGTCTCAAATAATACCCTTCTGTTAGTCTGACTCCTGGGCTGCCCAAATCAAGTTGGTTAATCTAAGAAAAATATTTCTTGGTTACAAATAAGCTGAAAATATTTTTCGATCTTCTTGTACTTGCCATCACGTTAAAGTTGTTTGTGTAACGATGGATATCTTAACCAGCCAAGGAATTGAACCCAAGACGCCTGGGTGGAAAACTGACAACATAGTCAATGACTGGTATTTAATTCGCTTGATCGTTGCACGTCATACTCGGACATATCAACGACTTATTATACCTCTAACTTTTCCATTAAATATGTTGTCCATTTTTATGTGACATCTGACAAGAGCACCATTGCTGTGTAGTGTAAAGGCAGTGGAACTATATCACCACCCGGTCGGGCAGCATTGCGAGTAGGGGTTAAGGCAGGGGCTGTAGAAATTGATTTATTAATGCGGGTATTTAAGAGGCCAGCATTATATGAAGAAGGAACAGATGCTATTAGCTCGTTCAACATACGAGTCGACTTACACAAAAACTAAGTCGCAGAACAAATATTCGCCCATCTGTTCTAAATGTAATCTAAGCATAGATTTCTTCATTTAAAACCATTAAGCTGACAACAGATTAATAAATAAATAAACATATCGTATTTGTTACCCTTTTGACCGTTTGCAAAAGTTAAGTTAGTTTCCAGAGGTACGTATAGGTTTATCCAAGTTCCTCACCTGAATTTCCCTAACGGCGATGATTTTCCACGGCTGGGCGGCCATAGCGGAGTTCCTCACCGCGGCGAAGGCGGCTCCTCTGGCGACGGCGGCGCTGAACATTTGCAGAGACATCTCGCGGCAGTTTTCTGAAACAGTTTAGTTCGAGAGCTTACAAAAACGCTCCATAGATGGCAGGAAATACATTTTATTAGGAAAATTAAGACAATTTCATGAATATTGAGATGAACTCGGCAGATGAAAATTACACTATTTAGGAGCTATTTAAAATAAAATGCTTGGTGTTAACAGAGGAAGAAAGTATGATGAAGAAATGAGATCCCTGAAACGTATGTGTGGTAAATAGACAACATATTATCGAGATTAAAATGGGAATATATGAAAAGAAAGCAAGTCTGATGTGAGTTTGTTTTTTGGGCACGTATAGCGTATAAACGAAAAGAGGAGTGTATATGACGCGAATTTGAATGGTATAAGATGTCGGGGACGCTCGAGGAAGACATAACACGATCAAATGTATCAAATATTTGATTCATACCCTGTCAATTCAGAACAAAAGAATAGTGTATGAATGTGAATGAAGCAATGAGTGTGTGTCAAGACGGAGATGTGTGTCTGTCAATCCTCTCTGCCTACACATTCGTGGAACGGAGTTATGACTAGTTAGATAATTAGTTATGACATGTTTTTAGGTAAGTTGGGAGAATAATTACTTAAAAACTGGGTTTTACCAAACATTACAAATATACAGGAACACCTTATTTTAAAAGTTATACCCATCAATGTAATAATTAGAAACAGATACTTCAATTATCTGAGACACTATCTAGATTACAAAACATTTTCATTAGAAACTTTGTAATCATTTAAAAAGTTAGATGCCAAAAATATAAGGAAAATTAGTTTGCAAGATGATATTGCTAATTCTGAATATGAAATATAAGATCGACAAATATAACGTTTAATAAATCGGTCCCAATAGTCGAGTGGCTAAGACGCCTGTCCCCGTAAGACAAGAGATATTGGGTTCGATTCCTAGTTGTGACTGTTATCTTTTTGTCTGTGTCTTGTTCTGTTTCATATTTCGTTTATATTTATTAATATTGTCTTCTGCAATGATTAAATTTGTGCAAATTATACACAGTATTACGAAAAATGTATAAATCACAGTTTGCGGTTTTTCAGTTATCAAACTCAAGCAATTTAATAACTAATTATCAGATGTAACAATAATATCAGTACGTACATTTCAATAAATAATTTGGATACCAATGTGGACAATCTTTTTAAGGAACCGTAGTAAGCGTTCAAAAATGCCACCAAATACAGACTGAAACCAAAACCACTTAACTGCACTAAAAATACCACGTAATAAATTTTTAATTTTTTCAGAAAAAACACTACGTCATATCCCGAAAGAAACCATTCATCTGTTCTGAATGCAATTACTAATGATATCCAGCTTGACCCTGGTAATAAATTACATCTTTGCGATTCTTTCAAGGATAAAGAAACCATCCTGTCACTTCGAATGCAATGAACAATGTTATCAAAATTTGTTTTAACAGCATCGCCATTCCATTGTAAGAATATTATGTACTAAATACACAATTTGGCTGTCCTGAAACGGGAATCCTTCCCAGTTGGACAGACCTTTCATTTTGTTTTGTATTGTTTGTAATTTATATATATATATAATAAATATATTTATAATAATTACTTCATATTATCCGTCCTATTAAATTTTAATAATAAAAATGAAGAAAATTAACCATTTATTATTCATAGTTACGAGACGTTGCTTGAAAAAGCAACGTTTGGCGATCAGGTCTGAATAGCAGGGTAGTGTCCATTGCGGTTACCGGACAACTCAACAAAATGATAATTCAACACACCTTTAAAGAGTGATATAAAGTCATGAAAAGTGATGAAACAAAACATAGGTGAGTTTTACAGGTTAGTTATTTTTCATTGCTTTTAATGACTTTATATCACTTATTAAAGATGTGTTGAGTTGAATCATTAAACCGTCCATTACATATTTTCCTCTACACATCTCTCCTCTCTTACCAACTTCTTTCAGACGAGCAACAGTAACTAAACATAACTAAAGTCGTTTGAAGCAACACGCTTTTGAATTTTATTTTAATTAATTTTACGTAAATGTAGTAATGTAATTATGTAAAACTTTGTACATTTTAAAATTAAATTTAAATACAGTACCGACGTTACATTAAACTACAACTGATTAACTTAAAAAAAATTTGATGTGTTCAGTATTATAAAACTGTACTAAAAAAATGCACTAATCAATTTTAAAGAAAAATATGTGTTCCTTGCTGAACAACACACCTACACTACAAGAACGAAATCCTCAAATCTACTAAACATTACAAAATTAAATACATCTTTCGGCCAGAAGAACCACTATTTCCATGCTATAAAATTATATAATGCCCTTCCTATTGAAATTAAAAACACCATGGATATAGAAAAATTTAAAAAAAGACATCAAATTATGGCTAACTAAACATGAAGATGAGGAAATCATTAAATTTATGAAGTAACCCCAACGAAACCTACACACAACAAACATAAATATTTTTTGCTTAATTTATTTTATATTTGTGGGAACCAACAAATTAGAAGATGAGGAAATCATGATCAACACAAATACAACAAACTACAGTCCACCTCGGAACAGGAATACCTAGTGAAGAGGACTGAGAACAAACTACATCACTTTATATCTTTATGTTACATAATATTGTATCTTTTTTACTTTACTTTGTATTGCCGTTAAATAAAAAAAATAATAAAAAAAGGTTCTTATGTATTTATATTACCAGTGTAAAAATTCCATCGAAGAGAGAATTGGCAGTTTTCTTTAGTCATTGAAAAATACAAATAATAATGATGTGTTTAAATATTTGTCTGTACAAAGTTCTTAGGAAAAAGCCATTTTTGTTTGCTTTAACACATAGCAAAAAACGTGTGTAAATTCGACATAATATTTGCCTAAACAATCATTAGAATTATATGAATGAAATAACTGAGATTTTAGCAATGAAATATGGATTTCAATAAGAATGGGAAACAAAAAATATAAACTTGTGGAATTCGGTTGTGCGCTTAAGGCTCCGTTAAGGCTGCGCTTAAGATGCTTTGAAAGGGAGATATGTAAATATGAATGTCGGAGGGAGCGAGCTTATATTTAAAAAAAAACGATAATAATTAAGGCGATGCCATACGTAGTAATTCAAAATCATGTGTTTTTGGTTTGAAAATTTGGTCGCATAGAAATGTTTCAGATAAGTCTTTTTATAAGCCCAGAAAAAAATAAAATCTCCTACTTACGAACCCATTTTCGGTTATGATTTTATTGTATAAGGTGGCAAATTTAGTTATTTATAAAATGATCAAAAAAAAAATTAAATATTTATGCCTGAACATTCACAAAATAAAATAAAAAGCACTTTTTGGCCATGTTTTTTCTTGCATAAATCAAAAGAGGCGGATGGTGTTAAGCGGGAATTTAAACCTTATCGCCATCTACGTAAGGATTGTTATTGATAGCGGCTCAATTTAAAATATTACACGACGTAGTGCATCGCCTTAAGCGAATATGGTGAAAATCTTTAATAAAACACGACTCGTTTGAAATAGAGCAAAAATCTCTTGACAAATGCTTTAGTTGCGTTTAAAGATACACTGTGATTTTTTTCGTGTAATTAAATAACAGAACAAAAAGTGTTTTTAATAATTTTCGGAGCTTACTTTACGATTTTTTTCTATTGAGGGAATTTAATATAATGAACGTTTCGGCATAACAAATGTATAGATATTATCTTCAATAATAACATTTATATTTTTTTGGAATTAAAAACTTTAAGGGTTGACGAGAAACTTGTTATAAATTGGTAGAAATTAGGTATAAAAATATATAAATAGCACCTGGTTTCAACATAATTACTACAAGAAATAACTATTTATGTTTATTTATTTTTTGGAATAACTTTATTGAGTAATACCTCAAATTGTAATATTTAATTATTGAAGACAATATTAGCGATTTCTAAAAGAAAATCTGAAGCAGAAAAATCAGAAAAGGATACGGTCACATCTAGGACTCGAACCCAGGACCCTTGCCTTGCCGGGGTACAAAAATTAGACAGGTTTAACTAAAAGACGCTGTCTAGATTGCATTTAGTTCGGGTTGAATCTTGCGATCATACATAAAGATGAAGACAATGTTGGTAGTTCTTATTCGAAGTATGATACAGTTAAATGTGACCGAAGGGGATAGGGTCCCATTAGCTCAGTGGTAGAGCTGTGCCCCGGCAAGACAAGGGTCCTGGGTTAGAGTCCTAGATGTGAACGTATCCTTTTCTGATTTTTCTGTTTCAGATTTTCGTTTAGAAATCGCTAATATTGTCTTCAATAATTAACTATTTATGTGATGGGTGCCATTTTTTCTTCATCAAAGTTTAGGAAATATGCATAAATTATTAAAATAATCTAAAATTAACGATAAAAACCTATTTTGTACATATGCGACTTAAATTCGTCTCCATTAGATATTTAAATTGAAGGGTAAAATTCGGTTTATGGGAGTCACTCGAATAACCGAAATTGAACTTGATTTAGACTAATTTAGGGCTGGGGAATCCGAATCTGTAAGAATTAGGTGGAGGTCGGCACTATTAACTGAGTTATAGGGTTTTGAAATTTCGTACGCGGTACATAGAAACCATGTTTTTATTATCAACTATGACTTAAGAAAATCAAATTAAAGACTTTTTAATACTTTGACATTTCAGAAGTGCCAACCAAAAAATAAAAAGTGTTGCCATATAATAATAATATCAATGCATGGAAAATTCAGAAAATTAAAGATTCGGATTCCCCAGCCCTAAATTAGTCTAAATCAAGTTCAATTTCGGTTATTCGAGTGACTCCCATAAACCGAATTTTTTCCAAATTGAAATTACGTGTTGTTTTTTTAAACAGCCTTTGCTAGTAGCGGAATTTGACTAGTTTACAACAACAAAAATCCCTGTACAATCTTTTGTAGTCAAGATGCTATTTTTCATATGTCAACTTTGGTCAACTTGTAGACTTTTGAATATAGAATGTTCCTTACCAAAGTTGTCAGAAAATACTTATGTTTTTATCTTCAGATAAATCTAACATTTCTTATATGTTAAACTTGACTTTGACTGAAAATTTATTTAAACAAAATTATTGTTTCACGACAGAGTGTCGTTTTAAAATTCGAAATTTTGATTTCATTAAATTAATTAAGTGACATACGAGGTACTTGCTTATGAAGAAGTATTTATTTTTAAATATGTCTATTTGAATTTCACATTTGAAACTAGGCTTACAGATTCGTTGTCGATAAAAATGCATTATATCATTTTTTGTGGCAATCACGTACACACAAGCTGACATCGTGGGGTTACTATTTGTATGTTTACATTTGTATTATAATCTATGTCTGGAATAAGTTTGGGTCCCCTCTTATGTTTAGCTACACTTTTTTTATATTTGTAACTTCATTTTTTCATACCTAATACGTTTTCCAATAAGAGGTGTTATTTTGAATAGACCGCTATTTCGGTAGATGTTGCTTTTGAAGCTGTCATTTTTTGACATTTGACAATTAGAAACTACGTTATTAATAAAAATGGAACGATACACGCTTCGACAACGCATTGAAATTATTAAAATTCACTTGAGTGAATCAAATGCAAATCATCTTGAGTGATGAGGCCCATTTCCACCTCGGTGGTTTCGTCAACAAGCGAAATTGTCGCATCTGGGGCTCGGAAAACCCAAGAGTTATTGTTGAAAAGTTTCTCTAGCCTCAACGTGTGACTGTTTGGTGCGGTTTATGGTCCGGCAGAGTCATTGGACCTTACTTTTTCGAAAATGAGGCTGCAGCAACAGTTACGGTGAATGGATTGCGCTATCGAGAGATGATTAATGATTTTTTATGGCTGGAATTGGATGGTGTTGATATGGACAACGTTTACTTTCAATAAGACGGCGCTACGTGCCACACAAGCAACGAAACCATTGATATTTTACGATTGAATATCAAAATGACACCTCTTATTGGAAAACCCTGTAGATAACAAAAGTATTATAAAAATAAGCACGTTTGTTAAATAAACAACTGTACAAAGATTTAAAAAATTAACATTGACATTGTTAACCAAAACCATGATATTAAAATTAAGTTTAATCCGAAACATGTTGTTGGAAGTTACCAACTTTTGGCAGTAACACCACGAATATAAAAACGCATTTCTCTGAATTGGATGATATTAATATACGTAACAAATGTCGGTCCTACCCGATCGGCATTTGGGTAGATTTTTTAACTGCAATTCCTGGGTAGGAAGGTTCAATCCTTAATCAAACAATTTTTTTAGTTTTGAAAGATATTTTTAAATGGATGGATACATCTATAATAAAAATGTTTGTTTTAACGAGTTAATTTATTATTTAAATTAATAAGTTTTAACGAAAAATCATATATTTATTTATTGTTAGGGCTTTAATCTGTACATTAATTGTAGACTTGTAGACACGATCCTCGTGTTGTGTTTAGAGAGTGGTTTGAATGGTAGTAGAAGTCGGGGACGCCCGAGGAATGCTTAACCTTTCCCTTACTGTGCTCAAAATATCCACGCGTTCCGGTGCTGTGTAGTCAATACACATATAAAAATAAGCGATTTAATATCGGAAAAATATGAATATTCATAGCTAATCGCTTATGTTTATTATATTTTATTTCAAAAGTGATAATAATTGTAATTTAATTGCTGAAAACATGAAAAAACCATCGGCAGATGCTAAAAAAACGGTCGTAGGTATCGATAGTCTAAATCAAAATACAACTGCGGACGTGTGGATTTCTCATGTTCCCGCGTAGCGTGTCATTTCCTCGCACACTCCTCGCGTAGCAGTATCACACGGTTGATTGTATTGGTGTATTTGTTTTCGATTTTTAACAAAAATCTCTGATTTTTAATTGAATTTGAAAACTATGTAATTTTTTTTTTTAATTCAGTGCATAAATGTATAACGGAGGAATGCCTAAAATCTGAACCCAGAATTTATTATATTTATAGTTATTAAAGTTATTAGAAGCAATGTGTAGTAAATACACACCACAGATAAGGAAAGGTTAACGCAATATCTCTACACAAGAATGAGATAAGGAATTTATTTACAGTCTATGTAATGCAGTAACATTGTGGTATACAGTAGTGAATGGTGGAAGAAGTCAGAGACGCCCGAGAAGCTATGACGAAGCATTGCGGGGTTCACCACTTGTTGTATATTTTAGGTAGAGGTGGAACTGGAAATAATTTATGAATATTTGTTTGTATGGAAGTGATGTGGCTTTTTAAAAGTATATTATTTTTTTTATTGTCGTTTGTATTGTTTGAAGAGGTAATAATGATGATTTATAAGAACATCATTAACCAAAAAATTCCGTATTATAAAACTAAATCAGCTAATAAAATAAACATATTTTTAATAGCCTAGCAGGATGTCGAACCTGATTTTTCGTGCGAGAGCCGATAAGGCTTCCGCTCAGCCATTGATATCGTCAAGAAGCTCGTTTTTTTGAAAAAAAAAAACACTTTAACAAACATATAACATACAGTGAACACTTAATTAGTTAGCTGTTGTCACCGAACAGATATTCTCTAGATGTATGTCTAAACCATTTTAAAGAAAACAAACGTCGCCCATTTACAGATCCACCTACTTCTAGAGGCCCTTCAAAGAAAATGATAATATATTTATATATATATAAATTACAAACAATACAAAATAAAATGAACCCTTGTCTGTCCAACTGGGAAGGATTCCCGTTTCAGGACAGCCAAATTGTGTATTTAGTACATAATATTCTTACAATGGAATGGCGATGCTGTCAAAACAAATTTTGAGAACATTGTTGATTGCATTCGAAGTGACAGGATGTTTTCTTTATCCTTGAAAGAATCGCAAAGATGTTATTTATTAACAAGGTCAATTTGGATAACATTACTAATTGCATTCAGAACAGATGAATGGTTTCTTTCGGGACATCACAAGTCTGAGATTCTTTCCAGGTCATTTTGGAGAACATTTACAATTGTATAGTTAGAATTTCCACATTTATAAATCAGTATAAGACATATGAATCCTATAGTAGGTACTGTATTTTTAGAATTTCTTAGGTGATAGAAATTACACATTACTAGACCAGAACATATGCCATATGACATATAATATTTTTGATGTTTGGAAATATATTTTAATATCAGCAGAAGTAGGGTACAAGTGATCTTACTTTGGCACAGGGCTCGCCACATCACATTTCTATCGATTATTCCTTCAGTGGCTTGGCGCCACAAACATCGATTGCCTTTTGTCTATGCCGATGCGAATAACAGAGTGACTCAAATTAACGACTCGATTAACAAATAAGGGTGACTTTTTTATACGCCGCGTGTTTTCAGTATAGTTGTCTATTTCTATGTAGGTTACATACACTTATAATTAGTGTTATTTTGTCTTGGACAACTTTAACACATTGTTACTTTAATACTGCGTGTTTTTATTAATTGTGACTAGAGATATTTTCATATCATTCGGCTCGGTAGAACTCCTAACAGGGCCTATAAATCCTACTGATCCCTCAACATAAATATTTAAAAAATCTTTCGTTATCCTACATGTATTTAAAATGACTGATTTTTGCATATTTATATATAATTTTTTTGATCTAATACGCCTAAGTTTTTAATGAGAGAGCTAGGTATAATGCCAGTAGCCGAAATAACAAATGGTAATATTTTTATAGTCTGAGAATGCCAAATTCTTTTTATCTCATTTCCTAAATCTGTGTATTTTCTTATTTATTCATTAACAGATTTTTGAATATTACAGGAATTTGGAATAGCGACATCAATGATGAAGTTATTTTTTTAATTTTGTCAGGTCTATTATCAGGTCTATTAATCGTTCGGTCTGTTAGTATAGTTTTATCATAATATATTTTATAAAATTCGTTTTCTAAAAATGAATTTGGTTCGTATTCATAATATGGTATTATATTACGGCAGTCAATCAAGTTATCTTTAATTACCAAACTTTGGTGAATTATTTTTAAAACTTGATTGTGCCTAAATGTATACTGAAACGGCGCTAATATAGAACATCCCGATATAATATGTTATTTAGTTTCCCGAAAAGCCAAACATTTTCTACATAAATAATCAATTTGATTTGTATCTTTGATTATATGCTTCCTATAATTTTTAGCATTAATGACTCTATCCTGAATGGCAACCATAAATCCTTCTATTTCTGCGCTCAACTCTCCAATACTCAACCATTTGTTTGACGAAAATTTGTCAACATACGTTTGGTTGAGATAATTGAAATGTTTTGCGTGAATTATTTAATTTGACCAGGAATCTAATAATTCCTGGTTGGAATTTATAAAAATGTTGGCATTCTCGTATAAATTTTAAGGTGTGTTTTTGTGTGTATGTCTACATTTAACATTTATATTTAATAACATTTAACATTTATGATCAATAATATTTAACATTTATAATTAATAACGTTAAATATTTATGATCATTAACATTTAACTTTTATAATTAATAACAATTAACATTTATAATTAATAACATTTATAATTAATAACATTTATAATTAATAACATGCGTACAGTAGTGCCTTAATTAATTACACACAATTATTATATCAGTGGCGATGCAGCCTCATGTTATAAAAAAATACTTATTCTAATTTTGAATTTAATTATTTATTAATTTATTTACGCCATTCGGGCTTTTACATAAAACAAGTTTGAAGAAGAAAGTTGGTTTATTATGACCGGTCGGTGGCTGAGTTGAAATCGCGTTTGGGTCCCACCCAGGCGTAGCGTGTTCAATTCCTCGTCCTCCATCACAACACAAGTAACATTTTCCGCTTACTGTGGTGATAGTAGGAGATTTTGCAAATATTGTCAGGTTATTCGCAACTCGGGAATGTGTGTAGCCGGCATAACCAAAGTAGTGCTCGGACTCTCGATGGGGGTTTTGATTTATTTCTTTACATCTATTTTCACAGAATTATTATTCTCATTTAAATGCTGCATCTTAAAAAATTGCATGTATCTCTCTCTCTCGTCTCCGTTATGCACGCGCATATGTATGTCCTTTGCACTAAACCTCCAATTATTAAAATCAGGCCAGATGTATTCGATCTTCCGAGAAATGTTCGGAAACAAAAATACCGATTGGAATTGATTGCGACAATACATATCTAGTGCAGCCATGCGCCTGGCATTTTCCAGGCAATAAATCAAAACCCCCATCGAGAGTCAGAGGTCTAACATCAAGAAAGTTCTAATTTCACAAAATATAATGTATATTTGATAATTCGATTTTTTTTGTATGCATATCAAAACCCAAAACATAGAAAACTGCATTTTCTATATCATTTGAGTGTATGGCATCTTCGGGTCACCAAATTACAGAGCCACTCTCGAGAATGCTACGAACCAGAGTAAAATAAAACATATCCATGATTGCCGTATTAAAAAAAGATTTTGTAGATTACAAAACCTAGCATTCTGGTCATTGTACCAAAAATGCGTAATTGATTTAAAAAAAATCTTAAAACGCACATTACGAAACGGTTCCAACTGGCTACAACGTTATTATGACATAAAAACATTGAGTTATATATAAATAAAATGTGCTTATCAAGGTTGTTCCTACTTTTTACAAATTTACCAAAATTTTCCAACATCAATTACACAATGAGGAAAATATTAAAAAAAATCTTAATTTAATTATCATCAGTGGAAAATCCTATTTTATATTTACGTTATTCATTAGATTTCCGTAGAAAAGTGCGAGAGCAAAGATGTATTATGTATTAGGTATTTCTGATGTCATAGTTAATACAAACAAGCTATGCACGTATTAGGTTGTATCATCTATTGCAGAGGTTCCCAAAGTGGTCTATATAGACCCCCAGGGGTCGATATCGGCTTGCTGGGGGTCTATGTCAGCGAGAAAAAAAATTTTAGGAGTCCACAAGATTCAAATGGGGGTACATACGAGCGGACCCCCATTTACCTTAAGTCAACATTTAGGAGTTCCGTAAATGACACAATAGACCTAACACAAATATAATAGACTGATAAATTACTTGTTTAATATTTGTATTTTTATAATTCGTAAAGTTGTTAATTGAGGTATATAAATAGAGTGTACGTTCCCTTTCTCGTCAGAATTAATATATTCAAGCAAAACATTGCACATTGGAAGCCGCGAATTTTCCTAGTTCCCCAACTTGTTTTTGAAAAATGTCCAGGGTAATAATGACGTTCAACATTTAAATGCACTTCACACAGACTTCAAAACTAAGTTTGAGGACATTTTGACTGTGGAAATGGAATGTTGAAAAAATCGGATATCATGTGACAAGAAGAACTGATCGGAATAAGCACTGACAAAGAACTTAAGGGGCAGTTCTGTAGGGCCAGCTACAGAAAGAAATTCCCGTTGCTTATCCTGCTCCATTTTCATTTTGTGTAATACCTCACAAGGGTGCCCCTGTCTGCACAATGTAAAGACAGAGGACCTATACCATCACCCGGATGTAGGACAGGCAAGGGAAGGGAATCTTTATACTAAAAAAATAAATGATTATCACATGGGACGTTAATAGTTTTAGGAAAATTCAATATTCGGCAGGCAGGGGGTCAACGAAAAAAAAAACGTTTGGCAAGTGGTCTACGGGGCAAAAAAGTTTGGGAACCTCTGATCTAGTGTGTTAGTTTAACAAAGCAAACGTTGTTAGAGATATTGTTAAAATTCATTAGGTGTTGAGTAAACACAACTTAAGGATGATTTAAAATCTATTGCAAACGGTTCTCTGCAATACAGATATATATTTTGAATGTAATATTTCGTGAATAAATTAATGAAATGGAATATTGGAACTGAAAATTAACCCACTTCTCGACATCCATTCTTACTCTACATAAATGATATGGTAAAAATATTAAAACATTGCAAAATAAGACTGTTTGCAGACGACGCACTAATTTATATTGCAGAAGATAATTATGAGAAAGCAATCAAAAAGATAAATAGTGACTTAGAAACATTGTCAAAATGGCTCAAACTAAATAAATTAAAACTAAATGTAAATAAGACAAAATACATGCATATAGGCAGAATAAATACGCATGAGGAACCAAAGGTTTCTATAAATGGAGAAATCATAAAAAAAGTGGAAGAAATTAAATATCTAGGTGTTAATACACTCAAAATTGAACTTCTCAAAAAATGCAGACTATACAATTAAAAAAATTGCAAAAAAAAAATCATTTCTTGGTAAAATCAGAAACAAAGTAAATAAAGAAACATGTCAGATAATATACAATACAATTATATCACCACACTTTAATTACTGTTCAAGTATTCTTTTTCTCTGCAATAAAGAGAAAATGAAAAAAATGCAAATACTGCAAAATAAAGCAATGCGAATAATACTTAAGCGCAACATATACACACGGATAAGAGACATGTTAAAGGAGCTGAATATTTTGACGGTGAAGCAAACTGTATTTGAATGTACTTTTTTTTATACATAAAATTAAATTAGGGATGATGTCTAAGGAACTGAAAAGAAAAATAAATTACAATAACGAGATACACGGACACGGGACGAGAAATTCTAAGAAAATTAGATTGCCAACAAGAAAAAAAACAAGCAACCAAAAATCTCTGATGTACCAGGCCGTTCAACTCTATAACAAAATCCCGAAGGAAATTGCTGTGATAGAAAATATTAATAAGTTCAAAAATGAATTAAGAAAATATGTCTATCTCAATTATTAATGTTTCTTTTTTTGTGACTTTATTGAAATATTTAAAGAAAGATTATGTTTGCTAAACAATGTACATGTTTATGTGTTTATAAAACTATTAGCACACACGAAGATGTGAGCTAACTTAAGATTAATAAATAAATAAATGAAACTCGGCAGATATACTCGTCGTTAATGACAGTGTATTCTATCAACGGGTAATCATAGCAATCATTTAAATTATGCCATTATGTGGATGAAATTACAACAGTTAATGTATGAATTAAATATCGCTCCTAAGCGATCGGAATTTGGCGAGGTTGTTAGCGCGGTTGACTTCAGTCCCTGAACTGACTCCAGTGACTGAAGACTTGGTTTTTTGTGTTGAAGCCACAGTTAAATAAATAATATTATTGTCTCACGTCTAACCCAATAGAAGGACTTATTACGTCATAGATAAATAATGTTTATTATTAAATTCTTCCATAATAAATATCACCTTTTCACATATCGTGTGTTACAGACAAATCAGTATGTCGCACAACTCCAATCAAATAACTACAGGTAGAAATTGAAGAACATACGTTATCTTTTACTACACATCTTGATTATTACTTGGAAGAAAACGAAAGAGACAGAAAATTACTATACATCACATGTTAAGAAACAAATATACAGGGTTTTCCAATAAGAGGTGTTATTTTGAATAGCCCGCTATTTAATTGGATGTTACTTTTGAAGCTGTCATTTTTTGACATTTGACAAGTAAAAACTACGCCATTAATAAAAATGGAACGATACACGCTTCAACAACGCATTGAAATTATTAAAATTCACTTGAGTGAATCGAATGCAAATCATCTTGAGTGATGAGGCCCATTTCCACCTCGGTGGCTTCGTCAACAAGCAAAATTGTCGCATCTGGGGCTCGGAAAACCCAAGAGTTATAGTTGAAAAGCCTCTCTTTCCTCAACGTGTGACTGTTTGGTGCGGTTTATGGTCCGGCGGAGTCATTGGACCTTACTTTTCTGGCCGGAATTGGATGGTATTGATGTGGACAACGTTTGCTTTCAACAAAACGGAGCTACGGCCACACAAGAAACGAAACCATTGATCTTTTACGGGAAAAGTTTCTTTGAATATCAAAATAACACCTCTTATTGGAAAATCCTGTACATAGGAATTGAAGAAAATACTTTTTTTTTCTGAATTGTATTATTTCGATGTCGATTTGTAGTAAGATTTATTAAATATAGATCGGTGCATTCACCCCATTTTATATACTTAGCCAGCGTTAGCAATGTAGTGCCCTAAAATATATTTTTACGACTTGATTATAAAATATCGACTTTTCTTTACTTTTTATATAAATGATATAAATGTATCATATAATAATATATGTAAACCTGCCTGAAGAAATTTTCTGAATGATAGTGAAAATTTTTTCAAAATTAGTTGTATAGTTTAGAAGAACTAAGCGCAAACAGACAGATACAGAGAGCGACTTTATTTGATACTATTTAGAAATTTAAACAATTGAAACAATCCAAAACTCTATAACTAAGGTTTTGGTAAAGAAAAGTATCTATGCACAAGGAAGATAAATAAGATTATTATACGACTCAGTTAATATATCACTTATTCGATGGCTATTAACGATTCAATTTGTATGCCAAACCCCATTGTCGGATTCCATATAAGAAAAAGAAGTAGATTACAAACACATTACAATATTTAGTCAAAATGAAGGATGTACATTCCTAAAATTACTAATAAATAGGTCAGTATACGAGTACATATCCAATGGATGTAGAAAGCGAATCAACCCACACAACTGATAAACAAAGCTAAAAATGGTTAATGGATCAAGATTTTCTGTATTGATACTGTTCATAAATACATTCATATCCTATCGTATAGATATTGTTTATAAATACATTGATTGGACCCATGTAATTGTATAAATATGCATATGAGAGTGTTTAGGAGTGTGTATGCCTATGAGTATGTTGACTATGTATTTTATTTCTTTGTATCGTAGTCACTTGAAATGTTATTATTCTGTATCTGTTTTCTATATTTTGGCTTCTCCTAATATGTAACTAACTAACTAACTAACCATCACGCCGTTTCCCCGCAGGGGTAGGCAGAGAGGACGGACCGCCAAACAACTCGGTCTTGGCACACACTTCTTGCCTTATTTACTTATATACTTCTTGCCACATTTATACATCGTCTCATACATACTCTTATATTTTTCTGACTCTTGACATGGCCCAACTTGAGTATCTGATTCACTTTTTATTGTGAAGGGCGCTTATTCATCTGGAAAATATAATAACACTCGATAATAATGTCTTCATTGTACTATATTGTGTAGAGCGCTTATTCGTCTGAAAAATATAATAACGCTCGATAGTAATGTCTTCATTATACTATATTGTGAAGAGCGCTTATTCATCTGGAAAATATATTGACATTCGATAGTAATGTCTTCATTATACTATATTGTGAAGAGCGCTGTGAATATAATGAAAATATGAAAACACTCGATAATAATGTCTTCATTATACTATATTGTGAAGAGCGCTGTGAATATAATGAAAATATGAAAACACTCGATAATAATGTCTTCATTATACTATATTGTGAAAAGCGCTGTGAATATAATGAAAATATAATAACACTCGATACTAATGTTTTCATTATACTATATTGTGAAGAGCGCTTATTCATGTGGAAACTATAATAACACTCGATAGTAATATCTTCATTGTACTTTATTCTTACATAACATTAGAGAGTTTTT
The DNA here is from genome assembly GCA_026573805.1 of Hesperophylax magnus. Classification (NCBI taxonomy): domain Eukaryota; kingdom Metazoa; phylum Arthropoda; class Insecta; order Trichoptera; family Limnephilidae; genus Hesperophylax; species Hesperophylax magnus. Next base: position 7,822,310 of record JAIUSX010000005.1, on the reverse strand, counting down.
TCTTTCTCTTAATTGTAAATAGCTCTGCTAGGGAAACTCCATAGGTTAGATGTTAGATGTATGGAAAAATATAAATATAGAAACCCATTATAACTATAATAGTGTGATCCAGCGCACAGTGGGCGATTGGCATTTTATCTCTGGCATTCCAAGGGTTAACACTTAAGACTATGTTTAAAAAAAGGCTTTAGGCTTTTAAGTTCCCTTTTGGGAACAGTACATATGGTCACATAGAAATCGTTACACATCCCTTACTGTCATGGTGAGGAATACGATCCAAACGGTGTTAGAAATAGAAAACCTCACGCTTTATATTCAAATCAACAAGTTAACCAGAGAAGAATTAAAATGTACTCCTAGATTAGAAACCAAAGGTTCCGACCGCTAATTTATTACTTAATTATTTATATATGAAACGAGAAAAACTGACAACAACGTTTTTTATACATTTTCCCAATAAAATGTTTTTTTTTTACTTTTTTGTTTTCGTTATCAGTGATTTTAGTTACAATAAACGAAAAGCGGGCCACTATATTTTTTTTAAAATGTGCATTAAAAATTTAAATATTTCAAAAATTGTATTTACATTTCTCATAATAAAATTCCATATTTCATCACCTTTCAGAAACAATGTTTAGTTTTCGGATGCGTTCAGAAATATTCCATTTATTTGATTTTCTGGAAGAATGTGCCAGAGGCCTGAGGGGTTACTATTTAAACAATATTGCAGAAATGTGTCAACTCTAGCAGCTCCACAAAGGCATAACGGCGCCGCCACACGTCGCCGGATGCGATTGAACAGTAGAATAATCTTTATTTAGTTGTCATTAATTAACTCTTAAACCATAAGAAGAAGAAGACGATGGCTTAGTGTTCAAATTAAATACAAATTTAATGAACAAATTCAAAATTAATGTTTCTTTGTTTATGCCTTGTAGTTCTGGAACTAATGGATCGATTTCGAAGAATATTTCAAAGTTGGTTCTTATTAGTGCCAAAGTATCTATTACAATCAATCGATAAAGGTTTTATCGATAATGTCGGTAACGCATATTCGTTACCAAGCACGACTGCAGATCGCCAACGAACAAAAAATAGTTCACAACGACTAAGCGTTCTTAATTTATTCGATGTAAACTAGTTTTTACACGTTAGTCAACTAGTTGGTCGTGCTCGGGAACAAACACAAGTTATCGACATTATCGATAAACCCTTTATCGATAGACCGTGCTAGAAGATACCCAGAAGTGTTTAAAGAATATTTGAATTGTAGAATGTAGTCTGACTTGGAAGTGAATGGTTGATGAAGTCACAGTTGACATGAAGACAGGTACACTAGAATTCATAACCTCAAAGTTTTACCCCAAAACGATCATCAACGAAGTTTACTAGTGTTCAATACAAATTAACATGAACACAACCTCTTCTACAGAAAAACGTAGGTACTGCAATTAAAAATAGAAATGACATTCGAATAAACCTTATTTTTATCAATTAAATTAACAATTGCATGTTGTGAAAAGAATTTAATAAAAAAAAACACTTTTAGAATTTTAAGTATGCGATGCATTGAAACTGGACGAGAAATGCAAAAAGAATTAACATAAATCACAAGGAAAAACTTACACGCGATATTTTCTTATTTATGTTTGTGTAGATTTTACAATTTATTTATGGAAATACCGCACAAGCGTCTCAACTGTTCAACTGCTGTGATAAAGACATACTTTACGACCGTATGAGAAAAGGGTCCCATTTCAAGTCAGGGTAGTGGTAATTCAACATAATTTTGAAAAGTAATATAAGGTCATTAAACGTGATGAAAAAAGCTAGCATGTAAACCTATACTAACGGAACCTAACCTAACGTAAACTAAAATAGCTTAACCTAAACCTAACTGAACCTAACGTTACCTAAACTAACCTAACATAAACTAACGTAACCCAACCTAACCTAACCTAACGGAACCTAACCTAACGTAACCTAAAATAGCTTAACCTAACCTAACTTAACCTAACTTAACCTAACGTAACCTAACCTAACCTAACCGAACCTAACCTAACCTAACCTAACCTAACGGAACCTAACCTAACGTAACCTAAAATTGCTTAACCTAACCTAACTTAACCTAACGTAACCTAACCTAACCTAAACTAATCTAACGTAACCAAATTTAACGTAACCTAACCTAACATAACGTAGCCTAACCTAACCTAACCTAAACTCACCTAACCTAACGTAGCCTAACCTAACTTAACGAAGCCTCACCTAACCTAACTTAACCTAAGGTAACTTAACATAACCTAACGTTACGTACCCTAAGCTAAATTAACCTCAAATAACCTATCCTAACCTAACCTAATCGAACCTAACGTAACCCAAACTTACTTAACCTAACCTAACCTAATCTAACCTAACCTAATCTACTAAACTACTTAACATAGTTTTGTTTCATCACTTTTCATGACTATATCACTTCAAAGGCGTGTTAAATTGCCAATGTTCAATTGAAAGGCTGATTTAAGAGAAATGAACAAGCTTAAGAGAGGGGCGCTTGGATGATCAATTCTTCTAGATCGAATGGACGGAGAAAGTAACATAAAACTTGAATGAAAGACGGAATGAAAACCCTGTTACATAATGACGTGTGCTATAATGAAAATATTGAGTGAACGGACAGAGAAAGCAGTGTCAGAAGAGTAACACGTGATAAGGTAGAATGAGACTACTGAACTACTGTGAATCAAATAATTTTTTTACGTGAATACCGCAAAAGAGTCCCAACGGCTCACAACCTTCTGGAGCCAGTGAGACTATGGCATCCCCAATGTAAGTTGTGAGGCTGAAAGCAATGGGGAGGGGAAGGAGGTACGGAGAGGTAAAGCGGGGAAGTTCCTGGTTATTCCGATCTGCTCACCAAACACGGACAAAGAGATTTCAAGCAATGTGTCGATACTGAATAATAAATGATGATTCACCACGGCGATACTGAAAGAATTAAATTATTTTTAATGAATAAAATATACGTAAAAAACGCAAATTAATCTAATAAAATTTACTTGCGCAGCTGGGATTCGAACCCACGCCCTCTGAATTATGTTTTAATTAACTCATTTTAAATAATTTTTTTTCATTTAGAGGTATTTTTGACATTTGAAGAACCAAATTATTGTACATTTAAAATTAAAGCCCACGTGGCTTATTGTAGACCACGTGGTTTCTTTTTTGCTGTCACATCTGTTTTTGAACAGCAGTCAAAGATATGTTTTTAAAATTTCAATTTAACCAACTACTCATAGTAAGTAGTTGGTTAAATTGAAATTTAAACATATGTGAACTTGTTAAGCGCATTAGAAAATGTATCTATATATTCATTAGATTAGGAAATGTTCTCAAGCTAAACAACCTGAAAAAAGTCTATTACGCACTAGTCCAATCATTACTTCAGTATGGAATCATTGGGTGGGGAGGTGCATATGAAAAATTTTTAAGCTCTGTAAAAGTGGTACAAAAACTAATTATTAAAGTAATTTTGAAAAAACAACCAACATTCTCTTCAGCATCATTGTTCAAAATTTTCGAAGTACCAAAAATTGAAGACCTCTATAAAAAAGATGCAATATTACAAATATATAAAGAAACTGTAATAAAAAAACTTAAATTTAACTCATCCTTAAGGCATAATTTTAACATCCAAATTCCTCTATTTTCAACTCAACAAATGCACAATAATTACATTTACAAAGGCATAAGATATTTTAATAGTCTTCCCGAAGAAGTGAAAAAAATACCACATTTTATTTTATTCAAAAAAAAGGTCAAATTTATCTTTAAAAAAAATTAATATCACCTTTCAAATGTTATAACTTCAATTCATGTTACAACCAAAATTAACGTCGCAATCCTCTTTTAAGTTTATATTTATTGTACTGTATTTATGTTAATTACTGATATAAACGTGAAATAATTGTGAAATAACTCCTACGCCAAGCTCAAGAGCTAGCACTCTTCATTGGAGTAGAATTTCAATAACATATGTTTTTCACTATTACCTATTATTACCTAATTTTATGTACAATGTAACAATGCTATAAGTTTAACAATAAAAAAAAATAAAAAAAAGTCTTCTGTCCTGTCAGTTTCAAATTTCAAAGACCGATCCATCAAAGTATATTATTTTATATATACTAGCGCAGACCCGTGAAAAATCACGGGACATTATAATTTATTGTAAGATTTGTGGAGCAGTAAGTATTTATAAAACAAATATTTACAATTTTAGAGACAATCCGAAATTAATATTTCGAATGAATACATTAGAAAACTTGAAAAATCTCGACATCTGTCTAAAATTTTAACGAAAAAAATACACTATCCGCCTTTTTATGCCGTTAACTACTGTATAATAACATAGATATTATTAAAAAAAACAAAAACTACACTATAACTCATTACTGTGCTGAGATAATGCGTTATAACGAGTCTTTCTCGGGAGTCTGCGATTCCTTTTACCTTTCAAACTACTCTCTAAACAGTAATAAGAACAAAATTGGAAATTTTCAACCAAAACGGTCGAGTAGTTTTTGAGTATATCGGCCAAACGTGCGGACATTTGCTTTTGATAATATATCAAATCAGTTGTATATTTTATGATATATGGTATTGTCGGAACGTGGCAAGCTAAAACAAAAGTAATTTAAAAATCTTTACTTTTGTTTTAGCTTGCAACGTTGCGACAACACCATATATTTTATGATATATGGTGTTGTCGCAACCTGAGCAAGCTAAAACAAAAGTAATTTAAAAATCTTTACTTTTGTGTTAGCTTGCAACGTTGCGACAACACCATATATTTTATGATATATGGTGTTGTCGCAACCTGAGCAAGCTAAAACAAAAGTAATTTAAAAATCTTTACTTTTGTGTTAGCTTGCAACGTTGCGACAACACCATATATTTTATGATATATGGTGCTGTCGCAATGTGAGCAAGCTAAAACAAAATTAATTTTAAAATCTTTATCATATCTATACCATTCATCCGATTGTGATGAAACTTTGTTGAGTGTTGTTTAGATGGTAAAAGAAATCGGCGACGCTCGATAAAGACATAATGCATTATCTGTGCACTGAAACGGGCTGAATTAAAGTCGTCATAATGTAGTTCTTTTATCAGTAACAACATTGATTTAAATATTTTATTTATCAAAAGAGTCGGGGATGCCCAAGGAAGACATTAATCAAATAATTATTTGTCGTAAATATGTGTGTGAGACGTAATTGATGAACGATGAATGAGGTGTAAGAAGAACGTATGTCTTGGAAGTCAATGGAAGCTATGGCACGATCAAGTGAAACAAATAATACTTATTACAATACAATGTTATTATTTCCACTTTAAAAATGCAGTGTTGACAGGTAGGTACTCTAGAATTCATAACCTAAAAAATTATCCCAAAATATTTAAGTCCATTAATAGGTTACAAATAAAATAAATACCAACCATAAACTTGTCATAAAACAGTTAAAAAAAATACACGATAATTCTTATCTAAAAATTAAGAATCTGAGAAAATTTCAAGTGGCTAAGAAAAAACGGAACATCGCCAGCAAATAAATACTTATTTTGTAATTCAATATTTTCTTTGACACACAAAATATGACTGATTATCGTTTTTCAGGATCAATATGCTGTGACGATCATTTTTAATACTGAATACATGATGGAAATACATAATATCCCGTTCTGAAAGAAAACAGAAGTCATCAACAAAATTAATAATAATGTTTTTTGGTTGTGACTCCGTATATGTCTGTAACTCCGGCTCAAAGAAATCTAGAACTTTTGTTTTGATTTTCTCATCATTTTAAAATTTGGATATGTTTGTTTTGAATATTTAGAAAAGCGACAAAGTACCTACCTGTAATATAATATTTTTGAACAGAAAATTATTTTAATTGCCACGGAGAAAAACGAGTGTTGCTGATTTATTAAGATTCGTCAATAAAAAAATTCAAAACGTGCACCTGTCGACAGGAACAAAATACCAGGGTATCACAGGGCTTTGTTCCTGTGGGAACAACAGTTCACTACGAATAAATTGAGAATTTCTCTTTGGTTATTATTATAAACTAGCTGTACGCATTGCTGTGGCTCAGTCTCTCTGTGCAGATAGAGAAACAATAGCGCGTTGTACATATACATCCAACAGGTGACATCTATAATCGAATGCAACATTGTGTCAAAATTTCAAAGCAATCGGTGAAGAATTTTCGTAGATTTAAGATTTTGAACAAACGAACATTTAAAAATCAGTTAAAAATCACTCAAATTTATTGATAGCAGTGGCCAAAAGAGGAACCAATGAACGAACAAAAAACATACAATCCATTAAAATTACCGACGCCCTTAAATAATGATTTTTCTTATAAACTTAACCAAAAATTAAATAAAAAAAAAAACACAACTAATATTAATTGGTTTACGTCTGCTATGAAAATTTGGGTGACCGGTGATTCAACACAGCTTTAAAAAGTGACATAAAGTCATGAAAAGTGATGAAACAAAAACTAGGTTAGATAGGTTAAGTATGTTACGTTTACATGTTAGATTTTCATCGCTTTTAAGACTTGTGTGTCGAAAAACGTGAAAACGATAACGTTTACTTAATATACTTTTAAAAGCACAAAGTCCTACCTACAATAGTAGTTTTTGATTCTGTCAAGACAAGATTTCTCAGTTTTCGTTTAGGCAAATAAGTCAGTAAACTTTGTATTATAAAAAGTTAGTTAATTTGTAAAATTAGACTTACGTAATATAAAATTTGTAGCACGTAAACTATTGATCACATGTATTTGTGATAAAATTGAATGCCTAAATGGAGTTATCAGATTAAGTCGCATAAATGGATATCTTATCAATGTTTTCCGATAAAAATATCGTATTTTGATAAGGAAAAGGTGCAATGTTGCCTGTTTTTAAATGTTGGCAAACCTGGTAACATTATTTGAATTGTAAGTTATTTTATTTTTTATTTTTTACTAGCTAACGTTAACCCGGCGTTGCTCTGTGTTAAGATTGGTTTAGATCAGGGTTAGAGAACCTACGGCCCGCTGACCAAAAAAAAAGTGTATAAAAAATATATTTCAGAAGGCGAGAACGAATTACATATAAATATTCAATTGTGGATTCATTTGCAGACGCATTTAAGGAAGAACAAGTTCAGTTTTAAAATTCTAGTTGCAGACTATGTGCTGTCAGAATTGAAGGTAACTAAGGATGTAGTTAGTTTACGATTATAAAGATAACAATTTATAATACAACAATGTTTCAGTATTACGATTACAATTATAAGGATTAGGATTATAGCTATTACGATCATCACGATTATGATTATCATGATGACGATTATTACAACTAAGATTATAACGATTACGATTCTCACGATTACGATTATCATAGTTACGATTATAATTATTACGATTATTATGACTAAGATTATAGTTATTTCAAGTATCGCGTTTACGATTATCACGATTACGATTATCACGACTACGATTATCACGATTAAGATTATAGCAATTAAAATAATTGCGATAACGATTATCATGATTAGGATTATAACGATTAAGATTGAAGCAATTAAAATTATTGCGATTACGATTATCACGAATAGGATTATAACGATTAAATTAAGATTATAGCGATTACTATAGTCAGGATTACGATTATTACGATTGTGAGTATCATTATTATGACTAATATTTTAGCTATTACGATTATCAAGATTACGATTACCACGATTATGATTAAGCATTATTACAGCGATTAAGATTATCACGATTGTGATTAAGATTACAGTGATTACGATTATCATGATTATGATTAAGATTATGGCGATTAAGATTATCACGATTGTGATTAAGATTGTAGCGATTACGATTATATTGAGTACGATTATCACAATTACGATTATCTTGATAACCATGATCTCGATTACGATTATCATTATTTGATTTGTAAATTAGATAATTACTAAAAGTAAAGAAGAAGAATTTCATTCATTAGAAATTCTTAAATTAGTTTCGCATACCCCATTATCACCGCTTATGAATTATTGCCAACAAACATAATTTATCTTACGTTATCTTGTCGCATCTGAATTGACTTGGAAACGTTCAAATGTCGTAAAGAAATGTATTTTTCTGATGCATAACATAAAAAGACACGTAGACAGAGATAGACACACACAACTTTGCAGTTGAGGGGCGTCACCAATGAAAATGTAATGTACAAAAACAAGTTTCATTCAATTAACTACCTAATCATCGAGCATTTCCTAGTAGGGGTAGGCAGAGAAAAAGTACTGCTATACAATTTTCGTTTTAGTACACACACCTTAAGGTTGGGTTTAAATTACATTTTTTTTATCACTTTTAACGACTTTATACCAATTCTTTTAACGACTTTTTTCTTTAATTGAAAATTGTGTTCAATTGCCACTGTCCTGAGTTGTCATAGAATTTTTTTCTGATTATTTTGATAATAAATTAGACACTCGTAAACTTGGTTGTACAAATGGCCTAAATAAGTTTAAAAAAAAATAATGTTGTATATCACACAAGCCTCAAGAATCTCAAATACAGAAGTGCTGAATTGAAAAAAATCTGCGATGTATTTAAAATTAGAAATTTTGTTTTTGGTTCGCGCCTCATTGACAAAACCAATATTTGTTTTACAAATCAATATCGCTTTGAACTTGAAGAAATTGAAGGAAAGTTATTTTTATAACAGAACAGAATTTCAACAATTCTTAAAATTTCAAAGCTCGTTTTCAAGTTCTGTGAAGGTTCTATTCGAGTTCTGTTGTTGTTTTAGTTTTGTGAAACAACTGCCCAATAATGATATAAGAACAAAACTTGAATAGAACCATCACAGAACTTGAAAATAAGCTTTGAAATTTGATGAATATTGTTTCAATTCTGTACAACAATACACGCGTAAATTGGCCACTGAATATTTGGACAACAGAAGGGAGAACCTGTATAATGATGAATTGCAAAAAATATTAGAATTTTTATGAACACGTATTCTGAAATCACCATAACACAAGGAAATCTGTCAATTCCTTCGTTAAAGTCCTGCAGTCCTGCAGTCCTGTCAGAATACGAATAATTTGAAGATTTTGATTTTTAAGCAATTTGATATATCAGTAACTTTTCTCCTGTGTATGAATTGTAATAACTCAGGGGATGTAAACCAAGTCAGAGTTGTTTCGCATTCAATCCTCTGCCCACCCCTTCGGAGAAATATCGTGATGGTTAGTTGTTTATAATTAAATGCACAAACAAGCCCAACTTTCTCTAATGGTAAATAAGTTTAAAAGTTTCTAAGAAATTTCTGAAAGGAAATTTCAATTTGTTTCGAAGAATTTGCGGTTTGTAATTATAATATGTTTTATCAACACTTATTTCTAGCGCTAAGTTCAAACCACTGAACGAATAATTACTAAAGTGTTTAAAATAGTAAAAATATATAAAAAAGGGTTGATTTCGGAAGTTACAGGGTACATATATTCATTAAGTTGTTTTAAATTTTGGAAAGAGATGGAGAAAAAGAAGACGAAGAAGAATGTATTGGTAATAGAACACGCTTTAAGCTTATTAAGCATAGCTTAATCCATTTAGCAACGTTTATTGCTGTGTTTTTACGCTGAAATGGCGCCATAAAATCCGATAATAATGGGAATTTTTATAATGAAACGAGAGTAGCGGTCCATAATAAAGTTATAATACCAACTCTGATGTGTGGAAGTGACGCATAGATCTGACAGAGGAAGCACGAACCTATACGCGACTGATTATAGTAGAGATGAGATTCCTGAGACGTATGCGTGGAAAAATATAAATTCTACACAATAAACAGTAAATGAGTAAATGTCCAAAGAAGCGAAGTTAGCAGTCCACAACGGAGTGCTGGTACCTACCCTGATGTATGGAAGTGAGGCATGGAACTGGCAAAGAAAGGATGAAAGCAGATTGAATGCTGTTGAAATGAGATCCCTGAGGCGTATGTGTGGTAAAACCATGTATGATCGTGTGAGGAATGTGGAGATCCGCAAAGAGTGCAAGGCTGATGTAAGCGTAATGAGTAAGATTAAGAAAGGGACGCTTAGATGGTTTGGGCATGTAGAGAGCATGAGCGAAGAAAGGAGTGTAAGGAGAATATATGATGCAAATGCGAATGGTAGCAGAAGTCGGGGACGCCCGAGGAAGACATGGCACGACCAAGTGAATCAGATAATCGAGTCAGGCCATGTCAAGAGTCAGAATAATAGAAGAGTATGTATGAGACAATGTATGAATGTGAATGAGGCAAGAAGTGTGTGCCAAGACCGAGTTGTTTGATGGTCCGTCCTCTTAGTTAGTTAGTTAGTTGATATGAGATTTTCACGGCCAAAAGTATTAAGTGATTCATTTTTGGGGTACTATGCCGTGTTGTGCTAACGTATTAGCTAACATTTGTAATGTATTATGTACATTTCACATCTGCCCTGATAATGTAGAAAATTGTATGTTTTTGAACACGTTTAAGTCAAGTAAGGGATGCTTTGTATGTAATTTGTACGAAATTTAAAATAATACACCGCTAAAAAAATATTCCAATTTACTTTGAGAAAAACGACCATAATTAAAAATGATCAATTAATTTGTCTGAAAGAAAATTTAATTACGTCTTTTGTAACATTTCAAAATATAAACGCAATATTTAATCCCAAGAGGAAATTTTCTCGCAATCAGAGTTCTTTGTTCAACTTATATTTATATTTTTGGAAATTTTATGATCCATTCAAATACTTTAAACTCAATAACTGAAATTTATGACATATAAACATAACGTATTATTTAAGTTTTGCTAAAAAATTATTTTTGATTCGTTGCCAAAATTTTTGTCCTTACGTAATAAAATAATAATATAATATTAAGTTTTTATAATAATGTTTCGCTAATTTTCCGTTTACTGAAATTTAATTTGGATTTTTTTAAACTTAAATAATATTAAAAATTCATCATATATAATTTTTTAAATGTCACACACGTACGCACAAGGAAAACATATTCTTTTCTACTTACATGAAAATACTTTTATAAGATTATTGTATATGCTATTATTCATTTAGTGTATTAAAACACTTAACCACATTTTTTCTATAAACATTTTTTTTAAATGTGTTATATTTCTCAGAATGGATGTGTAATACGGAAAATGATATCATAGTATGAACTTTTGATTTGATAAAATAACACCTTAAAAATTTCATCCAATTATTGATTCTATTTATGACATTCACTATTTATTAATTCCATTGTATTGATGTTTTCAAAAATTTTAAGGAAAAAAAATTGTTTAAATATATCATCCACAAATTTGGACTAATGATTTTTACGGAATTTTGGTAATCAATAACATTATAAAAGTAACTATTAATATTCTCTTATTTTTATATTTTTAAATTTGTATCTTAATATAATACTATAAAGCAATATCATACATTATTAATTTCATATTTTCTTACTAAAATGAAATCACATAATTTTTTAATAATATGTTTTTATAAAATAAAATAATCAAAAAAATTCGCGTAAGTCCAAATGAATTTTGGAAGCAATATTTATTAGACAATTTAAAAAAAAGGAAAACATTGTTTTTTAAGTCGTTGGTTCATTTATCTTTAAGAATTGTTCTACTTGGTAATGCCAAATTTTTTTAAAGCTACTCAAACTCAACTTTAATTTATTATTACAATTTCATAAAATAGATATGTAATTAAATAAGAATACGTACATAAAAAAAAGTTACATACGAAATGATTTGTTTGTGATGGAAGTGGTCAGTTATCTAAGTTAAAAATTCGGTAACAAAAATAATATTCTAGATTCGAACCAATTATAAGAAATTCAAAAATTACACTAGAGACACCTATGGTTATTTTCCTAAAACATCAATCGACATTTTGCAACATTTAAAATCGCCATTCATCTTAAAAGATTAATAACTACCTTAATATTAACAATTTTTAAACTATTTTTACAGAATCTTAAACTTACGATTTTTCTCTTTCTTGTAGATTTTTCTCAGCCCTCAAATCGTCACTTTTAACAATCGTTATTTGTATTAAAATCGGGAAAAACTTGAGGAAAACTTGAAGAAAACCGCGAGTTTTAAGCGCGATGTCGATTCGGTGGAGTCTGCTACGAAACTGAGCGGGCGGCGGGTGCGTAGAGACAATTTGTGTTTTGCGAAATTGCGACCAAACGTTTTCAATTCGCGGGACACACTTTTACTTAAAATACTTAATGCTCTTTCTAATTTTTTGATACATCATTTTTTAATAATTTGAATAGATATTTGTTGTTTGTGTGTATTTTCAATACTGTATTAATATGAACACAATATAATATTGTTATGTTGCACTGCAAGTACATAAACTGATGTGAATTACAAGGAAAATTTAACGCAGTTTTACGACATTGTAGATTTATTTAGCATTGTTTACAATAACGATTAACACTGAAGACACAACTGATAGAAGTGTATTGTGGGCATGTCTGTTTTCCCGAAGTAACCTGTATTTTCCATGACCAATCCAAAAAAACGAAAGTGTTTCTTGAACAGAGTCAGTTGCGTTGGGAAAGAGGTCTAGATTGACGATTGACCCTATGCCAATTTAATATTGAAAATACGTCATCTATGGTCAGTTAGTGATATTTGCGAGCACGATCAAAACATGATTTTAATCGGTTTACAAAAGCCGCTACTTTTAGCGCGGCCTCCGAGGTGTCGGATAAGCTGTCAATATGCACGAATTTTTGGATAATGTCATTCTTTACGCAAAATAACTGGCTTATCAAAGCATGGGGGTGAACTAACGAAGCTCTAAGAATTGAAAGAAATCATAGACATGATTCATAAACTTAATTAATTGAGAAGCAAAAGTTGTTAGTTATGAACTCTCTTTTTAGTGCCAAAAAGTACATGCAGACTGCCAAATTCAAGTTAATATTTCAATTCTACATTGTCAATTTATTAGTATTTTTAACTTTTACGTAGCCGTTTGAAGTTTAGGAATGTCAATTCACAGAGAAATGCGCCACTGTTGCCACCGTATATCTATTCTGATTAATTTCGTTATAAACATCGGTCTGGATGTCAACATTGCGATCGTGCTCGGGAAATTGGAATAAAACCGTCGGTAGTTACGCCTATTTTATTGATTTTACCGTGCTAATTACTAACTGATCAGTATTAATTGTGGTAATCACACTTCTAGCGATTAACTGTACAGTGCTTATTTACAAAGTGTAGTCGTAAATGACCAACTGATTGATGTGCTTGGCTAACATATTTTATACTTTGAAGAAAATTACTATGTAGAAGTTTTAAATTTAAACAATTTTAATGGATATTTATAATGGCAAGTTTGCAGTAAATTGTGAGTATTATGTAGCTATGTACCAGTGGCAGATTATGTAAATAATTCGCATGATCTTTCCATGTCGTTTTTGGACGTTCTCGACTAGTTATGCCTTCCACTTGTGCGTCATGTGTTCTCCTGACGAACATGTATCTGTTCATCCACTCTGTGTGCACAAACATCTGTTTAGAGGCATTTTTTCGCATCTTTTATTTTTTAAGCGGATGATGAAATCTTTTAAAATGCATCTGTTTGATTTTCACTTTTTTATTGGTAATGAATGAATGCAAATCTTGGAAGCGGAAATTAAAACACTTTCAAACATACGATTGAGCTGTCGACAATTACAATACATTCTGTAATATTTTAGTAGCAATCACTTACACACACGCGGAAATATGGGCATTTCTTTGAAATCTGACGATATTACAGTGGTTAATATACGAAATAAATAGAGATCCTACCCGCTCAGTATCAGGCAACATCGGTAGCGCAGTTGGCTCCGTTCTCTGGGAAGAAAAGCATTTTTTTTTTTTTTAACATACATTTTAATATAGATATATTATAGTAAAATAAAACTTTGTTTTTTGCAATGTTTTGGTTGCAGATATTCTCAGTTCGTCCTGGAAGGAAACGATAATTCTGAATAGAAATGTAGTTTAGTGGCCAGGTCTGATTAACCAGGTAGGTACTATTTAATCTTCATCTTTCCCGTCTTTTTATTTTCCAGTTCTTTTAACCTCACCTCGCAGGATGAGGTTAAAACAAATTCACCTCTCTGAATTGTTGTGGAGTTTGAGGCGAGCGTGCGAATGAATTACTGTATTTGTGAATAATGTGAAATATATATCTATCGTTTTTAATATTTTTACGGGACATTGAATTGTGGGGGCAATATTCGCAGTATCCTGGAAAACTTTGATGACACTTTCAAGTGAAATTCAATAATCAGTCATGGGACGGAAATGGGTGCATGAAGCAATCCATTCTAGTTGATATAACGTTTTATGCCAGTGTTACAAAAATACGTCAAGACCCTCGCTGTAAAAAAATTTAACAAAATAAGTCAAGTCAACAAAATAATATCAGTGTGCGCGTTCTACACGAGGCGCTGAACCGAACTCAAGAAGTCAGTGTTCACTAATGTGCTGATTTATAAAATTTATTGTTTTGACTGCCGATGGCTATCCATTAACTTGGTGGAGAGATTTCCCAAAATCGCAAAAATTTCCAACAAGCGGTTGAGTTCAACAGAGGGCGATGGAACAATGAATAAACTAAATTTTGCTGACACAATGAGCATAATATCGTAAGCACGTCTTCGATTCTGGGACTAGTAGACGTAATCGCAGTATTGTCATTTCTCAATTCCTACTAGTGAAGTCAGTATATTACGAGTTCAGTCTGACTCGTACAAATGTGACATGTTTAGCAGATCAATACTCATTTTTATGTTTATAAATAATAATAATAATAAAAATGACTTGTATAGCGCCGTTTTTGTGCAAAATCACCTTAAGGTCGCTGTACATATTTATAATACATTTCTACAGTGATATATGTTATTACTAACTATTTATGGAGATAATATACAGTACAATACTTACCTGGTAGGTCACTTGAGATTAACACTTAATTAACATTATCTAATTGTTTATTAGCGAAATTTAGATTCAGGATTTAGGACATAATTGTAAAATTGAATATGATTGGACTTTCTCTCAGGAATGGTATATTTAATTTAAGGGTATGAAAGCTCAAAAAGGTAAGTTCTTTGAATCCTTTCCTTTATGTATTAATTCCATCCAGAGTATTTCCCAATAAATATTATGTAGTGTCTTCTTGAAGCCTTTTTAGAAAATAATACAAAAATTTCTATGCTACAACTTATTATATAATTATATAATTGAAAAGTCAATTCTTTTCACCGCATGACATTTTTTAACCTTTATCGATTCTTTATTCTTTCCACAACACAATTTCTCCCAAACCTAAAGTCGTTGTTGATTATGTATTCGTTCCAATGCACAACATCTCCTAAACCTAAAGTCTTTGTCGATTATTTATTCTTTTCACAACACAATATCTCCTAAACCTAAAGTCTTTGACGATTCTTTATTCGTTCCAATGCACAACATCTCCTAAACCTAAAGTCTTTATCGATTCTTAATTCGTTCCAATGCCCAACATCTCCTAAACCTAAAGTTTTTGTCAATTCTTTATTCGTTCCAATGTATAACATCTCCCAAACCTAAAGTCTTTGTCGATTATTTATTCTTTCCACAACACAATATCTCCTAAACCTATGTAAAGTATTTGTCGATTCTTTATTCGTTCCAATGCCCAACATCTCCTAAACCTAAAGTCTTTGTCGATTCTTTATTCGTTTCAATGCACTACATCTCCTAAACATAATATCTTTAACGATTCTTTTTTTTATTTTTGCAGATCAACTTTTTTTTTAAATTACATTATTTCCATGGCACAAAACAAACGTGCTGTAGAAAACTGTATCATGCATTTCTCAACACTTGCCAACTTTTTGTTGCATTTAAGTTAGCAATGCTCACAATTATTATAAATGTAGTTTTATTTAACCACGTAACGATAGGTTCCACAATTGCCAATCTTATATTTTATATATCATTGCAGATAATATAAGCCATTGCGGTTGGGTGTGTGCTTTTGCGATAAGGAGATTATAAAATGTTAGCAATCTTCTGATAATAATTCTATTTGAAATCATTTGTGCAAGATAAACATGTATTATATTATAAAAGTCATAAATACTGTTTTACCACCTGGTTTTATAATTTGATTCGAAATTGTCTTCGTGGATGTATAGCAATTACTGCAGAACAGATGATATGTGGGTGTGTTGCTTTAGTTTTATCGGAGTCATTAAAGTGTTTTGATAGACTAAGTTCTACTATCCCTACATATAATTTTTTAATGCGATTACTGCACAAGTTCAAGGTGTCGGATTAGTTGTCAATATGCACAACTTTTTGGATAATGTCGTTCATTATGCAAAATGACTGGCTTATTAATGAATTAGGGTGAACTAAATAAACTCTGCAAACTGATTGATTGATTCCGTTCCAACCTTGAAAATAAATGTTGTTATGTACGACTAATGACCTCGTGAAATAATTAACTTTTTTAGTGTCAAAAAGTACATGCCGACTGCCAATGCATATTGAAGTTAATATTTCAATTCGATATTGTCAGTGTATTAGTATTTTCAACTTATTGCCGTCTGACGTTTAGGAATGTCGATTCATTGAGAGATGTACCAGTGTTGCCAGCGTATATCAAATTTTGAATAATTGTGTAGCGATGCTGCGAGATTCATCTAGAATGTCTCGCCTATACAAAAAGCATCGTAACAGGAATACTCCAGACAATGCGAAGCGTTCCTACGTACCTACCTGTCTACGGGCTACCGACGTCTAGAACTACCTACGACAATACGTTGCGAGTTGGTCTATTACGCGCATCCGCTAGAAGGTTCTAGCCCATTGCCTAGACGTAATTCCAGTGCCATCGAAACTAATAGACGAATCTCGCCGAAGCGTACACGTAGTTTACCAGCGATCTCGCGCAGCTACTGATGCCATCGGCCGGGCTATATAAATATGCCCGACGCAGCGAGCAGTCAGTCAGTATTGGAGCACCCTGAAGACCCACGCTCTTCACCAGTACCTGATACGTCAACGAGTCTGGTCACCAGCAGCGGCGTCGACTCACTGACCCGCGCTTGACCAGCACTACACCGTCTGCATCCGGAGTCTTCATCATCGGTCCTCAAGTCATCTCATATTAGGCAACCTGACTCAAATAAAACACTACGACCTTTACAACATCTTTCATTTCGTGCCTCCTCACCAGATCCCCAAAATTGCTTTATCAACGTCGGTTTGGATATCAACAGTGCGACGGTGCTCGAATATAGATATAAAATCGTCGGTAGTTATGGCTATCGATCCGATATTATATAGTTATCGATTTCACTCTGCTATACCCACAGCACAAGCCGTAGACTGAACGTTGATGGCATATTGCAGATGACCATATATATATATAGGATACAAAATCCGTTATCCGGAGGTGTTTGACAATATTTGCTGCATATGAAACAATATTACGTAACATGGTACAAAGATGTTGCAATATCTTATTTCTGAGAATTTTAACGTGCCATAAAAATCAAATGGTTGATTCGGATATATATATCAAATTTACATTCAGACCTGCATTTGCTAGAGGATCATGCTATGCAAATGAATTAATTTATTTCACGAATCCGAACCCGTTTGACGGCCTCCGTGGTTGAGAGGTTACGCTCCTTATCTACGAGTCTGGAGGTTGAGAATCAAATCCCGGCGTGCGCAAGTAAATCTGTTCATTAATATTGATATACATACATATAGTGTATTTGACCTGATGCATGGAGAAAAAATGAGAATTGCTAATTTATTAAGAATCTCTTTAAATTAGAGTATTACGGTTAAAAACGGGATTGCAAGCCTTGCGAACGAATTAGTTTCCGGATAAATTCTAGCAAATTGTTTTTGCCTTGATTTGCAACATGTCTTCCGACATCGTGATAATGTATTCGTTATTTACTAAAAAGTTTATCAGAAAACCTGTTAATTCGTTCGTAAGGCCTACAATCCCGTTTTAACCTATATTACCAATAATTTGAAAAGATTCTTAAAAAATTAGCGAACACTCATTTTTTTCCATGCGAAAGACCACCGTTTTGAATTGAAACGTTATTTGAAATGGCTTTAGCCGTGTTTTGTGACCAAATTTGAATAGCCAGGTTCTTCACATTCCTCTGCTTTTTATCCATCCCCTCCTCATTTTTTTCAGCCTCGTAACATACCCCAAATGGAGATGCCATTGTCTGGCTTGTGGCAGATGGGACTCTTGTACAACATAACAATTAGGAATTAAGGCAAGGGAAAACAGCGAATTAATTTTACTGGTGATGACGAAAGATCAGTGTTATGATTTCATAATTTGAACAATTATTTGCACGCGGCGCCTAAAAAGACTTGAAAATAAACACGATGATGAAATCAAGTGAAAAAATGTGACACTTAAATATATTAGTAAATATCTGTGAATAAAATTGACATTGGCGATGCATCTTTTATAAGTGAGATACTCTATGCTAAAGAATGTTTATAGCGTTGCCTGATTTTGATTGGTAATCTATGCACGTTGAAGTGTTCTTGGAACCACTTCGCAAAATAATAGTTTTATTAGGGTCGGATTTGTAATTTACTCAAATATAACGTGTCACCAGGGCACAAAATCACGCAAGAATGCAAAAAAGGGAAATTTCGCAAAAAAAAATTTTATAATGTTTGTCTTTGAGATGGTTCTGAAATCAAAATATTTAAAAGGTATTCATTAAGTCAACAATCAACCGACTTCAGGATACACGTAACGTGCGTTATAATCTACGGTATTCATTAAGTCAAAAATCAACCACCTTCAGGATACACGTAACGTGCGTTATAATCTACGGTATTCATTAAGTCAACAATCAACGAGCTTCAGGATACACGTAACGTGCGTTATAATCTACAGTATTCATTAAGTCAACAATCAACGAGGTTCAGGATACATGTAACGTGCGTTATAAACTACGGTATTCATTAAGTCAACAATCAACGAGGTTCGGGATACACGTAACGTGCGTTATAAACTACGGTATTCATTAAGTCAACAATCAAAGGACACAAGAATACACGTAACTTAAGTTATAATCTACAATATTCATTAGGTCAACAATCAAAGAGCTTCAGGATACACGTAACGTGCGTTATAAACTACGGTATTCATTAAGTCAACAATCAACCAGCTTCAGGATACACGTAACGTGCGTTATAATCTACAATATTCATTAAGTCAACAATCAACGAGGTTCAGGATACATGTAACGTGCGTTATAAACTACGGTATTCATTAAGTCAACAATCAACGAGGTTCGGGATACACGTAACGTGCGTTATAAACTACGGTATTTATTAAGTCAACAATCAAAGAGCTTCAGGATACACGTAAAATGCAAATCTATAAAATAAAGTGGGAAACTTAACGACATAAGCGAAGAAGTCGTGTAAAACATATTTGGCGCGCGACCCGGCGTTATTTATTTATTTTTCTTCTGTTGAACGTATTACTAAAATCTCAGATGTTTCTAGACGAATACCTTGGGACGTTACTAATTCTTCTTTAGATAAATAAAATCTGATGTTTATCGTTAATTTTATATTTAATTATTGAAGACAATATTAGCGATTTCTAAACGAAAATTTGAAACAGAAAAAAATACGGTTACATCTAGGACTCGAACCCAGGACCCTTGCCTTGCCGGGGCACCGCTCTACCAACTGAGCTAATGGGACCCTATCTCCTTCGGTCATATTTAACTGTATCATAGTTCGAATAAGAACGCTGGCAACCCTCTATCCAAAACCTTCTTAATCTCAGCACAGGACCTTCTAGTGAGGAGGTCTAATCAAATATTGTACAGGGTTTTCCAATAAAAGGTGTTATTTTGATATTCAATCGTAAAAGATCAATGGTTTCGTTGCTTGTGTGGCACGTAGCGCCGTCTTGTTTAAAATAAACGCTGTCCAAATTAATACCATCCAATTCCGGCCATAAAAAATCATTAATCATCTCTCGATAGCGCAATCCATTCACCGTAACTGTTGCTCCAGCCTCATTTTCGAAAAAGTAATGTCCAATGACTCCGCCGGACCATAAACCGCACCAAACAGTCACACGTTGAGGATAGAGAGGCTTTTCAACAATAACTCTTGGGTTTTCCGAGCCCCAAATGCGACAATTTTGCTTGTTGACGAAGCCACCGAGGTGGAAATGGGCCTCATCACTCAAGATGATTTGCATTTGATTCACTCAAGTGAATTTTAATAATTTAAATGCATTGTTGAAGCGTGTACCGTTCCATTTTTATTAATAATGTAGTTTCTACTTGTCAAATGTCAAAAAATGACAGCTTCAAAAGTAGCATCTACCGAAATAGCGGGCTATTCAAAATAACACCTCTTATTGGAAAACCCTGTATATCTCTGTTTAAATTATATTTCAAATTAATAAATTTCCAAATTATTCTGCGAAAGTTTTATCCCACTTCTCTTATTATCTCAGTTATATAAAGCAATTGTCTCATAATGATATGACGACAGAACTTTGAAATTCGACGAATTGTTCAAATTATGTGAAAAAACTGACGCTGTGATCGATGGCGATCATTAGAGTTATTAAATATTTTTTTTTTATCCTAAAGTTGTATTCAAACCATGGTCACCCCAGTTGAGGCGTAGTGGTCCCATGGCCTACGATCGATATTCTCCAACATAACGCCAACGTAACCTTCCCAAGGGCGTTTGAAGGGCACCCACGGCACGTAAACTGGTAGTCAAAACGACCTCCACACGCCCTCCAGAAGAGCTAACCACCCCTAACGCATTTTAGCAACATACGACCAAAAAACGAACCATAAAATGTAGATTCTAAATAATATTTTTAGAATTTTTCTGATTATTAAAAAGAACTATAATATTGCACTTAAGGGATTTTATAAAAGAAACGTTTTTAGTAAAGCTTCAAACCTTCGATATATTTTTTTCTCATCTTTTGTAGTACATAGTTTGTTTTAAAATTATTGCCTTTACCACGATTAAAAAAATTTGATATCAACAATTTTATTTATTCTTAAATTCGTTAACTTTCATTTTACGTTTATCCTCACGAAAAAAACGTTGGTTTTGAAACTTGTCGATTATTTTGATTCAATAGCGGTGTATAAAGTTATTTATACTAAAATATTTTCACAAAGTGAATTTGCCATTATTAAAGAAGTGATTTTTCTTTAAATCTGACAGACGTGAATAAATAAATAAATTTAATTATGTTGTTTTTAATACTGTTTAGAAATAAGGGATGTTTTTCAATTAAGATCTGTTTTAGTGGAGATTCAAACCAATGGGGGATGATTTTGAAAGGCTGTGTTGTTATTTTATTTAAAAGATGTCACTATATTTGTAAATTAGATGAGTTAATAATAGTTTTTGTGTAAATATTATACAAGTTTGTACTCTAAAACTTTTGGCCTTTTCTCCCGGTTTTTCGATTTATATAAATTATTGATATAATTTTCTCTTCGTGAAAATGTTTATTCTTTTTTATTGTAAATTGAACACTGCTGAAAAACATGCAATTCTCTATACTTATTTTTTACTTTTAGATTATACATCAAAGTTCAATAGCTAATGATGCAGACGACAATTTCGGCTTATGGTAAAGAGAATTCCTTTTATTTTTATGTGATTACCTCACAACCAAAACCACTGAACGAATAATTACTAGAAGTGCAATCTATTAGACAGATGTTGTAAATTTAAATAATAATTTACTACTCTCTATTCTGTATTTGGAAAATGCGATGAGGAGAAGTCGAAAATTTATTTGAAATACGAATTGACGAAGTAGATAAATAGGTTATTCGAATTGACGAAGTAGATAAATAGGTTATTCGAATTGACGAAGTAGATAAATAGGTTATTCGAATTGACGAAGTAGATAAATAGGTTATTCGAATTGACGAAGTAGATAAATAGGTTATTCGAATTGACGAAGTAGATAAATAGGTTATTCGAATTGACGAAGTAGATAAATAGGTTATTCGAATTGACGAAGTAGATAAATAGGTTATTCGAATTGACGAAGTAGATAAATAGGTTATTCGAATTGACGAAGTAGATAAATAGGTTATTCGAATTGACGAAGTAGATAAGTAGGTTATTCGAATTGACGAAGTAGATAAATAGGTTATACGAATTGACGAAGTAGATAAGTAGGTTATTCGAATTGACGAAGTAGATAAATAGGTTATTCGAATTGACGAAGTAGATAAATAGGTAACTAGGTTATTTCGAATACATGAATTGATATTTTTCATCATCATCAAAAACACTAATTTCAGTTGTTTGTCTTTCTGTAACTCTAGTTTTGAACACCAGACGTACGATTTGCTTTGAATTTATGTGCCACTTTCAAAATTGGAACTGATTGTAGTAAAGCGGTAAATAAACCACATATATATAATAAAGTATAAACTTGATTAGTAGCTACTTTAAGAACCTACTTATACTTTGAAAGGCGGGCATGGGTACCGCCGCACCGGGAACCATTCATTGGATAACAAACACATCTGTCATAGGTCACCATAAGCGGTTTGCTACGTTTGGTGACTTAGCAGGGGTTTTCGGGTTCACTGAGGGAAATTATTGTTTAACAGATTTTTTTTTTAATAATAAATTCTATAAATATTCCTTATTTGAAATATGTATTTATGTCAATCTTGATAAGTAAAGTCGGATTTTGTGATTCTTTTCGGATAGCGCAAGTCAGTTACTGATTAAAAAAAAAATCCCAACTTTTTTGTTGTTGTTTCTGCGTCTATACAGACCCATTTTATATAGGCCTTCCTCAACATGTCAGCGCATATAAAAACATCTGACCCATTTATTAAAAAACTTTTTTGGCAGTTTACATAACGATAGCTAATTTAGATTCTTGTTTGTGTTTTTTGGGCCAAATATACTCGACTGAATGAATAAGGGAAGTGAAGAAAATCAGATTGGTAACGTCACGTGACGTGTGTTTGTGTCTAAAATAAACACTTCTGTGAGGAAAATGCTATTTTTAAATGTACTAAATAATTTCGAAAGTACATAAGAAAACGAACCATTATTCTGAACCAAGAACCGGTTTGTTCCATATCCATTTTGAAAATTATTTTTTAATTTTTTTTTGTTATTTATTTATTTATTCGTTATCTCCATAAAACGGGTTTGCACCAATATATTGTTGAGAAGATTACTAATTATTAATTTGAGATTCTTGTTCTTAAGTTTGGTTCAAAAATTCCACTGAAAATGTAGATTTTGTTTTTATTTATTTTTGTTTTAACTTCATTTTATACATTATTTATTTATCCTCTAAAAAGAAAATGAATACATAAAACTAATGTCACACGCGCGCTATACTTTATATATGGACTATGTATATGGTATAGCCGCTCGTGTGAGACTAGCATTAATGTTATGTTCATTACTAAAATCATAGAAATGTGATAAAAAATTTCTAAATACCAAATTATCTAAATCTCACAAATTATTTTTCTATACTCTACTTATCCTCCATAATATATATATTTTCTTCCTTCCAAATATAATAATTTGAACGGATTTTAATTTTGTATTTTTTTTAAACTTTGTAACCTTATTTTTTTCGCAAATGTACACTCCTCTTCCATCCACCAGCAAATGCTTTTAATGGAAGTGTTGTATAAATTAAAACAGTATGAATTGTAAACATTGTATATTTATTGTAAAAAAAACACAAATAATAATAAAAATACCTTTGCCATTGTTTTATAATATTAGATTTTTTTTTGTTTTTTTAACTGTTCCAATGACATGTATCAAAAATTTCAATAAAAAATACCTTTCGACTCGATGGGTCAATGAAAATGATTATTACCTTTTTTTGTGAAACCGCATAAGAGCCTCAACTGCTCCCAACTATCTGGAACAAGTGAGACTATGGCATCCACAATTGGGGTACAAGAAGGTAGAAGATGGGGAAGGACCCGATTATTCAGATCAAACAAGGCCAAAGCTATTCCAAGAAACGTTTCAATTCTGAATTGTGGTTACACCAGGGTGATACTGAGAGTGTATTCCACTCTGAAACATGCCACAAGTATACTATATATTATTTCAAATAATAAATCGTGAAATAACAAATATTAATCACATAAAATTATTTAAAAAATCTGGATATCTGCAATGCATATGGTATGTTTTACAAAACAGAAACAAAAATATAATTTTTAACGCGATCGTAAAATCGTCGTTAAAAAAGCGAACATGGCGTATACAGCTTGTTGCCAAAACTCGTGATAGTTGCGTAGATGATAAACGCTGTATGTGACGGAAACCACGTAGTCTTTTACGTAACGAACTGTATTAAAACTGTACCAACACCAAACGAAATATAAACATCCTATAGAATAACAGTACTCAAGCATTAGCTTCAAATATCCAGGCTAATAACAGGTACATTAAAAAATATTAAATAATTTATGTTTTAATTTGTCATGCGTTCATTAGTTCACTAGACGATAAGTCTATTGGGTCACTAGGCGATTATTCATCCATTCTGGTTAAAAAAATTGATCTTCTATAAATATGAGATGATGTTTTAAGGCAATGCATTGGGAAGTATTGCAAAATCGGCTATGGGTAAAATGATTGTATACAAAAGAAATCGTGATCAATTGATCGTAACTCCCAAATGATCGTAACTCTCTAATTATTGTAAATCACAAATGATCGTAACTCTTAAATGATTGTAACGCTGTAATGATCGTATACAAAATGATCATAATCAAATAATCGCAATCAAATGATCGTAACTCTAAAATGATTGTAAGCAAAATGATCGTAATCGATCGTAATCAAACGATCGTAATCAAATGATCGTATTCAAACTATCGTAATCAAATGATCGTAACTCTGAAATGATGGTAATCAAATGATCGTAACTCTCAAATGATCGTAATCAAATTAATTTAACTCTCAAATGGTGGTAATCAAATGATCGTAACTCTCAATTGATCATAATCAAATGATCGTATTCAAATGATCGTAATCAAATTAATATAACTCTTAAATGACGGTAATCAAATGATTGTAACTCTCAAATGATGGTAATCAAATGATCGTAACTCTCAAATGATCGTAAGTAAAAT
The DNA here is from genome assembly GCA_026573805.1 of Hesperophylax magnus. Classification (NCBI taxonomy): domain Eukaryota; kingdom Metazoa; phylum Arthropoda; class Insecta; order Trichoptera; family Limnephilidae; genus Hesperophylax; species Hesperophylax magnus. The sequence continues at coordinate 7,796,970 of JAIUSX010000005.1, read as the reverse complement.
TATCGCAAATCTAAATAACAGTTAACAATAAATCTCTAAACAACCTTTTAATATATTTAATAAAAGAAATTTTGTAATTAAATTTCCGATTAAATGCGCATGATAATTACGATCTCTTGGTTACGATCAAAAGGTCGCGTAAGTTACCTGAAAAATTATGTGTTTTTGATTTGAAAACAAAAAACAAAATTAATTAATACATGAATTCACCTCGCCTCTCTCAAAAATTTGAAATGATGGCACAGAAAGTCAGAAACATTTGAAAAAAAAAAATTATATGTAAAATGTATACAGATAGGCACTTTAATTAAATACTACAAGTATAGCACGTCTTGTCCTTTGATATAAACCTTTTTTAAACCTAGAAAAAGATTTAAAAAAATGATTTGAAGTTTAAGTTGAGGCACAGGATTTGTTGTCAATCTAATCCGCTATGGCGCTGGTGTCGATCCCGGGCTGCATAGAAACTGAATGACGTCAAATGAAAATCCTCGCGTATTGATCTGTTTACATTTCAAACGTTTTTCAAAATTGAGTTATCGATACAAAAAACTTATATTCAAAAGAACGTTTATACTTTCCAAAAAAGACTTATCTTTAACTTTATTTGAAGGTTTTACCAATATCAATTTAATATATCATTAACAAATAGGACAAGACACATAAAAATAAAAATATCACAAAACGGTCTCAACTAGGAATCGAAACTAGGTTTGAAATTTGATGAATTTTTTCAAATTCTGCGAAACAACCAATGTGAATATCGGTTTATTTTCTCTCCTTTCCCACATGTGTGTTTTGAGAGTGAAGTAAATCGGGGAGGAAAGAAGATGCGGTAGGGGAAGGTTAGGAGTGCATCAAATACTCGGCATTTAATCAACTTCACCTGCCTCATATTTTATTCACTCCGATTTTATTAATAAAGACACGAAAAATCAAAAATCCCAAAGTGCTTCAACTCAAGTTGAGTTCTGTTATCAGCGGTTTTTCAAAAACTTTTTTATCATCCGCGGCTTATTGAGAAATTTTTTTTAAAACGTTTTTTTTAAAACTTTTTTTTAAACGGTTTTTTTTAAACGGTTGTATTAAAACGGTTCTTTTTAAAACGGTTTTTTTAAAACGGTTGTATTAAAACGGTTTTATTAAAACGGTTCTTTAAAAAACGGTTTTTTATCCGCGGTTTCGTTTATCCGCGATAAATAGACAACAACATCAATTTCCTGTTTTATAATATAGTTTTGCAGTATATTCACACGTAAACTCGTTATCTACTTTAATGATACTAAATATTCAAATAAAATATTGTATCGGTGATTCAATACAATGTTGTATTTTTGTATGCCTCTCTTGAAAGAATTAAGTTTTTATACGAACAAAACTATATATTCATGTTCATATTGCGTATGTACGGGTGCCATAAAATAATTCGACTTAATATTTCAAAGCATAACTTGCAAAAATTATATTTTCATGAAATAATATTATTAATAATAATAATAATAAAAACATATTATATCGGGATGTTCTATATTAGCACTGTCCGAGTATACATTTAGGCACAATCAAGTTTTAAAAATAATTCACCATAATTTGGTAATTAAACATAACTTGATTGACTGCCGTAATATAATACCATATTATGAATACGAACCAAATTCATTTTTAGAAAACGAATTTTATAAAATATATTATGATAAAACTATACTAACAGACCGAACGATTAGTTATAATAGACCCGATATAGTTTTACATGACAAAATTAAAAAAATAACTTATATCATTGATGTCGCTATTCCAAATTCCTGTAATATTAAAAAATCTGTTAATGAAAAAATAAGAAAATACACAGAATTAGGAAACGAAATAAAAAGAATTTGGCATTCTCAGACTATAAAAATATTACCATTCGTTATTTCGGCTACTGGCATTATTCCTAGCTCTCTCATTCAAAATTTAGGCGTATTAGATCTATCAAAAAATTTATATATAAAGATGCAAAAGTCGGTCATTTTGAATACATGCAGGATAACGAAAGATTTTTTAAATATTTATGTTGAGGGATCAGTAGGATTTATAGGCCCTGTTAGAAGTTCTACCGAGCTGAACCCTCTGATATGAAAATATCTGGAGTCGGTGAATTATTTTCCCATTTGATCTCTGGTGATTTGACGTGTTGTTCTTGTATTGTTTTGTATTTATTTTATTTATATAATGTACTTACATAATGTGGATTGAATAGATGATCATTTGCGGAAAAGTGTGTGGAAGGTTTTAGTTTTTCCTATGGGAAAGATTTAACCCGGACATAAAATCGGAAGTTTTAAAATAAAATCTTAGGAAAGTTTACACATTACAACTATACATACATATTATGGTGTACATTGATTTGTAACTTTTATATTTAAGGTTATAAAATTAACAGAAAAATACAAACATAATATTTTGAAGGTAAAAATAAAATAAAAGTACTGTTGAGGTTTCTCAAATACCGCCTCACTAGGCAAGCCTGTGTTGAGGCGGAATTTTTTGTGTTAGTTCTTAATACCATTGAACATACCTATACTTGTATTAAGAAGTATTCGCTCAATAATGTGGTGACTTAAATAACTGCGAATTTGGGTGAATGCACCGGTGAAGGCCCTATTCTTATTTTTGATCCAAATTTTTACATTATCTTTGAATTTTTTTTGTGAATCACATTGTTTTATTATAACGCCATATATTAATGCGCAGCTTATAAAACTGAGTAGTCACTTTCACGGTGAGAATTCTCTCAGTGTATTTTTATGTTAAATGACAATTAAAAATTATTTTTATTGTTTTTCAATATTGGAACTGATGAATCGAAAATTTAGACAATCCCGCGATTTTTCACCGGTCTATACTAGTATCTATCTGAAATTAAATACAAATAACAACATTAAATCATAAAATAATAAATGTTTAATTATTTATGTTTCTGGAACATATTGAAGATAAGCTCCAAAGATAAATAACAAAAATGAATTCAGAATCAAAAGAAATATATATTGAATTGAATGCACTAACTTAAAATATACTAGCTGCTAGTTTTATTAATTAAAATGGCACATAACGATGTCGCCATCCGCTTCTGCCTGTTTGTGCGCTTAGATCTTCTAAACTACGTAACGGATTTTGATAAAGTTTTAACAATCATTTACAGATTTTTTTCCGGGAGGTTTATATATATAACACATGCATATTATATTTATAGAAAGTAGAGAAAAGTCCTTGTTTTGTAATCAAGTCATATTTTCAGGCGGTTACATTGCTACCCGGCGTTGATGGGGGTTATTCTTAGGAGAAAGAATGTACAAACATGGAATTTTCTATAGGCCTTTTTGAGATATAGAATTCCGTAGTATTTATTTATTGTACATTTTTTTCTACTTGATTACAAAACATTTACTTTTCTCTTCTTTCTTTAAATAAAATATAAATGTATTATATATGTAAACCTTCCGGAAGAAATTTTCTACAATATAGTGAAAACCCTATCAAAATCCGTTGCGTAGTTTAGAAGAACTAAGCGCACAAACAGACGGACGCGGATAGCGACTTCGTTTTATACTATTAAGAGATACATCCAAATAATGTACTACGGGATTGTATATCTTAAAAAGGCCTCACAACCTCAAAACTTTACCTGAACCTTTTACAAGTCCCCGAGCTAGGCCGGGTACACATCATTTCATTATAAATGTGGTTTTGCCAAACGCGCCGTATTGCGAAATTCCTATCTCCGTGAAAAACGGGGGACTTGCGTTTTTCTACATGTAATTATTTTTAGTGGATTACGATACTAGGAGTGACATCTATGAAAACTTATACAAAGCTTTAACATTTTCAGTTGAGTTTTACTGTAAAGTTTCAGGCAACGAATCGAAATAGATTCGGTAAGGGGCCGGGGTGAAAAATTGCGACGGGTTCTCGGCCAGACATTGCGTCCTCCATCATTGCACAAGTAATATTGTCATATTATTCGTAAAGCATAACAAAAATAAATAAATATAAACAGGGACAGCTTGTGACTTTATTAAAAAATGTTTGAGGCTGTACAATATTTTTAAATAGAGGGATTTTAATGGTATATTCGATTTTTTAAAGGTAAATTAGTTATTTCTACAATAATAAAAAATCGGTTATTTATTCAATAATTCATAAGTCAGTTATTTCTACAATAATTTTAAATTAGGTATTTCTATAATAATTAATAAATCCGTTATTTCTACAATAATTAATAAATTAAGTATTTCTACAATAATTAATAAATCCCTTATTTTTATACAATAATTAATGAATTAGGTATTTCTATAATAATTATTAAATATGGTATTTTTACAATAATTAATGAATAAGGTATTTCTACAATAATTATTGAATAAGGTATTTCTACAATAATTATTAAATATCGTATTTTTACAATAATTAATAAATTGGGTACTGTACAATAACTATTAAATAAGGTATTTCTACATTAATTAATGAAATAGGTATTTCTACAATAATTATTACAAATGGGTATTTAAAAAAAAAAAAAAAAATCAGTTATTTCTACAATAATTATTAAATAAGGTATTTCTACAGTAATTAATGAATTAGGTATTTCTACAATAATTATTAAAATAGGTATTTCTAAAAAAATTATAAATCAGTTATTTCTACAATAATTAATAAATTAGGTATTTATACAATAATTAATAAATTAGGTATTTCTACATAAATTAATAAATCAGTTATTTTACAATAATTAACAAATTTGGTATTTCTACAAAAATTAATAAATTAGATATTTCTACAAAAAATAATAAATTAGGTATTTCTATAAAAAAAATATATTTTTAAAATATTTAGTATCAGGACTGAGTCATTTAGACACTCGCTTTTACCTAGATTGCACGCAGTTGGCAACACTTCCGCAGAAACAGTAGATGTGTGCAACTGCATGGAATATAGTTACAAGAAGATTATAATAACATACCTCAATAATGGTAATAATTAATGATACTACTAATAATACTATTCATTCGCATTGAATATGATTTTTCCATGTTTTAGCAGATTTATCATTAATTGTTTGAGCATATAAAATAAAAATAATATTTAAGCAAGTTTTTGAAAAATGTTTAATGTGAAACCGTACAAGAGTCTCAACTGCTCCCAACCGTCTGGAGACAGTAAGTCTGGTCACCAAACACGGCCAAAGCCATTTCAAGCAAAGTTTCAATCCTGAATGGTGGTCTTACTTAATGGTATCTTCCACTCTGGAACGTGCCGCAAATATACTATATATTATTTTAAATGAGTAAATTGTGAAATAACAATAATTAATCAAATTAAATTTACTTGCGCACGTCGCGACTTGAACCCGCGACCTCCAGTTTGCTAGCGGAGAGCCTTACCCCTCACCACGGAGGCCGCCATAATGATAATAGCAAATTTTACTTATTGATTACTGTTTAACTAAACTATCATGTTAGGAACTGCCGCGGAATATCAATTATTTGTATGGGATCTGTCACTTACTTTGCCACGCCCACACTCATCATCACATCATCTTTTTAAGAGTGACAGGTCTGTATGGAATTTTATGGCGAGCAATTTGAAGTTATATACTTTGAACTTATAGCGTAATCTGTCACTTCCTTTGAAGGCTTCATTTATAATTTTTGTCCTTCGCACTCCTAACTGGTGCAAATCCTTCGTGCATTTTCTCCTGTTTTCCAGGCAAAAGACGATGTGTCCTCCTCATTTTCTAGTTCTATATGTATTTATGTAATTTTTACGTGCATTGAAAAATGTAAATTCTCAAATAATAATAAAAAATTCTTGGTTAACCATAGACTAAAAAATACAAATACGGGTTATAGTCATACTAATCAACCAAAAAATATTAGTTACACTCTTACGGTACGTATACATAAGCGAGCCGAACTGCCGAACTGAACCTCAACTTATGGGAAAGAAACTAAAAAGCCGCAAATGGCACGAAACGCCGCTTGCTGTTGCTTCGTTCCTTTCCAGTAATTCGTTGCTATTTCATCGAAAACACACATTTAAAAGTGATATAGAGTCATTAAAAGTGATGAAAATAAAACTAGGTTCAATAGTCACCTATGTAACCCATTTAACCTAGTTTTATCACTCTTTGGAGGTGTGTTGAATTGTCATTTTGATGACATACGCGGTCACCTCTACAAATTTAATGGGCATGTATTATAAACATATACATAAACCTTTTGAAATTCTCTTTTCTTAGTGAAACTCCTTTCGAAATCCGTTGCTTGGTTTAGAAGAAAAAACGCACAAACAGACACACGTGGATAGCGACTTTGTTTCATACTATTTAGAAATAAAGTAGAGAAAAATCTCCGAGCAACACCGGGTATATGTCAGTTATCAATCATAGACATATAATCAGAAGACATTCGAAATGCGGGGGTTAATTCATTGATTTCTAAATATTTTTGAAACCCTAATATCATCGCTATTGTACCTAGGGCTGCCACCTCTCCGGGTTTGACCCGGAGTCTACGGGTTTGCATGGTGCATGTCCGGGCTACGGGTTTAACATCGATATCTCCGGGTCAGACCGGGCGGTGGCAGTGAAGCGACAGACGACTGTCTGACTGAGTGAATGCACGATGAATTTTACGGTGCCAAAATAATGAGAAACATAAAGTTTTTGAGGCCTTCTGATCAGGATCAATTAAAAAAAGAAGCCAATGAGGTTTACAAGAGAACTCTTGAATACATGCAGAAAAAATATGATTTTGAGGATTCTGTGTTCAAAATCTTCAGTAAGTTACGAAGATACTGTGGAAGCTGTCGAATCACTCGGTTTGAAAAATGTCGACGAAGATAAACTTTATGACGAGACTCGAAAATTAAACCGAGTATTTCCTCAGTTCTTACAATCTAGTGATTCAACATTTCCTGTTGATTTATGATGGGTTTTGTTATTCAAAGTCACCTCAACCTTCACCGAACTGCAAAAATAGTTGGAATTTTTTTTTCAATGAAATGCTTTTGTTGAACGCGTCTTTTCTTTAATGGGAAATTTGTGGACAGACGTGCGAAACTGCTTGTCAGTGGACATGGTGAAGGCAGAGTTAATTGTGAAGATTAATTACAATATGAATTGCCAATAATTTTTGAAGAAACCTGAGCAAGAAAGGATGCTTAAACAATCCCTTCAGAATGAAAAATATAGTTTTAAGTGTCAAGCTGGTCCAAGTCAGTTTAGCACTAGCTAGGTAATTTATATTTAAAAAAAACATTACCAATGTTAATTTAGCATGACCTTAATTGCCTTAATCAAATAATTCATACTAAAAAAGTTTTATTTTAATAAAAACAACTATATTTCTAAAATCTCCGGGTTTCCTGTTTTCGAAAGGTGGCAGCCCTAATTGTATCTGTTTAAAACCTAATAATGAGTTTGTCACGAGTTTAGTTTTTCCCGATGATTTTCTAGCTACACGGGTCGAGGAAATAGATCGAATATATCCTCTGACGGAGTTGTACGAAGTTTTCCGGAGATGGCCGAAGATATCGAACGCATTTGGTTCGTATTTTAAAATAGCTATGGACGGAATGAAAACAGTGGTATAAAACAATTGGCACGCGAAGCTTACCGATTAAAAAAATCAAAAAATTGATTTAATAACCCGGTTTTGAGAAAGATACTAAAACAATTATTACATTATGTCAAAAATATTTTTTTCAATTTATTTTTTATTTCACCGATTTATTTACGCCCCGGTAAGTCATAGAGTGTTCACTTGGCATTTCTTGTAACAATGGTAATGCAAGTACTGTGTATTGATTTATAAAATAAATAAAGTTACATCACGTTTAACTTGGTTCATTTTGTATAATATTGGCAACTCACTTTTTTAAAATAAGAAATAAGATTAAGTAATTTAATTAAATTGTGTAAATTATAATAATTTTGAATATGTGAATAAAAATATAAAAAAACATTAAACTCGTACAATTCGGAAAAGTAGGAGTAATTATGAAGATTTCGTTTCATCACAATACGTAATCTTTAAACAAGTCTATGACTTTCCCAAATCTATTACCATTATAATGCAGTAGATTTATAGGTGTATAAGCCTGATAAATTGTTTTAAAATTGTCTCATAAAAAGGTAGCACTCTGTCTCGTATTTATAGGTTTCTATAATTTTATATTGGCGAGAATTTCATGGCTGTCAATACAATAATCAATAATTTTATTTAATAGCCAGCGAAATCAGAAGGAAGTGAATGTCTTGAATTTTAATATTTAGTTTAGAGTTTCAACTATTTCTATGTTTTTTTTTTTAATTTAATCAAAATCACATTTAATAATATGATTATTAAGTTCTGCAAGTATTTTTTCGTTTTTGTTATTATTACAGCTGTTTCGGCTTTCAAGGCCATTTTCAAACTGTGGTTTAGCCACGTTTAGACGACTTCTTAATATGATTCTATTTTACCACCTCCCAATTTAAAATGATTTATTAGCGGTTAAACCAATTTACTGATAAAATAATTGTGACAATAGATTTCATATTCTGTGGGGGTATTTTGAATATTCTGTGGGGGTATTTTTGGGGGTATTTCTATGTTGTTGGTATGTTTTTGATAGAATGGTGACCAGATACTCGAATTATACTCTACCTGACTTCGTACTAAAGAAGTGTACAGAGTTTTAAAGCATTCTAGTGACTTGAAGTCACTTGCAGTTCTGCATGTGAATCCAAGCATTTTTGGTTTACATATAGCTTTATTGGTTTTGTCATTTACGTGTTGAATATATGTAAGCTTTTCGTCAAATATATCACCCAAGTATACCCGGTGTTACTTGACTTTTCTCTACTTTCTATAAATATAATAGGCTTGTATTGTATATATAAACATTCCGGAAGAAATTTTCTAAATGATGGTATAAATCTTATCAAAATCCGTTGCGTAGTTTAGAACAACTAGCGACTTTGTTTTATACTATTTATTATTAGAGATTTTTGATCAAGTTCACCAGGATTAAGAAAAAGTCGAGTTCACTCCGAGCAAGCGATAGGCTCACAGCAAGTTTTTTTGGGATATCTATTCCGCAATTACGTCTCAGGTAATGCGTATTTGTGAATGAAAAATACTGCGTAAAAGAACCCTTCTTTGACCTCCATACAGACAAAGGGACAGCTTTAGCGCGTGCCATTTGTAAAAGGTAAACATTCTGCATCTCAGCCATCTTATTCTCCCCCTCTCCGTTGCTATGACATCATACTTCAGAGGTGGTCAACTTTACTAGGCTAAATTACAACAAGGGAAAAGTCAAAGCACCTGACTTTGATTCTTGATTCGTGAATGTTATGTCTTTGATGTTAATGAAAGAGCTCTCCCATATACAGCACTCATAGTAGCCTATTAGGTTATCCATAGATGGCGTTAGTTATCGAGAATAATAGGACAATAAATAAGGTGAAAAACATCATGTCAATCAAACAACTATATTCTAAAACTATACTCATTTACATTCATAAGTACAAAACCCAAGAAATAACAACAAACACGTACAATAGAAACACTAGATCTCATGGTCAAAAACTTATCCAACAAATAATTACTAATACAACTTTTGGGCAAAAAAGCTTCTTATATCATAGTATTAAACTCTACAATAAAATACCACTCTCACTCAAAAACCTCAACATTATAACATTTAAATCTCAAATAAAAAACTGGATACTTAATATAGGGAGATATACCACATGATATATGTTCATAATTAAATTCATATGTAACTTTGTTGTAATATTAATTTTCTTATAATTAAATTATAATATGTAAATGAAATCCTCATCACGGGAGATCCCAGTGAGGATATCATTATCTCTATATTTTACTTAAGAAAATAAGACAATAAATCATCATTATTATTATTATTATTATCAGAGCCCCATTTTCAATCTATCACAATAAAAAGTCCAAGTGTTTTAATACCTTTGGGAGCAGTTGGTACTCTTGTGCGGTTTCACATAAAAAAATGCTTTTCTTTTACACACGCTATGTGCGTTTTTTAAAATCCTTCTATGTCTTATCCTAAAATCTGCGTAGATTGCATAATATAGGTAATTAAAATAATATAATAGTTTCAGAGTGGTAGATGCTCTCAGTATTGCCCTAGTGAAAACAACAATTCACAATTTGAACTTTGCTTTAAATGGCTTTAGTTGTGTTTGGTGATCAGATTTGTAAAGCCACTTAAAACTAAATTGGTTCCACATATCGACTATTGGTCTACGATATTCTATTTGACTGATGAAGCTAAACCACACAATCTAGAAGATTTTCAAAACAGAGCTATGAGACGCATTCTAATGTAAGGAAAAAAATACACAAAAAATAAATCAAATGTTTTGATTAAAATAATTAATATATAATAATTGATGTTTGAATAATAAATGTAACAATAATACTAACCCCTAAAAAAACAAAGGTTTTGTACCTCGAGCCGTCCTTCACAGGGACTAGCGTCAACCGCAACAACTAAGCCAAATCCCTATTGGGTATGATCGTGATTTACACTGCTGTAATTTCATCCAATTTCAGAAAAATGCGTATATGTCCGTGTGTGTATGCATGATTGCCACCAAAAGTTGATAGAATGTCTTGTCATCGACAACGAGTCGATCTGCCGAGTTTCAGCTCGGGATGTCAGCAAGCGAGTTAATTTCGTCTTCCAACATCTACATTAAATCATTTACGAAAATAAAAAAATTCAAATTATTATGAGCAATGAAGAGTCCCCTGAAATATCCATACAAATTGAAAATATCTCCCGAGTAAAAATAAAAACCCGAGGGTTCAATTCCCGTCGGCGGCATTTATTTTTACTCGGGAGATATTCTGGTGACTAATTATTGCTTATAATAATTTGATATCCTTTGAGCTATGCATAAAAAACCTTGTCGTATGAACATTAGTTTATCAAAATTCAATGGGTGTATTTTTAATATATGTAATGTATAAAATTATAATCGACTACAAATTTGAAGTAAATTCACCATTTTCTTGGTTGTACCACTGGATTCCGGTCACTATGTATAGATGTACCAATAAATAAACGTATGATTAATTTGATTTTAATAAGTAATTATATTTTTAATCGTAATTCGTAATCAACCCGGAAACAAATGTTCTGCATCGCTGGCTGCGCTCTCTGTCTATGAAATGCGGTGCTTTGCGACATCTATGTTCCACATAACTAACTTCACATACTCCCCCCCCATCAGCTTGCAATAGTCAACACAGTGATGCGACATCTTAGAAAAGTTCCCTAGATCTGGGGAAAAACTATCAACGAGGGATTTTCGTATCTTCATTCTTGATCGAGTTCAGGAATGAAAGCTAGACTACATGGATAAGATAGGCGACAGATTACGCTATACGCTTCATGGCTTAGTCGCCTTAGTCTATAACTTATCTCTCGCCATACACTACCAATGCGAATATATGGCGAGCGATACGCTGAAATAGGCCAAGCCACGAAAATATAGCGTGTTCTGTCATAGACTCTTAAAGATAAATACGAGTAGTTTATAATAATAATACATGTTTTATTATCTTCGTTTATTGTAACAGGCTCAGATAATGATATCCACACTGGGATCTCCCGTGCAGAGGATAACATTTTTTTAAAATTCGAGTTCCTCACAGGAGACCGTAAGTAAAATAAGTTCTCTCAAGGCATGTGTCATATTTGGGGATGCTGTGTGGAGGGTATTTTTTTAATGTGGGGGTCAGCGTATCCAGGAGTGACGGACGTCAAAATTCATCCCTCCCCTTGCTGGAGATGTAAAAAGTTCTCCCTCCACCAGTCTCTCCATTCTGTTAACTTTTGTCACGCATAAAAACGTGAATTCTCTGAAATTGTTCATCAGTTGATACGCGAAATAAACATCGGTCCTACCCAATCTGGATGTGGCGCAGTTGTTAGCGCTGTTGACTCCAGTCCCTGGAGAGGAAGGTTCAATCACCAGACAAACCATTTTTTTTCTCTTTCTTTTTTATGACAAAACTCAACACGATGACAATTTTTTTATTTTTTATATATTCAATAATATTGTTATTGGGTTTATAAAAACAGTTTATTTTTAAACAAGTTCTGCTGTGTAATTATTATTACGCGTGACAGCTGTTTCGCCTTCTGAAGGCACTATGAAAACTGTTTTTATAAACCCAATAACAATATTATTGAATATATAAAAAATAAAATGGAGTTCTACAAATAAAACTTAATAACAATAAATACGATGACAATTCATTCAAAATTCAAAACTAACCTATAAACCTTACCCACGTAACATATTTAATCTGATATTGTTTAATCACTTTATATAACTGGTGTGTTGAATTGTCATTGTGTTGAGTTGTGCAGTTATCGTATAATCAAGGTGGTATTCTAAATCTGGGGAATTTCGAGGGAGATTTTTCACCTTATCAGAGGGAAAAACGTTTTTAGGCAATTCTCATCAATGGCCACTGGTTGACAGTCACAACACGCGTGAACCTCGTGCAGATTATACCTAACTCCCACTTGCCCGCGATATTCAACGATAATAATAATAATAATCATTCAGTCGTATTATTGCTAACAACAACTGCTGGGTTTGATTTAATTCGTATTACAAACACAACGTTCACGTCACGGACGCACGCTCTGTGATAGTGGAACGGGCTTGTGGTGTAATTTGCTATTTTGTCTGTCATTCCTACATAGATAACTCGCTTGACTAGATATACACTTCTTACGACACCAAACGGTCCGACAACTTTTGCTTTTATCTGCTAAATAAAAGCACGTTAAGAAACTGATACAGAAGAATCTTCGTTACGCGCTAAAAGCGATGATTTTTTCAACACATTTCAGTGATGCTAAATTCGTCTTCTAAATCACTGGAATTTAACTAGTTGTATTGGAAAAGTGCTCGATAGTTTGAATTTCGAACAGTTTTATAAAGTTATATTGGAAAAGTGCTCGAATAGTTTGATGTGTTTTGAATTTCGAACAGTTTATAAACAACTTATGTTGGAAAAGTGTGCGATATTTTTATGTGAGAAGTAATAGGGTTTGAATTTCGAACATTTTACATTGGAAAAGTGCTCAAAATGAATTGTTGTGTGTATTTTTGTATTGCGACCGTTTGTATAGTAATATAATGAATTGAAAATGAAGTTGTTTATGAATTTTGATCTATTTGTATCATAATGAATAATAATTATTGTTTAATTGTGACGGTTTCTGTGGTAAAAATGCTATAATACTAATAATAATAATTGATGTTTTCAGTGAATTTAGAATTGTTTGCGTTGCAATTCTAAAAATAACATATTACATTAATTGAACTTGGACCGTAAATAATAATAGAAAAGCATAATTTTTTTTCCATTCTAAACAAAGTGATGATTTCGAAACAGTCAATAAGCAAATAAAACGATGTTATCATCAAATTGACATAATGAATAGTGATTTACTGACGTATTTAATACGCTTCAAGAAATAATTTCGAAAAGTACGTAATTTGAATCAATAGAAAACTTTTTGTTTACATTTGCGTGCGTCGGAAAAGTGTTGAATTAAAAACTTATATGTTAAATAGTGTTAGTTTTCTTGTATATATATTAAGTGTAAAAAATATAAAAACGTGTAAATGTTAATAAACTCAATAATTATAATAATAATTTGCCACATTTTGCACTTGTTTGTAAGAAGTGATTTTAAAGTGAGTGACTTATGAGGTTTTGATTGACAAATAAGTGCAGTTGACATTACTTGCATTGTACCACGTGATATTGATGCAACACCAAGTGGAAAACAAATTTAAACGTAAGTAACAAACAATTGTGGAAGTAAATAACTTATCAAAAAATCAATAATTTAAAAATTTTGACAATCTTCCTTCAGCATTACATTAACGATGGCACATTTTGATGTGACCCAAATAATACACGCTTAGGATTGTGTGTAATGGTGCATATTATGCATACACATCGATGTCTTTGCAAAGCGTCACTGAGTAACAGCAGTTTGTCTTGATTACGCCTACTTATCGTATTTACAGAAAATAGACATATGTTGTTCGAATTTGATTCGAGAAGTTTATACAGTATTTTTATTATGTTACTAGGGCAGACCCGTGAAAAATCACGGAATATTATAATATTGTAGGATTTGTGAAGCTGAAGTAATTACCTATAAAATATTATAAATGAAAACGAAAGAAATACATTTCAAATATGGATTTATTAATTATTAAAAATAATTGATGATTTTAGGCAGATACCTTCATCGCTTATTTGAACAATCAGTTCCAATTTTGAAATTTTGAAAATGACACTTAAATTCAAAGCCAAGTTTTGAATGTGACAAATTTCACGCAGTAATAACTAACGCACATCATCACGGACAATAAAATTAGTATGTTTGACAATCAATTTCGTTGGTCTGATGTAAATTGAAACTTGTAAAAATGTAAAAAGAAAAAAAAAATATAGCTATAAAAAAATGTCGAAAGGTGTATACATATATTATGTACGAGGCGACAGTATCGGCATCAATTTTCCTTAGAGTCGGTGTAGATCTCACTTCTAGGGATATTCTATTCATTGTTAAAGCTATTGTGTTTCCTGTGTTATTGTTTGCTTTGTGTATTGTTATATAATGTAATAAGTTATGGTTATGACCTTCACGCAGAAGAAGAAGACCTTGTTAGTTATTAATTTACGTAATAATTTCAGTCAGCAATATTTTAACGCGAAAAAGATTTATAATTTGGATAAAAATCAACCAATAAAAACCATCTATTTTAAAATTACTTTTAAAACTTTAAAATATAGTTTTTTAACTGTAACAAAGGAAGACATTAATCATTATTTGTCGTAAAATGATACGTGAATGGTTAAAGAGGTCAAAAACATGGCACGATCAAATGAAACAATAGTATCATTTCCACCTTAAAAATGTACCCGGTTGTTAGGTACTAGAATTCAAAACCTCAAAAGATAACTCCAGACCATTTGTAAGTCACCGAGCAACGACGGGTACAAGTCAATAAAAGCATAATAATGAAATATTAATAATTAATTAATAAATAAAATAATTCCTACTGACCTACTGCACAATTGGAGGTAGGTACCATTTTTTTGGTTAAGGTATTATTGTTGAATTATATGTCGAAAGTAATTTGCTTCTGAAATCAACCAACGAGTTTTTTTATAATAACGAACGAACATTTTGTCAAGGTTTTTCTGATCTGGTGTGTCGTAATAGTGCGTATTGGGATAAGGAATCTATTGGGAAGTGAGAGTTGATCTATTGGTATGGTTGGTAAGACCCTTCCGAAGGCCCCTGGCAAGGCCGGAGGGCCTAAGCCCTATAAACAGGGCTGGCCAAGCGTTTAATCAATATTTATTATATTAAGTTTTTTGTAATTATCGTTAAAAACTATGGCATTTCCAAATGTGGTGTGTTATGAGGTTGAAGGGAGTACCGAGGGAAAGGAGATGGGGTGGAGGAAGGTTTAGAAATAGCTGGTTAATCAGATCTAGTCACCAAACACGACTTTAATTTTAAATTAACGCGGACCCGTGAAAAATCGTGAGAAATTCTAACTGTGAGATTTGTAAGCTGAAAACATAAGTAACTAACCATCATGCTGTTTCCCCGCAGGGGCAGGCAGAGAGGATGAACCGCCAAACACCTCGGTCACACCACACACTACTTGCCTCATTCAAATTCGTACATAATATTATATTATTCTGACTCTTGACATGGCCCTTGAGGCGATGACATATGTAGTAATGCAAAATCATGTGTTTTTGGTTTGAAAATTTTGTCGCCTAGAAATGTTTCAGATGCTTTAATTAAATACTGCGAGTAGAATATATCTTGGCCTTTGAAATAATCGAGTATTTTTTATACGCCCAGAAAAAAATAATTTATAGGCCTATGAAAACTGCTTTAATGTTCAAAATCTCCTACTTACGAACCCATTTTCGGTTATGATTTTATTGTATAATGTGGAAAATTAAGTTATTTTTAAAATGATCGGAAAAAAATAAATATTTATGCCTGAACATCCACAAAATAAAATAAAAGGCACTTTTTGGCCAAGTTTTTTCTTCCATAAATCAAAACAGGCGGATGGTGTTAAGCGGGAATTTAAACCTTATCGCCATCTACGTAAGGGTTGTTATTGATAGCGGCTCAATTTAAAATATTACACGACGTAGTGCATCGCCATCGCCGTTTTTGTGTTACAAATATCTAATACATTTCTACAATGACCTATATTATTACTAACTATAGATTAGTCCAACTATTATCAATTTACGGATAATAACAGATTGCATCCAACGCTTCGTCAGTCACTAATACAACATTACATGAACAGTGCATTTGATTAATAATATTAATAATTAATAATAATACATGTATTATTAATTTATATTTTGTACAGACATATACAGGGTTTTCCAATAAGAGTTGTTATTTTGATATTCAATCGTAAAAGATCAATGGTTTCGTTGCTTGTGTGGCACGTAGCGCCGTCTTGTTGAAAGTAAACGTTATCCAGATCAATACCATCCAATTCCGGCCATAAAAAATCATTAATCATCTCTCGATAGCGCAATCCATTCACCGTAACTGTTGCTCCAGCCTCATTTTCGAAAAAGTAAGGACCAATGACTCCGCCAGACCATAAACTGCACCAAACAGTCACACGTTGAGGATAGAGAGGCTTTTCAACAATAACTCTTGGGTTTTCCGAGCCCCAGATGCGATAATTTTGCTTGTTGACGAAGCCTGAGAGGTGGAAATGGGCCTCATCACTAAAGATGATTCGCATTTGATTCACTCAAGTGAATTTTAATAATTTCAATGCGTTGTTGAAGCGTGTATCGTTCCATTTTTATTAATGGCGTAGTTTTTACTTGTCAAATGTTAAAAAATGACAGCTTCAAAAGTAAATCTACCGAAATAGCGGGCTATTCAAAATAACACCTCTTATTGGAAAACCCTATAGTATACAAGACCATACTTACCTTATAAGCAGGTGCAGGTGTTTATAAGATATACGCAGGTACAATAGAAGTTATCATAGATAGTTCTGTTGCACAAAAGAATTCAATAATTATATATACTAACAGAGTACAAAATAAGTACAAGGTACAATGAAAGTTAGAGCAATGCGTATTAACTTTGTTGAATTAACTTGTTTAACAGTTTGTTGTAAAGCTGTTTGTATAATTAGCAAACCTTTATTATGATATCACGCTATCCGCGTCTGTCTGTTCTTCTAAACTATGCAACCATCACCATCATTTAGAGAATTTGTTTATATATAGTTGTTTAAATGTATCTGATTCACTTGATCGTGCCATGTATTCCTCTGAACTTCTTCTAACATTCACATTAGCGTCATACATTCTCCATACACTTCTTTCTTTGTTTGTTTGCTCTATATGCCCAAACCTTCTAATCTTCCTTGCGGATCTCCACATTTCTCACACGATCATGCATGTTTTTATCACACATACGTCTCAGGGATCTCATTTCTATAGCAATCAGTCTTTTGACTCGGGATCATTGCATTTCTAAAACGAATATTGTCAATTGTAGACGATGGGAAATCTAGCAATCAAATAACACCGTTAGTAAAGAAAAATTTCAACAATTTTAACGACAATCGACTCAAATTTAACTCTAACTTTGAATAAAATTATTAATGGATAAGAAAATGGCAAAAAGTTAAATTTTTTTAAGAAGAATAAGGAATAAATTAGATGTAAATACAAGTAAATTAGTTAATAATAGTATAGTAGCATCTCATTTAAATTACTGCTCTAGTGTCCCTTTCTTGTGCAATCAAACACAGATAAAGAAATTGCAAATAATTATAAATAGAGGAATGCCAGCATTATTGAAGTGTAGTAGGTATTTTAAGATAATATAATGCAGAAGAAACTAGGAATATTAAGTGCGAGACAGCGAATAATTTACAATATCCCAATATTTATATTTAAGCTAAAAAATGAGATGCTCCCGAAATACATGTTTAAGTATGTAAATTTTAATTTCGCAATACATGGCTAACACACGAGAAACTGTGGAGATTTTAGACTTTCAACAACAAATTTTTCGGGAACTCAAAATAATCTCTACTTTAAAGGATTTAAGATTTTTAATAAATTACAGACAGAATTGAAAGAAGCTAAAAACCTTTTTGTTTTTCGTGGGTTGTGCCTAAATACTATAAAGAATAAGTTATTAAGGCGATGCACTACGTCGTGTAATATTTTAAATTGAGCCGCTATCAATAACAACCCTTACGTAGATGGCGATAAGGTTTAAATTTCCGCTTAACACCATCCGCCTGTTTTGATTTATGAAAGAAAAAAACATGGCCAAAAAGTGCCTTTTATTTTATTTTGTGGATGTTCAGGCATAAATATTTAATTTTTTTCCTATCATTTTATAAATAACTTAATTTTCCACATTATACAATAAAATCATAACCGAAAATGGGTTCGTAAGTAGGAGATTTTGAACTTTAAAGCAGTTTTCATAGGCCTATACATTATTTTTTTCTGGGCGTATAAAAAGACTTATCTAAAAAATACTCGATTATTTCAAAGGCCAGGATGTATTCTACTCGCAGTATTTAATTAAAGCATCTGAAACATTTCTAGGCGACCAAATTTTCAAACCAAAAACACATGATTTTGCATTACTACGTGTGGCATCGCCTTAATTTTTATTATTGTTTTTAACATTACCGCGCTCCGTCTAACATTTGTATATACATATCTTGTTTTAAAACCATCTTCTTCTTCTTTTTGTTCGATTCACGCGACAAACGTACCATAAATAAATTAATCATAAATAAATTCAAATAAATAACAAAATAAATTTTAAATAATTTTTACTGAGGTGTACAAAAGTGCAGTGTACCTACTTATAATCGGTTCATGTTTATCTGTGATATGCGTGAAATCCGGCTCAATGAACTCAAACTTGCTTTGAATTTAAGTATCACTTTGAAATTTTTTTTTCTTCTTACATTAGCTCCACACAGGAGGCCACGAGGAAAAAAAATTCCCTAGCGCCTATGTCATCCTTGGGGATGCTGTGTGGAGAAAGAATTCTGACAAGCGATAAAGTACCTACGCATAATATAACATTTAAATAAAAACTTATTTTTAATTCAATTTTAAAATGTGCGGTAACAAATTTGTAGAGAATTCATACTACCCCGTGATTTTTCACCGGTCTGCGCTAATCAAACAAACTATTTTAGGATGTCTGTCTGTGATTGGTCCAATGAAATCGGTTTAATTTAAGTGCCTTTTTCAAAATTGGAACTGATTGTGTCTAGAATTCAGAAAAACGATAAATTACCTACCTAAAACATAATATTTCAACAGAAAAAAATTTGACTTGATT
This sequence comes from Hesperophylax magnus, assembly GCA_026573805.1. Lineage (NCBI taxonomy): Eukaryota > Metazoa > Arthropoda > Insecta > Trichoptera > Limnephilidae > Hesperophylax > Hesperophylax magnus. Next base: position 7,777,452 of record JAIUSX010000005.1, on the reverse strand, counting down.
TTTCGAGTATACATACTATCCCGTGATTTTTCACCGGTCTGCGCTAGTTTCTATAGTAGACAGAAAAAAGATGATATCATGCCAATTTCCTGATAAAATATTAGTCTGTGATGTTAATATGTTGATATTAATGTGACAAAATTAGTATGTCAATATCAATATTTCTATGAAAATAACGTCGTGCTCATAAAACATTCGCTTTTAAATGATATTTTGTTAGGAACTCTGCAAATTCATTCGTTAAAGGCTTGCAGTCCCGCTTTTAACAGAAAAATTAATAATTTGACCAGATTTTTAATAAATTAACAACTGTATTTTATATCCGCAAGTTTTTTCCGATGATTAATTATTATAGGTAGTAAACAGTGGAGGAAAACAGGGGGCGTTAAGAGGAAGCTACAAGCCAAAAATGTGTATATTCTTGGTATACAATAGGCATTAAAATCACTTGACAAACGAAGTCTAGAAACGTTCGATTTCAAGCACAAAAGTGGTTTTTATTTATTTTGTAAATAATTTTATAAGAAAGCAAAAATGTTAATCAAGTGAAACTGTCACATATAATCTTAGCTATAATACTGTATTTTTTATATTAGTTTCCTTTTACGCGTTCATACATTTCTATTGAAAAAAAAATATTTTTTTGTAGTTTACATTTATATTTTTATTTGTATTTTAATCAAGCGAAAAGATAGGAAAAGCATCAATTTATCTAAAGCATATTTTTTGGTATTCGTAATGTAAACAAATTCGTTATAAAGATTAATCAAAATAGTGATTTAGCATTAAACTTCGCCTTTAGGCCACGTAAATTTTCTTTAACATACGAATGTTAAAGAAAAAACTACAATAGTTGAGCGAAAATGGTGAAAATATTTAACAAAACATGACTCGTATGCAATAGTACAAAAATATCTTGACGAATGCTTTAGTTGCATTTAAAGATACACTGTGAATTTTTTCATACCTATAACAGAACAAAACGTGTTTTAAATAATTTTAGGAGCTTACTTTGCATTTTTTTTTATCGAGGAAATTTCATATAATTAACGTTATAAATTGTTAGAAATTAGGTTTGCGGGGGTTTAAGAAAATCTAGAGTGACAGACAATTTCTCGACGGAATCTGACTGAATTAAATAATAATTGTTTGTTTTACTTCCTTTCTGTATAAGTTAGTTTTTAAAATAAGTAAAACACAGTAGAATCATCCCGACGATCAGAGTTCAGTTTCATCAGAGTTCGAAAATAATATAAAATAACGTAAAACACTGCAGAATCATCCCGACGATCAGAGTTCAGTTTCATCAGAGTTAGAAAATAATATAAAATAACGTAAAACACAGCAGAATCATCCCGACGATCAGAGTTCAGCTTCATCAGAGTTAGAAAATAATATAAAATAACGTAAAACACAGCAGAATCACCCCAACGATCAGAGTTCAGCTTCATCAGAGTTAGAAAATACTATAAAACAACGTAAAACGTGATACCGGTGTAACCTGTTCTTCAGTGAATCCATAAAATGCTTGTAAAAATGTATTACACTGCACTGTATTACTTTTTATAATTTTTATATTTATTTATTGTTTAGGAACATTTACAGACTAAACATGAGAAAAAATATCATTAGATAAGCGCTTCAAAAACGTATATGTCAACAGTCCACTTAAAAATGTTCACACCGTGCTCATTTTAAGTATCATTATACACTATGTATTAACAAAAAATATAAACAGCAAAACGTGAGCAAAGGCAAAAAAAAGAGATATCAAAAACAAAACATACAGATCAATATATGATCCAAAAAACAAAGGCAACAGAAAAAAAACAGAAAACAAATAGAGTAAATAAAAAAAACAAACAAACATTCACAATCTATTGGTAATTTGATTTTTAAAATAAGCGAGACTATTTGCATATATATCTTTGTAGTTACACTCAATAGATTTGTACAGACGACACATTATAGACAATGGATTGAATAATGCAATGTTATTCTTAAATAATTCTAGATGGAATATATTATGATTCCTTAGATTACGTCTATTTGGAACATTAATAAGAATATTGCTCACACAATGAGTTGCTTCAAGCTTGTCATGAATAATTTTGTGTAGACATATTAAGTCAGCAAATTGTCTTCTTTTATCCAGGGTCGTAAAGTTAAAGTATTTGAACTATTGTTGAAGTGTTACAAATACGTGACATGCTTGCAAATTGATCAGACTCAAAATAAAGAATAATAATTGTGCATTTTTTAAAATAAATCTGGTTAGTGACTGAGCTTAAAATTTAGCACATCCCTGGCCTAGACGTATTGCATAGGGCCAAATAGAGGCCCTATACTAATCGATGGGTGAACAGTTTATAAGGTTAACGAAATATCTCCGACTTACGTATCAGAAATGATAAAATGATAAAAAATTCTGATAAGTCCAATTCTCGACCTTCAACAGATGTTATATCATTATTTTTTTAATGATAAACTAATGTTTATAAGACAAGGTTTTTTACGCATAGCACAAAGGAAATACTTGGATGAGTTTGTGTATTTAGGAAGTATGTTCTAGAGAGATGGGAAGGCTGACAGAGATATTGAAAGAAGGGTAAATGCAAGTAACTCCATTAATGGAGGACTGAACGCAGTTGGGGTCAACAAAAATTTGTCCAAAGTAGCGAAGCTAGCAGTCCACAATGGAATGCTGGTAACTACCCTGATGTGTGGAAGTGAGGCATGGAAGTGGCAAAGAAAGGATGAAAGTAGACTGAAAGCTGTAGAAATGAGATCCCTGAGGGTAAAACCATGTTTGATCGTGTGGGAAATGTGCAGATCCCTACGACCTAGACCTACGGGCTTCATTGCCTTGGCAGGCCTGGAAAATCCATCTTTCCATTGGGATTATTTTAATTAATCCGTAGGTATCCCTATAGAAAAAGTTGACATTTTAGTAATACGTTCATCAAACTACTTATCAACTCGTACGTAGTCTCACGTCTCGGTTACTGCAACGGCATTTATGCCATCCTTCCAAAATATCACATTGACAAACTTCAATCAGTGTTTAATGCAGCAGCGCGGCTTATAATCGGGGTTTCTAAATACTTGCACATTTCAGAACACCTTCGTAACCTTCACTGGCTCAAGTGCCCTGAAAGATCCAGAACAAACTGTGCTGGATGGTGTTTAAATCCATCAATGAAATGGCCCCACCCTACATCTCTGAACTATGCACTGAAAAACACTGGTCTGAGGCAGTCAACTCTTAGATCAGCAACATCATCAGCTGTAGGCAGACTGATGGAACCTAAGCGAAAGCCAAATACTAAGTTTGGTGATCGCGCTTTCGGAGCATCTGGACCGAAGGCTTTGAATAAACTCCTTCCAGAACTAAGATCCATAACAAGTCCAACAGAATTCAGGTCTAAACTAAAAACTTACCTTTTTAAGCTGTCATACCCTTAAATTAAATATACCATTCCTAAGAGAAAGTCCAGTTATATTCAATTTTCTAATTATATCCTAAATCCTGTATCTAAATTTCGCTAATAAAGAATTAGATAATGTTAATTAAGTGTTAATCTCAAATGACCTACCAGGTAAGTATTGTACTGTATATTATCTCCATAAATAGTTATTAATAACATAGCACTGTAGAAATGTATTATAAATTTGTACAGCGTCCTTGGGGTGAATTTGCACAAAAACAGCACTATACAAGTCATCCAATTATTATTATTATTATTATTACAAACCTCCATTATTAAAAACTTATGTCACCTTAAATGATCCTTCTCCGTGGGTGTAGTGTTTTATTGGGATGTCAATGGTTAGGTTTGTTAAAGACCTGGTTATTTTTGAGGACTGAGATTGCAAGGGAGGATGTACTTTGTATTTGAGAAGAGAAAAAGAATCGTCGCTCTTGCATTTTCATATCTTGTTCTATTTTCAAATAACGTGTTAAACCGAGCGCACAACGTTGTCGTATAAAAATAAACACAGTTTAAATTAGAATCACCTAAAAAGAGAGGCACGATATTTAAAATGTAATATTGATAATAACATTCCCTTCAGTAAACAAAATCTATTTTATGGGCTCTCTAGGGCCTAAAAGTCGAAAGGAATTATGTTCTTTTGTATGTGAAAACCACACAATAGTCCCAACTGCTTCAAATTGTTCTGATCCAATAGGAATAGGCTATAAAGTCTGTACAAACCAAAGATATTAGAAGAACGAGATGTGCTATGCGCAGTTCGTACTGAGTGGAATTGTTTTGCCCAGTGTCGCCGGTTTTGTTCACCAATACTACTGCACACCTTCGCTTACGCTAAGGTATCCGCACTAATACATAGAACAGATTTATGTGCGTACACGTCCCGATACCGTTCAAAGTACCCTAATTAGGTAGTACTCCGGCTACGGTCCGGCGGCCAACATAGCATATCTCGTTCTTCTAATATCTTTGGTACAAACCAATGATATATATTAAAGGACGATTTTTTATTCTTTATTTGAAATGCGTATTTTTTTATACTTCCCGTGAATTTTCATCTCTAATAACTAGGGGTAAATTAATATACACGGTGTTTGGAAATAAGTGGTACAAACGGAAAACTGGCGAGTCTAATTTCCACAAAGAAAAATTTTTTTTTTTTAAACTTTAACTTGCTTAACAACAAAAGCGGTGAACATTTTATGCAATTGAATGATAAAAAACCTTAATAATAAATTAGAAGCTGACGTAACTTAGTTCATGGAAAGCTAATATTAACAAATAAACTTTAGAAGAAATCATGTATTTTATACCCCACAAACCAATACCAAACTAATGCAAACTCACAGTAGCTTTATTGGACCTCGCACTTTTAATCTACTACCAAAAAAAATTCAAGTAACAACTAAACTAGCGCAATACCAAAAAGAATTAAAGTTGTGGCTGTACAATGCAAATGTTGAAGCATTATTCATTTAATTTTTACTTTTTTCTATTTTGTTTCTGTATAGTTATTATTATTTTATTTTGTGTTCTTTTAATTCATATATATTATCTTACAATCTTTATTTTTACTTTGATTTATTTTTAATATGCTCCTCTTGCACAATCTTTTAGAATAACTTTTATTATAAGCCTACCGTTTTTCTTTATTATGCTTACTGTTTTTTATTTTATTTTTACTGTTATGTATTTTTAGGTACAAAAATCTAATGTATTAAATTATATTACCCACGCACAGGCTGCGCCTTAGTGGGTTCCCTTTCATATTATTAAAAAACTTGTATTGTGAAATATGTAAATTGGGAAAAAATAAAGGAAATAAAAAAAAAAAAAAAAAAAAAACACATTATTTACACAGCCAAAAACAAAACCACATGTACTTTTACTCCAAAGTCGAAAAATTATAGAAAATTCGGAATTAAAAAAACACGCCCTTTTATTTAGGGAAAGTGCGAGAAGTTGTCACTTCAATTTTATCTTGTTTATCCAATAAAAAAAATTAAAATAATTCCCAGATTTGTTTGGGTCATATAATTCTTTCATGTTATTAAATTCACCCATTAAATTAAAAAAATAACATGTCTGAAATAACCTCACTTTTTCATAACGGGAATCTCAGGTGTCAGTCCGCTGAAATGCAACGTTGCCAGCACTTCCGAAGCTCAGTTAAAAACATTTTTTATTAACACCAAATCGAATTTGAACATATTCTTTATTCGATGTTTAACTAAAACGCCGTTTAACGGTTTGGGAATTGTTTTTTTTAAATTTTGTATTGGTAAGGCTATTACTGTTTTAATAAATTCCATTTTATTTTGGCAACTACAGGGTTAAACAAAAAATAAAACATTGATAAATAAGCAGTTAATTATATGTAATTAAATTTAACCTAAAAAATTACAACTTCGTTTTCGATTTGATCGAAAAATAAATGTCAGTAATTATTATTCAAAAAGTAATGTTAGATTCACCAGTTTCCCTCTTGTAGCACTAGTTTCCGAACACCGTGTACAAATTATTGTGGGTACCTGCCTACTCAGAATTAAATCAAATAAAAAATGACACAAATATTTTCCAACAAGAGGTGTTATTTTGATATTCAATCGTAAAAGATCAATGGTTTCGTTGCTTGTGTGGCACGTAGCGCCGTCTTGTCGAAAGTAAACGTTGTCCAGATCAATACCATCGAATTTCGGCCATAAAAAATCATTAATCATCTCTCGATAGCGCAATCCATTCACCGTAATTGTTGCTCCAGCCTCATTTTTGAAAAAGTAAGGTCCAATGACTCCGCCGGACCATAAACCGCACCAAACAGTCACACGTTGAGGATAGAGAGGCTTTTCAACAATAACTCTTGGGTTTTCCGAGCCCCAGATGCGACAATTTTGCTTGTTGACGAAGCCACCGAGGTGGAAATGGGCCTCATCACTCAAGATGATTAGCATTTGATTCACTCAAGTGAATTTTAATAATTTCAATGCGTTGTTGAAGCGTGTATCGTTCCATTTTTATCAATGGCGTAGTTTTTACTTGTCAAATGTCAAAAATGACAGCTTCAAAAGTAACATCTACCGAAATAGCGGGCTATTCAAAATAACACCTCTTATTGGAAAACCCTGTACATATAAAGTTTTTAAAATGTTTCAGTGAATTTTGGATACTTCATAAAAAAACCTAAATAAATATTTATTTCAAGCAACAGAATGTTTACAAATATGTACTTAGATGTTTGCTTCGCACCCAACATGAGCTAGGTAAATTTGTTTTAGATTAATAAGAGGTAGGTTGCCATGGATGTCGCTACAAAAGTATGAAAAATTACGGGATATTATAATTGTGGGATTTATGCATATCAATGCGTGCAAAAAAAAATGTGTACTTAATCAATTTTATTTCAAAATAATATTTGATTGTTGACAAATTACTAACTAAATAACCGCGTCACAACGTTTCCACGCAGGGGTAAGAAGAGAGGACGGATCTCCAAACAACTAGATCTTGGCACACACTTCTTGCCTCATTTACATTCATACATCGTCTCAAACATACCTATTCTAACTTTTGACATGGTCCGACTCAAGTACCTGATTCGCTTGATCGTGCCATATCTTCAATCTCACTTACATTTGCCCAAACCATATAAGCGTCCCTTTCTTAATCTTAGTCATTACGCTTACATCAGCCTGCATTTTTTTCGGATCTCCACATGTCTCACCCGATGGTACATTGTTTTACTGCAACTACGCCTCAGGGATCTCATTTCTACAGCATAATCAATTGAATAATTAAAGATTAATAATATCAATAGTAATAAAGGATAAAAGAGCAACTTCCGATGGTCTCTCAACTAGCAATCCGAAGGTCGCGGGTTCTAGTAAATTTTATTTGATGATTTTGTGTTATTTAAAATTTATTAGTTTTAAAATAATATCAGGTATATTAAATTTGCGGCACGTTCCAGAGTGGTAGATTCTTGTTTGGTGACCAGATCCGAATAGCCTGGAACTCCCCCACCTTCATCTTCCCCATCTCCTTTCCCTCCCCAGTACCTTCAGCCTCACTACATACCCCAATTGGAGATGCCATAGTCTCACTGGCTTCAGGCGGTTGGGAGCAGTTGAGACTCTGGTGCGGTATTCACATAAAAAAAAACTGTTTTAAAGTTCAAAATCTCCTACATATGAACCCATTTTCGGTTATGATTTTATAGTGAAATGTTGCAACTTAAGTTCTTTTTCAAATGATCGTAAAACATTTAAATATTTAAGCCTGTGCAAAATTAAATACATGGTTTTCCAATAAGAGGTGTTATTTTGATATTTATTTATATATTCAAAGAAAATTTTCCCGTAAAAGATCAATGGTTTCGTTTCTTGTGTGGCACGTAGCGCCGCCTAGTTGAAAGTAAACATTGTCCAGATCAATACCATCCAATTTCGGCCATAAAAAATCATTAATCATCTCTCGATAGCGCAATCCATTCACCGTAACTGTTGCTCCAGCCTCATTTTCGAAAAAGTAAGGTGCAATGACTCCGCCGGACCGTAAACCGCACCAAACAGTCTCACGTTGAGGATAGAGAGGCTTTTCAACAGTAACTCTTGGGTTTTCCGAGCCCCAGATGCGACAATTTTGCTTGTTGACGAAGCCACCGAGGTGCAAATGGGCCTCATTACTCAAGATAATTTTTCGATGGAATTCTAATAATTAATAATAGTGAAATAGCGGGCTATTCAAAATAACACCTCTTATTGGAAAACCCTATATAACACTATGTTAAACACGAGATGCTTTTGTTTATTGCATAAATCAAAACTGACGGCTGGTGTTAAGCGGGAATTTAAACCTTATCGCCATTTACATAAGGAGTGTTATTGTTAGTACACGACGTGGTGCATGAATGGATGTGCGACCTTTTTCATACAAAACCTACATTTAGATTTGAGGTCAAAATATCCAACAATACGGAATAATAATTATTTTTGCCAAAGGTCCGCCGTCCTCATAAAACATTTGCTTTTGACTGATACTTTCAATTCATTCGTTATAGGCCTGCAGTCCCATTTATAACAGGAAAACGAGTAATTTGACCAGAATTTTTAAATTAAATTAACAGTAGGTACTTCATATCGGTAAGTTTTCTCAGTGAAACAAAATGCTATTTTAATAATTTATATTTAATTATATTTGTCGAATGATTTGTTCAAGATTTAAAAAAAAATGTCTTTAACTTAAAATACATGTATTTAAGAAATAGGGTTGGACCTTTTCTATCTGGGCTTTCATCTATCAGCTGTGCTACTAAATAGGGTTTCACCTTCCTCTATCGGGGTCTTCATCTATCAGCTATGCTAATAAATAGGGTTGCACCTTCCTCTATCGGGGAATTCATCTATCAGCTGTGCTACTAAATAGGGTTGCACCTTCCTCTATCGGGGAATTCATCTATCAGCTGTGCTACTAAATAGGGTTGCACCTTCCTCTATCGGGGAATTCATCTATCAGCTGTGCTACTAAATAGGGTTGCACCTTCCTCTATCGGGGAATTCATCTATCAGCTGTGCTACTAAATAGGGTTGCACCTTCCTCTATCGGGGAATTCGTCTATCAGCTGTGTTACTAAATAGGGTTGGACCTTCCTCTATCGGGGAATTCATCTATCAGCTGTGCTACTAAATAGGGTTGCACCTTCCTCTATCGGGGAATTCATCTATCAGCTGTGTTACTAAATAGGGTTGGACCTTCCTCTATCGGGGTCTTCATCTATCAGCTATGCTAATAAATAGGGTTGCACCTTCCTCTATCGGGGTCTTCATCTATCAGCTATGCTAATAAATAGGGTTGCACCTTCCTCTATCGGGGTCCTCATCTATCAGCTATGCTAATAAATAGGGTTGCACCTTCCTCTATCGGGGTCTTCATCTATCAGCTATGCTAATAAATAGGGTTGCACCTTCCTCTATCGGGGTCCTCATCTATCAGCTATGCTAATAAATAGGGTTGCACCTTCCTCTATCGGGGTCTTCATCTATCAGCTATGCTAATAAATAGGGTTGCACCTTCCTCTATCGGGGTCTTCATCTATCAGCTATGCTAATAAATAGGGTTGCACCTTCCTCTATCGGGGTCTTCATCTATCAGCTATGCTAATAAATAGGGTTGCACCTTCCTCTATCGGGGTCTTCATCTATCAGCTATGCTAATAAATAGGGTTGCACCTTCCTCTATCGGGGTCTTCATCTATCAGCTATGCTAATAAATAGGGTTGCACCTTCCTCTATCGGGGAATTCATCTATCAGCTGTGTTACTAAATAGGGTTGGACCTTCCTCTATCGGAGAATTCATCTATCAGCTGTGCTACTAAATAGGGTTGCACCTTCCTCTATCGGGGAATTCATCTATCAGCTGTGCTACTAAATAGGGTTGCACCTTCCTCTATCGGGGTCTTCATCTATCAGCTGTGCTTTACCTTTTGATTATGAAAAACGCTTTTTTAGTTTTGTTCTTAAGTATTTTGTTCTCAATTTTTAATTTAAACGCATTATCTTGATCGAATAGTGGATCTCACTGCGAGAAAAGTGAGAATGTTAGAAAAACTGTATCCATTCTATTCTTGAAATTCCATCAATTTTGATTGTTCGCTTAACATTTAACATTTTAACATCATCAATTTGATTGCTCGCTCGGTAAATGCGAAGTAGAGACGGTAACGTATTCAAGGTTGATACGAAGACTGGCATCTTAGCGACTTATGCCCGTAGCTAAATCAGCTGTCTACTACTGCATTAGTGGTGTACCGGGCAACACAACCCAACAAACAACATGTCATTTGATACTATCATTTGTATGAGCCACTTGTGTGTTTATTTAAATTTATTTTTAAAAATTCTTTCTTATTCCTTCAATTATTTTTATTTTTTATGTGACACCTCTCAACAGCCTCTGTCCTGTACAGTATAAAAGCTGAGCAGCTATGTCCCCACCAGGTTGGGCAGCGTTATAAGACGGGTTAAGTTAGGAGCTGTAGGAAGGGAAATCGGTCAAGTATTTTTGAGTCTATATGGTACAAACAAAGAAAAAATCATTTTTAAATATATAGATTGTGTTTAATTGGGCAAATTTCAAAATAATATGGAAGATTAGAGTCAAGTTCAGACTTGTAAGAGGTTAGATGTTGAGTTAAGGGGAGGAAATTTTAGATAAGGCTTGAGAGAAGAGAGGATATTTGTTTATAGAGGGACAACCAAAAATATGTAATCTAAAGTTCCCACGTCTAGACCACAGAAAATCATCTACTGTCAAGAATGTGATTCGTAAATATCCCTTTATAGGGATTTTTTTGACATTATCGCAAAAATGTGTTGATTTTCTGATTTCGATCATTGTACCAACTAAAAATGTGTGATTTCATTATTTTGATTCGTACTTAATGATTTAAAAATCGCACACTCTGTAACGGTTCCAACTGGCAACAACGTCATTATGACATGGAAACTGAAACATGCTGGTAAGACGGCTCTCACCAATGTTGCTTGGCGTGACAATAAACCCCGATTGAGGTTGCCATAGTCTCACTGGCTTTAGACGGTTTGGAGCCGTTGAGACGAAAAAGAACGAAAATAAAAAAAAACGTTTTTAATTTACCCCGAAGAAGCTTAGGTTAAGGTACTAAGTTGGTAAAGAAAATGAAGTATTTTTTTAAAATTATTAAAAAATAAAATTTTAGCAATTTAAAAATGTGTGCACGTGGATCATTACAACGTATGACCTTCAGTGCGTGAGTCCTAGCAAAGCATTAATGTTAAAATAAGATTGTCCCAAATTCTAAATATTATTCTAAATCAATTAATATTCTACTATTAACCATTCATTTACTATTTACTTAACCTTTCCCTTACTGTGCTAAAAAGCCCACGCATTCCGGTGCTGTGTAGTAAATACACATCTCAAAATAAACGATTTAATATCGGAAAAATATGAATATTCATAGCTAATCGCTTATGTTTATTATATTAAGGCGAGCTCTCAGCGTTAAAGCAAACATGCTCAGTAGAAGATTTCGCCTTTGCAGTACCGCAGTAAAAAGGACGCTCTTCCTTTCCTTCTGCGCAACGTTGTTCACGTGCGAACTATGGGCAAACTACAAAAAGAGTAGTATAGAAAGACTACGGGTCCAATACAACAACGCCTTCCGCACAATGTTTTGTCTCCCCAGATACTGCAGCGCTTCCCGTATGTTCACGGAGGGGCGAGTTCCCGGATATGCAGCCCTTATTAGATCCAGGGTGGCAGGAATGAGTGAAAGGATAAGAAGCTCTGGGAATATCCTCACTATGGAAGCCCGCCTCACTCCATCCTCCAGCATTGACGCACACTGGAGAAAAATACTAGCGCCTAATATAGTCACGGCTCTCTAAAGGCTTCAACTTTCTATTATTCTATTATTTTATCATTTTATTCTATTCTATTTATTCTGTTTTATTTTCTTTTTGTTTTTGATTATATATTTTGTTGTATCTCTATATGGAATGTGTGGGACTGCACTAACCTCCCCACATACCGGAATAAACACTTTATTATTATTATATTTTATATCAAAAGTGATAATAATTGTAATTTAATTGCTGAAAACATGAAAAAACCATCGGTCCACATCTAACGACGGTCCGCGACCAACTGGCTGGCGGCTAGCACACACACAGCTATGCGGTCGTAGGTATTGATGGTCTAAATAAAAATACAACTGAGGACGTGTGAATTTCTCATGTTTCCGCATAGCGAACTAAAGCGGGACATCAATAGCGTGTCATTTCCTCGCACACTCTTCGCGTAGCGGTGTCAAACGGTTGATTGTATTGGTGTTTTTGATTCCTATTTTTAACAAAAATCTCTGATTTTTAATTGAATTTGAAAACTATGTAAAATATTATTTTTTAATTCAGTGCACAAATGTATAACGGAGGAATACCAAAAATCTGAAAACAGAATTTATTATATTTATCGAGCTATTAAAGTTATTAGAAGCAATGTGTGGCAAATACACACCACAGATAAGGAAAGGTTAAAGAAGAGTATCTTTGGCAGGCGGTATAACTTTGTTTTTTATACATATCTACAGTTTCATTCCATAATTGATGAAATTTTGTACACTTGACCTTCAAAGCAAGAAAAAGGTCACTGATTACATAAAATTTTCTAAAAACCATCCCTCACCCCTAAAAGTAGAATTTTGATACGTGATTAAATTTTGAACATTTTACGTCAAAATAAGAAGAAAATTAGTGTAGACAGAAAGGCCTAACCCCCGGGACAGCTAGTGCGATAATTTTATTATTTTACTAAAATACATCTATTTTTTGACATTAGTTTTACTGAGGATTGAATCTTCCTCCCCAGGAACTGGAGTCAACTTCCGACATTTATTTCGTATATTAACTGCTCTATTGTCATCCGATTTCAGAGAATTACGTAGGACTGTGCCCGCCTAAAAAAAGGATTATTTACAAAGCAGTTCTGCTGTGTGATTAATAATTATTATTATTCTGCATGACAGCTGTTTCGCTTTCCAATGGCATTATCTTTAAACTGCGTAAAGTCACTTATTCCTATACATATAGGTGCTTATGTTAAAATTTTAAAGATTTTTTTTTATCTAAGTCCTAACTAATTTCGGAGTAAATTGTCGTAAATTGTTAAGTAATTAATAGTTTTCACCTTGTGAATTTTTTATAAAGGGATCCCTACAGATGCAAGTAAAACGGTTTGAAAATTTTTTAAAACGTTTTTCAACCATACATTTAGCGGTAAGTACCAGATTTTATATTTATAGACGGTAAATAAGTAACTTCCCGAGGAATCCCTCTAGAAACATTAGAGATTTTAGTAATATATTCATCAGAAACTGATAAAATAAACCCCACGGAAATATCAATTTTCTATGCCTGCTAGGTCAAAGTGTACCGTAAGTCCGTCCATTTTGCCTGTTATTGTTTTTACACGAATTCATCACTTAGGTCGTTAAGATTCCCACTTTATTTTAGAGATTTGCTAGGGCAAATTCAACCTTGGGTCTGTTCAATACACCTGGGCCGCACGTCGCATATTTTTGTGCACGGCTGCTTCACTTACGTCGTTAAGATTCTGGCTTTATTTTACGGTATTGTCTCGTCTTGAGTGATTATTTTTTCAATTTGACTAAAGATAATAATAATAATTTATTTACATGTGATTAGCTCTTTCTCTTGAACACTTTTAGTCTTACCTTTCCTAAGATTCCCTACTACGCCGTTGCACCGTTGGTATAGCTATACGAGGAGGATAGCCGTACAGTAATCTTGTTCAAATCATTACGTATTATAATATTCATTTTATATTCCTCAAGAACACGGTCATTTTCGCATTTCGCGTTTTGTTGCTAACTTCACATTTTTTCAGATGACGTTTGTAATGTCATTTACCTGGTCTGTTTTTATTTGCGTCGAAATCCGGCCAATTCGATTATGCGTCTTATATTTGCTTTGATAAGTCGATATCTGGATTTACAATATACCTCCCGTAGTGCTGCAAGTGGGTATTACTGCTTTTTACATTTTCTATACTAAGGGCCAGCCTATATATGTAAATCTGACAGCTACTAATACGGCCGGTATACGCATTCGCTAGCGATAATGAGTAACGTTTACCACTATCCCAACCTTATACGCACGTATAAAATTTATTCCGCGATTATAAGTCGGTTCAATTTTTAAATTCCTTAAAATCTGTTTAATTTTTGAAGATAATATCCATATGAAAAACATTATATAAAAACAAAAAGGTAATTTTTAAAAACACGTTTTATTTATGTGTATCATTAAATGCAACTAGAAAAATGCGATTTTTGCTCTATTTTAGACTATTCGTATTTTACTAAATATTTTCACAATTTTCGCGAATTATTATTCCTTCTAACATTCGTATTTACATATATCCCCTTCAAACCATCTTCTTCTTCTTTTTAAACTCTTACTACGGGGTCTTAAACACGTCTACGAGTGGCGAACGAATTATACTATTTTGTTTATTTCAAATTAGCGGTAGAGATATTAAACAATGACAAACATATTTAAAAAAATAAAACGATAATAATAAAAAAGCCATTTAAATATGGACGTGCTGTTTCACTGTTTTTCTGACAAGCCCATTTTAAGCGATAAAGGCACGAACAATGACAAGAAAACTCATCAGAGTTGAGTCATTTTTATCGGTTTCTGTGATAAATTAGTTATGTGTATATGACTAGTTTGTATACCTCTTAACACATTCTTTGCGGAAAACGAGAAAACTCGTCATACGCCTTTTTCAGTAAGACGCGGGAGACGAGTTTACTCGTTTTGTTGCGCAAAGCGGCAAGGAGCGGGAAACTTGTAAACAAGGGGTTCTAAATGGGGGCGGGGTCATGTGTTTTCTATTGTCGGCGGTACACGATCTATCTACCTGTCAATACAATGAGTTTGAAACACAACAAAAAAATAAAATCGTTGTCGCGTATGTTCCGCTCACAAACTACGCCGTGAAACGCGGTACATGTGCAAGTTTTGCAATGTGCCCCTGCATAAAGGAAAGTGTTTCGAACGCTATCACACATTGAAGCACTATTAGGTTATAGTTTTTTTTTATATGTATTGAAAATTTCTAAATAATCTTATAATTTTTTATGAATAAATTTCGATATGTTATTTCGATTGTGAAATACTGTTTTTTCTATGATTCCCAAGAAAGTAGAAAGTTTTTGTTAGTAAAAAAATGGAATTACACATACATTGCTAAGTAAATAAATAGATACATCTTTTCAAAGTAAAACACTGAAAGTTTCATCGAAAAATATCAAATAGATCATAAGATATGAATATTTTGCGGAAAGTCTAATTTTGGCGCTAAAATTGAAAAAAACACCCGCCCCCAATTTGGCTGTAAAATGCCCGACCATATAGTGTTAAGAGGTAGAAGAACTGGCTGGCGTATACCCGACGTTGCTCGGAGCTATGAATGGTTTCAAGTATAGATAGCTAATTTGGGTCTATTTTTAAGATGGAAATAATATTATTAAAAAAATTAAAAAAGTTTCCTTTTTTAGTAAATATTTATTTTACTTGATTGTGTCATGTCTTCTTGGGGCGTTCTCGACTTCCACCATTCACTACTGTATACCATAAAATTGCTGTTAAAAAACTCTCTCTAAACAGTCCCGACACTAATAAGAACAAAATTTAAAATTTTCATCACTACCAGTCCAATTGTTATTAAATATAAATTCAAATTTATAGAGAATAAACACGGTATACGGAAATTCGTAGTACAAACGAGAAACTGATAATTCGATATCGTACATAGAACTGAAGTAAACTATATACCAGTTTAAATAAAGGAATTGTGAAATAACACAAATTCATAAAATAAAATTTACTTGCGCACACCGGATTTGAGCCCGCGACCTCCGGATTACTAGTCGAGAGCCTTTCCCCTCGACCACGGAGAAAATGCTAATATTATTTTAAATACTTCTTTCGGTTGTGACTCTGTCTTGGCTGTAACTCGGGCTTAATGAAATTTAGAACTCTTGCTTTGATTTTAAGTGCCATTTTCAAAATTGGAACTGATCGCTTGGAGAATTCAGACAAGCGATAAAGTGCATACCTATAAAATAATAGAAAATTTATTTTTACTCATATTATACCCAGTACTTCAATCAACAATTACTGCTTATTATATTTAATGAAATACTAGTACATTTTTAATTATTTGGCGTGTTGTAAATAGGCCGACGTAGCTCAGTGGTCCAGAGCACCTGACCGGACATCAGAAGGTGCGGGTTCAATTCCCGTCGGCGGCATTTATTTTTACTCGGGAGATATTTTCAATTTGTACGGATATTTCAGGCGACTAATTATTGCTTATAATTATTTGTTATCATTTGTTCTATGCATAAGAAACCTTGTCTTATAAACAATAGTTTATCATTAAAAAAAATAATATATTTTTATCTCGTTATTTTTCACGTGGTTTTTAACATTGTTGTCACATTATAGACACTAATTGACAGTAGTTTATTACGTTTAAGCGGTTATCATAAAATTTCACAATAAATGAATTTTTACTTCCGTATGTTACTATAAACTATAAACCATATCGATGACTTCTAACCTTCTGTTGACGGCTCAGTCATAATTATTTATCATTAAAACATAAACGAAGAAATAATATTATCTTTTATTATGTAAACGATGTCATTTAAATTAATTCTTATCTAATGGCTTTAGCTGTCCAATGGTATAAAGCTGGACAAACACAAAAGAGCCAACGAGCCTAGTGGCTCCGCTCCGAGACAAAACTCAACGTTTTGTTTCTACTGTTTGATCTTTGGATGTGAAATTGAGAAAGGCTTTTGATTCTACATTTTGTTCTGATGAATTTTGATGCTAAATTAATGTTCGGGAGCCTCGAGAAAGGCTTTTGGTCATATAGTTTGTTAAAGACTGGATCCTAAAGTTCGTCCAACAACCTCGAAAATGGCTTTTGATTCTACATTTTGTTCTGACGACTTTGGATCCTAAAGTAGTGTTCGGGAGCCTCGAGAAAGGCTTTTGGTTATATAGTTTGTTAAAGACTGGATCCTAAAGTTCGTCCAACAACCTCGAAAATAGCTTTTGGTTCTACAGGTTGTTCTAATGACTTTGGATCCTAAAGTAATGTTCGGGAGCCTCGAGAAAGGCTTTTGGTCATATGGTTTGTTAAAGACTGGATCCTAAAGTTCGTCCAACAACTTCAAAAAAGGCTTTTAGTTCTACAGTTGGTTCTAAATACATTAGATCCTAAATTTCGATCATGAGCCTCGAAAAAGGCTATTAGTTCTAAGAATCTTTCAGTAGGCCTTGAGAAAGGCTTTTGAGTTTGAGGAGCGTTCGAGAAATACTTGTCTTTTGCCTAGTTATTATGTAAATAAATCAGATTAGATCAGACTTTAAAACTTATTTATCTTTCAGATCACGTGCTCCCTATGATGATCCTACCCCCTCGCACACACGCAGTCCCCGGCAGGTGAGAACGAGAAAACATGGCGATATCGGCACAGCACATCGTCGCCTTCACGTAAGTTTCAAACTGCCACCCGGTTTCGCACGCGACCCTTTACCAGTTACATCGACTTCTTCTCTATATCTGTACTATACTTGTTGACCATCTGTTTTCGATTAATTTGAAATGAGGTCATGTCGTAATCGGGGCAGATATGTTGTGAGACGGAAGGAAGTGAAGATGTGAAGGAGATGGAAAAGAGGAAGATTGATTTTATTTTAGGGTATTGTCTCGTCTTAATTAACATGTTATTCTGATGCACCAGAATTGATATGATTGCATCACAAACATTATCAGTTCATTACATTACTGGGTTAATAAGAGGTCAGGTCAACCAAACAATCAAAATTGTCATTACAGATTAATTTACATAAATTTCATAATAAATAATAAATCATCCTTTTAACTGATGATAAAAAATATAATGTTTATTAAGTATTTTTTCTGTTTTAATTGTAATTGTTGTTTAAAAAGGTTATTTGTTTCAAATTTGACGGGTTCTATCACAATTCAATGGCTTTAGCCGTGTTTGGTGACCTGATATGAATAGCCAGGTACTCTCTCACCTTCATCTACCCCATCTTATTCCCCTCCCCGCCACCTTCAGCCTCACAACATACCCCAATTGGGGATGCCATTGTTTCACTGGCTTCAGACGGTTGGGAGCAGTTGGGACTCTTGAGCGGTATTCGAGTCCCAACTGTTCGGTACCAGTGGAACTATGTCATCCCTTTTTGGGGTATATTATGAGGCTGAAAGGTGTGGGTAAGGAAAGGAAATTCGACAGAAGAAGTACCTGGACAAATAGGTGAAAGCCATTTCAAGGAATGTTTCAATTCTCAGCGACATGGCACGATCAAGTTTATCAAATGGTTGAGTCGTGCAACATAATAATATTGTAAAATATTTGCTAATATTTAAGGCCTGCTGCATAGAGAATCAAGGCCGTCAAAAATTGTCTATAATTTGCATTGTGGCTAAAAACGTGTTATTTTTATGACTTTTGGTCAACGACGTTTCAATACACATATACGTGTTGTAAAGCTCTCAAAGTGGCAAGCAAAAGAAACGCTAATTGTCGTACTTTAGATTTTGTGGTTTTAGTATTAAACTGAGACGCATTGCGTTAAGTCGTCTGCAACCTCTAATTAACCTTTCCTCATCTGTGGTGTGTACTTACTACACATTGCTTCTAATATCTTTAATAACTCTATAAATATAATAAATTCTGGGTTCAGATTTTAGGTATTCCTCCGTTATACATTTATGCACTGAATTAAAAAATAATATTTAACATAGTTTTCAAATTCAATTAAAAATCAGAGATTTTGTGAGAAATCGGGAACAAATATACCAATACAATCAAACGTAGCCATTGCTACGCGAAGAGTGTGCGAGGAAATGACACGCTATTGATGTCCCGCTTTACTTCGCTATACGGGCACATGAGAAATCCACTTGTCCCCAGTTCTATTTAGACCATCGATACCTACGGCCGCATTGTGTAGCTACCACTCGTGACCAACTTGTGCAGGGGTACTAAAGTGAATCATTGTTTCCGTTCGATAATTAAATTAATAATTTTTGGTAAGTACTTTTTCATTTATTTCCGAATACTGTGTTATACTATTACCTTATATTATAGTATTGAAAAGTGTGTATTACGTAATTATTTATCCGTGCGCTTTCGTCATTTAATCATTGATCTAAGATTTATTTTTGAATATTTATTTCAAATGTTACATTTTTTTTCTTATTCGTTATATTACTATAGTCATTTACATTATTTTAAATATGTTATTTTATTTTATATTCCCGCACAATCTTTATGTTAATGTATAGAAAATCGACCACCATAACACGGGCATGTGCCTAGCATGGTGGTCGAAAAATTCCTCAATGCATGTAACTAATTATTTTATAGAATAAAGAAACTTTAAAAAAAAAAAAAAAAATATTCAGCTAAGCAATACTGCGTTTTACATTATTTACAAAAACCCTTCAATTTTCAGGAAGAATAATGACTGACAGAAATTTAACAGAAGAAGAGATAGCGCAAGAACTTGATTATGATAGTGATATTGAGTTTGAAATGAACAATGACATATCAGATACTGAAGATTTGGTTGAACATTTAGAAGAATCGGACTCGGAATCGACTAGTGAAAATGAAGACGAGGGAGAAATACTGGTTTCAAAACATGGATTCGAATGGAGTGTATTACCACCATCATCATCGAGACGTCGGCAATGCAATATTGTCAATGAAACTTCCGGCCTGAAAAATGGTAGTTTATTAGCTAACACAATAAGAGAAATGTTTGCTTTATTTATAAGCGCAGATATGGTGACAGAAATATGCCAAGAAACGAATCAATTGAGGCGTTTACCCGGGAATATGATTGAGCAATTATCCGAAGATGAATTATATGCTTTCATCGGTATAATGCTTGCTTCTGGCAGAAATCGCACCCGAAAACTAAGTTTGAATGAGTTGTGGACAAGTGAAAGTCCATTTTGTCAGCCGTTTTTCACGGCAGCTATGTCTCGAGACAGGATCATAAATATTTATAGTCAGATCCGTTTTGATAATAGAGATACAAGACGAGAGAGATTTGAAGCTTCTTCAGACAAGCTAGAGCCAATTAAGTCGATTTTCAGTAAATTGGTAGATGCGTGTAAATCAAATTACTCTCCATCGCTTGATATAACCGTGGATGAGCGTTTGGCGGCGTTTAGAGGTAAATGTCCATTTCGGTATATATGAAGTCAAAGCCAGCCAGGTATGGCATCAAAATATGGATCGCTGCAGATGCTTAAACCGCATATATATATATATATATATATATGTAACATGCAAATATACAGCGGTATGATAAATAATAAAAGAGAAATAAATCAAGGCAATAGTGTCGTTATAGAATTGGTGGAACGGCACTCTTCGCAAAAATAAGAGGGAAATCCATAAAGAGTTTTTGCCATCAAAAGAAAGGCCATTGTATAGTAGCCAGTTTGGTTTTACATCAAATAAAACACTTGTGTCATATGTGCCTCAGCAAAATAAAGCAGTTTTGCTGCTATCAACTCAATTCCTTGGAAATGAAATAAGCCAAACCGATACAAAAAACCCGATATAATTTTACATTACAATAAAACCAAAGGTGCCGTTGATACAGGGGACAAAATGACCTCCGAGTATTCGTGTGTAAGGTCGACAAGAAGATGGCCGTTTCGTTTGTTCATGGAAATGTTAGACATTGCTGCACTGAACACATATTTATTATGGATTCAAAAGTATCCGGAGTGGAAAAAAAATAATAGAAGTAAAAGGAAATTATTCATAAGACAGCTAGGTTTAGAGTTGGCTAAGCCCAATGTAATGAAAAGAAACAACAGCACGGTCAAATTTCACAAACAACAACAAGATGCTTTCGAGACAGTTTTGTCATATTATCAAGAAACACCACCGGCAACTGCTGTTACGAATGATATTACGAGTGATTCAAGAAATGTACTAGTGTCCCGAGCACCGTCGAAAACTTGCAGATTTTGCCCATACAACACAAAAAAAAGAAGCACCATAGTTTGTCATATTTGTCAAAAATCTGTATGCACAAGCCACAGAAAAGAAAAAAAATATATTTCCTGCCACAATTGCGATGCAATTTAGATTAACAATTTAATAAATTTGGTTTAAAATTTTTATTATTTTTAATTTCGCTGTATTGTTTTGTTCTTACATAATTTTGCTGTTATATTTAAATATAATGCATGTGGAATTTTTAATGTTTAGTTTCTCAATATAATATTTCTTTTTACACATTTGTTTATTTCATTTAAAAAAAAAAAAAGTTGGAAACCCCTGCAAGACTGGCAGCGTAAACACGCAAAGCTGTATGCGTGTAGTCCAGCGCCCATCAGCGGAATCAGCCGCCATTCGGTCACGGACCGTCGTTAGATAAGCGCTCCTGGCTCGTTTTTTTAGCATCTGCCGATGGTTTTTTCATGTTTTCAGCTATTAAATTACAATTATTATCACTTTTGACATAAAATATAATAAACATAATCGATTGGCTATGAATATTCATATTTTTCCGATTTAAAATCGCTTATTTTAAGATGTGTATTGACTACACAGCACCGGAACGCGTGTATTTTTTTAGGACAGTAAGGGAAAGGTTAAACTGTCACGCATCGCGTTAAGTCGTCTGAAACATCTACTTAAACTGTCACGCATCGCGTAAGTCGTCTGAAACCTCTAATTAAACTGTCACGCATCGCGTTAAGTCGTCTGAAACATCTACTTAAACTGTCACGCATCGCGTTGAGTCGTCTGAAACATCTAATTAAACTGTCACGCATCGCGTTAAGTTGTCTGTAACCTCTAAGTAAATTGCAATAAAAGTGCCAAAATTCCCTCGTGCTCGTATTCGTCTTAGTGTAAGGGAGTAAGTGTATGTAGTATTCGACGCAACTTTTAAATGTAAAAGCGACACGCGGTCCTAAATCTAATTCGTTCATACATACTCTTGGAATTTATATTTTTGTTATATATGAGCAACGTTTGAATTAAAAATTTACTGGAAACATATTCAATGAGATAAGATCCTCTAGCCGCTGTGCCCACATGATGTATAGGTGGGACCTTACAGAGTCGGTAAGTGTGAATGCGGTGCGGTGCATGCCCGCTGTATTCATTCCCTGGCGGGACTGACGAGATCCACAGGGCGACGCCTTAGGCCCTAGACTGGTTCACTAACCTAGATGTTCTCCTCTGACCCTCCACCATAAGAAAGAAGAAGACTGGAAACATAAAAGTGTTTTTTCCTTGCCACATTTTGGATTAGGTAATTTTGTATGACAATAACGCCTCTATTTTTATTGTAATATGATTGGGGAGACTGGCGTCGCCGACGATCTTAAGAAGTGTCGGCAACGTGCGCCTGTGTACGAACCTCCTCGCAAATGGCGGTATCGCAAAGATATCTGAATCGTTGAGTATCGGATACTTGCGTATACTCATTACTCATTGAATAAGGGCCTTAAATATCAGACGGCGGATTCTGACGCATTTATCCACTCAGCCACTACTCGGTATAGTATAGTTGATAGTTTATACGACCCCGATTAAACTTGGGTACACGCAAAACCGGTAAGCGACAAAATATGTGATTAAATTAGTTGAAATCGCCCATATTACCATAATTTAATTACGCCGAAATCTCATATCCACGGAAAAAAAAACAAACACAAAAAAACCTAATTTTTTCACATTATGCAACAACGTTACTGTTATTTCATCTGCCGAGTGTGACCAACGGATGTCAGATTAGTCCCTTTGTAGTAAAACAAAGCTTGTTATTACTGACGGGTTAGAACCCGAGTGGTCCAAGGCTGAGGGATCCCACTTCACACTCAAGCATGGCAGGTTAAATCCCCTGCTAGCTAAAACTTCCATCAGTACACAAGAACGATATAGAAGTTATCAAGTTATATCTTCCATGTATAAGATTATTTTATACTTGATGTACAAAAGCGAGGTTAAGGCGACACAGTCTAGTAACGGGGGATTGCTCTAGGCTCACATTTTTTTAACGATAACGATTTTGTAACGATAATATATACATGTTTTGTCAATCCATTACCTACGAATATAAGTTATTTACATGTAAAATTAATAAAAACAGTACATTACCATTAAATTATTTTGTGTAGAACTGTTTGAAGATGTCAGAAACAAATAAAATAAACCCCACGGAAAGATCGACTTTCTATGGCTGCTAGGGAAAAAAGATTTCAACTTTATTTAAGAGATTTGCTAGGGAAAATTCAACCTTAGTTCTGTCCAATACAACAGAGCGGCGCGCGCTCTGGTTTTAGACCGAAGTAGATTTATATCTTCTTTTAATTTGATTAAATTTTATACTGTTTTTGAATTTTACAAAGCCGACTCATAAATTCTTATCTAAGATATATTCTTATCTTATAGATAAATATATATTCAGAACACAAAAGCCATTGTCACGATAATAACGCACAATGTCGAATCTAAGATAATGAAACAATTTAGATAAATATTTAATTGCGCATTACGTGTGTGATTGGAAATTATAATTGATTATTATCAAGCTATCAAATCTGTAATATATTTTTATTATAAACTAGCTAAAGTCCCCGGCGACGCCCGGGCTATTTGTACACCGAAGTTTACGAAAATTATTCGTTACGTATTATTATATTATCTTTTTATGAATATGGCTATGGAGTGTGTAAAATTTCATCAAGAAGTATCAAAATTCTGCCATAAGCATTGGTAAAAGGGGTTTGCGTTGTCAAGTGTGCGAAATTTCATCAATCTAGGAATGAAACTATAGATTTATAAGTAAACAAAGCCGCCGGAAACAGTCTTCTTTTTTATTGAAAGACTAGTGCAGACCCGTGAAAAATCACGGGATAGTCTTAATTCTTTACAAATAAGATCCAATTTCGATAAAAACAATTAATACCTATAATATTTTCTTAAAAATGATATATTATAGGTGGATACTTTATATTTTGTCTGCACTCTTTAAGAAATCAGTTGCAATTTTGAAAATTTCAATTAAATTGAAAATAAATCCGAGTTCTAGAGTTCATTGAACCAGAGTTACGCACGACACACGCAATACTAATTTCGGTTTTCTGTGCGTGAAATGTTAGTCCAAGGAAAAATCTGGTTCAAATAATTCAAATTTTCTTTGAATTTAAGTGCCATTTTCAAAATTGATATCGGTTTTGTGAGAAAAATGAATATTGCTGATTTATTGAAATTTTAAACTGGACGAAAGGAATGGGTGTTTGCTGGAATTGGTTAAAAACAATACTGCAGGCCGCTTCCTGATAAACTCATAGTCGATTCGTAATAATATCGGAACACGTGTTCGTGCACCTGCGTACGAAATACGAAAATATTAGGGTTTTTTATGAACACACTTGACAAAACAAAACATTAGTATTTTACAAAAAGTTTTTCATGACACCTGTCAACTCATTCGTTAATAATAATAATAATAATAATTGGATAATTTGTAGAGCGCCGTTTTTGTGAAAAATCACCTTAATGGCATGCAATCCCTTTTTTAACCGTATTTAAAATAATTTAAGAGATTTTTTCATGAAGAATTTCGACAAGATATACAGTAGGTACCTACCTACCCATAATAATTTAATTGGAAAAATATTTTGAAACTGATTCGACGAGAATTCCAACATTCCCATGAATTTTACAGGTCTTTGCATCAGTTTATGCTACTTAACTAGTATGTCAGTTGTCAGTGTTGAACCCAATCGCATCTGGCCACTCGGATACAAGTCACAAACATGATAAGCGTAGAATGCTAAAGAAATTTTAACGTTTGAACGCGTTATCTGTTATTTGTTATCTGCATATACCTAAGTTCATTGCTATAAGGAAACACATTTAATATGAACAAGATGCATTATTAAAAACAATATATATCAGAGTCAAAAACATATCCAACAAGCAACTACTGATAAATAGAAAATATACTCACACTACATACAGGGAGATCAGAAATAGATAATATTCTCACACTAAATACAGGGAGATCAGAAATAGGTAATATACTCACACTGTATACAGGGAGATCAGAAATAGATAATATACTCACACTGTATACAGGGAGATCAGAAATATATTATACACTCACACTGTATACAGGGAGATCAGAAATAGATAATATACTCACACTTAATACAGGGAGATCAGAAATAGATAATATGCTCACACTGTATACAGGGAGATCAGAAATATATTATACACTCGCACTGTATACAGGGAGATCAGAAATAGATAATATACTCACACTTAATACAGGGAGATCAGAAATATATAATATGCTCACACTGTATACAGGGAGATCAGAAATATATTATACACTCACACTGTATACAGGGAGATCAGAAATAGATAATATACTCACACTACATACAGGGAGATCAGAAATGTATAATATACTCACACTGTATACAGGGAGATCAGAAATAGATAATATGCTCACACTAAATACAGGGAGATCAGAAATAGATAATATACTCACACTGTATACAGGGAAATCAGAAATATATTAAATACTCTCACTGTATACAGGGAGATCAGAAATAGATAATATACTCACACTACATACAGGGAGATCAGAAATATGTAATATACTCACACTGTATACAGGGAGATCAGAAATAGATAATATGCTCACACTAAATACAGGGAGATCAGAAATAGATAATATACTCACACTACATACAGGGAGATCAGAAATATATAATATACTCACACTGTATACAGGGAGATCAGAAATAGATAATATACTCACACTAAATACAGACTGAAACTGAAACCAATCGACTGCACTAAAAACACTGTGTAATATTTTTGTTATTTGTTCTTGGGGTGTTATGCCGTGTTGCGCCCTGATGACATGACAAGCTTTTCTGTAGGCCTGTTCAATATGTACAATTCCGTGGTACATTATTTTGATGTATCGAATAAGGTTTAGCTAGCGTTAGCAATGTAAGCACTTGAAAATATTTTTTTACTACTCGATTGCAAAACATGGACTATTCTCTACCTTCTATAAATATAATTTACATGTATTATATATATAAACCTTACGGGAGAAATTCTCTAAGGGATTATGTAAACCCTATCAAAATCCGTTGGATAGTTCAGAAGAACTAAGCGCACAAATAGATAGACATTGATAGTTTTGTTTTTTACCATTTAGAGATGTCATTCTTTCAACAATACGGCGCTTCGTTCCACGCAAGCAACGAAACCATTGATCTTTTACGATTGAATATCAAAATAACACCTCTTATTGGAAAACCCTGTATATAAAAACGAATGTTTGTTTTTTGTCCACTATAGACTCAAAATTTGTTCTTATTAGTAATAGGAGTTGTTTTGACGCCTGAGAAAGACTTAATGCATTATCTCTGCACTTGAATGAGATACGGAGTCGAATAAAAATCGATATATTGTAATTTTTTAATAGTAACAATGTGGTTTACAGTCGCGAATGGTGGAAGTCGGGGACAACCACAGACATATGAATATTAATAGACGAGAAGTTAAGGACGAGGGGTTAAATCAAGAGTTGCGGGACGCAGAGAGGAAAGCTGACTGTGATTTGTCAATAAATCAATCTGACAGTATATAGGCATCTCGCATTATAATATCACCATTTACTTCTTAAAAGTAAAATCTGCTTTTGAATGAATAGACATTTTTACACGGGAGCGCAAATTACTCGCCACGTTATGAATAAATTTGCGAAGTCCAAATTCGGCAAAATAAATTTCTTCTATTATAGTCGAATATTTCGTTTACGTATTTAGTTAAGACACTTTTATAAATGTTCATAATTTACTTCCCAGCAACCAACCAGCTTTGTGTTTCACGTCCAGACGTATCTCGATGTGATAGTATATGTTTCTACAACTGATCCATATTATACGATGTGAATATGCTTAAAATAAAGTAAAATAATGCTTATATATGGAATGTAATACGACAATTGGGTTTATTCTCTTTTTCACATCTATTTTTACAAGTTTTTATAGCACAAGTCACCATTTTGCCGTGTTATTTCGTAAAATGAACCGATGATGCCTCGACCATAGTTCGCACAAGAATGATGACGTCACGTTTTCTAAATTCACTTGAGGCCATACGCGAGCACAGCCGGCTCCAATGGAACCGGTATGGGGAGTGGGGAATAATACGCTTTTAATCACTTAGGGCAGGTCTACTAATATTCATACGTCTATGGGGACAATCAAGTGGAACAAAACTTATTTAAAGTAAAAAATTTCAATTCTTTATAATAATATTATTGGCACCTTAAAAATAGACCCAGTTTTCAGGGTGACCGGATAAATCATCACAAATGATAATTCATCACATCTTTGAAAAGTTATATAAAGTCATGGAAAGTGATTTTTATTTTTATTTTATTTTATTTGGGAAACAAACAGTTATACAAATATATTTTGATACAAATCATTAAATAAATAAATAAATAAATAAATAAATTTTTACCAAGTTGCATTAACCAGTAAAGTTTCCACAGAAGATTCATTTTATATACAGGTAGAAAAACATATGAATATAAATAATACAATACAATATAAATACTAACGAGTAGAAAAGGAAAATCTCCAAAAAAATAAACATAAAAGGACTACAGATTCAACCCATACAAAAACAATACACACACTAACACTACTAAGTTTCCCGCAACGATCGAACGCTACTCTCTTAGGAATGCTATGAATCCTGCGAGGCTCGTGTTAAACACATCGATATTTGTGCACAATCTAAGCTTCTTCTTATAAATACATTTTCAAGATAATTAGTATTGCTCTTAGGAATATAAAATGTGTCCGGAGATCGAGTTGCTCTTAATGGACATCTGAAATGAATATTTTGTAAAAGGTATGGGCTATCAATAAAATAGTGGATTATCTTATATAGCTTTACTAGGTCTCTGATATCTCGGCGTTGATCAAGAGTTTTAAGGTTCATGGACACATTGTTTTCATCATTTCGCATGCGATAAGAGACATATTTCTAAAACTTTTTTCTGAACTCTTTCTATGTTTGATATATATGTAGAACTATGAGGGTTCCACACTGTTGATGCATACTCTAGGTGGCTTCGGACGTAAGATATGTAGAGAATCTTAAATGTTTGTGGATTTTTGAAAACTGAACATACTCTAAGTATAATCCCAGCATTTTCAAAGCCTTCGACGTAATATGCTCGATATGAGATTGAAAAAGAAGCTTACTGTCCATTAGGACTCCAAGATCTCTAATCACATTTACCCTGTTTAAGAGTTTGTTTTTAATTTTGTAGGGATATAATATTGTGTGTTTCTTTCGAGAGTAGGATATGACGCTGCATTTGTCTGCATTCAAAAGAAGGTGATTTTTTAAACAATATTCATTCACCAGAGAGTCAAGGTCATGCTGGAGTTCTATGCAATCCATCTCAGACTTTATGATTTTGACTATCTATGATGAAACAAAAACTTGGTGATGAAACTGGGTTAAGTAGGTTAGGTTAGGTTAGGTTAGGTTAGGTTAGGTTAGGTTTAAATAAAAAAATTGAATCGTTTCTAATGACTTTATATCACTTTTTAAAAATGTGTTGAATTGTCACTGTGTTGAGTTATCATGGAACCGCCCTTGAGGTGTTTTTGCACAAAAACGGCGCTATACAAGTCATCCAAGTATTATTATTATTTATTATTTAACCGTTTTCAGATACAATAGAATTCTTAATCTCAAAACTTTATTCCAAACCATTCATAAACCCGAGCCACGCCGGGTACCGTCATCTAGTTAATGAAATAAACATATTTATATGTAGGCTATCAGTTTATAACACTATTTTTTTTTATAAACCTTGGTCGGTTTTTTTTATTTTGTATTACAAGTAAACATGGATGTTAGAAGAAAAGTGGATGACCTGCCGTTGCAACGCAACAATATCGGTGGCTAAGTGGTATTTACTCTGGTAACCGCATTTTAACTAAACCTTAAGGCGATGCCATAAGTAGTAATGCAAAATTATGTGTTTTTGGATAAGTCTTTTTATAAGCCCAGAAAAAAATAATGTAAAGGCCTATAAAAACTGCTTTAAAGTTCAAAATCTCCTACTTACGAACCCATTTTCGGTTATGATTTTATTGTATAATGTGGCAAATTAAGTTATTTATAAAATGATCGGAAAAAAATTAAATATTTATGCCTGAACATCCACAAAATAAAATAAAAGGCACTTTTTGGTCATGTTTTTTTCTTGCATAAATCAAAACAGTCGGATGGTGTTAAGCGGGAATTGAAACCTTATCGCCATCTACGTAATGGTTGTTATTGATAGCGGCTCAATTTGAAATATTACACGACGTAGTGCATCGCCTTAACATGTAAAATATCTGACGCAATATCGCGATCTTCATTTTCGTTTTGTTTTGTTTTCCACGTAAAATATATCATTTGTCAGTTTAGGAGCTCGGATTCAATTCAAAATTTAAAGGAAATACATTTCCTTTACAAATATATATTTAAAAAAAAGATAAACATTTTTTTTGGTTTTACTGAGGATTGAACGTCCCTCCACAAGGACTAGAGTCAAACATGCTAACATTCATTTAATACAGTCGTATATTAAGTGTTGAAATTTCACCTATTTCAGAGAATGGAGTATATGTCCTCGTGCATGTGTGTGATTGCCACCAATAGTTGATAGAATGCATTGTCATCGACAAAGAGTCTTCCTGTCAAGTTTCTGCTCGATTGGATTTCTAGAAGAGGGTTAATTTTTTACTTCCAAGATACCACTTCATTCGTACAATCAAAAATAATAAAAGTTAAATTTAAATTGTGTTGTGTTTAAAAAGAGTCGGGCTCTTGTGTTGTGAGGATAAAAATAGTCAGGCTCTTGTGTTGTGAGGTTAAAAATAGTCGGGCTCTTGTGTTGTGAGGATAAAAATATCGGGCTCTTGTGTTGTGAGGATAAAAATAGTCAGGCTCTTGTGTTGTGAGGTTAAAAATAGTCGGGCTCTTGTGTTGTGAGGATAAAAATATCGGGCTCTTGTGTTGTGAGGATAAAAATAGTCAGGCTCTTGTGTTGTGAGGTTAAAAATAGTCGGGCTCTTGTGTTGTGAGGATAAAAATAATCAGGCTCTTGTGTTGTGAGGATAAAAAGAGTATGAATAGAAAGGAGATGGGAGAGTTTGAGCTATTTTGTTTATTAAAGCTTTATCGTGTTTAATTTTTGGGTTATCATGCCGTGTTGCGCTTCCACTTCCAGAGTCTGTATTATTATTAATGGGGTTTTAAGCGACGTTTCGTATCTGGTTTGTGGTCTTTCATCGGAGTTGGACGAGAAAGTATTTCGATGTTTGAAAATAATGTTGATCAACTTCAGCGAATATCACTAAGGCCAACGTCCATAGCACCGTGTCTATTCGTTTTTTACCATCTATAAACGGGCTTTACTTTTTACTTTATCGTACAAGGTCCGTATAAACAAGCCTTACGTCAATATAAGGTATTATATAAGTTACTTATCACAAGTAGATTGCATAAATCTCAGTATCACCCTGGTAACAGACCACAATTCTGAAGCGAAACGTAACGCTAATCGTATTAAAACATATTATAAGAACATGGACAATTTTAAACATACAAATAAGCCCGGTATATCAGTAGATCTTACCCTCTGCTTGGTTGGAATACCGAGCTTAGCGCAGCTTGGAAGATAATCCGAAAACAGTTCGGCAAGCCTAGGTATAAGAAATTTTATACGGATTGTAAAATACTTCTACGTAAAACCAAATTACTGTCTACATGAGTAGTATATCTATGCTCTCTACATTGAAAAAACTCTCCTGTCATGAAATTTGCAGTTGAACTTAATTTCTATGTCATCGGTATGGCTTCATTCTTTGATTGATTCTGGTAATAATAATTAAAAATGTACGTGTAACTTCGGTTCAGTGAACTCTAGAATTCATGCTATTTACATTAATTTTAAAAATTGGTACTGATTGTGGGAACGATTCTGAATAGCGATAAATATTGTACAATTTTTTTTTTTTTTTACACGAAATGTGTATTTCTTTTGTTCATTTTTCTGACAGATGTCGTAATTTTTTTTTAAAGTTTTTCTATCGGTGAATATATAAATTATTTCAAATTCACAAATCCTACGATTATAATATCCCTTGATTTTTCACTGGTCTGCGCTAGTAAAAATACTAATTTCGCCTGTGGATTTGTCTGTGATTGTAACTCTTGTTCAGCGAACAGCGGGTTCGTCTTGAATTTAAGTGTAATTTTAAATATTGGAACTGATTGTGTGATGAATTCAGACCACCGATGTACTAATATAATATTTTATTAAGGGTTAATATTGATAATTTTTAAATTTAGTTTAACCTAACATAACCAACACCCCTGCCGTAGGTCACACCCCAAGTGGTTCGCTACGTTTGGTGACTTAGCAGGTATGCCCGGGTTCATGGGGTGAGGTTGTGCAGGTCTTGACCGCGGATGCGTTTTCCCACCTTTACTGCGTGGCGGGTCGGATCGGAAGAGACTGGTTAAGGGAGAAATTTTGACCTCTCCAGCTGGACTCTCTCTCGACCAACCATGATTCATTCATCCCTCATACCCCATTCCTTCCCAGAACATCGGCTCCTTATCTAAAAAGACCCTCCACACGGCATCCCCAACCTTAACCTTTTATAACCTATAAAGGTTAACCTTATTCATAGCTGCCTAGTTATTAAACTATTATTGGTATATATATTATTTATTAGTATAATTTTTTGATATTGGTCGCTGGTATGGAGGGCAATGAACAAGGTCTAATGTCGGGCAAATCCTTGTTATATTTAGATCTATAATCTCTACACCTGAAGTTAAACAGCGGAGGAAGCCTTATAACAATTTTATATAATGTCAAGATCAAATATACTAAGGTAAGCCAATTATTATTATTTGTATCGAGGTCAATTTGTTATGAGACCTACACACTATGTCGGTTGAACCGGCAAATCTGTGACACCATTCAATTTGGTTTGTTCAACAGTCTTGTGTTAAGGCGAAGCTTAATGCCAAATCACTATTTTGATTAATATTTATAACGAATTGGTGTACATTATGAATACCAAAAAATATGCTTTAGATAAATTGAAGGTTTTCCTATCGCTTCGCTTGAGTAGAATACAAATAAAAAAATGAGTTACTCAATAAAAAATATAAATGCAAACTACTAAAAAAAATTTTTAATCGATAGAAATGTATGAACGCGTAAAAGAAAAAAAACAACTTTTAAAAATACAGTATTATAGCTAAGATTATCTGTGATAGTTTCTCTTGATTAACTTTTTTGCTTTCTTATAAAATTATTTACAAAATAAATGAAAACCAGTTTTGTGGTTGAAATCGAACGTTCTAGACTCCGTTTGTCAAGCGATTTTAATGCCTATTACTTACAATATAAGGTATACCAAGAATATACACATTTTTGGCTTGTAGCTTCCTCTTAACCGTTGAGTGTCGCATACACTTTATTAAAAATATGTTCCCGATGCAGACTGCGTAAAGTTGGTTCTGCAGCTCAACCAAGTTACATGCAATCCAACTTGGTTGGAGGTTGGATATTTTAAATAAAACATATGTACTTAAATGTAATTTTTTTTGGTTTTACTGAGGATTGAACCTCCCGCCCAAAGGATTGGAGTCAACCGTGCTGAGATAAATCCCAATTGAGTTGGACCAACATTGGGTATATTTCCTCGTGCTTATGTGTGATTGCCACCAAAAGTTGACAGAATGCATTGTCATCGATAACGAGAATATCTGCCGAGTTTCAGCTCTATCGGGTGTCGGGGAGTGGGTTAATTTCCGCTTCCAAGATTTGTAATTATTCCCGAACACAAAAGTGAAATTTGAATAGACTTATTTTAAAATCATTGACCCACAGCAACCCAGATTTGTGTAGCAGTCGTTCTAGTGGGTAAAACTTTTATTAGTAACTTCTTTACACACCCTTTAAAATGACGTGATATGAAACTTATAATGAATTCTTGATTTTTAACAAAAAGAAAAGGAGTTAAGGAGTGAGTTAAAACTCATATACAAAGGTTGTGGAAATCAAAGGAATCTAAATTCAAAGTTTTTTTTAAATAACCTGTGACCTCCAGGGCCGGCCCAGGGCACTTGGCGCTAGTAAAAACCTCAAGTACGCTGTGTTAGATGTTGACCCTTCAGGCCTCTGACATATTGACCGTAATTTTTCTTAACGATGCTGTCAGAAAGTTGGAGAATTTGTGTATATTAAATGCAAATTAATGGGATATTTCTGAAAGTATCAGAAAACTAAAAAATATTTTTGAAAGGAGATCAAATAAGATTTCAAATGCGTATTATTTAAAATAAACATAAATTTATTGAAATATAATTTTTTTTAAATTAAACATAAAATTTTTGCAAAGTATTGATAATTCTGAAGTTTTAATAATTTTAAATATTTATTTTTTTGATATTTTATTGACGTGTTCAAACCTTCACTTAAATGGCTTCGGTTCTATCGTGAATGTGGCTACCTGTTAATTGATTTGTAGAAGTCAACTGACAATCGACAATATATAGAGATGCAGAGTAAATTCTTCTCACACTAACTCAAAACAAAACAAGCCAAAAATGTGTATATTCTTGGTAAACCTTATATTGTAGGTAATAGGCATTAAAATCGCTTGACAAACGGAGTCTAGAAACGTTCGATTTCAAGCACAAAACTGTTTTTTATTTATTTTCTAAATAATTTTATAAGAAAGCAAAAAAGTTAATCAAGTGAAACTATCACAGATAATCTTAGCTATAATACTGTATTTTTAAAAGTTGTTTCCTTTACGCGTACATATATTTCTATCGATAATTTTTTTTTTTAGTAGTTTGCATTTATATTTTTTATTGAGTAACTCATTTTTTATTTGTATTATATTGAAGCAAAACGATAGGAAAACCTTCAATTTATCTAAAGAATATTTTTTGGTATTCATAATGTACAGCAAATCGTTATAAAGTTTAATCAAAATATTGATTTGGCATTAAGCTTATTCACTGCGCTTCATAGATTTAACATTTCACACAGTGAATTCAATTTATTTAATGCAGCACCTCACGTTTTCTCAAACTCAAAATCATTAAATGACATACATATTACTCAACACAGATCAGTAGTGTAACTAAGGCTAGTGTAACTCGTATGACATACGATCCCAATGATGGGTTTTCTGTGGGATTGCCGCCCAAAACAGTATTTTAAAAATACTTAAAAACATAAGTGTCACAAGACTCCATGGTAATTTGACATCAATTGTCTTTTGTAAAAGTAATATCATAAAAAATACATTGAAAACGTTACGTATTTAAGGGTTTTAAGAAGTCTTTCAAATAGATACAGCAAGATTTAGGTGTAAATTTTGACTTATTCAATCGTGCAACCCCGCACATGAAACTTCCTTAAATCCGCTTTCTCAAATATTCCTGAAATCCCGTGGGTTTGCGGGATGCGGTATTGTGGGATTGAAAACCCTAGTTGCTTGCAAAACCGAAAACTCATACCTGTAGAAACTTATGGTTACTTGCAAACTGTTTTGCCTGGAAACAGATGAAGATGACCGATGGCTCGATTGACCAAGCATTTTTTTGTTTTTTTGTTTTGTGCATTACAGATTGATGTAATCATATTACAATACACATGAATTATACAAATTTTAAATGAAACATTTTACAATTACCGATATTTTTTAGAGTTCTTGCCTAAAATGACTTTTGAAATCTTCAAGGCCAATGTCATGAGACCTAAAGATATCATTTAGCAGCACCATACCTCTTGTCATGCTATGCTGGGCCATAACGTCCGTTATTCCGTGTGGAATACAGAGCAAGTCGTGGCGTCGACTCTGACGGTAGTTGTTCGGTACAAACAATTTATGGCATTCCAAGATGTATGGGTTGTCAATGTAATATAAAATACTTCATGATTTTAAAAGCTGTTACTTGAAGGGTCCCATTTCTCGTAGATTGGAGACTTTCGTAGTCCTGAAATGACTTGACAATATTATAATACAGGTGTTTGGTTATTAAATTGAGAATATGCTTAGTTTCTACCTGAATATCATTTATCACCTTGCTGGAAAAGTATTTAAAAATTTGAACAATAACAAGAACACAGTGCAAATTGCAGTGCATTTGATTTTGAAAAAAAAAAGATTTATTTATGGACAGAAGAATTAAACTAACGGAAGCAAGTTGTTCGTGTATTTCGTGTACCTAATATTTGAAAAGAAGGACTGTGCTTAATATCGTTTAAGTACTTCTTCGTTTTGTTGTGGCAGTAGTTACTTACAAAGTATCCCGTTGGAACTCATTATATTGTGATTGTGTTGTGCTTGAACTCACTATATTGTGTTGTGTGCTTAACACAATAAAATTCCACAATTCATGTTCTGCAAGCTGTGATTCGGAAGCAGTTTCGAATGCAATACGTGAACTACATCTTCTAATCATTGTTTTGTTGTTTGTCCCTAGGCGGCACAGAGTATCAGCGCCCAGCTTGGTCTGTTGGGCGGCTTTGCGTGGCGGACTGGCCCGATTATTGCCAGCCCTATTGGCCTTGTGGACCAGACTGCCGGCCTTCCTTCAGTTTGTGTCAGGTAATTATATTGAAAAGGGCATAACTTTGACTTTAGAAAAGAATGACCAAAAATAGTAGTAAGTGACATACAAATGTCAACGGCCAAAGGTTCTAATGATCTGTAGATTAGTGGATTTTGATAAACATAAATTCTCTCTTTCGGGGCAAAAAAACTTTTAATTTGTAGAACTTTATTAAAATTTTTAGTTTTTCTTTTATGGACTTAATAATATTATTCAATTTACATAAAAACAGTTTACTTTTAAACAAGTTCTGCTTTGTAATTATTATTATTATTATTATGTGTAATAGCTATTTCGCCTTCCGAAGTGATTATCAAACGTGGTAAAGCCACGTACAGATGATATTATTTACATATTGGTACTTATAATGAAAACAAAAGATTTAATTTCTATTACCTATGCCATACTTATTCTATACTTGCCGTAACATCCGACCTGCTGTAACATCTGACCTGATGTAACTTAACATTTTTAATTTTATTTTTTTTTAATTTTTTCAATCATGTCTTTTGAATTGTAATTCAGTGAACACTATTTTTTATTTTTTCAATTTTATTTTCTAATCTTCTACAAAGATAATGTATGTATGTGAGTAAAATTTTAGTATACCCACGAACTGGCGATGCCTGTGTGGGATTTTTTTGGTTAATCTGCTAAATGTATTATTCTTTCCTTTTTAACTGTTTATATATAAAAAAGTAAGAAAAATTATACCAATGTATGTACCAGATAAATTATTAATAAAGAAAAAAAATTAGGCATTAAAATCGCTTGACAAACGGAGTCTAGAAACGTTCGATTTCAAGCACAAAACTGGTTTTTATTTATTTTGTAAATAATTTTACAAGAAAACAAAAAATTAATCAAGTGAAACTGTCACAGATAATCTTAGCTATAATACTGTATTTTTTAAAAGTTGTTTCCTTTACGGGTTCATACATTTCGATTGAAAAAATTTTTTTTTGTAGTTTAAATTTATATTTTTATTGAGTAATTTACTTTTTATCTGTATTCTACTCAAGCGAAAAGATAGGAAAACCTTCAATTTATCTAAAGAATATTTTTTGGTATTCATAGTGTACACCAATTCGTTATAAAGATTAATCAAAATAGTGATTTAGCATTATGCTTCGCCTTAAGCTATGTTTGGTGACTTAACAAGGGTGCTCAGGCTCGTGCGGTGAGGTTTGTCCTGTCCTTGACAACGGATGCGTCTGCCCTCCAACTGTGAGGTGAATGATTTGGAGAGCTTGGTAGGGAGACCCTTACACTTCATCAGCAGGACTCTTTCGACCAATCACCTTGCACCGCAGCGAGAGAGATGGACTCATACGTCTGTCACATACACGCTGACCCTCAGATTCTTACCTACATCTCATACCTTTTTCCTTTCCAGAACCTCCTCTCGTTCATTTCCTTAATCATCTCTAAAGATGACATTGGCTCCGAGGGAAATTAATATTCTCAGGACCTCTTTCTGAATAAATAGTTTTACCTTTGAGACGTACAAGACATACAGCGCTATTCCACACGCTTAAATACAAAACAAATGCAGTATCTAATTCACAAATTAACCGTGTGCTAAATAAATTCAATAATATTTGTCTAAACTCTAACATCGACATGTTTTCGGATGCACTGCCAAAATTTAAAAGGAGAATCGTGTCAATAATATAAACTGTTCAATGCGCATACATACTCACACACTCACACACACACATACCTACACTACAAACGTCATCCAGTAATTACTAAATATACATACCACATATAATACATTACAAGAAAACATATTGTAAGTTCCCATCTTGAAATATTACTTTGATATCTGTTAATTGTTTCATCACTGTAACCAATGTACTGTTCGATTCTTATAAAATAATTAGTTTGCATTTTGATTGTTTGCATTTCAGTACCCGCCCTGGAGAGTGAGTCTCGGAGTGCGGCCGACTCGAGCTCAACGCTAAAGGTGGCTGCTGAGGCTGACGGCGAAGGGAAGGTGGTGTGCGAAATGCTGTACATCCCTCCCCCCGACCTCTGGGAGGTGGATGTCATCTTTATACACGGACTCCACGGTGAGGATGACTGCACACTGTTAAAATTATAATTATTATAGATGGCAGCACTTGTATCTAGCACGAGGACCGTGTTAGACCTTTGGGATGTGGACGTCGTCTTCATACACGGGATGACTGCACACGGTTATGATTATAGTTATTATAGATGGCAGCAATACTGTTTGTAGCTACGTGGTTCACGAGGGTAACAATGGGGTTGGACGCTCCTTGTTTTGCCAAGGCATCCGCAATATCATTACCCATGACGCCAACATGTCCAGGAATCCAAATCAGAGTTACAGTTTTACCAGAGCTTTGAATGGAGGCTATCATCTCTCAAAGAAGGCATACAAAGTGATATGCTTATTTGGATTCACTTTGTATTCACACATTATGTAATTGTAATTGTGTACATGTATGATGATTTGAAACCTGTTAATTTGACTGTCAAAGAACGGGAAACCTTCCTAGTTGGACAGTCAAAAGCTTTCTTAAATATAATGTAATGTATTTTTCAAAAAACAAATAAATAAATAATGGTTCCTAACCTAACCTAAACTATACATTTCCGTTTCGTGGTAGATACTTTCAGTATCAGCTGATGAAAGATCACCATTCAGAATAGAAACTTTGCTTGAAATGGCTTTAAATTTGTTTGGTGACTAAATCTGAATAGCCATGGTACTTTCCCATCTCTTTACTCTCCCCAGTACCTTTAGCCACACAAAATACACTATTAATTGAGGATTCCATAGTCACACTGGCTCCAGAAGGTTGGGAGCAGATGTTATTTTTTAATGATAATTTTGTCAAGTTATTATCTTTTTGCACCGATATTATCATCCTTATCAACCTTTAAAAATGATTATCTTCTCCATTACCAATTTCGTGTCAGCATTATTAGACAATACAGATTTTTTTTAATAAATAATTTTGCTTGAAGCCAACGATCTTGATGATTTCTATATCTGCAATCAATCATATCCTAACATTAAAATTAAATTATAAATGATAACAGACCAGTGTGTGAATACTTGATTAATTTGCAAGAGTTTATAAGTTTTGATTAAAAACATTTAAATGTATTTTGTGGTTTTGAGACTGAAAATTGATATTGAAAAAAACAAACAATCGGGCATTTTTTCTATGTTACCAGCCCATTGTAGTATTTTGGACCTGCACAACCTATCAATGGTCCAGTGCTCTAAAAAATATAACAATATATTTTTAAAATTAGTTTTAAATATATTTTCAGGGTCCACAGTGAAAACTTGGCGGCAAGGAGACTGGCACTCTAAATACCGGGAAGTCCAGAAAGTGTCACTCCGGAAACATCCTCCTGAAGCAGACCAGAAAGAAGACATCTGCGCCAGCTGCCACCTCTCTATTCGGAAACCTAAGAGAACCATGTCCGCCCCTAGCACCTGCGGCACCACTGATCACAACCCAATCGCAAACTGCCAAAGTGACAGAAGTCCTGGAAAAAGATGCAAGACTGGACAACATACAAGCAAAACGTGCACCCAAAACCAAAACATTGGCCAGTCTGCAAAATCAGATAAGAGAAAAAGCCCTGGCCACAAAGTACCACCAAATAGAACTCACAGAAAAAGAACTGCTAGCCCAGTAGCAAAGGAAACATCCGGCAAATGCGATGATTCAAGCGACACGGATGATGACGTATTGTATTTTAATGTTACCGAAAAACGTGACGATAAATGTGAAAAGGATAACAATAAGCATACCGAAGATGCTGAGGAATATAAAGATGTTAAAATTAATCTAGATTATGAAAGAGTTCCATTAGAATTAAGTCTTAAAAATAGTTGTGATCTTGCCATAAGTGGCAAAGTCGATGATTCAAATGAAAAAACTGACAAAACCAGAGTTGGTCCTACAGAAGTTATCGACAATCTAGTTAAAGAAACTAACGGTGGTCTGGCAGCTGTTGTACCAAGCGATTTGACTCAGGATTCAAAGATTAGTGATTATACTAAGTTAGACTGTGATGCGTCTGCAATAATTTGTGATATTAGCTGTAAAAGAGATGTTTTGATCGCAGGTAACATCGAACATGACAAAGACGGGTTTGTGGACTGTGATAAAAATACCTTAGGTTTAATCGACACCATCCATCCAAAGGATAGCATTAATTGTGATAAATGTGCCAGAAAAAATACTATTAATATTTTAGGATCAGGCAAATGTGAAGATTGCTGCACTATACGGGAATTAGTTAAGATAGATTTTAAGGAAGCCGGCGTTGAACTATGTACAAAAGATGAATTATTGTTTTATATTGACTTAGATCCGGCGAACCACGATTTATCAGAATCAAATTCGTCTCAGGGTGACGAATATATACCGGTAAGCAATTGCATGAAAAGGAGACACGATGCTGGCAAAGTATTCACAATGCTGAATTTGAGAACAGAAGAAATTATTATGGACAATGAAACTAGCAAAGTAAGAAAATTGAACGATGACGCATCAGAAACTAAGTCTTCGTCAAGCAACAAAAGCTCTTTTGACGAATACGTGGAATTAGACAATGACTTCTTTAACTTAAATCCAGAATACAATCAATTTAGATTTAATGACTCCATCGAAAGCAGAGAGGAGAGGTTTGTAAACGAAGAACTGGACCAGTTGACGTACGATTTTCTTGAGCAGTTTCAATATTTCAATGATGATTCCGATGGTTTGGACACCCCATACGAAGTGAGCGATGGGAGCTACATCAAAACGGCCATTTCCGAACCGAACTTCTTGCACAATCGTCCAAAAGATGAAATGATGCACAACTTTGAGGACGGCCGAATCGAGTTTATCAACTTAAACGATGGTAGCTCGAAATCTGACAGCTCAGTTTTCGAATCAGGAAATGAAAACGATGAACTTTCCAGCAGCGATTTGGATATTAGATTCGATAGTCATTTCAACAATGGCTTTTGCAGTTGTGGCCCTGAGAATAAGGATGATAAATCGTCGAAGAACGATGGGAAGCTGGAAGACATGCTGTCTAGTTGCTGGCCGAGGGACTGGATACCCCTGGACCATCCCGGAGCGAGGGTCATCTCATTGAGTTACACAACGGACCAGTACCTCTGGAGACCTATTTGGATCAAGCCATACAACAGGTCAGTAAAGTCTGCCTATATATCTTGCATTTTAAAAAATGTTTCGTTTCTCTCACAATTACTTTTTCAAGGCACAAATGAGTAGTGCGCAAAACTAACTCTCGTAAAAAGACTCTATACAGTAGTTATTAAGACGTGCAGAATTGGATACGTTTGTTTGGAGAATTCAGACAAACGATAGTGTACGCAAATACCTTATTTCGCCACCGACTAGCCAGCTTCTGGGGCAGGACAAGGAAATCAATGAACGTCATCGTCA
Organism: Hesperophylax magnus; assembly: GCA_026573805.1. Lineage (NCBI taxonomy): Eukaryota > Metazoa > Arthropoda > Insecta > Trichoptera > Limnephilidae > Hesperophylax > Hesperophylax magnus. The sequence goes on along the minus strand of JAIUSX010000005.1, from coordinate 7,736,079 downwards.
TGGCTGCTTCCGAGTGGTTCAGCTCTCCACTTAATGAGCTATGGATGTAGACGATGCGCCAACCTCCCTGATGGACGATCATGTCATTTAACATTAATGTACGGGACGTGTTTGCCTGCACAAGAAAAGACTGTAAATAATAAGCACCGGCACACATCAGTCCTCAACCTGGGTAATGATTTAAGTAAAACACCGTGAGGTGTTTTATCCAAACCATCATTAAAGAAAGACGATTCGAATCAAAATTCACATTTTAATTGCAAGTATTGTACTAGTATACAGAACGTACAAAGGGGTGTAGCTTATAGGTATTTACTATTTTTTACAGCCAACCCAATTCACAAGAAATAGTTATATGTATTTCAATACAACTGGGATTTAAAACACAGATAGAAAACTGATACAATCGGAATCTTTTCAGCGATAATTTCAGATTGGAGCACATTGTGCATCATCGCGCCATACGATACAGCAAATGGCGTAGGCGACTGCTGAAGCAGTGGCCAGTTCAATTGGTAGCCAGCAGGAATCGGCCAGCCTCTAGGTTTCAGCATTAATGGCTAATTCAGTCGGTAGCCATGAAGAATTGGTCGGCTTCCAGGTTTTCAGCATCAATGGCTAATTCAGTTGGTAGCCAGGAAGAATTGGCCGGCTTCCAGGTTTTCAGCATCAATGGCTAATTCAGTTGGTAGCCAGGAAGAATTGGCCGGCTTCCAGGTTTTCAGCATCAATGGCTAATTCAGTTGGTAGCCAGGAAGAATTGGCCGGCTTCCAGGTTTTCAGCATCAATGGCTAATTCAGTCGGTAGCCATGAAGAATTGGCCAGCTTCCAGGTTTTCAGCATCAATGGCTAATTCAGTTGGTAGCCAGGAAGAATTGGCCGGCTTCCAGGTTTTCAGCATCAATGGCTAATTCAGTCGGTAGCCAGGAAGAATTGGCCGGCTTCCGGGTTTTCAGCATCAATGGAGCAGGGATTGGCCAGCCTCTAGGTGATCACCGGAAGTGGGCAGTTCAGTCGGTTGTCAGCAGGTATTCGTCAGCCTTTAGGTTTTCACCGGAAGTGGGCAGTTCAGTCGTTTGATTATAAGAGCCGGCACACGGAGACGCCCCATTCTTGTAATGATGAGTGATGCGTCTGACTCAGCTGATAAAGTGCCGGCCGTAAACAGCTCGTTAGAAATAGTTGTAATCTTTAAAATGATTGTGCCGTGATGGAGGAACAGAAGCGACCACAGATTTCAGTTAACACTCAGGAATTTATAATTATAATTAACAGATCGCGTTTTAACTGTTTAAGGTATTCCGTCCACTCGTGTTAATTTTTGATATTTGACTGCCCCAATATTTAGTTTTGACTGGGTATTTATAATGTCTCTACAAGCCCTCTTGTGACGTCAATATCGTTACCACAACTTGTTTTCGTTTCAGACGCAGGTGTTTTTAGGTGAGAATAATAATTTCGCACAGCGACTGGTTTGTCAATATTTTGATTTTTCTCCGGCCCGGTTCGCTTAGTAACCGATAATTGTGGTGCATTTTTTCAACTCGTAAACATTATTTCTTGGAAAAAGGGGTCATCAAACTTGCCAGGTGTTCAACCTAAGTTGTAATAGAGTCAAATGCAATAAATCTTGTTTTCACGTTCGATACAATTAATTTATATTTAACTTATATGTAATATGGCAGACTGGGATTGCACTACCCTCCTAGTCCTAATATGGCAGACTGGGATTGCACTACCCTCCTAGTCCTAATATGGCAGACTGGGATTGCACTATCCTCCTTGTCCTAAAATGGCAGACTGGGATTGCACTACCTTCCTAGTCCTAATATGGCAGACTGGGATTACACTACCCTCCTTGTCCTAATATGGAAGACTGGGATTGCACTACCCTCCTTGTCCTAATATGGCAGACTGGGATTGCACTACCCTCCTTGTCCTAATATGGCAGACTGGGATTGCACCACCTTCCTAGTCCTAATATAGCAGACTGGGATTACACTACCCTCCTTGTCCTAATATGGAAGACTGGGATTGCACTACCCTCCTTGTCCTAATATGGCAGACTGGGATTGCACTACCCTCCTTGTCCTAAAATGGCAGACTGGGATTGCACTATCCTCCTTGTCCTAATATGGCAGAATGGGATTGCACTAACCCCTAGTCCTGGTGGATTTAAAACTTAAATAAAATAAAATGAAAATACCTAAATAATATAATTTTATATTTTTAACAGAAAGTTATCATGGTAAAGTTGCCATTTTCAAAATTAAAACGGATTTGTGGAGGATTTAGACTACGCCCATTGATGACCGCACAAATATATGCAAAAAATAAACTACTGAAACTATTAAAAAATACCGAATCCTCTACTAGACAAAAATTACACTTTATAAGACTCATTTTCACTACCTCCTTAGTTTTGAAAATAATCTTAATATATATATTTGATGGGCGGACATAACAGTATAACTGCATTTTTGACCATTTAACGATTTATATGAGAAAATGTGTCTTGTATATGCCGGCATCAAAGGTATTAACAGTATAGTTACACCAGTACTGTTAATACCATTGATGCCGGCATACACAAGAAGCATTTTCTCATATAAATCGTTAAATGGTCAAAAATGCAGTTATACTGTTATGTCCGCCCATCAAAGATATATAAAGATAGTTTTCTTTTTCCTTTGAATATTAACTCATTTAATGATTGGTGTAATATCAACTGATTGGATCTGAATTTTGACAAATTTAAGTCATTTTATTTAGCGAACAAACCAAAAACCAAACCCGTGCAGTCTATTAAGGACCTTGGTGTCACTTTGAATTACAAGCTATCATTAAACATATTAATAATGTGGTTAATAAATTACTTAAGTTAATTGGTTCACCAAAAGAATTACCTCTGAATTCAATAATATAATTACCCTAAAAACTCCTTTCTGTTCGTTGGTTCGCTCTAATCAACAATATCCCTGCGCTATTTGGTCTCCATTCTATGATGTTCACATTAATGAAATTGAATCCGTACTGCATTGTTTCTAAAGGAGAATTGCTTGGAGGTTAGGGCTAGAAAGAAGCAATTACTCATACGATGAACTTGAAGTAAAATTAAATCTTTCTTCTTTAGAAAAACGTAGGAAGGACTTTGATTGATTGACTCACTTACTTTGTTGCAAATCATCCCTTTCAATATCCCTTCACGTAGACTCAGAAATAATGATTTGCTTTTCCTCAATCAACGATCACACAATCAATGCCCAGAATGGCCCGACTTGTCAACTCAAGTTAGGACTTTGAATTTTTTGGTGTAAGCCTTAATGATTTTTGTCAGTCATCACGCAAGTAATATTTTATATTGACGTGGCAAAAGTCGTGAATCACATCAAAACCTTGTTCTTGTTTTGACTTGGAATTATCTTTATTGTTTATGTGCCCTATTTTCGTCATGGCAGTAATTTTTTAATTTTTCTCTATTGTAACATTTCTCCTTGTACTTCGTGTAATATGTAATGTGTTGAAAATGGACATTGTCCCCTTCTACTGCCTACTGCATAAGAGGGTCGCATAATTTTCAAATATAGCCTGGCTAGCAGATCACAGCGTATATCATCGCCACGTCCTCACTTATAACAATGGGATTGCATGGCGACCAATGTAGAGTTATACAAAACGCATTGAACTTTTAGCGTAATCGGTCACCACATTTAAGTTGTAAGTGTTTTTAACAAATTATTTAAAAAATTGTATAGAGCTTTTGAAGTGGTTTTTCACAAAAACGGTGCTTTTTTAATAATTTTTTTTTTTGTGTGAAACCAAACAATAGTCCCAACTGCTCCCAACCGTCAGGAACCAGTAAAACCATGGCGTCCCCAATGTTGTGAGGCTTAAGGTAGGGGGAGGGAAGGAGATGGGAAAGAGGAGGGTGGGGAAGTACCTGCCTTTTCAGATCTGATCACCAAACATGTCAAAAGCCATTTCAAGCAACGTTTCAATTCTGAATGGTGGTCTTACACCAGGTCAATACTGAGAGCATCTTCCACTCTGGAACATGCCACAAATATATTATATTATAATAATAATTTGTGTAACTGTATGTATGTTGCAGGAGCTCCCTCCGCGAGAGGTCTGCGGACATGATCCGGCAGCTGAACGCTCACGGGGCCGGCACTCGACCCATCGTGTGGGTGGGTCACTCCAAGGGGGGACTGTTCATCAAGCAGATGTTTGCTGATGGTAAGAAACTAATTCCTCTTTCTCCTTGCTGCCCTGGGAATAAACTTGGATTTTTTTTTAATTTTGCCAGCGTTTATGATAAATTTTTTAATGCAAACTGAAAACAGGGTTTTCTCTTTTTCTAACCATAATTGGTCAGTATGTTTGGTAAACAGATCTGGATAGCTTAATTGCTTTCATCTCTTTCCAGCATTACTTATCTTGATCTTATTTAATTATGACATTCATCTATTCTCTTTATAAATGCTAATGATTTTTTTGAGGATTGTAATCGAAAAAAAGGGGAACAAATACTTTTGTATTATTTATTTTATTTAGTAAATAATATTTGACTCCTTTAGTTGTGGACAAAGTTGTTTTAATGAAGAAATTAAAACATCAATTAAGAACTGCATCTGTATAATGTTTATATTTCCACGCCCTTACCAATGGACGTGTTCTAAATTATGTGCAGTTGAGAAACAACCATTACTCTACATTAAGGGTTGGTTATCGGTTGTGTAAGGCTTGTAACACGTTTATTAGTAAGGCTCAAAATCTTACTTTGCATTGTTTAACCTTCAAAATGACTATAATATTAGGTACTTGTTATCGTGTATCGTGCACAATGGTCCTGTCAGAACTCCTGATGCTTGAACTCTGCGTTCTGTGCAACTCTTCTTGGCCTTTTCAGCGTTTGCGTCGTAATTTACTTCTATCAATTATTTTAAAGCAATCTTGCTTAGAAATCAAAACAACATCTTGAAGTTGATGCAGAAACACCAGTTCTGTCACATCTGCTTTTTTTGTGATTTCGATGTGGAGGGCGCGGAGTCTACTGGCGAAAATGTATAAAAATCTGGATTTAACACTATAATTCGAGGTTCTTTCAGTCAATGTAGTATCGGCTGAGATGCTTTGAGATTTCTTAACAGTCTGTTTTTGAAGTAATTTATTTTTCTACATCAGTGGTATTTGCTTGCGCTCCAAAGCCTGGGTTGCCACTAAATCTTTTGAGCCAATTTACGTTTTGCGAGAATTCCAGCTTCTTCTTGGGAATTTTTACTAAACATTTACAGAAATCGAGACAAACTCACTTGCACACAGCAATGTCAAAGAGATTTGTACAGAAATCGATACAAACGCACTTGCACACGGCAATGTCAAAGAGATTTTACAGAAATCGATCCAAACGTACTTGTACATGGCATAGAGGTTTTGCCGTCTGCAATGTCAAAGAGATTTTTTTGCATATTCGACATTTCTTTAAGTTTTCGTACTTTTGATAATAATACCAGGTTAGTCTATGTGCCATTTGATGTTTATAATTGGAATAGAGGCTTTATTCCACAACTCAATTAAATCACTTGTAATTATTTCACTTATGTCTTTCAAAGATATTTTCAATTGAATGGCCACTGAAGTCATTTCTAATCCACAAATATAGTTTATGAGATCCAAATAAGTTGGTAACGCGTTGTCTATTAACTTTTCTGGGCTACGAAACACAGGAAACATTAAATTCTTTGTTGTTTTAGGCATATTACAATCCGATCACAATGGAGTTTGCGCGATTATTTCGACGAATGTGCGCTCCGTGCTGATGTCTGTCTGTGACTGATTGCATAGATATACCACACACTGATTGAAAAGTTAGATGGGTGAAAATAAAATATATTTTGCCACATTCAAACTGGACTAACCGAGGTGTTTGTCTACCTGCAATATCTGAAATAAACGAAGTTATTTTGTGTACTTAACAGTGTACTGTCTAAGCCACCCATTGGTATTATAAGAAACACGAAATTAAAAACAAAGCTTTTCGCTCCGCACTAGTGTAATGGTCACCATGAAACAGGCAGTTGTCTAGTATGGTAATTCAATGTATCAATGGCTTGTGAATGTCAATTATGAAACCATTTATGATGTAAACAAATAAACAGCTATTTCAAGAAACGTTTCGATTTTGGAACTTGGTCTTTGACCAGGGTGATACAGTTTCTGCCATTCTAGTCATCTATAATTTTATTTCCAGAATATGAAAAGAGATCACTGTTGAAGAGGGTTATTTTCATGAATGATATCTGTAATCTGTTTCCAGGGTTCGAGTCGTGGAGCACCCTGGGTCCCAGTTCCCCGGGGGCGCGTATTTACCTCAGCAGCCGTGCGCTCGTCTTCTATTCGGTGCCCCATCGCGGCTCTCCCCTGGCCAACATCAAGTTGCCCTTCCTGCTCAGAGTGTCTTCAGAACTGGAGGAGATTCAACATGGTAACTATCCTATCAATTAACCAACCAACTGACCAACTTTCCTATTTACCTTCTCTGGTTTAACGTGGAGTGTATTTACTTGTTAATTTGAAATAATGGAAATATTATTACGCAATACGATAAAAATAAAGTTTTGAACAGGAAAAATATTAGTTAAATGTTTTTCAAATTTACATGGGCAGCATTTATCAAATTCAAATCAGAAATATCATCTTTTCCAACAGTCCTTTCACGGTCCTTTCACGGTCTTTTCACGGTCCTTTTATGGTCTTTTCACTGTCTTTCACGGTCTCTTCACGTTCCATACGTTTCACAGAAATATGATCTTTTCCCAACCGTCCTTTCACGGTCTTTTCACAGTCCTTTTACGGTCTTTTCACGTTCCGTACGTTTCACCGAAATATGATTTTTTTTCAACCGTTCTTTCACGGTCCTTTCACTTTCTTTTCACGGTCTTTTCAACGTCCTTTCACGGTCTTTGCACAGTCCTTTCACGGTCTTTTCACGGTCCTTTCACGGTCTTTTACGTGCCGTACGTTTCACAGAAATATGATCTTTTTCCAACAGTCCTTTCACTTTCTTCTCACGGTCTTTTCATGGTTCTTTCACGGTCTTTTTACGTTCCGTACGTTTTATAGAAATATGATCTTTTTCCGACTACCCTTTCACGGTCTGCACGTTTCAAAGCCTATTTATCTAATTATATTCTTTGCCATTAACTAATATGAAAACTAATAAAATGAAATAATACATAGTGTAACTTTAATAAGGTACCTACACGAATTTTTTCTTCTGGAACATGCCGCAAGTAATATTATATTATATAAATTACCTGTGAAATAACAACAAATTAATTAAATTAAATTTAATTGCGCACGCGAACTCGCAACCTTTGGATTTGTAGTCACAGACTTTTCCCTAACTACTAACCACTCCCAAATTATTATGTTTTTACCTAATGCTAACTCCTTAATTAAATGTATAACTAGCAAAGTTAGCAACGGTTGAAGTTGTTCCAAGCTGGGAGGCGGGTATGGGTACAGCCCCCCCAATCATTGGATAACCAACACCTCTGCCACAGGTTACTGCTCGCTACTGCCGGTGTCTCAACAGGGGTGCATGGGGTGAGGTTTGTCTAGGTCTTGACAGCGGATCCATCCCAGAGGGAGGGATGAACTCAAACTTCCGCCTCTTCTGGACACACTGACCATCAGATCAACCTTCATCTTTTCAACCCATCCTTCATTACTTCTTTCTTTTCAGATCTTTCTCTGTTTCATTTAGTTTTAAAAAAGATGACATAGGCCCTGAGTGAAATTATTTTTCTCATGGCCTCCTGTCTGGAGCTTTTCATTCTGATTAGTGGTCTTATAGCAGCACGATACTGAGATTACTACCACAACGTGCTGCAAGTACAATATTTATTGTTTAATCATCGATACAATATTGTATTAGTATGCCTTTCTCGAAAGAATTGACTGTTTAAACAATCAAAACTATTTATTCCTATTCATATTGCGTATGTACGGACGCAAACAAATAATTTGTCTTAATATTGCAAAGCAACACCTTGCAAAAAGCGTATTTTAATAAAATTAATTGATTGAGGCCATCTATGAACACCAGAGCTGGCTTTAAGGATCCAGTCATGGTAGGTCATTTGAAAAAATGTGTGACTAATCTTTATTTGATATTGTGAAAAATGCCCATATATTATTATCTATATCATTTTGTTGCATCGCGGACTCTAAATACATATTATGTTAATATGGTAAATTGGAAATAAATACACAATCCACGTACTTACGGCAAATTATTTTTAAGATATTAAGTTTTAATGTAGTTGTGCACAACATTAATGTAAATAAAATAAGAGTTTGATTCTATTTGACAATGATCTTTTACGTTTTTTTGGTTTTTTTCATTCTTCAGCTTCATTCTAAATCGATAACAACATAAATAATTATTCCAAACCTTTCCCGAACTATCCAATTGAAAAACAACCATTGTTCCACACACTACAAGCGTGTAAAATGAAAAACCGATATTTATTTATGTCAGCATCTCTGTAAAACATATAATATTCATCAGAGATGTGCTTTATTTCAAATAAATTCATTTGAAATGGAAATGCAAAATGCAAAATGGGTATTTTCCATTTTGCATTTTAAATGCTTTTCTAAAAACCATTTTGCATTTTAAATGCTTTTCTCAATGCATTTTCCATTTTAAATGCTTTTTTGCAACATTCTTCCTACTATCTCCACTCATTTTTTTTTCATAAGCCCCAAATGTCAGTCGGTCCTTAACCTCGCTATGAGAGATAATTAACATTTGTCAAGTTGCTCCCTGGTAGGAGCCCTGGCAATTGAGTGATATTATTATAAAAAATACTGATTCAAATACTGAACATGGGGCCGTGACGCTGTAATATTAAATGTTAGATAGCAGTTTCTATGTTTTTACGTTGGCCACATTAGTCCCGCGCAATTTTTTTGTGGTTTCATAATCTGTAGTCGTGGTGTTTTTGGATTTACCATCATGTAATATGTTTGTTCTACATTGATGTCCATTATTAAATGACGAAATTGTTTAAAAATTCTATAATTATTTTAATTGTTTGACCTGAGAAACCATTTTGCATTTTCAATGCATTTTGAAAATAGGTATTTTGCATTTTGCATTTGAAATGTTTTTCTAAAAACCATTTTGCATTTTGCATTTTCAAATGGAAAAGTTTTGACCCATTTCCATTTTGCATTTCAAATGGTTTTGGGTACCCATTTTGCACATCTCTGATAGTCATCGTGTTGTCTCCCCCACGGTCATGACCTAAGCATCCCTAAGCTTTCTTCGGTACCTAATTTTTACTTCGACGAAAAATATAGTGCCATCTCGTTTATTCTATGGCGCGCATAGGGACAGAAGATGCCAAAGTGGACATTCTTTAAATTGACCCAGCGAATCGTGTGGACTTGTGAATGAAAGCTTCTATTAGAGACAACAGATGTCACTACTAGTCACTCGCCGCCGCCGCTGTTTCGCCTTACATTTTATATAAATTATGAATAAGACCAATTGTTTGATGCACATTGTCTTATAATTTTGGGTGGACAAACACCAATTGACCTAAGGGAAGAACCGCCACTGATGAACACGTAGAATATAACTAGCATCGCGTTTAACCTTTAATAGAATCCAATTAGAAAAACGATTGTTTTGGAATTTAACAGAGTTCCTTGTGTAGGAAATAATTTTTGGAGGTTCATTCCAGCTGGTAAACTTAAAATTATTCATAGACGGAAAGAAAAAAAGTTATGTTTCGTAAATATGCAATATGAATACCTTATTTTGGTTTTGTCAACATGGAGAAAACTTACTGATGTGAACTCTATCAATTTATAAAAATCTAGTTATTAAAAATTATTCGTTTTGCTGTAAAAAATGGGACTGCAGGCCTATAACAAATGAATTGAAAGAGTTCCGAACAAAGTGTCAAATAATTAGGACTTGTTGGTTGTGAAGAAAGACACTTTAAATGACCTCAAGACAAAATTCACCGTTTATTGGCATTTTTTGACTGAATTTGACATTGAATTTATAATAAATCATATTAGTGATTTGGGAGGGAGACATTATATCGCTTATACTGACATCTATAAGAGAATAAAATAATTATTTACTTTTTAACAACACCCAAATAAAAATTTGTTTGGTTTGAATCTTTACTTAATTACAAAGTATCATTAGTAAAAATCGATTGTTTTACGAGGACGGCGGAACACGTGTTCATACAAATACTGACATTGTTGCATTCCGTAATGATATTTATTGTGAAAAGATTCAAGTCTTCTCGATATATTCTGAATGACTAATATTTTATCAGGAAGTTAGCATGCCGTCACTTTTTTAATAGGATCATATTTCTCCGTGCGTATAAAAACTCATTTCTTTAAAAAAAGGCATACAAATGTAATATTGATCACCGATACAATATTTTGTTTGTATGAATTTCTTGAAAGAATGGAATTTCATGCGGACAAATCTATTTATTTACAAATGTATACGTTCATCTTAACCCTTCAGGTCTCTGGCATATTGACCGCTATATTTCTTAAAGATGCTGTCAGAAAGTCGGAGAAATTGTGTGAATTTCCGCTTCTCGATAAAATCCAAATAAATAAAACTAAAAACTGTTTTTGAAAGGGGATTAAATATGCCTTCAAATGTTATTATCTTTAAATAATATTGGTAAAAGTCGCTATTTTCAAGTCTGTTTGTGCGCTTAGTTCTTCTAAACTACGCAGCAGATTTTGATAGGGTTTTCAGTATCATTTAGCAATTTTTTTCCAGAAGGTTTATGTATATAATACATGCATATTATATTTATAGAAAGTAAAGAATAGTCGATGTTTTGTAATCAAGTCATAAATAAAATATTTTCGGGTATTGCTAACGCTGTCTAAACCTTATGAGAAACATCAAAATAATATACTAAGGAATTGTATATCTTATAAAGACCTACAGAAAAGTCCATGATGGTATATGTCTATCTCCTAAGGATAACTCCCAGTAACGCCGGGTACACGTCAGCGAGTTAGAAATAAATACATAATTTAATAAATATTAAAATTTTTAAATCAAACCTAAAAAGTTTTAAAAGTGGCTCACTTTACGTTTTTTCGTCTAGCACTGAAGTTTTATTACTGCAACCTTTTTTGCCATTTCATATAAAAATAATTAAAAAAGTTTTAAATAATTTTTTCTCAAATTGCAGTTGGAACCTTTGGTTTCGTAGAGGTATACATTTGAATTATTCTCTGGTTAATTTTTATATTTGAATATGTATTAAGCTTGGTGTGTTTTCTATCTAACACCGTTTAGTTGATATTTCTCACCATGACAGTAAGGGAGATAAGGATTTCTCTGAGAGAATATGAGTTGTTCCGATAAGCTAACAAATGGAGTATACGGATAATAGCTCACTGCATGCTGTGTTGCTTTGTTGTAGAGAGTGACTTCGTGCTCCGGCTGCACGATAGGTTCCTGGGGGCGGTGCGTGGTGGGGGGGAGCCTCCAGCTATCCTGTCCTACACGGAGACGCGGAGGACCTTAATGGGGGCCATCTACCTAAGGATCGTGCCGCTGCAGTCAGCCGGTAAATTCAACACACCCGTTTGTGAATGTGCTCCAGCGCGAGGAGTTCCTGGTTCTAAAATGATTTTGTTTTCCTTTGCAGACCCCGGAGTGGGCAGTGTGTTTGGGGTTTCCTTGGACCACCGGGAGATCTGCAAGCCGACTTCTCGCTCCTGTTTCCTCTACCGGGAGCTGCTTGGAGTCATCCAGAGCATCGGACATCCCTCGTTCTAGTCCAATCAACATATCGTCATAGTTTAACATTGTGCCAAAATTTTTCCGTTTTGCCTCCTAATGGAAAACTTTGCCATTTGGGTAACATTGCCCCCAACTGGATAACATTGCCCACATTTGGGTAACTTAACCATTAATGCTAAAATTTTCCACTCAGGGTAACTAACTTTGAACCTTAATCTGTATCTTTAACCCTCATGGGTAACTTTGTCACTTAATGCGATATTTTGCCCTTCTTGGGTAACTTTCTAACTTTTCCCTTCATGTGTAATTTTAAATTTTATAAGTAACTTTGCCCCTCACAAGTAACATTGCTCAATAACACATTCACAACGTCGTTTTTGAGTAGATGATAACACATAATGGACAGGAGTAGTTTTAAATTTTCATCAAAACAAAATACGAACTTCTGTTTGCCCGCAAGTGTCTGTCGATGTTTTAATGAATAACTTATCCCCTTAAGGGTAACTTCCCTCCATAAACAGTTAAATTGTCCTTTTTAGGGCAATTTCGCCCATTCTCCTTTAATTTTGCAGCTAAATAAAATAATTGTAATTTTTCATGACGTGCAAATAAGGTTGCCATATTGTTATTAGAAAATATGACGCCCGCCATGCAACAGATGTGTGTCCCATGTGATAGAAAATGTGTAGCTCTTCTCGTTAATTGCGTAACTTCACCAATAATGGTTAAATTTTTCCACTTTATAGGAAAGTTTGCAGTTTAGTGGGTAACTTTTATAGCTTTATAGGTTAACTGTAACCCTTAACCACTTTTGGGAACCGCTTTAGTGAAATAGTGTCTCCACTACTATTATAGTTAGAAATCTAACTAATAACGGTTGCGAATGAAATTTGAGAAAAAAATATCAAACTTTGTGTTTTTTTATTAATTATTATTTTTACATGAATCGACACAAAAGTGAGGTGACAGTAATGTTTATAATTATTTGACTAAAAAGGGTTTGCATTTTTTTGATTATCAATAATTTTAATTCAGTTAGCCATTTTTTAAAAAATTTTCACCTTTTGACTTAAAATTATTATTATTTTTTTTTATGTTTATTTCTAATAATAAAGTTTGAAAGCTAATTTGATCACATTTCAAAAACATTTTTTAGTTTTCAGATCGGTGCAAAAATATTCTATTTATTTGGATTTTATTGCAAAGTTGAAATACACACAACTTCTCCGAACTTCCGACAGCGTCTTTAAAAAATATTACGGTCAATACGCCAGAGGCCTGAGGGATTAATGGGTAATTTTATCTTTGCGGCTTAATATTGTGATAACTTTGCACATGAATTGCGTAAATTTTCCTTTTAAAGAGATTTTTGATAATATGAGAAAAATTTGCTTTTTGTTTGATGTTTTTTCAGTTCAGGAATTATATCTAAGGATGAAATTTTGGAATGAAGTGTTGATTTAATTAGTTTTAAGTAGACATTAATTTAAAAAAGAAAGAAAGACACACATTCTCAGCTTACTTATAAGGTAATTATATTGGAATTCCTTCTATTCATTTAATAGTGGGTAACCGTTGCCCATTTCTTTTTGGATTTAGGTCCTTCGTACACAGATGTATTTACAAGCTACGTGACTGCGATGCAACCACAAGTCGCCTACCGGTATGCTACTCTTTAACGCTGGTTTCCGTACACGGCGCTACCCCAATTATACTGAAACTGATCATTTTTAAATGTGCAATCGTCGAGTTTATACAATCTCAAGTGACTTAAGTGATGAAGTCAATATTAGTAAATTCACCTATACAACTATTGAGGTATATAGATAGAGCCAGCTTTGGCGTTCGTCACGCATATCGGTTCATTGTTCATTGTTCACTGTGAGATATCACGGGCATCAGTCGGTAACAATCGCTCGCCGGGCGCAGGTCTCCGGCGATAACTTCAAAATGCCTACATGCACCCTGAGATATTGCACAAGTCATGCTGGAAAATATACAGAAAGCAATTGTATAACTATTCATCGGTAAGTAGGGTTTTACAATAATCAATTGACTTATTAATGATTAAAATGCGTGGAGCATTTGCGAATCTATGCGCGGCCGCCTTCGAATCGTTCATTGTTTTTTAAAGGATTCGGGCGACATTTACAGCAGCCACACCCCTCTTTCTACTTGCGCACGGGAACAATATTTTACACAGATATTGCAAGGAATGTAAACTCTATATACATATAACTCAATGCATATAATGAAATCAATATTGGGCATTCATCGCCGACAAGGAACAACTACACGAGAATGATGTCAAATTGACGCGCTTAATCCTTTCTTACGTATTCCAGTATTATTAATTATGATTACATAAACTTTATTATTTTCCCATCTCCACAACAAATTTAACATTCAAATCATCCTCCGGCACAATTTCTGTCAAATGAGTGGTAGTTATAGCGTGCTACCAACACTGTCAGTAGCGTGCAACTGAAGTCAAACCCATTGATGACGCGTCGCGTTGTGTATGAACCCAATACAATAGTATGGCGGATACTCCCGAGCAATGCGTTTGCTACGCGCACGAAACTCACGTCGCGTGTACGTGTGGACAAGTCAACTCATCTTTAGAAAAGCATCCCCAGCTATCTCCGCACAGCAGTATGGAAGAACTTTTTAGCATTGTATTATGTATTATAATATATTATGTAAATTAATATTAAGCGTCTACGTTTTTTACTCAAAATTAATAGCTGGAATCGCTGATTAAGGGGGTCCGAAGACAATAAATGTTCAATTTTTATTGGAAAAAACTTTTCTTTAACTTCTTTAAAGGTTATACACAACAGTGTAATATATCATTGAAGAAGAAAAAAATACTAATACATCTAAACGAAAATAAAAGATAACGGTTCTTAAAAATAATTTTTGTTTTTTTTTTTATTGTCTTTTAAAAATCTTTTTTCTGTCTGTTATTTCTGTCGATCTATTTCTAATTCTGAATTAGCAATATTACCTTTTAGAGACTGAATGCTGAGATCCTTGAGGCGTATGTGTGGTAAAACCATGTATGATTGTGTGAAATGTGGAGATTCGCAAAGAATGCAAGACTGATGTAAGCGAGAATGTGGATGGTAGTATATACGATTTTTTCAGTTCTAAGAGCTTAGTTAGTTCACCCTCATTCATTAATTATCCAGTTATTCTGCATAATGAATGACATAACCCAAACAATTGTGCATATTGATAGCTTACCTCGGAGTTCGCTAAAAGTAGCGGCTTTTGTCTACCGACTGTCGGAATCATATTCTGACGGTGCTCGCAAATATCGCTAACTGACCATAGATGACAGATTGGATCCATATCGTATTGACTTTATCGATCGTCCGTCCTAGACCTTTCGAACGCTGTAGGTAATGTCACTTAACACGTGTTTTAAAGATGAAGATTAAACATTTTCTGGTTTTTACTTTTCAGGACAAGGAGTGCCTCTTGGTTTAATGATAAAGGTACCGTCTGTCTGAGAGTTGTGATCTTACTTCTTAAGATTGAAGTTATTTGCAAAACTTTATACAAAAGCATTATTTTGGATTTCTGTATGCATGATTGTGGATGAAACAAAGATTGTGTGCTTGGAAAGAAGTGTTTGTACATGGGGGGTATTCCACCCTCTCTGCCTACTCCTTCGGTAGAATGGCGTGTTATTAGTCAGAAATAATATGTAATGTTTATTATATCACTGTAATATATTTGGGACCAATTAAAAAATGATATCAACTGTTTTATCATGTATTTTTATTTCAAATTAAAAGAATATCACATTAGATATAGTTTATTGTTTGTTCTATTGAAGTTTGTTTGGATTGTAAATCATTGCATATTATTCGTGCATCATTCTACTGATGCGCTCATATTAGATTTTACAATAAGTTTAACAGTAATTGAGTTGTTTTAAATTTAAAATAAGTTAATCCTTTCTTCTCTCCGAAAACGAATGAAGCTTTAAATGGGTTTATATTAGTAGAATGGATGACATGTTGTGGAAGTTTGTTTTGTGCTTCCACTACTTTTTTTGTAAGGAAGTGTTTCCTTATATTCTGACTAAAATCGAGAATTTTACTTAAGTCATGACTGATTACTTCTAAAAGTGATCGAAATGACAATCTAGTCTCCTTCAACAGAAGCAATCTTCCCAACATGCCTTCCATTGATACGCTTGGAGTAACTCGGTGTGACCAGCTCAGGTACGGAGACTCCTTCCAAGCCAGAGTCAAGTTAGCCTCAAGTTAGCGTACACAACTACTGATCCTGTGCCACTTGCAAGTGCGCCCCACTGTTGAATTCGGCAGTCACCCCAAAATCATTGAAACAAAACCCTTGACAGTAAACGACATTAAACTTTATGCTTTTTTTGGCGTTCAACAACTTAATATTTTTAACTTCATATGTTGATTTGTAATACTAAAATTTGAAAGAGTATGTCATCTGCTTTCAACAGTATTTTATTTTAAAATATGTTAAAAAAACAGCAAATTTATCTGATATTTCTTATGTATTTTCAATATTTAATTACATACATGACTTTATTATTTGAGAATGAATTCCCTCACCGAACACAAGAGACGCATCTCTCTATGGTGAACAAAAGCTATTATTAGTATTATTTCTTTATGATACATTCTGTAAGATGTAGAAATAAAATGTATATTTGTTGTAAAAAATGTGTAAGTAGGTATTAAAAAAAAACATATTTAAAAAAAATAAAACATTTATTAAAAAGTAAAACAAATTTTAAGAAAAATAAACTTAAACAAAACCTATTTGTTCACCAAACATATTTTGTTTTTTTTTGTAGAAAACATTGTTTGCCCTCGATATAACATATTGTACAATAAATGATTACATTCAAGGAACACAATAAAGATACTGAAAAGAGAATGAAAAACGTAATATGTAGATAGGTAATGATAAAATAAAACAATAACTCATAATATGAATTATGGGAACATCTTTCAGGGAGGTCGTCATCTGCATCCCTCGCTCATTGAGTGGAGAGCTGAGCCACTCGGATGACGTCATCTGCATCCCTCGCTCATTGAGTGGAGAGCTGAGCCACTGGGAGGTCGTCATCTGCATCCCTCGCTCATTGAGTGGAGAGCTGAGCCACTCGGATGACGTCATCTGCATCCCTCGCTCATTGAGTGGAGAGCTGAGCCACTCGGACGACGTCATCTGCATCCCTCGCTCATTGAGTGGAGTCACTCGGATGACGTCGGTTGACTTCCGTGTACTGCTGGGGAAGCTGGCTAGTTGGTGGCGAAGTAAGCGGGGAATGAGTGCACCCTCCCTTCTGTGGAGGCACTGCAGAAGTGCGGAAGTAGCACAAGTTGCCTCTGCCTCAGCTTAACAGGGCAGTGCAGTATGTTCCTTACTCATCGCTACAGTGGTAGAACCACCTTCAGAGCATTCCGGCCTGTATAGTAATGGATCTTCTTTGTCGTTCCATATCTTCTGTATCTTCCCAGGTATTCAACATGCGAGGCCATAAGCACTACATTCCCTTCAAGCCAGATTGATGCAATAATTAGTGGCTCCTTGTTGTGTTTTAATACGATGATGAATGATATTTTCTCTTCACTCTTTTAATATTCGCACAAGTCATCTCCTCGATTTAATTCCACTTTGTCATTCGAGTACCTGATGTTGTTACTCCCTTGTCCGCAGATATGGGAACCGATACGTGAATCGTTGAGCTCTCGAAGGGATGTACACATTAAATAGAGTAGGAGACATATTACTCCTTTGCCTGACTCCACTTTTAAGGAATAAGGAGGTCTAGAAGAACTCCTGCCACCAAATTGACTACTGCTGCTGGGACATCTCGCTTTATGAGTTTCTTTCCATAACAAGTGTTTGCAAAGGCAAACGGTTCGGTTGAAAAAACACCCATGGAGGGTGATTTTTTAAATTTTGTATTACACTATTTTTGGTTTTTTGACTTCATAAATGGCCATGTCGGTTGTTGACGCGCTTTTGAATTGGTTATTCAGGGTAAATAGTTGGTCTTATATCAGCACAAATTAGATGTTTTTCAAATGGTCTTGAAATCATTGTCGCCAAGGAAATCAGTGAGTAATTTCCTAATATTGATGCATCCAGTTGATTGGATTTCAAGATTTGCATGATAAAAGTTTGACTCTTATCCATCGGCATATGTGTGTGTCTTAGGAGGCTGGAGTATATGGCGGCTAGAATAGTAAAGAGCTGATCTCTTGCGTACCTCACACGCTCAATACCAAAGGCATCGTTCCCTGGACTTTTTCCTAGGGCGGTATGCTTAATGGCACATGACCAATGCAGCTGTAACATTCGTGAGGTCATCACTGGCTGCAGGTGGACAAGTTATAGATGGTTTCTTGGTATTTCCTTTTTCATCTTTCGTATGGTGTGTGGGTCAGAGGGGAACATATAGGTCTACGAGCCAGTCTAGGGCCTCAAGTTACGCCCCATGGACGAAGGAATGCAATCCTTGAATGACTTCATAAATATGCGACTTGGTTAATCCACCCATGAACAATGTCTTTAATTTTGAAACACTTTTCTGGTGGAGTTTCTCAGTGTTTTTACAAAAGTGCCGTAGAGAGAATCTAGTTCTGTATTTTGAACCTCGTTATCACAGTTAAGTCTCTGGTACCTTATGACACATGGAGGTTTTATTACTGACAGAAAATCCTTTGCCAGGGCGTTGTAAATAATATCATCATTTTCAGACTTTGCCACCCATTTTCTAGTCTATTTTGTCTGTTGGATATAACAGGTATTAGATTGCGATCTACTTGAACAGTTAGTGTGATATGATCTGACCTCATCGCATTGGCTGCTGTGATGTTCACACTCTTCACGGCACTATTCAGCCCTGTGTCATAATGCAGTGATCAAACCATCTGGTGCTTCCGTAGGCATCACTTACTTAAGTGAATGTATCAGAGCTTAAATTCTTCTTCTTTTGTATGAGGGTTCAGAGTTATATCTAAGTTAGTGAGCCAGTCTAGGGCCTCAAGCGTCGCCCTGCGGCTTTATCAATCCCGCCGGGGAATGTATGCAGCAGGCATTCGTTAACCTCATCTTCTGTGGTGTGCACAGCACCGCCTTCTCACTGAGCCGTCTCTTTGCTAGAACTTAATTGCACAATGTCAGTGTGTTTAAAATATTTTTTCTGCACAGAACTGTGCAAGTTCACATCCAAAAAGAGACTAGGATCTAAAATAAGATTTCTTAAATAATTCAGTTGGAGCTGCGTGTAATAGATTAATATTTTCTGTATTTACACTACATACGAGAATACGAATACATAAACTTGTATAAATTTTTTGTTAAAATGTGATTTACTTTGAAAGCATGTATTATATTGTTTTCTAGAATACACAGTTCTAAATAACTGAGCGCTAAGACAGTTAGGAATAAATACGTTATGACTTGCGGGCGAAAATCGTCAAAGGTTGGAAAACTGTGCACCAGAGTTCTGTGGGGCACCTGTTGAGAACCACTGACTTAAGGTCACATCTCTCAATCCAGGGGATGTAGGCGGTGGATGAGAGTTCTGCGGGGAACTGGTTTAGCGCCACTGCCTTAAGACCACACCTCTTAATCCTGAGTATGTAGGCGGCTGAGCACTGTGCAGGATGAGAGTTCTGCGGAAACTGGTTGCGCACCACTGCCTTAAGGCCACACTATTCTCTCAATCCAAGGCATGTAGTTAGATATTTTCGTGTAAGTGTCTGTGCAGGTTGAGAGATTAACTACAGATGCGATCCCCACCAGCAAGTTGGTGCAGGCCACCCCGAGGCCGTTGAACAGGGACAACTGAGCGCCATAGGAGAAGAACTGAGAACAAATAATATAATATTGTGAGCACAGTCAGAATGACAGATTATTAAATGATAGGTTTATTGTATTAATGACTGTTTCCTAAATAAATAAAATAAAATAGGTGCCTTGAAGACCACTTTTTGTCAGAATTTGACTTAATTTTACATCACAAGAGTCCCAACTGCTTCTAACCCACTGGAGCCGGTGGGACTGTGGCATTCCCAATTAGCATTTTATGTTGTGAGTGGTGGGGGGGCGAAAGAGATGGGAAGAGGAAGGTTGAAAGTATTTGGCTATTCAGATCTGGTCACAAAATAAACCTAACGGCATTTCAAGCTGTGTCATCTTTGGGGATTTTGTGTATGTTGCAGGAAGGAGGAAGCACAGAGGTCGTTAAATAGTTCCTCAGACGAACTGTTGAACTAAAAAAAAAAAGTTGTCATCAAAACAACCTATTCTCATGTGACAAATATCAACCTTGTACAAATGTTGTACGCGCGTTTGGCGTATTTCTCGACTATGCACTGATTGAAGAGATCAATTACGCTAGTTCCTATGCGCACTTTCCTACCTGTGCTCTAAAGATTGCAATTCGTAGACTGCCCGTTTCTGCAGAGTCAAGTATTTTGGGGCTCTAGACCAGAGGTGGCTGCCAAATTCAACAGTGGGGCGCACTTGATGACTGAATAATAATTCGATAAGTATCTTGGCATTTGAGAGAGGGTTTGAATCTGGTGCAATGTTTCTAATACTATTATAAGCTTGGTTGTTAATGCATCCCAACGTTACATACCTGGCATGGTCCACTTGATCCAACAGGGCGCCCGCAGACCTCAATACGGTGCTTAACACCATCTGGGTGAAAATTGCCACCACTAGGAAACACTCTAGAGCACTCGTCCTCGGGGACTATCTTCATTGATGTCTGAAATGTAGGCATTTTTTAATGATTTGTTTATTGTTAATTTTATTCAGTGGAAACAAATACACCAAATGGCAAAAATAATAGGATAAGTCATTAGTACTTAGTAAACTTACTATCACATAATTCAGTCAGTTTGCTAAATAAGACACTAACATTAATATAAACACTTTATTCACATCTTACATCACACAATAGTGTCTGAAGGCTACTTCTCCTAACCAACCCAGATTCAATAAATAATAATAATTTTGCTGAGGTTTTTGCATATTGTGCGTGTAATTTTTGTATTAAAATAGCGTAATTAACACATAGATTATGTGTTAAAAATAAGGCGTGTATAAGGAAAAGTAATGTGGTTTTTAACATTAAAAATATATACGAGTACCAGAAAATAAAGTCAGGTTTGATCGCAGGCCGTATTGCGGGCTGTACGTTCCCGACCCCTGATGCAAACCAGTGGAACTATGTTTTGGGCGTGTCGATGTGAAAACAAATTTATTTTTCTTCGGGTGAAAAAGATTTTTAACAATTTAAAAATATTTTTAAATACCGTTTGTAAGGACTAAAAGCGTTGCGTTATTTAACTTTTTGAAAGGTAAAAGACGATATGGATACATGAAAACATTTGCGGGCACTCTAACTCTGCAGGTCGAGCTCACCTAGTAACTGAGAACAGTAAGTGAGAGGCGATAGAAACACTAAATTAATTAATATTAACAGGGACGACAAGTTGCACTCAACACTTATAAATGGTATCCGGTATTAGGCTTTTATTTCAGTCATGCACTCATTACACCTATTTAGGTTCAACGGGGTATAACTTCTTGTACTCAAATAGTCGCCTAATTTACAAACATATACCTGTTCTCTGAAGCTGGACACTGCAAGGCTATCCAAAACTTTGGATGAAGCATATTACAGCTTATAATCCCAAAAGTCAAACACCTACTCTTTTTTTTTAAAGAAATTCCCGGGTTACGAATAACCTGACAATAATTGTAAATCTCCTACTACCACCACAGTAAGTGGAAAATGTTGCATGTGTTATGATGAAGGACTTAGCCAGCCAAGGAACTGAACACACTATGCCTGGGTGGGACCCAAACGCGATGTCAGCTCAGCCATATTTTGTCATTCCATATAAAAATAATTCAAAAGAAATTCTCAAACTATCATAATTTTTTATCAAATTGCGGTCGGAACCTTTGGTTTCATAGAAGTTTACATTTCAATTATCCTGTGGTTAACTTCGGGATTTGAATATAAAGCTTTGGCGTTTTCTCCTTGTTAACGATTATTTGTTTCGTATTTCAGTGTACATTTATAAAAAACATCCTGCAACACATTAGGAGTAGGCAGAGAGAATAGACCGCCAAATGTCTCAGCACATACTCTTTGCTTCATTCACATTTATACATGTTGACGTGATCGACATAAGTATTTTATTCACTTGATCGTGCTACGTCTTCTCAATAACAAGAATTGTTTTTATATTTAATGTGAAAGTGTGTAAGTACATATGAGCAAAGTACGGTGTGATCCTATTTAAGAAATGTAAATAATATAATAGTTTCTTCATCATCGAGGCAGATAAATAAATACTTACTTTAATCCAATCCCTCGATGTGTAATCCCACCCAGTGGTGATCAGTCCACTGCTGGGGAGAGGGGTGCCCGTGTGGAGACAAGCCGGGAAAATTCTGCTTGTGAATTGGATACTGCAATTGGCAAAAATGGTTATAAATAAGATTGTCTAAATGTGGAGATGTTTGATGAGGGGACTAACTACTGAGGGGGACTCCATCGAGACAATCAGGGCATTGATAATAGTATTCTTGGATTTATTTATTTGATGATTTTATATTGGAACATACAATCCTCATATATATGTATTATTAAAAATATAAAAACTAAATTTTTAGAATGAATCAATCACGTATTTTCGTAATTTAAGTTTGAATTTGTTTACGATTTCTTCTAATTTTATTTCTCCTGGTAATTTGACAAATATCCATATATCAATATTATAATAGTTATTATAACGCTTGGCATAATCTGTGCCATTATAGGCTTCCCGTGCCAGTTAAAGAATTTCTGAACTAACTGCAGTACCAACTAAGGAACCGGCAACTTGGTGATAGGCGAGATAAAATGCAAAATGCGTCAAATATGCAAAAGTGAAAGATTGATGATCATTTTAAAATGTTCATTTCTCCGGCTGATCAACACAGGAGGCTTATGTTATCTTTGGGGATACCACGTGGAGGGTCTTATCAAGATAAGGATGGACAGGAAGTACTGAGAAGGAAAAAGGTATGAGAGGGGTGGGTAGGAATATGTGGTCCAGAAGTGATGGACGTTTGATCCATCCCTACGAGGGTGGTGCAAGGCGACGGGTCGAGGCAGTCCAAAGAGATTGGAGAGGTCAAAAGGTCTCCCTCAACAAGTCTCTCCCGACCCGGCCTGCCACGTAACTGAACGCACCACGTACCCGCCGCCAAGACCTAGACAAGCTTCACCCCGTGAACCCGGGCAGCCCTGCTAGCAGTAGCACCGGCTTGAGCCTGCCTGTGTTTGGCCGACCACTGGGAATACTGGTGTGGCTGGGCTGTGTATGAAATCTATATCTCTCAGTAATAGGGAACCGGCGTTGGATGAAATTACCCTTTTGTATGGGTCACTTTGGACAGGTATGTCATGCAATTTAGAGGTGTGCCTAATATAACGTTAACAGGTATGGATAATATAGTATCTTCAAATAATGGCATACCTGTTACTCTAGTACCGCATAACATAGTATTGAATAACTTCCCGTTATTTTATAAGTCGACTAGTCGACCGTTCTGACATGGAACGGTTGACTTGTAAAATAACTGAATAACTAAATAATTCGAATAACGAATAACGAACGGAACGGAATAACAAAATTATGAAATAATGTTAACTTCTTGGAACTTGGAAGTTCCAAGTTCTAAGAAGGTAAGAACGTAATTCGGGTAATTCCCGATCACCGAAGATATACGAAGTATTGTTTGATAATTTCGTTATTCCGTTCCTTTCGTTAGTGGCATTATTTACTTATTCATTTAAAATGGTATATACCATTTTAAATGTCTCGGATTGATTTGTGGCTTTGAGAATAAATTCTGTAAAAAAATTAAAAAGTTTATGATTTTTTAATAGCTAAATCCTAAAAATATGTGATAAAAATATATGATAAAATATAGTTGGATTCATTGCCTAGATATCAATATAATCAGTTTTGTGTGTCTCCATATTCAAATTCGGCGGTAAGATCTTTTTAATGTGGAATGAACTTTTTTCGCGCAGGAATGTCAAGCAATCAAGGAGAATATTTTTTTATTTCTGTAATCGCCCCAGTGGTAAAAATATATATATTTTATTTGAGGTATTTATTCAAAATTAATTCAACAATTTTATGTACTTCATAATGTATATGCAACCTTACTGTCACTAGAAAAGTGCAAAGCAATAAAAATCATCAAATTATAAACATTATTTATTTTATGCTCCTCTCCTGCCCTAATATGAATATAACATATTATAACATTTCATTATCGACTCAGCCAATCGGCCCCAGCAACGAATAACGATGCCGTTCGTTATTACGTATCTACAAGCTTATCCAAATTCTTGGAATACTATGTTATTAAATAACAGGTATGATATTATGTTATTGGGTTGGGGTGTTATTTGTTATATTAGGTATCGGAAAAGAACCGTTATTCACACCTCTAATGCAATTAGTATCAGTGGGTACTACTTTAGGAACATTACCTACCAACCAGGTATTGGACTTCTACCCGTAAACAGCAATACTGCAATTTGAATATTTTAATATTTCTACAGTGACCTTAATGTGATTTTTTTTATAAAAAATTAAAAAATCATACAAATATTATAATTATAAGATATTGTGCATATTATCGTCCTATTTGTGTGTATGCACAACGAACGACACGGTACAAACGCACGGGCGATTCTAAATACACATACATTCTCAAATACTGTGAAACGCGTGAAACACACTTATACAAGCAATACTGTGGTATAGAAGCGAATTGTAAATCGCTTCCAATATGCTAGAACGTACGTTCTTTCGGCGCATGCGTACTGAGACCCGCAAGCCAATATCTTCGTCAACTTTATACGATATTAATGACAGCATCCAACGTACAAAAACCGTCTTTAATGCTAATATGTATAATGCACAGAATCGTATACTCTATTACTAATCCATTGGATTGTATACGCGCGCTGCTTTGACAGTTTGCTTTGAGCTTGAATACTAAAGTCGAATTCTTATTGAATATTATTAACCTGCGATATACTTTTTAATCATAACGTAAATAAATAAAATTGCATACCCAAAATAAGATGGATACTTCGCCAACGTGTTCTAAATGATAATAGTGAATTGTGTGGTTGTATAATTGAATCATTAATGCGAAAAAGTTTTGTGTGTCGGTCATTTGCGGGAAAAAAATTATTCTGGATACTGGAAATATTGAGTTACGGAACTTAATGGATTTATGGAGATAATTTAAGACGGTACCTAATTACATCTTGTTCGTGGGCTAGCGTCAGTAAGTACGAGTATAAACATTTGATGTCCAGCATCCCTTATACAAAAAGTCACCGACCGCCACTACTACCAACAACAGAATTTAACGCTTTTTAACACCAACCCGGTGAAATTATCACAAGAGGTGTTATGTTGATAAAATAAATGTTTTGATAAAACGTATAGAAGAAATGTGGTAGATCTGAAGATTGTGGAGATAGCTCAGATGTTAAAGTTAACTTCCGGACAACACTCGGTCCTAAGAGTTTTATTATTTTTAGTAATCTTTTGCGTGGTTTTTGCTAATATATAAAACGATTATGAAAAATGCTTACTGTCTATCTACCTCCACCAGAGCAATGTCATTGTACACTCGGGAGGTAGTGGAGTTGTACTCTGGATGGAGGACTATTTTAACTACATTGTAGATCTTATCTGGAGAGTCAGGATTGAAGTTCCAGCCCAGTCCAACAAACTTTATATTCCTGGATCTGAAACAAAAGGAGTGGTGATAGTCGCACATTATTTAATTTTACTTGATAAATTAACATCACTCTAAGCAAATATTTCCTCTTGTGTGCTTCAAATACAATCAGTACACCACCTGAATATTTTTTAATGAGTTTTGTTCTTGGCTTGATATTCTGATCCTTCTCGCTAACTCCCCGAAATTTAAATTTAACGTCTCTAATAATTGTGGAGGTCTTTGCTCTGTACTGGTAAACTCTCTGCTCGGTATTGTAGGGCACACAAGCTGTACATGCACAAGAGTACCAAGAGATACTGAAAGAGTGATGAGAGGAAGTACCTGGCTATTCAGATCTGATCACTTTACACAGCAAATGCCGTTTCAAGTCGTATTTAATTTCTGAAATTAAGGGTTTAGTGATTAGATTGTTGTAAGTAAAAATTTTAGAACTTTTCAGCAGATTTATTAATTTGTCGAATTTATTGAAAAATCTAGAACATATTTGCGTGTTAGAGTGAGAATTAAACCTTTCTCACTCTAACACGCAAATGAAAAAGGGGTCAGTCGTTCATCTTATTAAAATATCAAACCAAATCATACATGGAAAGACCAAAGACGGCCGGCGTGGTCTAGTGGTATACGCTTTTGACTACAGATCCGAAGGTCGCGGGTTCGAACCCGGCGTGCGCAAATAAATTTTATTTGATTAATTTGTGTTATTTCACAATTAATTAATTTAAATAATATATAGTATATTTGCGGCACGTTCCAGAGTGGAAGATACTCTCAGTATCGCCCTGGTGTAAGACCACCATTCAGAATTGAAACGTTGCTTGAAATGGCTTTAGCCGTGTTTGGTGACCAGATCTGAATAGCCAGGTACTTCCCCACCTTCCTCTTCCCCATCTCCCTCCCCTCCCCAATACCCTCAGCCTCACAACATACCCCAATTGGGGATGCCATAGTCTCACTGACTCCAGACGGGAGCAGTTGGGACTCTTGTGCGGTATTAATGTAAAAAAAAAAAAAAAAATATTAATCTCACTGTTGAAAGAATAAGAAAACTATCAAAATTGTCGATTATGCATTAATTCAGTCCATATTGCAGTACGGGATTATCGGGTGGGGAGGGGCTTTTAAGGCTTCTTTACAGCCCATAATTACAATTCAAAGAATAATTATAAAAATCATCCTTAGGAAACCATATGACTCCCCTACTAAAGAGATATTTCGGGAATTTAATGTACCATCTATCACAGAATTGTATAAGAGAATCGCCTTATATCAAATTTATAAAGAATATTTTATTTATAAAATTCACCCCTCAGATAGCATAAGCAATAGATTCAAAACTAATGGCTTAATAGCCATTCCTATGCTTAGAACGACCACGGCTCAGCACCACTATTCGTATTTAGGTGTAAGATGGTACAATATATTATTGTCCAAAAATAAAATTAGTGTAACCGAAACTGTGAATTATAAACAATTCAAAAAGTTAATTAAGACCCTAAAATTGGATAATGATATATTGTGCCCCTAATTTTCTAACACTCAATCTGTAAAAAAAAATACATTTTTTAATTGTCTTTAAAAATATATTTTTCTAATTTGTGTACATGATATATTGTACCCTTAATTTCCTCACGCTTACTTAATCTGTAAAAAGATATATTATTTTAATCATCTTTAAAAACACACTTTTCTAATTTGTGTACCTATGTTAATATTATGTTTGTATTTATATCATAGGTTTTTGATTATTGTTTAAAAATCATTAAAACATTATTTTTACTCTAAAGGTAAATACTCCTCCCATAATCACGAGCTTCTGGAGCTCAACTTATGGAGTAGTAGAATAATAATATGTAATAAATAAATAAATAAATAAAATAAAAATTTATTTAGCTCATCACTTTGATGGTTATTTAAAAGACCATTTGAATTTAAAAATAATTTATTTATTTATTCGAGACACAAACAGGCTATTTATAAAAACATTAATTATGGATTACAAAATAAAAAAAGTACAATTATAAATATCCCTAGACTAGTGTGTCTGCAGCAATCACATTTGCACATTCACATAAGCAAACATGTAAAACAATGACAGTATTTATATACAAAACTTAAAACTTAATTACAAAGATTGAAGCACATAATAAGTAGAAAAATTTAAAGAGTACATATTAAAAAAAATTCTAAACCACTAAACAATTTTTTTATTTATTTATTTTTCTTTTTTTTTTAAGTACAGAAATCGTGGAGATATTTCTTGAAACACGTTATATTATTTGCAAAAATATCTATGACAGTGTGTATTTTAGCAAGATCATTGTATGATCGAGACATTCTAGACATAGGATTAAAATATCCAGGGTTATTGGCAAAAATTTCGGTCCAAAATATGTTCATATTTCTAGTATATTTGGGCCTGGCGTAAAAATTGATTTGATTGACTAAGTTACTATTAACACGATTATTCACAATTTTGTAAAGCATTAAGAGGTCATTTATATTTCGTCTTTTAACTAAACTCTCTAATTTGAAATATGTAAGTCTTTGTTCATACCCATTTAGAAGATGGTAGACACCTGATCGATAAGACAAAATCCGTGTGAATTTTCTTTGGACAGATTCAAGTCTGGATACTTGTGTAATGTAATGTGGATTCCAGACTGTTGACCCGTACTCAAGAACACTACGGATTAACGAATTGAATAGAATTATTAGGCTATTAGAGTTCTTGAACAGTTTAGTTGATCTTACAATAAAACCTAGTACTTTATTTGATTTATTTACAATGTATTCTATGTGTTGGTTCAACGTTAGTTTGTTGTCGAATATAATTCCTAAATCTTTGATCGATTCAACTGTTTCCAGATTGTGACCACATATGCTATATGAGTATAGAGTTTTGTTGGTGTTCTTGGTGAAATTTATAACTTTGCACTTAGCTATATTCAATTCCATTTCATTGTCAATGCACCAGGCAGATAGTGTGTTAAGGTCTTGTTGTAAGAGTTCACAATCTTCCATAGATTTAATTGTTTTATATATCTTGAGGTCGTCAGCGTATAGAGAAAAATTACAGTGGAGTTTACATGTAAGGTCGTTGATGAAGATTAAGAAAAGCAAGGGTCCAAGGTGTGATCCTTGTGGAACGCCCGACGTAACTAATATTGGGGAAGAGTTAAAACCGTTAACAGTAACTAATTGACTTCTATTTGATAAATATGATTCTAACCAACGAAGCAGATTTCCGTGTATGCCGATTTTATCCAGTTTATTCATTAAGATAGGGTGACTAACTTTGTCGAAAGCCTTACTGAAATCGGTGTATACGGCATCTGCTTGTGTTTTTTTATTCATTGATTTACACAGAAAGTCCATATACTCGATTAAGTTAGTGTTTGTGGATCGTTTAGCTACAAAGCCATGTTGGAAAGGGCTAAGTATGTGTGTTACGTGATTAAATATGTCTTTATATACAATGGACTCAAATATTTTGCCAAAACAAGATAAAAGGCTGATAGGACGGTAGTTCTTTACATCGTTTTTACTGCCAGACTTATGGATCGGAATGACGTGGACAACTTTCCACAGATCTGGAAATACCCCTTCGTTCAGACTTTTGACGAATAATTTGTGTAAAGGTGCTGCAAGTTGATCTGCACAATTTCAAATGAATAGTGGAGGAATACCATCTGGACCGGAACCCTTATTGATATCGAGAGTGTTCAACTTCACCTTGACCTCGTCTAGGGTTATTTTGATATGAGATAGTGGATAATTATAGAGTGGGAAAGAATGTTTAGAGTCACTTTTAGAATTAGATGGTGAGCTAAATACAGAAGAGAAGTAAGTAGAAAAGAGTTCGCATGTTTCTTTGCCATTTGTTGCTGATTTTTCGTGGAGATGCATGATTTTTGGGAGAGAATTAGAAACTCTTTTCGATTTAATGAGGGTTGACAGATTTTTGATACTGTTAAGGAGAGAATTTTCTATTGAATCTACATAGGCTTTAAGGCAGGTACGTATGGATAATTTTACTCTAGCCCTCAAGATGGAAAAACTGTTATAGTCACATTGATTTTTGTATTTTTTCCACTTCTTTCTAAACTTTTCTTTTTCTCTAAGTTGGTGGATCAAAGCACTGCTGAACCAAATTGGAAACCTTTTGTTGCTGTTTCTTAAGCGCGGAGTGTGTTTTTCAATTGATAGCCATAATAAGTTATAAAAATGTAGTAGGGAGTCATTACAATTCAGAGTATGTCACATAAATATTTTGTGACAAGTGTAGTTCTTGCCTAATTGGGGTTATTTTGTCTATGTTGTTTTTTTGAAGTTTGGCAATATTTATTGAGGAAGGAAGGACAGTTTTGTTTATGGTCACTTCCTCCCCGACCTGCTTGGGCAGCCGGTCGGCGGATCCAGTCACTCGCCATTCAAGGGGTTTTAATCTGAGTTAATCATGTGAATAGAAGTCATGCTTTTCTTTTAAAAAGGGCGCGGGGTGTTTTTCCTTTCACGAATAGTTCGTGTTGGTTATTATTTTTAGTGGTGATTATGGAATCCCGCTTTTTATCCAGTGTTGGCCGGTGGTCATATTTGTAGTACTCGTGTTTCGGAATTGAAACCGTAAATGGATTGGTCCTAGCTGTGGCTAGAAGTTGATGGCTGAGTGTCCCCGCATCGCAAAGGTACGGATTGCTGTTCCCGAAGTCCTTAAGAAGAGTCTGATTGGTTACCACGTGCTGCGGACGTGAAGTTCCTGCAGGCGCACCTTGAAGGAGTTGCGTCCTCCCGTTTCCACTAAGAGAAGGATGTCCTGGCTCCGTAAGAAGAGTCTGGTTGCTTGCCACGTGCTGCGGACTTGATGATCCTACAGGCACGCGTTGAAGGAGTTGCGTCCTCCCGTTTCCACTAAGAGAAGGATGTCCTGGCTTTCGTCACGGGTCCGTTCCCCGCTTCCGGAAACAAGTTTTCGTTCGCCACCCGTTGTTATTCCTTCGTTTCTCGACCACGTAAAGTTAGTTTAGTTTGGTTCAGGAGTCCATCTGGTATGTGCTTACTTTTATTCCTATGTTTACATTGGTATCTTTTGTATTCCTTTGTTGTAACTTTTGATGGTTTCAATATAATTTCTACTAAGTATTTACTCTTATTATTTCTGATTTCTCACCTTACTTGACAGGGAATTAATCCCACAATCATGAGATTGAGTTCTTTGCTCTACCGTATTTGTACCCTATAATTGATCCTGTAGATCTCATTATTACATGTAAACTTTGGAATGTTCCTACTTTACATTTACACCGTTACAAGTATTAAGATCGTTCCAGTTATTTAGTGATAGCATTTCCTTGCATTTAGTGTAGTCCGTTTTTTTGAAGTTATATTTGATGTGATCTGGGTTGGTGGGTAGGGGTCTGTATTTAGACATTAGAAAATCGAATTCATTGGGAGGATGATAGGAGTCAACTTTAGATAGCACATGTGAAGCAATTTGAATTTCAAGGTGATGGTTGGAAAACACTAAATCTAAAATTCGATCTATATTATTAGAGACGTGATTAAATCCAGTCAAATTTTGAAAGTCTAGTAGGTTTTTTGATTTTTGGCTATTAAATATGACTGGTCTGGTGTGAATTTTGAATGTTGACATTTAGTGGGAATTGAATAGATGGTACATTAAAATCACCCATTATTATTGTTACATCCTTTGATCATAAATTATTATATGTTGTTTGACACTTTTCGAAAAAATCTGTGAGATTTTCGATTGGTATATCTGGAGGCAAATACGCCAAACATAAGTTGATGGTTTGCCTAGATGTTTCATGCAATTTAAATTTAATCCATAAATCTTCTGTAAATTTTGAGCTGTGTGTTGGGACTGTGATAGATGTCATTTCTTTCTTTATGGCTATTAGAACTCCACCACCTGATTTTTTAAAAGAACTCGATGTGTCCCTATCTCGTCTGTAAATATTATATCGATCATCTACTATTTTATGATCATAGATTGAGGAGTCTAACCATGTTTCTGTAGGACAAATTAAATCATAATTGCAACTGAGCACTTCGCAGTGCAAATCATTTAGTTTGCTTTTCAAACCACGAACATTTTGATGGTAAAATGTGTGATGAAAGGCTTAAATCACAGTGAAAAACAGATAAACCATAGCTGCTAAAAATATGCAAATTATTTATGAAAACCGTCATTCTAGCGACATCTGTTGATTTAAAATTGATTCAGTTTGTTTGCAGTAGACACCTGTAATAGTTGGAATTATGTCGAGATTCTATAGCATAAACACAGAGGTCATTAAAATCGTCTAGGAACAAGAAAGGAATCCCCTGTCTAGACCTGAAAATAAACATTGAATTTTGTTAACCAATTAGATCTAAACGAAAGCTATAAAATTTTGAATAACCAATCAGTGAACAGAAAGGCGTGTGTCTACGGAAGACAAAGGAATGAACTTTGGACCCGGCGATAAAATAGATAATTAATTACATTTCCATTCCCACAGAAATTAGAGGCGAACGCACTATAGAGTAAACAATCGACGTTCAAGGGAACAAATCCTGGGAATGTTTACAATAACTGAGACATTTAGGTGATAGCGAACCATCGAAATCGAGTGCTTTGAAGATTTTACAAGTTGAAAAACACACACACGAAAATGCAATGGAAAAATTATGAACGTAATAGTATAAGAGAAGGCGGAAAAACCTAGGAAAATCACTGGCAGAATTTTCAACTGTAGTGCAATTAATTATGATAGAAGTAGGGTGTCAAGTTCGATAGAAAATCGTAATAAAGGAAAACGAAAGTGTTAGGAACATTAGAAACTAATCGTTATCAATTTAAGATGAAGCGGACATATTGGAAAATCAATTTGGGAATGAAAATCTCGCATTAAAATAGACATTTTAGAAACAGTGCAGAGACTGGGCGAAGGAAAATACACAGATTTTGAGCTGCTACAAAGGTCCTAGGGACATGAAAATAGGGTACCATAGGAAGGCAATAAAACTAAACATATAGCGATAGATTAAATTCAGGAAACGTAGGCATTTTACATGATTATCAGGGTAGATAGATATTAGAGTTACACAAGATTACAGAGGGATCGAAACAAGATAAAAGGTTGACGGTCTCATGTGTATTTTAAAGGATAAACAATCGAAATTCGAACATGATTCTTATTTACGTTAAGGTAATAAACGATTAGAAAACCAATAAAATTTAACGTGGAGCTTATGGGATATTTAGATAAAGCAAAATAGATTAAAACTAATGGCTCTAAAATTAAATTAAATTTACGGCCGTAGTACATAAATCTGAGACGTAAACAGGTGTCCAGACGTATGATATATGTGAAATCGTGTATGTAAGAGATAGGAGATGGGGCGGAGATCGAGTAAGGCAATAAAAGTGACAGATATCCCAGAGTCAAATAAGGTATATCTCCCATGGAAGTGTGGAAAAATATATATTAATTAATAATAAATGAAGTATGAAATTTTCCTGGAGACCACACACATCGGGGAAAGCGAGGAAAAAATAAAGGAAAGGGTAAAGAACAGTGATAAGGAATGATCCAAGTGGAGAAAAGCGATACAATTCTAATTTATCCGTGAAATAAATAAATACGGCTTGGAATATATTTAGTTATAGAGTTATGAGAAATAACATAAGAATAAAGAAGAAATTTGTGGAGAGAAACATCTGAATAAAGAAAATTCAAGAGGAAAAAGGTAAAACTCAAATCTGCGACATAAAGAAAGAAGGTACGGGTGAAAATGGAAAAGCTCATATAGGTGACAATAAAATTAAGTAGATTTTAGACAAATCGAAATTCAAAAATGCATAGTAAAGATTTCGCCATGGATTTAATCATTTTTCGCACGAGATGCATAAAATTGAGATCTATATATATGTTACTGAGGACGGACCTATCGCGAATTGAGAAAAAAAAGGAACGCAAAATCAAGATATTTTAACTACATTTTGTATGAACCATGGGACAAAGGAAGCCTGGGCAATGAACGCAGACTTACCCGATTCGGACCCTATCGAGCTAGCGACGTGAGAGAAAAACTAACTGACGCCCAGAGCTGGACGACAAAAGATCGTATGGATGCACAATCAATATTAGTGAGAGGGATGTTCAAGTTTACGAGTTGATAGGAGATAGAATTAAGCATCAAGAGAAATTCAGATACGTCTTTTGGAACCTGAGAGGGGTATAAAAGATGGTACACATCAGTCAGGAGACCAGTCGCGCCGAGGATTTGAAAAGTTGTTACGTGGCAGTACTACGTTCTTTGGTAGGATTAACAGTGAAAAATCTTTAAGTGTTAAATTTTAAACAAGTCCCTGGACTTTAGTGAAGTGTACGAGTACTAAAATCAGTGAAATTTTAATAAGTCAGTTTAATTTAATTAAACAGTGAAAATAAATACAGTTTAAGCTCAGTGCTTAACAGTGTTAAAGTGTTAAAAGTGAATAGTGCAAAAAAGTGAACGTGTTCGCGAAGTGGTATTTAAAAATAGATTATAATTTAGTATCAATTTTGTTTAAAAATATAAATAGTAAATACTTACATCTTAGTTTAAAAGAAACACAAAAACAAAAAGGAAACAATAATAAACGCTCACACCTTTGTTCTAAAAGTAACAGTTTGAAAAAAAAAATAATTGTGGATAGTTTAAAAATATTGGTGAACACAGTACAATTTAGAAGAAAGTTTTAACAGATATTTAATTTATTCAGAATCGAAATAATTAAAAGTTTGCGCAATTCGGAATGAATTTTCTTATAAATTTATATAAAAAAAAAAAAAATTTTAAAAGAGTGAAAGTAGCAAAAATAGTTCGACCTAAATAATTTATAATTTTCCGGCACATCTATATCACGAATTTTAAATATCAGCTAATTTATATGAATCGAGCAAGAATAAAATATTAAATAGGAATAAATAGTCGAAAAGATTAATTTTGAAATTATTTGAAAAATACCGTTAATAAGGTAGGATTTCTTTGACAAGATTTGTTGTGTACATCCCAACCGGAAAAATCTTGAAGGGGGTGAGTTTTCCTTTTATAAATAATTTTCAGGACCTAGGAATGAGGAGATACAGCTGATTATGGTATATCAATTAAATTATTAAAAAACAACAAAACAAAGCATTACACATTAATATATGTATATTATGTATTTATTTATATAAAATAAAGTAATATATTGTATATAAAGAATATATATATGAGTAATGTATTTATATATATGTATTTTATTTATTAATCAAAACATCGGAATGGTAACGATTTAAAATACCTACTCATGGACATATCTATATTATTGAAAAAGAAAATATGTATTTATTAATATTCAAGACTATGTAGATTCATATATTTAATATTTATTCATTAATATATGTACTCTTATTTAACATATTTTGACAATCGAGATATGTGTACTTATATATATATTTATTCTTCACTTAACCTCTAGTAAATTTACTAAATTCGGAAAATGAAATAAATAGTTTAACTTCAAAAAAGGAATTAAAAATATTGAAATTAACTATGCACAATAAAAGGTAACATAACTAATAAACAATCTCACATTCGGGTTAGTGTGTCAGGAGATGTTTACATTATCGATTTATTTACAAATAAAGTCACTGGAGTTCTGGGTCAACCGCATAGTTTGAAAACGACCTTGGCCGTAACTAGATAATTTATCAGGGTTATAAGGATAATCATCAGGATGTCATTGTGCAATGTGCAGCGATATGGGTCATTCACAAATACCTATCATTCACAAACAACAATTGGAAAATCACGGGTTAGTTAGATTTACATCGAGAACTTATACGAAACATTTGAGTATCATTGATGGAGTGTTCGCATAGATCCCATCAGTTGCCTGAGACAGTTGAGAGTCGTGCACCCTCTTATGTGGCAATCAATTACATGAAACAGTGAAAAAATCACGGGATAGGATGAACTAAATCTAACGTTGAATCCTGGGGAAAGAAAAATACAGTTCATCAAATAGGAGGCAGTGGTCGCTCCTATAACAAGACCATTAACCAAACAGAATAGAGATGACGATTCTCTTAAATAAAAACGTCAAAACCAAACAAAAAGCCTGGAGTTCGATAGCTCTCCAAAACAAACTATCAATAAGATCTTATTTTACTAGTATTTATTAGTATCAC
This sequence comes from Hesperophylax magnus, assembly GCA_026573805.1. NCBI lineage: Eukaryota > Metazoa > Arthropoda > Insecta > Trichoptera > Limnephilidae > Hesperophylax > Hesperophylax magnus. The sequence continues at coordinate 7,700,174 of JAIUSX010000005.1, read as the reverse complement.
CTTATTATTACGTATTTATTCGGTTACCAAACTTAGAGCTTCGCAGAGTTCTTGGCGCGAGATCCGAGCTTGGAATGCGAGGTAGATAGCCTTGTATTGAAAGTTATAAACCTTTCCCAAAACGTATGTATACATATATTTATTCGTATGTACTGTTTACTGGAGAATGCGGACCTGCATACAGCTTGCATTTAGGTCTGTGGACCACTCTCGCATTTTCTTTTAAACGTGGAATGAGGATTCACGACCCGTAAGTCCACACCAACCGTGAGTATATGATTGTATATAGGACGAAACCGGTTTGCCCTAAGTAAATAGTAGACCTTGGAGGAGTTGGAATTTGGGGGTTTCGGGACTCGAGGGAAGACTTGAAGGCAGTGCATGATGACGTGGAAGGTTCATTGGGACGCGATTACTTAGGTATCAATCAATGAACCGTGTCAAAAGAATGTGCGAATTTCTCGTTGACTCACGATCATCTCGTTTACTTGCTGGAGGATAGGAGCCAAATTTTGCAGGCAAAGGGCTATTCCGAGTTCGTCAAATATACAATTAACTAATTACATTAACCTACTAAATCAATCTTTACATGTACCTTATAGCAGCAGAATCATAAAGGAGTGGCGCCAAACAGACACAAGAGTTAATCAAAATCAAACTTACTAACAATTAACCATTTGAGTTATATTTAATTACCTGTCCAAATAAACATGTATAACATCTTTTACCAGCGTCAAACTACTACTTCGTTAGGGTGCAGGGAATCAGAATAGTTATATAGGGAAAGTTAGCTCATTCAGAGAAATCATTTAAATTTAGACTTGCAATGGAAAGACCAATTCAATTTTGAAATTCAACGCCTTGATCAGAATCAAAAGGGTTACCACAAAAATGAAAGTAATTAAAATCCTATGTCATAAATCAAAAAATTACACAACGTTTGATGGAATTTAATTACAATATAAATACGAAAATATTTGCGTTCAATATCGTAAATAACGTATTAATTAGTTAAGTATAAAGATATACAGTACAAGAGAGCTTTAAGTAGCTTTCTGAAGTTATCAAAGAAATTAAGGGTCCAATTTTCATGGAGGCTTATGTGTTGTAGGGGAGGAATCTTCCATCCCTGCGAACACATATGTAAAGCCTTAGAAAAAAAAAGAAATATCGGTCATAGCCAAGAGAGAAGAAAATTTTATATTGTAACAATATAATAAAAAGAAGAGGGTGGCGAAAGGATGAAAATATTACAAATGTTATTGCCGTTTTGCTAGAATGCATTTTGAAAGTATATATTAAGCATTATTAAATATGTATTTTTGTATAATTGATGTGAAAATAATTTATTTGTTATTATGTAATTATGCTTTGAAAAGGGGCAATTTTGAACATGAGAATTTTTTGTTTGTTTGTGGTAAATGATTTTGTCTATGGTATCAGATTTTGACAGAACTAGGTTAAAAAGTTCATTTATGATTAGGTTAATTGATTGTAAACATAACATTTGTGTCGTAATAACACAATTACTTGCAATGGTGTGTAATAGTTTTTTGTACTTAGCAGGTTGTAATAATTCATGAGAGTAGTGACAGATCGTGTGAATCGTGTTTTTTAGTGACTTTGTACAGTAATTAAATAATCTTAGATTTATATATTTCCTAAAGGGCCGGTTGATCTGGTAGAATGTGCATCTTGTGTTGACTTCAATGTTGATAGCCTGTTGACATCCTCTTGGTCAGTAATCAGGATTATGGGGGTTGAATCGCTTATACGAGTAAATATTTTGCAGTTTCTTACCCAACAATAGCGAATTTTACCAGCTATTTTTATGTCGCGACATTGTTTCAGCAGATGTTGGTTTTTTGGGGTTAGATGGTCGTTGATGTATATTTTACCGGCACCAGGGAGCTGTAATTCAGAAGCGAGCATCCCTTTCCTCTTCCTTATTGCAGCTATAAGTTCATCCTTGAGGTACCTGCGTGTTAATTTGACGACAATGTTCCTTGGTTTACCATTATTTGCATCATGATTTTTTCTGGGAGCAATTCTGAGGGCGAAATCCACTTCTTGTCGGGTGATATTGCAACCAGCGGTAGCACTAATTTTGGAGAGAATGTCGAACACATTTTCGTTTTTGGTTTCGGGGATCCCACTTATAATGACGTTATTTGAACGATTAAATTGGTCGTTGCTTTCAATTTGTTTTTCCAAATGGAACACTTTCTTTTTAAGCTCGTTAATTTCCTCCTTGAATTCATTTTTTATGACTTCGACTATAGTGTTTTTAAATTCCTTTAAGGTTTTCTCTAGGAAATGAATTTTGAAGTCTTCAAACTTGTTGTCCAGTAATTGCAGAAGTTCTGGATTGCTGGCAGGCTTAGAGTTTGATCGCGTTGTCATTATTATATAATGTAATAAGAAATTTTTAAATTATAACTTATTAAAATGATCGCAATATATTATTTTACTAAAAAAAATATTGGAAGAGCAAAGTTTGACAGCAGTTGCAAACAATGTTATTGTTGTATTTATAATAAAACAATAAACTCACCCAATGTTTCCAATGGCTTGTGCAGACGTTACAAGCCACCGATCGCTCAGTAATGTCACCCCTAACACCATCCAGCTGATGTTGCCTCTCTCACCAGTACCAAACAGTCCCTGGGAACAGAAGCACTCTTCATATTATTATTCTCTGAGCAAGTGTTGTTTTAAATTGCTAGAAAAGTAATATCTGATTTTCCCTTTTGAATTATTTCTTTTTACATCGTTAACACACAAGATTCCAGCTGCTCGGAACCAGTGGGACTACGGCATCTCCAATATGGAGTATGTTGTGTGGCTGGTACGAGTGCAGTTCGTAGGATTATAATTTTTACAACACTTTTAATGTTGCCGTCCTTCTTTAGCCAACGTTTCGGACAGCGTTACAGTATCCATCATCAGGGCAGATGTGTAGATTTTGGTAGTGTAAGTGTGAGTTTTACCTAACAATATTAAGAGGATAATAGAATTGACGGCTCTGTGGTCTAGGGGTAAGGCTCTTGACTAGCAAGCCGGAGTCACGAGTTCTAATCCCGGCGTGCGCAAGTAAATTTTATTTGATTAATTTTGTATTTTGCTATTTACTCATTTAAAATAATATGTAGTATATTTGCAGCACGTTTTTTTTTTTTTTTTTTTTTTTTTAATACTTTATTTATTTTCATTTCTTTACACATATTATACATATTAATAGATAGTATATAATAACACAATATATATTACCAAATAGTATACACAAGAAATGAAAACCCACTAAGGCACTGCCTGAGTGTGGGTAATATAAAACGATTACTATATTTCAAGTACCTAAAGTATAATATACATTAGTAGAAAAGTTTTTTTGTTTATAGTTATTATAAAAAGTAAAGAGAAAACATTATGTACAATAGTTTATAAAGTTTCAGCAAGTGAGTTGAAGAAAGGATCAATAAATTTATAGTAAAAGCGTTTCAATATCTGCCTCATTTAGCCATAATTTTACCTCTTTAATATATTCTATCTTTTTATTTATCATTTGAGTTTGTAGTGGTAGAAGGTTAAATGTACGAGGACCAATGAAACTGCTATGTGTCTGCATTAATTTAGTATTGGTTTGGGGGGTGTAAAATATATTATTTGTTTTTTTGCTCATTCTATTTTCATTTATTTTGAAATTATTTTTGTTTTTAAATAAATATTTCATAGTTTTTAATATAAATAATTTACGAATGTTAAATAATTTAGATTCCTTGTATAATAGGTCGGTCGAGAATGTTTTATTTTTGTTATATATGACTTTAATTATGTGTTTTTGAATTATTTGTAGAGGCTTAATGAACGTATCAGGTGCACCACCCCATCCTATTATGCCATAAGTGATTGCAGATTGCACCAGAGAGAAGTAGATCATTTTCAATTTTTCAGCGTTTAAAATTTCCTTGAGTCTATAAAATATGTAGGTAAGATATCTTAGTTTAGAAGTGGTTTGATTAATATGTGATTTCCAATTAAGATTAATATCTATTGATACTCCTAAATATTTTATATTTTTGACATTAGCGAGTTCGTTGCACAGGAAGCACAATTCTTGATTGCAAGTTGTATTATGGATTCTAATTTTAAGGTTGTCTTTTGGTTTGTTTTTCATGTTTTTATAAAAAGGTAAGTAAAATGTTTTGCTGTAGTTTAAGACAAGTTTGTTGTATTTTAACCAATTTGAAACGAGTGAAATACATACAGTTGCTTTCGAAAAAGTTTCTGTCCAATTATTACCATCCACTATTATTGCCGTGTCATCGGCGTAAGAAACAATTTTACCAGGGATTTCAAAATTACATAAATCATTAATATAAATTAAGAATAAAATCGGGCCAAGAACAGTTCCCTGCGGAACTCCGTTTTTTATCTGTGTTTCTGAACTATAATTATTCCCAATTTTTGTTTTTTGTGTTCTGTCTTTAAGATAGTTTGATAGTAATTTTAGTGTGTCTTTTTTGAAGCCCAGTCGAGTTATTTTTTTAATGAGTAAATTATGATTAACGGTGTCGAAAGCTTTTCTTAAATCTAGGAATATGGCAAGACATTTCTTTTTTTTATCGATAGATGTATAAATATTTTTTGTCAATTCATATATGGCATCCTCAGTGCTTAGATCTTTACGAAAGCCGTATTGATTTTTCGATAGAATTTTATATTTTTCTAAGTGTTCAATGACTCTAAATTTTATGCATTTTTCGAATATTTTTGATAGGTTTGAAACAAGGGATATTGGTCTGTAATTGTCTAATTTATGCGTATCCCCAGATTTATGAATAGGTATTATAGTGGAGATTTTAAATTGTTCTGGAAAATGACCATCTTTGAGGCATATATTAAAAATATGTTGTAATGGCGTTAATACATGTTGTTTTATTTTTTTTAATGTATCACATGATAGTCCATCATTTCCCTTAGAGTTGGATGGTTTTAGGTTATCAATATATTTTTCAATTTCTTTAAATGTAATAGGAGAAAAATATTCTATAGAGTTAATTGAATCGTTATTAGAATCTAATTGAGGAGATGTCTCCATATAATCATGATTAACATTAATGCCGGAGGATTCAAGTACCTCGTCTACTATATTTGTAAAAAAGTTATTAAAACATTCTGCAATGGTCGATTTGTTAGTTATTATTTCATTATTTATTTTAACCTCATTTACAATATTTGAAGAAATAATTTTTTTGTTGGCAATTTCATTTATAATATTCCAAGTTTTTTTAGTATTCCATTTTTAGTGTTCCAGGAGATACTTTCAGTATCGCCTTGGTCTAAGACCACAATTCACAATTGAAACGTTGCTTGAAATGGCTTTGGCCGTGTTTGGTGACCAGATCTAAATAGCCTGGTACTTTTTTTTTTTTTTTTTTTTTAATTTCTTTATTTAATATTAAATTTACAATACATGTTATTACATTAATTAAGTTTATTTTATTTTTTATTATAGTACATCGTGATACACCTTTTTTTAGAGCAAATGCTCGTGTTAAAAAGGCGGAGAAACGCGTGTAATTAATGATTTCACATATTTTTTCAAAGATTGTAAAGATAATGAAAAGAATTTTTATTTTTTAATATAACAAAATAAATTTTTTAAATGTAACAAAATTTTATCAAATAGAAAAGAGAAAAGGATGTAAAAGAAGGAAAGAGATAAGAATAAGAAATAAGAGAGAAGGATTTCAATATAATAATAATTGAAAGATTATATTGTATTTTAAAAGTATAAACGATTTTAATATGCTATTGATATAGTGTTTTTATTGAGCTTTTGAATTTTTTATAATTCGTTTCCAATCTTAAGTTAAGAGGTAATTGGTTAAACCATTTGACACCAAAATATTTATAAAATTGTTGGGCTGTGGTGGTGTTACAGCGCGGGATAGTTATAGAGCCAAGAATACTTTGTCTATTGCTGTTCGAAAAAGTTATTAAGTTGTCATTGTTGAAACAATCTTTATGTATTTGAAAAAGAGTTATTTTTTTATAAATAATATGAAGTGAAGGGACTTTAAATTCTTGAAATAATCTAATTGTGGGGTAATCATACGGTTTTTTCAAAATTATTTTTACTAATATTCTTTGGATGATTTCTAAAGGTAACAAAGAAGTTTTGAAAGCTCCACCCCAACCAACAATTCCATATTGTAATACTGATTGAATTAGTGAAAAATAGATGGTTCTTAATAATTTGAAATTTAGTATGTTTCGTATTCTAAGAAAAATGTACAATAATTTTCTTAACCTTTCTACTATTGCATTGATTTGTAATTTCCACTTTATGTTACTATCTATAATTACACCTAGATATTTTACATTAGTTTTAACAGTAAGTACAGAGCAGTCAGGTTTACATAAATTTGAAATTCTATTACAATTACATGAGTGTATACTTATCTTTAAATTATCAGGGAATGAATTTTTATTAATGGTGAAAGGTATTATAAAAGTTTTTTCAGTATTAAGTGTTAACAGATTTTTATCGAACCATTTTTTTAGTATGTTTATATCTAACTCTGCTGTTCTTTGGGTTTCATTCCAAGTTAATCCCTCAGTTAAAATTGCTGTGTCGTCAGCGTATGAAATAAGTTTAGACATAATTGAGAGTTTAAAAATATCGTTGACATAAATGATGAAAAGAATTGGACCTAGAACAGTTCCCTGCGGGATGCCAAAATTTGTGGTCTGCGAATCACTCAGAGAGCCATTTAACTTTACAAATTGCTCTCTATTAAAAAGGTAATTTTCGATCCATGTTAAAGCATTGTTAGTTATACCAATTTTCGCTAGTTTCGAGATAAGATTAGAGTGTGATATACTATCAAATGCTTTTCTTAAGTCGACAAAAGTTCCAATGCATTTTTTTTTTACTATCTAAAGATTTATATATTTCAGATGTTAAGTCTACGATAGCATCTTGAGTGCTCATATTTTCTCTAAAACCATATTGATGTGCATTTAAAATATTATTTTCTTTTACAAATTTAAATATTTGTTTTTTTACAATTTTTTCAAATATTTTGGCAATGTTTGAGGTGAGAGAAATTGGCCTATAGTTATTACTTAGATTGGGATCCCCAGATTTAAAAAAAAACTTCTCCACCTTCCTCTTCCCATCTCCTTCCTCTATCCACCACCTTCAGCCTCACAACATACCCCGATTGGGGAGCCGTAGTCTCCCTGGCTCCAGACGGTTGGGACCAGTTGAGACTAGATATTACGTATGTACATTGTTACACTCACTGGTAATGCATTGTACATAATATATAGTTTTATGTTATTGGCCGACGAGCTGAACAAAGGGAATCTGTTATCCGTTATTACTTATAATAGAATATCATATCATACAGTTGGTACTAGGCAGACGTTTTGGACATGTAGAGCAGATACACACACAAAGTATTTTAAGGAGAACAGATGACGAGAAGTTTGTGACAGAAGAAGTCGGGGACACCCGAGGAAAACATGGCACAATCCATTGAATCATTAACTTGATTCGGTTGTGCGGCTGTCTATCCTCTCTGCCTTACCCTGTGTTGAATTGGCGTGATGGATAGTTAATTATGTACATAGTTGGGATGTAAAAATATAAGTCTACAGCGAGGTGATATTTAACAAAAACGGCGCTATACAATTTGCAAATATATATTATAATTATTGCTGGTAGCTCTGTGACACTAGACTTAGAGTAATATTGATTACTCCGACTTGACAGCTCGCAACAGTTGCAACGCCGATACTAGTGCACTGAGAAGAGTGCAGACTCTCAGTCAGCTCTATGCAGTCTGTAAAGGAAACAGTTTGTAATAATGTGTGCAACTTACATAGTGCGGGGCCTCTACGGTAGACTGTATACGTGTTTTGTTGTGTACTACGCTGGTGTCCCCTATAGCTGGACATAAATCCCCTCGTGTCCAGCCGATAGCAGTGCGTTGGCAGGGGTGCAACCTCTCAGCGAGCTCTACGCAGTCTGTAGAGAAAACAGTTTGAGAGCACAGTTATTCAATGGACTGACTAACTCAATCCAGAGGAAAATATTCCTAATAAAGCAGATGCAGGTAGTTCCTCTTGGCTTCGATACTCTGCCAGCCTCACAACTTTACCCAATAAGAAACTGAAGTGAACATTGCATGTGTTGACTCGGACAGAATGGAAACTTCTCCCTTCTTCCATAGTTGATGAGATCTGTGCTAGTAGGGGAGAGTCATGCTTCAATGTACAAACCATAACAGTGTATCAGTATTACATTATTTATTAAGTAAAGATGAAATCTCTTTAGTACCTTAGTTCTTATCATTAGAAAGTAACTTCCTGTAGATAACCTTGGTGTTTGGGGTAATAAATATTTCAATTAATTGGAATAACTTTAAGTTATACACATAAATGTAATATTATCTAATCATTGAAGAAGAAATTAATATAAATATAATCTAAACGAAATATGAAACAAAACAAAACTCGCAACTGGGGAACACTCTAATCAATGAGCTATTGAGAGGTGATAATTTAAGGTTTAGTGGGGACATAATGAAGGTTTTGTGAAACTCACAATCTGCCGCTCTCGAACCACTAATTGTCTGGCTGACCATTCCCTCTGGCAGCGGCGGACAGACAGGCTCGGCGCAGCACACCAAATCTTCGTTACACTTCTGTGAACCAACCACACAAAACTGTTAAGCATCTAATGCACACATCCACACATCAACTATTGAGAGTCCAATGCACACAATTGCACGTCAACTATTGAGAATCCAATGCACACAACTGCACATCAACTATTGAGTATCCAATGCACGATACCGCACATCAACTATTGACTTCCAATGCACGCAACACGCACATTCATATGTCTTCTTGTACCTGCTTGTCTATTTATCATTATTTTTTCAAAATTTTTGCAAATATTTTATTTATAAATACCAAGATTTAAGTAAAATGGCCGGAAAGCAGATTGATTTCAAACAGTAAAGAATGTCACATAAAGAAATGGAGTTGGAACCTGTGGCTGAATTCCTTTACTGTTGACCTCCTTTGCTGACTGGCAGTTGGCGAATGGTTTGCATACTCCTGCTATCCCCGTGTCTTCCATGGTGCAGTTGCTACCTATAGACACACAGACACACCAGGTTATAAAACACAATACACAATGATTGATTTCAAAATAAAAAGGCATAAATATGTATTTATAATAATTGTAGAAAATAAACAGTTCTATTGATGATTGATCGATGAACCAAAAATAAGAAGTGACTTACTGCTGCACACCGGTGATTTGGACCACTTATCGTCTTGTCCACAAACGGAATTCTTTTCCGAGATGACTAAGTCTTCATCACAGGAATAAGTCAGCACCGTGTCTGCGGGAACCCTCTCTCCTGGAACGATGGCCTTCTCGCGCTCAGAGACGCTGTACTGCCCGTGGAGTGGGAAAACTGGCAGTGGACAGCCAGATCTACGTCAAACAATAAACTATTAATACACTAAATTGTATTTGTATTAGTCTTTGAAACATAAACATTTGAAAATATGTTTCACCATGGTGAAATAGGCCAAGTCCACATACTAGTTACGAGAATATCATCATAATGCCCATGTGAAACTAGCATTAACTCACCGTCAGCCATATTTATTCAATTCTCACGCCATAAAATGGCTTTTACAATACAGCGGTAATCGAATTACAAGCGTACAGTGGTAAACAGGATAAAAATAGCAATAAATTAAAGAACAATTAATGTGTACACAAAACACTATTGCAAGTGATGCAGTTATTAATAATTAGTAATATCAAGACAATGCATAATTCAAAAGAAATATATACCAGTGAGTGTAACAATAGTTGAACTAATTTATACTAGGCTTGTATAAGACCCGTCATAAGTCGAAGTATGAGGTGTCTATGATAATAGTCAGTAGTGAGTTTATTGTTACCCATAAAATTAATTGTATTTGGAAGAGCCGCATATTCAAACGTTTACGTTTGAGGTCAAAAATGAACCAAGTGACTTCTCGTATGACTTTTGTTACTGTTTCAAAATCCAGTTTGTTTCTTCACCGTTCAAAACAGTCCTGCTGTCTCGTCACTGTTTCATAATAGCAGTCAAGTGGGTGAAGCGGCTCAGTTTAGCGAGCCGGATCACTAGTTCCAGCTCTCTATAAAGATCCAGTTCGGTGAACAGGTTCGATTGAACAACGGTTCACGAACGAGCCAGCCCCTCTCCCCCTCACTTCCTTGGCCCTTATTGTTATATTTCATCGTTACAAAAAGGAATTGATTCCCTGATTCATCCATTCCATTCCAGAAGAATCAAATGAAATGGAGAAATTCTTTGTTTCTCTCCTGTTTGGTCTGGTACATAAACTAGTAGTTCTGTGAACAGTAAACTTCGCGCCTAAAATCTTATTTTTCCAAATTTCTCTAATTTTGAATCAAAACCAAAATTTTCTCTGAAATTATAAGATTTGCGTGTAGGTACTTCAATTCCAACCTCCTTAATTAATAAACACGACAATTTCACATTAGAAAAATTAATCATTACTGAAACATAAAAACAGTTCTGCTGTTTCGTCACTATTTCATAATGCGTACACTTGGCCACGTGATGTTAGGATGACTTTTAATGTATTTTGAAACAATCTGACCTACCTGATCATAACCATAATCCATTTTTTCAAATTAACTAATTTTTCAAAAAAAATCATGAAAATAAATACAAATTCTGTGTGTGTTTTCAAATTAATTTTACTAATACCAATTGCAATAGCAACATTATTGACAGAAAACAGTGTAAATTCGGTTTGAAATGGGTGTATTTTGTATGACACAAACAGTGGCATGGCTGTCTACACAATGCGCAATGACGCGACATTGACTTGTGACTTCTGTCTACCGCATAGGATCAATTTGTATCAATATTCTTTTTTAAAACTTACTCTTTGGGTGATGAGCGAAGGGCGGGCTCTGCAAAGGAACAAGTATTACAGGTTACTTTAGGCAAATAATTAATAAGAAAGTTGGTAGAAATGAAAAAAAAAAACTAAGAATGGACGATACCTAAATATCACGGCAACACCATACATTGTTAAACTCAAATGTGCTTCGAAATATTGACATTTTAAATACTTTATTTGTAATTTTGTTTTGCACATTTAAACGAGATGCAAAAGAAAAATTATTATTTAAAAGTCTTGCAAATAATGGAATTTTTTAGATTCAATCGAAAGTTATCGTTTAACATTAATCAATATTGAGTACGAGATGATAATCAATACGAGTTCACCACTCTTGTAGCCTTACAAGTTTTATTTGGTGAAGGTGGTGGTCGTTGAAATTATTTGTATTAATTTTGTTGTATATTTTAAGATCATCACCAGGAGTACCAAAATTTCATAAAAAAACAGAGATAATATCGTTAATAAACAAAAAAAAAAAAACAATACAGGTCCCAGGTGTGATCCTTGTTAAATGCTGTAGAATATTTTGAACTGATGTGAAAAGAATGAATTCAGGTTTGAATTTCTATTCACCAAGATTTTGAACTACGAAGTGCAGCCCCTTCCTCTGCTATGTCTTCCAACGATCTTCCCCTGGATTATTTAATGAAGCTGATGGTATAGTGTTAAATGTTTAATAACTAATAACATCTCACCTTGGTATAGTTCACGCTGTAATGAATTAGTGTGTAACTCGGACAACAGCCAGTCCTTCAGGGCGAAGACCCTGGTGAAAGCCGTGTATGTGTCTTCTCTGCAGTAGAAATCTGACTGGGATAATGGCGCGATGCTGACCACCCCGCGTAAGTACCATCGCTTCACCGGGTCTCCATACATGAAAACCAGGCCAGCTCCACTGTCTCCATTACAGACGGCCGTGCCTAAGATAATTAACCCGCTTATTATAAAAAAAACATTTCATATTGAAAAATAAAAATCACAGCAAAAATTAAATGGATTATATAAATGCTCTGAACGACATGAACTTTATGTCATGTGTAAATAAATTCACAAGAGATATTTCAAAACAAGCACCATCGTCCCTAGATCATATTTGGAGCAATATTAAACACACAGAAAAAATAAATGTATCATATGAAAAAATTACATAACAGATCATCATACTTGTTTATAGCATATTATCAGCATATTTGTTTATGATTTATGTAAAAACTTAGAAATTTTAAAGTTAAAATCATTTCTGAACTGAACTATCAAAAATTAAAAAATAAATTACTTAATGAATCATGTACATCAATAATAAATTGCCAAAACCCTGATACATAAATATGAGATATGTGCAAATTATTTTGAAGAAACATTAAATACTCCTATCGCTGACTGTACCACCTATATTAATCTCCAAATTAATTCTAAATTAAGGAAAATTATACCATGGATTACGCAAGGCTTAATTATATCTATCCGGAAAAAAGAAAAACTCTTCATCCGAACAAAAAAAAACCCAAAAAATAATCACATCAAAACTGAATATAAAATATTTCGAAACAAACTCACAAAAATTGTTAAAGACATGAAAGAAAAATATTATAAAGAAAAAATAATCCTTACAAAGAAAAACCCTAAAAAAATATGGAACACTATAAACGAAATTACGACTAAAAATAAATCAATTATAAATGTTATAAACAATAGTGGAACCATATTAAATGCTATCCGTGAATCAAAAAAGTGTGCAAATATTTTCAACAATTTTTCCGTAAACTTCAGACAAAAACTTGTATTCAAAATCGATCAAAATTATCAACCAGATGATAAACATAAAGATAAACTCAGTAATAATAATCTATCAGTTTTTAAATCGACTACGGAGATAACTATTGCAAACATAATAAAATCACTAAAAGATGGTGCTGCAACTGGATATGATGGTGTAACTACAGAAATCTTTAAAAAATATTCTAACTCGTTAACTAAACCTGTTAAAAAATAGAGTTTAGTGTAGCTTTGCATAGATGTCGCTATATGTAGATACTTGAGCTGATGTTTATGTTAGGATAGTTTTTGATAGATGTCGCCATAGATTCTTCCCTGTTAAAAGTTAATAAATAGGTTGATTTATCATTTTTATGTCTCTTCTGCAATAAACATTTCTGGCGAAATAAGTGGGTTTATATTTCTACCTTGATCCAAAATTATACATTGGACCTTCGTGCCGCATCCGTATTATCGATTGAATCGCGGATGATAAAAGAACCAGCAAACATCTTCAACATCCAACATCAGAGGGGATCTTCAGAAAAACGGGCAAGTGACCATATCCCATATACCTACCTTATTTTCCCAGGCAGGAGAGCATGATTTATTACACAGCCGTATTTCTTTATTTGTTTTAAAATTGAATCGGGCTGATTGTTACCAAGTGTTGTTTGAATTGATTTTATACCCATCATCGAAATTGTAGTAAGCAATAATAATTGTTACAACAATATAAAAAGAAGTTAGAATACAAAGCAAGTATTTTAAATTTCTTAAAAGATTTATTACGAGCGGTTATATTTGAAAATCCGTTAGTTTAAATTTCGAAAGTTACCGCGAGTCGGTAAAAACACCAACCCAGCCGCGAAGCAAGCTGACGCATGCGCGGTGGAGATTGTGGAGAGAATAACAATAGTGTCAAATTGTTTTCTTTTTGACAGCCATCGAGCTGTTGCATTTATAAAATTCAGATAAAATTCATTGTTTATCGGTTAATTAGTAAAGTTCTGTGATCAAGGACAGTGCACGTGTAGTGATTGATTACAAGTGATTATCATTTGACAATACGTTCTGTGAATACCTCCATTCTTGATATTTAAAAATGGATCTCAAAACTTTGATTAACCAGCGTGGAGTCTGCAAGGCGAAATTAACTAGGTTCAATGAATATATAAACGGTGATAATTTGTCGCAATCTGAAATTGAAGTCAGATTGAAGAAACTTGAACCAATTTTAGACACCTTCGACTCATTACAAGATAACATAGAAGCAATTTCGCCGGAAGAATTAACCAAAACAGAAAGGCAAGCATTTGAAAATTTATATTATAATATTGTTGCTAAGGCTAAAGATAAATTGTTAAATAAAGTTCAGAATACAACATCACATAACATACGTTTGCCTATACTTGAGTTGCCAAAATTTAATGGGAGTTACGAAAAATGGTTGAATTTTCGGGATACTTTTGTTGCTTTAGTTGAAAATAATCCATCTTTAGAAGTTATTCAAAAATTGTATTATCTGCGATCATGCCTCGAAGGTGACGCAGCTAAATTATTAACCTCACTTCCAAATAACCAGGAGAACTATCATACTGCATGGGAGATGTTAACTTCTCGCTATCAAAATATAAAAATTATTATACATAAGCACGTTGAAGCATTATTCAAATTACCTGAAATAAAATTTGAAAATTCCGTAGCATTAAGGAATCTTATCGATGAATCCGAATTACATTTAAAATCGTTAAATAAGTTAAATATACCCACCGAAAATTGGGATATCATGTTAATATATTTATTGTCGCGAAAACTAGATAGTGAAACTCGACATCATTGGGAAGTATTTGCCACAAAAGAGAATCTACCCACATATAAAGAGTTTATAAAATATTTATCAGATCGAGTTCAGATTTTAGAATTTGCTGGGATTACTGAAGGAAAATTTAATCAAAATAAAACTTTTCCTTTCAAATACCGAAAAGAAGCTATGATTTCTTTAACGCCTCAAATGACAAAATGTATTATTTGCAAGGGCGATCATAAGGTTTATAATTGTAAAAAATTTTTAATATTAAATACTAAGGATAGAATTATAAAGATACGTCAAGTAAATGCGTGTTTGAAATGTTTGTGCTTGGGTCATAAGCTAAAAGAATGTAAAAGTAAATACAATTGTCGTATATGCGAAAATAACTCGCACAATACTTTGTTGCATTTAAAAAAGGAAACAGATAATTCGAAGTCTCAGGATAGGGATTCACCATCAACATCAAATAATGAACCTTTAGTTACAAATCACTCTACGAAAATATCTAATAGTTTTGTTTTGTTATCTACCGCCGTTATTAAAGTTTTGAATAATAACGGAAATTTGATTAAGGCTAGAGTTTTATTGGATAGTGGTTCTCAGTCCAATTTTATAACAGAAGAATTTGCAACAAGGTTGCAATTAAAACCCAAAAGGGCAAACATACCGATTACCGGAATCCAAAACAAAATATTGAATATTAAAAATAGCATAAATTTAAGAATTTTCTCGAACTATTCACCGTATGAAAGAGACATAGAATGTCTCGTTTTGAAAGAGGTAACAAGTCATCTGCCGCAAATTTCTTTTCAGAGAAAGGATGCCAACATACCTGATGGTCTTCAGTTAGCGGATCCTGCCTTCTATGAAACAAGCTCCATAGATATGCTACTAGGAGCGGAAACCTTTTGGGAAATTATGAAGCAAGATCAACTTCGAAATGGAGACTCAGGACCCATATTACAGAGAACTGAATTCGGATGGCTGGTGTCAGGACCCATCGTCACAACAAAAATAAAAAGGCCAGTAAAATCTTGTCAACTATCATTAAATATAATCCATAAACAGATTGAAAACTTCTGGAAATTAGAAGAATTCCAACCGGTGAAGCACCGGAGCCATGAGGAGCGAGCGTGCGAGGAGATTTTCAAGGACACGTATAAAAGGAATGACAATGGTCGTTTCATGGTAAGCTTACCACAGCGCCCCTGTGTTAAGCAGTTGGGAGAAACGCTGCCTATGGCGGAAAAAAGACTTTGCAATTTGCAAAGGAAATTTTCTTCAAATCCTGACCTGATGAAAAAATATAAAGAATTCATGCAGGAATATATAAACTTGGGTCACATGACCCGGTGCGAAGCACCTTCTAATAAAGATTGTTATTTTTATTTGCCACATCATGCAGTATTGAAAGAATCGAGCACTACCACTAAGACTCGAGTGGTATTTGACGGTTCAGCAAAATCATCCAATGGTATATCGTTAAACGATGCTCTCATGATAGGACCTGTTTTACAGAAAGATTTAGCCGCACAATTGATATGTTTCAGAAAACACCAGTACGCGATAACAGCCGACATTGAGAAAATGTACAGGCAAATATTGGTGCGACCCGAAGACAGAGATCTACAGCGAATAGTATGGAAAAATTTCCCGGAGGAGGAAATTCAGCATTATCGACTTAACACCGTTACCTACGGTCTGGGGCCGTCATCATTTTTGGCAACTAGATGCCTCCAGCAGCTGGGAAATGAAAATATATCATCAAACCACAAGGTCAGTCAGATTATAAAGAATAATTTTTATGTGGATGACTTAATTACTGGAGATGAAACTGAAGAAAACTGTTTAATAATTAAAGAACAACTAATATCTATCATGGCATCCGCGGGAATGAACTTAAGGAAATGGCGGTCGAATTTGCCCTCATTATGTTCGAAGGAAAAAAGCATGTCAGATATGATTATTAGTACAGATTCAAATGACAACAAAATATTAGGCCTGTCTTGGAACAATCAACAGGATAATTTCTTATACACCGTGAAGTTATTAAAAAATCCAATTAATAGCAAACGACAAATGCTGTCATGCATTGCGTCCATATTTGACCCGTTAGGATTAATAGGTCCTGTTACTGTTATTGCTAAATTATTGATGCAAAAATTGTGGCAGGCAAAGGTTCAATGGGATGAGCCTATTCCATATGATATGTTGAAGACATGGGAAGCATATGTGAATGAACTGCCTCAATTAAATAATTTAAGAATAGGTAGAAAGATAATATGTCAAGATCATGTAAATTTACAGCTACATGGATTTTGTGACGCCTCAGAAAAGGCATATTCGTCCTGTGTTTATATGGTGTCTACTGACAAATTGGGTAAGAAGTACTCCAATTTGATAAGTCCAAATCACGGGTAGCGCCTTTGAAAAGTGTTTCTCTACCCAAGTTAGAATTATGTGGAGCCGTATTACTGACAAGACTAGTGAATTACATTAAAGATGCTCTATGTACTCCGGATATACCTACTACATACTGGTGTGATTCCCAAATAGTACTGTGCTGGATCAGGGATCAGCCAGTAAGATGGAACACTTTCGTTGCTAATAGAGTGGCGGAAATCCAGGAAACCAGTCAGCCGGAGCAATGGAACCATGTACGGTCGGAAGACAATGCAGCAGACGTGCTTTCCAGAGGAATCTGCGTTTCACAGTTATTAATTTCCAGCATTTGGTGGCATGGTCCAGATTGGCTGACGTTGGATTCAGCGTGCTGGCCAAATTCCAACTCATTTTGTATTGATCCACCAGAGATCAAAACAAGCTCGGCACTGTTGTCTGCTGTGAAACAGGACTGGGACATTTTTGATAGATATTCCAATTTTTCCAAATTACAGAGAGTAACAGCATACATTAATAGATTTATTTTTAATTGTAGAAACCCTTCGCAGCGCCGCTATAGTAAATTGACAGTTAGTGAGTTGGAAAATTCAGTAAACAAATTAATATCTCGGGCGCAATCATACTGTTTCAGAGACGAAATTCGAGTTTTAAATAATGGAGGTAATATACCTAGGAATAGTGCACTAAAGTCATTAGATACTTTTATTGAAAGGGATCTAATTCGTGTGGGGGGAAGGCTCTCCAAAGGTAAAATGGTAACCGAAGGCCAGCAGCACCCAATTTTGTTACCTTCGCATCATAAATTAACAGAGCTAATTGTAAAACACTATCATTACTTGAACTTACACTCGGGAACGCAGTCATTATTGGCGTTGATTAGAATGAAATTTTGGCCGATTAAGGGAAGGAATGTTGTAAAAAAGATAATAAAAAAATGTATAATTTGTTATAGATGTAATCCCAAATCCGAACAGCAGTTGATGGCCGACCTACCAGCTGAAAGAATAACTGAATGTAGGCCATTTCAGATAACAGGAGTGGACTACTGTGGACCAATATTAATAAAGTCGGGTATTCACAGAAAATCACATAGCGTTAAATCATATATTTGCTTGTTCGTATGCATGGTCACTAAAGCCGTGCACTTAGAAGCTGTGCTGTCCTTGAGCGCAGAGAGTTTTTTAAACTCTTTGAAAAGGTTTATCTCGCGTCGTGGTAGACCAAGCAAAATGTTCTCGGACAATGCAACCAATTTTAAAGCGGCTAATAATGAACTAAGAGAAATTTATAATTTTTTAAATATGTCTAATGATAAAATTGATAATTATTTATCCACATTAGGAATACAATGGCAATTTATACCAGCTCGTGCGCCGAACTTTGGGGGGCTCTGGGAGGCTGGGATAAAGTCAGTTAAGCATCACTTAAAAAGAATAACCAGTATCGCTTCATTAACTTATGAAGAGATTAATACGGTGTTGTGTCAAATTGAATCTTGCTTAAACTCCAGGCCACTGTCTCCCTTATCAAATGATCCTTATGACCTTAATCCCTTGACTCCTGGTCACTTTCTAATAGGAACTAGTTTGGCGGCGATTCCAGAACAAAATTTGGAACATATCACATTCAATCGATTAAACAATTACCAAAAACTAATCCAGATTGTACAATTTTTTTGGTCGAGGTGGCGGAAGGAGTACTTAGCAGAACTTCAAACCAGAAGCAAATGGACCAATAGGAATCAAAGGCAGATGCGGTCTGGCGACATGGTCGTAATAAAGGAGGACAACGTCCCTTCTTGCTACTGGAGACTGGGACGTGTGAGCGCCGTTCATCCTGGCGCTGATGGAAGAGTTCGCGTGGCGACCATCATCACGTCGAAAGGCATCATCCAGAGGGCCATTTCCAAGATCTGTCTGTTGCCAATAGATGACAACGAGGAGCTGAAAATGTCGACACCCCCACCCAACGGACCAGACGCTGAGTAAGCGCAAAATAAAAAAAAGGTTTTGTGCAAAACAATATAAAAAGTTTCGTGATAAAAACAATATAAAATTTTTGTGTATTATCATAAATAAAAAAATAATAATAATAAATTAAAAGAAGATAAGGAAGAAATAATAATAAATAAAAGGTAAAAACAGTGCATAAAAAAGTGGATAACAATAAAACTTGCGAGTTTGATAAAAAATACTAAGAAAAAATGAACGCTTATAAACCGAGATAGCCTGCTGGCTATATGTAATTTCAAACTACACAAATACATCTGAAGAACTAATTATAAATGTGGTAATGAACTATAGAAAAACACAAACCCTTAAGAAGGATGACCAGGAAACCAGCGCTCCATGTTGTGTTGTCTATATTATTTGTTTTATGTTTGATTATTGTTATGATTTCTGTTAGAACAAGGTTATTGGAATTATCTTAGTTGTTAAATTATAGTATAGAATAGCTTAGTGAATTGCATGAATTTGATTTGAACGAAAGTAATAATTTTAATCTCATAATTAATTTGTATAATTTTAGTTAGTTTGAAATTGTCATTTCGTTTTTTAGAGTAGTCTTATGTTTAAACTTATGCTTAGAAATAGGTTACCTATTATTTCAAATATTCATTGTTAATCAATTTTTAGTATTAACAATTATAGTTAATAATTACTATTTTTCTTTCTTCCAAATTAATTTTGGCATATATGTAGATATTTAGCTGCTTAATTTTTATTCTTATGTTTTGGGGTTTGTTTCAGAAAAAATGACCTCCAATCCTTTTTTCGGGGGGAGTTTATGTTAAAAAATAGAGTTTAGTGTAGCTTTGCATAGATGTCGCTATATGTAGATACTTGAGCTGATGTTTATGTTAGGATAGTTTTTGATAGATGTCGCCATAGATTCTTCCCTGTTAAAAGTTAATAAATAGGTTGATTTATCATTTTTATGTCTCTTCTGCAATAAACATTTCTGGCGAAATAAGTGGGTTTATATTTCTACCTTGATCCAAAATTATACAAAACCAATTACTCATATAATTAATGCAAGCATTGAAAATGGAATATTCCCATCAAACTACAAAAAATTCATTATAACACCCTTGTATAAATCCGGAGATTCGAAAGAAATAAACAATTACCGCCCAATACCGTTAATATCCAATGTAGCTAAAATAAACGAATGTATTTACCCCAGTTTATACGGTTTCAGAAAAAAATTGAGCACGCACGACGCAATAGCGGAATTAACTAGAGTTATTTATAAAGCATCGGATAAAGAGAAAAAATGCTTAAGTATATTAATTGACCTCTGTAAAGCTTTTGACAGTGTTTCGCACTCAAAATTAATCGACAAACTAAATAAATTAGGAATAACTGACAAAGCTAAATCGTGGATAAATAATGATCTATATCAAAGAACCCAGCAAGTGAAAGTAAACAACGAGTTAAGTGATATAGAAAAAAAAAATTTTGGAATCCCACAAGGAACTGTGTTGGGCCCAATATTATTCATATTATGTGTAAATTAACTTTTTGAACTCTCGATCATTGGAAAGATTATATCTTATGCAGATGATACAGTATTAACAATTGAAGAAAACTCTTGGAAAGAGCAAAAATAATGCAAAAAATATCATCAAACAATGGTTTTACAAAAACTTACTCTCTTTAAATGTTGAAAATACTCATTTTCTACCTCTGAGGCTAACAGAGAATATTTCAAATATAAATGTAAACATTAAAGTTCACGACAGAAATTGTCTACTTAAAATCATACCTTGTAACTCAAATTGTATAATTATTAGAAGTAAAGAACAAAAAAATATCTCGGAATATCGATAGTAAAATCAAATGGAAAAATCAAATAAACTCTACAGTAAACAGAATGAGGAAACTAATTCATACATACTTCAGACTTAGAAATACTATCTCATTAAAAATATTAAAAGAAATTTATTTTGCACTTGCGCACTCTGTACTACAATATGGAATTATAGCTTGGGGGGTGCATATAAATCTTTCATTCTCCCACTCGAAACAATTAAAAAAATTCTGATAAAAATTATCCTAAGAAAACCGTATTACTATTTACTACCCAACAATAAACGTATTCCAAGAATTCGCTGTTCCCTGAATTAAGACAAAGATATCTATGAAAATAATACCCCACTGCTAAATATTAGCACAAGAAATACTTCTGTTGGTGGACTAACTGTACCACCTGTATGAACCACAATAGCACAGAATCACTACTTAATCAATTACCCCCCGATATAAAAAAAATATTAAATCTTTTTTTTTTAGTACCACCATATAATTTTAACTTTCTCTTAAATATATTCTGAACTATTTTATTATTCCTAATGTTTTATGTACATCCTAAATTAATTTCTTGTTTTAATTACCTTTATAATCTTAGAAAATATTTAAAGTCTAAATCTCTAATATAAAAAATAATTTTAAACATTTTTGTGTTGTGAGGAATATTATGCAAACAAAAACTTTTTCACAAACCATTTGTATATCCACCGCAGAACTTGTCGTAAGTGAAATGGCCCTGGAAGTGGTATTTTGAGAACTCCTTCCTGCATACACCGTCCTCGATAACGGGCAGGTTCAGGACTCGAAGCACTTCCGAGGGCTTCCTATCCTCGGTGACGCCCCATCCTGCTACCTGCATTATTGTTACAGACCAAATATTCATCAGGTTGATGATTGAGGATATATACGACTTACGCAGGGCAAGTATTCCATTAGTAGGACTAGTTTGTTGTATAGGGAAGGATTGAGCTATTTAGGTCAAATGGCGAAAGTCAATTTGAGCAACTAGTGCGATCTGCCGCTCTGGGATGTGCAGAGGATTTGTGGTTAAGGATCTTAACTGCTCGGACATGCACATCAGCAAAAGATGAGCATGATCCATTCAGATTTGAAAACGTCAAAAATACTTAGTTTGCGAGAAGAAAGCAATATGAGGGGAGTATAAATGCCATCAGCAAGAGAGGGAGTATCAATTCCATTAATATCAATAATATGGAACAGATTAATAGGCATATGGATAGACTGGCCTTCAGTAGGCCTTCCGCAGAACAGATCGCTCGGGAGGAGTACTCTGGTCTCCCAAGGCGGACTTATCAAGAGCAGAGATGTGCTTTATTTCAAATAAATCCATTTCAAATGGAAATGCAAAATGCAAAATGGGCATTTTGCATTTTGCATTTTCAAATGGAAAAGTTTTGACCCATTTCCATTTTGCATTTCAAATGGTTTTGGGTACCCATTTTGCACATCTCTGATCAAGAGAAATATTTGTACTGTACCTTGCCCATGCTGTGCGGAGTAAGTTGATGTGTGTCCAATACCTCGTTATTAAGGTCCAAGCAGACCGCTGTCACGCTTTCCGAGAAGTCAAATGGTCTTTTCAGGTAAAGAAGAGCCACGTCACTCGCATAGTTCAATACCATTCCTTCATACCTGTTGTGTATACGAATCTGCGTGACCTAAAATTAATAGTTAATTAATAATTAATACTATAAGATATAGTATAGTTGCAAGGTACTTCCTACAAACCTCTGACGTTTGCTCTGCAGAATCATCTGGGTGCCCCCACGACCGCTCATATTTGTTGGCAGCGACACGGTACAACTCCACTGGGTATGAAATGCCATCTTTGTCGTAAAAACAATGAGCCGCTAGAAGAAAGAACATTATTTATGTAACAAAATGTAACAAAGGATGGGTTATTTCTTAGAATTTGAACAATTTATCAAATTTCAACGTTCATTTGTGAGTTTTGTGAATGTCCTATTCAAGTTCCGTTATCATAGCATTATTGGACAGTTACTTGACAGAACTAAAATAATAACAGAATTTGAAAATAACTTTCACAGAGCTTAAAAATGAAGTTTGAAATTTGAAGAATTGTTCAAATTCTCTGAAACAACCCGTCCTAAATCAGGTGTGATATTGTGATTTTATTATCATAGAATTTTCAATGTCATCAATGCATTGATCCTTAACCAAAGGTATTATTATATTAAAGTAGGGCAATAGTATGTCCCAAAGCCTCGATAAATGAAGAGTTAGGTGAAAAAATATGTATACCCGTGAACCTTTACTATTTATAGGACCATAAAATGTAACTTAAGGGAGATTGTGTTTAAAACCCCATTCTAAAACTTTTGATAATTTTCTCTTAAATTTAAATAATTAAACATTATTTTTTTGTTATTGAAATGCCATTCCCTTCATCTCTTGTAATACGGGTACTGCAAATTGCATATTATTTATTGTAATGCCATGCCTACACCTCTTGTAATACGGGTACTGCAAATTGCATATTATTTATTGTAATGCCATGCCTACACCTCTTGTAATACGGGTACTGCAAATTGGATATTATTTATTGTAATGCCATGCCTACACCTCTTGTAATATGGGTATTGCAGATTGCATATTATTGTGTCGTGCTGGATCTGAATCTTCAATACAAAATTTCTCACAATTAGCATATTGCGTTTACTTTCAATACTGTTCTGTATCTTACCACTAATGACGACATGAGAGCTGATTATGGTTCCTCCGCATATTTGTTCGAACGTATCACCCTTTTTCTGGAACACCGAGACATTCCAAGGTACAGTGTCCCTCTTGGCTACAGCGGTCCTGACGATGAGAGGGGTCGCGACTGGCTTTTCTTTCCCACAATCTACAAGTAGTAAATACAAAAACAGTTGGAATTAAGTGATTGAGTGACTCCTGCGGCATACATAGGCTGGATAACATGAGCAGGATACACGCGCAGGAACTGAAAGTACAGCTCAGCTACAGTTGTGCAAGTAAGCCTTCAATGTCTGGCAAACCTTACCGCATCCAATATCCAATCCGGGATAGCTTCTGTGTCTTTGTAACGCAATAATAACTATACCAGCCTTCAGGCTGCTTTGCTACTGTGTGAATTGTAAAAGCATACATCTAAATAAATGACACGATAATAAAAATAAAATGAAATGGTAAACACGTAGCACTTGGTGGTGGTTTGGGGGAAATTCTCCTTCTATTGTGTAGGGACGCGCCTTGCCACTGGGCGACGGCCTGGACAAGAGTGTTTTCCGATCTCCGGTAGCCCTCACTCGTCCCGGCTACTATGTGTACCCATGCACCCTTCCCTGTCCCCCATCTGTGAGACGCTGCATCACCAATACTGTACTCGGAGTGTTTTCATGACGCCATGTGTGTACCTTCATTGACGCACATTAGCCCGTGACTATGAACGTGTGTTTCGTACATACCCCGTCATTAAAGCATCCGTGTCTTGTTTTATTCAACGATTTAATGAAATCATCTATATTCACGTTGAACATCACTGGGGAAATGAGCCTCCTTGTCTAACCCCGCACTTTAATTTAGCTGATTCTGATAGGCTATCATTCCATTTGACAAAATTTTCCTGCTGGATGTACCATGTACTCAATATATTGATAATTTGCTGTGGTACTTGTTTGGTCAGTTTTTTCCACAACTTATTATGATTAACCCTGTCAAAAGCTTTGTATAAATCTAGGAAACATGGCTTTTTCTGGCTTTGTAGTATTCGATTGTCTGTTTTATGCTGTATATGGCTGTATTTGTAAAGCATCCAGCTTTTGTGAGACCTCTGTACTGAGTTCACTTTTTCAGATGAGTTTTTTCCAGTTCTAGTGTGATATCGATCGCTATTATTTTGGGAGTATCACAGTCAATCATTACTGTCTTGAATAATTTCCTTCTTACTATAGCTAGTCCACCATATGGTTGTCCTCATACCATAACTCGTGAATTCAGGGTGAGTATCGCCGAGATCTCAATCCACTCTTTTTACAGATCGGCCATTGATCGAAGTGATATTTAGCTAATTCATTTTGTTTTGTTTCTTTCGTAGTTCACTCGGCAACTTCTCTGAAACTTTTGAATACGTTGCCTTGGGGCCAAAAATCGGGGTTCATTACAGTTTTAATGTCGCTTTGCTGGATCATTACCTTAAATGTCCTAAATGGGGTTTCTTTAAAAGGTTTTATGATTGCGATATTAGTCGTGTTTAAACCTTTATTTTCGCTAAATTACCTGACATCTTCTGTGCTCGTTTCAAGTCGACATGAGATATTTATATAGCCTTATTGACAGGTTAACTACTTTTAAATGAATTAATATATTACCGGCTCTCGGGAATAGTAAATTACTTCGGTCGGCTCTAACTTCCGGCTCTAACATGATAAGACCCATGTTCCAGGCAGAAAGTTCAACGTATTCACAATTCGACAAACCGTTTTGATATTTTCCCAGCTTCACGCAAAAAATAAACTCCATGCTGGAGGTAGATAATTTGTCATATTATGTAGGTGAAAGAAGCGTTCGGTTGAGCTGTGAATCTTTAAAATGAGGTTTTTAATACTATTTGTTTCTGAATTTTTGGGTATTATTAGCGTGCGACTTAACAAAATATCGAGTGCCATAAACGTTTGTCAAGATTAAATTGCTTGCAATGTTATAAGATATACCTTTACCCTTTACTGAAGTAGGAATTGAAATTTATGCACTGTGCACACAAGCTAACGTAGTATCACACGGAATCCAGTCACACTCTCACTCTCAGTATCGTACGGAATCCACAGTCACACCCTCACCATCAGGACTCAAGCGTTCATTCCCATAGATTTCCAACATACAATAATTATAGCTAGCAGAATAATGGTTTGAACGAGTCACCTGGTATACAGTTGGGTATTGGGATATTCCACCTGCCATCTCTCCGGCATTTCATACTGCCCAGTTTCTGTATTGAAGAAAGCATGTGTCCTGTTTTACAGGTGAAGTGAACAGATGAACCACTGAGCATGTTCCTTCGGCAAGGGATGCTGCCTACCTCGGAAGAGTAGCACGAGTAATCCAGTGTGTAGGAAGAGTACAGAGTGCAGCTTTCTGGAAATGTAATCATTAATGAGACCAACAATAAATAAGGCATAACAATGTCTGTTGAAATATGAAGCTGTCCCCTCTTTCAGGCAACAATTCTATCGGCTTCCGGATTAGGGAAGTAGTAGTAGTGAGTAGGGAAGGCAATTGGCTGTTAAACCCGTTACAGTCAGTGGATTAGAGGATACCAATAGAAATAGAAATCACATGCAGACACTTCTTACTGTAGCATCCTGGACGAGCTGACCACTTGTTATTTCCTTCGCACACGGAGTAATTTCTGCTGGAACTGAGCTGTCTTGAGCCTGTACACGAGTAAGTCAGAATGGTGAATGCTTCTATCAAATCTCCCGGTACAATGGTCTTATTGTAGTTTGGAATGTAGTATATTCCGTGGCGAGGAATGGGCGGCAGAGTACAACCGGAGCTGTGTAAAATAAAATTTGGTATTATTGTCCAAATCTCTCATAAAATAATATCAAATGAAATATGTTAACCGGTTTCGGCACAACCATGCTTTAGTCAGATAAAATAATTAGTTACAGCAAGCATTGACACAGAAGATGTGATACATGTGAGGTGACTAAAAACTACAAGTTCTTTATCGAACGGCCAAAAACTTATAAATTGTTTTCAATTCTTTGGTCACCGGTGAAGAACGGCAAATAAAAGACTATCAAACTGACAATTGTGAGATTTAAGTTTAAAATTGTAAAGGAAAACCAATCTCACGTAAAAATCTCATCTCAAAACCACAAATTCTTAGACCATAGTTATATCATTAATCTTAAACCTTGTGATATGATTTACCTATTGATATACTATTTACACCACTTCCCTATAACCCTTTCCGTCTTACTTATAATAGATAATATGGAGCATAGTTCCGGGTTAGTAGAAAACGTTACTCATAATCACGTGCATGCGTACTGCGTATACCGGCCGTAATACGACAGTATTAAAAGTTGACAGATTTTTAAACAATCCGACCCCTGGGTATAGAAACGTATTACCATCGTTATAAGACGGAGATCGCGTATATTTGACAAATATCGAACAGTCGTGCCATGAAACTGTAAGAAAGCAGTAATACCCATTTGCAGGTATATTTTAAATAGAAATATCGATTTATCAAAGCAAATACGGAATGTATAATCGAACTAGCCGAATTTCGAAGCAATTCAAAACAGACGGGGCCAATGACATCGCAAATGTCATCTGGTGAAACGTGAAGTTAGCAACAAAACGCGAAATGCAAAAATGACGGTGTTTCTGAGGATTGCAACAAAGTGGTGCCGGTCTAAAAAAAATCTTGCATGAATATTATTATATGAGTAAAGATTTTAACCCGAGCAATATACGGCCCTCTTCACCGTAGAGCTATACCAACGCTGCAGCGGCGTATTAGGGAATATTTATAAGTAAAACTAGGTATACCACTCACAGTGAATCATAGAAATAGATATACAACTCACATAACTTTCACACAGCTACATAGTTAAATCACTCACAACCAAGTCAACAATTTATTTAAAAGTTCTTACCTGAATTCAACCATAACAAAATAATATGATCCTTATCTATATGAATATAACCATTAAAATTCCTATGTTAGACAAAACAAGATAAGGTTATTGGCAAACATACAGAAAAGTGGGACATAGTTAAGGCGAAGATTAATGCTAAATCACTATTTTGATTAATCTTTTTAACAAATTGGTGTACATTACGAATACCAAAAAATATACTTTAGATAAATTGAAGGTTTTTCTATCGTTTCGCTTGAGTAGAATACAGATAAAAAAATAAACTACTCAATAAAAAATATAAATGTAAACTACTAAAAAAAATATTTTTCAATAGAAATGAACGAACGCGTAAAGAAAATAACTTTAAAAAAATACAGAATTATAGCTAAGATTATCTGTGTCAGTTTCACTTGATTAACTTTTTTGCTTTCTCATAAAATTATTTACAAAATAAATAAAAACCAGTTTTGTGCTTGAAATCGAACTTTTCTAGACTCTGTTTGTCAAGCGATTTTAATGCCTATTACCTACAGTATAAGATATACCAAGAATGTACACATTTTTGGCTTGTAGCTTCCTCTTAATAGGCACATTTTATTTTAAATTAGATAACAAGTGTAATATTTCTAAGTAACAAAACCCAAATTAAGAGAATGGAAGTAATCCAGAACAGAGGCATGAGGTCAATACTGTGTTGTAGCAGGTACACCAGAATAAAAACCATGCAACGTCAACTCAATATTTTAAGTGTGTGGCAACGATTAGTTTATAATACCTTAGTGTTTATTTATAAGCTTAAAAATAAAATGTTACCTGACTATATGTCAAGGAATGTTAGAATTAATAGTGCAGTTCATTTATATCCTACGAGAAACTGCAACGATTTTAGGCTTCCTAAAACACACTTATCAGAAACACAAAACAATATTTATTATAAAGGTTTTAAAATGTTCAACGAACTCCCGGTAATTGTTAAGGAAGCTAAAAGTCTTGCAGTTTTTCGTGGATTATGTCTCAAGGTTGTGAAATCTAAATTTTAGTATGTACCTAAGAAGTAAATAATATTGTAGTAGTCATAGAAAATAATATATTAGGTATAAGATGTAAACTCTTATAACTAAATAAAATATACATTAAAAAACAATGATAACAGAACATGTTCTACTTTTGGGATAGGAAATATTGAACGTAATTCATATTAATGAACAGTTATTTCATACAATGAGGATATACGTACAACTAAAAATTAACTGAAATCCAAAATTTGGTAAAGGGCGTGGAATGCTGCTCAAATAATATCGATAATTTTGAAAAATAAACTAACAAAAAAAATTAAAAAATAATGACATGAAAATGGAAGAAATGCAAAAAGCAATTAATTAAGTTAAATCGTCTGTCAACAATATTCAATACAAGGAATAGCTGTGAAGAAAAATGATAAAGACAATGTTCAAGACATTGGACTGAACTGGCCTATTAAAAAACAACCCCATAGTGAAGTATGACAACACAACAACCGGCTAAAGAAGTAATAAGTATTCAATGCACTTCATTTCAAAAGAATCCAAGGACAATTATTAAACGAACAAGGATTATACCAGTACGAATAAAATAAAGCATTACTCCACAGAGAAATTAACATTAATGAAAAACCAACTAAAAAAATAAGCAACTACCTGGTCATAAGTCCATGAAATCTATTGGATATTTGGAAAAGGTAAACATGCAATTATACAGGCCAACGATGCTCAAGAATACAATTGCTGAAAAGTATGCATTTGTACAGTCTCGAACTGAGAACATTTGTTGAGAACTTTGTGTAAGTTAATATAAGTAAGCCCGGGAGATACCAGAGAGGATATCAATATATCTATTGGTTACAACAAAAAATAAGATAATAAAAAACTTAAACAAAACACCAATAAAGTAGGATTTTAGGTTTCCCGTTCGTTATAAAGTTTTTTAGGATTACACTCCTGTTTTTTTGTTTTACCCCTTATTGTTTGTAGCTTTTGAATCTGATGAAATTAATTTTTTTTTCTTTCTATTAATTATATTAAATATATATATACGTATACCCATTTTTCAATATTCTCTATAACAATGTACTTTTATAACTGTAAAAAGCCTAATATTAGAACTCACTTCATTTTGTAATTTGTAAGAATTACAAATATATGTAGGTACACCATATTGAGTTTATTTTAACTGCTTTAAAATTACAAGTACACCCACTCACTGGCTATGCCTGTATGGGATCTTAAATGCTTTAAAATCACAAGTTACCTCTATAGCTCGTACCTCTATAGACTATAACGAGGGAAGCGGTGGTTGCTGGAAAAGTTACTCGTAGGCCATAATTTTGTCTGATTTAACAGCGATGTCAACAAAGCGATGTTCTTTGCTGTATTATTATTACTATAGGGGATCACTTTGTATCGCGACATTTTCGCCAAAGTTTGAACGTGAATTTTGTCACGTCCCACAACTATGATTGAATTTTCCATCTTTATGTTTTATAGAATATTGGACAGTTTTATTAATTTCTTATTTTTAGTCAGTTAAATACTACTTTGGAACCTGTTCATATATTTCATTAATTATTTAGATCGAGAGGTGGTGCATTTCAACCCTGTTCTACCCCTAAATCCACATCAACGAATTCTGATTTGGTAATTCATTTTCGGAAAGTAAGATTAAATTTGTGTGTCTTAAATTGCTAAAGCCATATATTTTTGGAAAATAAACATTTTGTGAGTAAATTTGAAAAAAATATTGAAAAAACTCATAGTAAAAATTATAAATTCCACATGCCGTTAGCACGATTTAAGCATGACTGCCACGAATTACCAGAAATTATAAATTTGTATTTTTAAATATATCTATTTGAATTTATCTTTTGTTTTCGACAGTGAATGGATACAAATCTTTGAAACGAAAATCAACCCACTTCCCGACATACGATATAACTGAAACTCGGCAGATAGAATAGTTGTGGATTTCCCAATGGTATGACACTAGCTAATGAATGGTTGTGGGTTTTATGAATGTCATTACTCATTACATTAACCGTGTAGAATGAGAGAGTCGGGCCTCAGTTCCACTTACAGGGAATTCCCTTTTCCTATGGGACCTTGCATTGTGAATTGTCTTTTTTCATGTATAAAATGATTATTTTCCTGGCTTTTTGATTTATAAAAAAATTAATTTTTAAAGTTTATTTCATTCTTTAATTATACATTGATTAAGAACTTACATGGAAACGGGAATTTTTGCCGCTTCCACTGAAACAAAAAAACTCAATTAGAATACAACATTATTAAATAAAATAATTATTTTTACAGCAATGTGGGGAGGTTGGTATATCCTACACTACCCGAACATTACATATATTTACAAGCATAGTTAATAGAATAAAAATATAAAGGAGAAATCGTTAAAAATAGTGAAAAAAACATTAAATAAAATATCCATGAATGTAAATGAACAAACAGTGAACAATGAAATCCGTATTAAGAAAAGAAGAAAAGTTCTCTTTCTACTACTAATGTGTTTGCAATGCAACTGGGACTAGATAGGACCTATGGCACATATGCCCCTTTGTTTACATACAAAGATGGTTCTCTGTTGGATTATGTTATGAGAAAAGAAAAACTTCTATTGGATATGAGAAGATCAATCGACAACGGTACTTTGATAGATATTATTGCTTCCGGACTGCCAGAATTCATACTTAACAAGATCGATAAAGAAGATACTGTGGATTTGTTTAGTAAAGTAAACAGGTATGAACACATGGTCAACAAACAAGTTCGACAGAGAAGGATTACAAGATACTGTGGATTTGTTTAGTGATAAAAGCAAGTATAAACAAATGGTCAAAAAAGAAAACTTCTTAGCTAAGAGAAAATTTGGAAATGCAGGGACTAATAAAAATGAAGAAAAAAAAAGTGAAATTTGTGAAAAGATGAATAAGGTCACTCGTTACCACCCTGAAGACTTATGCTGGAGGATGAAAAATTTAATAGAAATATAATTAACCATGTAAACAATTTAGTGACTTTATTAAATGAAAATGACAAAATAACGAATAGCAACACCATTAATAAAAGTCAAACTACTACTTAATGGTAAATTAGAAATATATAGAATTTATGATTCGGGTTCAAACGTTTCTCTAATGAATTCCAAGTTATTGAAACTAATAGGAAAAGGAAACAATTTGAATGAAGCAGATTTAGTAACGATTTGGAGTTAAAAAGACAAGCGGTTTAACAACTTTGAAGATAAAAATGTTAGAATTGGAGAAAAATGTTGATGTTTACATTATTAATGAACACAATTTGAAGAAAGATTTTTTGGTTGGATCAGACACAATAAAATATTTATTCAAAGTAAAAATTCAAATTAAATTACTGAATTTAAAAAAGTAAAGGAAATAAGAATACTATATAATAATTCACAATTTAATCTACCTACAGATTAGACGTGTCATCGTTGCTCATACGAATTTAAAGAAAGAAAGCTATATTTAAGCAGTAAAAAGTGCAGAATATATTGATTTCGCGATTGTGCGTTGTCTGTGTGTTTTTAAGCTTTAAAAAAAGCGACTCTGTGCTCTATTTCATAGTTTGTGAAAAAAAGCACAATAACACTTGAACACCTTGAACAATATAAGGACAATAACACACAACAATATAAGGACAATAAAACACAACAGTATAAGTAAATAATAAATAAACAGTGAAACACTACGATATATAAAGTGTATTCTAAATAATCTAAAATCTCAATAAAAACGGTGTTTTTTACTTTAAAAAAATTAACCCACATCAGTTTATGTATTCTGCGAAGGAGGCAATTGATGATTTATTGAATTGTAATCAAGATAAAGTGAATAAATTAAAAAAAAAACAAATTTACTTAATTACAACGAAAACAAGTGCTATATTAAACTGGATGGGACATCTAACTATTCAATTATCTGAAGCAAAGGAAAAAATAATCGAACCAACATTTGGATAAGGGAAAGTAGCTGAAAACCAAAATAAAATATTAAAAGTATAAAAAACAAATTAATAGTTTCATCTTTTTTTTTTTTTTTATTTTTTTTTTATTGAATAAATAGTTAATACATAATATCAACAAACAAGTCCTGCTAAGCCGATTGAATTGGCTTGTCAACAGGTGCTTAAAGTTAGTTTCAAATACATTTTTTAAAGTTATAATTTACATCTTATATCTACAGAATTAACAATTTTTCATACAATTTTTCATACATATTAAAATAAATATTTTTTTTCCGATAGCCAATTTTTCACCATATATTTAACCTTATTCATAGATTTACATTGCTTTATAGTGTCAGGTAATAAATTAAATATCTTCGGTATGTTGTATTCAAACGTTCTCTGTTGTATTCAAACGTTCTCTGTTTGTTCATTGTTCTATCGAACGTTCATTGTTCTATCGAACAATGCTGAGGAATCTTCAGAAAATATACTAAATAAAATCAGGAAGAAAATTAACTTAAGTAAAATAGAATACTTATAAAATGTTCGACAAAGTACGATACGGAAAAATTAAGTATAGCTTTTGGGGACGAGTTCAAAGACATCGGTGCTACAGAAATCAAAAAGGAATAACCAACTATAATACTTAAGGGCATTGCTAATGACTATAATAAGGATGATATTATACAAGATATAGTTGAACAGAATGATGATATCAAGGCTGTGATGATAGATACACCAGAAATTGAGATGACGTTAAAAAAGATCTTGAAAAACCAATATAATAACACATCTAATTACATATTAGAAGTTAGTACTGAAATAAGAAGAAGGCTAGTATATATCGGTAAAATCTATGTGGGATACCAGAGAATACAAGTAGAGGATGCCCAGCCTCTAGTGCAGTACTATCACTGCCTGGGTTTTGGACAAACTTCTGTCAGGTGTCTTCATAAAGAAAACGACAAACCATTGTGTACGCACTGTGCTGGTGATAATTCCTACAAAGATTGTGCTAGCAAAGATAAAGAACCTAATTGTAAAAACTGTGATAGCAAAAATAAAAAAAAAACAATGAACTGGAATATTGACATCAGGCATTCTGCAAACGATAAAACGAAATGTAATGTATATAAAAAAAATTAGCTTTTTAGAAAAAAAAAATAGAATATTAACTAGAAATAACATTAAACCTGTCCCAAAGTAGATATTGTGTTATTATAATACATATGATCTTTTCTCGTAGAATTTGCTACATTTCAATAAATACAATTTACGTTATTATTGCCAAACATTACACATTTCTATTTCTATTATTATATTAAAGAAAAAAATCATT
This sequence comes from Hesperophylax magnus, assembly GCA_026573805.1. NCBI lineage: Eukaryota > Metazoa > Arthropoda > Insecta > Trichoptera > Limnephilidae > Hesperophylax > Hesperophylax magnus. Next base: position 7,666,359 of record JAIUSX010000005.1, on the reverse strand, counting down.
GTATAAAGACTCTAGACTTCCAAACGTCGTTATATTCTGTTATTGAATATTGATTTTATTACATAAATATTGTTATAAAAGATCACAAAATAACTAACAAAAATAACATTATTATATTACATTATTTTTTGAACAGTAATTTCATAAAGACACCCTCAATAACATTTTTTTGTTAACTTAAACGTGCATTTATTCACTGTGTATTATATTTCACATTCATAAATATAACAAAAGCTTTTAAAAAAATCTTAAAATATGTTAAATGTTAAATAACACCAGATGTGAACATACAGTTTATTTATATTTATTAAGTCTTTATCAAAAAGTACTTATACCAATTAGGTCCAGATACAATCACTATTATACTGTTAAATATTTAACATTAAATACTCACAACATGTCTGTTGTTAAACAAAACAAGAAAATAATTAATTACCACGGGCTGAAACCTACAAAAGATATTAATTATTGTTTAGGTTTCAAAAATGGAGTTATTTATTTATAAATTGCGCTTTTCATGTTTACTGAACAGATAACAAGAATACGTGTTAAATATAATATTATCTATGTATGGGATTTAATCAACCTAAAAAAAATATTAAATTTTATTGTTTTATCTAAAAATGAAATATTTGTAATATTATTAATGCTAAACGCGTGGAAAACCATTTTGTATCATTATATTATACTAACAGCTTTTACTTTAAGAAAATGAATTGTGGTATATTTTAATAAAAAAAATGCTTTATCATATTAAATTGTATAATAACTGTTCATTACTGTATTATGCTAAGTATCAATACAGGTATTAGAAAAAATGCATATAATTATATCGAGTATTAATTTGAACCTTATACTGCATTATATAGAGATATTTCTTATGGTAATATTTCGATATTGAAAATCAACCAAACTTCGTATCAGCATCTTATTGTACTGCATCAAATTTAACTACGAATTAAATGGCGAAAATAATTTTTCGTATATAAATAATGATAACGAAATAGAAAGCTGTACAGTAAATAATTTAGAAGATTGGATAAAAAACAAAACACAAATACTTCTGATAATCTTGTTTGTATTCAAATATAAGATCTACACAAAAATATTGGGATATATTGGATATATATTTATTTAATTGTTTGAAGCATATTGACATTCTGATGCTATGTGAAACATCTATTCAAACTGAAAGTACGTGTATTTACAATATTCCCAGATATAATTCATAATATATAACTACTGTAGGACCGATAAGTCAGGAAGAGGTATTATATTGTATACAATAAACAAATTTGAATTTAGACAAAAAACCTTACAATCAATACATTTTGAAAATATAACAGGAAAGCTCATACTCCAGGACAAAACTAAAGTCAATATAATAGCTATCTATAGACCTCCTAATTTCAGTAAATCTTCATTTCTGACGGAATTATCATCATATCTTGAGACGATTAATAGTTAGGAAAATATTATCTTACTTGGGGATATAAATCTAAATTTGCTTAATGAACAATATAATATTATAACTTCATATGAAAACTTAATTACTAGCCATTATTTTACCAAATGCATCAATGTAGTAACCAGAGAAGCTGTATTAAATGGAAAAAATTACTCGCACGTGTATTGACCATATATTTGTCAAATTTAGAGGCAAGAAAATAACTGCTTGCGTCTGTGAAAACAATATTGCCGATCATTTTATCACTGCTATTAATATAAAATCTCATAAACGTCAGGTACACATTGCAAATAAGTATATTCAAATCATCACACAAAAGAGTATTGATAGATATATCAGAGATGATAACCGGAGTAAACTTATAGAGGAGAAGGATTTATTTCATTATATGAAAATTATAAAATCTTTATTTAACAAATTTTACAAGACTGGTTCTAAAACGATAGTGCAAAAACCGAAAACACGTCCTTATGCAATAAATAAATGGGTAAGCAGTGAATTATTATGTCATATAAATAAAAGGGATAAACTATATAAAAAATGGAAAAGTACACCAACAAACAAAACATATGAAACAGAATACAAAAAATCACGAAACCTTGTCAATAAACTTATAAATGAAGATAAAACTAACCACTATAATAATAACTTTAAAAACTGTTTTAATGATACAAAAAAAACTTGGTATGAAACAAATAACATTTTAGGACGTAAATCCAAAAACGATTGTGAAGAAACTATAACACGATATATGTTAAAAGATAGAACTGAGGATTCTGTGTCAAATGATTTTGTGAATTACTTCTCGGATAGCATCAGCAACATGTTACATAAATGCAATCACAAAGCTATTAATATAGTACTGAAAGAACTACCTCACAGTTTATTTATATCAAGAGCTACTGATTGAAAACATTGTTAAAAAAATGAAAAACTCTAAGGACGGGTTGTTTCGGAGAATTTGAACAATTCATCAAATTTCAACCTTCATTTCCGGGTTCTGTGAAAGTCCTATTCAAATTCTGTTATTATATCATTATAGGCTAGTTGCTTGATAAAACTGAAATTAAAACAGAACTTGAAAAAATCTTTCACAGAACTGGAAAATGAACGTTGAAATTTGATGAATTGTTCAAATTCTCCGAAAAAACTCTTCCTAAAAGCACAGTATAAGAATATTTGATTTAAAAAGAAACATAAAATCTCTTGGGCCAATAATTACTCATTTAATCAATAAGATAATAAAGCAAGCAAAAATTCCACAAGAATTTAAATGTAGCATTATTAGACCAATATTTAAAGGTGGAAAACACATTGAACTGGGAAATTATAGGCCTATTAGTACAGTATTATATACTACCTGCATTAGAAAAAATTATCGAATTTTTTTTATCAATTAAATAAAATAATAACATTGTAAAATTCGCTATCATAGATCCAAATCAATATGACTTCCAAAGAAGAAAAATACTGAAAAACTATTGCAAGATTTTTCTAATTACATAAATAATCAATATAATAAATTACATGTTATTGTTTTATTTATCGATAACTCTAAAGCTTTTGACACAATTAACTCGAAATGTGTTTAATTTATTTAAAGATTATCTTAGAGATAATATTTAAATAAATTAAACTGGAAAATATGTATCGAAATAAATAATTCTTTTAGTAAAACAAAAGAATGTATCTGCAGGAGTTCCACCAGGTTCCATATTGGGACCTACACAGTATATAATTTATGCCACTGGAGCGACCATGTCGAATAATTCGACGTTTTTTTTTTCTTCTAATATTGAGCATGTCGAATTATTCGACGTTTATTACGTACCACTCGTAAAAAATTAAATATAATAAATAATATTATATTTAATTTTTACGAGTGGTACGTAATAAACGTCGAACAATTCGACATGCTCAATATTAGAAGAAAAAAAAAACGTCGAATTATTCGACATGGTCGCTCCAGTGGATGAATTATTTTTTCTCTTTTGTTAAATATTTTGTATTCGCACATGATACGGCATTGGTCTCACATAAAGATCTAAAAATTGTTATTGAACTCATGCAAATTGACTTTAATCAACTTTACATGTGAGGATGGACACTGTAACGTTGTCCGAAACGTTGGCTAAAGAAGGAGTTAACGAAACACGGCATAACACCCCAAAAACAAATAACAAAAATACTTTTGGCCGTGAAAATCTTAAATCATATTTAACATTAGGATTAAATTGAAATTTGGCATTAGGTGATCTTATTTGCATTACTTTGGTTGGTTTTCATATATTTACCCCACAGCATAAAGAGAAATTAGAACATAAATACAGCACTAGATTCACGTGCAATGACGGGTTAATAGTTCCGAAATTTAATAATAAGTACGGACAGAGAACGTTTGAATAAAACAAACAGAAGATATTTAATTTATTACCTGACACTATAAAGCAATGTAAGTCTATGGATAAGGTTAAATATATGTAACTAAACTTTAAGCACCTGTTGAAAAGCCAATTCAATTGGCTTAGCAGGACTTGTTTGTTGATGTGTATTAATAATTCATTCAATAAAAAAATAGAAATAAAAATAGAAAAACACAGAATTTATTTTAACGAAAATGTTAACGAAGAAGATTTTAAAATAACAATAAATCATTTAAATAATGATAAACAGAAATAAATTAACTTTCATATATAGCAAACACTTTGTGGATATACTCATACATCATTGTAATAATTAGAATAAATTAATTTTGTTTTAACACCACTTTATTGTATATTTTCGTTGTATCAAACCAACCGGTTTCGGTTCGCCCTACAATATAAGAGTATCGTTAGACCGTTACTAGTATTTAGCCGCGAGTGAGGGGGCTGCGGTCATTAAACCCAACCCATTTTGGTCGTGCTGCAATAATACAGAATATTAAACTTGAAATCTCTAATATTTCTACCAAACATCAAACTTCTAGAAGAAAAATGGATGCACGAAAAAACTTCATTTCAAAACGAGATCGTTTCTCTGCAAACCAAACTAATAGAAAAATTAGAAAAAAAATTGAACATTCGAGTTATATGGAAAAAAAAACCTATGCAAGGCGACTAAAAGAAATCCCGGAATCGAAATATTCATTGATTATTAAAAGTGAAAATACGAATATGACATCAGACGAAATGACGATAAAATTAACAAAACGCTCAAAAAAATATGGTTGCGGAAGAACTAAAAAAGAAAAACCCCAAAATTTTCGTAAGAAATCTACAGGCAGATCCGACAGAAGAAGACATAATCGAGGCTTTAAAAACCCAAAATGATGGTATCAAAGATATTATGGAAAATGATACAAAAAACACTATAAAACTATTAAAAATATTTAACCTAAATTACAAAATTAAGGATCACGAATGGAAGGAATGCCCAAACAAAAACTCGGAAGAAAAATGTAGCAAAACTGTATTTACCAAAACACTACTTTTAAGATGACCCTTAACACTAATCATAAAGCAAACAACACAAACTGCACTTACTTTAAAAAGATGATGCATATCGCGCTAAGTCGCATAGACTATGTTTATATGTATTATTATTCTAAAAAATCAATACTTTTAACCAACACTTTATTTAAATACTTAACATCTTCTTGTGATAAGCACAATAATGTATATCTTTTACTTCCGAAACATGAGTATCTCATATCCTTGATATTTGTTTCTTCTTTAAATATATTATATTCTAATTTATTGTCCGGTAACTACAGTGTTAACACGGGAGTATTGAAATGTATATTGATCTTAGTTTATGCTAGGTATACTCATACATGTAGAAAAAATATTTATTGTTGTCAATTATTTAACCAACAACTTTCTGAACAAAGCAAAAATCTAACTAGGAATATATTGGTAATGTTTACTTCTGTAAAAATATTTAAGCAATTTATTTGCATTGATATTTAAAGGATTTCCTCACACTTGTTTACATACTATTGCCGCCTATTAAAATATTATTCAATATGGGTGATTTGAACGTAGATTTTGACACCTCAGAAATTGATTATGAACGTAGGTACTCACAATTTTGAAAACTGGTCCAATAAACATGTATTAGGAAATAATAATATAACTGCCATTTACCTAAATATTCGATCCTTATCAAAATATTGAGATACTTTCCTCCTAATTATTTCTAGTTCCTTGCGAAATATTGACATAATCACTTTTTAATATTTCTATTTTTGAGACCGATAATTCGTGGTGGAATTCCATTATAATATATTATAATAAAACAAATAAAAAACTTTATTCCACTCTCTAGGTAGAATTTTAATTAACAACAAAGATAAAAGAGAAAAACTCGAGAACTCAGGCGTTTACCAAGTGAACTGCGCCAACTGCCCAGCATATTACGTTGGTCAAACAGGGAGATCTTTCAAAACCCGTATTAAAGAACATTTTACAAATTGGGTAAATAATAAAGGCGAATTGTCAAATGTAGCATCACATTTATTAGAAAACAAACACTCGTTTGATAAAGACAGAGATGTTAAAGTCCTCCATACTTGCAATAAAGGCCACAAGCTTGATAGATTAGAATCTTTAGAAATTACTCGCTTAATTAATAAAATAGACCCTAACTTTGTAATGAATAAACAATTAGAATCATTTGCCAAGTCTCCGCTCTTGTATCCATTGTAATTTTCATAATAATTTCGACATTAAAATATGTAGTTAGGTTAGACCATCCCTACTTCAATGTAAACATGTACCCCTTCAATAAGTAACTTTGTAATTAATAAGCTATTAGTATCAGTTGCTAAGTCCCTACTTTCTTAATTCCTATAATAATTTCTCAAATGTAAACATGTATCTTTTCAAAAAGCAAATATAATCCCATCATAAATAATGATTTGACAATAAAATTATGTCTAATGCATATTACCTGTGAGGTTTTTTCCCTAATAAATATTGAAATGAACTACAAACCCAAGGTAATTAGCTTACTGGAATTACCAAATGTTTAGAAATTCCACAATCTTAAACGACTTAGTAACAAATAAAATTGATTAAAACCCTATAAACTACCCCTCTCCCCCCTCCCCCATATGTTGTGTATATAAACCGTAGACTAAGAATTTTGTGTACCAGTCTGAAGATGGCTTTGACGAGCTGAAACCGGTTACGGTCAAAATAAAATTAAGTGGAATAAAGTTTTTTATTTGTTTTATTATAATATGACATAATCACGCTATGTGAAACGTCGATAAATGAAAATAATGTAAATCTCTACTAAATATCGGCTTTTAAATCTCACTACTTTTGTCGTACTAAAAGATCGGGAGGCGGAATTATTGTATACGTGAAGGATCATCTTACATTTGAAAAAATAAATATAGAAACAACTAAATTTGAATGCGTTTACGGAACTATTTCTATCTATAAACATAAACGTATACATCTATTGGCAATGTCTATACATTAATGTCTATACCACAAAACACAAATAAAAAATGATTTCTCCATTAGCTGGAAACTATATTGGGCAATATTGACATTAAAGAATCCATTTTAACACTTGGTGATATGAACATAAACATATTAAATGAACTAGAACCGATAGTAATCCAATATGAAAACCTAAAGGCTCATTTCGGAATGGTTAAAACTATAAACGATGCGACACGAGAAGCAGTATTGTCAAACGGCTACTTGTCTAGATCATATCTGTATAAGAGAGAGGGAGACCATTGAAATCAGTTCATGCGTATGTGAATCAATAATAGCTGACCACTACCTAATTGATTTATTTCTCTACCTACGATAAACACACTTCAGACAAATCGCACGCTGACTACTATACTGCACTCTCCGAACAAAAGGTTGAACTATTTATCTCAATCACCGACTGGAATGAAATGAAGAAATTAAATCAAAGTTAAAAACATTATGAAATAAGTAGATTCACAAAATTAAAAACTAATAACCATCGGAATTACCAAAACATGGATGAATGAGAGCCTCATTGAAAATATACAAACACGAGATACTCTTTGGAGGAAATGGAAAAACTCACCTAACAACAAAAAGTATGTAATCGATTTCAAGAAATACATTAATAAAAATTAAATAAACTAATATTAAACACAAAAAAAATTTACTATAACAATAAATTTAATCACTGTTTCAAAGACATTAAAAAAACATTGAACGAAATTAATAAAATTTTATAAATATAAATTCACAACTTAACTCTAAACAACTGTACTGGTACTTGAAATTATAGGAATCCGGGGTAAACTCCTCATATTCTTCAAAAATTATTTATCAAATAGAAAAATGAGTGTGAAGATTTTAAATATAATTAGTAAATCAAGATATATCAAATCAGGAGTATACAGAAAGGGTCAATTGTAGGTCCAAATGTATATACTATATATGTTATTGCTTTGTGTAAGATTTTCAATAAAAGCTCGTAAATTCATTTTTGCTGATGATAGTGCTCTTGTAGTATCCAATGAAAACCCCTTATTAGCTATACAAGAATTACAAAGAGACTTTAACGAGCTTCTCAAATGGACCCATGATGTAGGACAAAAAAAACTAAATGCATGTATATAAGATCACCGAGATTGAAAATGTGGAATATACCTAAAATAACCGCTCATAGTTTTGACTGTATACATAGAGAAATTGTTGATATTTACGACTGTGAAAAAATTGATTTCATAAATGAATATACTTATTTGGGAATAATTGTTTTAAGTGGGATAAACAAGTGGCAACAATTTGTAACCAGCTCAGATCCTTAGCTTGTAACTTTTACAAATTAAAATTTATTTTGCCTCATTGCACTCTTAAACTCTTATATTTTTCTATGGTCGAATCCATCCTTAGATACGGAATTCAAACTTGGGGACACGCAAGCACTATTTACATTAAATATATTCAAAATTTACAAACTGCCATAGTAAAAAATATTATCACATCTAATATTTACTATCAGATTTTAGATTTAGATCAGAGAGTCTACTTACAATAAAATGTCTCCTTTGGTTCACTGTTATTATGGATAACATGGGGGAAAGCTAATACAAACACCCACTGGTACACAAACATACCACAAGATTTAAAGAAGGAAAGAGTCTAAAAACTCCTCGAATATTAAATAAAGATGGAAGCTGTACTCTTGAATATATAATTCCAGTGATTTTCAATAAAATCAATAAAAATCTTAAATTTGTGAAAAATAAGAGACTATGCCCCAAAATGGTAAAGCTGTGGCAAATGTATGAAAATTTCATGTATCCTTGAATTTTTTTGATGTATCTACCTATATAACTTGTTAAATTGTTTTTAGTAGAATCTTTAATTGGTAGAACCTACAGACAAGCTGCCATATGACAGCTTTATGGGACTACCCTAAATTTGTACAAATTGTTTCTATTTACTGAATAAATATTTAAAAAAAAAATAAAAGAAAATAACAGAGTAACAATGTATATTTATAGGTGAGATAGAAAAGGGAGATTGAACATCAACTTTGTGGGGAGGTGGGGGGGGGGGGTGAGAGTGGGCAGAGGGGAGGGGAATATGACTATTTGTCTAATTGTTTATTGAGGAAATTGATTTATTTTTATTTTTAGGGATTTTTTATTCCATAGCTTCTAGATTGTCCTAGATGTTTAACGTATCTATTTCTGATTTTTCTGTTTCAAATTATCGTTAAAGAATTGCTAATATTGTATTCAATATTACAATTTGAGATTTTACTAATTCATGAATTATTCATCGAAATGAATAATTAATATTTCGCGCAGCTATCGTGACAATCGGTTTAACTTTAAAAATAATTTATTTTTTTTATGAACGAGATAAAAGTGAAGGAACAGTTTTCTTTCAAATTTCCCAAATAAAACGAACTTGTTTGAGAAATATCGACTTCTTTCAATTTTTCTTTGGTTGGAGTAAAAAAATTAAGTACACATCTGGTTGGCATTTTTGACAACATTTTTGACATTTGATATTAAAATTGTATTATTTAGAAAAGTTATGTTTATTTTAAATGCATACACCGGAAATATAATTTTATCTAGTTTCTAAAACAGTATTTATTTTAACGGAAAATTTAAAAATAAGATGAGCGCATTTGAAATACACAGAAAAAATTATAAACTTGAATGCTGTTTTATTAAATTTTTGTATATAACTGAACTGCCTGCCGCCCCAGCAACAGTCTTTTGCATTTATTAAGTGATACATTGAAGAATCCACATTATTACCTTATATTATTATTCTAGACTTCTAGACAATAATCAAAACATAGTATAGTAATAATTCCGACTTTTAGTAATCTATTAAAGGTGAAAACTTTAAATTAACGTAAAAGTACCGCAATGGAATGATGTCCCTTTACGTCGAACATAATATTTTCCAGCAATATGTTTATACACAGCACGATAGTGGGAAAACCGAAGAATCTATTTATATATCTATCTCCGGCTAAATAAACGAAGAGTTGGAATAATTAAAGTACACAAATATTGTTTTTCTCTTCCACAACTAAATGAATCACCCGTGACGTCACGACCTGCTAACTTGACAACTGTATTTCACAGACGTAAATATATACGTCATTAAGCCTAAGTCATAAGTCACTAGAAGTCTTAGATGTAAGTTACTAGTTTAAAGTGAGTAATTATAAGCCTTTGTCGTAAGTCACTAGTTATTATGAATCTTAGTTGTAAGCCAGTTTATATTTATTATTCAATACATATATTTGTACAGCACCCTTGAGGTGATTTTTAATGAAAACGGCGCTATAAAAATCAGCCATATATTATTATTATTATTCAGTTTAAAAACATATTTTCGAGACCGTGAGTAATTCATAAAGTATGAAATATAAAAAAAAATCATATGTAAATATAGAAAATAATACATTTAATAAAAGCCAAAATATGAATTACATATAAAAAAATCAATATTCACGATACGAGCCTTCGAAATCAACAAAAAAACTATCAAAATTTAAATTAATTCATATAGAGTAAAGTTTGACTCACGGCTATGTCCAAGTCAGTTGCATTGAAAAAAAAGCATTTGAATCACATAATCCTCAAAGGGTATTTTCAATTATAAAAAGTGCATAAATTTCACTATACCGTCAAAATTTACGATGTCCCAACGGTTAAATGGGATGAAGACACCGGTCAATTGTATCAGTTTTAAATTAAATATATAGTTTTAAAATTCTAACCTTTCGTTTGACGTTCATTCCAAATTAACACTGAAACTAACACTATGAAACATATTTCTGGTAAATACCGCATTTTTTAATTGTTTAAAGAAGAAAATAATAATTGTATATGGTGAACTTCTTCAGACTAAACGCTGACTAGAAATGAACACCAAATATTTACTGATACTGGTATTTTTATACCCAATTATTGGCGCCCCGCCAAGTTTTGCCATACGGGAGACCTTCCATGTTCTTGAAAATAATGTATTTTTAAATGTGCTTGGAATGTTGTTATTGTCAGAGAGATGTATTTTTATATTTTAGCAATATACAGAACCCCAGACTGACCTCAATGAAAAAGTGAATCGTATGATGTACTGTGACGGCATTTTCTTATATTTTTATTAAAGAAATAAGGTAAGTTCGTATTATGAGATTTGAATACTAATCTTCCTCTTGGAAGCGTTAGCTTGTTATTGTAGTTATTTATACGTAATTAATATTATGATTTGTGCATTGTTGTAGAAAGTATATTGCAGTGAGAAAGTAAAAATATAAAATAATTCCTACTTGAACCACTCTGTAAACTCTAGTGAGATGGGCAATACGTCATTAATGTAATTAAATTTAATAATAATTTGATTAAATATAAAATTATATTACATGTTTGGTAAATGTGATATAAATGTAAGTACTTAAAAAGTTAATAAAATAATGTAATTGGTAATGAAAAATGATATTATGTATATATTTGGAGAATAAAATATCACTCATGGAAACTGAGTGAGATATAGTTCAGAGCTGTTATATAGTGAAAGTAAAATTATGACAGTAAGGCAGTTGAATATACAAAAATTACAGGCATTGTTAATGACAAAAGTTCACAACAAATGCGCAAAACTAGAATAGGTGCCGGTGAACACCAGAACATCCTTCGGACAAAGGAATTTATATTTAAAGATCCGTTACGTTATAATATGATTAGTGAAAATATTAAAAAAAAATATATAGGTACGTTAAAGGTATTCAAGAAAATAGTCAAAAATTCCATACTAGCTGAGTGTTGATTTTGGATTATAGGTTGTCGTTTTGTAAAAGGTCATCGCGGACCCTCTATGTTCGACATTATATTATATCAAACAGACGTAGTGTACACCGACTTTAATAAGGTTTTGATAAAGTCTCACATTAAATTTTAATTAAAAAACGGGGAATGTTTTGAGACGGTTTGAAAGCACAAAATCTGCACAAAAGAAAAATTTCTGTTAAACTCGATTGACACTTTTCACACCGGTTTGAAGTCTTCACCGGCGTTCCACAGGGGTCTCATTTGGGATCAATATTGTATTCCTTGTATATCAACGACATAACTCCCGTTTACGATGGAGTTATGATACTTCTATTTGCTGATGATCTTAAAATTTACCAAAATATATCTCATCTCAATGACTGTTATGTATTACAATTAGTTCTTGCGAGATTACAGGAGTGGTGCACAAGTAGTGAACTATTCCTAAATATTGAATAATGTCAAACGTTAACTTTTGGCCGTGTCAAAAATCCTATGCATCAATATACCATCAATATCAATATTCTAAAAAGAATAGAGCAAATTAAGGACCTTGGTATTATTTTTAATAGTATGTTATCTTTTGTTCCTCATATAAACCAAATAACAAACAAGGCAATAAAATGTTTGGGGTTTATTTTGAGGACGGTGAAAGATTTTAGAATAATTCATCTAAATTACTATTCACTGGGTTGGTGAGAAGCAATCTAGAGTATATAATCTGGGCTCCATTGTACAAAATTCATTAACTGAAAATCAAGAGACTGCAGCATAAATTTCTAAGATTTATTAATTATAAATTAGGAATTCTAGTCGAAGATCTTAAAGTACACCTTTTTAGGACTTACTTGAACTTGACCGACTTATCATCAAGGCGTACAATGACTGATTTAATTTTTCTTTTCAAAATAGCGAATGGCAGACTGGACGCCATGGATTTAACGATTCTTATAACTTATCGTTTACCCACGCGTAAGACAAGACAGACTGCTCTCTATAATGTTCCAAAGTCTGGTAATAATTGTTTTAATACACGCCAATCAGGAGCTAGATAATAATAGTTTAATCAATGTTTACCGCCACCGCTCAGTGACCAAACTAATTAACAACATATTAGAATTTTTGTATCTTATCCATAAAGTGTATTTTTTCTTAGTTGCACATTTTATCTTTATATAAATATGAAGTTCCATAAAACACCACCGGGCGCAATATTTAATATAAATTTATCATTATATAAGAAATTCCTGAATGATGTTTTCGAATTATTATTTAGGAATATCGCGAAGGAGCGATTTTTTTTCACGTTTATTTAATGTAAATTACGTATTACCAACCTGTTCTACTAATGTATATTATTTTTATGCCATCTGCACTTTTAAAACTTGTTTATTTTTTTTCTCTTCTTATATTATGTACATATAAATGGAAAATTTACAATTTTCAACATTAATATTAAGTTGGATATAATCTTTAAGGCGAAGCTTAATGTCAAATCACTATTTTGATTCATTTTTATAACGAATTGGTGTACATTATGAATACCAAAAAATATGCTTTAGATAAATTGAAGGTTTTTCTATCGTTTCGCTTGAGTAGAATACAAATTAAAAAAATATACTACTCAAAAAATAAACGAAATGAGTATATTTAAAACAAAAGTCAAAACATGGCTTAGAGATCAAAGTAATAATCAACTTACAAACATTATGAAGACAATGTAAAGACAATTCAAAACTAAATACAAAAATTTAAGAAAAACTACAGGCCGCCTCAGAACAGGAAACCCTAGTGAGGAGGACTGTGAAAAAAATACAAAAAATATACTTATATTATACTTTAAACCTACATAATGTACAAATTTTGCTATTGATATTAATAAAAAAAAAAAAAATAAATAAAAAATATAAAAGTAAACAACTAAAAAAAATATTTTTTTTCAATAGAAATGTATGAACGCATAAAGGAAACAACTTTAAAAAAATACATTATTATAGCTAAGATTATCTGTGACAGTTTCACTTGATTAACTTTTTTGCTTTCTTATAAAATTATTTACAAAATAAATAAAAACCAGTTTTGTGCTTGAATTAGAATGTTTCTAGACTCCGTTTGTCAAGTGATTTTAATGCCTACTACCTGCAATGTAAGGTATACCAAAAATATATAATTTTTGGCTTGTAGCTTCCTCAAATCTGTGAATTTCAATACATTTAATTCTTTCATAATATTATTATGTTTATGCTTTCAGTGGGAATACCGAGTTTAAAATTAAAATGTTTTTGGAATGAAAATTTGATCACCTATAATTTTTATTTATACATTAGCTCCACCCAAGAGGCCCTGAGGAAAATAAGTTCCTTCAGGGCCTATGTCATCTTTGGATATGCTATGTTGGGGTTTTTTTTAAGGAAAGGAAGATCTGGGAAGGAAAAAGGTATGAGAGGTGGGTAGGAATCTGGGGATTAGTGTAACCAGGAGTAACCGACGTTCCCACGACCCTCCCAGTGCGGAGCACGGCGATAGGTCGAGAGAGTCCTGCTGGAGAGGTAAAAAGATCTCCCTCATCGAGTCTCGCCAAATCCGACCCGCCACACAGTAGGACAAACCTCATACCATGAACCTGTGCACCCCTGCCAAGTCACCTAACGTAACGTCACCACTTGCGGTGACCTGTGGCAGAGGTGTTGGTTATCCAATAAATGGATTCCCGGGCGGCGGTACCGATACCCGCCTCCGAAATTGAAAATAATATATAACCACAATAAAGCTTAGTTCGTTGTTGTAAAACAGTTTTTCCGGCCTCCGAGTTCCAAGGGTAAATTTTATTTGATGAAATTGTGTTTTTTACAATTTATTCAATTAAAATAATATGTAGTATATTTGCGACGTGTTCCAGAGTGGAAGATACTCTCAGTATCACCCTGGTGTAAGATCACCATTCAGAATTGAAAAGTTGCTTGATATGGCTTTAGCCGTGTTTGGTGACCAGATCTGAATAGCTACTCCCCCCCTTCCTATTCCCCCATATTCTTCCCCCCCCACTACCTTCATCCTCAAAACATACCCCAATTGGGAATGTCATAATCTCACTGACCCCAGACGGTTAGTGGCAGTTGGGACGCTTGTGCAATGTTCACGTAAAAAGCAATTTACAACAGCATAGAAAAATATACATGCGTGAAAAATAAACAAAACTTTACAGAAATCTAAGAGTTAAAACACACTGGGTTGACGCACGCGATACTCGCAATACTACGTTCCCAGATCGACGTGCAACCTGGTTCTACGTACGCAACGCGCGTGACACGACACAAGTGGTCTCTAGTTCTTACGTATACGGCGCAGGCGGTCAGTTGATTTGACGATTATATTTTACGTTATGATAAGCGTTTAGTTATGTGTTTCACTTCTCAGCAGGCGAATTCCTAGCTAATTTATTTAAATACAAACGGCACGAGACGTGCCATTAAAATAAATATAAAGTTAAAAAGTATACAGCATAAAGCTTAAAGTATAATATTCGGTATAAAGTGTAAAGGTTAAATATAAAGTTAAGTTAATTATAAAGAATAAATTATAAAAAACCACTACAAAGGGTAAGAACAAAAAAATATTGTTAATAATGACTAATTATTTGCGAACTATGCCAAACATAAATGATTATCAATTATCCAAGTGACGATAATCTATGCTTAATTACTTGTCTTTTGATCTCTTGCAGACGTAAAAAATATTTTTTATGCATCTTTCATATTTATGATAACAGATTTCCTTCATCATTGATATCAAAGTATTCATTTCCTAATCTATGCAGGCCATATATTAAAGTATTTGTTATGCATTAGTGGCAGTATTGTTACATTAATATGTCGATATGAGTCGATTTGGTCTACTAGGTACATGAAAATTTACCATCGAGACTTTCAGCGGAGTCAAACCAGTTACTGTTTATTTTAAATAAATAAAATAAATCATTAAGTATTTGTCTCTCTTTTAACGATAAAAGTCGCAATGTTTGTAATAGAAAGTCACAATTAATGTCGTTCGCAGAAATTCCTAATTTAAAATTAATTGATTGGAATCTGAAATTATCGTTGGATCGTCGCAATGGTATTTATATGGATATATGAATGTTGTAGGACGGGTTCCATATAGGGGAGTTGTATTCTAAGTGGCTTCAAACAAGACTTGTATAAAGCATTTTGAACATAATGATTTTGTAATCTTTAGATATTCTTAAGGCGATGCATTAAGTCGTGTAATATTTTAAATCGTGCCGCTATCAATAACACCCCTTACGTAGATGGCGATAAGGTTTCAATTCCCGCTTAACACCATCCGCCTGTTTTGATTTATGTAAGAAAAAAACATGGCCAAAAAGTGCCTTTTATTTTATTTTGTGGATGTTCAGGCATAAATATTTAATTTTTTCCAATCATTTTATAAATAACTTAATTTGCCACATTATAGAATAAAATCATATCCGAAAAAGGGTTCGTAAGTAGGAGATTTTGAACTTTAAAGCAGTTTTCACAGGCATTATCATTAGTGACTTAACTAACAAATTAACTACCCACATTAGTCTAGTGTCGACGTATTTCTGTGCCTGCTTCAAAATATCAAAGAATAAACATAACAACCAGTAAAGAATTAACTCAAAGTGGTCAATTTTATAAAACGAAGATTGCGCACAAGGCCAGCGTAATTATTTTTCCCAAAAATTGTGTTTTTTTAATAATCTGTGACACAGTGACCATAAGATTACAGTTTTCAAGGAATCATTCACAATAAGATCTAAAAAGTTACGAAGGCGCGCACATTCAAGGAAAAAGTGTATATTTTTTATGTGAACTCTCTTATCAACTTCAAAAATGGTTACGAAACGCAGTGCCTGTCAAATCAACATTGAGGTTCCTTCAGACTTTATATCGTGTTCGAATTGTGATGATGGCTACCACATAATGTGTGCTGGAATAGGAGAAAACTCTCGCAGAGGTAAGAGTCAACAAAATTGGAGATGCAAAAAATGCTCTAAACCCCAAAAAGTGAATAAAATGAAAAGTGCTGGAAATTCTTTGAGTGAATGCAATCAAGAACTGCCATCTTTTGAATTACAATCAAAACAATATGCCAACTCACAGAAATCTACCTCCGCCCAATCTTTCACCAATGTAAACTCATCGAAATTAAACATAGATGGCGCTAGTCAACAATTAACAGCGGAATTATTAATAAATGAATTGAATTCATTTAAGTCTGCAATGATATCTCTTGTAGACAAGAAATTAGACATGTATGCTAAAAAATGCGAAGAAATTTTAAATCAAAACAATGAACTAATTAAGTCACTTCAATATATTTCAGACCAACAAGAAGAGCTAAAAAATCGAGTCATTGTTTTAGAGACATCACACGAAATAGTGAACGCGGAACTTATTGATTTAAAAAAACAGAATTTTAGTTTATCTAACACAATCGATAAACAAGACGATAGAATTGATAAACTGGAATACTTGAACCAATCATGTAATATCGAGATGAGGGGCATTCCGGAATCCAACGCAAATAACAATATGGAAGTGCTCTTAAAAATATCAAAAATTATCAATTACGAGGACGCAACAGAAAATGTGCATTCGGCAATCAAAAAAATATACAGGATGGGGCCGAAAATCTCTGAAAAAAGTCCCAGATCCACCATTGCAACATTTTATAACAATCAAGCAAGGGATAATTTTCTATACAAATTGAAAACTTACCTAAAAGCCACAACACCCAGCAGCAATAAATTAAACACATACGATTTAGGATTATCGCAAGATGCCAAAAGAATTTATATATCAGATCATCTAACACAAAAAGTCAAATTTTTATTAGCGCAAACAAAACGATTCGCCAGAGAGAACAACTTCAAATATGCGTGGTCAGCGTCAGGACGTACCCTACTAAAACAGTCTGATAGCTCCAAAATCATAACAGTTAACAATGTCAATGACCTTGACCGTTTAAAACGCCAGAACATCTGACTACAACTTCTCTCCATTATTAAGACTACAAAAGAAGATATTTTTAAATGTTCTCATTTCAAGTTTAGTTATCCACTCAGCTCTTATATTACAGTGAAAAGATATTACGTCATTCCGATTTTAATAGAATTTAAATCTTGTAAACATACATACTGCAAAATCATATACACATTGTTTTTAGTGTTATTATATGTTCTCTTGATAAATTATGTAAGCACTGGATGTTAATTCATTTAATTTTCAGAAATTTTAATTTTGTAATCATAATTTCCTTTCTTGGCTTTTTCACGAGTCACGCCACTATTTTCAATATGTCACTACATCGTCTTTTATTTTTTTTGGTTTTAATTTACTTTAATAGGGAAAATTTTGTAATAGTAATTTCATTTCCGGGCTTTTTCACTAGTCGTAACAATTTTTTCGACAGGATACTACATCGTCAAAAAAATGTTTTCTCATTTTTTATTATTATTATTATGGTATGAAATTATATTTAATCCCGTACTCTCAGTAAAGCTATACATATCTGATAAAAAAATAATATCTTATACTCATTTTTATGTATTTTACTTTCATTTTGCAATAGCAACTGTCTTTATCATAAGTCATTTGTCAATGGGTAACAATATACTTATATAAATTTTCATAGATTAGAAAGAAAACCTCACTCCAAATACCCACACAAGATCAAAATCATATCTCTATATATTCATTATGTAATTGATCTTATAAATTTTATTTTTCTTCATTTTTTCATTGTAACTTATTTTCAGCATCAACCTCTCTCCATCATAAGTTCTTACCATGATATAGGCCATTTTATTGTTTTTAGTATATTTATAGCATTCAAGATTCTCACCATACAAATAACTTTAAGAACGTACAATAATACGTGTTTCATACATCAATCATTGACACAAACATCACAAAAAATTCCTACACATCATTCAGAACTCACTAACTCTTATATTTATATATTATATTAATTAAATTATGACTTTGATTCAGCCGCATGTGACTAAGTACAGTCAATACACTATAAGAATAAGAAGAACTATAAGAACTAAGTAAAGTCAATACACTGGACTAAACAAGAGTCGCTTTTGATGGCTCTACCTATTTCTGTCTGTCCTAAAACGGGTGATATCCTAGTTGGACAGCCAAGAATCGCTGTAACAATGTATTATGTCATGTTTTTTAAAAATTAAATAAATAAATAAATAAAATAAATAAATTATACATTATTTTTTTCTGGGATATATTTTTTGTAGGCCTTTTTAGGATGTACAATTCCGTGATACATTATTTTGATGTATCTCTTAAGGTTTAGCCAGAGTTAGCAATGTAGTGCCCGAAAATACAATTTTTCGACTTGATTATAAAACATTGACTCTTCTCTACTTTCAATTTCAAATACCTACTGTACAAAAAATATGTATACATATATGGGACGTGTGGGATTGCACTAACCTCCCCACATCCTGGAATAAAAATTATTATTATTATTATTATTATTATTTCCATAAATATAATATGCATGTATTATATCTATATAAACCTTCAGGAAAAAATTGTCTAAATGATAGTAAAAACTCTATCAAAATCCGTTGCGTAGTTTAGAAGAACTAAGCGCACAAACAGAGAGACGCAGATAGCGACTTTATTTTATACTATTTAGAGATTATATTAGCACAGTAGGTAGGGCTAAATATATATTTTTATAATTACAATCAACTTTAAAAAAAATGTCAAAGTTGCCTCCCAAATCGTGAATTATATTGGCAGATCAATTATAATGTAAAACAAAAAATAACCAATATCCGTATTAGATATTGGTTGTCCTTTTGATTAAAAGTTTATTTTGCTTTGACTTTTTGGTGTACTTAAGTGCTAATATTAAAAAAAAATGCATTATTGATGTTGTTGCTGAAAATAATATTTTTTTTTCGAAAATTAAATTTTTTGTATTAAAATTTTCAGAAAATTTCACTTTATCCGCACTGATTTCCTGAAAATCATCATGCAAAAAATTGAATTTTTGAAAAAAAAAATACAAATCGTTTTCAGCTACAACAACATCAATAATGCCATGTTTTGTAATATTAGCACTCTAGTATATCCAAAAGTCACGAGCCCCCAGTGCTTGTAAAGCAACTACGGCAAATAATTATAATACAATATACTGAAAAGTATTTATAGAAGAATTATATATTTCTAAATTTTAAATTACGTGTCATCGGTTTTGTATTAATTATAAATATTGTTTTATTTATAATATGAAGTAGGTACCTATATAAAAAGTGAACATATGTTTTTAAAATTCTTACCTTCCAGCTGTCCTAGAACAGAAGTTAACACAAGCACAACGAATACAATCAATAGAAGATAACTCATTATGATTTATTTTTCAACATTGAATTTACAAAAGATATGGTAAGTTCCACTGCAGTTCTTATTTGAAAGCACAATGGGATGCGTAGACCTCAACTATCATATTTATTCAAAAGTTTTATCAGTTTATTTGGCTTTTGGGGTCACACAAAAGATAACGAATTTGCGTCAGAAAAAAATAGCAGGAAATAGGACACAGTAAATGATTTTTGCAAATTTGTAATAATTGGCAATAAATATAGATAAATAAATAGTGTTTACAATTTTTCATTTATATCTAACTAGCTGATGTATACCCGGTGTTATCCCTAGGAGGACTTTTCTGTAGGCCTTTTTAAGATAAAAAAATTCCGTTGTATATTATTTTGATGTATCTTATAAGGTAGCCAGCGCTAGCATTGTAAGTGCTCGAAAGTATTTTTTTTGGACTTAATTACAAAACATCGACTTTTCTCTACTTTCTATAAATGTAATATGCATGTATTATATATATAAACCTTCCGGAAGAAATTCTGTAAATGATAGTGAGAACCCTCTTAAAATCCGTTGGGTAATTTAGAAGAACTAAGCGCACAAACATTAGCGACTTTATTTTATACTATTTAGAGAAGTATTACTTGATCTTTACTCTGGAAACTGGAATTTGACTAGTTTAGAATACAAAAATTTCCAGAACGCGTAGATTTCTTACGTGGTCTCACGTCTCGATTACTGCAACGGCATTAATCTTCCAAAATATCAAATTGACAAACTTCAATCAGTGTTTAATGCAGCCACACGCATGTCCTAAATCCTGTATTTAAATTTCGCTAATAAACAATTAGTTAATTTTAATTAAGTGTTAATCTCAAGTAACCTACCAGGCAAGTATGGTACTGATCTCGGAATATAGTTATAAGAAGGCTATAATAACATACCTCAGTAATAATAACAATTAAGTTTAGCATAATACCATTCTTCTGTATGGGTTCTGTATAATTTTAAATGCAAATTTTAATATTGATTACTGTTTCACTGTATTGTTATGTTCATATTGTGAAATGTTTGTAAAAGCTCTTATGGGTGTATGATAAATATATAAATATATCTTTAGGCACTTTGTGTGGAGAAGTCTCGCAGAAAAACACTAAAATAACTTTGTAAATATGTAGCAAAATCACAAGTGAAGATGTTTACTTTCGTAGTGCTAATCAACAAATGTACAGAATGAGAGCAATCACGTGGTCCTGCGCTGTGCTGCTATTGGTTGTTCGGTCTGTTGGAATAATCCGCCCGTAACGGAGAGTTTGAATTTCACGTATAGGATAAGATAAATATGGCTTGGATGTTGGATACATTAATATGAAATGAAACTTAACGGCCAGTTTCAAAACGAGGGCTCCTTTTGGCCAACGTGTATGTTGGATAAATATGTTCAGAATTTCGTTTAATTTTGGTGGACTTAAGACAAAGTGCGTTTTGAAGACACCTAAAATATATTTTTTAAAAACATTTTTCACTTTTATCGAATAAATAAAGACTTTCTGAGAACACACCTAATTCAATTTCGCCAAAAATGGTCTGTTGGATAAAAACGAACTAGAGCAACGTAGATCTTTTCATAACTTTTACATGCAATCCCAAATGGCCAGAAATACAAACAAAATTGGAACATTATCAATACACTGCGGAGAGGCCTGATATAGTGGCAAAGGTTTTTCATCTAAAAGTTAAGGAATTTATTCACGATATGACTGAAGACTATGCATTTGTAAAGGTTATTTGTTGGATGTATCATGAATAATGTTGCAGTTTCGGATAAGCTACTGATTTTAATGTTATTTCTGAAAACACAAAGGTGAATTGATGGCTGCCAAACTCAATGACGAACAACTTCAAGCATGTTATTCTATTTTGAATAAGTTTTTTTCAGATGAAAATGATGAATATACCTAAGTGTTTTTTCATTGATGGCCAGGAATTTTTATCAGTCGCTTGGACAGGCATTTCAGCTCTCTTACTTCCAGGTGGCGTAACGTCTCATACTACTTTTAATTTACCCCTCAATTTACAGGACAATACAATATGTAAGGTCACATCGAAGAACCGGAAAATTATAACGGAAGCAGATATTATAAATATGGGATGAAACACCGATGGCCCCAAGTGTAGATTTAGAAGTAATTGAGCGTACCTACTATAACGCGATATCTTGGGAAATTATTCTGTCTCTCGCAACAAATTTATCGTTTAAGGCGGAGATTTTCGTCAGATACTTCCAGTGTGTCGACGTGACTTACGAGGACAATTAATTGCCGCTTGCATAAAAAGCAGCACAATTTGGTAACAGTTCAAAACATTTCAATTAACAACAAATGTCAGAGATTTAAAAAGTGAGAAAAATATTTTTTTAAATGGCTTTTGGGCTTAGGAGAGGGAAAACTTCCTCCTGTAGAAGTAATATTAGAGTGATCTGTGCTAATTCCCTATATAAATATTTGCCAACATATTATTCAATGTATATACGGTACCATATTGTGCCCCAAAAATAGTCATGTTTGTGCAATCAATGAGGATGTACTTCAACGGTTAGAATGACAAATGAAGACTTTTCATTCTGTTGATACCATCAATAATAAAGAAGGAGATTTTTACTTTTCCTACTAGATGGCTACTTTTCCTGTTGAATATTTAAATTCTATAAACCCAAATGGCTTTCCACCACAGATATTAAATCTTAAAATTGGGCCCATCATTATGTTACTTAAAAAATTATCTGTTGGTGATGGCCTTTCTGATACAACAGTGATAAAATAATTTTATTTTGTGTTTGTGTATTATGTGAAATATTTAGAGTCACCTGTTGTAAATTGTATAGACTCTTGTTTTTGAAAAAGTATGTATTTAAATAAAATATCTTGGCCAGGTCTTGAGTTAGCCGGGGGAGGTTGTTGGGAAGTAAGAGCTTCACAGATGCACGCACAGAGGGCAGTGCATAGAGCTTGCGTGGAAGTCCACAAGATGGAGCCAGTGGTCAGTAGTCGCCAGGGCCAGTGGGAAGGCTCACAGACAAACTTATTGTTCGAGATTCCAATTAGCCAGCTTCTACTTAGGGCGACTATCGAGTCACCATTATAATACGCGGAGTAATAATAAATCCCTGATTTATGACAAAGAACCTATTTATTTTTAATCTCCTTCCACGACGAGTTGGAGAACTGTTTGTACAAACACATCACTTCCTGAACCAGTTTGTTTTAATGGACAGTACATATAAACATACAGTTGTACGTTGGTACCAGTGCACTCACCGTTATTTATACAGATTATTGACGGTTCCAGACAAGTGCGAATTCTGACTGATTGGTATACGGATAAAATTGTTTATAAAGAGATTTTTCTTATGAAAGTTTATATTGTAAATTGTAAAAAATAGAAGTTTAATAAATTGTAGGCACTTGCTAAAAAGTTTAGATTTCGGGTCCCTTGAAATGAAAATGACCCAATTTATCCCACATGTAAGGTTTTCCCACTCAAAAATTTTTTTCATTGAAAAATTCTTAAGAGGGTTTCGGTGTAGTTACTTTAAAGTTAGAGAAAGATGTAAATAAAAAATATAAATTATAAAATTTCCATACCAACAGTTAATAGGGAGTCTTATGTACTTATCTGTGTTGACAAGCAGACACTGCTCACAGCGTAAGTTACCTAAGTCAGTATAATAGCTGTTATAATGAAACTCATTGGAAACATTTAAAAAGATTGTTTAAATATCTACAAAAAACTATGCCTTAGTTAGAAAAATGATTATTTTTTAGAAAAATGATTATTCTTTACATGGTTTTGTAGATGCTGATTGGGCATCATGTTCCTTAGATAGAAGGTCATATACTGGGTTCTGCTTCATAATGTAAAGATTCCGCAAAGAACAGTTGCCTTGTCTAGTACAGAAGCAGAATATATGGCTTTATCGGAAGCTTGCAAAGAGGCTTTTTACTTAAATAACTTATTATCTGATATGATAGAAAAACATAAAAATATACACCGGTATGTTTATATAGTGACAGTCAAAGTTCTATTAATTTGTCTGTTAATCCACTGTTTCATAAACGCACTAAGCACATTGATGTACGACATAACTTTGTCAGAGAATGTGTATTTGATAATAAAGTTAAGCTTGAATATGTGTCAACTTCCAATATGCCAGCTGACTTGTTAACAAAAAGCCTTTGTTCGAATAAACATAAAATTTTTTTAAGTTCAATGGGCATATCGGAAATTTAAATCCATTATCATAATATTGTTTTGTTAGAATGGTATTTAGTTTATTTTGTTACGAGAGGGTGTTAGAATGATATAACAAAATTAATATGAGTGACTAGCTCCATCTATGATGAATCTATAAACTAAATAAACGTTAGTCGATCTCCACCATTCTTGCCGTTTCATTTCCGTTGTTAATATTGTGATAATAGATTACAAGCATATGTGGATTGGTTTTGTATACAAATATTTAGCCTCAGGGTGAGTTGCTTTGGTTATTAGGTTCCCAAACACTGACTTAAAGTCAGGGTTTGCCACTATTCCAGGCAGAAACGAAATCATTAAAGCTAGTGGGACTGTTTTCATGACATACCTGCGATTGAGATGATCCAACCCGTAACATGATGATAATATTAAATATGTACTCTTGAGCAAACGTACTTTCGCACGAGAAATTCCCAATTGTTCCCGTGTGTTATACATGTTGTCTTACATTACTTAATTTTTATTCTTTTGCAAAAACAAAAACCAGGTAAAATAATCTTTCAGACGTGTTTATCAGAAATAAACATTTTTATTTGTTAATACCTACATAGATTTTGGAATTTAAAATTATTTTGTTGTCTTAAAAGACAAACCTGTATAATAAACCAAAACCATATTATGTAAAATTTATGAAACTTCACAGTTTGAAAACACATTCCTTTTCATAAAAAAAATTGCAACGATACTCTCGCTTTACTTTTCATCTTGATGATACATTTTATTTTTTTAATCCATATTAAAGTGTCACTTTTTTGCCATAACAATATTCGGAAACATTGTTCAATATTTTTAACATCGTTTTCGTAGGTATTTATCGTGCATCTCTGGAAAACTTTACAATTCACATATGACATTGCATAACATATTTTGTTAATTTCTTGTTTGTGGATTTGGTAGTGAGACAGTGAAAGATGTGGTTGTGAAGTCACAGCGTATATTTTGGGTGAGTCAGTAGCGCAGTTGTGAGATGCTCCTGGATACACTGATCCTTAGATTCCTACCCTTCTCTCATACCTTTTTCTTCTCTGAACTTCCTCTGCTTGAAAAGACAAAGCATCTCCAAATATGACATAGGCCGAAAAAAATAACCTCACTCTCCTTTGAAATTATTTGAAAAAAACTCTTACTTTTCGCATGTATCGGGTATTGGTGAAATTAGACAATGAAAAATATTTTTATTTTTAATGCTCCAGTACCTACCATAATGCAAATGTCAAAACTAACCGTCTAGTGATGCACTTATCTTTGACCTACAACAGGTTGACGGCATTATTGTAATATAAAACACTAAATTGCGTCAAACGGCCTAAAAAATGTATGGGATCTGACAGTTAAACACAAAAAGTTGGACCGGTAGAACAATAGCGCCTCTAGCGACCAAAATCTTGCGAAAACGGCCCATGGGTGAAATTAGACACTGAAAAATATTTTATTTTTAATGCTCCAGTACCTACCATAATGCAAATGTCGAAACTAACCGTCTAGTGATGCACTTATCTTTGATCTAGCTGTCAAAAGAGGGACAAAGCGTTTAACAGTCCTATTTTTTATAAATTTAAATCTACAAACATCAAGGTGAGGTCTTATTCGATAAGCAATAATAGTGTCATCTTTAAGTTTAATTTTCCAACCATTTGTTTTATCGATTTCCAAATTGTTGTAAAAATAAAATCAAAATCCATCAAAGTAGCCGCATTTCACCGTATTAAAAGACTTACGTAACGTTACTATAAACAAGAGGTTTCTAAAAGTATCAGCATTCGTATCAATGCTTTGATTGGAAAGTCGCAAATATTCTGTTTCAGGTATATTTGTTTGGGCTAGAACCAATTACCACAGCAGTGCCATGCGTCTACGAAATCAAGAGACTGTTTCCACCAAGACGGAACCGAGGGCGATTCTCGTTCTACTTAACGACACTAAAATCGTCCTTTCATTCAAATTAACGATTTTTCTCGGATTATTCGTATGAAGCGATTCCGGTTCTCTCGATGACAGATGGAATCCTTAGATTTTCGATTGCGCGCCAAAACTTATAGCCTTCCGCGGAGGGTACCCCTCAAGCTGTCTTTCGCCGGCCGCACGTTAGCATTCGCGGAGAATTTGCTTCATTTAGGTGTGACGTTTTGGCAATTAGCAATATTTGCTTAGTTTTAACAAGAAAAAACTTAATATTATCGTAAGTATTGACTGTAAACATGATTAGTGACTTGTTTGTGGCACAATAATGCTATGAAATGAATTGAATAAGGTAATTGCGATGTTTGTAAAGTACGTAACATGTCGAAAGCCAGATAAAAGTGATTTAATTTATAATAAACTACCCATAACATTGAGGATTTCGAAATAAATAATAATAAGTTTCAGATAAAATGGCTGCAGGATGGCTGGCGCTCGAAATTGTTGGTTTTGAAGTTAACCGCAACGAAATAAGAATCCCTTTCCTTATCTTAAGAGACGCCCAAAATCCCATTGAAATGGGTCAAACGGAGTTCCTGAATTTATTCAGAATATCCAAGGAAATTGGCCACTTCCTAATGAACTCGTTATCCCCTACCTTACAACCGAGAAGAAAGCATGGAACACAGGTGAGAGGTACATTCAATTAACTATGTAATCCATGACAAAATAAGATACACTATTAATAGCTGAATTTTTCACAGGTACTTACTGCAGTAAGATTTTACGCTGTGGGCTCGTACCAGAGAGGTATAGGTCACGAGTGGGGCTTGGCTGTGTCAGTCGTCGGTTAGCTGATGCATATTAAATGTTTCATCGGCCATCAACGACACACTACTCCAGACGTGGGTTAAATTTCCTTTGACTACTGCAGATAGGTAAAAGGCCAGACAAATATTTGAGCAGTCCGGTGATCCTTTCCCTGGTAATATAGGAGAAATTGACTGCACTCATATAGCTATCGTTGGTCCTGCAGTACAGGAATATATGAACTGCAATGCTCCTTAAACGTGCAAATGGTGAGCTCTTCATTTTGTGTAATTTAATATGAACAAGAAAGGCATTTTATAATAAAAAATTAACATTTCAGATTTGTGATCCGACCTTGGTTACCTTGGATGTAAATGCAAAGTGATGAAGCTGCGTTCCTTGTGTTATGGAACTCTGGCATGAAATAGGAAAACTCATAGCTCATAGGTATAAATAATTCATGACATGTAGTACATAATAAACGTTTTATTGACGACACATAATTATAAATAATTTTTCAACAAAAACAAGTACACAACAAATAATTTTGTCTTCTCTCAACATAGAACGGGAAACATTATATTTAGTTCAAAGATATTGATATATTATATTCGATTTAAAAACAAAAATAATATGTGTACCAGTCTGCACGATCGACCCGAATTATAAATTCATACGTCGTGTAGCACAATCCACGCAGGATAAGCAGAATCGATGAACCAGTTTTCTTCACCAACATAGTGCCGTTCTGCTGATCCATCAGCTTCTCATCAGCTCTGCTCTAGTTTCGGTCTGAAAAATTTAATAACTATTAAATTGATATCTCTAATAATTTTAAATTGATCTTACGAACATTATAAAATATAATTTAAATGCATATAAATAAATAAAACTATTTATTGTTTTATTTACTTGATGTATACGATCATGCTTGGTTTTCCTGCGAACTTAGATTAAATGGACGTGAAGCTACTTTATTTGTATAAAGAATTACCTGCTACGAATCGAGGTCTTCTCCTTGGCTGGCTTGGTTGCGGTTGGCTTGGGGAGGGGGAGGTCTGTGGGAGGGGTGGTTGGCGGTGTAGGGCTTGTCACGGGGTATTCACCAAACACTCCACCACTGCTGCACACACTGCATCTCTACCTCTAGCATCTCTATAACTACAGGAGGCTCTTGAGCGACATCCACGTGCAAGAAGAGATCTCTATGAAATAAAAAAACCTATCAAATTGTATCTTATGAAATTTGATTATTTAGTAAAACATATTATATAAACTAACAAATAAATTTGTGTATACACATATCAGGTATTTTGACTCGGCATATCCTCTCTGCCAGAGGTATCTTGTGTTCAACCGCTAAGCATTTCGACAAACAATATCAGTCGTGTACTTGTTAAACATGATATAGCGCCATACAATATAAATAAACTACGTACATCGTCATTGGGAAGGACTTTGGGCATATCTAGTCCTTCAATTGAGACTCTGCCAATGAGACCGACTTTTTTTTCTTCTAACTCAGTGAGAATTATTCTCACCGAGGTGTTACCAGTGTGCAGGTGGTCTCTCAGCATTTTGGCAACCTTGGTCCTCACGTTAGATTTGAATGTGGTCCACACCTGAAACGAATATTTCATTACAAAACATAAATCAAACACACTACACATTGTCCAACAGGCACTATTCAAAGTGGATAAATAAATTTACCTTTTGCCATTGGATTATAGTCTTGTGTGGACCAGCATTATTTAATTAATCTCCTAGGTTTTAAATGTCGTCTCCATTTTGAAAGATTGGCTCGGCTATCATGGATCCGCCAGCAGCATTTATCGAATTGTCTTGACCGTGCCACTCCATTGCAGCACACTGAAATTAAATTTTACGAAAATTGATGACATGTAACTATTACACAATATTCTTAGATTTCAAACAAAATGATGTACACGAAAGATAATAATAAAATGGCTGTCTCACTTTTTACTTCGTTTTAGTAAAAAATATTATGATATTCGAAAGGTAACCTAAAAATGCAATCGTTCAATTGTACACAGACATAATACGTTGTTAATTCCGTTTCAGTCTGGGGTGAAAAGCATCTTAATGATATCATGCTTTTACTTACAACATATAGCATTTGCTTACCTCATTTTAAGCAATTTTGTCAAGTTAATTAGCAAACGAACACGAAAACGGTGACAACATAAATCAACTTGGGTGACAGTTAGCGGCGTTAGTTCGACAGCAAACGTCACTTTAGAAGTGGTGAATCTGTAACAAAGTCATTACTATCCAGCGAGGTAAGTACCTTTTCACAAAACGTAAATCTTCGATAAATGGCTTATTTATGTCATTCATAAATTAAATAAGCAGTTATTAAAATTAATTATAATATAAAGTAATTGTTTTTTTTAAGTTTTAATTCGAAACCTAGCGTCGCTTAATTATATTTCACCGATTTGTGTTTTCAAAAATCTGTTTACAATTTCGTAGATGCTCTTAACCACGCTTATTTAGGATTTTTTACTAGGTCTCTCCAAAATCCAACTTGTAAGGATATCAGAAGATCGGGAATCGCTTAATAGTTAAGAAGAGATTTTACAAGCGACGGACTGCTATCTTTCGCAAACAATAGCAGTCGTTGACGAATGCTATAATTTAGCTTAAGAGTGCACTTTCCCTATCAGAATTTGAGAATTGCCTCTACGGCAACTTTTAAACCTTTGTAAGATTGCCTATAGGGTCTCTGTCGTCACTTCAAGAAAAATAATTATATTATTATTATGTCCTGAATTTGAGACATCTATTAACACGACTCCAAACTAAATCTACTTTTACAAATGTGAAATAATATCAACACGTGTCAGCTGCCAACAGCAGAGCTCTGCTGGCACAATACAAAGGAAGTCAAACTGTGGGGTATTTCAGAATCCATAAATTATTTATTTTTTTAATTTTATAATAATATGTAATTTGTAAAAAAATATGACTTTATAAAATCAATATATATAAGTTTATCTATACAGGGTGTCCGGGGGTAAAGTTCAAAAACTTCAGGAGGTTTCA
The DNA here is from genome assembly GCA_026573805.1 of Hesperophylax magnus. Lineage (NCBI taxonomy): Eukaryota > Metazoa > Arthropoda > Insecta > Trichoptera > Limnephilidae > Hesperophylax > Hesperophylax magnus. The sequence goes on along the minus strand of JAIUSX010000005.1, from coordinate 7,636,112 downwards.
AGGAGGAGAAATTTCATTTTTTTTTTCCTTAAAAAAACATTTTTTCATAGACCAATATACTTTTTTCTGTACAATCAATTAATTTTTTTTATCCGAAAACTAGCTTAAAACGTTAAAATTTCAAAAAATCGTCTTTTTTAATTGTACTATCATGTAGAATCACCTTCCTTGCACATTTAACCCCCGGACATATTGTATAAAAAATATATATGTATTATCTACTTTTGTACATTTATATAAATTATATAGATGTATACGTTTTTTATACTTATCATATTTTGTATTATGAAGATAATTTATACATTTTTAAGCTTTTTTATCAGGGTGTGGGCCATTAGTGTCTCAAGGATTTAAATATAAATCAGAAGACAGTTTTGTAATGATTTATTTATTCATTTAAACAATTCAATAATTATGAGAGTAATATAACATGTATGAATCATAAAATTACATTCCAACATATATTTTTAATGATGTACCTACTCTCACAAAAAAGCTTCTGTATTTTTGTTTGGAGGGTGCTTTATTTATTCACAAAGGTAAGAAATTTTTGTAACTACTATTTTTAATAGTTTAAGTTCATGTGAACTTACAATTTAATTTTGAACTTTATTGGTTATAACATACGATATACTTTTAAATACTCTAAATCTTGTTTGTTTAAATTGTCAAATGTAATTTAATCACAAACATAATACAATGAAGAATTGGTGGTTCTGAGATATACCAATAAATACGGTGAAAGAACCTTAAACTATGTTGTACCCAAAAAATACAATAAACTAAAAACAATCAAAAATAATACCATTTGTATTGCAAGTCAAATATAATAAAAGGAAATTACTATAAGATACAGATATTTATATTGATGCCCTATTGAAGCACTTGTATTTGTAATTAGAATTGACATTGTTAGGAAAAGGAATATCATTATATGTTTGTAATACTTCATATACCTACCTATATAATATATGAAACTATTGATGTGACCATTCATTTGTACTTGTTTAGTGTATAAGTTTTTTACTGCTGTTTACATATTTATATTTATACTATTCTGTTAATTTAACCAATTGATCTAGTTGGTAATTTATCATCATCTTTATTTATACATATACCTTCTTTGAAAATTTACCAATTGCATAAAATGTTGTCACTACGTACCTGCTGACAATCTTCATAAGTAGTGTAGCATGTTTAAATATTAATAAATAAAAATAAAACTCGTCAGGTATAATAAATAATAGACGTCAGCGACAACAGGTACATAATCGGGTTCATTCAACGTGAAATTGGGTGTGATGAATGAAAGTGGGTTATATGAAAAGAGACAACCTGGTAACAACGTTTGACGCTGGTGCCATATGATGAAGACCGTAATACAATACAAACATTAAAAAACTATAACAGTTATACTGGCACTCAAATCAATGTTATTGTTTTCATAGATCGATATCCATTTTAAGGCAGCTTTTTATTTTCTAGGTTGGATACAAATGACACGGTCGGAATAAGGAGAATAGAGATGCACCATCGACACCTTCTTTTTTTATCAACCAACTGCAATCCATATCGGACCATTCTCCATTTAGACGCGGATTTGGAAAAGTTATTGTCAAATCTGAGCCCAGATCTGACCTAAAGTCCAAAATAAAATTTGAATGTAAAATGTGGCGACAAATTTATAGTCAACACATGCGACCAAAAGCCTAAAAATACCATGGACATCAATGTAGCAGCAGCATCGGGGATGACTGAAGGAATTGGGCTTGCTCAACTGTCTGAGTTTTTTACGGCTGTCGACTTATCCCTGGTGTACCAAAAACATTATAATAAAGCAAATATATGTCAAGAGAGTGAAAGAAATGTGCATTACTCGCAGTGGAAGTCACAGTGGAGCGAGAGCGTCAATCTGCTATTGAAGAAGGTTTTCTGCAGGTTTTCTGGTCTCGTTTTGATAAGTTTATGATAAGTACTACTGTCTCCGTCTGCTATTAGCCGCCCATATATCAAATTATGAGATTCAACTGAAGTTTTGAACCCTTCTACAAGAATTTCTGCTTCCATTCCAGTTGAAGGTCCAGTGTAATTTTTGTAGCAAACATGTTCTTTAGGCAATACTCCTCGGTTTTCAGCTCTTGCACAAATGCAACAATATTTATTTTTAACTCCGAGGTATAAAACTTCTCCAAATCTTCTGCCAACAATTGCTGCCGCACCGGAGAGGGCTGTATAATTTGTTCTATATGATCGTTTCGACCAACACCCATCCGCGATCACGTCAATCACCGCCACTCCGTCCTGTAGACAACCTTCTTCGATAGCTGCTTGACGCTCTCGTTTCGCTGCGACTTCCATGGCGACTAACGCGCATTTCTCCCATTCTCTTGACACTAATACATTTGTCTTGTGGAAAAATTTTACGGACATCGGGGGTATGTTGACAGCCGTCAAAAACTCGGACAGTTGAGCAAGCCCAATTCCTGCAGGAGTCATCCCCGATACTGCTGCTACATTGACGTCCATGGTATGTTTAGGTTTTGGGTCGCATGTGTTGACTGTAAATTTGGCGCAACACATGTTACATTCAAATAGTATTTTGGATATTAGACCAACTCTTTGCTCAGATTTAAGAATAAGATTTCGAAATCCGCATCCAAAAGGAGAATGGTCCGATATGGATTGCAGCTGGTTAATAAAAAAGAAAATGTCGACGATGCGTCTTTCTTCTCCTCCTTCGACTGCATCATTTTTATCCAACCTAGAAAAGCAAAATTGATTTATGAAAAACTACAAATAAAAGTGGATATTGATAATGATTTGGATACCAATAAAAGTATTATAAATTTTTGAATGTTTGTATTACTGAAGATTAATTTTTTCGAATGAAGCGGATGTTCTTTCACATAAAGCAGATAGTTTGTATATTAATAATTCATCTCTTTAGAACTTATGTTTTACCGTTAGTAAAATAAAATACATAAATGTTAGTAAAGTAAATCACTATAACATACCAATTGTCAATGCTTTGAGAAAGACCTCTCCGGCCGATGGGTTTCTTGTTTACAATTTTACGTTTTTTGTTGTAGTACACACGTACATCAGATTTACTGTAATAAAAAAAAAAGTTAACGGTATATATTTTTTTCACAACACGATAGTTTAATCGAAATTCTGAAATCCATTTTACCTTCCTCCATTATCTATATTCTCCTTAGGTATGTCGTTATATGTATTCTCAACAGGTATGCTTTCCCGTTGTTCGTGGAAGCTGGAACAAAATAAAAACATTGATTATAACTACATTTCAAGAACTTTCTAAATAAATGTGAAGGGCGTAAATGATTTTATTGTTACCTCAGTGCTTCAACATCTTTACAAGATGTGGACAAAACGTTCTTCAGTTGAGTATAGTCACATCTGAAATATAATTAAAGAACAAAATGAAATAAATATTTTGTTTTAACTACTTTATTTTAATTTATATTCGTCGACCGGTTTCGGTTGAACTCAACCTTCTTCAGGACAATAAACATTTATATATATCGACGAATATAAATTAAAGTTAAGTGGTTTTTGTATGAGACGATGTATGAATGTGAGTAAGGCAAAGAGTGCGTGCCAAGACCGAGTTGTTTGGCGGTCCGTCCTCTCTGACTACCTCTGCGGGGAAACGGCCTGATGGTTAGTTAGTTAGTTATTTAAAACAGATCGCCTAAAAAATTAGACTATTTTCAAATGGACGAATTCTGGAATAAATAAGTACGTAACTATAAAATAATAGAAAACCTAATTTTTATTGGAAGAAAAACAAAATAATTATTTATTATATATCCAATCAATAATTAACTTCCTCAAATTAAATTCCCTAAAGTTTGAGAACTAGTATGAAGATCTTTATGTTCTTGGATACATTATCGAAAATGCCGGTAGTTTGCCCCACCGTAAAAGTGTCTTATTATTGTACGAAATCATTGGCAGAGATGCAAATCTGACCGGGTCGCTTTCTACATATTCCAGGTACCTACAGTGTTATTATACATATTACTTGCCTCGATCCAGAAAGCTTAGAATTTGTATCAAGCCTTAGTTGGAACGCGTTCTAACATCAGATATACAGTTCTATGATATGAGATGTCAAAGTTTGCAAAGACGATTTATATATTTACCAATTTCTGATTTGAGTTTTTTGTAAAGTTTTTAAGTTTAATATTTTTAAAATGAAAAATATTTAAATAGGACATATAATTACCATTTTAGAACATACCTAAATATGCATATGGAATATTATGCAATTAGCTAGGGCATAATTATTCATTGTACAAGATTCTAACGAATGCAATTCTGTGCTCTGGCAACGTACTTTATAAATATTTTCCATTAAAATATGACGAACTAAAATAATTTGCACAAGATTGAACCTCAAATTCAAAAATTGTTAAATGGATTACGAAAACTTGTCTTTGCAAACTTTCTCTCCTCAGAACATGGAAAAGCGAAGTTAAAACTATATCCAATCAAAATGAACAACTACAAAACGCCTCAGAAACAGACAAATACAATAGGACAAAAAAAAAACAAACGTAATGCTGTTAGAACGTTGTAAATTAAGTGCGGCTTGATTTTAGAATTTCTTCGCGCAATATATACAGTAGCCATACTACGTGACCCGTTCAGAGAGAGGGAGGGGATCTTCAACATACCACGCCATACCAATATTATTATTTACGATAAATATTATTTAGGAGAAATCACGAAATGTAGAACAACACGACCATCCGCGAAGCTCTCTAAGCAGTGACTGAAAGGCAGATAGCGAACGCGCGTGAGGAAGTGAGAGGGGATGCAATAATCATGCTTAGAATCATAAGACGTAAGCGACTGTTGTGAAAATGTTTAATAAATCACGGCGTATTTCAAAAATAGCAAAAATCACTTTCGGGGTCTATTGAGTAGCATTAAAAAAAGCATTGTGATTTTTTTCATACATATAACTTAAGTAAAATAACAGAAATAAAAGTGTTAATAATATTTTTCGGAGCATACTTTGCGATTTATTTCTATCGAGGGAATTTCAAATAATTACCGTTTCGGCTTTTGGAACAAATAGATACTATCTTAAAGAATAACATATATTTTTTTAAGAGCTTAAAAACTTCAAACTTTTAAGGAAAATATCTCGGAAATTGGATGAAATTCGAATAGTGGGCCCTTAAGGCTAAAAGAACGACAATCGCCCTCTTGGTCCCAGACGTAAAATCACAGATATAAATCACAAATACCAAAAACGGTTTAGATTGGTGACTACTGAAGATCATCTAAACATAACCATAGAAAATCAGTAAATCTGAGTAAACCATACACAAATTCTAAACAACAAAGTTTCGGTTTATGGATGTTCTTTGAAGTGCGTGACGGTATTTACTGTCACGGGAAAAAAACAATTCATCATGTGCTCTTCTGAGTCTGAGGATGATTCTGCTAAAATATCAATCATACTACAATCTGAAATAAATTATAGCACAGCGACAGGAACTAGAGAATCTTCGAGCCGAGCTAGCGTGCACGAACATGGAGAACTCGCTGCCTCGCTTTACTCACATACGATCGGAGTCTTCTTTTAGGAGCCTCCATGGTGAGCGCCTGTCTGAATCAGCAAACCAAGTCCACAATGCGCAGGAGATGGAAAACCTTTCAAGTGTCAGGTCTGCATCAAGTCCCACAAACCAAACTGAAGTTATTTTAAACCCCACTAATGATAGGATTGAAAGTGAAATGGAGACAAACCATTTTAATGTTAAGAATATTCTAGATCCTATACTGCTTCTGATAGACAGCATAAAGCAAATAATGAATAAGGGAAAAAACAATATTAACCGATAGGGTCGATTTGCCATCAACAGTGCTCTAGAAAAAATTAGGAAAATGGTGATTATAAATGCGATGGATAATACTGCTCAAACTTTCTCTTCTCAGAGGTCCAAAAGGGAATTGAAGGGAAATTGGACAAGCTCATAGAAAAATACAGCCAATCTATCAAACATTCCCACATCTGAGAAAAATCCTAATAAAAATACTTATACAGGAGCAAAATAAAGGGCGCAGGAATTGCAATACAAACAACCAATTCCGGAGGGGTGGAGAATATCAAAAAGGTGAAAGAAAAATTGAACGCCAAAGGGATCAAAATGATAAGCCCAATGGGAAAACTCCCTAAAATAGCAGTATATGATGTACCGAAAGGCGAACCCACGAGTGATTCTATTTGAAGAAATATTCGACAATAATTTTTTTTTTTTTTTTTATAGTGAATACCTCACAAGAGTCCCAACTGCTCCCGTCTGGAGCCAGTGAGACTATGGCATCCCCAATTGGGGGATGTTGTGAGGCTGAAGGTAAGTGGGGAAGGGAATGAGGAAGATGGAGAAGTACCTGGCTATTCAGATCCACTCACTAAACACGGCTAAAGCCATTTGGAGCAACGTTTCAATTCTGAATGGTGGTCTTACACCAGGGCAATATAAATGGGAAATGCAACCTCACCAAAGAAGATCACATACGTACAATGAGGAGAGTATCCCTATTCGGCAAAAAAGATTCCGGCTCTATGAATATGATAATTACGTGTCATCCAGTAGGAAGAAAGGTATTAATAGATAGCGGCTTATGCTTCCTTGGGTGGAACGCCTGCCGCGCCCGCGATTACAAAGGAGCCACACGATGTTTCCAGTGCCACCAGTACGGCCATACCAGAAAATTCTGCACACAAGAATTACAAACTTGTCGCCACTGCGCTCTGACCGGACATGATTTTATGGATTTCCCCAAGAAATCACAAGCTGCGATCTGCGCGACCTGCACTCGCTTCAAGAAACCATAAAAACAATGCCACGGGAGATATAGTCTGCCCTGCACAAAAAGCCGCGATTGATATGCAAGTTGGCATGACCGACTATGGCGTCTAATCATACAGAAAAAAGATGACGGGTTACTTACTGTTGGTACATTCAATATATTTTATCAAAACGTGAGGTGTATTCGAACAAAGACTGTCAGTGTACGTAATGAAATTTTAATTAATAACTATGACATCATTTGTTTTACCGAAACATGGTTGAACTCAACAGTATTCAGTGAAGAATTGTTTGATGACAGATAGGGTCAGTGGGCCGGTTGTGGCCACCTTAAGGATTTTTTCGTTTTTGAATGAGCACCAAACTTGCACATAAATGTAAATTATAATTTTTCCAACATTAATGTACAATAAAAATACCTGTCTTTAATATATGTAAATATAGGTATCCAGTAACAGTTCTTTAATTAATTTTAAATAATTTTTTTTCATTGAACTGGACACATGCATTAGTTGTGGCCACAATTTAATCAGTTTTGGCCACACCCGTGTGCCGGTTTTGGCCACATGAATCTATATAGGGAACTTACATTTTTTTATCGAAATTAAACACAGTAATGATTATAAATCGATGTTTATTATTCAAGTTGAACTTATAAAAAAATAAGATTTAGCGCAAATTTAGACCTGAGAGTTCGATTTCGAAATTATAAAAAGAATTTTGCCTTTTGCTTTTACCTGTAAATAATGGTGGTGGCAATATCATTTTAATATCAATCTCAGCAACAGATGCGAAACCAGGAATTTGTGGCATTGTGAATTGGCTACCAGTGGTATTATGTTTTCTCAGGTAGCTTATCTCGAAGTCGTTGTCTTCGTCTTTTGAACGCAATATTTTGCCGACATAATAAAAAGTGGCTTTGGGATTCTTGAATTCAACCAGGACATAATCTCCTTCCAGGGGTGTTCGATCTAGTTCTTCGAAACCCGACGGCTTTACCTGTGAAATCCAGTCTTATCGTATTGTACCCTTTTCTTTGAGATAAGGCAGGGACACATTACCAATAAATTCATAGAAAGACTCAGCAGTCATCCACCCTTTGTCTGTCTTACCAATAGACCAACGATTAGGTTCATTTTGAACTACATCTGAATTCATTCTTTTGTATTTGTAAAGTGTGTAAGAGGTGGAGCTAGTTCTCCAAGAGCATTTACTGTAAACAGAGTAGTGATATTTTCTTTATCACTGTTTTTTGAAGTGTCGTAAACATGTTCGCCTTTCGTCGCTAAGACAAGTCCACCTTTGGGGGCTAAGAAGAATGAAGTTTCATCGCAGTTCCATACTCGAGCAGGATCTTCAAAAATCTTACATCCATCAGGTCCTAACAAACTAATGACTTCTTCAAACCAGTTTCTGATTTTTTCTTCGGTTATCAATGCGCGTGCCTTGTTTATGTACTCTGCATGTTTTTTTGCTTAAATCAGGATGTCTCGTCATAAATGACTCAAACCATGTCCTCCCAGGGCGATTATTGATGAAAGGAGTGTTGATGTTGCCAGTAACAACAATCGGAATCTAATAAACATTCCCTGTTAATTGGAAAACCTGCCCGGGCACAATCTTTAATCCACCTGACTAGTGACATCTCTATTTCTATACCAAGTACAGCTTGTGGTCCTACGTGACCTGAGGCCGCTGGTGCACGTCCACATATTTTGTTACGTAAAGTACTACGGGTTACTTTGTAGTTTTTACTAGCAGTAGATACCTTCATACCTCCTTTTATAGCATCGAGTGCCAAAATCACTTTCGATGGTGAATAACAAAAAAAAATTCGTTTTGAGTGCTCAATAGCATCTTTTTTCTTATTTGCCGGAGTCATTTTCACAGTTCTAAAGAAGAAACATAATAATTTATTAAGTTAAAATATCAAAATTAGCGGATATGTACATTTTTTAAGATAATGGCCTAAATGACCCTGTATGGGAGCCACTTGTGGCCACCAACGTGGCCACAACCCATACATTTGTATAAATTCTTTTGTCAGTAATGGCCACATCGAAAAATCATGTTTAAACAACCAATTTGCTAAAAATAACGTTAAAAACATATTACTTAACCCTTTTATAATGGGTACAACTTGTTGTCAAATAAAACATCAAAAAGATTACAAATATATATTAAGATTACTTACAGTTAGGGAATGCAATCCCGCCAGGTAATGTCAATCCAGGTATTTGCGGGACTGAACAATCTTAGTCCCGCTGGATCCAGGTATTTGCGGGATCCAGCAGAGTGGACTTAGATAATATCTAATCAATAGTATAAAGACCTGATACCTCGATCTACCAACCTTGTTTTTAGACTTTTAAATTTATACCCATAATAAAACAAGCTCTTTGGGAAATTTTAAATAATTTATTAATAGGTATACCGTTAGTTAGACATAGGTAAAGTTTAAGTCATAAATTGGCAAAAAATAAGATACGACATAAATTTATATAACATACCCGCCTCGGAAAAGACTTTGTTTAGTGAGGTGGGTAAAAGAAATCTATGTGCCCAAATGAAAATAAAACAAACGCCCGGATTGCCGGCACTGAAACTAAAACTCAACTTAAATTTAAATAATAACGTTCACACGATAAACAATATTCTTGTACAATGAGCATCATAAGTTTAATTAAACATTATTTTGGAAATAGCTTCGTAAAAAAGTTAAAGTATTAATTGTCTCATCTGAAAAACGGCTTCTGATATTGGACACAAGGTAGCCAGCGGCTGAAAAAGCTCGTTCAGCTTCCACGCTGGTTGTGCACAATAGTCATTAGCGCATTGTAAGTGAATTGAAGGTAATTCTCTGTAATCCCGCCAGTCCAGCGGGATCCCGCAAAATTTTCGACCGAGATTAGTCCCGCTAAATGTCTGCGGGATCCCGGTATTTCGGGATCCCGGTATACCGGGATTGCATTCCCTACTTACAGTGGGTTCCTTAAGGTTTTGGATAACAATCTCAATAAAAAATTCCGCGACACTTATTCGCATCGACCAAACACAAACTGTTAACAATAAGATTTATTGTGTCACTTGTCAACGAAGACCATTAACAAATATGCATTTTGCCATAGGGTTAAAAAAAGATTCGATTTTATTTAGCTTATATTTCGACTTGTAAAGTTGAAAATGGCCAGAACCGGCCCACTGGCCACAACCGGCCCACTGACCCTACATAGTATTTAGAAGAGATCGCGAGTCCACCAAATCTGTGTCTAAAGAAGGTGGTGGAGTTCTAGCCGCCGTTTCTAAAAAACTTCTTGTTTCTAGAAAAACTGAGTGGGGAAGTGACAATGAAGATTTATGGCTCATGATCAAACCCAATACTCATTCAAACTTGTTAATTTTTATTTGTGTCGTCTACATTCCTACTAATGTAACTGTTGATAATTATTGCAGTCAGATCGTAAAATTACAGGATCTATATTTAAGGCATTCAAATTCCAATTCACAGTTCATTATTATAGGTGATTTCAATTTGCCAGAAACTAAATGGTTACCTGACACTTCGTTTAAAAATAATGTCCTTTCTCCTTCTAATTATAAAAGCCAGAAAGCACACAGTCTTGTCAACCTTTTATCAATTTGTAATTTCTATCAATTTAACTATGTACTTAATGGAAATGAAAATTTATTAGACCTTATTTTGTCTGATAAAGTTTACATAGATATACATACAGCACCAGGCCAAATTAGATAATTATCACCCTTCATTTGAAATTAAGGTAAAACAAAATAAAAATAATTTCTTAGAAAATAAGAAAAATGATTCAAATTATAACTTCAGGAAAGGAAACTATAATAAATGTCAACAAGATCTATTGTCGGTTAATTGGATAACACTTACTAAATAACTGATGTACTGTCAATGATATGCACTTAAATTTTGAAAAATGTAATATTTTAAACTTTACTCTAAATAAGGTTATAAAGAATTTTTCCTATGTTATTAATAAGATTATTCTCAAAAAATTGTCTTCAATCTTCAAATCTACGAATTACTCTTGATTCTAGATTTATATTTGATTTACACATTAATGACATTAAGTCCAAATCACTTAAAATGATGGGATTTAAAACCTTTCAAAGATCCTCTATCAATTCTAACCCTTTCCTATGCCTCAATTAGAAGTAAACTTGAATATGGAAGCACTATTTAGAATCAACATTATTGCAAGTATGAAAACATTTTAGAATCAGTAAAAAAAATGCTTAGACTATTATCTTTCAAATGTGGACTAAATGATCATCTTAGATCATACGACGCACGTCGTGAATACTTTAAGATTAATACACTTAAAATAAGAAGGCAATTGACTGACCTAATAATTATGTTTGAATAAAATTATCCACGGCCATCTTGATGTCTCATTATGTCTTGGCAATATTGAAATAAATGTCCCCAATTCCCATTGTTTGTTGTATGGCACATGAAAAAAAAAAAAAAAATTAAAACAGATTATTGAAGTCCTCCTCACTAGGAGATCCTGTGCTGAGGGGGACTATATATGTTAGTATACGTTTTCAGCGACTAAGATGATTTTTTTCATATATTAGCTAGTTATTCTTCCGTTATTTCCTTAAGTCAAGATTTGATGTCCTTAATGTAGTTTTTTTTCGTTTTCCTTTGTTTGATGTTGAGAGGGAGCTTATTATATAATTTTATTGCTAAAAATTCAGAGCTTCTTTGTCCAAAGGTAGAATTACATTTAGAAATATTTAGTATGTCTGTTTGCTTCGCTCTGGTTTTATGATCGTGAGAGGGGTTTGCCTCTGGTTTATTTTTTAGGTGATGAACTAGAATATTTTTAGCATAGATTTTTTGTAAACTTGGAACATCAAACAGATTAAAAATATCAGTAGTTGGCGTCCTTAAGGGGAGCTTTAATAAGGTTTTTATGATCCAATTTTGAGTTTTCTTTAGTTGTTTAAGATGGTTTGATGATGCTGAGCCCCATCCTATTATTCCATATTCCTAAAAAAAAAAATAAAAAAAAAAAATAAAAAAAAATAGAGAGTGGCATAGAGCTACATTGTGCTACATTTTTCTGTGACAATTTTAAAACCAACTATGTAGCTCATACACCTATAAATAGACTACATCATTTTGGCAATAAATTTGGGAATATTGTAGACATGCTTAATTAAAGATTCCGTATTAGTTATGAAACGAAATCTTTTTAATCATTTTACTGAGATGTATGAATTCACAATTCTGTAGTGAATACACTTTTGTTTTTATATGTATATGTTCCTTAATACATATTTAGCTTTCCGTAATCCACACTATTAATTTGAATTTACCTTAATTTTATCAAAAATCATAATTTATTGTAAACTATGTAACACAACTGTATTCCTTGTTAACTACTTTTGTAAAAGCCCATTAGGGCGTAAATAAATAAATAAATAAATAATATACTCTCTTTAGATCTGTAGTTGACAAAATATTTCGTAATTTTTTGAAGAAATAGATGAGTTTTGTTAGCTTTTTTAAGGTTCCTTCGATGTGTGCATCCCAATGAAGTTTGTCGTCAATTGAAATCCCAAGATTTTTAATTGTTTTAGTTTGGACTATATGCGGGCAAGAACATTGCGGATATTTGTTTAGACATTCATGTAATTTGAGTGTATGCTCATTCGTTGGTTGACCTCTTTTGTTTTTAGAGAATGTTATATATTTAGTTTTACTCACATTTAATGTAAGGGAGTTTGTTTTAACCAGTTTTGGAGTACAGTCGGACCTTGCTCCGTACTTTAATTTTAAAAATAGTATTACATGGTCAATTGTATCAAAAGCTTTTTGAAGGTCAATAAAAACTGCCAAGCATTTTTTACCTTCATCCAGTTTTTTTATAATTGTATTTGTTACTTTAGCTACAGCATCACCAGTACCCAGGTTTTCCCTAAAACCATATTGCTTCGTTGATAATATTTTATTTTCATCCAAAAATTTAACCATTGGTTTTTTTATTACTTTTTCCAATATTTTCGAAAGTGTAGGTAATAGACTAAATGGCCGATAGTTAGATATATCATTTTTGGGACCGCTTTTGTATATTGGAATAATCGTAGCAATTTTAAGACGTGTGGGAAAAATACCTTTTCTTATTGAAAGATTTACAAGGCACGTCAGTGGGTAGATTAGCTCATTTAGAAGATATTATATACTCATAAAGAAGCTAAAACTGAAATTGAAGCTATATTAATCAACATCGAAGATTCATGGAAGCTTGAGATAAAGTCACTACAAAACACAATAATTTGTCTACAAAATAAAGTGATTCAAGATCAAGATGATTATATCAAAAAATTAGAAAAATTAATAAAAAAAGGAACAAATGAAGAAAATAAAAATGAAGTTAAAAGCTATGCAATGGTGGTAAGGGAAAAATTTCACCCAATACCGAAAGCAAATTTTGCTTTACTAATTACATCAAAAGAAGACAAACCTGCAGATGAAATAGAAAAAATATTAAAAGACAAAATAAAACTATCCAAACTAGGAATAGGAATTTCTGGACTAAAAAAAACATATCAAAACAAAATAATACTAACATGTGAGAAACAAAATGACACCGAAAAAATAATAAACGAAATCAACAAAAACCCGGATATTGGAATACACGCTAATGAAATAAAGAAAAAAAAACCATGCATTATCATTAAGGGTGTTGATGCTGGCTACAAAGAAGAAGAACTCCTAACAGATTTGATAAATCAAAATGAAGACCTAAAAAATGCCATGACCTCGGAAACAGACAATGAACCAATCGTTGTTAAAAAAAAGCTGAAGAATAAAAAATCGGAAAAATTAGCAAATTTCATCATCCAAACAACTGCAAAACTGAGAAAAATAATAATATCTAAAGAAAGAATTAATATTGGATATACAAGAGCACACGTAGAAGACTGTGATCCACTGATGCAATGCTATCATTGCCTTGGATACGGACACACCTCACTGAGATGCCTCGACAACATGAAGAATCCCAGATGCCTCCACTGTGCAGAAGAGCACAAAATACAAAACTGCACCAAAAAACAAGATTCTGCCAAATGCCACAACTGCACTAACAGAAAGGGGTATCAAAATGATCACGCTGCCAACAGTCACTTATGTGAATTCCGCAAAAAAATGATACAAAATGCCCAAATGCGAATTGAATATGAGTGAGTTGTATTTTGTATATTTATTTATTTAAAAATGAATGATTTCTTCACTGAGGAATTAGATAAAACTCTTAATATTTCGGAATATATTTGTCACACTTTAAATGATTGTAATAAAGTCGTGGATAAAATATCAAATTCATTCTCAGTACTCCATTTGAATATCAGATCGATGAAACAAAATTTCAATGAATTTTTACTCTCAATTAATTTACTAAATCATAAACCGGACGTCATAGTGTTAACTGAAGCATTCACCAACGAATACAATAAATTTTGCATTCCAGAATATAGCTACTTCGTAACATCTTGTGCTATTAATAGAAATAGTGGTATTGTTGTATTTGTTAAATCTTGTTATTCAAACATCGCAGTGGAAGAAGTACCTATGCAGCGAGTTAATTGCTTAGATATTAATCTAAATGTAAATAAAATATGTTTTAATATTATTGCAATTTACCGAACACACGGATCAAACGAGTATACATTTATGGATGAATTAAGAAGCATTATATTATCAAAAAAAAATAAACAGAACATAACAATAATCGGCGATTTCAACATAGATGTTTCAAATGAAAATAGTAACAAAATAAAAACTGAATTTATCAATTTTATGTCGGAAATGAATTTTATATTATGTATAAAAAAATATACTAGAGAAATTACGGGTCAACGTCCATCTTGTATCGATCACATATGGAGTAACACTAAAGATACCGACAAATTACATACGATAATATTAAAAAATAATATTACTGATCATCACACTTGCATCTATATACAAAAACTTAATATTAATAATCATATTGATTCAAAATGCAATACTTTTACAAAAAAGTCACTAAACCATCATAAATTAAGCCTAAAAATAAAAACAGAAACATGGCGTTCCGTATTAGAATCAACCTGTGCTGAAACATGCGCAAATATTTTTGATAATATTTTATGCAATTATATTACAGCATCAACAGATGTTAAAACTATAAAAATTAAATCAAAATTCAAAAAAATAAAACCATGGATTTCACATGGCTTAATCGTGTCTATTAGAAAAAAAGAAGAGCTATATCGCTTGACAAAGAAATTTCCCTTAGATAAAAAAATATACACATATTATAAAAAATTTAGGAACAAATTAACCTGTTTACTAAAAACCACTAAAGAAAACTTTTACAAAAATGAAATTGATGTGGCTAAACAAAATGTAAAACATATATGGAAAACAATAAATGAAATAAATAGTAGAAAAAACAAAAAAACTCAAATTAAAAAAATTAATATCAGAAAAAATTCTATTAATGCCTTAAAGGAACCGACAAAATGTGCTAATGCCTTCAATAAATATTTCGCTAACGTCGGTCAAAATTTAGCTACACGGATCGATGAAAATTATAAAATAGATAATTTCGAAAAGGACTGCCTTAAACAAAATAATCTGTCAGTTTTCAAACCGGTAACAACAGATGACATAAAAAATATTATTAGTGAATTAAAAGGTGCATCTGCACCAGGGTTTGATGGAGTCACAGTAGAAATATTGAAAAATTATAATGAATTATTAAGCATTCCAATTACACACATTGTAAATATTAGTTTAAATAGTGGAATATTCCCCTCCGTTTATAAAAAATCTATTGTAACACCTGTTTTTAAATCTGGCAACCCTGAAGAAATATCAAATTATCGACCAATATCTCTTGTCTCAAACATTGCAAAAATTTTCGAAAAGATCGTAAAAAAGCAACTTTTGTACTATATTGAAAATAATAAAATAATTAGTCCTAGCCAATTTGGATTTAGAGAGAAACTAGGCACTCATGATGCCATTGCAGAACTAACTTCAACTATATACCGTGCATTAGATAAAAAAAATAAATGCCTTGGCATTTTCATTGATTTACGTAAGGCTTTTGATAGTATCTCCCATACAAAACTAATAAATAAATTAAATGATATCGGTATTATTGGTAAGGTAAGGTATTGGCTGAAAAGCTATCTAACTCAAAGAAACCAAAAAGTAAAATTAAATAACTCACTAAGCGTGGATGAAACTTTAGAATTTGGAATTCCCCACGGGACTGTTATTGGACCAATTTTATTTATAATTTACGTTAACCATATGTTTAAATTATCCCTTAATGGTAAACTTATATCCTTTGCTGACGACACTGCAATAATTATCGAAAAAAAGACATGGAACGAAATTACCAATGCAGCCAATCAAGATATGAAGGTTATAAAAAATTGGTTCGATGGCAATTTATTATCACTCAACACAGAAAAAACATATTGTATTCCTTTCACTCTACAAGAAGATGTGCCAAATAACCAAATTAACATAACAATTCATTCTAAAAATTGTGTAAATAACGGTACATGTAATACGGACTGCGCGAAACTAAATCATAAATCTAATATAAAATATCTTGGTATCTTAATAGATAAAAATGTTAAATGGAAAGACCACATTAATCTCACTGTTGAAAGAATAAGAAAACTTATCTATATTTTCTATAATATACGAAATATTTTAAATAAGAAAACTATCAAAATTGTCTATTATGCATTAATTCAGTCCATATTGCAGTACGGGATTATCGGGTGGGGAGGGGCTTTTAAGGCTTCTTTACAGCCCATAATTACAATTCAAAGAATAATTATAAAAATCATCCTTAGGAAACCATATGACTCCCCTACTTTAGAGATATTTCGGGAATTTAATGTACCATCTATCACAGAATTGTATAAGAGAATCGCCTTATATCAAATTTATAAAGAATATTTTATTTATAAAATTCACCCCTCAGATAGCATAAGCAATAGATTCAAAACTAATGGCTTAATAGCCATTCCTATGCTTAGAACGACCACGGCTCAGCACCACTATTCATATTTAGGTGTAAGATGGTACAATATATTATTGTCCAAAAATAAAATTAGTGTAACCGAAACTGTGAATTATGAACAATTCAAAAAGTTAATTAAGCCCCTAAAATTGGATACTGATATATTGTACCCCTAATTTTCTTACACTTACTCAATTTGTACAAAAATATATATTAATTTAATTGTCGTTAAAAAACTATTTTTCTAATTTGTTTACCTGATATATTGTACCCTTAATTTCCTCACGCTTTCTTAATCTGTAAGAAGATATATTATTTTAATTATTCTTAAAAAGACACTTTTCTAATTTGTATACCTATGTTAATATTATGTTTGTATTTATATCAAAAGTTATGGATTATTGTTTAAAAAATCATTAGAACTAAATGTAAATACTCCTCCCATAAACACGAGCTCCTGGAGCTCAACTTATGGAGTAGTAGAATAAAAAACGAAAAAAATTATGTATCTGTCTGCATATTGTTATCATTTATAATGTTAAATAATTTACAAGTAATAAATAAATAAAAAAAAAAAAAAAATTCTGAAATATTTAATTGCTGTGTTTGATAAGAGTTCATTTCCCGATGAGGTATTTGTGTTTAGGGAGGCTATGGTATTTCTTATATCTTCACTTGTTATCTTGACTATGTTAAGGGAGTTTTCTTAATTGACATTTTCATTCCACACTGTTTTTTCGGCAGTAAATGAAGATTGTTTGATTTTATTTGCTAAGTTCGAGCCAATTTTGTAAAAATATTGACTAAATGATTGGTTGAATAAATCACACAAAGCAGCACACAAAGTTGGCTGGATCTCCAAATCATAAGCTATAGAGGTAGTCTGGCCGACAAAATCATAAGCAAATAAAGAAGACTGGTTGACCAAGTTATTCGCAAATGTAGTAGACTGGTTGACAAAATCGTTAGCAAATAAAGAAGGCTGGCCAACCACCTCATTGTCAAATGAAGAAGGCTGGTTTACCAAACCATCAGTAAATGGAGTAGACTGATTGATTAAATCTTTAACAAAAGAAGTAGGCTGGTTGACATGATCACAAAGCGTTTGCATTTCGTTATCTTCTACAATTGATTTGTAGTAATGATTATCTTCTCAACAATATATATTTGATAAATGATTTTGCTTCTCAGAAATGTTAGAATGTTAGAATTCATTTTCCTCAGAATTCGTCTTTGTGAACTGGACAAATTGTTTTATTTTTATTTAGAATATATTTTTTTAAATTTTTCTTGAAGCACAAACAGAATATTTAAAGTACAATCTTGTGGGAAGTATAAAATAACTTAACGTGCAAATACTAATGCGTCTGCAGCAATCACATTTGCACATTCACAGAAGCAAAAACAACAATATCAGTATTTTTAAACAAAGTTAAATATTACAAAAATTAAAAGACATAATAATTTAGAAAAATATTTTTAAATTAGGTATATAATAGAAAATATCAAACCATCAAATATCGAAAAATAATTTTTTTTTGTAGGTACAGAGATTGTGGAGATATCTTTTAAAATAAGTTATATTATTTTCGAAAATATCTATACTAGCATGTGGTTTAGCAAGATCGTTGTATGATCGAGACATTTTAGACATATGATTAAAATATCCAGGTTTATTAGCGAAAATTTCGATCCATATATATATATATATGGATCGAAATTATAAATATACGAAAAATTATAACCAACGAATCCACCCATCTTTTATCGATTATCACCTTTTAATAGGATTTAAAAAAAAATCGTAGGCTTTATAATCGCACAACTCAACTCAACTTCAAATATTAATATTCTGTATAAACGATTGTTACATCTTACCGGAGGTGACCGGATAAATCATCAAAATGATTATTTTGTATGTCTTTATATTCAAATTGGCAAGTATGATTTTTTTATGTGACACCTATCACAAGAACGTCCCTGTCTTTACACTTTAAATACAGAGAAACTATGTCGCCACCCAGTTGGGCAGCGTTATAAGGCGGGTTAAGGTAGGGGCTGTAGGGACGAATTTATTGATGCGGATCTGAAAGAGGCCCGTATTATATGGAGGAAAAAACAAACACACGAGCGGACTTACGCAAAAACGAGTTGGAAAAACGACCCGTTCTCATAAAGACAACATCAACTTTATTCTGAAAGTGCGTTCCGCTCGTGTCTGTCGAGTATCAAGCACGTGCACGGTGCACCGGGGAACAATGCTGCTAGCTCCTTTTAACAGGCTCTAATAAAATACCTGTAGAATAGATTTCGTCATACATGATTTTACCGTACATATGCCTCAGGGATCTCATTTCTACAGTATTCAGTCTACTTTCAGCCTTCTTCTGCCAGTTCCATGCCTCACTTCCATATATTAGGGTAGGTACCAGCACTCCATTGTGGAGTTTCGCTTCTTTGGACAGTTTTTTGCTATCTCCAACCGCGTTCAATCATCCATTGATTACCCATTTTAAATAATTACCCATTATAATCAAGAACCCGGCCACCCCTACTAAGTCACGAAGCGTAATCAGGAGAGGTGGTAAGAAGTTCAAAATATACCATATAATATTATTCCTTTTGCCGCCATTTTAGATTTTTATGGCCAAAAGGTATCCCTCAACCAGTCTCTTTCGATCCGGCCCGCCACGTAGTAGCTGAGCAAACGCAACAGTGTACCCCTGCTAAGTTATGATTTTTTTATGGATTTGATTTTTGCGAATGTTTCGAATAGCTCTAAAGATGATTCTTTAAAATCATCTCATATTTAATATTATAAAATAATATGACCGGAAGTCGGCATCTTTCTATAAAGCATAAACTAAAAAAACAGCTACAAGGTGGTTACAAATGCAATTATATTTAATCAATTTGTTCGATTATATTTTATGTGAAGTTGTTTTCACAGTGGCCCAATGAATATTATATGGGGCCAATTGAACCAATTTGACTTTAAGCATTTTCTACGTCTTGCGATAAAAACTTAGGCTTACGATAAAGATACTCATAATCAACGGCAGAAAACTAGTTGTCTACCAAATTCTTATTTTTTTAATCTCATATAAATTAAACTATATACTCATAAACCGATCGAGTGAAAAGCTGCAATGATCCCGACCCCGGGGTCATTGCAGCTTTTACGGAATGACGAGGAAAATAATATTTTTTAATTAGTTGAAAAAATTACTTTTCAAAATTTCAATTATGCTTAACGTAATACACTATCTGGCCTCAAGTAAATCAGTTTTATCACGAACCGTAACTATTTAATGTAATAAAATAACAAAACAAATTAATGTTAATATGATAGTTTGCTTTAATCTCAATAAAAAAATAAAGAGAAAAAGTTTTTTTTTTATGATTGAGATAAAACTTTCCCCCAAATAACATGTATATATATTGATTAAAATTATAATAGCACCTTCACATTAGGAAAGAGAGGACAACGAACAAATAAGTACATTGACTAAGTGTTACGGATGGACATGCACTTGAGCTTATAAAACTTGGGAGCTGTACTCACAGAAACTGGAGTTTAATTGTAATACGGAGTCAATTGTACCGGTATAATCATCCCCCAAAAACATTAACATAGAAACCATATAAACTACTAAATGCGGTTTAAAGCTAACGAATCCACCTAGATTTAATCAATAATCCCGTATTTTTAGATTCCATAAGTACCCACTCTATTGTGTACCTAGAGGTAAAATTAAGATATTGCACAATATTGGCAAAATATGGCAGGAATGGCTCCAGTGGATAAGTAATAAAACGTATTTTATAAGCACTTTTAAAAATAAATTGTCTAAAGAAACAGATAAATTCTTAAAACAATTATGAATAAAGTACATTCTGGAATCGTTAATAAGTCGTTTTGAAATATTTCGTCGTGTTTAGTAATCAATAGTATCGCGGTGGCAAGACGCAGAATTCCATAGCCGTTGATTATCAAAGACAAAACAAATAAAATTATAATTATTATATGGGTTAAATGTATTATAATCAGGGTGCTGTCACATCCCGGCAGCTTAGAGTAATAATATTAATAATAATACTCTAAACCCGGCAGTTCGCAGCTGCATTGTTTTAACAACGAAGTTTTGGTCTGATCACATTTTCAATACAGTATTATTTTGAAACGAAAATAGTTTTCATACAGAGAATATACAAATAAACCTTTTTTGTGTATAAAAACATATCCACCTTTAAGTTAAGATGTAGTGTGATATGATTTATATTTTTTTATTAAACACTAAAGCATGAAGCATGAAGGAATTATCAAAATTTAAATAAAATATATTGAAGTGTTTTATCTTATCTTTTAGTTGGTATTACTATAAACTGCACGTGTTAGTTCTACTTCTGCCATTTGTGTGCTAAAAATACTTTATTCAACTTCTCGAAGTTAGCAGCTGTGGCTTTTTGTAGGAAATATGATATCTGATTATAATATTTGTTTCATTTTTTACAAATAAAAACTTGTGTGAATACCGCACCAGAGTCATACAGTCCTAACCGCTCCCGTCTGGAGCCAGTGAGACTATGGCATCCTCAAAGGAGACCTCGAAGGAGATGAGGAGGAGGAAGGTGGGAGAGAACCTGGCTATTCAGATATGGTCACCAAACACTAATTGTAAAATAGTGCAAATTAATTTTAATAAAATTTATTTGAACCCGCGACCTTCGGATTGCTAGTCGAGAGCCACCTCAAGTAGTTTGATATGTTTGGTGACTTAGCAGGAGTGCCCGGGTTTATAGGGTGAGGTTTGTTCGGTTCTTGGCGGCGGATGCGCTTGCCTACCAAATGCGTGGTGGGCCGGATCGATTAATCCTCTTTCAACGCATCGCCTTGCAACGCAGTAGGAGAGTTGGATTTTTATGTTTATCACTCGAACACACTGACCCCCAGATTACTACCCACCCATCATACCTATTTCCTTCCCAGAACTCACTGTCCTTCCTTTCTTTCAAAATACCCCAACACAGCATTCACAAAGATGACATAGGCCTTGAGAGTTAAGATTTTCCTAAGGGCCTCCTGTGTGGAGACGATGTAAAAAAATACAAAAAATAAACAACTATCTCGCTAAATTGTATTGGTTATCTAATAAATGGTTCCCGGGGCGGCGGTATACATAATTGTAATAATTCTCGAGGGCTCTGATGTACAGACATTATGGCTCCTGTTGATTGACGAACATATACTAAAACATCGTTGGTTGGAATCGGTGCTTGAAATGACTTTAGCCATGTTAAATAAAAAACAAATTGGAATAAATTTTTCAGCAATTTTAATTTAAAATTTGAAAAATTAAATTCTCACCAATCTAATCGCCGCAATTTTAATAGGCACAAATTATGGATATTACGCTTTGTTTCAACTTAATCATTACAAGAAACTTACGTCGGGAGAGATGGTAAAAGATACATTAAAAAAAAATTTGATTCAATCAATGTTCAAAATTTCTCTTTTAAAATGACTCAATGAACCTCACCCCATGAACCCGGGAACCCCTGCTTAGTCACGAAACGTAGTAAATGAAGCATTAAAGTTATATTTTTGTTTAATCAAGTTCAAAAGATTTTTTAAGCATGGATTTGACGTTTGCGAAAGTTTTTTTTTTTTTTTTTTTTTTTTTTTTTTTTTTTTTTTTTTATTTTAAAAGAAAGACAAACATTCCCGGGTTACCAATAACCTGACAATATTTGAAAATCTCCTACTACCACCACAGTAAGCTGAAAATGTTGCTTGTGTTGTGATGGAGGACTTAGCCAGCTGAGGAATTGAACACACTACGCATGGGTGGGACCCAAACGCGATGTCAACTCGGCCACCGACCGGTCTATAGTAGTCTATAGTTCCATTTCAATATAAATATGCGTGAGGCAGTCTATCCTCTTTAAGTACAAAGTCATTTTCATAGAATATGGATGTTCTAACAGAATCTAAAAAGTACCACAACGCGCGCGAAATACAAGTTACAATGCATGCAAGCTGTCAAATTGGTCAGAAATATATAGATCAACAAAATAAATCGTGTAAAATGTATATGCGACCGAAAAATGGGCGTGGCTTACAGCTAAATCTCGATGACACAAGTTGATCTGTAGGGATTTACATATGTATGCCAGCTCGGGTAATGGATCAACATATCCGGAGTGGATCAACAAATGCAAACGGATCAACATATACCTGGCGTACCGTCGCTCGAGATCAACATAGTACGAGAGGGGATAAATATATATATATATAAAAATATATATATATATATATATATATATATATATATTATAAATATACATAAACATCTAAACATACAATATCAAAATATCTAACATGTATATATATACACACAAACCTGGTTCCACCGTGGGAACAGCAGTGAATTTTAAGTCATCCGTTTGTAGAAAATGAATAGTTGCAGTTGGAACATGAGGAAGGTTTTTCCCGAGTAAATCAATGTGGGGCACTCGTAACATGAAAAAGGTTATTTTCTACTGTTCTTTTTATTCATAAATATGAATAGTTGAACATGGAACATGAAAATGGTTTTTCTACACTGTGAGTCAGCATATGTCTCATAAAATTTCCGTTTCGAGAAAAGTCGCAATCGGAACATGAAAAAAGTTAATCCTTTTAGTGAGTTAGCATATGTTGTGTCAAACTACTATTTCGAGTACATGAATAGCTAGACTCGGAATATGAAAAAAGTTTTTCTCCAGTATGAGTCAGCATATGGTGCGTCAGATATCTCTTTCGAGAAAGTGAAAAGTTGCATATGAAACATGAAAAAGGTTTTTCTGCACTGTGGGTGAGCATATGGCTCCTTTGATGGCTCTTTCGAGAACATGAAAACTTGCATATGGAACATCAACAAGGTTTTTATGAACTATGGGTCAGCATATGTCTCTTCAATTTTTTTTTGAAGAACAAGAATAGTTGCACTCGGAACATGAAAAAGTTTTGTCTCTGCTGTGAGTTAGCATGTGGCGCGTCAGATTGATCTTTCGTGAAAATGAATAGTTGCACTCGGGACATGCAAAAGTTTTTTCTCTACTGTGGGTCAGCATATGGTTCCTTAGATAGCTGTTTTGAGAACATGAAAAGCTGCATATGGAACATGAAAAAGATTTTTCTCCATTGTGGGTCAGCATATGGCTCCTTAGATCGCTCTTTCGTAAACATGAATAGTTGCACTTGGGACAGGAGAAAGGTTTTTCTCCACTGTGGGTCAGCATATGGCTCCATAGATTGCTCTTTTCAGAACATGAAAAGTTGCATGTGGAACATGAAAAAGGTTTTTCTCCACTGTGGGTCAGCATATGTCTCTTCAAATGATTGTTTGAAGAACATGTATAGTTGCACTCGGAACATGAAGAAGGTTTTCTCCACTGTGAGATAGCATGTGGCGCGTCAGATTGCTCGTTCGTGAACATGAATAGTTGCACTCGGGACATGAGAAAGGTTTTTCTCCACTGTGGGTCAGAATATGGCTCCTTAGATTGCTCTTTCGTGAACATGAATAGTTGCACTCGGGACATGCAAAAGTTTTTTCTCTACTATGGGTCAGCATATGGTTCCTTAGATAGTTCTTTTGAGAACATGAAAAGCTGCATATGGAACATGAAAAAGATTTTTCTCCATTGTGGGTCAGCATATGCCTCCTTAGATCGCTCTTTCGTAAACATGAATAGTTGCACTCGGGACATGTGAAAGGTTTTTCTCCACTGTGGGTCAGCATATGCCTCCGTAGATCGCTCTTTTGAGAGAATGAAAAGCTGCATATGGAACATGAAAAAGATTTTTCTCCATTGTGGGTCAGCATATGCCTCCTTAGATTTCTCTTTTGAGAACTTGTATAGTTGCACTCGGAACATGAGAAAGGTTTTTCTCCACTGTGGGTCAGTATATGGCTCCTTAGATTGCTCTTTAGTGAACACGAATAGTTGCACTCGGGACATGAGAAAGGTTTTTCTCCACTGTGGGTCAGCATATGCCTCCTTAGATCGCTCTTTTGAGAGAATGAAAAGCTGCATATGGAACATGAAAAAGGTTTTTCTCCATTGTGGGTCAGCATATGCCTCCTTAGATTTCTCTTTTGAGAACATGTATAGTTGCACTCGGAACATGAAAAAGGTTTTTCTCCACTGTGGGTCAGCATATGGCTCCTTAGATTGCTCTTTTGAGAACATGTATAGTTGCACTCGGAACATGAAAAAGGTTTTTCTCCACTGTGGGTCAGCATATGTCTCCTTAGTTTGCTCTTTTCAGAACATGAAAAGTTGCATGTGGAACATGAAAAAGGTTTTTCTCCACTGTGGGTCAGCATATGCCTCCTTAGATCGCTCCTTCGTAAACATGAATAGTTGCACTCGGAACATAAAAATGGTTTATCCTTACTGTGAGTCAATATATGGTCTTTCAAATGGCTCTTACGGGAACATGAATAGTTGCACTCGGAATATAAAAAAGGTTTTTCTCCACTGTGAGTCGGCGTGTGGCTCGTCAGACGGCTCTTTTGAGAACAGAAAAATAATGATTTTTCCACAGGATGCGTCTTTAGATCTGTCGACAAATTAGGAAAAAAATACGTATATAGAAAGCTAAACAAGTCTTATAACCTACGTACAGCGTAAATAGGTTATAAGATTTGTCTAGCTTTATCACACTTTTAAAATGTGTGATAAGTCGTCAGTGTGTTGATTTATCATCGAACTGAAAATGCTTGTACTAAGCGAAACCGGCAATTTTAAGAAAATCAAATAAATAACTTGTTTTTCAAAACAAGCAGCTGGAATTATTAAAACTTACATAAAAACGTGGTTTGATCTGCAGTCTGGGAAATGCTTTCAAAGCGTTCTAAGTAGTTTTTTTAACATCGCGAAGGCCACGGAAATTTATCTCCCTTCATCTTCTCGGGGTACAAGATCCGCCTTGATGGTTAACGCCTTTTTTACAGGTTGCACATTTATGCAACCTGTAAAATATACGTACATTGCTAAACCATACCGGAGAGAACAGAGTGATACCAGATAACATAAGCACTTTGAATTCATAAAAATGTAAAACATTGGAGAGCACGAATTGTTTGACGTGTTCTCAATAATCGGTTTTACCTGATGTGTGGGTAATTCTTTCGAAACGTTCTAAGCATTCCTTTTTAATATCCGGCAGGTCAATGTCGATCTCCACGTACGGATATCCCCCTTCATCTTCTCGGGGTCGAAGATCCGCCTTGATGGTAACTGTCTCCAAATAAATGCTACCTGGATAAACAAAACAACAATACTTATATCGATAATGGATGTACATCAAAACGTATTTGTGTTAGTAGAAAGATTTAAATAAAATAAAAACATGAAACAGAACAAGATCGAGACAAATAAAAAGATAAATGTCACTGAATTCAGGATTAACACGACGTTTTGAAGACTTGTTTTTATTAAGGACGCCTGTCCCAGAAATACAAGAGATCCTGGGTTCAATTGCAAGTTGTGACCGTTATTCGTTTATTTTAATATCCTTTTCTCTTTGATTATATATTATATTCAATATATATCACGAGTAAATCCATGAAAATGATTGCATTTATACATAGAATATCGAAGCCATTCAATAATCCCCAATCCAATATAACCTTGTACCACTCATTGGTCAGAAGCATATTGGAATATGGGAGTGTTATCTGGAACCCACACTACTTGAAATATTCAAAAACTATTGAATCTGCACAAAAAACAAATTTATGATTGTTATAATTTAAACTTGGACTAAATGCCGTACTCCAGTCTAACGAGGAACGACTCCAAAACTTTAACTTTACGACCCTGGATAAAAGAAGACAATGTGCTGACTTAATATGTCTACACAAAATTGTTCATGACAAGCTTGAAGCAACTCATTGTCTGAACAATATTCTTATTAAAGTTCCTCATAGACGTAATTTAAGAAGGCAGAATTTATTCCATCTAGAATTTTTTAAGAACAATATAGCATACTTCAATCCACTGTCGCGAATTTGTCGTCTGTACTATTCTATTGAGTGTAACTACATAGATATATATGCAAATAGTCTCGCTTATTTTAAAAAGCAAATTAGCAATAGATTGTGAATGTTTTTCGTTTTTTTTTATAAACTGAGAATGTTTCTTTGTTTTTGATTTCACATATTGATCTATATGTTTTTTTTAATTTTATTGTATCTCTTTTTTTGCCTTGTTCACGTTTTGCTGTTATCTTTTCTTAATACACAGTGTAAAATGACACTTAAATTTTTTTTTTTTTTTTTGTGACACCTCAAAAACTAACTTAACTATGTCACCACCCGGTCGGGCGGCGCTGTGAGGCGGAGTAAGGTAGGGGCTGTGAATGATGTGAACATTTTTAAGTGGACTATTGACATTTGTTTTTTTTTTCATGGTTATAGTCTGTAAATGTTCCTTAACAATAAAATAAATTAATTATTACCTTCAAAATAGGTAAATATAAAAATTTACATGGTATGATATTTTTATTAATAATTGTATTAATACTAAAAACAAGTTGAAGATAAACCTAGACTCAAATCATCCAGCATGGAGCTTCGAATGTTCAGTATACAAAAGGAAATTGGAATTGGAGAAGAAAAAGGTAATTTTTTTTTATAAAAAGCAACCAACTGCAAGGAATCATATATTTAAATATTCAGAGTCTGATATCGAATAATGAAGAAATCCAGATACTGATTGAACGAAATGATCCTGCACTTGTAATGTTAAGCGAGACTCACATAACATGCGATATTGAAGACAGCAAAGTTACTTTTCAAGGATATACAACAATACGCTGTGATTCCTACAGTAGACACACAGGGGGAGCAATAATAATTATCAAAAAAGACATATTATATGAAGTTATTTCTAACACAAAATACGAAAAGAACTGCTGGATACTAGCGATCAGGATAACTTCTGGATATAAGAAAGGAGTATACGGAGTAATTTACCATTCTCCAAATGCAAGTACCAAAGACTTTCTATCATTTATAGAGAACTGGTGCACCCAAAACCTCGAAGAAGAAGAAGATAATATCCTAACTGGTGACTTGGTGACTGGTAGCATACAGAACTGCTTCAACAAATATTTTGTAAACAGCATAACGAAATTACATCAGAGCATACCAATACTGAAGGAAGACAACCGCGTGAGAAATGTTCCCCTAAACCGAGAAAAACTTGTGTTTAAAGAGATTGATGAAACATTTCTTTTACAGATTCTAAACAGCACCAAATCAAAAGAGAGTCCAGATGGAATAAATTTTACAGTTTTAAGGGATGCAATGCCAGTGATAGGACCTCATCTACTGAACATAATAAATGAATCGTTAAGAAGTGGAAAATTTCCAAACACATGGAAAACATCTATTGTGATCCCGATTCCGAAAGTTGTTAATACCAGAAAATGTGAAGAATTTAGTCCTATAAATATGTTACCAAAATACGAACAGGTACTAGAAATTGTAATAAAGAAACAACTCGTTGAGTATTTGGAAAAACATCATATATTATGTGACGAACAATCAGGATTCCGTAATAATAACTCCTGTGAAGCTGCAATAAACATTGTGATTGATACATGGAAGAAAGAAACAGATAATAAAAAAATCACCATTGCAGCATTTTTAGATTTTAAAAGAGCATTTAAAACGATAGAAAGGAAAAAACTTTGCGAAAAATTAGAAGATATAGGTCTTTCTGAAGTAGCTCTAAATCTTTTCAAAGAATATCTCCATGAAAGAAAACAGGTAACAAAAGTGGAAAGCTCAGAATCAGAACCGATAGAAAACAACCTCGGTGTTCCACAAGGGTCGGTATTAGGTCCAATTCTATTCATTATTTACATTAATGATATAATTAAAACCATAAAACATTGCAAAATTAGATTATTTGCAGACGATATATTAATCTATATTTCATGTGAAGAGTACATAGATGCAATCAATAAATTAAATGAAGACCTACAAAATATAGCGAAATGGCTGAAATTAAACAAATTAAAATTGAATGTCAACAAAACAAAATATATGGAAATAGGCAACAAAACGCATAACACAGAGTTAAAATTGACAATTAATGACGAAAAAATTGAAAAAGTAAATGAAATTAAGTACCTGGGTGTGATACTAGATTCAAAACTAACTTTCGCAGCAAATTTTGAATATGTGATAAAGAAGGTATCTAAAAAAGTCAATTTTCTTAGAAGATTAAGAAATAAACTAAATGGAAACACTACAGAGCTGATTTATAAAACTATAGTTGCTTCACATTTAGATTATTGCTCTACTATGTTGTATTTGGCCAATGAAGGAAACTTGAACAAGCTAGATGTTATACAGAATAGAGCTATGAGATGTATACTAGGAAAAGGAAAATACGCAAGCAAGATCAAATGAGCGAACAGCTAAATTGGATTTCTATAAAAAAGAGACTATTATTCAATGTGTTAATTTTTGTACATAAAATCATGAACAACCAAATGCCAAAAAATTTTAAGGATGAAATTGTTTTTAATAGAGATGTTCATAATTACGAAACCAGAAATGTAAATAGGATTAGATTGCCACATATGAAAAAAACAAAATCACAGAACTGCCTAATGTACAAAGGACTAAAAATGTATAATGAAATGCCTGAAAGTCTGAAGAATGAAGGAAGAATGAATGTATTTAAAAATAAATGTTATATTTTTGGTAAAAATATGTAAAATTACAAAATGAAATATGATCTTGTTTATATTAGTTTATATTCAAATACATAAACTAACTCAATAAATAATAAAAAAATAAAAAAAAATTATATGGTTTATATAAGAAATAAGAAACACCAAGATGTCCGCTTCAGACATTCTTCCGATTCTTCAGCATAAAACGACGTTTTTTCTTGAGCACTTTCATTGCGGAGTATGGTAGTTAGGAATGATGTTTTCTTCCATCAATATATGTGTATTTTTAACATACAATAAAGAATGTAACTTAAATCATGTCACAAATAAATTTTCGACACGACATTTCAAAACGGTCATGAATTTAGAACATCCGAATTTAATGTCCTAAATTTTTAGCATATGCAACTTACTGGCTGACGGAATACTCTCCGCATATTGCAAACATTCATTATTTACATTTTGGAGGTCGATGTCTATATCCGTGTACGGTATTTCACCGTCTTCTTCCTGGGGCCCTGGTTCCGTCTTGATGGAAACATTATCTGGATTTAGTAGATTCATGGCACTGCCCTGTGGTAGCGATAGCTTCAAAGCAAAACAAACATACCTGAAAAGATCAGTGATAATGGAAGTGAATGACCTTTACATTTATTTATTTTTACTAACAAAAGTTTTTTTCACACATAAATACAGGGGGAAATAGGGGAAAAGGTTTTTTTTTGTTACTGATATCTCTAACATATTTCTTGAAAGTGTTCAAAATTAGAAGAGAACAATAATAGAATTTCATTAATGCTTCTGGTGGTGATTTTCCAAAGTAATATTTTCGTGAGTGGGTATAGTGGTGTTCGGAAAATGAAGTGTTTAGTTTAGGGCATGCAAATATGTATTTAAGGATTGTACTATTTTCAGTAATGAATCAGAAATTTTCTTTTTCTATAAAAAAAATTGAATACATGTTTGAATTTTTCACAAATAACTGAAATTTGAGAGAATCGCCACCAATCGTGCAATAACCCAACATATAATACATTACAATATCTATCTCTAAAGATTGAGCGTATTGTTAAAGAATTCGTTTTACATTCGTACACCATAATGGATTTTGTCAATACACGATATGAGAACAATGGATATTACTATGACTGACGTATAAGCAATCAGAGACTTGGATTAGAGGAAGAAAGAGTGAGCAGATATACCGTAGCATTAAACTAAAAGCCCTGGACAGAGAATTATAGCGATTTTTTATGAATGGCATTGAAGCCATATCCAAATGCCTGGCAACCATCTTGTATGACATACTTTTGAAATTATTTATAAGCAAACTGGCGCAAATGGTACGCAAATTTAATGAATTATTTTTATTTAATTTCTGTATCATTAGTGCAATTATAACGGCTTATAAATTTATTTAATTTGGTGACTGGATAACTAATCAAAATGAAAACTCAACATACATTTTTTAAAAAGTGATGGAAAGCCATGATAAGTGATGCAAAAACTAGGTTAAATATCTAGCCTAAATTTTGTTTCATCACTATTATTGACCTTATATGATTTTTAAAAGGTGTGTTGAATTGTCAGTTTGATGACTTATCATAGAAGCATATAAACAGTGTTGCTGACTCACTTTAATAGTGCTTAAGTCAAGGTTGACATCTAATTATTCTATTTATGTTCGAATCATACAACTTGGTATAAGAAACTAGGTCACGTTAGATACATCGCGGTTGTTTGTTTTAGCCTGCCATAGCTCAAATTAAAAATCAGTGGTCGTTCAGTTAGATTTGGAATAACGGCTGCTACCAAAATAAATATGAATATTATTACTTACCAATAACTATCAAAAGTGTGGGATGATAAATCTAACTGCGCGGGTTAAACGTTGAAAGGGTATTATGTAGAGTTACAGATTGGAAACATGAATGAACAACTGGCAGTGAAGAAAGGATGTGTCAAAATTATTGCTAAGTTGTACATAGACAATAATGAAGTCATAGACAGTAAATTATCTATTTGCTTTTATCAAATAATTTGAGTTTTTTTGTATGTTTATTTAGATATTTTGATATAAATGTTACATAAATCTGAAAATATTTTAACGCTATCGTTTGGACGGTTTCAGCCCTCTGATTGAGCAAATTCAAATCGTATGATTCGGGCGAATTCCGCATAGCCGTCGCGCAAAATAAGTAAAACGGTGGTCTGCAGGCAAAAAACGACCACTCTGCCCCTCAACTTCAACCGACCTTAAACTTAGACCCGAATTTATACAGAAATACGGTTACAAAATTTAATTGCAACCTCACGGCGATCAAAACTGGAAACTCTCAACTCACCGAAGAAATTCCGCAGTTGTTATATTTCCAAGCAGCAGGTTCACCAGTAAAAATATTAAGTTTTAACAAGGAAACTTTTGTACCAAAAACATATTTAACATTTGGTTTTTTTTCGCCGTCGTGCCGTTAGAGAATGTACAATTTTTGGATCACTTCGTGTTCCGTCACGCCGATTTGCTTTTGACAGGCCGTGTGCTAACCAATAGTATGGTCAAAATTTGAACTGTACAGTTTGAATTCACACACGTCAACCATAATCACGGAGTGCCGTGAGCCGTACAATCGCATCGAAACGTTCGTCTTATCTAAACCAATGTGTATACTATCGCCGGTTATTTATCGGAATAATCCCTTAATACGTATTTTATCGCAACCAATTCAAAATAACGAGTGCTACCGTACAACGATCACCGTTCCAGTGCTGACAGATGATTATCGAGATGCAGATTTCGTTCGCCACCCGGTAAGCTGACTGTGAATTAACCTTACAAATTGTGTTATCGCATTCGCCTGTCATAAGCCAAAGGCTTTATCCATGCTTTATCTGTGTGGAACAGCCCTTTAAAATACGGCTATCCCAACCCTTGTTCGATCCTCGAACACTTCATGTTATACGAGTTTTCTTCAAAATTATCGTTTCTGCTCACATAAATTTTTGCATAAAGTATATCGAAAAAAATGTTTTTTAGAAAGTTATTAATTCGTCTGATTAATACAGTACAATAATTTTTTTCCACAATTACGTGTTAAATATTTGACGTGCAAAGAATCACGCTACAGACAGATTCTTCAGTGTTGCCAGCGTATATCGATTTCTAATTTATTCCGATATAAATATGAAATGTCCCTAGGTAAGGACGTGACTTGAATTCACAGAACGACCAAGTCAATACAACAGTGAGGTGAGGTGTATCATCTGACTTCCAAAAGTATACAAGTTGAAGGTTAAATAGGTTCCTTCATAAGCTCAGCTTTATGCGTGTTTCTGATGAAGCTGTTAGAGTGCGTATGAGTCATCCATCTAATGCCGATTACCAGAAGAATAGGAATAGGAAGCCGAGGAAGAAGAATTGCGCATTGTGGCTGACGGTGGGCAGGTGACAGATATTCGTCTATTATTTACACGTTCATCGGTTGATGACCAACGGAGGTACAATGCTCCAACCAGTTCTCACGATATCGCCATGGTATACATACATAGAAGACGTATATCCTATAGTTCTCCAACTATTATTTCTATCAGGTGAATGTGGTTGGACCCCAGACTTTCAGCATCAAGCTGATTTCTGTACTGCTCAACGTCATACTGTTACTGCTATGCAGTTTTATGCAAGTAAATTAGCAGTGGGAAGAAACATTTTTAATCCAGTCCATTTCGCCCGTAAACGTTTTCAACAGTATTTAATTCATGCTTACATTATTTATGAGTCTGGTTGCCTAGATTACATAAGGAAAAACCAACGACAACTCAGAGTGGTATGCTACCAAGGTTTGCAAGACCATGTAGCTACTGATAGAGGAGTATGTGCAGATAATAGTCATTATTCCATCTTCATTTACTGGTGGACCACGCCGTATGAATACACTTTATGAAGATACTATGGCAATAGTACGTAAATTTGGTCGTCCTGATCTATTCATAACTTTTACATGCAATCCCAAATGGCCAAAAATACAAACAAAATTGGAAAATTATCAATAGACTGCGGACAGGCCTGATATAGTCGCAAAGGTTTTCCATCTAAAAGTCAAGGAATTTATTCACGATATGACTGAAGACTATGGATTTGTAAAGGTTATTTGTTGGATGTATCATGTATAATGTTGCAGTTTCGGATAAGCTACTGATTTTAATGTTATTTCTGAAAACACAAAGGTGAATTGATGGCTGCCAAACTCAATGACGAACAACTTCAAGCATGTTATTCTATTTTGAATAAGTTTTTTTCAGATGAAAATGATGAATATACCTAAGTGTTTTTTCATTGATGGCCAGGAATTTTTATCAGTCGCTTGGACAGGCATTTCAGCTCTCTTACTTCCAGGTGGCGTAACGTCTCATACTACTTTTAATTTACCCCTCAATTTACAGGACAATACAATATGTAAGGTCACATCGAAGATCCGGAAAATTATAACGGAAGCAGATATTACAAATATGGGATGAAACACCGATGGCCCCAAGTGTAGATTTAGAAGTAATTGAGCGTACCTACTATAACGCGATATCTTGGGAAATTATTCTGTCTCTCGCAACAAATTTATCGTTTAAGGCGGAGATTTTCGTCAGATACTTCCAGTGTGTCGACGTGACTCACGAGGACAATTAATTGCCGCTTGCATAAAAAAGCAGCACAATTTGGTACCAGTTCAAAACATTTCAATTAACAAAAAATGTCAGAGATTTAGAAAGTGAGAAAAATATTTTATAAATGGCTTTTGGGCTTAGGAGAGGGAAAACTTCCTCCTGTAGAAGAAACATTAGAGTGATCTGTGCTAATTCCCTATAGAAATATTTGCGAACATATTATTCAATGTATATACGGTACCATATTGTGCCCCAAAAATAGTCATGTTTGTGCAATCAATGAGGATGTACTTCAACGGTTAGAATGACAAATGAAGACTTTTCATTCTGTTGATACCATCAATAATAAAGAAGGAGATTTTTACTTTTCCTACTAGATGGCTACTTTTCCTGTTGAATATTTAAATTCTATAAACCCAAATGGCTTTCCACCACAGATATTAAATCTTAAAATTGGGCCCATCATTATGTTACTTAAAAATTTATCTGTTGGTGATGGCCTTTCTGATACAACAGTGATAAAATAAATTTTGTGTTTGTGTTTGTGTATTATGTGAAATATTTAGAGTCACCTGTTGTAAATTGTATAGACTCTTGTTTTTGAAAAAGTATGTATTTAAATAAAATATCTTAGCCAGGTCTTGAGTTAGCCGGGGGAGGATTTTGGGAAGAAAGAGCTTCACAGATGCACGCACAGAGGGCAGTGCATAGAGCTTGCGTGGAAGTCCACAAGATGGAGCCAGTGGTCAGTAGTCGCCAGGGCCAGTGGGAAGGCT
Organism: Hesperophylax magnus; assembly: GCA_026573805.1. Lineage (NCBI taxonomy): Eukaryota > Metazoa > Arthropoda > Insecta > Trichoptera > Limnephilidae > Hesperophylax > Hesperophylax magnus. The sequence continues at coordinate 7,601,008 of JAIUSX010000005.1, read as the reverse complement.
CCCAGACAAACTTACTGTTCCAGATTCCAATTAGCCAGCTTCTACTTAGGGCGACTATCGAGTCACCATTATAATACGCGGAGTAATAATAAATCCCTGATTTATGACAAAGAACCTATTTATTTATAATCTCCTTCCACGAAGAGTTGGAGAACTGTTTGTACAAACACATCACTTCCTGAACCAGTTTGTTTTAATGGACAGTACATATAAACATACTGTTGTACGTTGGTACCAGTGCACTCACCGTTATTTATACAGATTATTGACGGTTCCAGACAAGTGCGAATTCTGACTGAATGGTATACGGATAAAATGGTTTATAAAGAGATTTTTCTTATGAAAGTTTATATTGTAAATTGTAAAAAATAGAAGTTTAATAAATTGTAGGCACTTGCTTAAAAAGTTTAGATTTCGGGTCCCTTGAAATGAAAATGACCCAATTTATCCCACATGTAAGGTTTTCCCGCCCAAAAATTTTTTTCATTGAAAAATTCTTAAGAGGGTTTCGGTGTAGTTACTTTAAAGTTAGAGAAAGATGTAAATAAAAAAATAAATTATAAAATTTCCATACCAACAGTTAATAGGGAGTCTTATGTACTTATCTGTGTTGAAAAGACCAGACATTGCTTATAGCGTAAGTTACCTAAGTCAGTATAATAGCTGTTATAATGAAACTCATTGGAAACATTTAAAAAGATTGTTTAAATATCTACAAAAAACTATGCTCTAGTTAGAAAAATTATTATTTTTTAGAAAAATGATTATTCTTTACATGGTTTTGTAGATGCTGATTGGGCATCATGTTCCTTAGATAGAAGGTCATATACTGGGTTCTGCTTCATAATGTCAGGATGTGTTATATCTTATGAATCTAAAGCAAAGAACAGTTGCCTTGTCTAGTACAGAAGCAGAATATATGGCTCTATCGGAAGCTTGCAAAGAGGCTATTTACTTAAATAACTTATATCTCATATGATAGAAAAACATAAAAATATACACCGGTATGTTTATATAGTGACAGTCAAAGTTCTATTAATTTGTCTGTTAATCCACTGTTTCATAAACGCACCAAGCACATTGATGTACGACATAACTTTGTCAGAGAATGTGTATTTGATAATAAAGTTAAGCTTGAATATGTGTCAACTTCCAATATGCCAGCTGACTTGTTAACAAAAAGCCTTTGTTCGAATAAACATAAAATTTTTTTAAGTTCAATGGGCATATCGGAAATTTAAATCCATTATCAGAATATTGTTTTGTTAGAATGGTATTTAGTTTATTTTGTTACGAGAGGGTGTTAGAATGATATAACAAAATTAATATGTGTGACTAGCTCCATCTATGATGAATCTATAAACTAAATAAACGTTAGTCGATCTCCACCATTCTTGCCGTTTCATTTCCGTGGTTAATATTGTGATAATAGATTACAAGCATATGTGGATTGGTTTTGTATACAAATATTTAGCCTCAGGGTGAGTTGCTTTGGTTATTAGGTTCCCAAACACTGACTTAAAGTCAGGGTTTGCCACTATTCCAGGCAGAGACGAAATCATTACAGCTAGTGGGACTGTTTTCATGACATACCTGCGATTGAGATGATCCAACCCGTAACATGATGATAATATTTTTTTTTTTTTTTTTTTTTTTTTTTATTAATATCAATAGCAAAATTTGTACAATATGTAGGTTTAAAGTATAATATAAGTATATTTTTTGTATTTTTTTCACAGTCCTCCTCACTAGGGTTTCCTGTTCTGAGGCGGCCTGTAGTTTTTCTTAAATTTTTGTATTTAGTTTTGAATTGTCTTTACATTGTCTTCATAATGTTTGTAAGTTGATTATTACTTTGATCTCTAAGCCATGTTTTGACTTTTGTTTTAAATATATTCATTTCGTTTATTTTTTTGGTTTCATTTGGTAGAGCATTGAACAATTTTATAGCATGGAATTTATTATTTCTCTGTCCAAAGGATGTGTTCAAACTGGGAGTAATCAGGATATTTTCGCTTTTTGCCCTGGTTGTGTATTTATGTTGGGCAGTGGAGTATTCGGATATGTTTTTTTTCAGTTTAAATAAAATATTTTTTGAATATAGTTTCTGTACATTGTAAACATTGAAGTTTTTGAATATTTCTTCTGTCGGAGTTCTAAGCGGAACTTTCAGTATAGTCTTTAATACTCCTTTTTGTGCTATATTGAGCCGCTCTGTGTGAGTGCTCAAGGCAGACCCCCATCCAGTTATTCCGTACTCTATTTGTGATTGACACAAAGCATAGTATACTTTTTTAATATCGTTTATATTGAGGATATTGCGAATGTTTCTAAAGAAGTATATGTACCTGGTTAGTTTTTTTGTAATTACATCTATATGTGAGTTCCAACGGAGATTATCATCAATTTCAATTCCAAGATATTTGATGCTTTTGGAGTGTGCTATAGTGGGACATGGGCATGATAAGGATTGATTTTTTTGATAAATTCCTTGGCATGAATGTAATTTGAGATTAAGGTCCTCTGACGGCTGCCCTCTGGCTGTTTTAGAAAATGTCAGATATTTTGTTTTATTGACATTAAGCGTCAGGGAGTTTCTTTTAAGCCAGTTTTGCAGGAGACCAAGTCCGTGTTCAGCTTCTTTGTAGGTATTTATCCAATCTTTTTCTTTAAATAAAATTACTGTGTCATCAGCAAAACTAATGATTTTTCCTCTTGTTTCTAGGTTACAGATATCATTAATGTATATTAAAAATAATATCGGACCTAGTACGCTTCCTTGTGGTACTCCATGGTTGATTAGGAGAGGTTTGCTTTTTCTCTTATTAATTTGGACGCTCTGTGTACGCTCCGTCATATAGCTTTTTAGTAAGTTTAGTGTTGTACATGACATACCAATTTTTGAAAGTTTTGAAAAAAGTATTTTGTGATCTATTGTGTCAAAAGCCTTTTGTAAGTCTATGAAGATTGCCAAAGTTTTTTCTCCACTGTCTAAACTTTTAGTGATCATATCGGTAATTTTTTCTATGGCGTCACTAGTACTTAAGTTCTCCCTAAATCCATACTGAGTTTTTGATAATTTTTTATTGTCTTCTAAGTAGGATAAGAGTTGTTTTTTTAGTATTCTTTCCAATATTTTTGAAAATGTATTTAGTAGGCTTATTGGTCGGTAATTGTTTATGTCATTTTTACATCCTTGTTTAAATATTGGTATAACAATCGCTTTTTTGAGGGCTGTAGGGAATATGCTATTCGTTATAGACATGTTGACTAAGTATGTAAGTGGTTCGATAAGTTCTTTACAGAGATATTTTATTGCGTTGGTTGAGATTGTGTCCTCCCCTGAAGAAATATTTGATTTTAAAGAAGAAATTGTGTTTTTGATATCGTCAGCTGTAATTTGTTTAAAATTGAGCTGATTTCCTTGCTCAGGTGGTTCGTTTATTTGTACATCTTCATTACATTTTGTAACTTGCTTTGCTAGATTTGATCCTATATTTATGAAAAAATTATTGACGTATTCAAGTATTTGGTCAGGATTATCAGCGTATGTCCTGGGAACATTGTTTATATTCAGCACGTCAATTGATGTAACGTTGGCAGATTTAGAACTGGTTATTTCATTTATTATTTGCCACATTTTCCTGGGATTTTGTTTACAATCTGCAATTTTTTTCTTATAGTAGGTTTCTTTTGTACACATAATAACTTTTTTGCAAATGTTTCTGTATCTTTTGTAGTATCTTAACATGTGTATATCGTATGGAATTTTTTTAAGTTTCTTGTGTAACTCGTCTCTTTTTCTTATGCAGTTTATAACATTCTGTGTAATCCATGGTTTAATATGTACATTTTTGTGTGAGATTTTCTTATTAATTTTTGTGGTATTAGCTAGTATGTTATTCTGAAGAAGTTCTATGAAATAATTCCATGCATCATTTGTATTGTTCATACTTTGCAGTTTTTTCCAATCGGTACATTGTAGATTATGTTTAATGATGTTCCAGTTGATTTCTGTTTTTTCTGTTGTTAATGGTTTTTTCTTCATTTTATTTGACTTGTTTATTTTTATTGAAAGCATAGTTGTATAATGATCGGTTATAGTTGAATTAAATACAACAGTTTGAGTAATGTCTTTTGTTTTACTCATTATATGGTCTATGCAACTTTCACTGTTGTCCACTTTTCGAGTAGGAACATTTATTAAGCTTTCCAGTCCATGGGATGCTAGCATCTGCAGATATTGAATTCGCTTAGGGTGTCCATTTTCTAAAATATTTATATTTACATCTCCAATAATAAATATGTTTTTCGTTTCTTTAAGAAGGCAGAGTTCCTTGTCTACGGATTTAAGGAATGGGTCGATGTTTCTTGTTGAGGGCGATCGATAGATTGCTAATATAGCTTTTTCTTTACTGATTTTAATTTTTAAACAATTGGCATTTGTGATAATAATTTCTTCAACTTCGGCTTTTATTTCGTTTTTAATGTATATAATTACACCGTCGTTTTGTTTTTTGTTATTCAAACTTGAGTAGGTTGTATATCCAGCAATTTCCAATTTCATGTATTTATGATTTATCCAACATTCAGTAAGTATTATTATTTGAAAATTAACTTTTAAATATTTCAATAAAATTTGAAATTCATCAAAATTTTTTCTTATGCTTCTTATGTTTTTGTGTAGTATATTGAAAGAGTTGTTATTTAAATTCAATAGATCATTTAAGAGTACATATTAAATATGTACTCTTGAGCAAACGTACTTTCGCGCGAGAAATTCCCAATCGTTCCCGTGTGTTATACATGTTGTCTTACATTACTTAATTTTTATTCTTTTGCAAAAACAAAAACCAGGTAAAATAATCTTTCAGACGTGTTTATCAGAAATAAACATTTTTATTTGTTAATACCTACATACATTTTGGAATTTAAAATTATTTTGTTGTCTAAAAAGACAAACCTGTTATAATAAACCAAAACCATATTATGTAAAATTTATGAAACTTCACAGTTTGAAAACACATTCCTTTTCATAAAAAATATTGCAACGATACTCTCGCTTTACTTTTCATCTTGATGATACATTTTATTTTTTTAATCCATATTAAAGTGTCACTTTTTTGCCACAACAATATTCAGAAACATTGTTCAATATTTTTAACATCGTTTTCGTAGGTATTTATCGTGCATCTCTGGAAAACTTTACAATTCACATATGACATTACATAACATATTTAGTTAATTTCTTGTTTGTGGATTTGGTAGTGAGACAGTGAAAGATGTGGTTGTGAAGTCACAGCGTATATTTTGGGTGAGTCAGTAGCGCAGTTGTGAGATGCTCCTGGATACACTGATCCTTAGATTCCTACCCTTCTCTCATACCTTTTTCTTCTCTGAACTTTCTCTGCTTGAAAAGACAAAGCATCTCCAAATATGACATAACCTCACTCTCCTTTGAAATTATTTGAAAAAAACTCTTACTTTTTGCATGTATCGGGTATTGGTGAAATTAGACACTGAAAAATATTTTTATTTTTAATGCTCCAGTACCTACCATAATGCAAATGTCGAAACTAACCGTCTAGTGATGCACTTATCTTTGACATAGCTGTCAAAAGAGGGACAAAGCGTTTAACAGTCCTATTTTTTATAAATTTAAATCTACAAACATCAAGGTGAGGTCTTATTCGATAAGCAATAATAGTGTCATCATTAAGTTTAATTTTCCAACCATTTGTTTTATCGATTTCCAAATTGTTGTAAAAATAAAATCGAAATCCATCAAAGTAGCCGCATTTCACCGTATTAAGAGACTTACGTAACGTTACTATAAACAAGAGGTTTCTAAAAGTATCAGCATTCGTATCAATGCTTTGATTGGAAAGTCGCAAATATTCTGTTTCAGGTATATTTGTTTGGGCTAGAACCAATTACCACAGCAGTGCCATGCGTCTACAAAATCAAGAGACTGTTTCCACCAAGACGGAACCGAGGGCGATTCTCGTTCTACTTAACGACACTAAAATCGTCCTTTCATTCAAATTAACGATTTTTCTCGGATTATTCGTATGAAGCGATTCCGGTTCTCTCGATGACAGATGGAATCCTTAGATTTTCGATTGCGCGCCAAAACTTATAGCCTTCCGCGGAGGGTACCCCTCAAGCTGTCTTTCGCCGGCCGCTCGCTAGCATTTCGCGGAGAATTTGCTTCATTTAAGTGTGACGTTTTGACAATTAGCAATATTTGCTTAGTTTTAACAAGATTTATTATCGTAAGTATTGACTGTAAACATGATTAGTGACTTGTTTGTGGCACAATAATGCTATTAAATGAATTGAATAAGGTAATTTCGATGTTTGTAAAGTACGTAACATGTCGAAAGCCAGATAAAAGTGATTTAATTTACAATAAACTACACATAACATTGAGGATTTCTACATAAATAATAATAAGTTTCAGATAAAATGGCTGCAGGATGGCTGGCGCTCGAAATTGTGGGTTTTGAAGTTAACCACAACGAAATAAGAATCCTTTTCCGTATCTTAAGAGACGCCCAAAATCCCATGGAAATGGGGCAAACGGAGTTCCTGAATTTATTCAGAATATCCAAAGAAATTGGCCACTTCCTAATGAACTCGTTATCCCCTATCTTACAACCGAGAAGAAAGCATGGAAGTCACAGGTGAGAGGTACATTCAATTAACTATGTAATCCATGACAAAATAAGATACACTATTAATAGCTGAATTTTTCACAGGTACTTACTGCAGTAAGATTTTACGCTGTGGGCTCGTACCAGAGAGGTATAGGTCACGAGTGGGGCTTGGCTGTGTCAGTCGTCGGTTAGCTGATGCATATTAAATGTTTCATCGGCCATCAATGACACACTACTCCAGACGTGGGTTAAATTTCCTTTGACTACTGCAGATAGGCAAAAGGCCAGACAAATATTTGAGCAGTCCGGTGATCCTTTCCCTGGTAATATAGGAGAAATTGACTGCACTCATATAGCTATCGTTGGTCCTGCAGTACAGGAATATATGTACTGCAATGCTCCTTGTGATGAAATAGGTTTCCTCCAAAAGAAAATGTATTTAATGGAAACTAAACCTCAATTACGAAGAAATCATCACACTAGAGACACCTAGCGAATTTTATTGAAATAAATGCAGGAGACTGTAATTGGAAAAAAGAGGCGTTCTAGTAGGATGTGCCTACTCAAATTTATTACTAAAATTAGCCAATCACAGTGAGCTTTTGACAGGACAAAGAAGAAATCTACATTATTTATTAACATGGGAACGAAGACATTGAGTCGAAGGGTAATGCACTATAAGGTAAACATGTTCTCACGGGGGGAAACATTGGTCATAAACTTTCGGTGTAAGAAACGGAGAGAGATTGATACAAATGGAAAAAAAGGATTGATTGTCATTCGAAATCAAATAAAGTATGATAGACTGTTATCTGGAAATAACAAGAAACTTTTAATAAGTGAAATTAACGCGTGAGGGTAGAGTAGACTCAGGAGAACCTGAAAAAAACTGTGTAGAGAGGTGAAAACAAAACAAAACTAAGTGATTTAATTATAGTTTGGAATGATGGAGGGAAACTACATCTACAGATCAACAAGAAAAACGCGTAATCGATATGCAAATTTGAGAGGATCGTACTAGGAAACTACCGGCCGAGGAACCAATGGTTTTGGATCGGTGAGATTGAATACAATGGCCTGATTCATAAATACATATTTTTGTGTTGGAATAAACAGTACAAGATCCACGATCATTAGAGGGACGATTAAACTGGAATTAGCCATAAAATTTAACATGGGACATATGGAACTGTTTATTTAAAACCAAATGCATTAGATTGACAGGCAGACACATTAGCTACAATTGATGGCTGAGGTACAAAGATTTCATAATAATGACTCCATATAAATCAAAAATTAATGACTAATTTCGAGGAAACAAGATGCAATACGGGTAACGTCTTAATATTTAATTACTTTACAGTGGCGAAACGGTGAAAAGGGGCGAAAATAATATTCATTTCGGGTCTAATGACATTAAGGTGGATGAAGATTGAGGTGGTTAGAAGTACTACCCTGTACGCTTAAACTGAGTTAATGCATAAAAATATAAATGAAAACATTTGAACTCTGTTTTCCAAGCGAGATTTGAATAAAAAGTTTGGTCTTGGAAGAAAGGACGCGTACAGACCGACAGATTGGCAAGAACTGGAATATACACGAAAGTAGCAGCATTATGAAGTTGATTTCGGCATCATAGGAGCGTGGAGACGAATTTAAAGTGCCATAATAACCAGAGGAAGGGTGAAATAAAGGTAAACACTAATAAACATGATTGGATTGAGGGAATCCAATGCGAACATGAACTTGCCTGCTAAGACAGGAACAATAGTGACTGAATTATGAAGCGCAATCCCGAAAAGAACAAAAATTAGAGGGAAAATTCCTTATAAGATAAAGAATTAGATAAGGAACGTTGAATGTGAACTGTGCGTAGGGAGTACGGTAATGGACTGATTATATTCCCAGAAAAATAAACGAATTTAAGCACAGCTAGAAAAACACATCTAACCTTACGACGAACTCTATGAAAACAATTAAAGGATGCTGATCCAGCCCTGCAACTGCAGAGAATAAAGACAGGAAATTTGGAGGCGTCACCGAGATATGACTATGTCGTATGAATAAGTGACCAGATTTAAATAATCAAGATTAGTGGGAGATATGTTCAAACTTACGAGTTGATTGGTGACCTAATTGCCTGAAGGGTGAGATCGACTTAAGTCATTTTGGTATTGAAGACAGTATAAAAACCAGCGCACGAGAGGATTCGGGACAGTTCTCCGGAAATTTTGTGGGGTTGAAAGTACGGGAGGTGCGAATTAGAGGTTTTTGTGAAAAGTAAAAGTATTAAATTCAGTTTTAAGTCTCTTTGAAAAAAAATCCCATCAGTGAAATTTGAACAAGTCAGTTTTAATTAATTACAGTGTTAATAAAATGAGTTATATTCAGTGATTTTCAATAATAGTTAAATTCAGTTTTCTAAATCCTCTTTGAAAATCCCATCAGTGAAATCTTATAATAAAATAGAGTCTAAACTCAGTGTTTAAGAGTGTTAAAGTGAAAAGTGCAAAAAAGTGATTTGTGAATTATTTAAATTCTAAACTAATTATTTCATTCAAAGTGAAAATCATTTAAATTCAATTTAAGTGTTTTATCGGATATCTAAAGTGAACGTGATCGCGAATTGATATTTAAAAATAGATTATAATTTAGAATCAATTTTGTTTAAAATTATTACTAGTAAATACTTGCATCTTAGCTTAAAAAGAAACACAATTTAGACAGTTCGAAAAGTAATATCAATGATTAGATTTGATTAAATTTAATCCCTTTGTGATTTTATTGTTTAGTAAAATAAGTACGTAGAGAATTCGGAAGGATTAAAAAAAAAGGTAAAAATGATAAAAATAAATATTGTCTCTTTGTAAAAAAAAGTATTAATGAAATAAATTTGAAAATAAAGGATTCATCGGATACTTTAAAGTTAAGTTTAAAATTAAAATCAACGTTACCTCTTTGTCTAAAAACAGTGGTTCGGGAAAAATAACAATAATCACTCTCCTTTGTTTCAAGATAAAAGTAATAATAATAATATGACTATTTCAGATTTTGTATAAATAATAATATTAAATATCTAATCATCTGCGTTATATTTTGGAAAATATTAACCTCAGTCCTTACGTCAATCAACACTTACGAAAGCTAAATCAATACCTTAAAGCCGCGGTCAAATGGAAAAAAAAATGGTAGTCGCGAATCAATTTAATTAAGACTACATTCTAAACAGCAAGTAGGTAATATTTTGGAACCTTGATCGCAAATTTCGTGTAAACCCGAACGGATATATTTGCATGATCGATCAAGGTAGGTGAGTCAAAAGAAATCAAAATATAAAATAAAAATTCAGAAATCAAAAGACAACGTTCCTGAGAGCCGAGAGGGGAGAAAAGCCATAAGGGACAACGTTCCTGAAAGCCGATGAGGGAGAAATCAAAAAAAAAGTGAAATCTTATAATATTTTATATTTTATATATATAGGTTATAATTCGGTCCAGCCTCTGGTTGCGATATTTCAGCGACTAGATCTATCCCATGAATTAGGTACATATGATACCTATAATATGGTATAACTTTGTACCATTTCACATATAATGATGCATATACCACGAATACCTATTATCACAATTGTGTCATGCACAAATGTCTACTTCAAATACCTATTACCACATTCGTGTCAAAAACAAATACCTACTTCTAAATATCCTTTCAAAATTAGGTTAACCTCATTTACCAACATGTACTATGAAAATCCAAAAACGATAATGTACGATTGGCCTTCTAAACTATCAGCTGATGTAAATATTACGTCACTGATAACAGATACAAATATAACCCACAAAGAATTCATAAGACTTTAAAATAGGTCAAAGTCCTCTTAATTACAGGAACTGCATTCCAGCCGAACTCTAAAATAAATAAAACATCGTGTCTGATAAGGGCAGGTTTCTCAAAACTAGTTCTTCATGCCAAATCACAGCAAGCATATTCATGTGTGTCTTATACACTGGCTAGAAGTCAAAATAATATCAATAAGAAAACATCCTAAATACCTAACTATGTACGTCAGAGATGAATAGCTCACTCAAGATACCTATTCGGTTAATTATGGTTCAATTAAGTCGCACATACTAGTTATGTGATCATATCCAAAGTGGCCAAATTTAAGTGTCATAATAATTTTGTACGTATGAGTACAGCCTATTTCCACCCAATGTCAAATAACTCAGTCAAATTCAACCAGAAGAGGAGGAGGATGTCACTCCTTATAAAACCCATCAACGAAAACAAAAAAAATGTGGTTGTCAGACCGCGATACCAAAACTGTCAAACAAACAAACAAACAAATATATTACTTAGTATATCGTATTTATTTGTATTTCCTATTAGTATTTATGTATCGAGATATCGGACTCAGGACTCACAACCCTGGGATTTGAGATTCTTGGTTCCCAATGTTTCATGTGAGAAAATGTTACATTGTGAATTATAAAAAAAACGTATGTATACATATATGTATTTGAATGTATAATCCACTGGGTGATGTGAACCCGCCTACAGCTGGCGTTTTAGGCCTAAGAATGGTCATGTCACATCGCTTCTTGGAGTGGTGGCAAGCCTAGGAAACTTGTCATTACAACAACCGTGAGTATATGATTGTTCAGAAGACGAAACCGGTTCGCTTCAGTAGTCGTAAATCCGGAGGTGATGGAATTTGGAGTGTACTGGCCCCGGGGAAGGTTCGATCGTAGCGCTAGAGGGTTGTGGATCTGGAGGTGTGGGAAAGCCTCGCAAGTACCTACCACTAGAGGCACCTGACGACGGTGTGAAAGTCTTATTCGACCTTGGTTCACCCGGTTACATTGCAGGAGGAGGCGCCAAATTTTTAGCAGCAATATTGCTTTCCGAGTTCGTCTTCGTACAAAATCGTAAACACTAACCATACTTACAAAAATTAAATCTACATGTATGTACCCCACAGGTCGTCGCAGAACTGGAAAGAATTTTGGAGAGCATATGATTCATAATTAATATTGTACTAACCTTTATTCGATTGATTTAACTATATATGTATGCTATGGCACTAAATTAAATGTTATGTATTTTCCACAGGCTTTACGGTTGCTAAAGGAATTAGAATTAGGAGATAGGGATTCTCAGAAAAAAATTTAGTTAGGTTAAATGATACCAGCGTTCGCAATATCTCGACGTAATCCAATCTCCTTACCCAATCACTAACCTGAAAAGAACCAAGGTTACCACAAAATGAAAGTAATTAAAATCCTATATCATAAATCAAAAAAATTACACAACGTTTGATGGAATTTAATTACAATATAAATACGAAGATATTTGCGTTCAAGGTCGTAAATAACGCATTAATTAGTTAAGTACATATGTCTATAAAGATATATAGTACAAGAGAGCTTTAAGTAGCTTTCTGTAGTTATCAAAGAAGTTAAGGGTCCAATTTTCATGGAGGCTTATGTGTTGTAGGGGAAGAATTTTCCAACCCTACGAACACATATGTAAAGCCTTAGAAAAAAAAATAAATAACGATCATAGCCAAGAGAGAAGAAAATTCTATATTGTTTTAAACAAAAAAAAAAGAATTATATAAATATAAACACCCACAAAAGGTGAATCATTACATCTGATGCCGAAAACCAGGAGAGATAGATCTAAAAGCTGGCTTGAATTCATTACTGTTGTTAAAAAAAAAATGGATTTCATAAACCTTATTAATTCACATTAACAGCGAAAGAAATGGTACCTATCGTCAAAAATGATAACAGAGACACCGTACTTCAAAGGCAAATAGAATAAACAGACAAACCCGGAAAACATCGAATTTATTGTGAAGACAAAAGACATCTAAAATGTTCATAAACAACGAAGCCAAAGGATAAACAAACATCGAAATCGGATTAATAATAACACAAGAATAAGATAGCTGGGACAAATCTAAAATAAACATTGCATTCGGATATCGTGAAGTATATGGCATATTTTATTCCGTTGATATTAGAATAACTGTAAACAATGATTGTTTATTTAAGATCTAAAAGGCAGAGAATGTTGAAGTCATAAATAAAAAGTCGGACAAAAAATATCGGATCACCGCCGAGGACACAAAATAAAAACAAATCAACATGAAAATAAATAACACTCGAACATAATACAAATAACGTATTGAGATGAAACAACACTGTTTAAACAATTAACTCAGAAATAATTAAATCATAATTAACTCAGAGTTTAAAATTCGAAAATAAACAAGTGTGACATGACATATTGAATTTCTACCCATAGAGACACAAAACACTTGAAACAGCCGAGGGCGAAAAAACTCACCAGTAGAACAAGCCGATAATCACGGGAACCAAAATGTAAACAGATGGTAGGTTGCGAAGAAAAAACCGAAGAACAGGGGCGCTCAACATTTTGGAAGAATTAAAATAAAATTTAAAATAAAAATAAAAAATAAATACAGAGGTATTCGAGAAACGTAAATTACCTATAGTTATTTCTAATCCCATCGACTAACACGTGGAAGCGAGATTACCCGCTGGGCTTAGAACTAAAGGGAGGCTGTGATGTTTTGAATATCCACATAAATAAACGATAAATAATAAACGAACGTGCTCCAAAAAATTTTTTTATGGCAGCTAACAGATAAGATTTATGACAGGCGGGCTTGAAGTGCATATGTCCCACGGGAAGGAAGAAAGAGATCGCATGGCAGTCAGTTCTTGAACGTGGGTACGTTGGCAGCTCCAAGAAATGAATACAAATCAGAAGTGTTGTGTGAAATTACAGTGGATTAGTGAATTCAAATAGTGTTAGAAAGCTTTGTTGTATATTGAATTAAAGTGAAATATTATTGAACCGGTGGTTGTGTAAAGTGAAAGTGGTTGGACTCAGTGAGAAAACAATTAATAATAATGACAATAATAACAATTGGATAGTTTGTAGAGCGCCGTTTTGTGAAAAATCACCCCAGGGGCGCTAAGGGTTGGGCGATCGCGATTATAATATAAAATGTGTTAAATTAAACGTGATTTCGTAAATGTGTAGTTCAAACTAAATTACTTGTCTTAAAAACATGAAAATAATAATAATAATGATTGCGTCTTAAAACAAAGTGAACGTATATAAAGGCAGCAAGTTTTTAATCGGTCTAGGGAGGAATTGATTTGGCGAGATCTATCCACGGAGACCGAAAACCAGAGGATCAAACAAATTATAAACTCGGGTTCGAATCCCAACAGAGATTAGGGAGGTACAATTGTATTTACAGAATTATTTAATTAACCTTTTATAAGCGTAGGGAGGGGACCAACCTTGAACAAGTTGCAAGGATTTCGCTGAAATGAGGAAAGAAGCCGATAGGGGAGAGATCGAAAATTAAAGTGATTTAGCTATATAGTGTAACCAGGTAAGCTTCACGCTGAGAATGAGAGATGACTAACTGGGTGAGTTTTATATTATTTATTAAATTTCAGAGGACCTTTTTAAAAGACGGATACAACCGAGGTACAGGAACTAAGTTTACGACACCTGTAGCCCAAATAATGTTTCAGAAAGGGAATGTGTCAATCAGACTATCTATCAGCTGAAAAGGGGAGACGGGCCAATGACCCTTTCATATATAGGACAAGGCGCAGGTACAGTCAGTCAAAGAGGGAGTTTTGCTAGCGTATGACCGCCCGAATTGAAAGCGATCGGATGCAACCAGACGGAACAAAATGAAAACTTTTCTTCTGTTTTTTTTGACTTTCTAATTTAATACTTTTCATCTATTGTTTGACTTTCTAAGTTACGAATTGGGATGCACAAAAACAAATCTAGAGGCAAAAGAGGGAGATGGTAATCTCCGAAATAAAACTACCAACCGAACAACTTTTCTCAACAGGTACCTTTCGAGAGGTAGGCAGCCTCTTTAAATTAAATGCAAAAATCAAACCAATTATCCGTTTATACCTACTTGAGAGGATAGGTATTCAGTAGAAATTACCCATACCTAATACACGAGGGTGCTAGTAACCTCATAAAATAAATACTGGAACCAAATATTAAAATACAGACAGTCCTCATCCTAAATTTGGCATTTCGAGTAGACCTTACATATATCTCACATGATAATTGGCTGAATGGGTAGGCACACAACCTATCGCTAAAGGCAGGCTAAATGTCGACAAGATCGTCGTGTGTTATCTATGTTATTGACCTAGAAAGGGATGTAAATCCCCGACGACGAGGGAGTTACAACGTTTTCTAGAGGTGGCACGTAACTTAGGACCTTACGTGTCACATTTTCGCGACTAGATTCGTGACAAGGGATGTCATGGTTTTCCCCTTCTACACTCAGTAAAGTAGTTTTCCTGGAGGTGTATGAGATTGGGGCAATTCTGAAATTGGTGATGAGACCTGGTTTTCTTTATTCTGGCGTGACGGTTGCCGATTTGGAACAAGGGGAGACCCGGCCGGTTGCGATATCCAGACACGCAGATATCGATCGCCTTGCTCAAATTACCATCCATCGGTTTTGTTTGGTAAAGAGGAGGAGTCAATCTTAGCTTGATCAAATTCATTTTCTTTCCTCTCCTTCCCCTCCTAAAATATATACATGGATGGCGCCGACAACTAACACCATAAATTTATCGTATGTTTATCACACACATAAAATCTAACACTTTATTATACTCACATAACCATATGACAGGTAGAATCACGTAGTTAGTTGGGGAGCAGGCGACTTAGAAGATAAGGTTTATGAAATGATTTTAAAACACAGCGGTAATGGATTCAACTCACTCTATCTCAAAAGAACCGAGGGATACCACACATACATAGATAACTAGGTTTCTAAACCGAGAAACAAAAAACCAACACAACGTTCGGTGAAGCCTTTTTATACTGAACCGTCACGTGAAATGAGTACGTTCAAGGTCGTACGTCACGTAGACAAACTAGGATGTACACACTTGAAGGGGTGTGTAATAAAGAGAGAGGCAAGGGCTTGAAAGACGGCAGGGAGAACCTTCCTACCCCGGATATATACATAACCAAAGCCTTATGGAAAAGTTACCTATGGGACTTAAAGAAAATTTATCGTAGAAAGAAGAGAAGGAAAAGTTTGAAGTAGAAAGGGCGTATCATTTCATCTCCTGTGATGTTTTGAATATCCACATAAATAAACGATAAATAATAAACGAACGTGCTCCAAAAAATTTTTTTATGGCAGCTAACAGATAAGATTTATGACAGGCGGGCTTGAAGTGCATATGTCCCACGGGAAGGAAGAAAGAGATCGCATGGCAGTCAGTTCTTGAACGTGGGTACTTTGGCAGCTCCAAGAAATGAATACAAATCAGAAGTGTTGTGTGAAATTACAGTGGATTAGTGAATTCAAATAGTGTTAGAAAGCTTTGTTGTATATTGAATTAAAGTGAAATATTATTGAACCGGTGGTTGTGTAAAGTGAAAGTGGTTGGACTCAGTGAGAAAACAATTAATAATAATGACAATAATAACAATTGGATAGTTTGTAGAGCGCCGTTTTGTGAAAAATCACCCCAGGGGCGCTAAGGGTTGGGCGATCGCGATTATAATATAAAATGTGTTAAATTAAACGTGATTTCGTAAATGTGTAGTTCAAACTAAATTACTTGTCTTAAAAACATGAAAATAATAATAATAATGATTGCGTCTTAAAACAAAGTGAACGTATATAAAGGCAGCAAGTTTTTAATCGGTCTAGGGAGGAATTGATTTGGCGAGATCTATCCACGGAGACCGAAAACCAGAGGATCAAACAAATTATAAACTCGGGTTCGAATCCCAACAGAGATTAGGGAGGTACAATTGTATTTACAGAATTATTTAATTACCCTTTTATAAGCGTAGGGAGGGGACCAACCTTGAACAAGTTGCAAGGATTTCGCTGAAATGAGGAAAGAAGCCGATAGGGGAGAGATCGAAAATTAAAGTGATTTAGCTATATAGTGTAACCAGGTAAGCTTCACGCTGAGAATGAGAGATGACTAACTGGGTGAGTTTTATATTATTTATTAAATTTCAGAGGACCTTTTTAAAAGACGGATACAACCGAGGTACAGGAACTAAGTTTACGACACCTGTAGCCCAAATAATGTTTCAGAAAGGGAATGTGTCAATCAGACTATCTATCAGCTGAAAAGGGGAGACGGGCCAATGACCCTTTCATATATAGGACAAGGCGCAGGTACAGTCAGTCAAAGAGGGAGTTTTGCTAGCGTATGACCGCCCGAATTGAAAGCGATCGGATGCAACCAGACGGAACAAAATGAAAACTTTTCTTCTGTTTTTTTTGACTTTCTAATTTAATACTTTTCATCTATTGTTTGACTTTCTAAGTTACGAATTGGGATGCACAAAAACAAATCTAGAGGCAAAAGAGGGAGATGGTAATCTCCGAAATAAAACTACCAACCGAACAACTTTTCTCAACAGGTACCTTTCGAGAGGTAGGCAGCCTCTTTAAATTAAATGCAAAAATCAAACCAATTATCCGTTTATACCTACTTGAGAGGATAGGTATTCAGTAGAAATTACCCATACCTAATACACGAGGGTGCTAGTAACCTCATAAAATAAATACTGGAACCAAATATTAAAATACAGACAGTCCTCATCCTAAATTTGGCATTTCGAGTAGACCTTACATATATCTCACATGATAATTGGCTGAATGGGTAGGCACACAACCTATCGCTAAAGGCAGGCTAAATGTCGACAAGATCGTCGTGTGTTATCTATGTTATTGACCTAGAAAGGGATGTAAATCCCCGACGACGAGGGAGTTACAACGTTTTCTAGAGGTGGCACGTAACTTAGGACCTTACGTGTCACATTTTCGCGACTAGATTCGTGACAAGGGATGTCATGGTTTTCCCCTTCTACACTCAGTAAAGTAGTTTTCCTGGAGGTGTATGAGATTGGGGCAATTCTGAAATTGGTGATGAGACCTGGTTTTCTTTATTCTGGCGTGACGGTTGCCGATTTGGAACAAGGGGAGACCCGGCCGGTTGCGATATCCAGACACGCAGATATCGATCGCCTTGCTCAAATTACCATCCATCGGTTTTGTTTGGTAAAGAGGAGGAGTCAATCTTAGCTTGATCAAATTCATTTTCTTTCCTCTCCTTCCCCTCCTAAAATATATACATGGATGGCGCCGACAACTAACACCATAAATTTATCGTATGTTTATCACACACATAAAATCTAACACTTTATTATACTCACATAACCATATGACAGGTAGAATCACGTAGTTAGTTGGGGAGCAGGCGACTTAGAAGATAAGGTTTATGAAATGATTTTAAAACACAGCGGTAATGGATTCAACTCACTCTATCTCAAAAGAACCGAGGGATACCACACATACATAGATAACTAGGTTTCTAAACCGAGAAACAAAAAACCAACACAACGTTCGGTGAAGCCTTTTTATACTGAACCGTCACGTGAAATGAGTACGTTCAAGGTCGTACGTCACGTAGACAAACTAGGATGTACACACTTGAAGGGGTGTGTAATAAAGAGAGAGGCAAGGGCTTGAAAGACGGCAGGGAGAACCTTCCTACCCCGGATATATACATAACCAAAGCCTTATGGAAAAGTTACCTATGGGACTTAAAGAAAATTTATCGTAGAAAGAAGAGAAGGAAAAGTTTGAAGTAGAAAGGGCGTATCATTTCATCTCCTGTGATGTTTTGAATATCCACATAAATAAACGATAAATAATAAACGAACGTGCTCCAAAAAATTTTTTTATGGCAGCTAACAGATAAGATTTATGACAGGCGGGCTTGAAGTGCATATGTCCCACGGGAAGGAAGAAAGAGATCGCATGGCAGTCAGTTCTTGAACGTGGGTACTTTGGCAGCTCCAAGAAATGAATACAAATCAGAAGTGTTGTGTGAAATTACAGTGGATTAGTGAATTCAAATAGTGTTAGAAAGCTTTGTTGTATATTGAATTAAAGTGAAATATTATTGAACCGGTGGTTGTGTAAAGTGAAAGTGGTTGGACTCAGTGAGAAAACAATTAATAATAATGACAATAATAACAATTGGATAGTTTGTAGAGCGCCGTTTTGTGAAAAATCACCCCAGGGGCGCTAAGGGTTGGGCGATCGCGATTATAATATAAAATGTGTTAAATTAAACGTGATTTCGTAAATGTGTAGTTCAAACTAAATTACTTGTCTTAAAAACATGAAAATAATAATAATAATGATTGCGTCTTAAAACAAAGTGAACGTATATAAAGGCAGCAAGTTTTTAATCGGTCTAGGGAGGAATTGATTTGGCGAGATCTATCCACGGAGACCGAAAACCAGAGGATCAAACAAATTATAAACTCGGGTTCGAATCCCAACAGAGATTAGGGAGGTACAATTGTATTTACAGAATTATTTAATTACCCTTTTATAAGCGTAGGGAGGGGACCAACCTTGAACAAGTTGCAAGGATTTCGCTGAAATGAGGAAAGAAGCCGATAGGGGAGAGATCGAAAATTAAAGTGATTTAGCTATATAGTGTAACCAGGTAAGCTTCACGCTGAGAATGAGAGATGACTAACTGGGTGAGTTTTATATTATTTATTAAATTTCAGAGGACCTTTTTAAAAGACGGATACAACCGAGGTACAGGAACTAAGTTTACGACACCTGTAGCCCAAATAATGTTTCAGAAAGGGAATGTGTCAATCAGACTATCTATCAGCTGAAAAGGGGAGACGGGCCAATGACCCTTTCATATATAGGACAAGGCGCAGGTACAGTCAGTCAAAGAGGGAGTTTTGCTAGCGTATGACCGCCCGAATTGAAAGCGATCGGATGCAACCAGACGGAACAAAATGAAAACTTTTCTTCTGTTTTTTTTGACTTTCTAATTTAATACTTTTCATCTATTGTTTGACTTTCTAAGTTACGAATTGGGATGCACAAAAACAAATCTAGAGGCAAAAGAGGGAGATGGTAATCTCCGAAATAAAACTACCAACCGAACAACTTTTCTCAACAGGTACCTTTCGAGAGGTAGGCAGCCTCTTTAAATTAAATGCAAAAATCAAACCAATTATCCGTTTATACCTACTTGAGAGGATAGGTATTCAGTAGAAATTACCCATACCTAATACACGAGGGTGCTAGTAACCTCATAAAATAAATACTGGAACCAAATATTAAAATACAGACAGTCCTCATCCTAAATTTGGCATTTCGAGTAGACCTTACATATATCTCACATGATAATTGGCTGAATGGGTAGGCACACAACCTATCGCTAAAGGCAGGCTAAATGTCGACAAGATCGTCGTGTGTTATCTATGTTATTGACCTAGAAAGGGATGTAAATCCCCGACGACGAGGGAGTTACAACGTTTTCTAGAGGTGGCACGTAACTTAGGACCTTACGTGTCACATTTTCGCGACTAGATTCGTGACAAGGGATGTCATGGTTTTTCCCTTCTACACTCAGTAAAGTAGTTTTCCTGGAGGTGTATGAGATTGGGGCAATTCTGAAATTGGTGATGAGACCTGGTTTTCTTTATTCTGGCGTGACGGTTGCCGATTTGGAACAAGGGGAGACCCGGCCGGTTGCGATATCCAGACACGCAGATATCGATCGCCTTGCTCAAATTACCATCCATCGGTTTTGTTTGGTAAAGAGGAGGAGTCAATCTTAGCTTGATCAAATTCATTTTCTTTCCTCTCCTTCCCCTCCTAAAATATATACATGGATGGCGCCGACAACTAACACCATAAATTTATCGTATGTTTATCACACACATAAAATCTAACACTTTATTATACTCACATAACCATATGACAGGTAGAATCACGTAGTTAGTTGGGGAGCAGGCGACTTAGAAGATAAGGTTTATGAAATGATTTTAAAACACAGCGGTAATGGATTCAACTCACTCTATCTCAAAAGAACCGAGGGATACCACACATACATAGATAACTAGGTTTCTAAACCGAGAAACAAAAAACCAACACAACGTTCGGTGAAGCCTTTTTATACTGAACCGTCACGTGAAATGAGTACGTTCAAGGTCGTACGTCACGTAGACAAACTAGGATGTACACACTTGAAGGGGTGTGTAATAAAGAGAGAGGCAAGGGCTTGAAAGACGGCAGGGAGAACCTTCCTACCCCGGATATATACATAACCAAAGCCTTATGGAAAAGTTACCTATGGGACTTAAAGAAAATTTATCGTAGAAAGAAGAGAAGGAAAAGTTTGAAGTAGAAAGGGCGAAACATTACAACTGCACAGCCTTGAACCAGGAGGTTAGTTTTACAACGATTGGAAAAAGGAGGTATTATTACCAGAGAATTGCGAAATAGCGTAATAAAAATAAAAATTAATAAATGAAATGAAATTTAATTTAAATAAAAGTGAAAGACGTGCCCGCATGCGACAGAATGCGTTACGTAAACAAACGAAAGCAATTAAACACGATTCATTATGACGGGTCGGTGAACCCACAAAATAGGGCACATATTGCTTATAAAAACATCCCTAACGTCCTTGAAATATAAACAAAGTAAGAGATTTACGACCTGAGTTCAACGCAAAGGAATTTTAAACGTAAACAAACTTGGTTCCTCATGAACAAACGGGCGACGCATTAAGATAAACAAAAAAAGGATAACGTAAATAATCCTTATAGATAATGATAAAAATTGGATAAAGATAAGATAAATTATGGCTTATCTAACGGGATAAAAGTGTTGGGGTTTGTGAACGCCTATGAAATACAAACATCGGAGCTTAGATCAAATACAGATTAAATAAATAAACGTTGTTTTCATTTCGAGTTTAGTCACGATAATGGGACTACAGTTTGAGGAGGGAAACGCGACTTGTTAGAAGTTATGACTTGTACCTACCGGTTTTGCAGAAAAAAAAAAGACAATACGGAAATATTAATTATTATTACTCGGTGTAGGAAATAGATTGTTCGCGTAGTAATGGACCAAGAGAGTGAACCGCGAAACGAGGAAGAAAAATGTGAAAAAAAGATGATTGCTACATCGGGGTGTTCCGACAATACAGCCCCAGGACTAGATCTTAGAGAAATCTTTCGAAGGTCTCACAAGTCAGGGCGTTTTAGGCTACCAATAAAAGCGAAAAATGAAAAGGAAAAGAAAAAGGCGGAAGCTACATGTGAGGTCAGAGATGAAATAATCACACACGAAGAAGGTGACCCTAATAATTCTACTGATCTTGTTACAGACGAAAACACCAGGAAACGGAAGGGCGAGGATAACAAGTAAATAAAACAAAAAAATAAAAAGAAAAAAAAAATCTGTATTAAGTAGAATAAGCAAAGGAAACATAGAAATACAAATTTACTCCTAAGGAAATAATATAGTGTGAGAGAAGGGGTAATATACATAGTGAAGTGCGGGCTTCGAAATAATTAATTGAGATCTCTGTGAAGACAAGACATCTATACACCGGAAAAATGGTTGGAACACGGCAGCGAGAGAGGGAGCAAGAGGAAATTCAGGTGGCGGCAGTAGTGGAGAATGACACCACCGAGGTTCCGTCGGCAAATATCGGACAGATAACGGCGATCATTCAGGCAGCCTTGGCACCACTTGTCAGTAAGGTGCAAGAATTAGAAAAGCAGCTAGGAAAACCGGCAGCAACAACAGTGGCCGAAGCCGATAGTGTACAAGGAAATGTTCTACAAGTAGTGGAAATGTTGCCTCAACGGGAACGACCCTCATTTTCCGGAGGAAGCCAGGATCCAATTAGCTTCTTAGAAGAATTAAAGGAATATATCAGAAAGGTAAAACGCGCAGATCCACTCAATGTAGTTAGAGAGAATTTAAAAGGAGAAGCGAAAAACTGGATGAAACTATATTGTAAGCGTTGGCAAACTATTCAAGACTTCGAAAAAGACTTCCTGGCTAATTACTGGAGTGATGTGAAAAAGAACGCGATGCGTCGCCGACTTGCAGAGGGCTATTATGATGCTACAAACGGAACTACAATGCTCGCACATTTTTCTACTTACTGGGACCTAGCTAAGGCGCTAAATATCACAGAAACATCGATGGGAGTAGTGAACGAGATAATGAGACATTTCCCCAAGGAAACTCAATCACTTTGGTTTTCGGGCGAACCCGGAGATGAGATAGCAGCCGCAGAGTTACTAAGAAAATTGGATGGCATGGTATTTTCACCTGAGGAGCGCAAATCAAGGAAACGAGATGCAGAAGGACAAAAGAAAGGTGATAAATATCGCGAACGGTATCGGGAGATGAAACAACGAATTCATGCTATTGAGAGTGTAAGCAAAAATACAAACTGCAGCAAGTGCGAGGGAACAGCGACGGTAACAAGAGGAGATCCAGCACCAACTACAAACAGGAAGGAGATTTGTTTCATAGGGAGCTCGGGAAACTACAGCGGGTCAGTTCAGAGGTCCTAATGGATTCGGCTCAGATAGACAGCGGAAGGACGTCAATGCCCAAACACAACACCGCGCTGAAAATTATGCTGAAATGGAATTGGGATGCAACAAAAGGATTGGGAAAACACCAACAAGGGACGAGAAAACCAATAAGAGCGTACGGGAGTGAATGGAGACGCCAGGATGGGACGGAAGAAAGTTGGTCGAGTGGATATATGAATATGGAAACGTGTGTCAATTTATTACAACAGGCGAGTGCTGGATGGAATCAGATTGGATTTAATGAGTTGGAGGTAGGCAGCAGATTTAAAAGTTTTAACAATATTTTTGAAGATGGAGATTACGGGGAACTAGAACAGGGTAGTGCTTTACCGAGGTTGCCAGAGGCCAGAGCATATATAGCCGACACGGAGGTACACTGTTTAATCGATACGGGCAGCCAAATAACATGTGTATCACAAGAATTTTACGAACAATATCTTAAGGACACAGATAGTTATCCTGTTATGCCGGTTGCGGCGATTCAGATTAAAGGCGCAGTAGGGCATAAAAGCCAAAAGATTTCTAGGCTCGTTTTAATACCGTTGCGTTTTAAAGAAGTAGTTATAAACACACCATGCCTAATTATACCGAAACTTATCAGGACAATCATTTTGGGGATAAATTGGTTAGATGAATATGCAGCCGAATTCAAATGCGGGGAGAGTAGAAAGCTGAAGATAATAACGGGGAGCGGGAAAAAGGACATTGAACTAACGGATTCAACAGTTACACGGGTGAGACCGGTAGAGGGGACTAGTGTCGAAACGTCAAATTACACGAGCCAGATTGTCAATACGATCGAAGGTGAGATGAGGGTAGATGAGACAATGCGCTTGCAGAATAGGATAGGTGCCTTCGTGTCTGCACTAAGCTTAGATGAAGATGGGAAAGGACGACTATCGACAGTTTTAGATAAACACCGAAAAGTATTTATTGACAGGCCCGGCTTAACTAGAATGTATACCCACGAGATACGAATGATGGACGAGTCGCCCTTCGTGAAGCGATCATATCCGGTTCCTTTCGCGTATAGAGTGAAGGTAGATGAAAAGATCGCCGAGTTAGAGTCTTTAGGCATTATCAGTCGTGAGGCGACACAGTTTTCTAGCCCTCTGACATTTACACTGAAAAAGGACGGGAGCGTTAGAATCTTATTAGATGCCAGAGAACTAAATAGTAGAATGCAAGCGGAGGTCGAAAAGCCACCACTGACGTCAGAGAACATTCAACAATTTCATGGGGTAAAGTTCATAACTACACTAGACCTTTCAAACGCCTACTTCCAGATACCTTTAAGCATAGAGAGCCGAAAATACACAGGGTTTGTTTATAATGGAAAATCATTTGTGTATAAAGTATTACCACAGGGGTTGAAAACATCAGTTGGAAGTTTCTTGAGGGCAATGGATAAGATCTTGGGACCCGGACTGCGTGAGTTTTGTTCGAATTATTTAGATGACTTGGTAATATACACAAACGGGAGTCAGGAGGACCACTTTGAAC
Organism: Hesperophylax magnus; assembly: GCA_026573805.1. NCBI lineage: Eukaryota > Metazoa > Arthropoda > Insecta > Trichoptera > Limnephilidae > Hesperophylax > Hesperophylax magnus. Next base: position 7,576,319 of record JAIUSX010000005.1, on the reverse strand, counting down.
ATTTAGACGCGGTGCTTGAGCGATTAGAGGCGGCAAACATGACCTGTAAACTAGAGAAGTGTCAATTTTTATTTACAGAAGTGCGCATGTTAGGTCATATTATAACACCGTACGGCGTACAAATGGACCCAGAAAAAATAGCGGCAATAAAAAACTTCCCAGTGCCAAAGAAAGTAAAACAAGTCAGGGCTTTTCTCGGCCTTTGTAACTATTATCGTAGATTTGCTAGTAAGTACGGAGAGACAACAATGATATTGTGCGATTTGCTACAGAAGAACCGAGCGTGGAGATGGGGTGAGCTCGAACAGGGCGCGTTTGAACAAGTAAAATCTTCATTTTTAGAGTCTGTCATATTACATCACCATGACCCCAACAGCACATATTATTTACAAACAGACAGTTCAGGTTTTGCAATCGGAGGCGAACTATACCAACTAGACGGAGATGGGAATCATCATGTTATAGGTTTCATAAGCAGAGCATTACGGGGACCGGAGCTTAAATGGACTACATCAGAACAAGAATTGTGGGCCGTGATCTATGGATTACATAAATTTGAAACCTACTTAAGGGGGGTACAGTTAGTGATTAGGACAGATCATCAGGCGTTAACGTTCCTTAGGAATTGGAAAATGTATAGTGGACGAATAACAAGATGGATCCTCTTTTTAAATCAGTTCAATTATAGGGTAGAGTACGTCGCAGGGAGAGAAAATATTGGCCCAGACATCCTATCACGTTATTCGTATGACGCAACAAACGTGCAGGAGGAGAAAGTCGCTTGTCCCGAAATAGCAGCATTTACGGTGAGGGGAAAGCAGCAGATTCGTAAATATTTAGAAAAGATTGATGAACTACAAGGTCAAGATGAGTTTTTGGGGGAAATATTAGAGTACTTAAATCAGAGCAATTTTGGGCCACCAACAAAGAGAGCTAGCAGATATCTAAAGAATTATAAGAAAATAGGCAAAAATTTATATTATACGATAGGACAAAATAGAACAGTGTTAGCCGTGCCTCGCGAATTAACTGAAGAACTAATTAAGCTGGTACATTTAGAGATTGGACATGGAGGGGTTTTCAAAACAGGTGCAGCTATGGGAGATAGGTATTTCTGGCCAGGGATGAACAAAGAGATAAAACAAATAATACGGGGTTGTCATTTATGTCAGTTAGCAAAACGGGAGATTCGACCGACTGTAGGGCCAAGCAAATCCATAATGACTCGAGAAGTGGGGCAGATAGTTATGGCAGACTTATACGGGCCGTTACCCAGAGGAACGGGAGGGGTAAGGTTCATAATCGTAATTCAGGATTCCTTTAGTAGATACATTAGACTATACAAATTAAAGATAGCTAATACCAAGACCGTTTTAAACTGCGTGGTAGACTTTAACAAACTAATTAAAATAACTGCCTTACTGACGGATAATGGATCACAATTTACGTCAAGGAGCTATGAGAACAGGTTGACCGGATTAGGGATACGTATTTTACATACTTCAGTGCGGAATCCTGGACCAAATATCACAGAAAGAGTTAATAAAGAATTAGGGAGAATTTTCCGTATATATTGTCATGAAAAACATACTAGATGGGTGGCCTACCTTAGAGATATTGAACAAACATATAATAATTCCATACATTGCTCGACAGGATTTTCACCAAATGAGATAGCTTTCGGAAAATCACCAACTTACAGTCTAGACAGATATACACAGGGATGTAGACAACCAGCAAAGACGATAGATGAAGTCAGATTGATAGCTCAGAAAAATTTAGAGAAAAGTGCCGCCAACCGACAGAAGTACTATAATCTTAACAAGAGGTTAGTAACTTATGAAGTAGGAACCATGGTGAAACTTAAACGGGTTACGCAATCAAGCCTGTTGAAAAAACAGATCAAGAAATTCGCACTATTGTACGAGGGACCGTATGTCATCGCCGCCGTTCCATTTAGCAACACTTATACCCTGATCGATCCAGTGACGCGTGAGGTAAGAGGGGACTATAGCGCCATCCACCTGGCGAAATATTACACTAGTACAAGGGGACAGCGACCAAGTTTAGCTTTGATGGAAGTTGGATAATTGACCATGAAATTAATGAATATTCGCGAGCCTAATCGATGATTTAATTGCTGAGGTAAATCACGAAAAGTACATGTTTTAAAGTTACGATAAGAAAAGAAGAAAAAAAATGTTTAAATGATAATAATATTGAGATAGTGCAGCGACGGGCGAATCGTCTATCATGACCGTTAGGTGCGTTAAATAGTTATTTTTAGTTAGAAAGCTTAGCAGCGAATATGTTTAGGATAGCATAGGTAAGTTTGGATTGATTAATTTACAGTTGTTTAGGATATAAAGAGACTCCAATGTATGATTGAGAATAAATAGACATTTAACAGCTTATATAATACGTTTATTTAGGGAAAATTTTATCTGACAACATTAGGTGATACATGTTATCTAAGCAGAAGTTTATTTGGCAATTTCATATGATTCATTTTAATGGTAATGGAAATAAATTGATAAAAAAATTACATGACACTTGTTAGTGATAAGGATATTTGAAAAAAAAAGAGTTGGGCTTACCAAACTAAATTATGTTACAAATAAAATGAACTACTACGATTATGTACCAGGGTTAGTTAGTTCGAGATTATAAAATAAGGAATGAAACTCTATGAAAACAGTGTATAGATTAAGAAAACTAGAAAGGAAACATATAGAGTAAGAAAGTTTCATTATAATAAGTTTAAAAAAAAAAAAAAAAAAAAGGAAAAATGTATGATCACATGTACACCAACTGAATGACGGCTTGGTTGAGGGCTGTGCAAATAAACAAAACAAACTATACAAAAAAAAAAAACCCACAAAAAAAAGGGTATATATACATTAATACGTATTTGTACATCAAAATTGCACACCAAAGGACCACCCGCCTTTCATATGGTCAAATTAGAACCGCGAGATTGCAAGCAATCTTTGATTTGAACCATTGTAAGGGAGATCTCGGTTCAACCAGGTTGGAGATCACCAAACACACGCGAGTCGAGGGGCGTGTTTTTTCTTTAAGGAATAACTAGTAGTCTTATCAAGATAAGATCAATTTAAATGCATACGCGAAAAAAAAAATCTTTTATAACAAACAAGGTTCAAGTTAGAGAATGTACACGATCTGTGGAGGGCAAAAGGAAGAGAAGTTTTGAGGTAATAAGATAGGGTAAAACCAAGAAAAGTGAACAGAGGCCAGCAGTAGACGGTAGCGCGTAGAACAATTGGATTGGGATTCGCAGCAATAGATAACACGGGGCAGGGGTACTCAACAGTTTTGAATTGAAAAAAAATGGATAGATAGAAGAATAAAACGTCAAGGGACGCATATTTTGAGGAGGGAGAGATATGGCGAACTCTAAATTGGTTATATTGTGTTAACTTTATAGCTATAGCTTCCGAACGACTAGAACATCAAAAGGCGTATATTGTGAGGAGGGAGGTCTTAGTTCAACCAGGTTGAGGGCCACCTAAACACGCGAGTCGAGGGGCGTGTTCCAGCAAAAGAGATTAATTTTGAGTTTATCAAAATTAGAGAAAAATTCCATAAAATAAGATCTACGCGAAAAGAAAATAGAAAATACAATGAAATTCAAAATCAAGGTTGTTAACAATCCAAACAGGATGAGGAGGGAAATGAAGAATAACAGAACGAAGTGGGAGGATAAATTGTATTGTCACATTTCCGGTGTTTAACGAAAAAAAAAAGGTTTGAAGGAGAAAAATGGAAAATGGAAAAGCGTTATCCACAGTTAGTTGCGACAAGAGGAGGGAACTGTGATGAAATAGGTTTCCTCCAAAAGAAAATGTATTTAATGGAAACTAAACCTCAATTACGAAGAAATCATCACACTAGAGACACCTAGCGAATTTTATTGAAATAAATGCAGGAGACTGTAATTGGAAAAAAGAGGCGTTCTAGTAGGATGTGCCTACTCAAATTTATTACTAAAATTAGCCAATCACAGTGAGCTTTTGACAGGACAAAGAAGAAATCTACATTATTTATTAACATGGGAACGAAGACATTGAGTCGAAGGGTAATGCACTATAAGGTAAACATGTTCTCACGGGGGGAAACATTGGTCATAAACTTTCGGTGTAAGAAACGGAGAGAGATTGATACAAATGGAAAAAAAGGATTGATTGTCATTCGAAATCAAATAAAGTATGATAGACTGTTATCTGGAAATAACAAGAAACTTTTAATAAGTGAAATTAACGCGTGAGGGTAGAGTAGACTCAGGAGAACCTGAAAAAAACTGTGTAGAGAGGTGAAAACAAAACAAAACTAAGTGATTTAATTATAGTTTGGAATGATGGAGGGAAACTACATCTACAGATCAACAAGAAAAACGCGTAATCGATATGCAAATTTGAGAGGATCGTACTAGGAAACTACCGGCCGAGGAACCAATGGTTTTGGATCGGTGAGATTGAATACAATGGCCTGATTCATAAATACATATTTTTGTGTTGGAATAAACAGTACAAGATCCACGATCATTAGAGGGACGATTAAACTGGAATTAGCCATAAAATTTAACATGGGACATATGGAACTGTTTATTTAAAACCAAATGCATTAGATTGACAGGCAGACACATTAGCTACAATTGATGGCTGAGGTACAAAGATTTCATAATAATGACTCCATATAAATCAAAAATTAATGACTAATTTCGAGGGAACAAGATGCAATACGGGTAACGCCTTAATATTTAATTACTTTACAGTGGCGAAACGGTGAAAAGGGGCGAAAATAATATTCATTTCGGGTCTAATGACATTAAGGTGGATGAAGATTGAGGTGGTTAGAAGTACTACCCTGTACGCTTAAACTGAGTTAATGCATAAAAATATAAATGAAAACATTTGAACTCTGTTTTCCAAGCGAGATTTGAATAAAAAGTTTGGTCTTGGAAGAAAGGACGCGTACAGACCGACAGATTGGCAAGAACTGGAATATACACGAAAGTAGCAGCATTATGAAGTTGATTTCGGCATCATAGGAGCGTGGAGACGAATTTAAAGTGCCATAATAACCAGAGGAAGGGTGAAATAAAGGTAAACACTAATAAACATGATTGGATTGAGGGAATCCAATGCGAACATGAACTTGCCTGCTAAGACAGGAACAATAGTGACTGAATTATGAAGCGCAATCCCGAAAGGAACAAAAATTAGAGGGAAAATTCCTTATAAGATAAAGAATTAGATAAGGAACGTTGAATGTGAAGTGTGCGTAGGGAGTACGGTAATGGACTGATTATATTCCCAGAAAAATAAACGAATTTAAGCACAGCTAGAAAAACACATCTAACCTTACGACGAACTCTATGAAAACAATTAAAGGATGCTGATCCAGCCCTGCAACTGCAGAGAATAAAGACAGGAAATTTGGAGGCGTCACCGAGATATGACTATGTCGTATGAATAAGTGACCAGATTTAAATAATCAAGATTAGTGGGAGATATGTTCAAACTTACGAGTTGATTGGTGACCTAATTGCCTGAAGGGTGAGATCGACTTAAGTCATTTTGGTATTGAAGACAGTATAAAAACCAGCGCACGAGAGGATTCGGGACAGTTCTCCGGAAATTTTGTGGGGTTGAAAGTACGGGAGGTGCGAATTACGCGTGTGAGTACGTCGAGACAGGTAATTAATAAGTCCCTGGACTTAGAGGTTTTTGTGAAAAGTAAAAGTATTAAATTCAGTTTTAAGTCTCTTTGAAAAAAAATCCCATCAGTGAAATTTGAACAAGTCAGTTTTAATTAATTACAGTGTTAATAAAATGAGTTATATTCAGTGATTTTCAATAATAGTTAAATTCAGTTTTCTAAATCCTCTTTGAAAATCCCATCAGTGAAATCTTATAATAAAATAGAGTCTAAACTCAGTGTTTAAGAGTGTTAAAGTGAAAAGTGCAAAAAAGTGATTTGTGAATTATTTAAATTCTAAACTAATTATTTCATTCAAAGTGAAAATCATTTAAATTCAATTTAAGTGTTTTATCGGATATCTAAAGTGAACGTGATCGCGAATTGATATTTAAAAATAGATTATAATTTAGAATCAATTTTGTTTAAAATTATTACTAGTAAATACTTGCATCTTAGCTTAAAAAGAAACACAATTTAGACAGTTCGAAAAGTAATATCAATGATTAGATTTGATTAAATTTAATCCCTTTGTGATTTTATTGTTCAGTAAAATAAGTACGTAGAGAATTCGGAAGGATTAAAAAAAAAGGTAAAAATGATAAAAATAAATATTGTCTCTTTGTAAAAAAAAGTATTAATGAAATAAATTTGAAAATAAAGGATTCATCGGATACTTTAAAGTTAAGTTTAAAATTAAAATCAACGTTACCTCTTTGTCTAAAAACAGTGGTTCGGGAAAAATAACAATAATCACTCTCCTTTGTTTCAAGATAAAAGTAATAATAATAATATGACTATTTCAGATTTTGTATAAATAATAATATTAAATATCTAATCATCTGCGTTATATTTTGGAAAATATTAACCTCAGTCCTTACGTCAATCAACACTTACGAAAGCTAAATCAATACCTTAAAGCCGCGGTCAAATGGAAAAAAAAATGGTAGTCGCGAATCAATTTAATTAAGACTACATTCTAAACAGCAAGTAGGTAATATTTTGGAACCTTGATCGCAAATTTCGTGTAAACCCGAACGGATATATTTGCATGATCGATTAAGGTAGGTGAGTCAAAAGAAATCAAAATATAAAATAAAAATTCAGAAATCAAAAGACAACGTTCCTGAGAGCCGAGAGGGGAGAAAAGCCATAAGGGACAACGTTCCTGAAAGCCGATGAGGGAGAAATCAAAAAAAAAGTGAAATCTTATAATATTTTATATTTTATATATATAGGTTATAATTCGGTCCAGCCTCTGGTTGCGATATTTCAGCGACTAGATCTATCCCATGAATTAGGTACATATGATACCTATAATATGGTATAACTTTGTACCATTTCACATATAATGATGCATATACCACGAATACCTATTATCACAATTGTGTCATGCACAAATGTCTACTTCAAATACCTATTACCACATTCGTGTCAAAAACAAATACCTACTTCTAAATATCCTTTCAAAATTAGGTTAACCTCATTTACCAACATGTACTATGAAAATCCAAAAACGATAATGTACGATTGGCCTTCTAAACTATCAGCTGATGTAAATATTACGTCACTGATAACAGATACAAATATAACCCACAAAGAATTCATAAGACTTTAAAATAGGTCAAAGTCCTCTTAATTACAGGAACTGCATTCCAGCCGAACTCTAAAATAAATAAAACATCGTGTCTGATAAGGGCAGGTTTCTCAAAGCTAGTTCTTCATGCCAAATCACAGCAAGCATATTCATGTGTGTCTTATACACTGGCTAGAAGTCAAAATAATATCAATAAGAAAACATCCTAAATACCTAACTATGTACGTCAGAGATGAATAGCTCACTCAAGATACCTATTCGGTTAATTATGGTTCAATTAAGTCGCACATACTAGTTATGTGATCATATCCAAAGTGGCCAAATTTAAGTGTCATAATAATTTTGTACGTATGAGTACAGCCTATTTCCACCCAATGTCAAATAACTCAGTCAAATTCAACCAGAAGAGGAGGAGGATGTCACTCCTTATAAAACCCATCAACGAAAACAAAAAAAATGTGGTTGTCAGACCGCGATACCAAAACTGTCAAACAAACAAACAAACAAATATATTACTTAGTATATCGTATTTATTTGTATTTCCTATTAGTATTTATGTATCGAGATATCGGACTCAGGACTCACAACCCTGGGATTTGAGATTCTTGGTTCCCAATGTTTCATGTGAGAAAATGTTACATTGTGAATTATAAAAAAAACGTATGTATACATATATGTATTTGAATGTATAATCCACTGGGTGATGTGAACCCGCCTACAGCTGGCGTTTTAGGCCTAAGAATGGTCATGTCACATCGCTTCTTGGAGTGGTGGCAAGCCTAGGAAACTTGTCATTACAACAACCGTGAGTATATGATTGTTCAGAAGACGAAACCGGTTCGCTTCAGTAGTCGTAAATCCGGAGGTGATGGAATTTGGAGTGTACTGGCCCCGGGGAAGGTTCGATCGTAGCGCTAGAGGGTTGTGGATCTGGAGGTGTGGGAAAGCCTCGCAAGTACCTACCACTAGAGGCACCTGACGACGGTGTGAAAGTCTTATTCGACCTTGGTTCACCCGGTTACATTGCAGGAGGAGGCGCCAAATTTTTAGCAGCAATATTGCTTTCCGAGTTCGTCTTCGTACAAAATCGTAAACACTAACCATACTTACAAAAATTAAATCTACATGTATGTACCCCACAGGTCGTCGCAGAACTGGAAAGAATTTTGGAGAGCATATGATTCATAATTAATATTGTACTAACCTTTATTCGATTGATTTAACTATATATGTATGCTATGGCACTAAATTAAATGTTATGTATTTTCCACAGGCTTTACGGTTGCTAAAGGAATTAGAATTAGGAGATAGGGATTCTCAGAAAAAAATTTAGTTAGGTTAAATGATACCAGCGTTCGCAATATCTCGACGTAATCCAATCTCCTTACCCAATCACTAACCTGAAAAGAACCAAGGTTACCACAAAATGAAAGTAATTAAAATCCTATATCATAAATCAAAAAAATTACACAACGTTTGATGGAATTTAATTACAATATAAATACGAAGATATTTGCGTTCAAGGTCGTAAATAACGCATTAATTAGTTAAGTACATATGTCTATAAAGATATATAGTACAAGAGAGCTTTAAGTAGCTTTCTGTAGTTATCAAAGAAGTTAAGGGTCCAATTTTCATGGAGGCTTATGTGTTGTAGGGGAAGAATTTTCCAACCCTACGAACACATATGTAAAGCCTTAGAAAAAAAAATAAATAACGATCATAGCCAAGAGAGAAGAAAATTCTATATTGTTTTAAACAAAAAAAAAAGAATTATATAAATATAAACACCCACAAAAGGTGAAACATTACATCCTTAAACGTGCAAATGGTGAGCTCTTCATTTTGTGTAATTTAATATGAACAAGAAAGTCATTTTATAATTAAAAATTAACATTTCAGATTTGTGATCCGAACTTGGTTACCTTGGATGTAAATGCAAAGTGATGAAGCTGCGTTCCTTGTGTTATGGAACTCTGGCATGAAATAGGAAAACTCATAGCTCATAGGTATAAATAATTCATGACATGTTGTACATAATAAACGTTTTATTGACAACACATAATTATAAATAATTTTTCAACAAAAACAAGTACACAACAAATAATTTTGTCTTCTCTCAACATAGAACGGGAAACATTATATTTAGTTCAAAGATATTGATATATTATATTCGATTTAAAAACAAAAAGAATATGTGTATGTGTCTGCACGATCGACCCGAATTATAAATTCATACGTCGTGTAGCACAATCCACGCAAGATAAGCAGAATCGATGAACCAGTTTTCTTCACCAACATAGCGCCGTTCTGCTGATCCATCAGCTTCTCATCAGCTCTGCTCTCGTTTCGGTCTGAAAAAATTAATAACTATTAAATTGATATCTCTAATAATTTTAAATTGATCTTACGAACATTATAAAATATAATTTAAATGCATATAAATAAATAAAACTATTTATTGTTTTATTTACTTGATGTATACGATCATGGTTGGTTTTCCTGCGAACTTGGATTAAATGGACGTGAAGCTACTTTATTTGTATAAAGAATTACCTGCTACGAATCGAGGTCTTCCCCTTGGCCTCTGGGTTGGCTTGGGGAGGGGGAGGTCTGTCTACTGTGGAAGGAGCATCTCTACAAGTACAGGAGGCTCATCAGCGACATCCACGTGCAAGAAGAGATCTCTATGAAATAAATAAACATATCAAATTGTATCTTATGAAATTCGATTATTTAGTAATACACATATCAGGTATTTTGACTCGGCATATCCTCTCTGCCAAAGGTATCTTGTGTTTAACCGCTATGCATTTCGACACACAATATCAGTCGTGTACTTGTTAAACATAATATAGCGCCATACAACATAAATAAACTACGTACATCGTCATTGGGAAGGACTTTGGGCACATCTAGTCCTTCAATTGACACTCTGCCAATGAGACCGACTATTTTTTCTTCTAACTCAGTGAGAATTATTCTCACCGAGGTGTTACCAGTGTGCAGGTGGTCTCTCAGTATTTTGGCAACCTTGGTCCTCATGTTAGATTTGAATGTGGTCCACACCTGAAACGAATATTTCATTACAGAACATAAATCAAACGCACTACACATTGTGTGCACTACACATGCTGGTCCACACAGTCTTGTGTGGACCAGCATTATTTAATTAATCTCCTAGGTTTTAAATGTTGTCTCCATTTTAAAAGATTGGCTCGGCTATCATGGATCCGCCAGCAGCATTTATCGCATTGTCTTGACCGTGCCACTCTGTTTCAGCACACTGAAATTGAATTTTATGACAATTGATGACATGTAACTATTACACACTATTCTTAGGTTTCACGAAATGTACACGAAAGATAATAATAAAATAGCTGTCTCACTTTTTACTTCGTTTTAGTAAAAAATATTATGATATTCGAAAGGTAACCTAAAAATGCAATCGTTCAATTGTACACAGACATAATCCGTTATTAATTCCGTTTCAGTCTGGGGTGAAAAGCATCTAAATGATATCATGCTTTTACTCACAACATATAGCATTTGCTTACCTCATTTTAAGCAATTTTGTCAAGTTGATTAGCAAACGAACACGAAAACGGTGACGACATAAATCAACTTGGGTGACAGTTAGCGGCGTTAGTTCGACAGCAAACGTCACTTTAGAAGTGGTGAATCTGTAACAAAGTCATTACTATCCAGCGAGGTAAGTACCTTTTCACAAAACGTAAATCTTCGATAAATGGCTTATTTATGTCATTCATAAATAAAATAAGCAGTTATTAAAATGAATTATAATATAAAGTAATTGTTTTTTTAAGTTTTAGTTAGAAACCTTGCGTCACTTAATTATATTTCACCGATTTGTGTTTTCAAAAATCTGTTAACAATTTCGTAGATGCTCTTAACCACGCTTCTTTAGGATTTTTTACTAGGTCTCTCCAAAATCCAACTTGTAAGGATATCAGAAGATCGGGAATCGCTTAATAGTTAAGAAAAGATGTTACAAGCGACGGACTGCTATATTTCGCAAACGATAGCAGTCGTTGACGAATGCTATCATTTAGCTTAAGGCTAAAAGAACGAGAATCGCCCTCCTGGGCAAGTGAGATTGTCCGAGAGCCCTCGCACTGTCCATGGCGACAACCGGCCACTGGCTCTATCTTGCGGACCTCTCCGCAAGCTCCATGCACCGCCATCTGTGCGTGCATCTACAAAGCCTTCTAACAGTAATTTACATAAGGGAATTTTATATCGTATTCTGGGTTGGTACAGTAATTAATGTGGATCTGGCATGTTGATTTGTAATTTATTAAATACTTTGGCGTAAATTATTAACCCTAGATAACTAAACTGTTTTCATTATTTCATTGTAACTACACTTTCGTCGCAATAAATAAAACACTAGAAATAAATCAAAAATATTTAATTAAGAAAGGAACTTGTTACATGGCCCAAAAGTAAGGTTTATAATGAACAAATTAATATCAAAATATCAGTCTACACAGTGAACACACATGTCAACATTATGTGGACCACAAATAGCCTTTCTACAACTGGTGCAACGGTGTTTGGTCATCCTCCGGGCCTTGGATGGACACAGGTAGCAAATTTTAGGCACGTTTGATGTAGATGGAACCGGAGCTTCTATTGTAGAAGATTCGCCAACATTAACAATAAATATAAGAATATATGAATGTACGTAGCTTCAAGATAAAATTGTTGTTATTACTAAAGTTTAGGGCACGTCCTAGTATGCTTGTGGCCGCAATCGCGTCACGTGCTGCACTGTTTACTCAAATTAGGAAGGTAATGAAAGTGTCAAGGTCTAGGAGCGGGGGGAAGTAGGTGATTTCAAATTTCGCCGAGTAGCGCGTCGTCGCCTCGACGAGCGATTAGTTATCTAGGGTTAATATTGTACATTCTAGTGTACTTGAAAACTATGTATATTTTTAAGCTAGAAATAGTGTTATTCTAAAGAATAAAAAAAAATACTAATGTCTTAATCAAGAGTGCCCGACTTCCACCATTCACTACTGTATATCGACTCCGTATCTCATTCCAGTGCAGATATAGTCCTCGGGCGTCCCCGACTTCTTCTACCACTCAAAGTACTCTCTAAACACTCTTGGCACTAATAAGAACAAATTTAGCTAAATAAGTCTAGTAGTTTTCGAGTCCATAAGGGGCGAATAAAGAAATATTCAATTTTATATATATATATCTAAATCAGAGGTTCCCAAAGTGGTCTATATGGACCCCCCAGGGGTCGATATCGGCTTGCTGGGGGTCTATGTCAGCAAGAAAAAATTTTGTTGGTCCACAAGATTCAAATGGGGGTACATACGAGCGGACCCCCATTTATCTCAACTCAATATTTAGCAGTTCCTTTAATGACACAATGCACCTAACACAAATAATACAGTTTATGTAAGACTAATTATAGACTGAGAAATTATTATTTGATATTTGTATGTTTAAATATCGTAAAGTTGTTTATTGCGGTATATAAATAGAGTCTACGTTCCTTTTCTCGTTAGAATTAATAAATTGAACCGAAAAATTGCACATTGGAAGCCGCGAATTTTCCTAGTTCCTCAACTTGTTTTTGAAAAACGTCCAGGGTAATAATGACGTTCAACATTTAGATGTACTTCACACAGACTTCAAAACTAAATTTGAGGACATTTTGACTGTGGAAATGGTATGTTGAAGAATCGGATATCATATGACAAGAAGAACTGATCTCAGCTAACAGTTAACTCAGTTCTGTAGGGCCAGCTACAGAAAAAAAATCCCGTTGCTTATCTTGCTCCATTTTCATTTGGTGTAATACCTCACAAGGGCGCCCCTGTCTGCACAATGCAAAAACAGAGGAACCATATCGCCACCCGGTTGTAGGGCAGGCAAGGGAAGGGAATCTACGAAAATAATAAATGATTATCACATGGGACGTTAATAGTTTTAGAGAAATTCAATATTTGGCAGGTAGGGGGTCTAAGGAAAAAAAAATATTTGGCAAGTGGCCTACTGGGCAAAAAAGTTTGGGAACCTCTGATCTAAATGGTTAACCACAAAGTTATAGCCATATTTAAAAGTATGTGTTGTGTTCATTTGTTTTAGTTTATGTACGTTTCTTATGTTTACGAAAGTGTATATTATTTATAAATTATAAAATGTTTGTATTATTATATAAATTAAGATAAGAACATGAATATTCAAAGATTGTTATTGCGTAAAATGGGCTGATCATTATTTGCACATACTGACCTTGTCTGTTAGCCTGTCTTACAAGGTATAATTCCGAACAAACCGGTCGAATAATCTTGATTCACAGACTGTTAGGAATACATATACTAAATAAACGCAAAGACAGGTTTTAGTCGCACTAATCGAACAAAATTTTGGCATGTTCTTGTTTTTATCTTTCATAGCCAAAACGAAACGAATGAGAAAAGATTGCAATTCAGAGAATATATTGTGTATCCGGATGAAATAGCAATACAACGGCACGGCGTGCATAAAGTTAGTATAAAGCGATAAACGAAACGCATGAGAAAGGGATAGCAATTTGAAGAATGTGTGCGTACGGATGAAATAGCTATATTATCAACTCAACAGCCCGCCCGCAAGCCGATAGCGAGCAGCGTAGTAGAATGCGACGCACTGTCACTATGGTTGTCCTTCCTACACACATGTTTTTCTCCGTTCCTTATCTCGCTTTATTTTATTTAGATAACTGTTTTACGAATAGAAAGGAATTTTATCGGATTTGTTTTTGGTCGAGAATGATTTTTACACATCTGAAAAGCACAAAAGGCATTTTTTTACCAGCTGGTGACAGCTTGTGTGAGGTAAAAACTCATGTGTGCTACTAAACGCAGTGAATCTCAAGTATGTCCTCTGGACCTAGTGCGCAGCAAGTACGCGCGGTGTCTCTGTAACCTATCTTCTCTTTTAATTCATCTATTCGAAGTTACTTTATTAACATATTATGTAAAATGACTTGAAATTCTGTGACAAAATCTTATGTATTGTCCGAGGGAGTTCATCAAGACATCGATGATATACTTACTTACGACCTAAATTTACTTTTTCAAAATAAGCAATTTAAAATGATACATAATATTATACTTGCGGTACGTTCCAGAGTGGTAGATAATAATAGTATCGCCCTGGTGGTAGACCATCATCTAGAATTGAGCTGAATTTAACAGTGTTTAGTGACTAGATCGTAAGGTATACTTTCAAATCTTAATCTACCACATCTCCTTATCCCATCTCACTTCTTTCGTCGGCAAATTAAGCATTCATTTCGTCACCTCATTTGAACAGGGTTTTAATTTCATTTTATCTTGTTCTGATTTTTTTCAAGGACGATTTCTCATTTTCTATTTAACAAAGATTTTGAGGTTGAATCTTGTATAAAGTAGTTTTTCTATCTGCACAGACAGACTGAGCCACATCAACGCGTGGCGAGGTACAGCTAGTTTTGAAAGAACATTATTTAAATCTGACCTTTAGCGAGGTAATTAAGTAAAGGTTTTTCCAATAAGAGGTGTTATTTTAATATTCAAAGAAAAATGCCATTTTTTAATATAAATGATTGAATTATAAAGAGGAAGGTATGCCGTTAATAGCGAAAAATAACATCAGTCAAATGAGCACCACGACCACGCCTACAGGACCATATCCTTTTCATGAAATTTTCCATAACCAAATCGCTGCTGTGGCTGCCTTATGTCCTCGATAGCCTCACGAATTCCATCTTTGAGGTCTTGAATCGACGCTGGGCTGTTGGCGTAGACCTTCTCTTTCACGTGGCCCCAAAGGAAGAAGTCGCAAGGTGTTAAATCACAAGATCTCGATAGCCAATTGTGATTACCTCTTCGAGAGATTACACGGTCCGGAAACTTTTCCCGTAAAAGATCAATGGTTTCGTTGCTTGTGTGGCACGTTGCTTGTGTGGCACTTTGTTGAAAGTAAACGTTGTCCAAATTAATACCATCCAATTCCGGCCATAAAAAAATATTAATCATCTCTCGATAGCGCAATCCATTCACCGTAACTGTTGCTCCAGCCTCATTTTCAAAAAAGTAAGGTCCAATGACTCCCCCGGACCATAAACCGCACCAAAAAGTCGCACGTTAAGGATAGAAAGGCTTTTCAACAATAACTCTTGGGTTTTCCGAGCCCCAGATGCGACAATTTTGCTTGTTGTCGAAGCCATCGATGTGGAAATGGGCCTCATCACTCCAGATGATTTGCATTTGATTCACTCAAGTGAATTTTAATAATTTCAACGCGTTGTTGAAGCGCGTATCGTTCCATTTTTATTAATGGCGTAGTTTCTACTTGTCAAATGTCAAAAAATTACAGCTTCAAAAGTAACATCTACCGAAATAGCGGGCTATTCAAAATAACACCTCTTATTGGAAAACCCTGTATTTAATAAAATAAATAATTATAAACATTTATTACTCAGTGACAGAAGTTTTTGTTAAAATTATTTGCATTGTTTTCTGGTAATTTTTAACAAAATTACTATAAAGTGTAAAGTTTCAATAAGTCACTTCTAATTTGATTTTTAAAAAATTAAATACGGAGATGAAAACATGTTGTTTTCCAGCAAGGAACAGGCGACACTCCTCGAATAATTCACATTCATACATTGACTCAAACACGAGTAAACAAGTATTACATGAGAAAACCTGATTTTATAATAACTTCGCAAAATGCAAATCAATTTAATTGTACAATAATATAGTGTTAACAGATGTTCTTACGTACTAGAGGAACTTGTTTTCTCATGCGTCACCGACTTCTACCACCTTTCGCTACTGTATTCAACAATGTTACTGTTAAAAAAAAACTACATTACATCGAATATGATTTAAGATTTTCACGGCCAAAAGAATTTTTGTTATTTGGTTTTGGGGTGTTATACCGTGTTGCGCTTACTCCTTCTTTAGCCAACGTTAGACTGTCCAAAGCTAAACGCAGAAAACCATTTGAAATTTTACTGTAAAACCAGCTCATACAGTAGTGAGCTGGCAACACGGTATCGCACAGTCTTACTTAAACACACTTTTCACCACTATCAATTACACATCTGCCCTGATTGTGGAAACTGTAACGTTGTCCGAAACGTTGGCTAAAGAAGGAGTTAGCGCAACACGGCGTAACACCACAAAAACAAATTTAAAAAAACATTCTTTTCGAGTTTTACGAGCATGAACGAATTCATAAATAAAGGTTACTATTCAACACATTCTGCAGATCACTGTATACTTCAGAGCTGTGGGTAAAGGTCGAGGAAAGGAAAGAATCAACCGCAAACGTTTAGAAAGTTTGCTTGTGGTTGCTTCATTCCTTTCTCATAATTTGTTGCTAGGCTCGCGCAAATTTTATCATGTGTAAACGAAACATTCCGATAATGCTTATCAACCATTCCGCCTACCAAGATACTGCAGCGCTACGGAAATGTTCCTGGAGGGACGAGCGTACTCTTTCAGGACACTTCTCCGCCACTACCATAGGAAGCTTATGGCGCTTTTGACTACGTCAGTCAAATAACACTATATATCCCTCCTGATGGCCCGACAGGAGACAGAAAACGGTCAAATATCCCCCAGAAACGAAAATTTGCAAAAATTTTTGTAAATTATTTTTTGAAATCTTTTCTGTTTTTATACGGAAAAAACTTAGTGATATAAAATACTGTTGTTAAATTATTAAAAATCTGTTCAAATTATTCGTTTTGTTGTTAAAAACGGGACTGCAGGCTTTCAACGAATGAATTTGATAGAATTCCTAAAAAGTATCAGCTGAAAATGAATGGTTTATGAGGACGGCGGAACACGTTTTCATACAAATACCGAAATTGATATTGACATTCAGATATTGTGGCATTCCATCATGATATTTAATAGGAAAAGAATACTTGTTCTCGATATATTCTGAATGACTAATATTTTATGAAAAAATTGACAGGATCATTTTTATTCGTTTATATCATTCATATATTGGGCACTTCATATATTCCAATAAGAGGTGTTATTTTGATATTCAATCGTAAAAGATCAATGGTTTCGTTGCTTCTGTGGCACGTAGCGCCATCTTAGTAAAAGTAAACGTTGTCCAAATCAATACCATCCAATTCCGGCCATACAAAATCATTAATCATCTCTCGATAGCGCAATCCATTCACCGTAACTGTTGCTCCAGCCTCATTTTCGAAAAAGTAAGGTCCAATGACTCCGCCGGACCATAAACCGGACCAAACAGTTACATTTTGAGGATAGAGAGGCTTTTTGACAATAACTCTTGGGTTTTCCGAGCCCCAGATGCGACAATTTTGCTTGTTGACGAAGCCACCGATGTGGAAATGGGCCTCATCACTCAAGATGATTTGCATTTGATTCACTCAAGTGAAATTTAATAATTTCAATGCGTTGTTGAAGCGTGTATCGTTCCATTTTTATTAATGGCGTAGTTTCTACTTGTCAAATGTCAAAAAATGACAGCTTCAAAAGTAACATCTACCGAAATATCGGGCTATTCAAAATAACACCTCTTATTGGAGAACCCTGTATTTTACCCAAATCTTCCTTTTCATTTTTTTACGAAATTGCAAGCAAGAAAGCGGCAGAGCTATTATTATTTTCTTATTTTTGGAAAGTATTTGCCATCTTGATTGACTTGATCTTGGGTCTGTTGTACGGGTTCACACGAGTTCAAATCGAAAGTAATGGCCGGTGTTAAATTAAATGCTCGAAAATTGCCGATTTGTCAGGATGGCCGAGTTTACATTTTGAAAGTGTTCTGATATCCCTTTGGAGATCGTCCGTTGTTCTGACTGTCCTACATAAAACTAACGTTTACTTTTACAAATAGGTACTCATTGTTTTGATTACTGCCCGTGCTGCCCATCTAAGCTGACTTTAAAATTTTATCCATAATGCTTACATCATTTTTGCAAGAACTTTCTGATCTCGATCATAGATGGTTTTCTTTACACGTCTCAGGAATTTAATTTCCACCACGTTCGGCCTACCAAACTATAACAATCTGGACTCAAAAAATACTGGACTGATTTCGCAGAAAATTTCAAAGTTTGTTCTTATTAGTGTCAGGAGTGTTTAGAGCGTGGCTTTAACAGTAGAAAAAGTACTTGAATAAGATTTCCACAATAAGAGGAAGCTACAAACCAAAAATGTTTATATTCTTGGTTTACCTTATATTGTAGGTAATAGGCATTCAAATCGCTTGACAAACGGAGTCTAGAAACGTTCGATTTAAAGTACAAAACTGGTTTTTATTTATTTTGTAAATAATTTTATAAAGAAAGCAAAAAAAGGTTAATCAACTGAATACTGTATTTTTTAAAAGTTGTTTCCATACATTTCTATTGAAAAAATATTGTTTTTAGTAGTTTACATTTATATTTTTTATCGATTTGAATTTATTTTTTTATTTGTATTCTACTCACGCGAAACGATAGGAAAACCTTCAATTTATCTAAAGCATATTTTTTGGTATTCATAATGTACACCAATTCGTTATAAAGATTAATCAAAATAGTGATTTGGCATTAAGCTTCGCCTTAAACATAAATCCAGTTTTCAAGTACACTAGAATTGAAAAACCCCAAAACATTACTCCAAACCATTGATAACCCCGAGCAACGACGGGTACATGTCAGCTACTCAACAATAAATCCTTGACAACGCCGGGTAAGGAAGGACCAGTTATCATAATAATATTATTATGTACCTACCTAAACACATTGAATGCAGTCCAATAGTTGTTTTTTTAACTCCGTCGTGAGAGGACGTTCTGTCCGGTTGTGACGCCGTAAAAGTGGTTTATTGTTGTTAAATCAACAATCAAAAAGGCGGTAGTGTTTTTCTACACAAACTAGAAAAGTGTTATTGAGTTTTTATAAAAAAATGGCAGTTCTATTTTCAGTTGTTCTAGTGTTAGTGTTGTTTTCAACCAGTGTTAATGCGGAACTCTACAAAGGTAAGGACACAGTTTAATGTAAGGCTGGCTTTACTCTCATAAGTGAAACTTACGACTTACGTAAGTTACGCACAGGAGCGTTTATATATGTACACAAATTATGATAATTAATGCTCACGGAAGTTTAACTTACGTAAGTGACGTTACACGCGTAATTTTGTTTGCAGTAAGATGGTATCTTCTAAACAACAATTTACTGCTGTTAAATTTACGCGATTTTGTCCCAAATAGCCCCAAGGCCCAAATAAAGTGTTGGATAAGAAGTTGGTTTGAGATAAATAACTCTCCACGCGCTTTTGAATTGAATTGATTTCTTTATTTTTATTCGACAATGACAGCCGGACTACAGCAACCGACTTCGAATCCAAATACGTAATGTTATAAACAGAAACGTTGAGATTAGAAAGGATTGAGGTGATTTTGCACAAAAACGGCGCTATACAAGTCATCCAATTATTATTTGTTTTATTTTTCTTTCCGACTTTATGCCCGGGTTAAATCTTTCCCATAGGAAAAACTAAACCTTTCCACAAATGATCATCTAGTCCAGGGCTTCCCTAACTGTGAGTCGCGACGCCCCGGGGCGCCGCGCGATCATCCCAGGGGCGTCGTGAGGCAATCTTTATAGCGTCTTCCACACGCACACTTCGGAGCGACTGAGTCCCGCGCCACTTTAGGCCGCCGCGCAGAAAAGTCTCACAGTGAACTGCGCTGTAAACCTATCGGTCTTTACTTTTCTGCGCGGCGGCCTGAAGTGGCGCGGGACTCGGTCGCTCTGAAGTGTGCGTGTGGGAGACGCTAATAGGTTGGCTGTCTGTGTTGACGCGATTTTTGAAAAATATTTTCCCGAAAATCTGGAGCAATATGACTGGGTTAGAAACCCTTTCCAGTCGACCTCACCATCAACATTTTCGACAGCAGAAGAAGAACAGTTAATAGAATTGTCCTGTGACTCCAGCCTTAAGCTGCAATATAATAAGGATAAGCTACTTGAATTTTGGAGCTCAGTTTATCAAGAATATCGTTCCATCAGCACTGCATTGTTAAGGGTTTTATTACCGTTTGCGACATCATACTTGTGTGAGACAGATTTCTCTGCAGTTGCAGTAATTAAGAATAACTACAGATCAAAAATAAATTTAGAGGCAGAGACGAGAGTGGCGATTTCGAAACTTCAACCTCGTTTTGAGAAACTATGCTCAGAAAAGCAAGCACATCCTTCTCATTAATACCAAGGAAAAACAATGCTTTTTTTATCTTTTTTGTTTGCTTCCATTTTTGTTTTTATGTTGTGTTCTTTATTTTCTAATAAAAAAATTAGATACTATTTGGAACTTTTCTGACAAATTGTTATTAGGTAACGTACCCATACTACGTGACCCGTTCAGGGGGGGGGGTTCAAAATACTACGCTTTGTACAAATGAGCGGCGGGGGGCTTAGATTTTTAGTCACCGGGGGGGGGGGGGGGGGGCGTCGCAAAAATATGGCAACTTCCCAAGGGCGTCACAGTTGAAAAAAGTTTGGGAAGCCCTGATCTAGTCAATCAACATTATGCAAGTGCATTATATAAGCAAAATAAATACAAAACAATACAAGAACAACACGTTAACTCTCACCAGAGATCAAATGGGAAAATAATTCACTGACTCCAGATATTTTCAGATCAGAGGGTTCGGCTCGGTAGAACTTCTAACTGGACCTATAAATCCTACTGATCCCTCAAGATAAATATCCAAAAAATCTTTCGTAATGCTACATGTATTTAAAATGACTGATTTTTGCATCTTTATATATAAATTTTTTGATAGATCTAATACGCTTAAATCTTGAATGAGAGAGCTAGGTATAATGCCAGTTGCCGAAATAACGAATGGTAATATTTTTATAGTCTGAGAATGCCAAATTCTTTTTATTTCATTTCCTAAATCTGTGTATTTTTTACATTATTATTGGACCGATAATTAAAAGTAAGAATGTTCATGTGAATGAACGCTTATTTCCACTTGAAAAATAAACGATATCTATTAAAAATTCAAAAAATATTTATTGCACAAAAATACAGAGTACAAAGGTTATAGCTTATAGGTTACATCCTATTTCTTCCAGCTAACCCAACAAATACACATTATATTACATAACCCAACAATTACATGTTAACAAATGTATGTAAATAAAAAACAGAGGTATTTAATTTATGTAAGGTATACGGTATATCCACGTATCCAACAGAAACGCTATTTACAGATTTCGGGGTGCCCCGAGTAGAAGATATATTAAAAAAAATGCAATTATCCAAATTTATAAAGATAATATAATCAAAAAATTTGAAACCCACTTATCTAAAAGATATCAATACAATATCAAAATTCCAAAATGTAATACCAAACAATTGCAAAATAACTATAAATATTTAGGAATAAAGTATTTCAACAACCTTCCAATTGAAATAAAGAAATTAAAGGATATTAACATACTTAAACTAAAACTGAAGTTACTCTTTCAGAAATAATTAACTAAATAATTGCCTGTTTTTTCATTCATTGATATTTATTATCAATCTATACTCATCTCCACTGTATTTAGATTTTGTCTCTTTATATATTGTTCCTATCATATATATACTTACTTATAGCATAATGATTCTATTTTTCTTATAATTAGTGTAACTCTCTCACCAAGCACAAGAACCAGTTTCTTCATTGGTGAGATTGCGAACATAAATATATTTTGTAATGTAAATATATATTTTTATGTAGGTGTGTTATATCATTATATCCTGTACCCACTTATATTTATAAAATAAATAAAAAAATAAAAATTAATTTAAAGTGTAATGACATATTTAAGTATGTCGGTTATTTGTTTGATGCTACGTGGAAGGTTGTTATATACTTTAATGGCCATGTAGTGTGGTCCTTTTTGAAATATAGTTTTGTTTGCTATTGGGATTAATAAGTTTTCTGTGAACCTTGTAGCGTGTTTATGTGTTGAGTTTTTTTGTGGGAACTTTTCTAGAGACGATCGAACTAACAGGCATAACTCCATTATATATATGTCCGTCACTGTCAGAAGTTTGAGATTTTTAAAAATTGGTCTACATGAATCCCAGTGATCAGAGTTTGTAATTTTTCTTAGGCACCTCTTTTGGATGATAAAAACATCTTTGGCGTTTACTGAGTTTCCCCAAAAACTATTCCGTATTTTATCATTGAGTATACGTATCCATAGTATCCGGCGATATATCTAGTGCTTTTTATATTGTTTTCAAGAGTTAATAATGTACTTACCCGCTTATCCTAATCAGATTTTATTTCACATAATTAATAAAACTAGTTTTTGTAGGAAAAAAAATCGTCAGTTGACCTTCAAAACACCACTTAGCAGAATTTTGAATCTTGAAATTTTGTAACACAAGGTTTAGTCCAATATAAAAATAGTTTGAAAGCACCGCTCGAGGGTTTCATATTCCACAAAAAAGTTGGCGAAATTGCTTCGCGTCAAAAATAAACCTCCTTATGTAAATAAGGCTTCATAGTGGAGATGGTGTCATTGATATTTCACAGGATGTTTGACAAATCACCTCTATACAATACAATAATGCCTTGGTAAATGTGTATTGCATGTATATATGATGTTAGTAATACATATTATATTGTATCGTGTAGGTTTGTGCCTTGTCAAATGCATCAACGATGATTAATGCACAATGCACCAACACTAATCATTGGAATGCACTCGATTGCAGGGAAAAACGATAAGGGTACAAAATTATTTCGAAACATAATTACAGAAAAACGATTTTGCTTATAATAGAAATAAATTACGTCGAAAATTAACTGAAATAAATGAAGCCTGTAAATGGGTACAACATTTTTTTTTTACAATTGGTTGATTCTCTGTTGGGGGTTTTAGGAGAGAGGAAACGCAGAAGCTAATCATTTCATTTCGAGATACTGAACACAAGAAGACAAAAATTATTGGTTGGGAGGGACACAAATATAAAATGTGCACAAATACTGTGGGTGTATTTGGCTCTTCCAACTGTGCCCTGGTGTCAAAGGGATCATCGATGCTAGTTGCTGCACCATCTATTTAAATAACGGTAGAAGAAACACATCATTCCCACATGTTTCCAATAAGCACCGACTCCGTGGTTGAGTGATGACTATCCTTAATCATACCAGAGATTCGAGGAGGTGATCAGATCGGAATAACCATGTACTTATCCACATTCCTTCCTCTCCCCACAACCTAATCCCAATTGGGGATGTCATAATCTCACGTTTGGAGCAGTTGGGACTCTTGTGCAGTATTCAAATTAAAATCAACAGATGAATAAATAAAAACATGGCAGCTTTAGTTCTAATTTGAAGCAATCTCGCGCATCGCGTGTTTAAGTACCATTTCTTACGGTAAACGTCTCAACTTATCAAACAGATTAAGAAGGTAAGTTTTTAGTTTAGACCTGAATTCTGTTGGACTTGTTATGGATCTTAGTTCGGGAGGGAGTTTATTCCAAGCCATCGGTCCAGATACTCCGAAAGCGCGATCACCAAACTTAGTATTTGGCTTGTGCTTAGGTTCTATCAGTCTGCCTACAGCTGATGATGTTGCTGATCTAAGAGTTGACTGCCTCAGTCCAGTGTTTTCCGGGACGCATAGTTCTGATAACAATAAAAAAATAGTAGACCTCTCGTCCAAAAGAGTATGTTTCTAATTTTTGTGTTCCACCACTAAATTAATGCGGTGCGCCGACTGTTTCTATTTTCATAATAACTTGGGTACTTGTTTTATGTAGCGCAGTTTTTATGAAAAATCACCTCAAGGATGAATCTTTGCAAAATATTTTTGTAAATTGTCTTACCAAATAATTTGCTTATATATTTAAGCAAAATAGTTTGTAATCTAAATAAGTACTTTCCATGATAATAGCTAGTTATGTTATAAAGATATAATGACACATAAGAGGATAGTCGAAATACCTTAAAATAAAGCCAGAACCTTAACAACGTAAGTGAAGCAGCCGTGTACAAAAATATGCGTCGCGCGGCCCTGGTGTATGGGACAGACCTAAGGTTGAATTTGCCCTAGCAAATCTCTAAAATAAAGTTGGAATCTTAACGACTTAAGTGATAATATCCGGCGTAATGGACGGACCTACGATCAACTTTATCTTAACAGGCCTAGAAAATCGATCTTTCCGTGGGGTTTATTTTAATTATTTCCGATGAACGTATTACTAAATTCTCAATCTCAATACCCACCCACTGGCCTTGTCTTTGTAGAATTTTTGTGTTTACACTCATGTTTTTAATATTTTCACGTATGTTTGCATTTGTTATATTTTCATTTTATAACTGGTAATAAGGTTGAGTATTTAATCAATAGATGGCGCTAGTCATAAAGCTTACTCCAGAGTCCTTCAGATGCAGAGATGTGCTTTATTTCAAATAAATCCATTTCAAATGGAAATGCAAAATGGGTATTTTCCATTTTGCATTTTAAATGCTTTTCTAAAAACCATTTTGCATTTTAAATGCTTTTCTCAATGCATTTTCCATTTTAAATGCTTTTTTGCAACATTCTTCCTACTATCTCCACTCATCTTTTTTTCATAAGCCCCAAATATCAGTCGGTCCTCAACCTCGCTATGAGAGATAATTTACATTTGTCAAGTTGCTCCCTGGTAGGAGCCCTGGCAATTGAGTGATACCATTACAAAAAATACTGATTCAAATACTGAACATGGGGCCATGACGCTGTAATATTAAATGTTAGATATCAGTTTCTATGTTTTTACGTTGGCAACATTAGTCCCGGGCAAATTTTTTGTGGTTTCATAATCTGTAGTCGTGGTGTTTTTGGATTTACCATCATGTTATATGTTTGTTCTACATTGATGTCCATTATTAAATGACAAAATTGTT
Source organism: Hesperophylax magnus (assembly GCA_026573805.1). NCBI lineage: Eukaryota > Metazoa > Arthropoda > Insecta > Trichoptera > Limnephilidae > Hesperophylax > Hesperophylax magnus. The sequence continues at coordinate 7,551,043 of JAIUSX010000005.1, read as the reverse complement.
TAAAAATTCTATAATTATTTTAATTGTTTTATTTGAGAAACCATTTTGCATTTTAAATGCATTTTGAAAATAGGTATTTTGCATTTTGCATTTGAAATGCTTTACTAAAAACCATTTTGCATTTTGCATTTTCAAATGGAAAAGTTTTGACCCATTTCCATTTTGCATTTCAAATGGTTTTGGGCACCCATTTTGCACATCTCTGTTCAGATGTCGCTAGGGTTTAACATGTACTTGTGAGATGATAGCTCCTCGGGAGCCAGAGAATTATCAACCCTCGGGTAAAATGAGCAGTGTAGTTTAATCCGGACCTTTGTATTGTAACGTAAATAAACACAATTATAAGAATAACCTTTTACTAATTTCAAAGAGGTTCCAACACCGAAGTCTGCATAGTAAATACTGTTAAGTAACAAAAAAACTCCACACAGGAGACACTAAAGAAAATAACATTCAGAGGGTCCTTTTGAGGAAAGAAAGGAGTGAACCAGGGTCTTGAAAATGGGACCGGATAAATCATCAAAATGATAATTCATCACATTTTTAAAAAGTTATATTAAGTCATGGAAAGTGATGAAAAAAAAACTTTATTAACTGGGTTATGTAGATTAGATTAGGTTAGGTTAGGTTAAAAAAAAAAAAATTCTAAGTTTCTAATTTATTTATTTATTTTTTCATGTTCTCCATGAAACGGTTATACACCAATATATCATGGAGAAGATTACAGATTAAAAGGTTTACACAGGCAGTTTTACTATTTTGTCACATGTGTTATAAGATAGTTACTGAATTGTCTGTAGGTGACATTGAAAATGTCGATGGCTAATGCAGAATCGTTAAGCAGTTGAGTCGCTCTGTGTATTAGCGCGTTCTGATAGACAGAAGTCCTCGCTTTCGGAGCATATAAGAGTGCATGGGATCTCCCTCGAGTATAATTGTTAGGGACATAAAAGTTAACCTTTTTCAACATAGGCGGATTATGTATTGTACTAGAGATTAACTTAAAAAAGTGTTTGACTAATGACTTTATGTCACTTTTTAAAAGTGTGTTGAATTGTCGATGTGTTGATTTATCATGGAACCCTTGAAAATACCCATGTTGTGGGAGGGAGGAAACACAGAAACCGGCAAAAAATTCTCGAGCCGAGCTATTGAAGTCAAGAACGAGTCGTAAAAACGACCCGTTCTCATGTGACAGATATCAACGATGTGCATATGTGCGTATTTGACGTGTTTTCCAACAGTGCACCGGTACCGAAGCCTGTGCTTGTAGGGAACACTTGTAAATTGTATAGCGTTAGCAGTTGAGCGGAGCGGCTTTGATAATTTATAATCATTGACCTTTTGACACATTGTCTGATAAATGGTTAATTAGATTTATATAATTTTGCTCTTGAATAATCCAATCTTTCAGATTGCTCTTGACCTTATGAGTACATAAAAATATACAAGACTAATATCATAAATACTAATGAAGTTACAATATATATAGAAGCGCTCTAGATATCTCAAGTGGCAAGCTACAAGAACGTTAGTTGGAGTTCTTTCCTTTAAGAGTTACCTCTAAGTAAATTCACGCAAATTACTTATTTTTTTTCAATTATTTAAAAAAAATATTACAGTTGTTTTCCGTCTGAAGATATCACAAATCATAAAGAAAATGCAAGGCCGAATAGAGTAGAGGTCTGGGCGCGCAATAGCCATATAACGAAGTCAATGCCGTCGCTTTACAGTTACACAGATTAAACAAAATTGTTTAAAAACTTTCTTAATCTATACGTTTGCGAGTGTAGCTGTATGCTACAAAGATCATTGTAGTGCGTTCTACATTCTCGATTTTCTGTTTACCCATCTTGTACCTACGAGAGTTATTTGGTAAGCGCATCAAGCTACTTCAACTGCTCAAGAACGTACAAAACAACATACAAAGCAGCAGTAATAATAAGTATCAACAAGAATCGCTGGAATTTAAAAAGAAGTGTTGTTGCTCTATTATGGCACTGCACTTATCATTTGACACCTCAAAATCCATCAGGCTTTTTATGTATTCAACGCAACTTTTGAATATTAAAACGCCACCCGACCTATCGTTTATTTCGAGCATACATGTTTTTTTTAATGAATATCTTGGTATACCGGAACAACGTTTGAATTAAGATTTTACTGGAAACATTAGAAATTATGAATAATTTAATATAGAGCCCATACCTCAAGGAATGCTATAAGTTATTCGTTCCAAACAACTACAGCAAGGGACGGCACCGTGATTTGCTAGGTATCCCACATAGCAGAACGGACGTACTGGCTCGGCATAGTATGACACGAGGTATAGCCCTATTAAATGATACATCTAACACTGTCGACATGTAAAATTAAATTAAATTAATTAAATCGACATGTAATTTTAAATGTAGACACGTTATATCAAAAAATTAGCGTCCTTGCGAGAGCTCTGAAGGGGTACCATTAGTACCTAAAACAGGGCGGGGAAGTGTTGGGCCTCCTGCAGAATGTCGACATGTTTAACAGTGAGTGCCAGTGAGTGTTAAGTTAAGTTATCAAATTATTGACTATTTCGTTGCAGGTGATGCATGTACCTACGCACCAACTGGAGAGCTAGGGGTGTGCAAAACCCTTGGGAGCTGCAGCACGGCTAGGGAGTCCCTAAGGGCGGGTAAAGAACCTCAGGTAATAATTATATTCGAAGTTTGTGTTGCTTTAAAAAAAGAATTGCACGTAAAATTTTGTCAGGAACATAGCATATGTCTTCTCTAATAAGGGACTCTAGTTATAAATTTTACGGCATGAAAAAATATTTATATTATGGATTAATAATTAATTTATTGGACAATTTGTAAAGCGCCTCTTTTGTCAGATATCACCTCAGGGGCGCTTTACAGTTGATGCAGGTATTACAAAAAAATATTTAAGTTAAGTAAAATGAAGAACAGGAACGGGTGACACGAAGATAGAAGATGGAGACTCTGCAGCAAGAATCCTAGGTGATGAAGAAACTGGACCAGCTGCTGCAGCGAGAGAGTCCACCAACAGTGCCAGCACGAGGTTCATCATCCGTCCAGGTATGTGTCTGCTGCCAATAAAGCGCTGACACAATATCCTCACATAGATAAAAGATGGCAGCACCGCTATGACGTTCGACGAAGATAGAAGATGGAGACTCGGCAGCAAGAATCCTAGGTGGTGAAGAAACTGGACCAGCTGCTGCAGCGAGAGAGTCCACCAACAGTGCCAGCACGAGGTTCGTCATCCGTCCAGGTATGTGTCTGCTGCGAATAAAGCGCTGATAAAATAACCTCACATAGTTACCAGACCTTAGCAGCACCTCTGTGACGTTAGACGAAGACAGAAAATGGAGAAGAAACTGTACCCGCTGACGCTGATTCCGAATACATAAGTTTTATTATATACTAGCTTTACCCCGCCACGCGTTTCTGTGGCTCCGTCTGTCTGTGCAAGTAGAGAAACAATAGCGCTTGTTGCTTTTACGTCCAACAGATGGCAATACAAAAAAAACATGTTTTTACCTGTCACAGGTGACATCCATATAATTTAGGTATATAAAAACACACACGTATTCGAATGTAACGTTGTGTCAAATTTTCAAAGCTATCAGTGAAGAACTTACAGAGATTTAAGATTTTGAACAAACGATCATTTTTATTTATATAGATATATCATTATTGTTTCGTTCCGACGATTGGTACTTGACGAGAAAGAAAATATCAAGTGGTCGTGTTTATTCTTCACAAGGAATACTAGGAGTGAGGAAAAGGAGGATGATGATGGTAGTTGATTTTGGCGTTTTGTTGTTTCTCACACTTATAGTTAGATATGTAGCGGCAGCTACTAGAATAATACCTGCTACTCCCTTGAAAAATCTAGAACATCGATACATGCAATCCGTATGGCAAATAAAGGCTACTTGTGACCGGTGACGTCACACAGACAGGCCGACTGGGAATGTAGCTAATCTTGTCTTTATTATTATCTAGCAGTGTATTGTGACCAGGTCTGACTAGCCAGAGGATACTAACCAACCTATCTCTTCTCCTTGCTCTCACAGCTTCCTTTATTCTCACAACATATCTAAATTTTGACCTGACTCAAGTTTTTGACTTATAATATGAATTACTTTAAAAAAACTTTGTTTAACATAATGACAAGATTTTTTTTATTATATTGTGTTCTTGTTTCTTAATTTATCTTTCCTTTTCTTAACTTCTTCTCTTGAATTATTAACTTTTCAATTTTTTTCTTAACTTTTGTAAACTTTTTTAATCTTTTCAACTTATCTTACATTTTCTTAACGTTTATAATTAATAACTTTTTCCCTTTGTTAATTTATTTTACCTTTCTAAATATTTCTAACATCTTTTCTTAACTTTTATAATTTTTTCTTAACTTTTCTTATTTTTTCTTAACTTTTCTTAACCTTTCTTAACTTTTCTTCCCTTTTCCTCAGTTCTCTTCAGTAAATTATTGTTTTATTTAGCCATTTAAATTGAGATTTAACAAATTCCAAATTGTAGAACTGCGGCTACGAAGGCAACACCCCCATAGTCTGCTGCACGAGTGGCTCCCAAATGCCCGTGATGAAGCCCGCCACGACCAAGCCGAGCAGGCCCACAGCTGCCCCCGTCACGTCCCCGCCCACCGCCTTCAACGACATCGGGAGTACTTGCCCACCGCTGTCCAAGAATGCAGTTAAGGTGGAGAAGAGAGGCCAGAAGGCTTGGGATTGTGAGTGCTGTTAACCCTTAGCAAGAAAGAAAGCATTTAAAAATATATATTTTTATCAATTATGCCGAGATAAGTGATTTTCTCGCCGTTAAAAAGATATTTTATAATTCTTTCCCGTTTGTCTCAAACATCAATTTGATTCAATGGATAAAATCTTTAAAATTGTCAGTGTTTTTTGTTATAATTTGGCGGGATTTTCGTTGAAAGGTTTTTAAAATTTCAAAATTTTTTTAAAACGAATAAAACATCATATCTGTGATGCATGATAATAAAGTTGAGTATTTAATCAATAGATGGCGCCAGTCATAAAGCTTACTCCAGAGTCCGTCAGATGTCGCTAGGGTGTACTGGGTGCTTGTGCCATGATATTGTCAGAGTGCAAACTCCTCGGGAGCCAAAGAATTACCTACCCTCGGGTAATGAACAGTGTAGTTTAATCCAGACTTTTTTTATTGTAATGTAAATAAACACAATTATAAGAAGAACCTTTTACTAATTTCAAAGAGTTCCCAACACCGATGTCTGAATTGTAAAGGCAGACATAACAAAATCATTAAAACATACCGTTTGGTTGGTACGACCTAACTGCTGATTGATCACAACCAGTCTACATGAGTAATATATCTATTGCCTATAAAATCCACATGAAAGTTGCCAATTTGAGGAGAATTTCTAAGATATTACAGGAAATGGGTTTTTTGCGGGGAGAATGATTTTGTGGGGAAAGTGCAGGGATTCTGGGCATTTCTTGTTTATCCATCCATTTCATAAACGATATTGTTACTGTATTTGATAAAAATGTTGAAGTGCTACTTTTTGCCGATGACCTTAAACTATTTAAAATTATAAAAACAATAAATGACTGTATTCACATTCAAATAAATTTAAATAAACTTCAAGATTGGTGCAAAACTAACAAACTTTATCTCAATATTAGTAAATGCCACATTATAAGATTTTTCAGAACAAAACAACCCCTTAACTATCAATACAAAATTAACAATGTTTCTCTCGCCTCTGTAAGTGAAATTAACGATCTCGGCATTATTTTCGATTCAAAATTTAACTTTCTTTCACATGTAGAAACAGTCACCAACAAAGGATTAAAAATGCTCGGCTTCATTCTCCGAAATGGCAGAGACTTTAAAAATATTTCAACACTAAAAATCTTATATTCCTCACTTGTTCGTAGTCAAATCGAATATAATTCTCCTATTTGGTGTCCTTACTTTAAAATCCACTCCGATTCTATTGAAAAAAATCAGCATAAATTCCTAAGATACATTAACTATAAACTCGGTCTACCTATAGAATCAATAAATTACAATCACTTGATGAAAGAATTAAACCTACTTAAACTCTCAGATAGAAGACTTATTTCCGATTTGATTTTTATTTTTAAAATTGTCAATGGTATTATAGACAGCCCTGATATATTAAGCCTAATTACCTTCCATATACCCACTAGAACCACTCGATCCAAAATTCTTTTTAATTTTAATAACAATATCAGGACTGCGTCATTTAGGAACTCCCTTATACCTAGATTGCATGCAGTTGGCAATGCTTTCTCAGAAGTAGTAGATGTGTTCAACTGCACGGAATATAGCTATAAAAAGGCTATAATAACATACCTCTGTCGTAATTATCAATGTTATTAGGCATAATACCATTCTATTCATAAGTTATCACAGAACCTAAACAATGCACTTACATCAGATATCAGACAGAAGAGTGTTATATACTTAATCAAAACTATAATTTTTCCCAAAATTGTTATGAGATGTCTTACTGACAGCCCTGATTCAATAGAGCTAACTCTTAGTTCTCAGCAAATTCAACCAAATTCAACATTGAAGGTAACAATAACCTCAATACTAAACTACTGTACGGATTGAAAATAAAAATGCTAATGTACCTATGTATACCAGATGTTATTTTTGTTTTATTTTTGTTTAATTTTCAACATAATTTCTCTGTAATTATTCTGTTTAACATAATACTGTTTCGCTCCTGTGAACCACTGTAAACATAAATCATGTATATTGTAAAAGCCTTTTACGGCGTCTAAATAAATAAATAAATAAATAAATATTAAAAAATAATACAAACAATATTTGTGAGAATGCACTATATTTATCGATGTGTCACATCAATCTATCATTCGTCCCCCGATGTCTATTTTTTCTCCTAGGGGTCCATTTAATTTTTTTTTGAAGATTGCCTTTTTTGTTTGCAATTGTATCGGATAAAACTTTACTTACATAGATAATATTGATGGGTTCATTTGATCGTCGATTCTCGACCCGCAATTAGGTTTTTTGATTGGCTTCAAATTTGGACATGACTTCATATTTTTACAATCGAAAACCTGGTTTGTTTGTTTTAGACTGCATCGACCTGGCCTCTAGCGTGTACCCTTGTCAACGGGAACACTTTTCTCTTATTCCGAGATACAGCAGAGGAAACGATTGCGCCCATTTATCCACCCCTCTGGTTGTCGGAGGAAACAAAACAGAACCAGGGGAGTTCCCTCACATGGTAAGCCATAAAAGTACAGTTAAACGCAAGTACATTATAATCTACGCGTGCATAGAGTAATTTATTTGCCCCCGTACATACTCAATATGAATATAATTAGTTATGGCAATATAAAAAGTCAACTCTTCCAAGAAAGGCATACAAATATAGTATTGGATGGAATCACCGAACATAATTACAGTATTGGTTTGAATCACCGAACATAAATACAGTATTGGATTTAATCACCGAACATATATACAGTATTGGATTTAATCACCGAACATAAATACAGTATTGGTTTGAATCACCGAACATAAATACAGTATTGGATTGAATCACCGAACATAAATACAGTATTGGATTGAATCACCGAACATAAATACAGTATTGGATTGAATAACCGAACATAAATAAAGTATTGGATTGAATTACCGAAAATAAATATAGTATTGGATTCCAGCACAAGTTACTGAAGTATTGCTGTAAATGATATCAACTTGGTTGGATTAAAATACTTTGTTGGTTAAACTTGTTTGTATTCTGTTGAATATGCATCACAAAAAACATTAGTGTATGTACCAGCACTCCTTCGTAGACTGCTGACTTCACTTCTTTGGACACTTTTTTGTTTGCGACAACTGCGTTGAGTCTTCCAATAATGAAAATCTCTGCATTTACCCTCCTTTCAATATCTCTACAAGCCTTGCCATCTCTCGTAATCATCCCAAATACACAAACTAATCCACCTGTTCCAAATATTCATCATGCACAACAACTATACTGTTTTAGTACCATTCCTAAAGATATTATTTTGGAAACATATGATATTACTGCTGATTTCTTCGTTTATCCCACATTTTTGGGTTCAATCAAGCGGACGCTCAAAGCTTGTGCAAACTCGGCATAATATACCAAAAATCGCTTGAGTGGAAGACAATTAAAATAATGTTATGTTTGCAGGCTGCTTTGGGAGAGACAAGTGATGGAGGAATCAACTGGATATGTGGTGGAAGTCTCATCAGCAATCGGTGGGTCTTGACAGCTGCGCATTGTCTAAAAACGTAAGTCCTATAAAATTATAAAACAGTCATCCCCTTGTCTAGTTCAACTCTGTGTCGGGAACCCATCGCTTTGACAATTTGTGTGTCCTGGACTAATTCAGGACATACGAATCAGGATCAGGATCAGGATCTTCATTGTAACTCTAAGGCCTAAGGCACAAGAGTCTCAACTTCTCCCAACCGTTTAGAGCCAGTAAGAATATGGCATCTCCAATTGGGATATGTTGTAAGGCTGAAGATAGTATGAAAGGGAATGAGATGGCGGAGAGGAAGATGGAGGAGTATCTGCTTATTCAAACCTGGTCACCAGACACAGCCAATTTACTGGGAAGTGAGTTAGATAAGAGCTTCACAGATGCTTGCTTGCTGCAAAGAGCTTGTTTGGAAGTCCGCAAGATGGCATCTAGTAGTCATTAGGCAGCCAGTTAGGCTGCTTCCACACAAACATGGTGTTTGCAGATCTCATTTAGCCAGCTCCTAGTTAGGTCGACCATCGAAGTCACTCTTGTAATTCGCGAAGTATTGAATAAATCCCTGATTTAATATAAAGAACTTATTCTATAAAATCTCCTTCCGCGACGAGTTGGACACAATGGGAACACAACACATTTCAAGCAACGTTTCAATTATAAATTCTGGTCTTACACCAAGGCGATACTGAGAGTATTGTTCACTCTGGATATTATTTTAATAAATTGTAAAATAACAGAAATTCATCAAATTAAGTTTGCCTGAATTTTAACCCGCGACTTTCCAATTACTACTCACAAGGGCTGAATAGTTTCGCAAAAAATAAAATGTAACGTTATCATCAAATAGCCCTTCATCGCTATTTTGTTTTTAGACATGTACAAGATCCCCGTTAAACGCTGATTCTAGTTGCGTTTCAGCTTTCGATGTTCACTCCTCTCTCTCCTAAAACTACTCTTTTCACAGTCAGCTGATGGATGTACCTAAATAATTAAGGAAATGAATATTTGAGGATTACACGTGTACACGTGTCATATCGCAATTTCAAGGATGAATAACTCGCACAACAAAACTGTGGGACCTTAGTAATTAATTCTCGGAGTTATGACGCATTATAATATTTTTGTTTAGATATAAGAATGATTGCTCCACATTAACAAGTGTAGAAACTGTTGAATTTTAAAACAATAAATACGCCCAATCAGTCAGTTGTCCGACGACTTTTGTGAAGTTGTGTTTCAATTTCAAATCCTTCCCCAAGGTACCCCCGAGAGGAAACCGGCATTTTACAATCGATGTCACTGGCGTAGGTGTCCAGTGCATTCACCATCCCCAAAGATGACATAGATCCTGAGGAAAAGTATTTTATTCAGGGCCTCCTGTGTCTGTACTTTTTAATGTTCAAAAAGTCACAGTTACATCCTATATTAGTATTTTTAATGAAAACTGTTTTATTTGTTGTTTTTCTTGTGGATATTATTTTTGTAATAACTCCTAATGATTTATTTCCAGGACAATAAGTCACGTAAGACTAGGCGGGGGGGATACTGACTCCCCAATAAGCCCAGAAACACACTTCAATGTCATTGAGTCCATCCAACACCAGGAATACCTCCCGCCTCAGACCTACAATGATATTGCACTGCTGAAGTTAGACAGGGAGTAAGTACTTTGTTGTAATTAAATTTCCTCTAATAATAGTCTCTTCCAGTATCACCACGGGTTTTAGGATCACAGGGGGCTATCTACAAAAACATAGTTTTGAGAAATATTTATTGATAAATTTTCAGGAAATCGACAGTTTACATTTATTTCAGTTTGTACATAAGTACCTATTATGTAGCCAAAATAAATTCAATTATGGATTTCCTCCTTGTAACTTTACCTCTAATGGAATAAGTAAATTAAATTTGTAAGAAAGGAATATGTATTCAAAAATTTATACAAAATAAAATATTATATAAAACAAAAAATTGCAAAGTAAACATTTATATCCATGTTTTAGATATAAATCAAATCATAATAGAAATATAAACAATAGAGACATAACATTATTAACAAACGATCAGAGAAATATTTTTTTATGGACCTCTTGTATTTTGGTAAGTTCGCAACTGAAAATATTCACCTTGGATAATACGCTATTGTAATTATTGCTGTTCAGGCAAGAATTCTGCTTAGAGTTCGTTTTGCATTGATCCACTCTGAACAGGACAGAAGAGCGTGTTGAACGCTCTTATTTAGCAACTCTGGGCCTTGAATATTATTGTTACCTACTTTATACAGGAATAGTGCATCCTTATGATGTCTCCATACACTCAGTGAATCAATTTTAAAGTATCTATAATAAGCCCAACTGTATTTCTTAAACGGCTGTATGCATGAGATAGAACCTCGTGTCACTAATAAATACGATTATGGCATTTCCGAAACCAAGCTTAACTCAAAACACAAGTGTTATAGTGTTCCAAAGTCTGCTAATAATTATTTAGAAAAGTTGCCAATTCAGAGGCTAAACAAACTAGATAATAATTACAGTTCAATTGATGTTTACCGCCCCGACTCAGTGATCAAACTTAAAAAACAATAATTTAGAATATTTGTAACTGATCCACAAAATGTCTTTTTTCTTACAAGCACACTTAATATTTTTTGTTATGTTCCATAAAACATTCAATAGAGCGTAATAAATGTTAGTTGATTACAAATTTGCTTTACAACAAACCATTCTTGTTAATTTCTATGCTAATGTTAAGCTTTGTTCTGTATAATACCCAATCTGGCATTATAAAGTTTTGCTAAATACTAATATACTCAACAATAAAAATATCATATTTTTGACTAACATAAAGGATGATATTAAATATTGTTTTGGTGATTGCGCTTTCAGAGAATCTGGGCCGAAGGCTTGGAATAAACTCCCTCCGGAACTAAGATTCATAACAAGTCCAACAGAATTCAGGTCTATCTGAGAAAAAGTCCAATTATATCCAATTTTCCAATTGCGTCCTAAATCCTTTTTCTAAATTTCGCTAATAAACAATTAGTATGTTAATCTAAAGTGACCTACTAGGTAAGTATGGTACTGTATATTATCTCCACATATAGTTACTAATAACATAGATCATTGTAGAAATGTACTATACATATATTTGTACAGCGCCCTTGGGGTGATTTTGCACAGAAACGGCGCTATATTAGTAATAGTACCTTAGGTACCTCTCTTGTACTCTTAATGTTATTTATTGAACAATTATTACTTGAATGTACTACAACTCTCAACGATAACTAGTATTGTACCTGCTTACATTGTCCGCACTCGGAATATTATGCTATGTAAGATTCTGATCAGATTACCTTAAACATTGAATACATTTAATTTTAAGCCTTCATGACGCGATGAATAAGTAAATAAATATGTTTAAGTAAATAATGTAGTAGGGTAACTCATAGGGCGTTGATATCTCCCGAAAATGACGACAATATTTACCTTTCCCTACATTCACGTGCGACTAGTATCATTATACTAGTTATCGTGATTTTGTAAAAATAAAACTAAATTTAAAATATTCGTACTCTGATTTTACACACCGAGAGTAACCACGCAATCTTGGATTCTGTGGATTGGAGAACCGCAGAATCTATCTAATATTATAGGTGGGACTGCATTAGCTTGACTTTACTTCTGTTTGAAGAATATTACTGATTCTACCAAATATGCAATTTGGCTGTTACTGTTACAGTTCAGATGTTTATCAGTATCTAGAATGTGTAAGTTTATTTCTCTTATTCATTTGATTCTCTATTGCTTCCACCAGCGTGCAGTTTTCTGGGACAATACGACCAGCTTGTCTCCATACCGGAGATATTGTCAAAGATAACAAAGCTGTGGTGTCAGGATGGGGAGCTGTCGAACGAAATGGACGACAAAGCAACTCTCTGTTAAAGGTATATTTTATTTCTCTGTTCATTCGCCTTATATTGTTGTATTTTGATTTAGACCATCGATACCTACGACCGCATAGCTGTGTGTGTGCTAGCCAGTTGGTCGCGGACCGTCGTTAGATGTGGACCCCTCGCACTTTTTTTAGCATCTGCCGATGGTTTTTTCATGTTTTCAGCAATTAAATTACAATTATTATCACTTTTGATAATAATTGAACATAAGCGATGACTAATATTCACTGACTAATATTAACTATGAATATTCATATTTTTCCGATATTAAATCTCTTATTTTGAGATGTGTATTGACTACACAGCACCGGAACGCGTGGATTTTTTTAGCACAGTAAGGGAAAGGTTAAGGCGAAGCACTACGTAGTCATGCAAAATCATGTGTTTTGGTTTAGAAATTTGATCGATTACAAATATTTTAGGGCAAGAGTCCCAACTACTCCCAACCGTATGGAGCCAGCGAGACCAATCCCCAATCCCCAATTGGAATGTATTGTGAGGCTGAAGGTAGTGGGGAGCGGAATGAGATGGGAAAGAAGATGGTGGGGAAGTACCAGGCTATTCAGACCTGGTCACCGAACACGGCCGCAACCATTTCTCGAAATCTTCAATTCTCAATGGTGTTCTTACACCAGGGAAAATAATGGAAATTATTGTAATAATTAAAAAGTCTTTTCAATAATCCTAGAAACATATAAAGTATGCGGCCAAGACCGGTCATTGGCTGAGTTTTCATCGCGTTTGGGTCTCATCCAGGCGTGGTGTGTTCAATTCTGCGGCTAGCTAAGTACTCCATCACAACACAAGTAAAATTTTCCTCTTACTGTGGCAGGAAAAGAAGATTTCCAAATATTGTCAGGTTATTCGTAACCCGGGAATGTTTGTATTTCTTTTAAAAAAAAGGATAAAATAAAAAAAAATAAAAAGTTCAAAATCTCCTACTTACGAACCCATTTTTGTTTATGGTTTTATTGTATAATGTGGATAATTAAGTTACTTCAAAAGTGATCTTAAAACATTTCAGTCTCATTCTGTTTTGTTCAATTCATTACATTTTGTTTAACTGTTATTAAAAAACCCATTATATGCGATGAATTAGTAACTTCCCGAGGGATCCCTCTAGAAATATTTTAGATTTTAGTAATATGTTCGTCAGAAATAATTAAAATAAACCACAAGGAAAGGTTGATTTTGGTAACGTCGACCATGTGTTCATCCATTACTATTATTAATATTGTTTTTACATGACTTCATCACTTACGTAGTTAAGATTCCCACTTTATTACAGAGATTTGATTTGGCAAATTCAACCGCAGGTCAATCCAATACACCAGGGCCGCGCGTCACATATTTTTGTGCACGGCTGCATCACTTACGTCGTTAAGATTCTGGTTTTATTTTAAAGTATTGTCTCGTCATAAAGTCGATGTGATGAAGTTTTTTAACAGTAACATTGTAGTACACATAACAAAATACAACATAACAAAAGCATTGACGGGTTCCACTAGTTTTATTTAAAAGGATGTTATTACCTACATTTTTATATTTTATATTTGTGCTGCCCATGAAAACGTTAGCAAAATTGTTTTGCTTATTATTTTTATTTTGTTAAAAAAACCAACATGCGTAAAAGGATTTTTGTTTTGGTTTTCAGACAACCGTGGAGAAGTTCTCGTTTCAGGACTGCCGAGAGACAAATCCGCCCATCAAACTTAAGTTGAGGAGGGGAGTGAATGATTCCACTCAGATCTGCTTCGGTCACAACGAAAAGAAGCAAGACACCTGCACGGTAAGCCAACTTCTTCATTAATTCCCTGTCTGCAAAGATCTTTCTTCCTCTCAGCCGTTCCCTCATCGCTGATGATCGATCGTTTCCTAATAAATATCATGACAGAATGCGACAATATGAGTAGGTTCGTCAATATCAATATGTGTATGAACACGTGCTCCGCTGTCCTCGCCTATGATTGATACTTTGTTAGTACGCTGTCCTAGTTCTTGTATGTTGCTAGGATTATGGTTAAAACCAACTGGAATCGAACCAGGTTATGAATTGGCTAGCTCAGTAAAAAAAGGGTAAGCAGATGAGACTCGTGTACTATCAAGGGTGAGCAGCTCCTTTAATCATCAGCTCGTCCATCGGTTAGGAGGTTGGAAAGGTCAACACACAATTATAACACATGGGTAGAAAGGCACAAGGTATATTAATCATCTCGAGAAATACAGGGTTGACATAGATCTCTCTCTCTCTCTTGAACGTAACGACAGGATGAAGCGTGGATTTTACATGAATTTATATGATTTGAACACAAGAAGGGGGTATACTGAGAAAGCTTACGATTCGCCTTTAGATGAGGTAGGGTACATCATGTCGAGCGGGTACTGCCCGCGCCCAAAAGGGCCGGTGGTACAGTGCTGGTGTGGTGAGGCACAAGATGATCTGACGGAAGCGTGGTCCGACGAACAAAGGTTAACTTAGAATGTTGAATCATGTTAGTGACTTGACTACGCGTGATATTAATTACAAACTGGGGCAAGATCGCGTCTGTCCATAGGGACAGGGACGTATGATAGCATTACGTAATCTGCGCGCTCGAACATTGCGAGCGTTTGCGGTTCGCTCCGCAAGAGACACTGTGGATAACCCGGAGGTCGGTTCTAGACTGGCGGCCGTCCGAGGCAAGCGGAGGTCGGGAACTGCCAGGGCGGCCGGTAGCGATCCGTGTTGAGCCGTGAACACTGTGTGTGGTCCGTGCCGAACACGCGGCTGCCAAATGCGAGAGGAAGGTGGGGTAACCAAGCCCCATTTAATTTAGGGTAACTATCCTTCTAATTTATAGGGAGACTGTATTACGTAACAATGTTCAATAGACCTTTTTTTGCAAAACTGAGTTATGAATGCCAATATGTTCATTAGCCTATTGCGCATTAATGAAGCTCAAAAAAACCATATTTTTTGGTTTTTAAGTGACATTTTAAGCATTTTTTGAGTGCCAATATCCACTCACGGAATAATGTTCCAGTTCTTATTTGTTCAATCTCCTGGATATTGAACATTCAAACACTCAAAGTTATGAATATAATATTTTTAAAAAAGTTCATAGATATTTGTTCAACATCCCGCCGAACGTTGAGGTCTTGAATGTTCAATCTCCACTGTCAACCAATCAGGAGCCGGCTAGTTAAAATGCGCGGCCATGTTGATTTTTAGTTGTTTTCTAACAAAGAAATTGTTCCACTAAAAATACGTTTAATTGCGAATATATACTGTTATTGAACTAAAAAATGACTTCACCGACTCCAGAATCAATAAACCTTAGAACAGTAGCTCAAATAGAAAGGTAAGTCTTAAAATTATGTCATTTATAGGCTTTTACACCATATTTTACATGTACTTCTTGAATTTGCTAGGCAAATATACAGGATGCTTAATTTATTATTTATTTATTCAATTATTTATTTAAAAACTTAGGACTTTTACCTAAAATGAGTATTAATAAATTATATTAGTGCATTAAAACTTGTTTTTATTCAAGAAATACAACAAAAGAGCCAGGACATGGAAATATGCAAGAAGTCAACTGTCCTCATAGTCTGATTGAAAGACATCTACGACACATATTTAGTCCGTTATCACTGCTGAGATCGCTAATGAAAACGAAGTCCAAATATTTCAATTTTGAATTCATTCAATTAAAAGTTTCTGATTTTTTGTTTTTTTTAGTCACATAAAAAAAATAAACATATTCTTATGTAAGAACTACAATAAAACCAATTAGGCCCGCTACTAACAACAATAAATGTAATGTTAAATAGCGCACACCCATAACCCAAATCGCGGGATATTATAATTTTAGGATTTTAAGAGCATAATATGGGCATATTATAGCTTCAATCTTCGAAAAATGATCTTTAATAATTTCCTGTTACACATATGTATTAAACGAAATGACCAAAATTGAGAATTGTTTAGAATTTGCCTGTTAAAAAAAAAAAAACGTCTCCTGTAAAATTTGCTAAATGGTCTATTGAACATACAAGAACTAAGGCAGCGAGTAGCTCTGTCAATTCATTCGTTATCAGGAAAACGAATAATTTGACCAGATTTTAAATAAATTAACAGTATTGCACTCCGATTTCTACGGTGGACATGTCTCCTACACTCTTCACGGTTCTGCACTGAGTGGAGGGCCAAGGACACCGACGAACCAGACGCAAGTATACTTGGTCACTCCAGCGCATTGGTAACATTCCCATGCCAAACACTTTTCCAATGATCGTAAGTCTATACATAGGCGTGGTTAATCTTGAGTATGCGTCTTTAACTCTTGACAGGCCAAGATGCCAAACAAAACGTCTGTAACCAAGTGAGTCTTCTGACGACCCCATGATTTTTCTGTCTTAGGAGCTTTTAAAGTATATAAATCCCAATTATAAATGGTAACTTATGTTTTTGCGCAGGAATACGTAAAATACTAAAACGATATGTCAAGTATTTAAGCTAATATACGGAGTACTTTGGAATACTACCTACTCCCTCACTTGGCTGCGGGATAGTTAAATATCTTTTAAACATAGCGGATGTTTTCGATAATTTATTCTTTGTGTTTACAAAGTCTATCATTTGTAAGTTATCATAATACCTGTTTTTGCGAATTTTACGTCATTTAGCTAAAGCTATGTATGAATAGACGTTATTCAGTATCTTTTGAACGTAGCCCCCTTTTTGACATAATTTTAATTTGTGTTTACAAAGTACATTATTTCGTCGCGTTGCTTGGACAGGGTTCGACTTCATTATAACTTGTTCTGAGATATAAGGTGTCAAAGTTTGCAAAGACGATTTCTCATTATCTATTTGCCGATTTCTGATCTTTAGGTTGGGACTTGTGTTAAGTATTTTAGTTTACATATTTTAAAGGAAATATTTAGATAGGACGTAAACTTGTGATTTTAGAACATGTGTAAACATTCAGATATAACCATATGCAACAAGTTGGACATAATAATTGCATAAGGTTTTAACTACATTCCCCTAATGCCATTACAAGAGAGGGCCACGTTAATAGAAAGCTACCAGCCAAAAATGTGTATATTCTTAGTATACCTTATATTGTCACGAATGAAGGTAAAATAGGCATTAAAATCGCTTGACAAACAGAGTCTAGAAACGTTTGATTTCTAGCACAAAAGTGGTTTTTATTTATTTTGTAAATAATTTTATAAGAAAGCAAAAAAGTTAATCAATGGAAACTGTCACAGATAATCTTTGCTATAATACTAAATTTTTTAAAAGTCGTTTCCTTTACGCTTATTTGTTTTATTTTTTATTTATTAATTTATTTTTTTATTTGTATTCTACTCAAGCGAAACGATAGGAAAACCTTCAATTTATCTGAAATATATTTTTTGGTATTCATAATGTACACCATTTTTTTATAAAGATTAATCAAAATAGTAATTTAGCATTAAGCTTTGCCTCTATTCAATTAAAGTGACGAACTACTCTGCGCCTCGTAAAAACAATCAACTGTCAGATTCAAGCAAAATGACAATTGCTAAAGGTTCATAGTGATGTTAGAATCTTAAAAAATAAATGTTAAAACTTCATCATGCAAGTACAATACTGAAAATGAGTTTGGTTGTAGAAATGAGCTAAATAAATTGTTTTGCATTCAAAGACCTTTTTTGAAAAAAGCCTTGCTAGAACCTTGATGCAACTGAGATGATTTTAGTGTCTTCTTGACAAAGTCCTTACTTGATTATAAAGTTTTTTTTTCTTATAGGGAGATTCGGGGGGTCCTCTCATGATAAGCAACAGAGATAGAGTTGAATGCACCTATCTGGTCATAGGAATTACATCTACTGGGATTATCTGCGCAGAGCCTGGTTTTCCTGCCATCTATACTAGAGTCTCCGCTTTTTTACCGTGGATTGAGAGCATCGTCTGGCCCTGAAGATGTTTAACTTAAACAAACCATTTTTCCAATGATATGTTTTAGTTTATGCATATAAACATTTTAGGGGCCGTTCAAGTATTATGTAAGCACTATAGGGGGGCAGGGGGTCTTTGCTTTGCTTATTTTTGATGACATGGGGGGGTGGGGGGGTCGAGATAGTGATTACGTCAGCATTGCTCAGCAGTAGTTATTTTTTTTTACACATTGGCAACCCACACATTGTCTATGTTTGAAAACTGAATACATATTCGGGGATTCCCACAAATAATTAATATGTTTAGGTACTCGCTTAGTTTGTTTAAATGAATATTATGTGCATTAAAGTCCTCTATCCTAAGTCTATTTTATAAGTGCTGCTTATGAATCAATAAAAAAACAGAAAACATTAACAGAAAAATGCATATAGGTACCAATTTTTACGTAAGCATGGGAGGGGGGGGGGGGCTAAGAGCTTTGCTTACTTTTGGTGACAAGGGGGAAGAGGGGGTAAATAATTGTAATAAATCTGCTTACGTAATACTTGAACGGCCCCTTACTCATGATTTTATTATTACCCTGTATCAATTATTTTAAATAAAAAAAAAATAAAAATTTTACTTTTTTTTTTTTCATTCTCCACACAGGAGTCTCTGAGGAAAATAATTTCCCTCAGGACCCTGTCATCTTTGGAGATGCTGTGCGAAGGATCTTTTTGAGGAGAGGAAGGAGTCAACATGGGTCTTGAAGAGACGGCCTCCGTGGTCGATGGGTAAGACTCTCAATAGCAAGCTGAAGTTCGCGGTTTCATATCCCGGCGTGTGCAAGTAAATTTGATTTGATTAATATTTGTTATTTCACAATTTATTAATTGAAAATAATATACAGGGTGTATCGGCACGTACCCGACAAACTTTAACCAGCTTTTCCTTAGCACATTTGGAGTAAAAAATGTTATGGGCACTTTGCTGTCCGGTAACATTTTTTTTCCATTAAAAACAAAAAAAAAATAAAAAATCCACACTCCGTCATTGTCATTTGCATTGTTTCTCGTGTTCAACAGCTGTTATTAGCAAGTGTGTCAAAAAGTGTCCTCGCTCTTTCGTACACACTAAATAATAATAGTTAAAAATGAGACGAATGGTGCCGTGCCATTTCGTTGTGATTGTAAAAGCGCGCCAACGTAGGTACGTACGTACATTATTCAACGAAACTCGAACAAAATATTGCCAGACGGGTTTTCAAACTTTGACAAAGGATAAAACATTGGTGACATGTGGTGAAAATATGAATAGTAAATTTTTTATTAAAAAAAAATGTTACCGGACAGCAAAGTGCCCATAACATTTTTTACTCCAAATGTGCTAAGGAATAGCTGGTTAAAGTTTGTCGGGTACGTGCCGATACACCCTGTATAGTATACTTGTGGCACGTTCTGGAGTGGATGATACTCTCAGTATCGTCTTGGAATAAGACCACCATCAGAATTAAAACGTTGCTCGAAATGTCTTTAGCTGTATTAGGTGACCCACATTCCTCTTCCCCATCTATTCCCCTCCGTACTACCGTCAGCCTAACAACATACCCCAATTGGGGATGTCATATTCTTACTGGCTCCTGACGGTTTAGAACAGTTGGGACTCTTCACATCAAAAATAAAATAAAAGATATTGTAGGAGGAAGGAAACACAGAGGCCGACAAATCACCCATTCTCAAGGGGCGATCGAAAGGATCAATGACGCCAACCCCTCGTAGTATTTTCCATTGCAATACAAGTAGACCAAAAAATACAGATTGCAATCCGTTTGTCAAGATAGGACTCGCCGTTTCAAGTCAAGGGTGTTTTCAAGGAGTTGTAAAAGGTCAGAAGTTGTGTACTATCTGCAGTATCTGAGGGCCCCGTATGGTACACACAGGTTCTGAGAGGCTAACTTGATTCTGACTTTGATAGAGTCATAAGGCATATCAGGCAGAATTTACATTATTCGAAATCTGTCATACCGAGGGATGAATAACGCTTATGAAGATGAATTCTGATCAAAACCTTGTACTGTAGTATAGCTCAGCATAAAGTTTGCTTTTCCTTTTCTAAACACGATCATTAAAGAACACAAATACTTACATATTATTTATATAAATACAGGATAGTCCAATAATGGCCTGTGCGTGCGAACCATATCTAAATTTCTCTATCAAACAATAAACAGTGTTAATCTCAAGTGACCTACCAGGTAAGTATGGTAATGTATATTTTCTCCATATATAGTTAGCAATAACGTAGATCATTATAGAAATGTATTATACAGGGTGCGGCAAAGAGGACGGACGGTTTTAAAAAAATCATAAAATAGTTAATTTTTACTCAAAAACAAATTTATTGATGGAATCAGGTTCGCGAGGAAAGAGCATTTGAGACAGTCAAGTGTGGAAAATCACATCAGGCATGTGGTGGCCGAAATCGTTGATGCAGTGCTGGAGGCGTTCTTGGAAGTTCGCGTAGACTCTCTCCAACGAACATCGCTCTATATCATAGGGGTGAAAGCGGAGATACATATGCAAAATTCGCCTTACCGAACGATCACTGAGGCGAAGTGCAGCAGCATGTTTCCGAGCAGATCGAGTCGGACTGCGAACATTTTCAGGAGTTCGAACTGTTCGCGGAGCTCCTCTTGGTCTTCTGTTGATCAGTTCACTATGCCTGCGAAGTGATTCAACCCAACGAAGGATAGTGTTTCGAGAGGGAAAAGCTTTATTCCGATGAATGTTGAAGTGGCAACGAAACTCACGCTGTACGACGGTGACTGACTCATTATTTAGGACGAAACAATCATAGGCGAAAACTCGGTGCTCCACCGTCCACGGCTCCTTGACGACAACTGGTAAAACAATGCTAGGAACTAACGAGTCAAGCGGCACCCCCCCCCCACCTCTCTCGTAGATGGAGGGGGAGAGTACTACCCATCTCAAAAACGTCCGTCCTCTCTGCCGCACCCTGTATATTTGTACAGCGCCCTTGAGGTGATTTTGCACAAAAACGGCGCTATACAAATCATTCAAATTTTCAATGGAAGGCATGTTGGAAAGATTGCTTCTGTTGAAGGATACCGATATAATGTACATATGTTTAATAATGTAATAATGTTACTTTTATCGACTTTGGAGAAAGGAAAAAAACTTTTTACTTGGTTTGTGAAAAGTTAGGACTTGTGAACAAAAGAATCTTCTTTTAAAATAAAACACTTTGGAGAAGTTGAAATTACACAATTTATTGCTACGTTTTTTCCAAAATTTATATTGCAACCGACACTCTCACTCCACTTATTACCCCACCAACGGAGAGCGAAATATAATTGTTACTTTGCGTTCCTTTAGCTAGAAACTATCGAAGAGAAGTGAGTTCCCTAATTAAATTTGGAACTTAAGGTTAAACGCAACGCTCGTTGTATTCTACGTGTTCACAGATGGCGTTAATTAAATAATTTTGTTTAAATACGCTTTTGCAAGGTATTGCTTTACAATATTAAGACAAATCATTTGTTTGCGCCCGTATATACGCAATATGAATATGAATCAATAGTTTTGTTCGTTTAAAGACTTAATTTTTTCGAGAAAGGCACACAAATACAATATTTTACCGATGATTCAATCCAATATTGTATTTGTATGCCTTTCTCGATAGAATTGAGTTTTTATATGGACAAAACTATTTATTCATATTCGTATTGCGTATATGAGGGCGCAAACAAATAATTTGTCTTAATACTGTAAAGCAATACCTTGCAAAAGCGTATTTAAACAAAATTAATTAATTAACGCCATCTGTGAACACGTAGAATACAACGAGCGTTGCGTTTAACCTTAAGAGTGATTGTATACCTGACAAAATCAACTATTTTCGACACACACGAACTCTGTTGTTCATTTCCAAAACAATATTTTTTCTAACTAGAATTTATTTTAAAAAAGGTTGGCCTGAAAACAGTAAGATGGCGGTAGTGTAAATCTTCGTTATAAAAGTTATATGAATTTCAGTTACCAGATGGCACTATTTTTTTGTATTATTTATTTAATTAGAATATAAACGAATATATACAAGGTAACATTTAATTTAATTGTATGTATTTCAATATTTTTACAGAAAGCCTGACATTTCTTTTTTTTATGCTTCCGATTTTGTTGTCCGGGTTAAATCTTCCCCATAGGAAAAAATAAACCCTTCCACTCACTTTTCCACAAATGATCATCTAGTCAATCAACATTATGTAAGTGCATTATATAAGCAAAATAAATACAAAACAATACAAGAACAACACGTCAACTCACAAAAGATCAAATGGGAAAATAATTCACCGACTCCAGATATTTTCATATCAGAGGGTTCGGCTCGGTAGAACTTCTAACAGGGCCTATAAATCCTACTGATCCCTCAACATAAATATTTAAAAAATCTTTTGTTATCCTACATGTATTCAAAATGACCGACTTTTGCATCTTTATATATAATTTTTTTGAAAGATCTAATACGCCTAAATTTTTAATTAGAGAGCTAGGTATAATGCCAGTAGCCAAAATAACGAATGGTAATATTTTTATAGTCTGAGAATGCCAAATTCTTTTTATTTCATTTCCTAAATCTGTGTATTTTCTTATTTTTTCGCTAACAGATTTTTGAATATTACAGGAATTTGGTATAGCGACATCAATGATATAAGTTAATTTTTTTAATTTTTTCATGTAAAACTATATCGGGTCTATTATGACTAATCGCTTATATTATTATTATTTCTTCATATATCTTTAGTCCTGATTTTCCATATTATGACATGTGTGATGATGTATGTGCCAATTTCTTAATTATGTATATCTCTATTAAAAACATTTTCGCATTTGGTTTTACATAGTTTTATGCACAATAATTAACACATTAAATTCAATAGATAACAATGAATTAAATGAAATAATATAAATAAATAATTTTTTAAGTACTTAAAATTTTAAATACCAAAATACTTTTAACAAAATAAAATTTTATTGATTCTGTGGTCCAGAATAAATATCTAGGTTCAGATATAAATGCTAATACTTCTTTATTTGCGTACACCGGGTTCGAACCCGCGAACTTCGGAACGGGAGTCCAAAGCTTCACCACCGGACAGGCCGGCCGTCAGATGCACGCATTGTAAAAAATATACCTACATCTGGTCAAAAAACAGAGTACCTGTGTTCGTTCTACCTCGGTCAACAATAACCGTTATAAATAACATTATTGTTTTCTAAGGCCCACAGAAACGCCATCGGGCCCAAAATTCGCTTGTATTCAACAGTCCTTGGTGAAGCAAAACGCCAGATTTGGCAACATTCAGTTCATTTACAACGATGCCACTCAGAACTAAAAAGCGCCTTGCGCGGGTGGACATTTTTGTAAGTTGTTTTACAGTGGACGGTAAATTGATATCCCGACCTAAAAATGTCAGGTTATTTGTGTTTGGTCTTTTCATTCATGTTTTTTTAGAATAATTTACAAAAACAATAATAAATATCGAGATATGGCCCGACTCAACAGGATGACGACCTCCGTGACGTCGCGGGTTACAATCTTGGCGTGCACGAGTACCAACCTACATTTTATTTTAATAATTTGTGTTATTTCACAATTTACATAAGTATTATATTTGCGGCATTTTCCAGAGCGTTGGATACTGTCAGTATCGCCCCCATGAAAGACCACAAATCATTATTTAAATTTAGACCGCAGAACGGGTATTATTTATTGAATAAGTGAATCTACCTGGCTATTCAGATTTGGTCACCAAACACGGCTAAAGCCATTTCAAGCAACGTTTCAATTCTGAATGGTGGTCTTACACCAGGCGATACTGAGAGTATCTTTCACTATGGAACGTACCGCGCATATACCATACGTATATTAATTCATTAATTGTGCATAACACAAATTAACCAAATAAAATTTACTTGCCCACTCTGATATTCGATCCCGCAAACTTCGAGGCGAGAGTTTTACAGTATAGTGTACAGAATAGCATAACCTAAGCCAGTGGCCGTTTGGCTTGAATAACTGAAACCGATTTATACGTTGAATATTGGCTTATGACACGGGAAGAGTCAATAGCGAACCATGATAGCGCCATCTGTTGGGATATTTAAAAGAAGCTTTTAGTTCGATGTTCTACCGTATTTAAAATTTCAAATAGGCGCCAGCAGACGGCCTGTTTTAAAAGTAATTTAAAAATCTAAGTGTTCTTTCTTAAATTGTAGTATAAAAATTTTAAATTAACTTTAAAAAATGGAAAAATATAATACCAATAATTTATCGTTTAGTTTTGTTAAATAAACGTATCCAAAGTTTTATAATCTGCATTTTAAAAACAAGTACAATTAGAGTTTATGAAAAAATTAAACTACGAACCTATTTTATTTATTTTTTAGTTTTTTTTTTCGTACGTTTAAAGAAAACCCCTTCAGGTATTTTTTGACGATATTCAGCCTTTAATAGTATTTTTTAAAACGCACGTATTACGGTCTGAAAAAGGTCATATTTTCGATTTGATTTTGATAATTACTAAGCCTATGTTAATTTAAAAAATGTATAAAAAATTTTTTACTTGTTGAAAACACTATCATAATCAATTTGCTTAATAATATAATCATTATTTTAAGTTAATAAAAAACTACACTCGGCCTTAAATAACCTAGTTTCGCTGCCTTTAAAGAAGGTGTAAACTAGCGCCATCTATATTCTAAGTCAGTTACTCTATATTAATTATAATTGGTTTGAAACTCAGAGCAAATTCCAACAGGTTAAAACAACGGTTTCGGTTTTGGTCATAACACAGATAAGACAATATTGGATTTAAGGGCCCGCTTTCCGCGTAAAGAATTTAGATTTGGGCAACACCCACAAAATAAACAATATTTAGTGTTAAAAGAATCCGACAGAGGTGTCTGAATTCGTATTAGGAATAATTTTGGGGATTATTTAATAATTTAAATAACGAAATTAAATTACCGACATCTATTGCAATTTTAGAAAAACAGAACCATTTTTAGTTAGCACTGAGCAAATTAGAACGAAGTCGAAATGAAGATGGTTCTCAAAATATGGGTTTTATTACGGATTTAATTAATTATTTTTTTTTTTTTAATTTTACAAAAAACATTTACGAAAGTTATTTGTATAGGTATAAAAATTACTTTACTTTACTAAAATACTATTATCACTTTTATAAAAGTAATTTATAACTTTTATAAAATCAATAAATATATTTTTACATCAATAAGGTTTTTCTTATATGGTTATCTTTATAGGGTGTCCGGGGGTAAAGTGCTCAAACTTCAGGAGGTTATTCTAAATGCTAGAAGAAGTAAAAATGAAATGGAAATTATTCGAATTTCCAAATTTTTTCCACAAAAATTTATTTTCCGTAGAAGAAATTGTTTTTTTTCTATAAAAAAAATTAAACTTTTTTACTCGAAAACTATCTTAAAACGTTGGAATTCCAAAAAAAGTTTTTTTTCTTTTTTACTTGTACTATCAATTAGAATCACCTCCCGAAGTTTGTGCACTTTACCCCCGACATCTTGTATAATATGCGCAATATAATATTTATACACGTGTAATATCTACTTTTGTACACTTATATAAATTATATACACGTTTACATTTTTATGCTCATCAAATTTATTATATTATAAAGATAGATAGAAAGATCCTTAGTGCTTCCTGAGGACTTACAAATCAGAAGACTTTTTTGTAATTATTTATTTATTCATTTAAACAATTCAATAATTATAAAGAGTAATAAAACATGTAAGCAACATAAAATTACATTCTAAAATGTGAAAGGGGCTCTATTTATTTACATTTTTATGAAATTACTACTTTTAATAGTTTAAGCTTTCAGTGAACTTTCAATTTTATTTTTAACTTCTCTAAATATTATTTGTTTAAATTGTCAAATATAATTTAATCACAAACACAAGATTCACTCAAAATGAAAGATTGGTGGTTCTGAAATGTTCCCATAAATACGGTGAAAGAACCCTAAACTATAAACTTATTACCCTAAACATGCTTCGAGCGAAATGCGGATCTGGAAACCTTATCGTCAATCTGAGCAAAACATACCATGAACGTCAATATAGCAACAGCCTTTGTTCTGCTGCAGTTTCATTAAATGCCGAGAGATCCGTTTACAGTCTCCAAAAAGCAATACTGGGGCACAACCCTAGAAGCAAAGCTAAATGATTGGAATACAGAAAGATAAAAACACACCATTGTCAAAAATATCTTGGCCGTAAATGATTAAATAAAATTAGATTTATTCAGGAAGGCAAGCATTACGGTGATCGATGTTAAAAATCTAACATAGCCCTAGAATAACTCCAGTATCTTTAAGAAACCTTTCTCTTAAAGCTCAGAAAAAAACTTTCCATGACAGTTAGATATACCACTCTACAACAAGACCGCGTACGGTAAAACTGTAAAATAATAAAGTAATAAATAACAAAATAAATATTTCACAACACAATAATTTCATCGAAAATCTTAAATCCGTTTCACCTTTCTACATTTTCTATATTCTCCTTAAGAGTATAATCCTTAGGTAATGCCTTTTCAGATTGTTCGTGGAAGCTAGAAAAAAATAAAATCATTGATTATAACTGCACTTCAAGTGACCTTTTAAATAACAGTAAAGGGCTCAAATGATTTTATTATTACCTCCGTTCCTTTGCATCTTTACAAGACTTGGGCAAAACATTCTGTAGCGGAGTATAGATTTCACATCTGAAACATAATTAAAGAGTTTATTGAAAATAGAACACCAAGGTACGGTTAGTCAAAAAACGTACAATAAAGTTAATTCTGGGTAGAAATTGTACAGTTGACATTCAGAACAGGTTCACTCCCTCCTCCTCAAAAAAGACCCTCTATACAGCATTCTCAAAGATGATACAGGCTCTGAGAGAAATTATTTTCTTCAGGGCCTCCTTCCGACATAAAAAATAACATCACTGAACTAAATTATATTATTGTATTATTGTAGAAAGCAATCACTTTGTGGTTTGACATATTTAATAAAATAAAATACTTTTTTGTTTTAAAACCACGATATTTATTAATTTAAGAACCGACCGGTTTCGCTTTACTTAAGCAGCATCAGGGTACAAATTAATACTAAACAAGAAGTACATAATGTGTGCATATATGTAACAAAATATAGAGGGAGACAACATGATACAAATATATTATAGAGGGAGACAACATGATACAAATATAAGCAACACAAAGACGGTCATAAAATACATTAACATAAGTGCACAAGTAATGGAAAACCGCTAGATAATTATGTAGACTAATGGGTTATACGAATAAATCGGGAGAAACAAAACATCAATAAAACCTCAATAATAACGGTTTTTCCGAATTTGCAAATCATTTGATCGATAAAGATCATACATTCTGTCATAGCACCGGTGCTAACATCTTACATAAAAACGGGCATGGTAACAGACTAAACAATTTAGAGGCACTAGAAATTAAAAAAAGCTGTAAAAACCAAAAGTCAGATACTTAATAATCAATTAGACATATCAAGTAGTCCAATATTAAGTCTGTTTCCAATAAACCCATAAAAAATTCCCAGTTCTCCTTACCTCCTTACCACCTTGCCAGTTGATGTTTTGTTTCTCCCGATTTATTCGTATAACCCATTAGTCTACATAATTATCTAGCGGTTTTTCCATTACTTGTGCACTTATGTTAATGTATTTTATGACCGTCTTTGTGTTGCTTATATTTGTATCATGTTGTCTCCCTCTATATTTTGTTATATATATGCACACATTATGTACTTCTTGCTTAGTATTAATTTGTACCCTGATGATGCTTAAGTAAAGCGAAACCGGTCGGTTCTTAAATTAATAAATATCGTGGTTTTAAAACAAAAAAGTATTTTATTTTATTAAATTATATTCCCTACAGTTTCAGAACTTTCAATAGCTTCTTTCGCTCGAACGTTCATTATTATTCTGGATTCCACGTTCGAGTATTGTTATTTGAAACAGATGGCCCATATATTATTATTACATATTTTATTATATTTCGGACATCGTTGCATTGTGAATCATTAGAGCAGATCTTAGAGTAATATTGTAAAGTGACGTGTGTATTTGTGTACGTAGAAAGTTAATTCACAAATAAATCACGATCATATAGTATCCTCAACAAGCAAACTAAATTAATAAGAACTTGCCCCGTAATTTCTAATGTTTTGGAATTAGTTTTATTTCCCAAAGTACGTATTCTGAAAAAAATAAAATAATAATTTTTATAACTTTTTACTACACAATACATAAATAAAAATATGAATTACAAATGTTTATAATAAATTATCGTTTATAATAAATATAAGCTTGTAAATCAAATATTGTACTTTTTTCTTCTCACCTATCATGCGTTGAACCCTTTGGAGATATATTGTTTTCTTTGGAATACGAGATGTCTTTCGCTTATTTCCCATCTTTGAAAAAACAATATTTATGAACTGATATACGCTTAAAATTATCTTTATCGGTTCAAATATTTGCACGTAATCGCACGTCTGTATATCATAAAACTTTGAACGACACGTCTGCCCCCAAAGCCCTCGAGTTGGCGAATGAGCTTTGCAATGAAAGATAGGTTAATCTTCATGTCGGAGCGAGCGCGCTATAATAAATGTGATTTAAAAGCAATAAGCGTAAGAGACAGTTGTGAAAATATTTAATTAAACATGACTTATTAACAATACAGCAAAAATTTCTTTAGAAATATCTTAAGTAGCATTTAAAGAAGCAATTTGAATTTTTTCATACCTGTAACTTGTAATATAACAGAAACAAATGTGTAAATAATAATTTTTGGAGCATACTTTGCAATTTTTTTCTATCGAGGGAATTTTATGTAATTAACGTTTCGGCCTTACACATATTCAGATAATATCTAGAAAAATAGCATATATTTTTTTAAGAACTTAGAAACTTAAAGTGTTACGAGAAACTTGTTATAAATCGGTAGAAATTTGGAATGCGGCCCCTTAAATGTAAGTAGTATGTATCAACGCGTGTTTTTAATAATTGTCTAGTTTCCACTTTATTTCGTTTTTGACATTGTTTTTGTTTTAAAGGTTGTGTGTTATTTTGTCATCTATTTTCTTTTTTGTTTTTGCTTTGATTTTGTTGTGTTTATTTAAATATTCTTTGTAAAAAAAATAACAAGTAAAAAAGCCCAGTTGGGCGTGAAATGAGAAATAAATAAATAACCGATTTTAGGAAACAAAATTTTTAATCACAACACGCTAAAGATTTTAAAACATGATTAACACTATCTGATGTGTACCCGGCGTTGCTTGGGGTCTGAGTGTGGAGAAGCAGTCGATTTAAAATTAATGTGAATTTATTTTTAAAAATGTATGAATTAATTAATTTTTAATACATATTTTGGACGAAAAAGACATCTCTGGTCATTTTGAATAGATTTTGCTCTGCAGGTGAGTGATAAACGAATTAAGTCACCTTTGCATTGATCAGTGGATTCATCCCAGATTGTGTTATTTGTCAAAAGAGGTCTATTTAAGACAAAAATGATTGAAATATATTTTTTTGTCACAATAAATGTCACAAATCACGGCAGTGCGTATTATTACAATGTGCTGATTCATCATTAATAATTCTACTCTCTTGAGAGCTGTTGATATCTTATAATCTCATAATGCGAATTGAAATAAATATTATTGTGCTGATCTGCCGTCTGCCACCGAATCTGAAGACCAAGGAGAAGAACTTAATTGCAAGTGCTATTTTCTGGTGAGTCTTTCTGTTTATATGTATTTTGGTGGCTGGTTTATGAGTTGTCTTCTCCTGCAGAGTGAATTCATTGATCAATCCATTTTTTTCATAGGGATAATATTCCCTGATGGTCTGTGCTATTTACACGCCAGATTATCACCAGAGTGGCTTGTAGTAAAGTTTTGAAGTTATGAATTCTAGTGTACCTGAAAACTGTTTGTAGTTTTAATTTTAATGTAAAAATAATATGGAATTGAATGAATTGACTTTTTAAGTATTTATTTCACTTGATTGTGCCACGTCTTCCTCGGGCGTCGTCAAGTTATTCTTCCATTTACTTCCACGTCATACAAACGTGATAGAGTTTCAGCTCGAACAGATCTCGGGAAGTGGGTTAATTTTCGCTTCCATGATTTGCTTTCATTCCCTACCGAAAACAATGGGAAAATCTGATAGATCTATAAGAAATAGGAACTAGCACTGACGAAATCTCCACCAATCTTAACATCATGTCAATTAAAAGACTATATTCTAAAACTATACTTATTTACATTCATAAGTACAAAACCCAAGAAATAACAATAAACACGTACAATAGAAACACTAGATATCATGGTCAAAAACTTATCCAACAAATAACTACTAATACAACTTTAGGGCAAAAAAGCTTCTTATATCATAGTATTAAACTCTACAGTAAAATACCACTCTCACCACAGACATAGGAATTAATAGACGAGAAGGTAATGGCGAGGGGTAAAATCAACTGTTGAAGAACGAAGGGAGTAAGGCTGACTGTGATTCGTCAATAAATTAATCTGACAGTAAATAGGCATCTCGCATTATAATATCACCATTTAGTTCTTAAAAGTAAAATCTGCTTTTGAATGAATAGACATTTCTACATGGGAGCGCAAATTACTCGCCACGTTATGAACTAATTTGCGAAGTCCAAATTCGGCAAAGTAAGGCAGCTTCTATTTTCAGAGTCGTAGTTAGTTTCAGAGTATTTAGTTAAGACACTTTTACAAATGTCTCATAATTTACTTACCCCAGTAAACAACGATGAGCACACTTGAGAATCGCTACATTGTGATGTGATAGTATATGTTTCTAAAACTGATCCATATAATACGGTGTGAATAAGCTTAAAATAAAGTAAAATAATGCTTACTTATGGAATGTAATACGACAATTGGGTTTATTCTCTTTTTCACATCTATTTTTACAAGTTTTCATAGTACAAGTCAACATTTTGCCGTGTTATTTCGTAAAATGAACCGATGATGCCTCGACCATAGTTCGCACAAGAATGATGACGTCACGTTTTCAAATTTCACTTGAGGCCATATGCGAGCCCAGCCGGCTCAATTGAACCGGTATGGGGAGTGGGGATAATACGCTTTTAATCACTTAGGGCAGGTCTACTAATATTCATATGTCTATGACTCTCACTCAAAAACCTCAACATTATAACATTTAAATTAAATTAAATTAAAGTAAAAAGCTGGATACTTAATATAGGGAGATCTGAAAAAGAAAATAATATATACTGATATCAAACACAGACTAAAACCGAATCTACTAAACTGAACTATACAAAAAAACACTATCTTACTTATTTTAAAATTATTTTTAAAAAAAAATTATACTACGTACATGATATATGTTTGTAATTAAATTTATATGTTACATTGTTGTAATATTAATTTCTTATAATTAAATTACAATATGCAAATGAAATCCTCAGCACGGGAGATCCCAGTGAGGATATCATTATCTCTATATGTTACTAAGAAAAGAAGACAATAAATCATTATTATTATTATTTAAAATGTCTTTTAAAATTAAAAAAAAATATATTTATAAATATTTGACTGAGGATTAAACCACCCTATTCAGGAAATGGTGAGAATCGTGCTAACAAACGCCGATCGGGTAGGAGCTACATTTATTGCGTAACTCATTCATTAATTCACGTAAACAAAGGTAAAATTCAAATAGATATTGTCACATATAAGATTTGTAACAAGGTGTGTGTGCATCACTTTACTTACATCGCATCTATGGTCTTGGTGTGTGGGACCTTTAAGTACCTACACATTGTCATTTTGCTATTGGTCAAATTGACAGCCCTGGAATTCTGACTTGGAGAGTTGCCAAACCTGAGGGAGCAAGGATCTGTGATTTGCATTGGAAGCAGTCGCCATTCTTTGATCACCAGCCCAGAGCAGCGGGCATTCCTGTTGGCTGAGGTTCGACGAACACATTCGTCAATTTTTGTGAGCATCAGTTTTGCATATGGAGCATTGACCATTGGATTGATGTAATCGGATGATATCTGCCGATCCTTATTGGTTAAGAGGGACCCTTTTGGAGACCAGCAGCGTGAGGCTGTTTTGCAATGGACCACAGCATTATTTTTTGGATAAATTATAAACTGGGACAGTTGCTGTGAAGAACCGGAATCTACTACTTCGCATCAAGAACGAACTGGTATCACACCTTCATTTTACTTATGCAAGCTCTTTGCCAGACAGTCTTAATAGTAGGATGCTCATTGATTTCTTTTTTGTTGTAATTCATTTTAGTATTTTTAAATACTTTTTTTTGTTTCTAAATAATAAACCCATCCTTACATTCATTTGTAGCCACTTAATCCCACGGTAACAAGACAGGAAAGAAACTGTCAGTGCGTAAGTTAATGTTAGTAAAGTTACATTCCATTTACATTTTGTAGGTGAATACGTTACATTTTTTTTCTTAAGTTACATTTTATGACCCTCCGTGCATCTCGGATACATATTGAATAAAAAATATAAACTAAATGTATCAATTTATTAAGGAAATATAAGTAAGTACACAGAAACATGAATTACAATTTTAAAAATATATTAGTTTTTTTTTTTTTTTATAGTGAATACCTCACAAGAGTCCCAACTGCTCCCGTCTGGAGCCAGTGAGACTATGGCATCCCCAATTGGGGGATGTTGTGAGGCTGAAGGTAAGTGGGGAAGGGAAAGAGGAAGGTGGGGAAGTACCTGGCTATTCAGATCTAGTCACTAAACACGGCTAAAGCCATTTGGAGCAACGTTTCAATTCTGAATGGTGGTCTTACACCAGGGCGATACTGGTAGTATCTTCTACTCTGGAACGTGCCGCAAATATACTATATATTATTTTAATTAATTAATTGTGAAATAACACAAATTAATCAAATAAAATTTATTTGCGCACGCCGGGTTCGAACCCGCGACCTTCGGAATGGCAGTCCAATGCGTTACCACTGGACTATGCCGGCCGTCAAATTAGTACGCATTATTGGAAAAATTCTCAGGATTAGTTAGAAATCCAACCTTTCCCTTACTGTGCTAAAAAAATCCACGCGTTCCGGTGCTGTGTAGTCATACACATCTCAAAATAAGCGATTTTATATCGGAAAAATATTAATATTCATAGTTAATCACTTATCTTTATTATATTTTATATCAAAAATGATAATAATTGTAAAAAAAAAATATAGTAATATATAGTTGAAAACATGAAAAAACCATCGGCAGATGGTAAACAAACGTGCAAGGAGTCCTTATCTAACGACGGCCCGCGACCGACTGGCTGCAGGTGCTGGACGCACAAACACAGCTGTCGTTGGTATCGATGGTCTAAATACAACTGCGGACGTGTGGATTTCTCATGTTCCCGCATAGCGAACTAAAACAGGACATCAATAGCTTGTCATTTCCTTGCACACACTTCGCGTAGCAGTGTCACATGGTTGATTGTTTTGGTGTATTTGTTCGCGATTTTTAACAAAACACTCTGATTTTTAATTGAATTTGGAAACTATGTAAAATATTATTTTTTAATTCGGTGCAAAAATGTATAACAGAGGAATACCTAAAATCTGAACAAAAATTTTATTATACTTCTAGAGTTATTAAAGTTATTAGAAGCAATGTGTAGTAAATACACACCACAGATAAGAAAAGGTTAAGGCCAGACGATGCTCTCAATCCATGGTACGAAGGCGGAGACTCGAGTATAGATGGCAGGAAAACCTGGTTCTGCGCAGATAGCCCCAGTGGATGTAATTCCTATGACCAGATAGGTGCATTCAACTCTATCTCTGTTGCTAATCATAAGAGGACCTCCTGAATCTCCCTAGAAAGAAACAAATTAATGAACGCACTGCAAGGAATTTTAGAGATAACCGGGTGCTTATAGTTTTATTTATTTCCTTAGTAAGGAGTAGACTTGAAAGTGGGTCCGTGATTTGGAGTCCACACCAGGTAAAGTATTATCTCATGTTGGAGAGAGTTCAGAAGAAATTCTTGAGATTTCTCTACATGAGGGAGTATGGCTACTACCCGTGGCTCTATCCCACTGACTTTCTTTTGGGTATGCTCGGAATGAACTATTAGGAGGGATGTGCGCATTGTTACACATTTCTTTAGACTGATTCGTGGATGGTTTGAAAACTCGCTCATCATGGAGAGCATTCATTTCTATGTTCCCGATGGTTATCTACGTCACCGACAACATAGACTATTTTATCTCCCGGCCTGCAGAACTAACTTGCCAATGGTCATGCCTGTGGGGAGAGCAATCTTGCTGTTGAACAGAATCAATTCGGATATCACATTTTTATCATCAATGAAGCTTTCTTTAAAAGCCAAGCCCTATTATTACTGGTATAGTTGATATACACACTGTTAATATTAATCTAAGAATTCTTATTACAAAAATATTTTAAAAACGCATTGAAATTAACAATTTTGTAATGTTTTTGAAATGAATAAACAAAATTGAATTGAATTTAATATAAATATCATTAAAACGAAAATAATTTGAGAAATTGGACGGACTTCTCATGGGATCGATCACCTTTAAGAAGATATAAGATGTTATAATAATAAAAAGGAATTTTTAATAATTCGCAGAACATCTCTTAGTGAATAATCACGCCCCGCTTGACAACAATGATCTCAAACCCTTAGATATAGAAATGGGCCTTAGATTAAATTTACTTGAACAATTATAAATCAATAAAATAACGAATTACCTTAATATTAAATTAATCAATAAAGTAAGGAAAATTATTTATTCCCCTCTTCTACTTAGAAGCATATTCTTAAAACCTAAACAATATAACACATTTAAATAGATTAATAGCAGCTACATCATTATTAAACAATTAGGATAACATTAATGTAGGGAAAACAGATTTCAAAATACCCCCACAGAATATGAAATCTATTGTCACAATTATTTTATCAGTAAATTGGTTTACCCCGTAATAAATCATTTTAAATTGGGAGGGGGTAAAATAGAATCACATAAATAAGTCGTCTAAACGTGGTTATAACCATAGTTTTAAAATGGCATTGAAAGCCGAAACAGCTGTTACAATAACAAAAATAAAATACTTGTAGAACCTAATAATATTATTATTTGATTTACTTAAAATTTTTATCAACATACACAAATATCTATATATATATATATGAAATACTGTTAATTTATTAAAAATTTGGTCTTTTAATTTCGTGTTCCTGTTAAAACTGGGACTGCGGGCCAGCAACGAATGAATCGAAAGAGTTCCTAACGAAGTATCAGTCAAAAGCAAATGTTTTATGCGGACGGCGGAACACGTGTTCATACAAATACAGATATTGATACTGACATACTTATGTTAAAGTATTCTGTCGTGATATATACTAGAAAAATGATACGTGTTCTCGCTATATTCTAAATGACTAATAATTTTATCAGGAATTTAGTATGCTATCTCTAATAAAATTATATTTATCCGTATGGGAGTTACGATTATCATCAATAAGGATAAGACTGAAAGGGTGAAAGGAATTTGCAGACAGGGAATTAAGGAAGAAGTTTGCGTACCTTGCAGGTGTCTTGCTTCTTTTCATAGTGACCGAAGCAGATCTGAGTGGAATCAATTACGCCCTGTTTATTGTTCTTGCCGGGCGGATTAATTTCTTGGCAGTCCTGGAGCGTGAACTTTTCCACGGTTGTCTGAAAACCAAAACAAAAAATGTTGGTTTCTTAAACAAAACAAAATATAAATGTAGCGATGCTACGAGAATATTCTGGAACGCACGCCAATGCACAACGCATTGTAGCAGGAACACTCTAGACGCAATGCGAGCGTTCGGCGTTTCTACCTACAAGGTCTGAATGTTCTCGACGCATCGGGTGGCTATATAATGAGAAGCATCGAGATGTACTTAGTTAGTCATTAATTACCAGTTTTAAGAGTGACATAGCTGCGAGCTCGACGACCGCTTGCGTACTGAGGAGCCGGCCGCCAGTGTTGCCAACTCAACTACTTCAAAATATGCTAGAGTGATGGGAAAAATATGCCAGAAAAATGCTAAATTACTTTAAAAAATGCCAAAAAAAGCAAACATAAATTTAACTTAGAAATAAAATCAGTGAAATAAAATATCAATATCTTCATTAACAGCAGCTGATGTGGAAGGCTGAGAGACGGAGTCGTAACTTTCTTTGGTCCCAATGCAGCGTAGTACTTCGTCAGGAACAGCGTAAGAATAACAGCACTTTTCTGCTCTCTTTATGCCAAATCTCACGTACAAAATGGCATTCAGGATTCTCACCGCCAAACGATTTCGGAGTTTTGTTTTGACCAGACTCATTTGGCTAAATACACGTTCAATGTCCGCATTTGAATGCGGCAATGTTAAAATAGACATTGCAAACTGACATAAATCACTGACATAAGTGGGTTATTATTAGCTGCATCTTTATAGTGCATGACTTCATTCCAAAACTCTCCATTGAGACACCAGTTTTTCAATCGTAGGTTCATTTAGTCGGAACTCTTGGGCTATTTTTACAGGACAGACTGGTTTTACTACTTTTAAAGTATCTTGAACTGAAAACATGAATATCATCTGGGTTTCCAAATTAAGTGGTAATCTCGAACGTAGTTCTGTCACAAGTTTCAGTGTGAAGTTAGAACAACGTTGACGTAAATGGCTTACTACATCAGGCTCAAGATTATACTCTTGTATTTTCTTCTCAAAAGCATATCCCATGTATGGTTTTGGATCTAAGTAGCTTTTTATGTTTTCTGTTATGATGTCGACCCTCGCTGTTGGATTCAGAATACGCCGACCTATCGATTCCACTAAGCCAATTAGATCATTGCATTGTATAGTTTGGTTGGGTAAACGTCGTTACTTTCAAACAACTTGCTTACTATTTGAACTTCCTTTAAGATAGGATTTATGTATAATAAATACAAATGATTTTGTGGATCATTGTACATTTGGTATAATATTTCTGCCGTAGGTATAGCATTTTTCGTCTCGCCTGGCAACTTCAAACAGAGTTTTTAATTCTATCCATTGGTCTAGAATACGACAAACCGCTGGTTCTATTGATATCCAACGGGTATTGCACACTTGTGGAATGGCCAAAGGAATGGAGCCACCGTTGATAGTTTGAAACATATTTCTGTAAAAGAGTCTTCGATTTGAAGAATGGCTAAACCAATTATAGGTTTCTCTAATAAGAAATTCAACATTTCGTGGTAGAGTTTCGGCTGAAGCATGTAACATAGCCAACTGTAAAAAGAGTGGCAAACGCAGCGAATTTTAACACTAAATTATCGTTGCCAGTTGCATTTTTTAACAACGCGTGCACTCCATTGTTAATTCCTGTCATCACCGAAGCATTATCCGTGCCGATACCCACCATTTTTTTTAAATTTATGTTCAGTGATGACAATAATCCCTTAATGCCGTTCATAATGCTTATTGCAGTTCCATCCTCAATCTCGACTTGTCCCAAAAAGGTAGAAATTATCTTTTTCAAGGATCGGCTGAAATATCTTATCGAAACACCAAGAATTTTGAGTACCGAAATATCTGTCGATTCATCGAGTAAGAGACTGTATTCCTGATCTCCTAAATCTCTAACAATTTCTTGAATGAAATGAGGTGCCAAGACGTTTTTTATAATATTCGTGCATTTTGTTCGATGTAACTTCATGTCGCTGTGTTTGCTGTCAGAAAATCGGTATTTGCATAACTCCGATAAATGATCTACGGCCATAAATTGAACAGTGCTCGCAAACAAACAAAGCTAGTGAAGATTCTGCTTGTTGATTATAGGTACTTAGGCGGCATAATGGTATCAAAATCAAATTGCAGAAACACACAAATTGCACAGAAATAAACTTTTACTCCGACACGCGAGTGAAGCGAGACGAAATGCTTTTTGTCTGTGAACCACAGACTGTGGTACAATACTAGGGGAATCTTACATACTAGGGGAATCCCACCTACTAGGGGAATCCTACAGTATAGAGAATCAACAAACGCCCGAAAAAGTGTTGTCCATAGTCCAAGTGAGGTGGGGAGACCGACAAAGTTAACGATATCATTTTTGTTAGTTAAAAAATTGGTTTTTATTATTTTCATGTTTCTGTAAAAATAAGCCACATAAATATGCTGTATGCTAAAAGCAAAATAATTATGCTAAACATGGAGAAATTATGCCAAATTTAGCATATAATATGCTAACTCGGCAACACTGCAGGCCGCTGTGGCCGGATCTACATACAGTTTATTATGGACTCCTCGAGATCACATCAGCGCCCTTGCCCCGGCTATTATTCCTGGCCAGCGCTGACCTGCATCATCTTTCATTGTCTCCTTACCAGATTCCCAAATATATAATAAATAATACAATTTTGCTGACGTTTGTGTGGGCAGCACAGGTATAAGATATAAAAATATGGTAACATAGGTACTTTTTTATGTATCAATAAAATTCTTTTATATTCTTTTACAAAAATATGCGACGCATGGCCCTGGTGTATTAGACAGACCCAAGGTTGAATTTGCCCTATCAAATCTCTATAATAAAGTGTGAATCTTAACGACATAAGTGATGAAGTCATAATGGATAGACACAGGAGTACTGTTGACGTTACCGTAGGAGGCTTATAAAACCGATATTTCCATGGGGTTTATTTTAATTATTTCTGACGAACATATTACTAAAATCTAAAATATTTCTAGATAGATCCCTCGGGAAGTTACTAATTCATCGCCTATAAAAATACAAAATAAAACCATCACCGAAAAGACGTTCGTAAGAAGGATATTTTGAACTATAAGTAGTTTTTAAAGGCCAAATACTTACAAAGATTCATAAAAAAAAGTTCAATTTATTAATCCGAAAACCGATGATTTATTTTACTACGTATTAATGGCAGTGTATCATACGTATCCAGAATATCCAGCATTTTTCAATGAAATTCATATTTACGTAAATTTTTTTTTTTTTTTTTTGATTTTATGGATTCTTTCGTAATCCTCTAACTAGCTAGGGCTTATAACAATACCCTTCATGTTTCTAGCTGACTAGTACTACG
Organism: Hesperophylax magnus; assembly: GCA_026573805.1. Lineage (NCBI taxonomy): Eukaryota > Metazoa > Arthropoda > Insecta > Trichoptera > Limnephilidae > Hesperophylax > Hesperophylax magnus. Next base: position 7,511,563 of record JAIUSX010000005.1, on the reverse strand, counting down.
GCTCATTTGGCCTTATTACTATCACCATCTGATGGTTGTATTTACTTGACTGATTTTATATTACATTAATGAGTTTTATGAGGAAAAATTCTTAACTGGATAAAAAACCTCATACAAATGACAAGAAAAAGAAATACAATAAGTTCTGATCTTTTTACGCTGTTTTACCTTTGTGATTTACTGAATGTAAATATTTCATTTTTTCATAGTTCGGCTGCGTCCTTTTCGCTTCGGTGTTCTGTACATCTACCTGCGGTGAGAAAAAAGCATTTGGAAGAAAAAACGTGTGGGATAAAAACATCGTAAAAACTGCAAAACACTCAAACCCCGAAACCGCTTAAAACCGTGCCGCCGACATAATTAAAAATCTTCACATCGCAATTACTCTATTAAATGATATGCTATATGTGATTAATCAAGAGAATTACATTGTGATATAGCAGCAGAACCTGAAACACATCTGAAAATAAACATCCACCACCTCACTCGGAGCCACCAGTCAACGGAATGACCACCGCTAAGGAACCGACTTCCATGATGGCCGCCCCGCCTCCAAACAATCATAGCATGGCATAGTCCAATGCGATTTTAATCAAACAATGATTACAAATTCAAAAGTGACTATTTTTGATAACATCAGACTCAATTTACGGGAAAATGGTAGAAAATATAACCACGGAATAAATATCAACATCAAGACATGATTATATACTAACATAATAACACGAAAAAGCACACCTAAATATATTTATTACTCTTTGGGAAATGTTCAAACCAAAGATATCTAACTTCAAACCCAATATGAAAATTTGTATATTTTATTATAAAATAAATAAACGAGACATGGGGTGATGGTTTAGGTAATTTGAACTGACTTGGTTAAAGGTATCATATCACGATATTACATTCCTCTCAGCAAGCTAAGAGGAGAACTTCCTCCGAGAGGGCCCGATTTGAATTTGTTCTATAAATAGAGAACCGAATTATATGCAAAGTCAGTTCAGCAATTACCTATGAAAGAACCATCACCAAGTCTCCAAGAAATATTTATTTAATAAGTGTTTTACTCAGTACTAAACTCAGTTTTTGCCAGTAATAAATTCTTTTCGTCAGCTCAGATTTGGAAATAAATTCCTTTCTGAACTTGGCTTCAAACTTTACTCTAAGCTTTCACCACACTCGCTGAGATTGAAAAGTTGACAAGTGTACCCAGCCTCCTATGCATATACAGTAATTGTACGGACGATTAATTGTCTCGTACAGGCAGGTTTGTTTATTCTAGTTATTATGGTTTTCAGATATAAGAATCAAATGAATCGAAAGATAAAATTTACCTTCAATAGACTGTTGCTTTGTTCTCCATTATTTTCGATAGCTCCCCATCCAGCCACCGAAGCGAGGTTATCATTGACTATCTCTCCAGTATGAAGGCAAGCGGGTCGTATTGTTTCAGAAAACTGCACTCTGGGAAATTAAATTATTTATTGGACCTGTATTAGCAATTGGACATTGGAACAAATTACACACAAATTGGCAAAGTAGAAGAGAATCACAATTGAATGTTTGCGGAATTGAAAAAAAATTAATGTTTATTTTTTTTTTGAATAACTTAGTGAGTAAAACCTCAAATTATAATATTTAATTATTGAAGACAATATTAGCGATTCCTAAACTACAATCTGAAACAGAAATATCTTTTTTGGTTGAATCTTGCGATCATACAAAAAGATAGTTGCCAATAAAAATGTGCGGTGAGAAAAGGGAAGACAACATTGGTAGTTCTTATTCGAAGTATGATTCATTTAAATATGATCGAACGAGATAGGGTCCCATTAACTCAGTTGGTAGAGCGGTGACCCGGCAAGGCAAGGGTCCTGAGTTCGAGTCCTAGACGTAACCGTATATTTTTCTAAATAATTATAAGCAATAATTAGTCGCCTGAAACATCAATAAAAAAATTGAAAATATCTCCCGAGTAAAAATAAATGCCGCCAACGGGAATTGAACCCGTGCCTTCTGATGTTCGATCAGGTGGTCTGAAACCACTGAGCTATGTCGAGCTTTTATCATTAAAAAAATAATAATATTTGACAAGTCAAAAATATTTGACCAATGAATGAAGATATTATATGTCTCGACGCCATCTAGTGAGAAATTTAGCAGTAACAAAGCTTTTCCTACAAAAATAAAGTTAGTTGTTTACATGTGTAAAAAATATAATAAGCAGTAATTGTTGATTGAGGTACATTGAATTAGTTGGCGGGTTGGAAATAAGCCGACATAGCTCAGTGGTTATATTTATAAAAACAGGACCTTGCCGTTAAAATATTTTATGTAAAACGGTTTGAAAATATTAAAATACATATTTTAACTATAAAATTAGTAGTAAGCACAAGATTTTATTTTTCTAGATGATGAATTAGTATCCCCAATATTGGGGAACGTGGCTTGGTAAAGGGTTCCATGTTGAATTGTCATTTTGATGAGTTATCCGGTCACCGGTTGAAAGTAGTGGGTGGTATCTTAAATCAGAAATGTTGTTTTTACAGGGAATTACAACAAAAATACTTACTCCCTGTCTAACTTCAGCAGCGCAATATCATTGTAGGTCTGTGACGGGGTGTAATCTTCGTGTGGGATGGACTTAATGACTTTGAAGTGAGTTTCTGCACTTATTGGGGAGTCAGTATCCCCCCCGCCCAGTCTGACGTGACTGATCCTGGAATCAAATCATTTGGAAGTATTACAAAAATATCGACTATAAAAACAACAGCAAAAACTATGACTCGTAAAAATACTAATCTATGTATATACAGGCTTTTCCAATAAGAGGTGTTATTTTGAATACCCCGTTATTTCGGTAGATGTTACTTTTGAAGCCGTCATTTTTTGACATTTGAAAAGTAAAAACTATGCCATTTATAAAAATGCAACGATACACGCTTCAACACGCATTGATATGATTAAAATTCATTCACTTGAGTGAATCAAACGCAAATCATCTTGAGTGATGAGGCCCATTTCCACCTCGGTGGCTTTTGATTTGCATTTCATTCACTTAAGTGAAATTTAATAATTTCAATGCGTTGTTGAAGCGTATATTGTTCCATTTTTATTAATGGCGTAGTTTCTACTTGTCAAATATCAAAAAATGACAGCTTCAAAAGTAACATCTACCGAAATAGCGGGCTATTCAAAATAACACCTCGTATTGGAAAACCATTATTTTTTTTAATTAGTAAATTGTAAAATAACACAAATTAATTAAATAAATTTTAATCGCGTACGCCGTGATTTGAACCCTCGACCTCTGGATTGCTAGTTGAGAGCCTTACCACTCAACCACGGAGGTCGTTATTTACATGACGAAAGCTTTGGAAAATGTGAAGAGAATAAAATATATCTAAAAACATACTTATAATTCTGTAAACAGAAGACCTCGTAAAAAGTATGTTTCTAAAAATTTTATTTTTTTATATTATTTGTAAGTTGGTACTTAACACCTACCTGTCGTCCGCGTGGAAACGTATTTGGACAAAACAAAAGGACAATTACGGCAAGTCGCTCTCGGCGCTCGGATCTTGTATTTCGGCTAAAAATGACACGTAAATGTAACAATCAATACATCATGGTCTAAAATATCTAACTGTACGAATATATTTGCGAGCCGAGCCTCAAATTATGTATTAACTCGCTCGTAAAGCGCGTCATCGTGTATCCATTTTCGCAGCGTTTCGCCTTTGAGCTCCTGTAGAATTGTTGTAATGTCGCGTTGTTCTACCCTGCGCGGTAAAGGCTGTTCTCAGAGCAGGGACAGGACAGTATTGTCTTCTATTCTACTAGATCCTGATTGAAGATCCTGATTCTGATTCGTATGTCCTGAAGTAGCCCAGGACATACAAATTATCAAAGCGATGGGGTCCCGACAAGGACTCGAACTGGGCAAAGGAATGACTGATTTATAATATTATAGGACTTACGCTCTTAGACAATGTGCAGCCGTCATGACCCACCGATTGCTGATGAGACTTCCACCACAAATCCAGTTGATGCTTGCACCAACTGTCTCTCCCAAAGCAGCCTTAAAGCATAACATTATTTTAATTTTAATCATTTACATAAAATAGAGAACGAAAACAGTGTTCAATGTAGTTGTTTTGAATGATGAATACTTGGAGCAGGTGGATGAGTCTGTTTATTTGGGATGTTTACGAGAGACGGGAAGGCTGACAGAGATATTGAAAGAAATGTAAATGCAGATATCTCCATCACAGGAGGACTGAACGATTTTAAAGCTAACAAGTAATTGCCCAAAGAAGAGAAGCTAGCTGCAGTCTACAATGAAGTGCTGGTACCTAATTGCCCAAAGAAGAGAAGCTAGCTGCAGTCTACAATGAAGTGCTGGTACCAAAGATATTAGAAGAACGCTGGTACCTACACTGATGTATTTCTGTGAGGCACATTCACCAGAATGCAAACAAGTTAAACCAACACACTGTTTTAATTCAAATAAGATCAAAATCCATCACTACCATTTTTTTTTTTAAGAAAGACAAAACATTCCCAGGTTACGAATAATCTGACAATATTTGAAAATTTCCTACTACCACCACAGTAAGCTGAAAATGTTGCTTGTGTTGTGATGGAAGACTTAGCCAGCCGAGGAATTGAACACACTACGCCTGGGTGGGACCCAAACGCGATGTCAACTCGGCCACCGACCGGTCGATTTAATTTTATAAATTTTTCATTTACGTCAATAGCTTCAGTTACAAAAGCAAGGATTTATGAACATTGTGCCAAAACATCTTTTTGATGTGAAAGGTCTTTTGGCGAACATATGTGAAGGCGCAAAGATTTTTAAAGACTCTTGCGTTGCAAGCATTGCAAGACGGAGCGTCGGCTCTTGCACGGAATAGCGCTTCATTCGGCCATCCTTTTGACTCGTCGGATCTTTCCGCCCGCCAACCAAAACTCTGTGCTGTATATTTCCTATATATGATGTATTTCTGTATATTTTAATAATGATTAAATTTTCAATTTCCAAAAACCAAAAAAGTTTCTTATTTCATGTTGTTTTGGCTTACCATGTGAGGGAACTCCCCTCGTTCTGTTTTGTTTCCTCCGACAACCAGAGGGGTGGATAAGTGGGCGCAATTGTTTCCTCTGCTGTATCTCGGAATAAGAGAAAAGTATTCCCGTTCACAGGGGTACACACTAGAGGCCAGGTCGATGCAGTCTAAAACAAACAAACCAGGATTTCGATTATAAAAATATTTATGTCTAAATTTGAAGCCAATCAAAAAACCTAACTTAAAATTTGACTACCTAACTGTAAATCGACGATTAAATGGCCCTCATCTTTACTATCAAATACCCTTTATTTCCCGTACATTCTGATGGCAACCTGCTACACTGGCGCATCCTATCGGCGTGAGTTGTGCGCCTTGGCTTTCTTTCATACATTTTAATGGATTTTGTTTGTTTGAAATAAATTCTTTATTTTATGTTAATAAATTAGAGATATTGAACAAAAAAATACAGAGCAAATCTGCATAAATGATGTCACAGAAGACTTAAAATAAATTTTGTATTAAAGAAGGTTAGGAAAAGATTAGACAGGTTAAAATGGTTAAGAAAAGTTAAGAAAAATAAATAAATTAAGAAATATTACGAAAAGATAAGACAATTTCAATGAGTCAAGAAAATTATTTTTTTAAGAAAAGGTTTGGAAAATAAGTGAAGTGAGAAAAGTTAAGAAAAAGTCAGATAAACTTACGGTTAAAAGAAATTAATTACTAACCTAAGGTTAAATAATTTTTGAAAAGTGATGAAAAGTTTAAAAAAGCTAAAGAAATTTTGAAAATAGTTAATAGAAAGGTGACTAAAAGTGAAGAAGGATAGAAATTCTTAGAAAAGTTGAAGTTCAAAAAAGATAAGAAAATATGAGAAGAGTTTATACAAATTAGGAAAAGTTAAGAATGTTTTATAAAACTTAATAAAAGTTTAAAAGGTAAAGATATTCGCTAGTTTAATAATGTAAATTATGAGAAAGATAAGATCGAAGAGAAATATACCTACATTAAATAAAAGATAGATTTGGATATTACAAGTTAAGATTATTAAAATTCATACGATACAGAAATTTTCAACAAAAAAAACTTATCGAGTCATAAGGTCAATAAATTAGAAAACACTTTACTTTTGTTTAGGAAATTATGCAGAAAAACTGTCACTTCCAAACTTCACTACGTCATTTATGCAATTACAAATTTAATATTATTAGGTCCTAAAAAAATCAAAATTTAGTAGGTAAAGTATATCATAAATGTAAGTAGAAAGTTATCAAAAATCCGTTGACAAACTGCTACAAAACAATTTAACGGGACTTGATTTTTAATTATAACATTATTCATTATTATTCATCTAGGGGTCAGATCTGTGCCTCTAATGGAATATGATGTTTGTTGCCAGTAATGTCCATCCAAAGTTTGAAGGTTAAAAAGAGCTTACAATCCCAAGCCTTTTGGCCTCTCTTCTCCACCTTAACGGCGTTCTTGGACAGCGGCGGGCAGGGCTTGTCGTCATTGTAGGAGGGGGGCGGGGGGGTTGCTCTCTCGGGGGGTGGTTGGGAGACGCTCGTGCAGCACACTATGGGCATGTTGCCCTCGTAGCCACAATTCTACAATATGGAAGAGATTTTTTTTTTTTTAATTTATTTAGTACAGGTGATGATACAATGACACATGTATACACGGTGTCCGGAAACTCGTAGTACAAGCGGGAAACTGGAGAATCTACACCACATGGGGAACCCAAAAAAACATAAAGTTTTTTGATTTGAGCATTTTCACAAAAAAAAAAAAAAAAACCAAAAAAAAATATTTTTCGGCTATTTTTGGGTTAAAGTTTTTTCTGGTGTTAAGGGTTGAACAACAGATGTTTTAACCCTGCAGAGCAGAAATATTTTATGATTACACCGGATTAAATGAAGGGTGATTTCAAAATAATGCTTTAAATCCGAGTTTCTTCATTTGTTTTACTTTCAAATAGTTTTAATTAGTTGGGTACTTTGATATTCAGTAATAATTTATAAGAATTTGATTAAAAAAAAAAAAAAAAAAAAAAATGAACTTCTAACTCGATTTACTCGATAACGAAAGCTCAAATCAAAAAAAAATATACTACAAAATCGACTCCAAATGTGATGTAGATTCACCAGTTTCCCGCTTGTACTACGAGTTTCCGGACACCCTGTATATACATAAAAAATACTTTGACTGCCCAACTAGGAGGAATTCCCGTTTTAGGACAGTAAACATTGAGTTAGTATTCATGCACGCATACATATTTTGTAAGTCTAAAAACAAAAAAGGAAAGGAAAAAAAAGAAAAGTAATATAATATATACATAACTAAAAGAAAAAAATATAAAATATATATATAACTAAAAAATAATGATACATAAAAAACATATAATTATAAAAGATTAAAAGCAAAAAGTTATAAAGTTAACTGATGTTAACTTGTTGTTTGGTTTTTTTAGTTTTGTTTATTTTCTTGTTTTCTTAATGTGTTTGATATTTTGTTTGTTTTATTTTTGGAAAAGTGTGAGTTCACACTCTTTTCTCCCTAATTGGTGAAGCCAATTAGGGAGTTTCATTTCAACTTTAATGGCAAAACAGTAGTTCATTGAAGAGAAAATAAAAGGAAAGGAAAGAAACAAATAAGCTAAAAAGTAAAGAAAAGAAAAGAAAAGAAACTGAAATAAAGTTTGAAAAAAGTTAAGAATAGTTAAAAATAGTTAAGGAAAGTGAACAAGTCAAGAAATGTTAAGTTATGTTTAAAAAGGTTCAGGAAAGTGAAAAAAGTTAAGAAAAATAAAATAAAGTGAAGAAAATGTTGATAAAATAAAAACAATAAGAACATTAAAAAAAATGAGGAGTAAAGAAAAGTTAGAAATAGTTAAGAAAGATGACGAAAAGTAAAGAAGTTATGAAATGTTCAGAAAAGTTAAGAAATTTTAACTTTTTTCTTTTAACTTAACTCATCTATGCATATCCCACCAACATACGTTCCTGCATTCCCTTAGCCATCTTACCTGTCCCTGTCTGATAGTTTGGATTACATACCTGAATGTCACTCTATAACGATAAGCTGTGCATTGTACAAGTGACCCTCAGAGCGTATTTAATTACTGATTTATTAAAATCCTGTTAAACAGGTCATAGCAGGCCATTACCTAATAAACCACCAGTATTAAAATAAATCTTAACACGTGTTGATGCAGCTGCGTTTATCCGGTGATTACATAACGATGAAATGCGAAAATATTAGAATTTTTATGAACACGTGTTGCGACATCGCCATAAAATATTCGTGTTTTGCTGATAATTTACTGGGAAATTAAAGGCCTTAAAGAGATTATTATTAAATTAGAAATATTATTTCTCAGTAATTCTTCCCCATGTACCTAAGAACAGGTCACATCTAGTGAGGTAGGTAATTGAAAGCGTACAATTAAATTTTATAGAACTTTTGGTCTTGGTCTTTTTATGTTGTATGTAAATGTAAAAAATATATTTCAATAAAGCTGATTTATAGGCCTTGAACTAAACTCCTTTAAGCACTGTTTTTTTGCATTTACTCTACACAGAAGGACCTGAGGAAAATAATTTCCCATAGGACCTATGTCATCTCTGGGGATGCTGTGTGTATCGTCTTTTTGAGGAGAGGAAGGATTGAACATATTACAGGAAGGAAGAAAGACAGATGCTGGCAAATCGTTCCACAGCCGAGCTGTTGAACTCAAGAACGAGTCGGAGAAGCGACCCGTTCTCATGTAACAAATTGGCGTGTTTCCCGATTCCGTTATGCGCCGGTGCCGAAGGGAGCAATGATGCTATTTCCTAGGAGCATCTTCCATTGGAATGCCGGTAGAATAAGGACAGCATATCTAGCTGACGCCTTTGCTCGACAGTAATATTGCAAGACAGTTACGATAGGTGAATCTATCAAACGGACCGCCCGTTCTGAGTCAAGGGTTTTTCTGGTATTTTGGGGCAAATTCAACAGTGGGGCACACTTGCAAGTGGTACAGGATCAGCAGTTGTGTACTATCTATGAGCCCTGTACACTACGCGCACAACTTCTGAGAAGCTAACTTGATTCTGGCTTGGATGGAGTCCCAGTGCCTGAGCAGGTCACTTACAGTTACTCCAAGCGTATCAATTGAAGGTATGTTGAGAAGATTGCTTCTGTTGAAGGAGACTAGACTGTCACAAAATTGAGCACAAATATGTAAAAAAATGTTATTTAATAAAGAAAAAAAAGCAAGACAGATAAAAAATATAATACCTGAGTTCCTTTACCCGATCTTAGATCCTCCCTAGCCGAGTTGCAGCTCCTAAGAGGCTCGCACACCCCCTGCTCTCCAGTTGCTGCGAATGTACATGCATCACCTGTAAATATAAGCAATAATTATTTGTTATCCTTTGTAAAATGCTTAAAAAACCTTAGTTTATCATTTAATCAAAAGATTTCACCAGCAAAGATATAATAGACGCCATCTAGTGGAAAATTCAGCACTAACAAAGCCTTTCCTACAAAAATTAAGTTAATTGTTTACAGTTGTAAAATTTATCTTTGGAGATCTGGTGAGGAGACAGTGAAAGATGGATGTTGTGTTGTGTCACAGCGCTTATTCTGAGTCAGTGGAATTGCGCAGTTGGGAGATGACTCTGGAGCGATGAGGATGACACCAGGTGTAGACGGCGATGACGGCAGTAGAATGGTCGAGGCGGTAGTCAGTAGGTCGACACCGCATTGGTAGAGACGTGAAGTCTTTCGGGTACTCCAGTGTTAACTAGGTAGCTGAAGGTGCGATGGACCTGGTCGGCAGATGAGATTCAGACCAGCGAAGTGGTCGCAGGGTCTAGGCGCGTGAGGTCAGCGCTGGCCAGGAACGATGGCCGGGGCCAGGGCGCTGATGCGATCCCGAGGAGTCCATAATAAATTGTAGTCTTCTCAGTACGCAGCAAGCAGTCGCAGCGCTCACTTGATGGTCACTCGTAAAACTGATAATTAATGACTGACCAAGTACATTATATAGCCGCCCGGGTGCACGAGAACATTTCAGGCCTGTAGGTAGGAATTGCGTCTAGAGTGTTCCGGCTACAATGCGTTTTGCACTGGCGAGCGTTCTAGAATATTCTCGTAGCGTCGGTATAAGGTATACCAAGAATATACACACTTTTGTTTTGTAGCTTCCTCTCATCGTTAACACTTATCATCGGTAATACTCCTCAGTATTAAAAACCTTATTCTACCTACATTGACAGTCTGCATATACGTATTGTCACATAAAAGGGAGTTAATTGTTTAAAGGGGTCTTTGGACGTAACAGTGATATTTAAACAACTTTCGTTTTTCCAAGCTGAAGCGATCCAATTGATTTTATGAATTTGTTCATTGTTCTTTAAAAGTAGGTACAAACCCGTTAAACTGCATCAGTTACCAGGTTGTCAATAGGATGTGACATTATTTGCACAAATTATAAATTAACAGATTACTATTATAGACATTGAATATTAATTATAACAACTAATTCAACTGCATCTACGGTTGAATTATTTCCTGGTTTATTACTCAGAGTCATTAACAACTTGATGGACAGCTATGCCATGATAACTATGAACAATTACTAGTTTAACATAATTTATTATACATCTCCTACAAACTTCTGTGTTTTTGCTTTACAAGACTTGATACAAGTATTTGTTTGACTTGGTTGTGCCATGTCTACCTCAGGTATGTTCGATTTGAACCATTTTCTTTCACATCCTTTCTCGGCGTTGCAATTCGGTCAAACACGTACGTCTCTCAGGAAACAAATTTGTACAGCGTTAAGTCTATTTGAATCGTTCCTCTGCCATCAGTGTTGGTATCAGCACTCCACTGTGGACTGCCAGTCTTTCTTCTTCGTTTAGTTAACCCTCAGGCCTCTCTCATATTGACTGTATATTTCTCGACGACTCTGTCAGAAGATCGGAGAATTTGTGTGTATTTTCGCATTGAAAATAAATTGAATATTTCAGAACGTATCCGATAGCCAAAAACTGTTTTTTAAAGGAGGTGGCTTTTCAGTTTTATTATTAAAAATAAACATAATTATGAATGAAAACATTGAAATGTTTAAAACATTGAATTAAAATCACCGTTGAAATATTATTTATCAGACAAATGTATAGCAAATATTATTTATCAGACAAATGTACAGCAAATATTATTTATTAGACAAATGTATAGCAAATATTATTTATCAATAATATTATTAATTATTGAAGACAATATTAGCGATTTCTAAACGAAAATCTGATACAGAAAAATCAGAAAAGGATACGGTCACATCTAGGACTCGAACCCAGGACCCTTGTCTTGCCGGGACACCGCTCTACCACTGAGCTAATGGGACCCTATCCCCCTCGGTCACTTTTAACTGTATCATACTTCGAATAATAACGTAGAATGATACAGTTAATATGATAAATCAATATGATACAGTTATATTATGATACAGTTAGAGTATGATACAGTTACGAAGTATGGGTTCGAGTCCTAGATGTGACCGTAACACTTTTTCTAATTTTTCTGTTTCAGATTTTCGTTTAAAAATCGCTAATATTGTCATCAATAATTAATTATTAAAATTTGAGGTTTTACTCAATAAAGTTATTTCAAAAATTAAATAATATTATTTTTATATTATTGTTGTCAATTTACTTTTAGTCCTGTCTTAATAGATATAATAATTAATTATAACTTTACAAGTTTTTCAAAAATTGTTGTGGGAACCTTTCGATTTATGGAGATGTACTTTCTGGCTAACTTCTATATTTCAATATCTATAAAGCGTTGTATTTATAGATCTATGACTATAAGGGAGGCACAACGATTTTCACGAGACAATAAATATGAGATGTTCCTAAAAGCAAACAAATCGACACTAGGGGCTGTTTATTAGTAAAACCGAACAAATTATCCACCATGGTACCTAGTTATCAACAATTCTTACCTTTGTATAGTTCTGAATTTACACTGGTAAAAAACAAGACTGACACTAGAATAACTGAAAATAGAATTGCCATTTTTTCAGATACAAGTCAAAAATGTTTTTTTGATGTTTGTAGAAAGTAATAACCGCCTTTTTGACGATTGGTTTAACAACAAACAATCGCCTTTCGCGGCACCTTACAAAACTTCCGCTCGGGGCGGAGTTAAACAAATAACTACATCCTCTGTTTAGGAACTTCATAATATTTATACTATAATAACTGGTCTGTACCTGGCATTGTCAAGGATTTATTAAGGCGATGCCATACGTAGTAATGCAAAATCATGTGTTTTTGGTTTGAAAATTTGGTCGCCTAGAAATGTTTCAGATGCTTTAATTAAATACTGCGAGTAGAATACATCTTGGCCTTTGAAATAATCGAGTATTTTTTAGAGAAGTCTTTTTATAAGCCCAGAAAAAAATAATGTAAAGGCCTATGAAAACTGCTTTAAAGTTCAAAATCTCCTTCTTACGAACCCATTTTCGGTTATGATTTTATTGTATAATGTGGAAAATTAAGTTATTTATAAAATGATCGAAAAAAAATTAAATATTTATGACTGAAAATTCACAAAATAAAATAAAAGGTAGATACTTTTTGGCCATGTTTTTTTCTTGCATAAATCAAAACAGGCGGATGGTGTTAGCGGGAATTTAAACCTTCTCCCCATCTACGTAAGGGTTGTTATTGATAGCGGCTCAATTTAAAATATTACACGACGTAGTGCATCGCCTTAATAAGGGGGTTTGCTAGACGAACACATTTTAATTTTTTCTGATAAACGTATTACTAAATTCTCAAATGTTTTTAAAGGGATCCCGACGGATTGTAAGTTATTTACATAATATTAATGAAAAAAGGACCTTATCATTAAAATTTTTTTGTGTATCGTTTTGAAAATTGTATAAAACGTATTTCAACTGTAAAATTAAGCACCAGATTTTATTTTTCTAGGCCATGAATTAGTAACAGATATCATCAGAAATAATTAAAATAAACCCCACGGAATTATTGATTTTCTGAGTCTGCTAGGGCAAAGTAGAACGTAGGTCCGTCCATTATGCAGGGCCGCGCGCCGAAATTGCTTTTACGCAACTTCATGACTTATGTCGTTAAGATTCCCATTTTATTTTAGTGATTTGATATGGAAAATTTAACCGCCGGTCTGTTCAATACACCAAGACCTTGCGTCGCATATTTTTGTGGACGGCTACGCCACTTATGTCGTTATGATTCTGGCTTTATTTTAAGGTTTCATAGGGTGGGCCAATAGAGTTTATAGTATGCCGAATGCTGTAAAAATGAAATCCCTGAGACGTTTGTGTGGTAAAACTATGTATGAACGTGCTTAAAAAAAGACCATTCCCAAATCGATAGAATCTATTACATGTTTTTTATTAAAGGAGTCTTCTTCCAAACGTCAAGAGCCAGTGAGACTAAGGCATCACAAATTGAGATAAATTATGAGGCTAAAGGTGGTTGGGAGGGGAGGGAGATGAAAAAGATGAAGGTGGGGAGTACCTGACTATTCAAATCTGGTCATCAAACACCGCCAGAGACATTAGTATTATACCAGGGCGATATTGAGAGTATCTTCAACTCTGGAACGTGCCGAAAATATATTTTATATTATGTTTAATGAATAGACTGTGAAATAACAGAAATTAATAAAATTTTCTTGCGCACGCCGGGATTTGAAACCCGTGGCCTCCAGCTTGCAGCTGTCAAATACTCGACTTACTGGTTGTGCGAATATCATCGTAGATAAATTTCCAAGAAAAACAATTATGTTTCTGTTATAATAACGGTCAACAATTTATTAAACATAATTATTGTAATGCCTGCCCTATACTACCCTTGAAACTATTGTCGACGAGTTACGTCACGTGTCCGCTATTCTATTTAACTTAAAGGACCCTAGGCTATTATTATTTTTAAATGTTTTTTTTTTAACTACACAAATAAATTCCCTCGGGGTATATGTCATCTTTGTGGATGCTGCGTTGGGGGTTTTCTTCAAGTTCAAGAAACAGAGAAAGTTTTGAATTGTGAATGTTGAGTGGGAATCTGGGGATCAGTGCGAACAGGAGTGACGTACGAACTCTTCCCTCCCATTGCGGTGCAAGGCGTTGGATCGAGAGTTCCGATTGGAGAGGTCAAAGGGTCTCCGCATCCGCCGCCAAGAACTGTAAAAACATGTTGGTTATCATGGTTTAGGCGAAGCTTAATGCCAAATCACTATTTTCATTAATCTTTATTACGAATAGGCGAACATTATCAATACCAAAAAATATTCTTTTGATAAATTGAAGGTTTTCCTATCGTTTCGCTTGAGTAGAATACAAATAAAAAAAAAATTACTCAATAATTTTTTTTTTCAATAGAAATGTATGAACGCGTAAAGGAAACAACTTTTAAAAATTTCATTATTGTAGCTAAGATTATCTGTGACAGTTTCACTTGATTTACTTTTTTGCTTTCTTATAAAAATATTTACAAAATAAATAAAAACTAGTTTTTTGCTTGAAATCGAACTTTTCTAGACTCCGTTTGTCAAGCGATTTTAAAGTCTATTACCTGCAATACAGGGTGTCCGGAAACTCGTAGTACAAGCGGGAAACTGGTGAATCTACATCACATTTGGAGTCGATTTTGCAGTATATTTTTTTTTGATTTGAGCTTTCGTTATCGAGTAAATCGAGTTAGAAGTTGATTTTTTTTTAATTTTTTTTTTTTTTTTTAATCAAATTCTTATAAATTATTACTGAAGATCAAAGTACCCAACTAATTAAAACTATTTGAAAGTAAAACAAATGAAGAAACTCGGATTTGAAGCATTATTTTGAAATCACCCTTCATTTAATCCGGTGTAATCATAAAATATTTCTGCTCTGCAGGGTTAAAACATCTGTTGTTCAACCCTAAACACCAGAAAAAACTTTAACCCTAAAATAGCCGAAAAATATTTTTTTTTGTTTTTTTTTTTTTTGAAAATGCTCAAATCAAAAAACTTTATGTTTATTTGGGTTCCCCATGTGGTGTAGATTCTCCAGTTTCCCGCTTGTACTACGAGTTTCCGGACACCGTGTATAAGATATACCTACCAAGAATAAGCACATTTTTGGCTTGTAGCTTCCTCAAAGAGGTTTTGAAAGTAGTGCATTTAGAAGTGCATTGACAATGCTTTCTATTGGTGTCAATCAGAGACATACATGCGGACATATATGCATTTCGAAATTGGATGACAATATAATATACGAAATATATATCGGTCTTACTGTTCAGTTAAGTAAGTAATTCTCAGTCAAACAAAACATCGAAATTAGCTTCTAGAGATGACGCAACTAGAACGAAACTTGAAAATAGATTGATTAAAAAAACTTTGTTTTTAACGGATTGATATTATACAGGGTTTTCCAATAAGAGGTGTTATTTTGATTTTCAATGGCAAAAGATCAATGGTTTCGTTGCTTGTGTGGCACGTAGCGCCGTCTTGTTGAAAGTAAACGTTGTCTAGATCAATACTATCCAATTCCGGCAATAAAAAAATCATTAATCATCTCTCGATAGCGACCCATTCACCGTAACTGTTGCTCCAGCCTCATTTTTATGACTCCGCCGGAACATAAGCCGCACCAAACAGTCACACGTTGAGGATAGAGAGGCTTTTCAATAATAACTCTTGGGTTTGCCGAGCCCCAGATGCGACAATTTTGCTTGTTGACGAAGCCACCGAGGTGGAAATGGGCCTCATCACTCAAGATGATTTGCATTTGATTCACTCAAGTGAATTTTAATAACTTTAATGCGTTGCTGAAGCGTGTATCGTTCCATTTTTATTAATGTCGTAGTTTTTACTTGTCAAATGTTAAAAAATGACAGCTTAAAAAGTAATATCTACTTAAATAGCGGGCTATTCAAAATAACACCTCTTATTGGAAAACCCTGTATATCAAATTTTGAATACAAGTAAATATCTTGTTTATTTGTGTAAAGTTCTTTATGTAGTGTATAGCAGGAATTACAATAAAATAGCGAATTATATTGAATAACTTCCTTCTTTACTAATTACGTTATTTTTCAACTGCTTTTTCCTATTACATATTTTAAAATATATTATATCTGTTAACACTGTATTACAAATACATTGTTGGCAATCAACGGAGTTTTTATAAAAACAGGTTCTTCGTGCAATATAAAAAAGAGGAAAATGTTTTCAAATTTAAAAAAAAACAGATTAAATATATGACTCTCGTCTGCTGTTTGTTAAAAATAAGATAGTTGTTTCCGCTTAAATATAGTTTTGTTTTTAAAAAGTAACTTATTTCAGGAAAACAACTATTTAAATGGCTTAGATTGTCCTTCATAAGTAAAATAAAATTCCTAGCAAAAATATGTATAATAATATAAGGAATTTCAACATTGCATAAACAGAATGTCTGAGAATAAAGTGCACAAATTTCGGGATGGTAGAATTAAAAAAGATTAATAACTTTTTTTTGAAATTCTGTTGTTTTTTTTTTACATCAATAAATAATTCAACTTCTGTACCTGAAAACTACTTTAAAATATGAAATTTCTAATTTTTTTTTCTTATTTCTAGTTGTACTAACATGTAGAATCACCTCCCGAAGTTTGTACATTTTACCCCGGACACCCTAAATTTATAAAAATTGTATTGACGATGCACGTATTACTTTAAATCATCAAAAAATGATAATATTCCAGAGAGAGAAAGATACTCTCAGTATCGCCCTGGTGTAAGACCACCATTCAGAATTGAAACGTTGCTTGAGATGGCTTTGGCCTTTTTTGTTGATTCAGATATTTCTCCACCTTCAACTTCCCCTCTCTTTCTCCTCCCCACAACCTACAGCCTCTCAAACATACCCCAATTGGAGGTACCATAGTCTCACTTGCTCCAAGCCGTTAAGATCAGTTGGGATTCTTGTGTTGTTTCACATAAATAAAATAAAAACAAAATTAATTAGTTGTTATTATATTTGTTGCACGGTTTATTTATCATCAAAACAATCATAATTTTTATTATATCGTCACAACAAAATTCACAATGCCACTTCGTTGTATAGAGTGAGATTAATGAGTCGTTGGAGTGGCAGCAGCTGCAGACGACACACAGCAAACTATGGGCACCCTGTCCTGAAATTGGCACATCTGAAATAGTACAAAAATTAGTTAAGCCTCAGGAGTAAGGGTTCAAAAAGAAGATGACGAAGGTTTGAAAGCAAGATATGTTAGAGTTAGACGCATTGCGCTCAGACGTGTACAGGGCAGTGCAGTATGCAGTAACCATTTATGCAAGCCTTTCAAAATATCCAATTGACAAACTTCAATCAGTGTTTAATGCAGCAGCACGGCTCATAACCGGGGTTTTTAAATATTCGCACATTTCAGAACACCTTCGTAGCCTTCACTGGCTCAAGTGCCCTGAAAGAATCCACTACAAACTGTGCTGGATGGTGTTTAAATCCATCAATGAAATGGCCCCACCCTACATCTCTGAACTATGCGTCCCGGAAAACACTGGTCTGAGGCAGTCAACTCTTAGATCAGCAACATCAGCAGCTGTAGGCAGACTGATGGAACCTAAGCGCAAGCCAAATACTAAGTTTGGTGATCGCGCTTTCGGAGCATCTGGGCCGAAGGCTTGGAATAAACTCCCTTCGGAACTAACATCCATAACAGGTCAAACAGAATTCAGGTCTAAACTAAGAACTTACATTTTTAAGCTGTCACATTCTTAAATTAAATATACATTTCCCGAGAGAAAGTCCAATAATATCCAATTATGTCTTAAATCCTGTATCTAAATTTCGCTAATAAACAATTTAAAAGTTAATTAAGTGTTAATCCTAAGTGGCCTACCAGGTAAGTATGTTACTGTATATATTTTCAATATATAGTTAGTTATAACAAAGATCATTTTAGAAATGTATTATATATTTATACAGCGCCCTTGAGGTGATTTTTCACAAAAACGGTTCTATACAAATCAACCAAATATTATGATGTCTTAAGAAGTAATTTCCTGACAGCTTCGCTTGGTAGAAACGTCTTACAGTGTATTAATTAATAACAAAAACAAATATTTTAAATTCATATTGGTGCAATACCAAGATTGATGGTTTACGCATCGTGTACAAAAGTTACTGTCTTTCTACCTGCGGAGGAAACCCTTTTTTCAAGTCCTCCCTCGCTGTAGCACAGCTTCTAAGGGACTCACATACTCCTGTCTCTCCAGTTTTTGTAAGGGTGCAGGCCGCTCCTGAAAAAATAAAATTTGTTTTTACATTTGCATACAATATGTAATTTATCGGCAGGAAAAATAGTCTGTGAACAATTGATACGAGTATGTTATACAGACAAAGAGAGATTTGACATGGAAGCAACTGTTGTCGAGCTGTGCAATAAAAATATTTTTTTACATCTTAATAACAAAACATCGAATTTTCTCTACTTTATATAAATATAATATGCAGGTTTTATATATATAAACCTTCCGGAAAAAATTCTCTAAATGATAGTGAAAAAAACATCAAAATCCGATGCGTAGTTTAGAAGAACTAAGCGCACAAACAGACAGACGCGAACACTTTAAATTGTTTTGTACTAAGCTACAATTTTAACCAAACACAGAAATGTTTAAATCAAGATTTTATTGGAAGGGCTGGTGGCAGAATTTGAACAGCTTGTAGAGCGAATGAGCAAAGAAAGGAGTGTAAAGAGGTTATACTCTGTAAATGCGAATGGTAGCAGAAGTCGAGGACGCCCGAGGAAGACATGGCACGATCAAGTGAATCAGATACATTAGAGAATAGTCAGAATAATAGAAGAATATGTAAGATACGATGTATGAATGTGAATGAGGCAAGAAATGTGTGCCAAGACCAAGTTATTTGGCGGTCCGTCCTCTCTGCCTACCCCTGCAAGGAAACGGCGTGATGGTTAGTTAGTTAGTGTGTTATCAAAGTTCAAAGTTAGTATTAAATTTCTATTCAATTTTTGTTATTATCCAAACTGTTTAACAAAAAGCCAATGATGAAATAATAACAGAATTTGAGTTGAAATTTCGCAAAACATTTAAAATTAATGTAAAAAACGCTGAAAAATAAAATATAAAATATGTTTCTATAAGGAAAAAAAGTTATCTCTTAAAATTTGTACATACCAATATTATTTTCCTCTGCAGTACACACTACCATAAAGACTACCACAAATACAAAATAAAACCTTGGAAACATGTTTACTCAAAATGTAATCAAAATTGTTTACAATATTTTCAATGTTTGTACGGAAAGGCGTCCGTTGCAAACGTTCTCTTCAAAACAACTTTGTGATTTTGACCATGAACAACAAAATCTCTTGATTTTATAGCTTTACAAAAATCCCAGATATTCCCTGGAAATTCCCCAGATCGTAAGAAAACCCATAATATGAGATGGTCTATTGCATTGTTTCCCAAAGTACGGGTCGCGAGCAGAACAACCGGATCAATCCGGGGAAAATGCCGGGTTGCTAGGAATGTCCCTCCACTAACGAAGATCTGAATATAGAAAATTTATGGAAACTCAACGACATTTTTAGAATTTTCATAGATACATTTAACCCTTTCACACCCGCATTATTGTTTCCACGCATATAAAATATGTAATGCTTGATAATACCTCAGAAAATTATTTGAAAATTTTTGGCATTTAATTTTTTTTTTTTTTTTAGAAATTTTTCTATGTTAATCTGGATTAACATTGGGCGTCAGAGGGTATTTTTTACATAGTAACGTAAAATAAACATAACACAAAAGTAATACAAATAACTGTTTCATATAAAAAATGCTCATTGACAATGTAGTGATAATCACTAAGGTACAAATAAATAACATTTTAAGTAAAATTCATTCATAAATAAAGAAATAATCTAGGATAATAAATCCTTAAAAATTCGCCATACTAGTCGAAAACATGTCCCTCACTACCAGTGTTAATTTGAATGAACATTGAGATTCATTTACAATATTCTGGGAAATTACTGTGATCAGTGAATTGAACTGATGTTATTATTATAGAACACATCTTTATGAGTGAAAATATTTGTAATTCGAGTAGAAAATATTGATATCTCACCTTCAATTAAGTAATCAATGGCGGCAGAAATTCGATGAAACTTACAATCAGCAGATGTCAAAATATTGATCGTTGTTGTGGAGGGAATAAGGATTTCAACGGAGCGGAAAAAATAGACGCCACAGAAAAGACTACAAACTATAAGAAAACGAAAACATGGCTTTTCTAAATCGCTACAGTTACGGTAAAAAAATTCACAAAGTTCATGTTAATTTGAATTAACACTGGGGCTGAAAGGGTTAAGAGTTTTATTATCAAATTTGTTTTATGTTCAAGGAGTATGTGTAAATAATATTAATTACGCAGATGATATGGTTCGTCTAACACCGTTACTTGACGCACTAATGAAACTACTGCAAATTGTATATATTACTTCCAAATCAATCGTTATGGTTTTCAAATGTAAAAACTAAATCATGCAAACACCCTCAGTATGACTAGACGGAAAGAAAATGGATGTTAGTCGTAGCGTCAAATCACGATATATTATCACATCAAAGAAAGACAAAAAAGAACGATATCCGTTAGAGCAGGTATGCTGTCAAGGCATTTACAATTTTGCAGTATAAACGTCAAAAGGATTGATTTTTAAATATTATCTTTCATAATAAACAGAGCATTATTTATGTTTTTAGAGGTATCAAATCACAAATAGTTGCATTCAGGACATATGAATGGTTTTAATTAGAAGCTTAATCTATTTTATAGGTACATAAAGCCTTAACATACGTCTCAGAGGCGTACACATGTAAATGACTGCCAGTAGGCCAAAATATACCTACTTTTGCCTTATTTTTCGATGGAAAGTTAAAGCTGGTATGTAAACTAATAATAAAATACAGTTTTATCAATGAAAACTACGATCACAGGTATTTATTACAACGAATCAAAACATTATGCTTATATTCAAACAAAAAAATCATCTTCTTAAAAATCAACTTAAACATATGTTTTTTTTAAATAATCTAATATTTTTTTAAATAATCTAATATTTTTTTAAATAATCTAATATTTTTTTAAACATTAATTTCTTATTCTTAGGGCAAACATTAAAAGTAATCATGCTTTTAATTTTACTAGCCATAATTTTAAACCAATCTACAGAGACATCAACTTTGTGCTCAGAAAATACTGACTTTTTGCACTTACAGCACACTAATTTTGACATTCTCTTTTTTTAGCAGCAAAAAACGCAGTATTTACGTTTTTCGGGCACTGGTTCTCCTGCCGGAAGTTTATTACCTGAATCAGTAGGTTTTGCGAAAATTTGACTTACATATTTAAGTCGGAGCTTCAAATCTGAATCCAAGGCTTGACCGAATCTGTGCTGAGTTGTTTAATGAATTCTCTTTTGTTTGAGAGTTTACTTGATCATGTTGTGGCCATAAATTACAGCAGAATTAACAAAAGCCATTTTTAAGATGCCATAGAAAACAGCCATTGACCATGTATTAGTTTTGCGGCTGCACGACATTGAGGCGCGCATTTGATCAAATGAATCTACTCCTCCTTTTGTTTGGTTCTAGAAATGAATCATGTCTGGTTTGCACACTTGAATTATTAATTACTGTATTTTCATCACAACAAGATAAAAGGTAAACAATATTTTGCAGGTTTTGGCTTGTACGATAGAAGTGTCAGAGGGCCATCAAAACAAAACGTAGAACTGCCAACAGGTCGAGATCTCGAATTCTTCAATTTTTCGTGCATTTCCCGCTTATTTGATCGAACAGTGCCCACTTGATTTAATTTAAATTTGAGCTGGTCCTCGAGTGGTGCGGACTTCATTCATAGCTGAAGTTCTGTGAGATGATTGACCCTTATTTGTTGACCAAACATCCCGCGTCCATTCTTACCGCAAAGAGTATTTCCAGGAACACGATAAATTTGCCCCGAGTTGGCAGATTGCGACACATGAGCAGAATCAGATGCTAAGTCAGCTTTTAAAATTTTGAGTCGGCTTCTTCAGTGGGAACAGATTCTTGTAAAGGGAAAGCCTCTTCAGTTACATAGTTATCCTCATCTTTGCTTTGAATGTCGTCCAAACTGGATGTCCTTGTCTTCAGGAGCTGATTCTCGCGGAGAAAGACTATCTTCTTGGTCTAAGATTTTCAAAATATCGTAACTGTTTAATATATTAGACCGTGACATATTGGTATCTGAAACAATGCCAAAATAAACATAAAATGGACGAAAAATTAACGAAAGTAAAAACACATAATCTTAGTAAAAAGTTACACAAAGCCTAAACATACGTCTCGCAGGCCTACTATACCTCAAAAACTCAAAAATGGCTGGACTTACCTTAGTGATACAGGTACCATCGGCGAGCTCCCGTCGGCCACTGGGTTGGTTAAAAAGCACGAGGCGCTAACTTCCACCGTTAGAAATAGAAATAGAATTTACGATTGTGTGTACGCCTCGCAGGCGTAGATAAGGCTTCTAGGGTTAAGGTTATGCCATACGTAGTAATGCAAAATCATGTGTTTTTGGTTTGAGAATTTGGTCACCTAGAAATGTTTCAAATGCTTTAATTAAATAATGCGAGTAGAATACATCTTGGCCTTTGAAATAATCGAGTATTTTTTAGATAAGTCTTTTTATAAGAACAGAAAAACATAATGAATAAGGCCTATGAAAACTGCTTTATAGTTCAAAATCTCCTACTTACGAACCCATTTTCGGTCGTGATTTTATTGTACAATGTGGCAAATTAAGTTATTTATAAAATGATCGAAAAAAAATTAAATATTTGATAATCCACAAAATAAAATAAAAGACACTTTTTGGCCATGTTTTTTTCTTGCATAAATCAAAACAGGCGGATGGTGTTAAGCGGGAATTTAAACCTTATCGCCATCTACGTAAGGGTTGTTATTGATAGCG
This sequence comes from Hesperophylax magnus, assembly GCA_026573805.1. Lineage (NCBI taxonomy): Eukaryota > Metazoa > Arthropoda > Insecta > Trichoptera > Limnephilidae > Hesperophylax > Hesperophylax magnus. The sequence goes on along the minus strand of JAIUSX010000005.1, from coordinate 7,488,424 downwards.
GCTCGATTTCAAATACTACACGACGAAGTGCATCGCTTTAAAATGCTTAAGAATTAAAAAAATTTATACACGGTGTCCGGAAACTCGTAGTACAAGCGGGAAACTGGAGAATCTACACCACATGGGGAACCCAAATAAACATAAAGTTTTTTGATTTGAGCATTTTCACAAAAAAAAAAAAAAAACAAAAAAAAATATTTTTCGGCTATTTTAGGGTTAAAGTTTTTTCTGGTGTTTAGGGTTGAACAACAGATGTTTTAACCCTGCAGAGCAGAAATATTTTATGATTACACCGGATTAAATGAAGGGTGATTTCAAAATAATGCTTCAAATCCGAGTTTCTTCATTTGTTTTACTTTCAAATAGTTTTAATTAGTTGGGTACTTTGATCATCAGTAATAATTTATAAGAATTTGATTGAAAAAAAAAAAAAAAAAAAAATCAACTTCTAACTCGATTTACTCGATAACGAAAACTCAAATAAAAAAAAAATATACTACAAAATCGACTCCAAATGTGATGTAGATTCACCAGTTTCCCGCTTGTACTACGAATTTCCGGACATCCTGTATAAGTAATTATTGTGAATATCTATAGATAGTTGCATTTGAAACACGGGAGTGCTTTCTCTTTAATTGTTTATTTTGATACATATTGAAGATGATAAAATTACATGTATAACATGGAAATTGAATTTTTAGAGCGTGCGCAGAATGTTCATAAAATTAAATGTATTTAATGGTTATTCGTTCCAACAAGACCCAAAAGAAGTAAACAAGTGAAGGTTACAAAAATTTAAAAAGAGGAATAAAAATTTATGAATCGTAAGAAACGTTAAAAATACCCGAGCTACGGAAAAAATGTTTGGGAAATACTGGTTTGTTGTCAAGTTTCGTCGAGTTGTATACTTTCATAGCGAGGTCAAATCGATAACTTACTGACGACGAGTTTGAATCGATTGCGCTCGTTAGACTTGTGCAAAATAAATAAGAAAATTAAAACTAATTAGGCGGACTCTTGTCGTAAATATATCAAATTGATAAAGAATATTCATCAATAAAATTTATCATTTTACTGCATAAGCAATAGATTCAAAACAAAAGGGCCTAATAGCCATTCCAATGCCAAGAACGACCACGGCTCGGCACTAATACTAATCTTGTATTTTGGTGTGAAATTGTACAATATAATTATTGTTGAAAAACAAATTACGGGAACCAAAAATTTTATATGTGGATTTTATATCTAGGATTTAAAATTCGTAGTGTTCCATATTCAACAGGAAAATTTCTCATATATTTAAATATAATATATATCTATACTATCTAAGATTTAAAAATCGTAGTGTTCCATATTCAACAGGAAAATTTCTCATATATTTATATACAGGGTGTATCGGCACTAACCCGACAAACTTTAACCAGCTATTCCTTAGCACATTTGGATTAAAAAATGTTATGGGCACTTTGCTGTCCGGTAGCATTTTTTTTTCAATTAAAAACAAAAAAAAATAAAAATTTCCACACTACATCACTGTCATTGGCATCGTTTTTTGTGTTCAACAGCTGTTATAAGCAAGTATGTCGAAAAGCGTCTTCGCTCTTTCGCACACACTAAATAAAAATAGTCAAAAATGAGACGAATGGTGCCCTGCCATTTCGTCGTGATTGTAAAAGTGCGCCAATATAGGTACACACGTGCATTATTCAACGGAATTGGAATAAAATATCGCCAGATGGGTTTTCAAACTTTGACAAAGGATAAAACAGTGGTGACATGTGGTGAAAATATTAATAATAAATTTTTTATTTAAAAAAAACGTTACCGGACAGCAAAGTGCACATAAGATTTTTTACTCCAAATGTTCTAAGGAATAGCTGGTGACGTGCCGATACACCCTGTATATCTATACTTTCTAGGATTTAAAATTCGTAATGTTCCATATTCAACCGAAAAATTTCTCAAATTCCGATTTTTCTTCTGGAGCAGATAAACAATAATTTTGCAGTACTATCTGGGGTCTAGGAATCAGGTAAACAGGTATTTTGAAAATGTGCGTCATAATATTGTAATAATGCTAATAAGAAAGTACAAATAAAGACGATGATTTGAAATTTAAAAAAAAATTTATCTTTACTGAACCATTAAATCAACCGCCATCTTGAAACGGAAACGCAAAAAATTACAGACAGACGAAATGCAAAACGGTCGAGTAAAAACATTATTTCGCTACGCTCAATCAATTCGTAGCATTTATTGGGATGACTGTAGCTGTTTATCTAACAGAAATAATGTAAAGTTCAAAAGTTCTTGTTTTTATGAAAATAATTTTCCAAACCAATGAAAATAATTGTCCCATTAAAATGCGCTGATAACTTTTTGACATTGAATTGTTTACCTTGTGTAATTCGTTTTGCTTATCAGGATACCTAGCACAGTCGATTGACCAATTTAAAGTTGCTTGAAATGGCTATAATCGTGTTTGGTGACCAGATCTGAACCCTCCTCTTCTCCATCTCCCCCCCCCCCCTCCCCATTAACTTCAGTCTCACAACATACCCAAATCGGGTATGCCATAGACTCTCTGGCTCCAGACGGTTGCGAGCAATTGGGACTCTTATGTATTGACATAAATAAAGGAGATGTGGAAAATAAATATTGGAGAGTACCTGGATACTCAGATCTAGTCACCAAATGTGGATTCAGCCATTTCAAGCAGTGTTTAGATTCTTTTTGTTGGAGGTACCTACCAATGGGTAGAGAAAAGAGACGTTAGACCGACCTAAGGTACTCGGTATTGGGACATACTCCTTGTTTCATCCGCATTCATACATACTGTAACGTATCGTTATTGTACGATATCTTCTTACGAGTAGAATACTGGGCCCTTTATCTCCAGTATTCTATGAGGAAAGGATCTAGTATAAACACTGAATACACGTAAGTACTTAGTACACGGAAGCTGGTTTATTTGGAATATAATACTATAACAATGCAAGTAAGATGTTGCCCAAAGGCCGTCTAGCGAAAGAATCGAACTCTCTTGGCGAACACGACAATATAACAGGTGACGGTAGGTCGCGTTCGGTTAAGTTCGGTAAAACCCGAACTTACCCGAACCTTTTAATAACCAAATACTACACAAAGAAATTTATTTAGAAATTTATGTAGAAATAGCATTAGAGCTTTTAAATAGCATTAGAACTTAAGCTTACCTTAAAAGTGGTAAGCTTAAGACGAGCTAATTTTTGTACTGACACACTTGCTATTTCTTTTTAAATGCATAAATTGTGCCAAAATCTCCTCAAGTCAGTGGTGAGGAGAAGGAGATGGGAAAGAGGAACGTGGGGGAGTACCTGGCTATTAAGATCTGATCACCAAACATGGCTAAAGCCATTTCAAGTAACGTTTCAATTCTGAATGGTGGTCTTACAACGGGGCAACGCTGAGAGTATCTTACTATATCTTATCTTACTTTCGCACGCCGGAATTTGAACGTAGTGCGTAAACTATGCCCGTTCTTATACCTATTTCATTCTAGACACTATTTCACAGATATTCTTTAAATGTCTACCTTAAGTTAAATTAACAATTGGTTTGATTAATAATTTATTGGAAACATAAGAGTGTTTCTTACTTGCCACATTTTAGGTATCTTTATTTTGTCAGAAAATAACGGGTGTATTCTAATGTCATTGCATACTCCTCTGTTTTTCGAACTCTTGACATGACAACACTCAAGTATTTGATTTACTTGATCTTGTCATGTCATCTTTGTGGGGTGTGATAATAATAATAACGACCCGATATGGTTTTACATGACAAAAATAAAAAAAAAGAACTTATATCATTGATTTCGCTATTCCAAATTCCTGTAATAATCAAAAATGTGTTTCTGAAAAAATAAGAAAATACAAAAGAATTTGGCATTCTCAGACTATAAAAAATGACCATTTGTTAATTTGGCTACTGGCATTATACCTAGCTCTCTCATTCAAAATTTAGGCGTATTAGATCTGTCAAAGAATTTATATATAAAAATGCAAAAATTAATCATTTTAAATACATGTAGGATTACGAAAGATTTTTTTGAATAATTATTTTGAGGGATCAGTAGGATTTATAGGCCCTGTTAGGAGTTCTACCGAGCCGAACCCTCTGATATGAAAATTTCTGGAGTGGGTGAATTATTTTTCCATTTGATCTCTGGTGAGTTGACGTGTTGTTCTTATATAATGCACTTGCATAATGTGGATTGACTAGATGATCATTTGTGGAAAAGTGTGTGGAAGGATTTTCCACAAATTTTCCACACAATTTTTCACATAAAATTATGCAATAAAACATTTGCGGAAAGTTTGACAAGCCAACTAGGAATGGATCCTGTTTTAGGCCAGTCAAATTGACAAATTTACATTAAAATATTACATTTAATTATAGAACATAATATTTTATAGAAGCAAAATGAATTCCTATTAGAAACTTTAGTTAAATATGCAATTTTGTACTTAAAAGAATAAAAGAAAAGAAAAAATAATATTATCTTAAAATACAAAATTAGTATCGAATGCTTATGTTTAATAAAATAGATGTATGTTTGGTTATTTAAAACAAAACATTCTTCAAGCGTGATTACAACATATTATACGTAAGAGGAAGCTACAAGCCAAAAATATGTATATTCTTGGTATACCTTATATTCTAGGTAAAAGGCATTAAAATCGCTTGACAACGGAGTCTAGAAACGTTCGATTTCAAGCACAAAACTGGTTTTTATGTATTTTGTAAATAATTTTATAAGAAAGCAAAAAAGTTAATCAAGTGAAACTGTCACAGATAATCTTAGCTATAATACTATATTTTTCAAAAGTTATTTTCTTTACGCTTTCATACATTTCTATTGAAAAAATATTTTTAGTATCTTACATTTATTTTTTTTATTGATTATTTTTTATTTATTATCTACTCAAGCAAAACGATAGGAAAAGCTTCAATTTATCTAAAGCATATTTTTGGTATTCATAATGTACACCAATTCGTTATAAAGATTAATCAAAATACAGGGTTTTCCAATAAGAGGTGTTATTTTGATATTCAATCGTAAAAGATCAATGGTTTCGTTGCTCCTGAGGCACATAGCGCCGTCTTGTTGAAAGTAAACGTTGTCCAGATCAATACATATTCTACATATTCTGGTCATATGTTAAATCAAAAAAACTATCAGCATATATTCTTAGCGTATTAAATCTTAATGATGTAACAGCCGAGGGTAGACAGGCAGTCTGTGATTTATTTGCTGATTATTTTCATTCTGTCTACGAACCGGCTGACCCTCTGGGGATTTCCTGCGATGACTCTGTAGTTAAGCAGGTTTGTGCGATGGGATCAGTTTTTATCGATGCTGACCTCGTGTCTAAATATTTAAAACGGCTCGATTCTAGCAAGGGAGCTGGGCCGGATGGTATCCCACCACTGTTCATTACCGAGTGCGCAAATCATTTGTCACTCCCGCTATCAATACTGTTTAATATATCGATCAAGACTGGTACATTTCCAGATATATGGAAAAGAGCCTACATCACACCAATTCATAAATCGGGAACTAAGTGTGAAGCAGATAATTATAGACCCATTTCCAAGCTTTGCATTTTTTCAAAGGTGTTCGAAAACATAGTCTATGACCAGTTATTCCCTGTGGTAAAGAATTCGATCAACGAATTTCAGCATGGATTCTTTGCAGGTCGCTCTGTTGCTACTAATCTTATAACCTTTACAAACTTCTTGTCTGCCTCCGTGGATGAACGTGTGTAAGTTGATACAATCTATACCGACTATAGCAAGGCTTTTGACAAGATCAACCACAACATTCTGCTTAGAAAACTTGCTAATCATGGTATTCATGGAGATCTCCTTCGTTGGTTATCCCCATACGTAACAAACAGGTCCCAGGCTGTGACAGTGAGAGGATTTTCCTCCCTCAGGAAAATCATTACTTCCGGTGTGCCTCAGGGGTCCATTTTGGGTCCTTTGCTTTTCTCTATCTATATTAATGATATTACGACATGTTTTCACAAAGCTCAAATTTTACTATTTGCTGACGATATGAAGATATACCTTCCTATAAGCTCCCCGGACTGTTCTGCGCGTTTAAAAGCAGATATTGATCGACTGACGGATTCCTGTCTCAGAAATAAGCTTTTTATCAATATTTCTAAATGTTGCAAAGTCACATTCACACGTAACCGTGTGAAAATACTGCATGATTACACCATTTCTGGTTCGATTTTAACAAATAAAGACTATGTGCGTGATCTCGGGGTTTTATTGGACTCTAAACTTACCTTTGATAAACACGTTGATAACATTGTCACCAAAGCATCAAAAAGTCTAGGTTTTGTACTGAGGACATGCAAATTTTTCAAAACTATTAAGACATATCTGACTCTCTACAATTCACATGTTCGTCCTCACCTGGAGTACTGTTCACCGGTTTGGAACCCGCGCTATATTGTTTATGTTAACAGGTTAGAAAGAGTTCAGGAACGATTTCTCAAATTCCTCAATTTTAAATCATTTAACATATACAACTCTTACGACGAAATCGAGAAACATTTTCGAATCACGAAACTACTCATCAGGAGGATTGTCGCTGATCAGATGCTCTTGTATAAAATTATTAACTCAAAAGTTGACTGCCCGGAGTTGCTGAACAAAATAAATTTCCATGCGCCAATTCGATACAGCAGACAAAATACCCTTTTCTACATTGATAGATGCAATACCAATTCCAATCAAAATGAATTTATGCAAAGGACATGTAACTACTATGATAATAAATTTGCAAATATAGACACTCGTGCTGACATATTCACTGCTAGTTACTATCACTACAGAATTTCATTGTATCACATTCTAACTCATATTAACGACTGTTAAATTGATTGTACCTAATATTTTAATATTACTTGCGTGGCAACTTTTCCTTATCCCTCTCCTCCCCTTTCCCGTTCCAACCCAAGTCTATTTAAGTATAGTTTTAATCATATTTATTGCTGTTTATTGTAGGCATATTGTAGGTTTATCGTTTGTTGAATTTACATTCGTATTATTATTTTTCCTATTTGCTGCTTTATTCTGTTTTTTTTTCTTTCTTTTTTTATTAAATATTCTAGTTTACAGGTTAGTTTTATGTTTCTGAATATCTATCTGTGAACATTAATAATTGGTCTGTTTTTTTGTTATCCTCTAAGTATGTATATTGTATTACTAAGACTGTTTATGTTCCTCAAATAAATAAATAAATAAATACCATCCAATTCCGGCAATAAAAAATCATTAATCATGTCTCGATAGCGCAATCCATTCACCGTAACTGTTGCTCCAGCCTCATTTTCGAAAAAGTAAGGTCCAATGACTCCGCCTGACCATAAACTGCACTAAACAGTCACACGTTGAAGATAGAGAGGCTTTTCAACAATAACTCTTGGGTTTACCGAGCCCTAGATGCGACAATTTTGCTTGTTTGATTCACGCAAGTGAATTTTAATAATTTCAATGCGTTTTTGAAGCGTGTATCGTTCCCTTTTTTATTAATGGCGTAGTTTCTACTTGTCAAATGTCAAAAAATGACAGCTTCAAAAGTAACATCTACCGAAATAGCGGGCTATTCAAAATAACACCTCTTATTGGAAAACCCTGTAGTTATTAGTTAGATTCAGCATTAAGCTTTGCCTTAAAGTGAATGACGTGTCCCCCAGATTTACTAGCCGGCAAAGAAACTCAAATAAAAGAATGTTTCGTTGTAGAATCCGTGACGAAACATTATCTGCATGGTGGATAGTCAAACCAGTTTGTCCAGTAAAACGATAAATAAATTGATTACGAACATGAAATTTATTTTTAACACGGGCAACTAGAAACATAAATATTGATAACTATAAAACAGGAAATAAATTTAAGTAAGATGAATATCGCGACCTTTAACATACAAAACCTGGATTTGAGACCAAAATACCTAACCAAACTAAATAGACGACGATGCTAAACCCAATAGTTCTTTGTATCCATGTAATTGATGGCTACACCAAAACTAATCGTAGAAAACTAAAGCAGCAACTTATGAGATAAATACTGCAATGCTTTTCGAAATGTAAGCTAAACGAGAAGGTAGTGCAACACGGTATAGTACCCCAAAAATCTGAAAATTCTGACAGTCACAGACATATATATAATGGAGTTATGCATGTTAGTGCGATCATCTACAGACAAGTTCCCACTAAAAAACTCAACACATAAATACCCTACAAGGCTCACAGAAAACTTATTAATACCAAAAGCAAACAAAACAATATTCCAAAAAGGACCATACTACATGGCCATTAAAGTATATAACAACGTTCCACATAACATTAAACAAATACAAGATACACACTAATTCAAATCGTCACTAAACACTTTCCTTGTTAATAAATGTCACTACACGTTGAGTGAATACCTCACGTAAATGAAACGCCTATTTTTATTGGTATATATATTTGTATTTTTTTTATTTTTTCATTGGTATATTGTTATTTTATCTGTATAAACATTGTAATTATTATAATAAAACAAATAATATTATATAAACATTGTAATTAAATAAATGTGGTTAGCTGGAAGGAATGGGGTCTACCCATAAGCTACACCTATTGTAATTTTTATTTTACAATAAATAATTTTTGATTTGATTTGATTTGAAAATGACTGAATTGTTAATGCCAAGTTACGAAGTTGGGTACTAATAAACTCACTACTGACTATTATCATAGACACCTCATACTTCGACTTATGACAGGTCTTATACAAGCCTAGTATAAAGTAGTTCAAATATTGTTACACTGGTATATATTTACTTTCAATTATGCACTGTTACACTTCACTTATATTAATAATTGCATCACTTGCAATTGTCTTTTTGTTTACACATTAATTGTTCTTTAATTTATTGATATCATTATCCTGTTTACCACTGTACGCTTGTAATTCGATTATCAATGTATTGTAAAAGCCATTATATGGCGTTTGAATAAATAAATAAATAAAAATAAAGCAACACATCGATCGTCCCCGATATCTTTTACCATTTAAAGCACTTTCTAAACACTCCCCGCACTAATAAGAACACGCCTTGAAATGCTCATCTTGATGATTTAAAATCCTTGCTTATTTCCCGCAAAGTACGTCACAGCACTGTGTAAATTTTTTTCTTTCAACATTTCATGTATACCAACGTTGATTAAAAAAATTATTTACCCAAATATTTTTCCTGATAATTTGTCTACGTATTACAGCAACCGTGCAAAAAATATAATAATGACATTCGGTTCTGATTCAGTAGAAACAAGTTATCCGTATTGAAAGGTCGCACAATCCTTGACTTAATCCGTGAAATCCGTGAAACATTTTGTACTGCTTTTGCGAAGTAAATTACAAAATTATGCTGATACATTATTGTGTGTTTGCGTTGGTTTTTCTAGCTGGTCGGTTTGAGGCTCAATATCGTGGTAAGTTTTTCTTATTCTATCTATCTACCCTTGTCTCTACTCACGATTACTCGAATCTGACTCTCGTTTTGACGAGAAGCCTCCAGGTATCTCATTAACTAACTAACTAACCATCACGCCTCTTCTCCGCAGGTTTAGGCAGAGATGAAACGGCGTGATGGTTTGTTAGTTAGTTAACTAAAAGAAAACTATACAAAATACAAATCACTAAAACTACATTACTGTGTGCTACAGTGCTGGTATAGATTACGCTTAACTCTATAAATGGACTTATTTATTATATCAATAGTACCCTCAAACTTGTTGCCCAGATCATGCATCATATTGATTAGTCTGATAGTAGTTTCTATAATAAATAGTTGGATAGGTGATCCTCTCAGAGTATCTTAATAGAGAACGGAGACAATGAGATGGCAATCTAGTATACATATTTACAACTTTAAAAAAACATTATCAAAAGGAAGAAGTATAAATTACCCAAACAAAGATGAATGGCAGACAACATTATGTAAATGTATTTATAAACTATGAGCAAGCCTGTTGCACAATAATTCCAAGTTTAATATTTTAAAAAAATACCTACGTGTTACGTTAATATAGATATTGCCATCGATACGATCCTAAAAATGAAACATGCGTGTGTTTATTAGCTTTTCTGTGCAATAAATTTATCAGAATTATCCAAAAAAACATATTGTGACAAAACAAAACCAAACAGTAATGAAAACTTAACACATTGTTTAAAAAATTTGCAAAATTGCACGCACGATTTTGTAGTAAAAAACGATGAAAATAACTACTCATACCGCAATTTTAAGGAAAATTAATTGGACTATAATTGTTTTTGAATTTAAATCTTAGAAAAACTAAGGTTAAAAAGACTATTTAGTAAGAAACTGGCTCATCACAACATTATTCAAAGAACCATTAAACCTACCACACTTTTATCGTATGTAGAATATGATTTATTTGCTAGTTTTAAAAGGGTTGCCATTCGAAAGGTTTTACATAAATATCTCGGAAAAAACATGATTTGTTTTTGGTGTACTATGCCGTGTTTCGCTACCACCTTCTTTAGCCAACGTTTTTGACAGCATTGCAGTGTCCATCATCAGTGCAGATGTGTAATCTAAGGTTACTGTGAAATTTGTGCTTATGTATGAAGATGCGATACCGTGTTGCCAGCTCCAACCTCTATTACTACATACTACATAGACGTATAATTTTTAAGTGGTTTTCTGCGTTTAGTTCTGGTGTACCCGTCAATTACCGGATACGGTTTCTTCATGTGCAATTTTTGCGAAAAATTGAAAAAAAAACATTAAAATTGTGTATGTATTGCAGAAGAATGTTACATTTTGTCTTGTGTTCCTAGTCGGCGTATGGAATTTAATGGTGGCGACGATGGCAGGGAAGTCAATTAAGTTGTTGATGACTCTATGTTACACATTCCAAGGTTTAAAATATTTTTGTCTGTTTAGGAAATGTATGCAGTTATGCACCTACTGGAGAAAGTGCGACATGCAAGCCACTTGCCGAATGTCAGTCGGTTCGGGACGCTTTACTAGAGGGAATCAATACACAGGTAGACAAATCGAAATTTTTCTAATTTATTTTTTTCTTATCCTGTTTTTCTCTATTTTTTCATCCTTTTTCTATTTATCTATTTTTTTATTTATTCTTCCGTGTGCCACACAAACTTTCTTGGCACTTTGTTTCAATCATATTGATGCAACGTTTTATATAATGTACCTACTAGCGCAGACCCGTGAAAATGACGGGATATTTTTATATGGTCATAAAACGGGGAAGGCCCAAAAAACATTCCCCCAGTCTTTTTGAATGGTGAGATTCTGAAAACAGTAGAAACCACAAAATATCTAGGACATGTCATCAGCAACAAGTTAACGGATGATGAAGATATTGACAGGCAGAGGCGTGTACTGAGTATAAAATGTAACATGCTCAGTAGAAGATTTCGGCTCTGTAGTCCAAGAGTGAAAAGGACGCTCTTCTTAGCCTTTTGCACCACCCTGTACACATGCGAGCTCTGGGCTAATTTCAAGAAAAGAACAATGGAAAGGCTTCGGGTGCAATATAACAACGCTTACCGATTGATGTTCGGACTCCCCAGGCACTGCAGCGCCTCCTCAATGTTTACAGGAGGGCGAGTTCCAGGATTTACAGCTCTGTTAAGAACCAGGATTGCAGGACTGAGGGAAAGGATAAACCATTCCAGAAAAATTCTTATCATAGAATCCCGTCTAACTTCAGGATCGATCATTGAAGACCATTGGAGAAAGATACTTGCTCCCACAATCTTAGATCCGATGGATTCCCGTGCTTCTCTGCTTTAATTTAATTTCATTTTCAATTTAATTTTTAATTTTTTAATCTCTTTTTATTTATTTTACTATATGTAAATACTATCTGTAATTATATCCTCTATGAGTCTATGGGATGTGTGGGATTGCACTAACCTCCCCACATCCTGGAATAAAGAATTTATTTATTTATTCTAATTGTAGGATTTATTAAATAATTAGACGGTCGGATGACTGTTAGTAACCATTAAAAATCAATAGTGATTCAGATTTAAATCTGTCAAGAATTTAAACAAAAGAAATACACATTTCAAATATTGGATCATCAATAAAATAAAATGATTTTTGTACCTTCTTTTTCGCTTGGTTCCTACAATGATTCCTACAATTCAATTCCAATTTCAAAAATGAAATGTTATTTTAACGTGAATAATTTTTCACATTACATGACATTACGCATCACGCACATTATCACAGACAGTACAAATTAGTGCGTAATAAAAAATAAAAATAAATAGTTCGTTAACATCGAGTATTGGAGAGTTGAGCGCAGAAATAGAAGGATTTATGCTTGCCATTCAGGATAGAGTCATTCATACTAAAAATTATAGGAAGCATATAATAAAAGATACAAATCAAATTGATGATTTATGTAGAAAATGTTTGGCTTTTCCGGAAACTATAGAACATATCGGGATGTTCTGTATTAGCACCGTTTTCAATCAAGTTTTAAAAACAATTCACCGAAGTTTGGTAATTAAACATAACTTGATTGACTGCCGTAATAAAGTACCATATTATGAATACGAACCAAATTCATTTTTAGAAAACGAATTTTATAAAATATATTATGATAAAACTATACTAACAGACCGAACGATTAGTCATAATAGACCCGATATAGTTTTACATGACAAAATTAAAAAAAAATAACTTATATCATTGATGTCACTATTCCGAATTCCTGTAATATTAATATATCTGTTAAGGAAAAAATAAGAAAATAAACAGATTTAGGAAATGAGATAAAAAGAATTTGGCATTCTCAGACTATAAAAATATTACCATTTGTTATTTCGGCTATTGGCATTATACCTAGCTCTCTCATTCAAAATTTAGGCGAATTAGATCTATCAAAAGAACATAATATATGGGTCATTCCGCCGTTTCGTTCAAATTTGCCTGTTTCCGCGGATTTTTTTTTTTTTGCCTTTTTACTATATATTTTTATAGAAATGGGTTCCCGTACCTATCAGATGTATAAAAGTGAAAAGGGCACCTTTGTGCGACACTTGGATTCGAAGAAAATTGATGGAAGGTAATGAAGGTGTGGATGGTAATGAAAAACTGTTGGATGGTAATTTAAAAATTGGGATGGTAATGAAGTTTGGTAATGAAATATTAATAGATGGTAGTGAACATGTTTAAGGTTCTTAAAATGTCTGTGAATAATGAAATTTGAATAGAAATTGAATAATAAAATAGATTTCAAATCATGCTAAGTATCATTTGACGTGGTGAGCGGATTAGGAAAAAGAAGAAAAACCTATTATATAGTGAAAAACTAAATGCTTTATTCAGACTTTTGAACATTGGAGACAAGAAATACATCTTTTCATACGTAATCAGTTCTGCTTACTTATGCTTTTGCAATATCTGTATGAATTGTTAAAAAATAATGGAAAAAAATATCAAAATACAAATTAAGAAAAGGCAGCTGGAACATCAAACCCAACACAACTAAAATTTTCCTATTATACTACTTACCCAGAAATTATAAGGAATAGTCAAATTCTTTATAATTACGTTTTATAAGTAGGTTTGTACACAAGAAATACAAAATTTTCACATTCCTAAGCAAACATTGTAATATTTGAAAAATAGAAATAATAAAAATAATAATTAAAAATAAGAAAAAATCAGAAGTCAATTGAAATGCAGTTTAAAATAAAATCAGAGATACTTAAAACAAACACAACATATGTAACTAATAAGTACAAGATAAAGGTCTTACATCTAAATAGGAACATAATATTTAAGGAACTTGAGATCACAGCAAGTGTCTCGTTCTTTTTTGGGGAAAACAGTCCAGTAGGGTCTATATTTACAAAAAGTCGAATAGCTGATTTTTTGTTGTTCTTTGCAGAATTTGTCGTGGAGGTTTTTGAAGTTTTCTGTAATATATCTTTTCTGTTTTTTTAAACCTTTGCGTTTCACAAATTCTTTTTTTCCGGGAGCTACCCGGCTATTTACATCTTCTTTAAAAAAATCTTGTATCTTCCGTTTTATTTCATTTGTTTTGTTATTCTTGTTTTCAGCTAAAGTCTTTCTGATTTGAAAGGGAACTTTACTGAGTACTTTATATTTCTTTAGCTTGTTCTTGTCTCTCAGTATTTCATTCGCAAACTGTCTTTTCTCTGTTTTTTTTAAAGCCTTGTATTTTTCATTTAATCCTCGAGACAGCGATTCACTGAACAACAATTTCTTTTTTACATCTTCGACTTTATTCATTGGGATGTATTTAACTATGTCGTTTACTTTTTTCTCTACTGTATCTTCGATTGGTCTATTTACGTTTTGTAGCTGCAACGCCTTCAATTTCTTTTGTTCGTTTCTTTTCTCGTTCCTGAGTTTGCTTATCTGGTCCTGTAACGTCTTAATGATTTTCAATGATCTATACCTCAATTTTCTAACATTCGTTAGACCACGCACATTTTTTTTAATGATTTGTTGTTCATTCTCGACTGCGAGAGGGTCAGGATCTAGAGTATTTTGCACATTATTGGGTACTTCCTTGACATTTTCATGAATTGGAGGCATATTTTCTACTGAAATCGTTTCTATTTTACGCTGCTCCTCTTTTTTCTTCCAATAATTTACAGAGTTCTTTCGCCATCTTCGTCTTTGCTCTCTCTGGGCTCTTTCACTCATATCTTCAATGCTGCAAATCTTTTTTTGCGCTTTTCGCATTAAGTATCTTTTTTTTCTTTCGCTTTCTGAAGACTGTACAGTTCCGGATTGTTTTTAATCTCAGCATATTTTTGTTGCTTACGCAGCCTGTCCTTGGATAACTTTTCTTCTTTTTTCAGTTTTTTATTTAACTTTGCCATTGTGGATTATGGTGTTTAGCCTGTAACAAATAATAAAGAAAAATTATCATAAGTATCGGATCAAGTGAGAAGTTGAATAACAAATATGGATAATTTCAATTTCGTTACTTTTACAGGAGAGCCCAAAAATTGTTACACTACTTCTTTATCTTTGTTTAATATTTTTTTCCCTAAATGATTTAAAATCTAACAGTAATGATATGGTTTTTTAATCAAGAAATTTGCGTTGGACTCTTAATAATGCCCTTTATATAGATTTTTGTTCAAATCTGGATTTGTTTAGAAACTTGAAATTTTGTAAAAATTCATCTGTTTTAATAGACAACTGAAGTAATGAAGGTAAGTAATGAAAATAATTGTGACTGTAGGGGAATAGTTAAACCATTTGTTTAATATATTATTCGTTTACATTTGAATAATTATAATTATATCATTGAATAAAAAAATCGATTTTCAAATAAAAATTCGCAGGGTAAATTTTAACAGATTGTTTTTCCATATCAGTAAATAGATAAAACGAAAATATGTATTTCACCAAAACTGAAATTATCCGACGCTAGAACGCAAGAAACTGCTTTTATTGATAATATTAACTTTTATGAACCCCCAAACATGGTCCCAGATGCACGTAAAAATAACCCTTACAAATTTATCATTACCCTCCACACCTCTAAATTACCATCCGGCAAAAAATTTTACGATACGGAAGGTAATGAGACGGAGGGTAATGAGGTTTTGACAATCTTTCCTTAATAACTCGCTTAATAATGACATTACAAATCTTTATGTTTCAATAAAAAATAGTCCGACTAATTATAGTTTATAGGTTCATGATTCGAATTTTTAAAACATGTACTTACTTTAAAAAATGCTGGAAGGTAATGATGCCTGGTCGGTGACAAAGTCGTTTTCGAGCACGGAGATCGCAGATATTTCTTTATTCAGCGACGCACGTCCTCCCCCGTCCAGATATAGCGGTACACTGATTAGTAACGGAGGCGCGGGGTGGGGTACAGCTGATGAACAGTGACAAACACGGTCACAATTTTAATTACCGCTTTGGCGGAAGACGACAGCGATTTTTTCTGGACAAAAACAAAATCTCAATTCTTTCTATGTTACAGTAATTTTAAAAATAAATTAAACACCTATAAATATGCAAAATTAGTTGTACATTCAGGTCGATTAATGAATGTAGTGATTTTACTAGTGTAAAATGTTCTTATTTATTGATCAATTTACCGGTCCCTCATTTACACGGGGAAGGTAATGAGATTTTAGCATGTTTTTTGTATACCATAAAGTTATTAAGTAACAAATGCCTAATCCGGTACTAATACTACTTTTTCCTTTTTTAAATAACTACATTTTCCAATAAAACTTTCTTGAAAAACATTATTTTTCATATGACTTTTTTGCAAGAACATGCGATTTGAACGAAACGGCGGAATGACCCATGTATAAAAATGCAAAATTCAGTCATTTTAAATACATGTAGGATTATGAAAGATTTTTTAAACATTTATGTTGAGGGATCAGTAGGATTTATAGGCCCTGTTAGAAGTTCTACCAAGCCTAACCCTCTGATATGAAAATATCTGGAGTCGTTGAATTATTTTCCTATTTGATCTCTGGTGAGTTGACGTGTTGTTCTTGATTTGTTTTGTATTTATTATGCTTATATAATGCACTTGCATAATGTTGATTGACTAGATGATCATTTGTGGAAAAGTGTGTGGAAGGGTTTAGTTTTTCCTATGGGGAAGATTCAACCCGGACATAAAGTCGGAAACATAAAAATAAATAAATTAACGAGTGCCCCGAGGATCGACTCAAGAATTTCAGTCACTGGCTCTTTCCATGTCTTTAAAATCATACTTATTATAATATTAATCAAATATCATAATTTTATACTCTCTCCTCCAAGAGTTGTGTATTCAATAAAATGTTAATGTTTTTTTATAAATTTAACAGTTCTGTTCGGGAAGTAGCACAGACACCGTACCATTCGTGTGCTGTCCAAGAGACGAGAACCTAGGTGCGGCCTCCGAGACCGATAGTTCGGAAATTGTTTTTTCTGACGATTACGATGATATTCCTAATACCCGGGTAAGTAAATAAACGCTAATTCACATGGTAGTCATTCTCCAGAATCAGGGATTAAAGTTTTACAGTTTTGTTTAACTTTTTAGCAGATTTATACTTGGCAACACTAATGGACACTAATTCTATATTATGTGTTTCAAAATGTTTGTAAAATATAATAATATCTTATTTTTTTAATGATCAATAAATGTTTGTAAGACAGGATTTTTATGCATAGCACAAAGGATAATAAATTATTATAAGCGATAATTAGTCGCCTGTAATAACAATACAAATTGAAAATATCTCCCGAGTAAAAATAAATACCGCCGACGGGAATTGAACCCTTAAAATAATTTATTTGCCTTTGTGCTTTGCATAAAACCTTGTCTTATAAACATTAGTTTATCATTAAAAAAATAATAATATTTGACAAGTCAAAATATTTCAACAACAAATGTAGATATAATATATCTCGACGCCATCTAGTAAGAAAATTTGGCACTAACAAAGCCTTACCTACAAAAATAAAGTTGGTTGTTTACAGGTGGAAAAAATATTATACGCAGTAATTGTTGATTGAAGTACTAGTACATATTGAGTTATTTGGAGAGTTGGAAATAAGCCGACGGGGGTCAGTGGTCCAGAGCGTCTGACAGAGAAGGCGCGGGTTCAATTCCCGTCGGCGGCATTTATTTTTACTCTGGTGATATTTTCAATTTGTATTGATATTACAGGGGACTAATTATTGCTTATAATTAGTCCCCTAAAATATGCAATTTTCGGTTTTTACTTACCAATGTAAGTGAAAAAGCACTATAAAGAGAAGATGTCACAAGAGTCGCAACTACTCTGTATGTTATAAAAGGAATGGGGATGGGAAGGAGATGGGACGAGAACTTTGTAAGTGAAAAAGCACTATAAAGAGAAGATGTCACAAGAGTCGCAACTACTCTGTATGTTATAAAAGGAATGGGGATGGGAAGGAGATGGGACGAGAACTTTGTAAGTGAAAAAGCACTATAAAGAGAAGATGTCACAAGAGTCGCAACTACTCTGTATGTTATAAAAGGAATGGGGATGGGAAGGAGATGGGACGAGAACTTTGTAAGTGAAAAAGCACTATAAAGAGAAGATGTCACAAGAGTCGCAACTACTCTGTATGTTATAAAAGGAATGGGGATGGGAAGGAGATGGAACGAGAACTTTGTAAGTGAAAAAGCACTATAAAGAGAAGATGTCACAAGAGTCGCAACTACTCTGTATGTTATAAAAGGAATGGGGATGGGAAGGAGATGGGACGAGAACTTTGTAAGTGAAAAAGCACTATAAAGAGAAGATGTCACAAGAGTCGCAACTACTCTGTATGTTATAAAAGGAATGGGGATGGGAAGGAGATGGGACGAGAACTTTGGGAAGTAACTGACTATACTGATCAAGCCACCAAACACGTCTAAAGTCATTTTAAGCAACTTTCAGTTTTGTTAAATAATCTTCCGGCGTGTGGTGGTTGTCGTGTTGGTTATTGTGGTGATAGTTAATTGGCGGTAACAGTGGTGGTAGTGGTGGTGGTTTTGTTGGTGGTTATTGTGGTGAACGTATGTCTGTCGGTATGAAAGAGACAGGCATATCTGAGTGAGACAGCATGACCGAGACGTATAAAAAGGCGTGTCTGTTGTAACTCGTCCTCTCTTTGCAACAACATCTCGAATACTGTACATTAGTAATAACACTAAATAAACCAAATAGTATGGAGTATCCAAACGACTATTATTTACATCTTATCTGAGTGATCGACACGGCAGATCACCACAGTTGGAGCAGCCGAAAAAGGAAGCTGAACGGCCGCAAAATTCTTCCTGGAGGAAGAACCGTAGCCGCAGCTGAAAGAACTACAGTTGGAGCAGCCGAAAAAGGAATCTGAACAGCTATTAAATTCTTCCTGGAGGAAGAACTACAGTTGGAGCAGCCGAAAAAGGAAGCTGATCAGCCATCAAATTCTTCCTGGAGGAAGAACCACAGTAGGCGCAGCTGAAAGAACCATAGTTTGGTTATAATCCCACCGAGCACCGCGGAAGGGATTATTGTCGCATAAAAAATAAAATAATTTGGGGGCAGCTTCACGGACAGTATCGGACATTGAAGGAGCATCAAGGCAAGGAACTGGTGAGGAGATTCAAGGCGCTGAGCTCAAGGAATCAGCAGCCGAGAAACCGGATGAAAAACGGATCCAGGCAGCTTGTACGGGGACCCGACACGGGAAGGCGTGGCGGTGGTGACCGGACGAGAAGGACGACCAGGAATCCGGACGGAGCCAGAAGACGGTCGGACGCGGAAGGGCGGCGATCGGCGGCAGCATCAATCATCAGATTCGTGAGTTGAGTGCTGTTTGTTGTTGTTTTTTCTGATTATTGGTAATCTGTGTGGAAATGGAGGGAGTGGGTTTACCCAGGTTTTGTCACCTTAGGGACGGGCTGGAGACGTTCGTGCTACAGTTTGAGCAGTTGATCCTCGTCAATGATGACAAATTTAAATCCGAGGATAAAAAGAGGGCGGTTTTAATATCCCACCTACACACAGACACGATTAATCTACTGATAGATTTATGTTTTCCAAAAAAAATAACAGAATTATCGGTTGAAAATATATTTTTGTTATTAGGAAACCACATTGGTGTTTCAAAGAATGTGTTTAAGGAACGTGGAAATTTTTTTGCGGCGAAACAAAAAGTTGGGGAATCTATAAATGATTATATAGCTAGGTTACGTTGTCTAACAAGATTCTGCAAATTTGAAAGCAGACTGGAAGAAAACTTAAAAGATATTTTTGTGACTGGTTTATTAGAAGGTCGTATTAAAGAAAAAATGTTTTTAGATGCAGAGAAGCTGACTTTAAAAAGTACATTAGAGTGCGCATCGGGAATGGATTCATTTCATAAAAATATTACGTGTATTAAATCCGAGAGTGTCGGGCTCATTTCTAGAAGTAAGAAAAATTTTAATAGTAGTGCAGGTAGGAATTATTCTACTTCACCGGCGCGGGCGAAAGACAAAAATGTTACAATTCCCAGAAAGAAATCAGTAGAACGTATACAACAGTTGAAGTGCAAATATTGTAATTTAAATAATCATGATTCCAGTAATTGTAGATTAAAAAACGTGACGTGTTTTAATTGCAAAAACAAGGGACATTTTAGTAAAAATTGTCGCGAAAAAAAACGGGAGGAAGTTTCATCTGTGTTTGTGAATTCAAGTGAAATAAATTCAAGGTTAACAAGAAATACCGATCCCATTTATTTATCGTTAAAAGTTAATAACGGTATCATCATAAAAGGATTATTTGACACGGGTGCAGGAATATCAATCCTATCGGATAAAGATTATTGGGAACATTTTAAAGATGTACAATTGAAGCCGAAGAATTTAACCCTGAAGGGTTACAATAATTGTAAGTTACAGTTACTTGGATGTTTAATTTTGTCAATTAATTTCAATGGTATTACTAAAATAATGGAATTTTGTGTTGTAAAGGATGGTTCAACCACTGTGCTAGGTAGAGACTTCGTAAAAGAATTTAACATTGGTTTTACGGGTTTCGAGACGGTTTCTTCACAGTTGAAAAGTGAAATACTCACGCATAATATTCACGACGTAAACAATAATAGTGTCGATACGTTAGTGCGTAAATATCCGGAGGTATTTTCAAGTAAACTAGGTAGATTCAATAAATTTAAAGTTCATTTAAAATTGAAAGAAAATGCAGAACCGAAATTCTGCAATCCGAGAAGTATTCCTTTCGCTTTGAAAGCGAAAGTTGAAACGGAATTGAACCGTTTACAGGAAGAGGGAATTTTAGTTCCGATTAGTTATAGCAAGTTTGCATCTCCTATCGTGCCCGTAGTTAAAAGCGATGGAAGCATTAGAATTTGCGGGGATTATAAATGTACTGTGAACCCACAATTGATTGTTGACAAATATCCCATGCCGAAGATAGAAGTTTTATTATCACAAATTTCGGGCGGAATAATATTTTCAAAAATTGATTTACGTCAAGCTTATTTACAGTTGGAACTAGACGAAGAAAGTATGGAATATACTACGATTTCTACACATTTAGGATTATTTAAATTCACTAGGCTAGTGTTTGGGATTAACAGTGCACCGGCAATATTTTGTAGAACTATAGCTTCATGTCTACAAGGTTTGAAGAAAACAGCGGTTTTCCTGGATGATATTATGGTTACAGGAGAAACGATAGAGGAACATAATGCTAATTTAAATGCAGTTCTTAATAGGTTAAAAGATTGCGGTTTGTGCGTAAATATTCAAAAGTGCAATTTTAACGCTTCATCGGTATGTTTCTTAGGGTTTGAAATCTCGAAGGAAGGGATTAAACCTATGGAAGATAAAACGAACGCAATTAGTAAAGTCGCGCAACCAAAAGATTTATCAGAGCTACGCAGTTTTTTAGGAATGGTAAATTTTTACCGATCTTTTGTGCCAAATATGTCTATGTTATTAGATCCTTTGCACAAATTATTGAAAAAAAATACGAATTTTGATTTTAATCAAGATTGCGTAAAAGTTTTTAATAAAATAAAATTAATTTTATGTGATAATCGAGTGTTAGCACATTACGATCCAAATGTTACTTTGAAGGTAGTTACGGACGCCTCAACGAAAGGTTTGGGTGCAACATTGTTACATGTGTATGAAAATAATTTACAAAGACCTATTTCTTTTGTTTCTCGTAAACTGACAGAAGCAGAAAAGAAATATTCAATTTTAGACCTCGAGGCTTGTGCAATTGTGTTTGCTTTTAAGAAGTTTTTCGAGTACATTTACGGAAGGGAATTCATTCTAGAAATAGATAATGAACCTTTATGTAGAATTTTTGGTGAAAAAAAAGGAATTCCTGTTTTAACTTGTAATAGATTACAACGTTATGGTGTAATTCTCTCATCTTTCAATTATAAAGTTCAATACGTAAAATCAACATTAAATTGTTCGGATTACTTATCTCGCGTACCTGTAGGAGATCCTGTTGAGGAAAATAATAACTTTGATTCAAGAATTTTGTGTTTATTCAAAAATAATAGCGAGATGCCAATAGATGTTGAGGAAGTTAAAGCAGAATCTAATACGGATAAATTATTATTAGAGATAAAAAATTATCTTAGAACAGGGTGGCCAAATAAAGTCAATAAGGATGATTGCAAATGGATTTATTGGATAAAAAGGAACGATTTATCAATAATTGATGATTGTATTTTCTGGAACCATAGGTTAGTAATTCCAATAAGTTTAAGGGATAAGATATTAAGCTTATTGCATAGATCTCATCTAGGGATTGCCAAGATGAAAGGGCTAGCTAGAGGCTATTTTTGGTGGCCAGGGATTGACAGTCAAATTGAATTTTTAGTTAGAGAGTGCGGAATTTGTGCGGAAATTCAACCATCACAACCCAAGAGTGAGTTAACTCCATGGCCGATAACGGAAGAAATTTGGAGTAGGGTTCATATAGATTACGTAGGGCCTATCGGAAATAAATATTTTTTGGTAATCATAGATTCAACCTCAAAATGGTTGGATTGCGTGGAAGTAAATTCACCTAACTCAGATAATACCATTAAAATCTTAAAGAGATTATTCAGTTATTTCGGTAGTGTACAAACCTTAGTTTCTGATAATGGAGCAGCATTCATGTCAGCAGACTTTAAACAGTTTTGCGAGAGAAATGGCATTAAACATTTAACAACACCTATAAATCATCCTCAATCAAATGGATTGGCAGAGAATGCAGTCAAAACGTGTAAAAAATTTTTAAAGAAAATATTGTTAGAAAAAAAATTTCAGTCAGGTTATAATGAGAAGTTAGAATGTTTTCTCATAGATTATAGGAATGCACCACACTGTACAACAGGGTTAGAGCCAGCAGTTGTAATGTTTGGTAGAAGGTTAAGGTCAAATTTGAATAATTTTATACCTAAAGGGGGGAAGGTAAAGGAAAATGTGATTGATAAAGATACCAAAATGAAAATGTCAAAATGTCAGGAAAATCAGAAATTCTATTATAAAAGGAATAACAAAGTATCTACGAATTTTAAGATTAATCAGAAAGTTATGGTTAGGGATTTTAGAGACCAAAACAATGATAAGTGGGTACCAGGGAAAGTACATAAACGTTTGGGAAATAAACTATATTTAATTGAGGTTAAATTGAATGATAAAATCATGTACTGGAAAAGACATTTTGATCAATTATCCAAACTGTGTGTATCATGGGAAAAGAACCCTAGTATTTTAATCCCTGAGTCTGAGACGAGGAGGCTATCGTTCGATGAGTACGATGTCTCCGACTTTGTTTCGGATGACAATCTAACGGGTGACCCTCTTTTTCCTTCCAGCTCCAGTGAACCCGTGGCGTCAACGTCGGGGAACTGGAAGGAGCGCCTTCGACCAAGGACAGAGAAATCAAAATAAGCAGCAGTCAACTCTCCGAATCAACATGGTTATAAATAAAAAAGAAAATGTTGTAAAATAATAATTAAATATGTGTATGTATGTTTTATAATTATTATTATGATAATCATGTTGTGTTACTGTCTGCTGATTTAAGTGTGGAGGGATGTGGTGAACGTATGTCTGTCGGTATGAAAGAGACAGGCATATCTGAGTGAGACAGCATGACCGAGACGTATAAAAAGGCGTGTCTGTTGTAACTCGTCCTCTCTTTGCAACAACATCTCGAATACTGTACATTAGTAATAACACTAAATAAACCAAATAGTATGGAGTATCCAAACGACTATTATTTACATCTTATCTGAGTGATCGACACGGCAGATCACCACAGTTATTGAGGTCCTCGTCGTGATGTTTGTGGTGGTGGTTGTGGTAGTGATTGCGGTGGTTGTTGTGGTGGGCGTTGTGGTGGTGATTGTTATAATGGTTGGTATGGTGATTGTTACTTTGGTAGTTTTGGTGGTAGTTTTTTGGTGTTTGTAGTGGTGGATGGGGAGTTGGCTGTTGTGGTGTTTGTCATGGTGGTTGTCGTGGTTGTATTTGTTTGGTGGTCTCGGTGGTGGTTGTTATAATGGTTGTTATGGTTGTTGTTATGGTGGTAGTTTTGGTGAAAGTTGTTCGGTGTTTGTGGTGGTGGGTGTGGTGGTGGTGGTTATTGTGGTGATTGTCACGGTGGTTGTCGTGGTGGTATTTGTTTGGTGGTTTTGGTGGTGATTATATTGGAAGTTGGTGTGGTGGCAGTTGTTTAGCGATTGTGGTGCAGATTGTGGTGGTTGTGGTGGTGGTTCGAGGTGGTCTTTGTTTGGTGGTTTTGGTGATGGTTTTGTGTTGGTTATTTTGGAGGTTGTTGTGGTGGCAGTTTTTTGGCGATTGTGGTGCAGATTGTGGTGGTGGTTATAATGGTGATTGTTTGACAGTTGTTTGGCGATTGTGGTGTTGGTTATTATGGTGGTTGTTTTGGAGGTTAGGTTAGTTGATTTTTGCAAGCCCAAAAATATAATACTAATAATTAATTTATTGAATTAATAATGCGAAAAAACGCAAATTATATAAGCTGTAGTGAAAAAGATTATGCTTCATCAGTATTATTTAAAATTGGTAGACGAAAACGCAGTATATTCGTACATGTAAGTAATCCCTCAACACCTGAAATTACTGCGTCCATTAAAGGGTATTTGTTTACAGAAACAGGAATACTGGGTCTTAACTTACCAAGAGAGCTAAAATTGCGATAACATCAAAAACAATATCGTCTTTTTTACTGTAACAAAAGAGTTATTTAAATTTTTTTTTGGTTAAACATTAAAAAATTGATGCTTAATATATTCTTATAATCAAGACATTTTTGGTAATTTTGGTAATTACTCTGTATTTTGCAGCTTATTTTGCAGCGTCAGCGTCAGCGTCTCACGACAACCACAACCAAACCTCCGACCGGGCAGTGTCCGCCCCTCCCGGCATCGGCGGTCAGTGCCAAGAAAAACGGACAGAAGTCTTGGGACAGTAAGTCAATGAACTGAAGCACACATGTCTTAAGAACAGGTTTAAGTCAAAAACAATTAGGTATTCATCAAGATTACTAACTTTGTACTCACAGTAAAATCGTTAACTTTACAATAGCTGATATTATACCGATATCCCGAGCTTGGTCGCGCTGTCGATACCCAGACCGACGTTGATAATGCAATAAATAAGAAATCGATATACTTTGCAACACTGTCACTGCCTATGAATTATAAGACGGCTATATAAAACTTAAAAATACTTATAAATTGACAATGTACATATTGGCAATGATTTTTTGTTTTTTTTTAAAGTAAGATAATTAGTTCATGAGGTCTTTTAAGTGTTAATATTACAAAAAATTGCATTATTGTTGTTGTTATGGTGAAAATGTTCATTCAAACATTCTAGTGACTAAAAAACATCAATAATGACGAATATTTCAAACTTCTCTATCATGCTCGAAAACCACGAGCCGCCACTGGTTCTTACAATTGTTCGTGTCTTATCATTACATATGAAGAACTCCGTGTATCTTGGTTACGCCATTACGCATTACACATCTCATGCACACATATGTACAATAATGTACATACATGCGACCACTGTACTGAGATAATATTGTTCCTTGTCCTACCTTCTTCACTATCCCAGCACCTTTTCGCTGCACATTATGCAATCAGTCTGTTACAATAACCCGCACCTCTCATATATAAACCGCTTCCGCGAGATCTTATCATAGCTTAAATCGCTTGCTGAAACATATTCATGAACTGCTTTACCTACATATAATAACCTGCGCACTTTGTTTTGTGTTCAGTGCCACCGCTGTGACTCCTGAGGAGGATAGACAGGAATAAAACAATTGCCTTTTTCTTAATAGTGAGTCCTTCCTTATCCATATAACATATTATTGCCTTATGTGCAGTGGTAATTACATTACCATTCAAGGTTCTTCGACAAACATTTTTTACAATCCTTAAAAAACATAACATACCACCTTTTACACAACATATACGGTTCGTAGTATACGACTTTTTTCAATTCTAAGAGCAAAGTTAGTTCACCTCCATTCATATTTTGCATATCAGATATTTATTTACGACATTATCCAAACAGTTGCACATTATTATCTGCATCGGCTTTTGTCTACCGACTATCGGAATCAAATGCTGACCGTGCTTCCAACTATTGCTAACTATTCAATTTCGTCATCATCGTATTGATATAGGGTTTCGTCGGTCAATCTAGAATCCTGACCTTTTTGGATACATGTATAAAACATACTGTTTTTTAACCTTTCAGAGTGCATCGACTTAGCAGAGAGTGTTTGGCCCTGTTCGACCACGGGCTTGTTATTACATTCAGCAAAGACCCGCTTCAGCTCCTGTTCCCATGTTTCGACAGTTTATATATTTGGTGGAACCAAAGCAACACTTGGTGAAATCCCTCATATGGTAGGTCTACAAGAAACAATACACGGACACATATTACTAATATTGCTAATTTATTAAGAATCTCTTTACATCATTCGTAATCCGGTTAAGAATTTGATGGCAGTCCCTTAACGAATGAATTGATAGGTTTTCTAATAAACTCATAGTAAAAAACGAATGTATTGTCACGATATATTGTATTAGTCAAAGCAATCACAAACATTAACGATTGTCAAATAACTTATTGAGATTTATAATATGGTGTCATGATAACCGCCTTCAACTTAACATAAGCAAATGTCAAATGATGAGGTTTTATCGAATGAAGAATCCAATGTTTTTTTATTATTCCATTAACAATATGTCGTTAGTATCAGACTCGGAAATTAACGACTTAGGTACTTGGTTTGACACGAAACTTTATCAAGCATATAGAAATAATAGCCAATAAAGCTTTGAAAATGTTGGGTTTTATTTTAAGGGTATCGAGTGATTTCAAAAATGTAAAAACATTATATATATATATTACTAGTAAAGAGTCATAAGGAAAACAACTCCACGGTTTGGGCCCCAAACTATGAGGTTCATTCACATGCGATTGAAATAATCCAAAATAAATTTCATTTCATAAATAAAATCAATAAAATCATTTCTGATTTAACCTGATTGTATAAAATCATTAATTCAATGTTAAATACCCGTGATTTATTATATGTAATCTCTTTTCATACTCCAAACAGGTCAGTTACACCAACCGTATTATTGTAACAATTCTATATCAACGTCCCAATATTACACTCCTATGCGACAGATTCAACAGCTAGGAAACAAATACTCCGATGTTGTTGATATATTTAGTACATCAATTTCAATATTTAAGCATACCTTATTAAATTTTTTTTCATCAAGTAGTGGAATATTTTAATAAAGGTATTTAATTTGACTAACACATAATAATTTTGCCAACAAAGGAAAAAAAATATTTTGGATTTTTTTTGTTTTGTGCCTGCATGCTGTGTGGTATTTTTGTGCAATTGTTTTAAATAATCCTTTCCTGCACTATTTGCGTATACAATTTCGTAAATATTTTTTATATATTATATGTATCTAAAAGCCTTAATAGGCGTGAAATAAATAAATAAATTATCAAAGTCAAATGCAGTTGCATAAACACGTGTTCCGATGTATTAGGAATTTACTAAAAAATATTTCAGGTAACGGCATGAAAAAACCGTTTTTGACCGGATTAAATTAACTGTACTTATTTTTATTTGTGTATCAAACATACTTATTTCGTGTTTTGTGCATGAAATCCAGTTCAACGAACTAGTACGATACTAGTTTTAAATATTGCAACCTCTCCCGATCTGGCCCGCCACGCAGCTGAGAGCTGAGGCGCATCCTGAACACACCTCACCCGATAAACCTGGACAGTGAGACAGTGAGCTGGGCACCGACCTATGGCAGAGATCTTGGTTATTCAATAAATGGTTCCCGGGGCGGCGGTTCATATATACAGGGTGTATCGGCACGTACCCGACAAATTTTAACCAGCGATTCCTGAGTATATATGGAGGAAAAAATGTTACGGCCACTTTGCTGTTTGGTAACGTTTTTTTTTTAATAAAAAATTTACTATTTATATTTTCACCACATGTCACCACTGTTTTATCCTTTGTCAAAGTTTTAAAACCCATCTGGCAATATTTCGTTGAATGATGTACGTACGTATCTTTTACAAACACAACGAAATGGTACGGCACATTTCGTCTCATTTTTAACTATTATTATTTAGTGTGTATGAAAGAACGAAGACGCTTTTCGACATACTTGCTAATAACAGCTGTTGAACACGAGAAACAATGCCAATGACAGTGAAATGTTACTGGACAGCAAAGTGCCCATAACATTATTTACTCCAAATGTGATAAGGAATAGCTGGTTAAAGTTTGTCGGGTACGATATCTATAAAATAGTTTGTTCACAGGCGTCTCTAGGATACGGGGATCCAACCATCATGTGGCACTGTGGTGGCAGCCTCATCTCTGAACGTTGGGTGATGACCGCAGGCCATTGCATGCTTGTACCAATAGGAGAGTAAGGCATATCATTTTAACTTCTTACAATCGGCCCTTTCTATAACTAACTAACCATCACGCCGTTTCCCCGCAGGGGTAGGCAGAGAGGACGTACCGCCAAACAACTCGGTCACACCACACACTTCTTTCCTCATCAACATTCATACTTCGTCTCATACACATTCTTCTATTATTCTGACTCTTGACATGGCCCGACTCGAGTATCTGATTCTTCCTCGGGCGTCCCCGACTTCTACTACCATCCGCATTTGCATCATATATCCTCCTTACACTCCAATATTGGCTCTACATGCCCAAACCATCTAAGCGTCCCTTTCTTAATCTTACTCATTACGCTTACATCAGCCTTGCACTCTTTGCGGATCTCCAGATTCCTCAAACGATTAAACATAGTTTTACCACACATACGCCTCAGGGATCTCATTTCAACAGCATTTAATGTACTTTCATTCTTTCTTTGCCAGTTCCATGCCTCACTTCCATACATCAGGGTGGGTACCAGCTTTCCATTGTGGACTACTAACTTCGCTTCTTTGGACATTTTTTTGTTGGCACCAACTGCGTTCAGACCTCCATTAACGGAGTTACTTGCATTTACTCTTCTTTCAATATCTCTGTCAGCCTTCCCATCTCTCTAGAACATACTTCCTAAATACACAAACTCATCCACCTGCTCCAAGTATTCCTCATTCACAACTATATTGCACACTGTTTTCGAACTCTCTCTTTCAAACATTATTACTTTATACTTACTTACATTCATCATTAACTCATTCTTCATGCATACTTCGTTCATCCTCGACACGAGAGACTGTAGATCATCCATGCTATTACCAATCAGCACCGCGGTGCTGCACCGCTTCATCAGTATACAACAAACAACATTCTTTCAGATTACTCAAATTCGCGTCCAATCCCACCTCTTTCAATTCTTGCATATAATTATATTTGTATAGATTGAATAACAACGGTGACATTACGCAGCCTTGTTTAACACCTTTTGTGATATCAAACCCCGTAAAACCACCGTTCACCCTAACACATGCAACGTTTCCCTCATACAGAGACGCAATTGCCTGAGTCAGATTCGCATTCACTCCATACTTGGACAACACCTTCCATAGCTTTTTCCTGTCGACTCAGTCGTATGCTTTTTGTAGATCTACAAAGGCACAGAAAAGTTTCTGTTTTCTGGTGAGAACATACTACCAAAAATTGATCCATTGCAGTTTCTTGAAAACAATGGAAAGATTCGTATTTATTTTTTGTAAAGACGTTGACCGCAAACGAAGTTTTGCGAATAATTCTTCGATTTTATTCTTAGCTGTTTTTTTTTTCTTTGGGCCTCTTGTGTAAAAAAATGTAAAAAAATACGAAGTTAAAATGAAAATTTGAAACAATTGCATTCAATGATTAAATATTACAATTTGAGGTTTTACTCATTAATTTTCATCCTAGACTTGCAGACAAGTCAATAGATGTCGCACATTAAAATAAAAATGGATGTATTTATCGAAGATACTATCTAGATTGCATATTTTATTTTCAGAAAGGTGAATCACGTAAGACTGGGAGGTGGAGACAGAAGTAGCATTGCTCGACCGGGTAGTATCTTTTCAGTGGAGCAGATCGTCAAACATCCGAAATACAAACCCCCAATGAAATACAATGATATTGCGCTGATCAAACTGGACAAAAAGTAAGACACGTATATCATATGAACACCACAGGAGACAAACAAATAATGTCAATTGAAGACAATTTCATACAGGTGTAGCTATGGGTCGTAAGTCATTCTATTGGTAGCGTGTTTCACGGTACCAGCTCAATATTATCCTATGACTCAAACGGCCGTTCTTCCCAATTTTTTGAACGATCAAACTCAGTCTCCGATCAGCCAAGTGATTTGTACAGTAACGTTCAATTCGTCCGTTTCCAAACATCTTTACGGTTACATCTTAAGTGGCCCTGCCCACTTTCACAGACAATAAAATGACACCAAAATAAAAACTTTCAATGTTAAATTAATATTGACGATTAATTATTGTATTTATTATTAATACATAGGTATATATTTTTTCAAATACATTTACCGATATTTTATATTTTTTTAAACAAACGTATGTAATATGTTAAAAATAAAGTGTTGGCTTGATTTTAATGCCACATTGTCTTGGCATCGCGTATATTTTTCACTCTGGCGACACTTTTTATAACTATTAATTTATTGAGGCAAGCTAAATCCAGTAGTTTGGCTTCCTTTAATTGGTTGATCACTCAATCGTCACCTTTCCGTTGGAAACAGCGTAGTTGTGCGTTTGAGGCAGTGTTGAGCCAAAATTTTGGCTCAACTGTTAATCAGTAAGATTGGGAACACCGGCCAAAAAATTTGATACAATTGAACGGAAGCCGTGAGCTCAGTTGTGCGGCTCTTGGTCCATCGCTTAGTATTCATTCGTCTGGATACACTGATCACTAGTTTCCTTCTCACCCCTCATATCTTATTCCTTTCCAGAATTTCCTCTCCTTCTAAAGATCCTTCACACAGCTTTCCCAAAGATTTCATAGGCCCTGAGTGAATTTATTATCCTCAAGGCCTGCTGTGTGGGGTTAATTTAAAAATAAAATACTAAATAAAAAATGTTATGACTACTTATACTATTAAGTAATAAGCGGGCCACAAACAGCTGCGAACGATGTCCACGAAAGCTGCTCGGCTTGATACAGCTACGTCATGGAAACGTCCATTTTCACGATCCTTTATCAAATAAAAAAACAACTTCTTCAAGCTCTTTCGACGGTTTGAAAAGTGAAAAATAGTTTGAAGGGTGTTCGGGAGGGAGGGACATGCGTAACGTAGCCGCCGTGGGCCCCGCAAGCTTCGCCGCTAAATCTGCTGCAGTCCACGCGTGTACCTTTGACGTCACATACCCACGAAGCCGTACACAGTCGCGCGTGAAACGTCGCCGATCGCAGCCGTCTGTGGCCCGCCTTATGTGAATGTATTCATGGCCATGTTTGGCTACAATATTTTAAAACCCATCTTGTTTTCAAGTGTGCATTTTACAATGCTAGTAAGGCCAGCCTGCCTCCACACTGGGGAACGGGTTGACGATGCAAAAGCGCAGGTTAGCGGATGGGGTGTTACCGAACGAGGTGCCAAGATTGGCAGCGATAGCCTTCTCAAGGTCTGAATTTCATGTCCTTTTATTTCAACTGATTTCATCTCATTTCCTCCTCTCATCAGCACCAAATAATCTCGTTTCGTTACGTCTCATCTCAATTTATCTTATTTCATATCATCAGATTTCATCTCATTTCATATAGTCTCATCACTTCTCATCTCATCTCATCTTGCCTCACCTGAACTAGTTCATCACATCTAATGTCATCTCATATCGTCTCATCTTATCTCAATTAGTCTCGTCTCATCTTATATCTCATTTCACCTAATTTCATCTCATCTCGTCTAATCTCAGTTCAACCCATCTCATCTCATCTCATCTTACCTCATTTTCTCATTCGGAAGCACATATAAAAAGATGGTTATATTTTTGATTTTTTAAATAATTCAACAGTTTACTGGAATTTCAGGTTGAAATATTTATCTTTGATTCTAGACTACCGTGCACAAATTTCCCTCGTACAACTGCTCCGAGTTGAACCCGAGTCGAAGGTATCTACCACACGGTTTTAACGAAACTACACAGATGTGTTATGGACATGAGACGCTCATGCAAGACACGTGTAAGGTATCACAATATTATTAAAGAAAACTAACCAAACCAACACTACAATTTGAATTAAAAATTGTAATAAATCTTGTATCGTGTGATGTCAATAGTCACGAGATACAATTGTACACATTTTACCCGAAGTTTATTTCGAAAGCCTATAACTTCGTCATTTTTTAAGATATCAAAAAAATAATTCTAATGAAGTTAATATCTCTTTAAACGTATTATATTTTCATCAAAATTAAAAAAAAAGATACTACCTCATTTGGCAGCTTGAAGGTAAAATTTAAAAACAAAATGACATATATTTTCAGGGAGATTCAGGCGGACCACTACAGATTTCCAACAATGATAATGTACAATGCACGTATCTCATTATTGGGATCACATCTCACGGGAGTGTTTGCGGAGAACCGGGCATCCCAGGCATTTACACGAGAGTCTCCGCCTATGTTCCTTGGATAGAGAGTTTCGTTTGGCCTGAAGACGACTCTATGAGAACTCTTCCCATTGGAGATGATGACGATTATTATTGAATAAGAAATTATTTACGAAAACATGTACTCGTATTATTTATTGATAATTCAAAGATTGATAAGATTGATCATAGAAAATTACTTAAAACTCTAGAAACAATTGGAATTACAGGAAACCTACATAAATTATTTGTTAACTACTTTCAAAATAGAAAGATTTGTGTAAAATTCTTTGATGATTTAAGCAAAAAAAATATTTTTTCGCAGGCGTACCACAAGGGTCCATACTAGGCCCTACCTTGTATCTAATATATGTTACTGCAATGAAATTTATTTTTTCTCATGTAAAACATTACGTTTATGCTGACGATACTGCATTAGTTAATTCACATGAGGATTTATTTTACTGCAAATTGACTTTGTCACTCTTCAAAAATGGTCACATGATGTAGGTTTAATAATCAATGCTAAAAAAACTAAGCTTATGCACATCAGATCTCCTCATAATAACATCACCATAACTCCTAAAATATTTTCTCATGATTTTAATTGCATCCATAACTTTGTAATACAACCATGCCCATGTAAAAATATTGAACTTGTTTCAAAATACGTATATCTAGGCTTAAAAATTGATTGTAATTTTAAATGGGATATACATATACTGCACACGGCTCAGAGCTATAGTGAGCAAACTTTATAGATTGAAGTTTTTTGTTCCACCAAATACCCTTAGAATAGTATACCTGTCATTAGCGGAATCCCTAATAAGGTATGGAATAACTTCATGGGGACATTCAACAAAAACAAATCTTATTTCAGTCCAAAATGTACAATATTCTTTGGTAAAATTATTATTTAACAAAACTAAATACGAACAAAGAAATGACGTACCAAAGTCATTACTATACAATTCTGTAAATTTATTATCTGTTCGTGCTTTATTGTGAGTCATCATACATCTCAATCTGAACATAATAAAATAGTGACACATGTTCATAATACAAGACTAATTGCAAATGATGGACTTGTAGTTCCCAGATACCTGAATAAATACGGTCAAAGAACTCTAGAATACCTCGTTCAAATAATTTACAACATGTTACCAAACTCAATAAAAAGCTGTGAATTGACTCACAGAAGGAAATGTATGTTAAAAAATGGTTATGTGAAAGAATTTTTTTGTACTAATGTAATAATTATGTGTATATTTTACATATGTACTTGTTAAAATTGTATATGTATTTAAATCGTAATTGTTAAAAGAACCCGTTGACAAACTGATATCAATCAGTTTAACGGGACTTAATAGTAAAAAACTGTATTTTTGAAAGTTAATAAAATAAAATAAAAATAATATTATATTATAAACTGAAACTCTCCTCTCCCAAAATACGTTTTTATTTGACTTTATTATTTATTTATTCAAACGCCATAAAATTGCTTTTACAATATAGTGAGCATCGAATTACAAACGTACAGTGATAAACAGGGTAATACTAGAAACAAATTAAAAAACAATTAATGTGTAAACAAAAACACTATTGCAAGTGATGCAGGTCTCAATATAAGTGCAGTAAGACGATGCATAATTCAAAAGAAATATATACCAGTGTAACAATAGTTGAACTAATTTATACTAGGCTTGTATAAGACCTGTCATAAGTCGAAGTATGAGGTGTCTATGATAATGGTTAGTAGTGAGTTTATTGTTACCCACTAAATTAATTGTACTTTGAATAGCTGAGTAGGCATCGCAACTTGGTATTAACAATTCAGGGCTGTCAGCGATTCAATGATACTTATGGATAAGAAATATTTTTTTAATAAAGTAATGTTAGCTAACACTATAAGATATCAAGGAGCCATGCAGAAGAATATTATCATTCCTGACATTGATTTAGGTATTGTGTTTGAGGTATGTTATTATAGTCTTCTTATAACTATATTCCGTGCAGTTGAACACATCTACTACTTCTGAGAAAACATTGCCAGCTGCATGCAATCTAGGTATAAGCGAGTATCTAAATGACTCAGTCCTGATATTTTTATTGCAATTAAAAAGAGTTTTGGATCAACTAGTTCGTATAGGTCTATGGAAAGTAATTAGACTTAATAAATCAGTGCTGTATATAATACCATTAACAATTTTATAAATAAAAATAAAGTCAGAAACGAGTCTTCTATCTGAGAGTTTTAATAAGTTTAGTTCTTTCATCAAGCGATTGTAGTTTATTGTTGCAATTGGTAGACCGAGTTTATAGATAATAAATCTTAGGAATTTATGCGGAATTGTTTCAATGGAGTCAGATTGGTTTTTGAAGTGAGGGGACCAGGTAAAAGAACTATATTCGACTTGACTACGAACTAAAGAAGAATATAAGATTTTTTAAGTTGAAATATTACGAAAGTCTCTGCCATTAGTTTTATTGCTCCAAAAATGTATATTTCTTTATGTACAACCTTTTAAAGGCACACCTGTGTAAACCTTCAATCTTTTAAAAAGTACATCAAATCTTGGCTAAAAAACACTGAACTAGATATTTTTTTCTTATAAGTTTTAGCAAAGCTTTCTGTAACATTTATATCCATGTATACATTTTTTTTTTATTATTTAACATACATACAAAACAGCGGATATATTTTATTGTTTGTAATGCTTTGTCTGCTAATTCACTTTTTTAGATGTCTTCAAAAACTAGTATTTACCTTTTTTTGTGTTATTTTAAAACTTTCACATATTTCATGATTTAGTTTCTTGTATTGCATCTCTACAGTAACTCTTTTAAAATAACTTAAATTTATATTTGATATTGTATCTCCACTTAAACCATAGAAATAAGATAAAAATACTTATAATACCCACACTCAGGCTTCGCTTCGCTTAGGATTTTTTTTTTAATTATGCACATTTATTTCAATATTTTTTATGTATTTTTCAATATTTTATGTAACCATTTATGTATTGAAAAAAATTTAATAATAAAAAAATAAAAATAAAAAATTTCGAAGAATGAAACCAAACATTTTTAATCCTTTGTTTATTCTACGGAGCCAAATAGCCGAAAATTTTGGATAATTACTATGATTCACGGTTTGAAGTAGAATCAAATACAAAAACCGCATAAAGTGGCATTTGTGAAAAAATCAGCATTCTTACAGATATGCAAGGCTTGGGTTCGAACTTTGAAAGCTGTTTTCTCAGGCTCATGTCTTGGAATTGTACTAAATATTATGGCCTGTTGCGGAATCAATGAGAAAACCTCTATAAAGTAGCATTTTTGGATAAATTCATTGTTTTTACAGACTAAATAAATGCTACGAACATGCCTATGAATTTTTTTCCTGTGATATCTTGATGGATTTTTTAACAACAGAAAGGTGAAGATATTTTAGATCGGAATAGTAATGGTTAGTTTGTCCAGGAGTGAAGTACGTATGGATCCACCTACTTTGCAAGGCAATGGGTCGAGAGAGAGTTCGGCTGGAGAGGTGAAATGCTTTTGGGCAGACGCATACCTCACCAAGATCTCAACAAATCTCACAGAGGTACTAGTTATCCAACAACTGTTCTTTGTCTGTATCTAATTATCTTTAAAAAATAATTATAAGCAACAATTAGTCGCCAGAAATATCAATACAAATTGAAAATATCTCCCAAGAATTTCACCAATAAATGAAGATATTACATGTCTCGACGCCATCTAGTGAAAAAAATTAGCACTAACAAAGCCTTTCCTACAAAAATAAAGTTTGTTGTTTACAGGTGGAAAAAATATAATAAGCAGTAATTGTTGATTGAGGTACTAGTACACATTGAATCATTTGGCGGGTTTGAAATAAGCCGACATAGCTCAGTGGTTTCAGAGCACCTGACCGGACATCAGAAGGTGCGGATTCAATTCCCGTTGGCGGCATTTATTTTTACTCAGGAGATATTTTCAATTTGTTATCCTTTGTGCAATGTATAAAACCTTGTCTTATAAAAATTAGTTTATCAATTAGCTTTGGAAAAGCGAAACCGGATTGGCGATCTCTGTTAACTCAAAAACAAAAGTGGTGCATTACAAATTGTGTTGTTTCATTCAATATATGATATTTTACTAATGGTTTTACCCGTTCTGTGAATATCATTTTTTAATCTTCATGCCAAAAGGTTATCATTCATTCGGTACAGTGTTGCGACCTCTGGGTAAAATTCCCCAGATCTAGGGAATATATTTAAAAAAATGCTCACATTGAATTAACCCTATTTTTACAGATTCACAAATACGAGTTATTACAGGATTACGAACAAACAGAGAAAACTAACTGATACGAAATACTGTTAATTTATTCGTTTTTATGTTAAAATTTTTACTGTGTGCCTATAACGAATGAGTTAAAAGAGTTTCTAACAAAGTATCGTTCAAAAGCAAATGTTTTATGTGAACGGTGGAACACGTGTTCATTCAAATACTGATATTGATACCGAAATAATTATATTGAAGTACTCCGTCATGATATATTTTAGGAAAAGACCAAGTGTTATCGATATATTCTGAATGACTAATTGTAGTGTATCGTATAGGCGATCGTGCACGGCCGGAGACAGCCGAGGTTTGACGAACGCTTCCGACACTGCTCGGGGAACGCGGGCAGTGGGACGGACGGGAGGCGCGGGCATTCGAGTCCTTCCATGCAGCTGGACTGGATTGTACTTTTAACAACTGAGTTAACAATAAACATTACTTCGTATAATAGAACCTTTTTTATTAAAACAGCAAGAACATTACACTAATGTTTTATCAGAATTTTAGCATGCTGTTACTTTTATATGCCGAAGATGTTGCTTGTGCAGTGATCAAAGACTTGACCTAGCTTTTTTTATTTATTCTCATTTAGTCTCAACTGCTCGCAATCTAATGGAGCCAGTGAGACTATGGCGTCCCCAATTGGTGTATGTTGTGAGGTTGAATGTAGTGGGGAGGCGAATGAGATGAGAAAGAGGAAGATGGGGCTATTCAGTTCTGGTCACCAAACCCGGCAAAAGCCATCTTAGCAACGTTTCAATTCTGAATGGTGGTTGGAACCAGGGTGATACTGAGAGTATCTTTCGCTCAAATATACTACTTATTATTTTAAATGAATAAATTATGAAATAATACAAATTCCTCAAATAAAGTTTACTCGCGCACTCCAGGATTTGAACCTGCGACCTCCAGATTGCTAGTCGAGTGTCATTCCAAATTTTACCATTCGGAATCAAAAAGTTGCTTGAAATAGCCTCAGCCGTGTTTGTTGATCAGATCTAAATAACCAGGTACTGCCCCACCTTCCTTTTCCCCATTTCTTTCACCTCCTCATATCTTTAAGTCTCACAAAATATGCCAATAGTCTTACTGTCTCCGGTTAGCAAGGAGCAGTTGGAACTTTTATGCGGTATTCACTTTATAAAAATCCCTTATTAGTATTTCAAGAATACCTCTTAGCGACGATCAACACAGATCATATTGATCACTAAAATCTCACAGATCATATAGATCACACGGATCATATAAATCACAGAGGTCACATAGGATACATAAATCCCCTTGATCATACACATCACACAAATCACATAAATCAAACAGATCACATAGATCGTATAGGTCACAAAGATCACATAAATCACAGAGGTTTCATAGAACTCATAAATCACATAAATCTCACAGATCACATATATCTCCGTTATCATATAAATCACATACATCACAGGAGTCACACAGAACACGTAAATCTTAGAAATTAAATAGACTAACCAGATCACGAAGATTACAGATTAAACAGATCACTTTTATCACTTAAATCACGTCGTCATAATAGACTATATAGATCATACAGACCACATAGATCACATAGTA
This sequence comes from Hesperophylax magnus, assembly GCA_026573805.1. Classification (NCBI taxonomy): domain Eukaryota; kingdom Metazoa; phylum Arthropoda; class Insecta; order Trichoptera; family Limnephilidae; genus Hesperophylax; species Hesperophylax magnus. The sequence goes on along the minus strand of JAIUSX010000005.1, from coordinate 7,449,706 downwards.
GATGAAAGAGATCACATACAGATGACATAGATTACAATTATTATACAGATCACATAGATTAAATTGATCACAAGGATCATAATTATCACGTGGATCACATAGATTACTTATTTATTTATAAATTCACGCCCGGCTGGGCCTTTACATGTTATTTTCTTATTTTTTTTATCAAAAAACATCTAAATAAACACAACAAAATAGCAAAATCAAGTTAAAATCAAAAATAAAATCAAAAATAAAATATAAAATAAACGATTTAACGTTCTTATTCAAAATACTTAACTCTAAATTCGACTGTTGCGAACTCCTGCAACTTATAAACATACATACACCCACAGTAACAACACGACAAAATACAATATTCTACAGCAGCACACATAAGCGTAACTACATTGCCCACTCTCCGATACAACGACTTCACACCATGGGAAATCATTACTTGGGTGATGTTGACATATTCAATACCAACTTGGCAAGTTTTGTGGATCATTTAAAACATTTATTTCAACAATACTCCTAAACACATCATGTAAACCTACAAATAGCTGTAATTTTCCGTTTTTGTTTCTTGTGTTTGTATGACTTGTTGCATAGCTTTTATCAAATGTAATTTTATTCTTCTTTTTTTATGTTTCAAAGTATTTGTCAAATTAAAATTATACTACCAACCATGTAAAAGCCCGGCGTTAAATAAATAAATAAGATATAATAAAACACAACCTCTTAAACAAAAACAATTTCAAAACTAAATAAAGTGGAAACTAGACACTCCACCATGCAAGATGGAAAAATATAACACTAGAAAAGTTACAAAACTTTGGTAAGATAAACAGAACTACTTAGTTTCTATAGTTAAATTATATTATATTTGATATACTTCTTTCTGAAATAAATTGGGTAATGACTTGTTTATATTTGGTGAATGATGTTCTTATGTCACATAGATAATATAGATCACACAGATTGATCGTAAAGATTATACAGATCAAATTGGACATATTATAATTAGATAATTGGACAACCGATAAATTCTCATTTATTTATTTATTTATTTATTGATACATTACTCTACAGTACTTCACATTTCAATTCAGCAACGTTGGCCTCACTGGGTTGTTCACCCGTGCTGAGGCCCCCATTTTAAAATATACGAATTTATACATTTAAACAAAAAACAACATTAAAATAAAGATAAATTTACACCAAAAATAAAGATTAGAAATCAAAATTCCAATTCTCACACCAAAATAAAAACATAAGAAGATAATGGAAATCGGCACTTACAATGATCTATGTGCTTGTGCGTGCCGCTTGCCTTATATTTTTTTTTGTGTTGCGTGTATATGTTTTATTCTCTTATGTTATAGAATTTTGAAAATATTGTCTTTTTTGTTCTTTAATCCATTTTTTTTATTTTGTGTTTGAATTTATTTTTATTTTCCTCAATTTTTGTTTCAAGTGGAAGACTGTTGAATGCTTTAATAGCGTGGTATTTATGGTGTCTTTTTCCAAAGGTAGTGTTTACCGTCGGAGTTTTTATGTTTTTTATACGCTTTTCTGACCGGTCTATTAGTGATATTTTGTGTTTGTTGGGGTTTATTTTTTTGGTCGAAAATGTAGTTTAGTAGAGTTTTAACATATAATTGGCGTATATCAAGTATGTCACAGCTTTTAAATATTTGGTCTGTGTCGGTTAGTTTATGTTTTTTGAGTATTACCTTTAATATCGTTTTCTGTGCGATTTTTATTTGAGCGATAGCTGCGTTTGTTGCTCCTCCCCAAGCAATTATTCCATATTCTATTATTGATTGGCACAGTGCATAATATATTGTTTTCAATTGTTTTATTTTATATATGTTTCTTATATTTAGGAAAATGTGTATTGTTCTGAGGAGTCTATTTGTGATTTGTTTGATGTGATGTGTCCATCTAAGATTATGGTCAATTACGATTCCTAGATACTTTATTTGTTCTGTTTTTTCTAGAGGGGGGCAATCGCAGATGTTGGTGTTTATGCATTCGTGTATTTTTATGGTGTTTGTATTGTTTTTTGGCTGTCCTGTGTTGGTTATGCTGTACGTTGTGAATTTTGTTTTCGGTATGTTTAGTGTGTATTTGAGTCCAACCATTTTTTCACTTGCGTGATTCCTAGATTCGCTATGTTATAAACCTTATTCCAATCCTTAGATTTAAATAGTAAAACTGTGTCGTCTGCGTAAATAATTATTTCTCCATCTATTTCCATGCTGCAAAGTTCATTTATGTAAATTATGAAAAGAACGGGCCCTAGTATGCTTCCTTGTGGAACTCCGTGTGTAATCGGCAGTGGTTTGCTAGTATAGTTATTAATTTTGACTTGTTGTGTTCTGTCGCTCATGTAACTTTTTAATAGTTGTAGTTCTTTGTCTTTGATACCCATATTTTCTAATTTTTTAAAAAGTGTTTTGTGGCATATTGAATCAAAGGCTTTAGCCAAATCTAAATATATCGCTATGCATTTAAACCCTTGATCTAAGTTGCTATGTATATAATCTATTGTACTTGCTAAAGCTTCTTTTGTGCTTCTTTTTTCTATAAATCCATATTGTTTGTCCGAGATTAATTTGTTTTCTTCCAGGTATTTTATTATTTGGTTTTTTAATAGTCTTTCGAAAATCTTTGATAGAGAGTTTAACAAAGTGATTGGTCTATAGTTAGTTATTTCCATTTTATCTCCGGATTTATAAATAGGGATTACCAGTCCTTTTTTAAGAGTATTAGGAAAGCAGGCATGTGTTATGCTAAGGTTGATTAGGTGTGTTATAGGTTTTAATATTTCATTTTTTATTATTTTAACGCAATCCGTTGTTATCTCATCTAATCCAGGAGCAATCCGGTTTTTTAATGTATTTATTATTTTGTTAATTTCCATTTCCGAACTTGTTTTTAATATAAATCTGTGTTGTGTTGGTTGGGTATCGATGTTTGATCTGTTTGTTTGTGTTAGTGTGTTTGTGCTGTGTTTTTTACGATTCGCTAAAACTTTCCCTATAGTTGCCAAAAAGTTATTTACGTGGTTTGCCATCTTTTCTATATTTGTTTTGGCATGTATTTTTTTCGAGTTAATATTTAGATGTTCGATAGTATGATTTTGTTTTCGGAAAACCGGGGAAATTTTAAGTATTTAAATAATATATAGATTGAGATTTTTTAATAAGTGGCAACATTCACATTTTCACATGTCCAGAATATTATGAACATCTCGTGTAAAAGAATTAACAGTCTCAAAATAGTTTTGACAAATATTAAACATTGTGGTAGACTTTAAGTTTGTGTTAGTGTAAAATGATTTCCAGTTTTGTTTTTGTGGCAGCTTTTGTAGCCGGATGTACAGCGCAGAATTATTACCTTGGTATGTAAAATTAACAATATTTAACATGAAGCTTGCGCAGTAGCGAGCAAATTGTTGTACCGAATAATACGAAATACGAATATCTACCTATTTGTGAATTATTTATCTTAAAAAAATTATGTTTTTAACCTGTCAACTGTTGGTGGGACACCGGTGTGCAACGTACAAAAATTTATGAATTTTTTTTAAAGAGATTTAAACCTTATGTACAAAGGAACTCTATGAAGAATAGGTTCAGAATCGTTTGTGCTAAATATTGCTTCACAAAATACTTTTTTATTTGATGTATGCAGGTTACGGACATTACCAAAATTGACTGGTAAAGTTCGTACAAGAATGTGTCATTTTTTAAGATAATATCTATTCGTAGGTATAGTCGAAACGGTAATTATATTAAATTCACTCGATAGAAAAAAAATCACAAAAAAAGCACCGAATATTATTAAAAACACATTGTTTTGGTATTTAGCATGTTAAAGATCAAGATCAAAAAAATTTCACAGTGTATCTTTAAATGCTACTCAATGAGTCATATTTTATTAAATATTTTCTCAATTTTCGCATAATTATTACCGTTTTTTTTATATTAGAGCGCTCCCTCTAACAACCGAATTAACATATCTTTCTTTCAAGCAATCTTCTTCTTCTGTTTGAACGCTTACTAAGGAATCTTTTTGCTACAAAACAATTTCTATGTTTTAATTCATTACCTAATCTAACATTGACCTAACCCAATCTCACTGTCTAACCTTACCAGCAATTGATACACTTGAAGATTTTTTTAAAATTTGTATCGCGTCTGTCTGTTTGTGCGCTTAGTTCTTCCAAACTACGCAACGTATTTTGATAGGTTTTCACTATCATTTAGACAACTTCTTCCTCGAGGTTTTTATATACAAAACATGCATACTTTATTTATAAAAAAATAGAGAAAAGTAGATGTTTTGTAATCGAGTCGTGAAAAATATTTTCGGCCGCTTACATTGCTAATGCTGACTAAACCTTATGAGATTCATCAAAATAATGTATTACGGAATTGTATATCTTAAAAAGGCCTACAGAAAAGTCTGCAAAAGTATATGTCTATCTCTTAAAGATAACCCCCAACATCACCGGGTATACGTTAGCTAGTTATTTTATATATTAATATATCCTCATTGATGTATTATACTAGATTAGCCCTGTCTAGTTAAATTCATTTTAAAAATAACGCCACGTAGCGTACGTCACAAATATGGAGATGAACTTAACAACCCAACTCTGTTTAAACTCCTTGTACAAGCGTTCAAACTCGTAAGCGAAACCACGGAGAATCTGTTGTCAGAGGTGTTGTAATATGGACATAATTCAAATTTAAATATTTGGAACTCGGTTATTTTTGTGATTGAAAAAATGTACTTGCCAAGCATAGCTGAGAAGCAAAATAGACCAACAAAAGGTAAAACGCAATGCACAGTGCCCATTTCGCATTGCGTCATAATGCGTGGGCCTTTTCATAAATGTGCATGTGAACCAAACCAAAATTGTGTGGGGGTTATTTTTAAATGAATATGCCGTGTCTAGTCGAATTTAGTCTATGTATATCCTAGATCAACTCTTAGATCAGCAACACCATCAGCTGTAGGCAGACTGATGGAACCTAAGCGCAAGCCAAATACTAAGTTTGGTGATCGCGCTTTCGGAGCATCTGGGCCGAAGGCTTGGTATAAACTCAATGCGGAACTAAGATCCATAACAAGTTCAACAGAATTCAGGTCTAAACTAAAAACTTACCATTTTAAGCTGTCATACCCTTAAATTAAATATACCATTCATGAGAGAAAGTCCAGTTATATTCAATTTTCCAATTATGTCCTAAATCCTGTCTCTAAATATCGCTAATAAACAATTAGATAATGTTAATTAAGTGTTAATCTCAAGTGACCTACCAGGTAAGTATTGTACTGTATATTATCTCCATAAACAGTTAAGTAATAACATAGATCACTGTAGAAATGTATTATAAGTTTGTACAGCGCCATTGAGGCGATTTTGCACAAAAACGGCGCTATACAAGTCATCTAATTATTATTATTATCCAAGAATTCTTTGAGAATAAAATATAAAAACATTTATTTCTATGCGTATAATCATTTATGTTTACTAAAATTATTCATAAAATTAGTTTTCACTGCTATTTTTTAATGTTTCTCTTCTGTAGAAGGTGGCGCTTGTGTTTAAAATAGTGTATGTTCACAGTAAATATAATGAAATCATAATAGCATTTCGTCAGCATAAAGAGACTAGGCTCTTGTGGTTGGTGAGAGAATTAAAGCTCAAATAATAAAATCACACATAAGCATTCTGTTTGCTGAAAAGATTTCATCATTGAAAGTAATGTTAACAACTGTCAAGCAAAAAATGTGAGACAGAAAAATCAGATAAAAATTCTGTCTACGAATTGAACCAGGCCTTCTTTTGAGATTCGCAGTACAAATGAAAACCTACAGAGAATGCATTACTTTTAAGGTAAAGCTTAATGCTTTTAATTGATCTTTATAACGAATTGGTGTACATTTTGAATACCAAAAAATATGCTTTAGATAAATTGAAGGTTTTCCTATCGTTTCGCTTGAGTAGAATACACATAAAAAAAATTATTACTCAATAAAAAATATAAATGTAAACTACTAAAAAAATATTTTTTCAATAAAAATGTATGAACGCGTAAAGGAATCTACTTTTAAAAATACAGTATTATAGCTAAGATTATCTGTGACAGTTTCACTTGATTATCTTTTTTGCTTTCTTATAAAATTATTTTCAAAATAAATAAAAACAAGTTTTGTGCTTGAAATCGAACGTTTCTAGACTCCGTTTGCCAAGCGATTTTAATGCTTAATACCTACGATATAAGGTATACCAAGAATATACACATTTTTGGCTTGTACCTTCCTCTTAAGTGAATGATTGAAGAAGTTGAGGATGTTCTAGGAGTATACTATATACTATACTTGAGTCGGGCCATGTCAAGAGTCAGAATAATAGAAGAGGGTGTATGAATGTGAATGAGGCAAGGAGTGTTTGCCAAGACCGAGTTGTTTTGCGGTCCGTCCTCTCCGCTTACCTAAACGGCGTGATAGTTAGTTAGTTAGTTAGTGAACATTTATTATAATGGAAGGATTTGGGATTGTGAAAGGTTTTATTAAAGACATGTGAATGCTATAGCTACGACCTTGACTAATGCAGGAACTGTTTTATTTTTCTAGGTGATGCCTGCACGTTACAAAGAACTAGAGAGGCGGGCGTTTGTCGGAACCTCAGTGATTGTACTTCAGCGAAGGAAGACCTCAAAAACCAATTAAGACCGCAGGTAATTTATCTTCAGTTGACTGATAATGTATAAAAGTAAATAAAAGTAAAAAAATCACGGGTATAAAATTTCAAAAATACAAAATTTTCATTTAAAAAAAAAATAGACTGCATATAATCGAGCTTCGATCAACTGTCTGGAATTTAGACTGTATATAATCGAGCTCCGACCAGCAGTCTGGAATTTAGACTGCATAGAATCGAGCTCCGATAAACTGTCTGCAATTTAGACTGCATAGAATCGAGCTCCGATCAACTGTCTGGAATTTAGACTGCATAGAATCGAGCTCCGACCAACTGTTTTGAATTTAGAATGCATAGAATCGAGCTCCAATCAACTGTCTGAAATTTAGACTGCATAGAATCGAGCTCCGATAAACAGTCTGCAATTTAGAATGCATAGAATCGAGCTTCGACCAACTATTTTGAATTTATAATGCATAGAATCTAGCTCCGATTTACTGTCTGGAATTTAGATTGCATAGAATCGAGCTCCGATCAACTGTCTGGGATTTAGACTGCATAGAATACTATTTTGCTAAACATAACTTTACTTAACGTAAAATCTATAAGCTCGCATGTAAAAATTAATGTTTCTTCGTAGACTCAAAAACTACTGAACCGATTTCGAAAAAACTTAAAAATTTGTTCTTATTAGTGTAAAAGTAGTGTTAAGAGTTTAGTGTAAAGAATGTTAAAAAATTCGGGGACGCCTAAGGAAGACTGAACTCTTATTTCTGTAGTGGAATGAGATGTGGTATATTCTGCGGTATGCTATTTTTTTTTTAATTTTATACCCCATGATTATTTTGAATGTTATTTTAACTTAAAATCATGTTGAACTTCCCCCTCTCTCCCACCCCAAGGGCCCATCGGTGATGTTTCCTGATTGCCTTTTGAGTATCAGCCCATGGCGTAGACCCATGAAAAAACATACGTTTAAGACCCTGCATACCCGATTTCTACCGATTTATAACAAGTTTTTCGCAAATTCTTTAAGTATTTAAGTTTCAAAATAATATCTGAACATTTGTTCTGGCGAAACGTGAATTTTATAAAAATCGCAAAGTAAGCTCCTAAAATTATTAAAAACACGTTTTTTCTGTTATTCAATATGTTATAGGCATGAAAAAAATCACAGTGTATCTTTAAATTCAACATTTCAAACGCGTCGTCTTTTATTAAGGCGATGCACTACGTCGTGTAATATTTTAAATTGAGCCACTATCAATAACAACCCTTACGTAGATGGCGATAAGGTTTAAATTCCCGCTTAACACCATTCGCCTGTTTTGATTTATTCAAGAAAAAAACATGGCCAAAAAGTGCCTTTTATTTTATTTTGTGGATGTTCAGGCATAAATATTAATTTTTTTCCGATCATTTCATAAATAACTTAATTTGCCACATTATACAATAAAATTATAACCGAAAATGGGTTCGTAAGTAGGAGATTTTTAACTTTAAAGCAGTTTTCATAGGCCTTATACATTATTTTTATCTAGGCTTATAAATAGACATATCTAAAAAATACTCGAATATTTCAAAGGCCAAGATGTATTCTACTCGCAGTAATTAATTAAAGCATTTGAAACATTTCTAGGCGACCAAATTTTCAAACCAAAAACAGATGATTTTGCATTACTACGTAGTGCATCGCCTTAAATATTTTCACCATTTTCGTTTGATTATTATCGTTTTTTTTTATTATTACCGCGCTCCCTCTAACATTCGTATTTACGTATCTCCCTTTCGAGCCATCTTCGAACGCTTACTACGGGGCCTAAAAAATGAATTCAAAGAACTTATAATGAACTTCTTTCAGACATGCCGCTTCATGGGGGGTACGCAAGTGGTTTGTTGCGTACCTATTAAAGCCACCCCCGTTGCAGGCAGTGCCCCCAGTGCAGCTAGAGCCCCCAGTGCAGCTAGTGCCCCCATTACAGCCGGGGCCCCCCAAACAACACTGAAGATTAGAGGCAATGCCCAGCAGAGCAAATGCCTGAATACACCGCTAAAGGATTACGCGGTGAAAGTCAGGAAAACGGGCAAGAAAGCGTGGGACAGTGAGTACAACCAGGACCAGAATGTCATATTTAAACACTCAGGCTTCTGACATATTCATCATTATACAGGGTGTATCGGCACGTACCCGACAAACTTTAACCAGCTATTCCTTAGCTGTTAGCATATTTGGAGTAAAAAATATTATGTGCACTTTGCTGTCCGGTAACGTTTTTTTTTAATAAAAAATTTGCTATTCATATTTTCACCACATGTCACCACTGTTTTATCCTTTGTCAAAGTTTGAAAACCCATCTGGCAATATTTTATTCGAATTCCGTTGAATAATGTACGTGTGTACCTATATTGGCGCGCTTTTACAATCACAACGAAATGGCACGGCACCATTCGTCTCATTTTTAACTATTATTATTTAGTGTGTGCGAAAGAGCGAAGACGCTTTTCGACATACTTGCTTATAACAGCTGTTGAACACGAAAAGCAATGCCAATGACAGTGATGGAGTGTGGAAATTTTTAATTGAAAAAAAATGCTACCGGACAGCAAAGTGGCCATAACATTTTTTACTCCAAATGTGCTGAAAAAAGGAATAGCTGGTTAAAGTTTGTCGGGTTAGTGCCGATACATCCTATATATTGTTTAATCCGCTGTCAGAAAGTCGTAGAATATTTCCGCATTTATATATGTAAAACAGCGCAAGAGTCTCAACTGCTCCCAACCGTCAAGAGCCTGTGAGTCTATGGCATTCTTAATTGGGGTATATACTGAAGGTAGTGGCGAGGAGACGGAGATGGGGAATTAGAAGGTGGAGAAGTACCTAGCTATTCAGATCTGGTCATTAAACACAGCCAAACTCATTAAAATCAACGTTTCAATACTGAATGGTTGTCTTATTCCAGGGCGATGCTCAAAGTAATTTTGCAATAAAATGAATATTTCTGAACGTACAGGGTTTTCCAATAAGAGGTGTTATTTTGATATTCAAAGAAAAATGCCATTTTTTAATATATATGATCAAATGTTTATTTCATTATAAAGAGGAAGGTATGTTGTTAATAGTGAAAAATAACATCAGTCAAATGACCACCACGACCACGCCTACAGGACCATATCCTTTTCATGAAATTTTCCATAACCAAATCGCAAAGTGGCTGCCTTACGTCCTCGATAGCCTCACGAATTCCATTTTTGGGGTCTTGAATCGACGCTGGGCTGTTGGCGTAGACCTTCTCTTTTACGTGGCCCCAAAGGAAGAAGTCGCAAGGTGTTAAATCACAAGATCTCGGTGGCCAATTATGATCACCTCTTCGAGAGATAACACGGTCCGGAAACTTTTCCCGTAAAAGATCAATGGTTTCGTTGCTTGTGTGGCACGTAGCGCCGTCTTGTTGAAAGTAAACGTTGTCCAGATCAATACCATCCAATTCCGGCCACAAAAAAACATTAATTCCTTTATTAATATTCAAAATAACACCTCTTATTGGAAAATCCTATATCTGAAAACTAAAAACATTCCTTGAATTGTGATGAAATAAGCCTTCAAATTGCATTGAATGAATTGCATTCCTAAATAAACATATAATTTGTGTAAATATTAACATTTTGAATGGAAACATTTAAAAGTTTTAAAAATGGCTCACCTTACTACATTCTTTAGCCTAAATCAAAACACTTAATTGAAATTACTGATACCGAAGGATAAATCACCTTTTATTAAACAAATGTATTATTATTTGAGATTTTTACGGCCAAAAATATTATAGTGATTTGTTCAGGGACACATCTGCCCTGATGATGGACACTGCAATGCTGTCCGAAATGTTGGCTAAAGAAGAAAGTAGCGAAACATGGCATAATACCCCAAAAACAAATAACTACAAATGTATTATTACTATGTCATTATCAAATTTAAAAATTTTCAATAATTTTTCAGAAATTACATTTGAATTCTTTTTTGGTGAGCTTCTATATTTTAATATAAAGCATGGTGTTTGCTCTTTCTAACACCGTTTAGATCATATTTCTCACCGTGACAGTAAGAGAGAGAGATATGAGAGATCAACGATTTGTTTTCTGTGATCTATTCCCAAAAGCAATCAATTTGATTGTACGGGTAATAGCTGTTTTTATTCAACGTTAACCCAATGTCAAATGTCATAAATCCAATTTATTAAATTCATAGTACTATACTGGAGAACACTTTCAAATAGAATATTTTCGTGTTTTGAAAGAAAACAAACAAATATCTGAATATAAGTAGCCATCCCGGAGAAACTACATATGATAGATAAATACTATTTTTATAAATATATAAACACATTGTCTGGTAAGACCGTAAAATTTACAAATACATAATTTTTCAAAAAACAAGTAAGTTATTAAGAAAATAGTTTAAGCAGGACGGTAGCACTTACCCCCGGCATTCTAGGGGTGACTTCTAAACCAAATAATTAAATTATAGACAACGAATTTTTTAATTCAAAATATCATCGGACTGCAAATTGTTTCAGGAAAAAAAATATGATGATGAAAATATATTTAATTTTTTTCATTTACGTTCACTACGTCGTGTAATATTTTGAATCGAGCCGCTATCAATAACACACCTTACGTAGATGGTAAAAAGGCTTAAATTCCCGCTTAACACCATCCACCTGTTTTGATTTATGCAAGAAAGAAACATGGCCAAAAAGTTCCTTTTATTTTATTTTGTTATGTTCAGGCATAAATATTTAAATGTTTTTCAATCATTTTATAAATACCTTAATTTGCCACATTATACCATAAAACCATAACCGAAAATGGGTCGTAAGTATTCAAAATTCAAATTCAAAAAAATATTTATTGCACAAAAAGAGTACAAAGGGTATAACTTATAGGTTACATCCTATTTCTTCCAGCTAACCCAACAAATACACATTATATCACATAACCCAACAATTACATGTTAACAAAGAAATAAAAATAAATAACAGTAAATAAAAAAAAAATAGAAAAAACAGAGGTATTTATTCATGTAAGGTATTCATTCAAGGTGTAGTGACATTTGTTTAAAAGAAATGTTTTTAGTGTTGATTTAAATTTAAGTGTGTCGGTTAGTAGTTAGTAGTAGGAGATTTTGAACTTTAAAGCAGTTTTCATACGCCTATTACATTATTTTTTTCTGGGCTTATAAAGAGACTTATCTAAAAAATACTCGACGATTTTAAAGGCCAAGGTGTATTCTACTCGCAGTATTTAATTAAAGCATCTGAAACATTTCTAGACGACCAAATTTTCAAGCCAAAAACACATGATTTTGCATTACTACGTAGTGCATCGCCTTAATATGTTTTAATATATGTCAGCTAGAGTATTTATCCATTTTTATAACAAACTTAACCTCAGCAAAAATAGTGATAACAATTGTGTATTTGTCCTGCGTAACAATGTTTAAATAATAAACTCTCGAACTCGAATTTGATTTGAATTAAGTGTCATTTTCAAAATAGGAATTGATTGTGTGAAAAATTAAGAGAAGCGATAAAGTAGTTAGGTACCTAACGTTAATATAATGTTTTAATTGAAAAATTTAAGAACCACATTAAGAGGAAGCTACAAGCCAAAAATGTGTATATTCTTGGTATACCTTATATTGTAGGTAATAGGCATTCAAATCGCTTGATAAATGGAGTCTAGAAACGTTCGATTTCAAGCACTAAGCTGGTTTTTATTTATTTTGTAAATAATTTAATAAGAAAGCAAAAAAGTTAATCAAGTGAAACTGTCACAGATAATTTTAGCTAAAATATTGTATTTTTATTTAAATTTCTTTCCTTTACGCGTTCATACATTTCTATAAAAAAAAAAATTTAGTAGTTTACATTTATATTTTTTTTTGAGTAATTTATTTTTTATTTGTATTCTACTCAAGCGAAACGATAGGAAAACCTTCAATTTATCTAGAGAATATTTTTTGGTATTCATAATGTACACCAATTATTTATAAAGATTGATCAAAATAGTAATTTGGCATTAAGCTTCGCCTTAATTCCAATTTGTTCAGTTTTGGGAACAGCTATTTCGTCTCATAGAAATCGTTGTGTCTCCCTTACTGTATCGTGGAAAAATACGAAGCTTTATAATCAAATCTAGAAGTTAACCTCAGAAAAATTCAAATGTACACCTTCATGAAACCTTTAATAATTTTTAAATCTATTTTTTTAATTATTTAATTTTTTACCAATTATTTTTAACGAAACGACAAAAAAGTGAGGTGACAGTAATGTTTAAAATTCATTTGTCTAATAAATAGTGTGTTTTTTTTCGTATCAGAACTTTTAGTTCAGACGAAAAAACGTAAGGTTTAACGAAAACAAACATAAAATATTTATATTTCGAATATATTACTATATATGTTTATTTTCAATAGTAACATTAATTTTATTTATTGCATCACACTATACATAAAACACGTTTTTTCACATAAAAATCAACCTAACTAGAACTAAGCCTGTATCGAGGTTAACAATTTACATTTGAGTGAAGCAAGCATAAGACTAATCACAAACATAAAGTAATTCTACATACAAACACAAAATATTTCAAAAATAAAGAAAAATAAGTATTAGATGGCTAATTTGACAGTATATTGTAACAATATTTGAACCATAACTAATCATTAATCATTATTCAAAAGAAGAAGCAAAGTAGATAATAAAGACAGATAGGGTTACATTCAGTTTTTTGCAAATGGGACTTATATAAAATCTTATTATTTAAGAAAGGACAAGGATGAAAAAATGTTAAGACAATCTTCTGTCAATACAAAAATCTTAATTAACTTTTTTTAATTTAAGTAAGCAATTGGTAGACTTAATATGATTTGGAAGAATATTAAACATAAGTGGTGCCTGATATAAATAATTTCTTTGACCAAAAGAAGTTTTAGTATGTACTGCCACAAAGTTCAATGTAGAGCTAATTCTAGTTGTCCGCATTTGTTGTGTTCTTTCAACAAATTTAATATTGATAAAAAATCGACAAAGTATTTGAGTGATATATAGCTGTTTTATACACATAACATTACATCCCTTATACAGTAGGTTGGATGGAAAAAAGAGTTTTTTTGTACATCACTTTAAGGATCAATTTTTGAGTAATATTTAGTGGTTCAACATTTGAAAGCGTATTTATTTATCATTATTTATCTGACAGAATCTTTAAGAAATTTTAAGGTAAATATGCAAGGACCTGAAGGGTTAACTTTGTGAGTTAAAAAAAGTTATAGGCATTATATTTATAAAATTTCAGAATGCATCGATCTTGCTGATAGTGTATATCCTTGTGTACCTTCCGGGTATACCGTCAACCCTCCTTGGGTCCGCGGTTCCGAGTGCGCCTGCACGGCCGTCCCGCTGATCGTAGGAGGAGTCACCACCGTATTTGGAGAGTTCCCCCACATGGTAAGTTAGAACTAATTTCAGAATGCATCGATCTTGCTGATAGTGTATATCCTTGTGTACCTTCCGGGTATACCGTCAACCCTCCTTGGGTCCGCGGTTCCGAGTGCGCTTGCACGGCCGTCCCGCTGATCGTAGGAGGAGTCACCACCGTATTTGGAGAGTTCCCCCACATGGTAAGTTAGAACTAATTTCAGAATGCATCGATCTTGCTGATAGTGTATATCCTTGTGTACCTTCCGGGTATACCGTCAACCCTCCTTGGTTCCGCGGTTCCGAGTGCGCCTGCACGGCCGTCCCGCTGATCGTAGGAGGAGTCACCACCGTATTTGGAGAGTTCCCCCACATGGTAAGTTAGAACTAATTTCAGAATGCATCGATCTTGCTGATAGTGTATATCCTTGTGTACCTTCCGGGTATACCGTCAACCCTCCTTGGGTCTGCGGTTCCGAGTGCGCCTGCACGGCCGTCCCGCTGATCGTAGGAGGAGTCACCACCGTATTTGGAGAGTTCCCCCACATGGTAAGTTAGAACTAATTTCAGAATGTATCGATCTTGCTGATAGTGTATATCCTTGTGTACCTTCCGGGTATACCGTCAACCCTCCTTGGGTCCGCGGTTCCGAGTGCGCCTGCACGGCCGTCCCGCTGATCGTAGGAGGAGTCACCACCGTATTTGGAGAGTTCCCCCACATGGTAAGTTAGAACTAATTTCTACATAGCTTTATCTTAAAAAAAAACATAATATACACTGAACGCGTGAACGTTTCATATAAAATACAAAAATAACACTAAGTACAAAAAATTGGGGTGGTTCATAGATATATCAAACAAAAGAACTACCCGTGAGGGAAATGGGAATAAATCAAGTTGCGAGGAGCGGGGAGATTTGTCAGTAAATTAATCCGACAGATTAAAGGCAGCTCGCGTTGTCTTGTCATTATTCTTTTTTCCTCAGGGCTTATGTCATCTTTGGGGATGCTGTGTGGAGAGTATTTTTAAGGAAAGGAAGGAGAGGAAAATCTGGAAAGTAAAAAGGTATGAGGGGTAGGAATCTAGGGATCAGTATCTCCAGAAGTGACGGACATATGAATTTATTATTTTTTCACCCATCCATCCCGCTGCTGTGCAAAGCGGTGGGTCGAGAAAGCACAGTGAGAGAGGTCAAAGGGTCTTAAGGGTCCAAAACAGCCTCTCCCGGTCTCAGAAAGGTGCAGGAATGAAAGTTTGTAGGACAAAGGAACAACAATACTATCTCAGTACAGTGGTCGCAGGTATGTATTATACGTGTGCATGAGATGTGTGTGTAAATTAATGTTTATTGGCGTAAACACATATTTTATTGTAACATTTCTCTTTGTATCACTTTGTGTAATATGTAAAGTGTTAATTGGAACTTGGTCAATTGTGCGTAATGAGCTTGTTCTTTTTGTCGCTCATGAACGACTCATCGCTACAATCTGAGCTTTATCTATATACCTAAATGTAATGAACTAAGTTACAGACCGATGAGAATAAAACATGTATTACCTCATCTCTGTTTGAATGACTTGAAACCCGAGAGGTTACTTTGTAAAAATGTTGATGTTTACAATAAGCATATTATATTTACAGGCCGCATTGGGATATACAAGCCATGGAGCACCCTTCAACATTACCTGGAGTTGCGGTGGAAGCCTAATCAGTGACCAGTGGGTATTGACTGCAGCACAATGTGTTTCCACTGGAGGAAGAAGGTAAAGCATGAATAATCATTTCTTTAAGGCTAAGCTTCATGTCCTATTAAGAGGAAGCTACAAGCCAAAATTGTGTATATTCTTGGTATACCTTATATTGTAGGTAATAGGCATTAAAACTGATTCTAGAAACGTTCCATTTCAAGCAAAAAACTGGTTTTTATTTATTTTGTAAATAATTTTATAAGAAAGCAAAAAAGTTAATCAAGTGAAACTGTTACAGATAATCTTAGGTATATTACTGTATTTTTTTAAAGTTGTTTTCTTTACGCGTTCATACATTTCTATTGAAAAAATATATGATTTAGTAGTTTGCATTTATATTTTTTAATGAGTAATTTATTTTTTTATTTGTATTCTACTCAAGCGAAGCGATAGGAAAACCTTCAATTTATCTAAAGCATAATTTTTGGTATTCATTATGTACACCAATTCGTAATAAAGATTAATCAAAATGGTGATTTGGCATTAAGCTTCGCCTTAATCACAATTTTGATTAATCTTTATAATGAATTGGTGAAAATTATGGATCGTTTTGCTTGAGTACAATACAGATAAAAAAATAAATTACTCAATAAAAAATATGAAAGTAAACTACTAAAAAAATATTTTCAATATAAATGTACGAACGCGTAAAGAAAACAACTTTAAAAAAATACATTATTATAGCTATGATTATCTGTGACAGTTTCACTTGATTAACTTTTTTGCTTTCTTATGAAATTATTTACAAAATAAATAAAATCCAGTTCTGTGTTTGAAATCGAACGTTTCTAGACTCCGTTTGTCAAGCGATTGTAATGCCTATTACCTACGATATAAGGTATACCAAGAATATACACAGTTTTGGCATATGTAACTAACAGACATATAATTTTAAAAAAAATACATATTTAGTGTATTACAAAGGTTTTTATCACTTTGATTTTCTTTCGTTTCATTTTAAAAACATATTTTTTTGAATTCGCAAATTTGACAAATTTATATCACGCTAAAAAAATGAATACATTAGTTTGTAATTTTGACCGTATGTTTTCAGAGTCGTGCAGCACGTGAGATTGGGTGGTGGGGACAGCAGCGAGGAACCTGTGGAGGAACAACTATACACCGTGATTATTAAGGTTCCGCACCCTGATTACAGGCGAACAAGCAATCGCAACGACATTGCTTTGTTAAAACTGGACCGAAAGTAAATATGACAATATTGTACAACTCTCTCTCGCAAAGTATTTAAGCACAGCATAAACGAGAATTTTCTTTTTTATTATTTTTTTTGTAAATTTTTAATCCGGTGTCTTAGAAGTAAAGTCACTTTTAGAAGAACCATAAATAATGGTTTTGTTGTAGCTATTTCAAGCAAACTGTTGATTTCCTGAAAATCAATATATATTATACAGGTAAGTATACAATGTGCATGCCGCTAAAGCTCTGAAACTAGTCCCGGTACGATCAAGGGAGTTATATGGTGCGGTAGCCCTCTATCCCCCATCCATGAAGAAGGTTCCCGTTTTTACCTGAAGGGCGTGATTTTGAAGATATAAGCTCTATAACAGTCCAGAACATTCGAGAATATTCGAGAGCATTCCACAACATTCCATAACATTCTGGAATGTTGTGGAATCTTCGGAAATATTCTGGAACGTTCGGAAACATCTCGGAACATCCCAGATCATGTTGAACTAAAAACGGGATTACAGACCGTTTACTTTCAGTAAATACTTTATTATTTATTTATACGGTGTAAATCATCAAAATGATAATTCATCACATCTTTAAAAAGTTATATAAAGTCATGGAAAGTGACGAAACATAAACTTTATTAACTGGTTTAAGTAGGTTAGGTTAGGTAAAAAAAAATTTCATCGTTTTTAATGACTTTATATCACTTTTTAAAGGTGTGTTGAATAGTCACTGTGTCGAATTTGCATGGAACCAATAAATGCAATATAATTTACCCACCTCATTCATTTTTTTCGTCGCTACGCTGCGGTAGGTCAGTACGGTTTAAAACTAAAATTTATTCAAAGCAATCTCGAATCATCCTGGTGCCAAACATATGTTCACGTGGTTTGCCTCCAGCTCTTCAAAATGATTCCCAGAATTCATGTAAGGGCAAGTCCATCAATGTGTCTATATGTAAAAAAAATGATCTTTTGCTTCTAGAGTCCCTTTCACCCGACAAATGAGGCCAGCTTGCATCCACGGGGGAGAGGATATAGATGATACAAAGGCGATAGTGTCCAGTTGGGGCAGAACCAGGAGGGGAGGCAAAGTCAGCGACTCTCTTCTCAAGGTGCTGTTATTTTTTAATTTTGCCCGGGCAAATGGGATTGAATGGGTTTTGTATTGTTCATTTAAAAATCTTTTTGATTTATAAATAATTGAAATTTCAGAAAGATCGATCTTTATAAACCAATATTACTTATCAATGTCCTATGGGGTCCCTCAAGGTAGTGTACTAGGGCCAAATCTATTTCTCATATATATCAACACACTATGTACTATGAATATTGGAGGCAAGATAATTTCATTTGCCGATGATACAGTCCTAATATTTGATGATGAAACATGGCAATCAGTTACAAACAAAACTAATATTGGCCTAACAAAAGTTAAATATTGGCTAGACACAAACCTCCTCACACTGAATATCGACAAAACACAATATATGACGTTTTCCATACCCAAACATAGCTTTCCCAATAACTGCCCCAAACCTACCATCCACTCGTGTTCACTCAACATACAGACTCCTGAAACCTCACCTAATATTCAATGCACGTGCTCAACTCTTAAATCTTCAAAGGAAGTTAAATACTTGGGAATAATAATCGATGACCAACTACGCTGGGAAACCCATATAAAAGAAACAACAAAAAGACTTCGTAAACTCTCCCACATATTCTGCTCTCTTAGATCCATCTTAGACCTAACGACTCTAAAAAGCGTATATTTCGCCCTTTTTCAATCGATAGCAACATATGGTATTCTGGGATGGGGTGGCTGTGCAGAATCCGTCATTAATCCAATAATTACAGTACAAAAACTAGTTCTCAGAATTATATTTAAATGTCATCCTACCTATCCCTCCAAAATACTATTTACTAAAATTAGGGTCTTAGATATTCGCCAGCTATTCATTAAGACAAGCTTATGCTACATACGAAAAAATGACTTGCTAGTGGCTCCTTAACACCAAGTAAACACCCGCTTTTCATCAAATCTGGGATACGTGGTCCCAAAAACTAGAACCACATTCGCTCAAAGACAATTCTGGTTTATCGCCCCTAAAATATACAACGCGTTGGACAGGACATAAAATCAACTAATACTATATCCCTTTTTATTATACGTGTCCAAAACTGGATATTTGAAAGGGGACGAGCCTTTTTTAAAGAATACATGAGCTCCTAACTTTTAAACCAATATAATAAAATTAACCATATATCTGTATATTTATGTATATATGTGAATACACATTACGTTTGTGTGTGTTCATATATAGATGTGTATGAATGTATTTATGTATGCATGCAAGTATATATATTTTTTATATATTTTTTTTTGTATATGAATGTATTTATGTATGCATGTATGTATGTCTATGTATGTATGTATATGTATATATATCTGAGCATCTATATATGTGTATGTATGTATGTTTGCATGTATAAAAAACATGTATTTTGTTTTATATTTTCCTTAGGTAAATATGTTTTTTTTTTTTTTTTTCTTCTATATTATGTTTTATTATTTATTACTACAACAACAACAACGTATGTTAACTCTACATACTCAATAATAACAATGCTTGTATTATAATATTTATTTGAAAGAAGACTATCACGGTTCTGGACTGAGGGCTCATTCCCGCTCATACGATCTCTTATATACGTCTCGTACTCGCTGTCTCGCTCTCATGCTGTCCCCCTTACACACATACACCACACCCCCACACTTAAATCATAATTACATCTTTTTATTTTTACAAATTTATATAAGCCAAATATATTTAATTATTTCCATTATGTATTTAATTTCCAATTTATATGTAATTATGTATGTTCTTGACTCTTCATTCGGTGTAGCATGGGCGTTGTCCTCGAGGGCGTAACCTCCCCTCCCATGGTGTAGGTGACCTGCAAAAATCAGAGGAATTAGGAAACTTGGTCATGTCCACGTCCGAGAGTGGACCCAGGTCCAGCAAATCATCAGACCTGTCACTCTCCCCCCACCTAACCTTCCTCTCTGAAATTTGATCATGGTGGCGTTTCCACACTTGTCCTGTAGACATAATTTTTACTAAATAAACCCTATTCCCCAATCTTTTATAAATTTCTCCTAAAATCCATTTGTTTTTATCACTTCTCAAATCCCTGGTTAAAACTTTAGATCCAACATCAAAGTACTTTTTAATTTTTTTTCCTCTATAATACTTTTTTTGTTTTTGCTGACTCAATAACATCTTATCTTTAATCGTGTTATCAATCCCTTTAAAACCTTGACCTTCAACATTATCTAATATTGGAATGATTGTATTAAAAATTGATCTAATTTTCCTTCCCAAAATTAATTTACTAGGTTCAATCCCCGTAGACATAGAAGGCGTATTCCTAATATCAACCAAAAATGTTAAAAGTTTATCCTCAAAATCAGCAGGCAATTTATTATTTATCATATTTTTTTTTTAAAAATTCTTTACCGTTCTAACCCCATTTTCGGCAAGTCCGTTAGAAGCTGGATGGTTGACAGGAGATGTCAACGATTTAATATTAAAATTATGACAAAATTCCTTAAAAACTGTTGAAGTGAACGCTGTACCATTGTCACTTACTATCTGCTCCGGAATTCCGAAATTAGAAAATAATCTTTTCAAAACTTTTATTGTACAAAACGAATCTACTTTATTTACGATGTGACAGTCTATCCATTTTGTAGTTGCATCAACGATTATCAAAAAATTGTAACCCATGAAATCAATATGCAATCTATTCCATATTAATCCACTGATTGGCCACGGCTGTAACTCAACTTTACATGGAGTGGGTAAACACTCCAAGCATCGAACGCACTGCTTCACAGTTGCTTCTACCTCTGAGTTCATACCTAACCAAAAAAAATAATTTCGAGCAAGATTTTTAGATTTAACAATACCTAAATGCGATTGATGTATGAAATTCAATATGATTTCCCTTAATTCCCTCGGAACCACAAATTTATTATTATAAAATAAACACGAGTCATAAGTCGATAATTTATTTCTAAAATACCAGAATTTTAACAAGTCATCCTTTAAAAACTTTTTATCCGGCCAACCATTGATTACGAACCCAGTAATGCTTGCTATGTTTACATCTTTAATCGAAAACTGCTTCATCGTTTCTTTTGAAATTGTCGTTTCCGCCTCAATTATATTTAAAAAATCCGATTCAATCTTATCAACGTTCAGACTACCAATATAATTTAAGAAATATTCGCTACCGTCGACCTCGTCGATACAATCACTTAAATTATTATTACTATTAACCGGCAATCTAGATAAGAAATCCGCTTTGTTCTCACCCGACTTGACATATTCTATATTATAGTCAAATGTTTGTAAAATCAACGCATATCGCTGTAGCCTATTTGCCGCTAGTATTGGCACTTGTTTTTCAGTGTTCAAAATATGTACCAAAGCTTTATTATCACAAGTTAGAACGAATTTATTACCATATAAATATTGAAAGAATTTTTTCAAACCAAATATTATTGCACACGCTTCCTTATCTAGAATGGAATACCTCAATTCCGTTTTTGACAATAAACGGCTAGCGAATGCAATCGGTCTTTCCATGCCATTCTCATATACGTGACATATAATAGCAGATATACCTATATCACTCGCGTCTGTAATTAGCTTGATAGGTAATTGTGGGTCAAAATGCACCAAAATATTGTCTGACGTCAGCATTTTCTTAACTTGCTCAAACGCAATATTGCATTCCTGAGACCATACAAATTTTATCCCTTTTTTCAACAATTGGTATAAAGGAGACAAAATACCTGACACATTCTGTATAAAAGACCTATAGTAGGAAATAACTCCCAGCAAACTTCTAAGTTCCGAAACATTTTTCGGTACACTCATTTGGGTAATAGCATATATTTTATTTTCTAAAGGCATAACTCCTTTCTGCGAAATTCTATAACCTAAATATTCTATCTCTGTTTCTAGAAAAGAACACTTATTTTCATTAATAGTTAATCCGCAATCACTTAACTTGCTAAGTACTGCTTCACAAATAGAAAATAATTCCTCTTTAGAATTCCCAAATAAAAGTAGATCATCTAAAAATACACGAACGTTCCTAAGTCCACCAACTATCGCCGTAATGACTTGCATAAAGATGGCCGGACTCGTGCTTAAGCCAAAAGGCAATACTTTATGTGCAAATAAACCTATATGCGTACTAATCACACATAATTTTCTAGACTTTTCGTTCAATGAAATTTGTACAAATGCATTTCGTAAGTCTATCTTAGCAAAATATTTTGCACCATTCAGAGATGAAATTAAATCGTCAATACGAGGTAGTGGGTATTTCAACTTCGCTAACATAGGATTCAATGTTGTTTTGAAATCAGTACAAATCCTAATTGAAGCGTCTTTCTTTTTTACAACAACAATCGGGCTTGCAGTATCGCTTATTTCTACCTTTTCAATAATGTCTTCATGCAACATTCTCTGTAACTCTATCTCTACTTTCTCACGTAAACTAAAAGGTAATGGCCTCGGATTTACAAACTTTGGCCTAAAGTCCGAATTAACTTCAATGTTTGCCTCATAATTTTTAAGCCTACCCGATTTTTCTGAAAAAACATGAGCATATTTCTTCTTTAAACTTTCACGAAAAACAAGATGATTATCACAATTAATCTCACTGAATTTTACAGAATTTATTCCACTTAATCCGATACCGAAAACTTGTAAAAAATCTCTACCAACTATTGTAGAATTACCATTTTTAATTATTACGAACTGTATTTTCGCACTTTTACCTAAAAATGACACCTCTAAATTCATTTTACCTAAAACATTTAACTGCGTTCCGTCATACCCTGACAAATGAACATTATACTTTTCTAAATCGTAAGAAACAAAATATCTTAAATACACTTCATATGGTATCGCGTTTATCGCAGCTCCCGTATCTACCAACGCCGGCAATATTATGTTACCAATTAACAAATCTATATATGTGGGTTCCGGCCCCACATTATTATTAACCACGAACACCGAATTCAACCGTTTATTTTTAGTACCTACATAATTTTTATTGTATTTACACAAATTACTAGGATGACCCGATTTGTTACAATGATTACACAAATTTTTTTTCCAGCAATCTCTTTGCAAATGATTTTTTTTTCCACACAAAAAACAAGTTTTTAACGTACCATTAACCGGTGATTTACTCCTCATTGAATTTTTATTCCTGGAAGGACTATCTTTCCTGGATTTATGGAAATACTCGCTTTCCTTATGAACAACATTTAAATTCGGATTTACTTTTTTAAAAGCCACAACATGTTCCCACGTCGCCGCTAGATTAATGCAATCCGTAAAAGAAGTATTGATTGCCTCTACGAATAGCTTGTGTTTCAATTTTTCATTAAAAATCCCAATAACGAATATGTCCTTTAAACATGGTTCCAATCTCAGCTCAAAATTACAAGATAAACTTAACCCTCTCAATCTAGCCGCGTAATCTTTAACGGATTCGCTAGGAAACTGTTTACATTTATAAAATAATTCACGAGACTCAAAAATATTTTTAACTGGTTTGCAACGTGAATCAAATAATTTACATAAATCTTCAAAAGAACAAACAGAAACCTTTTTTGGAAAACATAAATCACATAATAGAGAGAAAGTTTCTTCCGTGAGGCAACTCAGCAAAAATGCTCTTTTGCGTTCTGGTGACAACAACTTATCATCATTTAAAATGAGGGCCTGATCCAATCGTTCCCTGAACAATGACCAGTCTCCCGTTCTGTAACAGAACGTCCCCAAATTCTTACAAATCGCCTCCATTGGGAGAAGAACTGAAACAAGTTGAATAAAATATACGTATCTCAGCCCTTCCAGAGGTTATGCTCCGAGCCCCTGCCCTGAGCCTGTGAATCACCAACGTCTCAGCACCCTTTTCTGGCTCCGTCTCCCTTCAGCTGCGGACACGATCACCTTCCAAGGTCTTCCTTCCCGCTGTAGCGACAGAACCCCGGTCCCGTATTCCGGCCAATTCACCCTTGATGCCGATCTTGATCCTGGATCTTCTGCGTACCCCGTGTAACGGTGTACTCTCGACAAAATGTAGCAATGTCGGCTCCCACACACGTGTAAAATTGCGTTTTTACCGCGCAATTTGCCCGGCCCGATCTGCGTGCTCGCCTCGGCTGCGTGTGAATTCTCCAATTTGATAGCCTTTTATTATTCTTCTTCTTCCTTCAAAATTTAGCGATCCAACGCCCAAAAGCGCCAGACTATACTGTGATCACCAAAAATTCGAATAATCTTCTTGAATCATCTGATTCTCCGTAAACTTTCAATAATTTACGAACTACCGGCTGCGCCACTGTAACGTATGTTAACTCTACATACTCAATAATAACAATGCTTGTATTATAATATTTATTTGAAAGAAGACTATCACGGTTCTGGACTGAGGGCTCATTCCCGCTCATACGATCTCTTATATACGTCTCGTACTCGCTGTCTCGCTCTCATGCTGTCCCCCTTACACACATACACCACAGGTTTTATTGTAATTTATAGCATTATGACTACCACAACACGGGCATAAGCCTAGTGTGGGAGTTATTAAGTACACTAGGGGGTATTTCA
The DNA here is from genome assembly GCA_026573805.1 of Hesperophylax magnus. Taxonomy (NCBI): domain Eukaryota; kingdom Metazoa; phylum Arthropoda; class Insecta; order Trichoptera; family Limnephilidae; genus Hesperophylax; species Hesperophylax magnus. Next base: position 7,424,876 of record JAIUSX010000005.1, on the reverse strand, counting down.
CTATGTCGGGCTAAATATCTGAATAGCTATCCGTTGGCTGGCTTTAAAGATCAGATTATCTTCGTTATTCAACGGCGACCGTTTCACCATTGTTTCCGAGCTTCCGGATAGATAACACTCGAAATAGTCTGGCAACATCGCAAAATGTTTGCAGTTACTCCATCTACTGCTACGGCTGTCATGCGTCACAGTCCGCACACCGCGAAGTGTGCATTTTTTTGGTTATGTTATGTTGATTATCAGGTCATTTTAGATAGATTCGTGTCGAATTAATACATTGTTTCTTATTTTGAACACAACCAAATAATTCAGGATGGATCATACAAGCATTCAAATTCATTCAACAAAATTCGACTCACTTCTCCGCTGTCAAACTCGGAATGTTTTGACGCCATCTTTGATTCGAGGAATAGCGCCTAACGTCTGGTTCGAGCACTGATTAGTCAAATCGAACTTTAACCCGAGCGTTAGCGTTATTCAGATATAGTGATAACGAAAAAATGACTAATCCGCGGATTAGTGCTTAGTCAGAACATAATCAGAAATAGTGAAATACCCCCTTAAATTGTAATTCATAAAATTCACTGAATAAATAAAAAAATTATTTTTTTTCAAAATGATTATTGATTACTTTGCCCCAGTTGAAGGATTACTTTCACCGTAATGGGTAACTTTTCCCATTTGAAATGTAAAATTACATGTAAATTTAAAGAAAAATCTAATAGGTATTCCATATATACAGGGTTTTCCAATAAGAGGTGTTATTTTGATATTCAATCGTAAACGATCAATGGTTTTGTTGCTTGTGTGGCACGTAGCGCCGTCTTGTTGAAAGTAAACGTTGTCCAGATCAATACCATCCAACTTCGGCCATAAAAAAATCATTAATCATCTCTCTATAGCGCAATCTATTCACCGTAACTGTTGCTCCAGCCTCATTTTCGAAAAAGTAAGGTCCAATGACTCCGCCGGACCATAAACCTCACCAAACAGTCACACGTTGAGGATAGAGAGGCTTTTCAACAATAACTCTTGGGTTTTCCGAGCCCCAGATGCGACAATTTTGCTTGTTGACAAAGCCACCGAGGTGGAAGTGGGCCTCATCACTCAAGATGACTTGCATTTGATTCAGTCAAGTGAATTTTAATAGTATCAATGCGTTGTTGAAGCGTGTATCGTTCCATTTTTATTAATAACGTAGTTTCTACTTGTCAAATGTCAAAAAAAGACAGCTTTAAAATTAACATCTACCGTAATAACGGGCTATTCAAAATAACACTTCTTATTGAAAAACCCTGGAGAGCGATTCTCGTTCTACTTAACGACACTAAAATCGTCCTTACATTCAAATTAACGATTTTTCTCGGTTTATTCGTATGAAGCGATTCCGGTTCTCTCGTTGACAGATGGAATCCTTAGATTTTCGATTGCGCGCCAAAATTTTTAGCCTTACGCGAAGGGTACCCCTAGACCTGTCATTCGGCGGCCGAACGCTAGCGTTCGCGGAGAATTTGCTTCATTTAATTGTGACGTTTTGACAATTAGCAATATTTGCGTAGTTTTAATAAGAGAAAACTTAATATTATCGTAAGTATTGACTGTAAACATGATTAGTGACTTGTTTGTGGCACAATAATGCTATTAAATGAATTGAATCAGGTAATTGCGATGTTTGTAAAGTACGTAACATGTCGAAAGCCAGATAAGTGATTTAATTTACAATAAACTACACATACCATTGAGGATTTCTACATAAATAATAATAAGTTTCTGGCTGGCGCTCGAAATTGTGGGTTTTGAAGTTAACCACAACGAAATAAGAATCCCTTTCATTCTTAAATCAACTTGGGTGACAGTTAGCGCCATTCGGCAGCGTTAGTTTGACAGCAAACGTCACTTTAGAAGTGGTGAATCTGTAAAAAAGTCATTACTATCCAGCGAGGTAAGTACCTTTTCACAAAACGTAAATCTTCGATAAATGGCTTATTTATGTCATTCATAAATAAAATAAGCAGTTATTAAAATGCATTATAATACAAAGTATTTTTTTTTTTAAGTTTTAGTTAGAAACCTTGCGTCACTTAATTATATTTCACCAATTTGTGTTTTCAATAATCTCTTAACAATATCGTAGATGCTCTTAACCACGCTTCTTTAGGATGTTTTACTAGGTCTCTCAAAAATCGATCTTGTAAGGCTATCAGAAGAACGAGAATCGCTTAATAGTTAAGAAAAGATGTTACAAGCGACGGACAGCTATCTTTCGCAAACGATAGCAGTCGTTGACGAATGCTATCATTTAGCTTAAGGCTAAAAGAACGAGAATCGCCCTCTTGTATATCACATTTTGAATACAAGTAAATATCTTGTTTATTTGTGTAAAGTTCTTTATGTAGTGTATAGCAGGAATTACAATTAAAATAGCGAATTGTATTGAATAACTTCCTTCTTTACTAATTACGATATTTTTCAACATCCTTTTCCTATTACATATTTTAAAATATGTTATATCTGTGAACACTGTATTACAAATACATAATTATTTTTTTGGTAAACTAATGTTTAAGACAAGATTTTTTATGCATAGCACAAAGGGTAACAATTATTTTACAAGCAATAATTTTCAGGAGACTTTAATTAATAATCAGGAGATTTTTCAATGTGGATGATTGTTTCAGGCGTATAATTATTGCTTGTAAAATAATTGTTACAAACACATTTTTTGCAATCAACGAAGTTTTTAGCGTGACAGACAGCTTAAATGACAGCTTCAAAAGTAACATCTACCGAAATAGCTGGCTATTCAAAATAACACCTCTTATTGGAAAACCCTATACATCAATTAACAATTCACAACAATAACATTCAATGACAGCTGTCGTGTTTTTATTTCACTCTTGAAATATCTCAAAATAAAATAAAAAATTCTAGCTAAAATCTAAATATCTATATTTTAATAGCTTTAATAGTGAAGTGAAGTTATACTAATTAATATTTCGTGCCAAAATGACTACACGAGCAACTGCAAAAACACTAAATACTACGGACACCCAACTCCTCCAACTTCTTGACAAAAAGTTTGAAGAATTTAAGGTACAATTTCTGGAAATCATCAGAAACGAGTATAAAGAAGAAGAGAACCTGACGGAGATTATCAAAAGGATCTATTCAGAATTAAATATAGTAAGCGACGACATTGAATACGCCACCCGAGTCACCCCCAAGGAGAAGATTGAAGGAAGACCGCGGAATATTATAGTAAAACTAAAGGGCAGGAAACAGAAAGACGAAATCATAGCAGCAATCCGGACAAGAAGGGGCCTAACAGCAGAGGATATTAACTTTAATGGAAAACAACGGATCTATATAAATGAACATTTAACTCATAAAAACAAAGTACTCTACAAAAAGGTCAGAGAGTTTACCAAAATTAATAAATTCAAATTCTGTTGGATCAAAAATTGTAAAATTTATGTAAGACTTAATGAAAACACAAATCACCATTGCATAAATAAATATAATGATCTAGAAAAACTAAAAACATACAATATTTCCATCAACTAACTTTCCAGCAACTTTATATTAACTGCACTATATACTTAATACAATGGAATCTTTAGAATTATACTATCAAAACTTAAGAGGTCTCAGAACCAAGACACATATTTTTCTTCAAAATGTATTATTAAACAACTATGACATTATATGTCTCAGTGAAACATGGCTTAACAATTCAATCTTTAATGAGGAACTTTTCGATCCACGGTACCATATTTACAGACGAGATAGAGATTATCATAACCTCAATCAAAATCGCGGTGGTGGAGTTTTAATTGCAGTCAAAAGTAAATTAATTTCTGATCAAAAACTAGAATGGGATTCTGAAGCGGAAGACATATGGGTAACTATATCACTTCCTGGTAAAAAAATTCACATATGTACTTCGTACATCCCACCTGACAATAAACATCTTATAAATATTACTTCTCACATAAACAAAGTATCACAGATTATGACGGATAACAATAATGACAGTTTCATTATAGTGGGAGACTACAACCTACCTCACTTACTTTGGTTACCAATAAATGACAACTGTGATTATATGTACACTGAACCCATCAATTCATTAAATCCCGCCCATTTTAACTTTATAGAATTTTTATCATTTAATAATCTGCAACAATATAACTCTCAGAGTAATAATATAAATAATCGCATTCTTGATTTAGCTCTAAGTAACATACAACTGAAAATTACTCACAATAACATTTCATTAGTACCAGAAGATGTTTATCATAAAACACTGCTAATTTCAATTCCTATTAAAAATAAAAATAAAAACCTGAAAACTAACACAAAGCAAGTATTACAATTTAGAAAAGCAGATTATTCAATGATAAACACAAAACTAAACGAAATTGATTGGGATCATAATCTGAACCATCTGAATACTCAATCCGCAACTGACGTCTTCTACAACATATTGAACAATATTAAAATAAATTACATACCAACTAAACCAGCAAAAAATTATAATTATCCGCCATGGTATACATCATCTCTCATAAAAATAATTAAAGAAAAAAATAAATATCATAAATATTTCAAAAAATTTCAAAATCCACGTGACTACCAAACGTTTTCACTCTTAAGATCTAGACAAAAACGAATTGCACAAGAACTCTACATTAATTATATACATACTGCTGAAAGTAACATGAATGGTAATCCTAAACTCTTCTGGAATCTTTTTATCGAAGGAAGCAAACACTTTGTGATGTGACATTATATATCAAATGAAAAATACACTTTGTAAAACACCACTTTTATTTTGAATTAATATTAACAGCCAACCAGGTTTCGCTTAGCTCAAGCTTCATCAGAGCTTATAAGCCCTGATGAAGCTTGAGCTAAGCGAAACCTGGTTGGCTGTTAATATTAATTCAAAATAAAAGTGGTGTTTTACAAAGTGTATTTTTCATTTGATATATCTTCTGGAATCATTTCAATAATATGAAAAAAACACAATCGTCCCTTCCAAGGACGATGCATCTAGATGACAAAAAAGCTGAAAATGGCCAAGATGTATGTTATATTTTTATGGAATATTTCCAATCAGTTTACATAAAAGATAATAACCTACCAACATTTGACATACCAGAAAACACAAATAACATAAATATCACCACGGTTAAATTCACACGAGAAATAGTCTTAAAAGAAATAAAAGCTCTTGACATGAACACAAGCGCGGGGTGTGATGATATTCCTTCATACTTTATAGTTAATTGTGCTGAAACACTCGCTAAACCTCTCTGCATTATATATAATAAATCAATGAACGAAGGCACGGTACCTGAAATATGGAAAAGAGCATATGCAACACCAATCCACAAAAATGGCGAAAAAAATAATGTTAAAAATTATCGTCCGATTTCAAAACTAACAATATTCAGTAAGTTAAAGGAAAAAATTGTTTACCAATACCTAAGTCCACAACTCAATCACATCATAACAACAAAACAACATGGTTTTACAAAAGGCAGAAATGTGGAAAGTAATCTCGTTCTTCTTACCGAATTCATTGTTGGTCACATGGACAATCGCACTCAAGTAGATATCATTTATACAGACTTTGCCAAAGCATTTGATAAAATTAATCAAAAATTACTACTAAGAAAACTTTGGGCATTAGGTATACGTGGTAAATTATTTCGTTGGGTTACATCTTATATACTTAACAGATCACAGGCAGTAGCAATAAAGGGCTTTGTATCAGACTTCAATCAAATCTCCCCAGGGATCCAACAGGGTTCACATCTCGGACCATTATTTTTCTTATATATTAATGATTTGGTCAATGTTGTAAAAAACTCTGAAATAGAATTATTTGCTGATACTAAGCTATACAAGCCAATAAAAAGTCTAAACGATTGTATTAATTTACAACATGATTTAAACAATGTAGCTACCTATTGCCAACAAAATCAATTATTTCTAAATGTTTCAAAATGTCATCACATTGTCTTTTCCAGAAATAAAAATAAAACATTATTTAATTATTCTTTAAATAACATCAACATTGCAACGGTCTCAAATATTCGTGATCTTGGAATAACTCTTGATAATAAACTTCAATATAACCTTCATATACAACAAATCACAAATAAGGCTGCTAAAATGTTAGGTTTCATCATTAGAAACACAAAACTTTTTAATAACATCAATATCATTAAGCAACTCTACTTTGCCTACGTACGAAGTCATCTGGAGTTTGCATCAATTGTTTGGTCTCCATTCTATAAAATCCACATAAACAAAATCGAAGCAATTCAAAACAAATTCCTAAAATATCTCTGTTACAGGTCATTTGTAAGATTAAGGACGGGTTGTTTCGGAGAACTTGAACAATTCTTCAAATTTCAAAGTTAATTTTCAAGTTCTGTGAAAGATATTTTTAAGTTCTGTTTTTATTTCAGTTTTGTCAAGCAACTAGCCTATAATGATATAATAACAGAATTTGAATAGGACTTCCACAGAACCCGTAAATGAACGTTGAAATTTGATGAATTGTTCAAATTCTCCGAAACAACCGGTCCTTAATAATTATGCAGAGGCAGCTTCGTACTTAATAAAAATCCTGTTATTGTATGATTTATATGCACAACATTGTCTTCTTATGGTTATGGTTATGATATGATTTATATGCACAATATTGTTTGTATTCTTATGGTTACCAATGTATCGATAATCTTTTATTTTATATAAATTTCAGTTTTTTTTTTTTTTTCCCCTTTATTTTTGTTGTATTATTTTGTTCTATTATTTTATACAATTCTTTTATTTTATATAATTATAACTTCACATTTCTCATAAATTTAATTATTTCTTCTAATGCTGTCTTACGTAAAGTCACAAGGAGGAAATCCGTAATTGGTTTTATTTTGGCTATTTTACTTATGTACAATCTGTAAAAATGTAAACTGTTGATTTCCCAAAAATGAATAAATAAATAAATAAATAATTTTATCGAAGACACTATCTAATTATGGCTGTCGAAAATGTGGGAAAATAGTTTAAATAATTAGGTCCCAATGGTCTAGTGGTAGAATACGTTATCCCTGTAAGACAAAGATCTTGGGTTTGATTACCAGTTGAGATCGTTTTCTCTTTTTTTTCTGTGACTTGTTATGTTTCTTATTTCATTTAAATTTATTAGTTTTCACTTGTTTTCTTTTCAGACCACTGTGGAGAAATTCAATTCCTATGAATGCAACAAGACACGTCCTCCAATCAAAGCCTCATTAAGAAATGGCGTTGAAACCGCAACGCAGATATGCTATGGCCACAGAACTCAACGGGACATTTGCTCGGTAAATATATTTTTTACAAACTAAGCCTTAACAGCCTTACTAAAAAAACCCACTATCCAACCGTTTTCCTCTCCATCGTTTTAGGGTCATATATGACCGAGCGTCAATATTTTATAAAAGCATTTTTATCTTTTTTTGTATTATGCGAAAATACATATTTTTTTGAGATTAGAAAGAATAATAATAATTCTTTCCAGTTTTCTATACTGGATGCTCGCTATCATAACAATCTAATTTTGACCGGTCGGTGATCGAGTTGACATCACGCTTGGGTCCCACCCAGGCGTAGTGTGTTCAATTCCTCTGCAGGCTAAGTCCTCCATCACAACACAAGCAACATTTTCCGCTTTCTGTGGTGGTAGTAGGAGATTTTCAAATATTGTCAGGTTATTCGTAACCCGAGAATGTTTGTCTTTCTTTAAAAAAAAAAATAAATAAATAAAAAATAAAAAAATCACTTAACTTTTCAAAATTATTTTTTTATTATATGAACGAGATAAAAGTGAAGTTAAAGTTTTCTTACAAATTCCCCAAACAAACGAACGTATAGTAAAACACTAAAGCAAAAATTCGTTTTTGACACCATTTTTCACGTTTGATATTAAAATTTAATTATTTAGAAATAGTAATGTTTATTTTAAATGCACACACTGGAAAGATAAATTTATCTAGTTTCTAAAACAGTATTTATTTTTTTTGTATATTAAAAAATAAGATAAATATATAGCGCATTTAAAATCCTTGACTCTGTCAAGAAACGGGTGGTCCTTTTGCGGATTCCAATCTTTAGAGCACAGGCGTCAGATAGGGATGCTGTCGTTGTTCTACCGGTATAACAATGAAAGATGCTTCAAGGAACTTGCCTCATTGATCCCTTCGGCACCGGTGCACGATCGGGATGTTTCCCGACATCTGAATGACATGCTGAACGCGCACCCAACATATTTACACGGTTTAAAATTGTTATATGAGAACGTGTCATTTTTACTACTCGTTATTGAGTTCAACAGCTCGGCTGTAGAACGGTTTGCTGGCATCTGTGCTTCCTTCCTCCTACAAAATGGGTCTCTTCAATAATCATGTTCACTCCTTCCTCTCCTTATAAAGACTCTCCTCACAGCTTCCCCAGATAAGGCATAGGCACTGAGGAAATTATTGAAGTGAAACTTCTTTACGCGCGTTATGCAATTTCGAGGACCGGAGTAAAACCAACTCATGACCGTCATGAAAAACCGTGATCATTTCGCTATAGGAGCCTAGCCAATATTATATACCTACTTTAGGTCACTCTCCAAACTCAGCTTCGCGGTCTAGAGGCAGAGCGCCCGATTGTCGTCGTGAAGAACCGAGGTTCGATCCCCGCTTTAACTTTTTTTTTTTTCTTTTTGTGATTTTTTTAATAATATTTTTTTTTAAAGTGATAAAATGCTCTCGTGCTGCGACTTTTAGATATTTTGACCATATGATATTTTGGTCGAATACGTAATAACCGCGGTCTAGAGGCAGAGCGTTCGACACTCGTTATGCAGGACCCGGGTTCGAATCCCATATTTTTATAACTTTTAATTTTTTTATCATATGCTACTTATAAATATGTCAATAGACAGAAAAAAAGAGAGAATGAAATGAAAAGAGAGAGAGATAAGAATAATAAAAGTTTCACTTCCGTCGTGCGTAGGCTTGCCACACACTGTATTTTTTTTGTCAGTACCCGAGTTCTTCTACCCTTTAAACATCTTTAAACACTCCTGTCACTATAACAACAAACGGTCGACTATTTTCTGAAAATTTATATATTAAGATTAGAAACCAGTAAGATTTTAACTCAACCATTTGGAATGCATTTTATAATATAAGACGTTGTCCTGCCACAGACCTTTTATGTAGGGAAGTTACAATTTGTGATTGTATATATTATTGGATGAGAAATCAGAAAAAACAAATCATTTAATTTATTTTTATATCTCGACATCAGCGCCATCTATCGGGTCCAAAACTATTATATATTTCAAGCTGGAACCAACAAATTTCATTAAGGCCCCGTAGTGAGCGTTCGAAGGTGGTTTGAAAGGGATATATAAATACGAATATTAGAGGGAGCGCGCTAATATTAAAAACCGATAAAAAAATATTCGAAATGGTGAAAATATTTAGTAAAACGCGACTCGTTTGAAAAAGAGCAAAAATATTTAGAAAAATCCTATAGTTGCATTTAAAGATACACTGTGATTTTTTTCATTCCTATGACATATTAAATAACATAACAAAACGTGTTTTTAATAATTTTCGGAGCTTAATTTTTTCTAAAGAGGGAATTTCATATAATTTACATAAAATAAAATTGGTTATATATCGGTAGAAATTAATTATGCGGGGGCTCAAAATCGGTTGGTCGGTTTCGGAGATTAGCGTGTACGAACACTTTTTTTTTTTAAATTTTTATTTAGTTACTTTTTTAAATAATTAGGTACATTTTTGTATGGCACACGTAAGAAAAATATATATAAAATTAAAACAGATCATTGAAGTCCTCCTCACTAGGAGATCCTGTGCTGAGGGGGACTATATATGTTAGTATACGTTTTCAGCGACTAAGATGATGTTTTTAATATATTAGCTAGTTATTCTTCCGATATTTCCTTAAGCCAAGATTTGATGTCCTTAATGTAGTTTTTTTTCGTTTTCCTTTGTTTGATGTTGAGAGGGAGTTTATTATATAATTTTATTGCTAAAAATTCAGAGCTTCTTTGTCCAAATGTAGAATTACATTTAGAAATATTTAGTATGTCTGTTTGCTTCGCTCTGGTTTTATGATCGTGAGAGGGGTTTGCCTCTGGTTTATTTTTTAGGTGATGAACTTTTTTTTTATAGTGAATACCTCACAAGAGTCCCAACTGCTCCCGTCTGGAGCCAGTGAGACTATGGCATCCCCAATTGGGGGATGTTGTGAGGCTGAAGGTAAGTGGGGAAGGGAAAGAGGAAGGTGGGGAAGTACCTGGCTATTCAGATCTAGTCACTAAACACGGCCAAAGCCATTTGGAGCAACGTTTCAATTCTGAATGGTGGTCTTACACCAGGGCGATACTGGTAGTATCTTCCACTCTGGAACGTGCCGCAAATATACTATATATTATTTTAATTAATTAATTGTGAAATAACACAAATTAATCAAATAAAATTTATTTGCGCACGCCGGGTTCGAACCCGCGACCTTCGGAATGGCAGTCCAATGCGTTACCACTGGACTATGCCGGAACTAGAATATTTTGAGCATAGATTTTTTGTAAACTTGGAACATCAAATAGATTAAAAATATCAGTAGTTGGTGTCCTTAAGGGGAGCTTTAATATGGTCCATTGACACGTGGTTTTTATTTATTAAGATACTTGTTATTCTTTTTATTTTCAGAGTAATTCCGGTGGCCCATTACAGATTTACAATAACGATAAGGTAGATTGCACTTACCTTGTCTTTGGAATTACATCGACCGGCAAGATCTGCGGAGAACCCAACGTTCCAGCTTTCTACACCAGAGTCTCCGCCTATATCAGTTGGATCGAACAAACCGTTTGGCCTGACAATGAAACAGGAACATAAGCAGGAAGGAATGAAATTATTTGTAATCTATTTGAATTTTCGCTTTGCAACTAAATTCAAATAAATTCAATATTTATTAAAGTATCTAAAAATTAATTAATTAATTAGGGTTAAAAATTGCTCACCTCACAATTTCTCGTAAAAACACTGAACAAGATAACGATAAAAACGGTGACCGGGTATCTCATCAAAATGACACTTCAACACACCTATAAAAAGTGATATAAAGTCATGAAAAGTGATGAAACAAAAACTAGGTTAAATAGGTTACATATTTTTAGTTAACCTAGTTTTTGTTTCATCACTTTTAATGACTCAATATCACTTTTTAAAGGTGTGTTTAATTATCATTTTGATGAAATATCATGGAACCGATAAAACCACATATTTTTTTAGAAAATTATTAATTTCTATATTTGAATGTAAATTGTAGTATTTTTTCTTTCTACCACCGTTTACTTTGTATTTCTAACTACGGTGTAAAGGCGATACAACGATTTTTATGAAACCATTTGAGCTGTTCTGAAAATCGGACTCTACGGATAATAGCCGTTTTAAACATAGAAAAATATTATATTTTGGTATAAATAATACATTTATGATAAACTGACTCGGCATGGAGAATTAGAGATATCGGCGCATTCGTCAAAGAGATACAGAATAATATGCAAGCAGTGTTAGTCAAATCGACTAAGATTACACATCAAGGGTTAAATTTTCTTAAATGCATTTATATTTAATTTTAGCTTGCACATGTTTTTTACATACGCAGATGTATCTATGACAAATAGAAACGATGTTCATAGATATGTAAGTTTTTAGATTCTCACGGCCAAAAGCATTTTTGTTGTTTGTTTTTGGGGTGTTATGCCGTGTTGCGCTAACTCCTTCTTTAGCCGACGTTTCGGACAGCGTTGCAGTGTCCATCATCAGGGCAGATCCGGTAGATCCGAAGATGTGTAATTTTTGGTTGTCGAGTTTGTGCTTATTTATTTGTGGCCTGGGCCCGTCCAAGTGCGAAATGCAAACGGAAGTGGCGACATCTTGTGGCGAATTCATAGATATATTTTTTCATGTTGTAAAAGAGTTGCTATAGAATTATGATGACGCACAGAACAAGAAATTGTAAAATGGCAATAACGATAATAAACGTTTCATCGAATCTGAAAACTTGTTTTATTAATTAAAGTTTTTTTTCTGCTATATTCATAATATACAGGGTGTATCGGCACGTACCCGACAAACTTTAACCAGCTATTCCTTAGCACATTTGGAGTGAAAAATCTTATGTGTACTTTGCTGTCCTGTAACGTATTTTTTTATTTTATTATTCATATTTTCACCACATGTCACCAGTGGCGGCTCGTGACTTTTGGGTGGACTACAGTGCTAATATTATAAAAATTGTCATTTCTAATGTTGTTATAGCTGAAAACGATTTTTAATTTTTTTTTTAAATCGATTTTATGTATGAAGATTTTCAGGAAATTTCAGTATAGCCGTGCACTGCACGGAATTCCTGAAAATCTTCATACAAAAAATCAATTTTTCGAAAAAAAAAATCATTTTCAGCTTCAACAACATCAATTAAGCCATTTTTTGTAATATTAGCACTCTAGTAACCCAAATGCCACGAGCCGCCACTGCATGTCACCACTGTTTTATTGTTTTAAGTTCGAAAACCCATCTGGCAATATTTTATTCGAATTCCGTTGAATAGTGTAAGTGTGTACCTATATAGGCGCCCTTTTACAATCACAACGAAATGGCACGGCACCATTCGTCTCATTTTTAACTATTATTATTTAGTGTGTGCGAAAGAGCGAAGACGCTTTTCGACATACTTGCTTATAACAGCTGTTGAACACGAAAAGCAATGCCAATGACAGTGATGTAGTGTGGAAATTTTTAATTTTTTTGTTTTTAATTGAAAAAAAAATGCTACCGGACAGCAAAGTGCCCATAACATTTTTTACTCCAAATGTGCTAAGGAATAGCTGGTTAAAGTTTGTCGGGTACGTGCCGATACACCCTGTATACAAACGTTTATCGACATTACACTATCTTTCTTCGCATACTTATTACCTAGCAGTTTATTGATAAATATATTTACAATTATACACAAGAAGACGTCAGCATAACATTGATAACACCTTGATAACCATTTCAGGAAATGACATCACTCCGAATACATATACTACACTACTGCTGATTTTTCCTTTAAACCTCACATGAACAGAACTGTTAGAACCGAGTTCTTCAGCAGTGAGGAGAAACCTGTCAACAGAGGTGCCAAAATTGCTATTTAATTTAAATGTTGTTTCACGTTTAGATCATTGAAATATATATGCAAGTCTCCCCAGATATCAAATGAACGAATTGCAATCCGTTTTCAACGCTGCGGAAATACTTCAGTCCTGATGTCCTGAAAGAATCCAGGTCAAGCTCTGCTGGATCTCATCACCCGAATGGGTTCTGCTTACTTATCGGAAATGTGTATTTATTTATTAACGGACATCGTCCAAATTACAAAATAATAACACGAATACAGTAAAATGAAAAATACGGGAGTAGACAAAGGTACATGAAAGCAAAGACATATGGCAGATATAATATAAGAAAATAAAGTGACAAGTCGAATCAAGTCAAGACTTCGCCGTGGGTCAGGACCACAGGACACTTATAATATTCCGTCACTTGTTTAGCGACCGGCAAAAATCATTCAGACTTATCCCAAAAAATTAAGGTTTTGAATTGAGTTGACCAGTCTACACATTCTGGACAATGGTGAATAATATCCAAAATTTGTCGAATGATGGTTGAGGAAGAGCAGTTCATTATTTCTGAGTCTTTGCGAGGGGATATTGAAGGGAATGAGTTGCAGTAGAGTAGGTGAATCAATAATGCCATTTATAATTTTGAAGAAGCAAGTGAGGTCATTTCTTTCCCGACGGACTTCCAAAGGAGAGAGGTTTAGAATTAGTTCAATTTCATCATATGAGTATTTGCCTTTTTCTAATCCAAGCCTCCTAGCAATCCCTCTTAAGAACCGATGTTGAACAGATTCAATGCGTCGAATGTGGGCAGCATAAAAAGGAGCAGTAAAGAGTTCTAAGGGTATTTACGTTTTTGAAGTCCGAAGTGATTCTAGTGATGAAACCAAGTAGTTTGAGAGATTTATTAACGATTGCAGTTATGTGATCCCAAAAAGAAAGCTTGCTATCAAGAGAGACACCAATGTCTTTAATAGATGTAACAGTTGTTAAGCAAATATTATTAAGTTTGTATTCGAAGACAATCGGTTTTTTTGATCTATAGAAGGACATAATTTTGCATTTTTCGACATTTAGTTTCAAACAATTAATTTTACACCAATCATTGAAAGAGTCGATATTCGATTGGAAACGAAGGCAGTCATCGTGATTTTTTATTATCTTTAGAATCTTATTGTTGTCCGCAAAAAGACAAAAGCGTGTATGAGAAAAAATACTAATAATGTCGTTTATAAACAAGTTAAAAAGAAGCGGCGCTAGATGTGCTCATGTATTACAGAAGTTATCAATGCACGACACTCAACCCTTAGGTCAGCAGAATCATCAGCTATCGGAAGGTTGAAAGAACAAAAGCGCACACCAGATAATAAGTTCATTGAACGTGCTTTCGGAGTGTCAGGAGCTAAAGCCTGGAATGGACTGACACATAATGCATGATCACAGACTCGACAGAATTCACAGATAAACTAAAAACTAACTTTTTTAGACAGTATCCATAAAGTCAGAAACCTTCACTGTCAGCTACATTAAAAATAACAAAATGTGTATAAAAGGTAAATTCATAAAAATTCTCCAGTATTTAAAAAAAATATCAACTCTACTTTTCCCGCAAATATTCTTATAAAAGTAATATCATTAATAATGGAAGGTAAAGTAGCAAATGATCCCTGGGGCGTATGTTAGAGGTGAGGCGTATTTATCGTACCCAGTAAAAGTACCGGGTATTTCCATGCGATACTTTGTACTTGTGACAGATCTCCAAAATACCTGGTTCCAAAATACTCATGTGTATTTTATACCGGGACTAAATATTTTAATAGGTACTTTTACCAGGTATTTTTAATGGATAAGTATTTTTAATGTGTATATTTGACGGGTATTTTTAGTAGGTATTTTTGATGGGTATTTTCAGTAGGTATTTTTGATAGGTATTTTCGATGAGTATTTTTGATGGGTATTTTTGAGGGGTATTTTTGATAGGTACTTTCGATGGGTATTTTTAGTAGGTATTTTAGACGGGTATTTGTTATGATATTTTGCGACTGGAAAAAATGTGAGGAATTTTTCGAAATGGAATTCCGTAGCTACCCCCCCCCCCCCCATGGAATTCGAAAAATTATTGTGGGGAATCACATATGATGTTTTTGGCTGTGTGGAGTTGTTTCCTTTATGCGTTCATACATTTCTAATGGAAAAATATTTTTTCTAGTAGTTTGCATATAAATTTTTTATTGAGTAATTTATATTTTTATTTGTATTCTACTCAAGCGAAGCGACAGGAAAACCTTCAATTTAACTAAAGCTTATTTTTTGGTTATCATAATGTACACTAATTCGTTATAAAGATTAATCAAAATAGTGATTTGCCATTAAGCTTCGCCTGTCTCGGTCACTTTTAACTGTATCATACTTCGAATAGGGTGAATAGGGCGAATGAGGGGAATAGGGTCCCATTAGCTCAGTTGGTAGACCACTGTCCCGGAAAGACAAGGGTCCTGGGTTCGAGTCCCATATGTGACCGTTTCCTTTTCTGATTTTTCTGTTTCAGATTTTCGTTTAGAAATCACTAATATTGTCTTCAATATTTAAATATTATGTGGCGTCGAGAAAAATCTACATTAAATAATTAATAATAAACCGCTTGACCTACTTAGTATCTACTCCCGAATTATGTACTTGCATCGTTAAATCGTAAACAAAGTAATCTACGTACTTCAAGTACCTACCTGCCTATTGATGACAATAACACTGCAGTCCGTCTCGAATACTACGAGAACTCGCCAGAAGGTTCGAGCCTACGGCCTAGGCATAATTGCCAAGCCGTCGAAAGTTCGCGAATGATCCAGATCTAGCGAGTGTCTTCGATTTAGTTGCCATCCACCTACCTACTGCCGCCGTCGGCCGAGTAGTATAAATAAGCCCGACGCACTATGGTCCCCTTTGAGGAAACTAGCTAGACAAAAAGATTTCAACGATGTTTTTATTTATGTACAAAAATATTCTCACAACATTGAAAAATGTCCATAGTATTATGTTCACATAGATAAAAAATTTAAAACAATACGCGCGATACGTGGCGACGTTGTAAACACGACACTTCGGATGTGCCAATCGTGCGCCCAGCGGTCGGACGCTTTCGGGTGTGCACGCTGTTCGATCGTTAGTGTTGTTATTTGAAATCGGAGAGAAATTATGTAAATACAAAAATTGAAGTCTATGGTATGTTCTTTCAAATTAATTTAATTATTTTATAATTTGCCTATTCAACATTACTTAATTATTAATTAAAAATCGTGAAAAAAGTATCAATATTTAAAATTATTTGCCAAAGTTTAATTAAACTTTCAAAATCGTGTACCGATTTGTACCACCAAACGAAACTAGTTTCATATAAAACCATTCTTTATGTATAATATCTTATAAAATTTGTTTGCTCAAACTTGCTCTTTTGTCTTTTACAGAGCCTCTACCTACAATCTATCGTTTAGATATTTTGGACATTCTAGAAGTAAAGGGCACGTCAAAGTTGAATTGTGCTGCAATACGGCAGTGTGCTTATGAACATTTAAAATATTTATTGAAGAAAAACAGTTTTTAAAGTCTTGAGGATAGTTTACTTAAGAAAAAAATCCTTTCGTTTATATTAATATTTTGAAAATGGTTTGAAGTCGGAAGAAGTACTTTAAAATTGAAGTTTAAACACGCAAAATGGCTTAACACAGTTTTTATTCTTCCTGTAGAGACGCGTGATGAGAGACTACATGGTAGACCTGAAAAAGAATTTGGTTTATGCTCGTCAAAAAGCAAAACAAGAAAATCTCGAAGTCCACAAGAACTCTCTCATACTACTCAAATCAACTTGAGGTCACATGGAAAACGGGATGCTGCCAAAATATCAACAACACATTGCAATGTCTTACCTACTGGTGTCTTAAAATTATTATGGATTCCAGAAGTTCTAGCGAAGAAAATACAGAAGTCTGTTAACAAAGCCAATGTTGGAACATTAGCAATTAATAATAGTGACGATAGCGACTCGGCTAGTAATTCATAAACAAAAAATGTCATTCGGTTTTGTTCTTATATTATGTTAAAAAAATATTTTTAACTAATAACTTAAAATAAGTGCTTCGTTATGACTTAACCGAACTATTATACTATGGACATTTTATTAGTAATTGATTTTGTTTTAAAAAATCTGCAACAATGGCTAAAATAAATGTATATTTTTTTAAGTATTTTTTTTATTACATTTTGACCCTTTTGTATCAAATGCCATGAAAAAATATTTTTGTCTAGCTAGATCGGGATTTGGGACCACTGTGCGACGCAGCGAGCATATCATCAGTGTTCAGTAATTACTATTGCCGGCCGCACCTACTTGCGTTTTACTACAGTTTAGTTTCGCGCGCATTCCTTTGTACGTAACCAACGTGAAATATTGTGATTGTAAAATCAGCTGACAACTAAAAAATAAACGTTATACCTGGGTGAGAGATCTTTTCATTTATACACCACGATAACCACAGTGGTGACCCCGACGTGAGTTAATTTGTAAGTGTTATCGTGTGCTACGTTTATTTTAAAAATGTCTCTCCCGCCTGGCGCTACCACAACATCAACGACAAGTTACGGAGGTTACGTGATTAATACTATGGAAAAAATGGTGCTACAGCTACAAGAGGAAATAAACACCCTACGACGGGAGTTAACAACTCTGCGCGCCCAGGAACGCCCATCCAGGAGTACCAGTCCTCGTCGGCGGAACCATCACTTGCGCGGTCATTCCAGGGGTCACCCTACGTTCAGTACCCAGACGCGCTCCTGCGCAAAACCCTGCAACGTTGAGCAGGGAGACGCTTCGCTCACACTGATGTCGACCAGCACCAGCAGCCCGACGCAATTAAGTCGCCTATTCGTAACTGACCGGGCAACTCGCATCCAGTTTCTCGTGGACACCGGCGCGGATCTCTGCGTTTACCCACGACGCCTAGTCCAAGGCCGTCCGGCCAAGCAGTCCTACGAATTGGCGGCCGCAAATGGAAGCACCATCGCGACGTACGGAAGCCTGACGCTCAACTTGGACCTAGGCCTACGTCGTGATTTTACTTGGAGTTACGTCATTGCTGACGTCTCCAGGCCCATCATAGGAGCGGATTTCTTAGCACGTTTCAAGCTCCTAGTTGATGTCCACAACAGACGATTGCTGGATCAGGTGACGAACCTGACAACTACAGGCAGGCGCAGTAACAACATGACCGTTTCCATCAAGACTGTCACAGGGACATCCCCCTACCACAAACTTTTACAACAGTATCCGGACCTTACGCGCCCTGACGGCGCCATGAAGGAAGTTCGCCATACTACCCTTCACCACATTAGGACTACTCCAGGTCCTCCAGTCGCAGAACGTCCCCGCCGCCTCGCCCCTGACAAGCTCAAACGGGCCAAGAAGGAGTTTGAGACCATGGTCCGATTAGGAATTGCCCGGCCTTCTGAGAGCTGTTGGGCATCCCCACTTCACATGGTCCCTAAGAAAGACGACCAATGGCGACCATGCGGTGATTACCGCGGATTGAACGCCAGAACTATACCTGACCGGTACCCAGTCCGACACATCCAAGATTTCGCCCAGTCGCTGAGGGATACCAAGATATTCTCCACAATAGACCTGGTACGAGCTTACAACCAGATTCCAGTAGCTCCTGAAGACATCCCGAAGACGGCAATATCCACGCCGTTCGGACTCTTCGAATTTCCAGTGATGTCCTTCGGCCTCCGCAACGCAGCCCAGACGTTTCAACGTTTTATCGATGAGGTCACCAGAGGATTGGACTTTTGTTACGCATACATCGACGACATCCTCATTGCCTCATCATCAGAGGAGGAACACATGAACCACCTCAAGACCTTGTTCCAGCGCCTGCAGGAATACGGGGTGGTCGTCAACGCCAGCAAATGCCATTTTGGATTGCCTGAAGTAAAATTCTTGGGGTACCTGGTGTCTGGTGAAGGCACTACACCCCTGCCAGAGAAAGTCGACGCAATAAAAAATTACAGTCGGCCTGAAACGGTGAAGGATTTACGACGCTTTCTGGGAGCTCTCAACTTTTATAGGAGGTTTCTCCCCAATGCAGCAGAGACGCAAGCACCGCTCAATGATTTCCTCACTGGAAAACAGAAAGGCAAGCAGCCCATTTCCTGGACAGCAGCGACTTTGGAAGCCTTTGACAAGTGCAAGGAAGCCCTTGCTCAGGCGACCTTACTAGCTCACCCAAAGTGTGAAGCCCCACTATCCATAGTCAGCGACGCTTCTGACACCACAGCTGGCGCCGCACTCCAGCAGCTCATCGCAGGTCACTGGGAACCGCTGGGTTTCTTTTCAAAGAAATTTAGCGCGGCTGAAAGAAAATACGGCGCTTATGACAGAGAACTCCTGGCCATCTACCTCGCTGTGAAACACTTCAGACACATGGTAGAGGGCAGGACGTTCACCATATTTACGGATCACAAACCCATCACTTTCGCCTTTCACCAGAAGGCTGATAAATGCTCCCCAAGGCAGTTCCGACACCTTGATTTCATTAGCCAGTTCACCACGGACATTCGCCACGTAGCGGGCAAGGATAATATCGTCGCAGATGCCCTCTCCAGGGTCGAGTCAGTCGACGCTCCCCTGGACTATGCAGCACTGGCAGCTGATCAGGTGAACGACACGGAACTAGAGCAATGCTTAAAGGGAAGTTCTAGCCTACAACTTAAGAAAGTGCGCATTCCCGGCATCAACACGGACTTGTACTGCGATATGTCTACAAATACAGCAAGACCTTTCGTCACCAAAAAGTTTCGGCTTGCAGCATTTAATGCAGTCCATCAGCTGGCTCACCCAGGCGTCAAAACAACGGTTAAGCTCATAACTGAACGTTATGTCTGACCGGCCATCAAGGCGGACGCGGGTAAATTTGCGCGCAACTGCCTACAGTGCCAACGCAGTAAGGTGTCACGTCACGTGTCAGCACCCTTAGGAACTTTTCCCCGACCATCGGCCAGATTCGAGCATGTGCACATAGATATCATCATCATGCCCTCATCTGAAGGATGCCGATACTGCCTCACCTGCGTAGACAGGTTTACAAGATGGCCAGAGGCTTTCCCAATTAGGGACCAGGAAGCAGCAACTGTGGCGCGCGCTTTCTACCAGGGGTGGATTACCAGGTTCGGTACTCCGCTCCGAATAACAACTGATCAAGGAAGACAGTTTGAGTCAAGGCTGTTCAGGGAGTTAAACTGCCTGGCAGGTACGACTCAAATACGTACCACGGCTTACCACCCTGCGGCTAACGGCATGGTTGAGAGGCTACACCGCCAGCTTAAGGCAGCGATTAAATGCCATCAAAAAGACCGCTGGACTGAGGCGCTTCCCACAGTGTTGATGGGAATCAGGGCAGCTTGGAGGGATGACCTCGCTGCCACTTCGGCCGAACTGGTGTACGGAGAGCCACTCCGCCTACCTGGAGAATTCCTCGTTGCTCGGCCAGCGAACGACGTCAGTACCAGCGATTTCCTCAAAGAGCTGAGGCAATATTTTAACAACCTAAGACCGGTTGAAGGTTCCCGACATGGCGAAAGGAAATGTTTCATTTTTAAAGACCTTCCCGCAGCTACCCATGTGTTTCTAAGGGACGACACCGTAAAAAGCCCGCTTCAGCAACCCTACACACTACAAGGCTGATAAATGCTCCCCAAGGCAGTTCCGACACCTTGATTTCATTAGCCAGTTCACCACGGACATTCGCCACGTAGCGGGCAAGGATAATATCGTCGCAGATGCCCTCTCCAGGGTCGAGTCAGTCGACGCTCCCCTGGACTATGCAGCACTGGCAGCTGATCAGGTGAACGACACGGAACTAGAGCAATGCTTAAAGGGAAGTTCTAGCCTACAACTTAAGAAAGTGCGCATTCCCGGCATCAACACGGACTTGTACTGCGATATGTCTACAAATACAGCAAGACCTTTCGTCACCAAAAAGTTTCGGCTTGCAGCATTTAATGCAGTCCATCAGCTGGCTCACCCAGGCGTCAAAACAACGGTTAAGCTCATAACTGAACGTTATGTCTGACCGGCCATCAAGGCGGACGCGGGTAAATTTGCGCGCAACTGCCTACAGTGCCAACGCAGTAAGGTGTCACGTCACGTGTCAGCACCCTTAGGAACTTTTCCCCGACCATCGGCCAGATTCGAGCATGTGCACATAGATATCATCATCATGCCCTCATCTGAAGGATGCCGATACTGCCTCACCTGCGTAGACAGGTTTACAAGATGGCCAGAGGCTTTCCCAATTAGGGACCAGGAAGCAGCAACTGTGGCGCGCGCTTTCTACCAGGGGTGGATTACCAGGTTCGGTACTCCGCTCCGAATAACAACTGATCAAGGAAGACAGTTTGAGTCAAGGCTGTTCAGGGAGTTAAACTGCCTGGCAGGTACGACTCAAATACGTACCACGGCTTACCACCCTGCGGCTAACGGCATGGTTGAGAGGCTACACCGCCAGCTTAAGGCAGCGATTAAATGCCATCAAAAAGACCGCTGGACTGAGGCGCTTCCCACAGTGTTGATGGGAATCAGGGCAGCTTGGAGGGATGACCTCGCTGCCACTTCGGCCGAACTGGTGTACGGAGAGCCACTCCGCCTACCTGGAGAATTCCTCGTTGCTCGGCCAGCGAACGACGTCAGTACCAGCGATTTCCTCAAAGAGCTGAGGCAATATTTTAACAACCTAAGACCGGTTGAAGGTTCCCGACATGGCGAAAGGAAATGTTTCATTTTTAAAGACCTTCCCGCAGCTACCCATGTGTTTCTAAGGGACGACACCGTAAAAAGCCCGCTTCAGCAACCCTACACACTACAAGGCTGATAAATGCTCCCCAAGGCAGTTCCGACACCTTGATTTCATTAGCCAGTTCACCACGGACATTCGCCACGTAGCGGGCAAGGATAATATCGTCGCAGATGCCCTCTCCAGGGTCGAGTCAGTCGACGCTCCCCTGGACTATGCAGCTAGACAGCTAGACTACACTGCAGACCCAGTGGACCCTGGACTATGCAGCTAGACAGCTAGACTACACTGCAATATTTTTTTATTAAATTTATAATTACATTATGTATATTAAATAATATTATGTAAAATTTCAAGGCGTCAGTGAGATTTTTTAACAGCAAATAAACTAATAGAACAAGGTAGCCGAAGATACGATAGACCTGTCGTCGGTTGAGCGGGAGATGCAAAGAAGGGTGTAAGTACCGGAGGTCCGGTGGGCGGGATGGCGCGCAGGTTGTCACTCGCGAGACTGGTAATTTATTGGCTGACTAATGACTGACCGACTGCTCGCTGCGTCGGGCCTATTTATGTAATCAAGCCGTCGGAGGTGGTAGCTACGCGAGACCGCTGGTAAACTGACGATCTCACTGGATCTAGACGTTTCAGTGACGCTGGAATTAAGCCTAAGCAATGGCTTAGAACCTTCTGGCGGGTGTGTGTAATGTACCCAGTCAAACTCGCAACTGTATTGACGTGGGTAGTTCGTTCAGCGGCAAGTACTCGTAGGCCGTAGGTAGGAACGTAGGAACGCCGATCGCTTCGCATTGCGTCTGGAGTGTTCTAGATAAATCTCGTAGCTCTCGCTACACCTGAAACAAAAATGAAGTTAGGTAGAATAAACTTTAGTAAGAATAAGAGTAAATAGTTGTATTTACAGTACCATGTAAAATACATACAATACCCGACCCCGGGCAACTACCCAAGATTGCCGCAAACTCGTCACGCCCATGTTTTAAATCAATGCAAATCAACTATGTGTGTTTTGATACACCGTGAAGCGATGTTCTTTCCTCTGACTTATAGTCAAGTTTGTTTCACGTGTTCGACCAGTAAGACCGCGTCGGAACATCTCACAAACTGAAATGCTAGATATAAAAAAACTGTAGTTTTGCATATCAATAATTAATCAACGATCTTAAAAATGGTGACGATTATGTATTTTGTTTTATGTGTGGCTTTGATAGCAAAGTTCAGTTATGTGCAGACTTTAAAAACAGGTAAGTTAATTCTTTATTGTAATTGTAACTGTTGACACAGTAATCGTCATGCCATTTCGCTGCAGGGATAGGCAGAGATGATGCACCATCACATAAATCTGTCTTGGTAAAATTGCATTGCATTTGGCATTGGCTGTGTTTTGTGACGAGTTCTGAATATCCGAGTACTTCCAAAACCTTTATCTATCGAATATCCTTCCCGTTCTCCCGAATCAACAATAGAGTTAGGACGAAAGAGGATGGAGAAGATGAATTTTGGGAATAACTGGCTAATCAGATCTGTTCACCAGACAAGCTGACTAACACTATTTCAAGCAACATTTCATATATGAATGCTAGTTCTTTACCAGAGCGATACTGACAGCATCTACAATTGTGCATTTACACGGTGACCGGAAACTCGTAGTACAAGCGGAAAACTGGTTAATCAACATCACATAGAGAAAACAAAAAATTAAAATAATTTCTATTCGAGCTTATATATTTTTTGTTAAATTTTTTATTGTTTATGAGGAGGTAGCATTCTGCTTTTTAGCTCAAATCTGATTTCCTAATAATTTTACACTAATTTAGTTGTTTTAAATTAAAATTAAGATCTTACTAATTAGATTCTTACACCCCCGTTCAACGTTGGTGTGGTAAAGCCGGCCTTGAGCCTTGTTTAAGACGAGTCAGTGCTCTAAAATAAATTCGGTCGACGTAATTGAAGAAGCCATGCACAACAATATGCGACGCTCGGACCAGGTGTATTGGACAGACCCTAGGTTGAATTTGCCCTAACAAATCTCTAAAATAAAGTGTGAATCTTAACGACATAAGAGATGAAGTCGTGTAAAAACAATATTCGGCGTACGGCCCGGCGTAATAGACGGACTTACGGTCGAATTTGCTTTGAAAATTGATCTTTCCGTGAAGTTTAATTTAATTATGAACGTATCACTATACTCTCAGATGTTTCTAGAGGAAACCCTCGGGAAGTTACTAATTCACCATCTAGAAAAATAAAATCTAAAGGTTATCGCAATTTTTTTAGTTGCAAAACGTTTAATAAAATTTTCAAATCGTTTTTCATAAAATATTTGAATGATTAGAAATTATTTTACTAATTTTAAATATAAATAACTTACATCCGCAGGGATCGGTCTAAATATATTTAAAAAAAAAACGCCACGGTAATAAGTCGAGTTTTTTACTATTTTAACCATACGCGCCGCGTAATATTTACACCGCGTTTTTTAGTAAAGCTGCTAGTATATATCTGTTCTAAAACTACTATAGTAATATTATTTGATCTACGTACAAATATTTAGACTTTATGACATTGAGATATAACAGACGAAAAGCTGCAAAACTTTTTGCTTCCTTTAAATTTAAATGGAGTTTTTTGAAAATTTTAAAACCTTTCTCATAAATATTGTTTTGTGTTGCCGATAATTTGTCTTAGGAAGCCTAAAAACGTTGCAGCTTCTCGTAGGATAGCCATATCAAATAAGTCAAAGGATTCTTCTCTTCAAATAAGAATCCATCAAACTTAAAATTGGTTTATATAATTTATGATTATATGTATATAAATGTCAACATGTTATTGATGTGCAAGTACAGACTGCAGCACGAAAGGTGAAGGTTTCAAAGATAACCTAAGACACCAGAAGATAGAGACATTAAATAGCATTTACGACTATTTGCAACAAATGCAAATTAAGTGACCTTAAGTGCCAAGGAGTTCACTGAATACAGCAGCGTAGCCTTTTCATACAAAACTTAATTTTGCATTTGAGGACAAAATACTCAACCACACCAAATATCTAAAAATATTTTATCAAAATGTTCCGCGAATATTAAAATATATAAATTAAGTTAATAAAAAATACAATATTCATGATTTTACTAATAAAGCCGTTTTTTTACCTAGGATATCTATCTAATTGTATTATTTACAAAGAGATTCAGAAAAACATACGTCTTATTAACAAACAGATACAGAAAAACATTCTTACCTTGCAGGTCACTTCAGAAAAACACACTTTTATCAACTTCAATTTGGGAGGCGGTTTTGTGTGCCGCCGCCCCGGGAACCATTTATTGGATTACCAACACCTCTGTCATAGGTCACCCTGCGTGGTTCGCTTCGTTTGTTGATGTTATAAATTAGGGTCCTTTTAATTAAACTCCGTTATTAAGGGCAACCGAATCACTTTATTTAACAATGAATATAAACTATGGCATAATATGACTAGGAAATTTTTACAGTAAATACTCAGATACAGGCTAGTTCCTGTGGTTCTTTAGGAAAGGTGAAACCTTTGATTGTTTTTGAGCAAGAGAGAGTTTTTAAGGAAACACAACCTTTTATATGACAAAAGACTGTTGACAACCTTCAAATTCAAAAGGCCGCAAAACAGGAATCGTCCTTACCGACACAATTTAATCACAAACAAATAGCAGAGGCGAGAACCTTTAATAAATACTATTACCTAACCTTCATAGGTGTCACTAGTGGTTCATAATTACTCTGAAAATTATACAGTTGATTTTGGAGGGGTTTATCGGGTGTGGTGTGGTCAGGATGAATCTGTCCACCAGATGTGTGGCGTGCCAGATCGGGAGAGGCTGGTTTGGGGAGACCCTTTGACCTCTCCAACTTTGGTCTCTCGACCCGTTGCCTTCGCTTCGCTGCGGGGGGATAGATTAATTATATGTCCGTCACTCCTGGACAAATTGATTCCTAGATTACTACCCACCCACAGACATATGAATATTAATAGACGAGAAGTTAAGGACGAGGGGTTAAAACAAGAGTTGCGGGACGCAGAGAGGAAAGCTGACTGTGATTCGTCAATAAATCAATCTGACAGTAAATAGGCATCTCGCGTTATAATATCACCATTTAGTTCTTAAAAGTAAAATCTGCTTTTGAATAAATAGACATTTTTACATGGGAGCGCAAATTACTCGCCACGTTATGAACAAATTTGCGAAGTCCAAATTCGGCAAAATAAATTTCTTCTTTTTTCAGAGTCGAATATTTCGTTTATGTATTTAGTTAAGACACTTTTATAAATGTTCATAATTTACTTCCCAGCAACCAACCAGCTTTGTGTTTCGCGTCCAGACGTATCTCGATGAGATAGTATATGTTTCTACAACTGATCCATATTATACGATGTGAATATGATTAAAATAAAGTAAAATAATGCTTATATATGGTATGTGATACTACAATTGGGTTTATTCTCTTTTTCACATCTATTTTTACAAGTTTTCATAGCACAAGTCACCATTTTGCCGTGTTATTTCGTAAAATGAACCGATGATGCCTCGACCATAGTTCGCACAAGAATGATGACGTCACGTTTTCAAATTTCACTTGAGGCCATACGCGAGCACAGCCGGCTCCAATGGAACCGGTATGGGGAGTGGGGAATAATACGCTTTTAATCACTTAGGGCAGGTCTACTAATATTCATATGTCTATGCACCCACCCTAATACATTTTCCTTCGCAGAACTACCTCTCCTTCATTTCCTTGAAAAAAGTTCCACCCAGCATCCCCATTATTTAGGCCATGAGGGCAATTATTTTTCTCAGGGCGTCTTGTGTGGGGTTTTGCATGCAGAGGACACAGATCTAGAAAGACAGGAGAACTTTTATGAATGAAAAGCTTTCAAATCCATAATTGTTTACATTTTTAACACATTTGGTTATTTAAAATGTCACGGACTGTGAGGAAGAAAGGTTTCTGACTGGATATGACTATCTAAAAAGGAGAATTTTACGTTCGATTGCTTATCACTCTTATCAGTTAACCGTTCGAGTGATTTGCAAAACGTCTTGAGTAATCGCACGCCACATAATATACCAATATTTTTTACGTATGCAAGAATCAAAAGATAAGTAATTAAGCATACATTATTGTTTACATTATCGTTACTTAGATAATTGATAATCATTTATGTTTGGCAATATGTTATACAATTTTTTTTTTCTTACCCCTTGTACTTGTTTTTGATAATTTATTCTTTATAATTAACCTAACTTTATATTTAAACTTTACAGTTGTTTACACTGAATATTATACTTTAAGCTTTATGCTGTATATTTATACTTTGTACTTTATTTCTTTATATTTATAGTCATAGTATTTAAATAAATACATTTTTGACCAGCAGAATTCGCGTATTTACGATTTTTTTACTTTTTTTTTTAATCCTAAAAATATTGGATAAACGGTAAAATATATGTGAATTCATTGGCTATATAGCACTATCACATTTGCTCGCCCCTCCGCTCGGAAACTACAAGCCAAAAATGTGTATACCTTATATCGTAGTAAATAGGCATTAAAATCGCTTGACACACGGAGTCTAGAAACGTTCAATTTCAAACAAAAAACTGGTTTTTATTTATTTTGTCAATAATTTTATAAGAAAGCAAAAAAGTTAATCAACTGAAACTGTCACAGATAATTTTAGCTATAATACTGTATTTTTTTAAAGTTGTTTCCTTTACGCGTTCATACATTTCTATTGAAAAAATATTTTTTTTAGTAGTTTGCATTTATATTTTTTATCGAGTAATTTATTTTTTTATTTGTATTCTACTCAAGCAAAGCGATAGGAAAACCTTCAATTTATCTAAAGCATATTTTTTGGAATTCATAATGTACACCAATTCGTTATAAAGATTAATCCAAATAGTGATTTGGCATTAAGCTTCGCCTTAACACTGCGTACAAGAGTTGTCAGTTTTTAATGACTTCATTAGATTAACTGTCCAAATGCGTCGATAACAGTTCAATGAATTGAAACGTCTAGCAATTCGAAGGTCCCGGGTTCAAATCCCGGCGTGCGCAAGTAAATTTTATTTGATTAAAAATTTTAAATCATAATTTACTAATTTAAAATAATATATTTATAGTATATTTGCAGCACGTCCCACGGTGGAAGATACTCTTAGTATCGCCCTGGTGTAAGACTTCCATTCAGAATTGAAACGTTGCTTGAAATGGCTTTAGCCGTGTTTGGTGACCAGATCTGAATTGTCAGGTATCTCTTTACCTTTCTTTTTTTTGGGTGCCAAAGTAAATCTGTCCCTTATAATTTAAACGGTTCCATGATAACTCAACACAATGACAATTCAACACACTTCTAAAAAGTGATATTAAGTCATTAGAAACGATAAAAAAAAATTAACTTAACCTAACCTAACCTAACCTAACCTACTTAACCCAATTAATAAAGTTTTTGTTTCATCACTTTCCATGACTTTATATAACTTTTTAAAGATGTGATGAATTATCCGTTCACTAATTTCAAGTTATGCTCATCAAAAAATCATTTTGATTTATTTTGGTAGAAAGCAGTCACTTTGTGGTTTGGCAAATTAATTGAAATAAAACAATTACTTTGTTTGTAACCACGATTTTTTTTAATACTGACTGGTTTAGCTTAGCACAAGCATCTTCAGGGTATAAAATTAAACAATTTAATTATATACCCTGAAGATGCTTGTTTTAAGCGAAACCGGTCGGTATAAAAAAAATTAAAATAAATAAATCGTGGTTACAGACAAATTTATTGTCTTATTTCATTTTAACATATTTAAGTAGTACCTGAGTTTTCAGCTACTTCCCCACCTTTGTCTTTCCCATCTCTTTTCCTTCCCCACTACCTTAAACCTCACAGCGTACCCCAATTGAAGATGGTTGGGAGCAGTTGGGTCTCTTGTGCGATATTCACATAAAAAAAAACAATGGTGAAGTGAAAAGTTGGAAAGAACCAGTCTATTCAGATCTAGTCACAAAACATGGTTAAAGCCATTTAACGGTTCGATTTTTAATAGTTGCCTCTCCGGAACTCCGGAAGATGGTGTTAGTGTAAAATACAGGGTTTTCCAATAAGAGGTGTTATTTTGATATTCAATCGTAAAAGATCAATGGTTTCGTTGCTTATGTGGCACTTAGCGCAGTCTTGTTGAAAGTAAACGTTGACCAGATCAATACCATCCAATTCCGGCCATAAAAAATCATTAATCATCTCTCGATAGCGCAATCCATTCACCGTAACTGTTGCTCCAGCCTCATTTTCGAAAAAGTAAGGTCCAATGACTCTGCCGAACCATAAACCGCACCAAACAGTCACACATTGAGAATAGAGAGGCTTTTCGACAATAATTCTTGGGTTTTCCAAGCCCCAGATGCGACAATTTTGCTTCTTGACGAAGCCACCGAGGTGGAAATGGGCCTCATCACTGAAGATGATTTGCATTTGATTCACTCAAGTGAATTTTAATAATTTCAATGCGTTGTTGAAGCGTGTATCGTTCCATTTTTATTAATGGCGTAGTTTCTACTTGTCAAATGTCAAAAAATGACAGCTTCAAAAGTAACATCTACTGAAATAGCGGGCTATTCAAAATAACACCTCTTATTGGAAAATCCTGTATATTATCATCAATAAAGTATACGCGAGCTGAATTTCCGATCTGAACCACGACTTATGGAAAAAGAACGAAGCAATTGCAAATGCAAACAGCATAACACATTACACGCAGAATTATTTACAATATATCATTTTTCATGTTTAATACATTTTATCATCTTTAAACTAGTTTCTCTAATCAATGTTTCTTATTACAAAAATATAATAGTGTCATTACATACCTTATACAGTAGAAACTCGACTTTACAGAATCAGCTGAACCGGGAAGCGTCTAAACCGCGACGTTTCAAAGTTACATTCGTTTCTATATTAAGGCGATGCACTACGTTGTGTAATATTTTAAATTGAGCCGCTATATAACAACCCTTACGCAGATGGCGATAAGGTTTAAATTCCCGCTTAACACCATCCGCCTGTTTTGATTTATGCAAGAAAAAAACAAGGCCAAAAAGTGCCTTTTATTTTATTTTGTGGATGTTCAGGCATAAATATTTTATTTTTTTTCGATCATTTTATAAATAACTTAATTTTCCACATTATACAATAAAATCATAACCAAAAATGGGTTCGTAAGTAGGAGATTTTGAACTTTAAAGCAGTTTTCGTAGACCTTATACATTATTTTTTTCTGGGCTTATAAAAAAACTTATCTAAAAAATATTCGATTGTTTCAAAGGCCAAGATGTATTCTACTCGCAGTATTTAATTAAAGCATCTGAAACATTTCTAGGTGACCAAATTTTCAAACCAAAAACACATGATTTTGCATTACTACGTATGGCATCGCATTAAGTAATCCACTACCGGTACAGAATCAATAATAATATACAGGGTGTCTAGGGTAAGGTGCACTAACTAAGGGAGGTGATTATTTATCTGCAAAATAATAATACTATTTAAATAGCGCAATTTCGTTTTGTTTTTTGTGTGCCTTACCATTACAAATAATAATCTGCATTCCATGGTCATCTCCTTTAGATAACTCCTACAGTGCGCCTTACCTAATACAGATTGAATAATATTACATGACGTTAGGTTAAGTTAGGTTCAAAATTCAAAATACATACCTTTAATCCTTAATGTGAGGTACAAACTTCGCTGTGAGCTTACCGAGAATGACTGTGGTAACGTTGCATATTTGTGATTGGCCCTTATCAATGGAAACCGCATGTAAACAATAACACGAGAATGTAAATTTGACGTTTGCAATGTGCTTTCGTTTGATAGCTTATCCATAGGATAACGTAATTTCAGATAAAGTCCAAGCTTACTTTTCTTGACTATCTTGACTTGGAACAATTCTCGTCGTTATATTATACTTGTATATACTTATAGCACCAAAACCCTCAGTCAAATCGTAAATTTTTGCCCAACATCGACCAAGATCTAAAATACATAAAACAGAATAAATTTATAATTTATTTTCATTTTTGAAAAATTCGCTTATTATTTTATATATTTTTAGGAGACGCATGCATTCTTGAGAAATCTGACAATGTGGGAGTGTGCGTACCTCTCAAGGACTGCAAGTCCGCCGGGATGGAACTTAGATTAGGGAAGCGTCCACAGGTAAACTACCCTGCATAATATTTGTATGTCCATTATCATTCATCATTCGTCATTCGTCATTCGTCATTCGTCATTCTTCATTCGTCATTTGTCATTCGTCATTCGTCCTTCCTCTTTCATCATTCGTCATTCTTCATTCCTCATTCGTCAATTCATCGTTCGTCATTCCACATACGTCATTCGTCAATCATTTTATTAATAATCATAAATATATAATATTATAGCAGATTGGTTGGAGTGAAATGACAGACCTCTTCCAATAAAACATTAAACTTTTTTGTAAGGAAGTCAAAAGTTCCCGGAGTGGTCCAGAAAACGGAAGCATGAAAGTGATAAAATCAAAAGATGGAAAAAGTCGACGAATGAGGAAGAAATAAGATTTTTTTATAATATTTATCACGTATTGTTCTATTATATTTAGAAGAATATCTCTCAAGAAAATTATCGCTAGTGGAACACGTTTCAACAAGATATTAGCACGCAATATCACCTCTAATTGTATCACGGTAAATGCGCGGCGGTACTGCAGCACTGGCATTCGAATTATTCATTACTTCACCATATATTGTAAGTTTTACCGAATTACACTTTGAAAGCGCAAAACTTCATCAATTTTGGAGATATGGAAAAACCTTTTTTTTGTAACTGTCGTTTTAAACCCTTTAAATATAATTTTGGTGTTATATTTTTGGGGTATTGTGCTACCTCCTTCTTTGGCCAACCTTTTGGACAGCATTACAGTGTCAATCATCAGGGCAGATGTGTATGTAGAAGTCATACCGGGATGCCAACCCCAAAACCTCTAACAACTTGTTAAGTTTTGGTGTAGCCGTTAATTATCGGATACCAAGAACTATTGAGTCGTCTTAATATTAAGGGTATTTTTATGAATTTCAATTGTGCCATATGTGTTTTGGGTCTTCACAGGACTTAAGGAATAAATCTAAAGTAATGGCCGATTTGTCAGGGTGGCCGTGTTTACATGCTGGATAGTGTTCTGTTATTCTTTTGGAGGTCGTCCGTTCTGTCTGACCTACGTGTGATCGCAATAGGCGAATCAAGAGCGAACTGTAAAAATGTAATTGTGAACTTGGAAGTTGACACAACTGTGATTGGAGATGGTGAATATGTAGAAAGGAAGGAATCCGACTTATCCCTTTGACGTTTTTCAAAGATGTTGATGGTTGGTTTCACTCACGGGAGATATGATTTATTTCACGCACAAGCTTCTATAATATCCAGGCTAGATACTAAAGACACTGAGGGAACCGAATATATTCACTGCACAGGCCTTCTACCCTGAGTTGATATCAATAACAGCACTGATAACAAATAGATGTTTATCAAACAGGCTCCATCAATAATTTGCTTTGACAATCACTTTTACTGCTGTAAAATGTCACACAAACACGTGGGTAAAGTCGGATAATGATAGGTACTTAATGGAAGATTAATAGTTGCGTCAACACCACTTTAAAATAAAATAACGGGAGACAACCTCATTGCGTGAAGTGCGCTTATATTTTGTACTTTTCCCTTTTCTCATGTGTAGGTGTGTCTCAACGAGGGCAGCTTGTCCATAGTCTGCTGTGACACTTCCCAGGGTAGTCCAGCGACAAGTGGCATCTTTCCAACGCTGTTCCTGAGGCGGGTCTCTAGAGCTGCTCGTCGAAGATACCCGACTTGTCCGGCTCTGCCACCCGAGGCTGTCAAAGTGCGGAAAACGGGACAAAAGTCTTGGGATAGTAAGTTGAAGTAGCATTCTTTACCGTGGTTCCGAGGTTGACCTTTAAAACTGCATGTTTTAGCTACACGACTTCTCCAGCCCTGCCGCCAGAATTGATCAATGCCGAAAAGGGGTGGGGAGTATAAACATTTAAATTAAGATGATACAACTAAGATAAAGCCAGAATCTTAACGACGTAAGTAACACAGTCGTGCACAAATATATGCGACGTGCGACTCTGGTGTATTGGAAAGACCTGCTGTTGAATTTACCCCATCAAATCTTTAAAATATAGTGGTAATCTTACTGAGATAAATGGTGAAGACTTGTTTAAACAAAATTGCGTAATGAACGAACCTACGGTCGACTTTTCCCTGGCAGGTCTAGAAAAACAATCTTTTCGTGGTGTTTGTTTTAATTATTTCTAATGAACGTATTACTAAAATCTCAAATGTTTCTAGAGGCATCCCTCGGGAAGTTACCAATTCATCGTCTGGAAAAATAATTGTACTTACCGCTAATTTTATAAAATTTTCAAACCATTTTACATAAACCCTTAATAGACGACAATATCGGGGATAGAGTAAATAACCAACTTACGTGGGGTTAATATTTCAATTCGACTTTGTCAACTTATTAACGTGGCCGTTTGTATGTTTACGAATAAATGTCAATTCTAACAAGAATGTCTCAAATATAAGAAGAATTTCTATGTTTATTGCGTAATCAATATCGGTGTGGTTATCAACAGCACGACCGGTATAAAATCGTCGGTAGTTATGCCGATAAACCCCTTAAAAGACTTACATTTCGGAAAGACGTTGAAAGTTGGTAGTTATAAAAATCGTATATTTGTCGCCGGCAATATGATCATCATACTATAAGGTAATTCGCAAAGGGCAGGAGGAGGTGTTGACATAATCTTTAAGGCATTATATTTTTTCTTCGCCAGACCGTAAGCGTTTTTCTGGCGTTTTCATAAATAAAAATAATGATATTTCCTTCCAGAATGCATTGACTTGGCCGAAAGTGTGTATCCTTGCCGATCTTCTAGTTTCACACCCAGATCCGCTAGGATTAGAGGCCACGAGTGTGCTCATACTGCAGCTGCTTTGGTAGTCGGGGGCACATTGGTCGCCGAGTCAGAACTTCCCCACATGGTAAATATAATCACAGACTAACTAAAGTTAAGCTAAATTAGGGTTTTCACCCTAGAGTACACTAGTGATGTCGTTATGGTTGCTTCATGATAGTTTAAGCAACTTCGTGATTTGACTAGGCCACATAAGAGGTATAGGCATGTATATATCAAGCTTGTTTTAGACAAAGGCAAGTCGGCAAATAATTTATTTATTATTTATTTATTGTTGAGGAACATTTACAGACTATTAACATGAGAAAAAAAACATTAGATAAGCGCTGCAAAAAAAAGGAAATGTCAACAGTCCACTTAAAAATGTTCACATCATGCACAGTTTAAGTGTCATTATACACTATGTATTAACAAAAAAATATATAAACAGCAAAACGTGAAAAAGGCAAAAAAAGAGATATCAAAAACAAAAAATACAGATTCATATATGATCCAAAAAACAAAAGAAACAAAAATAAAAACAGAAAACAAATAGAGTAAATAAAAAAAAAAAAACAAACAAACATTCACAATCTATTGCTAATTTGCTTTTTAAAATAAGTGAGACTATTTGCATATATATCTATGTTGTTACACTCAATAGAATTGTACAGACGACACATTCTAGATAATGGATTGAAGTATGCAATATTGTTCTTAAATAATTCTAGATGGAATATATTATGATTCCTTAGATTACGTCTATTAGGAATTTTAATAAGAATATTGCTCACACAATCAGTTGCTTCAAGCTTGTCATGAATAATTTTGTGTAGACATATTAAGTCAGCAAATTGTCTGAACGTGTCAATATTTGGGCGTACAGTACCAACCATGGCAAGTCCTTTTGTCCGTCAGAATTCTGGCAAAGTCGAGTGACGTAAAAAAGTTATTCTGTTAGGCCAGTATAGCGATATACTTTTTTACTTTTTAAAAGAAAGACAAACATTTCCGGGTTACGAATAACCTGACAATATTTGAAAATCTCCTACTACCACCACAGTAAGAGGAAAATTTTGCTTGTGTTGTGATGGAGGACTTAGCCAGCCGAGGAATTGAACACACTACGCCTGGATGGGAACCAAACGCGATTTCAACTCTGCCACCGACCGGTATTTGTCAACTATGTTAAAACATACAATGTAATACATTATTTTCTATAATAATAATGTTAGTTTAAAAGTTGGCAACATCTTGTGTATGGCAACCCTTTTGGATTTCGTTTCTTTTATCTATGCTCTGTACACTGCTGTCATCCTTCTTGTAATACGTACATCGTCAATAAAACCAGTTATTAAAAAGTGTTATATGTTTTAATTTAATAAACACAAAAGATTACAACAGGTTATGGGCCCAGATCACCACAGGCCACATACCTATCAAAAATAAAAGTACAGTGAAGTGACTAGTTGAAAACAATTACCGGAGAAACGAAAATAAACCTCACACCGTGTTGGCGTTGGAGGTTAAGTTGCCGGGAAGGAGAAAAATACTTGCTACATTCGGCTGCAAGGAAGGAAATACTAGTAAGAAAGGAATCGAAAGACACGATGGACGGAAATAATACAGTTATCAAACTGGAAGGAATAAAAAACTGGAATGTTTGGAAGTTTCAAACAATGGTGTTGTTACGGGGTCAAAATTTAATTAATGTCGTTGAAGGCGTAAAAGGGCAAGGCTCCGAGGAACAGAAAGCATGGGAGACACAAGATGCTAAGGCTCAAACAATGTTAGTGACCAGGATGACCGAGGAAGTGATGTTACATATATTATCTTGCACTACTGCTGCAGAGATGTGGCGAAAGTTAACGAGCATTTTTGAACAAAAAAGTGAAACAAGTATTCACATAATCCAGCAAAGATTCTTCCAATATAAATATGAAGAAGGAATGGAGATGTCAGTCTTCCTGTCAAAAATACAGGAGTTACAAAATCAACTCAAACAAATGGGTGAAGAAATTTCGGAAAAATTCATAATTACGAAGGTATTGATGTCATTGCCAGATATTTACAAACACTTCATATCAGCATGGGAGTCTGCGCCAGATAACAAACAAACCTATGATAACCTTGTCGCTCGTTTGTTAGTGGAAGAGGAGAGAGTAAGGGAAAAGGCTGAACTCGCATCGCCGTCATCTGCGTTTATGGTAAAGAAAACTGCTCCAATTAAAAGAAATATAAAGTGTTTCAAATGTAATAAGATGGGACATTATCAATCTGAGTGTATGAGTCATGTGAATAATAACCATCGTAACTTTCCAAACAAAAGTGAAAAAAAGTGTTTTTATTGCAACAAAATTGGGCACATCAAGAGTGAGTGCTGGCATAAGAAAGGAAAGGAGAAAAATGCGTTTGTAGTACAACAAATACCTAAAGAACTGTATCAACAGTCTAAGTGGTTGGTGGACACAGGAGCCAGCGAACATATGTGTCAAGACAAAAATCTATTTTCGACATTTTCACCAGAAGTGTCACAAAAGTCTGTGATAATAGGTGATGGTACTCAAATAAGTTTTATTGGTTGCGGACAAGTGGAACTAGAAGTATTCAATGGACACCGGTGGGTCGAGACAACCATATATAATGTACTGTGTGTGCCAGACTTAAAAATAAACTTGTTCTCTGTAAATTGTGCGGCTGACAAAGGTTATGTCATGTTGACAGATCAAAACATTTGCAAATTTTCCAAGAATAATAAAGTATGTGCGGTAGCAAATCGTGTTGGAAATATGTATATTATGTATGTTCGTTATAAATATAAAAACTGCTTTGCAAATGTAACTACAGTTAAATCAAGTTTGAGTGAGTGGCATGAGAAACTTGTACACCAGAATATACAGCAGGTGAAAGACGTGTTAGAGAACAATAATATTAAAGTCTCAAGTAATTCTCTTCAGAAGTGTCAAGGCTGCTTACAGGGTAAATCACACCGGCTGCCCTTTATGAACTCTGAGACAAAAGCTGTCAAAACATGTGAACTGATACATGCCGATGTTTGCGGGCCGATGGAGGCAGTATCTGTCGGCGGGGCGAGGTACTTCTTGATTTTAAAAGATGATTACTCTTGCTATAGAACTGTATATTTTATTAAAAAGAAGGACGAAGTGATTAATTATATTAAAGATTTTGTAAACAAAGCTGAAAATGTTACGGGTAACAAAATAATCACTTTTAGAAGTGACAACGGCTTAGAATTCATTAATAAGGCTGTGTCAACTTTGTTCTCAAACCGGGGTATAGTACACCAAACTTCTGTACCATACACGCCACAACAGAATGGCAAGGCGGAACGGGAGATAAGAACCTTAACAGAAGCAGCAAGGTCAATGCTGTGTGCCAAGAACCTTCAAAAAAAAATTATGGGCAGAAGCAGTCAACACTGCAGCCTATGTTCTCAACAGAACCAGTAGAAGTAATGAACCAGGAAAAACACCCTATGAATTATGGACAGACAAACATTTTGATCTCAGTAACCTACATATCTTTGGTACGCCCGTAGCTGTTCATATTCCAAAAGAAAAACGAAGAAAATGGGATTCTAAAGGAGAAAATGGAATCTTGGTAGGGTACGGAGAAAATGTGAAAGGGTATAGAATTTTTTATCCTGATAAAAATGATGTTCTAATAAAGAGGGATGTCATTTTTCTGGAACCTGTTATTGGGAAATGTAATAGCTTAAACCTAGAGTCTGTAACAGAAGAATACAACGATGAAACTGACAATAACCAGCAAGAGTTAGTAGAAGATGTTGTGAGTGATCCAAACATTACAAATCAGATGTCAGATGATGAGCAGCACAGCTTATATGAACCTGAAGAAACAAGTGATGAAGATAGTGAACGCGATAGTGATAGTAAATTACAGCCAGCTTCTCTTCGTCAAACCAAACGTGTCAGAAAGGCGCCACAATTCTATACTTGCCAAAATGTGTACACTGCAGAGACAGAACCAGGCACCTATAAGGAAGCTATGCAGAGGAGTGATGCCTGTCAGTGGGAAGAAGCTGTAAAACAAGAACTGGATACTCTCAAAGAAAATAATACTTGGACAGTTTGCGCTGTACCTGAAAAACAAAACATTATTAGTAGTAAGTGGGTATTCAAAATAAAGAAAGTTGATAATATTATTCAATATAAAGCAAGATTGGTTGCCAGAGGTTTTGAACAGAATGATACAAAAGATTTATATGAAATTTACTCACCTGTTGCCAAATTGTCAACATTTAGATTATTTGTTTCAGTTGCTACAAAATTAAAACTATCAATACATCAGATGGATGTCACTGGGGCTTTTTTATATGGGGATATAAAGGAAACTGTGTTTATTAAATTACCGGAAGGGGCATATAATGGTTGTGATAATATTGTAAAACTAAATAAATCATTGTATGGGCTAAAAAAATCCCCTAAATATTGGAATGAAAAATTTAACCATGTAATAAGTAAAGCAGGCTATGTAAAGTCAAAGAATGATCCT
The DNA here is from genome assembly GCA_026573805.1 of Hesperophylax magnus. Taxonomy (NCBI): domain Eukaryota; kingdom Metazoa; phylum Arthropoda; class Insecta; order Trichoptera; family Limnephilidae; genus Hesperophylax; species Hesperophylax magnus. The sequence continues at coordinate 7,386,188 of JAIUSX010000005.1, read as the reverse complement.
TGTTTGTTTACTAAATGTAATGGAGAAAACCAAACTTATGTCTTACTTTACGTCGATGACCTCTTGATGTTTAGTAATAATGAACAGGAATTAAGTGATCTTAAATTAAAATTACACAATGCGTTTAAGATGAAAGATTTGGGACTAATTTCAAATTTTCTTGGTATCAGTGTTAAACAGAATTTGAAAGATGGTGTAACTGAATTTTGTCAAAGATTTAATTAAGGAATGTAAGATATGTTTAGTGTATGTTAAGACTGAGGATCAAATAGCTGATATGTTTACTAAGTCAGTAAACAAAAACCTATTGTTTAAATTTATTACTCAATGTGGCCTAATGTAAAATCTCTCAGTTATAACATAGGTGGTTAAAAGTTATAGATATAGATAATGTAAGAATATGTTACATTGAGTGGGGGTGTTAAAACATACAATGTAATACATTATTTTCTATAATAATAATGTTAGTTTAAAAGTTGGCAACATCTTGTGTATGGCAACCCTTTTGGATTTCGTTTCTTTTATCTATGCTCTGTACACTGCTGTCATCCTTCTTGTAATACGTACATCGTCAATAAAACCAGTTATTAAAAAGTGTTATATGTTTTAATTTAATAAACACAAAAGATTACAACAAACTAAATCTTGATTCGCTTCATCATCAGCATCTGGAAGTATTCAGGTGTAAATTTGACCTCTGAGTGGGTAGTTGGTGTCCGAAACGCAGACCCACCACACCTAGATGCCACATGCGATGGCTTGTCCAGGCCATATGGTACGGTCCTTGATGTTTTTATCTTAATTTTTTTTCATTCTATCAACTAAACGCAAATTCATCGGCAATAACACCATTCGACGCAGATCGCAGAGTTGCATTCTATATTGATACTGCTTGCCAACAAGTCAACGGAAAAAAGAAAATCCAAGCCATATTGCCCATCGAAGGATTAAAAATTACATGCGAAGCATACAACGATGAACCAAAATCATTTTTTTTTGCAAACATTGACAAATATTTTTCAAATGCTGAATGTTGTTTCATAGATTTTTCAGATGCGTCTAATCTGGTGTTGTCTCATTCTATGACTGTTTAAATCCTATATCGATAGATATAGGATTTAAATAAAATAAAATGAGATAGTGGTTGCATTGGGTTTTTTTTATTTAACGGCAATATAAAGTAAAGTAAAAAAGATACAATATTAAGTAACATAAAGAAATAAAGTGATGTAGTTTTTTCTCAATCCTCCTCACTACGTATTCCTGTTCCGAGGCGGACTGGGTTGTTGTATGTGTGTTGATCATAATTTCCTCATCTTCTGATTTGTTGGTTCCCATAAAATATAAAATAAAGAAAGCAAAAAGTATTTATGTTTGTTGTCTGTAGGTTTCGCTGGGGTTACTTCATTTCAATTTAATGATTTCCTCATCTTCATGTTTAGTTAGCCATAATTTGATGTCTTTTTTAAACTTTTCTATATCCATGTTGTTTTTAATTTCAATAGGAAGGGCATTATATAATTTTATAGCATGGAAATAATGGTTCTTCTGGTCGAAAGATGTATTTAATTTTGGAATATTTAGTAGATTTGAGGTTTTCGTCCTTGTAGTGTAGGTGTGTTGTTCAGCAAGGTACTCATATTTTTCTTTAAAATTGAGTAGTGCATTTTTTGAGTACAGTTTTATAATGCTGAACACGTAAATTTTTTTTTAAATTTCTTTTGATGGAGTCCTTATGCGTACTTTCAGGATTATTTTTATTATTACTTTTTGTACCTACGTTTGCATTAATTGGTTTGGTAACTACTTAATTCTAACATCGTTGCCTAAAAAACATGCGTTCCTATGTCCAAATCCAATTCCAGAAACGCCAACCAACCGCAGACGAGTGGTTCTTGTTATTAAACGCAATGCACCACTCTAGCTCTGTCGGTGAATGTCACTTTTGGAAAACAAGCAGAACTATCAAAACCAGCCGCAGATCTGTGTATCATAACATTATATCACGTGTGTTTGAAAGACAGTTATGTGCATGATGTGATCATCAGAAAAGGTATAGGTAGGTAATAGGTAAGGTAAGTCTTTGGCATTTCCCAGCCCTTTCCTTCTCATTATTATTGATTTTTATTTTGCGATGAACGAAAAGAATTGGCGTTCGACAGTAAATAATGTTCCACCATTTGCTTGCAGGCTGCAATAGGATATGGAGACCCCAAGTATCCCGTCGACATCTCCTGGAATTGCGGCGGTAGCCTGATCAGCGAACTTTGGGTCCTCACAGCCGCACATTGCGTCTTTCTGGGGGAGGGAGGGTAAGGCTTGCACTAACTTAATCAATTCTTCTTTTTCTTTATTAATTGCATCATTGCTGATGTTCGTGTCACCAATGTTTTATCCTTTGTCAAAGTGTGAAAACCCCTCTAGCAATATCTTATTCAGGTTTCGTTGAATAATGTACGTACGTACCTACATTGGCGCGCTTTTACAATCACAACGAAATGGAATGGCACCATTCGTCTCATTTTTAACTATTATTATTTAGGGTGTATGAAAGAGCGAGGACGCTTTTTGACACACTTGCTAATAACAGCTGTTGAATACGAGAAACAATGCCAATGACAGTGACGGAGTGTGGATTTTTTTTTTATTGAAAAAAAAATCTTACTGGACACCAAAGTGCCCATAACATTTTTTACTCCAAATGTGCTAAGGAATAGCTGGTTAAGGCGATGCACTACGTCGTGTAATATTTTATATCGAGCCGCTATCAATAACAACCCTTACGTAGATGGCGAAAAAGGTTTAAATTCCCGCTTAACACCATCCGCCTGTTTTGAATTATGCATGAAAAAAACATGGCCAAAAAGTGCCTTTTATTTTATTTTGTGGATGTTCAGGCATAAATATTAAATTTTTATTAAATCATTTTATAAAAAACTTAATTTTTCACATTATACAATATAATAACCGAAAATGGGTTCGTAAGTAGGAGATTTTGAACTTTAAAGCAGTTTTCATAGGACTTTTTTCTGGGCTTATAAAAAGATTTTTCTAAAAAATACTCGATTATTTCAAAGGCCAAGATGTATTCTAATCGCAGTATTTAATTAAAGCATCTGAAATATTTCTAGGCGACCAAATTTTCAAACCAAAAACACATGATTTTGCATTACTACGTATGGCATCGCCTTAAAGTTTGTCGGGTACGTGCCGATACACCCTGTATATACACTTACACGTACATACACACACTACACCCGGTAATTACTGAATATACAAACCACATATCACAAGAAAACAAAATATAACAGGCTATATTGTTCCATCACTCTAACTAATATGCTATTTGTTACTATAATCTATGTATCTACATAAATAAAAAAAAAAATGTTCGTTTGTTCAAAATCTTAAATCTCCGAAAGTTCTTCACCGATTGCTTTGAAATTTTGACAAAACGTTGCATTCGAATACGTGTGTGTTTTGATATGCCTATATTATATAGATGTCAACTGTGACGAGTAAAACATATTTTTTTAGACAGTGCCATCAGTTGGACATAAAAGCAAAACGCGCTATTGTTCCTCTTACTGCACAGAAAAACTGCTAGTAAAGTTAGTAAAATTAATAAAAATGTTTATTTTCTTCCAGGAATGCCTCGTTCGTACGCCTTGGAGGGGGAGACCTAGACGTTCCACCAGAAGAAGAAAACCTTTACACAGTTACTTTTCGGCTACAACACCCCCAGTACAGGCGAATAAGTCATTACAATGACATTGGCCTGTTAAAATTAAACAGAGTGTAAGTTTGCTAATTGTTGTTATTCAGATTTTTTTATTTTTTTATTTTCTAGATTCTTATATTCCATGAAGTGGTGAATCATTTAAATTTACTGAATTTAAAGTTAATATTCTTTATACAAATAGAACGGCGTCATATGCGCCTCACAATTTTTACCTCATATGGGTTTATTCAAATATTACCTGGCTTTTATAGACTTAGAGGCCTTGTATTTTCTCGGTAGGGAAAAAAATTTGTTACCTAAAAACCCTACTAAAATTGCATGTTTTCATCCAGCATCAGCACCACCAGCGACCGACAGCGGCCATATACCACATACGTGTCTGTTTGTGTTGTGTTGGGAATGGGGGGAGGAAATTTCGGCTGCGCCCTATTGTTGGGGTCCTTCCGCATTTGCCGTTGGGAGTAAGGAAAATCGCAGAAAACCTTACCCGGAAGGAGCGGCCGAACGTCAACTTGAAACGTATGCGGCCTTCAGTAACATCGGTATATGATGTCCTGCATTTTTGAGATGTGTGTGTGTGTGTCTGTTTTTATGTTAATATATACTTATGGGAGGATAGAAAATAAACATACATATACATACAAATTATAAAATATTATATAAATATATAAATAGATATATAAACATTATATATTTAGGAGGAAAGTCGGGAGTTTAGGAAATACCTACTGCTCGCTATTCGTCCGCGTCTGATTCTGGTATGTACCATATGTGGTCATGTTCCATGAGGATGTGTTTAGGTAGTCTGTGTGTGTATTTGAATGTCAGGTCGCTCGGAGCATTGTATTGTCCTATGTCTCGTATGAGTGGATTTTTACTAAGTGTGAGTGATTTGTAAAAGCGTGCAGTCAGTCTGTGTGTGAATTCGTATAGAGTTGGAATTTGTTCTCGTTCGTGTAATCTCTTCAAGTTTGTTCTGAGTCTCGTGTTGTATGTGATTTTAATGCAGAGATTTTGAAGTGTCTGTAGTTTCTTGTGGTCTGTGTGTGAGATGCTGCTCCATACGGGAATCGCATACGAGAGTACCGGACGAATGAGCGAGTAGTAGACGAGGAGTTTGGTTTTGGGAAGTAGCGGACTCCGTCTATTGAAAATTGGCTTCATCATGCCGATCGCTTTTCGCGTGCGCGCGTGCATCTTTGCTTGGTGAGATTTCCAGTTGAGGCGGGAGTCCATGGTCAGGCCGAGATATGTAACTTCATCTTTCCATTCAATGCTGTGTCCTCCCATTTCGATGTTGAAGTCAGGTGTTCTATTTATACGTTTTCTCGTGAACATGATGGCTTCGGTTTTCGCCTCGTTCAGTTTCAGGCGCCATTTCTTGTAGTACTCTACGAGCGCGTCGAGCGCCCTCTGTAGGTAAATTGCGGCCATGTTCGCTTTCAGCGAGGAAACGTATAGTTTGACGTCATCTGCGTAGATAGACAGATTGCATCTCTCGTCTCGGGGGATGTCGTAGGTGAACAGAATGAAGAGAAATGGTCCCAGTAAACTTCCTTGCGGCACGCCTTTTGGAATCTCACGCATTGAAGATAACACGTTCCTTATGAACACTCTGAACGATCTATTCTTTAGGTATTCCTGTATCAGCCTCGTTAGGTATATGGGCGTGTTAGTGCGGTGCAACTTATGCACGAGCCCGTCTATCCATACGGTGTCGAATGCCTTCTCTAGGTCGATGAGCGCAGCAGCGGTGAAGCGATGTTCGTTAAATTTTCTTGCGATGTATTCCGCTACTCTGGTGAGTTGATGGGTCGTGGAGTGCCTCTTTCTGAAGCCGAACTGCTCGTCTGGCAAAGTCTTGTGTTCGTCGTGGTGTGGGACAAGCCTGTTTAGTATAATTTGTTCAAATACCTTGCTCAACGTAGATAGTAGGCTAATCGGCCGGTAACTTGTCGGCTGCGTTCTATCTTTATTCGGCTTTGCGAATGGCAGCACGGTCGCCGATTTCCAAATCTGGGGAAAATGCCCAGTCATGAGGCAGGCATTGAACAATTTTGTAGTGTAGATGATGGCTTTTTGAGGGAGATGTTTGAGTAAAATGTTGTGAATTTGATCGCTTCCCGGCGCCTTGTTCGTTCTGAGTCGCTTGATTGTGACCGCAATCTCGCTCGGCGTTGTGAAATGAATATCTTCAGCGTTTGTCTGCTCTGCTTCGTTCAAATCTCGTAGAGAGTCAGCTACGATCCGGTCCGTAGCCGGGTCGGAAAGGCCGTCTGTAGCGGCGTAGGCTCTCTCGAAGCCGTCGGCGAGTGTGTCAGCTTTTTCTTGTAGCGACAAAGCCGTCCCAGGGCCGTTCAATTTCTGTAGCGGGGGGATTGTGAAATCTTTATGTCTCAGCGCGCTAGCCATTTTCCATAATGAATTATCCTTCGGCGTGAGCGACGCGACTTTTTTGTCCCAAAGTTCGCGCTTGAGTTCTGCGATTTCGGTTTTGATTTCCCTCTGCAGGCTGTTGTACGCTGTCTTGAAGTATTCGTCACGCGTGCGGTGGTACATGCGTCGCAGGCGATTTTTGTCCTTGATGAGCGATAAAACGTGCTCGGGAAGCTTGATCGTGTATGAATGTACTTCTTTGAGAGGAATGTGTGTATCTTGTGCTGTTTGAAGAATCTCTGTGAGAGTGCTTGTAGCTGCGTCGATTTCTTGTGGCGAGCGCAGAGTTCCCGAAGTGAGATGAATTCGTTCGTTGACTTCCTTTTTAAATCCTTCCCAGTCCGCATCCTTATAATTGCGCTGTTTTCTGGGGGTCCTTGAAGTTGTGCCGCCTATAGTGAAGCACACGGGCAGGTGGTCCGAAGACAGCTCGTCTAATGTGCGCAGTGGAGATATTGTCTTAACATTTTTCTCGAGTACTAAATCCAATGTACTCGGATATCTAGAGCGTTGCGAGTAGTACGTAGGTCTGTCGGGCGCCATTATCGAATAGGTATTTGTCTGCATGTGTGTAAAGAGCGTATTTCCGTTCGCATTACCTCTGTAGTTATTCCAGTAGTTGTGTTTGGCGTTCAAATCGCCTCCCATCACAACGATTGGTCCCAGATTGAGCAATTTATTGAGATATTCTCTCACTAGGTTACTTTGGGTGCAGTATACGGAGATGATGGTATGCGCTCTACCCTCTATGGTGACTTCGATAATCGTGGCTTCAGCGTGCTTCAACTTCGGAGTGGGAATTCATGTGGACGTCATTGATTGTCGAACGAATATTGCAGTTCCTCCGCCTGATCTTCCCTGTCGGTCGTCTCGGTGAATCTCGAAAGCTTGCACTCTCAGCGGTACGCTTGGATTCAAGTGGGATTCTGATAAGAGAATAATGTCGGTGTTTAATTCATTTGCCAAAGCGAGCAGTTCGTCTGTCTTGTTGCGCACGCTAAATGCGTTCCATACGAGGACTCTCACCTTCTCGGGATTAGACATCGAGGGTGGTCGTGAGGAGCTCCATCAGGACGACGAGCTTCTCTGCTCTTGATGTGCAGCGGGCGAGCTGCGATCGCATCCTCAGGAGGCCTTGGAGCAGAGCCATGATGTCCAGGTCGTCCTCTGTAGTGGTGGGCGCGCGCACGGGCTCCTGCTGTGAGCGGGGCTGGGGGCGGGGGTGTGGGGGCGGCGCGGTCTCGCGCTGCTCTTGGGCGGGGGCGGTGCCTCCGGCTACGTTGGCCCATGTGCGTCCATCCGTCCTCGGCTGAGGAGGTGGCCTGCTCGGGATTTGTTCTGCCGGTGGGCGTTGGGGCCTTCTGGCAGGTCGCTGCTGTATTGAGGCGACGTACGCTACCCGCTTGGGGCAGCCTCTGTAGTTGGCGGGATGCGGGCCTGAGCAGTTGCAGCATGCGGCGGGCTCGTCTCTCGTCTTCTTGGGGCATTCTGCCGAAGCATGCTCCAGTAAGCATTTTACACACCTTGCTGTGTGCGAGCAGTTTCGGGACCCATGCCCGAAGTCTTGACATCTGTAGCACTGGGTGCCGTGCTGAAGGTGATTGCTCCTGTGCTTCTGGAGTCGAATGCGGCAGTGGCACAGGTATTTGACGGCCGCACGCAGCTGTCCCATGTTGACTTCCTTATTGAAGTGAGCTAAGTATATGGGATACTCATTTGAGGCAGTCATCTTGACCACCTTCACAGCTGGGAATCCTTGCGATTCCAGATCCGCCGCGATGTCTTCTACTTCTACTAGTGGCAGGCCCTTGATCACGGCCTTTTTCATTTTTCGGCTTCGGCCGTGAATGTGTGGAAGCCGCGCGCCTCCGCTCGCAGTCCATTGGTGAGGGCGCGATGGTCCTCCATCGAGCGCACGAAGATGTTGGCCGTGCCGCCCCTGTTGTACCTAAAAGTAAAGAGCTTACCAGCCCCCAGATGTCCTTGGACCGCAGCTGTGATCTGCGCGTGAGTCATATTCCCCAGGGTCATCACAACCGGGGGAACACGGTCTCTCCTTCCGGTACCTGCGGGGGAGAAAGAATTATTAGTATTGGCACGCTTATTACGCGGCGCGCCGGCGCCTTCGCTTACCTCGGGCAACTCTTCAAATCGGTTGCCACACTGGAGCGGTTGTGGTCCCCGTGGGGACATGGGCCTCTTTGCGGGGTTGGACGGCCTCGTCCAGCCTCCATCCTGGGGGCAGCCGTCTCCATCGGCTGCTGGGGCCTCGGGGGCGCCACGTAGGCCGACGCTGGGCCTATCGGGGGGCGCCTGGGGGCAGGACTGGGTCCTGTTGCCCAGGAGGGGCCTGCTACGGGCTCCGTCATCTCGGTTTCGTCGGGCGTGGTGGCAGTCGTGGTGGTGGATGGTCTCCGGGTCCTTGGGTCCTCGGAGCGGGGCTGTGGTGCGGGGACCGTAAGGCGCACGGTCCCGGTCTTCTTGCGAAGCGCAATTTGGTGAGCGCCGGGTGGTACCACGACCGGGGAGTCCTCGTGGTCAGCGGGGAGCATCCTCGTCGGGAACATCTTGACAGGCGGTAGTCGGTGCCTCCTCTTAAAGAGGGAGCACGTCTCTGGAGCTTGTGGGCGGTTTGCGGGGGCCATTTTCGAGGATCCCACCACTTACCCGCCCCGGTATAGGTAACTTATGGTTACCCCTTCAGGGCACTAGCATGGACTCTAATTTTTTTTTCATGAACGACTCTACATTTAAAGAACGAAGCTAAACCTCGAATGTCCCCGCATACGTTGTTAGCAAGCAGTATGCAAGTGCTTGGTTATGTACAGGTTAGTATAGTATTAGTAAATGCTTACCTTTTGATTAGTGGATATAGGGATGAAGAATAAAACACATAGGAGGACACTAGGTCCGCCAAAACCAGTTTTGTGTACATAATGCACTTGAATAGAAAAGTCAGAACATTATATTTAAAATGGTATGAACTAAGATACATCTGAGAGAGGAGATAAGAACTTCCCTCTCGGCAGTCCAGAGTTGGGTGAGACTGTGATCAGGCTGTCCGATGCGAGTTTCGGGTACCGCGCCCTTAAGCCGATTTCCCGATGGAGCCCTGACGAAAGTGTAACTGGGAACAGATGGGTAGGAACCCGAAGACCCTAGGGAGTTTAAGTAGCGTCGGGTTGTCGGAGTCGGGGCGGAAGGTTTCCTAGTTCGAATCGGACATCTTTCAGGGGCCAGCGTGAATCTGCGATTTTTTGAGTATTGCGCGAAAGTGTTGCCTTGATAAAGGCAGTTGGGTGGGCGCGAGCGCCTGCTCGGTGGGCCGGCGGGATTCCTCCGGCCGGAAAAAGTAGCGGGGCCTGGCTGATTACTCAAGCCAGACAAAAAAGACTTTAGTGGTTATATCGCAAACCACAAAAAACGCTCGCTTTCCTCTCTTTGTCTCTGCGTTGTTATTCAGAATGTATTTCTGTTTTGCCCCTCGATTTTAACCTCGACCGTAGGGATCACTTTCGATCGGAAGGTACCGTGCCGCAGTTGTATGAAAAATCGTATGGGAAATTCAGCCCCTCATTTGATACTCATTTGTTTCGACGAGTTCGAGGCGGTTCGCGAAAGTCGAACTCCGTCGCACAGTGGGCTGAAAATCGCCTTTCATAGACATAGAGAATTTTCAAAGGTATTTTTTTGGCTAGAAATGAATTCTGCTGATCATTACTATGCTATAAAATTTCGTATGAAGGAATTGCGCGTACAAATGAAGGAGTTATCATTTTTTTAAGAAAAATTTGTATGGCGCTGACATTAAAAACGAGGCTTCTCTGGAAGCATAAAGTTGGCCATTACATCCTTACAAACAGATACTACTATTTATTTGTATTTTTTTGACATACTTCGTATTGTGGCGCAACTTGCGATTTTTTTTTTTAAATCCTCAAAGTTGAAAAATAAACCACCTGCCCACGCCCACTGTGCGTCGCCCGCATTTTAGACGACCTCGGGGTGCACTTTCGCCAGCCCGACCGCGCGATAGTTACGTCGTTTCGCTTCCGAGCCGCGAGCTCAGCGCGGGTCACGTGGTGCGCGCAATGTGAATATTTTTTTTTCAAAATCTCCATCGTTCACTCGGTGATGATATCTCGCCTGAAAGCGGACTCTGCGGTTAAAATTTTTGGAAAAATTCATTATTCGGCCGTCGTAAATATAGAGTAAATATTCAGTTTGACTACATTTCCGTAGTAGACATCTAGCGGCGAGGAACAGAAGTGCGCATAATTCGCGAAAGAAACTCTTCCACGAATCAAACGCTTCCACCAATACAGCCGTAGTTCTATATCGATCCGTTCAAATTGTCACTGTTGTGCCGTCTCTGATTTTGGCGTTTCAGCTTCACAATTTATAATTTTCCAATAAATTGGGTCCACATAAAATTATCAAAATTTAACATTTACGTATCGAAAACTCTACGTTTTATTCACATTCTGACATTTTTTTATGATTATTTATTAATATTATTTTTATTATTTTTCTTTTTAAGTAGGTACTTGCTCGCGTATTGTATACGAACCATTTTTTCGGTAAATTTTGGATAAAATTTAGTTTTATGAAAAAAAAAATTCTCCTTAATGATAATTTTTATAGCGCCATTTCTGCGTAAAATCACAAATAATATTATTAAAATATATTACTTGATACTTAAGTTTGCAAGGGAAAAATATTCAAAAAATATATTAAATTAAATAATCAAATTAATTCGTTTATATTTTTTCTGACCAGCGGCACACGTTCTTTGCTTAATCCACATTCAAACATAAAATCATAAATGTGAGAGTAGATACAGTCCTTGCTTCGTGCACATCAAAGCAACATCAGATAAGGGTATAAAACTACGCGTATAGAAAATCCATACAAGTGTGATCTGTACCAATTGAAAAAATGCTGTTTCTCAGTGACGTTTTACATCAATGCGTACAATCCCAATCGCGTGTGTTGCGTTGATTCATCCACGTTCAAACATCAAATCATAAATATAAAAGTAGACACACATTCATTGTGTCGTACACATTTAAATATATTTGTACGCACACACTCCTTGCCTCATCCACATTCATCACCAAATCATAGAATATCAATATAATATATAAATATAATATCAATATCAAATCAATCACCAAATCATAAAACAATATATTTTGCACTCTGCCAATCAATAATAGAATATGGAATTATTGCTTGGGGAGGAGCAACAAACTCGGCTATCAATTACATAGAAACCGCACAGAAAACGATCTTAAAGGTAATACTAAAAAAACATAGACTGACCGATACAGACCAAATATTCAACAGCTGTGACGTACTAGATATACGCCAATTATACATTAAAACACTACTAAACTACATTTTTAACAAAAAAAAATAAATTTCAACACACACAAAATAACACTAACAGACCAGTTAGACAAGCGTACAAAGAAAACATTAAAACTCCAACAGTAAATTCAACCTTTGGACAAAGACACTACCAATACCATGCAATAAAAGCTTTCAACAGTATAAAAATTGAAATTAAAATTGAGGAAAATAAAAATAAATTCACACACAAAATTACAAAATGGATTAAACAACAAAAAAGACAATATTACCAAAATGTCATAGCATAAAATAAAAATAAAACCTACACGTAACACACAAAACCAACATAAACACACATCACTCACAAACACACAAGATTATTTTCATTGTATTATTTTTTTAATTTTAAATGTATTATTATGTATTTTTATTTTTAATTTTAAATTTATTATTTTCTTTTCAAATTTACTATCTTAGATTTTCATATTATAAAATGAAGGCCTCAGCACGGGCAAGCCACCCAGTGAGGCCTACATTACTGGAAAACATAAATTGTAACAAAATAATGTACCAAATAAAATAAATAAATAAATAAATAGACTCCATTTTTTTTACACTTTAGTTTAATAAAGTAATGTTTAACTATTAGTTGCCTGCAACAGGCAAAAAGTTTTATTCAAGTTTTCTTCAAAAACTGTTTTTTTTTTTTTTAAATCTGCTATTATTTCAGAAATTCTTTTAAGAGAGGTCGTTTTTTTGGAAATTTTACAACATTTCCACGACAACAATTTGTTTTATAATTATTCATAACTTGTTATAAGGTTTATAATATTTATTGTGATGTATTTGTCGCCCTCAGGGTAGGTTTCTCAATGGACGTCAGACCTATCTGCCTTCACACCGGGGAACCCGTTGATGCAAAAAAAGCTATGGTGTCAGGATGGGGAGCAAAAGAACAAGGTGGAGCTATGAGCATGAAATTGCTGAAGGTACAATTAACACATTTCATAATGTTCGATTACAAAACAGAATATCGAAAAAAAATAAGAAAAAGGAGGCAAAAACCCACCTAACCTAACCTAACTTAGCTTAACCTAAACTAACCTATCCTAAGCAAACACTAGTATACTGGAAACCTACACCAGTGACATAGATTGTAAATGCCGGTTTCCTCTCGGGGGTACCTTGGGTAAGGATTTGCAAAGAAACACAACTTGCGAATGTCGTCGGACAACTGACTGGTTGGGCCAGTCGTTTGCGTATTTATTGGGTTCGACTTCAACAATTTCTACACGTGTTAATGTGGAGCAATTATTCTTATATCTAAACAGAAATATGATAAGGCGTCACAGCGCCGAGAATGAATAACTAAGGTCCCACAGTTTGTCGTGCGAGTAATTCATCCTTGAACTGGCGAAATGACACGTGTGCGGTGATTAAAAATCTTATCATCGTACGAGACAAGCCTCAAAGGAGTCGGCATCGTAAAATGTGTGATATCAGACAAATATTCATTTTCTTGATTATTTAATAAGTATTTAGGTATATCCGTCCGGTACAACAAGCTTAAAAATTGTACACAGTTGACGAGTCATAATTAATTATAATAGATTCTCTGGCCTTTAAGAAAAGTTAATGTTAGACAAACGTTTGCAGCGCTGTCCATTGTAGGATAGGATTTGAATGTTCATTCATAAACGAACCGCTGGCGTAGCGACTTTAAAATTGTGTGAGGTGGGTAAATTATAACACACCTGTAAAAGTGTCTAACTAAATAGTGTAACAAAATTTTAAATTTTGGAAATTAAATACTGATGTTATAATGCGAACTGCTTGTATACTGTCAGATTCATCTATTGACAAATCACAAAAAAATGATACGGTCACGCCGCCTCCCGCGATCCGCGCTACTTGTTTTATTTCCACTTCTCTGTATGGCTTAATGATACATTAATTTATTTTCAGACAACTGTGCAGATATTCACTTTGGAGGAATGCGAAGAAACTTACGAGCCAGAATCTCCAAAACTCAGTCAGGGTATCCTGAATCACACGCAGAGCTGTTATGGACACAGGAACGAGAGTCATGATACTTGCCAGGTTTGTTATCGCTTATCTGTGCAGTCAGCGACGTATCTACTGTAGATGTTGCAGGACAAAACTCAGTCAGGGTATCCTGAATGACACGCAGAGCTGTAATGAACACAGGAACATAGTCATGACACTTGTCAGGTTTGTTATCGCTTATCTGTGCAGTCAGCGACGTATCTACTGTAGATGTTGCAGGACAAAACTCAGTCAGGGTATCCTGAATGACACGCAGAGCTGTTATGGACACAGGAACGAGAGTCATGATACTTGCCAGGTTTGTTATCGCTTATCTGTGCAGTCAGCGACGTATCTACTGTAGATGTTGCAGGACAAAACTCAGTCAGGGTATCCTGAATGACACGCAGAGCTGTAATGAACACAGGAACATAGTCATGACACTTGTCAGGTTTGTTATCGCTTATCTGTGCAGTCAGCGACGTATCTACTGTAGATGTTGCAGGACAAAACTCAGTCAGGGTATCCTGAATGACACGCAGAGCTGTAATGAACACAGGAACATAGTCATGACACTTGTCAGGTTTGTTATCGCTTATCTGTGCAGTCAGCGACGTATCTACTGTAGATGTTGCAGGACAAAACTCAGTCAGGGTATCCTGAATGACACGCAGAGCTGTAATGAACACAGGAACATAGTCATGACACTTGTCAGGTTTGTTATCGCTTATCTGTGCAGTCAGCGACGTATCTACTGTAGATGTTGCAGGACAAAACTCAGTCAGGGTATCCTGAATGACACGCAGAGCTGTAATGAACACAGGAACATAGTCATGACACTTGTCAGGTTTGTTATCGCTTATCTGTGCAGTCAGCGACGTATCTACTGTAGATGTTGCAGGACAAAACTCAGTCAGGGTATCCTGAATGACACGCAGAGCTGTAATGAACACAGGAACATAGTCATGACACTTGTCAGGTTTGTTATCGCTTATCTGTGCAGTCAGTAACGTCTCTACTGTGGATATTGCAGGACAAAACTTAGTCAGGGAATCCTAAATGACACGCAGAGCTGTTATGGACACGGGAACGAGAGTGATGATACTTGCCAGGTTTGTTATCGTTTATCTGTGCAGACAGCGATGTCTCTAATGTAGATATTGCAGGACAACGCCAACATTTGTCATCATTCCTACCTCCTATACTATACGAATATCTGAGTGGTAGATACTCCCTGTACGGCCCTGCGAAAAGACCAGTTTCTTGTCATGTACACCCATGGGATTGGCTCAGTTATTTTTTTTTGTACGCCCATGGGGCTTTTAGATTGAGATGCTTACAATTTATTAAATGAGGGTTGTAAACAATAGTTTTGTAAAAAATATTTTTTATAATACAGTGGTTTACAAATGGAAAAAAATTAAAAATAATCAACTGAAATTATCAGAAATTATTTGTTTCATTAAAAATGTCGATATTATTGATATATTAATTTGGGAGACGGGTATAGGTACCGCCGCCCCGGAAACCATGTATTCTATAACCAACACCTCAACCGTAGGTCACCTCAAGTGGTTTGCTACGTTTTGTGACTTAGCAGGGGTGTCCGGGTTCATAGGATGAAGTGTGTTCAGATCTTGGTGGCGGACACCCTTTGACCTCTCCAGCTGTCTGTCGACCCATCGCACTGCAGCGAGAGTGAACACTGATCCCTAGATTCTTAGCCACCCCTTGTACCTATTTCCTTTGCTAAACTGTGTAGGTGATGAATTGGAAAGTTTGCTATATAATTTGTTTGTGAATGGTCACATTTAAATAGCTTATTATGCCTTGTGTGTCGAGTAGGTTCTCTTAAATTGACTAGACTCGCAACAGTAGAGATCCAAATTTAAATATTCCTCAACTGCATATATTTTTAACATATTTAATTAAAAACTGAAATTAATTTGTTCTAAGTTGATATTTAACATAAAATGATAAGGGCGGGTTGTTCCACAAAATTTGAACAATTCATCAAATTTCAAAGTTGATTTTCAAGTTCTGTGATGGATTATTGTATTCATGTTCTATGATCATATCATTATCGACCAGTTGCTTGGATAGAACCTTCACAGAACTTGAAAATCAAATTTGAAATTTGATTAATTGTCTATCTGAAATCATTTTACGTTAACGTTATTGTCACCTTCACGAAGTTTCATAATTTTCTCACCAGTGACGTTTATTTTTTAGGTTATGTTTATTTGTTTCGCTTGTCGGCTGACGCAATTCGAGGATATTTACTCAGTTTTTATTTTTAAGCCAACTGCCAAAAAACAACCATAGATATATAATATTTTGGGCAACCTGATTAAGATTTTTTTCCTTTTCAGGGTGACTCTGGTGGTCCTCTTCAGATATACAACAGCGAGAGAGTAGATTGCACTTATCTTCTGATCGGTGTTACCTCCTTTGGAGGGGTATGCGGACGAGTCAACATTCCAGCCGTCTACACCCGAGTGGCCGGATTCATTCCGTGGATCGAACAGAACGTTTGGCCTGACAGTTAAACACGATCTAATGGTTCTGGGAAAAAATCAGAACATTAAAAAAACAGAAAAGAAATAAAAAAATATTAACAAAATAGAACAGTAACAAGACAGAAAAGTACAGTTACAAAATTCAAAAGTTACAAAGCAGAACAGTTATATAAAAAAAATAGTTTAAAACACATAACAGTGACACAACAGAACAGTGACAAAATTCAAAAGTTGCAAAGCAGAATATTAATATAACAAAATAGTTACAAAAACATAACAGTGACAACATTAAGCACTTTCAAAAAAGAAGTGTTAAAAATGGAACACTAAAAAACAGAACAAAATGGTAACATAACAGAAGAGTAAAAAAAAACATAAAATTGACAAAATTAAACCGTTTCAAAGAAGAACTGTTCAAAATAGAAAAGTAGCAAAACAGAACAGTAACACGCCAGAATAGTAACAAAACCGAACAGTTACATAAAAAACAGTAACAAGACAGAACAGTAATATAACAGATTGGTAACAAAAACATAACAGTGACAAAACAGAAAAGTGGAAAAACAGAACAGTAAAAAGACAGATCAGTAATAAAAAAATGTGAAAAAACAGCACAGAAACAAAACAGAACAGTAATTAAACAAAATTTTAACACAAAACGTAAAAGTAACAATTCAGAATAGTGAAAAATTGAACAGTTTCAAAACAGATCAGCGACAGTCCAGAACAGTAATTATTAAACAGCACAAAGACGAAACAGAAAGTTTACAAACTATGCAGTAACAAAACAGATTATTGACATAACAGAACAGTGTCAAACAAGAATAGTGACAAAACAGAAGAGTGAAAAATTAAACATACACAAAACAGAGATAATGAAACAGTGGAAGAACAGAACAGAGACAAAACAGAAATGATAAAAAAACAATGCACTCGCTAAACAGTTCAGCAAAAGAACAGAATTGTAACAAAATTAAAAAGTTAGAAACCAAATGTTCAAACTAAAAAGTAATATATTTTTAGATTTTTAATATTTCGAAAATTATTGTTGGTCACTTTGAAAATAACGTGAATGAGTCTGATTAAATAAAAAAATATTCTGAAACATTAAAATTTAGCAGATATCGATAGAAGTTTAAACACATATTTTCTGACGAAAAACGAGTCACATTTCCCACCAGGAAAACTTTGGAAAATACTAAAAAATAAGTTGTTATTTTTATGATAATTTCATAAATTGTTAGGCATTATTTAAAGTAAAATGTGAATGTTATTTATTTACTGTTCTGTGTCTTTATATCAATAAAAATGCCTTTGAAAATACAATGAATGTTTCCTTTTATTGAAATTACCTACCTGCCAAAACCCACAATTTCATGATCAATTATTATTCCTACAGTAAAAATCGTTAAATAAAAAGTAATATACTTGTGATGGACACCGTGATGCTGTACTAAACGTTGGCTAGTGAAAGAGGTAGCGCAACGGGCATAATACCCCAACAATATCATGATAGTATAAATCATAATTATTTTTGCGAATTCAACATTTTGCATTTTTTTTTATAAACCCTTGCATTTTATTTACAAACCCCAGCATTTTTGTATGAACCCTTGAATTTTTTTATAAACCTTTGCATTTTTGTAAAAACCCTTGCATTTTTTTATGAAACTTGTATTTTTGTATAATCGTTTGATTTTTTTTATAAACCCTTGCATTTTTGTATAAACCCTTATTTTTTTTTAAAAACCTTTGCATTTTTGTACAAACTCTTACATTTTCGTATAAACCCTTGCATTTTTTTATAAAACTTGCATTTTTGTATAAACCCTTAAATTTCTTTATAAACCTTTATATTTTTGTATAAACTCTTGCATTTTTGTATAAACTTTTGCATTTTTGTTTAAGCTCTTGCATTTTTGTATAAATCCAAAATTTTTTTAAAGAACTTACATTTTCGTATAAACTCTTGATTTTTTTTATAAAACTTACATTTTTGTATGAATCCTTTTAATATTTCCGCTCTTATTTTGCAGTATGAAACAGCGCACACAAAAGTGTCGCTCACCTCGTTCAACCTTATATTAATATTTTTTTAAATTGTTAACAATTATATTACAGCAAACGGTTTTGTTTTAACTATTTCTTTACACCAAAAATCATCAAATAATATTTTTTTAAATCAATTACCACCAAAAATCTTTTTTTAATACATTAACCCCACAAGGTCCTATGTCATCTTTGGGAATGCCTTGTGTGGTGGTCATTAGAAGAGAGGAAGGAGTGAACATGGGTCTTGAAGAGATCGAGACTCTAGAACGAGTGTGTGAAACAACCATATACAAATGTTGGGTGCGTGTTTGCGGTGTTACCCACCTGTGCATCGGTGCTGAAAAGATCAATGATTCTGTCAATGATCGTTCATTCTCTGCTTCAAAGTCCTCCAAGCTGTTGGAGTTTGTGCATCATTTGGAGGTATATCAAATATTACTGACTGTACTGTCATCATCGTTAACCTTCTTTCGATATATCTATAAGCATTGTCTCTCAACAAGCATCCTTTTTTATTCTTATTCATAACGCGCCCAGATGGGCTAAGGAAACTGATTACATATTCTTTTTAAATAAAGAAATAATGTGATAATCAAATTCACCAGAAATCGGATGAAATTAAGATAACTTCTAGCGCAAGGACAGTATCATATCTCTTTAGTGGATTGAACACAAACAAACAAAAGATACATCCTCAATACTGAATGTTTACTACTCGTTTATTAAAAAAAAAATTAGAAAACAGAATTGCAACGCGTTTCCCAAATAAGACTTTTCAAAATCACTCAAGTCAACATTTGACCTTTAGCTGTAGCCTCTAGTGGAGGTACTGGAGGGCGATTCTCGTTCTTTTAGCCTTAAGCTAAATGACAGCATTCGTCAACGACTGCTATCGTTTGCGAAAGATAGCTGTCCGTCGCTTGTAACATCTTTTCTTAACTATTAAGCGATTCTCGTTCTTCTGATAGCCTTACAAGTTCGATTTTGGAGGGACCTAGTAAAAAATCCTAAAGAAGCGTGGTTAAGAGCATCTACGAAATTGTTAACAGATTATTGAAAACACAAATTGGCGAAGTATAATTAAGTGACGCATGGTTTCTAACTAAAACTTAAAAAAACAATTACTTTATATTTTAATTCATTTTAATAACTGTTTATTTCATTTATGAATGACATAAATAAGCCATTTATCGAAGATTTACGTTTTGTGAAAAGGTACTTACCTCGCTGGATAGTAATGACTTTGTTACAGATTCACCACTTCTAAAGTGACGTTTGCTGTCGATTCTAATGCCGCTAACTGTCACCCAATTAACTTGACAAAATTGTTTAAAATGAGGTAAGCAAATGCTGAAAAAGTGAGACAGTTATTGTATTATTATCCTTCTTCTACATCATTGTTTTTAAAACCTAAGAATAGTGTGTAACTTATTGTTATTTATGTAGAAATCCTCAATGGTATATGTAGTTTATTGTAAATTAAATCACTTTTATCTGGCTTTCGACATGTTACGTACTTTACAAACATCGCAATTATGTTATTCAATTCATTTAATAGCATCATTGTGCCACAAACAAGTCACTAATCATGTTTACAGTCAATACTTACGATAATATTAAGTTTTCTCTTGTTAAAACTACGCAAATATTGCTAATTGTCAAAACGTCACAATTAAATGAAGCAAATTCTCCGCGAACGCTAGCCGAAAGACAGGTCTAGGGGTACCCTTCGCGTAAGGCTAAAAGTTTTGGCGCGCAATCGAAAATCTAAGGATTCCATCTGTCATCGAGAGAACCGGAATCGCTTCATACGAATAAACCGAGAAAAATCGTTAATTTGAATGTAAGGACGATTTTAGTGTCGTTAAGTAGAACGAGAATCGCCCTCCTGGTCCATTGCACAGGCATCAACATCGACACGATAAAGGCTTTTTATCGACAATATCGGTAATACAGAATACACCAACATAAAATCAAACAAAAGGTTCAGTCTGGATCAAAACAAAAGGTGGACAAGTTTTTTTCAAAATTTAATAACACTCAACAAAAGTCATAATCATTTACATAACATAAAATATACAATACCAACGTTAACATTTAATTACCTTAAATAACATATTATGAACAAAAATAATTTTCTAATAATTAACAGAACTACAATATGTGTAAACCTCAGCATAGGTTATCCTGGTGAGGTGTACGTAAAATACTAAAACATATTCCAAATGTATTTACACACAGTACCTACCAATAATCCCTACCTTACTTAATGCGGTATTGTTGTCTAGAAAGAAAGGGTTTTAGAATTGAGTGTAGACTGTCCAAACTGAATAGTGATATATTGATAAAATGATAGAGTTATAGAATGGAGGGAAGTATGAGTACTGACAAGTAGTGAGAAGGCAACAAGTAACAAGAACTGAAGGACAGAATGCCAAACTGACTATAATCCAATTTCCAAGAGAGAGGAACAAGTTGTTCTTGGCCCTGGGTTGGCTGATTAGCTGCTAACTATCAATTACTTCATTTTAATATCACCAAATGGTACATACATTTTACACGCACAAATACAAATCGCCAACTACGATTTCTCAATAACCAGTTGGCCGATTGAGCTCAGGTTTATTGTATACCTTCAATAAACTGTTCTATTAACTTTGTAGCAGAAATAGGTCGATAAAATTTTTATCTTTTTTTATAACTTGGATAAGTGTAGAAGAAATTAGAATAAAAATAAAGCACACCGTATTTGTATTAAGGCGAAGCTTAATGCTAAATCACCATTTTGATTGATTTTTATAACGAATTGGTGTACATTTTGAATACCAAATAATATGCTTTAGATAAATTGAAGGTTTTCGTATCGTTTCGCTTGAATAGAATACAAATAAAGAAAAAAAATACTCAATAAAAAATATAAATGGGAACTACTAAAAAAAATATTTTTCAGTTAATTTTCATGAACGCGTAAAGAAAGCAACTTTAAAAAATACAGTATTAAAGCTAAGATTATCTGTGACAGTTTCACTTGTTGCTTTCTTATAAAATTATTTACAAAATAAATAAACCAGTTTCGTGGTTAAAATCGAACGTTTCTAGACTCCGTTTGTCAAGTGATTTTAATGCATATTACCTACAATATAAGGTATACCAAGAATATACACTTTTTTGGCTTGTAGCTTCCTCTTAACGTTTAGTGTACGAAACAATATTACGATAATATTTTTTTTTTATAAAATGTGTAGGTATTAAGAGGAAACCGGGTGGTGTTTTATCCATACAAAAGTATTCCTCATTTCCCTCTCTGGATGTTGACACTAGAGAAAATATTTTTTTTACATAATATGAATATTGACCGCAAGCGTGTCGGTACGTTTTGATTTTTTTGATAAGTTACTTTTTATAGGAGTTATAACCCTTCAAAAATTGTTAAAATTGCCTTTTTTAACGCTATCAACAAACGTTCAGTATACAAATAAGACGATGTATTTTTAAAAAAAGCAAAACCTACAGACATAGAATGTTTTCTTCCAATACATTTGGTAAAAAAAATCTTGGAAATCGGTTCAGTTTTGGAGTAGAAAAATGAGGACTACAAAACCTCGATTTTGACAATTTTATTTAGGTATTATCAGGCTGAGGTGCATGTGTCCCTTTCTCTCAGTATTCGGGGGTGAGGGGGGGCGGAGAGGGTTTTATTGAATACGTATACAGTCAACGAAGTGATGTGAGATTCTCAATAATTATATCGATACACTAGTCCACTAGTGTTGTCATGTCCCGAGTTATCGATGTTTTTTTAAAATTATTTTTCTGTCTGGTGACTTATCTTGAGTGTGCCAATACTTACCGAGCTTATTTACTAAACGCTGCCTTAGTTCTTGTATGTTCAATAGACCATTTAGCAAATTTTACTGGAGACGTTTTTTTTTGTTTTTACAGGCAAATTCTAAACAATTCTCGATTTTGGTCATTTCGTTTAATACATATGTGTAACAGGAAATTATTAAAAATCATTTTTCGAAGATTGAAGCTACAATATGTCCAAATTATGACTTTAAAGGTGGACGTTGAACATGGCTTGAAAATTATGAATGATTATTTTGGATATTGAACATATCGTCTGGAGATTGAACAATTCGGCTCCCATAAATTTGAGGTATTTTTTGTTCAATTAGCCAATTAGTGGCAAATTCTATATACAGGGTGATTTTCAGATTTCAAATACTTTACATTTATCTTAGTTAGTAGTTGACTTAAAGTATTACTTTAAAATATACAAACAGAGTCCTTGAGTTGATTTTTCACAAAAACTGCTCTATATAAATCATCCAATATTTTGTAAGTTTGAAAACAATGCACAAGTACAAAGGTACCTACCGCTAATATACTACTATCGGTTGTCGGTGCATGCGTGATGTGAAATATTCTTACATCGTACGTATTACGGCCTCCGTGGTCCAAGGGTACTATTGACTAGAAATCCGGAGGTCGCGGATTCAAATCCCGGCGTGCGCAAGTAAATTTTATTTGATTCATTTATGTTATTTTCACAAACTATTCATTTAAAATAACATATAGTCTATTTGCGGCATGTTCCAGAGAGGAAGATATGGTGTAAAGACCACCATAAGAATTGAAATGGCTTTAGCCGTGTTTGGTGATCAGATCTGAATAGATACTCACATACCATCTCTCTTCTCCTTCATCCTCCTTCCTCTCTTTCTTCTCTCCATCTCCTTCCCCTCCACACTACCTTCAGCCTCACAATATACTAATATACCCCAATTGGGGATTCCATAGTCTCACAAAAATTATTAAAGTTCAATTTTCAGTTGAAAATTTGTTTTTTTTTTATTGTTTTTTACCTACATTTGATAAATGTAATTTTTAAAGTTTACTTACTTTAGAAACATTTTTTTTTCTTTCTAAAAGTCTTATTTGCCGTGAGCTTATTATTTATGTTGATTATCGTGAGTAAAATATTATTTTTTTAAATACTTTCAGCTCTTAAAATCCTAAAATTATAATATCCCGCGATTTGGGTTATGGGTGTGCGCTATATAACATTACATTTGTTGTTGTTAGTAGCGGGCCTAGTTGGTTTTATTGTAGTTCCCACATAATAATATGTTTATTGTTTTTATGTGACTAAAAAAAACAAAAAATCAGAAAGTTTTAATTGAATGAATTCAAAATTGAAATATTTGGACTTTTTCATCAGCGATCTCAGCAGTGATAACGGACTAAATATGTGTCGTAGATGTCTTTCAATCAGACTATGAAGACAGTCGACTTCTTGCATATTTCCATGTCCTTGCTCTTTTGTTGTATTTCTTGAATAAAAATAAGTTTTAATGCGCTAATATAATTTACTAATACTCATTTCAGGTAAAAGTCCTAAGTTTGTAAATAAATAATTGAATAAATAAATAATAAATCAAGCATTCTGTATATTTGCCTAGCAAATTCAAGAAGTGCATGTAAAATATGGTGAAAAATCCTATAAATGACATAATTTTAAGAATTACCTTTCTATTTGAGCTACTGTTCTAAGGTTTATAGATTCTGGAGTCGGTGAAGTCATTTTTTAGTTCAATAACAGTATATATTCGCAATTTAACGTATTTTTAGCTGAACAATTTCGTTGTTAGAAAACAACTAAAAATCAACATGGCCGCACATTTTAACTAGCCGGCTCCTGATTGGTTGACAGTGGAGATTGAACATTCAAGACCTCAACGTTCGGCGGGATGTTGAACAAATATCTATGAACTTTTTAAAAAATATTATATTCACAACTTTGAGTGTTTGAATGTTCAATATCCAGGAGATTGAACAAATAAGAACTGAAACATTATTCCGTGAGTGGCACTCGAAAAATGCTTAAAATGTCACTTAAAAACCAAAAAATATGGTTTTTTTGAGCTTCATTAATGCGCAATAGGCTAATGAACATATTGGCATTCATAACTCAGTTTTGCAAAAAAGGTCTATTGAACATACAAGAACTAGGACAGCGTAAAGTTATTGTGACAAATTTAATTTGTTTACGTCAAATAAATTAATGGAAAAAAAAACACCTGTTACAGACAGACCCCGAGATGATTCCGTTCCGTATTGCCGAGTTGGATATGGAACACAAAAATTAATTAAAATATTTTTTGATAACTTTTGAAGGTTGTACTCAACATAATATTATCCCTTTATAGGACACTTTTTTTAAGATACAACTACCGAACCAAAAAAAAACTTTTATATTTGACTAAATATATTGTTCTAGATTTTTTTTTCAAAAAAATTATATTTTACAAGAAAATGTGTGATGGTAAGTACATACACCACTGATCGTTTGATGGAATGCTGGTACAGCGTATGTTCAGTGGTACATGCATCTACCACATGTTGTTGAATCGATTATGTTATTATAATATCATATTATACAAATGAATATTGAAATCTATGTATAAGAGGCACCATATTGTTTATTGTGCTACATATTAGGTACATACACATAACTAGTTTAGTTTTTATTAAACTTTTTTAATACGTTATATTATTACAGAAAAATGCACTTTTGGGAATACCTCCTACATCACTTGACATTTTCAATCTTCTTCAATGATCTAAGATTTTTTGTTTTTAAACGCTTTATTGTAAAAAAAATTACTGTTTAACATCTACACAATGAAATTAAAACAATTTATGGTCCAGACCTTTCCCTCGCCGGTAAATTTCTTGGTATGCGACCGTCAATTATTTCTGGTAAAAGGCATTGGTGGTAGAAATTTTCTAACAGTGGAACGATTTTTTGCCAGATTTCATCGTCCCTCTCAATTTTTTCATACAGCAAACCGTTTGGACTCCACACAACAAAATAACAATAATTACACAAATTAATAATTTGTGCAATTCCCTCTTCTGGTGACATATTTGCTATACTATAAGGGCATTTAATTTCAATTATAGAATCCTCACCGATAAGGCCATCCGGACTTGCAGCTAAAAAGTTTTTGGTTTTATCGATAAATAGCCCACAAGCGGATACCTGCAAACTTGTTTTTTTTGAAAATTGCTCTATTGCTAGGCTTTCATTTTCTTTTCCATAATTTGTGGCCATAGTTCCTTTGAATTGTGAGTACAGTAAAGAGTTTAATACTCCCGTAACTGAAGTTTTTTGCGAAAGTTAAATATATTTTTCCAAAGTTAGACGCCGTTATCCGCTTACGTCTTTCAATTGCCCACAGATTTTTATTGCTTTGGCCTACCGTATTCCGTTCGAGCTCTTCCTTATTCGTTGAAGATAATTCTTTGAGAAATTTCTCTTTTTTCGTTTCAAATATTTCAGGTGGCATATCTGGTTCTAATTCCAATTGACCATAATTTTCATCGGGCCCTGTAACTTTTTTTCTTTTTTCTGTCGTATTTTCATTACACTTTAGTTTTTTTTTTCGACACATTTGTGTATTCTCCTTCGAACGTCGTTTTCTCTCTATAAAGTGCTTCGTGTATTTGCCGGGACTGTGGCCTTGGATTTTCTTTTGTATTCTTGAATGGGTTGCCAATTCACTATTCCACGAAGCTACTGCTCCAAAACATCTTGCTTGGTAAGATCCTCTTGTAGTAAAATTTACCCTTTTTCCACCTATAAATTTGGCGATAACGTTGTTGAATTGCTCCACAGTGTTATTTGTCACGTCAATAATAAGACTTTCTGCATTTGCTATTAGAGACAATAAGAATTGTTGGATATCAGTCCATATTCTCCAATCTCGAAGATCGCTTACTAAATTTGCTAAATACTTCTCCGGCTTGCAATAGTACGATGCACAATTTTTATGATCACCAAACACATGATTTGCGGTATTTTTAATGTCCATTTTCAAATTTTTTATTTTATCACTTTGTACTGTGTTTTCTTGCTCTTTCCTGTAATTTACTGCTCCAACTACAGATCTTCTCATGCGTAAAACGTTTGCTTCAACCTTTTTCCTTATATGAACTGGTACAAAGCCTTTGGCGTTGTTGGTTTTTTTCCAAGTGCTTTCATTTTGTTGCAAAAATTGCGGAGTAAGTGATTTTTGCACTCTATTTTTTGTACTATAAGGTTAGGACCATATGGCATTTGTTCCATTATTTTTTTCATGATGCTGGAGTCGCCATCACCAACTAGTTTGTTAAATTTCAATCCATGCATTTCTATGCTTCTCGAGAACCCTTCTGCTATAATGTGGGCTTCCATGGCATTAGCACTGTCACGCCAGTTTATGAAGCACCTGTGCTCAGAAGCAACTATGTGTAGTTTAGTAGCTCTAGCACATATGCAGCAGTATGAGTTTCGCACTCCCAGAAATAAAACCTTTTTAGTTCGTAGTCCAACTATGCACCCTGCGCCAGATGAGGAGCTAAATCCACTTTTGTACGACCTCTTTGCCCAGGAGCCATCTGCAACCACCGTTACCAAAGGATAGCCACCCTCGTCTACGTCACCGTTTAAAATGGCTAGCCTTTTTTCTTCTTCTCGTCTGGAGCCAGTGAGACTGTGGATTCCCCAATTGGCGACTTAATTGGACTAGTATTACAAAACCCTGTAAGCTGATAGCTGATTTGGCCGTAACTAAGTCGCCGCGTGTATCATTATTTCTCCAGACAATTATTTTATATTATATTTAATTAATATTCTTTTTAATGAATATTATTTTTAATATTGTGAAACAACATAAATTAATTAAAATCAATTTACTTGCGCACGCCGTGATTTGAATCCGAGACCTCCGGACTCGAAGTCGAGAGCCTTACCCCTCAACCACGGAGGCAAAATAAATGTATCTACGTACATATTTGTAGTAAGTAATAATAATAATAAAGTTAAGTACAATACAATATTAAATAATGTAGAACTCGCTATTTTATTACGAATATGTACCTAGGCACCTACTTAATTTTTGGAATAAATGAATAACAGTAAATGAAATAATAAGAACTGATCGCGATAATATGACGCGAAGTCGCTATCGGCCGCGGCGCGACGATTCGTGCTTCCAACACCTGCAGCCACGCACACACACGCATTGGGGTTCACCAATACACCGATAGCGCTTTTGCTGTCCCCGCTGAGATGACCGAAATAGAAATAATTTTTACAAATACCTATCGTTCAAATTTCTCGGCGCTCCTGCGCGCCCTTAAGTACGTGATAAGATTTGTTTTTTTTTATATTAACCCTGCACAGAAGGTCTTGAGCAAAATAATTTCTTTCGGGGCCTATCTCATCCTTAGGGGATGATGTGTGGAGGGTCTTTTTAAAAGAAGGATGGAGAGAAATTCTAAAAAAGGTATGAGGGGTGGGTAGTAATCTGGGGGTCAGTGTGTCCAGGTTGAACTTATGAAAGACCAGTTGGAGAGGTCAAAGCGTCCGCCCGCCACGCAGCTGGCGCATCCGCTACCAAGATGAGAACACACATCACTCCATGAACCCGGACCCCCCTGTAAAGTCACTAAAACCTATGGCAGAGGTGTTGGTCATCCAATCAATAGTGTATAGAAAAATAAATGAACTATTAAAAATAATTTAAAAAAAAATTTAAACATGGTCCTAAGCAACAATACCGCCTTCAGGCCAGACTATACCCTCTATCCAGGGTATGAAGGCGGATATCCTCGTATTGACAACTGTACAGGATGCAGGGCGGAAGCTGGAAGCAATAAACCCCACCAGCAGGGTTGTGCAGGCTACCCTGGGGCTGTTGGATAGGGTCAGTATTGAGCCAGTGTAAGAGTTCTGAGAACAAATAAAGTAATTATGGCAGATTATTATTCATTTAAATTATTCAAATTCAAATTCAAAAAACATTCATTGCACAAAAATACAGAGTACAAAGGGTATAGCTTATACTTATAGGTTACATCCTATTTCTTCCAGCTAATTTCTCTTAAAAACTCTTTTTGAAATATAGTTTTGTTTGCTTTTGGGATTAATAAGTTTTCTGTGAACTTTGTAGCGTGTTTTTGTGTTACAGTATTTTTGTGGGAACTTTTCTGGAGATGATCGAACTAACAGGCATAACTCCATTATATATATGTCCGTCACTGTCAGAAGTTTGAGACTTCAGGTGATCAGAGTTTGTTATTTTTCGTAGGCACCTCTTTTGGATGATAAAAACATCTTTGGCGTTTACTGAGTTTCCCCAAAAAACTATTCCGTATTTTATCATTGAGTATACGTATCCATAGTATGCGATGATTACTAACTCGATGTTTAAGATATTTTTAAAGGTGCTTAGAACAAAAGAAAAGCTACTGATTTTTGCTACAACTTTAGATACATTTATTTATTTATTTATTTATTTATTTATTTATTTATTTATTTTTCCATGTTCTCCGTAAAACGGTTATTCACCAATACATTATGGAGAAGATTACAAATTAGACAAAAAGTATAGCAAAACACATAAAAAGGTCAGTTTCACTACTTTGTGACATACGTCAAAAGATAATTGTTAAACTGCCTGTAGGTTACGTTAAAAATGTCGATGGTCAATGCAGACTCGTTGAGCAGTTCAGTCGCTCTGTTGACTGGGGCGTTCTGATAGGCAGAAGTCCTCGCTTTTGGAGCATAAAAAAGGGTATGGGACCTTCCACGAGT
Organism: Hesperophylax magnus; assembly: GCA_026573805.1. NCBI lineage: Eukaryota > Metazoa > Arthropoda > Insecta > Trichoptera > Limnephilidae > Hesperophylax > Hesperophylax magnus. The sequence continues at coordinate 7,357,393 of JAIUSX010000005.1, read as the reverse complement.
ATACTTGTCTGGAACATATAAGTTAATCTCTTTCAAAATAGGTGGATTATGTATAGTTCCAGAGATTATCTTAAAAAAATGTTTTCCTAAAAATATTTTTCGGCGGGCTTCTAATGTATTAAGATCGAGCATTCCTGCTAAGAATAAGGATGGATACAGGAAAGGGTAGTACATATATTCCCTCATATATAGGTAACGCATGAATCTCTTTTGTACTTTTTCTATTTCGAGAATATGGTTTTGCTCAGAAGGGGCCCAAATAATGGAGCTATATTCCAAGATACTGCGAACAAGTGCTTCATACGTTCTTCGGATTGCGATTCCGTTGGTAAATGATCTTGAATTACGGAGAACAAATCCAAGCATTTTGTTGGCACGGGAGACAATATCAGATATATGGGATTTGAAAGAGAGATTTGCTTCAAAAATTACGCCAAGGTCTCGAATCTCATTTTTACGTGTTAATTCATGTTTATTAATGTGGTAGGGGAACAGGAATGTATCTTTGGACCTTGTAAATGTAACGATACTGCATTTCTGAATACTGAAGGGTAAGTTGTTCAGTTCCGACCATTTGACAAGAGAATCAAGATCGTTCTGCAGAAGAATGGAATCGATGTAACTTTTGATTGCTTTGAAAAGTTTTATATCGTCAGCAAAAAGGAGATATTACATGTTCTTTCTAGTTTATATTTGCATCTAGTTGTATCCCCAGCAGTGACCAAATTTGGGAAGGTTCGATATGATTATAAACGATGTTATTAAAGTTAAAATTAATGTTTATAGGTGTAGCTTGTACTGAACAAAATTTTAGAAGTTCAGTTTTGTTTGTGTTAAGCGACAGATTTTGTGATAACAGCCAGTTTGCTATTGATTTACAAGTCTCGTTAACATGTTTATTAAACTCGTCAACGTCTCCAGTACATTCAAATAACAGAACATTTTGTTCCAGCAATTATTGGAAGTTCGTTTATGTACACAAGGAAGAGGAGAGGCCCAAGAATGCTTCCTTGTGGCAAGCCCTTGTTTATGGTTCTCCATTGTGATTCTACCATGTGTTGCATCATTTTTGGTCAATATTTGAAATTTGAACTTTCTGCTTACGATTGTTAAGGTACGATTCAAACCATTTAAGGCTAAACCTTTATACCAATGTGTTCAAGTTTAATTAGAAGAAGCTTATGATCAACATTATCAAATGCTTTTGAGAGGTCGAGAAAAATGCCTACGGTTTTTTTGCTAAAATTAATACTATCCAGAATTTTTTTTATGAAGTTTAAGACTGCCTGTGTTGTTGAACGACCTTTACGGAATCCAAATTGTTGTGGACAAATTATCTCGAATTTTTCGATGAAGTTATAAATGCGATTGTACATGGCTCTTTCAAATATTTTAGAAAAAAATTGTACAATGGATATTGGCCTATAGTTTGAAATTTCTTGTTTAGAGCCCTTTTTATACAACGGCACAATAACAGATTGTTTTAAGTGTTCTGGGAAAGATTCAAATGATTTATTGATTAGTATTTCTAATGGGTAACTTAAAGCTTCTGCACATGATTTTATAGGGATTTTGTCAGTGCTGACACTGCTTTCACTATAGGGATTTTGTCAGTGCCGACACTGCTTTTATTATAGGGATTTTGTCAGTGCCGACTCTGCTTTTATTTTTCAATTTTACGCTTTTAATGCTTTTACTATAGGGATTATTACTATAAATTTAATGCTTTTACTATAGGGATTTTGTCAGTGCCGACACTGCTTTTATTTTTCAATTTTACGATAATTCTGACAACACTGAACTCCTACACATACCTACAATTACAACACGACAAAATGCACTATTCTACTGCAGCATACCCAAGGGTATGTATTGGCCTATCCGCAATATAGCGGCTTCACACTATGGGAAATCAATACTCGGTGATATTGACTTAAAATATGTATTTGAATACTCTTACACCTTGTGTTGTATTTTTGAATGTCCATTTGTTACCAAATTTTTATTTATTTTGCTAGCGGTTTCAACACAACCTTGTCTAGCAATCGTAAAACAAACTTAAAAATTAAATAAGTACAGAAAGATTAGAATTTATAAGGTGAGGGTAGTGGATGGCTGATTTGGGGGTAGGTGGGGGTAGTGGGCGAGAAATGTGGGAGGAGTCAACATAGCAGGAAACATTTTCAATAAAGGTGACTTACAGGGTGCTATTATTTTGTTAACAAAATTATTTTTTCAATCATTTTCTAAGGTTTTTAAAGAGCACAAATCGTAATATGTATTAACGTTTGAATATTTCAATTGAGTTTTTTTCTTTGATAAAGCTGTCTCTATTAAATGATTGGCAAACTCGGAATAGTTATTATTTCGTACACAGAGTTCATTTTACCGGTTTTTGTATTAAAATTTCCAGTAGTCATACTATATACTGTGCGTAATATTCATTACAATCTAAAGTGTATATATAAAATTTATAGTAGTCATATCTTTATACTGTGCGTAATATTCATTACAATCTAAAGTGTATATGTAAAATTTATAGTAGTCATATCTTTATACTGTGCGTAACATTCATTACAATCTAAAGTGTATGTATAAAATTTCTAGTCGTCATATCTTTATACTGTGCGTCACATTCATTACAATCTAAAGTGTATATATACAATTTATAGTAGTCTTATCTTTATACTGTGCGTCACATTCATTACAATCTAAAGTGTATATATAAAATTTCTAGTCGTCATATCTTTATCCTGTGCGTCACATTCATTACAATCTAAAGTGTATATATACAATTTATAGTCGTCATATCTTTATACTGTGCGTCACATTCATTACAATCTAAAGTGTATATATAAAAATTCTAGTCGTCATATCTTTATACTGTGCGTCACATTCATTACAATCTAAAGTGTACATATAAAATTTCTAGTCGTCATATCTTTATACTGCGCATCACATTCATTGTAATCAAAAGGTCAAAAGTGTATATTTAAAATTTCTAGTAGTCGTACCTATATACTGTGCGTCACATTCAATACAATCTGGCTTATTGACTAAGCATTTTTTGTAAATCTAATTTAAAATCGTATTTTTATATTTGTTTATTTTATATGTTTTGTAATTTTATTTTTTTAAGTTTCAAAATTATCATCTCAAAATTTTCATCTTAAAATTTTACTACCTACATGTAAAAGCCCTCTGGGAGTCACATAAGTAAATAAATGTATTAATTACAAGGAATATATATACAAGAAGGCTATGATAATAATTAAAGTTGGCGTAATACTTTTTTCTACATGGGCTATATATAATTTTAAAAGAAAATTTGCCTTATTATTTAATATGGGTAGGTAAGTCAGTGTTTAAATACTGGTCAGTGGTTATGGTTAACCTAAGCTAACCTTACCTAGCCTAGCACTAGAAGTTCTGTGAACAGAAGAAATCGCAAAGTAAGGTAACTGTGTTTCCATTTTTCTCTTACTAAATCAATGTTAACATTTCCCCAGAAATCTAAATAAAGCGACTGTTCGATTTTAATAGTGGAAGAACAGAAGACCTCGCAAAGTAAGGTAACTGTGTTTCCATTTTTCTCTTATTAAATCAATGTTAACATTTCCCCAGAAATCTAAATAAAGCGACTGTTCGATTTTAATAGTGGAAGAACAGAAGACCTCGCAAAGTAAGGTAACTGTGTTTCCATTTTTCTCTTATTAAATCAATGTTAACATTTCCCCAGAAATCTAAATAAAGCGACTGTTCGATTTTAATAGTGGAAGAACAGAAGACCTCGCAAAGTAAGGTAACTGTGTTTCCATTTTTCTCTTATTAAATCAATGTTAACATTTCCCCAGAAATCTAAATAAAGCGACTGTTCGATTTTAATAGTGGAAGAACAGAAGACCTCGCAAAGTAAGGTAACTGTGTTTCCATTTTTCTCTTATTAAATCAATGTTAACATTTCCCCAGAAATCTAAATAAAGCGACTGTTCGATTTTAATAGTGGAAGAACAGAAGACCTCGCAAAGTAAGGTAACTGTGTTTCCATTTTTCTCTTATTAAATCAATGTTAACATTTCCCCAGAAATCTAAATAAAGCGACTGTTCGATTTTAATAGTGGAAGAACAGAAGACCTCGCAAAGTAAGGTAACTGTGTTTCCATTTTTCTCTTATTAAATCAATGTTAACATTTCTCCAGAAATCTAAATAAAGCGACTGTTCGATTTTAATAGTGGAAGAACAGAAGACCTCGCAAAGTAAGGTAACTGTGTTTCCATTTTTCTCTTGTTAAATCAATGTTAACATTTCCCCAGAAATCTAAATAAAGCGACTGTTCGATTTTAATAGTGGAAGAACAGAAGACCTCGCAAAGTAAGGTAACTGTGTTTCCATTTTTCTCTTATTAAATCAATGTTAACATTTCCCCAGAAATCTAAATAAAGCGACTGTTCGATTTTAATAGTGGAAGAACAGAAGACCTCGCAAAGTAAGGTAACTGTGTTTCCATTTTTCTCTTATTAAATCAATGTTAACATTTCCCCAGAAATCTAAATAAAGCGACTGTTCGATTTTAATAGTGGAAGAACAGAAGACCTCGCAAAGTAAGGTAACTGTGTTTCTATTTTTCTCTTATTAAATCAATGTTAACATTTCCCCAGAAATCTAAATAAAGCGACTGTTCGATTTTAATAGTGGAAGAACAGAAGACCTCGCAAAGTAAGGTAACTGTGTTTCCATTTTTCTCTTATTAAATCAATGTTAACATTTCCCCAGAAATCTAAATAAAGCGACTGTTCGATTTTAATAGTGGAAGAACAGAAGACCTCGCAAAGTAAGGTAACTGTGTTTCCATTTTTCTCTTATTAAATCAATGTTAACATTTCCCCAGAAATCTAAATAAAGCGACTGTTCGATTTTAATAGTGGAAGAACAGAAGACCTCGCAAAGTAAGGTAACTGTGTTTCTATTTTTCTCTTATTAAATCAATGTTAACATTTCCCCAGAAATCTAAATAAAGCGACTGTTCGATTTTAATAGTGGAAGAACAGAAGACCTCGCAAAGTAAGGTAACTGTGTTTCCATTTTTCTCTTATTAAATCAATGTTAACATTTCCCCAGAAATCTAAATAAAGCGACTGTTCGATTTTAATAGTGGAAGAACAGAAGACCTCGCAAAGTAAGGTAACTGTGTTTCCATTTTTCTCTTATTAAATCAATGTTAACATTTCCCCAGAAATCTAAATAAAGCGACTGTTCGATTTTAATAGTGGAAGAACAGAAGACCTCGCAAAGTAAGGTAACTGTGTTTCCATTTTTCTCTTATTAAATCAATGTTAACATTTCCCCAGAAATCTAAATAAAGCGACTGTTCGATTTTAATAGTGGAAGAACAGAAGACCTCGCAAAGTAAGGTAACTGTGTTTCCATTTTTCTCTTATTAAATCAATGTTAACATTTCCCCAGAAATCTAAATAAAGCGACTGTTCGATTTTAATAGTGGAAGAACAGAAGACCTCGCAAAGTAAGGTAACTGTGTTTCCATTTTTCTCTTATTAAATCAATGTTAACATTTCCCCAGAAATCTAAATAAAGCGACTGTTCGATTTTAATAGTGGAAGAACAGAAGACCTCGCAAAGTAAGGTAACTGTGTTTCCATTTTTCTCTTATTTAATCAATGTTAACATTTCCCCAGAAATCTAAATAAAGCGACTGTTCGATTTTAATAGTGGAAGAACAGAAGACCTCGCAAAGTAAGGTAACTGTGTTTCCATTTTTCTCTTATTAAATCAATGTTAACATTTCCCCAGAAATCTAAATAAAGCGACTGTTCGATTTTAATAGTGGAAGAACAGAAGACCTCGCAAAGTAAGGTAACTGTGTTTCCATTTTTCTCTTATTAAATCAATGTTAACATTTCCCCAGAAATCTAAATAAAGCGACTGTTCGATTTTAATAGTGGAAGAACAGAAGACCTCGCAAAGTAAGGTAACTGTGTTTCCATTTTTCTCTTATTAAATCAATGTTAACATTTCCCCAGAAATCTAAATAAAGCGACTGTTCGATTTTAATAGTGGAAGAACAGAAGACCTCGCAAAGTAAGGTAACTGTGTTTCCATTTTTCTCTTATTAAATCAATGTTAACATTTCCCCAGAAATCTAAATAAAGCGACTGTTCGATTTTAATAGTGGAAGAACAGAAGACCTCGCAAAGTAAGGTAACTGTGTTTCCATTTTTCTCTTATTAAATCAATGTTAACATTTCCCCAGAAATCTAAATAAAGCGACTGTTCGATTTTAATAGTGGAAGAACAGAAGACCTCGCAAAGTAAGGTAACTGTGTTTCCATTTTTCTCTTATTAAATCAATGTTAACATTTCCCCAGAAATCTAAATAAAGCGACTGTTCGATTTTAATAGTGGAAGAACAGAAGACCTCGCAAAGTAAGGTAACTGTGTTTCCATTTTTCTCTTATTAAATCAATGTTTACATTTCCCCAGAAATCTAAATAAAGCGACTGTTCGATTTTAATAGTGGAAGAACAGAAGACCTCGCAAAGTAAGGTAACTGTGTTTCCATTTTTCTCTTATTAAATCAATGTTAACATTTCCCCAGAAATCTAAATAAAGCGACTGTTCGATTTTAATAGTGGAAGAACAGAAGACCTCGCAAAGTAAGGTAACTGTGTTTCCATTTTTCTCTTATTAAATCAATGTTAACATTTCCCCAGAAATCTAAATAAAGCGACTGTTCGATTTTAATAGTGGAAGAACAGAAGACCTCGCAAAGTAAGGTAACTGTGTTTCCATTTTTCTCTTATTAAATCAATGTTAACATTTCCCCAGAAATCTAATTAAAGCGACTGTTCGATTTTAATAGTGGAAGAACAGAAGACCTCGCAAAGTAAGGTAACTGTGTTTCCATTTTTCTCTTATTAAATCAATGTTAACATTTCCCCAGAAATCTAAATAAAGCGACTGTTCGATTTTAATAGTGGAAGAACAGAAGACCTCGCAAAGTAAGGTAACTGTGTTTCCATTTTTCTCTTATTAAATCAATGTTAACATTTCCCCAGAAATCTAAATAAAGCGACTGTTCGATTTTAATAGTGGAAGAACAGAAGACCTCGCAAAGTAAGGTAACTGTGTTTCCATTTTTCTCTTATTAAATCAATGTTAACATTTCCCCAGAAATCTAAATAAAGCGACTGTTCGATTTTAATAGTGGAAGAACAGAAGACCTCGCAAAGTAAGGTAACTGTGTTTCCATTTTTCTCTTATTAAATCAATGTTAAAATTTCCCCAGAAATCTAAATAAAGCGACTGTTCGATTTTAATAGTGGAAGAACAGAAGACCTCGCAAAGTAAGGTAACTGTGTTTCCATTTTTCTCTTATTAAATCAATGTTAACATTTCCCCAGAAATCTAAATAAAGCGACTGTTCGATTTTAATAGTGGAAGAACAGAAGACCTCGCAAAGTAAGGTAACTGTGTTTCCATTTTTCTCTTATTAAATCAATGTTAACATTTCCCCAGAAATCTAAATAAAGCGACTGTTCGATTTTAATAGTGGAAGAACAAAAGACCTCGCAAAGTAAGGTAACTGTGTTTCCATTTTTCTCTTATTAAATCAATGTTAACATTTCCCCAGAAATCTAAATAAAGCGACTGTTCGATTTTAATAGTGGAAGAACAGAAGACCTCGCAAAGTAAGGTAACTGTGTTTCCATTTTTCTCTTATTAAATCAATGTTAACATTTCCCCAGAAATCTAAATAAAGCGACTGTTCGATTTTAATAGTGGAAGAACAGAAGACCTCGCAAAGTAAGGTAACTGTGTTTCCATTTTTCTCTTATTAAATCAATGTTAACATTTCCCCAGAAATCTAATTAAAGCGACTGTTCGATTTTAATAGTGGAAGAACAGAAGACCTCGCAAAGTAAGGTAACTGTGTTTCCATTTTTCTCTTATTAAATCAATGTTAACATTTCCCCAGAAATCTAAATAAAGCGACTGTTCGATTTTAATAGTGGAAGAACAGAAGACCTCGCAAAGTAAGGTAACTGTGTTTCCATTTTTCTCTTATTAAATCAATGTTAACATTTCCCCAGAAATCTAAATAAAGCGACTGTTCGATTTTAATAGTGGAAGAACAGAAGACCTCGCAAAGTAAGGTAACTGTGTTTCCATTTTTCTCTTATTAAATCAATGTTAACATTTCCCCAGAAATCTAAAATAAAGCGACTGTTCGATTTTAATAGTGGAAGAACAGAAGACCTCGCAAAGTAAGGTAACTGTGTTTCCATTTTTCTCTTATTAAATCAATGTTAACATTTCCCCAGAAATCTAAATAAAGCGACTGTTCGATTTTAATAGTGGAAGAACAGAAGACCTCGCAAAGTAAGGTAACTGTGTTTCCATTTTTCTCTTATTAAATCAATGTTAACATTTCCCCAGAAATCTAAATAAAGCGACTGTTCGATTTTAATAGTGGCCTTCCACTAGGGTGATACTGGGGGTGTCTGTAATAAGATTTAAAAAAAAAAAAAATTAAAAGAAAGAAAACATTCCCGGGTTACGAATAACCTGACAATATTTGGAAATCTCCTACTACCACCACAGTAAGCGGAAAATGTTGTTTGCGTTATAAAGGAGGACTTAGCCAGTCGAGGAATTGAACACACTACGCCTGGGTGGGACCCAAATGCGATGTCAACTCAGCCACCGACCTCAGAAACCGATGTCACCGCTGACTTGGTACATTTTGGCTCTAGCCACAAGTTGCATAAATAATCAAATTGATTACGCGTTATGACTATTAAATTAAAGATAAATTTTAGAACTAATAGACAAGCTATCATGTGACAGCTTCATAAGACTATTTTTTGTGATTAATAAAATTTTTATAATAATCAATAAAACAATATAAAATATTAAAAAGTCGGTATTTATTCACATACCACACATCCTTCCTCCACGTTGACCTGGCGGGTGCAAATCTCCAGGTCATGTTTTACGCCGTCAGGATGACCAGAGTTGCCAACGGGGAATATTCTGGAGCACTCCTCCTGGGACACTATGTGCATTGTAGTCTGAAATGTTGAAAAACGTACCAACTAATTGCACCCTTTTTTTTGCAACAAACACACGAGAGTAAAATCATTTAAATAATAATTTGTTATTAAAATTAATATTATTATCCGCATGGGTAGGCAGAGAGGACGGACCGCCAAACAACTCGGTCTCACCATAGAATCCTTGCCTCATACATACTCTTCTATTATTCTGACTCTTGACATGTCCAGACTATAGTATCTGATTCACTTGGTCGTGCCATGTCTTCCTCCGGCGTCCCCGACTTCTTCTACCATTTACAATTGCGTCATATATTCTCCTTACATCCTGTCTTTTTTCATTCACTATACATGCCCAAAGCATCTAAGCGTCGCTTTCTTAATCTTACTCATTATGCCAACATCAGCCTTGCATTATTTTCGGATCTCCACATTTCTCACACGATCATTTATGGTTTTACTCTCCCTCTGCCAGTTCCATGATTTACTACCACACATCAGGGTAGGTACCAGCACTCCATTGTGGACTTCTAGCTTCGCTTCTTTGGATTTTTTTGTTGCTAGCGCCAACTGCGTTCAGTCCTCCATTAATGGAATTACCTGCATTTACTCTTCTTTCAATATCTCTGTCAGCCTTCCCATCTCTCTAGAACATACTTCCTAAATACACAAACTCATCCACCTGCTCCAAGTATTCCTCATTCACAACTATATTGCACACTGTTTTCGTACTCTCTCTTTCAAACACCATTAATTTAGACTTACTTATATTCATCATTAACTCATTCTTTATACATACTTCATTCATCCTATACACGAGAGACTGTAGATCTTCCATACTGTTAGCAATCATCAACATACAACAAGAAACAGGCAACATTCCGGCAGGAACAGACATGTTTTTTTATTGCATCGTTAGACCCATATAATTTATCATTAAACTAGTTGAAGTCTAGTGAATGATTTGAGTAAAGTTTTGACGTTGTGAACTCTAAGATAAAAACAGACTTTTCTCTACTTTCTATAAATATAATATGCATGTATTATGCATACAAACCTTCCGGAAGAAATTTTCTAAATAATAGTGAACGTTCTATCAAAATCCGTTGCGTAGTTTAGAAGAACCAAGCGCAAAAACAGACAGACGTGGATAGCGACTTTATTTAATACTAGTTAGAGATCGTCAACCCATAATTGTTGCACTTATTGGGAATGACAAAGCAAAACAACAACATGTTTTTAAGAAATGCGTTTTTTTATTTTTAATGTAAGCACAGCACAAGTCTCTCAACTCTTCCCAACCGTCGAGAACCAATGAGACTATGGCATCCCACACTGGGGTATGTTGTGAAGTTGGTGGAAGTGGCGATGGGAAAGAGGAAGGTGGGGAAAAAATGAGTAATTATATCTGGTCACCAAATATATAATAAGACATTTTAAGATACATTTCGATCCGAATGGCAAAATGTCACCAGGGTGACACTGAGAGTATCTTCCGCTTTGGAAAATTTCAAAAATATATGCATTACTTTTAATGAATTAACAATTTATCGTGAAATACGCGCTAGAATTTGAACCCGCTACGAATTTGCTGTCGAGGATTTTCACTAATGGTCCACGTCGAAATGTGTGCTACAATCAACACTTGCTGACGTGAATTTTCTATAAATATAAAATGCATGTTTTATATACAGGGTTTTCCAATAAGAGGTGTTATTTTGATATTCAATCGTAAAAGATCAATGGTTTCGTTGCTTGTGTGGCACGTAGCGCCTTCTTGTTGAAAGTAAACGTTGTACAAATCAATACCTTCCAATTCCAGCCATAAAAAACCATTAATCATCTCTCAATAGCGCAATCCATTCACCGTAACTGTTGCTCCAGCCTCATTTTCGAAGAAGTAAGGTTCAATGACTCCGCCGGACCATAAAACGCACCAAACAGTCACAAGTTAAGAAAAGAGAGGCTTTTCAACAATAACTCTTGGGTTTTCCGAGCCCCAGATGCGACAATTTTGCGAAGCCACCGAAGTGGAAATGGGCCTCATCACTCAAGATGATTTGCATTTGATTTACTCAAGTGAATTTTAATAATTTCAATGCGTTGTTGAAGCGTGTAACGTTCCATTTTTATTAATGGCGTAGTTTCTACAATCTACATGTCAAATGTCAAAAAATGACAGCTTTAAAAGAAACATCTACCGAAATAGCGGGCTATTCAAAATAACACCTCCTTTTAGAAAACCCGTTATATAAAGTTTTCGGGAGAAATTCTCCAAATGATAGTAAAAACCTTATCAAAAACTGAGCGCACAAACAATCTATATTTTAGTATAATATAGATTATTTAATTTAATAATTAGAATTAGCGTGGTAGAAAAACATTACTGGTTTTGACATGTAGAGCGAATTGTCAGAAAAATGAATGATATATATATCAGAATATAAAACGCGTGTGTGGATGGTAGAAGTCTGGGACTCCCGAGGTAGACATGGCAAGAAGTGTTGGGTCATCTCAAGATTCAGATTAACAGAACCTATGTATGAATGTGAATGAAGAAAGGATTATGTGTCAAAACAGAGTTGTGCGGACATCATCTGTGCCTTACCCTTCGGGAAAAGGGCGTGATTATTAGATATACAGTAGGGTGGAGTGAAATCTTTTTTTTCACTGGACGGTAATGTAAGAGTCAAAATTTGGTGCCTTTTAGGTTTAATTTAAGCCATGTAAAATATTATACCATTTGGTTTAGGGTAACTGCCTCCGCAACGGTATCGAATTTATGAAAATAATCGGTTTTACACTCTAATTTGAAGTAATGTTTATGTACGATATTTTTGAATAAACATACCTACCTATTTTTATCAAGAAAGTTTACTTGGTATAATATAGATTTGACAAAAAATAAAAAGAAGTTCGAATTTGTGTTTTATAATTTAAATAAGGGGAGAGAGGAAGCGCGGGAGGTGATACTGAGCCTGCTTGCACTTGTCGCGTCTCGAGTCGCGCGTCGTCAGTGCTCTATCGTTCGTAGCTCGGATCAGTCGCACGCTCGTTTATCGTTAAAAATACGTTCGATAATCTTTCGTTGCAACCATGCAAAGAACTCGGAGTGTATTCAAATGTCCTCTATTTGGTGATGTTTGTGAGATGAAAGAAAACGTTCTACCTACTTATGAAGATGTAGTGAAATACTATGAGTGGACGAGACATCAACTGAAATTGCAATTAGAAACTGCAAAAGAACCAATTTTTGGCGCGATAGCAGACATAGTAACGTCGAGAATTGAAAATATATGGCAAACGGCATCTATTCCTACAGTGACGCGAACAAGGATCATTCAAATGTTGAAAGCATATCATCTAAAGTGCAAAAATCTACTCAAATCTATCAAGAGGCTCTCCCCGGACGAGTTAAATAGTTTTCAGCAAAGAAGTAAGATACTTTTTGATATTTCAGCATGCAAGTGCAAAGAATTCGCTCAATGTATCTGTCCTAACGATAAAAAGGTTCCTAAACGAGAGCAAACTTTTTTGACCGATCAAAGAACGTCTCGGATAATGGTAATCAGCAGAATCGACGTAACTGCTACAAAGAACATGCAAAAAAACTCTAAAAAGGAACCATGAACGAGAGAATCGCCGAAACACATCCTTAAGCAGTTCAACGTTACCTGATTTAAATGGTAGTATTTCTTCAGCGACATCATCAGAGACAGAAAAATCTGATTGCTCCATGATCAAAGGCGTTATTAAAAAGAAAATAAAAAAAATCGACGCTTAATTTTCCTACGTTATCGAAGACATGTGATAGGTATGGAGTGTCTGATAGAGCAGCAGCAGCAATAGCATCATCTGTTTTGTTCGACATTGGGTCTGATGTTGAGGTCATTGATCGGCACAAGTTACGAAGAGAGAGAACTAAAACTAGAGAAAAAATAACGGAAAATGCAAAAATTACAGAGCTCTTCGCCTTATACTTTGACGGGAAAAAAGACAAAACTTTGAATATTGTTAAAAAGGGCGGTAAATGCTACAGGACTATGGTTGTGGAGGAACATGTCTCACTAATTCAAGAGCCGGGATCCATTTACATGGGATACGTGGTACCTGATGTTGGGACAGCAAAAGGAATAGAAACCGCGATAACAGGGTTTCTGTTACATAAAGAAGTTTCCCAAGATAGAATTATGGCAATTGGTTGCGATGGTATGAATTTAAATACTGGAAAGTATGCTGGAATTATAAGACTGCTTGAGAAAAAGCTACAAAAACCACTTCAGTGGATAATTTGTTTGCTTCACATGAACGAACTGCCTTTGAGACATCTGTTTCTTCATCTCGATGGGTGTACTTCGGGACCTAAATCTTATATTGGTCCACTGGGAAAATCACTGGAAACCTGTGAAAAGCTGCCTGTTAAAAAATTTGAACGCATCGAAGGTCAAATGCTACCAGAAAAGGCCAAAGATCTGAGTTCAGACCAACAGTACTTGCATAAAATTGTCTCGGCGGTAATTTTAGGTGAATTTCCAGAAGACCTAGGCAATAAATCTCCAGAAAAACTATCACATGCCCGTTGGATCACGCGTGCTAACCGAATACTACGTTTGTATGTATCTACTGAAGAACCATCTGAAAATTTGAAAACTCTGGCTACTTTTGTGGTCAAAGTTTACGCACCGTCTTGGTTCTCAATTAAAAATAAACCATCATGCAAAGATGGCACGCGTCATCTGTTAAATATCATTAAGGCCTCCAGATACCTGCCAGAAACTCTAAAAAAAATTATAGATCCTGTTATCCAAAGAAACGGCTACTTTGCGCATCCTGAAGGGATTCTATTTGCGATGATAACAGATGATAAAAAACATGTTAGAGAGCTGGCAGCCCGCCGCATACTAAAGGCACGCAGTACTGCTCAACCTCCAACACCTAGAATGTTTCAAGTGCCATTGATAGATTTCAATGCTTCTACATATATTGATTTAATAAATTCGGAGGAAAACTTAACCGAACCACCGATTTTGAAAAACTTTTCGGACCAGGAAATTCAGAATATCGTGGAATCTGGTGGCGAAAGCGAACTATTGTTTATAAGGCTTCCCTGCCATAATCACGCTGTTGAAAGAGCTGTAAAGAATACGACAGAAGCTTCCATTTCTCAGTGCACAAGAAAGTCGCGACTAGGTGCCATAAATGCCAGGCTGGAATCGCGGAACATAATGCCTACATTTGAAACTAAAAAGGATTTTAAACCTCAATAATAAATGTATAATTTTTCAAGTTTGTTTCAAATTTCAAGAGCTGTAAAGACTACGACAGAAGCTTCCATTTCTCAGTGTACAAGAAAGTCGCGGCTAAGTGATGCCAGGCTGGAATCGCGGAACAAAATACCTAAATTTTAAACTAAAAAAGGATTTTAAACCTAAATAATAAATGTATAATTATGTTTCAATTTTTTTTTTTAGAGCGATGCCTTAATAAACATCTTAATATATATTGTTTATCATTTAACACCTACTTACCACTAAATTATTGCCTTATAAACTTTTAACTTTTTTACCCTAATTTTCAATTTTTGGGGTCACTGCGGAGGCAGAAGATCTTAATTAAATGAAATGAAAAATCCCACGTATTTTTATTTTAACATAAGGCACAAATCCCCCCCTCTTAGAAATCTGAATCATAAATTTTTTTTTTTTCATACATCCGTGCTCCAGGCTAATATACAGGGTGTATCGGCACGTACCCGACAAACTTTAACCAGCTATTCCTTAGCACATTTGGAGTAAAAAATGTTATGGGCACTTTGCTGTCCGGTAACATTTTTTTTTAATAAAAAATTTAATATTAATATTTTCACCACATGTCACCACTGTTTTATCCTTTGTCAAAGTTCGAAAACCCGTCTGGCAATATTTCGTTGAATGATGTACGTACGTACCTTTTACAAACACAACGAAATGGTACGGCACATTTCGTCTCATTTTTAACTATTATTATTTAGTGTGTATGAAAGAACGAAGACGCTTTTCGACATACTTGCTAATAACAGTTTGAAAACCCACCTGGCAATATTTTATTCGAGTTTCGTTGAATAATATACGTACGTACCTACATTAGCGCGCTTTTACGATCACAGCGAAATGGCATGGCGCCATTCGTCTCATTTTTAGCTATTATTATTTAGTGTGTATGAAAGAGCGAACACGCTTTTTGACACACTTGCTAATAACAGCTGTTGAACACGAGAAACAATGCCAATGACAGTGACGGAGTGTGGATTTTTTTATCATTTTTTGTTTTTAATTGAAAAAAAATGTTACCAGACAGCAAAGTGCCCATAACATTTTTTACTCCAAATGTGCTAAGGAAAAGCTGGTTAAAGTTTGTCAGGTACGTGCCGATACACCCTGTATATATTTAAATCTTATCGTTATCACATCAATGGTCATTGTTTATTATGAAGGCAAAGAAGTGTTCTAACCTTGTGGTCAGTTCTGTTGGGATAGCCATCCCACCCAGTGAGGAGGAACCCACTGTCAGGAAGAGTTGTGCCGGTGTGGAGACAGGCTGGGATAATACTGCTTGTAAATGTTACCCTGAAATCGAAAAATGTTAAATTACAGTTTTTTTTGTATAAAATAATTTATTTTCTAAAAACTGTGAAGCGGTAATGCGATGCAATAATATTCCGTAACCCTTCAGGTCATGTGTGCCGTTATTCCGGCATGATGCATGCTTGTGAACACTCGTCTCCACACAGGCGGCTCTAGGGGGTTCAGAAGTGGAACGTTTACACATATGATGTTTTATTTCATATTATATTTTGCTAATGTGTAATGAATATTATAAAAACCCCAATGTACGTAATAAATTTGAAGGTTTTCACCTATTCTGAAGCCGATGGTACAATATTGGTTAATTTAAGATTATTTATCAAATTGTTTACACATATAACTAATTAATGTTTTTTTTCCCTTTAAAAGATCTTTTCCTGTTAAAAGTTTTGAAATCACTTACTTACACCTCAGTCCATTGTTTATAAGTAGATTTTAAACAATGAAAGTACGTATAGGTACGTTCATTTTATTGCACGCACAAATCCACTGACAAAAATGATAACTATTCGTACATAATTTCGTGAACTATCATTCAAGTTCAAGATATCATTTATATCGTTTATCATAAAAATCTTTCGAATGATATTTTTTCACATCTCCCTCTAACACCTTAATAAACTTAATAGTCGTAGATATCCTCCTTTGTCTGTATGGCAAAGAAACAAAATATATTTTTTAAATAAAGACAAACATTCTTGGGTTACTAATAGCATGCTTATATTTGAAAATCTCCTTCTACCACCACAGTAAGCGAAAATGTGCTTGTGTTGTGGTGATGGATGACTTAGCCAGCCGAGAAAGCAAGGAGATATTGGGACAAAATTCAAAGTGACCAACGGAAGGTATATACAATAGCTTCTCATTTGGACGCTAGATGGCACTGGAACGAAAAAAAAGTGCGAATCTGCAGGAATATTAAAACGGACTTAATTATCGGGTAGTTTGTTAAATCTTTTTTTAAAACTATTTCAGCATAGTTTGGGTGGTCATTGACCAAATGACCCCAGTAGAAAAGCCGCCACTGCGTGACACCCTGTCACCTGTTTATTTGACATCGGAAATAATATCTAGTTCTGAGATGGGTTTGTTCCTGCCTACCAGCTGTGTGGCGTGCCAGATCGGGAGAAGCTAGTTTGGGAAGACCATTTAACCTCTCCAACTGGTCTCTCGACTTGCACCGCAGTGGGGGGGATATGTTCATCCGTCCGACACAATGAACCCTAAAACCCAACTCTCATACATTTTTCCTTCCCCAGAAATGCCTTTCCTCAAAAAAGACCCTCCGCACAGCATCCTAAAAGATGACCTAGGCCTAGACCTCTTTATGAGGTTATATATAAAAAATGACAATAATTTGTTATCGTTTAAAGAAGAGACAAAAACTTATAAAATTTCATTAAAATAATAAATATTCTTACCTTATTCATCAACAAATTATTGACTGTGACAACATTGTAATAATAATTAAAAATAGGTACTCATTTCAGTTGTGACTCTGTCCATAGCTCTGGTTCAATGAACTCAATGAATGGTGATAGAAATTTATTTTTGGGGTATTATGCCATGTTGCGCTACATCCTTCTTTAGCAAAACGTTACGGACAATATTACTTTTCGAGTTTTGTGAGTGCAAACTATGAAAATTATAAAAAAAACTTACCGTTTTTCGAGCAGCAGAAGGGCGATATTATTATAGATGTATGAATAGGTATTGTTGAATAGTGGGTGGATATGTTTTTTTATCACTTCATATATTGCGTCAGGGTTGTACTGAGGTGTAAACTTCCCCCCCAATCCGACGAACTTGACATTCTCTGAACTGAAAAAAAAGTACAGGTAAAATTGACATTGCTGTGTGCATTTTAAGTTGGTCTAATTGTCTATTACCCACTGGAGTGATTTTTTGGCATATGTTGCCATTTTGTGAAAACGTTTTGACAGATCGCTTGTTTTGATGCGCCATATTTATAGAACCTAAAAATATGGGAAGCGCGGTGAAATCTAGGTGGATTCATTGTCTTTAAATTGCAGTAAGCAGTTTCATAAGTTTACTGTTAATATTTTGAGGAATGGTATTATATAATGTGGAAAAACTCGTCAAAATGACAATTCAACATACCTATAAAAAGTGCTATAAAGTTATGAAAAGTGATGAAACAAAAACTAGGAAATAGGTTACATATGTAACTATTTAAATTTTTTTCACGACTTTTCATAACTTTATAGCACTTTTTATAGGTGTGTCGAATTGAAATTTTGATGAGTTATCTGTTATATTGTGGTGAAATAATAACACGATTATAATTGTAATTATAATTGACCATAAATAAACCATTCTTATTGACAATCGTTTAACAAGTGCTTGACAGGAAGAGGTTCCGAAGCAAAGACAATCTAGGCACAGATAATATGTAGGCAGTGTTACTATATCCAACATTATCATGGTGTCAAACAAGAAGGTTGGTCAAAGAAAAAGTGTATATTATTAAAGACTTAATTTTACAGTAGACCTCTCCTCTAGCAAAAGAGTAGGTAGATGTATAAACAATGTCCGAAATTGGAAAATATGATTTTCTATATATTTCTGCACATTTACGACATATTACTGTACGATGCTACTAGAATATTCTAGAACGCTCGTCCGTGCAAAACGAATCGTAGCCAGAACTCTCTAGATACGATTCTAGCATTCGTCGCATACCTTCCCACACGCCTGAAGATTATCTACACACGACAACCTGCGAGCCCTGCGACTACTCGCTGCCTACTAATCGGGAGTAAATTTTCCCTTATTTATGATAATATCAGGTGAGCAAAACCCACGGAAATGCAAATTAGCCAATTTTAGAGGCACTTATTTTGGAAATACATATTTTTGATGAAAAAAAAAGAAAATTATATGAAAGGGATATATGTAAATACAAATGTTAAAGTGAACGCGCTAATATATAAAAAAAATGATAATAATTATGCGAAAATTGTGAAAATATTCAATGAACTCGCTTAAAATGGAACAAAAATCTTTAGCGTGGCCAATAGCATTTAAAGACATACAGAATTTTTTCATACCTGTAAAATGTTAAATAGTTGAACAAGATGTGTTAATAAATAATTTTTGGAGCATATTTTACTATTTTTTTCTACCATGGAAATTTCACATAATTAACGTTTCGGTACAGTGTTCAAGAGAAATTTCGTTTTTTTCAACTTAAAACCACTTGGGTCACCAAATGACAAATTCAAAAGTTGTTTTATGTTCATTGTTGTAGTTATTATTACAAGGAAGAGAAAATTAAAAAAAAAAAGAAACAATAAACTCACCCAATCGCTTCAAAGATGGTCGCAGCACACAACACCCATCGGTCGCTTAGTATGGTCACTGGAAATCCTGTCCAGTTGATCAAGCCTATCCGACCTGATCCAATTCGTCCCTGGGAACACAACACATCTTCATATTAATCTCTAAGCAAGTGTTGTTTTAGAACTGCCAGGTGATCTCTGCTCTCAGACCTGATCCAATTCGTCCCTGGGAACACAACACATCTTCATATTAATCTCTAAGCAAGTGTTGTTTTAGAACTGCCAGGTGATCTCTGCTCTCAGACCTGATCCAATTCGTCCCTGGGAACACAACACATCTTCATATTAATCTCTAAGCAAGTGTTGTTTTAGAACTGCCAGGTGATCTCTGCTCTCAGACCTGATCCAATTCGTCCCTGGGAACACAAATTATGTACCTACGTATAATGACATTATGTATAAATGTGAATGAAACAAGGAGTGTGTGTCAAGATAGAGTTGTGTGGAGGTCAATCACTCTGCCTACCCTGCCGGGTAACTGCGTGATGTTTATATTTCACGTTATAGATACCTATTTATATAAAAATAAATATGAAATTGATGTTTTAAAACCGCAATTACATATACAGGATGTCCGGGGGTAAAGTGTGCGAACTTCGGGAGATGATTCTACATGATGGTAGAAGTTAAAAAGATAATAAAAAAATCGAAATTCAAATGTTTATATTCCCGATAAAAAATATTTTTCCATTGAAGAAGAATTATTTTAAAAACTACCTTACAATATATATATATATATATTTTTTTTTTTTACTTTTAGTACATGTTAATTCACCTTACCTAAGGACAGCCTGTATAATATTTGACTTCATAATGTTGTCTGTAACTTACATAGTGCGGGGCCTCAGTGCTAGTTGTTATGTGAGTCCGCGTATGTTCCAAATAAGGTTGTGATGAGATTGGAGGGCACAGGTCTCCCCGAGACCAACCTAAACCCGTTTTTTGGCACGGGAATATAATGTTTTCCAGCAGCTCTAAGCAGTCTGTAGGAGAAACAAAAATAAATACAAACAAACGTTAGAAGTGTCTACAGTTATTTACGGGACTAACCAACTCATAAAAGTGGAAGATATTTGTGGTATAGAAAATGTGGAAAGCCAGGGAGTTCTCGTTTGCTCTGTTACCTCTGACTGGTCTTCCTTCTTCAAGAATTGAAGACTTGCGCTAGTAGGGCAGATCCACTGTGTAACGGAGATGTTTCAATGTCCACCACAGCTACTATATAGTTAACATGACATATCTTTGGTTCTTTTCTCATTTAAAAGTGATTGTCTGGGCTAGGGCGGTCCTGTGCAGGTGCAATTGGAGCAGCCCACTCCGGGCGCTGACTTGCCAAGGAGCCAAGACGCTGATAATACCAACACAGCTCCCTTGAGGCTTTACTAGCAGGCGCCGTTTGGCTCAGCCAGCCCTGTGTCTTGGTAGCTTTTTGAAGACTTAATCACATCACACAGTTGATAATAATTAGCAATAGTTGAAAATGTGATTTGTCAATGATTGGACATTGCACTAAAGGGAATAAAGACGGACATTAACGTTCACAGTTGATGCTGTTTGAAATCGATGAATGTACACTGTACACGACAACATAGCCAGCCTGCATCGTGGCCCAAATGGCAAAGGTGGACATGGTCCGACTATCATTAAGAATTGAGGTTTTGCGTTGCTTCAAATAAGCACAATCATCATGCCATAATTCCAATCCCACCCCTTATTCAAATTTGAAATTCCATAGTCTCACGGAACTTTAAAGGACTCTGAGACTGAAGGAAGTGAGGAGAGGGGTAAGATGGAAAATCAGCCTCACGAACAGAGGAGGTGGCTCCCTGTGGAACTGATTGAAAACTGGTTTTCGCTTTGGATCACTACGCACATCTGGAGATATGATAACCCCGCATTTACCAATCTATCGATGTTATCTGTAGGTTTACGTTGAACATGTCAATTGCAATGTGATGCTTTGCTGAGCCAACACGACTGTCTGTTCTGCTATGTCAAATACATAGAATACTCATGTATGGCAGATCTTGTCTGGTGTAAACTCCTCCAGCATTCCATTGTTCTATTAAAATACTCAAAATTGCACACATTGAGAGGCACACAGACTTAAATCGTTTACCAGGGCAAAACTTGATGAATCTATCACTTCGATTATCTTACCCCTTGACAATGTAAGACGTGATAATATGAACGTTTCTGATACGCGGTTACTCGCTGTGCAATCTCGTGTACAATTGATCTTGTTGATACTTTTTTAATACTCACAATCAGCCGCCTTTGATCCGGTAAGTTGTTGAGAGACTAGTCCTTTGGACAAAGGTGGACAGGGCTTCGTGCAGCAAATAAATTCTTCCTCTGGACCACTGTCCGGGAGATGACATCTCTGAAATCCAACATACATAACATATAACTCGAAATAGAAAATAAATGCAATGATTCAATTAAATATTTATAAAAAAAGGCATTTTAATAAAAATATGTCTTTAATTTAGAATAAAATGGACAAGTTTCATTTAACAAGCATTGTATTTTAGTACTAATCTAATAACGTTGGAGTGTCATCGTGGGATGACAAGGCATTTTTAGAACTTGTGAACGGGAACGTTTAATGATATAATTGAGTAATTTACCTGTGGTAGGATGCCTTTTCTAGCAGCAAGCATCGCCACCTGGCAGTTGGCGAATAGAGTGCATGCTCCCGGTATCCCCTTCACGATACAGGTTCTAACTACAAGCACACAGATACACCAAGGTCAAATGGGGAGGGGACCATCACCTACTACAGCACTCAAATACAACAGGGTCAAATGAGGAGGGGATCATCGCCTACTACAGCACACAGCACACATAACACAATTTTTTTTTTTATTATGTAATAATTAAACAGTTTACAATGTATAATAATATTTGCTAACAATAATGATATATAAAAATTAGTAAACACAATTTTTTTAAAATTTTTTTGATGTTTCTCTTTTATGGAAGCAGACGCTTGTGTTTAAAAGAGATGTTGAGTATCGAGATGAACATTATTTATGTAAGTATTCTTATTAATAATTTAAGGAGTTAAGAATATTAAAAATATAAGTGTATATCAACAATGTACAATTTAACGATTTATAACGTTACATTAACAACATTCAACAAAGTACAATTTAACGATTTATAACGTTACATTATTTAATTGACGAATTTCGTTATTTTGATTTTTTACCTTGAAATGTTCTTTGATCGCTTTGAGTAGGGTTTTGTCGTCTTCGATTTTTCTGATATTATCGGGTAGGTTATTAAAGTATTTTTTGCCTAGAAATGTGTAATGATGTTGTGCAAATGAGGTGTTACATTTTTGTATTGGAAATATATGTTTTTGACGAGTACGTCTTTCAGTTGAAAAACTGTGATTTTGTTTTTCTTTTATTATTTGAATTATTATGTTTTTTCGGATAAGATCATTAAATTTTAGTACTTTAAATTCTTCAAATATAAGTTGAGTTGGATAATCTCTCGGTTTTTTCAATATTATTTTAACAATCAGACGTTGTACAATTTCAATAGGTAGGAGATTAGTTTTGTATGCGGATCCCCAACTGCTATACACCAGGGTTACAAGGGGATAGATAGATTGATAGATAGATAGATTGATAGATAGATAGATTGGTAGATAGATAGATTGATAGTTAGATAGATAGATCGCCCACTGTATAAATACTATACCTTCCAATACTGACTCCCGAGGACAGCAAACAATCGCAACAGTACCCTCAAAACCGCAATTCTGAAAACAATATTAATGATCATTCAAAAAATGCTTCAGACGGTTCATTGTGGTATTAATTTATTTCAGAGATTCCAGAATATTCAGGCAAATAGAATATTAAAAAAAATAGCCCAGATTCTACAGTGTTAAACATTAGTGTACACGTGATGTCACCCGCTACAGAACAGACCAACAGACCCTCTACAGAACAGAACAGACCCAGAATCTACAGTGTTAAACATTAGTGTAGACGTGATGTGACCTATTACAGTCTAAGTAAAGATCCGCATTGGTTACTATTATCTATGAAAGAATCAAGTTGCGATTTCACCTGAGTATTTATTCCTTTAAGGAAGGCATCAATAACGACGCGGCACTCAGACATATGCTTGCATGTGCCTTGTTCCCCAGTACTCTCCATTGTGCATGAATCACCTGTAACATCAAAAGATTAAATATAAATAACCTGCAGCACAGTACCTGTTACGTAAAGGACTAGAAATGAACTGGGAACAAGTTCGAGGTGTTTTGTGGACGCCTGCGCTTATGTAATATATTATTATACACATTTCAAATTCCATTAAATTAAATTGAAAAAAAAAAAAAAAAATCGTTTTGCTGTTGACGTTACCATTGAGATATCTAACCCGAAGTAAGTTTCTATACATAAGTTGGTATTGTATTCCAGAATGTATGCAGGGGTAGTGCAATGCAATACATTCCATATTTTAAAAAAAATAATACATACACAAAAAAAGCGAAATGACGTAGTTTTTTGATATTTTTAGATATAATGTCGTTGTTTTTATATTTTTTGATATATTGTAGTTTTTGTAATAGTCTAGTTTTTTTTTTGTTTTTCTACACCTATAATGTTTTTTTTTTATATTTTTTGATTTAATATAGTTTTTTCAATTTTTTTTTATACCGTGTAGTTTTTTTTATATATTTTGATATAATGTACGTTTTTTTAATATTTTTTTATACCGTGTAGTTTTTAATATTTTTGTAATGTAGTTTTTTTATATTTTTTGAAATAATGTAGTTTTTTTTAATATTTCTTGATATAATTTAGTTTTTTTATAGACACAATGTGGTATACGTATATAGTAATGAATGGGAACAGAAGTTATGAAATTTGTCTGTATTAGAAAATCTTTTTTTTTTGTACATTAATTTACTTTTGGATATTTTATTTATTATTATATGTAAATATAAAGTAAAAAAAATATGTACAGTATAACACTGGCCAGAGGTTCTCAAGCTTTTTCAAAAGACGTTATCTAAAATTATATTAGTAAAAAAGCTATATTTTCAGTGGTCTTTATTATAAACGGTGTCCGGAATCTCGTAGTTTAATCGGGAAACTGGTGAATCTATATAACATTTGAAAACGAATTTGTGAAATAACTTTTTTTATTTGAACTTTCATTTTCGAGAAAATTCAAAAGAGAGTCGAAGAGGTAGTGTGGAGGGGAAGGAGATGGGGAAAAGGAAAGTGAGGAATACCTGGCTATTCGTATTATTCTTAATTCCAAGAGTATCTTCCACTCTGTAATACGGAAGAAAAATACTTTATACATGTTGTGTGGAGGTAAAGTGCACAAACTTCAGGAGGTGATTCTATACAATAGTACAAGTAAAAAAGACTTTAAGCAAAGTAATTTAAAGTTAAAAAAAATCTAAATTTCATTTCAAGTTTTAAGGTTGTTTTCAGATATGTAAAATTACCTGTCTATTTCGGTTCTATAATATTTTCATTTCAATATTAAAAAGTTTGTTTCTGATAATAAATTATTTTGGTTTTTATATTTTACAAAATTTGAGACCCTAGATATTGAGACAGTGATAATTTTATTATTTTATGTTTACCTGAAATTATTTAAAACAAGTTTTATATAATATTTATTTATTTATTTATTTATTTATTTATTTATTTCATTCAAAATACAGTTTTTACATAAAAAGCATACTCTGCACATCTCACTAGGGCATTCCTGTATCAAGATGTGCAGCTTTACAATAATATCATTTAAAAAAATACATATATGTAAATTTAAAATAATAACAACATTAAATTAAATTTAAACCAAAAAAGAAAAGTTTATGACACGGACGTTTCGAGACCGGTAGACAAAAATAAACAAAATTTTAGTAACAGATGTATGAAAAAAATAAAAACAAAAAAGTCAACAAAAGAAGCATTATTAAGTAAGTTGGCAACAATAATATTCTTCTGTTAACTAAAGTACAAGGTACCTGTGCTGGCTTATCAGACACAAGCATAGGGTAACCATACTAACAATTACAACATGGAAAGTATGAATAATAGATTATAAGAAAAAAATAAAAATAACTAAATAAAAAAAGGTAAATAATAACCGATAGGTAAGTAGATAATATTATAATAAAAAGTAAGTAAGTAAATAATTTAGCTAGACAATAATTAAAGTAAATATTAATACGATAATTAAGTAGATAATAATAATAATAAGTAACATAATAATAAATAACCAAAAGTTATTTTAGAAGTAAATAAGTACATGCGCAGTAAGTAAATAAGGATTGTATCGAAACAGAGCTTCCACAAGGAATTATGATATAAGCGACAACATGGGTGATCTAAAATCATCACTCTCAGCTAGTACGGAGATTTTGACCATTTTCTTGAATGAATTTAACGTACCTATAGTTTTTATATTTTCTCCAAGCATATTATATAGCAACGGAGCTTTATATGAAAAACTCCTTTGTCCGAAGCACAGACATAGGAATTAATAGACGAGAAGATATGGGCGAGGGGTAAAATCAACTGTTGAAGAACGAGGGAACGAGGGAACGAGTGAAGCTGACTGTGATTCGTCAATAAATCAATCTGACAGTAAATAGGCATCTCGCATTATAATATCACCATTTACTTCTTAAAAGTAAAATCTGCTTTGAATGAATAGACATTTTTACATGGGAGCGCAAATTATTCGCCACGTTATGAACAAATTTGCGAAGTCCAAATTCGGCAAAGTAAGGCAGCTTTTATTTTCAGAGTCGTAGTTAGTTTCAGAGTATTTAGTTAAGACACTTTTATAAATGTTCATAATTTACTTCCCAGCAACCAACCAGCTTTGTGTTTCGCGTCCAGACGTTTCTCTATGTGATAGTAACAACTGATTCATATTATACGATGTGAATATGCTTAAAATAAAGTAAAATAATGCTTATATATGGAATGTAATACGACAATTGGGTTTATTCTCTTTTTTCACATCTATTTTTACCAGTTTTCATAGTACAAGTCAAAATTTTGCCGTGTTATTTAGTAAAATGAACCGATGATGCCTCGACCATAGTTCGCACAAGAATGATGACGTCACGTTTTCAAATTTCATTTGAGGCCGAACGCGAGCCCAGCCGGCTCAATGGAACCGGTATGGGGAGTGGGGATAATACGCTTTTAATCACTTAGGGCAGGTCTACTAATATTCATATGTCTATGGTCCGAAGGATGTTCTGGTATACACCGGCTGATACATTAAAGAAGAACCCATTCTAGTGCTGCGCACTTGTTGAGATCTTTTAGCAGTAATAGTGTTGTTGAAAAATTTACAGAGAGCCTGTATTATGTACAACTGCCTTATTGTCATAATTTTGCTTTCACTATATAATAACTTTGATGGATACATAAAATTTCTCTTATACATTATTTTTAAAATTAATTTTTGTGCAACATTCAAAGGCTCTAAGGTAGTCTTGTTACAAGAACCCCAACAGACAACATTATATGAAAGCATTGATTGAACAAGAGCATAATATACAGTTTTTAATGTAACTTTGTCCAATATGTTTCTTAGATTTTTGAAAATGTAGGCTAGCCTTCTTATTTTGTTTCTTAATATAGTAATGTGATTGTTCCATTTTAAATTTTTATCAATAATTAAACCCAGGTATTTGATGTTGTCTACTCTTTCCAAAGATTGACAGTTACACTCCTGCACACAACAATGTAATTTTAATGAACGTTCCAAAGATGGTTGATTTACAGAGGAAATGCTAAAAGTAATATATTTAGTTTTGTTCATGTTTAAGGTTAACAAGTTTTGATCAAGCCAATTTTTGACTGCCCTTAATCCTGCCTCGCACTGAGCATACGTTTCGTTCCATGTGTCAGCAGCAAACACCAAGACAGTGTCATCTGCAAATACAATTGAAGATCCAGAAAATTTCAGTTTACAGAGGTCGTTAATATATAACAAAAATAGAATTGGACCCAGAACACTACCTTGAGGAACACCATATACAATTGATTTATTTGAGCTAATGTGATCATTAATTATTACTCTCTGTGTTCTATTTTCAAGATATGATCTGAACCAATCTAAAGATTTATTAACAATACCCATTGAACTGAGTTTTTTTAAGAGTAAACCGTGGGAAACGGTATCAAATGCCTTAGACAAGTCTAAAAAGACGGCCATTGCTTTATTGCCAGTATCAAGAGCTTCTACGACTGTGGTGATCATTTTTAATGCAGCATCACTTGTTCCCATGTTCTCTCGGAAGCCAAATTGATTATCTGAGAGAATTTCATATCTTTTTACATAAGACATCAACCTAATTTTAGCTAATTTCTCTATTATTTTTGATAACGTATTTAGCAAGGAGATAGGTCGATAGTTATTTACATCTTTGTTATCTCCTCTATTTCATTATATGTTCTCTTTTGGAACAGTTTGAGTACATCTGGTCCTTGTCCTATGTATATTTTTATTGTTATTTAATTGTTTAATTGATTATTAAAAAATGTTCACGAAATAAAATTATTTTAAAAATCTTTAATTTTATCTTTAGAAATGTTTGAGAACCCTTGGCATACGTTCTGTTCTATTACTTTAATTGCTTTGTATTTCACGCTTTCATGTTATTATATTTCACAATACGGAAGATTACAATAATGGAAGAAAAAAAACGATATTGATTAATAGATAATTTTAGAAAAGGTGAAAAAATACTCTGATCTCCAAATTTAAAAAATAAAATACATTTAATAAAAATTAAGAACAAAATATGTTCTCAAGTGTTTCTAGAAAAAAAATCTTAAAGATTTTTTTTTATTTGGTACAATATTTTTTACATTTAAAAGTTTTCCAGTAATGTTGGCCTCACTGGGTGGCTTGCCCGTGCTGAGGCCTTCATTTAATAATATGAAAATATAATCTACATAATACATTTAAAGAGAAAATAATATATTTAAAAATATAATCTTGTGTGTTTGTGAGTGATGTGTGTTTATATTGGTTTTGTGTGTTACGTGTAGGTTTTATTTTTATTTTATGCTATGACATTTTGGTAATATTGTCTTTTTTGTTCTTTAATCCATTTTGTAATTTTGTGTGTGAATTTATTTTTATTTTCTTCAATTTTAATTTCAAGTTTTACACTGTTGAAAGCTTTTATAGCATGGTATTGGTAGTGTCTTTGTCCAAAGCTTGAATTTACTGTCGGAGTTTTTATGTTTTCTTTGTACGCTTGTCTAACTGGTCTGTTAGTGTTATTTTGTGTATGTTTAAATTTATTTTTTTTGTCAAAAATGTAGTTTAGATGTGTTTTAACGTATAATTGGCGTATATCTAGTACGTCACAGCTGTTGAATATTTGGTCTGTATCAGTCACTCTATGTTTTTTTAGTATTACCTTTAAGATCGTTTTCTGTGCGGTTTCTATGTAATTGATGGCCGAGTTTTTTGCTCCTCCCCAAGCAATAATTCCATATTCTATTATTGATTGGCAAAGTGCAAAATATATTGTTTTATTTTATATATTTTTCTTATGTTTAGGAAAATGTGTATTGTTTTGAGAAGTTTATTTGTGATTTTTTTGATGTGAGGTAACCATCTAAGGTTATGGTCAATTACGATTCCTAGATACTTTATTTGTTCTGTTTTTTTCTAGAGGAAGGCAATCGCAGATGTTGGTGTTTAAATATTCATGTATTTTTATGGTGTTTGTGTTGTTTTTTGGCTGTCCCGTGCTATTTATACTGATTGAGAGCCTCTCGATAAAATAACATGTTTTAGGAAATAAATTTTAATAATATATCTGCATACGCAGTTCGGCCGTTTCACGAGATGCACCAAACATGACTTCATATGCAGATGTAGCTGCAAATGAGTTAATAGCCAAGAAACTGTTTTAGTTCCAAGGTATGTATTTTAATACGAAGTAAAAAGAACTTTAACGAAGAATGAAAATATATGTTTCCTATTATTACCTTTCTGTAGCCCCACGACACAATCCAACATGAACAACGTGTACACAATCTCTAGAAAATAACGCATTATGTTTTGTTTTTCACGACAATGAATTTAAACAAGAGTACCGCTTTAGTTTTGATTTGAAGACACACTGCTGTGCAAATATTTCCGCTGTTATAATTACTGTACAGTTCATATCATTTTGACTTTTAAGGTCACTCAGAAGATAGCGAATTTGCGACTCGCAAACTCTCTTTTTCTCTCTTTAAAAAATAAATTGTTTGTGAATAACTATTGTCTTAACCCTCTAGATACCATTTTTTTACATTAACACAACACTTGATAGAAATAATTTAACTCAGGGCTCGTGTCATCTTTGGGGATGCTGTGTGGTGGGTCTTTTTTTAAGGAAAGGAAGGAGAGGAAATTTTGAGAAAGACTGGTATTAGGAGTGGTGTCATTTTTAACCCCTGTGTCCTTATTTAATAAGGACACGGGGGTTAAAATTCGTCACCGTAATAATAAAAGCAAAAGATTGGATAACTTAGAAGCTCTTGAAATCAAAGAATCCCTAAATAATAATGCTAGTATATTGAATAACCAAATTAATTTATCGTTTAGTCCCATTCTAGATATATTTATAGTAAACCGCTCTGTTATTGCCGGAATTCCCTCATTACCCGTCCCCCTTTGTTAACCTCCCACTCAAACACCTAAATTATATTTTTTGTGTATAATATATCTGTCAATATTTTTTAACATAGGTTAGTTTTAATTTTCTCCCGACGAAGGAAGGGTGCTTCCGAAACCGGTAGAGTACAATTAAAATTAAAGTGGTCTAAAACAAATTTATATCTTTTATTGTAAATTATGACGAGCCATAAAGTAAATGCTTATTACAAATATGTAATTTGGGGATAGTAGATAACATGCAAATGGGTCGATAATTTGTGACATCATGAATATCTCCCTTTTTGAATACAGGTGTTAGATAACATTCTTTCCATAGATCAGGGAAGCAGCCTGAGTTTAGTGATTGGTTAAATAGTTGACATAGTGGCTTGGCAAGTATTGATACACAAATAATTAGAAAAGCTGGATTGATTTTGTCAGGACCCGCTTTTTTCTTTATATCGAGCGATTTTATTTTGTGTATAACATCAGGAACATTTATATGTAAATCTGGAATGTGGATCGATTCATTGGGATGAAAGGGTGGAATTTGATCGTTTGGGATGTCTATATCGTATAGTCACCATGAAACAGGCCTAGTATAGTGATTCATCCTGTTACAATGCCTTGTAAATGTCTATTAAAAACCATGTATTTTATAAACAAATTAAATTATAAATGTCACCGCGTTCAGGGTCTGTTTCACTGTCAGCTAATTTAGCTCAATAAACATTTAAGTAAATTTTGAACATCTATTTCACCAAGCATTATTCTCATTGTTCTATTTTGGAGAATTAGCAAGTTATTTGGTTCTCCGTCATTAATTCTCTTTAGAGTGTACTCGGCTTGCTTATTAATTGTTAGTTCGGATTTGGAATCTAATATTATATCTTCTTTATCTTAGTATTTTATATCTGTAACTATTTCAATAAGTTCAACGTCAATTTGGCTCTCGATTCATCGCTTCTATGTACAATTTTCGATAAGTCATTTTAATGCGTGTTTATTTTTTATTTTATTTTTGTTTCATTATTTTTTTTAATATTGTTTAGTTTTTCGTAAATATCTCCAAATGTTAATATTAATGTCTCATCGGAAAACATTGATGTTATTTTTAAATGACCTTTCTATGGGGTTATCGACAACTCTTGTGCAAACTCGAGCTGTTGAAGAAATTATTATTATTTGCAAAATTAAAAATTCGTGCAAACAATATAATGGAATCAATCTATGGAATCTTAATAAAGCATAAACAAATAATTTGAATCTAAATTAAGTTGCATTTGTGGAAAAATTATCATTTTTACGGACATAATTGTACGAATTGATCTTAAAGGTAATACTAAAAAAACATAGACTGACTGATACAGACCAAATATTCAACAGCTGTGACGTACTAGATATACGCCAATTATACGTTAAAACACTACTAAACTACATTTTTAACAAAAAAAAATAAATTTCAACATACACAAAATAACACTAACAGACCAGTTAGACAAGCGTACAAAGAAAACATTAAATTTCCAACAGTAAATTCAACCTTTGGACAAAGACACTACCAATACCATGCTATAAAAGCTTTCAACAGTCTAAAAATTGAAATTAAAATTGAGGAAAATAAAAATAAATTCACACACAAAATTACAAAATGGATTAAACAACAAAAAAGACAATACTACCAAAATGTCATAGCATAAAATAAAAATAAAACCTACACGTAACACACAAAACCAACATAAACACACATCACTCACAAACACACAAGATTATTTTCATTGTATTATTTTTTAATTTAAATGTATTATTATGTATTTTAATTTTTAATTTTAAATTTATTATTTTCTTTTCAAATTTACTATCTTAGATTTTCATATTATAAAATGAAGGCCTCAGCACGGGCAAGCCACCCAGTGAGGCCTACATTACTGGAAAACATAAATTGTAACAAAATAATGTACCAAATAAAAAAAATAAATAAATAAATTGGGTTCGAACTTTGCGAGCCGTTTCTTCGGGAACTATGACGCCGAACGGAATAAAATTGCAGATTCGTTGTAGAACTTATGTTCTTTATTTGGATTTATAACAAAATCTAAATAAAATTGCATTTGAGTAAAAAATATAATTTTTATGGGCATAAATGTAAGACTTGGGTTCGAAGTTTGCAGGCCGTTTTCTCGGAAACTACAATGCCGACAAATTTCGGGTTCATAATAGAACATATGTTCTTAATTTGAATCTATAATAAAATCTCAAGTGTTCTCGTGTTTTCGTGTTCGTAATAAAATTTATTTTCTTTATTTGCTTCTATAACAAAATCAAAATAATGTTGAATTTGTGGAAAAATATTGGTCACAGAGACATGAATTATTGAGATAAATGCGTGTTGAAATTCTACACATTTAAAACGATAAACGGACAAAAAAAGTCACAAAAAAAATTCCGCATAATATATATTTTTTTAAACTTGCCCATTTCAGCGTCTATTATTTACCCTGTAAATTTCATTAATCTATATCTACGGCATCATACTAAAATATATACTTAAAATTTGTGCGAAAGCAAAATAAATCCAAAAAACCCGTTGAAAAGGGAGAGGTAAATAAAACTAAATAATAATTGTCTTCTATTATTGAATCACAAAAATTTATAAAAATGTCAACCTTCGTGCTCCACTCAAACCCTTTATCTCCTTCAAAGGTTTATTTCCTTTTTTTATACGCAATAATTATTAGCCTGAAACACTCATCCACATTGAAAAATCTCCTGATAAAAGATACATGACGCCAATGGGACCCTTTGTGCTATGCATAAAAAATCTTGTTTTAAACACATTAGTTTACCAAAAAAATAATAATTAATATTTGACAAGTCCAAGTATCTTCACCAAAAAATGTAGACAATTTGTCTCGACGCCATCTAGTGAGAGAGTTAGCACTTACAATGCCTTTCTCATATAAAATAAAGTTGGTTGTTTGCAGGTGAAAAAATAATAATAATACTTGGATGACTTGTATAGCGCCGTTTTTGTGCAAAAACACCTCAAGGGCGCTGTATGTAATAAGTAGTAATTGTTGAATGAAACACTAGTATATATTGAATTATTTCGCGGATAAGAGATAAGCCGCCATGGCTCAGTGGTCAGAGCTGTCGCCCGGAAATCGAAAGGACACGGGTTCATGTCCCGTTGGCGTCATGTATCTTTTATAAGGAGATTTTTCAATGTGGATGAGTGTTTCAGGCTAATAATTATTGCTTATAAAAATAATTGTTACCCTTTGTGCTATGCATAAAAAAATCTCGTCTTAAACATTAGTTTACCAAAAAAATAATAATTAGTCGCATGAAGGCTACTGTTTTGGTTGTTATTGTTTCTTCTACGTGTCTCAATTCTGTTCGTAGTTCCGCTAAGTCTCTAATTTCTTACGCAAACAACTGTTTGTATTAACCCCCCACGCCCCGCACCTCCTTGTGACCTAAGCCTATTTAGCTCACCCTTTCAACAGCATGGATCCAGGGCGGCCCTATGCGGGTGCAACTGGAGCAGTCGCTGAGTATACCCGATGGCAGTAATTTACTTGCCAGGGCGTTGTAAATTCTGACATTATTTTCGGAATTCGCCACACATTTTCCAAAATCACTCGGTCTGTTTTATCTGTTAGATAAATTACAGGTAAGATTCATTTATTACCTACTAGTGACTCACAACTATGATTTATAACTGGTGACTTACAACTAAGACTTAATAATAGCTAGCAACTTAGTACTGGGAGATATAAATGGTGACTTAAATTTAAAACTTTACTAATCCTAACTGACGAAAAATGCATATGTTTGTTTGTCCTTCTTTCACGTCGCAAAGGAGAGACCGATCGATGTGATATTTTGCATGGGGATAGTTGGAGAACTGTCAAGTGACATGGGCTACTTTTCCAAATATACATCGCCTGAATTAATAAAGATGGCGGTGCGTAAGTCTATTTACAAAACGCTCTGTTATCCATACGTTGATTTGACAATACAAACACTTATAATCTTGTTAATTTTTGCATTGTTATACATATTTAAAATATCAACCCTTCAGGCTAATTTGTTCGATTTAGCGAGCCAACAGCAGCTAGAACCAACAGCAGCTAGAACCAACAGCAGCTGGAACCAACAGCAGCTAGAACCAACAGCAGCTAGAACCAACAGCAGCTAGTACCAACAGCAGCTAGAACCAACAGCAGCTGGAACCAACAGCAGCTAGAACTAACAGCAGCTAGAACCAACAGCAGCTAGAACCAACAGCAGCTAGAACCAACAGCATCTGAAACCAACAGCAGCTAGAACCAACAGCAGCTAGAACCACCAACAGCAGCTAGAACCAACAGCAGCTAGAACCAACAGCAGCTAGAACCACCAACAGCAGCTAGAACCAACAGCAGCTAGAACCAACAGCAGCTAGAACCAACAGCAGCTGGAACCAACAGCAGCTAGAACCAACAGCAGCTGGAACCAACAGCAGCTAGTACCAACAGCAGCTAGAACCAACAGCAGCTGGAACCAACAGCAACTAGAACTAACAGCAGCTAGAACCAACAGCAGCTAGAACCAACAGCAGCTAGAACCAACAGCATCTGAAACCAACAGCAGCTAGAACCAACAGCAGCTAGAACCAACAGCAGCTAGAACCACCAACAGCAGCTAGAACCAACAGCAGCTAGAACCAACAGCAGCTATTTATTTATTTATTTATTAATTTCTTACACAATTACAAATTGGGGTTTAATGCATATAAGAAATTAGGTTATATAATTTTTTTACAAAAGATTGTTTTCAAATATTTATACATAAAAAAAGAAATTTCAAGAAATGTGGAATTTCCAAAAAAAATTCAGGCAGCGGTGAAAGATCTCGTCAATGTGGAGAGACTCTTTCAAGAATCAGAAGAATTTCCCTTCTGAATCTCTCCTCACTGACGCCAAATATATCAATCTCGGAGGAGATTTGGTTCAGGAGCAATATACTCCTCCCTACCGGGAGAACCATTGGCAGGTTAGTTCTGCAGGCAGGAAGATAGAATAATCTATGGTGACGTTGTCTAAGATAGTCATCTGGAACATAGAGACTCACGCGCTCCAAAATGGCTGAGTTCTCAATATAGCCTCGCAGCAGTCTGAATAAGTGGGTAGCGGCATACCCCTCCCTTCTGAGCTGCAGGGAGTGAAGTCCCAGCATGCCCAGAAGAAAGTTCGTCGGGTAGAGCCATGGATAGTGGCCGTACTCCCTCATGTAGAGAAATCTTAGAAACTTTTTTTGAACCCTCTCCAACATGAGGGAGCACCCCACCTCATGAGGATTCCAGATAAGCGAACCACTCTCCAGCCTACTGCGGACCAGGGAGAAGTATAAAATCTTCAGAGCACGGGTATCCCGAAAAACTCTGACGGTTCGGAGAACAAACCCTAACATTTTTAAGGCCGACTGGCACACCCCTTCGATATGAGGACGAAATGTCAACTTATTCTCATACATAATCCCAAGATCCTTTATATTTGAAACTCGTTTGAGATTATGACCGAGCATAGTGTACCTGTGGTATGGCTAGTACCCGCAGAGTCTATATGTTCGCTGTCTTACTACCATGGTGAGCAATATGATCTAAACTTAATTAATTTAAATACAGAAATTAACTACAGACTAATTCAAATGTACACCTATATGAAACTTAAGGATCGAACCTCAATTGAGATAGATTTATGAAACTTTGTGATTTTTTAAAAATTATTTTTGTACAAAACGATAAAAAAGAGAAGTGACGATAGTGTGTTTGTTTTATTTTTTTAATATATTTGTCTTTTAAAATGTGTAGTTTTTTCGTTATCGGTTATTTTAGTTCAATTTGAATAGGAAAAACTTAAGGTTAGCCACTTTAAAAAAAAAATATTTTTGCATAAAAAAATACACATTTCTAAAATAATATATTTACTTCAAAAAGTGTTTCTGGATACGTTCAGAAATATTCATTTTATTTAATTTTATTGCAACGCGGAAACAAACGTTTGTTTATACCTTACCCAGCAGAGGTAGGCAGAGAGGAAGGACCGCCAAACAACTCGGTCACACCACACATCATATTCTGACTCGTGACATAGGCCGACTCGAGTATCTGATTCACTTGATCGTGCCATGTCTTCCTCGGGCGTCCTCGACTTCTGCTACTATTCACATTTGCGTCATATATTCTCCGTGCGCTTCTTTCTTCGCCCATCCGCTCCACATGCCCAAACCAACTAATCTTACTCATTATTCTAATATGCTAACATCAGCTGGTCTTTTATATGGATTTTAAAAACAGAATATATCTAATGAGCTGTCGAAAATTGCACAAAAAATAAATTAAATCACGATTTAACAGTAAACTGATAAACTGAATGTAAAACAATATTAGTACAACATGTAACAGTAACATACAATAATATAAAAACTAGAACAAGGCTACATATAAGACAAATCACTAAAACTAACTACATTACCAACGCTACTAGAATTTGTAGGATTCAACAAAGTGCTGCAATTTCTAAATAGGAAGTTTGTCTTGCCGTCTTTATAGATATAGAAGGCGCCTTTGACAATATTTCCATCCCAATCCTGAAAAAAAACTTCTAGGCCTTAGCCTTCCCCCATCTTTGTCCAATCTATTATTAATCTATTTCTAGATAGAAAATTTTTCATTGAACTTCTAGATATTTTTTTTCAAAGTTGGTCTATTTGGAAGGGTTTACCACAAGGCGATGTATTGTCCCCCTTACTGTATAATATATACACATACGATATGCATGTCACTATTCCCCCACAAGTAAAAGTTATAAATCATTATCTGGCGTTTGGTGGGGAGCTCACCCTACTTGCATTAAGTTGCTTTACAACGCACGTATTCGAAGCCATCTCGATTATGCCTGCCCACTTTTAAGTACTGCTTCAAAAAATGTACTTGATAAATTAGACAAAATTCAATCTAAATCTTTGCGAATAATAACTGGAGCAATGTAATCGTCACCCATCAATTCCCTTCAAGTAGAATGCTCCGATCCTCCTCTTTATGTAAGGCGTCAACTAATTAAAAAATAAAAAAATAAAATTCGTCAATTAATCAAATTTGTTCTTAAATATTTAAATTCTAAATGTCATCAGGTTATCCCCAGAGTCTCGTTATTCATTGACTAAACCCATTCATCTACAATCAGAGCTTCAACTAAACCTCTTCCTGCCATCTGTAAAAAAAATAATTCTCTCTCAGAGCTTCAAATCATCCAAAATACAAATAAAAATATAGTCACGTCACCCTATCCCCAACAATTTTAGAAGGGATCGGAATCCTTAAAAGTCATTCCAATCTCCCGGCCCGAACTGTCAATAATATGTTCAATGACATTATTTCATCTAAATGGCCCAACTCTTCTCTTTTATTTACTGATGGATCCAAATCTCCCGACTCTCCTAACTGTGGTATAGGTATTAAAGTTTACCACAATAATTCTTATGACAGAATATTTCATTCAATTTCAAATCAATTTTCAATATTCTCAGCTGAATGCATTGCAATAATAGAATCTCTCAAATATATAATCAAAAATAATTTTGAACATTCCCTCGTTCTCTCTGACTCTCTCAGTTCCCTAAAAAACTTAAATCCAGTCCCCTTCTTTATCCTGATGATCACTTTGTAAGCCTTATTCGAGAGATGATAGCCTACATTCAAAGTTCTGGAAAAACTGTAACTCTGATTTGGATTCCTGGACAGGTTGGTGTCATGGGTAATGATATTGCGGATGCCTTGGCAAAACAAGGAGCGTCCAACCCTGTTGTTACCCTCGTAAACCACATTCCCCTATCTGACATTTTTTCCATCATCAAAGATAGATCCCGCAATGTTTGGTCGGAGTATTGGCACATTGCTAGTCAATCCAAGGGAGCTTGCTATTCCTCAATACAAAGGACTATTCCATCAAAACCGTGGTTTCAGCAATTCCCTCATTTTTCCAAAAAAGAAATTTCTTCACTTATTCGAATGAGGATCGGACATTGTTCCGTTCCTTCCCATCTTTTTAAAATTCACGTCGTTGACTCCCCAGATTGTACATTCTGTGGTCTAGAAGTGGGAACTTTAGATCACATATTTTTTGGTTGTCCCTCTCTAAACAAATATCCTCTCTTCTATCAAGCCTTATCTAAAATTACCTCCCCTCCATTCAACATCTCATCTCTTCTAAGTCTGAACTCGACTCCAATTTTCATTATAATTTTGATATTTGCCTATTTAAATAAAATTAATATTTAAATTCACCTTTCATTTCTCCATAATTTTAAATGATGGCCAAGAACACTCTTGAAGGGTGAAAGCCAGAAATAATAGGAAAAAAAACAAAGTGCTGGTAAAGATTACGCCTAGTTCTATAAATGAAGTCAATAAATATATAAATAGTACCCCCAAACTTGTTGCCCAGATCATACATCCTATTGGTGAGTGAGTGTGTCTGGCAAAAACCAATTCTGACGGAATTGATAGACAGAATTGATTGACAATTTTTTAATTACTATGAAAGCGCAATTCAAATGGTTAAAAAATCTCTGGCCTGGCTTAGAATTCCTCATAGAGCCGAAGTTAAATCAACAAGTAACTTAATATAGTTCATTGTCACAAGATCTTTTCTATTCGATATAGAAGAGAAGATAAACATGTTTTTTTATCAATTCTGAAAATTATTGGATACTAATTTTGGTAATATTTGTATTTAGTGATAAGATTAACATTATACTGAAATCTGATAATAGCAATGGACATTGAAGGTTGGTTGTAATATTAGATTGTGCCGTAAACCAAATCAAATAGTTTTCAAATAATATTATAAATTTACGACGAATTCATAAATAAAAAACACAAGAAATAACTACTACCACGTGTATTATAAACACAAGATCTCAGGGTTAAAAACATACCCAACAAGTAACTACGAATACAACATTTGGACAAAAAGCTTGTTATACTATGGTAGTTAATTCTACAACAAAATCCCACTCTCATCATAAATCACAACAGCATTAAAACATTTGAAATTAAAATGACAATATAAAGACAGATTCAAGGAACTAAGATTACCAAGGTTCAAAGAAAGGCGTGACTTGATTGAGACTTTTAATATTTTATCTGGACATTATAGTTGCCATGGCACTCAAGAAGTCTTCACCGTCAACACAAATGTTAATCTTAGTGGACGCTTTTAGCATCCAATCCTAGGAAACACTTCCTTGCAATTAGAGTAGTGGAAGCACGGAACTAACTTCCACAACATGTCATCCATTCTACTAAAATAGAGTAGTGGAAGCATGGAACTAACTTCCACAACATGTCATCCATTCTACTAACATAGAGTAGTGGAAGCATGGAACTAACTTCCACAACATTTCATCCATTCTACTAATATAAATCTATTAAAAGCTCTATTGGATGCTCATGACTGTTAAATTGATGTAAAATCAGATATGAGCGCATCAGCAGAATGCTGTCTTCTCATTTAATGATAATAATAATACGATAAAAGTTGGATACAAAACATACGAAACAGAGAACATACTAACACCAAATAATACAGAGTGATATATAATGTACTAATGGTCCCGGACAGACAAACACGAATGGGGTTAAACATAGCATAATACGTCCAAAAACAATTCAAGGATTACTACCAACTAACTTCGGTATATATCGAATTTAAATAATAGTACCTACTTGAAATGGTAAAATAAATCAAAGTATAATATACATTTCAAGTATGACCGTACATGCATACAGTCATTAATATCCGTGTAAAAAAATAATAAATTAACTAAGGAGTATGTGAATTAAACGTTAAAAGGTATAGGAGAAGACTTTTTTTAATGTGTAAGTTAAACTGTAGATTATGAAATAACCCTGGCTCTTTTGTGTAAATAAATTATGAATGTTAAAAAACCTGTCTTTTTTCATTAACTTTTTTTTACATTAGCTCCACACAAGAGGCCCAGTGGAAAATATTTTCCCTCGGGGCCTATGCCATCTTTGGTTTATTTATTTATTTGAGGAACATAAACAGTCTTAGTAATACAATATACATAAGAGGATAACAAAAAAACAGACCAATTATTAATGTTCACAGATAGATATTCAGAAACATAAAAGTAACCTGTAAACTAGAATATTTAATAAAAATAGAAAAAAAAACATAATAAAGCAGCAAATAAGAAAAATAATAATACGAATGTAAATTCAACAAACGATAAACCCATAATATGCCTACAATAAACAGCAATAAAATAAATGTGATTATAACTATACTTAAATAGACTTGGGTTGGAACGGGAAAGGGGAGGAGAGGGATAAGGAAAAGTTTCCACGCAAGTAATATTGTTAATATATCAATGTAGAAAAGGGTATTTTGTCTGCTATATCGAATTGGCGTATGGAAATTTATTTTGTTCAGCAGCTCCGGGCAGTCAACTTTTGAGTTAATAATTATTAAAACACGTTGCTTTTCGCAATAGACAAAAGAATAATCTTTATTGTTCTTGAAATTTATTTGAAATGTTACACATTGTTTCAATATAGATGGCACATTTGATAATTTTTTTACCATTATTCTAATACTCCCACTTAACAAAATTAGTTGTGCGCAAATCTTTCGTTCACAATTGTGCGGGGGGTTGCGGTGCGGTGCGGATGCGATATAGACTAAGACAAACAAAAACGAATTGAATTGCCTTAGTGTTTGCAAGAGGAAAATGAGTAGGAAAGGCTAAAGACTTACCCTGGTCTCGTTCTCCTTAAGCCGCTGGTTCTGTTCTCTTATCAGTTTGCATACAATTAACATTCGCTCACTTAACACAAACCAAAACACAGTGAAATTCACTGCGGCGGGTAAAAACGTTTCACTGGACGATTGTGCTCCAAAATAATCACAGCCGAGTTCAACATATGCGGGTTTCAATATGACACGAAATGTTCGCGGGTAAGATGCAACGATAACACTGATCCTTGTCTTTGGGCCCGGATCACGGAAAAGGGACAAGGGGCAAAGGGGGGTGAAGGGTACACATTTAAGGCTATTCAATTTTAAAACCTCACGCGCAACTATCCCCCCCGCCTTGAAAGGGTGCGAAATCACCCCTTTTAAAACCGCATTGTCATGGCATTTATCATATAAACAAATTAACATAACCTACAGTTATCCTAAATTTCCTAACCTACATTGACTTAACCTAATGCTACTATACTACTATTATTGGCCAATACTTGCGAATTCTTCACCAAAATGTGAAGATGACGAAAATGCGTGCAATTCATTCAATTTCCTCTTGGCTCCTACAAAGTTAGTTCCGTTGTCTGAGTATAAATTTGACACAGGACCACGTCTAGAAAGAAATCGTTTGAATGCGTTCAGAAAACATTCGGTGCTCAAACTTGACGCCAATTCAAGGTGTATAGCTCTTGTTGTCAAACACACAAATAAGCAAATACACGCCTTTTGAGAACGAATTCCACGTCCACGTGATACGGTTTCCCTTAAAGGCCCGGCAAAGTCTATACCCACATGCGTAAATGGTTTTATAGACTGAATGACACGACAATCTCTATGATTCGTCATTAAAGGTGCAATTGTTTTAGGGCGTAGCCGAAAACACGAATTGCATTTATGTACTCGATTTCGAATTAAACTACGGGCTGACAGTATCCAATATTTTTGCCTCAAAATAGACATTAATAATGCGGGACCCGAGTGACAATGAATTTTATGATAATGATCAACCAACAAATTTAAAACGTGATCCTTTCGCGGGAGAACTATGGGGTGCTTTTGATCATAATTTAAATCTGAATTAACTAAACGACCTCCCAACCTTATGAGTCCGTCATTCAAGAACGGTCTCAAACGTTGAAATACGGGTTTACACGTTTTTCCTTGTTGTAGATTTATCAATTCCCCGGGAAAGTACGCTCGTTGTATTTCGCGCAATATTTTAAGCTCAACGAACTCTAAATCTGACCCACTTATATATTTTCGATATGGCAACACCTTGAGAAATCGAAGTACGTAAACCAAACATCGTAATAATTTATTCCACGAGGAAAAGCGCTTTGACAGGGTTAGAATATCATATTCTTCTAAACCAGATGTCATTACTAACGAAATAGACTTCTGTTCGGGTAGTTCTGTCACCATAGTAACATCAAATGTGGTAATGGGCCACCGATCAGGCCTAAATTTCATCCACGGTGGGCCATGAAACCATAGCGGGTGATCTAAAATTTGATTGGGGGTAAGCCCTCGTGACAGACAATCAGCGGGATTATCTGTGCCTGCTATATGATTAAAACAGGTAGCCGATAATTCAGATTGAATTTTAGCAACTCTATTAGCCACGAATGTCCCCCAACGGTGCGGAGAAGATTGAATCCAACAAAGTGCTACAGTGGAATCAGTAAATGCGTATATATTTTCAATTTTCAAGCGTTTTTCTAAGGTTTCTACTACGTTATGCATTAATTTTGCAAGTATTAATGCAGCGCAAAGTTCTAATCGTGCGAGAGAAACAATTTTCACAGGAGAAACCTTCGATTTTGCACAAGCAACATGTACTGAAATTGCTTCATGATTTTGGACATGGAAATTCACTATACCTCCATATGCCTTTTCGCTGGCATCTGCGAAACCAACAATGGTTACGATGCTACTGGACGTGATGCCAGTATGGCGCGGAATTTGTATTCTATTTAGTGAGGAAAGTTCCTCACAGAATTGCGTCCATTTCCTTACAATATCGTCGGGAGGCTCATCCTCCCAATCGCATTTGTGTAGAAACAATTTTTTAATTAAAAGCTTGGCATATAAAACGACAGGCGCGATGAAGCCCATAATATCCCATATTTTTGCGACACAAGACAATATATTTCGTTTTGTACAACCTGTTTTAGGTGTAGAAGTGACGAACGAGAATAAATCGGAATTTGGTGACCAGTATAAGCCCAATATTTTATGCATGCTTACTTCATCAAATTCCTTTATCGCTGATAAGCGATGCGAATCTGGAATAGATTCCAGAACATCTTGCGAATTGCTGGTCCACTTGACAAGGTCAAATTGGCCAGTCTTCAATAATGCGATTAACTGAGAGGACGTTTCCTTTGCACCCTCTTCAGTTTCCATACTATATACAAAATCATCCATATATAAAAATTCTTCAATAATTTTCTTAGCCTCAGGAAAAGCTTCTCCTTCATCTTTTGTCATCTATCAGGCAATTGGCCTCCAATTGCCTGATAGTGCGTAAAGCTTGAAATGGGCTGGATGTAAGACCAAAACAAACGCGGTTAAACTCAAAAGTTTTAATATCTTCGCTGGGCGAGAAGCGATACAAGATTCGTTGATATCTCCGATCACTATCTTTCACTCCTATACACAAAAACATTTTGCGTATATCAGCTGAGAGAGCTATTGGGAATACACGAAAATTCATAATTATATTAAATAAATTTCCCTGTAAATTTTCCCCACTATATAAAATATTATTCAATGACACGGAAGTGCTTGTTTTTGCGCTAGCGTCCAGGACTATTCTCAAACTGGTCGTGATTTTATCCTCTCGTACAACTCCATGGTGCGGAATTATGTATGAAGGCATCTCATTTCCTTCATTTGAATTGCTGAGAGTCAAATAATCCTTCTCTAAATATTCATTGATAATATTATTATAAGCTTCTCTTAATTTTGGAGAGGCTTCCAATTTACGTTCAAGGCATAAAAAACGTTTCTTTGCCATTGCAAATGAATCCCCAAGGGTTGAAACATCCCCTTTAAATGGCAAAGTTACTATATATCTTCCATTTTCAGGATCTCTTGTGGTTGTTCTTTGATATATTTCCTCACATTCACGATCTTCAGGACTTTTAATAGACGGTACGTTTACCTCTTCTAATTCCCAAAATCTTTTGAGACAAATATCATCTGGTTCTTCTAGCATGGCACAACAAGATACGCTAACATTATCCTCAACCCGAGTTGGTGCTGATCCCAAAATAACGTGTCCTAGAACTGTTTCTAAAGCATTCAGATTATACCTCTGAAAAGGGTCTTGAACCCTTTTTGACAACAGGAGATGCGGGAAGAGCTGGGCTCCTAGCAACATGTCAATTTCTCCTGGTTCTCCATATGACTCATCCGCCAACGGTAAGTCATTCAAATATGACAATGAAGGTACATCAACTTTGGCGGTAGGTAAGCGCTCTGTAACTTTATTCACAATCAATGAAGTAATGCTATAATTTATTGCTCGATTGAAACGAGAGTAAATTTCGGTCTGTATGGAGCCTGTAATGGGCTTAGACGATCCTCCAATACCCTTAACGGTGGAACAAGACGGGCGTTGATATTCAAAAAATCCTAATTTTCTACAACAATCCCGAGTAATAAAATTGCTCTGAGATGCGCTGTCCAATAAACACCTAACGAGATGTTCATTTCCCTGTGCGTCTATTATTCCCACTCGTGCGGTAGCCAGCAATACAGTACAATGAGTCTTTAGATTATGAGA
Organism: Hesperophylax magnus; assembly: GCA_026573805.1. Lineage (NCBI taxonomy): Eukaryota > Metazoa > Arthropoda > Insecta > Trichoptera > Limnephilidae > Hesperophylax > Hesperophylax magnus. Next base: position 7,313,049 of record JAIUSX010000005.1, on the reverse strand, counting down.
TCGAACAGTTGAAAAAGTACACAAAGCTACATCAGAATCGGAGCAGCCCGGTTTTGGATCATTCGATTGATCAGCTTTCTGGTTTTCAATTCTTTGGGCATTTTGAGTGTCTGACTGCCCCTTGTGTGATGCACCCTGTTCTTCAAAATGTAACATTGTATGATGAAACTTGTCATTACACTTATGACAATTTTGATTTGAATTGCAAGCCCTAGCCTTATGTCTATCACTAAGGCATCTAAAACAGAATCCCTTGCTTTTGATAAAATTGAACCGTTCCCTTACATTCAATTTTTTAAATTCTGAACATTTAAACAAATTTCCGTGCGATTGATTTTTGCAAAGTAAACATTTAATAGGCTGACGATTTTCCTCACTACCAGCGCTCATATAGGCTTGCGTCGATCTTTGTGACCGTTTTGACGTTTCACCTTTATTTTCCATCGATTTCCTTGAAGAACCGGTTCTTTGCAAGATCTTAACTTGTTCACGCACAAATTTCACCAAGTCTTCAAACGAGGGGAATTCATTTTCCCGATTGTATGTTTCGAATCCTTTCACCGAGTCCATATCAAGTTTTTTCAATGCAATGTGTAAGAAAATAAAGTCACACAAATTATCTAAATTTACATTTTTTACGGCTGCAACAGCCGACGCAAAATGATCAATGAAGGATTCCAGATTGTTGATATTGGCGACAGCAAAGGATTTAAAATCCAAAATTTGATCGATATATGCAGAAGATATTACTCTTTTGTCGTTATATTTATCGATCAACGAGTTAAAAATAATTTCGTAATTTTCCGGCGATAAAATGATCCCGGCGAACGTTGATTTAACACGGTTACTAATTTTTCCCAACAAATAATATAACTTTTCTGAATTCGAAAGTGTATCGTTATTGTGTACGGTGTTAATAAAACTTGAATAAAATATGGGCCAATTTTTTATTTCCCCATCGAAATATGCCAATTCAATCGGTGGGAGTTTTACACTACATTTTTTCTGTTCACTAACCACCCGCGAAGTGTTTTCCCGATTTAATGATATTTTTCTTTTGATATGTCCGTACATATCGTCGAACTTGAACAATCTTTCAAAATCAGGTTCAAAGTTTGAATCGATTTCCAAATTTAATATATTTATTTGTTGAGATATGTCCTCATACTTACTTCTAGTCAAGTCTAGAGTTTCAACTAACGAAAGAAACTCCTCTAGAATACTCAAGTCGGAAATTTTATTTGATAGTTCAAATAACTTAGTAAGACGTGCATCTAACGCATCTCGCTGAGCCGTCAGTAATCTCAACCTTTTTTCTTTAGTAGCCATTATGTATTTAGCAATAAATAATTTACCCAAATAATTAATTATAATTTAAATAACGCTATAATTTAATTAACGCTAGCGTAATTGATCAAAGTAAACAATTCTTCTGATAAGTGTTTCCAAATTAAACTCAATAACAACTGAATTATTATTAGCGGTCGTTAATACATACCTACGTACTTAACGCTAGCGAAGTATGTACTCGTATTATTAGAATTCAGTATTAAATACAAGTACCTACTTAGAGAATACGATTCCTTGCGTTAAACCAGGTACCTACATACACGATTAAATTATTGTCAACCTATAATTTGCAACGAGGAATGAAATGTAATTCGTTTTTAATATAGCTATTTGACGGACTAAATTTTAACCCATTTATAATGCAAATGCCATGATTTTGGTACAAATAATGATTATAGATTGCAATTGCGAACGAAAGTAATACAATATAATCCGGTTCGAAATTGGACCAATTTGATGGTTGTGCGCAAATCTTTCGTTCACAATTGTGCGGGGGGTTGCGGTGCGGTGCGGATGCGATATAGACTAAGACAAACAAAAACGAATTGAATTGCCTTAGTGTTTGCAAGAGGAAAATGAGTAGGAAAGGCCAAAGACTTATCCTGGTCTCGTTCTCCTTAAGCCGCTGGTTCTGTTCTCTTATCAGTTTGCATACAATTAACATTCGCTCACTTAACACAAACAAAAACACAGTGAAATTCACTGCGACGGGTAAAAACGTTTCACTGGACGATTATGCTCCAAAATAATCACAGCCGAGTTCAACATATGCGGGTTTCAATATGACACGAAATGTTCGCGGGTAAGATGCAACGATAACACTGATCCTTGTCTTTGGGCCCGGATCACGGAAAAGGGACAAGGGGCAAAGGGGGGTGAAGGGTTCACATTTAAGGCTATTCAATTTTAAAACCTCACGCGCAACTAAAAATAAATGTGAATTTTTAAACAGAATACATAGATTTTGTTTTATTTAACTTTAATTCCCAGCATGTGCATGAACTTATAATGCTTAGTTGACAAAAGACCCTTGGTTAACAAGTCAGCGGGCATTTCCTGAGTTGAAATGTATTCAATATTAATTAATTTATTTTTAACTGCATCTCTAACATAATGATACCGAACATCAATATGTTTTGATCTAGCATGTGCCTGATGACTTGTTGCTAATTTTAATGCACTTTGATTATCACAATTCAATTTAATTACACATTTTTTACCAGTAAGTTCATACATAAGATTTCTGAAATAAACAGCTTCTCTAGATGCCTCTGAGAGAGCAACATATTCTGCCTCAGTACTGGATAAGGAGACAGTCTTTTGTTTTTTACTTTGCCAGGAAATCACAGAACCACCCATTACAAAACAGAACCCAGTATAAGACTTACGATCCAAACTATCACTAGCCCAGTCTGCATCAACAAAACCTGTCAGCTCTACATTTTCCTTACAATATGTTAAACAATAGTGTTTTGTCTTTTGTAAATAATTTAATATTCGTTTAGCATAACTAAAATGAGTTTCATTATAACTGTTATTGAACTGGCTGAGATAACTAAGGGAATACGACAAGTCTGGTCTAGTCAAAACTGCCAAATACATAAGGCTTCCAATTAGCTTTTGATATGGAATGTTTACTACACAATTTTCAGCCTTTTCTATGTTCAACTTACTCTCAATGGGGGTATCTAAAGTTTTACAATTGGACATATCAAACCGTAATAATAATTGCTCTATATATTCCTGCTGATCTATAGTTATAGACTTACATTCTTTGTTTACACTAATTCGCATGCCTAAGTAACGTCTAACGGGACCTAAATCTTTTAATTTAAATTGAGAACTTAATACATTTTTTAATTTTTCTGTTTCTGCAATACTATTAGAAAAAATTAAGAAATCGTCAACATATATAGCTACAATAATCTTGACATTCTCATAAAAAAATGTAAACAAGCATGGTTCAAATTTACTTATTTTAAAACCAAAGTTCAGCAAACAATCTTTCACTTTTTCATACCAGACTAAAGCAGACTGTTTCAGTCCGTATATAGCTCTTTTTAATTTCAAGACCTTTCTAATTTGCTTATTTACAAAACCTTTGGAATTGACATGTAAATATTTTCTTTTAAATTTCCATTTAAAAAAGCTGTTGTCACATCTAGATGTGTTATGTCCATATCCCACTGTACACTCAGAGCAAATAACATTCTCAGCGTAGAATGTTTTATGACAGGAGAAAAAGTGTTCTCATAATCAATACCACGTCGCTGCGTAAAACCTTTAGCCACGAGTCGGGCACGATACCACACTTTATCATTCACATCTAGTTTTTTATTTAACACCCACTTGTTTTGCACAATTAATCCATTACTTGGTATATCAACAATTTCCCACGCATCGTTATCCTCGAACGACTGAAGCTCCTCTCGCATGGCCTGTCTCCACTGATCAGCTTCTGGTCCATTCAGCGCTTCTGAGAAGTCTATATGACAATAAAAATGTCATAAAAATGCGATACTGCAGGATTGACGGAATCGGTAAGGCGTTCCAATCTTCTTGTGCCAGGCTATCTCTTATGTCATCATAATTAGCCTTGTGGAATGAGGGCCGTTTAATTGAGTTTTCCTTTATGACCGGGAGTTCAACGAACTCAGCAGTCATAATGATGGATTTATGATGAGCATCCTCAGGAACCAACGGATCGTTCGCGGGAGCAACGCGTACCGAAAAATTACAGAGAACGAGATCAAGAATTCTTCCTAATGTATTTTGAATACCATTATATTGGTGGAGGTTACAGTAATTAATATTGTCTATAAATGTTGAGCTTATTGTAGAAGTGTAGTTGCTAAGAATCAGGTTAACCTCACCCACAGGAAGAGTCCAGGTAATATCGGGTAGGTTAAAGTCTCCATGATAAGAAACTTGCCGTCTGGTTGATTAAAAAAGCTTAATACCAACATCATTCGAGAAGGCGGTGATTCGAGCATTGAAGTTCAAACTTTTTGACAGGTAGGTACAACAGAGATGAACGCTAGTAAATCCAGTTGCACGTGGGATGCGAAGAGTCACCCATATGTCCTCATCCGTAGAACACCACGAGTAATTACAAATTGCATTGAGTTCCTTTTTGACAGCCAGGAGCACACCACCACCCATAGTTACACCTTCGATACTTCTGTCGCGTCGGAATACATTGTATCTTGAGTCAAAAAGCTCACCATCTGAAATAGTATCTGTAAGCCAAGTCTCTGTTATGCCGATAACGTCATAATCACCGCTCGTAACACTACAAAGAAATGTGTCAGTTTTTGTTCTCAGTCCACGTACGTTCTGATAAAAAACACTTAAAGGCAGTGACTCTTTTTCAGTTGAGTGTCAAAAACAAGGATATGCAGAGAATGCTTGAACATTTATTTATTTATTTATTAACGCCGATTATAGCGGCTTTTACAAAAGAATAACATTTTTTTTTTACTTATTATAAATACAGAATATACATAGATAAAAAAAATATAAATACAAAATACATAAAAGAGAACAATAGAAATGGTTATTATAAATACAATGCAACAATGTGTATATATAAATATATAAACAATTAATTTACAATAAATCCCGGATAAACTAATACTTTAAAACTGTATTTGGTTATATTCAATCAAAGAAGCGCTGACATACAGTTTTAATTAGGTGGTGTTTGTATGAGGATAAACTAGCAATGTTTATAGATTCATCCAAAACATATTTATTACCAAGTACATGTAGGCGATTCATTATGGAATTGAGTTCAGCGTTAGATCCTGTATTGTTGCAGTGATAAGGTAATTTGAAACGAACTGATCGACTAGGTACACGGAAACATATTAGCGAAAGAAGTTCAGGGGAGTTCAACAGGTTGGTAATGATTTTAAATAAATAAAATGGGTCAAAACAAATTCTTCTTTCTTTTAATGTATCGAGTCCCAATAAATGTAACAGAGAGGGGTAATTAATGTTTTCGATGAGTATTCCCAATTTAAAATTAATATAACGTAAAAATTTATGTTGGACGCGCTCAAGGGAATTCTCATGTACACTGTAGTAAGGACTCCAAATGGTGGTGTTAAATTCTAGTTGGCTTCTAACAAGTGAAGTGTAAAGTAATTTGACAGTTATTAAATTTTTAAAATCCTTTGAAATCCGTAAGACAAAACCTAACATTTGCATTGCTTTACTGGTTATATTATTAATATGTTTAATGAAAGTTAATTTAGTGTCAAAGGTTATACCAAGGTCTCTTATTTCATCAACAGATAATAAGGTGTGATTATTGAGAAAGTAGGTGAACAACAATGGGTTTTTTTTTCTGTGGAATCTCATAAGTTGACATTTTTTTACATTAAGTGTTAATTTGTTTTTAAGACACCAATCGTTAAAGCTATTAATATTAGATTGAAGTGTTAGACAGTCCTCTATATTGTCAATAATTCTATATATCTTCATATCATCAGCGAACATTAGAATGAGAACACGGGTGAATATGTTTGTTACGTCGTTAATGAATAAATTAAAAAGTATAGGACCAAGATGCGAACCCTGGGGTACGCCACTGGTAGCTTCGAACATGTAGGATAAGTGATCATTAATACAGACAGTTAACTGACGCCTAAGTAAGTAACTCTTAAACCAAGATAAAAGGTTTCCATTAATTCCGAGTTTCAAAAGTTTATTAATGAGGATTTTATGACAGACCTTATCAAACGCCTTACTGAAGTCGGTATATATAGAATCAACTTGTTGTTTGTTGGCAAGTGCATTGGAAATAAAATTTTCATATAATGTTAGGTTAGTCAAAGTTGATCTGCCGGAGATAAAGCCGTGTTGACAAGTTGCGATACAAGAGTTTACAAAGAAGCTGATTTTCTTAAGAATCAATTTCTCAAAAAGTTTAGGTATAGACGATTGAATACAGATAGGCCGATAATTTTCAACAAAGGATTTATCACCACTTTTAAATACAGGAGTTAAGTAGCTAAGTTTCCATATTTTTGGAAAGTGTCCTGTGGAGAGTGACTTATTAAACAGTATATTAAGCGGAACAGATAAACTTTGGACACAATTCTTAAGTAAGATGGAAGGAATCTTATCAGGTCCCGAGCTTGTTTTAGGTTCAAGTGATTTAATACAGACTATAATGTATTAAATCACTTGTGAGGTATAATATAGTATTATCTGCAAAAAATAAAATAATAGTAATATCTCTAAGTAATTGTTCGTTGCGAAAATGAGTGGATGCCATAGAGGCATACTACGTTGTAAGTAACATAAATGTGCATTCGGAAATTAACGCTTAATGAGCCCTTCGCACATCAGTATTACAGAATCCCGAGTAAAATCATCGAGTGACATTATAAGTTTATAGAAAAGGAAGGTATGAGGGGGGGTGTCGGAATCTGGGGTTAGTGTGTCCAGGAGTGACGGGCATTTTAATTTATCCCTCCCGCTGCGGAATGGGTCGAGAGAGTTCTGCTAGAGAGGTAAAAAGTTATCAACCTCTCCGAATCCGGCCCGCTACACAGTAGGTGGGCGGATGCATCCGTTGACAAGACCTGGACAATCCTCACCCCTTGAACCTGGGCACCCATGCTAAGTCACCAAACGTATCCACTTGAGGTGACCTACGACAGAAGTGTTGGTTATCCAAATAATGGTTTCCGAGGCGGCGGTACCCATACCCGCCTCCCAAATTATATAAATAAATTACGTGTTTTTAATACGTGTATTTTATTCATATGAAAAGTCAGGGGTATTTCATTATAATAATATGTATAATTTATTTATATCTGCTTTTCTTATTTACATAATTTTAAAGTGATTTTTATTATTCCTTTGTTTGCTATTTTTACAATAAATTATTATTTTTACATTTTAAAAATAATAATTAATTGGAAGGAGGGAGACCCTACATTTAATGATGTTTTAGATTGGCAGGACCTGCCTATGGAACCTCACACCTACCAGCTTCCGGGGATTTTACGCGTTTATTCATATTTACGAAAATAATATTTAATAGCACTATTTTCCATAATCGTAAGCACAAAAAATTGTTTATTATTATCATTAAGTTTAATAGAAAGGTTTGTTTAAAGAAATGAGTATTAACAACAATAGTTATTATAATACCCTATTATTGTACACTTCATGTACCCTATTATTAAGCCAGAGGTTTTCACTGATGTATCATATTTTTTTTGTGATGAACAAGAGTTACACTATCCTATGGGGTTAAATGGGAATATTGATAATCCATAATTTTTTCTTTAAACACCTACTAATACTTTAGTTCCATTTTGTAGTATCGTCAGTTTCCGTCTCAATTTTGGCGATGTTTGTCATATCGTTAACTTGTATTAAACTTAAGAGGAAGCTACAAGCCAAAATGTGTATAATTTTTATATACCTTGTATCGTGGGTAATAGGCATTAAAATAGGCTTGACAAACTGAGTCTTGAAACGTTCGATTTCAAGCAAAAAACTTGTTTTTATTTATTTTGTGAATAATTTTATAAGAAAATAAAAAAGTTAATCAAGTGAAACTGTCACAGATAATCTTAGCTATAATACTGTATTGAATTTTATTCCTTTACGCGTTCATACATTTCGATTGAAAAAAAATTTTTTTTAGTAGTTTGCATTTATATTTTTTATTGAGTAATTTATTTTTTATTTGTATTCTACTCAAGCGAAGCGATAGGAAAACCTTCAATTTATCTAAAGCATATTTGGTGGTATTCATAACGTACACCAATTCGTTATAGAGATTAATCAAAATAGTGATTTGGCATTAAGCTTCGCCTTAAAAATGTAATGTAAAAAAAACGGTATAAGAAAAAGAAAAATTGTCATGATGGTTAAATAAATAACTGTAAAAATCTAGAACATGATATTGGACTGAAAACATTAATGTTGTTCATGTGAATAGAACATCGATTTCCAACTTTGAATACGTTTCTCTCAAAAGCGTTGTTTTGACCGTAAGACAAGATACAACTGCGATGACGTCATACATATTGTATGTTGTATCCGCGGGTAATCTGTTCTAGAAAGAATATCGATGCTATCAGTATTTTAAAATATTTTATGAGTTTTAGCAGCTTATTTGGGTTGGGCACAAACACTCACATATGTATATCTGTTTATCTCTTTGATATTTATGTTTATCTCTTTGGCCACCTACTCAGAAAACACTTGAAGAAATATAAAGATACCATTTTGAATACACACTTTCTTTATTAAATTTATATAATATATCGTCTCCCTACATCAAATATGGGCTACGTGACTCTGAGTAAATTTCTGAGAAAAACGATAAAAACTGTTTAAAAAAACTAAAGGGAACAAAACTCTTCTATTTATGAACAAAGTTGGAAAAATATGTGTTATTAAATTTAAGAAAGTATTTATTGCAAATATTAATTATTGCGATTTTGTCGCATGGCTTATATTCTACGCACAATTGTCACATGGCCAATATGTAATATCAGCAATAAAATATTTCATTCAAGATTCTTTCATCACAAAATGTAAGTGCATTTTTTGTACATACCAAAACAATCGAAATCCAACAGTTAATCAACTACATTCTAGAAATGTGTGGGTAGGTACCTACTAACTGCCAATAGTTAATTAACTACATTCTAGAATTGTGTGGGTAGGTACCTACTAACTGCCAACAGTTAATCAAATGCATTCAAGAATTGTGTCGGTAGGTACCTACTAACTGCCAACAGTTAATTAACTACATTCTAGAATTGTGTGGGTAGGTACCTACTAACTGCCAACAGTTAATCAACTGCATTCCAGAATTGTGTGGGTAGGGACCTACTAACTGCCAACAGTTAATCAAATGCATTCTAAAATTGTGTGGGTAGGTACCTACTAACTGCCAACAGTTAATTAACAACATTTTAGAATTGTGTGGGTAGGTACCTACTAGCTGCCAACAGTTAATTAACTACATTCTAGAAATGTGTGGGTAGGTACCTATTAACTGCCAACAGTTATTAACTACATTCTAGAATTGTGTGGGTAGGTACCTACTTACTGCCAACAGTTAATCAATTGCATTCTAGAATTGTGTGGGTAGGTACCTACTAACTGCCAACAGTTAATAAACTACATTCTAGAATTGTGTGGGTAGGTACCTACTAACTGCCAACAGTTATTAATAACATTCTAGAATTGTGTGGGTAGGTACCTACTAACGGCAAACAGTTAATTAACTTAATTGCAGAATCGTGTGGGTAGGTACCTACTAACTGCCAACAGTTATTAATAACATTCTAGAATTGTGTGGGTAGGTACCTACTAACGGCAAACAGTTAATTAACTTAATTGCAGAATCGTGTGGGTAGGTACCTACTAACTGCCAACAGTTATTAATAACATTCTAGAATTGTGTGGGTAGGTACCTACTAACTGCCAACAGTTATTAATAACATTCTAGAATTGTGTGGGTAGGTACCTACTAACGGCAAACAGTTAATTAACTTAATTGCAGAATCGTGTGGGTAGGTACCTACTAACTGCCAACAGTTAATCAACTACATTCTAGAAATGTGTGGGTAGGTACCTACTAACTGCCAACAGTGAATTAACTACATTCTAGAATTGTGTGGGTAGGTACCTTCTAACTGCCAACAGTTAATTAACTACATTCTAGAATTATGTGGGTAGGTACCTACTAACTGCAAACAGTTAGTAAACTTAATTGCAGAATTGTGTGGGTAGGTACCTACTAACTGCTTACAGTTAATTTACTTAATTGCAGAATTGTGTGGGTAGGTACCTACTAACTGCCAAAAGTTAATTTACTTGGAATTGTGTGGGTAGTTACCTACTAATTACCAACAGTTAAACAAGTGCATTCTAGAAATGTGTGGGTAGGCCGGTAGGTACCTACTAACTGCCAACAGTTAATCAAATGCATTCAAGAAATGTGTGGGTAGGTACCTACCAACTGCCAACAGTTAATTAACTGCGTTCTAGAAATGTGTGGGTAGGTACCTACTTACTGCCAACAGTTATTAATAACATTCTAGAATTGTGTGGGTAGGTACCTACTAACGGCAAACAGTTAATTAACTTAATTGCAGAATCGTGTGGGTAGGTACCTACTAACTGCCAACAGTTAATAAACTACATTCTAGAATTGTGTGGGTAGGTACCTACTAACTGCCAACAGTTATTAATAACATTCTAGAATTGTGTGGGTAGGTACCTACTAACGGCAAACAGTTAATTAACTTAATTGCAGAATCGTGTGGGTAGGTACCTACTAACTGCGAACAGTTATTAATAACATTCTAGAATTGTGTGGGTAGGTACCTACTAACGGCAAACAGTTAATTAACTTAATTGCAGAATCGTGTGGGTAGGTACCTACTAACTGCCAACAGTTATTAATAACATTCTAGAATTGTGTGGGTAGGTACCTACTAACTGCCAACAGTTATTAATAACATTCTAGAATTGTGTGGGTAGGTACCTACTAACGGCAAACAGTTAATTAACTTAATTGCAGAATCGTGTGGGTAGGTACCTACTAACTGCCAACAGTTAATCAACTACATTCTAGAAATGTGTGGGTAGGTACCTACTAACTGCCAACAGTGAATTAACTACATTCTAGAATTGTGTGGGTAGGTACCTTCTAACTGCCAACAGTTAATTAACTACATTCTAGAATTATGTGGGTAGGTACCTACTAACTGCAAACAGTTAGTAAACTTAATTGCAGAATTGTGTGGGTAGGTACCTACTAACTGCTTACAGTTAATTTACTTAATTGCAGAATTGTGTGGGTAGGTACCTACTAACTGCCAAAAGTTAATTTACTTGGAATTGTGTGGGTAGGTACCTACTAATTACCAACAGTTAAACAAGTGCATTCTAGAAATGTGTGGGTAGGCCGGTAGGTACCTACTAACTGCCAACAGTTAATCAAATGCATTCAAGAAATGTGTGGGTAGGTACCTACCAACTGCCAACAGTTAATTAACTGCGTTCTAGAAATGTGTGGGTAGGTACCTACTTACTGCCAACAGTTAATTATCTTAGAATTGTGTTGGTAGGTACCTACTAACTGCCAACAGCTAATGAACTACATTCTAGAATTGTGTGGGTAGGTACCTACTAACTGCCACACTTCGTGGGTTGGTGTGTCCGAGGGAGGTGGTGGATGATTATTTTCAGATGTGTTTCAGGTTCTGCTATTATATTGCTATGTAATTATCTTGATTAATCACATATAATACATCATTTGATTGAGTTATTTTGATGTAAAGATCTCCAAATGTGTCGGCGACACGGTATCAAGCGGTTTCGGGGTTTGAGTGTTTTTGTGATTTTGGCGTAAATATGAATTCTCTTGAAATATTCTGGAGATCTGGATACGTATGATACATTATGTGTATTTTATTGTAAATTAAATCACTTTTATCTGGCTTTCGACATGTTACGTACTTTACAAACATCGCAATTACGTTATTCAATTCATTTAATAGCATTATTGTGCCACAAACAAGTCACTAATCATGTTTACAGTCAATACTTACGATAATATTAAGTTTTTTCTAGTTAAAACTAAGCAAATATTGCTAATTGTAAAAACGTCACACTTAAATGAAGCAAATTCTCAGCGAATGCTAGCGTGCGGCCGGCGAAAGGCAGCTCGAGGGGTACCCTTTGCGGAAGGCTATAAGTTTTGGCGCGCAATCGAAAATCTGAGGATTCCATCTGTCATCGAGAGAACCGGAATCGCTTCATACGAATAATCCGAGAAAAATCGTTAATTTGAATGAAAGGACGATTTTAGTGTCGTTAAGTAGAACGAGAATCGCCCTCCTGGTTCCGTCTTGGTGGAAACAGTCTCTTGATTACCTACCCACCTAGGTACCTACTAACTGCCAACAGTTAATCAAATGCATTCAAGAATTGTGTCGGTAGGTACCTATTAACTGCCAACAGTTAATTAACTACATTCTAGAATTGTGTGGGTTTGTACCTACTAACTGCCAACAGTTAATCAACTGCATTCTAAAATTGTGTGGGTAGGTACCTACTTACTGCCAACAGTTAATAAACTACATTCTAGAATTGTGTGGGTAGGTACCTACTAACTGCCAACAGTTATTAACAACATTCTAGAATTGTGTGGGTAGGTACCTACTAACTGCAAACAGTTAATTAACTTAATTGCAGAATCGTGTGGGTAGGTACCTACTAACTGCCAACAGTTAATCAACTACATTCTAGAAATGTGTGGGTAGGTACCTACTAACTGCCAACAGTTAATTAACTACATTCTAGAATTGTGTGGGTAGAGACCTACTACCTGCCAACAGTTAATCAACTGTTTTAGAATTGTGTGGGTAGGTACCTTCTAAGTGCCAACAGTTAATCAACTTCATTCTAGAATTGTGAGGGTAGGTACCTACTAACTGCCAACAGTTAATCAAATGCATTCAAGAATTGTGTCGGTAGGTACCTATTAACTGCCAACAGTTAATTAACTACATTCTAGAATTGTGTGGGTTTGTACCTACTAACTGCCAACAGTTAATCAAATGCATTCTAGAATTGTGTGGGTAGAGACCTACTACCTGCCAACAGTTAATCAACTGTTTTAGAATTGTGTGGGTAGGTACCTACTAAGTGCCAACAGTTAATCAAATGCATTCTAATATTGTGTGGGTAGGTACCTACTAACTGCCAACAGTTAATTAACGACATTTTAGAATTGTGTGGGTAGGTACCTACTAGCTGCCAACAGTTAATTAACTACATTCTAGAAATGTGTGGGTAGGTACCTATTAACTGCCAACAGTTATTAACTACATTCTAGAATTGTGTGGGTAGGTACCTACTTACTGCCAATAGTTAATCAATTGCATTCTAGAATTGTGTGGGTAGGTACCTACTAACTGCCAACAATTAGTCAAATGCATTCTAAAATTGTGTATTAGGGTGTATCGATTTTTAACTTTTTTTTTGTTTTCAAATTCCAAGTTGAAAAAAAGTTGCTACTAGGTACCACAACTTACCACAAAAAATTTTGGATTTTTAAAAAAATGTTTAGGTCTCCCGCAGAAGGCCTAAAGTTTTAATTTTTTTCAAAAAATATCAAATTTTGTTAAAATTTAAAAAAATAAAATCGTAATTTTTGCGTTTATTCCAAGTTAAAAAAACAGTAATATTAGGGCATAAAAATAAGTAAGAAACGATTTTTTTATAAAAAATGGATTTTAGGTCTCCCGCACAAGCCCTAAAGTTTGTTAATTTTGATGAAATTTTGTAATTTTGTTTACATATATGAACCATGTTTTTTTTAAGTTTAAGCCACCGGAATTAATTGTACTTTTCTTATAGAAGGCATAAAATGAGACAATATATATATACATAATTCATATATACATATATTAAAAATATATACCACATGTATACTATATATATATAATATGTTTTTTACCTGAAAAAAGATAGATGGACGGTGTAAATTGTATGAGAAAGGTGTTGAAAGAAACTAATGTTATTTGCTATTACTGTTGTTTATTACAATAGTATAAAAGATTATAACATGTCATAAAATGTAGTAGGTATAATAACTAAGTACAAAATGTTGCTGATTACTTTCCATACGACATGAGTGGGAGTTTTCTTTTTCTACTGCAAAATTACTTACTTGTTTAAGTATTCGTCCTTTCATCTTGGCTTCAAAACCTTAAATCAAAGTTATGTATAGTATTTACATAGGCCTAGTGAAAATTTTATAAATGTTATTACAGTTCCCAAATGAAATTTCAATTTAATATGTAAGACGTTATTTAGAAACATTATAAATACAAAATAGTCGAAAAAAAACTTACTTAAATTCTAATCCTTTGCAGAGGTTTTGTACTGGCTCTTGGTCTCGAACGTATTTAGAACTTTACGGTCTACCAGTCTGGCACGGATAAAATCATGTCTTTCGATCAGCCCACATACTCGCTCGAAGCTTCTGTGACTTCGTTGACAATTCGTTCCACCGCTTGAGTGTGAGAAGGAATTCTAAATTCAACCCTTCTACTTTTGTCAGTTTCCGCAATTGACTCCAACTCTTCTAGGCTCATATCAGTAACAAAAGTGGGTTCGGTTACTGAAGTGGATTGCCAGTCAATCATATCTTTAAAGTCTTCGGCATCAAAATTGATCTGAGGGGGTTTAAATACCCTTACCCCTTTCCTTTCGGTTGCGCAAGCTTTCTGGATGCTCTTATAAGCCAAGGCTCTGATATGTTTTCGTTCATCGAACAGCATAGCTATCAAACATGCTCTGGGTGAGTCATGAAAGCATTTCTCTGTAACGTTGCATGGACGACTTTTTTTAGCTCATCTTCCAAGTAATTGCTGAAAAGAAACATTAAAAAAAATGAATGGAAGCTGGCGGGATTTGGGGATTGCACTTAATTGAGAACCATGATGGTATGTAGACCTTCATTATGAACTCTGCAAGCTTTGTTAGCTGAGGGGTCGGATCATCGGTGGCAACATACAAACGAAGGACTCGATTTGCCAGAGTAAGCCACCCTGGCGTGCGAGATGTTGCTGGGGTTTCGTTTGGCCAACTCTTCTTTATGGAAAGTAATCAGCAACATTTTATACTTAGTTATTATACTACATTTTATGACATATTAAAACCTTTTATACTTTTGTAATAAACAACAGTAATAGCAAATAACATTAGTTTCTTTCAACACCTTTCTCATACAATTTACACCGTCCAACTATCTTTTTTCAAGTAAAAAACATATTATATATTATATAGTATATATGTGGTATATATTTGTAATATATGTATATATGAATTATGTATATATATATTGTCTCATTTTATGCCTTCTATAAGAAAAATACAATTAATTCCGGTGGCTTAAACTTAAAAAAAACATGGTTCATATTACACAAAATTACAAAATTTCATCAAAATTAACAAACTTTAGGGCTTGTGCGGGAGACCTAAAATCCATTTTTTATTTAAAAAAATCGTTCCTTACTTATTTTTATGCCCTAATATTACTGTTTTTTAACTTGGAATAAACACAAAAGTTACGATTTTATTTTTTTAAATTTTAAAAAAATTTGATATTTTTTGAAAAAAATTTAAACTTTAGGCCTTGTGCGGGAGACCTAAACATTTTTTAAAAAATCCAAAATTTTTTGTGGTAAGTTGTGGTATCTAGTAGCAACTTTTTTTCAACTTGGAATTTGAAAACAAAAAAAAAGTTAAAAATCGATACACCCTATTGTGTATGTAGGTACCTACTAACTGCCAACAGTTAATAAACTACATTCTAGAATTGTGTGGGTAGGTACCTACTAACTGCCAACAGTTATTAACAACATTCTAGAATTCTGTGGGTAGGTACCTACTAACTGCAAACAGTTAATTAACTTAATTGCAGAATCGTGTGGGTAGGTACCTACTAACTGCCAACAGTTAATCAAATGCATTCTAGAATTGTGTGGGTAGGTACCGACTAACTGCCAACAGTTAATCAAATGCATTCTAGAATTGTCCACAAAATAAAATAAAGTGCACTTTTTGACCATGTTTTTTTCTTGCATAAATCAAAACAGGCGGATGGTGTTAAGCGGGAATTTAAACCTTATCGCCATCTACGTAAGGGGTGTTATTGATAGCGGCACGATTTAAAATATTACTTGACGTAGTGCATCGCCTTATTAAATTTTTATTTATGTTTACACTAAACTTGTTAAAAAACATTAATTATTCAAGAGAAAAACGAAAAACTCCACAGCTGTCATTGACATGATATTGTTGTATATGTGGAATTGTTCTAGTGTTTATATTATTTTATGTTACTGTTACATGTTTGACTATTATTGTTTCGTAATCATTTTAACAGTTTACTGTTATATCATGCTCTACTTGTTTTAAATAATTTTCGATAGCTCACTAGGTATATTCTGTTCTTAAAATACATGTAAAAGCCCGTCTGGGCGTAAAACCAAATAAAATTAAATAAAACAATATGTGTATATGGAAATTATGAAATTACATTATTACATACATAACTGCAATAATGTAACCTTTTTGAACCACTGCACATATTTTCGTATACACGCCGACTGGTTTCGAAACAACCGTTGCATCCTCACGGCAAAATAACGTAACACTTAACCCTTAACAACATAAACCTTCAGGCAATTTGTTCGATTTGGGGAACAACTCAAATCTCAGAAAAATCGTTATATTTACCTTACTGTCGTTGGGAGAAATATTATCTAAAACAGAGGTCCCCTAACTGTTTGTCCGTGCCGATTTTTCCTGTTTTGGGTAGACCTCTGCTTTCTCAATTACTCAGTACTAGGATTCCCCACAATATTTCGAATCCACTAATTCCCCACTCAATATTTACATATTCTTAAAGTGATTCCCTAATTACCACAATAAAAAGTAATAGTTAAAGTTGGCAATTTCGTAATAATAATGAATATGTACACTAGGGTGTCCCAGGACATAAGGAAGAATTTTTTTTTCATGAATTTAAATATGCATACTCTCTTATTTTATTTCATTTGATCCCAATAACTCATATAATAAATATTATTTTGATTAAACACCGGCAACCCGTGCCGACTTGATGCCAAACATATGGTAGAGTTAATATGGAAGGATTTTCAACTTTCATTTTTGTCGGATAAATAAAATTAAAAAATGCACAAATGTTCAATTATGTAGTATTTTATATTTAAAAATGGTTTATTGATTAAATTTTTTCTTCATAGTTTGTTTTTTACAGTCAGGATAAATCTTCCGGTGTTCCTGAACGCATCGTAAAAAAAAATATTTTTGTTCCTCTTTGACCGTGAGATTAAGCCATGAAAATCTCGCATTAACTTAACACTTCTTTCAGCTGTATCATTCACTACCCTCAGCGGCGACACCTTCTTTCTGACTTCTTGATACGAAGCATTATTTGACCACATCGTAGGGAATTCGTTAAGAAAACTGGCATCTGTGTTCAGACAATCAAACAAATACTTGCTCTTCACTGAAATGAAGTCGTAAATATTTTTCTCTGAAACAAAAGTCACTAAATTATGATATGAATAAAAACCTCAATACAAAACATAATTTAAACTACTTAATAAACTTACCATACAATTTACCATCAAGATTTTCCTTCGATGGGATGTAACGTTTGTCATGGGTTGATAAATTATTTTGTTTGATATTTCGAGCATTTTTATTTTAGTTGTTTGATCCACAGCGTCTTCAAACAGCGATAAAATAGATCCTTCATCGGTCAAATACCATAACTGCTTACTGAACAGAAATAAAGCTGCCATTGAGATGTTTTCATCAATTTTTTCTTAAGCCTTCATCGATTTCAAAAAGCACAAGTCCTGGTAAGGTGCTTTAACTGCTATAATACATTGTAACCATGGCTTGACATAGGATGTTACTATGAACAGGCAAACGTCTAAAAGTGCCGCCTTATCCTTACCGGTAATTTTAAATTGCGCACAAATTAATGATATTTTCAAGGAATAAAGCGCCTTTGCCATCCATCGAGCACCTGGAGGCCGAATCATACATTTTCTCGCTGTATCTCCTCCTAAAACTATCACACAGAGCTCTAAAAACTCTCAATAGTCATCTGAAAGTATTTTTGTTGTCATTGCAGTACGGTAAAAGTCAAGCAAATCATTGATTTCGGAAGCGGTTATGTGCAATCTGAGATTTTCTCTGTAGCACTGAATTTTATCGGGATCAAAATTTTTACAGTTATCTCGAAACTTTTTGAAGATTGGTATGTCAGGGCTTGTAGTCACTTGACTGATTTTTACTTCAAATACAGCTTTAAAAAACCAACTATGGCTATATTTGGTATATATTGACATTTTAATTCACTTTCCGGATATTGTAGGACAAAACTTCAAGAACTTGTCCATTAGATGGCAGTTTAGAACCCGATATTTGGTGTTTTACGACTCCTATTAAAAATATACTCTTTTCAGAAGTGCGTAAATCTAACAACATCTTGTCTGAACAAGTGATTTTCGTTTACTAACAAAATAGCACATTACTACAAGCTCATCAACACGTTTGCTTGCTGGCGTCTTAATGTACAAGTACTGACATCTTTCGATGCAAGTCGGCACGGGTTGCAGTAGTCCAAAGTAAACGAAAAAAAATTTATAAGTGTTTTGTCATTATTAAAACAAAATTAGAGGGTATGCATTCAAAAATAACAACTTTTACTTTTTTGGGACACCCTAATGTACACTGGTAATATCAAATAATAACAATACCAAACCAGGAAGTGTCACTGGTCCTAGTTCCGACAGTTTTAACTGAGATGATTCTGTATTTTGTTTGGTGAGAGCCGGGACTAGATATGAATGATAGGAATAGATTGAGAGGTGCTTTTGTCTAGTGTAGCGCTTCTCAAACGAGGGGCCGAGGTGACTTTTAAAAGGGTTCTAAAACTTACTCTACCTACCCATACATTTAAAAAAAATAAAAACCTGTTTACGGACAAATATTTAGAAACCTCAATGGAGACTTTTATAATAATCTAATAGAATATATGTATATAAAGTGATAAATGAAATAATTAATATGAATTATTGTAATAATTAGATACTTAAACTAATCAAGCAAGAACTGAGCAATGAATATACACTAATGATATCATACTATTGTAATAATTAGATACGTAGACTAATCAAGCAAGAACTGAATAATGAATATACTCTAATGATATCATACTATTGTAATAATTAGATACGTAGACTAATCAAGCAAGAACTGAACAATGAATATACACTAATGATAGCATACTATTGTAATAATTAGATACGTAGACTAATCAAGCAAGAACTGAATAATGAATATACTCTAATGATATCATACTATTGTAATAATTAGATACGTAGACTAATCAAGCAAGAACTGAATAATGAATATGTACACTCTTAATATCACATTATTGCAATAATTAGATACGTAGACTAATCAAGCAAGAACTGAACAATGAATATACTCTAATGATATCATACTATTGTAATAATTAGATACGTAGACTAATCAAGCAAGAACTGAGCAATGAATATACACTAATGATATCATACTATTGTAATAATTAGATACGTAGACTAATCAAGCAAGAACTGAATAATGAATATACTCTAATGATATCATACTATTGTAATAATTAGATACGTAGACTAATCAAGCAAGAACTGAGCAATGAATATACACTAATGATATCATACTATTGTAATAATTAGATACGTAGACTAATCAAGCAAGAACTGAACAATGAATATACTCTAATGATATCATACTATTGTAATAATTAGATACGTAGACTAATCAAGCAAGAACTGAGCAATGAATATACACTAATGATAGCATACTATTGTAATAATTAGATACGTAGACTAATCAAGCAAGAACTGAATAATGAATATGTACACTCTTAATATCACATTATTGCAATAATTAGATACGTAGACTAATCAAGCAAGAACTGAACAATGAATATACACTAATGATATCATACTATTGTAATAATTAGATACGTAGACTAATCAAGCAAGAACTGAATAATGAATATACTCTAATGATATCATACTATTGTAATAATTAGATACGTAGACTAATCAAGCAAGAACTGAGCAATGAATATACACTAATGATATCATACTATTGTAATAATTAGATACGTAGACTAATCAAGCAAGAACTGAACAATGAATATACTCTAATGATATCATACTATTGTAATAATTAGATACGTAGACTAATCAAGCAAGAACTGAGCAATGAATATACACTAATGATAGCATACTATTGTAATAATTAGATACGTAGACTAATCAAGCAAGAACTGAATAATGAATATGTACACTCTTAATATCACATTATTGCAATAATTAGATACGTAGACTAATCAAGCAAGAACTGAACAATGAATATACACTAATGATATCATACTATTGTAATAATTAGATACGTAGACTAATCAAGCAAGAACTGAATAATGAATATACTCTAATGATATCATAC
The DNA here is from genome assembly GCA_026573805.1 of Hesperophylax magnus. Taxonomy (NCBI): domain Eukaryota; kingdom Metazoa; phylum Arthropoda; class Insecta; order Trichoptera; family Limnephilidae; genus Hesperophylax; species Hesperophylax magnus. The sequence continues at coordinate 7,292,574 of JAIUSX010000005.1, read as the reverse complement.
TATTGTAATAATTAGATACGTAGACTAATCAAGCAAGAACTGAGCAATGAATATACACTAATGATATCATACTATTGTAATAATTAGATACTTAGACTAATCAAGCAAGAACTGAACAATGAATATACTCTAATGATATCATACTATTGTAATAATTAGATACGTAGACTAATCAAGCAAGAACTGAGCAATGAATATACACTAATGATAGCATACTATTGTAATAATTAGATACGTAGACTAATCAAGCAAGAACTGAATAATGAATATGTACACTCTTAATATCACATTATTGCAATAATTAGATACGTAGACTAATCAAGCAAGAACTGAACAATGAATATACACTAATGATATCATACTATTGTAATAATTAGATACGTAGACTAATCAAGCAAGAACTGAATAATGAATATACTCTAATGATATCATACTATTGTAATAATTAGATACGTAGACTAATCAAGCAAGAACTGAACAATGAATATACACTAATGATAGCATACTATTGTAATAATTAGATACGTTGACTAATCAATCAAGAACTGAATAATGAATATACTCTAATGATATCATACTATTGTAATAATTAGATACTTTGACTAATCAAGCAAGAACTCAATAATGAATACACTCTAATGATATCATACTATTGTAATAATTAGATACGTTGACTAATCAAGCAAGAACTGAATAATGAATATACTCTAATGATTTGATACTATTGTAATAATTAGATACGTTGACTAATCAAGCAAGAACTGAATAATGAATATGTACACTCTTAATATCACATTATTGTAATAATTAGATACGTAGACTAATCAAGCAAGAACTGAACAATGAATATACACTAATGATATCATACTATTGTAATAATTAGATACGTAGACTAATCAAGCAAGAACTGAATAATGAATGTACTCTAATGATATCATACTATTGTAATAATTAGATACGTTGACTAATCAAGCAAGAACTGAATAATTAATATGTACACTCTTGATATCACATTATTGTAATAAATAGGTACGTAGACTATCTATTATATTATAGACTAGTAATTTATTTAACTTGTGACGATTATAAATTGTGACGATTGTTACACGTTTTCTTACTCATTTGCCAGCCACTTCTTTTAGTTCACCGTGTAACTCGCTATACTTTTAGTTCACCGTGTAGCTCGCCATACTTTTAGTTCACCGTGTAGCTCGCCATACTTTTAGTTCACCGTGTAGCTCGCCATACTTTTAGTTCACCGTGTAGCTCGCCATACTTTTAGGGTGACCACATTATTATTTTTGTAGAAAAGAAAGACGAAAACTTTTTAAGGATATATTTTTATCGTGTAAAAATATAAATATTTAACATGAAATAACACACGTACACATACATAATATAACTAAGCAGATAATGATTTAGTTTAAAATATTCAATGAAATCATCAATTATTATTTACAATAAAAAAATTTCTAACATTGTACAAACACAAATTGATAATAATTTATTTATTTAATGAATAAAACCTATAATATACACACACGTGTATAATATAAAGGGTGTTAATGGACGCACTTGACTTACTTTAACCAGAGATTTATTATTTTAGTTTATTTTAGGGATATAAACATTTACAATATGGTTGGTTTAAACTTGTGCAATTTACTTACTTTACAACTGTCAAACCAAATAGATTTATTAGATATATTTAAACATTTAAACAGTATATTTATAAAATTAACAGATATTACAAATAAATTATATAATGATAACAAGAGAAACTGCATGTCCATTATGTTATTTATTGTCAATGATATATTCCATGTTTCCAAATATGGAGACATTGTCTCTTCCGCTGACGATACAGTCCTACTAATAAAAGCAAACACCTGCTCTCAGTTAAATAACATGGCAAATACAGATATCAATTAACTTTAATTATGCTTTGATGAAAACCTGTTGATTTTAAATTCTAAAAAAAACTTATTATTTACCATTTTTCATTAAAAAACAAGAAACACCCAAAGAAATAAACATAATTATCCACTCCACAATACAATATATTATGTACAAATATAGAAAGCAAGACTAGGCATAACAATAGACCAGCGTTTAAAATGGGTCCCCACATATAAATATTCTGAATGACAGATTAAAGAAACTTACATATATTATATACTTAGATGATTAAGAGATATTTTAAACGAAAAATTACTTAGAACCACATACTTCGCTTTCTGTCAATCAATTATACAATACGGCATTATACGATGCGGCGGTACATATATTTATTTATTTATTAATTTTCGGTAAATTGACAGCTTATATTTATTTCAATTTATCCATAAGTATTATGTAGCCATAATAAAACCAATCATGGATTTCCTCCTTGTGACTTTACCTCTACTGAGACAGCATAATATGGAATAAGTTAATTAAATTTGTAAGAAAGGAATATGAATTCAAAAATATATATAAAACAAAAGATTACATTAAACCAAAAATTTACAAAACAAAACATATGTCAATACATTTATGGCCATGGAGAGAGGTTGTAGATATAAATCAAATCATAATAGAAATAAAAACAATAGAGATAACATTATTCACAAACCATCTGAGAAATATTCTTTTATGGACCTCTTGTATTTGGTTAGTTCGCAACTGAAAATATCCACCTTGGATAATACGCTATTGTAATAATTGCATAGTCTGTTCAGGCAAGAATTCTGCTTAGAGTTCGTTTTGCATTGATCCACCCTGAACAGGACAGAAAGGCATGCTGAACGCGCAGGAAGATTGAAACGCATCTTGTTTAGCAACTCTGGGCATTGAATATTATTGTTAACTACTTTATACAGGAATAGTGCATCCTTATGATGCCTCCGTCCACTCAGTGAATCAATCAAGTATGAAGCTGCCTCTAAAAATAAAAATAATTAATTTAAAAATAAATTATAAAAATCCAATATAAAAATATAAATACACAAACAATTTACATATCACAAAACTAATAATAAAAACAATTTAAAAAAACCCTTTTCATATTCGACCGAACTTTTATTCAAACAATTTAAGGTCAGAAAATTAAGTGCACAATACATACTTCTACCATGCAACATTACAAATTAAATTAATTACAAATTAAAAATAATATTCAAAATAAAGTTGCACCCTTTAAAAATAACAGAAATCTGAGACAAACGTCAATACTTCCTACTCCGGTATGTAAAAAAACAATAGGACAGTTCAATCATAAATATCTCGGAGTTAATTTTTTTAACTCATTACCAGAAAAAAATAGAAACATGAATTCAAATATAATTTTTTTTTAAAGCCACCTTAAAAAGTATTCTGAACACTTGAACTGAATCATATCAAATTTAAACCAATATAATAACACCCCCCATACTCACAAGTCCTGCTTATTTATGGGGGTACATCAAATACATATATTATGTCATTAATAACAATACAATATTTATTTGTAATTTGTGTATCAGATAATATATCATTACATTGTACGTAGATTGATTTAATTGGTGTACAAAAACATATTTTTAATAGAGATTTTATATTTATTTTCGATGCAATTGAAGTTATCTAAATCAGAGAGAATTTTATTATACAAATATGTTAAACACAGTCTCTCAAGGAAAACATTTTCGTTGGAATAAGTTTTACATTTGTACGATAGTTATTTTATTTATATGAAGAACAAAAGTTAATTTACCGTCAAAAATCATACCAAGGTCCTCAACTCTTTAAAAATTTTGTTCTTCCTGAGAACATGAAGAACAAAATAAAATCTAATGATTTTGTGTAACATACCCCGTGCGAGCTAAGAAAGAATTTTTTAAATTTAATATATTATTTTCATTTATTACAATAAATATAGGTACATATATTTTACAATGTTTACATGTCATACAGTAGATATTATTATCAAAAACAAAACATGGCATTTCCTCACCATAAAGACACATGGATCTTATGTATACTATACTATAGATTGTACCCTCTAGTAATGGAAAGACAACAAGTTTGCCTCTCCTGAGCACAGTTTGCCTCTCCAGAGCACAAGCATCAGCTTTATCAGATTTGTAATTAATATTTGTATCTAATACTCACAGATGTTTTCTATTGGTTCGGTTATCAAGCATAAAATATGGTCTATCTAAAGAGACAAAAGCGCGCTACGGAAAGAGTTCATTTGCTCGACTCTTTTTATAAAAATGCTTTCATGTTATTTGAGTTTGAGAGATTTGGCACTGAGAAGGATATTGAAAGGCCGGTAAATGAAAATGCAACCATTTCTATAAAGTAACTATTTTAGATTTGATTATAAAATAGGAAACGATTGGTTTTATAAAATAGGAAAATGTCACTGCTATTTAAATTAGAAATAACGCAATAAATACTCCCAGACTGAATTTTATCTCGATTTTCTATTTATGTTTGATTTTATCTCGCTTTAACTGCATTTCATATTATCTATCCGAGAAAACTAATACTTTATGTAATACCTAATATTTTATCTATAATTTTAAATCAATTAACCATATTTTGTAAATACAAAATATTACAACGGTTAAAGATTTAAAAGCAAGAACTAAATTGGACAAAAATGTCTACATACTTGAAGAGATTTGAAAATATGAAAAAATAAAATTCCAAGAAGAAATCATCCAACTACAGAAAAAAAGAAATCAAAGATCACGAAGAACTTACAATAATAAAAACCAAAAATGCTTGCAGAACTTAATAATAATATTATGAAGTTTGATTTATATTAAATTAAAAAAATAATTAAATGGAGTTCTACGAATCAAACACAAAAACAATACACAAATACAGCTTACTTTTGTAAAAATATATTAGAGTCCTGACGTGTACAGGATAAAAATCAAACAAGACAATGTTTGAACTCGTCCAATTACATCGTGGCACTCCTATCGTGTTACTGATAACAACGATTACTGCAATTGCAGACTGATGCAATATTCTTAATAACTATAATTAGTCCAGTCAAGATGTACATCCGTGCTTGCAAAAGGTCCAGTCATTCTGAATTTTTTATATGTTGTTAGGACCTAAACCAGTATTAAAAAAAAAAAATTGCAACTTCGAAAGTGCTGTGCGAGCGGCGGTGGACCTAAAAAACCAAGAAATTTTCGGATTTTTTTCTGTTTTTGCTCAATATCTCAGTAAAGGAAAGGTCTGACCGGTGTAGTTGTTTGACATATTTTTAAAGTAGACTAAATTTGCTATAATTTGAGACCAAAGCAAGCTATATAAAGCCATTGGTTTTCAAGATACAGTTCTTCAAAAATAGGCAATTTTTTCCAAAAAGTGAAATTTTTTCGAAATGGTCACTTATTTTGTAAAATAATTTCTAAAATACGCATCCCACGTCAAATATTGTATGAAATAAAGTTGTTTTAAATTTAATAAGCTTTTATTTGAGACTACATTGATATCTGTAAACTAAACAGTTCTCTCAACAATGGCAGATAACCAAAAACAGTCATAAGTGGATTTTGGGTGAAATGCAAATAAACTGTTCTCGCGTCTTTTTATGGTTTTATTGTGCTGTGAAGTAAATCCATTAATCATCGTGGGTTTATCCTAGGGTTATGAAAAATTGCTGCGAGACACTGAAAGGTCTCTCACTATATCAGCAGAAGAAATTGATACCTACCAAATACTAAAGGCAAAATTTAAAAGTGCCTTGGAGAAAATTGAAGCGAATGGTCCAACATCACAGTTGTGGGTCCAATACTTTTGTATGACCACTTTGATAAAACTATTCATCCAGGCAGAGCGTGCTGGTGATTGGAACCTTCATTTGTACACTGTCCACAAGATGCTCCCTTTTTTCCACGCAGCTGGACATTTTTTGTATGCTAAGAGCGCGCACCTCTACCTTCAGGATATGATGGCTCTACAAGATCGGATGGATAAAAGTGAATACGACATGTTCACAAAAGGATCCTTCGCCATTCGCCGGTCTGACAAGTTTTGGTCTGGGTTGTGGTCAGACCTAACAATTGAGCAGAAGCTGATGCGATCCATGAAAACCTACGGTGGGTTGACCCAAGGAAGAGGAATCTCCGAAAGTGTTCTGGCAAGGTGGACAACAGGAATGGTGTTTATGTTGAACATTTGTGAAGAACTGAAAAGTTTTTGCAGCTTATCATGTCCTACTGGAGAGCAGCATGTAGACATGAGACCTTCTCGAATCATCCGAGATAATAGTGATGTGGAAAAACTAAAAAACTGGTTTGCTCTCCACCCTCCATTTCCCAAAACTGACAGTTTAATTTCTATCAGTAGTGGTTTACTGGCAGGTCCTGAAATTAATTGCCACACAACCCAGAGAGTTGGAACGGAAGGAGTGATGAAAATTGTGGGGAAAATGTACGACAAGGTAGTAATAAAACGGAAAAATAAAGTTACCACGCTGGCATCGATCACCTCAACCGTTAAACTGCCGGACAAAAACAGAAGAGTGGCTGTGGATCCGCTCACAATTTTTCAGCGAGTGTGTATTGCAAAGAAATCTGAACAGGATTTACAGGGTGACTTCAAGTATGAGTTGGCCCCGTTCCCGATGTCTCTGTTCAATGAACAAGGGATGCGCAAGGGCACAAAATCTACTCTGTACTCTGCCTTCACTCCTCTTTCCAGCCACACGCCGATAGATGCCAGCACTCACGTCATTTTGGATGGTGGCTACCTCTTGCACAAGGTTGTGTGGCAGCGGAAGAGCACGGTTCGAGCACTTTTGGCGCGTTATACCACCTACGTCCGAAACCACTTTGGGAAGAACGTCTCCATCGTTTTTGACGGCTACCCCGAAGATGCTACCAAAAAAAAAACACCAACACAGCGGAACGACTCCGGCGCTACGCAGCTCATTCCAGCTAGAATTGACGTTCGATGAATCCACAGTAATTCAAATTGCTCAAGAGCATGTATTAGGCAATGAAAACAATAAGAGACGCCTTGGCCGGGTGCGATACCACCTCAGCACCGTTTGGCCAAGGAAAGACCAAAATCAGCACACTTCTGAGCAAGAGTGAGCCACTTGCTGAGCAAGTGGAGGTCTTCCTTCGGCCAGACTCTACCCCACAAGCCGTGAGTGAAGCAGGCATCAAGTGCTTCGTGGTTCTATATGGGGGTGACATGGCGAGGGATACTTTGGATTTCCTGAGGTATAAGACGTTTGTCACTTCAACAAACATAAAACTCACCCGTTTGCCACCGACAGAAGATACTGCAGGCCACCATGCAGCAAGGTGCTACCTCCAAGTGCAGAAGTGGCGGGGAGTCAACTTGAATCCCACTGAATGGGGGTGGAAGCTGTCTTCTCAAGGACTTACCCCCATCCCCACCACGATAGATCCCGCACCTCCTGCCCTTTTGCGAAAAATTTCATGTAAATGCAAGAAAGGATGCTCTGGGAGCGGCTCGTGTAGAAAGGCTGGGCTCCACTGCTCAGTCCTCCGTCAGTCATGCGGTGGCAAATTTTGTATTAACGTCCCGGATGTGAAGCTGAAATGCTCGGACGATGAAGATGACCCGACTACAGACTGGGCGCTTCTCCCAGCTAAGATAAAAAGAAAGACATGATTTGGCAACCAAGACACAATACCTACATGATTTATATTAGTTTTATTTTTTGTGTACATGTAATTTGTCCTTATAGTAGGTACCATGATGTTTGTACAAGCATTATAGTATGTAGATATATAAAACAATGTTTGAAGATGACGTAATTCCCGATAGATGTAATATCTTTTCTTTTTTTCATCAAAAATGTGTTAAATGTTTGATAAATAAAACCATAAAAAGACGTGAGAACAGTTTATTTGCATTTCACCCAAAATCCACTTATAACTGTTTTTGGTTATCTGCCATTTTTGAGAGAACTGTTTAGTTTACAGACATCAATGTAGTCTCAAATGAAAGCTTATTAAATTTACAACAACTTTATTTCATACAATATTTGACGTGGGATGCGTATTTTAGAAATTATTTTACAAAATAAGTGACCATTTCGAAAAAATTTCACTTTTTGGAAAAAATTGCCTATTTTTGAAGAACTGTATCTTGAAAACCAATGGCTTTATATAGCTTGCTTTGGTCTTAAATTATAGCAAATTTAGTCTACTTTAAAAATATGTAGAACAACCACACCGGTCAGACCCTTCCTTTACTGAGATATTGAGCAAAAACTGAAAAAAATCCGAAAATTTCCTGGTTTTTTAGGTCCACCGCCGCTCGCACAACACTTTCGAAGTTGCAAATTTTTTTTTTTAATACTGGTTTAGGTCCTAACAACATATAAAAAATTCAGAATGACTGGACCTTTTGCAAGCACAACCCCCTTTTCATGTTTAACTTGACTGGACTAAATATCGAATGTGTTTTGGTCAGAGGCATTATGTTATTTCACACATTTTATGAAAACTTATTGATTTATTTTAGGCTAATTGATGATTTATTGGGTTTTTACATACAAATACATAAAACGAGAATACGCATATATTAATCCAAAAATTGATTGGGGACTCATTTTAGAAATATTTGTATTTGGTGATAAGATAAACATTACACTGAACTCTGATAAGGGCAATGGAGATTGAAGGTTGGTTATATCAAATACCATCTAATATTAATAATACGTAAAACTCACGTATCTACAATTTGTGCTTTTGAAAAAATATATAGGAACATATTTTTTTTTATTTTTTTTATAGTGAATACCTCACAATAGTCCCAACTGCTCCCGTCTGGAGCCAGTGAGACTATGGCATCCCCAATTGGGGGATGTTGTGAGGCTGAAGGTAAGTGGGGAAGGGAAAGAGGAAGGTAGGGAAGTACCTGGCTATTCAGATCTAGTCACTAAACACGGCTAAAGCCATTTGGAGTAACGTTTCAATTCTGAATGGTGGTCTTACACCAGGGCGATACTGGTAGTATCTTCCACTCTGGAACGTGCCGCAAATATACTATATATTATTTTAATTAATTAATTGTGAAATAACACAAATTAATCAAATAAAATTTATTTGCGCACGCCGGGTTCGAACCCGCGACCTTCGGAATGGCAGTCCAATGCGTTACCACTGGACTATGCCGGCCGTCAAATTAATATCCAAATTAAAATATATGGTAATAGTTGGCAAATAACTTGAATGGTTTAAGGACTACCTGAAAAATAGAAAACAAAAAATAAGTTTGGAGACGCCATATCGGAGGAACAGCCGGTGAACCTAGGAGACCCAAAAGGATCTATATTGGGGCCATTACTATTTATATTATGTTCCTACGATAAAGTGCAGTGCTTAAAATACTGTTTTATCAAACTGTTTGCAGATGATACGCTTTTATATTTAACATGGAATAATTTTGAAGAAGTTATGCTCAAAATACAGTACGACCTGGATCATATATCTATGTGGTTAAAGATAAACGCAGATGGACTCAGTAAAATAATATATAAATTATAGACAACGAAGAAATAGAAGAAGTAGAGGAAATCAAATACTTGGGCATTATAATACACAATCGACTCAAATTTAACTCTAACTTTGAATTGTTGGCTAATAAAATGGCAAAAAAGGTTAACTTTTTAAGAAGAATAAGGAATAAATTAGATGCAACTACAAGTAAATTAGTTTATAATAGTATAGTAGCATCTCATTTAAATTACTGCTCTAGTGTCCTTTTCTTGTGCAATCAAATACAGATAAAGAGATTTGCAAATAATTCAAAATAGAGGTATGCGACCAATATTGAATTGTAGTAGGTATTCTTAGATAATTTTAATGCAGAAAACCTAGGAATGTTAAGGGTGAGACAGCGAATAATTTACAATACCCTAATATTTATATTTAAGTCGATCTCATATCCCAGCTGACCTTGGAATTCGGAAGGGGCGCGGCCTATTGGGATGGGTTAAGGAATACTTGGCAAAACTTGAGAACCAATCAGAGAAAGCCGAACGCAAGATGCATATCTCACCAATTACTCCCATAAACGCACACTGGTAAAATTTGTCAAAATATCCGGTACAATATAATATCGGTTTAATGCATAACTCTTCCATTTATCAAATTTAACAGGAGGCACAAAAAACTGTTTTTAAACTCTTTTTTTATGTGACATCTCACAAGAGCTGTCTGTTATATATCGCCACCGGTTGGGCAGGGTTGCGGGGGCGGATTAAGGAAGAGGTTGAAGGAGGGTTTTATTAATGCGGGTCTTAAAGAGGTCCGGAATATATGAAGGAGAAATGTACTTAAAATTTGTACAGTTAGTGTAATAAAATTATGCTACGATTTTGAATTTTTAAATCATTTTTTATTAAGTAAATTTTTATATGGGTCCAAATATATGAGGTAGGTTATCTATATTAACATAATAGGAATAACATTCCAATAATATCACAGTAATGTTTTACAATACAGAATTAGAATCATTCGCTTTGAGTGGAGAAGTGTTCATTAATGCAAACATTTTGTTAAGAGTTAAATAATGGATGGAATGTAGCGAAACCGTGTTTTAACTAAACATAAAATCTCCACGCCTGGAAATTTGTTGAATGAAATACTTACTCAAATTTAATTTAAAATAAACCAAATGCTACGCAAATACAAATTACAAACATAAAAATGAAATAAAAGCAGAGGTGAAGTAAATCGCAATAATAAATGCCAATTGTCTCAAAATTTTTGCCAATTGTCAAAAAAGTAATCAATCTATCGATCAAAAGTTTATCTTATTGGAGATTTACATCATTATTCTGGATAATAGTCATCCCTTAAAAAATATCTGAAAACTCTCATGGTCTTTTTTTAATCCTTATAAATGAACTCACTCTAAAAATGAACAATTTCAAAACCTGCATTGACCATTTTGAATAAAACATAAAACACAAGCAATCTGTAATGCGTGAACTGACAATAACTGACCACTTTATAACAATCCTACTAATAAACATATTAAACAACGGAAAACTTAACCCTTGGAACCTTTTAAGACCAAATACGTCCCAAATTTCGTTAAATTTTACCACTGTGCGTCGCTTCGGAACGCAAAAGCGCGCGATATTTGAAATTGGTTTTACACTCGTTTTTTTGTTCAGCTGCGTTATTTACATTTAGATATATTACATTACAAAAGACATTGCATACATTGAAAAAATACAAATTAATTCCTACTCTATGAGTATATCTTACCTAATAGTCTAATCGTGTTCGATAATCGATGATGACCGATTTATAATATTTTTTTTGTATATTTAAATAATGATTGAAACTTATTTTATCGTGCGTTCATTTTGCAATGTATATTTGTTATTATTCTTTATGTATATCTGTTTGATTTCTAAACATAATAACGTAAAATAAACAAATATTTCTCGCGTTATTGTTTCTAGGTACCTAATTATGAAAAAAATTATTAGAACTTACCCAAACATTCCAGCGTGTATTTTTTTTTAGGTCACTGAGCGTACCCAGTTTTTTATTATCTTTCCTCCCCATTGTATATAACTAGGAATTAAAAAAAAGGATTACACGTAAACTGAAAAAAAAAATCACAGAACAGGGCGGCACTAAGATAAAGAACGTCTTTATACCGCCAGCAGTGGGCGGCGACTGAATACAAATGCGTGAAACCCTTACGTAGACGGCATAAGGGTTATTTCACAATAGCAAATTCAATGTTCACCTAATAAACGACGCGAAAATGCATATTTTGTTTTATTTTGTGAAGTTCTGGTACATATATGAAAATTTCCTTCGATAATCGAATAAAAAATTTAATTTGCCACATTATACAATAAAAACACATCTGAAAATGGGTTTGTAAATAAGATATTTTGCATTAGACAGTTATTTTTTAGGCCTGATACTTTATTTTTTTCTAGGCTTATAAAAAGTCTTATCAAAAAAATGATCGTCTGCTGACAAGGCCAAGATGTGTTCTACTTGCAGTATTTAATTAAAGCATCTGTAGTATTTCTAAGCAATCAAATTTTCAAACCAAAAACACCTGATTTTGCATTACTTGGTATTGGATCGCCTTAAGCTAAAAAATAAGATGCTCCCAAAATACATGTTTAAGAATTATAATTTTAATTTCGGAATACATGGCTACCCCACGAGAAGCTGTGGTGATTTTAGACTTCCAAAAACAAATTTGTCGCAAACCCGAAATAATCTCTATTTTAAAAGAGTTAAGATTTTAATCAATTATCGACAGTTAAAAGTTTAAGTTAAAAGGTTTATACTAGATATAAAAATGTTATTTTTTTAATAACTAAATGAAAACACACAAAAAATATATTAGAGGTGCTACTGCGTACTTTCGTCGGATATAATATATCTCATCGGATTCGATTTTAGTTAGGGCGTTGGGAGAGTTGGAGGTCAGTTGGAGGTCAAATATTAGAGGTGCTACTGCGTACTTTCGTCGGAAATAATATATCTCGTCGGATTCGATAGTTTTAGTTTGGGCGTTGGGAGAGTTGGAGGTCAGTTGGAGGTCAAATATTATAGGTGCTACTGCGTACTTTCGTCGGATATAATATATCTCGTCGGATTCGATAGTTTTAGTTAGCTCGTTGGGAGAGTTGGAGGTCAAATATTATAGATGCTACTGCGTACTTTCGTCGGATATAATATATCTCTTCGGATTCGATAGTTTTAGTTAGGGCGTTGGGAGAGTTGGAGGTCAAATATTAGAGGTGCTACTGCGTACTCTCGTCGGATATAATATATCTCGTCGGATTCGGTAGTTTTAGTTAGGGCGTTGGGAGAGTTGGAGGTCAGTTGGAGGTCAAATATTAGAGGTGCTACTGCGCACTCTTGTCGGATATAATATATCTCGTCGGATTCGACAGTTTTAGTTAGGGCGTTGGGAGAGTTAGAGGTCAGTTGGAGGTTAAATATAATAGGTGCTACTGCGTACTTTCGTCGGATATAATATATCTCGTCGGATTCGATAGTTTTAGTTAGGGCGTTGGGAGAGTTGGAGGTCAAATATTAGAGGTGCTACTGCGTACTTTCGTCGGATATAATATATATCGTCGGATTCGATAGTTTTAGTTAGGGCGTTGGGAGAGTTGGAGGTCAGTTGAAGGTAAAAAAGCAGAACCTTTTTTTTTCGCTTCTTGTCTCATCTAAATATAATACATCAATGGTCCAACTCCAGTAAAATATTGGCAACATCAACAACTCTGGTTGCTAGTGAAGCATACTTATGTTGACATTCCTTTCAATGGCGGCAAATTGAATTCATTTAGTACTTGTTGCATTGTTTCGCGCTCTACAATTCCTCGACTCAAACAAAGTTCTCCATCGCAACACAAGCAATACAGTCAACACAAGCAACAATTTATATTTTGATTTATATTGATCAAAAACATATATAAAAAGTATGTTCTGTTTATAGATGTAATAATTACTAACAACAAAAACACAGGATGCCAAAAACGTTAACAGGTTAGTTATAATTATGGGAAATGAAGTGAATTAATAATAAATACAATACATATATTAACTAGTCCCCATTATAGCTTTAATAAATAAAATTAATGATAAAAATTGTAATATTTATTTATTAAATATTTTAAAACCTTCCAATAGTTCTTGGTATCCGGTAATTGACGGCTACACCAGAGCTAAACGAAGAAAACCACTTTAAATAAAAAATGATACGTTAATGTTAGCTCAGAGGGTTGGAGCTGGCAACACGGTATCACAACCTCATACATAAGCTCACTTTTTAACACAACCACAAATAACACATCTGCCCTGATGATGGACACTGCAATGCTGTCCGAAACGTTGGCTAAAGAAGGAGTTAGCGCAACACGGCATAACACCCCAAAAACAAATAGCAAAAATACTTTTGGCCGTGAAAATCTTAAATCATATTTAACGACAAACTGCTCACATACCTCGAGAAGAACAAAATTATCAACGACCGTCAATACGGATTCCGGCGGAACCGCTCGTGCGGCGATCTTCTCGCGTATGTGACGCATGTTTGGGCGCGGTGCCTGGAACGTCACGGTGAGACCCAAACGGTCGCACTAGACATATCCAAGGCCTTTGACCGGGTCTGGCACCGAGGACTTGTCAAAAAATTGCCTTCTTACGGACTTCCCGAATCCCTGTGTACGTGGATTGCTGACTTTTTAAGGGATAGTTCGATTCAGGCGGTTGCTGACGGTTTCACCTCTTCCTTACACTCCATAAATGCTGGCGTCACACAGGGATCGGTTCTGTCTCCGACTTTGTTTTTGTTGCACATCAATGACCTTTTGACATGTGCACCAATTCATTGTTACGCGGATGACAGTACAGTTCATGATAGCTTTTTGTTTGACAAGCCCCCAAAGGGCACACAAACTCCAACGGCTCGGAGGGCTTTGAAGCAGAGAATGGACGGTTATCTCGAGAGTATTTCCTCCTGGGGTAAAAATAATCTCGTCGGGTTTAATGTTTCAAAGACCCAATCCTGTCTGATTACGTCTAAAAGGGATCCAAATGACAATCTAGTCTCCTTTAACGGAAGCAATCTTCCGAACAGGCCTTCCATTGATATGCTTGGTGTAGCTATAAGTGACCAGCTCAGGTACGGGGGCTCCATTGAAGCCAGAGTAAAGTTGGCCTCTCAGAAGCTGGGCGTACTGTACAGGGCCCGCAGATACTTTAATAGTACGCAACTGCTGACCCTGTACAAATCGCAAGTGCGCCCTACTCTCGAATTTGGTAGCCATCTCTGGTCCGGAGCCCCTAAATACCTGAAAAAAACCCTTGACTCTGTGCAAAAACGGGCGGTCCGTTTGATAGATTCCCCAATCTTAACAAGCGGACTGCAATCTTTAGAGCACAGGCGTCAGGTAGGTATGCTGTCCTTGTTCTATCAGTATTACAATGGAAGATGCTCTGAGGAACTAGCGTCATTGATCCCTTCGGCACCGGTGCATAGTCGGGATACACGCCAAACGCGCGCCCAATTGTTGACATTTGTCACATGAGAACGGGTTGCTTCTACGATTTGTTCTTAAGTTCAACAGCTCGGCTGTGGAACGAACTGCCGGCCTCTGTGTTTCCTCCCTCCTACAACATGGGACTCTTCAAGACCCATGTTCACTCCTTCCTCTCCACAAAAAGACCCTCCACACAGCATCCCCAAAGATGACATAACATGAGGGAAATTATTTTCTTCATGGCCTCCTGTGTGGAGTTAATATAAAAAAAAAACATATTATTTGACTTAATGAAGTCAAATAATAAAGGGTTTTCCAATAAGAGGTGTTATTTTGAATAGCCCGCATTTTCGGTAGATGTTACTTTTGAAGCTGTCATTTTTTGACATTTGACAAGTAGAAACTACGCCATTAATAAAAATGGAACGATACACGCTTCAACAACGCATTGAAATTATTAAAATTCACTTGAGTGAATCAAATGCAAATCATCTTGAGTGATGAGGCCCATTTCCACCTCGGTGGCTTCGTCAACAAGCAAAATTGTCGCTTCTGGGGCTCGGAAAACCCAAGAATTGTTATTGAAAAGCCTCTCTATCTTCGACGTGTGACTGTTTTGTGCGGTTTATGGACGTGATTTGGTTGTGGAAAATTTCATAAAAAGGATATGGTCCTGTAGGCGTGGTCGTGGTGGTCATTTAACTGATGTTATTTTCACTACGGCATACCTTCCTCTTTATAATGAAATAAACATTCGATCATTTATATTAAAAAATGGCATTTTTCTTTGAATATCAAAATAACACCTCTTATTGGAAAAATCCTGTATCAGCGCAATGCGCAAGATTAAGAAAGGGGCGCATAGTTAGATTGCTTTGCCTTTGATGAGGATACCCTAGGAAGATACAACATAATTAATTTGTGTGTTTTTTAATTTATTTAACTTTTTTTAAATAAAAAAATGCTGCATATAAAAAAAGAATGCAACAAAAGATAAAATTCCCTACAAACAACTTTTTAGTAGGAGCTGGTCAATGGGTGCTTTTTACATAGAAAAACTTATAATGTTATTTATTTCTCAAATCTGCGTTACGAAATATCCCAGTAATCGAACTGCTCGCTCCTTGGAGTTTATCTATTGAGACTTGTGACAGATTAGATTAGCATTATGATAAGACTACAGATACTGCTGACACCTTTAACATAACTTAGTAGCAAGTTCGCCCTTGCTGAAACACCTCACACCTTGTGTCTTTACAATCTTTTTCTTCTGTTTCGATAAATGTAATATATTCTTCAGTATTTAGTGGACAAATCAGTCACCTGTGTCGAGCTGTGTTATCTTGTTGAGTGCAAAACTAACTAAAACCTCGCAATTAGTTAACAACCTTTCTGTGTTTCCAGTGTTAAGTCGTGATTATATAAAACTATTCAAAATAGCAATAAATTAAAGTGAATTGACTGTGCTCCGTACCAAGCAAGAATCATCAACTTCATCCGGTAAGTCATTTTGAAACTAACTGACGGAATGGAATGTATATATATATGCTAATAAGGAACTCAAACAACTGACGGAATGGAATGTGTATATATATATGCTAATAAGGAACTCAATCATCCCTTTAGGCTAATTTGTACATCGAGTACATTTGAAGTAGAGTCTATTCGAATAGGTCATTTGGTCTCATCCATATTGTAGTATTTCCCTTACTATCCATATTGTAGTATTTCCCTTACTATCATGGTGAAAAATATCATCTAAAAGAAAACTAAACTAAATCTAAACAAAAAAACGTTTTGGAAAGAAAAAAAACATGACGCTACAAATTTAAATATAAAAGTTAACCACAGAATAATAAAAATATACTCTTATATGAAACTAAAGGTTCCGACCGCAATTTAAGGTAAATTTATTGTACTTTGTGATTTTTTTATTAGTTATTTTTGTATGAAACGTTAAAAATGTGAGACGATAATGTTTATGATACTGTTAAATATGCATTTTTTATTCGTTATCACTTGTTTAGTTTTCGTAGGAAAAAAACGTGGGTGAGTATTTTTTAAAACTTTTATATGTTTGCATTAAAAAATTTGATGTTTAAAAAGTAATATATTTAGGTAGAAAGCAGTCACTTTGTGGTTTGACATATTAATTGAAATAAAAAAATAACTTTGTTTATAATCACGATTTGTTTATTTTAATTTTTTAATACCGACCGGTTTCGCTTAACACAATCATCTTCAGGGTATAAAATTAAACTGAGTTTTGAGTTTAGTTTTATACCCCGAAGATGTTTGTGTTAAGCGAAACCGGTCGGTATTAAAAAAATTAAATAAATAAATCGTGGTTATAAACAAAGTTATTTTTTTATTTCAATAATATATTTATATCAAATAATACAATTTGAAAGCGAATTTCACCACCTTTCAGTTTTTGTATACGTTCAAAAATGTTAAATTTATTTTATTTTATTAATTTTGTTTATTTAATTTATTTTAAATTAGCCACCTTAAGAATATTTCTTAATCTATTAATACCATCGGTCGGTGGCTGAGTTGACATCGCGTTTGGATTCCACCCAGCCGTAGTGGGTTCAATTCCTCGACTGGCTAAGTCCTCCATCACAACACAAGTAACAATTTCCCTTTATGTGGTGGTAGTAGTCGATTTTCATACATTCTCAGGTTATTCGTAACCCAGGATGTTGTTACATTTTATATTGTCTAAAATTATTTCAATGTTTGAGTTTATTTATTGAGAAGGAAATATAAAGAGTTTTTTGGCATTCATTGAAAACAAGTTTTTTTGGATATGAACGTCATTATTTACATTTTATTTTACAATATTCCAGTCCTGACCCTTTACTATGAGGACAGTTTCATGCGCGTAAGAAATAATGCTTCCACTGAGGTTTTGTTTAAAAATATCGTAACATAAAATATGAAAAGTAATGGACCCAATACAGTGCCTTGCGGTATTCCAAAATCACTTGTAAGGTGTAGACTTAAAGTATTGTTTATTTTTACAACTCGTGTTTTATTGTGGAGATAACTTTTTAGCCAATTTTATACTCTATCATTAAAAACCACAACATGAATTAGGTGATCAGACTTAATGAACTGAATTATTATTTTTTTAAATTTTTTTATAAAGATTTTTGAATATTCGATGAAAAGGAAATTGGACGTTAATAAAGAATTTAATTTTTAATACAATATATTTTCATCTAGATCAAAAAACACCAATTCTGAATATATATAGATTTCTAGATTTTTACTCTTAAAATTAATAAATCCTTCTTGAAAAGTGATATAAAAACTACACTGTGTATTAAGGTGGAGTGAATTTTTTTTTTGAGAATTTCGAAATCGACATAGTTGGGAAAGATGCTCCATATATTAACAATTACAACAAAAATAATAAAAAAAATATATTCACAATACTTGGACATCGCCAAAGCTTTATATTTTATCATTTTCACGATTTTACCTAAGTATTTATAGCTCATATACGCGAAATAAAACACACATAAAATTTGTATTTTACCATTTATTTTACAGATAATACATTCGTAGATTGTTAGAATGGAACAAATAGTGGAAATAAAAAATGTACATATATTATTTACCGCATTGAAAAACTTGAAAATTACAATAGTTACTATCAACGGTACTGCATTTTGGTGTTAAAAATAGGCATAAGGTGTTGTGACTCTAACTTTGTTTTTATTAATCCATCTCGCCTCAAGGGTCCACAAACAACGGCTGAGGCTTCTGTTACAATTTTAACACATCTCTCTGTAGCTTGAGTGTGGCAAGGAAAATTCTTTATCATTGGTAGTATGACATCCTCAATTATCGTGTGATCGGTAATGGCTTGTAAAATTGTCTCGTCACTTACAAATTTGGTTAGTGGTGGCTCGGTTATATTTTCCCACTTTATAACATCAATATAATCATCTGCTGAAAAATCGAAAAACAGGCACTTTGAAGGTACGAATAAAGTCTGATTGCATTTTCATTTGGCGAGCTTTCAATATTCTTCTCAACGCCAACTCTCTTACGTATTTTCGGTTGTCGTTTAACATGGCTAACAATATATTTTCGTGATGCCCTAAAAAGCCATTACGCTGGATTACTGGATCAATGGTATCTTTTAAATCACTGGGCAAATACCGTGAAAGCACTATTGTTTCGTGTAAATGCCTTGTACCGGAAAGACATAATGGTTTGGTCTTAATTAATAATGGTCATAATGGTTTGGTCTTAACCACATAGGTGCGTAAACTGTTAATACAAATGTCGTTAAAGTTACCATATTTTTTTATGGTTTTAGGGTAGAAATGTAAAGCCGAAGAATCCGATTTGCTGTAGTGAGCCACCTGGATTGTACAATTTTACCGGGATTTGTTTTTGATAAATTTTCATTGCAGAATCCGGAGTCAATAGTTTTACACATTTTCAGTAGATACAGCTGATCTGTACTTAAATCCTGTGTATTTGTCATACTTGGTAATGAACATTGAATGATTTTAAATTTCACGACAGGAAGTTGTTCACACTTATTTAAAGATTTACCAGTAATTCCAGTGAAACTTTGCGGTCCAGTCGTGGTTCCGTCGATGTTCTCAAAGAGATTTCGCAAAATGAGTTCGTTTGCTTGTAATTGACAGACAATCCACTGTAAAGGCCGTTTGAGATGTGATTCAAGGCGCCGAATAACACCTCATTTGTACCCCGTATTAACTGCAGTTCCGTCGCATCCAATTGCAACAATTTTTTCCAGAGCAATATCTTTCGAAGACAGTAATGAAATAATTCCATTACTTATTGCTTCAGATTTTCCGGTTTTTAATGAAATTTGTCCCATGTACTCGCTACCTGGTTCTTTTACTAAACTAACGTGTTCTTCAGTTATTATTTTTGCCGGTTGTCCTCCATGCTTAAAGTTTTGTCCTTCCGTTCGTCGAAGTATAAACCAAATTGAATGGAATCGATTACTAACGGCTTAATAGTAAGGGCAGTTCTTTTCTTCATTAGAGCTCGACGAATTTTACTCCTTACACAACGCGAGATGTATCGTTCTGTGAAATTAAGCCAACATCTTATAATACAGCTGAAACAATTGCAGCTCCTGCTCGATCTGAAATACAATATCTGTCTAATGTTCTGGCCACAACAGGGAAGTCTTTCACCTCATGGTGAAAATTATTTGGTTGTGCTTCACTTTTCATTATTTCTTGAGGAATTGAAGACGAAGCACATTTTTTGAGAGTCTAAAGTTTAAACTACAAGAAGGAATAGCGTCAGTTAATTTGTTTTTGCACTGAAACTCACCATGATGACGTTTTCTTGTCAATAAATTCATGTTTTTTTTTGTAGCATCTCGGTCCAGACCTCCTATCATCATTTTTCGATCCGTTCGCTGATCCAGTAGGAATTTTTGTTCTTTGATGGGAATTTTTCGCTTCTTTTCACACGAACATAAGTCAAAAGATGTGCATCTTCATGTCGCTATATCAAAAAGAAACGGGGTTTTTTCTTTGAAATGTTAAAGTTTTTGACGATAAGCCGTAAAATTTTTTCTGCTTTTGAACGACTTATTTACTAAACTATAGTACTTATTATAAATACGTACGAATTCGTCTCGTAATGCTCCTGTGGTCAATAATGGAAATTGACGCTCTATTCCAGATATCCTCTAACTTCACGGAAATTTTAAATTTAATTTTACGCTATGTACATTTTTTTTTAATTTTCCGTAAAAACAAATACTGTTTTAGAAATTAGAAAAAATATCTTTCCGGTTTATGCATTTAAAATAAATATTACTATTTCTAAATAATAGAATTTTAACATCAAAGTGAAAAATATTGTCAAAAACGCTAACCAAATTATTACTAAATGTTTTACTCCAATCATAGAAAAGTTGAGAGAACTCAATATTCCGAAAACACATTCGTTTTGTTTGGTGAATTTGTAAGAAAATTGTACCTTCACTTTTATCTCATTCATATAAAAAAATAAGAAATTATTTTCAAAGTTATATAGCGAAATATGAATTATTCATTTTGGCTAATTTCAGGATTTTATTACTGAATTCCAGTATTTATTATTAAAGTATTTTCGCATGATAGAAGAAAAGATTAAACTACTTTTATAAAATGTGGACACTCGGTCATATATTATATGACCTCAAACGCTGGAGCGGTTAATTTAGTTCAACGGTAAACATTGATAAAAAAATTGACTAGAATTCCTTACTAATAAATAAAAAAAACCCATAAAGAAGCACTAACCAATGGTCATTCAGAGTGCAGATGACGTCACGCACCCTCCCACCACTCGGTTTTGGGCGCGTTTTGAAAATCAATTTAATCATGAAATGGATAGATTCCATTTCATGGGACTCAAATTCCTTATTGTTCCGGAGCCGGTTTTAAATATTGGTTTAAATACAAATTGTAGAGGGATGGAAATATTCCGCTTAGAAAACTTTTATTGATTAAATTAGTTAAAGGTTTGATATTTTACAAATTTCAATGTTAGTAATGTAACGTCAGTACCATTGTAAAACCAGGGGCAGAACCTTCTGTAATACATGTGATGATTTCTTCTGGTGTTGTTGGTTGAAATGCTCAAATTTACTATAGAGTTGGGTTCATTAGGACTCAAGTTACGTATTTTGTTAGCGAGGTTTTTCCTACATTTGAATAAAAGTCGTTAAGTTCATTTACGGCTTCAAAGGGTTTTTATTTACAACAAATTTTAGAGTTCTGGATGTTTATGTTGTTGATTGCTTAATTTTTCAAAGGTTTTTGTCGATTCATTTTTGATGGACCAAGTGTTTTAAATATCATTTTCAGTTAGTTTTTGTTGAGAGTAATTATTTTTTGTGTTTTCTATCAAATATGCGAGTTTTTTATACGCCTTAAAATGTTTTTGTAATGTTGTTTTTTTATATTGTTTAAATAGAGTTCTTTTGTGTTTAGTTGAAATGATTAATCAGTGGCTTATCCTCATTTTAATTGGTTTAAGCTTTGATGATTTGTTGCTATATTTATTATATATAATGTCGTTATATTGATATACATTATAACATACATTATAGTATAAAGCTTTCAAAGAGGTCAGGTAGGTATGGTGGATTGAATACATATACCTAGGTCTGTAATTACAAACATCACTTTTGTCTCCGTTTTTAAACATTTTAGTCAAAAAACTGATGTTCCACTTGTCATGAAAATTCCACTCGATAAGGCGAGATTTAAAAAAGTTTAGTTTATGGAAGAGCAATTACTTTGATATATTATTTGATAAATATTGTGAGGATATTATCCATTACCACAGATAAAATCAGAGAGACACTGTCAGGTGGTATACAGGTAGGTGGTAGCTCAGATTTAGCTCCACCAACGGCCGATTGAGAGTCAGGGATAGTTGTCAGGGATTTGATCTTTCGTTTTCAAAAAGAAAAAAAAAAATATACAAATCCAAATGATAAAAATGAAAAAAAAGAAAAGTTTTTTGTGTTCTCTTGTGATACAGATTCCCTAGTTTCCCGTTTGTACCGTATACATATACGTACATTTCTATTTGAGTATATAAAAAGGTTATAAATAGGAAGCTACAAACCGAAAATGTGTATATTTTTTTTATTTTTTTTTTATGTTCTTTATTCAGTAAAGTTTATACATTACAGTAAACGGGTAAATTTTTGGCCACCACACTAGGCACATGCCCGTGTTGTAGTGGTCAATTTTATGTTAAGTATAATAATACAGATTAAAAATAAGTTGAATGAAAACAAAATAATATAAAAATAAAATAAAATAATTTATACATCTAAAACAAGTATGAAGTATAAAGGAATTAAAAATAATGCAGAATATCTACATAAGTTTAAGATATATGAATATAAAAAATAGGTGTGGAAAACAGAAAAATTTAAAATAATATAAAAAGTATATCAAAGAAAATACGTATTATTGAATTAAAAATAATACAAGGAGCATGTATCAAAAAAAAGAAAAAATACAAGTACATTTGTGTAATTAAAATAGAATTAAAAGTGTAGTAAAAATACAAGTACATTAAGTACAAGTGTATTTCTAAAAAAAGAATACAAATACAATATAAAATCAAAGAAAGTACTATTTGGTAAGAAAGTAGGGATAAGTTATATCTTGATGAGCGATTTGCATGTGCGTGTATTATATTATATTATATTCTTGGTATACTTTATATTGTAGGTAATAGGCATTAAAATCGCTTGACAAACGGAATTTAGAAACGTTCGGTTTCAAGCAAAAAACTGGTTTTTACTTATTTTGTAAAAAAAATTATAAGAAAGCCAAAAAGTTAGTCAATTGAAACTGTCAAAGATAATCTTAGCTATAATACTGTATTTTTAAAAGTTGTTTCCTTTATGCGTTCATACATTTCTACTGAAAAAATATTTTTTGTAGTAGTTTGCATTTATATTTTTTATTGAGTATTTATTGTATTCTACTCAAGCGAAGCGATAGGAAAACCTTCAATTTATCTAAAGCATATTTTTTGGTATTCGTAATGTACACTAATTCGTTGTAAAGTTTAATCAAAATAGTGATTTGGCTTTAAGCATCGCCTTAAGGGCTATGTTAAGGAACATGACAATCTACGCGTTCATAGTATAGATGGCGTTAATTTAATTGAATAATTAAATTAACGTCATCTATACAGTTTTAACAAGTTATGCTTTAAAATATTAAGATGAATTATTTTTTGCAACTGTACAATTTAGAGTGTCCCAGGACATAAGGAAGAATTTTTTTTTCATGAATTTAAATATGCATACCCTCTTATTTTATTTCATTTGATCCCAATAACTCACATAATAAATATTATTTTGATTAAACACCGGCAACCCGTGCCGACTTGATGCCAAACATATGGTACAGAGTTAATATGGAAGGATTTTCAACTTTCATTTTTGTCGGATAAATAAAATTTAAAAATGCACAAATGTTCAATTATGTAGTATGGTTATGGTTTGTAAATGGTTTATTGATTAAATTTTTTCTTCATAGTTTGTTTTTTACAGTCAGGATAAATCTTCCGGTGTTCCTGAACGCATCACAAGAAAAATAATTTTTGTTCCTCTTCGACCGTGAGATTAAGCCATGAAAAATCTTGCATTAACATAACAGTTCTTTCAGCTGTATCATTCACTACCCTCAACGGTGACACCTTCTTTTTGACTTCTTGATACGAAGCATTATTTGACCACATCGTAGGGAATTCGTTAAGAAAACTGTTTTCAGACGATCAAACAAATACTTGCTATTGACTGAAATGAAGTCGTAAATATTTTTATCTGAAACAAAAGTCACTAAATTATGATATGAACAAAAACATCAATACAAAACATAATTTAAACTACTTAATAAACTTACCATACAATTTACCATCAAGATCTTCCTTCGATGGGATGTAACGTTTGTCATGGGTTGATAAATTATTTTTTTGATATTTCGAGCATTTATATTTTAGTTGTTTGATCCACAGCGTCGTCAAACAGCGATAAAATAGATCCTTCATCGGTCAAATACCATAACTGCTTACTGAATAGAAATAAAGCTGCCATTGAGATGTTTTCATCAATTTTTTCTTAAGCCTTCATCGATTTCAAAAAGCACAAGTCCTGGTAAGGTGCTTTAACTGCTATAATACATTGTAACCATGGCTTGACATAGGATGTTACTATGAACAGGCAAACGTCTAAAAGTCCCGCCTTATCCTTACCGGTAATTTTAAATTGCGCACAAATTAATGATATTTTCAAGGAATAAAGCGCCCTTGCCATCCATCGAGCACCTGGAGGCCGAATCTTAAACTTTCTCGCTGTATCTCCTCCTAAAACTATCACACAGAGCTCTAAAAACTCTCAATAGTCATCTGCAAGTATTTTTGTTGTCAGTGCAGTACGGTAAAAGTCAAGCAAATCATCGATTTCGGAAGCGGTTAGGTGCAATGTGAGATTTTCTCTGTAGCACTGAATTTTATCGGTAACAACATTATTACAGTTATCTCGAAACATTTTGAAGAGTGGTATGTCAGGGCTTGTAGTCACTTGACTGATTTTTACTTCAAACACAGCTTTTAATACCAACTATGGCTATATAGTTGGTATTATTAGATTATCGATAGCAAACTAACTTTTGTGTATCATATTAATAACATTATCAATAAGGCTCTTAAGACTCTTGGATTTGTTTTGAGAATTTCAAAAGACTTCAATAATTTAGGCACATTTATCATGTTGTACAAAACCCTTGTTAGATGCCAACTAGAGTATAACTCTACATTATGGTCTCCCTTTTACAATATTCATTCCAATAATATTGAAAAGATTCAACATAAGTTCTTGAAGTATATAAACTATAAATTGCATATTCCTGTAGAAAACATTGATTATAACTACTTACTAGATAAATTGTCCCTATTAAAAATTTCTGAAAGAAGAATAAACACAGATTTAATAGTACTACATAAAATACTTCATTACAAAATTGACTGTCCTGAGTTACTCCAATTAATCAGCATCCAATACCCAAAAGATCTTGCCGAAATTTACTACCCTTTTATTTTTACAACACCAGGACACTGTCTTATCAAAATTCTCCAATTCCAAGACTTCACAGTCTCGGAAATAAATATTCTGATCTGGGAGATATATTTCATCTTAAAAATAATCAATATAAATATTGTTTCTAAACTTAAAACGCACCTTTTCAGACAGTCGTATCCATAATTTCAGAAACCTCCACTTTCACAGTCGACGGCAATTTAAATTAACAAAATGTAAAAATACTAAAAATAAAATTAAAAAAATGAATAAAAATAATAATTAAAAATAAATAAATAGAAATGATAACTACTAACAATTTGTAGGCTTTTTAAGACAGTTAAATTAAAATAAAAAAAATATAGCAGACTTAAGATCATGCGATGACCAGTGTTTTTTGATGTAGTGTCCTCTGCGTGTAGTTTTATCTTTTATAAGCATAAAACTTTTTAATATGAGTGTGTTTGTCGGAAGTGACTTGCCAGGTAAGTATGTTTTGGTATCTTTTCTAAATAACAAATGTAGATCCTAGGAAATAAATTGTACAGCGCCCTTGAGGTGATTTTTCACAAAAACGGCGCTCTACAAATTATCCAATTATTATTATTATCATTATTATTTATTTCAATTCTTTTATAGATCGAGACACAAATAGACATCTTTAATTTCCGCAATATATATATTTTTATTTTCATTTTGAATATCTATTTATGTGAGACTTCTTATCATTTTTACTAATGTATCTTATTTTATTATATGCTTTTGTTGTAACATTTAATATTTTTTCTTTTTTCGTTGCATTATGTTTCCTTTATTGTTTTAATATTGTAGAATCTATAATAACTGTGATACTCTACTATTAAACTTTGTAGTAGGGGAGAGTAGGGTATATTGGACCGGTCGTTAAATTGGACCAGCTTAAAATTAACGAAACTACAAAACATATTTTGATCCTGGCAATACTGAATGTTGCGCAGCTAACTTTAATGTTGTCTTACCGACTGGCATCACATTCGAGAAGAATTAACAAAAGTGACAGGGACAAAACGAAATCTCTCTGCTTCGATGTAATATTTGGAAAACTTTCATACGTCTTTAACTGCAACCGTGGTTAACGTATTTTGACTATCTTTTCATATTAAACTCGATAATTTTCATAGTTTTATGCCCGCAATAACCTGAATATCCAAATATGTAGGTTGTGTTTGATAAAAAATTTTGTTTGAAAGAAGTAAGAGTTCGATTAATTGGACCACTGTGAGTTCGGCAAATCGGACCGGTCCAATTTATCTTACTCAATGCTGCTACAAGTGAAAATAAATTTTGACTGCAGTTAAATTTGTATTTATTTAAGATGGCGGATAGTAAACATTATTAGAAATGGACACAAGAAGACCTAAGGCAAGCAATATTTGCGTTTCGTAATGAACTTGTTGGTTTGAATGAATGTGCCCGTGTTTATAAAATTCCAAAACCGACTTTAAAGAGGCATCTAGATTAGAATAATACACAAAGGACGACCAACAGTTTTAATTTTCAGAAGCAGTTGAAAATGATTTAGTGAACCATCTCCAACACTGGAACAGTGTATGTTTGAAAAAGGCGCGTGGTGCTCAGAAAGCTTTCATATTAACAACAAGCCCTTATAAGAAATAATTTGGCAATATCTATTCAGAAACGTCTAGGTAAGAGACCGAAAATGGAGCCTATTAACAAAACCAGTAAATGCGTAGGAATCGGAAAAAAGAAAAAGATGAAAGCTGCAAGCAGTGTATCGCTCAAAGGTTAGGGCATTGGAAAGAAGACAACTAAACCCAATAAATACAACAACAGCAGTGATTCAGATACTGAGTTAGAAATTGTGATGGACGACTCTGATAGCCTACAATCTGAAAATAAGCAAAATGCATGCGGTATATGCAGTGAAGATTATTTTGATTAGCAAGGACCAAAAGTAGACTGGGTGCAATGTGTGCATATTCATAAATGGCATCACGAAACCTGTGTAAGCAACCCAGATATTTGTGGTAATTTCTTCAAAAAATAAAGCGTTCTCTCGTATAACAATACATTAGGTAATATTAGTAAGGTGGGTTGGGTCAGGTTAGGCTAGTTATTTCATGTTTATTTTTTAGGTAAATAAGGTTACATTCTAACAATAGAATAATCCTAGGTCCAATTTACAAAACCCACAGGTCCAATTTAACAAACCGGTCGGCTAATTTGGAACAAATGCCTAAATGAAGTAAAATATTTTTAATAAAATAACTATTATCATTAAATTTAAAATAATAAACGGCCTTTGTAGTCTGATAACGCACCTTTCATGTCAGTATATTTGAAGTCCTCTAATGTAATGAAATCCCAATAAATTTACTACTTTCCGAAAAGTGGTCCAATTTAACAGACTCTCCCCTATGTAAAAGCCCATTAGGGCGTGTAATAATAATAAATAAATAAATAAATAAATATTTGGTATATATTGACAGTTAAATTCACTTTCCGGATATTGTAGAGCAAAACTTCAAGAACTTGTCCATTAGATGGCAGTTTAGATCCCGATATTTGGTGTTTTACGACTCCTATTAAAAATATACTCTTTTTAGAAGTGCGTAAATCTAACAACATCTTGCCTGAACGAGTGATTTTCGTTTACTAACAAAATAGCAAGTTACTACAAGCTCATCAACACGTTTGCTCGCTGGCGTCTTAAGGGCCCGCTTTCCGCGTAAAGAATTTAGATTTGGGCAACACCTACAAAATTTAGTGTTAAAAGAATCCGACAGAGGTGTCTGAATTCGTATTAGGAATAATTTTGGGGATTATGAAATTAAATTACCGACATCTATTGCAATTTTAGAAAAACAGAACCATTTTTAGTTAGCACCGACCTTAGAGTAATAATGCACCGACCAAATGAGAACGAAGTCGATATGAAGATGGTTCTCAAAATATGGGTTTTATTACGGATTTAATTAAATTTTTTTTTTTAATTTTACAAAAAACATTTACGAAAGTTATTTGTATAGGTATAAAAATTACTTTACTTTACTAAAATACTATTCTCACTTTTATAAAAGTAATTTATAACTTTTATAAAATCAATAAATATATTTTTACATCAATAAGGTTTTAAACTTTTTTACTCGAAAACTATCTTAAAACGTTGGAATTCCAAAAAAAGTTTTTTTTTCTTTTTTACTTGTACTATCAATTAGAATCACCTCCCGAAGTTTGTGCACTTTACCCCCGACATCTTGTATAATATGCGCAATATAATATTTATACAAGTGTAATATCTACTTTTGTACATTTATATAAATTATATACACGTTTACATTTTTATGCTCATCAAATTTATTATATTATAAAGATAGATAGAAAGATCCTTAGTGCTTCCTGAGGACTTACAAATCAGAAGACTTTTTTGTAATTATTTATTTATTCATTTAAACAATTCAATAATTATAAAGAGTAATAAAACATGTAAGCAACATAAAATTACATTCTAAAATGTGAAAGGGGCTCTATTTATTTACATTTTTATGAAATTACTACTTTTAATAGTTTAAGCTTTCAGTGAACTTTCAATTTTATTTTTAACTTTTCTAAATATTATTTGTTTAAATTGTCAAATATAATTTAATCACAAACACAAGATTCACTCAAAATGAAAGATTGGTGGTTCTGAAATGTTCCCATAAATACGGTGAAAGAACCCTAAACTATGAACTTATTGCCCTAAACATGCTTCGAGCGAAATGCGGATCTGGAAACCTTATCGTCAATCTGAGCAAAACATACCATGAACGTCAATATAGCAACAGCCTTTGTTCTGCTGCAGTTTCATTAAATGCCGAGAGATCCGTTTACAGTCTCCAAAAAGCAATACTGGGGCACAACCCTAGAAGCCAAGCTAAATGATTGGAATACAGAAAGATAAAAACACACCATTGTCAAAAACATCTTGGCCGTAAATGATTAAATAAAATTAGATTTATTCAGGAAGGCAAGCATTACGGTGATCGATGTTAAAAATCTAACATAGCCCTAGAATAACTCCAGTATCTTTAAGAAACCTTTCTCTTAAAGCTCAGAAAAAAACTTTCCATGACAGTTAGATATACCACTCTACAACAAGGCCGCGTACGGTAAAACTGTAAAAAAAAATAAAGTAATAAATAACAAAATAAATATTTCACAACACAATAATTTCATCGAAAATCTTAAATCCGTTTCACCTTTCTACATTTTCTATATTCTCCTTAAGAGTATAATCCTTAGATAATGCCTTTTCAAATTATTCGTGGAAGCTAGAAAAAAAATAAAATCATTGATTATAACTGCACTTCAAGTGACCTTTTAAATAACAGTAAAGGGCTCAAATGATTTTATTGTTACGTCCGTGCCTTTGCATCTTTACAAGACTTGGGCAAAACATTCTGTAGCAGAGTATAGATTTCACATCTGAAACATAATTAAAGAGTTTATTGAAAATAGAACACCAAGGTACGGTTAGTCAAAAAACGTACAATAAAGTTAATTCTGGGAAGAAATTGTACAGTTGACATTCAGGACAGGTTCACTCCCTCCTCCTCAAAAAGACCCTCTATACAGCATTCTCAAAGATGACACAGGCTCTGAGAGAAATTATTTTCTTCAGGGCCTCCTTCCGACATAAAAAATAACATCACTGAACTAAATTATATTATTGTAGAAAGCAATCACTTTGTGGTTTGACATATTTAATAAAATAAAATACTTTTTTGTTTTAAAACCACGATATTTATTAATTTAAGAACCGACCGGTTTCGCTTTACTTAAGCATCATCAGGGTACAAATTAATACTAAACAAGAAGTACATAATGTGTGCATATATATAACAAAATATAGAGGGAGACAACATGATACAAATATATTATAGAGGGAGACAACATGATACAAATATAAGCAACACAAAGACGGTCATAAAATACATTAACATAAGTGTACAAGTAATGGAAAACCGCTAGATAATTATGTAGACTAATGGGTTATACGAATAAATCGGGAAAAACAAAACATCAATAAAACCTCAATAATAACGGTTTTTCCGAATTTGCAAATCATTTGATCGATAAAGATCATACATTCTGTCATAGAACCGGTGCTAACATCTTACATAAAAACGGGCATGGTAACAGACTAAACAATTTAGAGGCACTAGAAATTAAAAAAGCTGTAAAAACCAAAAGTCAGATACTTAATAATCAATTAGACATATCAAGTAGTCCAATATTAAGTCTGTTTCCAATAAACCCATAAAAAATTCCCAGTTCTCCTTACCTCCTTACCACCTTGCCAGTTGATGTTTTGTTTCTCCCGATTTATTCGTATAACCCATTAGTCTACATAATTATCTAGCGGTTTTTCCATTACTTGTGCACTTATGTTAATGTATTTTATGACCGTCTTTGTGTTGCTTATATTTGTATCATGTTGTCTCCCTCTATATTTTGTTATATATATGCACACATTATGTACTTTTTGTTTAGTATTAATTTGTACCCTCATGATGCTTAAGTAAAGCGAAACCGGTCGGTTCTTAAATTAATAAATATCGTGGTTTTAAAACAAAAAAGTATTTTATTTTATTTAATTATATTCCCCACAGTTTCAGAACTTTCGATAGCTTTTTTCGCTGGCCCGTTCATTATTTTTCTGGATTCCAAGTTCGAGTATTGTTATTTGAAACAGGTGGCCCATATTATTATTACATATTATATTATATTTCGGACATCGTTGCATTGTGAATCATTAGAGCAGATCTTAGAGTAATATTACTCTAAGGAGCAGATGTAAAGTGACGTGTGTATTTGTGTACGTAGAAAGTTAATTCGCAAATAAATCACGATCGTATAGGAACAAGAAAAGAGACAAGACAACAAGAAAATTAAATTAATAAAAATTTACCCCGTAATTTCTAATGCATTGGAATTAGTTTTATTTCCCAAAGTACCTATTCTGAAAAAAAAATAATAACTTTTTACTACACAATACATAAATAAAAATATGAATTATTAATTTTTATAGTAAATTATCGTTTATAATAAATATAAGCTTATAAATCAAAAATTGTATTTTTTTCTTCTCACCTATTAGATAGGATATAATTTTATGAGATAACATTTTTTCTTTGAAATACGGGATATCTTTCGTGTATTTCCCATCTTTGAAAAAACAATATTTATTAACTCATAAACTTTACACGCGTAAAAATTATCTTTATAAATTCAAATATTTGCACGTAATCGCACGTCTGTAGATCATAGAACGATGAACGACACGTCTGCCCCCAAAGCCCTCGAGTTGGCGAATGAACTTCTCAAAGAAAGATAGTTTAATCTGCAAGTCGGAGCGAGCGCGCTATAATAAATATGATTTAAAAGCAATAGGCGTAAGCGACAGTTGTGAAAATGTTTAATAAATCACGGCGTATTTCAAAAATAGCAAAAATTACTTATGGGGTCTATTGAGTAGCATTAAAAGAAGCATTGTGATTTTTTTCATACATATAACTTGTAAAATAACAGAAATAAACGTGTTAATAATATTTTTCGGAGCATACTTTGCGATTTATTTCTATCGAGGGAATTTCAAATAATTACCGTTTCGGCTTTTGGAACAAATAGATACTATCTTAAAGAATAACATATATTTTTTTAAGAGCTTAAAAACTTCAAAATTTTAAGGAAAGTATGTCGGAAATTGGATGAAATTCGAATAGTGGGCCCTTAATGTACAAGTACTGACATCTTTCGATGCAAGTCGGCACGGGTTGCAGTTGTCCAAAGTAAACGAATTTTTTTTTATAAGTTATTTGTCATTATTAAAACAAAATTAGAGGGTATGCGTTCAAAATTAACAACTTTAATTTTTTTGGGACACCCTACCGTGATTATATGATTATGAAAAAATAGTTTTGTCCGTTTTTAACTCTTTTCGTTATTAGTTACGGTACCTATATAAGTGTTTTCTATTTTCAATAAGTTACGGTACCTATACTATAGTTTTCTACTATCGATAAGTTATGGAACCTGTAATATAGTTTTACTATTTTCAATAAGTTATGGTACCTGTACTATAGTTGACTATTTTCAATAAGTTACGGTACCTATACTAAAGTTGTCTATTATCGATAAGTTATGGAACCTGTAATATAGTTTTTACTATTTTCAATAAGTTATGGTACCTGTACTATAGTTTTCTATTTTCAATAAGTTACGGAACCTATACTTAAGTTGTCTATTATCGATAAGTTATGGAACCTGTAATAGAGTTTTTCTATTTTCAATAAGTTACGGTTCCTATACTAAAGTTGTCTATTATCGATAAGATATGGAACCTGTAATAAAGTTTTACTATTTTCAATAAATTATTGAACCTGAACTATTTTTTTTTTATAAGGAATGACAAACATAACCGGGTTACGGATAACCTGACAATATTTCAAAATCTCCTACTACCACCACATAAACGGAAAATGTTGCTTGTGTTGTGATGGAGGAACGTTTTAATTAGGGTTCATGTTTTATTTTTATAAGCAACTATATTTTGTTTGGCTAAAAAATTTTACCATATTTTTAAAGAAAGGCTATTTAAAATTTCCGGGTTACGATTTACGAATAACCTCACAATATTTGAAAATCTCCCACTACTCGTTGTGGACTCGAAAATGTTGCTCGTGTTGTGATGGAGGACTTGAACAGTCGAGGAATTGAACGTACGACACATGGGTGGCACCCAAACGCTATGTCAACTCAGCCACTGACCGGTCATTTTATATCTATTCTGTAACTGCTTTAATAATTATATTCTATTACCCGCGTACTAATACTTGGACAAAACTAAATTGAGACATATCCCACGAACAACTGCAAGAGTTATCATTTAAAGCCAGTTCATTGAACATTTTAAAATAATTGTTAAAAACATTGTATTGCCGATAAATTTGTCTTGGGAAGCTTAAAATCTTTGCAGCTTCTCGTAGGATAGCCATGAACTGTACTATTAATACTAACATTTTTAAAAGTACAATTTGGTAGCATTTTATCTTTTTATACATAAATGATAGTGTGTAATAAACTAACACTTAGAAGAATTAGTTGGCGTGACATTGTTTTTATTCTAGTATATCTGCTACAGCACAATATAAACCTCATGCCTCTGTACTGAACTATTTTTTTAACTCGTGTTTTATTGCTTAGACAATTGACCCTTGTGCAGTAATACAGGTGGGATGCTACAGTGGTGTTGTAGACCTATATCCTGGTTTATGGTATTATTTACTACTAATTATAATTCTAAAGCTTTATACTCGTATAAAACAACAAGTGTACTTGTCATGCGTAGTTCATCATGTAGGTATACAAAACATTGGTAAATATTGTCACCAGTGAAAAAAAAACTACGTTTAATTTTTATTTCTTTCTTCGATTACATTATTAAAATAAATTCGTTTTGTCAAGGAACCCGTTTGACAAATACTGATCAGTGGCTTTTCAGAAAATATTGTAATTTTTTATTGTAGTTTGAAATGTTTTAAAACTACAAAAAACCTTATGTTAATGCAGTGCCACAATACCAACTCTGGCTCTTGTTGTCCTTGTTGCAGAATCAGTCTCCAGAAATCTCCATCACTCCAACATGCAGATAGACAAGAACTTGGAGTACTGCTCTGACTGGCAAAATACCCTCATATCCTACATCCCTGACATTGTAGATAACAATATAAAACTGGCGATGGAACCTTATCCAGATAAACAAGTGTTGGTGGCTTTTGCCAAGCTGGCGTACTCGGACTGTCCGGGGGAAATGCCTAAAGGGTGGCGCCTGCTCACCATGGCACGAAACAACGATAACGGGTACTTCGGTTGCGCGGTTTGGAACCCTTCGCAGCAGCAGATCGCTGTGGCCCATAGGGGGACAGAACTTACGAATTTAGGAGCTATCTTGGCTGACATACAAGGTATTTACCGTAATAAATATACCTACATGATGTATTCCGCCGTCTCTTTCGCAAATAAGATCAAGGAGGTAATCATCGAAGTAAATAAAAAACGTGGAGTTCGCTTCGTTTTGTCCTTCACAGGCCACTCCCTCGGAGGATGGCTGGCCGGGATTACCACCTACACTGTGAAATATCTGAAGAGTGAAGGCGGTGGCTTCCGTGGGATTACCAGCCCTGACGAAGGTCTACACGCGCACACATTAGCTCTAGATAGCCCGGGGACCAAAGATATATTAACCAAGATACGCACAAATTATGGTAGAAGATACGACAGATCCATGTGCACCAAGCACTTGGATCTAACCAATTTCTTTGCTGCCCCTAATCTTGTAAACTGCACTGGCCATCAGGTGGGAAACTTACTTCAAGTCCATATTGAACGGGTCGCTCTCCCCAGTGATTGGAATACATCCACTTTAATGTCCAATATAGACACACATGCGTTAGACGTTTTAATCGAAGCTCTTAATGATGAGAAGGATACATATGTGGTACGGAACTGGCCCCAAGGATGGAATGAACGCAATTATTACCACGGAATAGAAATGTTTTGCAATTCCTACATCTTACAAGAAGCCAATCAAGCTCCTCCTGACAGTTCTAGTGGCAGTCATCAGAATATGCAACCAGTTAAAGGAAATGATGACAGCAAGCACTCAGAAGAAACACCAATCTTACAATATAGCACTGTTAAATCGCTGGGAACAGTATGCCAGCTCGGGGTATTTTCCACAGAAGAGCTTCAATTTATACAAAATTGGAGCTTTTTTCAAAATAATGCGATAGTGAAAAAAACTGAAATTGAAAATTTTCTCTCTAGCCAAAAACTTAAAAAAATATATTTTCCACTATTTAAGATTGATTCGAGAAGAAACACTATTACTTGTGATTCGAGGGAACATTTAGAAAATGTTATTCGTCTAACTAAACAATTGTTGCGGTGGTTTCCCGCAGAGATCATGGAAGCTATGCGTTTACAGAACCAGAGTATAAAGTCAGCCCCATTGCATATGGCTAGCCAGAACTACCTCCACACCTTGCCTGATATCCTGGACTGCGAGGACACCTTGGGATTGAAGTTATTTTTGGAATCTTCTAAACGTGTTTTACAAATAATTGTGACCAGTGATTTTGAATTTCAAGCCGCCAGATTGTACAATATATTGATTCTCATGGAAAGCACAACTTTGGACGCAAAATATTTGAAAGAAAAAAATCACAGTATATTGAGTTGGAATCATTTGACAACTTTAGCTAAGTTTGTAGATTTCGAAGGCTTAAGCGAAACTGATGTTAACATTAGTAACCTGATCATTCTTAATTTTGAAACTTCAAGTAGTTTCACTAACCAATTTACACCAATATTAAAACATTTAGTAGAGTTCAACGTCAAGAAACTTGTGATCATTCTATCACAACCAATTGATATAACATTATATCACGAATATGAACTAACCGTTGAAACTAAGACTTTGGAAACATTTAAACTAGAAGACCTAACTCCTTCGTCTAGAAAAACAATATTCTCCAGAGATGTAATTACCATAGGTGAAGAAACGCTCAGCCTCGATATTTTACTGAGAAAAGACTGTGAAACTCCCAACGAGAAAATAAATCAATTGATTTCACCCATTTTAATGAACCTCGCGATGGACAACCTGAGTATAGAAACAATCCCAAACAACCTTCCGAGACTTTGCGAATTAGATACTCTCTATTCGAAGGGGAACAAACTAGTAGACAGGGAGAGGCTGACGGCACTACTGGAGAGGAGTGGGGCCGGTGGACCACTGCTGGTGATCAGTGATCCAGAGCAGCTCAGCCAGGACTACTGGGAGGGATTGGAGGCTGCGCGGGGGAGGATATTCACCACCGAGGAAGATGGAAAGGAAATTTTTCTGAAAAAGTGTCGAGAGGAGTCAAATATACTAATCTATTGGTTCCGTTTATCCGCTGAGGGCTTCTCCCTGAACGTAGTTTACAATGGAAATGTATACCTCCCCAGGAAGTTAAATAGTCGATTTATCATTAGATCCATGAATGAATTCGTTCAGTTCAGCGGAGATAAGGATTTATTTATATTCAAAGATGTTGTGGATAAATTATCACTTATTGGACCCTTCAAATTATCCAAAGAGGATGAGGATTTAGTCGTCTCAAAAAATTGCTTTCAAATTGAAAAGCGTTATAACG
Source organism: Hesperophylax magnus (assembly GCA_026573805.1). Classification (NCBI taxonomy): domain Eukaryota; kingdom Metazoa; phylum Arthropoda; class Insecta; order Trichoptera; family Limnephilidae; genus Hesperophylax; species Hesperophylax magnus. The sequence continues at coordinate 7,255,709 of JAIUSX010000005.1, read as the reverse complement.
AATTGAATATCGGAAATATAAATACAGATGGATTATTCAACAACCATTATTTAAAAATGCTTGAGATTGAAGGTAACCCTTGTCTGGTTTGGCAATACTCCCACGGCTCTCTGGAAGCCATTCGCCCCTTCATCACCATGGACTACAGGGACCCCATCGAGGAAAGAGACTTCAGCATTATGAAAAAGAAGCAAACCGTCATTGCGGCCGATCCTGGTATGGGAAAATCCACCAGCGTGACGCGCATGTCGGAGCTCATCCAGGAATCCTGGGTATTGAGAGTTGACCACAGTTTCAAAAAATTACCCATCAGACTTACCATCCAATCGGTTACAGATTATTTGATGCACGCCTCGGGTTTACCTACCGACAAACAGTTGTTAAGCAGTCTATTGCAGTATTGCCTTAAATCAGATAATTCGAGGCAGGTTTGTGTTTTGATCGACGCATTTGACGAGATTTCTGAGGAACACCAAGGTAAAATGGTAGAACTCCTGAAATATTTAAAAACGGCAACAACGTGCCGCACAGTAGTCACCACTCGTGTCCATGAAGGAAAACGTCTTGAAACAGATTTAGGAGAATTTGCGGTAAAACTGGAAGAAATTACAAGAGAAAAGCAGGAAGATTATTTGGTGAACTTCTGGCTACCTCACCTAGCCTTAGAACTCCCAAAACACGGAGAACTGGAAAAAGAGAGGCTGTACAAGTTTGCCGGAGAGCTGCGGGAGGAGGTGGAGGGAGTGCTGGGGGTTGACGTGGCCAACTTCATGGGCGTCCCGCTGCAGATCCGTATGCTGGCGGAAGTGTTCCTCCAGCAGGCCATACAGGCTGTATTGTATCCAGAACAAGGTAATAACAAACGCAAAATCACCAATCTGTTTGACTTATATAAACAGTTTATTAAAGTCAAGAAAACAATATATTTTGAGCAGAAGACTAATTTGAACCAGATACCTAAAGCCTTTCGTAATTCCATGGTGAAAGATATAACGGAAAAGCATTGTGTCTTGGCTTTACAGACCATCGACCCAACATTCGCTACGCAATATTTCACAAACAATAAACGATCCGACCCGACGATCGATGAAGTGAAAGACATAAGTAGTCTCGGGCTGATAAAATATAAAATTGATGGAACTTTTGATTTCATTCACCGCACGTTCCCAGAATACTTTTGTGCTGATTTCATCGTCCGGTGGCTCAGAAGACAGTTCAGAAACAGTGAAGAAGAAAACGTACTAATTAAAAATGAGTTTTGTAAATTTTTGCTTAAGCCAGATTATAAAATAATCAGAATGTTCATCGAGAGTCAGCTTGAAACAACGCCAATACTTCACGAAGAACTGGAAAATCACCCGATAATGTACCAACATTGGTTTGAACATCGTCAGCTATTCTATCACGACAATAACAAAACTCCATGGCATATAGCAGCTGAAGAACAGAATACACGCATTGTTGGAGTCCTTCTCAGTGGCCCAAGTAGCGAGATATACGAAGAAGCCTATATGTCCTGTATATCAGCAAGAGACAAAGCCGGGAGAACCGTGCTGTATATAGCTTTGGTGGAGGGAAATACCAATATTGTAAAGCAAATAACTGAAAATGTGAGGAGTTGCTCGGACAAGTCAATGGTAGGACTAATGCTTGCTTCTTTTTTAGACGACGTCCATGGCAAAAATAAGAATTTTAAAGAATATATTTCAAAAACACAGCAGTTTACTAACATAAACCAGGCATTGGAAAGAACACGTCACATAAAAGAAAATATATTTAAGCCATTTATTATAGCAGTGAGAGATGATGACTACGAGACTGTGCTGAATATCAGTGGCCTAGAAAACGACACACAGCGAGCCTACTTATTGATTGCCATTGACGGTCAAGGCGATACTGCCATCAATCTAGCGGCGAGTAAACAAAATCATACATTGTTTAAATTATTTGCAAAACAAGGAGTTTGTGTATCGTATGATAAAAAAGGACGGACCCCCTTGCATCGCGCTGCAGGGCAGGGGTATGTTAGTATTGTCAATTTTTTATTAAATCAATCTGAAGAAACCTATGAACACATAAGCGATAAATACTTAAAAAAATTCGAAAAAAATATCACATTAAAGTATGAAAACAAATCTTCCATAAATTGGCAAGATATACGGGTTAATATTATTGACTCAGCAGACGGCATAGGCGATACTGCCCTGACAAAGGCTGCACGAAAGGGATACCAAGAGGTGACGCGAATGCTGCTTGATTCCGGAGCAGATACTAACTCTGCAAATAGATATGGTGAAACTGCACTGATATGCGCTGCAGACTGGGGACATCAGGAGGTGATACGCATGCTGCTAGATTCCGGAGCAGATTCTAACTATGCAAATAGCAATGGTGAAACTGCCCTGATATACGCTGCAAAGCGGGGATATCAGGAGGTGACACGCGTGCTGCTAGATTCCGGAGCAGATTCTAACTATGCAAATAGCAATGGTGAAACTGCCCTGATATACGCTGCAAAGCGGGGATATCAGGAGGTGACACGCATGCTGCTAGATTCCGGAGCAGATTCTAACTCTGCAAAGAGATATGGTGAAACTGCACTGATATGCGCTGCAAAGGGGGGACACCTCGAGATTACACGCATGCTGCTAGATTCCGGAGCAGATACTAACTCTGAAAATAGCGATGGTGATACTGCCCTGATAAACGCTGCAATGTGGGGATATCAAGAGGTGACACGCATGCTGCTAGATTCCGGAGCAGATTCTAACTCCGCAAAAAGCGATGGTAAAAATGCCCTGATATACGCTGCAGAGGGGGGATATCAGGAGGTGACACGCATGCTGCTAGATTCCGGAGCAGATACTAACTCTGCAAAGAGATATAGTGAAACTGCACTGATATGCGCTGCAAAGGGGGGACATCAGGAGGTGACACGCATGCTGCTAGATTCAGGAGCAAATTCTAACTATAAAAATAGAAATGGTAAAACTGCCCTGATATACGCTGCAGAGGGGGGACATCAGGAGGTGACACGCATGCTGCTAGATTCCGGAGCAGATTCTAACTCCGCAAAAAGCGATGGTAAAAATGCCCTGATATACGCTGCAGAGGGGGGATATCAGGAGGTGACACGCATGCTGCTAGATTCCGGAGCAGATTCTAACTCTGCAAAGAGATATGGTGAAACTGCACTGATATGCGCTGCAAAGGGGGGACATCAGGAGGTGACACGCATGCTGCTAGATTCCGGAGCAAATACTAACTCTGCAAATAGATATGGTGAAACTGCACTGATATGCGCTGCACAGGGGGGACACCTCGAGATTACACGCATGCTGCTAGATTCCGGAGCAGATACTAACTCTGAAAATAGCGATGGTGATACTGCCCTGATAAACGCTGCAAATTGGGGATATCAAAAGGTGACACGCATGCTGCTAGATTCCGGAGCAGATACCAACTCTGCAAATAGCGATGGTAAAACTGCACTAATATACGCTACAAAGTGGGGATATCAGGAGGTGACACGCATGCTGCTAGATTCCGGAGCAGATACTAACTCTGCAAATAGCGATGGTGATACTGCCCTGATAAACGCTGCACAGGGGGGACACCTCGAGATTACACGCATGCTGCTAGATTCCGGAGCAGATTCTAACTATGCAAATAGCGACGGTAAAACTGCCCTGATATACGCTACAAAGTGGGGATATGAGGAGGTGACACGCATGCTGCTAGATTCCGGAGCAGATACTAACTCTGCAAATAGCGATGGTGATACTGCCCTGATAAACGCTGCACAGGGGGGACACCTCGAGATTACACGCATGCTGCTAGATTCCGGAGCAGATTCTAACTATGCAAATAGCGATGGTAAAACTGCCCTGATATACGCTACAAAGTGGGGATATGAGGAGGTGACACGCGTGCTGCTAGATTCCAGAGCAGATATTAACTTCGCAGATAGCGATGGTAAAACTGCCCTGATAAACGCTGCACAGCGGGGACACCTCGAGATAACACGCATGCTGCTAGATTCCGTGGCAGAAATAAACACTCAGACTAAAATGGGTAAAACAGCTTTGTCTGAGGCAGCCTTCGCTAGACATGTGAATATTGTAAAGTTACTTCTGGAGTTCAATGCCACTACATCATCGCAGGACGCAAATGGGTGCACAGCTCTCTCCAAGGCTGAAGAGAAAGGGCACAAAGAAATAGTTGATCTTCTCCGTGGTCACCAGAAAGCCTCACCCGCTGAACACCTATAAGACTATACCACCCTCAGCTGGACTTCAATTGTAACAACTGTTATATTAGTTATATCACCTAAGTACAATATCCATTCTAAACAGTGAATAAATAATATTTTAAAATATGTTTTCTAAATCCAAATAAGATTGAAATATAAAAATGATGTGTTTATAATAATATTAAAAGTGTAAGTGCAAAATAAAACTTACGTAAATTCTACAGAATAAGTGCTTATTTAAAAGTTATTCCCAAATGGTAAACTGAACAACAAATACTTTGAAGTTGTGATTATAATATTAACAAGTTTCATAAAATAACTATGAATAACATTACAGATTTTAAACTTAGTACAATTAAAATTATTTTATACTTACTGAAAACTTTCAACATAATAAAATAGTACATAATAATAATATATATAGTTTTTTAATTAAAGTTAATAATAATTGTGTAAAGATGTATGAAAATATTAGTTATTTATTATCAATTTGACAATATTACATGTTCTATGCCTGCATCAATAATGTTAAATCAATCAATCAATCAATAATGTAATAATATAAATAAATTGAAAAACCTTAACCCAAAAATCAACCACAGTGTCACATGTAGCCAAAATTTTCGTCTGCCCCTAACACTCTAAATGCCTGGAACACTCTAAATGCAGCCAGAATCCACCTCTGCCCCTGAACAGCTCTTGAGGGAAATACTCTAAATGCAGCCAGAATCCACCTCTGCCCCTGGACAGCTCTTGAGGGACATACTCTAAATGCAGCCAGAATCCACCTCTGCCCCTGGACAGCTCTTGAGGGAAATACTCTAAATGCAGCCAGAATCCACCTCTGCCCCTGGACAGCTCTTGATGGGAATACTGTAATTGCAGCCAGAATCTACCTCTGCCCCTGGACAGCTCTTGAGGGACATACTCTAAATGCAGCCAGAATCCACCTCTGCCCCTGGACAGCTCTTGATGGGAATACTGTAATTGCAGCCAGAATCCACCTCTGCCCCTAGACAGCTCTTGAGGGGAATTCTCTAAATGCAGCCAGAATCCACCCCTGCCCCGGGACATCTCTTGAGGGAAATACTCTAAGTGCAGCCAGAATCCACCTCTGCCCCTGGACAGCTCTTGAGGGAAATACTCTAAATGCAGCCAGAATCCACCTCTGCCCCTGGACAGCTCTTGATGGGAATACTGTAATTGCAGCCAGAATCTACCTCTGCCCCTGGACAGCTCTTGAGAGACATACTCTAAATGCAGCCAGAATCCACCTCTGCCCCTGGACAGCTCTTGATGGGAATACTCTAATTGCAGCCAGAATCCACCTCTGCCCCTGGACATCTCTTGAAGGAAATACTCTAAATGCAGCCAGAATCTACCTCTGCCCCTGGACATCTCTTGAGGGAAATACTCTAATTGCAGCCAGAATCCACCTCTGCCCCTGGATATCTCTTGAGAGAAATACTCTAAATGCAGCCAGAATCCACTTAACTATAAGGTAAGCATTCAGATAATGTTTTTGGGTAATGAAGCGAGTATTTGAAACAAATTATTTCAGACGGCAAACAATAAGCAAGAATCGTTTGCCACAACCTATGAAACACCTCAAATGTTGCAAAGCTTTAAGCCCAAGTCGTTATTTTAAAATTGTTTCAATATTTTGTTTATGAGAATATGGCAAATATTTTTTAATACATATTTATTTTACAATATCTATTGTGTAAATTTAAAATGCGAATTGAAATGACAGCCCACCGAGTCTTTTCAAATCCACGTAGATACACACCTCATGCAACCCTTCAAGAGAGTTGTCCACCTATAGGAAATGTCCTGCTGTCTCCCTCCAGTTCCTCACGGCCAGGACTGCGGTGTTTGCCTCCACACATGCAGCCACCAAGTGTAGGCCTCCCATATTCCTGCTGAAGGGAATTCTCTCTCACTGGACACCTCTCTTCCATTGTTGGTAGAAACGCGTCCTGTCCAGCGAAGTCGTCACAGTTTAATAGGCGTCGAAGCATAGACCTGCTTTCAAAAGGATTATTAACCCTTTAGTTACCGAAAAAAACTTAAGAAGTTTTTTTTAAATCAACTAAAAGTTGAAACAGAGAAACCAAAAGTTGATAGAATGCATTGTCATCGACAACGAGTCTATCTGGCGAGTTTCAGCTCGATCACATGTCGGGAAGTGTGCTCAAGTGGGGAAAACCTAAATGCTAAGATTGAAAGGGTTCATGGTTCTGGTTCCTACTAGTTTCCGGACACTGTGTTGCTAATTGTTTTTACTGTTGGCGTAGTGCACAATAAACACTCAAATACTATTTCATGGAACCTGTGAGTTTAAGGTGGACTAGAAAATGATATTGTCAATATTTATTTTCATCTCTAGAAGCCCTCGTCTCCGCACCACGTTCCAAACACCACGCACCACCCACCACGCACCACGCACTTTAATCCCTCAAGTAAATAAATCATTTTAAACTACTACTTTTAACATTAACTTGATTACCGCACAAGAGTGCCAACTGCCCAGAGTCAATGAGACTATGGCATTCCTATTTCAGACTGAAGGAAGTGAACAGGAAAAAGAGATGGGGAAAGTGAAACCTGCCTATTCAGACCTGGTCACTTAGCACGGATAGACCCAGTTAAAGCAGTGATTCTATTCACACAAGGGCGATACTGACACTGTTTACAACTCGGTAATGTTGCTAATTATATTATATCGTATTTACACCATTATATATTATTTTATTTTTTCATTCAAATATTAGATACAGAGGAACAAATACAGATATTGTTAAATTACTTCCCTACTTATACACAGTGTCCGGAAACTCATAGTACAAGCGGTGAGCCGGTGAATCTCCATCATACGGAGAAATGAAAAAAAAAAATTTCGATTTGTGCACTAACGGGTTAAATCTGAACACTAAGGGGTTTTCGGCAACTTAAGGGTTAAAAAATGTTTTGGAGCAGCTAAACAGTAACAGTAAGAACAGTAAGAACAGTAACAGTAAACAGTAACAGTAAGAACAGTAAATAGTAACAGTAAGAACAGTAAGAACAGTAAACAGTAACATTAAGAACAGTAAACAGTAACAGAAAGAACAGTAACAGTAAATATGGAGCGACCAATTTTTTAAAATAAATTTTACCATATTGTATTACACTACTTTTATAGTTAGATGCGATAGAGATGTCATTAATCGCCAACCTTCCTCTTTCCTATCTCCTTCCCGTCCCCACTCACTTGAGCCTCATAACGTATCCAAATTAGGGATTCCATAAACTCACTGACTCCAGACAGTCGGGAGCAATTGGGACTCTTGTGCGGTATTCACTTCAAAAAAGATAACAATTCTAAAGATGTCCTCAATAACTGTGCTTATGTATTTGGGGGTGGGGGTGGGGGGTGATAATAAATTTACATTTAAACTAAAACATAATGTACTTATAAAACATAAAACGATAGTCTATACAGTTTGACACACTTAACTTTATTTGCGGTCGGTGAGGTCGCTAGTGTGGATATTTTGAAGGGTATTTTGAAGTGAAATTAAAATATGTATTATTACAAAATGGATTTTATTTTAAATTGCATCAGAAATAATCAGGTTTCATAAATTCGCTCTATAATTTGACACGACTAACGGACGAGATTTTTAATTACAGCGTCATCAGGAGGCGACAAAGAAGAAACGGAGATGGCTCACAGATGAGATGGCAAGGCTGCAGACCTTAAGAGAATTGGCGGCTTCCGATGGGTGAATGGCGCGAGAATCGGCAAAGCTGGAGGCATTTGAAGGAGACCATATCCAAGACTGGAAGCCAGAAGGCTCACACATAAGACCAAGTGTTAATCTTCAATGTGCAAATGTGCAAATACGCGAATGATGATTTTATTGTGGTTCAGGAAATACTTGTAATGCATTGAAGGGGTTTTTTTTAACATTTTTAATAGGTAGCATTTTCAATCTTTTCAAAATGCAATCATGCATCATTTTTGTTATTGATTCCGTCAAAGTGGAAGCAGTTTTCATGATTATTTGCTAAATATGTAAACTGATGAATTTCATCTATAAAAGTGTTCTTTACTGACGTGTGAAACTGTGAACAGCTATTAACTGTAATCAGTTGTTAAAATAGTACAAATGTCAACTGTCAGTTAACAAGACTCAAATTATAATAATATAATGATAGGTGTATTGGACATGGACCGAACAAGTCCTGAACAGAGCATTAGTGCGATGTTGTATGAATGGCATTGAAGCCAAATCAAGGGTGAGGGGAAATTGGCTGGCAGCCATCTTGCATGTAAAGTGTTGCATAATGAACTATTATAATTCTGTTTGTGTGTTGTTAATGCAGTTATAACAGCTTATGATCTTTTGGGGTATTTGATGAGACAAGACATGATGTTTCACACATCTTCCCCATCACCCCGCGGCTTCAAAGTGTTCTCGAATAGCTCCGTCCATGGGTTTTTTGGTTCATGGTGTTGGAGGGCAAGCAGTTTTAAGAACATACATTTTTCCATCTTGGGGGTAGCTAGAGAAATTCTGATAAAAAAGAACCGGTTCCTGAGAATATTTTCGCATCCTACCTTTTACGTGAATGAGTTCCGTATAAATATTTGAAAAGGGTCCAAAAAGCTAAATAGCTTTTTGTAGCTGATTACCTTAATTTAGAGCTAAATGTTTCTCTAAAAGAGCTGAGTTGGCAGCACTGTTTTGTTGAAATGTGAAACCGCGCAAGAGTCTCAACTGCTCCCAACCGTCTAGAACCAGTGAACTATGGCATTCCCATGCGGGGTATGTTGTGAGACTGAAGGTAGGGGGAGGGGAAGGAGATGAGGAAAAGGAAGCTGGGGAAGTACCTGGCTCTCCAGATCTGGTCAACTATTGAATTCTGAATGGTGGTCTTATACCAGGGCGATACTGAGAGTATCATCCACTCTGGAACGTGCCACGAATACACTGTATATTATTTTTAGTGAGTAATTTGTGAAATAACACAAATTAATAAAAATAAATTTACTTGCGCACGCCGGGATTTGATCCCACGACCTCCAGCTTGCTAGTCGAGATTCTAACCCCTTGACCACTGAGGCCCTCATATGAATGAGGTGAGAAATATTCTCTAAAATGTGTTAGAAACTGTCTGTTTTTCCTCTCTCATATGAACCAGGCCACTTCAAGACCTGCATCAATAAAACCCTTCCTACAGCCCCTATCTTAACCCAACTCACAATGTTGCCCAACCGGGTGGCGATATAGTTCCCCTGCCTTTACACTGTACAGACAGGAGAGCTCTCGTGAGGTGTCACATAAAAATAAAACACTACGCTTTATATTCAAATCTAGAAGTTAAACATATGATAATGTTAACTTTTCGGAATCAAAGGAACCGAAATGTGAATCATTTTTGAAAAAAAAAATGAAACTTTGTGAATTTATGAAATGACAAATAAGTAAAGTTTAGTTAAAAAATGAAGTATTTATTTTATTAAAGCATAAACCCTCGGACCTTCTGATAGAATATGCCAGAAGCCTGAGGGTTAATAAATCAAAATTGTTTTAACTTAATATTATGTTTTCTACCAATAAATAATAAAACATAAATATTTATAAAATATTATTTTAATGTAAAATCCCAAATAGATGTTAATAATTATTTGTAATAACTAACTTTGGTTTATTTGCAGTCATATCTACATGTAAAGTTGTATGTTTCTAGTTACTGTTAAATTGATTGTTCTTATTGCCCATCTAAGTGCAAATGTATTTAATTTCCATATTCGTACCTATCTAAACAATTGCATTTAATTAAATTATCTGCAATTTATATTGTACACAAAACTTACTTATTTTTATGACTTTCTTTATAAAAATTTGCTAATAACTGTTTTTATGACCTACTTTATAACATTTTGACAATTTTTAAATAATGAAAGACTTATAATAATGTCTATATACTAAGTTATTTTCAAAACTTAACTCCAAAATAAAAACAATATTTAGAATATATTTTTATAATTTGGGTGGTTTGTTATTGATTTCTTCATGATTATATCAAATACCCGTTGTCAATAAGAGTTATTTTTATATTTAACAAGAATTATAGATTAGTGATCATTGATGTAAATTATTATTATTTCTTTAAATATTTACTGTGTTATATAATAAATTTAATTGTTAGTAAAAAATGTATTTTAATTATCTTTGATTGTGGCAACATTTAGTTGGCTTTTTTGTTTATAATGCAAGGAACGAACGGTGACGAATGCTCCCCTCTCCACCCAATACCTCCTAAATCCCCAGGCCAGGACACTGAATCAAGATGGCCGCCGCTAAAGGCTGATGAGTGTGGATTATACAATGTAATTTCTAGCCAATTATGGCAAAATATGAGATAATATTATACTAAATACAGACTGAAGTGAAAAAAGGGTAAATGTATTGATGAGTTACTAAATGAGAGAAAATTTCTTAGTTAAAAATCATTCCATTCCTTTGTTAAAAATACAAAATTTTGTATTTTTCAAAACTTTGTTAAAGTACAGCACATTGGTACATATAATTATATAAGGGATACATAAGACTAAGAAATAAACTAAATAGTAATTAGTACAGAGCTCATTTATAAAAGTATAGTTGCTCCACATCTGATAGTAAGAGTATCAGAATGTTTGTTCGGTTTTGATTGTTGAAAGAACCGTTGAAATGCTTTTCCCCGATGAGAAATTGTCAAAACCAAATTTACCAACATTTTCAGTTTCAAAATCAAAAATAAAATTTCCTCATCCATTTTCCAGTCAAAATCTTTCAGGAGAATAAAAATTTCCGAACTTACGAATAAAAATTACGTGACCCATTTTCCGATATTCCAAATTTCCCAGAAGAATTTTTTTTCAGAAAAATAAAAATTTCTCAAAATGGAAATTTCCTAAATTTAAAAGTCTGGAAAAATTTCTCGACCATTTTCCAGGAAGATTTTTTCAGAAATAGATAAAATTTCCCAACTTCATGTAGTAACAAAAATCCATTTTTTTTTTTCGATTTTAAATTTTCCGATTTAATGAGATTTTTTTTTTTGGAAAATATAATATTTACACAGAGGAAAATTATCAAATTTCACATTATATATCAAAAAGGTATGTTTCTGTAAAAATTTCCCATTTTCCTAGCACCAATTTTCAAGAAAAAATATTTCAGAAAAAAATAATTTCTCATCACTGAAATTTCTAAACTTCATGCAATTCGACTTATAACAAAAATATTAAAAAAATTTCCGAGCTAAAATTTTCTGATTTTTTTGGGAGGCGGCTATTTTTGGAATCGGTTTCTGTTAGCTTACATAAAAAGCAAAAATATGTATCAATGATATATACTCGTACAGGTGTTAACGGACGTACTTGAATTACTTTAACTGGTAATTCCTGACATTATTTGGAGTAGAAAATGTACAAGAAATGTTGGACTCCAGTGACCTTTTTAATGTTTTTTTTTTCAAAACAAATTCAATAAATTTCTTCCACATCATCAATGGTCACTTAGCCTAATAGGTACCTATCAGGTGATAAATAATTTTTTGCACAGATTCTAAACATTTTATACATACAAAGAGGAAAACTACTATCAGAGAACTTTACTATATTGATTTTAAAGCCGCCTGCAGGGCCTAGGAGTAAAAAACCCTAGGCAGTGTGTTTTATCTGCTATAGTTAGATTACTGCTACTAGCTATTATATTTGGCCAATGAAGGAAACTTGAACAAACTAAAGAGATGTACTCTAAGGAAAGGCAAGTTTACAAAATAAATCAAATGAGAGAAGAGCTAAGTGTTCATTTTAATACATAAAATTATAAAAAACCAAATGCCAAAATAATGAATGAAATAGTTTTAATGAAAATATACACAAATTATGAAACCAGAAATGTAAATAGAATTAGATTGCCGCATTTGAGAAAAACAGAATAATTATATTATAATTTATTAAAATATGTAATATATGTTGTGTAGTTATTCGATCAGCAAATAATGTGGAGCAGTCTTCTGCAGTCTGTTGTTCTTCTGCAGAGGTTTGCTGGGCAGCTAGTGTGGGTGGATCTCAAAATACAAATAACTATTACTAGTACACATATAAATAGTTTAGGTATATTGTTTTGATATTGTATTTATTTGTTTGGAATATCTTGTTGAGTCAAATGAGGGAATGGTGTACCAGTAATGGTGTACCTGTAATGGTGTACATCAATCAGTCAAGAATGTTTTTTTTTAACTGTGTAATTTTAGCGATTTTTCACAACTTTCTTAGTTGTATCATTTCTTTTTTTGACATAATTATTTAACAATGAATTTGTAGAGGATCTGATTAAATATTGCAAAATAATATTTGAAGATTGTCCAGCAGAACAATTAAAATCTCTATCATTGATAGCATCAATTGTCAATTGTATAACTAATTCTTGCTGGTTATCGTAATCTAAAAATATTTTCTCCAATTTGGTTGATAAAAGCTTTTAAACAGTGACATAGTTATGAATTATGGCATTGACGATGTCAGGGTGAGGACATAATAAACCACCTCCATCCATATTCCTTATTAACGAGTAACTGCAATCTGTTGTTAGCTAGAATTATGTGTCACTTTGTGACAGATTGTGGACCCCGCAAATCAACTTTGACTCCCGTCCAGGGGAGTCTTGGACGCCAAACTCTGACTAAATCAGAGTATGTTAAAATGCGGAGAGCACGAATACCCCGTCTCAGAGCATGGGCAATTGATTAATATGACATTCCTGTAAAGGTTTTGATCAGGGTTTCTCTACAAATAAAAACCAGAAGTAGGTAGATAATTTTGAATATTCTATTGTGCTCATAAGTATTTTTACAAATTAAAAAAAGGTAGGACTCACCCCGGGACCATTAGAACACTTTCCCTACTCTAAACTAACTATGAATCATCCACGGCGGTAAATCTGCAGTTGAAGAGGCCCATCTCGCCTCCTCGTGGTGATTTTGACGCCTTGTCCTGCGCGACATCAAGATAATGCGTCCTCCGTGACTACCAGCTGGTGGGAAGGGACCCTTAGACCTTCTGTGTGCGTGATGATCATCCGGACTTCCAGCCGTTATGATTGTGAGCCCCGTATCGTGTTTGCGGCGCATCCGTTTTTAAATATATTTCCGACGGGAAATCTCTTGCTGCAGTTATCTAAACTCGCGGGCGTAACGTCTACTCAGTAGAACGATTCTTTTGATTAATCCGGAACATTATATTAAACATACGAGCCGGGCCGGCACTGTCCTCGTGTTTTAAATCCCAGTCCAAAAATCTCGCTTATTACGCGGATGAATGCAGAAATACTTTTTAATTAATAACTTGACATTTTCTTCGCCCGAATGTCGTCAATTCCGAACTTCTTATTACATTAGCACATTTGCAATTTTAAAATCTGTGACTGTCGTTTTAACAGCGGGCCGCACAATCCGCTGCAAAAACCAGAGTGCGGAAACGGACACCAAAACAGGCCGGCCACGCACGCGCCCAAAAAAATTAAGCAGTACCGCCAACATATACGACTAATACATTGAAATAGTACCTAACTACTTTAAAATCGCTTCATAACACTGTGTCTAACATTTTATCGATAGTGATGGAATTGGAACATGATTCAGGCACAATAACCTGCGGAGGTATGTAAGAATAGGAAGACTGGCTTCTGTTTGCTAGAATTCTTTCTCAGTAAATGTTTAATACAATTCAGAAAAAGATAAATTTGATTGCATATTTGAACTGGTACTGTACTGGGGTTCACAATCTACAATGTCAATCTGTATACGGCCATATGCAGACAAAGACAACGTTAAAGGTAGCAGATCTTGTATCCTCAACTTCGATTCGACTTCAAATACTTATCTGATTGATATTAAATAGCTCTGTACTTTCCAAATCTAGTTTCTAATGCATTAGTTTGTTAATGCAAATATTTGAAATTTAAACTATACAATTTATTACCATTTATTTCTATTATCAATACTATTTATTTATACAATATTTAGCCATTTCTAAAAGACGACGAGTTGTACGTGTATGTGTGGTAGCTAAGTGAGTTTCTCTTGTCAGTGAATTGAATTTATTATTGGAAGCTTTCCATGAACCTAACCATTTAATACTTTTTTCCAATCGTTTATTTTAAGATGTGTATTGACTACACAGCACTGGAACGCGTGGATTTTTCTAGCACAGTAAGGGAAAGGTTAATCACATTAATTCTTATACACTTGAATATGTGGACCGAATCTAAAATATAAAATAAAGGTAAAGTTTCATTGGATGGATGGTAGTAGACTATACTATATATTGCGAGGAAAGCTGAAAGACATCATAGCTTTTCCATTAATGAAATTGTAATCACTAACTACACAGAAAACATTAAATCTTTTCTGTTGAAGACCCATTATAATTGTTTTAATAATAGTAAAAAATTGTGCTGCATTCATAGTTTTAACAGGGAGTATATGGAATAATTCTTTATAACGAGAGAGTAAACTTTGAATCACGAACACACGGGCAGTAGTGGCTGCATTTTCACTATTGTAAGCTATTCCTGCTATGGTAAGTTGCCTCCGCGGTAATCTAAATATAGCTTTATATGAAATTTATCTGTCATCAATGTTACATTCAAATCACTTTCCATTAACAAATAAAATTTATGTTTAACGTATGACAAAAAATTACTATCGCTCTGTTCGTTTAGTGGGTTTGTTTGAAAACTGGAGCAAACTCTTTTTAAAGTTCTAGGATGAGGAAAAGTTGAATGATCTGAACCTCGTAGGAATTTATATGAATGAGGTGAAATAGAATACAAAATGCTACTGAAGATTACAAACATGCTGAATATCTTAAAGCCCCAGATTTTCTATTAAAGAATTGTAAATGTTTTATTAAAAAAAATAGTATTTTGGGATCATCTGCTGATAAGAGATTAATTTCACACAGAATTTTTTTTTAAAGAAAGTTAAACATTCCCGGGTTACGAATAACCTGACAATATTTGAAAATCTCCTAATACCACCACAGTAAGCTGAAAATGTTGCTTGTGTTGTGATGGAGGACTTAGCCAGCCGAGGAATTGAACACACTACGTCCGAGTGAGACCCAAGCGCGATGTCAACTCGGCCACCGACCGGTCAAATGAACTACAGTTTGTAATACAGTATCTGATAGTATTAATACGCTTGCGTCTGGACGATGTAGGCCCTGTGATTGGTCAAATTCAAATTGTGTTTAAATAAGACATTAAAAATTAAGACACGATTTCATACTGAAATGGAATCGCCACATGTAATACGATATTTCTTCAAAAATATCGTTTCTGTTCATACAATTTTTGGATAATATCGAAGAAAATATGTCTTAGAAAGTTTATAATCCATTGGATTAATTACATTACAGTGAAAATTATCCACAATTACGTGATTACGTTTGACGTTTGACGAAAAAAGCACGCGTTAATTCAATATGGCCGATACCCGATACGCAATAGGTGGCCGACAGAGCGCACCTCTGGCGGTGTAAGAAAGAATCAAGACTGGCGCGTATATTTAAATATGCAAAATTACTTGAACATCAAGCGTTTAATAATAAGATTTCTTCTGGAAGTTTATTTCAACTTTGCAATGGCATTTTTCATCATTATAATTTGTTTTTTGATTATTAATTATATCTGATTTTATATTGACATGTTTTCTAATTTCTAAAATTTCAAAATTATTTATTTGCGATGCTTTAATCCTGAGTGAAGTATTTTAAGACCTGAATTTTTATCGAAAGTGTGATTCAAAAGATGATTTGCAAACTCAGATTCACTATTTCCATTTAGAACCCTGAGATGTTTTTTAGTTCTGACTTCAAAGTTTCTATTGGTTCTACCTTTGTAAAATAAATTACAATCCAGCCCAATTGAGTTTATAAACTCCTGATTTTTTTGTTTGATTTTCTCCATCTTTATTATTAAGAATATATTTATTCATTCTGTTATTAGTGTAAAACGCCGGTTGAATAGTACCAGGAATGTTTATATATATAATTTTAGAAGTGTCGTTATCCACAAACAGAATTCTACGCCATTGTTTATTTATATCTTAAGAAATAGGGTAAAAATACCGTTTGAAGATAATATGTTTAATTATTTTATTTAGTATTTCAACCATCAATTTAATAGAATAACCGTTATTAAATGTTATTTGTCTTATGAATATATTGTTTTATGGTTATATGCAATTTTTTTTCAGGTCTTGAAATACTTCACACGGGATATAAAGCATCACAAATAAATAATTTCGAATTTTTAGAAATAAGAGAACATGGTTATAAAAGTAGATGTAATTAACAAGAATTTTTTTTCTAAACTGTCTTTTAAATATTTTCCCACTTAACTGGTCTTTCATATTGTAATTCCTAATTCTTATAAACCCAGCCTACTCTTACCCCTCCCCCCTCCTTCCACTTCTACTTTCCAATTGTAATCTATATTTAATTTTTGACTTCGGTGTATACTTCGTTCATGAAACATGTATTGGTTGTATATAATAAAGTGAAGTTAAAAAAGTTATTTGTTTTTTAATAAAATAAAGTTTAATCGGATAACATTATTTTATCTATTTCCATTTTATATCAATGCATACGTACATAATAAAATGTAAACATTATATTTATTTATTAATTGGACAATTTGCATAGCGCCGCTTTTGTGAGATATCACCTCAGGGACGCTATATTGTAATAATCTACCTTTATATATAGATTTTTACTCTCCTGATGAAGGTGTATATATAATCTAACTTTAAACTTTATTAGATACAGTAACAGTTTTAGGTAAAGAATTACCACCAGTTGGAGTAAAATTCACACCTTTTAATTAAACCGACTGATAATCTCATCGCACAATTACCCTCCTATTATCCATAAACACGGGTACAATTAATCAATATGTAATAATCTATTATTTCAGTCAACTTTGTTATAACTATCTTTAATTGTTGTGACAAACTATACGATATTGATTCAACTTATAGACATTGACGGTTGTAACACATATTTAAGCACTGCAAGTCTCCTATGAGCAAATTATATTAGGTACCATAACAGTTAATATCAGTTGTAGACATGTAGTCAATAATAGTGTTTCATTTGAAATAATCCATCACAAATACCTACGTAAAATTTCATTTATTCAAACAACTGTCATTCTTATTATGCCTAAATTGAGCATGTTATTATTCATTAACTCCTTCCTGTTCCGTGTTTTAACAATATATACTCACCCTCTCTCTGTGAATGACCTAATATCTATCTATTAAATGTAACTGTTGTTAGTATCACTTAAACTGGGCGCAGCCCAACCAAGTGCCGCCCGCAGGGCCTAGCAGCAAAAACCCGCGGAGCGGGTTTTTAACTGCTAGTCTATAGTATTGTCGGATACATTTTTGAAGAATTGAATCGATAATAATATAGTATAAAGTTCACTGTAATTATTTAATTGTTGGGGAAAAATTTGTTCACGTACAGTTATCATATGATGAATATGTATGTGAGCAATATGTATGTGTTGAAAAATCACCTTATGAAAATGTTTTTTTTAGTTGTCTGGTCACCATTATATTTCATCACTTAGCGTTTTATTATTGCTGACAATATTTGCTATTTTAGTCATACATTTGGCAATAATATTAATTTGAAAATAAATAGCTCATTAGAAAAGCGTTTTTCGTTGATGGTTTTGAACAATTTTGTTTAAAATTCCATTTTAAATTTCAAGAAATGTGAATCAATCTAATTAAATTCGTCTAAGAGTTGATGACAAATGAACTTATAATATTTTCGGCAATGGTTTGAAACATGTGCAAGCATTATACAGTTGTAGAGGTAGATCTTTAGGTCTGAACCCAGAATATTATATAAATATTAATTATTGAAAATAATAACACAACTTACGGGAAAATATGAAACAGAAGACGACAGAGAAAAACAAGATATAACTAAGATTATAAACAAGAGGTGCTAGATTGGGTAGGTCATATTTCAAGTTCTACAATAAATAAATAAATACAAGATTAATAAGATAGTAATAGAAATGAGAAAGAGTACAACAAAATTATAATATTTAATTATTGAAGACAACGTTAGCGATTTTCTAGGATAGGACCCATGTCTTTCCGGGACACCGCTCTACCACTGAGCTAATGGTGTCCCGGAAAGACAAGGGTCCTGGGTTTGAGTCCTAGATGTGACCGTATCCTTTTCTGATTTTTCTGTTTCAGATTTTCGTTTAGAAATCGCTAATATTGTCTTCAATAATTAAATATTACAATTTGAGGTTTTACTCGATAAAGTTATTCCGAAAAATAAAAATTATAATAGGTATCTTACAATTTGCATTTATTTGTACGGTGACCTGATAAAACAGAGCATGATAAAACAATTTGAAAGTTAGGACCTAAAACTAACCTAAGCTTGCGCTCCCCTGAAAACATTGCGTCTCGTGTGGTTTCCAACTTTGTCCCAAATGGTACAGAGTACAGAGATGTTCACTTATTCATTTTTTCTTTAGAATTGAACAACCTGTGAAATGTGAGTCACACCCAATACTGATTCATTCATTTCTATTTCACGCAATTTCAACTGGGAGATTTGAAATATGGCGGCGAAAACCAACCAATGAGAGCACGTGTATTCGTGTGTAAGCCACTCACGTGATCAGTCAGCCGCCATGTCATGTTTCACCGGTGATGTGATGTCTTGGGAAATTTCCTTACATCTCGGGAAAAATTAAGGCGATGCACTACGTCGTGTAATATTTTAAATCGAGCCGCTATCAATAACAGCCCTTACGTAAATGGCGATAAGGTTTAAATTCCCGCTTAACACCATCCGCCTGTTTTGATTTATGCAAGATAAAAACATTGCCAAAAAGTGCCTTTTATTTTATTTTGTGGATGTTCAGGCATAAATATTGAATGTTTAAAAAAATTTATATTTATAAATAACTTAATTTTCCAAATTATACAATAAAATCATAACCGAAAATGGGTTCGTAAGTAGGAGATTTTGAACTTTAAAGCAGTTTTCATAGACCTTTTACATTATTTTTTTCTGAGCTTATAAAAAGACATCTAAAAAATACTTAATTATTTTAAAGGCCAATATGTATTCTACTCGCAGTATTAAATTAAAGCATCTGAAACATTTCTAGGCGACCAAATTTTCAAACCAAAAACACATAATTTTGCATTACTACGTAGTGCATCGCCTTAAGGAATTTTTTAACACTTTCTTCCGGGGTACCCCAGGGATCCGTTTTGGGTCCACTTCATCCTTTTTACAAATGATGTCGCCAAAATAATCAAGTCATTTGGTCTCTTGTCTCACTGCTACGCTGATGATAAGCAAGTTTATTTTTACTGCGCTCAAAACGAAATCAATAGTCTCAAGATCCGTATAGCTGAATATCTAAAAGCATTAACTCGTTGGATGCCTTCAAACAAGCTGAAGCTGAATCCATCTAAGATTGAGTTTCTCTGGGCGGCCACAAACAAACATCAACATTTCATAGATTTCATTACAAAACGTACGGTGTACCATTACAAAAGCGGAAATTAACACAAATTCTCAGACTTGCTGACAGCATCTGTAAGAAAATAATATAACGGTCAATACGCCAGCACCGTAAGGGGTTAACATATTTGAACGACTTGGGTTCGAACTTTTCAAGCCGTTTTCTCGGAAACTACATCGCCAAACGGGATGATATTTTGGATTCGTGCTCAAAACTATGGCCTGAAATGGAATCTTTAACAAAATCTCAACAAAGTTACATTTTTAGAAAAATTATCGTTTTTACGGGCATTAATGTAAGACTTGGGTTCGAACTTTGAAAGCCTTTTTCTCGGGAAGTATGTCGCCAAACGTAATGAAATTTTGAATTCGTGCTCAAAACTATGGCCTGAAATGGAATCTATAACAAAATCTTAATAAAGTGGCATTTTGGAAAAATTATCATTTTTACGGGCTGTATGTCTTGGGTTCGAACTTTGCAAGCCCTTTTTTCGGAAACTACAACGCCAAATGGAATGAAATTTCGGATTCGTGCTCAAAACTATGGCATGAAACGGAATCTATAACAAAACTTCTATATAAAAAGGCATTTTTGGAAAAATTATCATTTTTACGGGCATAACTGAACGACTTGGGTTCGAACTTTGCAAGCCGTTTTCTCGGGAAGCATATCGCCGAACTGAATGAAATTTCGGAATCGTGCTCAAAACTATGGCCTGAAGAGGAATCTATTACAAAATGTAAATAATGTGGCATTTTTGGAATAATTATCATTTTTACGGGCATTAATGTAAGTCTTGGGTTCGAACTTTGCAAGCCCTTCGCTCGGAAACTATATCGCCAAACGGAATGAAATTTAGGATTCGTGCTCAAAGCTATGGCCTGAAATGGAATCTATAAAAAAATCTCAACAAAGCCACATTTTTAGACAAATTATCGTTTTTACGTGCATAATTTTAAAACTTGGGTTCGAACTTTATAAGCCGTTTTCTCGGGAACTATGTCGCCGACCGGAAAAAAAATTTTGAATCGTGCTCAAAACTATGGTCTGAAATGGAATCTATAACAAAATCTCGATAAAATGGCTTTTTTTGAAAAATATTCATGTTTCACTTTTTCTCGGAAACTACAATGCCAAACGGAATGAAATTTAGGATTCGCGCTCAAAGCGGTGACAAAAAAAGGAATCTATAACAAAATATCTATAAAAAGGCATTTTTTGAAAAACATTCATTTAAACGGTCATAAATTTAAAACTTGGGTCCGAACTTTGCAAGCACTTTTCTCGAGAACTATGGCGACAAACTGAATGAATTGTCGGATTCTTACTGAAAAATATAAGTGGATCAATAACATAATGTTTATAGATTAGCATTGGTGGAAAAATTGTCATTACGGGCGTAAACGTAAGACTTCCGTTCGAATTTTGCAAACCGTTTTCTCGCAAAATACATCGCCGAAAGAAAAGAAATTTAGGATTCGTACTTAAAATTTTGGTCTGAATTGGAATCAATAACAAAATATAAATAAAGTTGAAATATTATCATTTTTAATGAAATATTGTAATAAATTACCGAAATCAAAGTAAAGTTGCATTTGTGGAAAAATCATCCTCTAACGGGCACAAATGCAAGACTTGGGTTCGAACTATTAAAACCATTTTTAATGGCTTTATGGCGCCGAACGGACTGAAATTTTGGAATCGTAATACGAATTATGATCTGAAGCTAAATACATAATAAAATATCCATAAAGTTGCATTATTTGTGGAATAATCTTCATTCTTACAGGAACAAATGCTAAATGTCTTGGGTTCGAATTATGAAAGACATTGTATTAGGCTTTATGGAGCCAAACGGACTGAAATTTTGGAATCCACCCTTAAATATTTTTCTGAAGCTAAATCACAAAATTCTCCAAAGTTGCATTTGTTGAAAAATCATCATTCTAACGGGCACATATGCAAGTCTTGGGTTCGAACTATGAAATTTTATCAGGCTTTACGACACCGAATGAACTGAAATTTTGGATTCTTAATAAGAATAATGGTCTGAAGCTAAATACCTAATAAATTCTGCATTTTTTGAAAGATTTTCATTCTTACGGGCACAAATGCAAGACTTGGGTTCGAACTTTGAAAGCCATTTTATCAGGCTATATGGCGCCGAACGAACTGCAATTTTGGATTCTTAATAAGAATAATGCTCTGAAGCTAAATACCTTATAAATTCTGCATTTGTGGAAAGATTTTCATTATTACGGGCACAAATGCAAGACTTGGGTTCGAACTTTGTAAGACATTTTATCAGGCTATTTGTAAATTTTACTATTTGCTGATGAAATGAAGATATACTTTCCTATAAGCTCTTCCGCCTGCCGTTTGTGTCTGCAAGCAGATCTTTCATATGAGATGCAGATATTTTTAACCTGTCTCCGAAAGAATTTCATATAATTATTGGAAAGGAAGGCTGAGAAATTCTGGGAAAGAACGCAGGTACGAGGGGTGGGTTGGAGTCTGGGGGTCAGTGTGTCCATCCAGTCCTGTTGGAGAGGTCATAAGGTCTCCTTCAACCGGTTTCTCCCGGTCCGGCCTGCCATGCATTTGGTGGACAGCCGCATCCGCCGCCAAACCCGAATTAACCTCACCCCATGAACCCGGGCACTCTTGCTAATTCGCCAAACGTAGCGAACCACTTGGGGTGACCTACGGCACAGGTATTGCCTTCCAAATTGTAGATGTTGTTAAACTGGTGTATTGTGTCTTTATGCTCCTCGAAAAACCTCTGAAAATGGTTTCCAAGAGATAAACAGTTAAGAAAAAGGTGAATTGTGGCTTTGTGCTCTTCGAAAATTTCTGGACATAGTTTCCAAGAGATGAACAGTTTACAAAAAGGTGGACTGTGGCTTTTTGCTCCTCGATAACGTCTGTAAATGGTTTCCGAGAGATGAACAGTTAAGAAGAAGGTGGATTGTGGCTTTGTGCTCCTGGCGAATTTCTGGAAATAGTTTCCAAGAGATGAACAGTTTACAAAAAGGTGGACTGTGGCTTTTTGCTCCTCGATAACGTCTGTAAATGGTTTCCGAGAGATGAACAGTTAAGAAGAAGGTGGATTGTGACTTAAAAATACATAAATATAAACAGATAAAAATATGTATTAATTGCATCAAACCTTTTGTTCCATCAGACCATGTGGTGCCTCTGGAATCTTTTATAATCGTATTAAGTACAATCTAATTTGAGCGAAACGCTATATTTAAATAGCTATATATAAAAACACTTTTTCAAAACGTGAGTTAACCTCACTTTTCAAGATTTTGAATCATTGAAAATCGTTGGAAAATTATTATTTTTGTAGCAAGCCGCCAATCTGAAAACAGCAACTTATTTCTCATATTTTTTCATTTATATAAGCAACAATTATTAGCCTGAAACACTTCCACATTGAAAAATCTCCTGATAAAAGATACATGACGCCAACGGGACTTGAACCCGTTTTTTTTTTCAATGTGGACCCGCGGTATTTCAATGTGGATGAGTGTTTCAGGCTAATAATTATTGTTTATAAAAATAATTGTTACCCTTTGTGCTATGCATAAAAAATCTTGTCTTAAAACATTAGTTTACCTAAAATAATAACCTTTTTTTCTTTTAAAAATACTAATATTATTTCTGATATTTTTCTGTTTAAAGTACTTGTTTAAACTTAGTTCTTAACTTTGTCTGTTCAAAGTACTTATTTAAACTTAGTTCATAACTTTGTCTGTTCAAAGTACGTATTTTATATTATTTATGATATTTTTCTGTTAAAAATACTTACTTATTTCTCAACTTAATCTGTTAAAAGTACTCATTTAATATTATTTCTGATCTTATTCTGTTAAAAGTATATCTTTATTTAAACTTATTTCTTAACTTAATCTATTACTTATTTACACTTATTTCTGATTCTATATTTGTAAAGTGTATTCATTTATTTATTTATTGGATAATTTGTATAGCGCCGCTTTTGTGAGATATCACCTCAGGGGCGCTTTACAGTTGATGCAGGTATTACAAAAAATATAAATATCACAAAAATAAAGTGAAGTTAAGTTAAGTAAAATGAAGTAAAGGAACAGGTGACACAAAGATAGAAGATGGAGATTCTGCAGCAAGAATCTTAGGTGGTGAAGAAACTGGACCAGCTGCTGCAGCGAGAGAGTGCACCGCGTCCACCAACAGTGCCAGCACGAGGTTCGTCATCCGTCCAGGTATGTGTCTGCTGCTAATAAAGCGCTGACACACTATCCTCTCACAGATACCAGACCTTGGCAGCACCGCTGTGTAGTTAACAGATTAACAATCCACATCCAGTTTTCCAGATCACTTACTATTAGGCAAGTTGCTACAACATCGACTGCTAAGTTAAGTGTGTCGGTATGTACACTTTCATTAAATGTTAGAAAATAACTGAACATTCGAGAAAAATAATAAAATGCCATTTCAGCATGACTTATTTATAACTGATTTGATTTTAATAGCATTTTTATAGGTTTTGTCCGCAGTCGCCGAACAAATTCGCATTCAATTCAGAACCGAAACGAACCATTTCAATGCGTTGCTTGAAATGGCTAAGCTTGTTTGATTAACAGATCTGAATAAGCCAGGCACTTTTTCACACTCCTACTTCAGCTTACCCATATCATATTCCAACTCTTTTCGGCATTAAAACATTTGAACATTAAACATTAAAACATTAAGCATTATAAAAACAATCATTAAAATACTAAACATTCGTTAAAAATTGGAATATTGAAACATAATTAATTTACTAGCCTTAAAATTTTGAAACATTAAAACATTAGACATTAAAAATTAAACATGAATACTTAAAACCGTTAAACATGAATACACTAAACATTAATCATTAAAACACTAAGAAAATTAACAATTCCACTAAAACATAAACATCAAACATCGCACGTTTAAGATAAAAAAATTATAACATAAAACATTAAACGTAAAACACAAAACAAAAAACAAAAAACAAAAAACAAAAAATATATATCATAAAACATTCAACACTAAACATAAAACACGTAACAAAAAATACATAACATTAAACATAAAAGATGAAACAAAAAAGATAAAACACAAAACACATAATACATAACATATGACATATAACACATTACATATTACTCGTGCATATAAGGTATAACATATAATATAAAACATAAACATTAAACTTAAAACATTAAAGATTAAACATTATAGACTTAGCATCAGGTGCAATTGAGAACAAAGACTTTAAAGAATTTTGGCAAAAAACAGGCAACGTTTTAAAAACTAAAGCACAGATATCCACTCATATTGAAGGAGAATCGGACGCAGAAAAGATTGCTAATATTTTCATAACCAACTTTTCAAAAATATCGGAAAGAAACGAATCCACCATCTTAGAAAAACCATGCGAAGATGAGGACGAAAACATAATCGTTACGAAAGATATGGTCAAAACAGCTGTAAAACGAATGAAAGCTGGAAAATCGCCCGGTTATGATAGCCTGAGCATTGAACATGTTAGAAATGCAGGTGAAAAAATATACACGCTTCTAGCAACGCTATTCACACAGATACTTCAACATATGCATATGCCAAGAAACTTCTCACGTACAATTATAGTACCGTTAGTTAAATCCAGACAAGAAGACATATCCAGTGCTTCCAACTATAGGCCGATATCTCTAGCCACAATAATATCCAGAATATTTGAAAGGGTTTTACAAACTTACATAGAAGCCAAACTATTTACGTCCGACAACCAATTTGGTTTTAAACCTAAATTGTCAACAGATTTGGCAATATTCAGTTTGAAACAAAGTATCGAATATTATAAGGCAAGAAAAACAACAGTGTATGCTTGCTTTCTAGACCTAAGTAAAGCTTTCGACTGAGTATCTCATGCACTGCTTTGGAAAAAACTAAAAGAAAGGAATGTACCCAGTTCAATAATTAACATTCTGGCGATCTGGCATCATCAACAAGAGAACCAAGTTATCTGGAAAAATAAAATGTCAGTACCAGTAAATACGAAATGCGGCGTCAGACAATGGGGAAGCTTATCACCAATCCTATTTAACGTCTATATGAATGATTTAAGCAATAAACTCACCTCGGCGAATGTAGGTTGTTACCTGGGAAACATTTGCGTAAATAACATTGCGTACGCAGATGACATGGTTATTTTGTCTCCAAGCATTAAAGCATTGAGAAAGCTATTAAAGATATGCGAAGAATATGCCGCTGAACATAACATGGTCTACAACCCAACTAAATCTGTGTTACTAGTATTTAAAACGGGCGCAGGCCCTACAAAAGTACTACCCGTCAGCCTAAACGGCACAAAAATAACTGAAAAACCGGAGGTCAAATACTTAGGACACATCGTAACAGCGGAGCTCAATGATGATATGGATATTGAGCGACAGAGAAGATCACTGTGCATCAGAGCAAATATGATTTCTCGACGATTTAACAAATGTGGCCCGAAAGCAAAAAGGCAACTTTTTAACACATACTGCACGAGCCTATATACCTTGGAGCTGTGGACCAACTTCAACAAAGCATCTCTAAAAAGAATGGAAGTACAGTACAACAATTCCTACCGAATACTTTTTGGGCTGTCCTGGTACAGCCAGGCTACAGTGCCACTGAGATGTTTGTAGAAGGGCGTGCTCCCGGATTCCGAGCACTAATGAAAAAACGGATCACCAGCTTTCGAACACGACTAGCCGCGAGCGAAAACGGTCTTGTGATGGCAGCACTGCACTTCTGGCAGGGACCTATTTACAAGCGATGGAGCCAAATCCTGATGTCATAGATAAAAATATATATATATATATATATATATATTTTTAAAAGATTTTTTCTTTATGTTTTTTTTTTGCATTATTATTATGGTCTTTTGTTTTCGTTTATTGTGTATGTAGGTATTATCTTACAATATTTCTTTATATTTACTTCATATATATTCTATGTATAATATGGAGCTCGTGGGATTGCACCACCCTCCCCGAGATCTGGAATAAAAATTAAAAAAAAAAAAAAATTAAACACAAAACATTGACGGCTTCCGTGGTCGAGGGATAAGGTTCTCGACAAACTGTAGGTCGCGGTTTCAAATCCTGCCTAGCGCAAGTAAATTTTATTCTATTTTTTATTTATTAAATTGAATATAATTACATTTAATACAATATAAGATTTGGGTAGTCCCACAAAGCTGTGACAATCAGCTTGTCTGTAGGTTCTACCATTTAATGTTATAACATAATACACATTAGCTTAAGTTTAAATAAATACCAAATATAATGTTTAGGATAGATAAACGTTTTGTTCATTTATTAACCACTTTTTTGTCAGTTTAGGGCAGGGTTCCTCAATATTTTGTTATAAATCACAGGTATCAAATAGTCAAGTGTTCTGCTACCATACTTATTTGATATTAGTGGAATTTTTAGGCCTTTTTTTTCAGTAAATCTTGTTTTGTGACTATGCACCAATGACTTTTTGCACGCATTTTCTCCCGCATTATCCATAATTATAATAAACCACAGAAGCCCTTTAATTGGAAGAAGTCCTTCAGAGGGAAACAGTAATTTTAAGTTGTTTCTTTGTTTGTAAATGCTAGGTTTAACAACTTTTTAAATTAAAGCAGTTTCTAAATTTTGAATGTATTTAATATTAACATTACTCGAGTGTCCCCAAGTTTGAATTCCATATCTAAGTATTGATTCGTCCATAGAATGATATATAAGTTTGAGAGTGCATCGAGGCAATACAAATTTTAATTTATAAAAATTACTCGCCAAACATCGGAGCTGGTCACAAATTTTGGTAACACTTTTGTCCCATTTAAAGTTATTGTCTACGATTATGCCAAGGTAAGTATATTCGTTTGTAAAATCAAATTTTTCACAGCAGCAAATATTATCCATTTTATTATGTATACATTCAAAATTATGAGCAGTTATTTTAGGTAAGTTCCACATTTTCAAGCTCGGTGATCTTATATACATGCATTTAGTTTTTTTTTGACATTAATAATTAGTCATACATCATGAGACCATTTAAGTAGCTCGTTAAAGTCTATTTGTAATTCTTGAATAGCTATTTCAGGGTTTTCATTAGAGACAACTAGTGCAGTTTCATCAGCAAAAATGAATCTACGGGCTATTTAAAAAAATTTAGACATGGCAATTACATATATAATGTATAATTTTGGTCCTAAAATTGACCCTTGTGGCAATCCTGATTTAATAAATCTAATAATACTCATTGCATTCAAAATCTTTACATACATTTTTCTATTTGTTAAATAGTTTTGAAAAATGATAGGAGTTTACCACGGATTCCTTTGATTTCGAGTAACTTGATTAATTGTGTATGGCAAAATCACTAATTACTCATTTAAAACAATATATATAGTATATTTTCGGCACATTCCATGGAGGAAGGTACTCTTAGTATATCCGTGATTTAATACTACAATTCAGAATTTAATTTTAATATATATATATATATATATATATATATATATATATATGTCTTTTAAAGCGAAGCTTAATGCTAAATCACTATTTTGATTAATCTTTATAACGAATTGGTGTACATTATGAATAAATTGAAGGTTTTACTATCGTTTCGCTTGAGGAGAATACAAATAAAATAATAAATTACTCAATAAAAAATATAAATGTAAACTACTAAAAAAAATATTTTTTCAATAGAAATGTTTGAACGCGTAAAGGAAACAACTTTAAAAAATACAGTTTTATAGCTAAGATTATCAGTGACAGTTTCACTTGATTAACTTTTTTGCTTTTCATAAAATTATTTACAAAATAAATAAAAACCAGTTTGTTGCTTGAAATCGAACGTTTCTAGACTCCGTTTGTCAAGCGATTTTAATGTCTATTACCTACAATATAAGGTATACCAAGAATATTCACATTTTTAGCTTGTAGCTTCCTCTTAAGCAATCTAATCATTTTTTTAACAATCTGATTCAATGTGTTTTATATAGCGAACATAGTATTATTATAATTCTAGTGTGGACAAAAGCAATAACTCAGATTTTTATCGCTTATTCCAGCTGATTAAAAAATCAATTGAACTGCTTTCTTGAACAATGTTTTTCTTCTCGCAAATACTCTGGATGTGTTTTGTGCTGATTTTCAAAACATCCGATGGAAATGTAGGTGACAGAGCTATGGCAGGTAAACGAAATTCACTCCATGATAAAATAGAACAGTGACAAAAGAGAACACAATTGCCAAGTGATGAAAAATAACTTTATTTAGCCGTAAATCAACCAAACATAATCTAACCAAACCTGAGATTCAATGGTGACAGTTGTAACGATAATGTTACCATTGTATGTATTTTTAAATGTACGTATGTTAGTTTCAAATTTCTACATATATATGTCATTAACACAGTAGTTATAGGCCTTAGTCGTAAGTCACTAGAAATATGCCTTAGATGTAAGTTACTAGTTATTATGAATCCTAATTGTAAACCAGTTGTATTGATTATTTAAGAATCATATTTATACAGCGTCCTTGAGGTGATTTTTCACGAAAGCGGCGCTATATAAATTAGCCAAATATTATTACTGTGTGTTAATTTATTTAATGGTGATTATTTTGAGTGTGATTTTAACTTGATCATAATGATAATTGTGAGAATTATGTTTCTTAACCCTTCGATGGGTAATGTGGCCTACACAGGCCATTTTGATTTTCAAAAGTGATTTTCTTTTTTTTTCCGTTGACTTTTTGGCAAGCGGTATTAACATACTATACAACTCGGCAAGCTGTATCAAATGGTGTTATTGCCGATGAGTTTGTGTTTAGTTGGTAGAATAAAAGAAAATTAAGACAAAACTTAAGACTGTACCCTATGGCCTGAACTAGCCGTCGCGTAAGGAATCAAGTTCAAGGTGGGTCTGCAATTAGGATACCAACTACCCGCTCTGAGGTCAAATTTACACCGGAAAACTTCCAGATGCTGATCCTGAGGCGAATAAAGGTACACGGGTGGTGTTAGATTTAGTTGATGTGAGAAAGGTGTTAGATTAGTGTGTTAAGAATGATGTTACTATGATTGATGTGAGAAAGCTGTATGATTGGTGTGTTTAGAATGATGTTACTATGATAGATGTGAGAAAGCTGTATGATTGGTGTGTTTAGAAGGATGTTACTATGATTGATGTGAGAAAGCTGTATGATTGGTGTGTTTAGAATGATGTTACTATGATAGATGTGAGAAAGCTGTATGATTGGTGTGTTTAGAAGGATGTTACTATGATTGATGTGAGAAAGCTGTATGATTGGTGTATTTAGAATGATGTTACTACGATTGATGTGAGAATGCTGTATGATTGGTGTTTTTAGAATGATGTTACTATGATTGATGTGAGAAATCTGTATGATTGGTATGTTTAGAATAAATTTACCATGATAGATGTGAGAAAACAGTTAGATTGGTCTATTTAAAATTATGTTGTTACGTCTCGATAATGGTGATAGTTGTGAGGATGGTGTTAGTTGGTCTGTTTAAAATGGTGTTACTTTATATCGATAATGGTGATAGCTGAGAGAAGTAATGATTCCTTGTTGGGTTTTAGAATGTAGGCGATATGGACAGGCCATGGTAGAATGCAAGCGAATTCTATTCCACTCAAAGCAGAGGGTTCCAGCTGATATACTAGAATTTCCTCACATGGTAAGCATTTGTTCCAATATTACAAATCGTAAATAAATTTAAATCATTTGTATCGATTGGTCGAAAACATTAATTAATTATAAATAAAAATGTATTATGTATGTATGTATTGTCTGTTCAGATAGAGAAACAATAGCGCGTGTTCCATTTATGGCCAAATTACACCTGCCGAGTGCTCGGCCGAGTCACTCGCTATGTTACTCCATCGAGCAACTTATTGGAATGTAGAGGTAATCACTTGTAGTCTAGAATCCCAAAACAACAAATCCTACGTCATCGAAACTACATTTATTAACAACAATCCCTACGTCATCGAAACTACATTTATTAACAACAAACCCTACGTCATCGAAACTACATTTATTAACAACAAACCCTACGTCATCGAAACTAAATTAGTTAACAACAAACCCTCCGTCATCGAAACTAAATTAGTTAACAACAACAAACCCTACATCATCGAAACTAAATTAGTTAACAACCAAACCTACGTCATCGAAACTAAATTAGTTAACAACAAACCCCTCGTTATCAAAATTAAATTAGTTAACAACCAAACCTACGTCATCGAAACTAAATTAGTTAACAACAACAAACCCTACGTCATCGAAACTAAATTAGTTAACAACAAACCCTACGTCATCGAAACTGCATTTATTAACAACAAACCCTAAGTCATCGAAACTACATTTATTAACAACAAACCTTACGTCATCGAAACTAAATTAGTTAACAACAAACCCCTCGTTATCAAAATTAAATTAGTTAACAACCAAACCTACGTCATCGAAACTAAATTAGTTAACAACCAAACCTACGTCATCGAAAATAAATTAGTTAACAACAAACCGTATGTCATCGAAACTTAATTCGTTTACTATTTCAATGACTGCGCAAAATTTTCCAAGAGGCGCATTGGCTGACCAACTTTTTCAAGGCTAACTAAAAGTCTATTCTCAGTACAAAGTAGTTTCATTTGTGTATTTGATGACGTAGGGTTTGTTGTATCGGGATGCTAGACTATGACATCGCACAGTGGTCCCAAATCCCGATCTAGCTAGACAAAAATATTTTTTCATGGCATTTGATGCAAAAGGGTCACAATGTAATAAAAAAAATAATTAAAAAAATATAGATTTATTTTAGCCATCGTTACAGATTTTTTAAAACAAAATTAATTTCTTATGAAATGCCTATAGTATAATAGTTCGGTTAATTCATAACGAAGAACTTATTTTAAGTTATTAGTTAAAAATATGTTTTTAACATAATATAAGAACAAAACCGAATGATATTTTTTGTTTATGAATTACTGGCCGAGTCGCTATCGTCACTATTATTAAATGCTAATGTTCCAACATTGGCTTTGTTAACAAACTTCTGTATTTTCTTCGCTAGAACTTCTGGAATCGATAATAATTTTAAGACACCACTAGGTAAGACACAGCAATGTGTTTTTGATATTTTGGCAGCATCCCGTTTTCTATGTGACCTCAAGCTGATTTGAGTAGTATGAGAGAGTTCTTGTAGACTTCGAGAGTTCAGAAGACATTTATTTTTTTTTGTTTTGCTTTTTGACGAGCATAAACCAATTTTTTTTCTGGTCTACCACGTAATCCCTCATCTCACGTCTCTACAGGAAGAATAAAAACTGTGTTAAGCCATTATGCGTGTTTAAACTTCAATTTTAAAGTACTTCTTCCGACTTCAAACCATTTTCAAAATATTAATATAAACAAAGGGATTTTTTTCTTAAGTTAACTATCCTTGAGACTTTTAAACTGTTTTTCTTCAATAAATATTTTATATGTTCATAAACACACTGCCGTATTGCAGCACAATTCAACTTTGACGTGCCCTTTACTTCTAGAATCTCTTTAAATATACAAACGATAGATTGTACGTAGAGGCTCTGTAAAAGACAAAAGAGCAAGTTTGAGCAAACAAATTTTATAATATATTATACATAAAGAATGGTTTTATATGAAACTAGTTTTGTTTGGTGGTACAAATCGGTACACGATTTTGAAAGTTTCATCAAACTTTGGCAAATAGTTGTAAATATTGATACTTTTTTCACGATTTTGAATTAATATTGAAAGTAATGTTGAATAGGCAAATTATAAAATAATTAAATCAATTTAAAAGAACATACAATATACTTCAATTTCCATTTATGTGTAATTTCTCTCCGATTTCAAATAACAACACTAACGATCAAACAGCGTGCACACCCGAAAGCGACTGACTGCTGGGCGAACGATTGGCACATCCGAAGTGTCGTGTTTACAACGTTGCCACGTGTCGCGCGTATTGTTTTAATTTTTTTATCGATGTGAACATAATACTATGGACATTTTTCAATATTGTGAGAATATTTTTGTACATAAATAAAAACATCGTTGAAATCTTTTTGTCTAGCTAGTTTCCTCTAAGGGGACCATAGTGCATCGGTAACGTATATAAAAACACATGCGTATTCGAATGCGACGTAGTGTCGAAATTTCAAAGCTATCAGTGAAAAATTTTCGGAGATTTAGGGTTTCGCATTAAATTAACATTTTTATTTATGTAGAAGATTTAAAACCATTTCAAAGAAACTTATGAACGTACGACCTATCGATTCTTAGGTCCGATTTAGGCCAATTAAATTTATCGTATTCACAAGAAAGACATACGATACCCGTATACCGATGCTCAAATATGTATCATATAATTTGAACAATTCATCAAATTTCTAAGTTAAAATTCAAGTTCTGCTAAAGTCCTATTCAAGTTGTGTTATTATCATTGTTCTGTGAAATGACCGTAATGAAATGTTTCGATTTGGGAGGAATCATTTATTGGATAACCAACATCCCTGCCATAAGTCACCCCAAGTTCCTCGCTACGTTTGGTGACTTAGCAGGGATGCCCGGGTTCATGGGGTGAGTTTTGTCTAGGTGTTGGTGACGAATGGCGTTTGCTCACCTACTTCGTGGTGCGTTGGATCGAGAGAAACTGGTTGAGGATGACCTTTTGACCTCTCCAGCAGGCCTCAATCAGAACATCGCCTTGCATCGCAGTGGGAGGGATACGATACGACCCCCCAGGTTCCGACCCACCCCTCATAATTTTTTTCTTCCCAGAACTCCTTTTCCATCCTTACCCTAAAAAGACCCTCCACACAGCATCCCCAAAGATGACAAAGTTCCTGAGGGATTTTGGAGGGCCTCCTGTGTGGAGCAAATGTAAGAAAAAACAGAACTTAAATAATATTAATCAACCCATTCTAAGTGATAATCGGGTTTACACATAAGAAACGCCCACTACACAATTATGTTCGTTAATTTTCAATTCAGTGGAAAAAAATATATTTTCAGGTGATGCTTGGCTTCGACCCTCAGCACAAAGGAGAGATCGTCTACAACTGCGGTGGCTCCCTCATCAGTTCACTTTGGGTGCTTTCGGCAGCCCACTGCTTGGGGGATACTAGAACGTGAGCATCTTCAATATCTTCATGTAATCTAATCTAATCTTCATGTAATCTCATGCAATCTTAATGTAATCTTCATATAATCTCATTTAATCTTCATCTAATCTCATCTAATCTTCATGAAATCTCTTTTTTTATTTTTTTTTATTTTAGTTTATTTAGGAAACATAAAGTTATACAAAAAAAAAAATAATTGAACTTAAAATATAGAACATGATTTAAACCAGTTAAGTTCCATTTATAATATTTTTAAAAGCTAGAAATTAATTAAAAGTAATAAAGTACATAGTGTGTGTGAAAAATGATTAAAAAGAGAATACTAAACAATACAGAAGTAATATTTTTAACTTAGGTACATAGTAAGGTTAATTTGATTTTAAACGATTTAAGGGTACAGTGGAAAATGTCAATATCGCTTAAGGCATTATAAGATTTGCAGATACGCCCGAGCAAGGAGTTTTGTGCGTATTTCGATTTGAAATGTTGTATATAAAATAAGGTATTTGATCTGGTATTGCGTTCAGGACAATGAAATGCAATCCTTTCTAACAGGGCTGGGGAGTCAATAAGGCAGTTCACAATTTTGTACAGAAACAGTACGTTAAAAATTTTTCTTCGTTTGTAAAGAGTATTAGGATTACATTGATGATTTTCAAAACGATACGACAGGTGTTTCAGGAATTTTGTTTGAATATTTTCAATTCGGTTCATATAAGTTTGGTATTGTGGATTCCAAATGACAGATGCAAATTCGAGATGAGATCTTACGTATGCCATATAAAGTAGTGCAAGTGTAAAAGGTTTATTGAATGGTTTTGTGATTCGTAAAATGAAGCCCATTTGTTTGTAGGTTTTTTCTAAAAATTTTTTTTTTATTTTATTTTTTTTTTTATTTATTCAGTGAATTTTATGAATTACAATTTTAGTGTACTTAATAACTCCCACACTAGGCTTATGCCCGTGTTGTGGTAGTCATAATACTATAAATTACAATAAAACCATATGTTGTAGTAATAAAAAATAAAACATAATATAGAAGAAAAAAAAATTAAAAAATAAACATATTTAAGGAAAATATAAAACAAAATACATGTTTTTTATACATGCAAACATACATACATACACATATATAGATGCTCAGATATATATACATATACATACATACATAGACATACATACATACATACATAAATACATTCATATACAAAAAAAATATATATATATATAAAAAATATATAAATATAAAATACATATACATACATATACAGACATACATGCATGCATATATAAATACATTCATACACATCTATATATGAACACACACAAGCGTAATGTGTATTCACATATATACATAAATATACAGATACATAGTTAATTTTATTATAATGGTTTAAGTTAGGAACTCATGTATTCTTTAAAAAAGGCTCGTCCCTTTTCAAATATCCAGTTTTGGACACGTATAATAAAAAGGGATATAGTATTAGTTGATATTATGTCCCTGTCCAACGCGTTGTATATTTAAGGGGCGATAAACCAGAATTGTCGTTGAGCGAATGTGGTTCTAGTTTTTGGGACCACGCATCCCAGATTTGATGAAAAGCGGGTGTTTACTTGGTGTTGAGGAGCCACTAGCAAGTCATTTTTTCGTATGTAGCATAAGCTTGTCTTAATGAATAGCTGGCGAATATCTAAGACCTTAATTTTAGTAAATAGTATTTTGGAGGGATAGGTAGGATGACATTTAAATATAATTCTGAGAACTAGTTTTTGTACTGTAATTATTGGATTAATGACGGATTCTGCACAGCCACCCCATCCCAGAATACCATATGTTGCTATCGATTGAAAAAGGGCAAAATATACGCATTTTAGAGTCGTAAGGTCTAAGATGGATCTAAGAGAGCAGAATATGTGGGAGAGTTTACGAAGTCTTTTTGTTGTTTCTTTTATATGGGTTTCCCAGCGTAGTTGGTCATCGATTATTATTCCCAAGTATTTAACTTCCTTTGAAGATTTAAGAGTTGAACACGTGCATTGAATATTAGGTGAGGTTTCAGGAGTCTGTATGTTGAGTGAACACGAGTAGATGGTAGGTTTGGGGCAGTTATTGGGAAAGCTATGTTTGGGTATGGAAAACGTCATGTATTGTGTCTTGTCGATATTAAGTGTGAGGAGGTTTGTGTCTAGCCAATGTTTAACTTTTATTAGGCCAATATTAGTTTTGTTTGTAACTGATTCCCATGTTTCATCATCAAATATTAGGACTGTATCATCGGCAAATGAAATTATCTTGCCTCCAATATTCATAGTGCATAGTGTGTTGATATATATATGAGAAATAGAATTGGCCCTAGGACACTACCTTGAGGGACCCCATAGGACATGGATAATTTTTTGCTCATATATATTTTGTCTGAGTGGATAAGGGTTTGGTGTGTACGATTTGCTAAGTAGTTTTTAAACCATGTGTAGGCTATCCCTGTAATGCCGATCTGTTGAAGTTTTTTAAGTAGTAAGGGATGGGAAACCGTATCAAATGCTTTTGCGAGGTCAAGGAAAACAGCAAGTGGTTTGCGACCGAAATGTTTTCAATATGATCTTTAAAAAGTAATTTAGAATCAAGTAATACTCCAAGGCCTCTGATTTTTTCTACTTGTTGGAGAGGAACATGGTTTAGATGGTAAGTATGTATAATTGGGTGACATTCACTTGAAAATATTATTGAATTACATTTATCTATGTTTAGGAATAATTGATTTTCTTTGCAATATTCATTAATTCCATTAATATCTTCTTGCAATTTTTTGCATTCATCTGTTGAGCTTATGCATTTGTATATTTTCATATCGTCAGCGTAAAGAATGAAATCAGAATATCTGATGACATGTAATCTTCATGTAATCTTCACGTATTCTCATGAAGTCTTCAAGTTATCTTCATGTAATCTTGATGTTATCTCATGTAATCTAGGCATTCACAATAGACTATCAACTGTCTGCCTACTGCATTTTCTAACATATTTGATCGCCAAACTTATTTGTTTGTTTTTGAAGCTTTATTTAGATGTTAGCAATTTTTTCATACATCTAGTAATAACAAACAGTAAGTACAAATAGGATCATAAAATTATAGGAAAAAATTTGGATGTTTCTCTCTAAACAAATATCTCCTCTTCTATCAAGCCTTATCTAAAATTACATCTCTTCTAAGTCTGAATTCTACTCCAATCTTGAATATATTTTTTAAATTTACCAATTTAAAGAAAACATATACAAAAATTCATCTTCTGTCTCTCCATAATTTGAAACGATGGCCTAAAGAACATTTGTTTATAGCGGTCCCCCAGTAAAAGCGAGGCTAGGCACGACCACCCTGGAGGACGAAGAACTAGAAGAAGACATCATACAGGAAAGGGACTTGGTGGAGCTGATAAGACATCCTGACTATAAGCCACCCGTCAAGTAAGATGTTCTTTCATATTCAAATTAAAAAATATGTCAGGAATCTTTTCGACTTCCTTCAAATTTGAAGGATTTTGATAACTGGATTTCAATGGGAGTCCACTCGTGAATACACCTATTTGAATATTGTGGACCCTCAATTTTTATTCTCGCTTACATGTATCGCCAAGCAAACCGAAATCAACCCCTGGGGGGTCTATATGGACCTTTGGAGATCTGGTAAGGAGACAATGAAAGATAATATTGTGTTGTGTCACAGCGTTTATTCTGGGTCAGTAGAATTGGGCAGTTGAGAGATGACTCTGGACCGATGAGGATGACACCAGGTGTAGACGGCGATGAAGTGGTCGAGGCAGAGGTCAGTGATTCGACACCGCGTTAGTGGACACCGGACTCGTGGAAGTGTTCAGCACTGTTGAAATCTTCTGGGTACTCCAGTGTGAACAAGGTAGCCGAAGGTTCGATGGACCTGGTCGGCAGATGAGCGGGAGATGCAGGACGGCGACGATGCCGCGGGGCCGAAGAGCAGACCAGCGAAGTTGTCGCAGGGTCTAGGTGCGTAAGGTCAGCGCTGGCCAGGAATTATAGCCGGGGCCAGGGTGCTGATGTGATCCCGAGGAGTCCATAATGATTTGTAGTCCGTGCAGAGCCGGGTGTAGGTGATGGTCCTGTAGAGGCGCGGTGAAGAAACAGCGGGGCGCGATGCGGGGGGAACCGGCCATAGCTGCTGACTCCTCAGTGCGCAGCAAGCAGTCGCAGCGCTCGCTAGTTGGTCACTCGTAAAACTGCTAATTAATAACTTATTGAGTACATTTCGCACGGGTGCACGAGACCATTTCAGACCTATAGGCAGAAACGCTCGCATTGCATCTAGAGTTTTCCCGCTACAATGTGTTTTGCATTGGGAATCATTCCATATTATTCTCGTAGAATCGCTACAAACCACTTTGGGAATCTCTGATCTAGAGTGCTATGAATTTCGATAATGTTCCGAGGACGGTCTCAGATCTGGCGATTTGCAGATGTTGGTAGTATTATCTCTATAAGCTACCAGTGGTAGTTGTTAAATGAATAATTATAATAACTTTACAATAAGTTCGTCTACTGTATCTACGATTATATCCAAGAATAAAAGTGTGTTTTACAGATACAATGACATAGCCCTAATGAAAATGGACAAACCGATTTCAGACCTCGGACAGTTCATAAGAATAGCTTGCCTCAAGATGGTCCACAGTGAGAACATCACAACCGCCAGGGCTTCTGGATTTGGTAAAACAAGTTATGGTAAGAAAATTGATAAATATCCCTTCACTCATCTGGTATATTGACCGTTATATTTCTTAAAGATACTGTCAGAAAGTCGGAAAATTTGTGTGTATTTGCGAATCTAAATAAAACAAACAAAATGGAATATTACTGAACGTATCCGAAAGTTAAAAACTTTTTTATAAAAGCGATTGTGTTTTTAGAAATATGCATTTGTGTTTCCAAATATTAAAATTTTCAAATCAAACATTAAAAAGTTTCTGAAAATGCTCACCGTACGTTT
The DNA here is from genome assembly GCA_026573805.1 of Hesperophylax magnus. Lineage (NCBI taxonomy): Eukaryota > Metazoa > Arthropoda > Insecta > Trichoptera > Limnephilidae > Hesperophylax > Hesperophylax magnus. The sequence goes on along the minus strand of JAIUSX010000005.1, from coordinate 7,216,576 downwards.
TTTCGGCTAAACACTAACATTAAATCACTTATAATGAAAAAGAAAAACACATTTTTTATTGAACAAATGTATTATAAATATTACTGCCACCTCACTTTTTGTCGTTTCATATAAAAAAATCATAGAGGTGTACATTTTAATTATCCTGTATTTGAAAATAAATTTTTCTTCCTAACATCGTTTAGTTCATATTTCTAACTACAACGGTAAGGATGACACAACGATTTATATGAGACAATATGGGTTTTTCCGAAAAGCGAACGTAAAAGCGAGGAAAAAAGCTGTTTGTTCCCAAAACCGAACAAATTAGCCTGAGGAGTCAATATCTTTTAGTATCTTTCTCATTCCAATAGCCCTGACGAAGCAGGATCCCCCACTTCTCTGCGCCTCATAGGGAATCAAGGACAACGCCGTTTCGGATTTAGCTGATACTTGATCACTCAATCGCATGGGTAAAAACGTCTGCTTCTCCTGTTCAACACTTTGCTAGTAACCACGAGTTTCTCCTGATTCGATTGCTTAGTTTGTTACATACAGTTAAGTTTTTTAGCTCCACGCACACTCAAATAGTTTTCCTCGGGAGCTATGTCATCTTTTGGGGTGTTGTGTGAAGGGTCTCAAGGAAAGGAAGGAGAGGAAACTCTGGAAAGGAAAAGTATGAAGGTTGGGTTAGAATCTGGGGATCAGTATGTCCAGGAGTGACGGACGTATGAATCCATCCCTACGGAGAAAAATGATTCTGTTAAAAAAAGTGACATCATGCCTTCAACTTCATGATAAAATATTAGTCGTTCATAATACAAGAAACACGTGTTCTTTTCCTAATACATTTAATGATGGAGTGCGACAATATCACTATCAGTACTTGTATAAACACGTGTGGTTATCTTGGTGTACTAAAATAAAAATCTCGATTAGTTCAGAGTTCAGTTGGAGCGTTTATTTAAGAATGCACAATAACAATTACTTCACAATAATAACGCGTTTATTTTACGGGATAAATACGAATAGGCATAATATTATATAGCGTGGAATGCAGGCGATATCTAGGTCAAGGTTACGAGCGCGCGAGCTGGTTGACTCAACACTGAACACTCGCTGCGTCAGGCCTATTTATATATCCCAGCTGGTGGCGGCAGTAAGCACGCGAGACCGCTGGTAAACTGGAGACAACTCGCTTAGTCTGGGTACTTCTGGTATTTTCGTTGGCGCTGAAATTATGCCTAGGCAACACGCTAGAACCTTCTAGCGAATGCACGTAATTCACTGTGTCTCGAAATTTCGAAGCCCATGCATTTTAAACCGGTCGGCTTTCTGAAACACTATAGCAGTATCGAACATGTTATATTACGAACCATCCTCATAAAACTTTTGCTTTTGACTGATATTGTTTGATATGAAAACGAATTATTTGACCAGGTTTTAATAAATTAACAATATTTCATATCAGCAAGTTTTCTGCGTGTGCCACTAGCTGAGATAGTCCTGCTGGAGAGGTCAACCAGCCATGCATCCGTCTCCAAGGCCTAGACAAAACTCACCCCATGAACTCATGCTCTCCTGCATGTCACTTGGGGTGACCTGTAGCATAAGAATCCCCACCCGCCTCCCAAATAAAAATAATAATACTGTGTGGCTGGCTGTCCACGTAGACCTACGCAATCTTCTCCAGCACTTCATCTTGCTCGCCCAGACTAGATATTTGTAACTTATTATACTTTTAGATAACACTGACGGAAGCCTCACTATGATGCACGTAGATCTGGACATAATTCCCCAATCACAGTGCAACAATTCACTGAAGGTAACAATGTTCATAGTTTTATGTTAACTGTGCTTCCTCACAAAACATTGCAGTGGGTAGAATCTTGTAATTAAAGATTAACAATATTTATGTACTTGCAGACGATGATGCGAAGAGGAGGAGTCCTGAAGATGGGAATAATTTCTAGTCAGATCTGCGCTGGGGACCTTGTAAATGGAGGGAAAGATACCTGTCAAGGAGATTCTGGGGGACCTCTGCAGATTCAACCAAAGGTGAAATATTCTTCCATATTCATTATTCATACTTCATTCTTAATTTTTTATTCTTCATTTTTCATTCTTCATTTTTCATTCTTCTTTCTTCATTCGTCATCCATTATTCATCATTCATCATTGTTTTTTTAATTTTTTATTTCTTCCTTATTCATTATTTAGCTACATTCTTTATTATTCATTCATCGTTCATTTATGCTTCATTATTTATTCATAATTCATAATTCGTAATTCAATTATTACACCATTCATCATTCATCATTTTTCATTCATCATTCATCATTCATCATTCATCATTCATCATTCATCATTCATCATTCATCATTCATCATTCTTAATTCATCATTCATCATTCACCATTCATCATTCATCATTCTTCATTCATCATTCATCATTCATCATTCACCATTCAATCTTAATCATTCTTTACTCATCATTCATCATTCTTCATTCATTATTCATTCATCATTCATCATTCGTCATTTTTCATTCATCATTCTTCATTCTTCGTTCTTCATTCATCATTCTTCATTCTTAGCAGCTTTATTAACCAGTGACCCAATATTTCTTTCGAACTGTCTTACTTCTGTATATCTATCTTAATGAATATATGAAATATTTTTCAACTAGGTACGTCTATTTGATATTAAAATGTATGTACACTTTTCACTGAACTCCCCTTTGAATTCGTATTATTGTGTAAAAATATTTTCCTTTTAATTGTATAATGTTGTCTTATTAATAATATGCTCGCCACTCGTCTCGAGTACTTTGTCCTTCGGTCCGGCTCCAATCCTCTTCCTCGGTCTCTGCCTCACAGTCGCTTCCTCTGTACTTAATATAATTTATAAAATTTCAGAATCCAGATTGCAAGGATTCATTCTTCCTTTACGAGATACTCGGGGTGACATCCTTCGGGAGATTCTGCGGATTCAAGAACTCCCCCGGAGTGTACACGCGAGTCTCCGAGTATATAGCCTGGATAGAAGACATTGTCTGGCCTATTGTTTAGTGATTCAAATAAAAATCATTGAAAATAATAGTGTACCATCCGACTGACCTACGCCAAAAACTTGTGTTACTTTGCAATAAAATCTTTAAAATGGCTCACTTCACATTTTTTCGTCTAAACATTGAACTAAAATGACTGATAACGAAAAACAATACATATTTTACTGATAGATGTATTATTAACACTAGTGCCACCTCTTTTTGTGTTGTTTCGTAATATGTTTCATAAAATCAAACAAATAATAAAATATTTATTGTTTTTTGTGTTTAATTCGTAGAACTCCATTTAATTATTTTTTTTAATTTAATTAAATTCAAATTTAATAATAGGATTCTTGCTGCAGAGTCTCCATCTTCTATCTTCGTGTCACCTGTTCCTATACTTCATTTTACTTAACTTAACTTCACTCTATTTTTGTAATATTTATATTTTTTGTAATACACACATCAACTGTAATGCGCCCCTGAGGTGATATCTCACAAAAGCGGCGCAATACAAATTATCCAATAAATGATAATAATAATAACACATTTAAATAAATTAAAAACTGCTACATCATTATTAAACAATTAAGATAACATTAATGTTGGGAAAACAGACTTCAAAATACCCCCACAGAATATGAAATCTTTTGTCACAATTATTTTTATCAGTAAATAGGTTTAACCGGTAATAAATCATTTTAAAAATGGGAGGGGGTAAAATAGAATCAAATTGATAAGTCGTCTAAACGTGGCTAAAAACCACAGTTTGAAAATGGCCTTGAAAGCCGAAACAGCTGTAACAATAACAAAAACAAAAAAATACTTGCAGAACTTAATAATTATATTATTAAATTTGATTTTAAAAATTAAAAAAAATAATAATGAAAGATAACAAATGGGAATTGAACAACCAACGCCAACGTTAATTGAACGCCAACGGGAATTGAACCCGTGCATTCTGATGTCCGGTCAGGTTCTCTGAAACCACTGAGCTATGTCGGCTTATTTCCAACCCGCCAAATGATTCCATATGTACTAGTACCTCAATCAACAATTACTGCTTAATATATTTTTTCTACCTGTAAACAACCAACGTTATTTTTGTAGGAAAGGCTTTGTTAGTGCTAAATTTCTCACTAGATGGCGTCGAGACCTATAATATCTTCATTTATTGGTGAAATATTTTTGACTTGTCAAATATTATTATTTTTTAATAATTAACTGATGTTTAAAAGGCAAGGTTTTATACATAGCATAAAGGAAAACAAATAATTATAAGCAATAATTAGTCGCCTGAAATACCAATTCAAATTGAAAATATCTCATCGGGAATTTTACCAATTCCCGTTTATTGGCGGCATTTATTTTTACTCGGGACATATTTTCAATTTTAATTGATATTTCAGGCGAATTATTTGTTATCTTTTATGCTATGCATAAAACCTTTTCTTATAAACAATAGTTTATCATTAAAAAATAATTTATAATAAAAGTTCTCAAAATTTCTTTATATTTTTTTGGTTTCATAGAGGTGTACATTTTAATAATATTCTTCTCTGGTTAACTTCTAGATTTGAATACAAAGCATGTTGTTTTCTATTTCTAACATGTTCGTATTTCTCATCATGACATTGAGAGAGTTACAACGATTTCTGTAAGACCAATATGCGTTGGAAAGGTTAACAATAAAGAATAACAAACAAAAAAATCTCTTTTAATTTTTTATTTTACTTGAAAATATAACTATTTTTTTACAAAATAAAAGGTTATACTTTTTTATTCGATATTTGAGTAAAAAAAAGTCGGTGCTAGTTGTACAGTGAATAACAGTATATTACATTTTGCTGTTCGATGATGATATTTTTTTCAATTAAAAAAATGTTTCTATCATGCGTCGCCACTAATCACACTGCTACACGCCGCAATAGATCACGTGATACGCTTTCCATCTCACCTGTTACCGTGCGTTGGAACGGGACGTCGTGCGTATCACATGACCCTCTAGGCAGTACTCAACTATCCAGTGACGAGATTTGATAGTTTTAAATTTGAAAAAAAAAATCATCGAATAACAAAATTACTTTGACATTTTTCAAATCGCTGGTTAAAATCTGCTATTACATCCTACATAAATTTTTACACTATTTAAAAGGGGTTTATTTAAAAATATGATTTTTTCGAACAATGTCGTCGCAGTTAAGACTGGAAATAAAGCCAATAGTGCATACGTCGTTCGCCTGCGATGATATGTAAATGAACAAGCCGTAGTGCAGCGCGATTCGTAATGCGTTTCGTACGAGGACCATCGGCACAGCTCGTCAGTACTACGTCGTCAGTCTACTTCCAACTTTAATTATAGTGTTTTATTGTCAGGCCATACGATCTGTTCGATCCACGGAATGAATGCGGAGACTCGGGTGTAGATTGCTGGAAAATCAGGTTCTCCGCAAATCTTACCAAAGGAGGTGATACCGATTAGAAGATAGGTGCATCCCACTCTGTCGTCATTGTATATTTGAAGAGGACCACCGGAGTCACCCTGAAAACAAAAACAAAAAAGTTTGTCAAAATCATTGACCCTACACTCTGAGAAACACACAAAATTTTATTGACCTGCGATGACATCTTCAGGTGGCGAAGTTTACCTTAAATTTAACAAAAACATTTAACTAGCGCTCTTCACAAAGCACAATTTAATTCATTTCTTGTTGCCACACTTATTTGCTAAAAAATATCCTAAACAAGAAACGATTGATTAATTTTGTAAAGTTATATTTTAGAAAGTTTTGGGTCCATAGAGACGATTTTAAGCTAAAATTGTAGAAAATTTAGTTTTCTTTGAAAACATTTAAAAGTAGTCCTTCAGGATTACAATCACCTAAAACTAAAGAAAGGTAGAAAATATCGTGGGGTTTAGAATTTTTGACAGTGTTGCATTCGTCGCTCGAAGTTGAAAAATTGGATTATTTATTGGATCAACATTATAAATAACTCAGCAAAAAACGAGAACTAGCGGAATTGACGCAAGGTCTGATGTACATGGTTACTGGACTATAATTGGAATTAGGTAGAGAACGGATCGAATAGAAAGTTTAAATACTTTCGTTCGATGAAATGTGTTATTTAAATTGTTTCTTCGTAGTGGTATTATAAATGGGAAGTTATATTACCACTACGCTAAGGAACTCACCCTAGAAAGTTCCGTCACACTTCTGTAACAATTTTGCAGAAGCACAAGTGAAAAGTGTGCAGAACTTCCATAGACCTACGATGATGACGAACTTGGGTGTATCTTGCAATGTCTACAGTAGGGACGCCGCACAGTGGGCTGAAAATCGCCTTTCATAGACATAGAGACTTGAATTTTCAAGGGTATTTTTTTGGCTAGAAATGGATTCTGCTGATCATTACTATGCTATAAAATTTCGTACGAAGCAATTGCGTGTACAAATGAAGGAGTTATCATTTTTTAGAGAAAAATTTGTATGGCACTGACATTAAAAATGAGGCTATCTCTGGAATCACAAGGTTGGCCATTCTATCCTTACACACAGATATGCTACTATTTATTCGTATTTTTTTGACATACTATTGTGGCGCAACTTGCGATTTTTTTTTTTAAATCTCCAAAGTTGAAAAAAAAACTTTTTTATGTTGATGATTCATTTAAATGCTTAAATGCTTTACATATGAGTATGCTTTGTCTAGTTTACAATATTTTATTTACACTGCAAGCCTGCAAGTCGAAAAAATACAAATAAATAGTAGTATATCTGTGTGTAAGGATATAATGGTCAACCTTATGATTCCAGAGATAGCCTCATTTTTAATGTCAGTGCCATACAAATTTTTCTTTAAAAAATGATAACTCCTTCATGTGTACACGCAATGGCTTCGTACGAAATTTCATTGCATGGTTAATGATCAGCAGAATCCATTTCTAGCCAAAAAAAATACCCTTGAAAATTCAAGTCTCCATGTCTTTGAAAGGCGATTTTCAGCCCACTGTGCGCCGCCTCCTGACTGCACAGTGTGTCAAGTAGTGAAGTGATGACAAACCTGGCAAGTGTCATGACTCTCTGTCCTGTGTCCATAGCAAGTCTGCGTGTTGTTCTGTACCCCTAACTTGAGAGTGGGAGATTTCGCCTCGTAGGTCTGACCGCATTCCTCGAACGTGAATTTCTGCACAGTTGCCTGAAAATGAATTAATTCACCATTAATCTCCAGTGTGCCAAGGAATCTACCATGGATTTAGTAGTAGCGAACCGCACTTGCCTCGAATTTTGATGTTCAAAAATGCTCCTGGCATACTAAAATACACATGGCGTCACAAAACTCGCACCTATTGCAAAATCCTACGAGACAATAAAGCAGTCGTCTCTTTTGGTTGTGCAGCTCGTCGCCCTGATCCACATCTCATGATAAAGCCACAAGTCTCTTGAAACCGTTGGAAAACCCATCAACAAACGGGTTAAGTTAGTAGCCGAGCAACATCACACTGTTGTATCCCTGATTGCAGTAGTGCCACCACTTGAGAGGCTTCGTCAGCAGTGGTGTCCAGTTTAAGGGATTGTTTTCTAGTGTTAATTAATATCGTGTATCCTCTTCAACTTTCGGATAGAGAATGACATGTATTTGACTTCAACTGCTTCTTTTATACCCTAAGAAGAAGTGTCAATTTACGTGTTTTGCCACCTGTAAATACTATATATCTGACAATATTGTTTGGGATATATACATTGGCTCGGGTATACAAAAGATGTAAACTTATTTTCGTAACGCCGAGTGCATATTTTATTCGCTTGGCAAGGAAATAATAATATTAATATTTAGCTTGTCGTTTCATCTTGCAAACATCATTCATGTGTTGTTAGTAAAGGTTTGAAAAAAATAATAATTACCATATCAAGATTTGTTCCGTACTAACCAGTTTATTTTATTTGTCAACTGAGCGACATTATTAATTTCCTGTTTTACCACAATAACCATTATTCATTTGTTTTAAATTTTTTTTTTCAAATGAAATCAGGAAAAGGAGTAGATAATAAATTGACATACCAAACAGTGCCTTAATTTAACATCTGAAAGCGCATCGCAAATTCCGTGTAGTGAAACCTTTTGAAATATTTAAATGTACCTTTAGCAGAGTGTTGCTCATAGTTCCACGATTTGATGTGGTTCCCCAGCCTGTCACCATAGCTTTTACGTCATTTACAGGGTCTCCAGTGTGAAGGCAGATAGGTCTGATCTCCTTGGAGAAATATACCCTGAGAAAAACAAGTACTCATAGCAAATTATAAACCTTAAAATAAGTCATTAAGCAATTAGAATCATTAATTTTTAAAATTTTCAAATGAATTTTAAATAAAAATAGAAATAGTTAGTGAAATCAACTCCAGAGTATATATGCCTGTTTATTTATTTTAAAGAAAATAATGGGTCCTAATATTAATTTAATATACAAATAAGGATAGAAAAGAAACAGACCAATTATAAACGTTCACAGATGGTTGAATTGGTAATATACAACTAAGTATTTAGTGGATGTAGACTAAAATATAAAAAACAGGACTAAGTAACAAATTTAATAGCCGAACTAAGAATTAAGTATTAAAATGGAAGTAGAATAAATGTAAAACACCTATATAATGCATTGTACAAGAATATATGTGTTTATAAGTTTACAGGACGGATAGAGTGGGAGATAGGTTTTGACGGGAGAGGAAAGAGATGAGGGAATGTTGCCGCGCTACTGAAATTAAAAAAATAATAAATTAGGATTTTAAAGATAAAATAAAGTACAATTAATTTAATCATCTTGATTTTGTGCTATTCATTCCTTAAATGTGATACAATGAAACTTCTGGGACAATAATATGTCAGAACGTATGTATATATTTGCAAAGGTTTTTGTTGTAAAAAATGCAGGTTCTGTTCATAAATTCGTTTTGATTTTACGAGTCACCAGTTTTGTGTAATCTATTTATAATATAATTGTAGCCTGAAACCGTAGTAGAATTGTTACAATAATACATTCTAGGGAACCGTGATCTAATGCTAGCGACATGAAAGTGAATCAACATTAATATATCAGGGTTATCCAATTAGGTAGTTACGTGGTGATTAATTTATAATGCTTAAGTGTGGAAAGTATTAATCATAAATGGGCGGTTGAATCAACAAGTCCTCCACCAATCCTGGTGTCGAGAAATATATTAGGTTGCATAATAGTTTCTCAATCGGGTGAATTTGACACATAAAATACCGCAGAACATCGAAATAGAAAGTACAAAATGACATAAAGTCCACCAGTTTTCAGGGAGCACATCCGAACTGAACCTCGTGATACCAGATGAAGTCAATTGACTGAATTAATGCATTTTACATCCCATTAGAACTTTTGATTGTGCAAATCTATGTTTGACATTAATCTTTAGTGCGAATGGAGAAAACTCTGTTCGATTTGCAATAGATGGCACTAAGTGTATCTGTTTGATACCCGAGTGGCATTTCAAATGGTCTATATGAAGGGCCAGCCCTATGCTGGCGCAATTGGGGCAGTTCACTCCAAGCGCCAAATACCCAACACCTAACAGTCCTAATATATCGTCTTTTAGATTAGTTTTCATTAAAACGGCGCTTCAAAAAAACACGAATCATCCGAATATTATTGATGGCAGTGATCACCTACCTAGAGGTCTACAGGTTTTGACATGTCTCTTTGGACACCAAAACTTGGGACACCAAGCGCCGTTTGGCTCAGGGCCGGTCCTGACTAGGTAAAGAGAGAGGCGATCAATGGATCTATTACAATCACTAGGAATATAAGCAGAGAGGAAATTGTGCCTTTACCTGGTGATGTTATTGGTTTCTTTCGAGTCCTGGGGGTCTAGCACAATTAAATCGAAAACTTTACAACCATATAACCAATGAAGACCACACAACTCTGTTTAAAGTCCCCACACCACAATATTGAATCTGAGGATGCAATTTGCACTACTTAAATTACCTTTTCACGAGATTAGTTAACCCAGCAGTGAGATAAGATGCTATCTCAACGACGACGAGCTCACAAATAGAAATAAAACAAATGATATATGTGTGTTAATAACAAGAATCGATCCAACGAACCCAAGAAGCAAAACGTTAAAAAGGTTTCTAAGTTTTCTCTACATGGGGGAGTCGGCCACTATCTGTGGATATACTCGACGAACATGGACTGGCAGTTCAGAAGGGAGAGATATGCCGCCAACCATTCATTCAGACTACTATGAGGCCATATCGAGAACTCAGCTGTTTCGGAGCACGTGGGTGTATGTTCCTGATGAATACACTGAGAAAACTTCCTGATAAAAAATATTGCTAATTTATTAAGAATCTCTTAAAAATCTTCGGATCTACCGGATCTGCCCTGATGATGGACACTGCAACGCTGTCCGAAACGTCGGCTAAAGAAGGAGTTAGCGCAACACGGCATAACACCCCAAAAACAAACAACAAAAAATCTCTTAAAATTATTCGTATTCCTGTTAAAAAATGGGATTGTAGGCCATTAACGAATGAATTAATATTATCCTGATAAATTTTATATAAAATACCAATTTTTTGTCATGATGTACGAATACGTCTTCATAAAGATACTAACATTTTTGTTATTATATTATTACGACAAACTCAGGTGTATGAAAACGTATTAGTGTTGGGCCATGTCAAGCCACTTTTTTGAACTGATTCACTTGATAGTGCCTTGTTTTCCTCGGGCGCCCCCAACTTCTTTTACCATTCAAACTTGCGATAGATATTATTCATGCACTCCTCTTTTTCATTCGCTCTACATGCCCAGACCATCTGAGCGTCCCTTTCATAATCTTACGCATTACGCTTACATCAGCCTTGCATTCTTTGTGAATCTCCACATTCCTCTCACGATCGGTCATGGTTTTACCACACGTACGCCTTATCGATCTCATTTCTACAGCATTCAGTCTACTTTCATCCTTCCTCTCTTTGCCAGTTCCACGCCTAACTGCCATACTTCAAGGAAGGTACAACACTCCATTGTGGACTGCTAGCTTCGCTTCTTTGGACAGTTTTTTTGCTAACGCCAACTGCGATCAGTCCTCCAAAAATGGAGTTACCTGCATTTGACCTTCTTTGTCAGCCTTCCGATCTCTCGTAAACATACTTCCCTTATACACAAACTTGTAGCGGCACGCTACGAGAACGTTCGAGAATATCAGTACATGCAACGCACATTACTTCTGGAAGTTTTTGGACTCCTGACGAAAGCGCGCCAGTCTACCTACGACTTCTGAAAGATTCCCAGATTTACAAGGCTCGCCAAGTATTCATAATGTAGAACTACATTAAACACTGTTTTTGTAATCTCTCTTTCAACTTACCTTCTGTTTAATTGTAAAAGTGCGATGTCATTGTATTTACTCGGTCGCTTGTAGTCGGGGTGTTTCAAAGGCCAAATCACCGCGTAAAGGTTTTCTTTTGTAGGAGGAACATTGTTGTCACCTCCTCCAAGACGAACGTGCGACACGTGCCTAGAATAAACGATCATTATTAATAAATATCATTGAAAAAGAAGATAATTCTAACAAATCTAAACGAAACATAAAACAGAACAAGACACAGAAAAATAAAAATATAACAGTCACATCTAGGAATTGAACAAGGATTTCTTGTCTTAAACCACTGAAACCATTGATTGGGACCTACTTTTATAAAATTATATTATTGAAAAAACTTTTTGAATTTTACACAACTGAAAAATAACCATTTATTGTAGTTCAAAAGTTTTGTCAAATTTAAAATACGTTTAATAATACGGTTAAATAAATTGCGGATCTCTAGTCATTTGACTAAACATTATGCTAATGTTTTTTACCAGTATTTTACACCAGACAAGTTTGTTACTAAAAATTAAATACTAAATAGCAAACCATCACGCCGTTTCCCCGCAGGGGTAGGCAGAGAATACAGACCGCCAAACAACTCGGTCTTGGCACACACTCCCTTCCTCATTCACATTCATACATATTCTTCTGTTATTCTGATTCTTGACATGGCCCGACTCAAGTATCTGATTCACTTGATCGTGCCATGTCTTATTCAGGAGTCCCCAACTTCTCCTACAATTCACATTTGCGTCATATATTCTCCTTACACTTTTCCTATATGCCTTAACATCTAAGCGTCCTTTTCTTAATCTTTCTCATTTATATCATCCTTACAGTCTTTGTGGATCTCCACACTTCTAACAAGATCATACATGGTTTTACCATACATACGCCTCTGGGATATAATTTTTACAGCATTTAATTTCATCCATCCTCTGCCAGTTCCATATCTCACTGTCATACATCAGGGTAGTTACCAGCACTCCATTGTGGACTGCTAACTTCGCTTCTTTGGACAGTTTTTTTGTTATAGCACCAATCACGTTCAGTCCTCCATTAATGGAGTTACCTGCATTTACCCTTATTTCCTTAGCTAAGATTATCTGTGACAGTTTCACTTGATTAACTTTTTTGCTTTCTTATAAAATTATTTAAAAAATAAATAAAAACAAGTTTTGTGCTTAAAATCGAACGTTTCTTGACTCCGTTTGTCAATGGATTTTAATGCCTATTACCTACAATATAAGGTTAACCAAGAATATACACATTTTTGGCTTGTAGCTTCCTCTTAAGATGAGACAAATCCCAAAAATAAATCCAGAATTAAGATTACGACGTAAGTGAAGCAGCTGCAAAATAAAGTGGGAATCTTAAAAACATAAGTCGTGCAAAAGCAATATTAAGGGATCTACGGTCGACTTTGCCATAGCAGGCTTGGAAAATCGATCATACCATAGGGTTTATTTTTTTTTTCTGATGAACGCATTAATAAAAACTCAAATGTTACTAGAGGGATCCCTCGGGAAGTTACTAATTCATCGTCTAGAAAAATTAATTCTAGTATTTACAGCTAATTTTATAGCTGAAAAACGTTTTAAGGGTTTTACACAAAATATTTTAATGGTCAGGTCCTATTTTTATTAATCTTAAATATAAACATCTTACATCCGGAGGGATCCCTCTAGAAACATTTGAGATTTTAGTAACACGTTCATTAGAAATAATTAAATTGTGAGCGTCGAGTCTAATATCGCCTTAAGCATATAAAGGGTTAAGTTTGATAGAGAGACTTACAGTCCGTGCGCTGCGGTAAGGCAATGTGCGGCTGTGAGGACCCACAGTTCGCTGATGAGGCTTCCGCCGCAGTACCAATTGATGTCAGCGGGAAGCTCGGGGTCACCATATCCCACTGCTGCCTGCAAGCGTTGGTAGAATATTTAAACCACCACTAACATCTAAGCCAAATCTTAATTGGATTGTACTGAAATTTATTTGGTTTCTTATCTGCTGTACATTTTTAAATATAATGTCATCCAATTTCAGTACAGTGCGTGCGTGTGCACGTGTGTGCCACCAAAAGTTACAAATTAAAAAAAAGAATGCATTGTCATCGACAACGAGTCTATCCGCCGAGCTTCAGCTTGATCGGATGTCGGGAAGTGGGTAAATTTCCGCTTCCAAGATTCCATTTCATTCATTCATTTATTTATTCATCTTTCAAATAGATATATTTAAAAAAGAAGAAAAAATATGTATATACAAGAGCAGCAAAATATATGAATATCAATATTGAATATTAAAATAACATATTTGTATATTGAATATTTTAATAGATAAATTAATATTTAAATAACAGATATGTGTATATTGAATTGAATATTTGAATAACAGATATGTGTATATTGAATATTTGAATAACAGATATGTGTATATTGAATAGTTATAACAGATATGTGTACATTGAATATTTAAAAATATTAAAGTCAACAATCTTAGATAAACATGCAAAAGGTGAAGTTGGTACAACTAGTAAAGGTTGATAGGAAATAGAGGAAAGCAAAATAATAAAAAGGTTATAGAGGCAGCTTAAGTATTTTGCGATATGTGACGCTAAACTGTCTATAAGCGGTCTTGAAAACAGCATCGAAGAGGAATACACTAGCTAAAAATGTATATATTCTTAATGTGCCTTATATCATCACGAATACAGGTAATAGGCATTAAAAAGTCGCTTGGCAAAGAAGAATCTAGAAACGCTCGATTTTGGTGCAAAAGTGGTTGTTATTTATTTTGTGAATATATTTTTAACATAAACCACTAAACACATATCGAATACAACATAAACCAATGCTACTACCATAAACCACTAAACAAATACAACATAAACCATTGCTACTAATATAAACCAATAAACAAACACAACATATACCATTGCTAGTAATATAAACCACTAAACAAATACACCATAAACCATTGCTACTAATTTAAACCAATAAACAAATACAACATAAACCACTGCTAGTAATATAAACCACTAAATAAATACAACATAAACCATTGCTACTAATATAAACCAATAAACAAATACAACATAAACCATTGCTACTAACATAAACCACTAAACACATCAAATATCATCATAGATATTTGGAAACAAAATCACAAATCGTTTTAAAAGTGGTCACTATTTGATCTCCCAATTATGAGATTCATAATTTAAGATCGACCGTGTAAACGTTTATCGTAAAGGTTTATCATATCAATTTGAAACGTATTATGACCGAATTTCGCACTATCAACAACACTATCTGACAGCCAGACGGAAAATTTCTGATTTATTTCTTCTGCATAAAATTATACGCGCATCAGTTGATACACCAAACATTTAATCCCAAATAACATCAATACACCATCAAGATAATCAACAAGGGAAATGAAAGACATTTTCAACATTAAAGCCTTCCACACCAATATGCGATACTTCTCACGTTTTTAGGATTCATGAAAAAATAAAGCGTGAATTCTGCCAATTATTTGCTTTAAAATTGCTGTTTGTAGTACCTACTTGGAGCAATACACTATATGGTCGGGCATTTTACCGCCAAATTGGGAAAGAAGCGCGGGTGTTTTTTAAAATTTTAGCGCCAAAATTAGACTTTCCGCAAAATATTCATATCTTATGATCTATTTGATATTTTTCGATGAAACTTTCAGTGTTTTACTTTAAAAAGATGTCTCTATTTATTTACTTAGCAACGTATGTGTAATACCTTCTATTATCATCATTTTTTGGAATCATAGAAAAAACAGTTTTTCACAATCGAAATAACATATCGAAATTTATTCATACAAAATATGAGATTATTTTGAAATTTTCGATACATATAAAAAAACTATAACCTAATTTTTTTTAAACGCCCATTGGGCTTTTACATACATTGTTATTTGTGTTATTACATTAACTATGTGACATTTAAAAGTTTACGTACATGTATAAATAAAATAGTTATTATATCTGTAGTACATAAATGTTTTACAAATAATACAGAATACCATTATGGAGAACAGTTTTTTTTTTTTTTTTTTTTTTACTTAGAAAAATAAATGGATTGAAAATAATCAGCATTTATAGGGACTTAAAATCATATTCGAATTTATTTAAATTACAATATTAATTTGTAAAGTTAAAACATATATCTTAAAGTTAAAAAGTCATAAAAGAAAAGAGTGAAAAAACAGAAGCTAAAAAATGGGTTTTTCACTATGGAGTGGAGAAGTCATACATTTCAGCAAAGTGTTTATGTAGATTTCGTTTAAGCACTGCTACGGAATCTCTAAATATATCAACAACATTACCAAATTTATTACCAAAATTTTGTATTCGATTTAACGATATGTGCGCTTGATAATTAGATTTGAAATTGTCACAGAAAAAGGTGGAATTTTGTCTCGTATTTTTGGAAGGTACAAATAATTTTATTGTGGCAAGAATTTCAGGGCTGTCGATTCTATAATTAATAATTTTATTTAGTAGAACAAGGTCGGAGATAATTCGCCTATCTGACAGCGTAATCAAATTTAGTTGATAATAATAGTGTTTTAATATATTTTTTTTAATATATTTTTAATAGTGCTTCAATGTGTGATAGCGTTCGAAACACCTTCCTTTGTGCAGGGGCACATTGCAAAACTTGCATATGTACCGCGTTTCACTGCGTAGTTTGTGACCGGAACATACGCGACAACGATTTTATTTTTTTAATTTTTTTGTTATGTTTCAAACTCATTGTATTGACAGGTAGATAGATCGGGTACCGCCGACAATAGAAAACACATGACCCCGCACCCATTTAGAACCCCTTGTTTACAAGTTTCCCGCTCCTTACCGCTTTGCGCAACAAAACGAGAAAACTCGTCTCCCGCGTCTTACTGTAAAAAGGCGTATGACGAGTTTTCTCGTTTTCCGCAAAGAATCTGTTAAATATTATGATTTCTGTGCGTTGTCTATGGCCTACTTGATAAGTACTTTTTTAAATTTTAATTCTAACATACATTTTTTAATATATTTAAACACATGATTAATGATTTATAAGGACGGGTTGTTTCGGAGAACTTGAACAATTCTTCAAATTTCAAAGTTAATTTTCAAGTTCTGTGAAAGATATTTTTAAGTTCTGTTTTTATTTCAGTTCTGTCAAGCAACTAGCCTATAATGATATAATAACAGAATTAGAATAGGACTTTCACAGAACCCGTAAATGAACGTTGAAATTTGATGAATTGTTCAAATTCTCCGAAACAACCCGTCCTAAGAAGAAATATTTGAATAATTACGGTTAATGGAATGACAATAAATAATAAGTCTGAAGAGATGTGAGACATCTTTTGTTAAAATATGAAACTATTTAGTTATATTTATGATTGATCGAAAATTTCAACGCGCTAGAGTTTATCAAATAATTCCAATAAATGTTTTAAAATATCTCTTCAAATGCCCACATTTTGGCTAGATAAATTGGCCAAAATCTTGTCATATAAGGTCCAGAGGTTTATTATGAAAAATGATCATGGATAACACCCCTGGCATAGGTCACCCCAAATGGTTCGTTACGTTTGTTGATGTTGCCCTGGTTCATGGTTTGATGTTTGTTTAGATTTGTTTGTTTGTTTATTTGGAGCTTAGGTTAACAAAATCTTGTTTGTCATTTACTTTTGCATATTCCGCTAATTATAACGAACTCATTCACATACATACATCGTCTCATACATAATCTTCTATTTTTTAAATTTTTAAATTTTATTAACTTTCAAAGATACAGTTTTTTACTATTAAGTAAATAATATTAAATAATAATAAAATAATTTCAAAAATCTGTTAATGAAAAAATAAGAAAATACACAGATCTAGGAAATGAGATAAAAAGAATTTGACATTCTCAAACTATCAAAATATTACCATTTGTTATTTCGGCTACTGGCATTATACCTAGCTCTCTCATTCTAAATTTAGGCGTATTAGATCTATCAAAAAAATTTAATATAAAGATGCAAAAGTCGGTCATTTTGAATACATGTAGTATAACGAAAGATTTTTTAAATATTTATGTTGAGGGATCAGTAGGATTTATAGGCCCTGTTAGGAGTTCTACCGAGCCGAACCCTCTGATATGAAAATATCTGGCGTCAGTGAATTATTTTCCCATTTGATCTCTGGTGAGTTGACGTGTTGTTGTTCTTGTATTGTTTTGTATTTATTTTGCTTATATAATGCATACTGTTGATTGACTAGATGATCATTTGTGGAAAAGTGAGTGGAAGGGTTTAGTTTTTCCTATGGGGAAGATTTAACCCGGACATAAAATCGAAATTTTAGTACAAAAAAATTCTTTAACATAACCATTTTTTTTACCATACATTTCCTTCTGTGAGTCAATTCACAGCTTTTTATTGAGTTTGGTGACATGTTGTAAATTATTTGAACGAGGTATTCTAGAGTTCTTTGACCGTATTTATTCAGGTATCTGGGAACTACAAGTCTATCGTTTGCAATTAGTCTTATATTATGAACATGTTTCCACACTGTTTCTGTACCTAACCAAATACATATTATATCATCGACATATTTTTTCCAACAATATACGTTTTTAAGTAAAAGCGCACCGCTATTAAAATTCTCTATATTATCAACCAAAATATCAGCAATCAAAGGGCTCGTACTAGCACCCATCGCTAATCCTTAACAACAAAGACAATCGACATCAAAACAAAAAAATCAGGCGTTTATAAACTCGATTGTAAAGATTGTCATAGCTTTTATATAGGTAAAACAAAAAGAAACTTTGAAGTAAGGATTAAGGAACATCTCAGGGAATTGAATGGCAATAGCGAGTCTAAGTTGGCAGATCATTTAATAAACAATAATCATAATTTTGACAAACACCATGGACTTAAAATATTACATACAGGCTATAAGGCATCACAGATAAATAAATTAGAGATTTTAGAAATCAGAAAAAATTTTACAAATAAAGCAGACATAATTAATAAACAGCAAATTTTTGTAAACCCTCTTTTGAACTTTTTCCCACTTAACCGGTCTTTCCTGCTAATAGCTTTGAAATCCCTAATTGATAAACTTTCCCCACTCTTACCCCTCCCCCTCCCTTCTGCCCTTTCCGCCCATATGTATTCTATATTTAATTTATAAGTTTAGTATACGTTTGATCCTGAAGAAGTGAACATTGTTCACGAAACACGTTGATTGTGTACAAATAAAGTGATATAAACAAAGTTATTTGTCGTTTTATTAAAATAAATAATGCCATCACAAAGTGAAAACCTTTCCGAAGAAGTTTTCTTCGAAAAATCAATAATAATAATCTCAAACGTTTACAATACTAGTTAGTCAGTGTTCATATTTACCATGTGAGGGAATTCTGACTTGGTAGCCTCCGTTCCCCCAACTACCAGAGAAGTGGCCGAATGAGCACAATCGTAAGTTCGGATTTTACGTGCATTATAGATATAAGAAGCGGGAACACATGGATTCACGCTATCGGCCAAATCAATGCATTCTGGAAAAAAATAATCAACATTTATTAAACGAAAATGACATATTCATACAAAAACTAAACGGGAAAATAATATCGTATGCTGATGACACTGTCATAATAATCGAAGGTACGGATTGGAATACTGTTAATAACTTGGCAAATGCTGATATTAATATACTGAAAAATTTGTTCGATAAAAATCTTCTCTCCTTAAACTCAGAAAAAACTAAATTTATCCCATTTTCAATTAAAAAATTTAAATCAGAACCAGAGTTAAACATTATAATACACCAAGGCAAATGTGGCAGAACTAACTGCAATCAAACTTGTCCTATCCTTAGTCCAACATCCAAAATCAAATATCTTGGTGTATATAAAAAACATAGACTGACCGATACAGACCAAATATTCAACAGCTGTGACGTACTAGATATACGCCAATTATACATTAAAACACTACTAAACTACATTTTTAACAAAAAAAAAAAATTTCAACACACACAAAATAACACTAACAGACCAGTTAGACAAGCATACAAAGAAAACATTAAAACTCCAACAGTAAATTCAACCTTTGGACAAAGACACTACCAATACCATGCAATAAAAGCTTTCAACAGTCTAAAAATTGAAATTAAAATTGAGGAAAATAAAAATAAATTCACACACAAAATTACAAAATGGATTAAACAACAAAAAAGACAATATTACCAAAATGTCATAGCATAAAATAAAAATAAAACCTACACGTAACACACAAAACCAACATAAACACACATCACTCACAAACACACAAGATTATTTTCATTGTATTATTTTTTTAATTTTAAATTTATTATTTTCTTTTCAAATTTACTATCTTAGATTTTCATATTATAAAATGAAGGCCTCAGCACGGGCAAGCCACCCAGTGAGGCCTACATTACTGGAAAACATAAATTGTAACAAAATAATGTACCAAATAAAAAAAATAAATAAATATATAGATCAATATTTTAAATGGAAAACACATATTTGTGAACTCGTCAAAAGGATTAGGAAATGTATTTATATATTTATAAGACTTAGAAATATTCTTAGACTAGAAAACCTAAAAAGAGTGTACTATGCGATTGTTCAATCTATATTACAATATGGTATTATTGGTTGGGGAGGAACATATAATCAAATTTTGAACCCACTTAAAGTAGTTCAAAGATTGGTAATCAAAGTAATTTTGAAAAAACCGTCAAAATTTTCTACTGATATTCTTTTTACAATTTTCAAAGTACCTACAGTAGACAAAATGTATCAAAAATATTCAATACTTCAAATTTACAAAGAAATACAGTCAAATACTCATAACTTGCATTCAATACATCAGCAAGATACCAGAAAACTATTAAAATCCCAAAATTTAACACTAAGCTCATTCAAAATACCTATCTTTATCTAGGCATAATTTATTTTAATAACCTTCCATTAAATTTAAAAAATATCGAAAATATTCAGGAATTTCACCTTAAATTAAAAAATTACCTTACTATTAAAAGTCCAAAATACGTTCACTACTTACATCTAGAAGTAATATTGTTTAAATCTTGTGTTGATTCTTAATAATTTATTTACCTTAATACTAACATGTACATAATTGAACTAGAATTCCCTCACCAAACACAAGAGCATTGTCTCTTTATGGTGAGGAAAGGCTACTTTAATTTCTATTGTTTTATATCTTGTTTATATCCTGTATACTTATCTATGTAACAAAATATTTTTTTCAAATATTAAATTTAAAAAAATAAAAGTTAGTGTGGTACTTTATATTATCTGCCTGTACAAAATATAAATAAATGTATGATGACATATTTACATTCTAACATCACGTTCATCATTCAAAAAATGCATTGTACACATAGCTTTGTATTAGTGATCGACGAACCGGTGGATGCAATCTGTTAGACATAAATTGATAATAGTTTGACTAGTCTGTAGTTAGTAATAACATAAATCATTGTAGAAATGTATTATCTATTTGTACAGCGTCCTTGAGGTGATTTTGCACAAAAAACGGCGCTATACAAATCATCCAAAAACTATTAACTAAACACGAAGATGAGGAAATCGTTAACATTATGAAGTAATTCCAGCATAACTTACAGTCAACAAACTTGAAGATTTTTTATTTTGTGGAAATCAACATACATCGGTTTGTGGAAATCAACATACATACTTTGTTTTGTGGAAATCAACATACATCTTACAAGAGGATGAGGAAATCGTGGAAACTAACACCCATACTAGATTACTTGACAACTGGGTACTTTTGTACTTTTAAGGTGGAAATAATGTATTAAAATAAGGATTTGTTTCACTTGATCATGCCATGTCTTCCTTGGGCGTCCTCAACTTCTTCAACCATCACTTCCAAGTCACATATTCTCTATACGCCTCTTTCATCGGTCACCACTCATGTCTCATTTTACCAAAAATAATTATTTGATTCACGTCTTCCTTGGGAATCCCCTGCATTTTTACCATTCACGACATGTCGTATCAAAAATACACATTATTACTGTTAAAAAACTACATTATGTTGACTTTAATTACTACGTTAAGTCTTTTTAGAGCATCCCCGACTTCTTCTACGATTCAAACCACTTTTTAAATATTCCAGACATTAATAAGAACACCCTGTTGTCATGTTCTCTAGAATTCAAAACACCGGGTACACATCAACTACTTTTATAAAAAAATCATAATCAGAAATTAGCGTTGGTTTCTTTAAATTAATCAATGTGATTATCAAAGACAGGTGACCAAATTGTATACTTTGAAAATTGTAGAATGCTTCTAATAATAGTACAAAATGCGCAAAAAAAAAATACAAAATTCATTCCCTCTCGAAAATTTGGTCATTTTTTCTTCTTGACAGTAGAAATGAAGATCTGCAGAGTCAACCCAAAACAAAGTGAATGAACACAGTTCCAGGAGGTTATTGTCATTACTTATTACAATGCTTTACTAAAAAAACTGTCTTATCTCACCAAAAAGTGGTCTAACTCGATCTACTTTGTGAAAATGTATTTTAAAAAATTCCCAGAGTGCCTTAATTTTTTTTTGCGGTTGTACAGATCTTCATTTGAAACAGTTTTGTGATCATTCAACAACACAATGTCCTGTTCAAATTGTAATTTACTTTGTTCCTCTCCTTCTTAAAAGTTTTCCCTGGAAAGAAACAAGAAAGGAATAAAACAAGACCTAAACAAGTGATATTTTATTGTTGTTAACACATACTCGTATGTTATTTGTTTTGTATTCGTAATATCGTCGTTGTTGGTCGTGCAAATTATCTCGTTGCTCGGATAATCGTTTTTAATTGCATCCCTAATTATAATATTTTCGTGTCGTGAAATTCAACATAAGTTGTGATTATATGAGGTGTACACCTATAAGTTATCAATGCGATGGAATTTTCAAGAAACCAACAGTAGAAACCATCATCATTAATAATAATAATTGGATGACTTGTATAGAGCCGTTTTTGTGCAAAATCACCTCAAGGGCGCTGTACAAACTTATAATACATCTCTACAGTGATCTATATTATTACTTAACTATTTATGGAGATAATATACAGTACAATACTTACCTGGTAGGTCACTCGAGATGAACACTTAATTAACATTATCTAATTGTTTATCAGCGAAATTTAGATACAGGATCTAGGACATAATTGGAAAATTGAATATAACTGGACTCTATATTTAATTTAAGGGTACGACAGCTTAAAAAGTTTTTAGTTTAGACCTGAATTCTGTTGGACTTGTTATGGATCTTAGTTCCGGAGGGAGTTTATTCCAAGCCTTCGGCCCAGATACTCCGAAAGCGCGATCACCAAACTTAGTATTTGGCTTGCGCTTAGGTTCTATCAGTCTGCCTACAGATGATGATGCTGCTGATCTAAGAGTTGACTGTTTAAGAGCAGAGTGTTTTCCGGGACGCATAGTTCAGAGATGTAGGGTGGGGCCATTTCATTGATGGATTTAAACACTATCCAGCACAGTTTGTACTGGATTCTTTCAGGGAACTTGAGCCAGTGAAGGTTACAAAGGTGTTCTGAAATGTGCGAATATTTTGGAAGGCTGGCATAAATGCTGTTGCAGTAATCGAGACGTAAGACTACGTAAGAGTTGATAAGTAGTTTTGTTGCTTCTGTAGGAAGGTTTCTTCGGACAGACTTGAGTTGTCTTAGGTGAAAAAAACCGGTGCTTACAGTCCTATTTATTTGACTTTTAAACGAAAAGTCTGAATCTAAATTGACACCGAGAAGTTTGACTGTTTTTTTTGGGATGATATCGCTGCCGGAAATAGTAATAGGTGAATTGTCTATGAAATGTTGACGTTTGTTTGTGGCTGCCCAGAGAAACTCAGTCTTAGATAGATTGAGCTTCAGCTTGTTTGAAGACATCCAACGACTTATTGCTTCTAGACATTCAGTTATAAGGATCTGGACCTTTCATCCTTCCTCGTATTCTCAATGATTTTTATTTACAGAGTCCACTTTAATTATCACTCGGGTATCTGACATAATGTTTTGGCATTTTACAATGAAGGTTAAACTTACTATCCCATGACTTTTGACCCTTTTTCTGCACTTTGACCGCCCCTGGTGGCTTGTCCGGACAAGTAGTCTCCGGATTAGAGTCCACATCCCTTGAGCTCCGTTCCAAGACCGCCTTTGCAGTGGCACCATTTGTCACTGGGCTGAAGAAACTACCCTGGGCAGTGTTACAGCAGACTATGGACTCACGTCCCTCGTAAAGACAAACCTGAAACAGAGAATAATGTCTTCAGAATGGTACATGGGTCTCTTAAGGCAAATTAAGTTCTTTAGAGAATTATCGTACTACCCAGGGCATAGGCGTCTACTGATTTTGACAAGGGCCGCAAACATTTTACTTGCGCCAGACCACGTATACGTTTGGCTCAGGTCTGGCCCTGGGTATACTTAAATAAATTCCCAATGTGCTATTTCATGGCTCTACACAAACACATACATACATTTGATTGAATCATCATATATATTTATGTATTATTATTTATAATTTTATTTTTAAGAAAGACAAACATTCCCGGGCTACGAATAATCGTGGATGGAGTAATTGAACTCACGACACCTGAGTGAAGCCAACCCAGCCACTGACTATTATTTACCTACCTGTGGACGTTTACCTAATCTCAGTCCGATCTTTGCTGACTTGCAGTTCTTGAGAGACACACACACTCCGGCATCGCCGGATTCTTCTAGAATGCACGCACCTCCTGAAAAAAAGTATATCTGTGTAATTTTGTTCACATAAATCATTTTAGTTCACAAGTTAGAGTTGTTCACTTGATGGTGACTTAGATCTAACTGGCCGCGATTATCGCTCAGCTCGGTAGTCGGTCGTGTTGTTCTCCTGATTTGAACCGTGTCCATTGGATTCACATAAATGGCTCGGGGCCAAATGGTTCTGCCTTGTGTGACCAGATTAATATTTCAACTAGGGAAGGTTAAAAGATAACTTTCGGAGAAATGATGCATCACTTGGTGAGGTCACATTATGTAGATCAGTTAGTCTTTCTGTTATCACAGGTTATTTATGCAACCTTCACCCATCATGTTTTACGCAATACTTGGATGTAGATCATAGATTGATACGAAACGTGTAATTTAGCGAATCGCTAATTTGGAATTTTTGTCAAAGTTTGTAATTGTTTTATATGCATTCCATTTCGTTATCTTTATGTTTCACTTATTAGTTTTGGAATAGAAGAAACGGATTCTATTCATGGGGGTCGTGGGGGGGTGGCATCTGTCCCACACGTGGAACTATGAAGTCATGTACACTTAGGTCCCCCCTAGACAAATTGGTAAACAAAAAAAAGATTACACTTTACTACAAATTTGTTATCTTTAAATACATGGTTTTCCAATAAGAGGTGTTATTTTAAATAGCCCGCTATTTCGGTAGATGTTACTTTTAAAGCTGTCATTTTTTGAAATACGACAAGTAGAAACTACGCCATTAATAAAAATGGAAGAATACACGCTTCAACAACGCATTGAAATTATTAATATTCACTTGAGTGAATCAAATGCAAATCATCTTGAGTGATGAGGCCCATTTCCACCTCGGTGGCTTCGTCAACAAGCAAAATTATCACATCTGGTGCTCGGAAAACCCAAGAGTTATTGTTGAAAAGCCTCTCTATCTTCAACGTGTAACTGTTCGGTGCGGTTTACGGTCCGGCGGAGTCATTGGACGTTACTTTTTCAAAAATGAGGCTGGAGCAACAGTTACGGTGAATGGATTGCGCTATCGAGAGATGATTAATGATTTTTTATGGCCGGAATTGGATGGTATTGATCTACAACGTTTACTTTCAACAAAACGTACGTACGCTACGTGCCACACAAGCAACGAAACTATTGATCTTTTACGATTGAATATCAAAATAACACCTCTTATTGGAAAAGTCCTGTATTTGGTTTTTTTTAACAATGTATTTATTTATTAAATAATTTATCAATTTACAGAGTATAATCAATAATGTTAATTAAAATAATTCATACAATTAGTTTTCACTGCTTTTGATTTTTGAATGTTCCTCTTCAATAGAAGCTGGCGCTTTTGTCTAGAAGAGTGGTGAGTATCAAGATGAAAAATATTTAGTGTTTGTAATTATGAATATTAAAATTTATAATTAATTACAAAGATAGTTTAGATCATTTTGGTATTTTTTACATTGAACTTCTCTCTATTTGCTTTTAGTAGGTGTTTATCGTTTTATATTGTTCTGATATTTTCTGGTAGGCTGTTGAAGTATTTTTTCCCTAGATATGTGTAATGATGTTGAGCAAAAGTGGTGTCACATTTTTGTGCTGGAAATATATGTTATATAAGCATTCTTCGAGCGTCTACAACTTCTTCTACCATTAAAACCACTCTCTAAACACTGCTGGAACTAATAAGAACAAACTTTGAAATCTTCGACTACTTTTCGTGTTTTGTGAGCTCAAAGAATATTTATATATTAAGGCCAAACTATTAAAAACCTACTATGTATATGTGTATATAACTGTATATTTGTATATAACTGTATACGTGATAAATAATAATATATATGTGCATATAACTGTATATGTGTATGTAACAGTATAAGTGTATGTATAATTATTGTTCTGAGCCCCCGAAGTGGTAGGACACGTGAAGAACACAGGGCCCCGGTCAGGTGCCCAAATGATACACATGGAGAATACAGTACAAGCCTCTTGTGCAACGATGGAGGACTTAGCTAGCAGTGGTTTAAACTCGCGACGCCTGGGTGGGAATCCACACATCTGTCCACCCTGTTAAGCTGGTATGTTTTAAAGGTTTAGGATTTAAACAATACGAAAATATTTAACTAACTTTTTCACTTCTAAAATCACGTAGAATCACCCCCCGAAGATACCCTACTGACGCCCACTGATGCCCTGTACAGTTTGTCTGTAAGTTTTTTGCCGTGTGGGCAGCTGCCCAAATCGCCGAACGCTTGCTACGCCCTTGTTTTCAAATCAATGCAAAACAACTATTATTTCGAAAACATTTCATTGGTTTGCCATTATTAAGACATGGCACTATCAAGTTAATTCAAGGGTCATTTCAAGGGTCACGATAACAGAAGATTGTATGAGATGTGTCAATTTTAATGACTCAAGAAGCGTGTATCAAGAATTGCTGTTGATAATTTGCTTGATTTCAATGGCCAATTACTTCCAAACCTTCATCTTCTCCATCTCCTTACATGTCCAACTACCTTCATTCTTACAACATACCCTAATAATTGATACCATTATCCCACAGCTCCATACGATTTATTCATGGCAAACTTAACAATAATAAAGTGTATTAAATTGTTATATTTTGCCCATACAGGGTTTTCCAATTAGAGGTGTTATTTTGAATAGCCCGCTATTTCGGTAGATGTTACTTTTGAAGATGTCATTTTTTGAAATACGACAAGTAGAAACTACGCCATTAATAAAAATGGAAGAATACACGCTTCAACAACGCATTGAAATTATTAATATTCACTTGAGTGAATCAAATGCAAATCATCTTGAGTGATGAGGCCCATTTCCACCTCGGTGGCTTCGTCAACAAGCAAAATTATCACATCTGGTGCTCGGAAAACCCAAGAGTTATTGTTGAAAAGCCTCTCTATCTTCAACGTGTAACTGTTCGGTGCGGTTTACGGTCCGGCGGAGTCATTGGACGTTACTTTTTCAAAAATGAGGCTGGAGCAACAGTTACGGTGAATGGATTGCGCTATCGAGAGATGATTAATGATTTTTTATGGCCGGAATTGGATGGTATTGATCTACAACGTTTACTTTCAACAAAACGTACGTACGCTACGTGCCACACAAGCAACGAAACTATTGATCTTTTACGATTGAATATCAAAATAACACCTCTTATTGGAAAAGTCCTGTATTTGGTTTTTTTTAACAATGTATTTATTTATTAAATAATTTATCAATTTACAGAGTATAATCAATAATGTTAATTAAAATAATTCATACAATTAGTTTTCACTGCTTTTGATTTTTGAATGTTCCTCTTCTATAGAAGCTGGCGCTTTTGTCTAGAAGAGTGGTGAGTATCAAGATGAAAAATATTTAGTGTTTGTAATTATGAATATTAAAATTTATAATTAATTACAAAGATAGTTTAGATCATTTTGGTATTTTTTACATTGAACTTCTCTCTATTTGCTTTTAGTAGGTGTTTATCGTTTTATATTGTTCTGATATTTTCTGGTAGGCTGTTGAAGTATTTTTTCCCTAGATATGTGTAATGATGTTGAGCAAAAGTGGTGTCACATTTTTGTGCTGGAAATATATGTTATATAAGCATTCTTCGAGCGTCTACAACTTCTTCTACCATTAAAACCACTCTCTAAACACTGCTGGAACTAATAAGAACAAACTTTGAAATCTTCGACTACTTTTCGTGTTTTGTGAGCTCAAAGAATATTTATATATTAAGGCCAAACTATTAAAAAACTACTATGTATATGTGTATATAACTGTATATTTGTATATAACTGTATACGTGATAAATAATAATATATATGTGCATATAACTGTATATGTGTATGTAACAGTATAAGTGTATGTATAATTATTGTTCTGAGCCCCCGAAGTGGTAGGACACGTGAAGAACACAGGGCCCCGGTCAGGTGCCCAAATGATACACATGGAGAATACAGTACAAGCCTCTTGTGCAACGATGGAGGACTTAGCTAGCAGTGGTTTAAACTCGCGACGCCTGGGTGGGAATCCACACATCTGTCCACCCTGTTAAGCTGGTATGTTTTAAAGGTTTAGGATTTAAACAATACGAAAATATTTAACTAACTTTTTCACTTCTAAAATCACGTAGAATCACCCCCCGAAGATACCCTACTGACGCCCACTGATGCCCTGTACAGTTTGTCTGTAAGTTTTTTGCCGTGTGGGCAGCTGCCCAAATCGCCGAACGCTTGCTACGCCCTTGTTTTCAAATCAATGCAAAACAACTATTATTTCGAAAACATTTCATTGGTTTGCCATTATTAAGACATGGCACTATCAAGTTAATTCAAGGGTCATTTCAAGGGTCACGATAACAGAAGATTGTATGAGATGTGTCAATTTTAATGACTCAAGAAGCGTGTATCAAGAATTGCTGTTGATAATTTGCTTGATTTCAATGGCCAATTACTTCCAAACCTTCATCTTCTCCATCTCCTTACATGTCCAACTACCTTCATTCTTACAACATACCCTAATAATTGATACCATTATCCCACAGCTCCATACGATTTATTCATGGCAAACTTAACAATAATAAAGTGTATTAAATTGTTATATTTTGCCCATACAGGGTTTTCCAATTAGAGGTGTTATTTTGAATAGCCCGCTATTTCGGTAGATGTTACTTTTGAAGATGTCATTTTTTGACATTTGACAAGTAGAAACTACGCCATTTATAAAAATGGAACAATACACGCTTCAACAACGCATTGAAAGTATTAATATTTACTTTAGTGAATCAAATGCAAATCATCTTGAGTGATGAGGCCCATTTCCACCTCGGTGGCTTCGTCAACAAGCAAAATTGTCGCATCTGGGGCTCGGAAAACCCAAGAGTTATTGTTGAAAAGCCTCTCTATCCTTAACGTGTGACTGTTTGGTACGGTTTATGGTCCGGTGGAGTCATGGGACCTTACTTTTTCGAAAATGAGGCTGGAGCAACAGTTACGGTGAATGGATTGCGCTATCGAGAGATGATTAATGATTTTTTATGGCCGGAATTGGATGGTATTGATCTGGACAACGTTTACTTTCAACAAGACAGCGCTTCGTGCCACACAAGCAACGAAACCATTGATCTTTTACGATTGAATATCAAAATAACACCTTTTATTGGAAAATCCTGTATAAGAAGTCACCTTGAGAACAATTCTCCTGTCTCGAACCAACATTATAATATACATGTACAAGCTGTTGAAAGAATACAAAACAAATTCTTAAGTTTTATAAATTTTATAATGAGTATTCCAGCATTTATGTTGAACTACAACACCCTGTTAAATTATATGAATATGCTCAAATTGTCAGACAGAAGAATTTTCAAAGACTTGGTATTTCTATATAAAATTCTAAATGATTTAGTTGATAGTTCGGTATTGCTAGAATTGATAAGCTTTTGGATTCCACAACGTAATACTAGAAGTCAGGATTTATTTCAGTGCAGAAATTCTAGTACTAACTACCATATGTATTCCTCTTTGCCCAGATTACTAATGAAGTGAAAAAATTCTACCAAGTCAGTGGACATATTCAATGTATCTTTAAACAAATATAAAATGTTTTTAATGAAGCAATTCAGTTATGTATTTAAAACAAATAATGTATATTTCTATTCACATGTAAAAGCCCTGAAAAGGGGCGTTAATATATAAATAAATTAATTAATTTAGACTACTTACTGCAATGAAATAGTGTCATGATTATGAAATTAATTAACTTACCAGATTTTAATATCTGCCCATCACTTAACTTAGCTATCAAAAACACACTTAAAACAAAATATACAAATGAAACCATTTTGTCAGACAAAACAAAAAAGAAAAAAACACACTTAATTCATTTTAAGATAGATAAAAAATGATCATTGGTTTGATTACAATAATGTTTTGTTTTATCTAACTATTTTTTAAGATGAGCGTATGCACAGTAAAGCGTACGTCCTGGTCGGATATATGTATGAAACGAACTTAAACAAATATAAAACAAGTATGTTATTATTCGAAGGAAATTATAACATGATAAGTATATAAAAAATAGTTGTTTTGCTTTGATTTAAAATCAAAGGCGTCGCAAGCGTTTGGCAATTTGGGCAGCTGCCCGCACGGAAAAAAATTACTAAAGTGCGATATCTTCGGGGAGTCAATCAACATGATTTTAAAAGCAAAAATTTGTATTGGAAAATAAATGTTGGAATTTCGAAAAACTTATTTATATTTTTTACTTCTACCATCATGTAGAAACACCTCCCGAAGTTAACGCACTTTAGCCTCGGACACCCTGTATATTAATAATTTATTTTTAAAAATCTCTTCAAATGATTCGTTTTCCTGTTAAAAACTGGACTGCGGGCCTTTAACGAAAGAATTGACAGTAGAAAACTATCAGTAAAACACGAATGTGTTGTCGGACGTGTTGTATAATAACAGGATAAACACAACTGCATGAAAACGTGTTCCGATATATTATGAAAGTACTAAAATTTATTACGAAATGGCCTGCCGTCACCTTTTTAAAAGGATTTTAATAATTCAGCAATACTAATTTTTCTCCGTGTAGGGCTTGAAACGGATCACAAACAAACAACATTGAAATTAAAAATACTAATTTTGGTTGGGATTTTTTTATCCGAGACGTTCTTATGTGTCTCGTTTTTTATGTGAAGAGTTCCAACTGCTCCCAAACGTCTGGAGCCAGTAAGACTATGGCAACCCCAATCGAGGTATGTTGCGTAGCTGAAGGTAGAGGAAGGAGGTGAAGAAGAGGAAGGTGGGGAAGTACCTAATTATTCAGATTTGGTCACCAAACACGGCTAAATCCATTTCAAGCAACTTTAAATTAGGAACGCCATTGTGAATTGGTCAATCGATTGTGCTAGGTACCCTATAAGAAAGACGAATTACACAAGGTAAATTCTGCTAAAAAATATTCGAAAATGCTGAACTTGAATTTGGGACGAGAAT
Source organism: Hesperophylax magnus (assembly GCA_026573805.1). Taxonomy (NCBI): domain Eukaryota; kingdom Metazoa; phylum Arthropoda; class Insecta; order Trichoptera; family Limnephilidae; genus Hesperophylax; species Hesperophylax magnus. The sequence continues at coordinate 7,185,255 of JAIUSX010000005.1, read as the reverse complement.
CGGTAACTGTGCCAGATGTTTTCAACGGAATTCTCGAAAACTCTGAAGGCCCTTACAAGTGTTTCGCTAAGCCCAGGGTAATTTATTATCCCGACCGTCGCACAATGCACCACTAACACAAGATTACATCGAGATGAATGATGGACTTGCCGAACGTCACAGCGGTGCTGCCAAGGTCTGTTATCTATGTGAGGATACTGTGTCATCGCTTAATTGGAAGCAGACACATACCTGGACGGGGGACGAACCTCGTGCTGGCACTGTTGGTGGTCACGCTTGTCCAATTTCTTCACCACCTGGGATTCTTGCTGCAGAGTCTCCGTCTTCTATCTTCGTGTCACCTGGTCCTGTACTTCATTTTATTTAACTTAATTTCACTTTATTTATGTAATATTTATATTTTTTGTAATACCTGCATCAACTGTAAAGCGCCCCTGAGGTGATATCTCACAAAAGCGTCGCTATACAACTTGTCCAATAAATAAAATAAACAATATAATGTCAAAAAGTTATCAATGTATTTTGTTTAGACATTTATTTTCAATGGGTTTTTACGTTTGGAATATTATTTTTATGAAAACAAGAACTTTTAACAATTATATTATTTTTGTTAGATAAACAGCAACAGTCATCTCAATAAAAACTAAGAATAGATTGATCAGAGGGAAGTAATGTTTTTATTCGACAGATAGCTAAATTGGAAAGAGTTCTTGTACCTCACATAAATCAAAACTGGCGAGGTGATATTGCAGGTTTTATTTGTGTAATAAGTTTTTCCAGTACAAAGTTTTAAAAGAGTCTCTCTTCACGATGAGAATAAGGCCAAAATGTATATATAACAGTGGCGGCTCTTCTATGAGAGTCATTTGGTCAATGACCTTCCAAAAATATGCTCCAATAGTATTAATATTTAAAAAAATGTATTTAACAAACTACCCTCGTCTAGCCCAAACTACCCCAAACTACCCCAAACTACCCTCGTATACGTCGGATATGACCGGGCCACACTACTCAGACTTAATAGTGAAAGTGTTTATTTGGACCCTGCAATAGCTGCAAAGATATCGCTGTATAACCTTGGACGCGTTATTACTAAAACAACTACCCGTAAAATTAGGTTTCGTGGTTGTAGAGCTGGACGCAGTAGGAAAAAACATCTGGAACACAGCATCGAAATAGTTACGTCACCGCTAACAAAAGTTGCAACTCAAATTCTCGCGAATCCGGAGAGAAAATATAACACAGTTAATGCTTGTATACAACGGCACGCCAACTTTAAGAGCCGTCAACTAGGTATAGGATCCTGGAATGTTAGATCTCTCAATAATAAGATAGAGGAGGTAGGGGAGGTTTTCAACGAACAGAATCTTCATGTCCTGGCCATAACTGAGACTTGGCACGAAAATGGTGACTCTTTTTCAATAAAGAGACTCCGAGCTTTAGGTTATGTCGTGCTAGAAGAAGCCCGACCTAAAGCAACAATTTCTCGGGATGACAACATCGCTAGCGTAAATCACGGGGGTATCGTGATTTTAGGTCGCCAGGGCTTGCGTTTAACAAGGGTGTCAATTGGTGCATACCGAACTTTTGAGCACTTGGGATGCCGAGTTTCTTCTGCAGGAGCATCATTCATTTTATGTACCATATATCGGCCTGGTTCAAAACAAATCACTTTGGACTTTTTTAATGAATTTTCATGTTTTCTCGAGCGGGTTGTGGGACTTTCCGATAATATTTTCATAACAGGCGACATTAACATTCACTTAGAGCGTCTAGAATCACCAAATACTCTTAAATTTACTGATTTATTAGACTGCTTCGGATGCCGTCAATGGGTTAATTCCCCAACTCACGATGCTGGCGGAACTTTGGACATTTTAATCTCAAAGTCAAGCGGTCCGTTTCTGGTAGCGGATAGTGTGGATGTAGGATTATCAGACCATCGACTTATTCGCGCAGAAATCGATTTTAACCCACCGAAAATTCCTTACGTTACTATCACATCAAGAGCATGGCGCGGTTTTAACTTTGACGACTTTCTGTCAGAACTAAAAGCTTCTCCGCTCTGTACACATAGCGCATGGGAAACAGAGTCGCCAACCAAACTAGCAGCAGATTATAACACCATCCTTTTAACCCTTTTAAATACATATGCTCCAATTTCTACAAAAACTCGGCGTCTACGAAAATCTGATGCCTGGTTTGACGAAGAATGTCGGAGCAAGAAGAGATTGATGCGTAAATTGGAGAGGTCCTACAGGCACTCGGGGGTTACATCACGGAACGATTGGATACAGGCTCAAAAAGAGTACACGATCTTAATCCGTTCAAAAAGGTCTGAATATTGGACAAATAGAATCACTTCAGAGCGTCAAAATCCACGTAGTCTTTGGAACTCAGTTAAGACAGTCATTGCTGATGTCCATGCACCAAATACAATCGACATAGCTCCGGAAATCTTCTCCAAGTTTTTTCTTGACAAAATTGAGTCAATACGAGCCCTAACAACCTACGCTCCACCACCGTATTTTACTAAATGCAATAGAGAAAACCTTTCTGCCTTCAAACCTACATCCCTCGAAGAAGTAAGGAAATTAATTCTTACTTCACCGAACAAGCAGTGTTCGCTCGACCCTATTCCAACGTGGCTACTGAAAAAGTGTTGCAATCAAATTGCTCCCTTCTTAGTTCATCTCTTCAATAAGTCACTTAGTACGGGTGACTTTCCAAAATCCCTTAAATCAGCTATCGTAACTCCATTATTAAAAAAACCGCAACTGGACGCTGAAGATCTTTCAAATTACCGACCCGTTTCAAATCTGCCTTTTATATCAAAAATATTAGAAAAAATTGCTGCCTCACAGGTCATATGTCACTTAAATTCAAATGAATTATTAACTAAATACCAATCTGCATATAGACGGTTCCACTCCACAGAAACCGGGTTACTACGTGTTTTGTCGGACATAACTACTGCCATTGAGTCGGGAAAACTGGCACTTCTTTCAGTCTTGGACATGAGTGCTGCATTTGACACGATTGACCATGTCTTTCTTATTAAACGATTAGATGAATCATTTGGTTTAAACTGTGATGTTAAGACCTGGCTGACATCGTACCTGGCCAACCGTTTACAAGCCGTAAAAGTGGGAAAAAACCAATCAAATTATGCAACCCTTTCATCTGGAGTACCCCAGGGGTCCGTTCTGGGCCCACTACTCTTCATCCTCTTCACAAATGATGTCGCTAAAATAATCGAATCATTTGGCCTTCTATCTCACTGCTACGCTGATGACCAGCAAGTTTATTTTTACTGCTTACCAGAAGAAATAAACAGTCTAAAAATTCGTATAACTGAGTGTATAGAAGCAATTACTCGCTGGATGACCTCAAATAGATTGAAACTGAATCCCACAAAGACTGAGTTTCTGTGGACTGCTACAAGCAGACGTCAGCATAACATTGAAAACTCCCCAATAACCATTTCAGGAAGTGACATCACTCCAAAAACGTGCATCAAATTACTGGGTGTCAATCTGGACGCTAATTTTTCCCTTAAAACTCAGGTGAACAGAACTGTAAGCACGGGGTTCTTTCAACTAAGGCAAATTAAAGCAGTGCGGAGAAACCTGCCAACAGAGGCGACTAAATTGCTAGTCAATTCCTATGTTGTTTCACGTCTAGATTATTGCAACGGAATATATGCAAGTCTCCCCAAATGTCAAATCAACAAATTACAATCCGTTTTCAACGCCGCGGCAAGGCTTATCACCGGAGTATCTAAATACTCCCACATTTCAGAGCATCTCAAAAATCTACACTGGCTCAAATGTCCTGAAAGAATCCAGTTCAAGGTATGCTGGATGGTATTTAAGTCACTTAACGGAATGGCTCCGGCTTACTTATCAGAATTGTGTATTCCAGAAGATTCAAATTCCCGACAGTCAACCCTTAGGTCAGCAACGTCATCAGCTATCGGAAGGTTGAAAGAACCAAAGCGCACACCAGATACTAAGTTCGGTGAGCGTGCTTTCGCCGTGTCAGGACCTAAAGCCTGGAATGGACTGCCACATGATTTGAGAATGATCGCAGACCCGACAGAATTTAGGTCTAAACTTAAAACACATCTTTTCAGACAGTCGTATCCATAATTTCGGAAAACCTCCACTTTCACAGTCGACGGCAATTTAAATTAACAAAATGCAAAAAAAAAATATATATATATATATATATATTAAAAATAAAATAAATAATAATTCAAAATAAATAAATAAAAATGATAACAACTAACAATTTGCAGGCTTTTTAAGACAGTTAAAATACAGTAAAATTAAAATAATAAAAAAAAAACTATAGCAGACCTAAGGTCAAGCGATGACCAGTGTTTTTTGATATAGTGTCCTCTGCGTCCAGCTTTATCTTTTATAAGCATAAACTTTTTAAATAAGTGTGTTTGTCGGAAGTGACTTGCCAGGTAAGTATGTTTTGGTATCTTTTCTAAATAACAAATGTAGATCCTAGGAAATAAATTGTACAGCGCCCTTGAGGTGATTTTTCACAAAAACGGCGCTCTACAAATTATCCAATTATTATTATTATTATTATTATTATTACCCTATTATTTTTTCGATTCATTCCAGTGCCATCTAGCGTCCAAATGAGAAGCTACAGTATATACCTAAAGTGGGTCACTTTAAATTTTGTCCCAAAAACATCTGTTTTCTTTCTCTTTGCTATACAGACAAAGGAGGTAAACACTTTCATGTCTGAAGTATGCTTAGTATTATACACAATTTATTTTTAAGGGGTTTTCGGACATGACCGCGGTGAGATAGAGATATCTACGACCTAGGATTATTAAGGTATTAGTGGGAGATGTGAACAAATTTCCGGAAAAAATTGAATCCATTCGTGCTTCCACATCTCACGCCCCTCCGCCAATATTCACTTTAAATTCTAAAGGAACTTTGTCTTCATTCAAACCCACAACGCTGGAAGAAGTAATAAAAATTATTTCAAACTCGCCTAATAAACAGTGCAGTCTTGATCCTATACCGACATGGTTATTAAAACAATGTTCTACTGTTCTAGCTCCATTCCTAGTTCACGTTTTCAATAAATCACTTAGCACGGGTGACTTTCCTGAACCACTCAAGTCAGCTGTAGTAACACCAATCCTGAAAAATACACAACTAGACGCTGATAACTTAGGTAATTATCGACCCGTTTCAAACTCACCATTTATTTCAAAAATCCTGGAGAAAATTGCTGCCGCACAAATAACCAGTCACTTGAATTCAAATAAATTATTCGCAAAACGTCAATCTGGGTACAGAAAGTTACACTCAACTGAAACCGGACTACTTCGTATGCTATCAGTCATAACTCTGGCCATAGAGTCAGGTAAGTTATCACTTATCTCACTCCTAGATATGAGTGCAGCGTTTGACACGATTGATCATGAATTCCTCATTAGGAGATTAGAGGAGACATTTGGTTTGAATTCTGACATAAAAAATTGGCTGGTATCTTATTTATCCAATTGCTTACAAGCCGTGAGGGTTGGAAATAAATTGTCCAACTTCGCAACACTTTCTTCAGGGGTACCCCAGGGATCCGTTTTGGGTCCACTTCTCTTCATCCTTTTTACAAATGATGTCGCCAAAATAATCGAGTCATTTGATCTCTTGTCTCACTGCTACGCTGACGATCAGCAAGTTTATTTCTACTGCGCTCCAAATGAAATCAATAGTCTCAAGATCCGTAGAACTGAATGTATAGAAGCAATAACTCGTTGGATGTCTTCAAACAAGCTGAAGCTCAATCCATCTAAAACTGAGTTTCTCTGGGCAGCCACAAACAAACGTCAACATTTTATAGACAATTCACCTATTACTATTTCCAGCAGCGATATCATCCCAAAAACAACAGTCAAACTTCTCGGTGTCAATTTAGATTCAGACTTTTCGTTTAAAAGTCAAATAAACAGGACTGTAAGCACCGGTTTTTTTCACCTAAGACAACTCAAGTCTGTCCGAAGAAACCTTCCTTCAGAAGCAACAAAACTACTTATCAACTCTTACGTAGTCTCACGTCTCGATTACTGCAACGGCATTTATGCCATCCTTCCAAAATATCAAATTGACAAACTTCAATCAGTGTTTAATGCAGCAGCACGGCTCATAACCGGGGTTTCAAAATATTCGCACATTTCAGAACACCTTCGTAACCTTCACTGGCTCAAGTGCCCTGAAAGAATCCAGTACAAACTGTGCTGGATGGTGTTTAAATCCATCAATGAAATGGCCCCACCCTACATCTCTGAACTATGCTTCCCGGAAAACACTGGTCTGAGGCAGTCAACGCTTAGATCAGCAACATCATCAGCTGTAGGCAGACTGATAGAACCTAAGCGCAAGTCAAATACTAAGTTTGGTGATCGCGCTTTCGGAGTATCTGGGCCGAAGGCTTGGAATAAACTCCCTCCGGAACTAAGATCCATAACAAGTCCAACAGAATTCAGGTCTAAGCTAAAAACTTACCTTTTTAAGCTGTCGTACCCTTAAATTAAATTAAATATACCAATCCTAAGAGAAAAACCAGTTATATTCAATTTTTCAATTAAGTCCTAAATCCTGTATCTAAATTTCGCCAATAAACAATTAGATAATGTTAATTAAGTGTTAATCTCAAGTGACCTACCAGGTAAGTATTGTATTGTATATTTTCTCCATAAATAGTAAGTAATAACATAGATCACTGTAGAAATGTATTATAAGTTTGTACAGCGCCCTTGAGGTGTTTTTGCACAAAAACGGCGCTATACAAGTCATCCAAGTATTATTATTTTATTATTAAATGTCAGTGGAAAGTTTACTTCTGTGATAAGCGATAGCCATCTTGAACTTGAAAATTTGTTAGCGAAATTTTTAATGGAATAATTAAAAATGTCAAATTCTGTGGATCGTATTGAAATAATTCACAAACAATTCATTTAATCATGACAAACGTATTCAAATAAAGTGACAGTTAGTTTTCGTTACAAGAGAGTAAAATAAAGAGGTTAAAAACGATATTTTAAAACGAAAAGTTATAATTTTTATCAGTGGTTTTGCGGGTGCAATAAAATGAACGTTTAGGTAGGTACATTTGCTTTCATTGTTTTTTTTTAAATATACTTCTAAACAATGGACTGAAGTTGGAGTAAGTGATTTCAAAATATTTAATAAGAAAAGATATTTCAAACGAAAAAGAACATTAATTTGTTATATGTGTAAATACTTAGATAAATAATCTTAAATTAAACAACATTGTACCACCGGCTTCAGAATAGGTGAGTACCGGCAAATTAATTACATACAGACACAGACTACGGGTAAATTATAACACAGTGTCTAACTAAACAGTGTAAAAAATATTCAGTTTTTGAAAAAGCCCAAATATTGTTCACCCGATTTCGGATTTCTTGTTAAATTTTTTACGCAGCCAGCAATTTGCGCGTCATTGTATAAAGGGCTAGTTTTTAAGCAGATTTTATTTTATAGGATTAAATGGTGATATTACAATGCGAGTTACCTGTACACAGTCAGATTTGTAGCGTCGAGATTAATACATTAAATAATTAATAATAAACCGCTCGACCTACTTAGTATCTACTCCCGAATTATGTACCTGCAGTCCAAACCGCAACGTAAACAACCTACGTACTACAAGACCTACTTGCCTACTCGCGACAATACTATTGCGCACTCCGTCTCGGATGCTGCGAGAACTCGCCAGAAGGTTCGAGTCCACGGCCTATGCATAATCGCCGCAATGTCGAAGGTTCCCGAAACACACAGTCTGTGCGAGTGCCTAGAATTTAGTTGCCATCCATCTACCTACTGCTACCGTCGGCCGTGAAGTATAAATAAGCCCGACGCAGCGAGTCAGTCAGTCAGTCATCATTCTGCCGTCAGTCTACAAGGCTCAACGAGTGATCACCCGCGCTCTTCTTACTAGCGCGAAGGACGTATACCCGGCATCGCCCGTACCATCATGGACTCTATCGGGACATCATCTTAGTGCCTTGTCCAGATCGCCGTTCCTGGCAAGCACTACTCGGATTACAAGCGCCCTGGTTCCAGCGTCTCTGACCAGCGCTTCTTCCACGCAACCATGACCACCACGAGGACACGCAGCATCCTCACTGGTCTACATCGTTCCCGTTCAACCGCCTACAAGGTCCGCTGCACCTTCGGCCGTCTCGTCAGCACTGGATTGCCTGAAGACCTACGTTCTTCGCCAGTGCCTGACCTTCATCGAGTCCCGGTCACCAGCGCCCGGCGTCGACTCACTGACCCGCGCTTGACCAGCACATCACCGCAGCGTCCGGAGTATTCAACATCTGTCCTATGTCTCATCTCCTCGTCTCGGCTACTGACTCACCAATAAACACATGTGACCTTCACAACAACTTTCTTTCATTTCGTGCCTCACCATTGATCCCTAAAGATTCATTTACTGACTAATTACAGAAAGGGAGACGGGCCTCCACGCTCCTCGCAACTTGAGTTGTTCCCCTTTCCCGGAAGGGACAGTCTTATCAATTTGGAAATAGACATAAAAAACGCTTGGTCTCTTCAAGACCCATGTTCACTCCTTCCTCGCTTAAAAAAACCCTCCCTATCCCCAAAGATAACACAGGCCCCGAGGGCAAATATTTTCCTCATGCCTCCTATGTTGAGTCAATGTAAAAATAAAGTAATCCTTTCCAAGTGGAAAATCAATATTCTTTGGCTTGTTTGGGCCGTAAGAGTTAAGAGGTCCTATGTAAATTGGCGACATCAGTTTTCTTTCAAATCGGTATGGATTACATTTCTATGCATTATCTGTTCAGCGATTGTTTTAATAAATCCATTATTTTTAAGTACTCACATTGATAAGTAATATACTTGATATTAATGTACGAACTCACCCATAGATGGCGCTAGGTACCTAGGCCGTCATAGAGCATACTGGAAATTTCGGCCGTTGCTCAGCGTTACGGGTGGCAATGTTTTTAGCCGTAGCAACAACAATATTCGGGAACGTTCTTAGGTGCAACTTGAATCGTATAGACACCTTATATAAGCGACAGCGGGAAGGTACTAAGGGTGTCTAATACGCGCTAAGTTATAAAGCGCTAATCAAAATAACTTACTCCTTTCGCGCCGCGATTACTTAAATAATCCTTGCTGTAATAAATCTATTATAAAATATTAAACTGTTTACTTTCAACACCGAACATATCTTCAACCTTCGCAACATACATATAATATTAAATGCCAATAAACTAACAGGTTGCCGGCAATGAGAATAAACAACCAGGTTGCTGACAATGAGACTAAACAACCAGGTTGCTGGCAATGATAATAAGTGTAAAAAATGAAATAAAATTCATTGAATATTTTTTATTTATTTTTTCCGAATAACACACATTTTTACAATGCTTATTTATAAATATATTATTTTTTTGTATCGATAATATTTTTATAACATTGCTAAACATATTTTTTAAATACCTACGTACACTTTTCAGAAATATACAAACATAATTTCAAGAATAAAATTTTCAGAAAAATTAAAAACGTTTTTTTTTTTATGCAACACACAATGTGTCACCGCCGGGAACCAGTGGGACTATGGCAACCCAAATTAGGAAAACGTTGTGTGACTGATGAAATACTACCTGGCCTGAAGAGGAAGCAGAATATAAATATGTGGCAATACTTAATTTAATTATTTAGTATTTTTCTCAATCATATTTCGTACTCGTGATCTTTGGGATCAGAGCCAATGACTTTACAGCTCTGCCAAGGAGGTATTATAAATTCAACATTTTATTTTGAACGTTACCGGGCTTTGGACCGGCGAGACTGAATCAAGAGCAGAGGCATTCTTCTAGTTATGAAGTCAGCCAACCTCCCATCGAAAAGTGTACTTAGGAGTGCAGAAAAACTATAGTAATTAATTCTACGCAGTCATGATTATAAATAAATTATACATAAATTAAAAAATACCGTACAAAGTGACATATTGATAAATTAATGTGACTCACTTGCCCTTGTCAAATATCGATAAGTCACTTATATTACGTTGCACACTGTAAATAAATATTATTAAATAAATATTATTAAATAAATTAAAAGCATACGTGTCCTAAGCATTGAATTAATAGAATACCCTAGATGGTTGTCTGGAGCCAGTGAGACTATGTCATCCCCAATTGTGGTGTAGGTGGTAGGGGAGAGGAAGGAGATGGGTAAGAGGAAGGTGGGGATGTACCTGAATATTCAGATCTGGTGACCAAACACGGCCAAAGCAACATTTCAATTCTGAATGGTAGTCTAACATCAGGGCGATACTGAGAGCATCTTCTACTGTGGAACATGTCACAAATATACAATATATTAATTTTTTAGATAACTTATATTTCAAATTATACTGAATCCATTAAATTTCATAATTTTAACTCCCTCCAAACACGACGTCTAATTTTTGATCAAATATTATTGTTTAAAATCCTAAATAATGGTCTGGACTCACCAGAACTTACCAATTTAATAAATCTTTATATTTCGTCTAGATCAACCCGACAATCTGATTTATATTATTTACCCTCGTGTAGAACAAACATTCGAAAAAATTCCCCGATTCCTCGTATATATGCACAATATAATACAAAATTTTACACCATTGACATTTTTGGTAATAACCTAAAGAAATATCGATATGAAGTAATGCGTACGATCGATTATTAATATGAGAGGTGTAAATTAATTTTGAAATATCAAAAACATCTGTATTTTATTACATCTGTTTGAATTTTACTCATTTTATCAGAAATGAATGAATGCAAATCTTGGAAGCGAAAATTAACCCACTTCCTGACATTGGATCGAGCTGAAACTAGGTAGGTAGTCTCGTTGTCGATGACAATGCATTACATCAACTTTTGGTGGCATTTACGTACACACATGCCGACATATAAGCATTTCTCCGAAATCAGATGACATTACAGCATTTAATATCATATGAAATACATGCGGGTCCTACCCAATCGGCATTTGGTGATGTTAGTAGAGTTATCGATTCCAGTTCTTGGGTAGGTAGGTTCAATCGTTAGTCAAACAAAAGTTTTATTTTATTTTTGAAAATAAATGTATTATAGTATAAAAACTTTATTTTAGAGTGTAATTCCATTAGGTGTAATTTAAGTCGGTTTTGTTCTCTACATGTGTAAGTCTGTCCGTGTGTAATTCGTGAAAAACCTTCAAAGCAAGAGGATCGTCTACAAGAGATTTCGAAAAGCCATCCCCATCCCACTCCTTAAAGCCGAATTTTTGTATTTATGGATGAAATTTTGCACACTTGACGTTGAAAATAAGACGAATATTTTTGTTTACATCTGATTTTGAAATACTATGCGCAAAGCCCAGGCAACGGGGGACTACTGCTAGTATTATATAATGCGGACGACAAGCAAGAAGAATTATTCCACATCAAAATTAACGGAAAATATTAAAATTGGCTCATCTAGGATATTCTATATTACACAAATTTAAATATAAAATATAATTTATTTTTATTATTATTATCGTAAAAAAATAATACTGAACGTTAGACGGAACAATTGAACAAATAATCCTTAGAAGTGTAAAAATACCGATTTGAAATAAAACTTACGTCACCGGTTTTTATAAGTAATTATTTCGACTCGTAAGCCCGACTCACTCACTCACAGACAGGCCAAATGAGATCGATCATATTTTCAAGAAAGAATTTATTATTCAATATTACAAGTAGGCAAAAATTGCGCTTAATATTAGCACAATACACTTCTACCGAATTATTTCTTCAGTGCTTCGAATAAAGTAATAATTAATAATATCAATCTATTTTATGATAGCGGGAGATTAATATTTTTTTATTAAAAAACGTTTTTCAAAAAATAATTAAATTATAATTTTTCATAAAATACTATAATTACTTTTTATAATAATTCACACTCTCTGCAAATAAAAATTTAAAAAAACACACATTTGACAACATTAAAAAAAAAGATTTTTTTTTACATATAGGTATTTTATTTTTTTGTCATGAATTTGTTAAAACATCGATTTTATATTATTTCAACATAAATATTATTAACAAGCGTTCTATGTGTAAAACACATAAAAATATATTACATTTAATTTATTGTATTAGTTCTAAGCCAATAGAAACCAAGCATTTTTATTAAATTTATTTTCATTTTAAATAAAGCAATAAAAATAAAAATTCTTACAATGTTGGAATTTTTAACAAGTTTAGTTCAGATGTAAAATTTGATCTCAAAAGAACTAATAATATGTTCAGATTAGTGAGTTAGTTCCAGAAAGATTCAAACCGTTTTCAAATAATTTCTATATAAAGTTGTCAGTGTTATACTACAGCTATATAAACCACATTCACATAATTTCAAAATAGAGATATTGCTGTTTAAATAAGTTCTAGTGTGATTTACGATAAACCATATTCAAATAATTTTAAAATAAAGTTGTCAATCATAAAACAAGTTCTAGTGAGACTTACATAGTTTGCACAATTCAGTTGCCACAGTTCGAACAAGTAATGAGATTTAAACCTTCATAACATAATTAAGATAATATAATTTGAGAGTATTCAAAGAAGTTCTAGTGAGGTTTACAATAAACCAGGTTCACATAATTTCAAAATTAATTAGTCAATCTTCAAACAGGTTCTAGTGAGTCTTAAATTTTTTGCATAATTCAGTTGCCACAGTTCGAACAAGTAATGAGATTTAAACCTTCATAACATAATTAAGATAATATAATTTGAGAGTATTCAAGGAAGTTCTAGTGAGGTTTACAATAAACCAGCTTCGCATAATTTTAAAATTAATTAGTCAATCTTCAAACAGGTTCTAGTGAGTCTTAATTTTTTTGCATAATTCAGTTGCTGCAGTTCAAACAAGTAAGTTGCGTTCTAATGAGATTTATACCTTGATAACATAATTAAAATAATATAATTTGAGAGTATTCAAAGAAGTTCTAGTGAGGTTTACAATAAACCATGTTTACATAATTTCAAAATTAATTAGTCAGTGTTCATACAGGTTCTAGTGAGACATTTTTCGAATAATTCAGTTGCCCCGGTTCAAATTTTAAAGGGAGTTAAACCTTGTTCACATAATTCTCTATTTTTTAGGCGATTTGCATTTCTGTTGGCTTAAAACATCAACATTAATACGATTAGTTAAAATGTATATAATTTATTAAATTAGTTTTACGTAAAAAACTAGGTAGCGCGACCAACTGACCCCACCGACCGTTCCTTATAATTTCTTAGTTAATATTAGGTAATATTATTAATCTAGATACTAATCTAATACATACATTTTATGATAATAAGTAATACAATATATCCATACAAATAGATCTATTTAAATATTTATACAAAATGTTATATTTTTTACACGTTTCAATGAAAATAATTTAAAATCAGTACAAAAAATCTTTCTTTTAATGAAAATTTTAAATTCAAGGTCAATGTACCCAATTTTTCCTTAGCGATTTCATTTGTAATGTTCTTTAGACAAAATTTAATTTCACGAAAATGTGTCAAAGGTCAACAATGCAGACAGTTTTGTGAGTTATTAGTGTTAGTTTGCTTTAGTGAAATCAATAATGACAACAATAGTGTTGAATTTTGAAGTTCCCTTAATGTGATATTCTGTATTAAACGGCACTATTATTTTTCCAACAGAAAATTTAAAAAAAACCTAAATATTAATTTCTGTTGTCTTCTTCATCGAAGCTACTCAATTGCCCTGTGGATTTCTGAAAAACCAATCTGAGTTACTCACTCATTTATTTTTTAGTATTTTTATTTATAGCTCTATGGAAATGAAACTTATTACCCCGTGTAGACACTGAATTATTCTTTATTTTAAATAAAATTTCGTAGAGCCAACATCAATACCTTCAGAGTTACAATATTTAAAAATTTACCGACGTTTGAAGCATTTTCCAGGTTTTTGATGATTTGTAAGTATCTAACGCGTATATTCTATTAAATTATTTGCTAAATTCTTACTTATTGATTCCTGATTCTATTAGTATAAAAATTATAAATATACATTCTGTATTGTGAAAACTGTTAATATTAAAAAAATTACGTCTGACTTAACGGACTGTCGTCTCAATGCCTCTATTAATTTTTTCTTTTGCATATAGTAACAATAAATTAATTGACTTTTCTTTATATTGCAAGTTTGTATAAAATACGTAATAAGAATTTGTTCATTTTTAGGCTGGAACGAGAAAAAATAACAAATTTGATGGCATTTTTGTTATTTGTTTTTGGGATGTTATGCCATGTTGCGTTAACTCCTTCTTTAGCCAACGTTTCGGACAACGTTACAGTGTCTATCATCAGTATCCTCACATCTGCCCTGATGATGGGCACTGTAACGTCGTCCGAAACAGACGAAGACCTAAAGAAGGAGTTAGCGCAAGACGGCATAACATCCCAAAAACAAATAACAAAAATACCTTTGGCCGTGAAAATCTTAAATCATATTTGATGGCATTTTTCGCTTGACTAACAGTTGGCATGAAGGCTCGTCTACAATATAGAATATTATATTTGCACGACTAACAGTTGGCATGAAGGCTTATCTACAATATAGAATATTATATTTGCATGACTAACAGTTGGCATAAAGGCTCGTCTACAATACAGAATATTATATTTGCGTGACTAACAGTTGGTTTTAACATTTTAGAAGACCCTACCTGCTTTTGGTATCTATTGAAAGAAGAAGTATGAATCTACAATTAAAATTTAAAAAATAATTTAATAAAAATCTCGTATAAAGTTTAAAAACACCTTTTATGAGTTTCAAAGATATTTTTAAAAATGCCGTTCGTCTGTTCTGAGGCAATTCTGACTACTTTGCATAAAACACGGGGCAATTGAGTGGTTAGCTGAGGCTGAGCAGATGTAAATGGATAATCTAACTTAGGTGTATTGATTGGCGTAAGTTAAGCTAGGCCTCGTTGGAGACAGCGAAGTTATTCATTTGAATTAGGCCAAATTATTGCTAAGCAATCGCTAAGTTTGGTTGAGAACAACGACTCAACGTTATTTCATTACATTTTTCTTAACCTTATGGTAGTTTGGCAAGCAAAAAAGTATCACTCATAATTATGTAGAAAATTATAATTGATATAACATATTGTGGCAGTGTAAACATAAATCTATATCTTATAAGTAAAATAAATAATATTGTTGACTTATTTTATAAAACCGTACATAACTACATTCGTTTGTGATTTTAAATTCCCTGCTTAGTCGTCAATGTATCTCATAATTGATTTTTAGTGCCAATACTTCGATTATCCTTCAAATTAAACACAAGATTAATTTCAATTTTTATAATGTGTGAAAAAAATTAGGCCAATTTATCGATGTTTTAAATTAAAAATTTTAAACTTACATCAGTGCATTTGTATCAGATTTGAAAACTGAGACTGTAATTTGATCCAGGAAATTACCGTGTAAAATCCGAAACCAAAAATGGTACAAAAACAGACGAAGTAGGTGAATCTTGAGTTTCCAGTTCGATGAGAAGAATTATTTGCAATGGGAATTCGATCTTTATTGAAATGTTCGGTTGTGAATTCAAAATCAGTTAAGGACGGATTGGTTCCGAGTATTGGATCAGTTCCGTCAGTATTTCTTCCTTTCTTAGGCCCGATTCTTTGGAAAATGGAATGACCGGTATGAACTGGAATGATTCTTACCATTGAATCTTCCGCTAGTTCGTCTTCCGCGTCAGTCCATATATCGTCTATGTTTTTCGGTCTGTGAGTATTCCAATCTTTTTCGTTGTCACTTTCGGAGTTGAGGATTCGGTTGAGATGAAAATCAACCCGGTTTCTCAAATTATCTCTGTTACCTGAGACACCGTCTTCGAGAATCCTTCGTTCTTCGTCTAACTTCAATCTGTCGTCTTCGTGGTTATTTTTATCTGATTCCGACGGAGTTCTATTGAAAATTGGTATGCTACCTTCACCAGAGATAGTTTTTCTCTCATTTTCGGTTGAAATATCTTTGGAATTTGACTGCTTTTTACCAGGAGAGTTTCTGTCGTTGTTTATATGTTTCACATCCTTCAACAACTGTATCACGTCTCTCGAATCCGGTCCCAAAATATCCAACATGTTCAAATAAACAGATTTCTCATGATTTTTACGATAGTCAATTGAATTTGGGTTTCGGATACCTCCAGGATAGTCTGGCTTCCGCTCACGTTTTTCTTCGGTTGAATTTTTCTGTAAACCTTTTAAGAAGTCTTCGTCGAAGGTTCTAATAACATTTTTATCTCTAGATTCGGTAGAATCTATTTCGCTCCCTGACTCATCGCTGTTCTTTGAATCGACGCTTATCTTTTCGGTAGCTTCGTTATCCGGTTCAGTTTTGAATCCCCAGAGAACTTTTTGCTCTTCAGTCAGAGTTTTTCTTGTTGTTAGATCGTCTTCATCATAGTAGTCGTCGTCGTAAGGAACATCTCCTAAATTATCATTCTTCGCTTTCTTTGATTCGGGTGTTTCTTTTCTATGAGCCGTCCAAACATTGGTTCCAACCGGTTTTAAAACCGTTCTATCCGCATCGAAACCCTCCAAAGTTCCAGAAACCGGCCTTAAAACTGTAGTTTTTAAAGTAGACTCGCTAACTAAAACATTGGTTGGTACCATCTTCGGGTTTGGGTAACTTCTATCATCGTATTGATCAGAACTGATGATTTGGTCATCTGTTTTACCCTTCGCTTTGACGAGAATGCCAATCTTTCCATCTGGTGTCATAACGGCTGAAACTTTATGCTTTTCTGACTCTTGCATGAACCTAGTATTTTGGATAGAAGCATCTATATTTCTTATGTCGATTTCTTTGAGTTTCTTTGCTTGGTCTTTCTCATTGACTTGGTACAGAATTTTAACTCTGCCGCTTGGAGTGTCAAATGTTTTGAAAGCCTTCTCAGGGGTGCTTCTTTCTGTATCCGTTCCAACTCTGTTCCTCTTTTTGATTTCTTCGTCACTTTTTAAATCTTTGTCCGGAGTGTCGTAATAGTCATCCGTGGCATCTTGTCGGCTTGGTAGTACCAGGGCCATCTCCAAAGAGCTGAGGCTTCCTTGGTCGTTTAATTCTCTCTCCGTATCATCAATTAAAACCGTGTAATTTTCTTTGCTAAGGCTTTTATCAATTGACAAAGTATTCTTTAAATGTGGTAAGTTAAATATCATCGAATACACTTCTTGGAACTCATTCCTTAAATCTGCAACCATCAGCTCTTTCTTCTTTACGTGGAAATGTTTGATTTCCTCAGTTGTAACATCTTCTGTTACATTCAGTTCTCTTACAGAAATCAGTTCAACTCCGTCTGTCACATTGTCGCCTCTAATAATTTGTTTTTGCTCAATTTCAGTAACATTGTAATCTTCAAAATGATTATGTTCTGTTTCACTGAGATCTTCAAAACTATCCATAACAATATGTTCTGATTCGATCTTCACAAGGGCTCTCAAATACTCTTTAAACTCAACTTTCAATGAAGAGTCTTTATGGATTTCCGAAACTAATATTTCAAAGTCCATTTTTGTAAAATTGACACTGTTTATAATTGCGTTATGTAAATTGACTTCGACATCTTTCTTAACAAGGACATATATTTGGTCCATCACTCCGTATTCCAAGGCATTAAATAGCTCTGATGTTTCATCAAATTGCTCAGAACTCTGTGTGTAGTTCTGTACAATTTTCTGTGCCAATTCTTGAGTTAAACTTTCAATTGAATTTAAAGAATGATCTTTTGAAATATTTTTTACAATTTCTGATTGAATACTTTGGATTGTACTAGAGTAGAGATTGGCTGATTCTTGTGAATCTCCCAATAAATTATTTACATTTTCTAAATTGACGTAATCATTACCACCATCTGTAGTCGTTGCAATATCTTCTTCATCGATTTCTTTAAAGTATTCAGTGCTTTGTTCAATAATTGTAAGTCTGCTGTCAATTTGTTCATTTACGATAGATATTTGACTAATATTTGGTTCTTTCACAAAGTTTTCCAGTTTGATCTGTTCATTTTTGGTGTCATAACTTGATGTTGATTCATCGTCAATGTCATCACTTCCGATTTGTTCATTGTACAAATCATCTGTTTTGATTTGTTCCACATCTTCCACAATATCGAAATCGTCTTCAAAACTTTGAACAACTTCAGTAGTAGACAAAACATCATTTTTTTCTTTCATTTCAACCTTTTGAATTATTGTGGTTTCATCAAAATTCCTCGCTTCAAATTCAAAATTGAAATGCGACAAATCATCACTTTCAATAGCTTTCAAGTCTTTTTCAATTTCTTCATTGTCTTTTGTTTTCAACTGTCCGTTGATGTCGATAATGCTGGGCACGATGATTAATTTTTCATCACCGTTGTCAAAGTCTTCATCGATTTGGGACGAGTTACTAAAGCTAAAGTCGCTAATGCTAACTTTGTCATCGCCGTAAATTGATTCTTCATCGGCTTTGAGAAAGCTCGATGAAATACCTTCATCAATGATGACGTCTTCGGTGGCATGGTCATCGGAATGTGTGCTTTGTCTTTGGTGTACACCATCAACTTTATGTATCTTTTTGTCTTCGAAACCATCTATTATATCCTTTCGGTCACTTGAAATCCCAAAAATTACTTCATCTTCTTCGCGGCCAGAGTTCTGCGTTACGTAATCACCAATCAGATGACTGCTTACATAACTGTTGCTATGATCTTCTCCCTGCTGTGAATAGCTGCCGACACTATCAAAATCACTACCGAAATCGTCGATCTTACGATTCGCATAGTCATAATTGCGTCTGTTATCATTGACTTTTTCATAATCATGAAAATCATATTCATCATCGTCATAAAAACTGTCGGATTTGGCGTTTTTATCATCAAAATCACGATCAAAAGCATCAAAATTACGTCCGTTTTTATGACTACTGTAGTCGTATTCAAGAAAATCGTGATCTTCATCATAAAGAGTATCGACGTTTGGGTTTTGAGTATCTCCCTTTTCAAATTCTTTGTTGAAACTGCGTGACACAACACTTTCAGCTGCGTCAAGATTTTCGTTCTTAATTTTATGTTTATTCTTACGTTTAAGATTGCTTAACCTAGGATTTGCTGCCGTATTAACTCTGGCGTTGGTTTTTTGAATGCGAAGCTGAGTTTGCTTAGTATTAGGGTTCGTTCTCAGGCGGCCAGGGCCCAATCTCTTATTACTAGGCAACCCCTTAGGGCGTGGGGTTCTCTTAACACTAGGGAGTTGCTTACGGCTAGGGAGTGACTTACGACTAGGGTGTGACTTACGGCTAGGGAGTGGCTTACGACTAGGGTGTGACTTATGGCTAGGGGGGTGGTCAGAACGGTCGGGGGAGGGCGTGGCCGCGCCGGGCAGTCAGTTGGGGCCGGGCTTCGAGCACCGACGGCTGCAAGCGCACTTGCGAACCACTTCCACTTCCTTGGTGCGACGGGAGCCATTAGGGCAAAACAGTCGGACCTAGGAAAAAAAAAATCAAATAATCGGTTAGTAAATGCAAATTCGACGCATTAAATTGGATTCCAGATAAATTCGCAGTTTTTTTTAAATCTTGAACTAAAACAAAGGTAATTTTTTTGAAATATCTGCTGATGGTTTTTATTGTGAATAGGTACTACAATTATCATTTTACAAGACTATTTTTTTTGTTTTATAAAAAAATTTTTTTTCAATTTGCAAACCTTGACAAATATATTTCAAATGCTAAATGTTGCTATAGAGAATTAATTAAAATTTCAGAATCTGTGGTAAACTTTTAAATGCAAATACAAACTGTGGTTTTTTTATTTTATTTTTTTTTTATTTTTCGGAATAACTTTATTATTAACTGTGGTGTTCACTGTTTCTAATACTGTGTTTAACCCCTCAGAGTAGTTTGTTCAGTTTTACAAACAGTTTATATGGTTTCATTGGAATTGTTGTGTCCGCCTTACTGTCATGCTTTATATTCAAATCTAGAAAAATTCAATTTATTTTGATTTTACTGCAAAGCGGAATCACACTCAAATTCTGAAAGAATATGCCAGAGCCCTGAGGGGTTAAATTATATATCACACCGTTTTACAAAATGATATAGCATGACTTTTATGAGTCCTTATCAGACTGGGAGATATATCTCCCATAAAAACTCTACGCGCAGGTGTTTGACGTCTGAGAGAAAGATTTCCCAAATTCACTATAAGAGTTGATTAAGTTTGTCATACCTTCCTCCGCTTGGTGTTACGCGGGGAGCAACAACCGCGCGGGCAGCCCCCCTTGCAGCGCGCCGTGCGCAGAGGTCGCCGCGAGCGACACTCTCCGTCCGCTACGTGCTCGCGCAAAGCTTCCTTACGGCAGGAACCACCAGGCGCACTGGAAGGTCCTGGAGGAGACAGTCCTACTGAAAAGATAATAAAAATTTAAATTAGGGGTATATAGGATACTCTATTAGGATAAATATGACTAACTTTTTACTGTAAATTTAATATAGAAAGGTTCCCGTGAGCACTTAGGCCATAGGCCCATTGTGCTATCTCCCATTTTACCTCATTCCTTTAACAGTCACCCGGTCCCTTTAATAAAGTTCACCAGGGTTGTCATTGGATATGTGGCTATGTCTTCTGGTTCTACTGTATGTCTTCCCAGGTCTCTGAGCCTTGTTCCCAACAGAGCGCGACATTGGCACCATAGTTGAATTGGAGTCTCTTCATCCTCTTCACATTTCCTGCATCTATTGGTGTTTTCCACTCCCAACAACTGCATGTGTCTCCTGAGATGGCAGTGACCCGTTAGTAGTCCTACCAGTTCCCTCAGTGAGTGCACTGTCCATATTGAGTAGTTGTCTGGATTGCCTTGGGTCTGGTCTGTTTATGAGTACTTTGGATTGCCTCATTCCGGGTGCCCTTTCCCATTCCTCCCAGTGCTGGGATTTGACCAATCTTTCAATATGTATTTTAGTGTGGCAAGCTGCTACTCCTACGACCGGCTTGGATCCCGCAAGTGGTGCTTTCGCCCCTTTCCTTGCTAGTCCATCAGCCCTCTCATTGCCCTCATTTCCTTTGTGTCCTGGTACCCAGATCAGGGTTATTTTATTTATGGTAGCAAGTTCTTCAAGAATGGTTTTGCATTCCATCACCAGTCTTGAAATGATTTGCACTCTCTCTCTCTCTCTCTCTCTCTCTTGCCTATATTGTAGTTAGTTTATATTTGAAATATTAGTTACTTCCTTGTACTCCAATCAAATTAAATTTGCATATTGTATTGTTTGAGAACAAGTGAGTTTTTATTCATGAATTCACTCGCCACAATCCGTTTGAACAAGATTATCATGCTCGACTTCGTGACATTACAATGCCCAACGTGACATTATTTATTTATTTATTTTTTATTTATTTATTTATTGATTTATTGTGAAAAACAGTATAAGCCATTTACATTTCACAAATAACAGTTTATAAATTACAGTTTATAAGAAGTAAGTACATACATTTATTTGCATGGGTAAGTACATCAATACTATCTGATTAACCAGATTTGTTAAATAGTATGCTTATTGCCGTCTTAAATTCTCTTTGGTTCAAATTGAAAATGTCAATCACAGAAGAAATGTGATTTAACAAAGTAGTTATTCTCCCCAAAGGCATGATCATTGGTAGGTTGGTCCTGCCCCTTGGAAAAATAAATAATCTGTGCTGTCTAGCTCTGATGAAATTATCAGGGACATAAAAAGAAATTCGTTCCAGAATATCTGGATTGCAAATGTGCCCATTTAGCAGCTTGTGCGCCACTAACACCATTGCAATATTTCTCCTAACGTCTAGACGTTCTATCCCCAGCATTCCGGCAAGAAAATCAGAGGGATACAATAAAGGGTAATATCCGAACTCTCGCATGTAGAGGTATCGCATAAACTTTTTTTGCACCTTTTCTACATCATTTGAGTAAAGGGCATCTTCGGGTCCCCATATTATCGATCCACTCTCAAGAATGCTGCGAACCAGAGTAAAATAAAGCATTTTTATGACTGCCGTATTCGTAAAAGATTTCGAATTACATATAACAAAACCCAGCATTCGCATTGCAGAGTTGCACACCGAATCGATATGAGTTCGAAAAGTCAAACGCGTGTCAAAAGTGATTCCTAAATCCTTCGTTATCGAAATATGTTTTAGAGAGGTACCAGACATTTTATAGTTAAAATATAAAGTACGCTTTGCCCTTGTAATGCACATAATTGAACACTTACTACTGTTAAAATGAAGTTTATTTTGATGACTCCACTCTAGTATACCATCGATATCGATTTGTAGACGAATGGAGTCTTCATTTGTCGTTATACAGGTGTATAGTTTAATGTCATCCGCAAATAATAAAAATTTTACAAATCTTATAAACATCCCTATGTCATTAATAAACAATAAAAATAATAGTGGTCCTAAATTAGACCCTTGAGGGACCCCAGAATTTGTGGCGTAGAGTTTCGATGTGAACTGCCCGTAAACAACGTATTGTTTTCTATTAGACAAATAATTATGAAAGAACAAAAGCAGCATGTATGAGAAGCCGAAGCTTTCAAGTTTATTAAGTAATATGAGGTGATCCACTTTGTCAAAAGCTTTCGCAAAATCATTATATGAGACATCTACTTGTTCGTTATTGTCCAATATATTTGAGACGTAATCCGTAAATACCATTAAGTTGGTCGTTGTAGACCTGCCCTCTCTAAACCCATGCTGCTGGTTTATGAGAAATGGTTCTACTTTATAGTATATACGTTTTTGTATTACGAGTTCAAATAATTTGGCCGGTGCCGAAAGAATTGCCACAGGTCCGTAATTAGATACACATGATTTATCGCCGTTTTTGTGTAAGGGCGTGACTTTTGAGATTTTCCAGCGGTCGGGGAACTTACCGGAGTTAAGTGAAATATTAAAGATATGTAAAAGCGGTACCATTAACGGATCTGCATATCCCTTCAGGACAATTGTGTTAATAAAATCTGGTCCAACAGATTTTTTTGGTTTTAGTTTTTTAATTGCAGCTAGGTAATCATTTTTATTTACACTTAAAATTTCAACATTTTGAGCTAGTGAAGAGTAACCGCCTGGGGTGTATGAGTCAAATTCTGCACTATGTTCGCTATAGACTGACTTAAAGTAATTCGCAAATGCTTCCGGAATATCGGGCCCAGTATGAGTACTTCCGTTCCATGACACTGAGTTTAGAAACCCACCGTCTTTCCTCTTTTCGGATACAAATTTCCAGAAGGATTTCGGATCACTCTTGACGTTTTTTTCGATATTATTTATGTAATTCTTATACGCAATATTTATACTACGTTTGATTTTAGATCGTAGAATGCAAAACTTTTCCCGATATCTTATCAATCCGGTGCGCCTCCAGTTTCTGTGAAGTTTGCATTTCTTTTTCAGGTCACTAATAATTTCACCATTAAACCATTTAGGGTATCTTCTTTCAAAACAAGGTACACGCTTTCTCTCAAAACACATGTCAAAAAGGTCATAAATTACATTATAAAAATATTCTACTGCTAAATCTACATCTTTAAGTTTTAATAAGGGTTTCCAGTCGTGAGAATTCAAGTAAACATAAAAATATTCGAAATTACCACGTTCTAGATTCCATCCTCGCTTAACACAATTTCCATTGTCGTCATTTAATAAATTCCGACAATAGGCTTTGCTTACATTGAGCGCGAATTCTATATATAAAGATGGGTGGTATGAATCTTCACTAACAAGTGAGTATACGGATTTGAACACTTTTAAGTCAAAATTACTGATAATAACGTCCAGTGTCCTGTTCGTTATATTAGTGATTAAGTTTTTCTGTTCCAATTGAAATAGTTCCATAAAATATAACAAATCTGTTTGAGTTGCTTTGTGACTCACACAGGAGTGTAAGTTAAAATCGCCAACAATAATAATTTTTTTATCTACTAAAAAGTTAAAACTAGCTATGATTTTATCGAAAAAATCAGAGTAAGTAGTTCTCTGTGAAGCCGGTGGAATGTACACTATACATATATAAATACTAATTTCATTTATTTTGGCCTTAATCCATAAGTTTTCGCCATCATTTTCTAGAAACGTGAGTCTCTGGCATTGTTGGACGCGATCACGTCTCGCGGCTAGTAGCACTCCTCCTCCTCTTGATTGGCCTAACGCCTCTTAGCCTCTTATTGCGCCCAACGTGACATTATTGCGCCCAACATAGTATGTGACAATGCAACAAACTGCTAACATTATCAACTTTCTCGGCTGATTTATCTTGTTCTCTTTCCCCAACACAGTCAACAATTATTAAAGTAAGATAGTCAATCATCCGTACTGCCATATTTATGGTGACGCTGTACTGAATTCACGGAATCAAGAAGCCAATGGCTCTGATACATGCTGATGCATGGCTGACTGTAATCAGAATTCACAGAATCAAGAAGCCAATGGCTCTGATACATGCTGATGCATGGCTGACTGTAATCTGAATTCACGGAATCAAGACGCCAATGGCTCTGATACATGCTGATGCATGGCTGGCTGAAAACTGAATTCACGGAATCAAGAAGCCAATGGCTCTGATACATGCGGATGCATGGCTGGCTGAAATCTGAATTTACGGAATCAAGAAGTCAATGGCTCTGATACATGCTGATGCATGGCTGGCTGAAATCTGAATTCACGGAATCAAGAAGCCAATGGCTCTGATACATGCTGATGCATGGCTGGCTGAAATCTGAATTCACGGAATCAAGAAGCCAATGGCTCTGATACATGCTGATGCATGGCTGGCTGATATCTGAATTCACGGAATCAAGAAGCCAATGGCTCTGATACACACTGATGCATGGCTGGCTGATATCTGGATTGACTGATATGAATCTGCTTATCGAATGGAATTTGAAGATCGCCCACGCAGCAGTTGAGTTCAACAGAGGGCAATTCCAACCGTTGTGCTAGAGGGGTAACGGTTTCCTCAGTTATAAGTTATAAGTCTATCTAGTAAGTAAGGCTATTTATAATTCTTGGATGTAAGTCACTATTTAGTAGATGTTGTAAGTCACTAGCTGTAAGTTTATGAAGCCCATTAGATGCTAATTCATTTTTTACTGTTATTATTATTTTAACTTACCATGAGTGAGTCCAGTACCAGAATCCACACTGACTTGCTGCCTTGTCTTAGGTCCATTAGACTTCGGTCCTCCCAGGATAGTCGATCCGCCTGCAATATCAGACACATTTAATAGTTTGAATAGTTCCCTGACAAACACTCTTGTTTCTTGCAGGAGAATGCAAAGAATCCCTTGCAAAAGTTAAGACAAACTAAATTTTCTTTTGCAAAACTTAGAACTTGTTTCTTTTCTTGCAAGAATTACAAAATATACTCTCTTTTACTATCTCTTCAGGCCTCTGGCACATTCGGTGAGGCGGTCGGAATATTTCCACTTTGCATTAAAATCCAAATAAATGGAATATTTCTGAACGTATCCAAAAACTAAAAACTATTTTTGAAAGGTGATGAAATAAGCTCTCATATTTTATAATTACTAAGGACAATTCTAAAAGTTCCGGTTAGAACTCTGACAGAAGAAATATTTAAAAACTTACAAGCCTACAATATACAAAAACTTTATTCAAAATATATTTTATTTAAAATAAAAAATATCTGAATACTCCACTGCCCAACATTAATACTCAATCAGAGCAATAAGCCACAATAAACTGGTTACTCCCAGTTTGAATACATCTTTTGGACAGAGAAATATTAAATTCTATGATATGAAATAATACAATGCTCCACCAAATAAAACAATAAAAATAACAAAAACTAATATATTTAAAACAAAAGTAAAAACATGGCTGAGAGAACAAACTGATATTCAACTTACAAACATTATGAAGACGATGTAAAGACAACTTGAAACTAAATACAAAAGTTCAAAAACTATGTGCCAAAACTAGAACAGGAAACCCTAGTGAGGAGGACTGAAATTTTTTAAATTTATACTTTAAATCTTCATCAATGACACACTTTGCAATTTAAACTAATAAAAATAATAATTATTAGAAATATACATAAAAATTTTGAATGCAAACAAAAAAATAAATTAAAATATCTCACTTTACGTTTTTGTTAACTAAAATACTGAAAACGAAAAAATACACACTTATTTTATTAGACAAGTGTTTTAAAAGGTTATCGTCATCTCACTTTTTTTTCATTACATATAAAAATAATTATTAAAAAATGGATTCATAGACTTCTAGATATGAAAATAAAGCATGGTGTTTTCTCTTTCTAACATGGTTTAGATCATATTTCTAACTACATCAGTAAGGAAGACACGACGATTGCTGTGAGACCACATGAATGAGTTGTTGCCAAAAGCGAACAAATTAGGGTTAAAAAATCAGGAAACATTCCTGTTCCCTCTTTTGCAAAAGATTAGACTTCTACTTTCCTCTCCTGCAAGAAATAAGAAACCCTCGTTGATTCTTTCGCAAGAGTCAGGTTATACTTGTTCCTTTTCTGGCAATAACAATAATATTAAGACTTTATTCCAAAATGTAAGCAGGGTTAGTGAAATGCAAAACATTCCATGTTTAGAAATATCAGACAAATAATAAGAAAAATAAATTATATAAAATAACAATACATAGATATGTGGGTAGGTAGGTAAAATAAAAACACGAAACCAAAGATAAAAAGTTAATAAATAAAAAATTTTATGAAATTTGACCGTCTCCCGTCTCCAGAGAGCAATAGACAGAAAAGTCTTTATCTTTCTCTTGCAATATTTAGGACACACTAATTTCCTTCCTTAGATGTGTCAGGACGTATAATTTGTTCGCTCTCTCTTTTGAGATTCAGGGCAATTGTGTTCTCTCTCTTACGAGGGTTCGAACACACTTGTTCCTACCGTTGATCCTCTTGCATCGCAGATTTAAGATTGAAGACAAAATAGTTTATACTCGTCTCTCTTGCATAGGAAACTAAGTTGCCTTTTTTAAAGCACATATGTCATAATTTTCATAGCAACGGACGTCCCCCATTAAGTGATTAACCTCAGCAGGTATTATTGCCTTACCGATGGAAGCCAGCATCTCGCAGTGCAGACCCCTGGTCCCCGGCTTGCACCTGCACGAGTAGTCGCTCTTGGAGTCGCCCTCCTGGACGCACTTGCCGCCCCTCTTGCAGGGATTGGGCGTGCAGGCCTCCTGGGCGCCGCGGATGTCCCCCATCATGTCGGCAGTGGGCTCTGCTTCTGCCTCCTCTAACAGTGCACAGCCTGGATTGATGCGCACTTGTCTGGCTGCGTTGGTGAAGTCCACGGGCTTATGGTTGATCCACACTTCCTTAAAGCAGCCTAGGGAACACAAATTAAACAATTTTATCAGTTTCACAGCTATGTCAGATGTCTGAATTTGACACATTTTATCAGCTAAGTGTAAGAAACATTTGATAGAATTTTGATGTCCCTTGTCAAAATCAAAACTGCTTAATAAAATATTTTAGTACTTCACTAAAGAAAAATGTTCTTGTGGAGTACAGAATTCCTTTTCGCACCGAGTACTGTGCAGTATGTACTGATTGTTGTTAGCAAGTGACAGGGAGAACTTCAGCGAAACTCCAAACATATATGGACAAGAGGAATGCGTATGCGAGCTGTAAACAGAACTAGCGCCATCTGTATTTAGTATTTTCAATCTAGCCTTTGGAAGAATGAGACGCTGGGTATTATCAGTGATTTGGCTCCTTGGCAACTTGGTAAGTCGACTGTTCCAATTGCACTTGCACAGAGCTGGCCCTGGGTTGCTTACTGACTAAGTACAGTAGAACCCCGTTAATTCGAACCCCGATAATTCGAAAAAACGCGTAATTCGAAATTTTCGCCAAAAAAATATCCGCAGAAAATTTTTTTCATACAAAATGATTTTTAATTCGAAATTCGTTAATTCGTAATTCGAAATTTATTTTTGTCCGCACACGAAAATTTGTTTGTGTAATTCGAAAAACTTCGATTTTTGCGAAAATAAATCATAAAATTTCGTAAATCTGCATCTAAAAGACAGCCATAACGGTAAAATGCCGAAAAGTGTATTTTTTCGTGGTTATACATCGCCCTAATTAGTATTATTATTTTGAAAATCGGAATCGATTTACATTGGAATGTCGTATTTTTTCCAATTTATTCCGAATATCAAAGTTTGAAGGGCCGAGAAAATTCGTTTTACGCGGAAATATGCCGTAGTTTTATGAATTTACATCAGATATCTGAATTCAAAGGGTCGGCTGCGACGGAATTCGAACGCTAAATTTCAATTTACGCGGAAATACGACATATTTTTACGAATATACTTCAAATATATGAATTTAAAAGGCCGGCCGCGACGATAATCTGCCGAGAAAATTCGATTTACGCGGAAATATATCGTATTTTTACGTATTTATTATAAATATCTGAATTTAAAGGGTCGGCCGCGACGGAAGTCGGCCGCGAAATTTCGATTTACGCGTAAATATATCGCATTTTTACGAGTTTATTTCAAATATCTGAATTTCAAAGATCTGGCGCGACGGAAATCGACTCCGAAATTTAAATTTACGGGGAAATATATGGAATTTTTACGAATTTATTATAAATATCTAAATTTAAAGGGTCGGCCGCGAAATTTCGATTTACGCGTTAATATATCGCATTTTTACGAATTTATTTCAAATATCTGATTCCAAAAGATCCGTCGCGACGGAAATCGGCTCCGAAATCACAATTTACGCGGAAAATATCGTATTTTTTACTAAATTTACTTCGAATATCTGAGTTGAAAGATCCGGCGCTACGGAAATCGGCTCCGAAATTACAATTTACGCGGAAAATATCGTATTTTTTACTAAATTTACTTCGAATATCTGAGTTGAAAGATCCGGCGCTACGGAAATCGGCCCCAAAATTTCTATTCACGCGGAAATTTGACGATTTTTAAGAAATTTACTTCAAATTTTTGAATTTAAAGGATCGGCCGCGAAATTTCGGTTTACGCATACATATGTCGTATTTTTCGAATATCCGAGTTTAAAGGGCCGGCCGCGACGTTAATCGGCCGCGAAAATTTGATTTACGCGGAAATGTGTGGTATTTTTATGAATTTGCTTAGAATAACTGAACTTGAAGGGCCAATCGCGACGGAAATCGGCTTCAAAAATTCGATTTAAACGGGAATAATTGGTATTAATACGAGTTTACTCCAAAGATACCACCCGAATTTGAAGGGGCGGCGGAGGAACTCGATTTTCGCCGTTTTTTTTTTTTTTTGTTCATAAAATTTCGAATTACGTGGGAATTCGTTAATTCGAAATTTGATTTTTGATGTCCGCTGGATTTCGAATTAACGAGGTTCTACTGTATAACCATGAGCCATATTGACAGATAAGTTAATACAATTCTGTTTAGTTGTCGATATGGCCGTGCTAGGTTCCCAGGGTGGGTTAGGTTAGGTGAGATTAGTTAAGGTTAGGTTAAGTTAGGTGAGGTTCAGTTATGTTCAGTTTATACTAAGGTTATGTTAGGTTAATCCAAGCTCGTTGAGAGTTTAAAATTATTTAGAAGAAAGATAATCAGCGTCTGTACCAAACACAAGAAATGATTCCAAATGGTATAGTGGGAAATTACTACTCAATGCTCTATTGAAGTCAAAGTGACAACAGAGACATCTATTGACAGTTATTAGTTGCATTATTAGTGACCATAGTTTCAAACCTTTTTTATAAATAATCATTTGAACAGATCTTTTAAATATACAGTTGGGTCAGGATAGGAGAGGTTAGGCTAGGTTTCGATGAGTTACGTTAAGTCGATATAAATGTTCAAATATGTTACCTCTGAAGCTAGTAAGGTTCCTCAGGTGCCACTTGGTGTAGGCCTCTCTGCCCGGTCCCTCGGGGAGCCCGCCCAAGTACAGCGGGGTGCTCAAGCGCAAGAACTCCTTGGGGCCCTCGTTGACTATGGAACGGGCGGGGCCCCCATCCACCCGCAGCGTGAAGTTCTTCTTCACCGCTAGCAGCTCGGCCTTGTGGTATGCACCGTCGGCTACCATCTCGAAACTAAGAATCAAAAACAAATCGTGACATGTGACATTAATAACTGTTACAGCGAAGCTTTGGCATTTGATATTTTTTAATTTCGATTGTCTGTGCTGTGCGTTAGTCTTACTTTGAAATCTGGAAGTGTCATTTTCAAAATGCCATGCTATGTTAGCATTGTTCAATGGCATACTGAAAAGCAAGCTGGAGTATGCGAGCGATGTTTGGGCACTGTACCACCAGAAGTACATTGAAATGATAGAGCAAATCCAGAAGAAATTCCTCAGGTATGTCTATATGCGGACGCATGGAACCTATCCTAGGTTCATGCACCATATCGACTTACTTGAGGAAACTAATTCTGTGAGTCTAGAAACTAGGCGGAAAGCAAGCCTAGCCATTATATCTTTCAAAATTTGGAACAATTTTATCGATAGCCCATTCCTCTTGGGATGCTATGATTTATATGTACCAGACCACTACAGCCGAAGTCGATACCATGACTTATTCAGAGTACCAAAAGGCAAAACGTCCTGGCAAAGCATAGCATGACGAGGGGAGTGGTGCTATTGAACGAACTAACAAAGAATTTAGATGTAAGTGACTGTTCTCTAAATGACCTAAAACAATTATTGAAGAGTCACTTAGCCAAATGCTGATGTGATGTAAAATTGTACTGTATTAAATGATGTAAAATTGTTAAGTAACTGGAATGAATGTTCTGTTGTACCTACAATAAAAAAAAAATAAAAAAATCGGAACAGAAAATTATTTTTCACATTTTCAAAATTGGAACTGATTTGTCAAAAATTCAAATTGTCGCTAGTCTATCTAATATGCGCTAGCATATTAGAGGTAGGGCATATTTAAATATAATATATATAAATAACTAGAAAAACTGAATTCTCGACAAATCAGTTATAATTTTGCAAACTCCAATAAAAATAATTTTCTGTTCAAATATCATACTATAGGTAGGTTCTTTATAGTTTGTCCGAATTCTTTACAAATGAAATTCTTTGAAAATGACACTTTGAGTTAATTCGGGCATTACCTGTACATGGTGGACACAGGGTGATTCCCCACATCATAGCTGACCCGGATGCGTCCGTTGAAGAGTTCCACGGCCAGGTGCTCGTGTTGGCCGAAGTAAAGAAGTACTCCATCTTGCTGCGCGCTACTGAACACGAGGGTCACGTTCCCTTCAGGTCTGGTCCTCAGCGGTTCCAGCTCCACATAGGAGTTATTGTGCAAAAGCGTCAGGGATGTGAGATATTCACATAGTTTTCCTAGAAAAATATCAACTTGTAAGTATTCCCAAAACAATAATCCACAACAAAACTTTTGACACAAATATATAATTAATTAATTAACCACCACGCCGTTTCTCTGCAAGGATAGGCAGAGAGGACGGACCGCCAAACAACTCGGTCTTAGCACACACTCCTTGCCTCATTCATATTCATACATACTCTTCTATCATTATTACTCTTGACATACCCGACTCAAGTATCTGATTCACTTGGTCGTGCCATGTCTTCCTCGGGCGTCCCTGACTTCTGCTACCATTCACATTTGCATCATATATTCTCCTAACACTCCTTTTTTCCCTCATTCGCTCTACATGCCAAACCATCTATGCATCCCTCTCTTGATTTAACTCATTACGCTTTCTATTTTATCAGTTAAAATTAAATGTGTCCCTTATTGATATGCCTTAATCTGTCAGGTATTAGGACAATATAATATCATTATTTTTTTTAAGGCGATGCACTATGTCGTGTATTATTTTAAATTGAGCCGCTATCAATAACAACCCTTACGTAGATGGCGATAAGGTTTAAATTCCCACTTAACACCATCCGCCTGTTTTGATTTATGCAAGAAAAAAACATTGCCAAAAAGTGCCTTTTATTTTATTTTGTGGATGTTCAGGCATAAATATTTAAATTTTTTTTGATAATTTTATAAATAACTTAATTTGCCACATTATATAATAAAATCATAACCGAAAATGTGTTCGTAAGTAGGAGATTTTGAACTTTAAAGCAGTTTTCATAGGCCTTTACATTATTTTTTTCTGGGCTTATAAAAAGACTTATCTAAAAAATACTCGATTATTTCAAAGGCCAAGATGTATTCTACTCGCAGTATTTGATTAAAGCATCTGAAACATTTCTAGCCGACCAAATTTTCAAACCAAAAACACATCATTTTGCAATACTACGTATGGCATCGCCTTAATGATAAACTAATGTTTATAAGGTTTTTTATGAATGGAACAAAGGATAACAAACTGTAACACATCGTCTTAATGTCAATTTTATGAACTTTTTTTTTTTACGACTTATATTCAGAATTCAAAATCTATCTCAACCAATAAAAATAATAACTCACCGCTATAGCCAGGTGCGCACTTGCAAAGATAATCACTTGGTGCCGCGCTGGCGTCATGCTGCACGGGCGTATAGCACACGCCGTGTACGCACTCGTGGTGCGCGCAAGGAGAGGCAGCCGGGTACAGGGCGGGGCCCAGTTCGCAGTAGCGGCCAGCGTGGTCTGCAGGGCAGCGACACGCGTAGTCGTTTACGCCATCCACGCAAGTGCCGCCATTCTGGAATAGGTAACAATAATTCAATTATTTATTTACGGTACAAGTTTAGTTTGTCAACAAAGACAGTAGTTTATTAAAGTAAGAGTTACATGGATCTAAAAACAAACTAGTGCAGACCCGTGAAAAATCACGTTACAGGGAGACGGACGGAGTTACAACTGAAATTAAAATAATGCATAAATATATAATGATAAGTATTTATGTATATCATATTTATATATAAGTATATATCATTTTAAAAAAATTATATATAAAGATGCAAGAGTCGGTCATTTTGAATACATGTAGAATAACGAAAGATTTTTAAAATATTTATGTTGAGGGATCAGTAGGATTTATAGGCCCTGTTAGGAGTTCTACCGAGCCGAACCCTCTGATATGAAAATATCTGGAGTCGGTGAATTATTTTCCCATTTGATCTCTGGTGAGTTGACGTGTTGTTCTTGTATTGTTTTGTATTTATTTTGCTTACATAATGCACTTACATAATGTTGATTGACTAGATGATCATTTGTGGAAAAGTGTGTGGAAGGGTTTAGTTTTTCCTATGGGGAAGATTTAACTCGGACATAAAATCGGAAGTTTTATCATATTCTTTTTTGTAACAAATAGAGATAATTATATCCTCACTGGGATCTCCCGTGCTGAGGATTTCATTTACATATTATTAAAATTTAGTAAGATGGATAATATGAAGTAATTGTTCATATCATAGAATTTTTTTCTGAAATTATCATTAATATATTACAGGGTGTTTTTTGTTCAGTTGAGTGATTTCAGTTTCAGTCTGTATTTGGTGTCAGTATATTATCTATTTCTGATCTCCCTGTGTTTTGTTCAGTTGAGTGGTTTCAGTCTCTATTTGGTGTCAGTATATGTATTATCTATTTCTGATCTCCCTATATTTTGTATTCCGCCTTTTATTTCAGATTTAAATGTTATAATATTGTTGTGTTTTTTGAATAATAGTGGGATTTTGTTGTAAAGTTTAGCATAACTTTAGAAAAACATCGGAAGAACTTTGATCTCTTTTGCAACTTCAAAATTATTAACAGTATGATTGATTCACCTACTTTGTTGCAACTCATCCCTTTTAACATTTTCGCCGCTATGCGCATCAATTCATGCGAAAATAATTCGTGCCCCCACCGCTACGCGCATCATATGATGCGTTTTACTTTGGCGGCTGTATACTACGTAAATATGCGACGAATTTAGCAGATAACTGAACCAAAAAATAGTTCAATCCTTTATCTTACTGACATCTGACGTTTGCTGGTTAAAATATAATAAATTGTTTACATAAAACATTGTGAAGGCGATGATTCGTTAAATCTTCATTCAGTCATTTGAATGTCGCGCCGCTGAACCGTTGTGTCATCCATAGTATTTCTAAGGTGATCCAGTCTGCTTTGATGGACTTATGCGTCGATGTAAAATATTGACCGTTTTCTATTTTGCGAATCTTTTTAAGTAATTTATTTTTCTGTGGTACATTAGTTTGTTTGTGAACTTAAGTGACGTGACGTGTTTTAACAATAGTTATTTTACTCAAGACTTTTTGATTGACTTTCTTTTGTGATTTTATTTCTAAATTTTGTGGACAACCTAAATTGTAATATATCTGTCTATATTTATGGGCTTACCTTTTATATATGAAAATTGAACTCCCTTAAAAATGGCAAACCGCAATCTTACGGAAGACGAAATTTATGAAACATTTTTAGACATTGACTCTGATTTAGAAATAAGTGAAGATGATCAAGATATACCAATTAATGAAGAAGTTAGTGACAGTGAAATAAACGCCCCCGGGACAAGCCAAGATCATGACTCTCGTACACCTAACTTAGACTGTACCGTAAATGCAGACTGCTTTTCTTCTTGGACCTCTGGTCCATTTATTCCAATAGTTCATGAATTTGATGATTTTGTGTCAGGTTTTGATCCATCCACTTTATTTTCTGGTAATTCATCGGAAATTGACTTTTTTGAATACTTCTTGAACAAAGAAATAGTGATCGAAACTAATCTATATTATATAGCCACCATATCAAAAGAAGAACCTTCCCAAAAATCCAGACTTCGTAAATGGGTTGACACATCTGTCGAAGAAATGTACATTTTTTTTGCACTGTTAATGTTATTGACTAGAAACCGACATCTTACTATCGAAGAACACTGGTCCACTGACCCATTGCTCGCTAGTACAAAACCATGTCTAGGGATCGTTACGAAATTATATTGCGAATGTTACACTTCTCAAACCCCGACACACAAATTCCTGGTGACCGACTTTACAAAATTAAAATCCTAATTGACCATACCCAAAAATTGTTCAAAAAAACTTTGATACCTTATGAAAATTTATGCATCGATGAGAGCATAATTATTTTCAAAGGGCGTTTAATTTTCAAACAATATATACCATCCAAACGTCACCGGTTTGGAATTAAAATGTTTGTATTGTGTGACGTGAAGACGGGTTTTATATTAGACTTCATTATTTATTGTGGCGAAGGGACTGACATAACTGACTCTGAATGTCTCGGGGTTTCGGGGGCTGCAGTAACGACACTACTTCAAGAATATTTAAATAAAGGAAATAATCTTTTTATTGATAATTGGTACAGTAGCCCTCAACTATATGATTTTCTCCATGCGAAAGGGTGAAATGAAAGCACAACATCGTGGACCTCTGTTGGCTTTAAAGTGGTGCGATAAAAGAGAAGTTCACATGCTAACAACCTTACATGACGACTTCATGGACATGACGGGAAAAGTTGATTGGAAAACTCGTCAACCAATTATGAAACCTAAGTGCGTTCTAGACTATAATAAGTGTATGGGTTCTGTTGACAAAGTGGACTTGATGTTAAGTAGTATTAATTGCCTGCGAAAAACAATTAAGTGGTATAAAAAAGCGGCCTTCCATATTATTGATCTATATTTATTGAACTCTCATATAGCTTTTAAATCAATTACAAATAAAAATATTAGTTTAGCAGATTTCCAATTAGCCGTAATACGACAATTGTTGCAAAAATATCATGAAACTTCCCGATCTGAGCCTCATTCTCGCTCTTCACACGATCTACCTCTGAGACTAACTGCTAAGGCATTAGCAAAACATATGCCCCACCCAATAAAGGGAAATAATTCTCAAAAACTACACCGAGCCTGCCGAGTATGCGCCATTTCTAAAAAAAGGAAAATGTCCCAGTATAAATGCCCAGAGTGTGATGTGACATTGTGTGTGTGGCCATGTTTTAGAAACTACCATGAAAAACAAAATTTGTAAATATTTCTCCTCGTGTTAACTTTTTATTAAAACTTTATTTGTTAGTAGATATAATAATAAAAATAATTGTGTTTTGATGATATCAGCGCAGTGGTCCAAATCCCATCAGACCGGGTAAGTAATTACTATAAACAATATAGCAGTGTGCGACAGTTCTTGTTGATTTTTTGTGATGCGTCACTGTTTATAATATTATATCTGTATCCTGTGGTTTATTGTTTATTTATGTGTTTCAACAAACTTCAAGAGCATTAATAAAGCTTTAAGATAAGCAAATCATAAATCTGTCAAGAAATAAGAGATTTATAGCTGTTTAAAGTGGTAGGTTTTGATTTTCAAAGTGAGTACCGTGTACGAGTGTAATTTTCGGTACATTTGATCGCGGTGAAAAGGTTAATGTACCTTTCAGTAGACTTAGAAATAATGATTTGCTTTTCCTCAATCAATACTCCACAAATTATGGATACCACTCACCAATGTCCAGAATGGTCAGACTTGTCAACTCAAGTTAGTACCTTGAATATTTAGGTGTAAACCTCAATGATTTTTGTCAGTCATTACGCAAGTAATATTTAGTATTGATGTGGGCAAAAGTCGTGAACAACAAAACCTTGTTCCTGTCTTGATTTG
The DNA here is from genome assembly GCA_026573805.1 of Hesperophylax magnus. NCBI lineage: Eukaryota > Metazoa > Arthropoda > Insecta > Trichoptera > Limnephilidae > Hesperophylax > Hesperophylax magnus. Next base: position 7,148,459 of record JAIUSX010000005.1, on the reverse strand, counting down.
ACATTATCTTTATTGTTTTTTACCCTATTCTTGTCATGGCAGTAATTCTTTAATTATCCTATATTATAACATTTCTCCTTGCATTAACTTCGTGTAATATGTAATGTGTTGTAATTGGACATGGTCCGTTAGTAAATAAATAAATAATAAAAAGTTAGGTACCTGGCACATATGAGTGGCACAGTCATCAATATTGATGGAGCAATTGATGCCAGAATATCCGGCCAGGCAGTCACATGTATAGTGCGTGGAATGATCCACGCATGTTCCACGAACCCCGCAGGGATTTGCTCCCAACGGGCAAAACACGATCTTTTCTGCACACTTGTCTCCTGGAAAAATATAACAGACATAAGATCACACTTCTAGAAATTTTTTGTTCAGTGTAGTTGAATGACTAATTGACGCTACAGCAAAAAAAGCTTTCGAAATACATTTTTTTTGTCTATTTCAGAACTACACATACCTCAATCACAATAATCAATGTCAGGAATGATAATATTTTTCTGCATGGCTCCTATATCATATTTTACTGCATCTAAACTATTTACTTCAGATATCTTATAGTGTTAGCTAACATAATATGTATTATTTTAGTAAAAAATTTTATTTCTTATTCATGAGTATCATTGAATCGCTGACAGCCCTGAATTATTGTTAATGCCAAGTTGCGATGCCAACTCAGCCATTCCAAGTACAATTAATTTTGTGGGTAACAATAAACTCACTACTGACTATTATCATAGACACCTCATACTTCGACTTATGACGGGTCTTATACAATCCTAGTATAAATTAGTTCAACTATTGTTACACTGGTATATATTTCTTTTGAATTATGCATTGTCTTAATATTACTAATTATTAATAACTGCATCACTTGCAATAATGTTTTTGTGTACACATTAATTGATCTTTAATTTATTGCTATTATTATCCTCTTTACCACTGTACGCATGTAATTCGATTATCACTGTATTGTAAAAGCCATTTTATGGCGAATAAATAAATAAATAAATAAATAATTTATTAACTACACTATACCTTTACAATACATATTAACCTTTTCTCATCTGTGGTGTGTATTTACTACACATTGCTTCGAATAACTTTAATAACTCTATAAATATAATAAATTCTGGGTTCAGATTTTAGGTATTCCTCCGTTATACATTTATGCACTGAATTAAAAAACAATATTTTTCATAGTTTTCAAATTCAATTAAAAATCAGAGATTTTTGTTAAAAATCGGGAACAAATACACCAATACAATCAACCGTGTGACACGATGTGCGAGGAAATGACACGCTATTGATGTCCCGCTTTAGTTTGCTATGCGGGAACATGAGAAATCCACACTTCCGCAGTTGTATTTTGATTTAGACCATCGATACCTACGACCGCATAGCTGGGTGTGTGCAATCCAGCGCCTGTTGTGCCAGCCTGCCGTTAGTCGGCTGAGGACCGTCGTTAGATGTAGATCCCTCGCACGTTTTTTTTAGCATTTGCCGATGGTTTTTTCATGTTTTCAGCAATTAAATTACAATTATTATCACTTTTGATATAAAATATAATAAACATGAGCGATTAGCTATGAATATTCATATTTTTCCGATATTAAATTGCTTATTTAGAGATGTGTCTTGACTACACAACACCGGAACGCGTGGATTTTTTTAGCACAGTAAGGGAAAGGTTAATGACTTATAGTATAATTGAAAGTATTTGTAAAATACTGGTGTACCCTGCAATGCTTGGTTAGTGCTTATGTCTTTCTTGATCGTCTCTGACTTTTTCCACCTAAGAACTACATTACGTCGACTTTAATTGATATTGATAGATAGGTGATATATTCCTCGGGTCTTCCCGACTTCTTCTACCATTCAAACCACTTTTTAAACACTCGTGGCACTAATAAGTTCAGCAAACGTTCAGCGATATCAGTTGATTACTTTTCGAGTTTTGAAACAAAATAAAATAAAACAATTTTGGTGTCCGCTTTATCGCTTGTTTGAATTGTTCCAAAAATCAGTAACAATTTTGAAAATAACAGATTTAAAGCAAATCCTAGATCCAAAGATGGAGTTATCGACACAACTCTTGAACATATTTCAACTTATTAAGAGCAACTCTCTTTCCTCACCTGTATACCCCGGCTGGCACTGACAGGTGTAGTTGTTGAGCTGGTCTACGCACGTGGCGTTGTTCAGACACGTGTGGACCACGCAGTCGTCAATGTTGGTCTCACAACGCATTCCAGTGAATCCGGGCACGCACTGGCAACTGGAAACAAAAAATCAATTATTAACCAATCTTCCTTTAGACCAGAGGTTCCCAAAGTCTATATGGACCCCCAGGGGTCGATATCAGCATGATGGGGGTCTATGTCAGTGAGAAAAAAATTTGGAGGTCCACGAGATTCAAATGGGGGTACATACGAGCGGACCCCCATTTACCTCAAGTCAGCATTTAGGAGTTCTGTAAATGACACAATAGACCTAACACAAATATAATAGACTGAGAAATTACTTATTTGATATTTGTATTTTTATATTTCGTAATGTTGTTAATTGAGGTATAAAAATAGAGTCTACGTTCCTTTTCTCGTCAGAATTAATATATTCAAGCAAAACATTGCACATTGGAAGCTGCAAATTTTCCTAGTTCCCCAATTTGTTTTTGAAAAACGTCCAGGGTAATAATGACGTTCAACATTTAAATGCACTTCACACAGACTTCAAAACTAAGTTTGAGGAAATTTTGACTATGGAAATGCAATGTTAACTGACAAGAAGAACTGACCGGAATAAGCACTGACAAAGAACTTAAGGGGCAGTTCTGTAGGGATAACTATAGAAAGAAATTCCCGTTGCTTATCCTGCTTCATTTTCATTTGGTGTAATACCTCACAAGGGTGCCCCTGTCTGCTTAATGTAAAGACAGAGCAACTATACCGCCACCCGGTTGTTGGCAGTCAAGGGAAGGGAATATTTTTACTTAAAGAATAAATGATTATCACATGGGAAGTTAATAGTTTTAGGAAAATTCAATATTCGGCAGGCAGGGGGTCTACGAAAAAAAAAATATTTGGCAAGTGGTCCACGGGGCAAAAAAGTTTGGGAACGTCTGCTTTAGACATTCTCATTTCTGAAGATCACAACCACACTCCAATTTCCGTGATGAAGCAGGATCCTCCACTCTTTCTCCTGACAAACACTTTGCCAATAACCATGAGTTTCTTCAGGTTTGTTTTTGGTCTGTTGCATATTTTTAATAGTATGGTACGTGCCTGCCTGAAGAAAGTTGGATAAATTTTATAATTCTTTATTTGTAATAAAGAATGTTATTTAAAGGTTATGTTAGGTTAAGAGTTAAGAGAGGTTACCTGAATCTCCCCTCCTCCAACAGCAAGCAGGTGGCCTGATTAGCGCAGGGTTGTCCGTAGCACGCGTCTATGGGTTTGGCGCACGTATCGCCATGGTATCCGGGCGGACACGAGCAGCGGAAACCGCCGGCGCGTCCGGCCGAACATTGGCCGCCGTGTTGACACGGAGAGGAGCGGCAGGCGTCGCACTTGGTGGCCACGGCTTCCGGCACTGGACCTGAAATTATCAAAAAAAATAATCATAATTTTAAGGCATACAAATTGACTGAACAGCCCATCAGAGAAAGAGGAACAAACCAAACAAAAGCCGAGCGGGGAAACGGCATCTCCCTTTCTATGATTTGTCAGTAAATTAATCAGACAGAATACAGGCAACTAGCACCAAACAAATCCAAAATCGGGTAAATAAAAGTTCGGGCTTGTTTCCAAAATCAAATATTTTGTTACACTATTTGAGTCGTGTAATTTCTATACCCGCTATATCAACTTTCATTGATTTGGAGAAAACCGCAAAAAACTGTCACATCTCTAGCGTACATAAGTAATTGCATTACAATTTTTTATATAATGAATTGGAGTAATAAAATTTCGAAAAGCATTTATTTTTCTATATATGTCTAGCAATAATTAAGTATTTTCGATAAATAAAATGGATAAAGCGTATTTTGATACTCACTTCGTGATATAGAGGCTTTTGAAAGTCAACTGAGCTGACATGGCGGGTTTAGAAACACACGCGTAGATCATTTTGACACACGAGCGTGGCGTCAGAGCGGCGGCCATATTGTATTTTGGCAAAATAACTGCTTGTGATTGGTTGAATCCGATATAGCGCGTTTTGATAGTAACTTTCTGTATGATATAGCAGATTTGGTTTCTCACTCGCAGTATTAACATGGTTTTTGGTCGTGATAAGGAGGGTTTTGAAACTCAATTTTAGGCTTCTCTTGTTGCTCGCAAAAATGTGAACAAGATGTCATACTCAGATCATTTTGTCAAAAAATCGGATATAGCGGGTATAGAAATTATAGGATTCATTTATTTTAACACTTTTACAATTGTGTTACAATTTACTAACTCATTTTTGCGAGCCCACTCAACCTGATGTAGACAGTTTGGTTAAAAACGAACGCTTAGACCTTGCGCAAAAAAGTCCCACAATGAACTGTTCCTTACTTTATTGAACTTTAGTTTTCTGCGCAGGGTTTGGTTATTTCGGCCAGCCACTTCAAGGAGTAGTCACAGTACAGAAGGTTGGGTTAATTGTAGAGAAATTAAGAGAAAGTTCATACCTTTGCACTGAAAAGCGGCTGCAGGGGTGCTTAGCAACAGTTTGTCCTTCATGTAGAAGGGGTCGGCACAGCGCGCTATACCCGGCTCTACGTAGTCTACCTTCACCCAGTCAGCCAGCCACTTCAGAGAGCAGTCACAGTACAAAGGGTTGGAGCCGAGAGCTCTGGAATATACCAAACAACAAAGTTATTAACACTATCCACTCGAGTGATAGCTATCCAAATATGGGTAACACCGCTAATTCCCTTGAGCTATGGCTACCAAAATTTATAAACGTCCCTTTCCACATCTACAATATCATACCCAAGCAAAGAGATGTGAAAACTGTGACTGAATCCTGGAGTACTTTATGTTCAAAGTCTGGAAGAGAAGCTCTTGTTAAAGCAAAGAAATCTGGTAAAATAATTTATTTATTTATTAACGGACATCGTCCAAATTACAAAATAATAACACGAATACAGTAAAATGAAAAATACAGGAGTAGACAAAGGTACATGAAAGCAAAGACATAAGGCAGATATAATATAAGAAAATAAAGTGACAAGTCGAATCAAGTCAAGACAACGCCGTGGGTCAGGACCACGGGACACTTATAATATTCCGTCACTTGTTTAGCGACTGGCAAAAATCATTCAGACTTATCCCAAAAAAGTTAAGGTTTTGATTTGAGTTGACCAGTCTACACATTCTGGACAATGGTGAATAATATCCAAAATTTGTCGAATGATGGTTGAGGAAGAGCAGTTCATTATTTCTGAGTCTGTGCGAGGGGATATTGAAGGGAATGAGTTGCAGTAGAGTAGGTGAATCAATAATACCATTTATAATTTTGAAGAAGCAAATGAGGTTAGTTCTTTCCCGACGGATTTCCAAAGGAGAGAGGTTTAGAGTTAGTTCAATTTCATCATATGGGTATTTGCCTTTTTCTAATCCTAGCCTCCTAGCAATCCCTCTTAAGAACCGATGTTGAACAGATTCAATGCGTCGAATGTGGACAGCATAAAAAGGAGACCAAATAACACAAGCATATTCAAGATGGGGGCGAACCAAGGAGCAGTAAAGAGTTCTAAGGGTATTTACGTTTTTGAAGTCCGAAGTGATTCTAGTGATGAAACCAAGTAGTAATAATAATAATAAACCAAGTATAATGCTGAAATTTGAATACCATACCTTGAGAGTGTAGTTATATTTCGTATTCTAAATACATATTAATAAATAACTTCTGAATTTGGCTTAAGCGGTTTTTTATAACATATCCGAAAAATAAATAAACATAGAAAATACAACAGAATATTTTACGAAAGGAAGGTTCGAGAATATTTCCAAGCGCGTCTCATAGGCAAAATAATTCGTTCTCGATGTCAAGGTTGCTGGTAGTGTACTGTCGATTTCCTTCCCGCTGTCGCTTATATAGGTGAAAAATAAAACGTTCTCGAATATTACAGTTGCTACAGTAACAAATATTAAAAAATCAAAGAAAATCCAAGAAGCTTTTGGCAAAGGCCGAAACTTCTAGAATGACGTCCGACTCAAGTAGTGGCGTACCACTATAAGAAAATCTGGATTCAAATCATATTAATTACCCTATCTTATCAAATTCGCTTTTAAGATTTGATAAGGGTGGATTTGTCTATCTAATCCAGAGGTAAAAGATGATATCCAAATATTACAAAAATATTGGTGATTTTATGTTTCTATTTAAAACTCTTTTATCACTATTACACAGATCAACATTACACAGTTCTATATTACAGAGATCAATATTACACAGATCAATATTACACAGATCAATATTACACAGATCAATATTACAGAGATCAATATTAAACAGATCAATATTAAAGAGATCAATATTACACAGATCAATATTACAGAGATCAATATTAAACAGATCAATATTATAGAGATCAATATTACACAGATCAATATTACACAGATCAATTTTACAGAGATCAATATTAAATAGATCAATATTACACAGATCAATATTACACAGATCAATATTACAGAGATCAATATTACACAGATCAATATTACACAGATAAATATTACACAGACATAACACACTTCATACAATAATCTATTATTGTAGCAAAAACAAAACTCACATGTGCGTTATGGAATGCAGTCCCTCAAACAGCCTCTCTGGTAGCGTGCTCAGTTGATTTCCATGCAGGCTCAACACCCTGAGGGCGGGCAGGCCCGATAACGCGCGCGGTTGTACGCAGCGCAGTTTATTGTAGCTCACGATAAGTGTTGACAGTCGGGACAGCCCAGCAAATGTGCCATTGGCAAGCACGCCGATCAGGTTGTTGGAAAGATCAAGTCGAGTCAGGCCGGAGAGATGCGATATGAGATCGGAGTCGATCGAAGAGATGTTATTTGACTCGAGGTATCTGAAAAAAAAAGGTTATTGTTTTATGTGACTAACGGCACCAACAGGTTCACTACCTTAAGCTCTGCCATTCAGGGCAGGCACTGAGCCAAACGGCGCCTGGAGCTAGTAAAAATCTTAAGGGAGCTGTGTTAGGTCTTAGTTATTATAAGCGACTTTGCTCCTTGGCGCCTTGGCAAGTCGACCCCCGGAGCAGTCTGCTCCAAATGCACCTGCACAAGGCAGGTCCGGTTGCTACTAATATTCAACACCCCTGAGGAAAATAATTTCCTTCAGGACATGTGTTATCTTTGGAGATGCTGTGCGGTGGGTTTTTTTAAGGAAAGGAAGAGGTGAAAGGAGATAAAGATCTGGGAAGGAAAAAGTTATGAGGGGTGGGTAGGAATCGGGGGGTCAATGTGTCTAAGAGTGACGAATGAATCCACCCCACCCACTGCGGTGCATGACGAAGAATCGAGAGAGAGTCCGGATGGAGAGTTCAAAAGGTCTCAGTAGGTAGACAAACACATCTGCCGCCAAGACCTAGACAAATCTCACCCCATGAACCCGGGCACCCCTGCTAAGTCGCCAAACGTAGCGTACCACTTGGGGTGACCTATGGCGGTTGTGGAGTTTCTCGAAACACACAAAACAGGCTGTGAACCTGTTAAAGAGAGACAATAATAATAATTGGATTTTTTGTATAGCGCCGTTTTAGTGATAAAATCAATAAGTATCTCGTCATAATCACTGAGGAAATACATTGAATTAATTACAGTTAGTCCATTGACTATTATTCCGTCATCCTAATATTTCAGTAAAACTTTGAATGTAAAATGCCCCCATATAAAGGCAAAGACGTTAAAATAACTGCTTCTAAATATGCAACCATAAGGTAATAATGTTCTGGCGATACTCACAGTTCAGTGGTCTCGGCGGGAATGTTCTCGGGGATGGCTGTGAGCTGTGCGCGTGCGCAGCGCACCACGGTGCCGGCGCACTTGCACTGGGCCGGGCAGTAGCCGCCCACCAGGCAACCCTCCTCAGTATCGCCTGCAACACAAACAAATAATAACTAAGTCTCAGTAAAGGCGGACCACTGACAATTTAAAATAAATAAACTAGGAAGCATTCCTGGGAACGGACTCGTTATGCCATCTTCCATTTTACCTTATTCCTTTGAGTTTGTTTCCAGGTCCTGTGGGGGTGCCCATTTGGTTTTTACATTAGAAGTTTATCTTTATAAGAAGGTCCCAATAAGGTAGAGTCACAGTTGTGGCCTCAGCTCTTATCTCCACTTCTTCGTTCCTCAAAGGCCCCTCATGGACGTTTGTTTTTTTTTGGATGAATTACCTATTTTTTGATCCCACGAGTATCCCGGCAGAGCCCTGAGTGCTGCAGTAAGGTCTTAATACTGGGAGATGCGACCCTGTAACTAGGAGGTGACCGTTTGTGACATTGTTCGCCTATACAAGATGCCCAGTTACTTGGAGGCCAGATTTACTAAGACTTCTACGTAGCTCCGATACTTGAGCCGGTCTGATATAATTACTCCAACCATTTCAATGGGCTGTTTAATGGGAAGGGTGCTCACATCAAATTGCACCAGACAGACATGCCTCAGGGATCTCATTGTATCTCAGTTAAATACGTTATTAACTAAATTACTGGTTATTGTAAACTTACTGCTGCATTTATATTCGTGATGCGGAACATCTTTTAGCAGAGAGCCTCGTAGTTTGGCTGGCTCACTACAGGTGGCACTGGCGGCCAGTTCATTAGTGCTTAGCCAAGATCCCAACCACGCCAAGTGGCAGTTGCAGCGGAAAGGGTTGCCATCTAGTGCCCTGAAAAGAAATCAACAAAAATATTAATTATTACTTCAACAAAGGTATATTAACAAATTTCATGCGGGCGAAAACAAGGGTCTCATTTGAGAAAGTGGATTTTGTTTTAAACAGCTATATCTTTGAAAATAATACATATATTTTAATGAAATTTTTTACACAGTTGAAATTAAAGCTTACTTTTGCAATACAAATCCATAAACTGACAGAAGATAAGAAGTTGAAGACGGGAAAGACTTAAGTTTTAAATACGTATTCTTGAATTCCTACAAAGAGATTGATATAAAGTTACCCTTCCCGTCGGAGATGTTTATATGGATGTTGTTGAATTCGTGAGATATCTATCGTAATGGGGTATGTTGGGGGAAAAGGAAGGTTGGGTTGAACCTCCCAATTGCATGGGACGACAATTATTGTACTCACAGTGTATGCAGAGCTGTCAAATAGTCAAATGAACCAGGCATTACGCAAGATATTTCGTTTTCATTCAGTGATCTGAAAAAATAAGGAAAATAGTTAGGTTTAGTTAAATGGCACAAAGTCATAAACTATGAAATGAATCATATCTTAAATAAGAGAAGCATGTGACAAAATATTAAACATGTTTAAACGTGTTTTTTGGGGGAGTGGAAAGAACTGCGCCCAGAGTTGAATGGATGAAGAGGTTGATAGACTGCGTGGAAGACGATTGTAGCAGAACGGGAAGGACTGAAGGTAATTGGCGAAACGCAGTCGGGAAACACGCCAAACGCGTGCCCAACATTTAATAATGATTGGATTATTTGTATAGTGCCATTTTCGTGAGAAAATCACATCAAGGGCGCTTAACAACTTAATTTATGTATTTAATCTATTCCTATCACTTAGACTTGTAACTTATTACTTGTGGCTTATAACTAAGTTTGATAGCTAGTGACTTATCACAGTTGTCATTCTTCACGTGAGATCAGGTAGCTAGCTTGAGTTGTTGCTCAGCTGTGGAATTTTTTTCCGGCCTTGGTGTTACCTCCATCCTAAAATGTTTCTTCAAGACTTACGTCCTCTCTTCAGAAAGACCTTTCAAATATCACATCTGTTTTTCCTCCTTCACGACCCGCATTAATAAATCCCTTCCTACAGCCCCTATGTTAACCCGCCTAACAACGCTGCCCAACTGAGAAGCAATATAGCTCTCTCGCCTTTACACTGTAAAGACAGGGGCGCTCTCTTGTAAAGTGTCACACAAAAAATAATAAATAAAATTAATTTAAGAAATCGCGGGCTATTGTAAAAAAGAGTAGTTATTTAACAGCAGATTTTATTGCAAGTTGCCTGTAGACTGTCAGATTCAATTATTGACAAATCACTGAAAGTTGGTTTATTCCCCTCTATCTAGGCAGGTCCATCTTTTCTTTGGTAACAAATAAATAAAAACTTCTTCAAATGCAGTCAATTTGTGTTGGAATCTGCTGGCTGTGCTGATAGCCAATCTCCGATAAGATAACTCCAACAATACTTACAGCACTCTCAAGCTGTGCAGCCCGAGGAACATCTTGTTAGTGATCGAAGAGATGAGATTTCCATCGAGCAATAGTTCTTGCAGTTTGGCCGCGCCCTCGAACGCGTTTTCCTCTATGGTGCGTACGCCCGCCCTGCGAAGATCCAGACGTACCAGGTTGGGCAGGCGCCCTAACAGCCCGTCAGAACGCACACTGCCTAGCCGGTTGTCTGACATTATTCTGAAAATATTTGATTATTAATTGAGACAATGTTATTTCCATATATATATACAAAAAAAATTGGTTGCTATCCACTCAAGCGATTTTTGGCATATTAATCCAAGTTTGCAAAAAGATTTTGAGTGTTCACGTGCCAAATTTATAGAGTGGAGACAGAAATCGAAAAAAGGAGGAGGTCCTGTATTCAATTCCTAGATTATAAAAGTATTTTTATCTTTATTTCTAAAATGCGTAGATACGTGATTTGTTCGTCATTGGAAAGATAAATAAATATTCTTCTCAGTTTGTACCAAATATTTATCCATTATTACATGGATAAAATAATAAAAAAAATGTCAAAGTGCATGATTACAAATTTGCGTGATTTTTTCATTGACAGTTAAAAGTTAAAAAATTATTTATATTTTTTTATTGTACAGGGTTTTCCAATAAGAGGTGTTATTTTAAATAGCCCGCTATTTCGGTAGATGTTACTTTTGAAGCTGTCATTTTTTGACATTTGACAAGTAGAAACTACGCCATTAATAAAAATGGAACGATACACGCTTCAACAACGCATTGAAATTATTAAAATTCACTTGTGTGAATCAAATGCAAATTTTCCACCTCTGTGGCTTCGTCAACAAGCAAAATTGTCGCATCTGGGGCTCGAAAAACCCAAGAGTTATTGTTGAAAAGCCTCTCTATCCTCAACGTGTGACTGTTTGGTGCGGTTTATGGTATGGTGGAGTCATTGGACCTTACTTTTTCTTTCATGGCTGGAATTGGATGGTATTGATCTGGACAACGTTTACTTTCAACAAGACGGCGCTACATGCCACACAAGCAACGAAACCATTGATCTTTTACGATTGAATATCAAAATAACACCTCTTATTGAAAACCCTATATGAACGGCATAAAAAATGTGACAGTTATCTTACTGATTACATACACAAAAGGAATGTGTTTTATAATATCGAATTCTTTAAAAATTATGGACTGTCCGAGTCAAAATGTCCCGGTAAGTTTTTTTGTTAGAATTTTCATGTTTGATATTAACAAAATAATTTTTTTTAAATATTAATGTTAATTTCAAATACCAACAATTCAAAGATAATTTTATCTAGTTTTTAAAATTTCATTTCTTTCAACGACATTTTCAAAAATAATCCATATGTAGCACATTTTAGATACTTCGAAAGCATTCCAAAATTCCGAGAAATTTCACCATGTCGTTGGGACTTGTTGGTAAAAAATTTTAAAACCTAAAGGGTTAAGAGTGATTAATATTGTTTACAATGTATTGTGTTACATTGATTAATATTCAATAAAAAATTAGTTAATTAAGCGCACAGTTGTGTGGTATGCAGGGGCACATCTCTTGGCATCTCGTGCAGGCTTAGGGCTCCACAGTTGAGCTGGGTGCCGCGGCAGGAACATGGGGCAGGGCAGGGAGCCTCGATGGGGCACCCGTCTCCGAGGCTGAGGTCTTCCGAACCTGGAAAAGTTGGGTTATGTCAGTGGTAATCATTATTTATTTGCATGTGAAATTAATACATATTTTTCAAGGAGATTCTTGGTATGTGTTGGATGACTAACTTACATTGACGAGGTATAAATTCATACATCGTTTCATATATTATACTGACTCTTGACATGGCCCAACTAAAGATTCGATTCACTTGGTCGTGCCATTATTTACGGTGTGTTCACATGGAGCAGTTCAATTTTGCCCTGCCACTAATTTTATAACAACTGGCATGTTGTTTATGTGACGCATGCTTTATGGTACCTTCTAGAGAGAGCTCAAGACAGAAGTTCGAGAGTAGCAACTTCAGTACTATTCGGGCAGCCAGCTGAGGACGTCGTGACTACAGGGGAGACACGAGCGAGCACTCCAGTCGACAATTTTACGGGCAGCGATGACGCCATCAGCTTGTAGAATTATTACACTGGTCATCGGTTTGCACCGTTTTCTAAATTTAACAACGCTTTATGCGTGGTTTGGCGCCCTTCACACGTTAAGTCAGGTCAGATAATTTTATGTCATAACACCAATGTCATACTTCAATGTAATTGAAATTCCGTCTGTGCGCTCAGTACTTCGTATTGACGCTCTCCCCCAGAGATATAACTAATATTGTTATTAAATAGAGAACTATTGATCTTTAAGATGTTGGAATAAATGTAATATTGGATATCTTTTCTCTTTTATTCTTACAATCTTAGCAAATTCCCGATGTTGGTTCCTTTTAGCTTTGACAATGGCGGCCCAAACGTGGCTTATTTAGAGTCATCTTTTGAGATTGTTTCAATGGCGCACAACGTGCCTGTTACCTTTATATTTTCTGCTACACACAGACCAAAGAAGACACAGACATTGCCTAGTGCAAAATCTGGATATCATTTTGACGAGATGGAGGAACCAGAAGGTTCAAGCATGTCTTAAATAAGTTATGACATCATTCGTACTTTGATTTAGACGAATGCACGTCGGAAAAACCAGACACTGCAAAAAAGTTTGCTCAAGCAAGGTGCAAGGCATTTTCTCATTTTTCACGTGTTGGTTTTTACTGCGGTGAGTTGATTATAAAATATCTGTAAATGCATCTAAAAATGAATTTTATTTTGGACAACAAGCATATATTAATTACGCAGCGAGAAATTCGCACACCAGTGAAAAAGGACAGGTTATTCGTAAGCAGAATTTATTTTCGAAGCCTCTATAGTGATCGTACAATGCCTGTAAACTTTCGGATTCATATATAAATAATTAATCACCGAAAGGGACACGCCCACATCACCTGGGGCTCCGCGAAACTTGGTTTGTTTTCCTCACCCTTTGAAACAGGTCTATCTTTTCTTTGGTCTGTCGGTGTGTTTGACTATAATGTAAATGTATCTTAACCCCAATTTATTAACAATAATAAAACAAAATCTTCTGTGGTTAACTTCTTGATTTGATTATGAAGCATGGTGTTTTTTCTTTCTATCATCATTTTGTCTAACATCAGTTTGGATTATTTTTCTTACCATCACGGTAAGGGAGACAAAACGATAGCTATGAGACTATATGAGCTGTTCCCAATAGCGAACAAATTAGACTGCGGGGTTTAAGATGTTTGATATATCATTCGGTTTCTCGGACATTTATATCACTGACGACCTCTGTGGCCAAGTAGTTAAGATCCTTGGTTACGAATCCTGAGGTTGCAGGATCAAATCTTCAGCACATGGAGTAGTCACAGATAAAGATAATTACCTTTACACTTCATCATGTCTTCTCGTAAAGCCTCCAGCCGCCTGCGATGCACTCTCTTGGGGGAGTCACAACGGGCATTGGAGGTCTCGATGGGGTGCTGGTGCAGATAGTCTGAGATCCAGCGCATGGAGCAATCACAGATGAAGGGATTTCTTGCCAGGTGACTATAAAAAAATAATAATAAAAAACTGAGAGAAACCGATTTTATAACAAATTATAGTTTGTATAGTTAAATGATGGGAACGGGGCTCAGATGCCTGGGAAGACACATTGTTGACAAATATCCAATGACAACCCTGGTGCACTTTTTCAAAGGGACCGGGTTACTGTCAAAGGAATGAGGTAAAATGGCAGATAGCACTATGTTTAACAAAAAATTACAAATCAACTGAAATACTTACAGCGTTTGAATGCTCGTCATTTGGTCAAAGGTCCCATTAACCAAAGTGTGAATATTGTTGTCATACAGCGACCTTTAGACAAAAGAAACAACAATGACTGATTATTTTTTGTAACGAACATTAGAAGCAGCAACAAAAATTTCGTGTAACTATAATTTTCTGGGAGGAAATAAATAGTTGCTAGTTGTTACTAGGGTGATCAGGACTCCGATTTAGAACCTTAAACTTTTTATTCTTTGCAAAAATGAATTATTACTTACAATAAGTTTAGGCTGTGGAGGTCTTTGAATGTGTCCCTCCGTATGCAAGATATCTCGTTAGAATTCAGCAACCTGAAATACAGAAAACAGATTTATTTATTTGTATTGCTGTAAGACAGCAGCTTGATTGCAACAGCTACATATTTCAAACTGGGCACATTCCATATACTCATTAAAAATACAATAACAAATTCTGATCATATAAAAATCATAAAGACAGTGTTGTTGTTGTTTCTCAATGGCAGTCGAGTCATGGTAGATATTTATACATACTTACAATAACTGAAGACATTTAAACATAGAGAAGCTGAAATTTTTTTATTAGGGTGACTGGGGAGGTTTAATCTTACAGTAACTGGAGCGGTTCAAACTTACACTCAATTGAGAGATTTAAATATACAAAAAAAGAGGAGGCTTAAATTACATTAACTAGAACATAGCTTAACAGGAGAGTTGTCAGTAGGTAACTGATGTTGACTCAATTATGGATGAAAGGTTAAGAAAATATTGATTACAGTCCACAAAAATTGATTCGCATACAATGTGCGATTATAGATGAGATTTAAACTTATAGTATCTAACTGAAAAGATTTGAACGAACAGTAGGGTGGAACACTTTTGTATGAATTTTTTTTTTTTTTCGAAATTCGAATTGGAATACCAGGTAAAAGTTGCTTTATGTAATTGTAAATAACACTTCTCAATTTGGAAGTTCTAGCTCGACAGCTTGAGGTCCCGCCAGAGACTTGAAATTTTATTTTTTAAGGTTTTGTAGACGTTCTGTATTAAACACCCTATAAACAAAATAATAAGTAAATATAATATATTATGCATTGAATGATAAAATAAAAGTAGATTTTAAATAATAAAATCATTTATTTAACAAGTAAACACAGGTTCAAAAAGTTATGTTGGTATGAATAACAACATTTTTTATAGCAAAAATCCTTTTTCGGCTCAAACTTTGGCTTTAGTTTTCGAGATGCTAATTTAGATTTTATGAATCCCTCTCGTCTTGTTTTGTCGAATACACTTAGAGCTGCTTCTGTCACAACTTTTACAGATCTTTCCACAGCCTGGGTGTGGCAAAGCAGTCTCATAAACTCAGAGGCGGATTAACTGTTGAGAGCGCCCTAGGCAAGCACCTCATCAGCGCCCCTCTAGCGACCACATATTATAAATTTTAACAAGTACCTAAAGTAGCCGAATTTGTAGTTAGGTGGGTTTTACGTGAAAATAAAAATTTCGTGGGAGGGGGAGGGGGGTGGCTAGAGAATTTCAAGAAAATAAAATTTTCCCGAAAAAAAAAATTCATGGGAGGGGGGGGGGGTGGCTAGAGAATTGTTTAAAATTGATGTTTTTACGTGAAAATTATGTTTTTAACTTGACTCTGAAGTAGCCCGACCAGTCACCTTTTAGATTTTTTCAGCGCCGATTCTCGTTCTGAGTAGCTTAAATGGCGATATATCGCCCTCGTTGGCAACACTGCCAGCTATCTTTTTTTTACATACCAAGTTTCATCACAATCGGTTCAGTAGTTTTTTTGCATGAAGAAGTAACATATACCTATACAAACACACACATATACACTTTCGCAGTTATAATATTAATAGGGATAATTAATAAAACATAAAAAATTTAAATGATCAATTATTTATGTAAAGGAATAAGTACTCACTAATAAGTACCTACCTAGAAATGCCTAGGATCCCTTTGTGTTTAAATTACGAATTTTATTTTATGCACTTTTCAAATGTCACTTATGTGTTGTCTTGGTTACACTTAAACAGCATTTATTTATGAACAGCATTGTGTACTCGCTATGTGGCTGACTGAGTGACTAATAAAAATAATTTAATTTTTTAATATAAAAAAGGACGACAAATAAACTTTAAATGTCGTTTCTTTGTACTTCAGAGCAACGCATTGTTTTATTTGTCTTATAAAACGATATTTTTAGTGAAGAAAAATGGAAAAGTTACGATTCACATTTACAGTGTTAGCAGCATTGGGTGGAAAAACCGGTGTGAACTGCATAACTTCAATCGAGTCACCCGATGAACATTTATTTGATATTCCTGATGATTTGAAACTTGCAAGAAAACACACCGCCATAACAACTACGGACGTTTTTACTAAAATTCAGAATTCTCTAAAGAAAAAACATCAAACACGGAAAATATTTATTAACCGGTATTTCAATGGAAGATGCTCCAAGGAACTAGCATCATTGATCCCCTCGGCACCGGTGCATAGTCGGGAAACACACCAAACGCGCGCCCAACATATGTACACGGTTGACATTTGTCATGTGACAAATGTCAAACGGGTTGCTTCTACGACTCGTTATTGTGTTCAACAGCTCGGCTGTGGAACGATTTGCCGGGCTCTGTGTTTCCTCCTTCCTACAACATGGGTCTCTTCAAGACCCACGTTCACTCCTTCCTCTCCTCAAAAAGACCCTCCACACAGCATCTTCAAAAATGACAGAGGCCCTGAGGGAAATTATTTTCCTCAGAGCCTCTTGTGTTGGGTTAATGTAAAAAAAATATAGGAATTACCTTAACTTTTGAGTTTTAACTTTAAGTTTTAATTTTAACTAAATTTGAGTAAAATTTACTTAGATGAAGGTGGGAATTTACAATTTGTTGAACAATACCTGGACGAAATTAAACATGATACGAGACTTTCTGAAAATAATAATAGTAAGGGTAGTGAAAATAAAAATCTAGGAAAAACAGCAGAAAGATTTTTACTCGAAAAGTTTTCAGGAAAAACATCAAGTGTTAACCAATGGATCAATGATTTATTTATTTATTGTTTGAAACACTTACAGAGTGTTAACTTATTAAATTATTACATTAATATTATTGCGTGGGAATGTGCACAGATATTAACACTCCAATTAAAAATGTTCACAGCATGCGTAAACAAGGTTCAGTTGTTACTAGGCGAAGATGCTAGTAGTGAGAAAAAACAGAAATAATAATAATCAAAAAGAAATATAAAACATAAATATAAAACACGAATATAAAACATGAAATATAAAATATAGCGAGTGTACAGAGAAAGATGAGGAAGAAAAAAAGGAGAATAATAAAGCTAATAACTGTTAACAAATTATAACTGTTCTCCATGACATATTATGGTAGAAGATTGTTAATTTGTTTTTTAAAATGTGCGAGACTGTTTGCGAATATATTTATAAGGTCGCATTCAACTGTGTTGTACAGACGACACATTCGAGGCAGTGGATTGAAGTATGCAATATTGTTATTAATTATTTCAATATGGAATATATTTTGACTCCTTAAATTAGGTATGTCTATTAGGAACTTTAATATGTATATATATGTAAATTAAATCCATTAATTGCAATGTATTCTTGTGTTTCGTTATTTATATCCCACTTGACTGGGTCACATCCCACGATAAACAGTCTATTTTGCGACTGCCTCACAACTTCTACGGCTGACGGAGTAGGCAGCATGGACAAATCGTGTTGTTTAGAACTAGTAGGAATTTCACATTGAATAGACTCGGTAGAAGACGCACTGTGAATTGCGTTAGAAAATTCCGAATCATCACTTTTTAATTTAGAAAAAAATGTCTCAATATGTTTCGTATGCTTTATAATATTTTGATTTTTTTCTTCTTTTTCCTTAGCCTTCCTTTTATAAGCTGCACCACTAGGTTTCTTCTTCAATTCACTCATTATTTGGGTAATGAACTAAAACGCAATGTACTAATTAATTCACACAAATACCGCTGCGAGTACGTAATCAATAGAAGCGCGCGTAACCGGCGACATCCAAGCTGAAAGTGATGAGTGTGACTGTCACCCCGTCATCCGTTCGGAAGTCCGGTGCCGGCCGCTTAGCCCCTGCCCCCGCTGCGCCCTTTGCCCTGCAATCTAGCAACGCCCGCGAACGAATCCACGAGCGAGCGGTCTTCTATTAAAAAATCATGCGATGGAGGCATGGAGGAATAATCAAGAAGGCGAGTATGCTTTGGAAGCTCTGCATCTCTACAGAAGTAAATAATCTTTTATATTGTGTAAGCAGGTGCATACTTACTTACAAAATTAAGTTTATATATATATTTTTTTTTTTAATTCTAGGGGCGCCCGCCGGCGCCCCTTTGTAACTGGCGCCCCTAGGCACGTGCCTACTTTGCCTTAGGGTTAATCCGCCACTGCATAAACTCCAACACTGTATCTTCTCCATTTTCAGTAAGATCTTGTAACTGCTCATCGGAAATATTCATCAGTATTGGGGGTTTGTATATATTTTGTTGCCAGTCAATCATGTCTATGTAAGAACATGAATTTAAGTCCACTTTTGGCACCTCGAACATGGGCAAAACAGAATTTTTATTAACTTGACGAGCCTTTAAAATGCGTCTTGTAGTGAGTTCTCTAATGTGTTTACGGGAATCTGTTATCATACCCAACAACAAGTTTTCTGGATGGGCAAAGTAACTGTTTTGAATTATAACAGGGTCCACTATCTCTAACAACTCGTTGGACAAATATCTAGTGCTGTTAATGAGCTTCCATAAATGATTTGAACCATCTTTGCAGGATGAATTTGTTTTCATAGCACACCAAACAGAAGGGTATGATTATACGACAAACGTTGCTAAAGTCACAAGATTTTGTTGTGGATTTTCTTTAGAAATATACAAATGCAGTATGCAATTAGCTCTTGTCAACCAGCGAGCATGGGGTAGTTTACCTGGGCTTCTCTGTAATAAATCAGGAGAGCAGGATCTATTTATGACAGCAGTAGTAATTTCTTGTAAATATTTCTGGTCTATACTGTTAACTGTGGATATTTGTAGAGGTAGTTCATCTACTATCTTCTCAAAGTTGGCCAACAGCAGCGTCTCGCATATCTCGAATGCTTTACCAATTTGACCTGCAAATGATTTAGGTCCTGCAGTAGGGCCATCCAAATAGGTAAACAAATATCTCAATGGTAACTCATTGGCGTGTAAGAGACAAATTATCCATTGCAATGGTCGAGATAGTAGATATCACGCCTCCCACTTTCCCTGTATTTGTGTTTGTTCCATCACAGCCAACAGCCATTAAACCCTCTAGTGATATCTTTTCAGTCGTTAAAAAGCAGTGGATAGCTCTTTCAATATTTCTTGCACTGCCCGATGTTGGAACCCCTTACCCAACATAAACAGTACCTGGTTCTTTTATAATCGAAATATGTTCCTCTTGAACAATCACTCTAAGCCTCTTCGATCTTTTTAAAACAGTTTTAGCCGTCTTGTCTTTCCTTCCATCGAAATATAATGAGGGAATTTCTGTTACTCTTTCTTCGGTTAAAATTTGCTCGCGTACTTTCTGTCTTATTCTTCTTAGTTTCATCCTATCTATTATGCCTCATTTCTTGTTTTAGAGTACGTAATCTTCTATTATATCTGGATAAGATCCGTTCTTTCTAAAACCATTAGTCAGTTAGTGCGTTGGTCTTCTAAAAACATTTGTTCCTCTTTTGGCACTTGTTTTCTCTCAAACAAGTACAACTTACAAATCTTTACATTTACTTGCACCTATGTCAAAAATCTTTCTACTTTATGCTCTTAACTCTTCTAACTTTTCTTCCTTAAGTTTCTTCAAAGACTTTTTAAAATTATAACACTTCGAGTGATAACTTTTTAGTAACTGTAAGATTCGTTTGTGTGTTCTTCTTCTTAATTCTTCAATTTTCGTTCAAACATTTCGGCAATTTCCAAAAATGTAGGTTCTTTTGTTGTGTTATTCCTTACTTTTAAGTCTTGTCGAACCCATTCGTAGAATTTCATCACATTTTCATACGTAGGTAAGATAATCTCTTTCAACTCTGCACCTACACCAAATATCGGACATTTTAAATTTTGTCTTCTAGAAGTAATGTTAATTCACTTAAAAAACGTTTATCAATAGGTAAGTACTCGTGAATATAATTGACGCGCGACCTTTCACCTTGAGACAATTATCGACACTAGTTTAAACAAAACACTGCATTTCGTAGACTGTCACGTGCCGCCCCCCGCTTTGTTCCAAACTTTTCTCCTCTGTAACAGCGCCAAAGTATATTAAAAAAAGAAATATTTGATTGCAATAGCTAGTTAACTATATTTTAATATGTTATAAAATAAAATAAACCTATTTTAATAAATTCTGTACTATTTTGTAGGCCTCGCAAATAGCCCCTAAGCTGTCGTTTTTGTAAATGTTCGATGTCTTGGCGGGGGCTCTTACCGTTATCTGATATTTTTTATATTTTTAATTGAGGTAATTGATGGCAATTGGCAACTTAATACAACTATTCCAAATAAATATTTGAAAAAAAAAAATTTCGTTCCGCCCTAACGAACAGTAAGTAGAGATATAACCCAACGTCTCTTGGGTAGGTAAGGAATCGATATAAACTGAGTGTTGTAAGACCCAGTACAGAAGAGTCCCAAGGACTGCACAGCGTTACCTCACTTTGGCTAACTTTACTTTTCTGCACTGGGTCTTATAGCACTCAGTTTATGTCAATTCCTAACGACCAATGGGACGACAGCCTTAAACAGTAACTTGGGAGATTATTGACACTTACCGACCCATGAGACGACGGCCTTAAACAAACAGTAACTCTGGAGATTATTGACACTTACAGTAGCAGTAACTATCAAGAGTAACTGGAGATAATTAAACAAACAGTAATTGTACAGATTGTTTGCACTCACAGTAACTGGAGAGATGTTAGTCCATAGAATACTCCAGAAGGTAGATCCTTGATTTTGTTTCCATAGAGAACCCTGTAACAAATAAAAAAACGCTTTAAAAATAATAATCTATGTAATTAAAAGGGATTGTCAATATGCTTGTGACATGTACAAAAATAAAAAAATTAAATGAATACCGCACAGCTCCCAACCGTTTGGAGTCAACCAGACTATGGCATCCCATATTGGGGTATGTTGTAAGGCTGAAGGTAGAGCGGAGGGGAAGGATATGGGGAAGAGAAAGGTGGGAGAGTACCTGGCTATTCAGATCTGGTCACCAAACATGGCTAAAGTCATTTAAAGCAATGTTTCAATGCTATTTTTAATAGATATCTGCGCTAGTCAAACATACTAATTTAGGTTGTCTGTGCTGTGCATTGGTTAGTCCTGTGTGAAATCTGGTTCACAAATTTGCTTTGAATATAAGTGTCATTTTCAAAATTAGAATCAGTTGTGTGAAGAATTCAGTCGAGGGATAAAGGACCTACATATAATATATTTCTCTATTATTTCAAAAATTGAAAGTTGAAACGAATTTAGAATATTGTATATAATTTAAAATTTTGCCAGAAATTCCAGGGGATACACATCGACAAACAAAAGGAAATAGGAAAGAACTGTTTTTTGAAATATACTAACAGTGAGGTGAGGCTCCTAAGTCCTGTGAAGGAATCGGCTGCAATCCTTGATATCCTATTGTTACTAAGGTCAATCCTTTTCAGTCTGCGGAGACCAGAAAATGCTTTGGGAGGCACCTCCGTCAGGACGTTTTGCTCCATGCGTCTGAAAAAGAAATATGACAAATAATTATTATGGCGCACCAGATATATTTTAAGGTTCACGTAACACACTATAGGCCAAGCCAAGTGGTTATTTGATGTGAATAAGTGAAAGGCCATTCGTACATGGTTCATGATTCGTACATTCATACATACTTACAATTGACTCGAGTTTTCTGCGAGTAGCATACAATTCGCTAGCTTGTATGTATCTGAAAAAATTAGTTTAAGAAAAATCGTGTGCAGAGTACCTCAGGGATCTCTTATTGGACCTCTGCTATTCCTATTTTAATAATGTGTAAATTTATTGCAAAAGTATGACAATATTTCTAGGACAATAGTATTTACAATGTTTCTTTTGTTTTGAGATCTTGAGCCACGTTTTTGAGGAAGCTGTGAAACGTAAGAATGTTACTTAAAGGTTGTTTAACGAATATAAATTTGTAATTAAAACATGAACAGAGCAGCAGTCCTGTTTTAAGGACTGTATTAGGTAACCTATTACATTAATTTTTACTTTTGGGTATGCTCGGAATGAACTATCTACGGGTCAGGAGAGATGTGCGCATTGCTACACATTTCTTTAGACTGATTCGTGGATGGTTTGAAAACTCGGTCATCATGGAGAGCATTCATTTCTATGTTCCCGATGGTTATCTACGTCACCGACAACATAGACTATTTTATCTCCCAGCATGCAGAACCAATGGTCATGCCTGTGGGGAGAGCAATCTTGCTGTTGAACAGAATCAATTTGGATATCGACATTTTTAGCATCAATGAAGCTTCCTTTAAAAGGCAAGCTCTATTATCACTGGTATAGTTGATATACACACTGTTAATATTAATCTAAGAATTCTTATTATAAAAATATTTTAAAAACGCATTGAAATTAACCATTTTGTAATGTTTTTGAAATGAATAAACAAAATTGAATTGAATTAATAAAAACATAAAAAACATTGGCTACACTTGCCTATAAATTATCAACAGTGAACTTTTATACCTGTGTACTTGTATAGCCAGATCATTCTGTTTTGTTATTGTTCTATGCGTAAAATAGAACAATGACAAAACAGAACATGATAAAAGAATAAGATTTTAGGTTAGATTTGTTTGTTATTTTTTTTCACTTTTATTCAATTTTGTCATTGAACTAGCCGAATTGCAGCCCGATACCATTTTATCAGCGTGGCAATATGAAATGTAGGATTCACTTCTATCACTTTACTTCATAGATAGTTGTGTCAAGGGAGATTGGCCATTATTAGTATGTATTGCAACGCGCGGACAATGCGCGTCACCAACATCGTTCACCCATACCTGCGCATAGCGTAGCCCCGCCTTTATTTCTATTTACACACTAAAAGCATAAATTTCATTGCGTAGCTGCTTTGATAATTCGAGTAGTTTGGTCGTACCACGGCGACAACACGCCAATTGTTTCTCTTGTTTGTGTATTATTCAAACAGGATTAGGAACAACTCACAGTTCGGTGGTGTCGAGAGGAAGCGATGAAGGGAGCTTGGCGAGGGCACGCTCGCGGCAGTCAACAGCCCCGTCAGTGCAGCGGCAGGTAGACGGACAGGAGGCGTCGGAAGAACACTCCATCGTTGCCACTGGGCCTGCAACATAACAAATCAAATAGATTTTTTTAAACTAAGACATTTTAAATATGCATGTATTAACTCGTTATTTTCATTGCAATTGCGTTGTATGTAAGAGCCCTTGAGCGTTTTTATTGGGCAATTGGGCATGTTGTGAGAAGAAAAGGATTTAGAAGGGAAAAAAGATACATAAGAAGGTGGATGGAAAGCTGCTGGCCTTTCAGATCTCGTCATCAATACCGGAAAAAGCCATTTCAAACGAGGAGGCAGGCGGTCGAGAAGCTCGAGACGTACTACCACCCAAAACATATTTTCTTATACAGAGCGGATACGGTTTACGTATTATAGTTCTGTGAGTACTTAGGTAGGCCTATTCATTGTGCTAACTCTTATTTTACTTCATTCCTTTAGCAGTAACCCGGTCCCTTTGATAAAGCTCACTAGAGGTCTCATTAGATTCAATTCAATTCAATTTGTTTATTCCTTTAAAAACATTACAAAGTTATATTTTATTTCGTTTTTAAGTACATTAGTAAAATGGTATTACATAATAGTTAGCGGTGTATAAACTATACCAGCATCAATAGAGCTTGCCTTTTAAAGGCAGCTTCACCGATGCTAAATATGTCGATATCCGAATTAATTCTGTTCAACAGCAAGACTGCTCTCCCCACCGGCATGACCATTGGCAAGTTGGTCCTGCAGGCCGGGAGATAAAACAGTCTATGCTGTCGATGACGGAGATAACCATCAGGAACATAAAGACTAATACTCTCCATGATAGTCGGATTTTCAAACCATCCACGAATCAGTTTGAAGAAGTGTGATACAATATGCACATCTCTTCTGACCCGTAGATGGTTCATACCGAGATATGTGGCTATGTCTTCTGGTTCTGCAATGTGTTTGCCCAAGTAGCTGATCATTCCCATCAGAGTGAGACATTGGCACCATAGGTGAATTGGAGTATTTTCATAGTCTTCACATTTCCTGCATCTATTGGTATTTATTTCACCTGCAGATGTGTCTCCTGAGACGGCAGCGTCCCGTTATCATTGATTTTTGCATTGATTAAATGCAAAAACATCTTGAGCGATTGCTCGTAATAATGTGCCCTTAAAAATTTGGGATAAACAGTGACATCTAGGTGGATTCGTTGGCTTTAAACCGCAGTAAGCAGTTAATAGTCTTACCAGTTTCTGTACATATTGAATTGCCTGGTTCATCTAGAAAACATGCATATGATCTCACCTTCGCAGATGGCAGCCGGGCCGGTCATCCTGTATAGCGGCGATCCCCTAAGCGCGGCAGGAGACCCGCAGCGCGCTCCCCCGCCGGCGAGTCGAGGGGCAGCGCGAAGAGCTGCAGCGAGGCACGCGGCCGCTGGACCAGAGCACCGGAGAGGGTTATCTGCAAGGCGGAGGGAGCGCAAACGGGGTGCAGCGCTTAGCCCGTCCAGGTGGAGGGATGACAGATTGTTGTTGTTCAGAGTGCTGGAATTAAGAGATATTTAAATATTAAGAGATATATTTTACTGTACACCAACAATAATTTTAAATGTGTATACCAACTGTCTGGAGCTAGTGAGACTATGATATCCCCAATCGGGGTATGTTGAGAGGTTGAAGGTAGTGGAAGGGGGAAGGAGATGTTAAAGAAAATGGTGGGAATGTATCTGACTATCCATTTAATTTATACTACACTTCGGATGGAAGAGGAGTGTAAATTTGCGAAAAAATAATATAACTTGGTTACAAAGTAAAAAATATTTAAGAAATTAAAATCCATAAAAATTGTTGTATTTGGAAAGAAAAGAAAAAAATATTATGGAGGATAAATAGAGTATTGTAGGATAATTTGTGAGATTTTCAAGTGAAACTAGGGGAAGCAGTTTTTTGTTAATGATTTACCTAAAATATATTTTTTTATAGTTCAATATTTGTTTTTTTATCATTAATTTATTCTGGTAATTTATTAAAGAAATGTTTTTGTTGGTGGGTATAATGGTGCTGGGCAAAAACCACCTTTTCCACAGTGACAATCATAGCACTAACTATTTGTATCATTCACCGTTGGCGCGTTTTCACCGCACTGCCAACACGTATACAGACCTTTTTGATATTTTCAAAACCTCACCGTCTTGCATCAAGGCAAAAATACTTGGTTGTGAATGTAACTGATATGTTTGTGAAATGTTAAATGTCTGTTTGTACTGCATCATACTGACATGTTCTTCTTTATGTGTAACATATGTATGGTGTTCTTATACATATACATTCCACATATATACCTACATATATATGAAATGTATATGTATAGCATCTATATAAACTGCTTGCTTCAGATGTCTTATAGTGTTGGCTAATGGACGTATTATTTTAATGAAAAATGTTATTTTCAATAAGTTTTTAAATGTAAAAACTTTGAATTTGCAACGTTTCAATTCTGAATGGTGGTCTTGCACCAGGGCGATACTGAGAGTGTATTCAACTCTGGATGATTTAAATTAATAAATTATGAAATCACACAACTAGTTCAAATGAAATTTACTTGCGCACGCCAGGTTTTGAACCCGCGACCTTCAGATTTCTGGTCGAGAGCCTTACATCTAGGAGTCAAAATATAGTCTTGAAACTTAATAATGATCCTGTTAAAAAAGTGACGACAACTTTCTGATAAAATATTAATCATTCAGGATATATCGAGAACACGTTTTCTTTTCCTTATAAATATCACGAAGGAATGCGACAATATCAGTGTGTCAATAACATTCGTTTTTGACTGATTCTTTGTTAGGAACTCTTTCAATTCATTCGTTATAGGCCTGCAGTCCCATTTTTAACAGGAAAACGAATAATTAGACCAGATTTTTAATATAATAACCACAGACATAGGAATTAATAGACGAGAAGATAATGGCGAGGGGTAAAATCAACTGTTGAAGAACGAAGGGAGTAAGGCTGACTGTGATTCGTCAATAAATCAATCTGACAGTAAATAGGCATCTCGCATTATAATATCACCATTTACTTCTTAAAAGTAAAATCTGCTTTTGAATGAATAGACATTTTTACATGGGAGCGCAAATTACTCGCCACGTTATGAACAAATTTGCGAAGTCCAAATTCGGCAAAAAAATTCGGTTCTATTTTCAGAGTCGAATATTTCGTTTAAGTATTTAGTTAAGACACTTTTATAAATGTTCATAATTTACTTCCCAGCAACCAACCAGCTTTGTGTTTCGCGTCCAGACGTTTCTCGATGTGATAGTATATGTTTCTAAAACTGATCTATATTATACGATGTGAATATGCTTAAAATAAAGTAAAATAATGCTTATGTAATACGACAATTGGGTTTATTCTCTTTTTCACATCTATTTTTACAAGTTTTCATAGCACAAGTCAACATTTTGTCGTGTTATTTCGTAAAATGAACCGATGATGCCTCGACCATAGTTCGCACAAGAATGATGACGTCACATTTTCAAATTTCACTTGAGGCCATACGCGAGCACAGCCGGCTCCAATGGAACCGGTATGGGGAGTGGGGATAATACGCTTTTAATCACTTAGGGCAGGTCTACTAATATTCATATGTCTATGATAATAACACAGTTCATTCCGTGCAGCATTCTGTCTCATTTACACTAGCCTGACATCGTAGATCTCTATCCCATGTGAATTTCTAAAATACAGTTTTGTATTGGAAATTTAAGCCTCGATTGAGCAAATATTTGTATCACGGAACACGCCCACACGGCTTTCTTGTGGTTTTCTTTATTTTATGTAATTGACATTGCCAACACAACTGAACCCAAAATCTCTATAATCTTTTCAAATTTGTAAAAAAAAAATTTTTAAAATAAAAATCTGCTCAAGAAAGAATTTTGTATTCGGGCACACAAACACGACCAAAACACACTTCACAAGTATGTTTCTAATTATACATTATTTAATAAATCAAAACCATAATTTTCTCTAAAATCAAAGGATGTGTAAGTACTGTAAGTAGGTACTTAAATACCTACCAACTTAATTATAAACCATACACAGTATGTTATGCAACATTTATTTTTGTTTATAAGGAATTATACAATTTGTTCAAAGATTATTTGATTAATTTGTGTTATTTCACAATTAATTAATTAAAATAATATATAGTATATTTGCGGCACGTTCCAGAGTGGAAGATACTACCAGTATCGCCCTGGTGTAAGACCACCATTCAGAATTGAAACGTTGCTCCAAATGGCTTTAGCCGTGTTTAGTGACTAGATCTGAATAGCCAGGTACTTCCCCACCTTCCTCTTTCCCTTCCCCACTTACCTTCAGCCTCACAACATCCCCCAATTGGGGATGCCATAGTCTCACTGGCTCCAGACGGGAGCAGTTGGGACTCTTGTGAGGTATTCACTATAAAAAAAATAAAAAAAAGAAACGTCACTATCTCGATGATAATTCTTTTTCAAGGTTTCTTCAGGCAGGTAGGTAGAATAATATTTTAAAAGATAACACGACGATTTGAAAAAGAATCTTCAATTATAGTCAAAGTTAGCCATCTAGTCAAAGTTAGGCATATGGCCAAAGTTAGCCATCTAGTCAAAGTTAGGCATATGGTCAAAGTTAGCCATCTAGTCAAAGTTAGGCATATGGTCAAAGTTAGCCATCTAGTCAAAGTTAGCCATCTAGTCAAAGTTAGGCATATGGTCAAAGTTAGCCATCTCGTCAAAGTTAGTCATCTAGTCAAAGTTAGCCATCTGATCAAATTTAGCCATCTATTCAAAGTTAGCCATCCACTCAAAGTTAGCCATCTGATCAAAGTTAGTCATCTAGTCAAAGTTAGCCATCTGATCAAATTTAGCCATCTATTCAAAGTTAGCCATCCACTCAAAGTTAGCCATCTGATCAAAGTTAGCCATCTATTCAAAGTTAGCCATCTAGTCAAAGTTCAATTCAATTCAATTCAATTTGTTTATTAATTTCAAAAACATTACAAAATTGTTAATTTCAAAGCGTTTTTAAAATATTTTTATAATAAGAATTCTAAGATTAATATTAACAGTGTGTATATCAACTATACCAGTGATAATAGAGCTTGCCTTTTAAAGGAAGCTTCATTGATGCAAAACATGTCGATATCCGAATTGATTCTGTTCAACAGCAAGATTGCTCTCCCCACAGGCATGACCATTGGCAAGTTAGTTCTGCAGGCCGGGAGATAAAATAGTCTATGTTGTCGGTGACGTAGATAACCATCGGGAACATAGAAATGAATGCTCTCTATGATGACCGAGTTTTCAAATCATCCACGAATCAGTTAGCCATCTGATCAAAGTTAGCCATCTATTCAAAGTTAGCCATTTATTCAAAGTTAGCCATCTAGTCAAAGTTAGCCATCTAGTCACTTTGCGGACAGAAGAAATACAAAACGGTGGAGTTAAAAAATGACTGCTACTTAGTATCAATAAGAATAATTTTAAAAAGTTAAAAGAAAAATATAAATATTTAAGAAACGTTGATAGTTTTAAAAAGCAACTTTAACTTATTTTAAAAAAGAAAGGTGTTTTCGCTACTCCTTTATAAAAATACAGGGTCGCGTGTCGGCCATCGCGATCGGCTGTCCAAATTAAATTTGGAACACGGAATTCGAAATTTGAACCGGCCAATGGCGGCCAGATTCAATTTGCGGGCTGACATGCGATACCCTCCCCCCACCCCCCACCCCCCCAACCGCCAACCCCACCATTTACCCGACACTGAGCGGTGGACGCTTTTCAAGGATATGTCAATTTAATGATGAAATAATACAGCAGCCTTTATATATGTGAATCCCAACTGCTCTCAATCGTGGTACTGTGGCAGGAGGATAGTACTTTAGATTTGGCCAGTGGTGGTCATACACTAGGGTGATACTAAAAGTATCTGCCACTCTTGAACATGTCGCAAATATACCAACTATGCACGGTGTCCGGAAACTCGCAGTATAACCGGCAAACTGGTAAATCTACATAGCATAGATAACACAAAAGCTGTTGATATTAGCGCCCTAGCGACCAGCAATCAATTTTTGAAAAACATGGCCTAAAAATTCCAACTTATGAATCAATTTAAAACGGAACAATACCCCAAAATAAAGTCAGAATCTTAACGGCGTAAGTGAAGAATCCGTGCACAATAATATGCGACTCGCAGTCCTGGTGTATTGGACAAACCTACGGTTGAATTTGCCCTAGCAAATCTCTACAATGTTTAGTATTGTGTAATAAAAAGGTATAATCAAATACATAATACGGATATGTGCTAGTTCATTATATTCGCGTAGTATAAAAGGCAAGGTAATTTTTTAGTAATTACCATTAAATTACAAATAACTGCCAAAGTTGACTATAAAATCCTGAAAAATCGATTTCTTTAACTACCCATATTTGATAATTTGAAACACTTATGAAAAAGTTTTGTATGAAGGACATCGTGAATAAGAAAAAGTCGTGTAAAAACAATTTTCAACGCGCTGCCTAGTGTAATGGACGGGCCTACAGTCGAATTTGCCCCAGCAGTCCTAGAATTAATCTTTCCTTGGGATTCATTTGAATTATTTCTGATTCTGATAGTTACTAATTCATCTTCTAGAAAAATAAAATCTGGTGCTTACCGCTAATTTTAAAGTTGAAAAACGTTTTATAAAATTTTCAAAACGTTTTACATAAAATATTTTAACGGTAAGGTTCTGTTTTCATCAAACTAAAATATAAATAACTTACAACCGTACGGATCGATCTAAAATTTTTTTTATTGTTACGATTTCGTCGGAATAAATTAATGTAATTAAAGCAAACCCCCATTATTACAGTCAAAAAGTAATAACACAAAATCCACTTCAAATGTGATGTAGATTAAGCAGCATCCGTTTGTGCTACAATTTTCCTGACACCGTGTACATTGTAATAAATGAATAAATAGCGAAATAACACAATTTAAGGCGATGCACTACGACGTGTAATATTTTAAATTGAGCCGCTATCAATAATAACTCTTACGTAAATGGCGATAAGGTTTAAATTCCCGCTTAACACCATCCGCCTGTTTTGATTTATGCAAGAAAAAAACATGGCCAAAAAGTGCCATTTATTTAATTTTGTCGATGTTCAGGCATAAATAACATAATTTGCCACATTATGCAATAAAATCATAACCGAAAATGGGTTCGTATCTAAGTAGGAGAACTTTAAAGCACTTTTCATAGGCCTTTACACTATTTTTTTCTGGGCTTATAAAAAGACTTATCTAAAAAATACTCGATCATTTCAAAGGCCAAGATGTATTCTACTCGCAGTATTTAATTAAAGCATCTGAAACATTTCTAGGCCACCAAATTTTCAAACCAAAAACACATGATTTTGAATTAATACGTATGGCATCGCCTTAACAAAATAAATTATAGTTGCGCCCGCGACCTCTGGATTCGTAGCCAAGGATCGTAATCGCCCAACACTAGCTTGTCAACGACATATGACAAGATATAAATATCTATTAATAGGTAGTTAGCTGCTGTCTTTTTTTGACAGCAGTGAAAAAAATCTTGAGAAGTGAGCTCTTTTGTCAAAAAAATTTGCACGGTTCTGCCATTCTGGCCTCCGTTGTCGAGGAGTAAGGCTCTCGACTATCGGGTTCAAATCCCGTAATCTGATTAATTATTTCACAAATTGCTCAATTGAAATAATACAAAGTATATTTGCGGCACGTTCCAGAGTGTAAGACACTCTCAGTATCGCCCTGCTGTAAGACCACCATTCCATATTGAAACATTGCTTAAAATGGCTTTGGCCGTGTTTGGTGAACAAATCTGAATAGTCAGGAACTTTTCTACCTTCTTTTTCCCCATTTCCTTCATCTCCCCGCAACATTCAGCCTAACAATATACCCCAATTAGGAGTGCCAGTCTCACTGTCTCCAGACGTTTGGGAGCAATTGCGATTTTTAGCAACTAGTTTCGGCTTGGAACGTCATTGCCATCTCCAGCTAAGGAGGATGTTATTATCAAATTTATAACAGTTTTTTTTATCAATACAATTTACTAAGAATTTTAAAATATATTTATTTTTTTAATTTAGACTGAGGATTGAAACTTCCTACCGTGGAACTGAAGTCAAGAATTCTACTAACCTCGCCAAATGACGATCCGAGGGTAGGACCGACATTTATTTTGTATATTGTCTAGTGAGTCTAGTGAGTCTATTGTCTAGTCCACACAGCATCCCCAAAGATGACATAGGCCCTGAGGGAAATTATTTTCTTCAGGGCCTTCTGTGTGGAGTTAATATAAAAAAAAAAAAAAAAAAGTGAATTCCTAAGAAAAATCGATAAACTACAGAAAAAACACACAAATGAGACGAGGAAAAGAAATGAATTGAGACTCCCCTTCAGGAAAAAAAAACACAGAGTCAAAAGTCATTGATGTACGGAGCGTTGAAGATATTTGGAGAGCAACCAGAAGAAATAAAATCAGAAGAAAACATAAAAACATTTAAAATTAAATTACGAAAACATGTGATTGATTCATTTTAAATGTGTTACTATAATTATATGTATATAAGGATTGTATTAGGACATAGATAACTATGTACCTACTTAAAATACCGCAATAAACAATAAACAATATTAACTGCTGTAATATCATCAGATTTCAAAGAAATGCGTACATGTTCGCGTACGTGTACATGATTGCCAACAAAAGTTGATAGAATTCATAATCATCGACAACGAGTCTATCTGTACCCTCTGAACTTTATCATCTTGGATACGTCGCAGGTACGATTGCGTTCTAAATTTAAAAACCATTCTAAATTCAAGTTTCGATTATGGAAATTGAAAAAAAATCCGTCCATCCGAAATCCGGACATTTTAAATTAAGTTAAATCTATCCGGATTATAATTCCAATACAAAAGGAGAATTATAATTGTTTTATTAGATTTACTACAGATGAACAAAGGGTATTTTTTTAAACAATTGTAAATGGATATTAAAAAAAAAAAAACATTGTAATTATATTTTTTTTTATGTTGAACTATGGATATTTCAAGACAATTTGTAAAAATTTTAGTTTTCGGAATGTTTACGACAATCACAATGAGAATTCATCACATCTTTAAAAAGTTATATAAAGTAGGTTAGGTTAGGTTAGGTTAGGTTAAAAAAAATATATCATCGTTTCTAATGACTTTATATAACTTTTTAAAAGTGTGTTGAATTGTCACTGTGTTGAGTTATCATGGAACCGTTAACGAGAGATGAAAAGATAAAAAAAATCAAGTGAATCATATACTTGGCAAGAAGTGTGTGTCAAGGCTGAGTTGTTTGGCAGTACGACCTCTTTCGAGAAACAACCCGATGGTTAGTTAGATTTGTGAAAAAATCGTTTTAAGTTTTTGCTGATCAAACACGCTTTCTGCTAGCTTAATGATTTTTTCAACACTTCATAGCTCATGATGGAAAACCTATTCAGAAAATAGTGTTCAAATAACGGGTGGCCAGAGCAAACCGTTATACATTTTTTTGATAATTAAATACGAGGAAAACAGAGAAACGCATGCAATGTCTGTTTCATTAAAAAAATACACGTAAAATTCGCTATCATTATTGGACATTAGAGTTGGTGCGAACAAGGTAATGTTCTGTGCTTTGGCACATGACTTCTTTAGACAAATTACACATTTGCCCTGGTGATGTACACTGTGCCGCTATCCGAAACGTTATTCAAACAAGCAGGTGGTGCAACACGGCATAATACCCCAAAAATAAATGAGGACAATGCTTTTCAACCTGTTGACAAACTACACTGGTAGTTTAAAAGGGGTATTTTCATTATTAACATTAGATATTCGTTAGGTGAAAACATCACTGCTAAATTGAATAATTAGTACAGCTTTAAACTTCGATAGAGGCATTAAAAACATCAGGTAATATAACATAAGAGTTACCAATGGTGTGTAATCTATTTATAAATGAGTTGCAGCCTGAAACCGTAGTATAACTGTCACAATAATACAACTAAGGAAACCTTGATCTAATGGTATAAAAATATAGAAGTTCGTTTGTTCCATAGACATATGAATATTAGTAGACCTGCCCTAAGTGATTAAAAGCGTATTATTCCCCACTCCCCATACCGGTTCCATTGGAGCCGGCTGTGCTCGCGTATGGCCTCAAGTGAAATTTGAAAACGTGACGTCATCATTCTTGTGCGAACTATGGTCGAGGCATCATCGGTTCATTTTACGAAATAACACGGCAAAATGTTGACTTGTGGTATGAAAACTTGTAAAAATAGATGTGAAAAAGAGAATAAACCCAATTGTCGTATTACATTCCATATATAAGCATTATTTTACTTTATTTTAAGCTTATTCACATCGTATAATATGGATCAGTTGTAGAAACATATACTATCACATCGAGAAACGTCTGGACGCGAAACACAAAGCTGGTTGGTTGCTGGGAAGTAAATTATGAACATTTATAAAAGTGTCTTAACTAAATACTTAAAAGAAATATTCGACTCTGAAAATAGAAGAAATTTTTTGCCGAATTTGGACTTCGCAAATTTGTTCATAACGTGGCGAGTAATTTGCGCTCCCATGTAAAAATGTCTATTCATTCAAAAGCAGATTTTACTTTTAAGAACTAAATGGTGATATTATAATGCGAGATGCCTATTTACTGTCAGATTGATTTATTGACGAATCACAGTCAGCTTTACCCCCTTCGTTCTTCAACAGTTGATTTTACCCCTCGCCATTATCTTCTCGTCTATTAATTCCTATGTCTGTGGTTTGTTCAAAATCTCAAATCTCTTAAAGATTAGTGCCAGGAGTGTTTATAGAGTGGTTTGAGTGGTATAAAAAGTCGAGGACGCCCGAAGAATACTTAACACAATATCTCTGCATAATTTAAGTCAATATAATGTAGTTTTTTAACAGTAACATTGTGGTATATAGTAGGGAATGGTGGGAGAAGTCGGAGATAGTAATACTTACAGAATTTCCAAATCCCTGAAGACTTTCAACAATTGGTCGTCAACACAATTCAACTTGTTGTTGTCGAGTTGCAAATTCTTCAAAGAATTCAATCCCCGAAGCACTTTCTTGTTGATGGCTGTCAACTGGTTGTGACTTAGATCCCTGGGAAAAGAAACAAACATGTTAATACCGTATAAAAAAGCTTGAGAAGAAGTTATTTATTTATTTATTTATTAACGGACATCGTCCAAATTATAAAATAATAACACGAATAAAGTAAAATGAAAAATACAGGAGTAGACAAAGGTACATGAAAGCAAAGACATATGGTAGATATAATACAAGAAAATAAAGTAACAAGTCGAATCAAGTCAAGACTACGCCGTGGGTCAGGACCACAGGACACTTATAATATTCCGTCACTTGTTTAGCGACTGGCAAAAATCATTCAGACTTATCCCAAAAAAGTTAAGTGTTTGACTTGAGTTGATCAGTCTACACATTCTGGACAATGGTGAATAATATCCTAAATTTGTCGAATGATGGTTGAGGAAGAGCAGTTCATTATTTCTGAGTCTTTGCGAGGGGATATTGAAGGGAATGAGTTGCAGTAGAGTAGGTGAATCAATAACACCGTTTATAATTTAGAAGAAGCAAATGAGGTCATTTCTTTCCCGACGGACTTCCAAAAGAGAGAGGTTTAGAGTTAGTTCAATTTCATCATATGAGTATTTGCCTTTTTCTAATCCTAGCCTCCTAGCAATCACTCTTAAGAACCGATGTTGAACAGATTCAATGAAGAATTATGAATTATATTCAACTTATGAAGAATCTTAGACAACAGAAGAATTTATACATATATAAACAGTGTCCAAAAGCTTCCAACTTTGGACTCCATTTACTTAAAAACGAAGGATCAATTCAAAAAAGTTACACAACAAAATCCATTTAAAATTTGTAGTAGATTCACCATATAGTCACGCTTGTACTACGAATTTCCGGAAACCATGTATATAAATATTATGAATTTTCGAGCTTCGAATTTTTGATCGTGTAATGTTACTGTAGAACATTTTTTTAAAATTTATTTAACAACTTAAAAAAGAAGAAAAAATTGTTTGACTGAGTATTGAGCCTTCCTACCCAGAAACTGGAGTCAACAACTATACAAACCTCACCAAATAACGATCGGGTAGGACTGAAATTTATTTCATATATTAATTGCTGTATCAGAGAAATGCGTACATGTCCGCGATTGCTACCAGAAGACTGAGGATTGAATCTTCCTCCCTAAGGACTGACGCCAAATCGTAATAGGATAGTATCGAGATTTATTTCGTATATTATTTGTTCGTATGTCATCAAATTTCAGAGGAATCTGTGTACGTAATTGCCACGAAAAGTTGATTTAATGCATTTCCATCGACAACGAGTCTATCTGCCGAATGTCAGCTCGATCGGCTGTCGGGAAGTGGGTTAATTTCCACTTCCAAGATCAGCGTTCATTAATTGCCGAAAACAACAGTGAAATTTAAATAGATGTATTGAAAATATATATTATTTCCTTTGTGAAAACTGCTAGTTACAAAAAACGCTAAAATATTATTGTTCATTGTATTTTTAAAAATGCGCTATAAAAAACTACCCAATTACCATCATTACAAGCAGTAATACAAAACTCTCTGTGATCATACGCAATAAATATCGTGACCTAACATTACAGCATAACAAAAGTCAGTGTTTGACCGAAGCGAAACGAAATAAAAAGAAAAATCATATTATCAAAGCGTGTCAACCGTTGAAAATGTGAAAGGGACGTTAAAACGCTACAACCTTAAAAAACATTATTTTTATTAATGTGTAGCCATTCATTTGTCCCCCCTGTGTACTTGTTACGCGGCGCGTGTTACATAGACTATTTTTCTAAGCAGAAAATCTTTCGCAGTACAGTCATGGTCGTAAATTAGGCGAAACAAAACAAAAACAAAAAAAATGCCGTTGAATTTGATAAAAGGTAATTTTTTGGTTTAAAACACAATGAAATTATAGCATTCAAAGCTATAATAGCAGATGCAAACCGGTTTCGTTCGAGTTTGAACGATACATACATAAAGAAGAGTGTCTGCGACAAATGTACAGTTTTACTTGATGATGAAATTTTGCACACTTGACCTTTAAATCGAGAAAAAGGTCACAGTCTACGTGAGATTTTGAAAACCTACCGCTTAAAGCAGAAATTCGATACTTTTGATGAAATTTTGCACACTTGATGTTCATCCGATTTCGAAAAACTCTCTATCTAAGTCTACAATTTTATTCAGCATTTTA
The DNA here is from genome assembly GCA_026573805.1 of Hesperophylax magnus. NCBI lineage: Eukaryota > Metazoa > Arthropoda > Insecta > Trichoptera > Limnephilidae > Hesperophylax > Hesperophylax magnus. The sequence continues at coordinate 7,111,433 of JAIUSX010000005.1, read as the reverse complement.
TACACTTGAACTTATAACAGCATATGCAAACCGGTTTCGTTCCAGTTTGATGTTTATTTTTAACGATAGATACTTAAGGAAGAGTGTCAAATCTACAGTTTTACTTCAAGGTTGATGAAATTTTGCACACTTAACCTTCAAAAAAAGAGGAAGATAACCGTCTACATTAGATTTCGAAAATCTCTGCGTAATGCCCGGTATACGCCGGAAAATACAACGAGTGAGATATAAAACATGAGCTGTCGAAGGAAATGACGTTACACGATGAAAATAGTTGAGTTAATCTAAAATTTTAGAACCAAAGACTGTGTTGTAGGAACTAAATAGCGAACAAAACCATTTTTTTAGATACTTTGAGTATCGCCCTGGAAAAAAACCGCCAGACTCCATCAATGACTTTAGCTATGTTTATTAAACACAACACACGGAGAAATATGAGTATTGTCGATTTATTAAAATAAATCTCTCCAAATTATTAGTAATACGGTTATAAACGGGATTGCAGGCTGTATCCTGACAAAATTATAGTGCATTGCTAATATGTCGGAACACGTGTTCGTGCACCTGCACTATGCCTAGATAATATACAATTTTTGTAAACATGTGTTCCAACATTGTGATTATAAATTACTCTTTATTGAAAGCTTAGCGGGAAACTTATCAATGCATTCTTTAGGGGCCTGCAATCCCGTTTTTAACCGGATTACGAATAATTTGAAGAGTATCATAATAAATTAGCAACATTTTATGATAGTAAATTTTCTCCGTGTCAAATAAAGAAACGAAGTATTTTTTTACATTAACCCATGTCATATTTGAGGATGCTGTTTGGAGGGTGTTTTTAACTAAGGATCAGTGTGACCAGGAGTGACATGTGCCATCCCTCCCGCTGCGGCACAAGGCGATAGGTCGAGAGACTAGTTGGAGAGGTCAGAGGGTCTCCCCACACCAGCCTCTCCCGATCTGGCACGCCACGCAACTGGTGGGCAAGCGCATCCTGAACGCATCTCACCCGATGAACCTGGACACCCCTGCTAAATCACCATTCGCGAAGCACTTGGGGTGAACTTTGGCGGAGATGTTGGTTATCCAATAAATGGTTCCTCCCAAATTGAAGGTATTCCATAGTCCTACGTTTTCAATAAATTGCACGGGTTGTTTCAGAGAATTTGAACAATTCTTCAAGTTATTTTTCAAGTTCTGTGAAAGATCTTATCAAGTTCTGTTTTTATTTCAGTTCTGTCAAGCAACTAGCCTATAATGATATAATAACAGAACTTGAATAGGACTTTCACAGAACCAGAAAATAAACGTTGAAATTTGATGAATTGTTCAAAATGTTCTTACACAATTTGGTTAAATTTATTTTTTTGAAAATCGTTGCGTTTTTGCATTCCTTTCTAGAGAGGTAAAGTCAAAAATAACAAATACCGTGAAAAATGTCGGATTTTTAATGCTCCAATTTTTCACCCCTGTGAGAAAAGTCCGTAATTCTGATTATTAAAATCTAACCAGGGTCGCAGGGAGAAATCATGTTCGAACTGTAAGGATGAAGCAACATTATCAAATAAACTTGAACGGATCCGTGAAAAATCACACAAAACATTAGAGAAAAAACATTTATCTGAATATAAGTAGCTATTCTGGCAAAACCACATTGGATAAATATGCTAATATTATTTATTTATTTATTAATGCCCTTTTTCGGGGCTTTTACATGTGAATATTAAGAAATATACATTATTTATTGTACATAACTGAATTGCTTCATTAACAACATTTTATATTTGTTTAAATATAAATTGAAGATGTCCACTGACTTGGTATAATTGTTTCCCTCCATTAGTATTCTGGGCAAAGATGAATACATATGGTAGTTAGTCCCAGAATTTTTGCACTGAAATAAATCCTGAATTTTAGTATTACCGTAGTATTAATTGTAGTAATACCGGACTAACAACTAAATCATTTATAATTTTATATAGAAATACCAAGTCAGTGAAAATTCTTCTGTCTGACAATTTGAGCATATTCATATAATTTAACAGAGTGTTATAGTTCAACATAATTGCTGGAATACCCATGTTAAAATTTATAAAACGTAAAAAATTGTTTTGTATTCTTTTAACAGCTTGTACATGTATATTATAACGTGGATTCCAGACAGGAGAATTGTACTCAAGATGACTTCTTACATAGGTAAAATATAACATTTTAATACACTTTATATTGTTAAAATTTCTGGTTAGCCTAGTTATAAATCTCAACATTCTTAAGCCCTTATTAGAGATTTCCGTTATATGGCAAATGAAAGATTTGATTAAAAAGTGATCCCTAAGTCTTTGATTTGTGAATGTCTCAAGAGCATTGTTATCAATATTGTAATCAAAAATCATTTTTTATTCGAGAAAATCTAACTATTTGACATTTTGAGATATTTAAGTAAAGTCTATTTTCATTACACCAAATTAATAATTTGTTGATATTGTCTTGAAGAATGTTGCAAATGGTAAATATTTTGAATAGTTCTAAAAATTTTGCGGTCATCAGCAAAAAGTAAGATAGATACATCATGAAATATTTTTGTAAGTTCATTTATAAACAAGATAAATAAGATTGGGCCAAGGTGTGAACCTTGTGGAACTCCACTTGTTGCACTAATTTTTTCCGACAGGGAGGATTTTATTCTAACGATTTTTTGCCTAGCTTTCAAACCAGGCTAATATATTGCCACGTATACTAAGCTTTCCAAATTACGCCCATGTGGGCTTTTAATATGTAACCCATGCAGAAGAATAGTTTTATGCTAACCTTAATTGTAATAATTACTGAAGTATGTTATTATAACCTTTTTATAACTATATTCCGTGCAAACACATCTACATTATGTTCGAAAGCATTACCAACTACATGCAATCTAGGTACAAGCGAGAATGTATATGACCCAGTCTTGATATTGCTGTTGCAATTAAAAGTAATTTTCGATAGAGTAGTTCTAGTTGCTTTGTTGAATACTCAGTAATCTACTCGTAATAGTAATCGACTGTAAATCAGGGCTGTATATAATTCAATAAAAGTCGTGCGAACTAAAGAAAAATATAAGATTTTTAATTTTGATGTGTTTTTAAAGTATCTGATATTACGGAGAATGAAGCCAGGCATTTTTAATCATTTATCTGTCACTGTATTGATGTGAGAAAGAAAATTAAATTTGGAATCAAAAATTATGCCAAGATCAATAATTTCATTTACAGAGATGAGAGAAACATTGTTAATTTTATAATGAAAGTTGATTTATCCTAAAAAATCTTATTATGTGATATTTACTAATGTTAAAATAAAATTTGTTAAGTTCGCACCAATCTTGTAATTTATTTAAATGTGAACACAAACATCTATAGTTTTTATAACTTTAAAGAGTTTTAAAAAAGCAACATACAGTAACAAATGGAGTAACCATATCATTAATAAACAGTAAAAATAGTATTGGACCTAAAGGCGTCCCTTGAGGAACACCGCTTGTAGCCATTAATTTGTATGATAGATTAGAATAATTTGTTACTTGAAGATTTCCATTATTATCTGGTAATACGGTACAATTTGTAGAATCATAATTTTGTTAGTAAGTAAGTTATTACTAAAATTGTGTCAACCGGAGTACGGCGGGCGATTGGCATTTCCCCTGGTATTTCAAAGGTTGTGAAACAAAATAAAAATATTAATAACTACAGGGTTTTCCAATAAGAGGTGTTATTTTGATATTCAATCCTAAAAGAGCAATGGTTGCGTTGCTTGTGTGGCACGTAGCGCCGTCTTGTTGTAAGTAAACGTTGTCCAGATCAATACCATCTAATTCCGGCCATAAAAAATCATTAATCATCTCTCGATAGCGCAATCCATTCACCGTAACCTTTGCTCCAGCCTCATTTTCTAAAAAGTAAGGTCCAATGACTCCGCCGGACCATAAACCGCACCAAACAGTCATACGTTGAGGATAGAGAGGCTTTTCAACAATAACTCATGTGTTTTCCGAGCCTCAGATGCGACAATTTTGCTTGTTGATGAAGCCACCGAGGTGGAAATGGGCCTCATCACTCACGATGATTTGCATTTGATTTACTCATGTGAATTTTAATAATTTCAACGCGTTGTTGAAGCGTGTATCGTTCCATTTTTATTAATGGCGTAGTTTTTACTTGTCAAATGTCAAAAAATGACAACTTCAAAAGTAACATCTACAGAAATAGCGGGCTATTCAAAGTAATACCTCTTATTGGAAAACCCTGTACATTACCTCCATAGATTTTTCATCATAATACTGCCGAAGGAAAAAATGATTTTTAACGTTGTTTTTAGCGGTTTATGAAATTTTTAATATTTTAAAATTCTTTTGATCTTTAGAAGTCTTTGAGGCTTTGATTTAATTGTTGAAAGGAGGCTGCGTAGGAAAATCAGTGAAAGATTAGCATTGAAAATCATCCAAGTTTTTTACGGCTCATAAAAAGCCTTTTCTTGAAGGAGATGATTATAATATCGATGGTTATTATATTATGACGAGCTCAGTGGCACAGTAGCAAACTCCTGGAAGAAAATTATTTATTGGATAACCAACACAGAGCCCGGGTTCATCGGATGAGGTGTGTTCAGGAGACGCCTGCCCACCAGATCGGAGAGGCTGCTTTGGGGAGACCCTTTGACCTCTCCAACTGGTATCTCGACCCATCGCCTTGCGCCGCAGCGGGAGGGATATATTCATACGTCCGTCACTCCTAGATACACTAATCCCTAGATTCCTACACAATCCTCATACCTTTTTAATTTTTAAAAAAGAAAGACAAACATTCCCGGGTTACGAATAACCTGACAATATTTGAAAATCTCCTACTACCACCACTGTAAGCTGAAAATGTTGCTTGTGTTGTGATGGAGGACTAGGAGCCAGCCGAGGAATTGAACACACTACGCTTGGGTGGGACCCAAGCGCGATGTCAACTCGGCCACCGACCGGTCAACCTTTTACCTTACTTCTTTCCTTTCTTTCCTCAAAAAAAATCTTCCATGCAGCATCCCAAAAAATGACACAGGCGTTAATGTTTATTGTTTATTGTTTATTGCGGTATTTTAAGTAGGTACATAGTTATCTATGTCCTAATACAATCCTTATATACATATTATTATAGTAACACATTTAAAATGAATCAATCACATATGTATATATACAATAGGAATTCACTAGACGTATGGCCATTGATTATCTTGTATATTAAAAATATGGTATTAAAGTAAATAATTTGTTTGAATGACAAGATATTTAACTCCTTCAACATGTTCTTAATTTTTGTGTATCTATTTTTCTTCAATATGGTTCTCATTGCTCTATTTTGTAGAACTGTCATTTGTTTCATTAAATCGTCGTTGGATAAGAATAAAATGCTGCTACAGTAATTTATGTGTGGTACAATAATTGCGTTGTACACATTTTTACTGGAAACTGTGTTAAGGAATCTTCTTATTCTTCCCAACAGTGAGATTTATTTGGCAATCTTTTTAATAATTTGTTTTGTTTATTGAGCAAAAGTTAATTTGGAGTCAAGAATTAATGTGGGGTTAAAATAAATCAAGTTTGACAGTAGAGCTATACATACAATTAGGGGCTCTTTTGCGTACTAATACTCGTCGAATCGTGTTCCACTATTAGACCGGATTCGGTAGTTTTAGTTAGAGCGTTGGAAGAGTTGGAGGTCAGTTGGAGGTAAAATAGTTTAATAAATTCTTCGCTTCATGTCTCATCTAAATATATTATACTTTAGGTACTTGAAATATAGTAATCGTTTTATATTACCCACACTCAGGCAGTGCCTTAATGGGTTTTCATTTCTTGTGTATACTTTTTGGTATTATATATTTTGTTATTATATACTATCTATTAATATGTATTATATATGTAAAGAAATGAAAAAAAAAAAAGTAAAAAAAAAAAAAAAAAAAAAAATACATCATTGGATTTTATAGATGTGAGACTGAAGGAGTGGGAGGCAAAGGAGATGGGAAGGAGGAAGGTGGAGAAGTACCTGGCTATTCAGATCTGGCCTTCTTACACGGCTGTAGCAATTTCAACCATCGTTTTAATTTTGTAATTTAATATTAATATTTCAATGTGGAGACGCTGAGAGTATCCACATTGTAATCCATTTGATCGCGACTTCTGCATTCGAAGTCAAGAACTTTACCCCTTGAACACGGAGGCGACTCCACGATGGCTTTAGCCGTGTTTATTGACTGTAATTGAATACTCTTGTCATTTCTTTGTAACATTGTATTTCCCATGATTGATCAAATCATCGAAATTATAATGATTTCCAAAGAAAAGTCTTTTTATGAGCGAAAAAAAACTTTCCCTTGTTAATCTTTACTACGCAACCTCCTTTAGGTGATCTTCCCACGAAAATGGCGCTATGGAAATAATCCAACCACTGGGAACTATTATTATTATCAGTAATTTAGTAGATAACAACAAAAAGTTTTAAAAATTTAAAACAATGTTCAAATATTGTATTTGATATTTTTTTGTAAAACTTTCAAATTCTTCAATATTTGTGTTTCATCGTATTATTTTTGCTTGTGCCAAAATTTGAGCAAATAAAAGCGAAGGAATGAAAAGAAAAGGAAACACAAAAGAACAATGAGTTATTTTGTAGCCACGAGCCTTTAATTGCTGAAAGTTTAGATTTTTTTATTTAAACGAATTAGAAAAAATATTTTAAGCCATTTTAAAAATTAGGGACGTTTTCACAGAGGGAAAATTTATCTACTAAAAATCGGGTGACAGTTTTAAGTGAATAATCAGTTAATATTTTATGATAATCTTTAAGACCCTGCATACCGAATTTCTACTGATTTGATTGAAGTTTTTAAGTTCCAAAAAAATAAATATGATATTTTTGAAGATTACATCTTTACATTTGTTATGCCGAAACCTTAATTATATGAAATTCCCTCGATAGAAAAAATTGCAAAGTAAGCTTCGAAAATTATTTAAAACACGTTTTGTTCTGGTATTTAATATGTTATAGGCATGAAAAAATTCACAGCGTATCTTTAAATGCAACTAAAGCATTTTTCGAGAGATTTTTGCTCTATTTCAAACGAGTCGTGTTTTATTAAATATTTTCACAATTTTCGCTTAATTATTATCTTTGTTTTTAATATTAGTGCACTCCCTCTAACATTTGTATTTACACTATATTACTTTCAAACCCTCTTTGAAATCGTACTACGGGGCCTTAAATGCAAATTCAATTATCTGTTAATTATGAGAATAATCAATCCATTTTTATTTAAAAAGAAATAGAGAAATGCGCATTTTGAATTTTTAAAAAACGTGTAATACTGAAAAATCTCTTAAAATTATTAGTAATCCGGTTAAAAACGGGACTGCTTCCTAATAAACTTTTAGTAAAATTCGTAATAACACGTGTTCCGTCATTATAATATATAATAATGACAGAATGCGAAAATGTTATGACTTTTATTAACACGTGTTCCTATATCGTGACAATTCATTGGTATTTTACTAAAAGTTTATAAGGACACCTATCAATTCATTCGTAAAGGGCCTGCAATCCCGTATAATAATTTGAAGCGATTCTTAATAAATTATCAGTGTGTTTTCTCCGTGTAGGTATACATACAATATCAAAAATAAGAGTGTCTGTGGTGGGCGACGTGGTTTTGTTTTTTATTCAAATCTACAGTTTTATTCCGAGATTGATAAAATTTTGCACAATTGATCTTCAAAACAAAACTTCCCATCCCCTTTTCCAGTCGCTTAAAGCAGAATTTTGATACTTATTGATGGAATTTTGCACACAAAATTACTGTCTTGGTATATCTGATTACGAAAAACTCTACGTAAAGCCCCGGGAACGCCGGGGACATCAGCGAGCTAATTGCCTACGTAATAAATTGATAAAAATCCCAAAATTATCAAAAAATATGACAGTTCTTGGTATCTGATAATTAACGGCTAAACCAAAACTAAACGCCATAAACCATCTTAAACTATAATGTATTACCAGCCTTCACAGGATTGAAGTTGGCAACACAGTATGACATCTTAACCACAATCTTTGCACAGCTTCCCTGATGATACTGTAATGTTATCAGATACGTTAGCTAAAGAAGTAGGTAGCGCAGCACGGCATGATACCCCAAAAACAAATCAATATAATACTTTTGGCTGTGATAATCTCAAATATCAGGTGGTTTTTTAAGTCGAGATTTATCAAATAAATTATTTTTCTAAAAAGGCGTGCGTCCTTTGCAAGTCGAGTTCAATAAAAAAAAGTAACACAAAGGAGCCAAAAAAAAACAAAGGCGCAGAAATGCGAAAGCTGCCGTAAGGCGTCAGCTGGCGGGCAATTGTTTTTTTAGCGCCAAAAAAAGCGCGGGAAATCTCCCCCGCTTTCTGGCGACAATGGCCGCCTTTCGCGCCAAATTGACACCTGGCGGCGACGGACGAAATCTGTCGTTAAGTTGTTTGGAAAAGCATAGTCTAAGGACGGATTGTTTCGCAGAATTTGAACATTTCAACAATTTTTAAGTTCTATTCAAGTTCTGTTATTATAGAATTATCGACAAGTTGTTTAAAAAAACTGAAATGATGAAAGAATTGAATATAACTTTCACAGAACTTGAATATGAACATTGAAATTTGATGAATTGTTCAAATAACAATTTATCAAATTTTAACGTTGATTTGCGAGTTCTGTGAATATCCTATTCAAGTTCTGTTATTATATCATTATAGGCCAGTTACTTGACAGAACAGAAATAATAAAAGAACTTGAAAATTAACTTTGAAAATTGAAGAATTGTTTAAATTCTCTGAAATTACCCGTTCTTGGGAAGGATTATTTCACAGAATTTGAACAATTCATAAAATTTAAAAGTTGATTTTCAAGTTCTTTGAAGGTTTTATTCAAGTTCTGTTATTATTTCAGGTTTAAAACAACCTTCACAAAACATGAAAATGACCATTGAAATTTGGTAAATTCAAGTTTTATGAAACAACCCGTCATAAATAAAAATAATTATTGCGTTCTAAATACTTTTGATTAGTTTTTTGGGATTTTTTAAATTTGTACAACGCTTTAATTACTTAATACAACAGGGCGAAACTGATAGCATATTCCGCTCTGGAACGTGCCGCAAATATATTATCATATAACGCAAATTAATTAAATAAAATTTAAAGAATGTTATTCAAGTATACTTTTTACTACATACGTTGATGATTTTCATCAAAATGTTTGTTTACTTTAAGATATCTATTTTAAATTTTCGACCTCGTTACGTCATTTCTGTGGCCGGCTAGTAGCTAGGTTTGATAGAAAAATAAAATTGTTTGACTTTGAGGATTGAATCTTCCTCCCCAGGGACTGTAGTCAGCAATGCTAATATCTGAGCCAAATTGGGTTGGATCGACATTTATTTCGTGTATTAACTGCTGTAATGTCATCCAATTTCAGAGAAATGCATGTCTGCATGTGTATGCTTGATTGCCACCAAAAGTTGATAGAATGTATTGTTATCGACAACGAGTCTAACGGCTGAGTTTCACCTCGATCAGATGCCGGGAAGTGGGTTAATTTCCACTTCCAAGATTCCATTTCATTCAAAAATCAAAAATCGGAAAAAAAAATCGTAATTAAAATATAAGCATAATTCTTGCCTTAACAGACTATGCAATAATTGCAATAGCGTATTATCCAAGGTTGATATTTTCAGTTGCGAACTTACCAAATACAAAAGGTCCATAAAATAATATTTCTCTGATGGTTTGTGACTAATTTTTATGTCTCTATTATGATTTGATTTATATCTACAAACTCTCTCCATGGCTATAAATGTATTGTTTTGTAAATTTTCCGTTTTATAAAATCATTGTTTTGTATAATTTGTTTAAATAACTTATTCCATATTATGCTGTCTCAGTAGAGGTAAAGTCACAAGGAGGAAATCCATAATTGGTTTTATTTTACTATATAATACTTATGTACAAACTGATTAAATGTAAACTGTCGATTTCCCGAAAATTAATAAATAAATAAGTATTTAAAAATAGCGGTTTAAGGCGATGCCATACGTAATAATTTAAAATCATGTGTTTTTGGTTTGAAAATTTGGTCGCCTAGAAATTTTTCAGATGCTTTAATTAAATACTGCGAGTAGAATACATACTTTTTATAAGCCCAGAAAAAAATAATGCAGAGGCCTATGAAAACTGCTTTAAAGTCAAAAATTTCCTACTTACAAACCCATTTTCGGTTATGATTTTATTGTATAATGTGGCAAATTAAGTTAATTATAAAATGATTGAAAAAAAAAAAAATATTTATGCCTGAACATCCACAAAATAAAATAAAAGGCACTTTTTGGCCATGTTTTTTTCTTGCATAAATAAAAAAAGGCGGATGGTGTTAAGCGGGAATTTAAACCATATCGCCATCTACGTAAGGGTTGTTATTGATAGCGGCTCAATTTAAAATATTACACGACGTATTGCATCGCCTTAAACAAAGTTTGTTATTTTCATTTAATTTAAAAATAGCGGACCTCGCAATGCTTTGTTATTTCTAATGTCATTCTCAGACATGTACGACTTCTTCCACCATTCACTACTATACACCACAATGTTACTGTTAAAAAAACTATATTACGTCTCATTCCGGTGCAGAGATATAGCTCGAGCATCCCCGAAACCTTCTACCATTCAAACCTCTCTAAACACTCCTGGCACTAAAAAGAACTAACTTTGAAATTTTAAGTCACAATTTCACAAGTATTTCAACTCGCGACTTCAGGATTCATGGTCGAGAGTCTTACTCCTCAACCGCGTTATTGAATTATTATTTTTTGTATATCCAAGTTTTATGTAATTTCTACTCGAAAGATCCGCAAAAGACGCTCGTAAACACTCCGTAAAGCTGTCAGAATACACTCCCTCAATACTATACAGCCCACAGCCTAACCCGTTGGGGATTGCAAATAATGTACAATGCAGTGGACCGAGAGAAGAGAAGGAAAGGAAGATGAAAGAGAAATGCTAGAATATTATCAAACTTGAAGGAGAATCGAGAAAAGATACATTCGCTTCAAAACACAGGAAGATTTTTACATCGGCTCCACACAGGAGGCCCTGAGGGAAAAAAACCTCCACGGTCTATGTCATCTATGGGGATGCTGCACGGAGGTATTTTTAAGGAAAGGAAGATCTGGGAAGGAAAAAGATAAGACGGGTAGGTAGGAATTCTGGGATCAATGTGTCCAGGAATGATGGACGTATTAATCCATCCCTCCCACTGCAGTGCGAGGCAATGTGTCGAGAGAGTTCGGCAGGAAAGGTTAAAAGTCCCTGAAACAAATTCTCCTGCCCACCATGCAGTAGGTTGACAAACGCATCCACGGCCAAGATCAAGAAAAATCTCACCCTACGAACCCGGGAACCCCTTCTAAGTCATCAAATGTAGCAAACCACTTGGGGTGACCTATAGTAGGGGTGTTGGCTATCCAATAAATGGTTCAAGGGGCAGCGGTACACATACCCGCCTCCAAAATTATGCAATTTCATGGAACGACGCTTTATTCGGCCAGCCTCGTGACTCGTCAGTACTTTACTTGGCCGCCAAAACTCTGTGCGGTATATCTGCTTCTATTCTCACTGAAATTAGCAATGGATATATTCTAAATTATGTCAATTTTTAATATATTATTCGTGTACTTTTTTATAATAATAAAATAATTGCTTTATTATCAAAAATATAAAGACTTGTTTATTTTCATGTTCACTTCCATCAATATAAATCAATATTTATGTTTGATGTCCTATAAAAAAAATATAAGGAAATAAGACTAGCTTGTTCATAATATAATTTTACAAAACTTTAAATAGCGCGCCATTGAAATTCGATTGAATTTCATTGAAATGACAATTGTACTGCCAAAGAACGAAATGAATCCCAAATTATATAGGTGCATTATGAATATAGCACCAATGGGAACATTCGTCGTATTTCTTAGGTACATACTAAACACCAGTGGCGCCAGAGCGGCAGATCTGCAAACCTTCGAAATCTTCTAGCTGCCTGAGTGCGCAGCACCTATGAGATTTGTTAACATCAAATTTACAAGTAATATTAAGAATCAACAGATTTTTTTTGTAATTATCGTGTTTTAAATTGTTAATTTATTTCTTAACGACCTTCAAAGCAATGCACAAACTTATATATTGGCATTTTGTGTCGACAAGATCTAAGTGATATCCAGCTTAACTGGAGTCAGCAAAACTTAATGCTGCTAAGCGATTAGTTCTGCCCTCTCGGTCAAATAAACCCGTCTACTATGTTTGCGCTTTTTATATATCGGTCTAGTCATCTAGAATAAGTTTCTCCCAAATCCCACTAACATCCAGAATTTAGCGGAGTTCGAGAGGGTCTTAAAAACCAAATTGTTCAAAAAATCCTTTCTATATAAAATTAAATAACAGATGGCTTAACAATATCAGATTGATAGGCTTAACTGACGACGATTTTATGTCGACTATACGGTTGAGCTCGTTAGAGGCATCGATAGATAAGTCGATATTAACAACTAAGTATTTTAATGTAACCATCCTTTTCCCCATCTCCACCCCCTCCACATTGCCTTCAGCTTCAAAACATACCCCAATTAGGATGCCACACGGGAAAGATACTAATTTATTAAAAATATCTTCAAATCATTGGTGATTCGGTAAAAAAACGAAATTGCAGGCCGTTTCCTGATAAACTTTTAGTAAGTTCCTAAATATATCGGAACTCATGTTCATCCATCATGCGAAAATATTAAAATTTTTATGAACACGTGTTACATATATGTATGTTACTACATGTAGTAATATCAGAAAAACAAGCAATTCATTTGTTGAGGTCCTGCAATCCCGTTTTTGACCGGATTACGAATAATTTGAAGAGATCTCCTAATTACAAATAATATACTAGATATTAGGAAATTATTCATTAAAAAGATCATTCAAATAAACTGCATAAAATCCTCACCATGCCACGTAACTCACCCACATAACACAAGGGCAAAATCACAGAATCAACTTCAAGTGACAAAAATTAATTCAACCTTTGCCAAAAAGCACGAATCCTTCCTAGGACCTTACATCTTCAACACCTTCCTAAAAGAAACCACTTACTGCAACACTCATAAACACCCAAACAGTTTGGTTACTACATAAAAAAGGGCATGCATCAGCAAATTTCTAGCAATCCCTTCTTAGTCTAATTCTCATTCCTTATTTACAAACATGTGTTATTTACATTTATAGTGATTTACTCTTTCTTATTAAAACTGCTTATGTTTTACGCATGCCTAATTTATCAGTACCTAATACTGTTGTTTACACAATTTTTTGATATGTTATTATTATGAGGTTTAGACGTTACCATTTTGTTAATTTAAAGTTCCCACGAAATTCCTGTTTTTATGTAATTATATTTGTATGTAACTATACAGGGTGTCCGAAAACTCGTAGTACAAGCGGGAAACTGGTGAATCTACATCACATTTGGAGTCGATTTTGTAGTATATTTTTTTTTGATTTGAGCTTTTGTTATCGAGTAAATCGAGTTAGAAGTAGATATTTTTTTTTTTTTTTTTTTTAATCAAATTCTTATAAATTATTACTGAAGATCAAAGTACCCAACTAATTAAAACTATTTGAAAGTAAAACAAATGAAGAAACTCGGATTTGAAGCATTATTTTGAAATCACCCTTCATTTAATCCGGTGTAATCATAAAATATTCCTGCTCTGCAGGGTTAAAACATCTGTTGTTCAACCCTAAACACCAGAAAAAACTTTAACCCTAAAATAGCCGAAAAATATTTTTTTTTGGTTTTTTTTTTTTTTTTGTGAAAATGCTCAAATCAAAAAACTTTATGTTTTTTTGGGTTCCCCATGTGGTGTAGATTCTCCAGTTTCCCGCTTGTACTACGAGTTTCCGGACACCGTGTATATGGAATGCTCCATGTATATATTGTTATATATATATTTGTATAAATGTATGTGTATGTGTAAGCAAATATATGTACCCGCCTCAGAACAGAAATCTTCTAGTGAGGCGGGTTACTTTCATGGTTGTAATATGTATCATGTAATTGCAATAAACGCCCGGGTTTCCGGCAATTAATTAATAAATAAAAATTCCTAACAAATTAGAAATATTCAATATTAGTCGTTTTTCTTCGTGCCATCGTTTTTCTACGTGCCGCTGGCTACAGACGGTTGTGAGCAGTTAAGACTCTTGGGCGGTATTGGCATAAAAAAATACAGTGTTGACTGCAAAGTTATATGTGTGAACATTTAATACTCCTTTTTCAGCAGCTGCGATATATATTGAGTTTATATCTCCCCGTAATAACTGAGTTAGGATTTTGCCACAAGTTGGGGCTTGCAATATAAAAGTTTCTATCTCGTTGGGACAACGTCCCCAAGGCATTTGAACATATACAAGACTACGAATTCAGGAAGAAATTTATTGTTACGTACGTGTTACGAATTTTGCAAGTTTCTACTGGTAGATTATTCGAACATGGAGAAAACTATTGCTAATTTATTTGAGAATCTCTTCAAATTATTCGTAATCCTGTTAAAATCGGTATTGTAGGCCATTAAAGAATTCTGATAAACTTGGAGTAAAATATCAATGGTTTGTTACCATGTCCGATGGTATATTATTAAGACAAACGCGAATGGATGAACACGTGTTCCGATATTATTATTAATTTACTTACACTTTTTGACAGGATTACCAAGAGATTTTTAATAAATCAGCATTAATTATTTTTGTCATTTTTATCAACACCCCTGTCGGTCTAGCACGATCGATCGATAAAACCCTATTTCGATACTACATTGACTAAGTCCGTTATCAATGGTTATTAGTCGTTATATGCGATCACGGTCTGCAATTGATATAATATTTCGACGGTTGGTAGACAAAAGCCGCCTAACTAAGCTTCTGCTGTCAATATACACAACTCGTTATGCAAAATTACTACACAAGCGTAAAATATTTTATATAAAAAAAAAACAAAACTTGTAGCGCACCGTTTTTACGCTTGCCACTACACCATCTCTTTTCCCCGTTCAGCGCCATCCTGCTCACCCAAACATAGGCGAACTTACCTTAAATAAATAACGTTTAACCAACAATTGTGTTATAAACTTAAAAATTTTATAAAACGTTTTTCAACTTTAAAACTAGCGTTAAGCACCAGATTTTATTTTTCTATACGATAAATTAATGACTCCCCGAGAGATCTCTCAAGAAAAAATTGAGTTTTTATTAACACGTTCATCAGAAATAATTAAAATAAACTCTACGGAAAGATCAATTTTCCAGGCCTGCTAGGACAAAATCGATCGTAGGTCCGTCCAATGTGCCGGGCCACGCGCCGAAATTGTTTTTACACGACTTCTTACTTACGTCGTTAAGATACTGACTTTGAGATCTCGTCTCTTCTTTTAAATGTTATAGTATCAGCAGTCTCATTAACGAGTGAACTCAACTTCTGTATAATAATCTATGTAAACTCGTCATTGAACTCCTTTAAATACATTTATAGTAAGAATAATATAATTTGTTCAGCATTACTAATATGTTTAAGCTGAGTTAAATTTTATCCCCTAACAACTGAAGTTGTATAGTAATTATACAAAAATAAAATCTGTGCGCCATCGAAATTATTAATTTGAAAACACGTCAGTTTAACGAATTTAGTCAAATACAAACATCACAGTAGTTGGAAAACTTTGCAGGGTAATAACCATTATTAAGGCGATGCACTACGTCGTGTAATATTTTAAATTGAGCCGCTATCAATAACAACCCTTACGTAGATGGCGATAAGGTTTAAATTCCAGCTTAACACCATCCGCCTGTTTTGATTTATGCAAGAAAAAAACATGGCCAAAAAGTGCCTTTTATATTATTTTGTGGATTTTCAAGCATAAATATTTCTTTTTTTTTCGATCATTTTATAACTAACTTAATTTGCCACATTATACAATAAAATCACTACCGAAAATAGGTTCGTAAGTAGGAGATTTTGAACTTTAAAGCAGTTTTCATAGGCCTTTACATTATTTTTTTCTGGGATTATAAAAATACTTATAAGCCTAAAAATACTCGATTATTTCAAAGGTCAAGAAGTATTCTACTCGCAGTATTTAATTAAAGCATCTGAAACATTTCTAGGCGACCAAATTTTCAAACCAAAAACACATGATTTTAAATTACTACGTACGGCATCGCCTTAATTCTCAACGCCTTACTATAAAGAAATTTAAAATAAATAATAAAAATAAAAGCAATTTGATTTTCATTATAAGTACCAATATCGAAGTAACATAAATAGGTTGTTTGTAAATGACTTCAAAATAGTTTGATAATGCCTTCGGAAGGCGAAACAGCGCATCACGCTTAGTAATAATAATTAATACTTACACTAATCAGGACTTATATATAAATAAATGAAAATCTTTCAAACGATTCCTTAAGAGGAAGCTACAAGCCAAAAATGTGTATATTCTTAGTATACCTTATATTGTAGGTAATAGGCATTAAAATCGCTTGATAAACGGAGTCTAGAAACGTTCTTTTTCAAGCACAAAACTGTTTTTTTATTTATTTTGTAAATAATTTTATAAGAATATATACGCATGTCTATAAAATTGGACGACAGCAGTTAATATGCGAAATAAACGTCTGATATCTACCTATCTGATCGGCATTTTGCGAGGTTTTTTACGGGGTTCACTCTAGTTCCTGGAGAGGAATGTTCAATCCTTAGTCAAACCGCAAAAATTACATGTATATATTTAAAAAAAATTAAATATATCTATCTTTCGTTTTTTATGTGACAACGTCCATGTCTTTACAGTGTAAAAGCGGGGAAGTTTAAGGGTTCTGTAGTAGGTAGGGGCTGTAGGAAGAGGTTTATTATTTCGAGTCTTGAAGGAGGAAAAACAGATTTCGGTAGCTCGTTCCATATATTTACACAAAAACGAGTCGAAGAAACAACCCGTTCTCATGAAGTTAACATCAACGACTGTGTACGGGTGTGCCGCACGTGCTCCGGGGATCAATGCTGCTAGCTTCTTAGAGCAGACTCCATTAAAATACTTGAAGAACAAACGCAGCATGCCCACATGCATCTTACCTTTTTAAGCTGTCGTTCCCTTAAATCAAATATACCATTCCTAAGAGAAAGTCCAGTTATATTCAATTTTTCAATTAAGTCCTAAATCCTGTCTCTAAATTTCGCCAATAAACAATTACATAATGTTAATTAAGTGTTAATCTCAAGTGACCTACCAGGTAAGTATTGTACTGTATATTTTCTCCATAAATAGTTAAGTAATAACATAGATCACTGTAGAAATGTATTATAAGTTTGTACAGCGCCCTTGGGGTGTTTTTGCACAAAAACGGCGCTATACAAGTCATCCAAGTATTATTATTATTATTATCTGTGTATTATCGGTCTGTTGGAACAATGGATTCAAGTAGATTTTTTAACTAGATTTAATTATTTATAATTTAATCATTTATTAACGCCTTTAAATGAATACAGTATACAGGGTGTATCGGCACTAACCCGACAAACTTTAACCAGCTATTCCTTAGCACATTTGGAGTAAAAAATGTTATGTGCACTTTGCTGTCCGGTAACGTTTTTTTTTAATAAAAAATTAATTAAACATATTTTCACCACATGTCACCACTGTTTTATCCTTTGTCAAAATTTGAAAGCAACATCGCAACTTAACTCGCGTGAACGTGAACGAAGCCCGTATTACATAATCCAGTACCAGAAAATAAATATTTTATTTAACAATAATGATTATTCACATTTTTCGTATGCGAATCACTGATTGTCTTCTTGTATTGTACACATCAGTTTTATTTTTGTATCTAAATTGCTTCACCTCTGGAATGCTCTGGTTTCACCTCTTACGCGTTTCACGTATTAAATAGTCTAATTTTGAAACTAAGAAACTAATTAGAAGATTTCCTGAATTTATAATCGAAGTCCAATAATTCTGAGCACTTTTAAAAACAATTTTCCTCACTTAGGTACTTATCAATAATAATAATTGGATTATTTGAACAGCGCCGTTGTTTTTTAAATCACCGTAAGTGCTCTGTCAAAATGTTACTTGCTAGGCTATCCTACAACGTATATTTTTTAATAAATTTAGTTATTTACAACTTCGCGGAATGTGATTTATGAATATTATTGCTTATGTTAAAAGCCTTCCAGAATTACCGGAATATAACGAGCAGCTTGACACACTTAAGTTTATTTCCACTAATTTGAAGGTACAAAGAATGTATAGTTTTAAAAACAATCCCGATGAATCAAAAAACGGTTCATATAAAACTGCTTCGCAACACACTCACACAAAGGAAAGCACTCACACAAACGTCATGACTGCATTGGATTGACCACCTGCAAATGAATGCTGCCAGATTGCTAATTACATAATAATTATTAAATTTTATTTAAAATATCGCAATTTTTTTTAAAAATCGACAATAAATTACAACTATAATTTAAAAAAATATTCTTAACCCCACGCTTTTTCGTAATTGATTAATTAATTCAGAATTTAAACGTTGCTTGAAATAACTAGCCGTATTTGGTGACCAAATCTGAATATCCAGGTTTAGAATTTAAACAATGCTTGAAATAACTAGCCGTATTTGGTGACCAGATCTGAATATCCAGGTTCAGAATTTAAACAATGCTTGAAATAACTAGCCGTATTTGGTGACCAGATCTGAATATCCAGGTTCAGAATTTAAACAATGCTTGAAATAACTAGCCGTATTTGGTGACCAGATCTGAATATCCAGGTTCAGAATTTAAACAATGCTTGAAATAACTAGCCGTATTTGGTGACCAGATCTGAATATCCAGGTTCAGAATTTAAACAATGCTTGAAATAACTAGCCGTATTTGGTGACCAGATCTGAATATCCAGGTTCAGAATTTAAACAATGCTTGAAATGACTAGCCGTATTTGGTGACCAGATCTGAATATCCAGGTACTTCCTCACCTTCCACTCCTTCCCTTAGCCATAAAACTTTCCCCAATTCAACATAAAAATTGTGTAGATATATCGGATGTTATGAAATGCATGATAATTAGACCCCAAAATACTTAATTATTCAGGGAAATAAACCCCTGAGTCATCAGTTGGAAATACCAACGACATTAAGTGAAATTTTAAACAATGCGATAATAGGAATTAGCAAATTATAATTTACGACATTTTACTCGGAAATCAATAAAGCCAGGATAATAAAAATAGAAAGTTATCACTTACGTCGTCTGTAAGTGGCTTCACCACAGTTTGATAATGCCGTCAGAAGGTGAAACAGCTGTCACGCGTAATAATAATTACAACTAGCAGAACTTGTTTATAAACACACTGTTTTTATAAATTTAATAATAAGACTGTTAAAAATTAAAAAAATCTCTAAATTGAAATGGAGTTCTACAAACTAAACTTAAAATCAAATAAATTTAATGCGAAGGTTCAAAGTACTGTACTGTAATATTATATTAAATAATTTTTACGTGTTTAATTATTGTTTGAAGTCAGATTAAAGCGATTAAAAAACCCACCTGGCAATTCTTATTCGAGTTTCGTTGTATACTTACGTATTGGCGCGCTTTACAATCACAATGGTATGGCATCATTCGTCTCATTTTTAAATATTATTATTTAGTGTGTAGGAAAGAGCGAAGATGGTTTTCGACACACTTGCTTATAAAAGCCCACACGGGACTTGAGACAGAATACGTGTGAAAGAGATGACAGTAGCGCGGCGTTGCCAAGTACTTTACCCCTATACTGGGGCAGTAATGGAGTGTGGAAATTTTATTTATTTTTTGTTTTTAAAAGAAAAAAAATGTTACCGGACAGCAAAGTGCCCATAACATTTTTTACTCCAAATGTGCTAAGGAATAGCTGGTTAAAGTTTGTCGGGTACGTGCCGATACACCCTGTATATTTATTATACACAACCAAACTGCCTCAGTAACAATCTATTGTATTTTTTAAGTGATAAATTAAAGATGTCCACTGACTCGGTATCATTATTTGCCTCCTTAAGTATGGCCAATGATGACTACATATGGTAGTTAGTCCCGGAATTTCTGCACTGAAATTAATCTGGACTTCTAGTATTACGCAGTGGAATCCGAAAGCTTATCAAAGCAAGCAATTCTGGACAATCAAATGCATAATTTAGAATTTTATATAGAAATACTAAATAAACAATACTAAACAATATATTAAATCCACTTAAAATAGTTCAAAGATTGATAATTAAAGAAATATTGAAAAAACATCCAAATTTTCTACTGAGATTCTCTTTTCAATATTCAATGTACCCATAATAGACAATATATATAAAAAATATTCAATTCTACAAATTTATAAAGAAATACAGTTAAATAACTTACAATTCAATTCATCAGCAAGATATCAAAAAACTATCAAAATCCCAAAACTTAATACAAAGCACACACAAAATACCTATCTCTATCTAGGTATAACATATTTCAACATCCTTCCATTATATCTAAAAAATATTGAAGATATTCAGGAATTTAAAATAAAATTAAAAAATTACCTAAAACTACTATAAAAATCCATATCTTACTCTTATTATTATTTCCTTCAAATCTTGAAACTGTATTATTGATAAATCTTGCCTATTTCTTACTTATTCCTTTGGTTTTGCAAATATATTATTTACTTACTTACATGATTACATATAATTGAGCTAGGATTCACTCACCAAACACAAGAGCCTCGTCTCTTTATGGTGAGGAAAAGCTATTATTATTTACCTTTATAACACTGTATAATATGTATAAATTGTATATTTATTGTAAAAACCATCACGCCGTTTCCCCGCAGGGGTAGGCAGAGAGTCGAGAAACAACTCGGTCTTGGCACACACTCCTTGCCTCATTCATATTTATACATACTCTTCTATTATTCTGACTCTTGACATGGCACGACTCAAGTATCCGATTCGCTTGGTCGTGCCATGTCTTCCTCTCCATGTATTCTTTCAACAGCTTGTACATGAATATTGTAATGTGGATTCCAGACAGAACAATTATATTCAATTTGACTTTTAACAAAGGCAAAATATATTATTAATTGCGGGGCTCCAGCCCAGAGGTGGTTTCTAAATCACAATCAAGCAAACGGCGAGATAATTTCAAACACAACCATTTATCTCTGTAGTAGTAGTTAAGGTAAATACAACAAAAGTGGATACAATATAGAACCGTTGAAGTGAATCATTCAGCAGGTCATTCCAAGGTCATATCTTGATGATGATGATGATGATAAACCATTAACGGGAGATACCTCCATTTCCTAAAATGTGGCCCCATTCTGAAACGTGAAAACTAACTCACTACTTAGATGGGGTGACCATCTAGCCAAACAAAATTGAGACAAAAATTAAAAAATAATTCAAAACAGTTTTATGTTCGTAAAATAATATATATAAATAAAAAATGTAAATGTTCGTTTGTTCAAAATCTTAAATCTCCGAAAGTTCTACACCGATTGTTTTGAAATTTTGACACAACGTTGCATTTGAATACGCGCGTGTTTTTATGTAGGTAAAAATGCGTTTTTTAAAACAGTTCCATCTGTTGGACTTAAAAACAACACGCACGTTTCTCCATCTGCAAAGAACAACTATAATCTTGGCACAGACAGACTGAGCCACACAACGCGTGGCGGGGTACAGCTAGTGAATAATAAATTGTTGTAATGTCATTGATGTAGGTATGAAAGTACTCCACAATGTCAGACAGGGACAGGTAATTGGATGGGAAGAATGCAGGAACATTATATTAAAAATTATGAAACAAATATTTGATAACTTATATTTGATATCAAAATACCGTTGTAAAATTGTACCTACTACCTCCTACATATGAATTGTAAGTTCCTCCTGTCCTAAAATGAGTTCTGTAACTCATCGGGATTGCTCTAGCAAGAAATAAACACAATAAAAAAAAATATATAAATATATATATATATATATGAAACCACTGAATAGTACAATTATCAAAAAATCTGGCTTTTACAAATATGTAGTTACATTTCACATAATAACAACATACTAGAAGAAATCTTCTTATAAAACGCTTGTCAATGGTGAAGTAATTTTGCATAACTATGCGTATGTTAGCTGCATATTTAAATATTCGCGCCAGTCATTTGGTTCGTTCTTATACCGCCAGAGGTGCGCTCTGTCGGCCATTAGGGAAACTATAGCTGGCAGAGTGGTCGAATTTTGCCTGCAGACCCCCTATTCGGGATTTACCCGAAACATACGATTTTAATTCGACCAATCAGAGGGCCTAGATCGTCCAGACGCTAGCGTAATAATACTATCAGATAACAAGTTCAGCATAAATTTCTTATGTACATAAATTTTAAAATCAAAAGCTTTTAAGCTATATTATATAGATGTCACCTGTGACAGGTGAAAACATGTTTTTTTAATTTTAAACAGCGCCATCTGTTGGACGTAAAATCAATACAGACAGACTGAGCCACTGCAACGTGTGGCGGGATACAACTAGTAAAAGTATAATTTTGTGCACTGGGGAATTCCAATGAA
The DNA here is from genome assembly GCA_026573805.1 of Hesperophylax magnus. Classification (NCBI taxonomy): domain Eukaryota; kingdom Metazoa; phylum Arthropoda; class Insecta; order Trichoptera; family Limnephilidae; genus Hesperophylax; species Hesperophylax magnus. Next base: position 7,088,646 of record JAIUSX010000005.1, on the reverse strand, counting down.
ACAGGACAAACGTTATATCTTATCTGTTTATAGATGGCACTAATTTAATTATACAGGGTTTTCCAATAAGAGGTGTTACTTTGATATTCAATCGTAAAATATCAATGGTTTCGTTGCTTATGTGGCACGTAACGCCGTCTTGTTGAAAGCCAACGTTGTCCAGATCAATACCATCCAATTCCGGCCATGAAAAATCATTAATCATCTCTCAATAGCGCAATCCATTCACAGTAACTGTTGCGTCAGCCTCATTTTCTAAAAAGTAAGGTCCAATGACTCCGCCGGACCATAAACCGAACCAAACTGTCACACGTTGAGAATAAAGGGGCTTTTCAAAAATAACTCTTGGGTTTTCCGAGCCCCAGATGCGACAATTTTGCTTGTTGACGAAGCCACCGAGGTGGAAATGGACCTCATCACTCAAGATGGTTTGCATTTGATTCACTCAAGTGAATTTCAATAATTTCAATGCGTTGTTGAAGCGTGTATCGTTCCATTTTTATTAATGGCGTAGTTTCTACTTGTCAAATGTCAAAAAATGACAGCTTCAAAAATAACATCTACCGAAATAGCGGGCTATTCAAAATAACACCTCTTATTGGAAAACCCTGTACTTGACAGCTGATCCCATTTTATCAAAAGCTGAATGGTCCGAGAATGAGAGTTCAACAGGACTGTTTATAAATTAAATTGGGCAGTCAATTTAACCAGTTAAAACAGAACAGCGACAAAAATTACATGACAATACAGTTAGGTTAGGTTAGTTTAGGTTAGGTTCGGTTAGTTTAGATTAGATTGGGTGAGGTTAGATTAAGTAAGGTTAATTAGGTTAGGTTTGTTATTGGTTTAGTACTTTTCTTCGGGTTGATTTTCAAAATTAACGTACAGACAAAGTACTCTAGGTCGGCTTGTTTCACATAAGTTGAACAATTCTTCAAAATTATAATTCAAGTTAGAATAAAACTCGCGCCATATTAAGAGTAATAATAACAGAATTAGAATGAAGCTGTGAGTGCCAAGACAGGTCCATCCATTCTGCCTACCCCTGCGGGGAAACGGCGTGATGGTTAGTCAGTCAGTTAGTTTATCATTGGAAACACCCAACCAAGTACTTCAAAAAGTAGTAGGAGTTAAAATTCTTATAAAAAAACTACTGGAACCCGCAATGTCTTTATTGTGCGTCTCCGACTTTTTTCACCATTCACTACTGTAGTTATCGTTCGTGTTTTTAAATATTAATAAATAACGACTCAATTTGGTTGGAACGGTTTATTATATTGCACCCAAAAAATAAACGTAGAAAACACAAGCAGAACGTTTTGCAAAAGGGAAGTTCGAGATATAATTTCAAGCGCGTAACGTAGGCAATTAACTCGGTCTCGGTGTCAAGGTTGCTGATACTGTACTGTCGAGTTCCTTCCTTCTGTCGCTTATATAGGTGAAAAACATTCTAGAACATTCCAGTTGCTATGGTTACAAATATTTCCAAACAATCTTCTTGAAACTTCTAGTTTGTTCTATAATGACCGTCCGATTAAAGTAGTGGCGTACCTCTACACTACTGTATAAAGCAATGTTGCTGTTAAAAACTACATTAAATCGACTAATTCGATCTGGTATCTCATTCCAGTGCAAAGATATTGCGTACCATGAAAATCACTCTCTGCTGAATTATTTATATATTAAGATAATAATTAATATGGTTAAGAACTGTATTACCTAATTTTACCAAATTCCGAGCAACGTTTGGTCCCCCAAGCCCAGTTTCTGTTTAGGGATTTTAACTTGATGGGTTGGTTGGTTGCTTCAGGGCTAGCTGGCCACCCCTTCCCCCACCCCATATGGGGGTCATTGGGAGGGGGTAGTTACCAGGAAGGGGCGTAGGTAGCTACCTCTGGGCTACCCTTTTCAGAAGAAAGGCCTTTGTTTTTAGAGAGCCATTACTGACAGGACTGGGAAAAAAGGCAAAGAGAATAAGTATTTTGAGTGAATAAAACGATTTCAGATTTTTTTCCTCGCTATATAAGTTTAGAGTGATTTAAAAGATTTCAGACTTTTTTCCTCGTTATATGGGATTAGAGTGAATAAAAAAATTTCAGACTTTTTTTTGTTTTAACTCTTTCAGATCGTAACATATTTCAAAATAAATACATTTAATTTTTTTCCTCATTGTATAAGTTTAGAGTGAATAAAAAAAGTGAGGAAACTATAGTGACGATCTCTTATATATGAGTATGGGATGGATAAAAATATTTCAGATTTTTTTCCTCACTACATAAGTAAAGAGTGAATAAAAACATTTAAGTTTTCTTTCTGTTTTAACTCTTTCAAACCGTTTGCATATTTGAAAATACACGTATTTCAATTTTTTTTCCTCACTGTATAAGTATAGACTGAATAAAAAGATTTCAGATTGTTTTCCTCACTATATAAGTAAGTATAGGGTGAATAAAAACATTTTAGAATTTTTTTCTTTTTTTACTCTCTCAGACCATTGGCATATTTGAAAATAAACGCATTTCATTTTTTTCCTCATTGTATAAGTTTAGAGTGAATAAAAAAATGCAGATTTTTTTCCTCACTATATAAGTATAGTTTGAATAAAAAGATTTCAGATTGTTTTCCTCACTACATAAGTATAGGATGAATGAAAAGATTTCTGAATTTTTTCTGCTTTACTTTTTCAGACCGTTTGCATATTTAAAAATACATGGATTTCAGAATAATTTTCCAGACCACAAAAGTTTACAGTGGATAAAAATATTTCAGAATTTTTTCCTCACTATATAAGTATAAAGTGAATAAAAAGATTTCTGAACTTTTTCCTAACTATACAAGTATAGAGTGAACAAAAATATTTCTGATTTTTTTTCCTCGCTATATAAGATTTCAGAATTTTTTCCTCAGTATATAAGTATAGATCGACCGAATTTTTTTTCTCGATTCATTTTTTGGTTTAATTTTTTAAGGTATTTTGTCGACGGGAATTTTTTTGTTTGTTATTATTGTATTGCCGCACATCTTATTTTATTTTGTTTATTCGAGACACAAACAGGATATTTATAAAAACGTTAATTATGGATTACAAAATAAAAAAAATACAATTATAAATATCCCTAGACTAATGTGTCTGCAGCAATCACATTTGCACATTCACATAAGCAAACATGTAAAACAATGACAGTATTTATATACAAAACTTAAAACTTAATTACAAAGATTGAAGCACATAATAAGTAGAAAAATTTAAAGAGTATATATTAAAAAAATTCTAAACCACTTTACAATTTTTTTATTATATCTTGACACAGGAATGCCCCAGTGACCTATAATATGCTTAGCGGCTTATTATTTTATTGAATTATACTTTTTTAAATGATTAATTATCATTTTTTTTAATTTCAATGTGCTTTCAAATGATTCTAGCAATAATTCTAAACCAATGAAAAGAAAAAAAATAACTTCAAATAATTTTACCAATTGTTATCAAGCATCGAATTGTTCATGTCTTAAAGGTTTTGGTATGGTCTGGTTTTTCGAAATCTCAGACATTAACCTTAAGTACCTACTCTTTTTTTGAAGTTAAAGTGTACAAAGACTGATGTCAGCGTAATGAATATGATTAAGAAAGAGACTATTGGATGGTCTGGTCGTGCAGAAAGAAGGAAGTTGGTGTGAGGAGAATTAACGACGCTAATGTGAATGATACGAGAAATCCGGGACGCCCGAGGATGACACCATGAACGAAGAGTATGTGTGAGACGACAAGACGGAAAATAATTTGCATCAGAGCCTAAATCATCTTTGAGGATGCTGTGTGAAGGGTCTTTTTAAATATCTAAAGAAAGGAAAACGGTTTGAGGGGTGGGTAGGAATTTTATGTCCTGCTAGAGATGTCAAAAGGACTCTCTCAATCGATCTCTACCGATCCAACCCGCCACGCAGTAGGTGGGCAGACGCATCCGATGGCAAGACCTGGACAAACCTCAGCCCATGAACCCGGGAACCCCTACAAGTCACCAAACGTAGCGAACCACTTGGAGGTAACCTGTGGTAGAAGTTTTGATTATCCAATTTATGGTTTTTATACAAAGACAAACATTCCATCTTTATAGTTAGAAAATTTGCTTTAGCAACGATGTAGGACTAAGCTATCAGAAGAATGAACCCATCAACCTATGGTACTGTATATTGTCTCCATATACAGGGTGTATCGGCACGTACCCGACAAACTTTAACCAGCTATTCCTTAGCACATTTGGAGTAAAAAAATGTTATGGGCACTTTGCTGTCCGGTGCAGAGACACCCTGTAAAGTTAATAATAACATAGATCATTGTAGAAATGTAATATATAATTGTACAGCGCTCTTGATGTGATTTTGGACAAAAACGGCGCTATACAAATCATCCAAATATTATTATTATTATTATTGCTTCGGACAACTGAACTGATTTTTTTCATCATGTATGCGCAAACTCTTCCAGTGTGAATCTCGGGGGAGAGTGGGGTGCCTTATAAACAAAAAAAGAAGTTTCTTGAGAAGAAATAAAGGGGAGAGTGGGGCAGTACGGATCTCTCAGCAATTTACTCCGCCGCTTAGTAAGCGATTTTCTATTTTTGGCACTTTTTCCGTATTTACTCCTTGTATTTCCAACGTTTGAAGTGTGTTCTGTAAGTCTTTAATCTCTACTCTTCCAATGGTTTCCAGTCAAACGCCTGTTTTCTACGTTTCGTTCTTTACGTATTGTATTTTATATCTTCCTTTTACTACCTGATTTTCTCTACCTTCTAAATTCACACACTTTCGTTTAAATCGATATGATAAGATTTAAAAAAAAAATACAAGACAGCGGCGTGCATAGAGTTATAATTTTTATTTAATTTTATTTGATTTTTTGAGCATCCTTAAAGATGACAGACCCTGAGGCAAATTGTTATCCTCAGGACCTCCTGTGTGAAGCACAAACTGCCTCCTGTGTTATGTTTTTGTTTTATTATTCTTGTTTTGTCCTGTCCTGCTGTTATTATTATTCTTAGTTTTGTCATCACTTTGTATAAACAGTGTATTTATTGTTATAATATTAGATCTGTATTGGGTAAGGCACACTGTAGGAATAATTTTAAGAACATGACCACTTATACTAAATTACCGTTTTTATGTTTGTTATAGTTAAGCGCATTTGAAGTGAAATGTCACTAAACTGCGCTATATAAATGCCATGTAAAATAAAGCCAGAATCGTAGTGACGTAAGTGAAGCAACCGTGCATACAAATGGTGTATTAGACACTTCTAGACAGACATGCGGTTGAATTTGCCCTATCAAATGAATAAAATAAAGTGGGAATCGAAATAATTGATGATGTTATGTACAAACAATATTCAGTCGACTTTGCACTAGCAGGCATAGAAAACTGATCTTTTCGTCAGATTTATTTTAATTATTTCTGATGCACGTATTACTAAAATCTCAATTTTTTCTCGAGGGATCTCTCGGGAAGTTACTAATTCATCGTCTAGAAAAATAAAATCTTGTGCTTACCGCTAATTATATAGTTTTAAAACGTTTTATAAAAATTTAAAACTGTTTTACATTAAATATTTGTATGGTAAGGTCCTGTTTTTATTAATCTTAAATATAAATAACTTACATCCCTAGAAACCCCTCTAGAAACATTTGAGATTTTAGAAATACTTTCATTAGAAATAAATAAAATGTGATCGTCGAGTAAAATGAAAAACCGACAAATTTTTATGTCACCATCTCTCTAAAACATATAATTTTCATTGTGCTGTCTCCCTCACGGCCATGACCTAAGCGTCCCTAAGCTTTCTTCCGTACCTAATTTTTACATTGACGAAATACATAGTGCCATCTCGTTTATTCTATGGCGCGCATAGGGACAGAAGATTACAAAAGGGACTGTTAAAACATACAATGTAATACATTATTTTCTATAATAATAATGTTAGTTTAAAAGTTGGCAACATCTTGTGTATTGCAAACCTTTTGGATTTCGTTTCTTTTATCTATGCTCTGTACACTGCTGTCATCCTTCTTGTAATACGTACATCGTCAATAAAACCAGTTATTAAAAAGTGTTATATGTTTTAATTTAATAAACACAAAAGATTACAACAGGTTATGGGCCCAGATCACCACAGGCCACATACCTATCAAAAATAAAAGTACAGTGAAGTGACTAGTTGAAAACAATTACCGGAGAAACGCAAATAAACCTCACACCGTGTTGGCGTTGGAGGTTAAGTTGCCGGGAAGGAGAAAAATACTTGCTACATTCGGCTGCAAGGAAGGAAATACTAGTAAGAAAGGAATCGAAAGACACGATGGACGGAAATAATACAGTTATCAAACTGGAAGGAATAAAAAACTGGAATGTTTGGAAGTTTCAAACAATGGTGTTGTTACGGGGTCAAAATTTAATTAATGTCGTTGAAGGCGTAAAAGGGCAAGGCTCCGAGGAACAGAAAGCATGGGAGACACAAGATGCTAAGGCTCAAACAATGTTAGTGACCAGGATGACCGAGGAAGTGATGTTACATATATTATCTTGCACTACTGCTGCAGAGATGTGGCGAAAGTTAACGAGCATTTTTGAACAAAAAAGTGAAACAAGTATTCACATAATCCAGCAAAGATTCTTCCAATATAAATATGAAGAAGGAATGGAGATGTCAGTCTTCCTGTCAAAAATACAGGAGTTACAAAATCAACTCAAACAAATGGGTGAAGAAATTTCGGAAAAATTCATAATTACGAAGGTATTGATGTCATTGCCAGATATTTACAAACACTTCATATCAGCATGGGAGTCTGCGCCAGATAACAAACAAACCTATGATAACCTTGTCGCTCGTTTGTTAGTGGAAGAGGAGAGAGTAAGGGAAAAGGCTGAACTCGCATCGCCGTCATCTGCGTTTATGGTAAAGAAAACTGCTCCAATTAAAAGAAATATAAAGTGTTTCAAATGTAATAAGATGGGACATTATCAATCTGAGTGTATGAGTCATGTGAATAATAACCATCGTAACTTTCCAAACAAAAGTGAAAAAAAGTGTTTTTATTGCAACAAAATTGGGCACATCAAGAGTGAGTGCTGGCATAAGAAAGGAAAGGAGAAAAATGCGTTTGTAGTACAACAAATACCTAAAGAACTGTATCAACAGTCTAAGTGGTTGGTGGACACAGGAGCCAGCGAACATATGTGTCAAGACAAAAATCTATTTTCGACATTTTCACCAGAAGTGTCACAAAAGTCTGTGATAATAGGTGATGGTACTCAAATAAGTGTTATTGGTTGCGGACAAGTGGAACTAGAAGTATTCAATGGACACCGGTGGGTCGAGACAACCATATATAATGTACTGTGTGTGCCAGACTTAAAAATAAACTTGTTCTCTGTAAATTGTGCGGCTGACAAAGGTTATGTCATGTTGACAGATCAAAACATTTGCAAATTTTCCAAGAATAATAAAGTATGTGCGGTAGCAAATCGTGTTGGAAATATGTATATTATGGATGTTCGTTATAAATATAAAAACTGCTTTGCAAATGTAACTACAGTTAAATCAAGTTTGAGTGAGTGGCATGAGAAACTTGTACACCAGAATATACAGCAGGTGAAAGACGTGTTAGAGAACAATAATATTAAAGTCTCAAGTAATTCTCTTCAGAAGTGTCAAGGCTGCTTACAGGGTAAATCACACCGGCTGCCCTTTATGAACTCTGAGACAAAAGCTGTCAAAACATGTGAACTGATACATGCCGATGTTTGCGGGCCGATGGAGGCAGTATCTGTCGGCGGGGCGAGGTACTTCTTGATTTTAAAAGATGATTACTCTTGCTATAGAACTGTATATTTTATTAAAAAGAAGGACGAAGTGATTAATTATATTAAAGATTTTGTAAACAAAGCTGAAAATGTTACGGGTAACAAAATAATCACTTTTAGAAGTGACAACGGCTTAGAATTCATTAATAAGGCTGTGTCAACTTTGTTCTCAAACCGGGGTATAGTACACCAAACTTCTGTACCATACACGCCACAACAGAATGGCAAGGCGGAACGGGAGATAAGAACCTTAACAGAAGCAGCAAGGTCAATGCTGTGTGCCAAGAACCTTCAAAAAAAATTATGGGCAGAAGCAGTCAACACTGCAGCCTATGTTCTCAACAGAACCAGTAGAAGTAATGAACCAGGAAAAACACCCTATGAATTATGGACAGACAAACATTTTGATCTCAGTAACCTACATATCTTTGGTACGCCCGTAGCTGTTCATATTCCAAAAGAAAAACGAAGAAAATGGGATTCTAAAGGAGAAAATGGAATCTTGGTAGGGTACGGAGAAAATGTGAAAGGGTATAGAATTTTTTATCCTGATAAAAATGATGTTCTAATAAAGAGGGATGTCATTTTTCTGGAACCTGTTATTGGGAAATGTAATAGCTTAAACCTAGAGTCTGTAACAGAAGAATACAACGATGAAACTGACAATAACCAGCAAGAGTTAGTAGAAGATGTTGTGAGTGATCCAAACATTACAAATCAGATGTCAGATGATGAGCAGCACAGCTTATATGAACCTGAAGAAACAAGTGATGAAGATAGTGAACGCGATAGTGATAGTAAATTACAGCCAGCTTCTCTTCGTCAAACCAAACGTGTCAGAAAGGCGCCACAATTCTATACTTGCCAAAATGTGTACACTGCAGAGACAGAACCAGGCACCTATAAGGAAGCTATGCAGAGGAGTGATGCCTGTCAGTGGGAAGAAGCTGTAAAACAAGAACTGGATACTCTCAAAGAAAATAATACTTGGACAGTTTGCGCTGTACCTGAAAAACAAAACATTATTAGTAGTAAGTGGGTATTCAAAATAAAGAAAGTTGATAATATTATTCAATATAAAGCAAGATTGGTTGCCAGAGGTTTTGAACAGAATGATACAAAAGATTTATATGAAATTTACTCACCTGTTGCCAAATTGTCAACATTTAGATTATTTGTTTCAGTTGCTACAAAATTAAAACTATCAATACATCAGATGGATGTCACTGGGGCTTTTTTATATGGGGATATAAAGGAAACTGTGTTTATTAAATTACCGGAAGGGGCATATAATGGTTGTGATAATATTGTAAAACTAAATAAATCATTGTATGGGCTAAAAAAATCCCCTAAATATTGGAATGAAAAATTTAACCGTGTAATAAGTAAAGCAGGCTATGTAAAGTCAAAGAATGATCCTTGTTTGTTTACTAAATGTAATGGAGAAAACCAAACTTATGTCTTACTTTACGTCGATGACCTCTTGATGTTTAGTAATAATGAACAGGAATTAAGTGATCTTAAATTAAAATTACACAATGCGTTTAAGATGAAAGATTTGGGACTAATTTCAAATTTTCTTGGTATCAGTGTTAAACAGAATTTGAAAGATGGTGTAACTGAATTATGTCAAAGATCTTATTTAGAAAATGTATTAAAAAGATTTAACATGGATAATTGCAAACCCATGTATACCCCTATTGATCAAAATTTTAATGTAAAAATCTTAGAATCCAAAGAATGTAAGTCTGACAAGGATATTGAAAATACTTGTAGGAAAATTATTGGAAGTTTAATGTATGCAGTCTCAGGCACTAGGCCAGACCTCTGTGTAGCTGTATCTATATTAAGTAGGTACCAAAATAATGCAAGTGATGTTTTGTTGACTCATTTAAAAAGAATTTTAAGATATATAAAATATACTCTAGATTATAAGCTGATTTTCAAATGTAATGATGATGGACTTGTTGGGCATTGTGATGCAGATTGGGGTGGTGACACACGAGATAGAAAGTCTACCACTGGCTACTGTTTCAAGTTCTCCAATTGTATTATATCGTGGTGTTCTAAGAAACAGTGTTCCGTAAGCTTATCATCAACCGAGGCAGAATATGTTGCAGTCAGTATGGCGGCTAGTGAATCTTGTTGGCTGTCAAGTTTATTGAAAGACTTTAATAACATAAATGTTTGTCCTGTACCTATATACTGTGATAACCAGTCTGCCATAATGGTTGCAAATACTGATAATATTAAAAGACTAAAACATATTGATATACGTTATCATTTTGTCAAAGATTTAATTAAGGAATGTAAGATATGTTTAGTGTATGTTAAGACTGAGGATCAAATAGCTGATATGTTTACTAAGTCATTAAACAAAAACCTATTGTTTAAATTTATTACTCAATGTGGCCTAATGTAAAATCTCTCAGTTATAACATAGGTGGTTAAAAGTTATAGATATAGATAATGTAAGAATGTGTTACATTGAGTGGGGGTGTTAAAACATACAATGTAATACATTATTTTCTATAATAATAATGTTAGTTTAAAAGTTGGCAACATCTTGTGTATGGCAACCCTTTTGGATTTCGTTTCTTTTATCTATGCTCTGTACACTGCTGTCATCCTTCTTGTAATACGTACATCGTCAATAAAACCAGTTATTAAAAAGTGTTATATGTTTTAATTTAATAAACACAAAAGATTACAACAGGGACATTCTTTAAATTGACCCAGCGAATCGAATGAAAGCTTCTATTAGAGACAACAGATGTCACTGCTCGTCACTCGCAGCTCGCAGCTCTGCTATTTCGCGGTACATTTCAAATAAATTAAGAATAATACCAGTTGTTTTGATGCACATAATTTATTATTATTGTTTTCTTATAATTTTGGGGGGTCAAACACCAATTGACCTAAGGAAAGAACCGCACATGGTGCAAACTGAGCTTATTTTAACACCCGAACACGCCCACAATACATTTCTAAGGTGTATCTGTTCAGTGTTGCCATAAATAACATCACAAATGGAATCGACGAAAGCAAAATGGCGACAGCTATCTGTCAAATGTTCTATTTTAATGCATCAAGATACGCTAATGAGGTGGAAACAACAATTGAAGATTTTGAGGCGAAACAGCGAATGTCACAAATCGACTTTTTCGTAGAAATTACAGAAATGTTACATCATTTTTTGATTTATACCTCACAAGAGTCCTAACTGTCCGGAATCAGTGAGACTATCAACTCCTCATTTGGGGAATGCTGCGAGGATAAAGGGAGTGGTGACGCTATTAAGAGCAACGGTTGCACGGTATTTATCGAGCAAAAATTAAATTTGAAATTGAGGTCAATTTTACTCAACTTTTCTCCACTTTCAATAAATATAATATTCATGTATTATATACAAAAATCTTCCGGAAGAAATACTCTAAACGACAGTAAAAATCCTATCAAAATGTGTTGCGTATTTTAGAAGAACTAAGCGCACAAACAGACAGAAAGATAGACAGTGACTTTGTTTTATACTATTTACATTAAATAATTCAATTCATTGATTTTAGAGGCAACTTTGACAAGTTTTTGAGTTAATGGTAATTCTAAAAAAATTATCTTGCCTAATCTACTTCATCTACAAATACAATAAAATACAGCGTTTTCCAATAAGAGGTGTTATTTTGAATAGCCCGCTATTTCGGTAGATGTTACTTTTGAAGCTGTCATTTTTTTACATTTGACAAGTAGAAACTACGCCATTAATAAAAATGGAACGATACACGCTTCAACAACGCTTTGAAATTATTAAAATTCACTTGAGTGAATCAAATGCAAATCATCTTGAGTGATGAGGCCCATTTCCACCTCGGTGGCTTCGTCAACAAGCAAAATAGTCGCATCTAGGGCTCGGAAAACCCAAGAGTTATTGTTGAAAAGCCTCTCTATACTCAACGTGTGACTTTTTGGTGCGGTTTATGGTCCGGCGGAGTCATTGAACCTTACTTTTTTGAAAATGAGGCTGGAGCAACAGTTACGGTGAATGGATTGCGCTATCGAGAGATGATATGATTTTTTATGGCCGGAATTGGATGGTATTGATCTGGACAACGTTTACTTTCAACAAGACGGTGCTACGTGCCAGACAAGCAACGAAACCATTGATCTTTTACGATTGAATATCAAAATAACACCTCTTATTGGAAAATAAGTTTTAAAAAAAACACATTCAGTTCAAGCGTTTTTTGGGAATTTTAAATTTATCTACGGCAAATTTGTGTTCCCACTTAAATAGATTATTTGTATTATTTTTTAATGATAAACTAATGTTTATAAGACAAGGTTTTATGCATAGCACAAAGGATAACAAATAATTATAAGCAATAATTAGTCGCCTGAAATATCAATACAAATTGAAAATTTCTCCAGAGTAAAAATGTTAAAGTTGGTTGTTTACAGGTGAAAAAAATATTATAAGCAGTAATTGTTGATTGAGGTACTAGTACATATTGAATTATTTGGCGGGTTGGAAGTAAGCCGACATAGCTCAGTGGTTCAGAGCACCTGACCGGACATCAGAAGGTGCGGGTTCAATTCCCGTTGGCGGCATTTATTTTTACTCGGGATATATTTTCAATTTGTATTGATATTTCAGGCGACCAATTATTCCTTATAATTATTTAGATTGTTTGTAATTTAAATTGGAAAATAAAATTTTAAAGCATTTTATGGCAACCGTTCCTCCAAAAGTTCTTTCAATTTTAAAATATTGTCTTTAAAACAATTTTCACGTATTTATTATTACATTAGGTGTACACTAACAATGCTTTGTAGAATAATATACATGCGGGCCTCCTTCAAAGAGGTCTCCTTAGAGAACTCAGAGGGGTATGTGTCTCAGCTAGGGGGTCTCGGGTTCAATTCCCATCACTACAATGCAGCAATTATCTGCAAAGGGGGTCTCCCTAGCTGCACAGATAAGTATGTACAACTTAAATGGGGCGGACGGTCGTTAAGTGAATCAATTTATAATTTTACAGTGAAAAATCTGTGAAAAGATTTAAGAATTTGAGATTAAGATTTTTTATAGTTTCATAATTGGTTGCCGATCTCTAATGCACACACGCAATGTGGGCATGCTGAGTCTGTTGTACAGATATTTTAATATTTTCCTTACCCCTCGTATTAACGACTCTCAAACGAAAGATGTTAAACAGGATTCAGTTGCATCTAGGAATCGAACACAGGACCTCTTTCTTCCCGGTGAAGTGCTCTGACCACTGAGCTATTCGACCATATCAGGTAACGTCATTTTTAACTCAATCGGACTGAGAGCATTATATTTTTTTCCTTCTTAAGGCATATTTTTTTTGCTAGATTCTTGCAATCATACACAAAGATAGCAGTCAATAAAAATAGACTCAGATTGACTCAAAAAATTGTTCAAAAATTTAAAAAAAAAAAACTGTCACTTCATTTTTTATCTCGTTCATACAATAATTTTTTTTTTATATTTTTTAAACTAATGGCATCCGTTGAATATATTTCGAGACTAGAGTCGCAAATATTGTATGCAAATCTGTTTATGGTACTATTGTGGAGTGTAATCAATATTTAAAACAACTATTGGGAAGTTGTGGTCTAAGGTTAGGATTGAAAATTGGATTCTGACTTACCCTTGGTCTTTGGTATACCTCTTGTCGCAAATCGATGTTATGGCTTTTATTAACACTGCACAGGTTTTTTTAACAGACCGGTAATCTACATAAATGTTCGTTTGTTCAAAATCGTTAAATCTTCATCAATTGCTTTGAAATTTTGACACAACGTTGCATTCAAATACGCGTGTGACAGGTAAAAATTGCGTTTTTTAAAACAGTGCCATCTATTAGACTTAAAAGCAACACGCTCGTTTTTCTATCTGCACAGACCAACTATTATCGCAGATAGACTGAGCCACAGAAACGCGTGGCGGGGTACAGTTAGTGTGTAACGGATGTAGGTATGAAGGTACTCCACATTGTCAGACAGGGACAGGTAATTGGGTGGAGGAATGCAGAAATATTATGTTAAAGGGAGATGTGTATAGTTGCGTCAATAGAGACAAACATATAAAACCACTAAAAAGTACAATTCTTAAAAAATGGGGCTTGAAATATCTTACAAAATTTGTGGGTAAATTTCTTAGGTACATAAATTTTAAGCTCAAATTTCCAATTGAATACATTAATTACGTCAGTTCGATGAATCAATTGCATCTAATAACACTGTCTGACAGGAGAATTATCTTATTATTATCCCTGCCATCGTCACCACTATTAAATTCCATGTACCGACTAGGAACACAAGATAAAATGTAACATTCTTTTGCAATACATGCACAACCAACTATCAGACACACTCATTTACCAATATGATACATGATCTGGGCAATATGTTTGGGTGTACATGGGGTTGATATACGAGTATGTAACTTCTAACTTCTTCTTAGTAACTTCTTTTCAATATTTTATAATAAGCCAATTTCTGAAATTTCCGGTAATTGTTTGGTTTCGGTTGCCTCCTTATTGTACCTTTTTAAAATGTCTGCTCAGAAGATTCTCATTTCTGAGCACAAACTGCCTCCTGTTTTATATTACGTTTTAGTTTTAATATTCTTGTTTTGTCCTGTCCTGCTGTTATTGTTATTCTAAGTTTTGTCATCACTTTGTATAAACAGCGTATTTAGTGTTATAATATTAGATCTGTATTTGGGTAAGGCGCACTGTAGGAATAATTTTAAGAACCACTAATACTGAATTAGCATTTTTTAAGTTTGTTATACGAGTAGTTATTATTATTATTATGTATTGACTCCATTTATAGAATTAAGCGTAATCTATACTAGCACATTGTTTTATGCTACAAATTAGAGTAGCGTTGGTAATGAAGTTTTAGTGATTTGTCTTACAAATAGTATTGTTCTAGTTTCTATTTTATTGTTTAACGTTATTTCTTGCTTTAAAAACGTTCAATCTTACTTATAAAGATTCCCTAATATAGCTATACAGTGAGAACGGCCGTGTGCTTTTCGAGTTAAAATATTTACTCATAATAATATTCACCACCACTTTATTCCAATCCTCAAAAACACGGTCATTTTTACATTTCGCGTTTAGTTGCTAACTTCACGTTTCTTCAGATGATTTGAAATGCTTCGAAATTTGGCCAATTTGATTATGCGTTCCGTATTTGCTTTGGTAAATCGATTTAAAATATTTTTCTGATAGTGCTGCTAAGGGGTATTACTGCTTTTTTAGATACATTTTCATTGCTCAACCGATATTTGTCAAATCAACACGATTTTTAACAAAGTCCGCGATGTCCTTTTTAATACCTTAGTAATGCGTCTCTAATCCTGGAGGTCGGGCAGTTGAAAATCTGTCACCCACTAACACTGTGGTATTACCGCCGGTATACGCAGTAAGATTATGTGTAACGTTTTCTACTAACCTGTTCTTATTCCTCCGCATTATCTATATCTATTATGAGTAAGACTGTTTGTGTATAATTTTCGATAGTTCACTAGGTATATTCTGTTTTTATAATCCATGTAAAAGCCCAGCTGAGCGTAGAACAATAAAAAATAAATATATGTTATTATGCAACAGCAGCATATAATGAAGCAGCACGGCTCATAACCGGGGTTTCAAAATATTCACACATTTCAGAACACCTTCGTAACCTTCACTGGCTCAAGTGCCCCGAAAGAATCCAGTACAAACTGTGCTGGATGGTGTTTAAATCCATCAATGAAATGGCCCCACCCTACATCTCTGAACTATGCGTCCCGGAAAACACTGGTCTGAGGCAGTCAACTCTTAGATCAGTAACATCATCAGCTGTAGGCAGACCGATAGAACCTAAGCGCAAGCCAAATACTAAGTTTGCTGATCGCCCTTTCGGAGTATCTGGGCCGAAGGCTTGGAATAAACTCCCTCCGGAAATAAGATCCATAACAAGTCCAACAGAATTCAGGTCTAAACTAAAAACTTACCTTTTTAAGATGTCATACCCTTAAATTAAATATACCATTCCTAAGAGAAAGTCCAGTTTTATTCAATTTTCAAATTATGTCCTAAATCCTGTATCTAAATTTCGCTAATAAACAATTAGTTAATGTTAATTAAGTGTTAATCTCAAGTGATCTACCAGGTAAGTATTGTACTATATATTATCTCCATAATTAGTTAGTAATAACATAGATCACTGTAGAAATGTATTATAAGTTTGTACAGCGCCCTTGAGGTGATTTTGCACAAAAACGGCGCTATACAAGTCATCCAATAATAATAATAATTATTATTTTAATGCCGGTTAAACCATATCCCGGTTATCTGGTGATAATTAACAGGGAGTCTACTGTGTTCATTATCATTCCTTTGTGAGTGAGTAGGTACAATGAATCAAAAGGAATGAGTAATTCTCCGAATACAATGTTAACGGTCTTATAATTACTTGTGTGTTCAATGCTCCTGATGAAACGAAGTTTTTTATATGAATCCTGCACAAAAGTCCCAACTGCTCCCAACCTGGAGACATCATAGTTTCACTAACTGTTCTTGTGAAGCTGAAGGTATTGGGGAAGGGAAGGAAATGGGGAAGATGAAGGTGAAGGAGTACCATTTCCAGCAATGTTTCAATTCTGATTTGTGGTTTTGCAACCAGGGCAATACTGAGAGTATATTTAATATATTATAGTATATTATTTTTAATTAATAAATTGTGAAATAACACAAAATTCGCCACGCCTGGATTTGAACCCGCGACTTTCGGATTGCTAGTCGAGAGCCTTATCACTCGACCGTCTGAGGCCATCCAACCACTCGAAATAGTGCTATCCGTGTTTAGTGACTAGAGTTGAATAGCCATGTACTAATTTCCACCCTTTTTCTTTCCCATCTCCTTTCTGGTGGAACTAGGCACATATACACAGTGTCCGGATATTCGTACTGCAAAAGGGAAACCGGTGAATCTTAATTTTTTCGATCTGAGCACTTCGATTATTTTTTTTTCCTTTTTGTTGGTAGTTAAAGGGTTAAATAACTTTAAATGGCTGATATTAACCCTTTATTGACCAATTTTTTCAAATTTGAACATTAAATTTTTAGAAACATATTTACTTTTCTTTTATTTTTTACGGCTATAGACTACTGGTAAAAAAAGTCTCTTTGTTGGCATCATAACTTTACCAAAAAAAAAAACAGTGTGTGGCAAGCCTACGAACGACGGAAGTGAAACTTTTAGTATTCTTCTCTCTCTCTCTCTTTTCATTTCATTCTCTCTTTTTTCTTACTTCTATCTCGTCACTACTCATTTTTGATACTAAAACTCTGTTCCAAATCGAATAAACCATAATCAATTACGTATTTCACTCGTATTACACTCACCGCGCAGTACACGAAGCAAGCAGCTGATGCCTGGCGTGGCGTCGTTAGCTAGAGAGAGAGGAAAAGAGAGAAGAGAGAGAGAGAGAACGTTCGTCAGTGGCTCCCTCACCTCAGTAAGCGACTACGGTGAGAGAGCGACAGTGAACGGTGAGCGGTGGTGGGGGTCCCGTACCCCCACCACCAAATGATCACGGTTTTTCGTGACGGTCATGAGTCGGTTTTACTCCGGTCCTCGAAAATGCATGACGCGCGTAAAGAAGTTTCACTTCAAAAATCCAATCTGCAAAAATAAAAAAAATTCTAGTCTAGCATGTCCAGATGATTAAATATTCAATAGCACCATTCCTCTTGTAACGCTATGCTGTGATAGAACATCTGTTCTGCCGTGCGGTATCTCGTGATTACGACTACGGCAGTTTTCGGGCAGATTTTACCAATCCTAGAACTAAGTCTAGAATAAGATATTTTGTTTAAAACGACAATTTAGCAAGTTTGTTAAGAGTATTAATTGTATACGGGCGTACACGGGCCGCAACTTGGTTACTCCTGCACATTAGTATGCGCGGTGAGCTCGGCAGTAAGTGGCAAAGGGGCGCACGATAATTCGATTATAGTTTTCCCAGAGGGGGCCAACACGGGGCCGCGGCTCCATTAAAAAAACGAGATAATATTAATTATGGAACCTTTCAAGACAAAATTGAATTTGATAATTAATTATAGGCATTTGAAAGGAGTGTAAAGATAATAATTTCATTATTTTATAAGAAAATAATAATTTTCGCTAAAATTAAACATCACATCGTTTCCCCATAGACCGCAAGGCATCTCTGTCTTGGCACAAACGCCTTGCGTCATTCACATTCATATATCGTCTGTTAACTTGGTGTATTTCACAGAAAAATCACGCAATTTAGTTTAGTGACATTTTAAAAATTCTCGTAAAACGCTGATTCTAAGTAATTTTCAGCGTTTAATCAAATTGTCATCAGGTAACAAACATAAGAAAAAGACAATCGTGCTTTTCTGCTGATTAAAATTTGTTCAAAAGCCGGAACGGGCCGAGAATCGTAGATGAACGGAAACACCAAAAAGTCAAATGTATTCTACAATTTTCGTATCGTCATATTTTTAACACGGTCAAAGAAAATTTTACCACAAACACGCCTCAGGGATCTCATTTCTATAGCATTCAGACATGAAAAGAGATCATGTTTCCTCTGCCTGCATCAGGGTTAGTATCAGAACTTTGTTATGGACTGCTAGCTTCACTTCTTAAGACACATTTTTTTATTGCTGCAAAGACATATAATAACGAATGACACCAGAAGTTCCTTCGATACAAATTTGAATGGAAAAAAAATGTCGCACTGGCTTAGTACATTTTGGTGCTAGACCAATCAGCAAGCGCTCTGTCTCTCTTAAACCTGGAATTTCATAATCACGGTTGTAATATCCTTGATTTTAGTGTAAAAGCTCACCCATAGACGGAATTAGATTAGTCTAGTAGGTTATCCATAGATGGCGTTTAGCTGTCGAGTATTGTAGAGACCGAGTGTATGATAAATAAAGTGGGAACCTCAAATTTAGTGTCCAGATTATTCCAAACGCCTGATAATTAAGATATTGGATCCCGTTTTCAATCTATCACATTAAAAGTTTGAGAAGAAAATCACAACAATAGTGTTTTGACAGTTTTGTATTGGAAATTTAAGGCCCGATTGGGCAGACTTTCTCATTCCGAAACACGCCCACCGGGCATTTCTTATGTTCTTCTTTATTCTATGTGCCAAACGCAAAGAGATACTCATGTTATTTATTCTATGTTCCAAACGCAGTTAGATACTGATGTTATTTATTCTGTGTGCCAAACGCAGTTAGATACTGATGTTATTTATTCTGTGTGCCAAACGCAGTTAGATACTGATGTTATTTATTCTGTGTGCCAAACGCAGTTAGATACTGATGTTATTTATTCTGTGTGCCAAACGCAGTTAGATACTGATGTTATTTATTCTAAGTGCCAAACGCAGTTAGATACTGATGTTATTTATTCTATGTTCCAAACGCAGTTAGATACTGATGTTATTTATTCTGTGTGCCAAACGCAGTTAGATACTGATGTTATTTATTCTGTGTGCCAAACGCAGTTAGATACTGATGTTATTTATTCTATATTCCAAACGCAGTTAGATACTGATGTTATTTATTCTATATTCCAAACGCAGTTAGATACTGATGTTATTTATTTTGTGTGCCAAACGCAGTTAGATACTGATGTTATTTATTCTGTGTGCCAAACGCAGTTAGATACTGATGTTATTTATTCTGTGTGCCAAACGCAGTTAGATACTGATGTTATTTATTCTGTGTGCCAAACGCAGTTAGATACTGATGTTATTTATTCTGTGTGCCAAACGCAGTTAGATACTGATGTTATTTATTCTAAGTGCCAAACGCAGTTAGATACTGATGTTATTTATTCTATGTTCCAAACGCAGTTAGATACTGGTGTTATTTATTCTGTGTGCCAAACGCAGTTAGATACTGATGTTATATATTCTATGTGCCAAACGCAGTTAGATACTGATGTTATATATGCTATGTGCCAAACGCAGTTAGATACTGATGTTATTTATTCTATGTGCGAAACGCAGTAATAAACTGATGTTAATGATTATATGTGCCAAATGCAGTTAGATTGTGATGTTATTGATTATATGTGCTAAATGCAGATAGATTGTGATGTTATTTATACTATGTGCCAAAAGCTGTTAGATTCTAATGTTCTTTATTCTATGTGCCAAACACAGTTAGATTCTGATGTTATGTATTCTAGGTGCCAAACGCAGTTAGATACTGACTTTTTTCAAAAAAATTGCACTTTAAAAATAAATTATAAATAAATAAATTATATTAGTAAGTGCCCCAAAGTTGAACTCCTCTTAATGTAACACAATTACTATGGCTCGATTTGACAATATCCTGCAATCTGGCCGCTTCTTCCCGCCCCCTCCTCTACCCCCTCCTTTTTCTCCATCCCCTCCCCTTCCCCTGGTCACAGGGGGACCACGGACTATTGAAGAATCAGGGTTGTCAAAAAGCATTTTCAAATCCAATTCATAAAATCTTATTTATTTTACTTCTAATTAAAACAAACATTTAAAATTAGAATTCCTATTATTTAAGTGAGATTTTTTTTGGGTATGATTTGAGATTTTCATTGCCAAAGGCCAAAATAATTACACATTTGCTTACACATTCGTTATCCGAAATGTTGGCCAAATGAGGAGGTAGGGCAACACGGCATAATACCCCAAAAACAAATCACTATAATGAGATTTATTTATTTATTTAAAGTAAGTACGTTTAGAAATTTGAAATTGATATTAAGTTCAAGTTAATGAGTGCAAATCTTGGAAGTGGAAATTAACCTACTCGATCGAGCTGATATTCGGCAGATAGACTCGTTGTCGATGATAATTCATTATATTTGTGGCAATTAACCACACACGCAGACATAAACGCATTTCTCTGAAATTCTAGGCCAATACATCAGTTAATATACGCAATAAATGCCGGTCTTATTCAATCGGCGTTTTGCTCGATTGGTAAGATTGTCATTACTGGATAGCGAGGTTCAATCCGCATTCAAACATATTTTTATTTAAGATTTCAAAAACCTTTATTTTTACGCGATGATTTTATTTATTATTCAAGGTGTGTTTATGCAACAGTCAGAATAATTTTCTATTTTTAGCTGTAGGTAGATACGATGTTTTAAGTGATGTATTAGTGTAAAATTGAATCACGAATATCAAAAAAGACTTTTTCGAAATCCAGAGGTTCTGGAAGATAATCAGATTTCGACGCGAATCGATAAAAATATATATATAACTTCGAGAAACCGATAGCAATCCGGAGGTTGCGGATTCAAATCCGGGCGTGAGCAAGTAAAAAATTAAAATAATAAAGATTTTGCGGCACATTACAGAGTGGAAGATACTCTCAATATCACCCTGGTGTAAGATCCCATTCAGAATTGACATGTTGCTTGAAATGGCTTTGGCTGTGCTTGGTGACCAGGTGTGAATAGCCAGGTACTTCCACACCTTTCTTTTCTCTTTTCCACTAACTCCATCCTCATAACATTACCAATTTGGGGATGCCATAGCCCCACTTGCTTCAGACAAAATGATTCAGATGTTACTTTTGAAGCTGTCATTTTTTGACATTTGACAAGTAGAAACTACGACATTAATAAAAATGGAACAATACACGCTTCAACAACGCATTGAAATTATTAAAATTCACTTGAGTGAATCAAATGCAAATCATCTTGAGTGATGAGGCCCATTTCCACCTAGGTGGCTTCGTCAACAAGCAAAATTGTCGCATCTGGGGCTTGGAAAACCCAAGAGTTATTGTTGGAAAGCCTCTCTATCCTCAACGTGTGACTGTTTGGTGCGGTTTATGGTCCGGCGGAGTCATTGGACCTTACTTTTTCGAAAATGAGGCTGGAGCAACAGTTACGCTGAATGGATTGCGCTATCGAGAGATGACATATATTCACACTTTCAACATAAACCTTGAAGGTTTCGAGCGACATATAAATATTCCTTTTTTTAATTATAATATTGAGAAGCACGTCCTAATGACTTACACTTCGTAAATTTGCCTTTTTGTAAACACTAAAAAGTATTTTGACAGCCCTAAACACGGGGCCCGCAGCAGACTGCGCGGAGTACCGCAAGGGCCCACAATTGAACCTAATTCAGCCGAATCAACGCCGCCATAGGTGCATTCCTAGACGTAGCCAGAGAGAAGGGAAAGATGAAGGGAATTTGGTGGTAATGAGATGTCCATTGTCAAACGGAGGAAACATCCAAGACATTGGTCACATTGCTACATCCGTTAATAATCTCATCTAGAAAGGGGGCCTGAACACATCCTAAATGAAACTGGACTTATTTTGTTGGGCGGAAAATAATTATAGTTTATTTATTTATGGCACAAGTGCCTTTAAATACAGAATAAAACGATTTTAATAAAAAAATATTACAATGAAGGAATCAAGGAATCGTGTTTATTTATCACAAGGAATATAGGAGTGGGAAAAGGAGGCCTTTACCTGGTACTTGCTCATTTTGAAGTTCCGGTGGTTTCTGAAAGGTTCTATTCTGTTGGCACTATTACTAGTTCATAGATGTACGTCAAATCTGCACCGTTGTTTTCAAGACACAAACTCTTTTGCATCATCACACCACACTATTTAAAGTATTATCTTGGGGTTGATAATTTACACTATCTTACGCACAAATTTTCTTATGAAAGGGAATGTGTTTTCAAAATATAAAGTTTAATAGATAAATATACAGGTATGTTTTTTTAAACTCAAAATACATTTTAAATTCCAAAATCTATGTATTTAGAAATGAAAATGTTTGTTTCAATAAACACGCCTGAAAGATTATTTTACCGAGTTTTTCGTAAAGTTTTTGATTTTGCAAAAGGAGCAAAATTAACTTATATAAGAGAACATCTATAGCAAACGGGAACAATTGGAAATTTTGCCGCGAAAATACGTTTGCTCAAGACTTGTAACGGGTTAAGAGGAAGCTAAAAATGTGTATATTCTTAGTATACCTTATATTGTAGGTAATAGGCATTAAAATCGCTTGACAAATAGAGTCTTGAATCGTTCGATTTCAAGCACAAAACTGGTTTTTATTTATTTTGTAAATAATTTTATAAGAAAGCAAAAAAGTTAATCAAGTGAAACTGTCACAGATAATCTTAGCTATAATACTGTATTTTTTAAAGTTGTTTCCTTTATGCGTTCATACATTTCTATTGAAAAAATATTTTTTTTAGTAGTTTACATTTATATTTTTTATTGAGTAATATATTTTTTAATTTATATTCTACTCAAGCTAAACGATAGGAAAACTTTCAATTTATGTAAAGTATATTTTTTGGTATTCATAATGTACACCAATTCGTTATAAAGATTAATCAAAATAGTGATTTAGTATTAAGCTTTGCCTTAAGACAAGAGAACAAAAATGCAAGTTGCAAAAAATGATACTTGCGTTGTTTTTCATTTTTAAAATCTTTAGGAATAGAACAAAAACAAGGGATAAGGCAATTTGGGTAGGAACTTGACTGTGGAATAATTATAAAAATATCAATATTAAACATAGATATCTAAATTTGATAACAAAAATTTACAAGCATGCTATGGGAAGCAAAATTTTAAATATTTCTTATTTTAAAAAAATAAGTGAATCGCTTTTTTGTAAGTTTTTTCGGGTACCATTAAAAATATCAGGTACTTCTGCTTATTAGTTACCTAAATTGTGTGTGTTTGGTATAAGGGAGTTTTAAAACAATTTGTTATTGACATTAATGTTGCTGTAAAAATAGTTTTAGTTCGTGTGATTCTATTAGGGAGATTAAATTAAATCACTTAACTAACCTATATGAAATTTATGAATATCTTATGGTAAATTCAGATATAAATCATTTCTTCTAAAAATAATTACTCTCGCAAGACATCAATACCTATGGCAATAATACATGACTGTCATTAAAGGAATTGATAATTTAAAAAAGAAAAAATGACATCAGATACCAATCTTCAATAATAATAATAATATTTAGCTAATTTATATAGCGCCGTTTTTGTGAAAAGTCACCCCAAGGGCGCTGTACAGATATAGTTAAATAAATACAGCTGGCTTAAAACTATAATTCATAATAACTAGTGACTTACGACTAAGGCCTATAACTACTGTCTTAATAAGAAACTTACAACTAAGTTAATTATTTTGGCAGAATTCTTGCCTGAACAGACTACGCAATAATTACAATAGCTATTATCCAAGGTTGATATTTTCAGTTGCGAACTTACCAAATACAAGAGGTCCATAAAAGAATATTTCTATGATAGTTTATGAATCATGTTTATGTCTCTATTGTTTGTATCTCTATTATGATTTGATTTATATCTACAACCTCTCTCCATGGCTATAAATGTAAATTGTTGTGTAAATTTTTATTTTATATAATATTTTGTTTTGTATACATTTTTTAATTCAGATTCCTTCCTCACAAATTTAATTTACTTATTCCATATTATGCTGTCTCAGTAGAGGTAAAGTCACAAGGAGGAAATCCATCCAATTGGTTTTATTTTACTAAATAATACTTATGTACAAACTGATTCAATGTAAACTGTCGTTTTTCCGAAAATGAATAAATAAATAATTTGTATGTGTCTTAAAAATTTGTGCCGAATTTTTTTAATGAACCTTTTAATGTTTTGACGACTAAATAGATGAGTTATACTCTATTTGGCTCCAGCCTAACGAAGTATACAAAATTTTAAAGTAGATATTAAGAAAATAATCATGAGTTGTTGCAATCAAAAGAAGCGAGGCTAGTACCTATTCCATAATGGAGTGTTGTTACTAATCCTGAGGTATGGAATAATAACAAAGTTTTTCTAAAAGAGCTTTAAACTTTAAACAGCTTTACTAATAAAAAAAAAACACTTCACAACCGTTGAACGGTGTTGCACATTGAATAAAGACTGTACAATTTCTATTTCGAACTATTACTAATAAAAAATGTTTTTAACTGGCTGCGAAAGCGTGGGCAATGGAATGCCGCAAATGTTTTCACAAAGTAGCTTTCCGCGTCCTTCTGTTTGTGCGCTTAGTTCTTCTAAACTACGTAACGGATTTTGATAGAATTTTCAGTATCATTTACACAATTTCTTTCTGAAGGTTTATGTATATAAAATATGCATATTATATTTATAGAAAGTAGAGAAAAGTCGATGTTTTGTAATTGAGTCTTAAAAAAATATTTTCGGGCACTTACATTGCTAACGCTGTCTAAACCTTAAGAGATAGGTACATCAAAATATTGTACTACGGAATTGTATATCTTAAAAAGGCCTACAAAAAGGTCTAAGACGGTATAAGTCTATCTCCTAAGTATAACCCCCAGCAAAGCTGGGTACATGAAAGCTAGTATTCTTATAATTCACAATTCGATAATTCTAACCCCATTAAAACAAATGAATAATAGAGATATACAAACTAACGATGGTGGAAACCTGGCAATACCGATCTAGTATTAACATGTAACGTGCGCAACGATGGTATCGACGACCTGGTGGTAATGCGTGTTAATCGACGGACGTGCCCGATATGGATCTCGGGTTCGAACCCGAGAGGGACTTAAGGGAGGTACATAAATTATTGCCCGGTGGTCTAGTATTCAAATGCGGAGGTTCCCAATCTGTTCATGATTTATTTTTGAAACATTAAATTATTATTGACCGTTTTGCATTTCGTCTGTCTGTAAAAAAAATGTACTTTTTCGTTTTAATAATGGTTCGGTACAAATTATTATTTCAAATGTGAACTAGTCGTGATTATTTGTGCTTTTTATTTACATTTTTGCATTATTATCGTACACGGAGAATGTCCTTAAGAAATGTAATGGTCAATATTATACCAGAGGCCTAAGGGTTAAACACAGATTAAATGGCGAATTTGTTACATGCTAGTGTTATTGCAGGCTTTCAGGTGTTATTTAAGTGGGGAACATCCTAAAACAAATGAGTAGCTTAGTTCATAACATATACACATATTTTATAAACTTACTAGCTGTAACTCACCACATGTTTCTGTGGCTCAGTTACTTTTACGTCCAACAGATGGCGCTGTTTAAAAAATGACATGTTTTTAACTGCCACATCTGACATCTATATAATATATAAAAAAAGACACACGTATTCGAAAACAACGTGGTGTCAAAATGTCAAAGCAATCGATGAAGAACTTTCGGAGACTAAGGACGGGTTGTTTCGGAGAATTTGAACAATTCATCAAATTTCAACGTTCATTTTCAAGTTCTGTGAAAGATTTTTTCAAGTTCTGTTTTTATTTCAGTTTTGTCAAGCAACTAGCCTATAATGATATAATAACAGAACTTGAATAGGACTTTCACTAAACCCGAAAATGAACGTTGAAATTTGATGAATTGTTCAAATTCTCCGAAACAACCCGTCCTTAAGATTTTGAACAAACGAACATTATCATTTTTTTAAATATAGAAAATAGACCCACTTCACATACAAACAAAGGTACACTTTTTTTGAATTCGCTTAATCTATGTACGTTTTTAGTTTCACTAGGAACTAAACTATCCATTTGGTTGCTTTTATAATGTAAACAATTACGTTTTCTTTCTGTCTTGCACGGTGTGTATGTGTATTTGTATCTCTATTTATTTTTTTTATTAATGACAATTATAATTACAAAGTTAAGTATATTATTCGCAGTCCTCCTCACTAGGTATTCCTGATCCGAGGCGGACTGTAGGTTTTTGTATAGGTGTAGATCGTGATTTCCTTGTTAATTTCTACAAAAATTTAAAAAATTGTCTTCACATTTGTTCAGTTCATAATTTTATTGATTTCCTCATCTTCATGTTTACTTAGCCATAATTTGATGTCGTTTTTAAACTTTTGTGTCTCCGTTGTGTTTTTGAGTTCAATTGGGAGGGTATTATATAGTTTTGTAGCATGGAAATGATGATTTTTCTGGCCAAAAGACGTATTTAATTTTGGGATGTTCAGTAGTTTTGAGGATTTCTTCCTTGTAATATAGTTGTGTTGGTCAGCAGGGTACTCATATTTTTCTGTAAATTTGATTAGAGCATTTTTTGAGTATAGTTTTATAATACTGAACACTTTAAAAATTTTAAAAATGTCTTTTGATGGAGTTCTTATGGGTACTTTCAGGATTGTTTTTATTATTGCTTTTTGAGTTTTAATAAGCTGCTTCATGTGGATGTTTGAGGCAGATTCCCATCCAATAATCCCATATTCTATGCGTGATTGACAGAGAGCATAGTATACCTTATATTGAAGGGAGTGTATGTGTATTTGTATCATTCTTGAACGGTGTGTATGAGTATTTGGGTATCATGATAACTCAACACAGTGACAATTCAACACACCTTTAAAAAGTGATATAAAATCATTAGAAACAATGAAAAAATAATTAAATCTAACCTAACCTAACCTAACCTACTTAACCCAGTTAATAAAGTTTGTGTTTCATCACTTTCCATGACGTTATATAACTTTTTAAAAATGTGATGAATTATCATTTTGATGATTTATCCGGTCACCGAGTATTTGTACCTCTCTTGTATAAAGTGTATGTGTATTTGAATCTCTCTTGTATGGTGTATATGTGTATTTGTATCTCTCTTGCACGCCGTGTATGAGTATTTGTATCTCTCTCGTATGGAGTG
This sequence comes from Hesperophylax magnus, assembly GCA_026573805.1. Classification (NCBI taxonomy): domain Eukaryota; kingdom Metazoa; phylum Arthropoda; class Insecta; order Trichoptera; family Limnephilidae; genus Hesperophylax; species Hesperophylax magnus. The sequence continues at coordinate 7,061,032 of JAIUSX010000005.1, read as the reverse complement.
TATGTGTATTTGCATATCTCTTGCACGGCGTATATGGGTATTGGAATCTTTCTTGCACGATGTGTACGATTATCAGTACTTCTCTTGTACGGTGTGTATGTGTATTTGTATCTCTCTTGTATGCTGTATTTGTCTATTTGTATATCTCTCTTAAACGGTCTGTATGTGCCTTTATTGTAAAGTAAGTTAATAGAAAATTGTAGATAAAAAATAAAACGTTACAGAAAATTCTTTGTTTAACACTCACTGTATCTAATTTTGTTTTCTGTATTGATTTATATTTATAACATCTGTCTCGTTGCTTCTTTCTGTATTATTTTTTTTTTTTAAGCAACCTACATTACTAATACAGAGAATACTAGACAGTAGTCTACGTGTAGTTTAACAATAGTTTTATAAATAAGTATTATTTTTTTTATTCAATTTTTTTCCTAATTCTTCCACGAAAAGACATATTCTAGCCAATTTGTTGGCAATAAAATCAGAATTTTCTTCAAGAGATACCTTTGAGCCTAGAATAATTTTCAAATACTTAATCTTATTATCCTTTTTCAAGTATTCTTATATTTATTTCAGAAGACATCGCTGCTGGGGTAGATTTAAAAACTCTGGGAAAAGATTGGGCTTATTATAGAGTTATTATAGTGATTCATATAAGGTTATCTAAATCGAGATACATCTGTAATCCTAAGGAAATGTTTGGAGAACATACATTTTTGGATTATTTCCAAGAATCAGATTTTATCTATACTGGGATATGGAATTGGTTGTATATATATAAATATATACAGGATTTTCCAATAAGAGGTGTTATTTTGATATTCAATCATAAAAGATCAATGGCTTCGTTGCTTGTGTGGCACGTAGCGCCGTCTTGTTGAAAGTAAACGTTGTCCAGATCAATACCATCCAATTTCGGCCATGAAAAATAATTAATCATCTCTCAATAGCGCAATCCATTCACCGTAACTGTTGCTCCAGCCTCATTTTCGAAAAAGTAAGGTCCAATGACTCCGCCGGACCATAAACCGCACCAAACAGTCACACGTTGAGGATAAACAGGCTTTTCAACAATAACTCTTGGATTTTCCGAGCCCCAGATGCGACAATTTTGCTTGTTGACGAAGCCACCGAGGTGGAAATGGGCCTCATCACTCAAGATGATTTGCATTTGATTCACTCATGTGAATTTTAATAATTTCAATGCGTTGTTGAAGCGTGTATCGTTCCATTTTTATTAATGGCGTAGTTTCTACTTGTCAAATGTCAAAAAATGACAGCTTCAAAAGTAACATCTACCGAAATAGCGGGCTATTCAAAATAACACCTCTTATTGGAAAACCCTATATTTAGTATCAATGCCGCTAAACAGATGTCGTCAGAGAATGTGGTTTCAAATTAGGATATTTAATTTATTTATTTTTAAGGTGTCTCCATGGGTGTCAGTAGTAGTAGCAGTACCACATGATAGAGACAACTGTACAACGTTTTGGGTCTGATTCCCGAATGGTTACGAAGACAGCCGATGTTAGCCGATCTACGGGCGAGCATCTTCAGCAAGCATTTCCCGCTTCAGAATAACTTTAGAGCATTATATAGAACGGACGCGAGTCCAATTAAATATTCCCGTAATCTCAAACTATTCAAAGTATTATTGAAATCTCCCCAACAGGCCGTTTCCCCGCAGGGGTAGGCAGAGAGGACGGACCGCCAAACAACTCGGTATTCTCACTTACTCCTTGCCTCATTCATATTCATACATTATCTGTACAAAGGTTATATTTGAGAATTTAACATATTATCTACTCTGGGATACGTTTAAGTACAGGGAACAATTATTGGGTTTTACACAATTATTTTGGGTAATTACAGTAAATGTACACTTGAATTAGGGCGAAAGCTTGGAGAGGACACATGGGGGGGTTAAATGTGTTAACTTCGGGGGGTGATTCTACATGATAGTAAACGGAGAAAAACGAGTATAACTGATTTATTTAAATCCGGCTAAAACGCGGTTTCAAAACATTTTCTAATCAAATTTTATTACATTCCGAATATGTCGGCACACGTGTTCATGCATCTGCGTTTGCCCTGATAATGTGTAATGACGAAATGCGAGAATATAATGATTTTTATAAGCATGTATTCCGACATCGCGATAATTCACTTCATTTTTATTAAAAGTTTTAACATGAAACCTATCAATTCATTTTTTAAGGGCCTGCAGTCCCGTTTTTAACCGGATTACGAATAATTTTAAGTTAATAATAGTGAATAAGAATAGTTTCTTAATAAATTGGCATATTTTAAAACAATAAAATTTCTCATTATACTATTAAAATTTTACGATTGAATATACTATTAAAAAAAATAAATAACTTTTTTCGTAATTTCTAGGTAATTTTTAGGTTAAATAGTTGAATTGTTTGTATGGTAAAATAAATATTTTTCTATGGAAAAAGTGCACAAACTTCGAGAGGTGATTCTACGTGATGGTAGAATTAAAAAAGATAAATAACTTTTTTCGAAATTCCGTTATTATTTTTCCATACAAAAATATTTATCCATATAAGAGTATTATTTTCTCCATATGAACAATTAAATTTTTGTACGTGAAAACTACCTTAAAACATTTAAATTTCGAAAAAAGTTATTTTTCTTTTTGACTTGTACTATCGTGTAGTTTCATCTTGCGAAGTTTGTGCAATTTACCCCCGAAAACATGTATACAATATACAGCTAAGTTCTTACTTATCAGCGATTCTTATTATCTATTATTATCTTGTCTGGAATATGTTTAAAAACAACGGGAACAATATACATGGGGTTTACGTTAATATCAGTGGATTTACACTTACAGGGAAAAGCTTGCAGAAGAAAATTTTCATTTTATTTCATAGAATTATGACGAATTTGTTTAAAATATACCAAATGTTGAAAGAATCCATCAGTTGACATTCTACATCCATGGTACACATTACTGACATAGGCTACGAAGGAAATAATATCCCTCAGATCCTGTGTCATATTTGAGGCTGATGTGTAGAGTGTGGAGAGTATTTTTGAGGAAAGGAAGGTGTGAACCTGGATCTTGCAGAGACCCATGCTTTAGGAGAAGAAACACAGAGGCCAGCAAATCATTGCATTGCCAAGCTTTTAAGGCGATGCACTACGTAGTAATGCAAAATCATGTGTTTTTGGTTTGAAAATTTGGTCGCCTAGAAATGTTTCAGATGCTTTAATTAAATACTGCGAGTAGAATACATCTTGGCCTTTGAAATAATCGAGCATTTTTTAGAGAAGTCTTTTTATAAGCCCAGAAAAAAATAATTTATAAAGCCTATGAAAACTGCTTTAAAGTTCAAAATCTCCTACTTACGAACCCATTTTCTGTTATTATTTTATTGTATAATGTGGCAAATTAAGTTATTTATAAAATGATCGAAAAAAAATTAAATATTTATACCTGTACATCCAAAAAAAAAAAAAAGACACATTTTGGCCATGTTTTTTTCTAGCTTAAATCAAAACAGGCGGATGGTGTTAAGCGGGAATTCAAACCTTATGGCCATCTACGTAAAGGTTATTATTGATAGCGGCTCAATTTAAAATATTACACGACGTAGTGCATCGCCTTAAGAGGAAGCTAAAAGCCAAAAATGTGTGTGTTCTTGGTATGCATTACATCGTCTCGAATATAGGTAATAGGCATTAAAATCGCTTGACAAACGGAGTCTAGAAACGCTAGATTTCAAGCACATAAGAGGTTTTTATTTGTTTTGTAAATAATTTAAGAAGAAAGTAAAAAATTGAATCAAAGAAAACTGTCACAGATAATCTTAGCTATAATATTGAATTTTTTGAAAGTTGTTTCCTTTACGCGTTCATACATTTCTATTGAAAAAATATTTTTCCTAGTAGCTTACATTTATATTTTTTATGGAGTAATTAAATTTTTAATTTGTATTCTACTCAAAGGAAACGGTAGGAAAACCTTCAATTTATCTAAAGCATTTTTTTTTTGTATTCATAATGTAAACAAATGCGTTATAAAAATTAATTGAAAATAGTGATTTAGCATTAAGCTTCGTCTTAACACAATTTAATGAGTCGTAAAAGCGACCCGTTCTCAAGTGTGCGCATTTGGCGTGTTTCCCGACGTGCACCGGTGCCGAAGGGATCAACGAGGCTGTGACGAAATGTAAACAATAAAGGGTTATTTCACATTCAGATAACTTTAAATGAACTTGGTTATGCGTTAAGACTCTGAAAAAATTTGGGTTATGTCACAGAGGAAATGGTAAATGGGGTATTAAAAAAACCCCATATATATATTGGGTCATAAAAAGATTCTGACGGTAAAAGCTTGGGTTATTTGCTGGTTAGAGTTATTTCATTCCATTGTTAAACAAGCATGTTCAATTTCCGAAACATTGGGAAAGCTGGGGTTACTGTTATTCAAGCAGGGTAACAATTTTGAATATAACAAATAAAATTAAAAATTTAAGATTTTCACAACGTATAGAATAAAAATTCTATTTGATTTTGAGGATAATACGCAGTGTTTCGCTTCCTTCCCTTGCTTTTACCAACAAACGTTTCGGAAAACTTTACAATGTCCTATATCAGGACAGGTGTAATACGTTGGCTTACTGGTCCTCACAACACAAGCGACCAATTAAAAAAAAGTATTCAAGTATTAGGTGGCTATTGTGGAGTTATTAAACCAACGTATTACATCTATCTTGATGGTGGACGCTATAAGACTGTCTGAAACGTTGAATCAAGAGTAAGGATGAAGAGCAATACTTTTAAATATTACCATGAAAATCAAAAACAAAAGTTGTTAACAGGTATTAGTTCGTTAGTAGGAATAAAAGCATTCAGTGGTAGATTATTGGTAAAATAATATCATCGCGGGGTATAGGTATTGGTATATAGCGACTAGGGGGGACCCACCAAGCCAGATCTAGTCAGTGTTTATCTACTCACAGTCTCACGAGACTTCCGAGGGGCGAAAAGACGGCTTCGGGGACTTGTCGGAGACGATTATTGTTCAAACGCCTGAAATTTTCACAAAAAATTCACTGTTTTTTGAAAAATCAATACACATTTTGTAATGCCTTTTTTGTTACACATACACATTTTTTTTATCCAACACAGGAGGCCCTGAGATTTACCTCTTTTCATCATTGCGGATGCTGTGCGGAATGATCTGAGGACACAGGCGACACAGCTATCACCACATCATTGAAAAATTTCCCAGATAATTCCGAAATCAATATCAGCATAAAAATAAAAATTAATTGCATTGGTATTTTTTTCGTATTACTTTATGGGGTACCTAAGTGACCCCACAAGGTCAAAAGTTTGCCTCTCGGCATGTCGAAGGTTAAGAAAAATTAAAATAAAATAAAAACAAAAAAGGGATATTTAACTTGTCACTCTTTATAAGCGAATCAGATATCATCAAAAACTAATATTTACAGTTCGGAACAGAATGTTGTGATATTTCCTATTTTTTTTTACAGTCGGCTGAAATTTTTTATCTTTCAAGCATCATTGGCTAAGATGTTCAAAATAAATACATAGTCTTGTATATTTGACAATAATAATATTTTATAACTATTTAAATATTTTGATTTATATTATTACCTGTGATTTTAGGCGAAACAGCTGTTTATTAACTTAATTTAAGAAAATTTTAGCTACTCTCAAACGATAATTTAAAAAAAATATATAGAATGAGAAAAATGAGTATTTCTAATTTATTGACAATCTCTTCAAATTATTTTTAATCCGGTTAAAAACGGGATTGCAGTCCTTTAACGAATAAATTGACAGGTTTCATAACAAACTGTCGGTAAAACACGAATGCGTTATGGGAATGTCAGAACACGTGTTCATAAAAATTTTCGCATTTGTCATTATATGTATTAAGATAAACGCAGCTGTATGAACATGTGTTCCGATATGTTCTGAATGTACTGAAATATTTTTAGGAAATGGCCTGCCGTCACGTTTTTAACAGAATTTTAACAAATCAACAATACTCACTTTTCTTCGTATACGAAACGAACCCAGGATCTCAGCCTTACCGGGGTTTTGCTTTACCACTGATCTAATCCGATCCTTTGGTCATATTTAACATATTTATCAACATCATTTTCATTTTCTAAACGCATATATAACTATGTATAACTGCTACCTTTATGTATTGCAAGATTCTTCCTGAACTAAATGCAATCTAGACTAGAGTCTTGGGTAAATATATCCATTTTTATTTTAATGTACGACATCTATTGAATTTTCTACAAGTTTTAAAGGAATATTTTACAAATAAAAGCGATATTTCATACTATTATAGACTCTTATATAATATATATTTTTTTAAATGTGCATACCCTTTGTAAATAAGAATTTATGGTGTTATTAGTATAAGTTCAAATTCCAATATCACAATGCATTAGATTAAGTTTGATTGTAAAAGTGCAATGAAGATGCGACCAAATTCAAAATTACAAGTAAAAAACATTACAAAATAAAATTCATGCTAACAAATATAACAAAACATTTCAAGTTGTAGATTTGCAAAACCAGCTCTGGAATTTTTCAAAAAACTATAGATGTAGATGCAGAAATTGCCGGAGCGTGTTTTGCAAATCGACGACTCATTAATACACAAACAAAATGAGTAGATTTCAGCGCCATTTTGACATTTAAACGGTTTCCGTTAACCGCCTATTTTCGGCCTATCGGTGTTTGTTTGATTTTGCTTGACGACTTGAATATCAGCGAATCCACCATGAATTTGCTAGGCGCTCACCGCATTTGCCTCGATTTTGTGGTATTTTGAACCTTTAAAAAATTATAAATATTTTATATGTATATTAATATTAAAATTGGCATGTCGTTTCGTCACTTGTATATAATAATTCATCGCGGGTTATTGCGCTTCAAGGCACTCGATTACAGAATATAAATCTGACAAGAAACGAATTGGCTGGTTTTTCTGGAATGCGCATGCGTTCCAGTGAGGCGACTAAAAAAATGTTGCCAGCGTCTAAAATTAGATTTTTGAAGTTTCCTACAAATTTTTCATTTTCACAAGTTTGTATTGTACTTATTTACAAGAACGATTATTTAGCTGGAAAATTAAATAAAACTCAAGAATATTAACATATTACTGAATTATATAATATATTGTTTATAACATTAGAGAGAAAAAAACGCATTTCTCTGAGTATAAGTCGCTTTCCTGGGGAAACTACATAAATATATTTGATTTTTATAAATTTATAAACAGTTATCTGGTAAGTTATTAGGAAAATAGTGTTAGTCAGTATATGAGGGTCTACCCTACATAAAATTTGACAAATTGAAAATCGACGGATATCGAGAACCGTTCAAATGTCAAGCTATTCAAAATGGTGCGGATCGTCGATTTGTGACGATGTAAAATGTGACGGTCAACAACTGGCCTTTAATTTAACATGGATACATAATAGAGACAAAGAAGATATGGCATATTTGACACAAACTGCGCGGACTATCTAAGCTGCTATGCAATTTGTGCGTTTGGTGTATAGGCAGAAACAAAGGCGGGGCGCTGCTCTGCATAGATGCGAACAGTAGTATTATGGGTGAGCGATACATGCGACACGCTGTGAATAATTATAATGGGTCTTGGCACATCTCCATTGTTTCTATTATCCATGATGAATATAAATAGTATTAAATAGGTACTTACAATCGTTCAAGAGACGCCAGATCCTGAAAAGCATCTCTGTCCAGGGTGTGAATTTGGTTATCCGTTAGTTGTCTGTAATAGAGAGAAATATTGTTGGTTTTAGATTGTAAAATGAATCGAGAGCATCTTCTATCCCCATCCTACATTCCCCTGCCTCTTCCCTTTACCTTATTGTTAGTTTAATGTAAAATATATGTAGCACAAGAAACTTATTTTAGTTTAACCTTGTTTGAACTACAGCGTACATACTTGAACTACAGCGTCTGTTAAAAATGAGTTTTGTTTCATAAAATAAAGTGTGCATTTTGTTTTTGCGTCCTTATAGTATATACTATACTTCTTGTTTTACAGCTTAAGCTTAAATCTCAACGCCCCATAGCTCACTCAACATTTCATAGACTCAAAGCTTAAAGTTTAAAGCTCAACGTACAAAGTTCCAATATGAAATCTGGGGATCATTTCTAGCTGGAGGCAAACTACGTGACCATATTTTTGGCACCAGAAGGGTTTGGGAATGCTTTGAATAAACTGCGACTTCAGTGGTACATTGACCGCCGAATAGCGCACGATGACATAACCATACCTTGCGTAGAAAAGACAGGTTCGCTAAAATAAAGCAACGGTTTGCAGCGCAGTCAATTCTGCGCAGGATCTGAATGTTCGTTTTTAACCTAACCGCCTGGCGTAGCGACGCTAAAAATGAGCGAGGTGGATAAATTATAATACATTTGAAAAATATCTAAAAAAATACTCAAGTTTGAAAAAAAGCCCGAACTTTTATTTATCCAATTTGGGATATGCAGTTAAATATTTTTTACGCAGCCAGCAATTTGCAAGCCATTATTTGTTGTAAGCAGATTTTATGTTGTGTACAAAATAGTGATATTACTATATTGTCTGCATACTGTCAGAAATCACAGAAATGGAGACGGTTACGCGGCCTCCCCGCTCCTCGCAACATGGTTGCCCTTTCTCTGATGGGCAAATACGAAATTTAAAAAAAAAAAAAAAATTTTAACTCAATTCCGAGTTTCGTGTTTGTTTTTATAGTTTTTTAAAATTATATAGCGCTTTAACGCTTCAACTGCCCTTAGACACAAAACATCACAAGTCCTAATTTAAAGTGAGAATTATTCAGAATATATTCCGTTTTGTACCCTAATTATTATTTTGCCTATTCGTTTTAAAGTGGTGCTTAACTAAACTCAGAGTAATTCTGCCGTAGATATAAAACATACAAGAAAGCACCTTCTTTACTTAACACTATATGGTCGGGCATTTTACCGCCAAATTGGGGGCGAAGCGCGGGTGTTTTTTTAAATTTTAGCGCCAAAATTAGACTTTCCGCAAAATATTCATATCTTATGATCTATTTGATATTTTTTGATGAAACTTTCAGTGTTTTACTTTAAAAAGATGTCTCTATTTATTTATTTAGCAATGTATGTGTAATTCCTTTTTTTATGAACAAAAACTTTCTACTTTCTTGGGAATCATAGAAAAAACAGTATTTCACAATCGAAATAAAATATCTAAATTTAATCATACAAAATTACAAGATTATTTAGAAATTTTCAATACATATAAAAAAAACTATAACCTAATAGTGCTTCAATGTGTGATAGCGTTCGAAACATCCCGTTCCCTTTATGCAGGGGCACATTGCAAAACTTGCACATGTACCGCGTTTTACTGCGTAGTTTGTAAGCGGAACATATGCTACGACGTTTTTTTTTTGTGTTTCAATCTCATTGTATTGACAGGTAGATAGATCGGGTACCGCCGACAATAGAAAACACATGACCCCGCACCCATTTAGAACCCTTTGTTTACAAGTTTCCCGCTCCTTACCGCTTTGCGCAACAAAACGAGTAAACTCGTCTCCCGCGTCTTACTATAAAAAGGCGCATGACAAGTTTTCTCGTTTCCCGCAAAGAATGTGTTAAAATACTGTGTTATTAGTAAATCGATCAAGAAGATGTCATTAACCCTTACCGGTCGTAAAGCGCGCACAGCGAGACAAACAGATTTTTTAAAAATAAAGGTTACATGTCTCGCTCTCCGCGACATGGTCTCTATTTAACCCCTTCACACTAATTAATTCTTAAGGGAGACACAAGTATTTAATGGTGGGTATGGCTTATATATTTATTTTCTTTTTCTGCAAATGTCCAAGTATCCAAGTTTCATCTACAGTAATTAATCGGCGCCAAAACTCGGATTTATTGCGCTTAAACTGCGGCAACAGAGCGTTGGAAATGTTCATTCGAACACGGTTTTGGTCTAACGTGAGCAAACGCGGCCAAATCTTGATTTAATATGTGACAGATAAGTTCTTTGGACATTTTCATAACCTCTACTATCTCTCTCACTTTAATTCTGCGGTCGTCTAACACTATTTGGTGCAGTTTAGCAATGTTATCGTCAGTAGTTGCAGTTTTTGGACGTCCCGAACGTTCATCGTCTCCCAAACTCTTACGGCCACTTTTGAATTCAGCTGCCCGAAATTTCACTGTGGTAAATGATGGTGCAGAGTCCACATACACAGTCACCAACTCATATTTAATTTTCGTAGGCGTATTGGCTTTCAAAAACAAAAATTTTATAAGATCTCGATACTCATTTTTTTTCCATTTTCACAAAAACACACACATCGACTCACTCAAACGACTGTCAACTAAAAACTGCGTTTCCAAAATGGCCGAAACTTTGGCGAGTAACTGTCAAAAGATGCACAACTATATTCACTAGCTTTTATTGACGAGTACCACCATCTTTGCGTTGAGGTCGGAAAATTTTCAGACCACCCTCGTATAATGTTATTTTTATATATTGTGGGCGTGTGAAAGTACATTTTTTCCTTACATATTGTAATGTGTCGGTAAAGATAGTTATTACATTTTATAACAGGTAGTGCTAGTGTGCGGCAAGCTATGTGTGCGCCCTGCAGAATCCGAATGGTTCCGAGTAGATCCCAAACCTAGCCGATTGTAGGTAAGCTACTTAGGCTACTCATCCTTGACAATAAGGGACGTCAGTCCAGTAACATATCTTTGTAATTCTTATCGTAAATAAAGAAAGGTTACTAAGGAGAACAACGATTCAAATCAGTATGGATTTATTATGTACACTTTATGGTATTTTCATTTTGCTCAATGCAAGGAGGTAGCAATTTGTTAAACAGCCGATGGCGCTAGTATATTAAATGTCAATGGATTCGCGTGATTACTTCAGTAGAACTAATTTAGCTAAGGTGAGCCCTTTTCCCCGGCTAATAAGCAGGTAGCTGGGCTTGTCGCTCGATACTGTTCAGGGAGGGAACACTGCAGAGGTCATAAACAGTCCTTCTTTAGTCGTATCCTTATTTATAACAATCGTAACCCACACTTCAATAACCTCTATCAAGCAAGACCGTCTAATCCTCGCGATCACTGCATGGAGAGTCAAGGACAGGCACCCTGGTTCTGGAAATAGTTGATACTTGATTATTCCAACGCATCCGTGACCTTACTCTGTCTCCTGCCAAACACGTTTCCAGTGACCACGGGTTTCTTGAGGTTTAACTTTTGAGATTTTTGTATTATTTGCTGATGGCTTACGATTGAAATAGAAGCTTTTTACCAAAGTTTCGCTAATAGTTTTGGTAATATAGGGTTTTCCAATAAGAGGTGTTATTTTGAATAGCCCGCTATTTCGGTAGATGTTACTTTTGAAGCTGTCATTTTTTGACATTTGACAAGTAGAAACTACGCCATTAATAAAAATGGAACGATACATGCTTCAACAACGCTTTGAAATTATTAAAATTCACTTGAGTGAATCAAATGCAAATCATCTTGAGTGATGAGGCCCATTTCCACCTCGGTGGCTTCGTCAACAAGCAAAATTGTCGCATCTGGGGCTCGGAAAACCCAAGAGTTATTGTTGAAAAGCCTCTCTATCTTCAACGTGTGACTGTTTGGTGCGGTTTATGGTCCGGCGGAGTCATTGGAACTTACTTTTTCGAAAATGAGGCTGGAGCAACAGTTACGGTGAATGGATCGCTATCGAGAGATGATTAATGATTTTTTATAGCCGGAATTTGATGGTATTGATCTGGACAACGTTTACTTTCAACTATACGGCGCTACGTGCCACACAAGCAACAAAACCATTGATATTTTACGATTGAATATCAAAATAACACCTCTTATTGGAAAATCCTGTATTTGACAAACTTCTTTAACAGCAACAATTTTTTTCAGTTATTCAAGAATATTAAATAGTGTTTCACCAACAAATGTTACTTTACAACATCGCATTAAGTCGGCAACATGTTGCGTTTAAACTATTTTGGTTCACCAAGTTACAGGACACGACAAATCATTTCTTGTGTTGGGCATTTTTTAGTAAATACGTGTAGCATCAATATATCGATGCGAAGGTATTATTTTTATGTGCTTAGCGTCTAAGAAAATTTGCGACTGTTTGTTCTAACGCGAGTTACCAGAAAGTGTTGCAAGAGCTAAAAACAATAAACAATAAATGATAACAACAAAAGTTATAGTATCTATAGTATCTTACAGGCAGATAGAAGCAGTTGATAGCCTTTAGTATAGGAACAGTAAAGAAAATCTAAACGTTGATTGAAATCCAGATACTAGAATTAATAATAATAATATTTCCAAGAATTCGTCCGGTATTTATTTATTTATTATTTATTTATTTATTACACGCCCTAGTGGGCTTTTCTTTAAAAAAAATACGAGCATTTTCTATCAGAGTAAACACTTAGAATTAATACAATAATGAAGAATGTAAACATAAGGAACATATGAACCTATATCACCAGTAAATAATTTAAATAACTTGTATATTACTAAACAATATATTTCTTTTTCATATTCATCATTAAAAAATATATATTTACCACCACTGATATGTTTCTTATACTCTAGTATTTATTACGAAAAATATTGTGACAATAATTCCACATTTGTGTACATATCCTTAGCCGTAGCTCAAACGTGGATTTACACAAAAATTGCCGATATATATCTATACACCTATGTTACCATAACACGCACATGCAAATCGCTCATCAAGATATAACTTATCCCTACTTTCTTACCAAATAGTACTTTCTTTGATTTTATATTGTATTTGTATTCTTTTTTTAGAAATACACTTGTACTTGATGTACTTGTATTTTTACTACACTTTTAATTCTATTTTAATTACACAAATGTACTTGTATTTTTTTCTTTTTTTTTGATACATGCTCCTTGTATTATTTTTAATTCAATAATACGTATTTTCTTTGATATACTTTTTATATTATTTTAAATTTTTCTGTTTTCCACACCTATTTTTTATATTCATATATCTTAAACTTATGTAGATATTTTGCATTATTTTTAATTCCTTTATACTTCATACTTGTTTTAGATGTATAAATTATTTTATTTTATTTTTATATTATTTTGTTTTCATTCAACTTATTTTTAATTTGTATTATTATACTTAACATAAAATTGACCACTACAACACGGGCATGTGCCTAGTGTGGTGGCCAAAAATTTACCCGTTTACTGTAATGTATAAACTTTACTGAATAAAGAACATATAATGGCAAAAATGAATCCTCACGCATATAATTGAATTTAAAAGATTCAACAAAACAAAATAGTAGAAGCGGAGAAGTTATATGGGTACATAGGTCTATTTGTGTCTAGAAGAATAAATGTGATAGAATATACAACATTTATACTGATTAGTTTTCAAATTAAATATATCACCCAGCTCAGAAAGACTGTTAAGTCTCGGAATCGGAGAATTTTGGTAAGCTAGTGTCCTGGTGTTATTAGAAGTAAAAAGATAAGAAATGTCGGCATGATTTTTTGGGAACATGGATATTGATACATTGAAGTAATTCGGGACAGTCAATTTTAAAATGTAGTATTCTTTGTAACAGTATTAAATCTGTGCTTATTCTTCTTTCTGAAAGTTTCAATAGAGACATTTTATCCAAGAGGTAATTGTAATTTATGTTTTGTATAGGAATATGCAATTTATAATTCATAAACCTTAGAAACTTCCGTTGAATCTTTTCAATGTTATCTGAATGAATATTGAAAAATGGAGACCATAACGTATAGTTATACTCAAGTTGGCATCTGACAAAGATTTTATATAACATAATAAATGTTCCTAAATTATTGAAATCTTTTGCAGCTCTCAAAACAAAGCCAAGAGTCTTGATTTAGTCATTTGGTATGACGAATGCGTGACACCATTTTTAAAAATGTCCCCATAATAAGATCCCGCCAGAATCATCGTTAAAACGCTTTTGTTGTCGCCAAATATTTACATATATCTCGCGGCCCAAGGGTTGTGGCGCCAAGTGGCATGTAAATTTTAAAAATAGACCATTGTTCGTTACTTACTGAGCTTACGTCATCGAGCGGAGAGAGGGTTAGATAAGAGCCTCGAAACTCACGCAGCGCGATCAAAGAATCAGTAATAACTCCGCAGCGAAAAGCGTTACACGAGTTATCCGTGCGTCGTCGTGTAATTCAGAGAGACTTGCCCCACGACTACGGAGGCCGTCTGAAATAATCAACCTTTCAAATTAATAACGTTATGTCTTCCCTAGTGGTACACTCCGTATTATAAATGCGTGGAACTCTACGAGGAAAGTGATTCCATAACATGATTAAAGTATTAACATTTTATGAATGTACACAAGTACCTAAAATGGTATAAAACTGCGCTATATAAAATGGACTGCGAAACAATAATTATCTTCTTTGGCCGTTCTACATTAATTTAATCATTCGATGAATGTACAGGGTTTTCCAATAAGAGGTGTTATTTTGAATAGCCCGCTATTTCGGTAGATGTTACTTTTGAAGCTGTCATTTTTTGACATTTGACAAGTAGAAACTAAGTCATTAATAAAAATGGAACGATACACGCTTCAACAACGCATTGAAATTATTAAAATTCACTTGAGTGAATCAAATGCAAATCATCTTGGGTGATGAGGCCCATTTCCACCTCGGTAGCTTCGTCAACAAGCAAAATTGTCGCATCTGGGGCTCGGAAAACCCAAGAGTTATTGTTGAAAAGCCTCTCTATCCTCAACGTGGGACTGTTTGGTGCGGTTTATGGTCCGGCGGAGTCATTGGCACTTACTTTTTCGAAAATGAGAGATGATAAATGATTTTTTATGGCAGGAATTGGATGGTATTGATCTGGACAACGTTTACTTTCAACAAGACGGCGCTACGTGCCACACAAGCAACGAAACCATTGATATTTTTCGATTAAATATCAAAATAACACCTCTTATTGGAAAACCCTGTAGTTCGATGTTAACGAATAAAATTTAAAATGTGTCATTATGACGTTGTAGCCAGTTGGAACTTTTTTGGAATGTGTCTTTTTATTTTTAAATCAAAAATCATTAAAATTACACAATTTTAGAAAAATTAATGTATCCAGAAAAATAAATTTTAAAACGGGTGACAGATTACGCTATAAGTTCAACGCGTTTTATATAACTCAATATTGGTCGCATTACAATCCCATACAGACCTGTCACACCTAAAAAGAAAATGTATCATAAGTGTGGACGTGGCGACGATATGCGATGTGATCCGCTAGCCAGGCTATATTTGAAAATCATGCGACATACGGCAGTAGAAGAGGTCAGAACAATTTACGGAGCGCCATAATTACGCGGCTGTCATCTGCCAAAGTGACAGATCCCATACAAAGAAATGATATTCGGCGGCAGTTCCCCAATTGATCTTAGTCAGATTATAGCATAGGGTCACTCCAACATAATATAGCGTAATGGTTTTAATCTGGAATACACGTTTTTAACGATATTCATAGTGAAAATATCCCAATAATCGGAATTTTTAAACGAATCTTCTGAAAAAATTAACACAAAGTCAGGTTGAATACAATTCAACCATTTGGTGTCCTCATTTCAACTCTCATTGTTTACTAATTGAAAAAATTCAAAATAAATTTTTACGTTTTATTAATTTCAAAATTGGTATTCCTATTATTGAAATCAATTATGTCAATTTATGAAGTAAACTTAACTTTTCGAAATTATCTGAAAGGCGAAAAATATTTGATCTCCTTTTATTATATAAAATTGTTCATTCAAGGTTGGACCGCCACGGCACTATAAATTTGCTATCTTTACATATACCTCCAAAATATACTAGACGGAATATTTTATTCTACAATAATAACTTCGCTACGAACTCTGTGTTAGAAAGAATACATAGGTTGGGCAATGAATTAAGTGATGTCGCTGACATATTTAATTTAAACTTCAATACATTTAAAGCCAACTTTTTAAATGTAAATAATGTATGAGAAATCATTATTTTTATTTCGATTTTCTATTGTTTGTTTTAAACTGTTGTTAAAAATGAAATTTGTAATGGTTTTGTACTTAAAAGCCCAATAGGGCGTCAATAAATAAATAAATAAAAAAACGGTCAAATAGAAATTTGAATAGTAGGTATTTTACAAAATTGTTGCCGTCACCGTCGCTGTTATTATAGAGTTCATTGCACGTTCTTGTGTCCTGTCTGTGAACATCCTTGTTGTATAAGAACGTCACTTAAAATTATAAATAGTTACCTATTAATGACACATAGTAGATCGTTTTCATAAAATCGATGTTTGGCTGAGTATTGGTTTCATAGAACAGGCAATCTGCCTAGTTAGAAAATTATATCGAACTGACATCTGACATGACATAATGATACTTGTACACGATTAATTCAAATAAAACAAAACGCTTTGGACACGATATTAAACAATTGTTCCTTTGAGTTTAAAACATTAGAACTATCAATATATAAGTAAGTCACATCCACCAGGGCTGGACTGCACTGTATCTAGAAAACCTAGTGATATTGCATTTATCATGTATTTCATCAAAGATAGCATTGCTCAGAAAATATGAGGTTTAGGTACAGCCGCAAGGGGAACCATTTATAGAATAATCAATCTTTGCCATTTGTCACCCAAATGGTTCGCTACCTGCTAGGAAGTGAGTTAGCTAAGAGCTTCATAGATGCACTCATAGAGGGCAGTGCAAAGAGCTTGATTGGAAGTCCGCAAGATGGCAGCTAGTAGTCAGTAGTCGCCAGGGCCAGTTAGGCTGCTTCCAGACAAACATTGTGTTTGCAGATCTCATTTAGCCAGCTCTTAGTTAGGTCGACTATCGAGTCACTAAGTATTAATAAATCCCTGATTTAACACAAATAACTTATTCTTCATAATCTCTTTCCACGAAGAGTTGGAGAACTGTTTGTGGGAACCACAGACATATGAATATTAATAGACGAGAAGATAATGGCGAGGGGTAAAATCAACTGTTGAAGAACGAAGGGGGTAAAGCTGACTGTGATTCGTCAATAAATCAATCTGACAGTAAATAGGCATCTCGCATTATGATATCACCATTTAGTTCTTAAAAGTAAAATCTGTTTTTGAATGAATAGACATTTTTACATGGGAGCGCAAATTACTCGCCACGTTATGAACAAATTTGTTAAGTCCAAATTCGGCAAAAAAAAAACTTCTATTTTCAGAGTCGAATATTTTGTTTCCTTATTGAGTCAAGACACTTTTACGAATGTTCATAATTTACTTACCCCAGTAAACAGCACATCCCTGATTCTTGTGCACGCGGCTTTGTGTGTCGCGTCCATCGCGTGATAGTATATGTTTCTAAAACTGATCCATATTATACGATGTGAATCAGCTTACAACAAATTAAAATAATGCTTACCTATGGAATGTAATACGACAATTGGGTTTATTCTCTTTTTCACTTCTATTTTTACAAGTTTTCATAGCGCAAGCCATCATTTTGCCGTGTTATTTCGTAAAATGAACCGATGATGCCTCGACCATAGTTCGCACAAGAATGATGACGTCACGTTTTCTAAATTCATGGGAGGCCATACGCGAGCCCAGCCGGCTCCAATGGAACCGGTATGGGGAGTGGGGAATAATACGCTTTTAATCACTTAGGGCAGGTCTACTAATATTCATATGTCTATGGTGGGAACACAACACTACCTTTGTAACACTACTTTTGATTTAGCAGATTCGGCGCGCGGGTTCATCGGGTGAGGTGTGTACAGGATGCGCCTGCCCACCAGCTGCGTGGCATGCCAGATCGGGAGAACCTACTGGTCTCTCGATCTATCGTCTTATGCAGCAGTGAGAGTGATATATTCATACGAGTCGTCACTCCTGATCAAACTGATACCTAGATTCCTACCCAACCCTCATACATTTTCCCATCCCAGAAATTACTTTCCTTAAAAAAAACCCTCAACACAGCATCCTAAAATATGCTTCCCGTTAATGGGGTTAATGTAAAAAAAATTTAAAAATCAGCTTATTTGTAGCTGGGTACCTATCATTATTTTAATGAATTGCCACTGTATTATATCTAAATAGTATAAAACAAAGTCGCTATTCGCGTCTGTTTGTGCGCTTAGTTCTTCTAAACTACACGACGGACTTTAATAGAGTTTTCACTATCATTTAGAGAATTCCTTCTTGAAGGTTTTTATACATAATACATGCATATTATATTTATTTAAAGTATAGAAAAGTCGATATTTTGTAATTAAGTCGTAAAAAAATATTTTC
This sequence comes from Hesperophylax magnus, assembly GCA_026573805.1. NCBI lineage: Eukaryota > Metazoa > Arthropoda > Insecta > Trichoptera > Limnephilidae > Hesperophylax > Hesperophylax magnus. Next base: position 7,042,599 of record JAIUSX010000005.1, on the reverse strand, counting down.
GGGCACTTACATTGCTAACGCTGACTAAACCTTAAGAGACACATCAAAATAATGTACTACGGAATTGTATATCTTTAAAAGGCCTACAGAAAAGTCTGTGATAGTATCTATATGTCTATCTCCTAAGAATAACCCCTAGCAACGCCGGGTATATGCCAGCTACTTATAAGATAAAACACTGTAAACTAATAAATAAATATTATTCTGGCACAAATTTTTATTTTACTTATTTTGAAGATTATACCACCAATATAATATATCATTGAAGAAGAGGATAATACTTATAAATCTAAATGAAAGGTGAAACAGAACAAGACAAACACAATTTAAAAAAATCAAGATCATAATTAGATATGGAAAAAAAATAGTTGGAAGGTGGTAAATATTTTAAATGTTAGATCCACAAATATGACGTTTAATAAACAGGTCCCAGTGGTCGAGTGATTAAGACGCTGTCCCGGTAAGATAATAGATCGTGGGTTCGATTCCTAGTTGTGACCGTTTTTTATAATTTTCTGTGTCTTGTTCTGTTTCATGTTTCGTTAAGATTTATTAGTATTATCTTTTCTTCAATGAAATATTATTTCATTTGAAAAGTATCAAGGCAGGTTTTTTATTATTTCAGGTATAAATATCATCGCGTTCAATTTTAGCCAATTTAGTTCCTTGATCATTTAGTTACTTTTGAAAATCTATTAAGCGAAAATCGTGAAAATATTTGTTAAAACACGACTCGTTTGAAATAGAGCAAAAATCTCTAGATAAATGTTTTAGTTGCATTTAAAGATACACTGTGAATTTTTTCATGCCTATAACATAACAAAACGTATTATTTTTTTAATGATAAAGTAATGTTTATAAGACAAGGTTGTATGCAAAGCACAAAGGATAACAAATTAATATAAGCAATAATTAGTCGCCTGAAATATCAATACAAATTGAAAATATCTACCGAGTAAAAATAAATTACGCCGACGGGAATTGATCCCGCATCTTCTGATGTCCGGTCAGGTGCTCTGGACCACTGAGCTATGTAGCTCATTTATTTTTACATTTAACAAAACGTGTTTTTAATATTGATATTATCTTCAAAAGTAATAAATGTATTCATTGGCGAAGCTTAATGCCAACTCACTACTTTGATTAATCTTTATAACGAATTGGTGTACATTACGAAAACCAAAAAATATGCTTTAGTTAAATTGAAGATTTTCCTATCGCTTCGCTTGAGTAGAATACAAATAAAAAAAATAAATTACTCAATAAAAAATATAAATGCAAACTACTACAAAAAATATTTTTTCGATAGAAATGTATGAACGCATTAAGGAAACAACTTTAAAAAAAATACAGTATTATAGCTAAGATTATCTGTGACAGTTTCACTTGATTAACTTTTTGATTTCTTATAAAATTATTTACAAAATAAATAAAAAACCGTTTTTTTGCTTGAAATCGAACGTTTCTAGACTCCGTTTGTCAAGCGATTTTAATGTCTTTTACCTACAGTATAAGGTATACCAAGAATATACACATTTTTGGCTTGTGTAGCATTTTTGGTTAATTTACAACTGTTTTGTTCTATGTCGTTACACAAGAAAATAATCGTTTGGCAATGATTAAAATTATATATAATACATCATCTCTTGACATGGCCCGTCTCATTGTCTGACTTGATCGTGTCATGTCTTCCTAGGGCGTCTCCCTACCACTAATTCTATTGTGTCATTTTTACATTATTCCCAAACTTCCATTAGCTTCCATGTTAAATTGTTGGGATTTTAATTGGATTCTACTTCGTCAGCCCTTCCCAAAGTGTGTTTCGTAGGAATAGCTTTTAGTTCCCGCCGCTAGGTGGCTGGAGTGCTAATGAATTCATTATCACGAAGCAATTAGGAATGAAGAAACTCAATTTATTACTAACTAATGGAAGATATCTTATTAATAAATACCCCGAGCGCTGTGACGTTCACAATATGACACAGAGTTTCTCAAATATTGTACCATACTTAACATTATAAAGTAGTTTACCCAGTTTAGTCATTTTGATCTATTCTTACACTATACTAGGGTATACTTAAAACAATTAATAACCTGTTCTTTCATGGATGGCGCTAATTTAATTATTTTACAAACTGAAAAAACACCTTATAATAATAATAATAAAAATAATTGGATGACTTGTATAGCGCCGTTTTTGTCCAAAATCACCCAAAGGGCGCTGTACAAACTTATAATACATTTCTACAGTGATCTATGTTATTACTTAACTATTTATGGAGATTATATACAGTACAATACTTACCTGGTAGGTCACTTGAGATTAACACTTAATTAACATTATCATATCAACAGGATTTAGGACATAATTGGAAAATAGAATATAAGTGGACTTTCTCTTAGGAATGGTATATTTAATTTAAGGGAACGACAGCTTAAAAAGGTAAGTTTTTAGTTTAGACCTGAATTCTGTTGGACTTGAATTCTGTTATGGATCTTAGTTCCGGAGGGAGTTTATTCCAAGCCTTCGGCCCAGATACTCCGAAAGCGCGATTACCAAACTTAGTATTTGGCTTGCGCTTAGGTTCCATCAGTCTGCCTACAGCTGATGATGTTGCTGATCTAAGAGTTGACTGCCTCAGACCAGTGTTATGCATTAATTTTTTTAGATTAATTATTTGTGTGCGCCCGTATATACTTAACTAAAAACATACATTTTTAAGCTGTCATACCCTTAAATTAAATATACCATTCCTGAAAGAAAGTCCAATGTCAGTCTGTCAATTATGTCCTAAAAGCTCTTGTGTCCTGTTGAGGTTGATCAAAGCAAAACGAACTCTAAGCAGAATTCTTGCCTGAACAGACTATGCAGTATTTACAATAGCGTATTATCCAAGGTTGATATTTTCAGTTCCGAACTTACCAAATACAAGAGGTCCATAAAAGAATATTTCTTTGATGGTTTGTGAATATTTTTTTATGTCTCTATTATGATTTGATTTATATCTACAACCTCTCTTCATGGCTATAAATGTATTGTTTTGTAAATTTTTCGTTTTAAATAATCTTTTGTTTTGTATAATTTTTTTGATTCATATTCCTTTCTCACAAATTTAAATAACTTATTCCATATTATTCTGTCTCAGTTAAAGTCACAAGGAGGAAATCCATAATTGGTTTTATTTTACTATATAATACTTATGTACAAACTGATTAAATGTAAACTGTCGATTTCCCGAAAATGAATAAATAAATAAATAAATCCTCTACCTAAATTTCGCTAATAAACAATTAGTCAATGTTAATCTCAAGTGACCTACCAGGTAAGTATTGTACTGTATATTATCTCCATATATAGTTAGTAATAACATAGATCATTGTAGAAATGTATTATATACTTGTACAGCGCCCTTGAGGTGATTTTGCACAAAAACGGCGCTATGAAAATCATCCAAATATTATTATGAATAAACAGTTTTATCCGTATACAAACGAATTCTTTCAAAAAAAGGCAAAAAATAAATACAATATTGTATCGGTGATTTAATCGAATGAAATGAAAAAGTAGATTATGAATTCTTTTAAGTGTACCTCAAGGCCCCGTAGTAGGGTTTCAAAGATGGTCTGAAAAGGAGATGTGTAAATACGAATGTTAGAGAGAGCGCGCTAATATTTAAAAAAAATAACAATAATAAATTAAGAGAAATGGAAAAAATATTTAATAAAACACGACTCGTTTGAAATAGAACAAAAATCTCTCGACAAATGCTTTAGTTGCATTTGAAGATACACTGTGTATTTTTTTCATGCCTATAACATATTAAATAACAGAACAAAACATGTTTTTAATAATTTTCGGAGCTTACTTAACGATTTTTTCTGTAGAGGGAATTTCGTATAGTTAACTTTTCGGTATTAAAAATCTACAGATTTTATCTTTAAAAATAGCATATATTCTTTTTGGAACTTAAAAACATGAAGATTAACTTGTTATACATCAGTAGAAATCGGGAATGGCAGTATTAAAACATATACACGGTGACTGGTAACACGTAGTAACTGGTTAATATAGATCACGGAGAGATCACAAAATTTTCGACAAGAGCATTGAATTTGTTTTAACACATTTTTCCAATTATTTGCATTATTTCCAAACAAACCTTTGGAAAAGGTTCTGCGCTTTGACGCATTTTAAATGACAGTGCACAGTAGTAATAGTAACGTCCAGTGACTTATTTTACTAACACAATTTACTCGAAAATTTATATCAAAATTGTTACACCACAAAATCGACTACAAATGTGATGTAGTTCCCAGTTCCCGCTAGTTTTCGGACACCATGTATAATATTATTTAACTAAGGTACTGCTGACAAGCTACTTGTAGTAGCTTAGCGTGTACACATTATTTCTTCATGTAACCATAATTTACACATATGAATATAAGTGAGGACGCATTGAGCTTCCCTGTGGTACACCTGCCAGGTCAAAATATCAAAATTGTTATACCAGAAAATCATCTACAAATGTGACGTGGTTCCCAGTTCCCGCTAGTTTTAGGACACCATGTATAATATTATTTAACTAAGGTACTTAAGCTACTTGCAGTAGCTTAGCGTGTACACATTATTTCTTCATATATCCATAATTTACACATATGAATATAAGTGAGGACGCATTGAGCTTCCCTGTGGTACACCTGCCAGGTCGTGCGTCAAATTAGTCTTGTTTGAGCGACGGGGCCCTTTGACGAGTATAATATCCGATAATTGGCTCGCTAATGTACGCGAGCATCGCCGGTACTGCCGCGTTATGTGCTTAGTTAGCATTTAGCGGCCTGTGATTTCAAAACCTGCTCACTCAGTGATGTTCATCATTGTACAATTATGTTCGAATATTTCCAATTTGGCGGCTATCGTTAACACCACAAAAAGACACAGTGAATTGAAGTTAAACCTTTCGAAACATTTAGGACGGCTCTTTGAACAATTTATCTAATTTAAAAGTTAAAATTGACGTGCTATTATTATTTCATAACAGAACTTGAATAGGACTTAATATGAATACTGCAGAAGAGTAACAGATGTTCCTAACCGTCTGGAGCCTGTGAGACTATGGCATCCCCTATTGGGGTACGTTGTAAGGCTGAGAAAGGAGATGAGAGAGAGAAAGATGGGGATTTCAAGTAAAGTTTCAATTCTGAATGGTGGTCTTACACTAGGGTGATATTAAGGCGAAGCTTAATGCCAAATCACTATTTTATTGACCAATTTTTATAACGAATTGGTTTACATTATGAATACCAAAAATATGCTTTAGATAAATTGAAGGTTTTAAATAAATTGAACGATAATGTATGGCTCCGAATGCTGGACTATGTACAACTCCTACTCTAGGCAACACGAATCAGCAGAAATGCGAATGCTTAGATGGACGGCAGGAGTATCATTAAAAGATAAAATTAAAAGCTCACGCATTCGTGGTAGCCTGGGTGTCACTGACATAAACAGTAAGCTAGAGGAACGACAGTTAAGATGGTATGGGCACATAAGACGGAGACCACCAGACCACACAGTGAAGCAGGAAATGTCTATAGAGCTTCAAAGACAGTCATCCAGAGGTAGACCAAAGAACTCCTGGATGACCCAATGCTCCAAAATCCTACAAAGAAACGGCCTAGATGAAAGCGACACTCAGAACCGAAGAAGCTATAACCTGAGAACGGGAAGAGCCGACCCCAACAGCCTACCTAGGCAATGAGTTGGGATAGTGCTAGGAAGAAGAAGAAGAAGAAGATAAATTGAAGGTTTTCGTATCGTTTCGCTTGAGTAGAATACAAATAAAAATATAAATTACTCGATAAAAAATATAAATGTAAACTACAAAAAAAAAAAATTCAATAGAAATCTATGAACGCATGAAGAAAACAACTTAAAAAAATACAGTATTATAGCTAAGATTATCTGTGACAGTTTCACTTGATTAACTTGTTTGCTTTCTTATAAAATTATATACAAAATAAATAAAAAACAGTTTCTTGCTTGAAATCGAACGATTCTAGACTCCGTTTGTCAAGCGATTTTAATGACCATTACCTACAATATAAGGTATACCAAGAATATACACATTTTTGGCTTGTAGCTTCCTCTTAAGAGTATTTTCCACTCTGAAACGTGCCGCAAAAATACAATATATTATTTTTAATTAATAAATTGCGAAATAACACAAATTAATCAAATTTACTTGCGCATTCCGGGATTTGTACCCGCGACCACCAGTTTGCTAGTCGAGAACCTTACCCCTAGACTACAGAGTCCGTCCAGTAAGTTAATCAAATTTAATATTGTTATTATTAATTTATTTTTTGGTAGATACTTCCAGTATCGCCCTGATGTAAGACCACCATTTAAGACTCTCGATTAGCAATCCGGATGTCGCGTATTCAAATCCCGACGTGCGCAAGAAAATTTTATTTAATTAATTTATTATTGTTATTTTGCAATTTATACGTTTAAAATAATATATCATTATAGCGCTCTATCCCCGTCATTAAAAATTGAAACGTTGTTTGAAATGGATTTAGTCGTGTTTGGTGACAAGATCTGAATATCCAGACACTTTCCGACCTTCATCCTCACAACATATCCCAATTGGGGAAGCCATAGTCTGCCTGGCTCCACACGGTTGGGAGAGGTTCGGACTCTTGTACTGTTTCACAATAAAAAATAAAAAATAAAAATTTAAATTAATAACACAAATAAATATATATTACCACAAATTTGATTTCAGAAATCTTTTGTGGCCATAAATTCAAGTCTATTGTCCTTTGGGACAATTAAAAAAAACACCTTAAAACGAGGTGATTTAACGAAGGTGAGAAAAAACCAAAAAAAAAACCATTTAATAATTTTGTAATACTGAGTAAAACTCTAATTTGAAATTAAAACGAAACGCGAAGGTACCGTTGTTTCAATCGGGAGTCCCTGAAGAGCTTAATTATTCATGACCCTACACACCCTCTCCTACCACTACCCACTCTACTGGAAAGTGGAAACACGCCCTGCTCTTCTCTGTTGTTTCGTATATCAATTCTCAAATTTCTACTGAAAATTTCTCATGCATTTCTGCTAGTCGACTCGATCGAAAAAGAGGAAACTATATCGCACACACTTAAATATTTGCTTTACGATAATTTTCTTCATGCTTAAATATGATTTTATATAGATAGTTGGCATAAGAGAAGAAATGATATTATTTTTATTTTACAAGCAATAATTATTCAATTATTTTTATAAGCAATAATTGTTCGCCTGAAACACTCATCCACATTGAAAAATCTCCTGATAAAAGATACATGACGCCAACGGGACTCGAACCCGTGTCCCTTCGATTTCCGGTCGAAAGCTCTGACCACTGAGCTATGGAAATGTAAAAAAATGTAAAAAATGTAAATGTAACAAGCAGTAATTGTTGAATGAAACACTAGCATATATTGAATAATTTCGCGGGTAAGAGATAAGCCTCCATAGCTCAGTGGTCAGAGCTTTCGACCGGAAATCGAAGGGACACGGGTTCGAGTCCCGTTGGCGTCATGTATCTTTTATCAGGAGATTTTTCAATGTGGATGAGTGTTTCAGGCGAACAATTATTGCTTATAAAAATAATTGTTATCCTTTGTGCTATGCATAAAAAAAATCTTGTCTTAAAAACATTAATTTACCAAAAAAATAATAATCAATAATTATTCGCCTAAAACACTCATCCACATTGAAAAATCTCCTGATAAAAGATACATGACACCAACGGGACTCGAACCCGTGTCCCTTCGATTTCCGGTAGACAGCTCTGACCTCGGATAAGAGATAAGCCGCCATAGCTCAGTGGTCAGAGCTGTCGACCGGAAATCGAAGGGACACGGGTTCGAGTCCCGTTGGCGTCATGTATCTTTTATCAGGAGATTTTTCAATGTGGATGAGTGTTTCAGGCGAATAATTATTGCTTGTAAAATAATTGTTACCCTTTGTGCTATGCATAAAAAAATCTTGTCTTAAACATTAGTTTACCAAAAAAAAAAATAATTGATATTATTTTTAATTATTGAAGACAATATTAGCGATTCCTTAACGAAAATTTTAAACAGGAAAATATACGGTCACATCTAGGACTCGATCCCAGGACCCTTGCCTTGCCGGTGAACCGCTCTACCAACTAAGCTAATGGGATCCTGTATCATACTTCGAATTAGAACTACCAACATTGTCTTCATTTTTCTCACCGCACATTTTTATTTGCAACTATCTCTATGTATGATCGCAATATTCAACAGAAACTAAATGCAATCTGAACAGTGTCTTAGATAAACATATCTTATTTTTTTTATTTTCACGTGCGACATCTATTGACTTTTTCTGCAAGTCTAGGATGAATATTTTTTTTGGAATAACTTAATAAGTAAAACCTCAAATTGTTTTAAATTGTAATAATAAAAATTAACCTTTTCTGAAAGTTTAGGATATAACAATTTAAGGTTTTACTCAGTAAGTTATTCCAAAAAAAATATATATATATATATATATTGATCACATGAAAGTATGTGTAATTTGTCTTTGCCGTTGTCATCAATGAATCATCAAAATTATATACGAAATTCACAATACCTAACAGTCATACACTTTCACAATCAGTACCAAACACATATACCAGACTTTGTTTATCAATATTTTAAATATATAACGAAATAATCGTATAACATTTCCAGTTAGTAAAACAAAGAGATATCAAATAATGTCTGCCATATTAAAGAATGCATGTTTGGACTTCTATGAAAAATTGATCAAAACAGGGCGTGAGTTTCGAGAATCGAGTCCTATTGTAAGAGTTGTTCGACTTTTACAGCGTATACGGATTTGGCCACTTTGGGATTCGAGAATAGAGTCCAGCTCTTTACAATTTTGATACAATGTACCCCTTTCATAACACCACCTCTTTCCTCACCCCTGCGGGGGGGGGTGAGATAAAGGAATTGATGGAAAAATAATTTAAATATGTATTTTTTTAAAATTAATTTTTAAGAGAAATAAAAAGAATTATTTTATCAACTTGGGCACCCTTTACTTTTTCCTGCATTCACTTTAGCGTAAATACATGAATTTTCCTAAAAGGAGAAAACTTAAATATCTCCGCAACATTAAAGACAGTATTAGCGGCTATCAAACAAAAAAATTTAAATAGATATATTTATCCAAGACACTAACAAAATTGTATTTAGTTCGGAAAGAATCTTGCAATCTTACATAAAGATAGCAGCCAGTAAAATGAAGATAATGTTGGTAGTTCTTAGTCAACGTATGATATAATTCGTTCAGGTCGGGGTAGCTCAGTTCCATTAGCTTAGCCCAAGGGTGAGGTCCTGGGCTCAATTCCTAGATTTGACTACATCACACGACACAAATTATCTTAATTTTGGGGGGCGTTATGGGTACCGCTGCCCCGGGAACCATCTATAGAATAACCAACACCTCTGCCGTGGGTTATTCTAACAAGGGAACCAACTGAAACTGCATGCCTACCTAGGGCTATTCGGGTACAGCCGACATGTTGTCTCTGTCATGAAATATCTTAACACTATATAAACTGATTATCAATGATTTTGATCTAGACACTATAAGACACTTCTAGACACCTAAGACAACTCAAGTCTGTCCGAAGAAACCTTCCTACAGAAGCAACAAAACTACTTATCAACTCTTACGTAGTCTCACGTCTCGATTACTGCAACGGCATTTATGCCAGCCTTCCAAGATATCAAATTGACAAACTTCAATCAATGTTTAATAAACCGGGGTTTCAAAATATTCGCACATTTCAGAACACCTTCGTAACCTTCACTGGCTGAAGTGCCCTGAAAGAATCCAGTACAAACTGTGCTGGATGGTGTTTAAATCCATCAATGAAATGGCCCCACCCTACATCTCTGAATTATGCGTCCCGGAAAACACTGGTCTGAGGCAGTCAACTCTTAGTTCAGCAACATCATCAGCTGTAGGCAGACTGATAGAACCTAAGCGCAAGCCAAATACTAAGTTTGGTGATCGCGCTTTCGGAGTATCTGGGCCGAAGGCTTGGAATAAACTCCCTCCGGAAATAAGATCCATAACAAGTCCAACAGAATTCAGGTCTAAACTAAAAACTTACCTTTTTAAGCTGTCGTACCCTTAAATTAAAAATACCATTCCTAAGAGAAAGTCCAGTTATATTCAATTTTCCAATTATGTCCTAAATCCTGTATCTAAATTTAGACAATAAATAATTAGATAATGTTAATTAAATGTTAATCTCAAGTGACCTACCAGGTAAGTATTGTACTGTATATTATCTCCATAAATAGTTAAGTAATAACATAGATCACTGTAGAAGTGTATTATAAGTTTGTACAGCGCCCTTGAGGTGATTTTACACAAAAACGGCGCTATACAAGTCATCCAATTATTATTATTATTATACCGACACCTGGTGATAGATATTGAAAATTCAATCAAATAAATTTTCAATTATTTTCATAACACTACTGCATTCCGCGTCTTTGTAATCGAAGGTAAATACAAATTTGCCTTGGACTAATGTTTTATGAAGGAGCAAATAACTGGACGAAGTGGTTGCTATGATTAATGGATGAATAAAACCAATATTATACCTTATACCCTCACACAATCAAACTCTATTTTATTTATTAGGTTCTCAATTCCGAACTTTTAAGTTTAGAGGCCACCTCTAGTCTAGAATACATACATACCAACAATACACTGTGTGACAGGGGAATTATTTCAGACCTGATTGTGTTACACAGAATCATTAACAAATTAATTGATAGTCATGCCATCGTTGCCACTATTAAATTCCATGTGCCGACTAGGAATACAAGACAAAATATAACATTCTTCTGCAATACATACACGACCAACTATCAGACACACTCACTGACCAATAGGATGCAAGATCTGGGCAACAAGTATGGGGGTGCTATTGATTTATTTATGGACTCCATTTATAGAACTAAGCATAATCTATACCAACACTACAAATTAGAGTAGCGTTGGTAAATTAGTTTTAATGTTTTTTCTTATATGTAGTGTTGTTGTAATTCCTTTTTTACTATATTATGTTACTAATTATTTTACAAGCAATAATTATTCGCCTGAAACACTCATCCACATGAAAAATCTCCTGATAAAAGATACATGACGCCAACGGGACTCGAACCCGTGTCCCTTCGATTTCCGGTCGACAGCTCTGACCACTGAGCTATGGCGGCTTATCTCTTATCCGCGAAATAATTCAATATATACTAGTGTTTCATTCAACAATTACTGCTTGTTACATTTTTTCACCTGAAAACAACCAACTTTATTTTATATGAGAAAGGCATTGTAATGGCTAACTCTCTCACTAGATGGCGTCGAGACAGGGAGATTTTTAAATGTGGATGAGTGTCTCAGGCGAATAATTAATGCTTGTAAAATAATTGTTACCCTTTGTGCTATGCATAAAAAATCTTGTCTTAAACATTAGTTTACCAAAAACAAAAAAAAATTATTATGTTACTCTTACATTTTATTTATTTTTTTTAAAAATTATTTCTTTATATTTTCTCATTATACTTGTAATCACAATTTTCAATTGTGTATTTTGTACCTTCTTTTCAATGGATTACATATATTTACTGGCAGTATCTCTTGTATAATACAGATATTCTCCTATGTACACTGCATCATATATCACTTCTATGGAAAAGCCTTTTTAGGCGTATATATATAAATAAATAAAAACCATAAAATACCGTCTCTCCCTGGCCATTAAACTTCTTTGCTTTATCTACTGTCATAATTTCAATTCCACAATCAAATTAAATTTTATTGAAGAAGATAATAGTAGTAAATATAAACGAAACATGAAACAAAACAAGTCAAAGAACAACGGTAATATGCTTATCGGATACACCATCTCGGTTACAAATACATTTGTTAGAGATAAAAATTAGTAAAAGATAGCAGCCAAAAAATATGTGAAAAATTAGTTGAAGTTAATTTTTTTAATTCTGAAATTAATAAGGTCCCAATATCTATCAATCTGGGTTCGGTTCCAAGTTACAACGGTTATCTTAATATTTTTTCTGTGTCTTGTTCTGTTTCATCTTTGAAACTGAAGGCAAGGTTTTTAGGTTTGGTTGTGTTCACCGCAATAATAGGTCTGGAAGCCACCTCTGATCTTGAATACTTGAGTTCCATTAATCAAATTAGTAATCAATTTCCTTAAGCACCAAACATCGTTGCTTCATCCACAGATATATTAAAACTCAACATTATTATTGTATTTTCGCTACACTTTTAAGAAGTGATATTTAACTTACAAAATACTACTTAAAAAATGTATAAATACTTACAGTGTTTTCAGCTTGGTCATCCCGCGAAAGTCCCCTTCCACGATTGTGCTGATGTTGTTGCCCTGCAGATCTCTGTGAAAAATGAAAAAAATAACTCATTAATTAGGAAAAATGATTTTTTTTTAAAACATATCAATAATTCGTGTAATGAAGTATTTATGAAAAATCACCTCAATGGCCCTGTATAAATAATATGGAAGACACAAAATTTAAAAAAAACACAACAGACAAATTAAAAACTTGAAAATTTGCTGTCATTTTCAAAATTTGAACTATCTTTGTGAAAAATTGCTGTGTCAAAAATTCATAAAAACGTAAGTAGGTTAGAAATCGTAGATACTGTCAGTATCGTCCTGATGTTAGAGCACCATTCTTAATTAAAATGTTATTTGAAATGGCTTTATCCGTATTTGGTGACTTACCTTTTCACATCTCATTCCTCTCGCCACTACCTTGCCTCACAAAATACCTACATAATTGGGTATGCCATAGTCTCATGGGCTGTAGACGCTTGGAGTAGTTGGGAGTATCTAGCCGAGTTAAAAAAAAATTAAAATACTTAATAGAATTAAATATTCAGTTGTGACGCGTGACACGTCCCACTTGGGAGTATGACGGAATAGCAGAGGTAAAGGGGTATACAGTAATGGAGATACGTGCCGAACAGGACGGTTAAGGGATTAAATCGGGAATTGGAGATGAGGGTATATTTGTGTTTGCACTGGACTTGTGCGTGTTCGAGGGAAGCCCACTGTATTCTCAGTTCAACCTGGTAGATCTCCCTACTGTAACGTTGCCTCAGAGCTGTTCAAAATAATAAAACGGGACAATACCCTAAAATAAAGTCGGAATCTTAACGTCGTAAGTGAAGAAGCCGTGCACAATAATATGCGACGCGCGGCCCTTGTGTATTGGACAGACCTACGGTTGAATGTGCCCTAGCAAATCTCTGAAATAAAGTGGGAATCTTAACGACATACGTGAAGAAGTAGTGTCAAAAAATATTCGGTGAGCGGCTCAAAGTAATGGACGTAGCTACGGTTGAATTTGCCCTAGCAAATCTCTGAAATAAAGTGGGAATCTTAACGACATGACACGTGAAGTCGTGTCAAAAAATAATCGGCGCGCGAAGAATTTGTCACGCTTCCTACTTAGTAATACCCGCCCATGATGTTATCGTTCAAGAATTTTTCACGCTGTCTACCTAGTAATATCCCCCCCATGATGTTATCGTTCAAGAATTTTTCACGCTGTCTACCTAGTAATATCCCCCCCCATGATGTTATCGTTCAAGAATTTTCCACGCTGTCTACCTAGTAATATCCCCCATGATGTTATCGTTCAAGAATTTGTCACGTTGTCTACCTGGTAATACCCCCATGATGTTATCGTTCAAGAATTTTTCACGCTGTCTACCTAGTAATATCCCCCATGATGTTATCGTTCAAGAATTTGTCACGTTGTCTACCTGGTAATACCCCCATGATGTTATCGTTCAAGAATTTTTCACGCTGTCTACCTAGTAATATCCCCCATGATGTTATCGTTCAAGAATTTGTCACGTTGTCTACCTGGTAATACCCCCATGATGTTATCGTTCAAGAATCTGTCACACTGTCTAGCTGGTATTACCCCCCCCCCCCCCTATAATGTTATTGTTCAAAAATTCAAAAGTGTATATATCTAAGTAATCTAAGTAAGTAATATATCTCGTGGCCCAAGGGTTGTGGCACCAATTGACGCGTATATTCTAAAAATAGACCACTGTCCGTTGCTTGTTAGTTTGCTTACGTCTTCGCACGGAGAGAGGATCAGGCAAACTCCGAAACGGTCACATGAGTTATTCGTGCGTCGTCGTGTAGATTATGAGGTGCTCTGAAAATTTGGGTAAGCAGAAAAACATAAATTATTCCCAGTAATGAACGACAGATGTTTTCAAGCAAAAATTACCTGTTAGTTGAAAATAAGTAATGAAGCGAAACAATTTTTTTTTTCAAATTTAGTAAGAATTTATTATCTATTCTTAATAATTAACACTTAACAATTTAAACAACAACAAAGGACGATTGTTATTATTTGTGTTAACAATGTTATTTTTAGTCTTCTTTAGTTTAGTTTAAACAAAACAAAACGGAGTAAATTATTGTTTCAATAATTGTCAGACAACGGGACAATAGCAGCGTTAATCTGAGTCGTAATAATCCCTATAACTTCTCTTTCTCCATGTTAGATGATATAACTGCTAAGGGCAAATTATTGAGCAGAGTTGAAAAAATAATTAAAAAATGTTATAATTTGTGTAGCGCCATTTTTTGCGAAAAATCACGAACAATTTATGATTATCTATGATTAAAAATGCGTATATTCTTGGTATACCTTATATTGTAGGTAATAGGCATTAAAAACGCTTGACAAACGTAGTCTAGAAACGTTCGATTTCAAGCATAAAACTGGTTTTTAATTATTTTGTAAATAATTTTATAAGAAAGCAAAAAAGTTAATCAAGTGAAACTGTCACAGATAATCTTAGCTATAATACTGTATTTTTAAAAAGTTGTTTCCTGTTAATAATACATTTCTATTGAAAAAATATGTTTTTTAATAGTTTTTTATTGAGTAATTTATTTTTTATTTGTATTCTACTCCAGCGAAACGATAGGAAAACCTTAAATTTATCTAAAGCATGTTTTTTGGTATTCATAATGTACACCAATTCAACAGTGATTTCGCATTAAGCTTCGCCTTAACTGATTTCAGATAAACAAAACTTTATTATTCAGTTTTACCCCTGCGTTACGTTTTCCTTGGACACCTAAAGTTTTTTTTTAATTCAAAAAAATATATATGTAGTTTTTGAATATAATATATATACATTTGTAGAATCGAAACGATAGTTATATGAATTTCCATCGATAGAAAAAAATCGTAAAATAGGCCCCGAAAATTATAAAAAACACTTTTTTCATTTATATATATGATGTTTTCTTTCCCTCTTTTATTCACTGTCTCTCTGTTATCATTGAAGGTGAATCGAAACTGATTGTTTTTATACATCAAAAATATATTCCATTAAAATGGTTTTAAAAACAATGTTATTTAATTCTAAATAGTATAAAATAAAGTCGCTATCGACGCTGTCTGTTTGGGCGCTTAGTTCTTCTAAACTACGTAACGAATTTTATTTATTATTATACTATCATTTAAAGAATTTCTTCCAGAAGGTTTGAATATATAATACACGCATATTATATTTATAGAAAGTAGAGAAAAGTCGATGTTTTATAAACAAGTCGTAAAAAAATATTTTCGGGCGCTTACATTGCTAACGCTGGCTAAATCTTATGAAATACATACAAATAATGTACTACGGAATTGTATATCTTAAAAAGGCCTACAGAAAAGTCCAGGATGGTATATTTCTATCTCCTAAGGATAATCCGCAACAACGCCGGGTACACATCAGCTAGTCATATTTATAATTAAGTTGGCAGGTATTTAAGTATCTGCTTACAAATCTTATGATTTCAGAGGAAGTATTGATTTGGATTTAAAAAATAGAAAAAAGTTAGAAATATACTTTTTTGGACGCATGGTATGGTTCACAGAAGTACTACAGGGTTTTCCAATAAGATGTGTTATTTTGATATTCAATCGTAAAAGATCAATGGTTTCGTTGCTTGTGTGGCACGTAGCGCCGTCTTGTTGAAATTAAACGTTGTCCAGATCAATACCATCCAATTCCGGCCATAAAAAATCATTAATCATCTCTCGATAGCGCAATCTATTCATCGTAACTGTTGCTCCAGCCTCATTTTCAAAAAAGTAAGGTCCAATGACTCCGCCGGACCGTAAACCGCACCAAACAGTCACACGTTGAGGATAGATAGGCTTTTCAACAATAACTCTTGGGTTTTCCGAACCCCAGATGCGACAATTTTGCTTGTTGACGAAGCCACCGAGGTGGAAATGGGCCTCATCACTCAAGATGATTTGCATTTGATTCACTCAAGTGAATTTTAATAATTTCAATGCGTTGTCGAAGCGTGTATCGTTCCATTTTTATTAATGCCGTAGTTTTTACTTGTCAAATATCAAAAAATGACAGCTTCAAAGTAACATCTACTGAAATAGCGGACTATTCGAAATAACACCTCTTATTGGAAAACCCTATAGTAAAATAAAACCGTAACAGATCCTCTACGGTAGTTATAATACCTTCCCTTGCTGCCCCAAATAAAACAAAAGCCCAAAACGAACAAAAGCAAGAATAAGACCGGCCGAAATTCTCAAATTTACTTAAATTAAACACTCAATAGGCAGTACTCCAGTTTACTTTGTCATTCAACTCAATGCAAAGCGGTAAATAATATCTGAATAGAATCCTTTCCACCATTCAATTTGCTAAGTGACTGCCACCTAACCTGCCGATAAATTAACTCACAGCAGCCTTACTAATAAAAAGTCACTTAAAACGGTGTTTTAATTCAACATTGAATAAAGACTGTACAATTTATGTGTTGAATTATTACTAACAAAAAAAATACTGGCTACGAAAGAACTGGCAATGCCATATTTTGGCAGACTGACACACGAGGTTCCTGTATTGAAAAAGTTAGGTTGCATCTGACATATAATTGACTGTTATTTATAATTTATATTTTTTAATAATGATAAACAATTAAAATATAAAATCTATTAGTTTGGCATGTATTTATATTTAGTTGCAATTTATTGAGTCGTGTAGTTTTTTCAGATTATTCTGTATACACATGGAATCTTATACACTTCTTATAATTTTATAAATCTATAGATCATCAGTAATAAGCAAAACATTAACATCTTGTAAAGTAGTAAAATTGTCATTAATACATAATTGAATTAAAATTGGGCCAAGGTGCGGTCCTTGTGGAATTTTTTTTGTTAAACACACAATAACTTAAACATCACATTTATTTTTTATACTAAATTCCGACCGTGTTTCGCTATAACCGTAGCTTCGTCAGGGCTGTATAATACTGTATTAAACGTTAAAATCTATAATCTACCGGTAACATGTGTTACTGGTAGATTGTATCAGCCTTGCACTCTTTGCGGATCTCCACATTCCTCACACGATCATACATGGTTTTACCACACATACGCCTCAGGGATCTCATTTCAACAGCATTCAATCTACTTTCATCCTTTCTTCGCCAGTTTCATGTCTCACTTCCATTCATCAGGGTACGTACCAGCACTCCATTGTGGACTGCTAACTTCGCTTCTATAGACAATTTTTTGTTAGCCCCAACTGCATTCAGTCCTCTATGAATGAAGTTACCTGCATTTACCCTTCTTTCAATATCTCTGTCAGCCTTCCCATCTCTCTAGAACATACTTCCTAAATACACAAACTCATCCACCTGCTCCAAGTATTCCTCATTCACAACTATATTGCACACTGTTTTCGTACTCTCTCTTTCAAACACCATTACTTTAGACTTACTTACATTCATCATTAACTAATTCTTCATGCATACTTCCTAGACACTAGAGACTGTAGATCTTTTACACTATTAGCAATGCAGATCATCCATACTGTTGTAATAATTCGCCTTTCCTATTTGTATCTTCTTAGTTTGAAATGATGGCCTACAACAAAAAACCAAAAACATTGGTAAAAAATATTATTTTCTTCTTAGTATGGTGCAGGTTAAATTTGGATGTTTAGGTTATTTAGCCATCGTTTGTGCAATGGTGGAGGATTTATCTAGCAGTGGACTGAACCCCGGTTTGAAATGCTCGACAGCTAACCTCGTGGGGTCGAGTGTGTTCGTGGGAACGTGAATGTATGGTGGTAGAATGAAAGGTTCAGGAATTGAGCACCCCTGTCTATGGTTCGATCAGCCGTAAATAGCCCCAAGGAGTTTCAATATGGGCTTCGAATGTAAATTAGAGTGATTGGGGTTACCAACTGTTGGAAAACGAGCGGATTTTATATAAATATATACACATTTACGTAATACAGGATTTTCCAATAAGAGGTGTTATTTTGAATAGCTTGCTATTTCGGTAGATGTTACTTTTGAGGCTGTCATTTTTTTGACATTTGACAAGTAGAAACTACGCCATTAATAAAAATGGAACGATACACGCTTCAACAACGCATTTAAATTCATTTGAGTGAATCAAATGCAAATCATCTTGAGTGATGAGGCGCATTTCCACCTCGGTGGCTTCATCAACAAGCAAAACTGTCGCATCTGGAGCTCGGAAAACCCAAGAGTTATTGTTGAAAAGCCTATCTATCCTCAACGTGTGACTGTTTGGTGCGGTTTATGGTCCTGCGGAGTCATTGAAACTTACTTTTTTTGAAAATGAGGCTGGAGCAACAGTTACGGTGAATGGATTGCGCTATCGAGAGATGATTAATGATTTTTTATGGCCGGAATTGTATGGTAATGATCTGGACAACGTTTACTTTCAACAAGACGGCGCTACGTTTCACACAAGCAACGAAACCACTGATATTTTATGATTGAATATTTTAAATAACACCTCTTATTGGAAAACCCTGGCATGAATGTAAGTAGATACTGCCCAAGAGTCCCAACTGGGAGAGTCCATTAAGAGTCCATCAAGAGCCAGTACGACTATGCCATCCCCAATTGGGGTATCTTCTTTTTTTTTTTTTTTTATTCTTAAATATATTTGTATTACAATGGTATGGTATATTGTCCTCCACGCTAGGAGTTCACCTGTGTTGTGGAGGACTTTTTCAATTGTAAAGTTATATAATTCTAAAACAATACAGTGGAGTTGGTTACACAGAGAAACAATAAAAATCAAAATATAAAATCGATTTTTCCATAGTTATAACAGAAAAAAAAGTGAAATATAAAAAATTAAATATTAAAAGGATTGTAGCCAGTGTGTTGGAAGTGAATTGTATAGTTTTATAGCCTGGAATCTGTAGTGTTTTTGTCCAAAGGATGTGTTGGTTTTTGGTATTAGTAGTTGGTGTGTATGTCTTGTTCTGGTATTGCGAGAAGTTTGTGAACTTTTAAATGTGTGTAGGTTCTTGTAAAGGAAAGTAAGTATTTGTTTTGAATATAATTTTTGAATCTTCAACACTGGGAATTGTTTAAATATGGTTGAAGTGGGTGTTAGTATTGGTACTTTAAGTATTACTTTTATTAAGGCTTTTATCTGGCCATTAAACACGGATAAAGCCATTTTAACCCGCGACATCCAGCTTGCTAGTCGGGTGCCTTACCGCTCGACCACATTGACCCACTTTCCGACATCCGATCGAACTGCAACTCGGCAGATAGACTCGTTGTCGATGAAAATGCCATTCATCAACTACCAGTATTTCTTATTCGAAGCATGATACAGTTAAATATGGCAGAAGGAGATAGGGTCCCATTAGCTCAGTTAGTATATCAACGCCCCGGCAAGGCGAAGATCTTGAGATTAAGGCTCCGTAGAAAGCGTTCAAATATGGTTTAAAAGGGAGCTATGTAAATACGAATGTTAGAGGGAGCGCGCTTATATAAAAAATATATATATAAAAATTAAGCGAAAATGGTGAAAATATTTAATAAAACACGACTCGTTTGAAATTGAGCAAAAATCTCTTGACAAATGTTTTAATTGCATTTAAAGATACACTGTGATTTTTTTCATGCCTATAACATATTAAATAATAGAACAAAACGTGTTTTCAATAATTTTCGAAGCTTACTTTGCGTTTTTTTTCTATTAAGGGAATTTTATATAATTAACTTTTCGGCATAACAAATGTATTGATATTATCTTCAAAAATTACATATTTTTTGGAACTTAAAAACCTAAATTGTTGAAGAGAAACTTGTTATAAATCGGTTGAAATTGGGAACGCGGGGGCTTAAAAGTCCTAGATTTAATAATAATAATAATGATATTTGGATGATTTGTATAGCGCCGTTTTTGTGCAAAATCACCTCAAGGGTGTTGTACAAATATATAATACATTTCTACAATGATCATGTCATTACTAACTATATATGGAGATAATATACAGTACAATACTTACCTGGTAGGTCACAAGAGATTAACACTAAATTAACATTATCTTATTGTTTATTAGCGAAATTTAGATACAGGATTTACGACAAAATTGGAAAATTGAATATAACTGGACTTTTTCTTAGGAGTAGTATATTTAATTTAAGGGTACGACAGCTTAAAAAGGTAAGTTTTTAGTTTAGACCTGAATTCTGTTGGACTTGTTATGGATCTTAGTTCCGGAGGGAGTTTATTCCGATCCTTCGGCCCAGATACTCCGAAAGCGCGATCACCAAACTTAGTATTTGTCTTGCGCTTAGGTTCCATCAGTCTGCCTACAGATGATGATGCTGCTGATCTAAGAGTTGACTGTTTAAGAGCAGAGTGTTTTCCTGGACGCATAGTTCAGAGATGTAGGGTGGGGCCATTTCATTGATCGATTTAAACACCATCCAGCACAGTTTGTACTCTATTCTTTCAGGGCACTTGAGCCAGTGAAGGTTACGAAGGTGTTCTAAAATGTAATATCGTATGTCTTCGTTTTCAACTAAGAACTAACCACACAAACAGACAGACGAATATAACGACTTTGTTTTATACTATTTACAGAACTATCTGACGTGTACATGCATGTTTTTTATATATATATATAAACCTTCCACAGTAAATTCTCTAAATGATAGATTCTCTATTCCCTATCAAAATCCGATGCGTAGTTTAGAAGAACTAAGCGCACAAACAGACAGTGATAGCGACTTTGTTTTATACTATTTAGAAAAGAAAATATATGTGTCAGCTATGATATGTTTGTTTTAAAACAAATAAAAATAAAAAGTGCTCTAGTGCCAATGGTTTGTGCCAAAGGCAAAAGGTACGAACTTTCCTCTGCGGGAAAAACGAGGCAAATTTCCTGGGATTAAAGGCTTAGAAAACTGCGAACATCGTCCACCACTTAGAAGTATTTAATTCCTTTAAAAAATGCATATAAATTGAACCGATTTTCAAAAGGGTTTTATGTACGATTAAAATATTTTTGCTGAGAGCTCAGCTATAACATATCTCTTTCTATGTTGCTTACGGCGAAGCTTAATGCTAAATCACTATTTTGATTGATCTTTATAACGAATTTGTGTACATTAGGATTATCATAAAATATGCTTTAGTTAAATTGAAGGTTTTCCTATCGTTTTGCTTGAGTAGAATACAAATAAAATAATAAATTACTCAATCAAAAATATAAATGTAAACTACTAAAAAAAAATATTTTTTCAATAGAAATGTATATCTGTGACAGTTTCACTTGATTAACTTTTTTGCTTTCTTATAAAATTATTTACAAAATAAATAAAATCCAGTTTTGTGCTTCAAATCGAACGTTTCTAGACTCCGTTTGTCAAGCGATTTTAATGCCTATTACCTACAATATAAGGTATACCAAGAATATATACATTTTTGGCTTGTAGTTTCCTCTTAATGCGACGCACCACGTCGAGTAACATTTGGAACCGAGCCGCTAACAATAACACTACTTATGTAGATGGCGATAAGGTTTAAATTGCCGCATAACACCAGCCTCCACTTGTGATTTATGAAAGAAAAATGCATCGAAAAAAGCCTGTTTTATTTTATTATCAAGGCTATGCACAACGTAGTAATTTAAAATCATGTGTTTTTGGTTTGTAAATTTGGTCACCTAGAAATGTTTCAGATGCTTTAATTAAATATTGCTAGTAGAATACATCTTGGCCTTTGAAATAATCGAGTATTTTTTAGATAAGTCTTTTTATAAGACCAGAAAAAAATAATGTATAGGCCTATGAAAACTGCTTTAAAGTTCTAAATCTCCTACTTACGAACCCATTTTCGGTTATGGTTTTATTGTATAATGTGGCGAATTAAGTTATTTATAAAAAGATCGAAAAACATTTAAATATTTATGCCTGAACATCCACAAAATAAAATAAAAGGCACTTTTTGGCCATGTTCTTTTATAGCATAAATCAAAACAGGTGGATGGTGTTAAGCGGGAATTTAAAAGCCTTATCGCCATCTACGTAAGGGTTGTTATTGATAGCGGATCGATTCAAAATATTACACGACGTAGTACATCGCCATTATATTTTTATTGCTAATTTATTAGGAAATCAAGGGGATCTTCAAATAATTTGTAATTATAAAAATACTATCCGGTTAAACACGGGATTGCAGGCCTTACGAATGAATTAACAGGTTTCCTGGTAAACGCTTAGTAAATTGTGAATTAGTATTATGGAAGGGAGATGAGAAAGTGGAAGGTTGGAAACTACCTGGATATTCAGACCTAGTCACTCTTACTGTTACGTGTCGTTAAATACTTTAAATTCGCAGAGTAGCCGAGTGATTTAAAGCTAAGGGCTCCCATTGCGGCGTAACGTACCCAATCTTGTGCCAGTTAAGTTCCCCATCACTGCACAAGCAATGAATTTTGTGGTTTATGACAGCACATTATAATATTTCATAATTTTTGTGGAATAAACTGTCCTTGTGTTAATTGTCCTGTGAATGTTCTCGTCATATATAATTTGGTTTGAAAATTATTTAAGCATCAGGTCATTTATTATTTTATTTATAAATATCATCGCATTCGATGTCAGTATCTGTTTCACTGTTAGCTAATTTAGTTCTTTAAAAAATATATTTCGTATAATTATTTTGTTCTATGTCGTTACACAAGAAAATATTAATTTTTTGTCATTAAAAAAAAAAAAAATAGTTCTGCAAAAGCTTTAAAATTTTAATGTTGTGAGAATATTTTTTTTCCATTGTTATTTATTTATATATTAAAAGCGGAGTCCGTTTAAAGGTAGAAGAAGTTGTTTAATAAAAGGGTAAAAGTGGTTCTTCCATACACGAGCTGGTGAAGACAACATTTCCTTACTGGGAAGCCATTCAAGATGTTTGCACAATCAGAATTTCTGAATAACAATAAAATATTATAATACATGCTTGTTCACTCTTTGCTTATCTACGGCGTTATAGGTTGGGGGATATTATAAAGCAATTTAAACTCAGTACAAGTTTCACAAAGAATCAACTTGAAGTAATGCTTTAAAAAAGTATTTTAAATTCTCAACCAAATCTCGCTTTTAACTGTTTTCAGTCTTCTACCAAATGTAGAAGATACAGAAGACAATTTTTAAAATTCCTAGTAGTACCCATCAGAACTATTACAGACTGTTTTTAATGCCCTGAATCCAAGATTCCCATTACAAACTCGTGTCGATTCACAAGACCACCATCACAAACTCGTGTCAATTCACAAGATCCCCATTACAAACCCGTGTCAATTCACAAGATCCCCATTAAAAATTCGGTTCCAGGATAACTCAACACAGTGACAATTCAACCCACTTTTAAAAAGTTATATAATGTATATGTGTCTTTAGTAACGATGAAAAAATTATTTTTTTTAACCTAACCTAACCTACTCAACCTAGTTAATAAAGTTTTTGTTTCATCACTTTCCATGACTTTATATAACTTTTTAAAGATGTGATGATTTATCCGGTCACCTAAAAATTCGTGTTGATCACCAGATCCCGATTACAAACTCATGTCGATTTACAAGATACCCATTACAAACTCGTGTCGATTCACAAAATCCTCATTACAACATACATTCCACCAATCTACAACCAAAACGATTTTTAGACAAATAATTATGCAATATTGTGACACAACTTCATCTTCCTCGTTTCCTTCCTCATCCCACACCCTTCAGCTTCACAACATACCTCAATTGGGGATAGCATAGAATCATTGGCTCCAGTGGCTTGGGAGCAGTACGAACTCTTAAAAAAAACCAAATCTCATGGTAATGAAATTCTCGAAGTCGTCGATTCGCTTTGCTGAAGTCGAGTTAAATAATGTCTCTTCGGGTAGCCAGAGGAAGCTGGGAACTTCTTTTTGCAAAGGGCAATTAAATCACAGCCCTGTCAAACATATCCCTACTGGGTTCAGTGGCCGGGCGACGTGCCAGCAGGCAGGGTTATGCCAACAATAATATTATTACAAATTTGAGGTACACATAAATGTATAAAAGATCATGTATTTGCAGTTTTATTATTTTGTGACTAACATCAAAAGTTGCTAAGCTGTCTGTAAGTGACATTGAAAATGTCGACCGTCAATGCAGAATCGTTAAGCAGTTGAGTCGCTCTGTTGATTGGATCGTTCTGATAAGCAGAAGTACTCGCTTTCGGACTATTTGCCACCGTTCTAACAATAGTTAATGAAAATGGTCGGCATAGTTGCCTTCTAAGTAGACTGGGGTTCAATTCTCAGCCATAGCAATTTTTTTTTTACTTAATTTTTTTTTATGTGATTTTCCCGGGTCTGCTTTCGACTCTCAAACGGAGAAAATAGAGTAATCCGTTTAAAACTGGATTGCAGGCCATTTCCTGATAAACTTTTAGGATGTGTTGTTTCGCAGAATTTTAACAATTCATCAATTTTCAACGTTATTTTTCGGGTTCTGTGAAGTCGTATTCAAGTTCTGTCATTGTATCATTATAGGCTACTTGCTTGTCAGAACTGAAATAACAACAGAACTTGAAAAATGTTTGACAGAACTTGAAAGTTAACTTTGAAATTTGAAGAACTGTTCAAATTCTCTTTTACAACCTGTCCTTAGTTAATTCCTGAAATATCGGAACACGCGTTACGCGTTGACAAAATGCGGCATTAATCGGATTTTTATGAACAACATCGCGATAAAACAATCGTGTTTTACGGAAAGTTTGTTGGGAAACCTATCAATTCATTCATTAAAGATCTGTAATCCCGTTTTTAACCGGATACGAATAATTTGAACTGAATTAGCAATATTTCATATTAGTAAGTAAAAAGATACTATATCAGAAATCTTAAAGTTGATTTTTTTTTGTTGGCGCAAAGTAATGTGAAAACTGTATATTTTCGAAAAATATATTGTGCGAGCTATTTAAGACACTACAAATTAATCTTACATGTCTAAAATAAAATAAGAAATCATAATTGGTTTACTTGAATGTAGAAACGGGACATGGTAAAAAGAAATAATAAATAAATTGTATATTGTTTTAAACTGACTAAATAAAGAAAATTAATAAAATTGTATGTTCAAAATATATAATTTCTTTCAATATCCACTTTAACAATCACCAGGAACAGGATTACGTGGAGATGAATGATGGACTCGCCGAACGTCACAGCGGTGCTGCCAAGGTCTGGTATCTGTGAGAGGATATTGTGTCAGCGCTTTTTTAGCAGCAGACACATACCTGGACGGATGACGAACCTCGTGCTGACACTGTTGGTGGACGCGGTGGACTCTTTCGCTGCAGCAGCTGGTCCAGTTTCTTCACCACCTAGTATTCTTACTGCAGAGTCTGTATCTTCTATCTTCGTGTCACCTGTTACTGTGCTTCATTTTACTTAACTTAACTTCACTTTATTTTTGTAATACCTGCATCAACTATAAAACGTCCCTGAGCTGGTATCTCACAAAAGCGGCGCTATACAAATTGACCAATAAATAATAAATAACTGAAAATGCAATAGGTCACCACAGGTAGTTTGCTACGTTTGGTTACTTAGCAGGAATGCCCGGGTTCACGGGGTGAGTTTTGTCTAGGTCTTAATACTGCGGGGCGGGCAGAATCGGGAGACTGGTTGAGAGAAACCTTTTGATCTCTTCAGCCAGACTTTCCCGACACATCGCCTTGCATTGCAGTGGAAAGGATGGGTGCATACATCCGTCAAGCCTGGACGCATTGACTCCTAGATTCCTGCCCACCCATAATACGTTTTTCCTGTTCATTAAATGACCCTCCACATCACCAAAGATGACATAAACCCTAAGGCGAAACAATCCTCAGGGTCTCCTGTGTGGAGCCAACGTAAGAAAAAAAACTATATCAATTATCTAATATTTTGCCAACCCTGTCACAGCAAGAGATAGCAGCCTATAAAACATCATATAACCATACCTCTCTATATATAATGAATAGTTAGATAAGTTGGCAGGTATGCAGGTTAGCGAGGTAGCTTCGTTCTCTCTCACGTCACGATCTGCGTCCATTCAGTCTGGCAAGACCAAACGTGGAATACCGGTTGGTGGTCAGCAACTACTGGTACCTTGGTAGGTACTATGCACTTATACTTATAGTTCAGCAATACGATATTGGTAAGGATGGAATTTATATTACTTGTAAGACAGAATTCGAAAGAATATTTGACATCGACATAACATACATCCATAACATAAGCCATCAATTCAAATTATGGAGAGAAGGAAGTTGAATGTACCTATTTATTAATTTTGTTTAAATTAGCAAATTTCAAAATTATATGAAAGATTGTAGTCTAATTCAGACTTAGAAGAGATGAGATTTTGAATAGAGGAGAGGAAATTTTAGATAAGGCTTAATAGAAGAGATGATATTTTTTTTAAAGAGGAACAAACTAAAAATATGTGATCTAAAGTTCCCACTTCTAGACTACAGAATGTACAATCTGGGGAGTGAATTTTAAAAAGGTGGGAAGGAACGGAACAATGTCCAATCCTCATTCTAATAAGTGAGGAAATGTCTTTTTTGTACTTTTTTAAAAAACAAAATACAAAAACGCTGGTTTTGTTATTTAGCATGCTATAGGTATGAAAAAAATAGTGTTTCGTTTAAAATAATAAATTCCTTTTTATTAAATATTATATAGGTAACACGATTAATGGAGGACTGAACGCAGTTGGCGCTAACAAAAAATTGTCCAAAGAAGCGAAGCTAGCAGTCTACAATGGAGTGCTGGTACCTACCCTGAATACATCAATTATGAATGTAAGTAAGTCTAAAGTAATGCTGTTTGAAAGAGAGAGTACGAAAACAGTGTGCAATATAGTTGTTGCTGAGGAATACTTGGAGCAGGTGGATGAGTTTGTGAATTTAGGAAGTATGTTCTAGAGAGATGGGAAGGCTGACAGAGATATTGAAAGAAGGGTAAATGCAGGTAACTCCATTAATGGAGGACTGAACGCAGTTAATAATAATAATAATAATAATAATTGGATAATTTGTAGAGCGCCGTTTTTGTGAAAAATCACCTCAAGGGCGCTGTACAATTTATTTCCTAGGATCTACATTTGTTATTTAGAAAAGATACCAAAACATACTTACCTGGCAAGTCACTTCCAACAAACACACTTATATTAAAAAGTTTATGCTTATAAAAGATAGAACTGCACGCAGAGGACACTATATCAAAAAACACTGGCCGTCGCATGATCTTAAGTCTGCTATAGTTTTTATTTTAATTTAAATGTATTTTAACTGTCTTAAAAGCCTACAAATTGTTAGTTGTTATCATTTTTATTTATTTATTTTTAATTATTATTTTTATTTATTTTATTTTATTTTTAGTATTTTTTACATTTTGTTAATTTAAATTTAAATTGCCGTCAACTGTGAAAGTGGAGGTTTCTGAAATTATGGATACGACTGTCTGAAAAGGTGCGTTTTAAGTTTAGACCTAAATTCTGTCGAGTCTGCGATCATTCTCAAATAATGTGGCAGTCCATTCCAGGCTTTAGGTCCTGACACGGCAAAAGCACGCTCACCGAACTTAGTATCTGGTGTGCGCTTTGGTTCCTTCAACCTTCCGATAGCTGATGACGTTGCTGACCTAAGGGTTGACTGTCGGGAATTGGAATCTTCTGGAATACACAATTCTGATAAATAAGCCGGAGCCATTCCGTTAAGTGACTTAAATACCATCCAGCATACCTTGAACTGGATTCTTTCAGGACATTTGAGCCAGTGCAGATTTTTGAGATGCTCTGAAATGTGGGAGTATTTAGATACTCCGGTGATAAGCCTTGCCGCGGCGTTGAAAACGGATTGTAATTTGTTGATTTGACATTTAGGGAGACTTGCATATATTCCGTTGCAATAATCTAGACGTGAAACAACATAGGAATTGACTAGCAATTTAGTCGCCTCTGTTGGCAGGTTTCTCCGCACTGCTTTAATTTGCCTTAATTGAAAGAACCCCGTGCTTACAGTTCTGTTCACCTGAGTTTTAAGGGAAAAATTAGCGTCTAGATTGACACCCAGTAATTTGATGCACGTTTTTGGAGTGATGTCACTTCCGGAAATGGTTATTGGGGAGTTTTCAATGTTATGCTGACGTCTGCTTGTAGCAGTCCACAGAAACTCAGTCTTTGTGGGATTCAGTTTCAATCTATTTGAGGTCATCCAGCGAGTAATTGCTTCTATACACTCAGTTATACGAATTTTTAAACTGTTTATTTCTTCTGGTAAGCAGTAAAAATAAACTTGCTGGTCATCAGCGTAGCAGTGAGATAGAAGGCCGAATCATTCTATTATTTTAGCGACATCATTTGTGAAGAGGATGAAGAGTAGTGGGCCCAGAACGGACCCTTGGGGTACTCCAGATGAAAGGGTTGCATAATTTGATTGGTTTTTTCCCACTTTTACGGCTTGTAAACGGTTGGCCAGGTACGATGTCAGCCAGGTCTTAACATCACAGTTTAAACCAAATGATTCATCTAATCGTTTAATAAGAAAGTCATGGTCAATCGTGTCAAATGCAGCACTCATGTCCAAGACTGAAAGAAGTGCCAGTTTACCCGACTCAATGGCAGTAGTTATGTCCGACAAAACACGTAGTAACCCGGTTTCTGTGGAGTGGAACCGTCTATATGCAGAAGGTGCTATTCAAGTTCTGTTATCATTCCAGTTTTGTGAAGCCCCTGGCCAATAATGATTTAATGATAAAACTTGAATAGAATTTTCATAGAACTTTGCAAATTTGATGAATTGTTCAAATTCGGTCAAACAACCCGTCCATAATATTCAAGTTCCTTTTAACTTAAATACCAGTATTTTTTTAATGATTTTACAAATTTCGATTTCATAGTTAAAATAATTATGAATGTTTGTCATTTTCAAAGTCCGCAAAATCGATCGTAATCTAGAGCGAGGTACGCGTGACCTCATCCGTAGCTCGTTTTCGTCGGTCAACAGCAAAGCCAATCCCACTAGGGTCTGTATAAAATCAACAAATTTCAATTTAAATATTTGGCAAGATATCCAAAAAAACTTGAATTCTTTTGAATTCCTTCACTTCCTGTGCGCGATTATACAAAATTTTCCACATTTAATGCAAGTGGCCATCTGACACTTGAGGCAGCGATGTAAGTTCCGTCAAAACCCGCCGACCAACACACAAAATAAACAATATTGATAAAAATAAGTATTGAACACTTAAGACAAGAGTCTCTTAGCTTCA
This sequence comes from Hesperophylax magnus, assembly GCA_026573805.1. Taxonomy (NCBI): domain Eukaryota; kingdom Metazoa; phylum Arthropoda; class Insecta; order Trichoptera; family Limnephilidae; genus Hesperophylax; species Hesperophylax magnus. The sequence goes on along the minus strand of JAIUSX010000005.1, from coordinate 7,012,809 downwards.
TACATAATAATTTATCGTTTCGAATCATGTGCCAATCGCCCTTTAAACGAATTTGATAGAATTCGCCCTCTGACCCGGAGTCCCTGCATAGCCCGGGCCTTTATGGCCCATTTCGCGCCCATAAAAGTGTATGAAATTTTGAAAATTGACGCCCGTCCGCTTCGAGGCGTATAAGCCATAAAGCGCATGAAGATAAAAAATATATATAAGTAGGTACATTGACCGCGCCCTGCCGTATATTGGCTGAGAAACAGGGATGACCAAAAATTTTGTTTACTTCACACGGAAGGCTCTGAGTTTTGTTGTTGTTGTTTTTATGTAAATACCGCAGAAGAGTCCCAACTGTTCCAACCGTCTGAAATCAGTGAGATTATGCAACACCAATTGGGGTATGTTGCGAGGCGGAAGGTAGTGAGGAGAGGAAGGAGATAGTCAGAGATAGAATCAGATCTAGTCACAAACACTGCTATTTTAAGCGACGATTCATTTTAATATTGTTTTAGGTTACAGAGATCATAAATGTATAAAAAAATAAAGTAGGGTTTAGAACTCTTCCTTGGAGAACTCCGAAGGTGGTTGGGAATGGTTAGCTGAGTTGGTTAAGGGTTTTAAATCTAATTTTCCTTTGAATGCTAAGCACAGTATCGTCTTAAAAACTTACAATTTTCCATTAATCCATTTTTTGCCCTCACGATAAATTAAGAGGCCTTACTAATAAAACATCAATTTAAGAATGTTTTATCAATTTGCCTTGATAATATATCTTGACGTTAAAAATATTTTTTGATGTAATGCTAAAATATTCAAATTTTCATAAACACGTGTTCCGACATAATGATAGAATATTCATAATTTACTAAAAGTTTATCAGGAAACCTGTTAATTCATTTGTAAGTCCTGCAAACCTGCTTTTAACCGGAAAAACCAAATATTTAAATTAGCAATAGTCATTTTTGGCAGTGCTTGGTTACAGAGATCATTACTGTATAAGAGAAACAATGTAGGACCTAAGACGCTTCCTCGGGGAATTCCGAAGGTGATTGAATTTCGACACTTTGTTTTCGATTTGTTAAGTGACTGAAAAAGATTTAAGTATTTTCTATTATATATAGTATATTCCAATGGCGCTAAGTTAACAACGAATAGCAGCTGTACCAAAGAACGAACTATCGTGAAAAACTTTTCAAACCATAGAAGCAATATTGAAAAACAATAAAAACCCCTAAATAACCCATCTATGTACGAAACACCCTCTCAAGTCTGTACCCCGTGATACCTACCACATTCTATTATGAAATTCCCCCACTGCCCCCACCCCATTCCTTTATTTCTTGACTTTCTTTTCTCGTTCCCTTTTCTGCCAGTATATGCGAGTTCCTTTATGCCAACGTCTAAGGAACATATTTCATACAAGCGGTGTGATTTTGTAGTACAAACAAGAATACAGGGCGATTTTTTAAATAAAATTATGTAATAGGAATATAGGAGTAGGAATAGGTATAAAATTAATTCTTTTTACTATTCTTACTATTTTTATGGTGTTTTAGCAAAGTTCAAAGATATGGTAATCGCTGTGCAATATATATTTTTGTAAATACGTCTAGCCGAATTTAGATTTTTCTTTCTTGGTTGAATGAAGTGAAATCTTGGACGTGGAAATTAATCAACTTCCCGAAATTCGATAGAGCTGAAACTCGGCATACAGACTCGTGGTTGATAACAATGCATTCTGGCACTCGTGCATACACACGAATAATAATAATAATTAATAAATAAATTACAACAGTTAATATACGAAATAAATTTCGCGAGTAAGGAAAAAATCAAAACATGGGTGAAAGAAATTAATGCAGACATACTAGTAAATGTATAAAAAAAATTATAGAAACTAAATAACAGAAAATCAAAGAAATCTACCAGTCCGCCTCAGCACAGGACTACCTAGTGAGGAGGACTAAGAAGAAACTATATGAATGAAATATTATAGATTTTTATATAATGTAACTCTCATCAAACCTTATTAAATAGACACTAATAAAAAAATAAAAATAAAAAAAATAAAAAAATAAAAAAATAAAAAAATAAAAAATGCTTAGATGTCCTAGTGTATGTGCGTGATTGCCACCAACTTTTATAGAATGTACTGTCATTGACAACCAGTCTATCTGTCGAGTTTCAGCTCGATCGGATGTCGGGAAGTTGGTTAATTTCCACTTTCAAGATTTGAATTTATACATTTACCCACGTAAACATGAAGACGCGTTTAAAAAAAAAAAAAAAACATACTGTATACGCATTTCCCTTTAGAAATTTCCCCATTTGAACACCAGGTCTATTGATACAGGGTGGCCTTATTGAGATTCCCCTTTTTGTATGGCGACAGGAAACAACTTTTTTTCAATAACCCCAAAAACCTATTTACGAAAATATCATTATGTTGTGCGTTTGTTCAAATTTCCACGTCAAAATTTATAGCTTACAGCCAGCGAACAAACAATCCCTAGAAGTGTGATCAAAATATATAATAATAATAATAATAATAATACTTGGATGACTTGTATAGCGCCGTTTTTGTGCAAAAACACCTCAAGGGCGCTGTACAAACTTATAATACATTTGTACAGTGGTCTATGTTATTACTTAACTATTTATGGAGAAAATATACAGTTCAATACTTACCTGATAGGTCACTTGAGATTAACACTTAATTAACATTATCTAATTGTTTATTGGCGAAATTTAGATACAGGATTTAGGACTTAATTGAAAAATTGAATATATCGCCAGTTTGTGATTGCCCCCTTGAATAACAATATATGTTTGACCTTACTTAGAATGGGTGACTAGAATCTAATATTGGGGAATTAATTGTAAAAGTAATTTAAAGCGGAAACAACATAAAACATCATTAAAGCAAACAAACATAGAAAACCCGTATACTTCAACATGCAATTTTATTAACTTGAATCAACTCAAAACAATTTACTATGCAATATGATTTATCTAACCGAGTACAGGCAAATTCTTCGTAAATCAATTCTTCAAAATCACATTTTTCGTATGGCATTTCTTCGAAAAACACATTTTTCAAATAGCAGTTCTTCTAAAAACACACTTTTAGAATAGCAGTTCTTCTAAAAACACACTTTTAGAATAGCAGTTCTTCGAAAAACACATTTTTCAAATGGCAGTTCTTCGAAAAACACACTTTTTGAATGACAGTTCTTCGAAAAACACATTTTTTAAATGGCAGTTCTTCGAAAAAACACATTTTTCGAATGGCAGTTCTCCAATAATATCATTTTTCGGAAGTTTCAATTCTAAAAATAGCAATTTTTCGAATATAATTCCGCTAACATTGAAAAAAAATCAAGTTCAACATTTCTGGCATAGAATATTTTAGTTCCATTACGTGACCATATGTACATGATATGTAACAATAGTTTTGGAGGCGGGTTTGTGTACCGCCGCCTCGGGAACCTCTATTGTAACTCAACTCAAGTAGTTCGATACGTTTGGTGATTTAGCAGGGGTATTTAGCAGTATGCGCCTGCCCACCAGCTGCGTGACGTTCCAGATCGATAGAGGCTGGTGTGGAGAGACTCATTGACCTCTCCAGCAGGTCTCTCGATCCATTGCCTTGCGCCGAATAAAATATAGACAAATATGACGTTTATTTATTTACGGGACAATTTGTATAGCGCCGCTTTTGTGAGATAACACCTCAGGGGTGCTTTACAGTTGATGCAGGTATTACAAAAAATATAAATATTACAAAAATAAAGTGAAGTTAAGTTAAGTAAAATGAAGTACAGGAACAGGTGACACGAAGATAGAAGATGGAGACTCTGCAGCAAGAATCCTAGGTGGTGAAGAAACTGGACCAGCTGCTGCAGCGAAAGAGTCCACCGCGTCCACCAACAGTGTCAGCACGAGGTTCGTCATCCGTCCAGGTATGTTTTGTCTGCTGCTGATAAAGCGCTGACAGAATATCCTTTCACAGATACCAGAACTTGGCAGCACCGTTGTGACGTTCGACGGAGATAGAAGATGGAGACTCCAATAACTAGTTTCCAATTGTAGAGTGCTTTAAGAGACCTGTACCGGTAAGACAAGAGATTCTGGGTTCGTTTCCTTGTTATGACCGTTATCTTTTTTTGTATTTCTATGTCTTGTTCTATTTCATATTTCGTTTGGGTTTACTAGTATTATTATAATTTAGCTTACTTCCGGGCGTACAAATGTCCACACAATACATTTCTATATTTTATCTCTTCAGTGGTTGTCAGTAACAACTCTGTTGCAGACTGTGAGGGCGAAAGGTCATAAATCTTTCGAAAAATTGTAATATTTTAATTTGTTCTTATAGCATAATTTTCCGAAAGTGTTTTAAAAATTCATTTACTAGGCGAGAAGAAAAATGATTGGGAATCGGTAAAAGCTTATGATAAGACGTTTTGCTGTCAACAATGTCAGTTTAAGGCAACATAATACTCTAATAACGGGGTTTGGCTCGACGATCACATTTTAATTATTTCTGACGAACGTTTTATTAAAATCTAAAATATTTCTAGAGGGATTCCTACGAATGTAAGTTATTTATATTTAAGATTAATAAAAAAGGACTTTATCAATCAAATAATTTATGTAAAACGATTTGAAAATTTTGTAAAACGTTTTTTAACTACAAAAATAGCGATGAGCACCAATTTTTATTTTTCTAGACTTATCTAGCGATGAATGAGTAACTTAGAGATTTAGAAACATTTGAGATTTTAGTAACACGTACATAAGAAATAATTTAAAAGAACCCCGCGGACAGATCGATTATCTAGGATATATATAGTCGACCGTAGGTCCGTCCATTACGCCGGGCTGGGCGCTGAATATTGTATTTACATGACTTCATCACTTATGTCGTTAAGGCGATGCACTACATCGTGCAATATTTTAAATTGAGCCGCTATCAATAACAACCCTTACGTAGATGGCGATAAGGTTTAAATTCCCGCTTAACACCATCCGCCTGTTTTGATTTATGCAAGAAAAAAACATGGCCAAAAAGTGCCTTTTATTTTATTTTGTGGATGTTCAGTCATAAATATTTAATTTTTTTTCGATCATTTTATAAATAACTTAATTTTTCACATTATAAAATAAAATCATAACCGAAAATGGGTTCGTAAGTAGGAGATTTTGAACTTTAAAGCAGTTTTCATAGGCCTTTACATTATTTTTTTCTGGGCTTATAAAAAGACTTTTCTAAAAAATACTCGATTATTTCAAAGGCCAAGATGTATTCTACTCGCAGTATTTAATTAAAGCATCTGAAATATTTCTAGGCGACCTAATTTTCAAACCAAAAACACATGATTTTGCATTACTACGTATGGCATCGCCTTAAGGTTGCAACTTTATTTCAGAGAATTGATAGGGAAAATTTAACCGCAAGTCTGTCCAATACACCAGCATATTTTTTTTGCATGGCTGCTTTACTTAAGTCGTTGAGAATCTGGCTTTATCTCGTCTTAATTTGAACGTAGTGACGTTTTGTTGTCAACATTGTCAGTCTGACATGGGGTCGCTTAACCTGACCAATGGTCACCTGTTGTTTTGAGCATGACGTGGAGGGCATCAAATGTGAGGTTAGGTTAGATCTGACATTTTATCATTTGTCAAAATGAAGTGTAGATTATATATCTGTCAATAATTTGAAACGTGAATTTGATAAACGTTTTGTTGTCAACACTGTCGGAATTAACTAACTACATAAGTAACCGTGATGTCGTATCTCTGAAAAGGTAGTCAGAGAGGATAGGCGGACAAACAACTCTGTCTCGGGAGTAACCTTATTCCATTCATACTCTCTCAAACATACTCTTCTGTGATTCAAACCCTTGACATGACCTGATTCAAGTAATTGATTCATTTGATGGTGTTATATCTTCCTCAAGAGTCCCTAACTTCTTCTACCGTTGACATTCGCGTCATATATTGTCCCTAAATTTCTTTCTTCATTTATTGGCTTTTCGTGCTCAAACCATATAAACGTCGCGTCTCTTTCTTAATCGTATTCATTAAACTTACATCAGTCTTGCATTCTTGACTGATGAATTCGCTTCTTTGGATGTATTTATTGTTAGCGTTCATTCCTCCATTAAGATTCCGCATTTCTTAGGACGGGTTGTTTCGGAGGATTTGAACATTTCATCAAATTTCAATGTTGATTTCCGGGTTCTGTGAAAGTCTTATTCAAGTTCTGTTATTATATCAGCATAGGGTAGTTGCTTGACAGAACTGAAATAAAAATAGAACTTGAAAAAATCTTTCACAGAACCTGAAAATTAACTTTGAAATTTGAAGAATTGTTCAAATTCTCTGAAACAACCCGTCCTTAGAAAATTAGATTTGAAGTCTAGACCAAATTATCGAAACAACTGAATAATTATTTTTGTAATCAAAAGGTGGTGCAAAAATCTAGTACGGATATGTAATACTTTATTTATATGTGTTTCAAATTATTTTATTTATTTATATATACGCCTAAAAAGGCTTTTTTATAAAAGTGATACATGATGCAGTGTACATAGGAAAATATCTGTATTATACAGGAGATATTGACAGTAAATAGATGTTATCCATTGTAAAGTAGGTACAAAATACACAATTGTAAAATTGTGATTACAAGTATAATGAGAAAATATTAAGAAATGATTTTTAAAAAAGAAAACTGAATATGAATCAATATTAGTAAAACGTAAGAGTAACATAAAGTAAAAAAGAAATTACAACAACACTACATATAAGACAAATCATTATAACTAATTTACCAACGCTACTCTAATTTGTAGGATTCGACAAAGTGTTGATATAGATTATGCTTAGTTCTATAAATGGAGTCAATAAATAAATCAATAGCACCCCCATACTTGTTGCCCAGATTATGCATCCTATTGGTCAGTGAGTGTGTCTGATAGTTGGTCGTGTATGTATTGCAGAATAATGTAATATTTTGTCTTGTATTTCTAGTCGGCACATGGAATTTATGATATATAGGCCATTAAAGTATTCAATTCCGCGTGATTTAAGAGACGAATTTGGCAATTTTTGTAAGTTAATTGAAATAAACATTAAATCTCTCCCGGAAAAACATACAAATACATTAGTGTATCGATGATTCAATCAAATATTGTATTCGTATTTCTTTCTAGGAAGAATTAAGTTTATGTAAAGGAAAACTATTTATTTATATTGCGTTTGTACGTTTGCAAAAAAATAATATGTCTTAATATTTAAAAAAAGTGTTTTATGTATAGTGAGATGCAATAAATAAATAAATAAATAAATGGAGGTTACTTCATTTACCCTTCCTTCAATATCTCTGTCAGCCTTCCTATCTCTCTATAGAGGAAGCTACAAGCCAAAAATGTATATATTCTTGCTATACCTTATATTGTAGGTAATAGGCATTACAATCGCTTGGCAAACGGAGTCTAGAAACGTTCGCTTTCAAGCACAAAACTGTTTTTTATTTATTTTGTAAATAATTTTATAATAACGCAAAAAAGTTAATCAAGTGAAACTGTCACAGATAATCTTAGCTATAATACTGTATTTTTTAAAAGTTGTTTCCTTTACGCTTTCATACATTTCTACTAAAAAAATATTTTTTTTTAGTAGTTTACATTTATATTTTTTATTGAGTAATTCATCATTTTATTTGTATTCTACTCAAGCGAAACGATAGGAAAACCTTCAATTTATCTAAACCATATTTTTTGATATTCATAATGTACACCAATTCGGTATAAAGATTAATCAAAATAGTGATTCCCAAATACAAAAACTCATCCACTAGCTCCAAGTATTCAAATAATAATTTCTTCGAAGCCATAGTATAATGTTATTTCGTTGAGCTAATTGTAATTTTGTGGTTTCTCTGATATCTTCCACATTTCATTTCCATATTTTCTACTTCATTCTTTCTTTTATTAGTCTTCTTAACGTTCTTCTCTCTATTATTTCATATTCTTTCTTTTGAAGTATACAACAGTCGTATTGAGAAATACATATATCTGCTATAATAAAGGAAATATTGAATATTGCGAGAAATGTGTTTTGTATTTGGCCTCGATCTGTTGTGTGCATTGATATGAAGTAAACTAGATTGTCAATGTTAAATTTTTAAAAAAGACATCAAATATATAATTTTCCACGGGACATCTTTGAGCATGCTGTGTGGGAGTTCTGGGAAGGAAAACTGCATGTAAGGTGGGTAAGAATTTGGGAGTCAGTGTGTCCAGGAGTGTCGGACGTATGAATTCATCCGTAAGAGAGTCCGGATAGAGAGGTTAAAGGGTCTCCCTCAATTAGCCGCCATAAGTCGGCAGACCTAGACACACATCACACCGTGAACCCGGGCACCCCTGCTAACGTAGTCATCAAACGTAGCTTGCCGTTAGGTGTGGTGGTTATCCAATAAATGGTCCAAGGAGCAGCGGTACTCATACCTGCCTCCCAAATTGAGAAGAAGGCCAGCTGTAGTCGTCGCTAAAACTTGTTTAAGATACCACAAGGCAGAGCAGATGTTCTAGTACAGTTGAGCGTGACAAGAGAAATTTTTTTTTTTTTTTTTTACGGTTATACCGCACAAGAGTCCCAACTGCTCCCGTCTGGAGCCAGTGAGACTATGGCATCCCCAATTGGGGTATGTTGTGAGGCTGAGGGTATTGGGGAGGGGAGGGAGATGGGGAAGAGGAAGGTGGGGAAGTACCTGGCTATTCAGATCTGGTCACCAAACACGGCTAAAGCCATTTCAAGCAACGTTTCAATTCTGAATGGTGGTCTTACACCAGGGCGATACTGAGAGTATCTTCCACTCTGGAACGTGCCGCAAATATACTATATATTATTTTTAATTAATTAACTGTGAAATAACACAAATTAATCAAATAAAATTTATTTGCGCACGCCGGGTTCGAACCCGCGACCTTCGGATCTGTAGTCAAAAGCGTATACCACTAGACCACGCCGGCCGATAGTTGTATTGAAAGAAATTTCTAAATTAGAATATAATATATTTAATAACTCTTTGAATAATCAACTTTATTTTATTAGTACAAACTTACCGAATGATAAGAATGACTAAATTAAATAATTAATGAACATCCATAAATTAATATACGTGAAGATGAGGAAATAAACATTAACACAACACCACAAGATGTGAACATCTATAAACACAGTAAAAAAGATTGAAGATGGTGAAATCAACAATCATAAAGACGAGAAAATCAACAAATATGCAAATGATAAAATCAACAAACATGAAGATGATGAAATCATCACACGTGAAGATGAGAAAACCAACAAAAATGCAAACGATTAAAGCAATCAACTTTAAAATGGGGAAATCATCCTACATTAAGATGAGAAAATCAACAAACAAGCATATGAAATCAATAAACATGAAAACGATTAAATCAATCAACAATAAGATGATAAAATCAAACAACACGAAGATGACGAAATCAACAAATGTGAATATGATGAAATCAACAAACATGAATATGATGAAATCAACAAAAATGAAGATGATGAAATCAACAAACATAAAAACGATAAAATCAATCAACATGAAGATAATAAAATCAAACAACACGAAAATGACGAAATCAACAAACATGAAAATGACGAAATCAACAAACACGTAGTGAGAAAATCAACCAATATAATCAATAAACATGAAGATGAGGAAATGATAATGTAACACCAACATAAGAACCTACATTTCGCCTCGGAACAGGGATGTACTTTGTATTTTCTAAACTTTCCAACCTTCTTCTTCCCCATCTCTTTATCAATATCAACGCGTCAACCTCACAACATACCCCAACTGAGGATGCCTAAATCCTATCTACTCCAGACAGTCGGGAGTTGGGACTCTTGTGCGGTTTTCACATAAAAAAAGTGCTTAAACCCCAAACCATCAGCGCGTTAGGGTTCCCTTGTGAATTCCGAACCACTGGTAAGAAAAAGAAGTAAAAGGTGAAGGTTTTATGGACTTCCCCCTGCATATCTCGAGAATTTAAAACCGGGGGACATAAAAGTGACACGAGAGAGGAGTGCGAATGACATTTTTGAAAATTTTATGGGTTTTACGGTTGTAAAAACGCTGAAGCCAATTCGAACATAAATAAAAAAAGATGTTTTCTTTATGGAGTACATAAGAATACGAGTATATTTATTTATTTACAATAACTACCCTCCGCAATAGTGAGAAATTTCTTGTATGACTCTAATTTGATTAACTTGCGTTATTTCACAATTTACTAATTAAAAACAATACATAGTATATTTGCGACACGTTTTAGAGTGAAAAATACTCTCAGTATCGCCCTGGTGCAAGATCACCTTTTAGAATTGAAACGTTGCTTGAAATGATTCGCTTAAAATTTGGAAAGCAAAAATAAAAGTTTTTATTATAATAACAGGGTTTTCCAATAAGAGGTGTTATTTTGATATTCAATCGTAAAAGATCAATGGTTTCGTTGCTTGTGTGGCATGTAGCACCGTCTTGTTGAAAGTAAACGTTGTCCAGATCAATACCATCCAATTCCGGCCATAAAAAATCATTAATCATCTCTCGATAGCGCAATCCATTCACCGTAACTGTTGCTCCAGCCTCATTTTCGAAAAAGTAAGGTTCAATGACTCCGCCGGACCATAAACCGCACCAAACAGTCACACGTTGCGGATAGAGAGGCTTTTCAACAATAACTCTTGGGTTTTTCGAGCTCCAGATGCGACAATTTTGCTTGTTGACGAAGCCACCGAGGTGAAAATGGGCCTCATCACTCAAGATTTGCATTTGATTCACTCAAGTGAATTTTAATAATTTCAATGCGTTGTTGAAGCGTGTATCGTTCCATTTTTATTAATGACGTACTTTCTACTTGTCAAATGTCAAAAAATGACAGCTTTAAAAGTAACATCTACCGAAATAGCGGGCTATTCAAAATAACACCTCTTATAGGAAAACCCTTTATTATATTTTAACTCGTTTTCTTGTGTAAATTTAAATTATTCCGTTATTAACATCAATATTTGAATATAAAGCGTGGTGTTTTCTCTGTCTAAAACCGTTTAGATCATATTTTTAACAATGTTAGTAAGGGAGAAACAACTAGATCATAATATGTGCAGTACCCAAAAGTTAACCAATTGAATCTAGGGGTAATAAACTCGGGGGGTTAGTTAATAAGACTATGAATTAACTTATTATTCGGGATCGTGGGCCCGATATAGATCAAAGAAATTGATAATCAGTTCAATTAATGAATCTGTAAAGATGTAAATATTGTATCAATTTCGCCAGAAGTATAAACGGTAACACCGACAGACTTAAAATACAGTATACAGGTGTTCCCGTAGTAAGCGTTCAAAAATGATTTGAAAGGGACATATGTAAATACGAATATTAGAGAAAAACGATACGCGAAAATGATGAAAATATTTAATAAAACACGACTCGTTTGTAATAGAGCAAAAATCTCTTTACAAATGCTTTAGTTGCATTTAAAGATACACTGTGAATTTTTTCATGCCTTTAACATATTAAATAACAGCATAAAACGTGTTTTTAATAATTTTCGGAGCTTACTTTGCGATTTTTTTCTATTGAAGGAATTTCATAGAATTAACGTTTCGGCATAACAAATGTATAGATATTATCTTGAAAAATATTTTTTTTTTTTTGGAACTTAAAAACTTAAAGAGTTAACGAAAAACTTGTAATAAATCGGTAGAAATCGGGTATGCTGGGGCTTAAGGTGCGTTTTACTTCAAATAATGCCAGGAATTACTGGTTTAAATAAGTCAAATACGTTTCTTAACAACCTGTATATATTTAGTGATTATTACAGACATAATCTGACATAGGGGACTCCTTTGGATATTTCAGGAATGTCATAAAATGCTGGCTAAGGGCGTATTTATGTGCGTTATTGATTCGAACTGCCCCCGATGCAGCACAAGTAAATATTATTTCGAATTATTCGAAAGAGGGTGCGGCGCTACGTTTCGCAAACATTATACTATATTTGCATTATTCAAAACGGAGAATGAAGAATTTTAGAAAAGTGGGAACTAACACCAAATGTGTTAAAATTGTTATAAATTGGCTATTACTACTTGCCTTATTCACGTTCATACTATTTTCGTGTAACAGGCCTGCTCATCTGGGATAGACTTCCCTCAGCTCTTACTAATCTCCAGAATTTGGCTGAATTTAAACGGGCTTTAAAAATTACATTATTTAAAAAATCTTAACTTCTTTTCAATATTTTATAATAAGCCATATTCTAAAACTTCCGATAATTGTTTGGTTTCGGTTGTCTCCTTATTGTATCTTTTTAAAATGTCTGCTCAGAAGATTATCATTTCTGAGCACAAACTGCCCCCTGTTTTAAATTATGTTTTAGTTTGAATGTTCTTGTTTTGTCCTGTCCTGCCGTTATTGTTATTCTAAGTTTTGTCATCACTTTGTATAAACGGTGTATTTAGTGTTATAATATTAGATCTGTATTGGGTAAGGCACACTGTAGGAATAATTTTAAGAACATGACCACTAATACTAAATTACCGGTTTTAAGTTTGTTATAGTTAAGCGCACTTGAAGTGAAATGACACTAAACTGCGCTATATAAATGTTATTTTAAAAATAAGCACCTTATTGACTAACACATGTACACTTCAAGGCAGAACACTTCAAATATACTGAACATCCACAAATTAAATACGTCTTTTGGCCAGAAAATCCATATATTTCATGGCACAAAATGAATGATTGGCCTTCCAAATGATATAAAAAAACAATGGAGATAAATAAGTTTAAAAACAATATCATTAAATGGAAAAGTATACATGAAGATGAGAAAATCATCAAAATATACAACACTACAAGATGTGTATATCTATAAACACGGTAAAAAGATGAAGATGGTGGAATCAATAAACATGATGATGAGAAAATCAAGAAACATGCAGATGATGAAATCAACAAACATGCAGATGATGAAATCAAGAAACATGCAGATGATGAAATCAACAAACATGCAGATGATGAAATCAACAAACATGATGATGGAAAAATCATAATACATGAAGATGAAATGACACTAAACTGAGCTATATAAATGTTATTATTATTTTTATTATTAGATCTGTAACGGGATAAATTAAGTACCCGTTAATTTGTATTATTTGGTGTGGATTTCCGACAACTGGCGACACCATTAGACAAGGTTCGGAGTTGGCCGACGGAACGAGAGGAGCTTCGTCTTCAGTATTCGGGTGGCGGATCCAGCAATCAGACGTACGGGGAAGAAAGGACTCTTCGCGGATGGCGTTCAACACGGAATCGGGAAGTTTTTAGTTTATCATTATGCATTTCAATATTCAATTCAAATATTCAATCTTTAGTTTCTCTTTCTGGTTGCAATATTGGTTTACTATAATTTCATAAATTTTGTTCTATCGATTATATATGGAACTGGCGCCCTTAATATTTATAGTAATGATATTTAAAATTATAATTCATTTTACTACCTACAATTTAACATAACTTTCAATCACCATGTTAATTATTTTTACGTAATAATACCGACCTACTAACGTTTCTTCGAGGTTAGTCGCACCCTGAGATTATTTATATTTGAATAATTCATTGAGTCTCTTGCTATGTTTTGTTTTACAATAAATTGTATCTCTTAAATATGAATCTTTTATTTAGATTATCATCCTCATTATTCTTACATTTGTTCACACTAAAAAATGAAACGTTACAGATTGATTAGAAAAGCAATTTTTTCAGAAATAAATTTTACACTCGCTATTAGATTAACTAAAGCAATTTTAGCATGATAATATCTTAATGACGTTGATTTTGATATAACTATGTTATAGAGATTGTACAGAGACATGGCACGATCAAGTGAACCAAATACTTGAGTCTGGCGATGTCACTTTGAATGGTTATCTTTTTAAGTGGTGCTGCTTTTTAAATGCAGTTAACACTCTTCCCGACATCCGAATGAGCTGAAACTCGACAGATGGACTCGTTGTTGGTGAAAATGCTAATATGAAATTAATACAAATTGTGCTGGATGGTGACCAAATTCATCAATGAAATGGCCCAACCCTACATCTCTGAACTATGCGTCCGGAAAACACGACTCTTAAACAGTCAACTCTTAGATCAGCAACATCATCAACTGTAGGCAGACTGATGGAACCTAAGCTAAGTTTGGTGATCATCTGGGCCGAAGGCTTGGAATAAACTCCCTCTGGAACTAAGATCCATAACAAGTCCAACAGAATTCAGGTCTAAACTATAACTTACCTTTTTAAGCTGTCCCCTTAAATTAAATATACCTTTCCTGAGTCCAGTTATATCCAATTTTCCAATTATGTCCTAAATCATGTATATAAATTTCGCTAATAAACAATTAGTTTTAATGTTAATTAAGTGTTAATCTCAAGTGACCTACCAGGTAAGTATTGTACTGTATATTATCTCCATAAATAGTTTGTAATAACATAGATCACTGTAGAAATGTATTATAAATTTGTACAGCGCCCTTGAGGTGATTTTGGACAAAAACGGCGCTATACAAGTCATCCAAATATTATTATTAAAATATCAAGTATATTTCTTCTTTTGAAAGGCAATGATCCAGAGGCAAATATAAAATAAATATATTTTTTTAAATATTTTCAGCTTTACAAATCTTGCAATCATGTGTCTGCGCTAGTATTCTATTAACGTATCAATTTAATAATTTTAAAAAAATTACAAATTTGCTTGTAAATATAATTATCATAAAATTTCCCTATTTCTTGTTCCCCGATTCCATTAACTTGGTAAGTCTCCGTGTATGCATCTTCAAAAGTCCTGTAATCGACTCTCTGGGGATTAAAGCCTCGGGGTCTTTCCTTCGACATTTCCGCGGCAAATAACAGCGAGGAAAAGGGGGAAGGGCTGTTTTCGATAAGGACCCATTTCATCACGTTAAAGTTTACTCTAGCGATACTATTTTATGATATTGTCACTTGTAAATAAGAAATTCGAGAATAATGATATCAGTAGAAGTATCAGACCACGAGACAGGGGAATACGGGTAACATTGATACGTAAAAAATATGTATTAAGAGGAACTTATAAAATTATTTTCTTGTAGCGATAATTACCTCGAGGTATCACGGTGGATCTCACTATATTGTGATTGTGTTGTGTGCTTCTTCGAGAAACAGTGATAAGTGATTGGTCATCCTCTTTTCATTCCTACACATACTATCACCAATTCATTTCTTCTCGTTTAAATTATTCATAGTCCATTTTCACGTTTATCTGAAACTGTAATTCGTAAGCAATTTTGGATTCAACAGTTGCCATTTGAGAAGAAATGATATTTAAAGATGGTGCTAAATCGTTGAAAAATTGGGCAACATCTTGAACATAACCTTAAAGCATCTGTCATTTATTATTGTCTTTGAGCATCTGTGCTGCCGTGTGGTATCTTGAATTAATAGCAACATGAAAGGTCTTACATAAATTGGTGTCATCCGTGTACCAAAAGTATACAGAATAATTTTTCCTCAATTCTAGTAAATATCGATATTAATGATAAACTAATGTTTATAAGAGAAGGTATTATGCATAGCACAAAGGATAACAAATAACTAGTATTTTTACTGAGGAGATATTGTCAATTTGTATTGATATTTCAGGCGACCAATTATTGCTTATAATTATTTGATAGGAATAAATTAAATTGTTAAGCGATATTGAAGTGATTTTCTCAGGAAAACGGCGCTATACAAATAATCCAATCATTATTAAATTATTACCATCAGATTTTCTTATATTGCTAGTTTATTCCTAACCCGGAAATGTGTGTTTTTTTTAATGTATTATTCAATTTCAATGACCCATCTAGGGCTTGGCAGTCGAAAAGTTAATTGATCTTAACTAACGACATCCGATTTCTATCAAATCTGAAGGTATAAATCCCATATCAAGAGATAGACAGAAAAAAATAGGTATCAAAATTTTGAAACCCATAAACTTCCATTACTTCGATGCGTAACATTTTCGCCTCGCTTTTTTCGCGAAAGGGTGGTAGTTTTTTTTAACCCACCGTATACACTCTCTATGTTAATTCCACGAGTCGACCCTCGCGCAAGGGTTTTGTGCCGGGTGACCAAAAAGTTATTTGCATACGTAGCGAAATTTATTATTTATTTATGTATACATACACGACACGATTTTAGCGACAGATGTTGGGTGGCCATTTTTATGAATATTTTGTTCAAAAAAATGTTCAGTTTTCGAAATTTTTTTAACAGATTTTTTTTTATTTTTTTTATGTGAAATTTTAAAATATTTTTATAGAAACGTGGTAGAGGAAATAGAGTATTCTAGACGTAACCTACGAACGGCTAACGTCCTCAGCGGTTTTTACGTGTTTAATTTCAACATCTCATATAAACTTGAAATGCAGATATGCGTATTAGGTCGAAGCTTAATGCCAAATTACAATTTTAATTGATCTTTATAACGAATTTGGTGTACATTATGAAAACCAAAAAATATGTTTTAGATACATTGAAAGTTTTCCTATCGTTTCGCTTGAGTAGAATACAAATAAAATAATGAATTACTCAATAAAAAATATAAATGCAAACTACTAAAAAAAATTTTTTTTCATTAGAAATGTATGAACGCGTAAAGGAAACAACTTTTAAAAAAATACAGGATTATAGCTAAGATTATCTGTGACAGTTTCACTTGATTAACTTTTTTACCTTCATATAAAATTATTTACAAAATAAATAAAAACCAGTTTTGTGTTTGAAATCGAACGTTTCTAGACTGCGTTTGTCAAGTGATTTTAATGCCTATTACCTACAATATAAGGTATACCAAGAACATACAAATTTTTGTCTTGTATCGCCACATAATTGTAACACAAAATTTTCATTAAAGTTAGAAGGTTTTGATTAAAAAATATATTGAAAAGGGGCTGGAGATAGTACAAATGGGCGCTAATTTGAGATTTGGGTTCGAAATTGAAAAGCCATTTTTTCAGGCTCTGTGGTGCCAAACGAATCATGAGAATATTTTGATAGCTTATATTATCTTTGGGGATGCTGTGTAGAGGGTCTTTGAGGAAAGAAGTAGAGGAAGATCTAGGAAGGAAAAATGTTTGATGGGTGGGTAGGTAGGAGGGTCAGTGTGTCCAGAAGTGACGCTGCAGTTCTTCCCACTGCGGTCAAAAACGATGGGTCAAGAGTCCTAATGGACAGGAAGAAAGATTTTCCTTGATCAGTCTCTCCAAATCTGGCCCGCCACACAATATGTAAGGTAAGACCTAAACAACTCTTCCATCAACATGGGCAACCCTGCTAAATCACCAAACATAGCTTGCCACATGAGATGACAGAGGTGTAGGTTATCCAATGAATGGCTCCCGGGGTGGCGGTACTCAAAAGCGCATTCCAATTAACATGCAAAAGAAAGAATTTGGATGTTTCGATCAATCAAAGTTAAATAATATTGAGCTTAATTTGAGGTCACGGAAGCACCCAAAAGACACTTTCATCATTTTTTCTCTCCTGTGTGGCTTCTTTAGTTCCTCTTGTGGCCGCCTACAAAGTTATCCGTGTCATACTGCAAATACATATTTTTTTCCTGAATGATTCCATCAATCAATTCAACTTCCCTCTATCCCTTATCTGCCACTTTCAAAATTCGCTTTCATGCATCATACGAGGTCCGAATGAAATACAGAATATTTCCAAAATAAATTGTTACGTCCAAAATTTCCATAAACCCTTTCGAAAAATGCTTCCAATACACGGTGTCAGAAAACTCGAAGACAAAATATGAATTTATTTCTCGATTTAGTTTGCAAAAAATATAGAGCGATCGCTTGTCATAATCTGCCATATTTTAAAACCGGCTGCGCCAAATGTAATGTATGGAGTATTATCGTGCCTTTATTGTAGCTTGTCTACTCTTACTCTTGTGGTGATCTATGTACTGGTATTTATTGTGGAGCTGTTTGTAGCAAAAGAGAGCGCACAACTAACGAGAATCGCCTTTTATTGGATCTTGCAATTTTTCTTTTTTCTGGAGTGACTTTCAGACCTGATGCCAGCAGGTATATTTCCAGGGATGCTATATGTTATTACTAAATTAGATAATGCATGAATATCATGCTGTATTTGCAAATTTGACGAATCTTTTGACATCTTGTAATATTTTTACTAAATTATATTGTATTATTAAGAATCTGACCCACGTAACACCATGTTTCATGTGATATTTCGTCTTTATATTAAACACTTGGCGAGAGATTCACTATAGACACATGACAATAATAATAGTGATGGCATTAACATAATGATGTGACACTGTTGTTCTGACTCTCGACGAAGTATTTCAATTGGCTTAATCGTGTCATGTTTTCCTCGGGTGTCCCCTATTTCTTCTACCATTCTAATTCGCGTCATATTTTCCTTACATTTATATCTTCTTTCATTGGCTCTGCATGTCCAAATCATCTACGGTTACACCTACATCTATGAGAATAATTTATTTATTTATTTATTTATTCATTTTTGGGAAATCAACAGTTTACATTTTTACAGATTGTACATAAGTAAAATAGCCAAAATAAAACCAATTACGGATTTCCTCCTTGTGACTTTACGTAAGACAGCATTAGAAGAAATAATTAAATTTATGAGAAATGTGAAGTTATAATTATATAAAATAAAAGAATTGTATAAAATAATAGAACAAAATAATACAACAAAAATAAAGGGGAAAAAAAAAACTAAAATTTATATAAAATAAAAGATTATCGATACATTGGTAACCATAAGAATACAAACAATATTGTGCATATAAATCATATCATAACCATAACCATAAGAAGACAATGTTGTGCATATAAATCATACCATAACAGGATTATAAATATATAAATACTAGAAACATAAACATCAGAAACATCAATTCAAGAAACATCAGTGAAATACTCTTTTAAGGTCATTTTATATTTAGTAAATTCGCAATTGAAGATGTCGATATTGAATAATATGTTATTGTGATTATTACATATTCTGTTCAGGCAAGAATTTTGTCTACAGTTCGTTTTGCTTTGATTGATTTTAAACAGGATAGAAGACCGTGTTAAACGTGCAGGCACATTAAATTTAATATTATTTAGCAACTCTGGGCATTGAATATTATT
Organism: Hesperophylax magnus; assembly: GCA_026573805.1. Classification (NCBI taxonomy): domain Eukaryota; kingdom Metazoa; phylum Arthropoda; class Insecta; order Trichoptera; family Limnephilidae; genus Hesperophylax; species Hesperophylax magnus. The sequence continues at coordinate 6,993,487 of JAIUSX010000005.1, read as the reverse complement.
ATTAATTAATTTATATAGGAATAGAGCATCTGCATGATGCCTTCGTACACTTAATGAATCAATTTTAAAGTACGAAGCTGCCTCTGCATAATTATTAAATCTTACAAATGACCTGTAACAGAGATATTTTAGGAATTTGTTTTGAATTGCTTCGATTTTGTTTATGTGGATTTTATAGAATGGAGACCAAACAATTGATGCAAACTCCAGATGACTTCGTACGTAGGCAAAGTAGAGTTGCTTAATGATATTGATGTTATTAAAAAGTTTTGTGTTTCTAATGATGAAACCTAACATTTTAGCAGCCTTATTTGTGATTTGTTGTATATGAAGGTTATATTGAAGTTTATTATCAAGAGTTATTCCAAGATCACGAATATTTGAGACTGTTGCAATGTTGATGTTAGTTAAAGAATAATTAAATAATGTTTTATTTTTATTTCTGGAAAAGACAATGTGATGACATTTTGAAACATTTAGAAATAATTGATTTTGTTGGCAATAGGTAGCTACATTGTTTAAATCATGTTGTAAATTAATAATGTATGAGAATAAGTTGACATTTCGTTCTCATATCGAAGGGGTGTGCCAGTCGGCCTTAAAAATGTTAGGGTTTGTTCTCTGAACCGTCAGAGTTTTTCGGGATACCCGTGCTCTGAAGATTTTAAACTTCTCCCTGGTCCGCAGTAGGCTGGAGAGTGGTTCGCTTATCTGGAATCCGCATGAGGTGGGGTGCTCCCTCATGTTGGAGAGGGTTCAAAACAAGTTTCTAAGATTTCTCTACACGAGGGAGTACGGCCACTATCCATGGCTCTACCCGACGAACTTTCTTCTGGGCATGCTGGGACTTCACTCCCTGCAGCTCAGAAGGGAGGGGTATGCTGCTAACCATTTATTCAGACTGCTGCGAGGCTATATTGAGAACTCAGTAATTTTGGAGCGCGTGAGTCTCTATGATCCAGATGACTATCTTAGACAACGTCATCATAGATTATTCTATCTTCCTGCCTGCAGAACTAACCTGCCAATGGTTCTCCCGGTAGGGAGGAGTATATTGCTCCTGAACCAAATCTCCTCCGAGATTGATATATTTGGCGTCAGTGAGGAGAGATTCAGAAGGGAAATTCTTCTGATTCTTGAAAGAGTCTCTCCACATTGACGAGATCTTTCACCGCTGCCTGAATTTTTTTTAGAAATTCCACATTTCTTGAAATATCTTTTTTTATGTATAAATACTTGAAAACAATCTTTTGTAAAAAATTTATATAACCTAATTTCTTATATGCATTAAACCGTAATTTGTAATTGTGTAAGAAATTAATAAATAAATATTATTATTATTATCTAGATAGCCTTCGTGGTCGAAGGTAAGGATCTTGACTGGTAATTTGAAGGTCACGGGTTCAAATCCTGGCGCGCGCAAGTAAATTTTATTCGATGAATTTAACGAATTTGTCTCATTTCACAATTTATTCATTTCAATTGATACTCTCAAAATAATCTAATACAGCCACTGTCAAAACCCTCACGTCTCCATCGTAAAAAGCACCTAAATTGAAACTAGAGATAAGGACAGTAGTAGTACGCCGTAATTTAACTGACTACCCCGGCGGGGAGTGAATTATTTAGTAGGCAGACAGTCCCAGACATGGTAAGCAGTCACATCTACAACACAAAACTTTCTAGGCGACAGTCAGCTGCTAAACAACGTGAACAATAAGCAAAAAAATCACAATAGTGTTAAGCCAAGTATTTTATTGCCTCATATAGTAAGAAAAAAAATTGGTTGACATATTTATTCTATTCGCGCATCGTATTTAATTTATAGGAATTTAAATGAAGACAGTAATTTGCCTCTTATTTTCAACGTCAAGTGTGCAAAATTTCATCAAGAAGTTTCAAATTTCGGTTTAAGGGGCTCGAAAATGGGGTGGTTTGTTTAAAAAACAAACCCATACTATATATATTATTATAAAAATAAATACCGGAAAGCTTAATTATGTCCAATTTTACAATTATGTACTAAATCCTGTATCTAAATTTCGCTAATAAATAGTTAATGAAACGTTAATGTGTTAATCTCAAGTGACCTACCAGGTATGCATGGTACTGTATATTATCTCCATAAATAGTTAGTAATAACATAGATCTTTGTAGAAATGTATTATATATTTGTACAGCGCCCTTGAGGTGATTTGGCACAAAAACGGCGCTATACAAGTCATCCAAATATTATTATTTTAATGAGGGTTGAACTTTTCTGCCCAGGAACGAGAGTCAACAACTCTACTTATCTGTTAGGACTGACATTTATTTCCTATACTAACTGTAGTAATGTCATCCAATTTCAGAGAAATGCGTTTATGTCCTCGTGTGTGTGCGTGATTACCACCAAAAGTTGATATAATGCATTGTCATCGACAACTAGTTCATCTGCCGAGTTTCAGCTCGATCGAATGTCGGGCAGTGTGTAAATTTCAGCTCGATCGAATGTCGGGCAGTGTGTAAATTTCTGCTTTCAAGATTTGCATTCATTAATTAAATGAATGAAATTCAATTGTGTTTAAAAAAAAGAATAAAGATTAACCTTAAACTACCAATCACAAGCAGCTCGGATGAAATCTTTAGGAAAATCTGTGTTATGGACATTAAGCGACTTTATGCCAAAAATAAACTAGCATACCTCTTCAAACACAAAACTACTTTTGACAATGTCCAAACTGCTCGTGATACTAGAACCAAAGTACATAATCTCTTACAAATCCCTTTCGCTATAACAACTTTTGGCCAGAGAAATTTTAGATGTTTTGCAACAAGGCTATATAATGCTTTCCCACTAGCCATTAGACTGAACAATGTTTTTTTGAAATATAAAACAGACACTAAGTCTTGGATCATCAGCCAAGACAGATCTAAGATCAAAAATTTTATAAAAACCCCTTTATAAGTGTGTACTTCAACTAGATGCTGATTAACGATTTTTTTTCCGACTGTGTGTCCGGGTTAAATCTTCCCCCACAGGAAAAACTAAACCCTTCCACACACATTTCAATCCACATTATGCAAGTGCATTATATAAGCATAATAAATACAAAACAATACAAGAATAACACGTCAACTCACCAGAGTTCAAATGGGAAAATAATTCACCGACTCCAGATATTTTCATATCAGAGGGTTCAGCCTGGTAGAGCTTCTAATTGGACCTATAAATCCTACTGATCCCTCAATATAAATATTTTAAAAAAAAATTCGTAATCCTACATGTATTTAAAATGACTGATTTTTACATTTTAATGTATAAATTCTTTGACAGATCTAATACGCCCAAATTTTGAATGAGAGATAACAATAGAGTAGAAATAGAGAGATAGAAATAACAAATGGAATATTTTTATAGTTTGAGAATGCCAAATTCTTTTGATTTCATTTCCTAAATCTGTGTATTTTATTTTTATTATTTTTTTATCATTTTCACATTGTCATTTAAAGTAATGAAATATTATATGTATCAAATAATATGTAAACACTAATTTACGTATCCAATACGTCTGTCTCGACACAGGTATATCATGTATATATAGTGAGACAGACATAGAAAAACACATGTAAAAAAACTTCGAATTGATAGTAAAAAAAATTAAAATATCAATAACAATTAATATTTTTGTTCAGCGATGTTATGCAGCCTACAGTACCCCAGCCGCAATAGAAGTACATTATAAAGTAGGTAGGTGGCAGTTCTACTTGGTAGTCGCCACCATTTCGCTCGCTTCTTCTTCTACTTTCTTACATTGCCCCCCTGGGAGGGATGGCAGAGGAAACACCCCCACCCTCCCATACCACTACGAATGGCCCAAACGTTGTTTTGGCGGAGGCAATATCGAATAGTTTGTAACGTCTGATATAATATTTTTTTACAATAAAAACACATAAATTTGTTTTTGACCACTATAGTTTTATTTTCACTCTACCCTTCCTTCGTCAGGAGAATATTAAAAACTGATCTACTACACAAAATATTGACATATATATACAAAAATGTTAAGTGTTTGAGGGAGGGGTGGACAAAGTGGAAGGGGTAATTACGGGAATTCCAGGACAATTCAAGAACAGACAGATTAATTTGGTTATTTATTATACTGGAGTTATTATTGAGGGATTTTCTGATTTCAAGTGCTTCTAAATTATCTAATTTTTTGCCTTTATTACTACGGTGAAGAATTTTAACCCCTGTATCTTTACTAAAAGTATGATGTAAAAAGTTAGATAATTTAGAAGCACTTGAAATCAGAAAATCCCTCAATAATAACTCCAGTATAATAAATAACCAAATTAATCTGTCTTATAGTCCTATTCTAGACATATTTCCAGTTAACCGCTCTGTTCTTCCTGGAATTCCCGTAATTACCCCTTCCACTTTGTCCACCCCTCCCTCAAACACTTATATATATGTCAATATTTTGTGTAGTAGATCAGTTTTTAATATTCTCCTGACGAAGGAAGGGTTCTTCCGAAACCGGTAGAGTGAAAATAAAACTATAGTGGTCAAAAACAAATTTATGTGTTTTTATTGTAAATTATGATGAGCCACAAAGTGAATGCTTTTTACAATTACGTAATATTTTTTTTATTAATTATTTATTTATTAATGTTACAGAACCAATGGTTTCTTGTAGTTTATTATTATCACATAATTTTTTTATGTGAAACCATACACGAGTCCGAACTGCTCCTAGTCGTATGAAACCAGTGAGATTATGGCACCCCAATTGGGGTATGTTGTGAGGCTGAAGGTAGTAGTGAGGAAAAGGAAATGGTGAAGAGGAAGGTGGGAACGTACCAGGCTATTCAAATCTCGTCACCAAACACGATCAAAGCCATTTCAAGCAAAGTTTCAATTCTGAATGGTGGTCTTACACCAGGGTGATACTGAAAGTATCTTCCACTCTGGGACGTGCCGCAAGTATAACATACATGATTTTAAATTAATAAGTAGTGAAATGTGACAAATTAATATAATTAAATTTACTTGTGCACGTCGGTATTTGAACCCGAGACTTTCGCTTCGGATTGCTGCTCGAGAGCCTTACCCATCGACCAAGGAGACTTTCATTGTCATAGCTTGATTAAGTATTGTACAAATTTAAGTTTTGTAATTTATTTATTTATTTATTACAAGAAACTACATTACAAAATAATAACAAAGTTATTATGTATTATTTATTCCCAGTGAGTTTACAAAACTCATTTCGGGAAAGACAACATTAGATTACAATTGCAATTACAATTACGATTGACCAGACAGCATAAATACATTAAAATAAATAAACGCATATGTTATTATGGAGTTTCAAAGAAATATGGTGTTAGTCATTAATAAAACTGCTGAGGAAATAGCTTTTAAGAGCTTTTGCCAATGTTTTTTTGTTCGTTGCCGGAAGTTTTAGATTACTAGGTAATGCGTTGTATGTTGTATTGCTTTTGTGCAATATATTGTAAGGAGTTAATTCCAAATTTAGTCGTGTAAGTAGATGACGATAAGTGTATTTGATAAAAATGAATGAGTATTTTTTGCGATTAATAGGACAGTAGTCACAAATAAAACGTATTTAATCAGTTCAGAAGGTAAACAAAAAAGAACCCGATGAAAAATTTAGAAGTGTGGCCTTTTTATACGGGGTGTATCGGCACTAACCCGACAAACTTTAACCAGCTATTCCTTAGCACATTTGGAGTAAAAATGTTATATGCACTTTGCTGTCCGGTAGCATTTTTTTTAAATAAAAATTTCCACACTACATCACTGTCATTGGCATTGCTTTTCGTGTTCAACAGCTGTTAAAAGCAAGTATGTCGAAAAGCGTCTTCGCTCTTTCGCATACTCTAAATAATAATAGTTAAAAATGAGACGAATGGTGCCGTGCCATTTCGTTGTGATTGTAAAAGTGCGCCAATATAGGTACACACGTACATTATTCAACGGAGTTCGAATAAAATATTGCCAGATGGGTTTTCAAATTTTGACAAAGGATAAAACTGGTGGTGAAAATATGAATAATAATTTTTTTATTAAAAAAAACGTTACCGGACAGCAAAGTGCACATAAGATTTTTTACTCCAAATATGCTAAGGAATAGCTGGTTAAAGTTTGTCGGGTGCGTGCCGATACACCCTGAATATTTTTTTTAAATAAAGGAACTGATATTTTGAAAATTTCTTTGACACATTCATTAAAAAATGTTTTTTTTTAATAATTTTACATTAATACCATTTGATTGTACCTCGCTTTACTTTTCAGTTGAAAAGTTTATATAGTTCTATCAAATACTGGAGACTTCCGTTGGATCTTTGGGTTTTTTTTTGGTAGAGGAGTTGAGTTTCAATTCTTGAACTTTTTTGAAAATAAGTAACCTGGTCAAACTCAAAGTTAAATACGTTATAGGGGTAAACGTTAATCTATCCCGAGACGTTTTCAAAATCAAAAGTTACCTTTCAATTTGAGTGTAATTCAGACGTTATTTATTTTAAACCTTGTTTATATGTGGATATAATACAGGGTTTTAGTGATTTGTTTTTGGGGTATTATGCCGTGTTGCGCTACCTCCTTATTTAGCCAACGTTTCGGACAGCATTGCAGTGTCCATCATAAAGGCAGATGTGAAATCTAAGGCTTGGGGTGATTTTGCACAAACACGGCATAATACCCCAAAAACAAATCACTTAAAGGCGATGCCATACGTAGTAAAATCATGTATTTTTGGTTTGAATATTTGGTCGCCCAGAAATGTTTCAGATGCTTTAATTAAATACTGCGAGTAGAATACATCTTGGCCTTTGAAATAATTGAGTATTTTTTAGATAAGTCTTTTTATAAGCCCAGAAAAAAATAATGTATAAGGCCTATGAAAACTGCTTTAAAGTTCAAAATCTCCTACTTACGAACCTATTTTCGGTTATGATTGTATTGTATAATTTGGCAAATTAAGTTATTTATAAAAAATATAAAAATTTAAATATTTATGCCTGAACATCCACAAAATAAAATAAAAGGCACTTTTTGGCCATGTATTTTTCTTGCATAAATCAAAACAGGGGGGATTATTGATAGCGGCTGAATTTAAAATATTACACGACGTAGTTCATCGCCTTAATAATAAAATCTCAAATCATATAATACAGGGTGTTCAGAGAAAAGTGCACAAACTTCGGCAGGTGATTCTACAATCTACATGATGGTAGAAGTAAATGAAATGAATAACATTTATCCAAATTCCAACGTTTTAAGGGTAGTTTTCAAGTCAAAAGGTTGAATTGTTTGTATGGACAAATAAATATTTTTGTATGGGAAAAAACAACAAAGGAATTTCGAAAAATGTTTTTTTTTTTCTAACTTCGAAGAGTCCCGATTGCTACCAACCATCTTTTTTTTACATTTGCTCCACACAGAAGGCTGTAGTGTATGGAGTATTGTGACGTGTGAAGGTAGTAACTCAGTAATTAATACGTGATCTTGTACTGGTATTTGTTGGGGAGCTGTTGTAACTAAAGGGGCACACAACTAACGTGCATCGCCTTTTATAAGATCTCGCAAGCAAGCTATCTTGCTTGCACTCATATACATTCGCACAGACATCACAGAGGCCCTCAGAAAAATTATAGCACATGTAATTATTGAGGATGCTGTGTAGATTAGGTATTTTAAGAAAAGGGGAGTTCTGGGAAAGGAACAGATATATGGGTCACTGTGTCCAGGAGTGCCGGACGTATGAATCCACTTCTCCCACTGCAGTGCTGTTGGAGAGGTCAACCAGTGTCTTCCGATCCGTCCCGCCACGCAGTAGATGGCAGACGCATTCGCCGCCAATACAAACCACACACCCAAGAACCCGGGCACCCCTACTAAATCTCCAAACGTGGCGAAACAGTGAGACTATGGCATCTCCAATAAAGAATTTTCACAAACTATAAAGATTTTTAGTTTATTTTCATGATTATCGTACTAAAAATATGTAATTTTAATATTTCTCACATTTCGAAACGATTCTAACTGGCTACAACTTTATTATGACGTAGAAAACTCCACTGGCAGGTAAGACTGCTGTCGAATTTACGAATAAAAACGCACGTGTCGTTTTGGCGAAGAAAACAGTGAAAATAGCCTATTGGGCTATGTTGTTAGGCTGACTGTTGTATTGGGAAAGGGTGGGAGATTGGAAAGAGGAAGATGGCAGAGTACCTGGATAGTTAGATCTTGTCACTCAACACGACTAAAGCCATAACAAGCAACGTTTCAATTCTGAGTGTCTTACTGAGAGTATAATGTGGAGAGGAACGTACAGGGTTTTCCAATAAGAGGTGTTATTTTGAACAGCCCGCTATTTCGGTAGATGTTACTTTCGAAGCTGTCATTTTTTAACATTTGACAAGTAGAAACTACGCCATTAATAAAAATGGAACGATACACGCTTCAACAACGCATTGAAATTATTAAAATTCATTTGAGTGAATCAAATGCAAATCATCTTGAGTGATGAGGCCCATTTCCACCTCGGTGGTTTCGTCAACAAGCAAAATTGTCGCATCTGGGGCTCGGAAAATCCAAGAGTTGTTGTTGAAAAGCCTCTCTATCCTCAACGTGTGACTGTTTGGTGCGGTTTATGGTCCGGCGGAGTCATCGGATTTTACTTTTTCGAAAATGAGGCTGGAGCAACAGTTACGGTGAATGGATTGCGCTATCGAGAGATGATTAATGATTTTTTATGGCCGGAATTGGATGGTATTGATCTGGACAACGTTTACTTTCAACAAAAATCTTTTACGATTGAATATCAAAATAACACCTCTTATTGGAAAATCCTGTATATATTATTTAAAATGAGTAAAGTGTGAAATTACACATATTAATCAAATAAAATTTTCTTTCGCACGCCGGGATTTGAACCCGCGACCTCCGGCTTGCTAGTCGAGAGCCTTAACCCTTGAGCACGTAGGCCAGACTCCCAACATCTCCTAACCGTATGGAGAAAATGAGACTATGGCATCCACAATTGGGTAATGTTGTGAGGTTGAAGATAGCGGGGATGGGAAGGAGATCGGGAAGATGAAGGTGGGGAACCATTAGTGGTTTATCGCAATGGGGTACTCTGAATAATCGCTTATTATCCAAGGAAAAAAGAAATAGTACCTATTATTTGTTAAAGTTCGTTCGTTTCTTGAATTGATAATATTTTATTGCGTTTAGTATTCCGTTCAGATATGCCGGAAAATCGTTCTCAAAAGAGAGGTAAATTTTGTGCTCGCGTAGTAAAAAAATTGACTTCACTTCAATTTGGGAGTCGGTTTTGGGCACCGCCGCCCCAGGAACCATTTATAGGATAACCAAAAACTCTGCCATAGGTCACCGCAAGTGGCAAACTACGTTTGGTGATTTAGCAGTGGTACCCGGGTTCATTGGGTGAGGTGTGTTAAGGATGCGCCTGCCCAACAGCTGCGTTTCTACTGAGTTTAATATAATTTTGTCAAGATTGTATTCATAAATTGTCGGTTTCTTTATTTTATAAAATCTTATTACTTGACATTTACTAATGTTAAGTGCCAGTTTATTGCATATACACCAATTAAACAAGTTGTTTAAATAATTTTTTTGTAAAATTATGCAATCAGAAATATTTTTAATTTTTTTATATAATTTTAAATCATCAGCAAATAACAGGATATCAACACCGGAAAAATTGTCTACAATGTCATTAATAAATAAAATAAACAGTATTGGTCCTAAATGGGAGCCCTGTGGCACACCACTAATGGCAGAAAAGGCATCCGATATTACGTCATTTAACGATATATTCATAATAATAATAATAATAATAATTGGATAATTTGTAGAGCGCCGTTTTTGTGAAAAATCACCTCAAGGGCGCTGTACAATTTATTTCCTAGGATCTACATTTTTTATTTAGAAAAGATACCAAAACATACTTACCTGGCAAGTCACTTCCAACAAACACACTTATATTAAAAAGTTTATGCTTATAAAAGATAGAACTGCACGCAGAGGACACTATATCAAAAAACACTGGTCGTCGCATGATCTTAAGTCTGCTATAGTTTTTATTTTAATTTAAATGTATTTTAACTGTCTTAAAAGCCTACAAATTGTTACTTGTTATCATTTTTATTTATTTATTTTTAATTATTATTTTTATTTATTTTATTTTATTTTTAGTATTTTTAACATTTTGTTAATTTAAATTTAAATTTAAATTGCCGTCAACTGTGAAAGTGGAGGTTTCTGAAATTATGGATACGACTGTCTGAAAAGGTGCGTTTTAAGTTTAGACCTAAATTCTGTCGAGTCTGCGATCATTCTTAAATCATGTGGCAGTCCATTCCAGGCTTTAGGTCCTGACACGGCAAAAGCACGCTCACCGAACTTAGTATCTGGTGTGCGCTTTGGTTCCTTCAACCTTCCGATAGCTGATGACGTTGCTGACCTAAGGGTTGACTGTCGGGAATTGGAATCTTCTGGAATACACAATTCTGATAAATAAGCCGGAGCCATTCCGTTAAGTGACTTAAATACCATCCAGCATACCTTGAACTGGATTCTTTCAGGACATTTGAGCCAGTGCAGATTTTTGAGATGCTCTGAAATGTGGGAGTATTTAGATACTCCGGTGATAAGCCTTGCCGCGGCGTTGAAAACGGATTGTAATTTGTTGATTTGACATTTAGGGAGACTTGCATATATTCCGTTGCAATAATCTAGACGTGAAACAACATAGGAATTGACTAGCAATTTAGTCGCCTCTGTTGGCAGGTTTCTCCGCACTGCTTTAATTTGCCTTAATTGAAAGAACCCCGTGCTTACAGTTCTGTTCACCTGAGTTTTAAGGGAAAAATTAGCGTCTAGATTGACACCCAGTAATTTGATGCACGTTTTTGGAGTGATGTCACTTCCGGAAATGGTTATTGGGGAGTTTTCAATGTTATGCTGACGTCTGCTTGTAGCAGTCCACAGAAACTCAGTCTTTGTGGGATTCAGTTTCAATCTATTTGAGGTCATCCAGCGAGTAATTGCTTCTATACACTCAGTTATACGAATTTTTAAACTGTTTATTTCTTCTGGTAAGCAGTAAAAATAAACTTGCTGGTCATCAGCGTAGCAGTGAGATAGAAGGCCGAATGATTCTATTATTTTAGCGACATCATTTGTGAAGAGGATGAAGAGTAGTGGGCCCAGAACGGACCCTTGGGGTACTCCAGATGAAAGGGTTGCATAATTTGATTGGTTTTTTCCCACTTTTACGGCTTGTAAACGGTTGGCCAGGTACGATGTCAGCCAGGTCTTAACATCACAGTTTAAACCAAATGATTCATCTAATCGTTTAATAAGAAAGTCATGGTCAATCGTGTCAAATGCAGCACTCATGTCCAAGACTGAAAGAAGTGCCAGTTTACCCGACTCAATGGCAGTAGTTATGTCCGACAAAACACGTAGTAACCCGGTTTCTGTGGAGTGGAACCGTCTATATGCAGATTGGTATTTAGTTAATAATTCATTTGAATTTAAGTGACATATGACCTGTGAGGCAGCGATTTTTTCTAATATTTTTGATATAAAAGGCAGATTTGAAACGGGTCGGTAATTTGAAAGATCTTCAGCGTCCAGTTGTGGTTTTTTTAATAATGGAGTTACGATAGCTGATTTAAGGGATTTTGGAAAGTCACCCGTGCTAAGTGACTTATTGAAAAGATGAACTAAAAAGGGAGCAATTTCATTGCAACACTTTTTCAGTAGCCACGTTGGAATAGGGTCGAGCGAACACTGCTTGTTCGGTGAAGTAAGAATTAATTTCCTTACTTCTTCTAGGGATGTAGGTTTGAAGGCAGAAAGGTTTTCTCTATTGCATTTAGTAAAATACGGTGGTGGAGCGTAGGTTGTTAGGGCTCGTATTGACTCAATTTTGTCAAGGAAAAACTTGGAGAAGATTTCCGGAGCTATGTCGATTGTATTTGGTGCATGGACATCAGCAATGACTGTCTTAACCGAGTTCCAAAGACTACGTGGATTTTGGCGCTCTGAAGTGATCCTATTTGTCCAATATTCAGACCTTTTTGAACGGATTAAGATCATGTACTCTTTTTGAGCCTGTATCCAATCGTTCCGTGATGTAACCCCCGAGTGTCTGTAGGACCTCTCCAATTTACGCATCAATCTCTTCTGGCTCCGACATTCTTCGTCAAACCAGGCATCAGATTTTCGTAGACGCCGAGTTTTTGTAGAAATTGGAGCATATGTATTTAAAAGGGTTGAAAGGATGGTGTTATAATCTGCTGCTAGTTTGGTTGGCGACTCTGTTTCCCATGCGCTATGTGTACAGAGCGGAGAAGCTTTTAGTTCTGACAGGAAGTCGTCAAAGTTAAAACCGCGCCATGCTCTTGATGTGATAGTAACGTAAGGAATTTTCGGTGGGTTAAAATCGATTTCTGCGCGAATAAGTCGATGGTCTGATAGTCCTACATCCACACTATCCGCTACCAGAAACGGACCGCTTGACTTTGAGATAAAAATGTCCAAAGTTCCGCCAGCATCGTGAGTTGGGGAATTAACCCATTGACGGCATCCGAAGCAGTCTAATAAATCAGTGAATTTAAGAGTATTTGGTGATTCTAGACGCTCTAAGTGAATGTTAATGTCGCCTGTTATGAAAATATTATCGGAAAGTCCCACAACCCGCTCGAGAAAACACGAAAATTCATTAAAAAAGTCCAAAGTGATTTGTTTTGAACCAGGCCGGTATAGGGTACATAAAATGAATGATGCTCCTGCAGACGAAACTCGGCATCCCAAGTGCTCAAAGGTTCGGTATGCACCAATTGACACCCTTGTTAAACGCAAGCCCTGGCGACCTAAAATCACGATACCCCCGTGATTTACGCTAGCGATGTTGTCATCCCGAGAAATTGTTGCTTTAGGTCGGGCTTCTTCTAGCACGACATAACCTAAAGCTCGGAGTCTCTTTATTGAAAAAGAGTCACTATTTTCGTGCCAAGTCTCAGTTATGGCCAGGACATGAAGATTCTGTTCGTTGAAAACCTCCCCTACCTCCTCTATCTTGTTATTGAGAGATCTCATATCTCCATCACTCTTGGACACACTGATCCCTAGATTCCCACGCAACCCAGATACCTTTTGCTTTCCCGGAATTTCGTCTCCTTCCTTTCCTTAAAAAATACCCTACACGCAGAATCCCCAAAGATGACATAGGCCCTGAAGGCAATTATTTCATCGGGGCCTCCTGCGTGTGGGACTCTTGTGCGGATTCACATTAAAATTAATGAAATGCATAGTAAAATCAAAATTATTATTTTTGATGAGCAATAGAAGTTTCAGAACGTCAGAGTACATTCTAGATACAGACAGATTGACTTATACGGCATTATATCCGCACTAGATAAATACGTAATAAAGATGGCGGAGAGATTTTATTACATCCTCCCGAGGGATATTGTACAGTGGCTCTTTACTAAGGGCCTGGGGAGTTGAAGAAATGCAGTGGCGTACCGGGAAATTGAACAAAATTTAAATAATCCCATCGAAAAACGGGTCCATTACAGCACAATGAGAATATAGAACATTGAAGACAAGTTATGAAGAAAACTAACCTAGCCCAACCTAACCTAACCTAATCTAACCTAACATAACCTAACATAACCTAACCTAACCAAACCTAACCTAACCTAACCAAACCAAACCAAACCAAACCAAACCAAACCAAACCAAACCAAACCAAACCATCCAAACCAAACCAAACTAAACTAAACCAAACCAAACCAAACCAAACCAAACCAAACCAAACCAAACCATACCAAACCAAACCAAACAAAACAAAACCAAACTAAACCAAACCAAACCAAACCAAACCAAACCAAACCAAACAAAACCCAACCTAACCTAACCTAACTTACTTAACTTATATATCTTAACTTGACTTAACTTAACTTAAACTTACCTAAACTTTTATAAATGCTTTTATATTGTCGATTTTCTTTTTCATTTGGTTACTTGGAAGAACAATTTTATTTTCCCTTTAAAATCTGCTAGATTGGCACCGAAAAGACAACAACGTCGATCGGAGATCTCTGGTGTCATGAAATTTGCTCAGCTTTGTACGTTAATGGAACTATATTAAGATTACATTCCACCATGAGCTATGAATTGAATGCGTGCTTTGAAATTTTTTTTAACTTAAAGTTTACTTTTAATATTACATCATTAAAAACAATGGTTCTTTTTAGTATTTTTTTTTTAATTTTCGTGTACCTTACAAGAGTTTGGAGCCAGTGAGACTATGGCATCCCCAATCATTGTTATGAGGCTGAAGGTAGGGGGAGAGGAAGGAGACGAGGAAGAGAAATGAGGGGAAGTACCTGGCTATTCAAATCTGATCATCAAACACGGATAACGTCGTTTCAAGCAATGTTTCTCTTCTGAATGGAGGTTCTTCACCAGGGTGATACTGAGAGTATCTTTCACTCTGAAACTTGCCGCAAATAAACTTTATATTATTTATAGTGCATTAAAAATGAAGCAACACAAAATCATTACTTGCGCACGCTGGGATTTGAACCTGCAACCTTTGGATTCGTAGCTAGGGTGCTAATCACCCGTGGATATATTAATTTTCGAATTATTTCTTGTATAAAAATATATATACTGTATATATTTTAACATGAATTATTTATTTATAAATGTACGCTTTGCATATTTTTCTAATATTTATCAAATAATTAATTTTTATAATTTTCTTTAAATATGTTTAAAAGAACGGCCTCTCGTAAGACTCTCGACTAGGGGGCCGGAGGTCGCAGTTTGAAATCCGGACACAATTTGATTTGATATATATGTGTTACTTCACAATCTAATAATTTAAAATTATATAAAATAAAAAAATTTTAAGCTGTCGTACCCATAAATTAAATATACCATTCCTAAGAGAAAGTCCAGTTATATTCAATTTTCCTATTATGTCCTAAATCCTGTATCTAAATTTCGCCAATAAACAATTAGATAATGTTAATTAAGTGTTAATCTCAAGTGACCTACCAGGTAAGTATGGTACTATATATTATCTCCATATATAGTTAAGTAATAACATAGATCACTGTAGAAATGTATTATAAGTTTGTACAGCGCCCTTGAGGTGATTTTGCACAAAAACGGTGCTATACAAGTCATCCAATTATTATTATTATAGTATATTTGCGGCACGTTACAGAGGGGAAGATACTATTGTAATACCACCATTCAGAATTGAAACGTTGATTGAAATTTGGTGACCACATCTGACTAACCAGGTACTTCCTCACCTTCCTCTACCACATCTCTTCCCCTCCTCGCTACCTTCACCCTCACTTGGAACTAAGCTGCATATTTAGATACAACTACAGTTTTACAGTAAACACAATTGTATTTTATGGTAATTACCGACTATAAATCAGAAATTAAACATACATTGCCATTGAGGTGATTTTTCACAACAAACGGCGCTATAAAAATCATCCTTATTTAGATTTTTGATACAATTTTCAAATTTTGTAATCTATATATGTAAAAATAATAATAATGTTTCTTTGTTTGTACACTATAGACACAAAAATTACTGGACCGATATTGCTGAAAATTTCAAAGTGTGTTTTGTGATAATCTGGCTTGTTAATAGCACAGACCATCAGGGAATATTTTAATTCCCTATGAAAAAAATGGATTGATCATTGAATTCAGTCTGCAGGAGAAGCAACACTTATAAACCAGCCACCAAAATACATATAAACAGAAAGACTCACAAGAAAATACCACTCGCAATAAGTTCCACTCCTGGATCTTCAAATGCGGCAGCAAAACGGCAGATCAGCACAATAATATATTTGCATTCGCACTATGAGATTATAATATGTCAACCAGCTCTCAAGAGAGTAGAATTATTAATAATGATGAATTAGCACATTTGTAATGCCACCCGTACTGCACATTATTGTGACAAAAATATATTTTAATCATTTTAGTCTTAAATAGACCTCTTTTGACAAACGATACAATCCGGATGAATCCAACTGATCAATGCATAGGTGACTGGAATTCGTCATCACTCACCTGCAGAGCAAAATCTATCCAAACTGACCACAGATGTCTCTTTCGTCCATTATTTTTAATTTATATTTTAAAAGATAATTCACACTAATTTTAAATCGACTGCTTCTCCAGTGATCTTATTAGTGCTGGGAGTGTTGAAAGTATTTTAAATGGTAGAAGTAGTCGGGTACGCCCGAGGAAGACTTTCCGCACTATCTTTGCAAGGGAACGAGATACGAGGTCGGATGAAAATGAATATAATATAGTTTTTTTAAAGTAACAATATGGTATACAGTAGTGAACGGTAGAAAAGATCGGGAATGCCCGAGGTAGACACGAATCAAATGATTGTTTGTGGTATAAACGTACGAACTCTGTATGAACGAATTAAGAGTTACAATTATTTTTATAAGCAATAATTATTAGCCTGAAACACTCATCCACATTGAAAAATCTCCTGATAAAAGATACATGACGCCAACGGGACTGGAACCCGTGTCCTTTCGATTTCCGGTCGACAGCTCTGACCACTGAGCTATGGCGGCTTATCTCTTATCCGCGAAATAATTCAATATATACTAGTGTCTCATTCAACAATTACTGCTTATTACATTTTTTCACCTGAAAACAACCAACTTTATTTTATATGAGAAAGGCATTGTAAGTGCTAACTCTCTCACTAGATGGCGTCGAGACAAATTGTCTACATTTTTTGGTGAAGATACTTGAACTTGTCAAATATTAATTATTATTTTTTTTTTTTGGTAAACTGTTTGATAATAAATGTTTAAGACAAGATTTTTTAAGGGACTTGAAAGGACACGAAAGGACACGGGTTCAAGTCCCGTTGGCGTCATGTATCTTTTATCAGGAGATTTTTCAATGTGGATGAGTGTTTCAGGCTAATAATTATTGCTTATAAAAATAATTGTCACCCTTTGTGCTATGCATAAAAAATCTTGTCTTAAACATTAGTTTACCAAAAAAAAATAAGAATTAAGAGTTGTATGAATATATGATCTGGAACTGATACTTTTGTGCAGTAAAATGCACATCAACTAGTACTTTTATAAGAATTAAATGGTACGCCACTGTAAAAACAAAGTATTTACTCTGTACCTCAATATCTTTTTACGTCTACCAATGACAAAATGCAGATAGATTTCAGGTGCGCATAGCGCATAGACAGTGGAAGGAACACTGCATAGATCAACAGATAGAAGAGTAGAGTGGGCGAGTCAGCGTGCCCAGTTAAATTCAATTTTCCTTTTAATTAGAGATACGGGTATGGATATCGCCAATGCATTACATAACCAACACTTCTGCTGTGGACAACTCTAAGTTTCAATCTACATTTGGTTGAGAGGAAGCTATAAGCCAAAAATGTGTATATTCTTGGTATACCTTTTATAGTAGGTAAAGTTGTTTCCTTTATGCATTCATACATTTCTATTGAAAAAAACATTTTTTTAGTAGCTTGCATTTATATTTTTTATTGAGTAATTTATTATTTTATTTGTATTCTACTCAAGCGAAGCGATACAAAAACCTTCAATTTATCTAAAACTACTAAAAAATATTTTTTTCAATAGAAATGTATGAACGCGTAAAGGAAACGACTTTAAAAATACAGTATTATAACTAAAATAATCTGTGACAGTTTCACTTGATTAACTTTTTTGTTTTCTTATAAAATTATTTACAAAATAAATAAAAACCAGTTTTGTGCTTGAAATCGAACGTTTCTAGACTTAATGCCTATTACCTACAATATAAGGTACACCAAGAATATACAAAACTTTGGCTTGTAGCTTCCTCTTAAGTGTACTGTCTATTATCTCCATATATAGTTAGTAATAACATAGATCACTGTAGAAATATATTATATATTTCTACAGCGCCCTTGAGGTGATTTTACAAATCATCCAAAGATTATTATTATTATTATTAACTGCGTGGCGGGCCGGATTGGAGAAGGCTGGTTGAAGGAGACACTTGATATTTATACATACAATAATAAAAAACCTATTACCATAATAATAATCAAACAAAATTATATACAAAACGAACATTCACAGACATAACACGACAAATGAAATTAGGCCACCAAAAAATGACAAAGCCAATACACAAAACAGTTTACTATACAAAGGAATACAATATTCCAATATTCGAAACCATAAAGTCTGCACGAATGGATAGATTCAAGATGGATTGTAGAACAGTAATAATCAAAATAAAAATTGCCTGCATATGTTTGTACTCGTAAAACTCAAAAATTATTTGAACGATATCGTTGAAAATTTCAGAGTTTGTTCTTATTAGTGCTAGGAATAATAATAATAATAATTGGATGACTTGTATAGCGCTGTTTTGTGCAAAATTACCTCAAGGGCGCTGTACAAATTTATAATACATTTCTACAGTGATATATGTTATTACTAACTATTTATGGAAATAATATACAGTACAATACTTACCTGGTAGGTCACTTGAGATTAACACTTAATTAACATTATCTAATTGTTTATTAGCGGAATTTAGATACAGGGTTTAGGACATAATTGGAAAATTGAAAATAACTGGACTTTCTCTCAGGAATGGTATATTTAATTTAAGGGTACGACAGCTTAATAAGTTACAGCGTCGAATTTATGTCGACCTAATGAAGTTTTTTAACAGTAAGATTGTGGTATCCAGTAGTGGATGGTGGATGAATTTCGGAGACGCACGAGAAAGTATGTATTTATGTAAAATAGCAAATAAGACATTTTTAAACTTGAATGTAGAAATGGTAGAAAATAAAACAATTAAATAAATAAATCATCGCACTTCTAGATATTTTCTATTCACTGATAGAAAGATGGCGTTGTAGGGTAGATGGGCGACAGAACGCAGAAGACAGACAGACAGTTTAAGACGGGAGACAGAACGGATATGAACAAGACTTCATCTATCGGAATATAGCCGAAGCTCACCTCTATACAGACATTCTGTATTACTTTGCTGTCGAGCAATGGTTTATAAAATACTAGATAGGTTTACATAAATAATAGTACACAACTAGAGACCTTCTACAAATCGCATGAACCGAATTTGGCGGCCACCTCAACACTGAGCAGAAAGAGTCTCCATCTTTTATGTTCGTCGAACGTCACAGCGGTGCTGTCAAGGTCTGGTATCTGTGAGAGGATAGTGTGTCAGCGCTTTATTAGCAGCAGACACATACCTGGACGGATGACGAACCTCGTGCTGGCACTGTTGGTGGACGAGGTGGACTCTTTCGCTGCAGCAGCTGGTCCAGTTTCTTCATCACCTAGGATTCTTGCTGCAGAGTCTCCATCTTCTATCTTCGTGTCACCTGTTACTGTACTTCATTTTACTTAACTTAACTTCACTTTATTTTTGTAATATTTATATTTTTTGTAATACCTGCATCAACTGTAAAGCGCCCCTGAGGTGATATCTCACAAAAGCGGCGCTATATAAATTATCCAATAAATAATAATAATAACAAAGAAGCAGTTTGATAGTTTCCACTATCTTAACGAATGCATTGCAATTTTAGAGCACAAGGATTTGGATTTGATTACCTCGCGAATCAGATCTGGTCACCAAACACAGTTAAAGCCATTTCAAGCAGTTGCAGCAAAACACGTAAAAATCACTTTAAAAAAAAAATCGCCTGTGGGGCTTTCCTCGTTTACACTGTCATACATTTTTGAGGGGAGGGAGAGAAAATTGGACATGAAAACATTACTTGGACAGCGAGCCAGATAAGTCAGGTAACCTCTACACTAGACTAATCAATATTGCGTTATTTAATGTGCAACGTAGTACGACCTAGTGTATCTAATGTCAATGAGTTCGTCTGGCTTTCTGTGGACTTGGAAAGATAAATATTGGGGAGGGATTTTTAAATAACTTAGTTTCAAGTGGTTCTACGGGAGATTCGATAGATACTTATTTCTTGTGGCTGAATAACTTTTTACACGGGTATTGGAATGTTACCGTTGAAATCTAAAAAATAAATCGTTTATTCGTACCTATATGATTTGAGATTTTCAAGGGTAAATAATTATTGTGATTAATGTTTGGGTTATTATGCCGTTTTGCTTTTCCTCCGTCTTTAGCCAGCGTTTCGGACAGCGTTAAATCCCCTACAAGAGAAAACTAAGTGAAAAAATATTTTATACTAATTTATTAAGAATCTCTTCAAATTATTATTAACTGCATAATACAGTGCCAAAAAAGGCTTTTTATACATTTTGGTACATATAATACATGGTACATACCTATAGTAAATGGTATATATAATAAGTGGTACATATAATACATGGCACATATAATACATGGTACATATAATCCATGGTACATATAATAAATGGTACATATAATGCATGGTAAATATAATGCATGGTGTATATAATACATGGTACATATAATACGTGGTACATATAATACATGGCACATATAATACATGGTACATATAATCCATGGTACATATAATAAATGGTACATATAATAAATGGTACATATAATGCATGGTAAATATAATGCATGGTGTATATAATACATGGTACATATAATACGTGGTACATATAATACATGGCACATATAATACATGGTACATATAATACATGGTACATATAATAACATGGTACATATAATACATGGAACATATAATTTTCCATTTAGATGTACATAATATAAGAAAAGAGATAAATAAACCAGTTTTAATGGTGTAGATGGCATAAAATAATATAAATTGAGATAAGAGGTTGGTAAAACGTTACTTACAATTAATTTACAATAAAGAAAAATGAAAAAAATAAAAGTAAAATAAATAAATTATGAAGACATAGGCAGGTGAACACGTGTTTCGATATTATTAGGAATTTACTAAAAGTTTATCAGGAAACGTCTTGCAGTCCTGTTTTTAACCGGATTACCAATTATACCGCTCAATTTGGTTTAGTTCAACTACTTATCAACTCTTACGTAGTCTCACGTCTCAATTACTGCAATTACAACGGCATTTATGCCAGCCTTCCAAAATATCAAATTGACAAACTTCAATCAGTGTTTAATGCACCAGCACGACTCATAACCGGGGTTTCTAAATATTCGCACATTTAAGAACACCTTCGTAACCTTCACTGGCTCAAGTGCCCTGAAAGAATCCAGTACAAACTGTGCTGGATGGTGTTTAAATGCATCAATGAAATGGCCCCACCCTACATCTCTGAACTATGCTTCCCGGAAAACACTCTGCTCTTAGATCTGCAACATCATCAGTTGTAGGCAGACTGATGGAACCTAAGCGCAAGCCAAATACTGAGTTTGGTGATCGCGCTTTCGGAGCATCTGGGTCGAAGGCTTGGAATAAACTCCCTCCGGAACTAAGATACATAACAAGTCCAACAGAATTCAGGTCTAAACTAAAAACTTACCTTTTTAAGCTGTCATACCCTTAAATTAAATATACCATTTCTAAGAGAAAGTCCAGTTATATCCAAAGTAAGTGTTAATCTCAAGTGACCTACCAGGTAAGTATAGTACTGTATACTATCTCAGTATATAGTTAGTAATAACATAGATCATTGTAGAAATGTCATCCATATATTATTTTTATTATATTTCTCACCATAACAGTAAGAAGACAACAACATTAGTTATTAGTATGGTGGTTGATCCCACCTGCATGCCCATGCGGGAGAGGCGTGATAGTTAATTATTTCATGGTCCTCTATTCAATATTTTTCATAAGGCATTCACCATACAAATGTCTAAAACACATAACTTTAATTAAGTCCATGATTGCTGTCAGAACTACTAAATTAAGATTTTTTAAGTAACAATAGGGTGATTAATTAGTTTGAGTGACAGAATAATGATTACTTACTTGGTCATTATTTTTTAAATTGACAAATCATTAATCTTTATTGACTTGTCGGACTTATAATCGTTATTGAAGTTACACACACAAAATCGATTAGCCATTTATTTCAGTTCATAATTATGTTACCGTCGTATTTGGAAACATGAACTTAACCGTGTTAGAAAGAGAAAACACCACGCTTTATACTTAATTAAGTTAACAACAGAATAATTAAAATATACACCTCTACAAAACCAAAGGTACCGACCGCAATTTGACAAAAATTTATAATTTTTTTATATGAAATTGCCAACAATTTTCAGTTTAATATCCCATCTATTTGGACTTCTGACATTCTGACAGCATCTTTAATCAATATATAACAGTCAATGACAGATACACATTCCAGCATTAAGAAAATATCATACTACCACCACAGTAAGCGGAGAATATTGTCTGTGTCGTAGTGGAGGACTTAACCAGCAGAGGTATTGAACTCACGACGCTTGGGTGGAAAACTCTGGAAAATTCGTTGTGAGTCGAAATATCTTTTGTAAATATTACACAATATTATATCCATACTTAATTAAGAACAATATTTTAAACAGGGTAAATGTAATAAGAGATCTTGGAGTTCTATTAGACAGTAAGCTTATTTTTCAATCTCACGTCGAGCATATCACGTCGAAGGCTTTGAAAATGTTGGGATTTATACTTAGAGTAAGTTCAGTTTTCAAAAATCCACAAACTTTTAAGATTCTTAACATATCTTACGTCAGAAGCCACCTGGAGTACGCTTCAACAGTGTGGAACCCTCATTGTTCTACTTATATAGCAAATCTAGAAAGAGTTCAGAAAAAGTTTATCAAATATGTCTCTTATCGCGTGCGAAATGATGAATACTATGTCCCCATAAACCTTAAATCTCTTGAACAACGCTGTGATATCAGAGACCTATTAATGCTCTATAACATAGGTTCCCAAAAATTTTTTCCGTAGACCCCCTGCCTGCCGAATATTGAATTTTCTTAAAACTATTAACGTCCCATGTGACGATAATTTATTTATTTAGTAAAAATATTCCCTTCCCTTACCTGTCCAACAACCTGTCTTTACATTGTACAGACAGGGGCACCCTTGTTAGGTATTACACCAAATATATCCGATTCTTCAACGTTGCATTTCCATACTCAAAATGTCCTCAAACTTAGTTTTGAAGTCTGAAGTGCATTTAAATGTTGAACGTCATTATTACCCTGGACGTTTTTCAAAAACAAGTTGGGGAACTAGGAAAATTCGCGGCTTCCAATGTGCAATGTTTTGCTTGAATATATTAATTCTGATGAGAAAGGAACGTAGACTCTATTATTTATATACCTCAATTAACAACTTTACGAAAGATAAAAATAATCAAATAAGTAATTTCTCAGTCTTATTATATTTGTGTTAGGTCTATTGTGTCATTTACGGAACTCCTAAATGTTGACTTGAGGTAAATGGGGGTCCGCTCGTATGTACCCCCATTTGAATCTCGTGGACCCCCAATTTTTTTGCTCGCTGACATAGACCCCCAGCACGCCGATATCGACCACTGGGGGTCCATATAGACCACTTTGGGAACCTCTGCTCTATAAGATACTTCATAACCATATTGATAGCCCATACTTACTACAAAATATTCATTTCAAATATCCAAAAAGAGTTACTCGAACTCTGAATACGTTTTATATTCCTAAAAGCAATACAAATTACCTTGAAAATGTATTTATAAGAAGAAGCTGTAGCACATTTAAAAGATTATGCCCAAACATCGATGTGTTAACACGAACCTAGCTAAATTCACAGCATCCGTAAAAAAGTGTACTGCATCTTTTTAAACCAAAAAACTTAATATTTCGTTGATTTTTTTTTTAAATATTTTAATTGATTAATAAATTTTTGATAATTCCGAATCAGAATTGTTTCTATTAGGTATGTTGTTAGGTATTTTTCTGTTATTGTTTGAATTGTCGTTATTTTATTGGTCAATGACATAACTACTCTGTTCACTGTATAAAGACGCTATATAACGCTAATAAATAAAATAAAAATAAAATAAATTGGCTTCATCAGTTTTCTTTCAAACCGTTATATACTATAGATACTCAGTATCACCCTGGTTAATGACCACTACGTAGAATCGAAATGTCGCTTGAAATGGGTTTAGCTGAGTTTAGTGATCAGCTACTCCTTACCTCCTTTATTTCCCAACTATCACGCTGTTTCCTCGAAGGGGTAGACAGAGAGGATGGACCGCCAAACAACCCGGTCTTGGCACACATTCCTTGCTTCATTCACATTCATAAATAATCTCATACACATCCTTTTTTATGTGAATAACGCATAAAAGTCCCAACTGCTTCCAACCGTCATGAGACAGTGAGACTATGGCATCAAGGGAATAGGGAGTCGAAGGAGATACGGAAGATACAGGTGGGGAAGTACCTGGCTATTCAGATCTGGTCACCAAACACGGCTAAAGCCATTTCAAGCAGCGTTTCATTTCTGAATAGTGGTCTTACACCAGGGCGATACTGACAGTATCTTCCACTCCGGAACGTGCTGCAAACATACTATATATTATTTTAATTGAATGACTTAACGCACGCCGGGATTTGAGCCCGCGACCTTCGGATTGCTAGTCGAGAACCTTACGAGAGGCCGTCTGTTATTCAAGTATTTAGTTCACTTAATCGTGCCATGTCTTCACTCTTCATACCCAAACCATCCAAGCGCCCTTTTCTTAATCTTACTCATTACTCAATACCTTACCACATAATATCTACCCCAATAATATTGCAGATTCTATAGTCCTTAGGCTATAGATAATTAAAAGTTATGTTTATAATATCTATGTAGATATATATTATATATATGTCCCAAAAAAATCTTTCCAAAACAGAAGAAAAAAGTTAAAAAAAAAACTAACATCACAAAAGCGCCCGGCTACCTAATTAGAGGATATTCTCCGTATGTGGGTCCCCGGGTACAAGGTAGGTAGGAAAAAGGTAGCTTCTTTAAAATGATTTATTGCCTGTTTTTTTTGGACCGCCCGTCACAGTGGGACTAATCACTCAATTTGGGCCTTCGGACCAAAAGATGAATGGATACTGTGTGGCTCAGTGGCAGAGGAATATAAGTCTAAAAAGACAACAAAATAACAATGTTAAATCTTGGATAACTTCGTAGAAATTTTTTTGTGAAATTACTATATTGACGTTTTGCAAAGGGGAGAAAATTAGAGGCAAATTTCTGTCTACAAGCGATTTAGAAAACAAACTATTAATCCCTGGAAACCACGGGAACTTCAGCTAGTCCATAAATAAGAAGAAAATAACTCTTGCAGCAAAAAAACAAGAATAAACAATAAAAACAAACAAACAAAATAAATAAGAACAAGCCAAAAAATTATATCTTAGAAATATACAATCGTACCTCCATACGTACAATGTTTGTATTTTAAAATTAAAATATGAATGTTTATGTTCTTCTGTTCAAAATCTTAAAACTCCGAAAGTTCTTCACCGATTGCTTTGAAATTTCGACACAACATTGCTTTCGAATATGCGTGTGTTTTTATATACCTATATCATAAAGATGTCACCTCTGACAGGTAAAAACATGTTTTTAAAAAAAAAACAGCGCCATCTGTTGGACGTAAAACGTTGACGACACAGCAACGCGTGTTGGGGTACAGCTAGTTATTATTATTTTGTCAAAATTTCAAAGCAATCGGTGAAGAACTTTCGGAGATTTATGATTTTGAACAAGCGAACATATACATTTTAATTTATATAAATAATAATTTGTTTTCTTTTGGGCTATGCATAAAAACCTTGTCTTATAAACATTACTTATTTTTATTAAAAATAATGTTTTAATTTCGTAGTTTTAAACAGTAAAAAGAAACAATTTTCGTTATTGAACATATACCCGCTTACTCGTCAGTCCCGACATTGTATATTATAAATTAACATAGCGTCTAGAATCTACAACATAAATAAACTACGTACGATGAACAAGTCTTAAAAATAATGACTTAAGTTCGGAATTTTCGTTTTGTTTTTGTTTCGTAACAAAGCGGTAACTACCCACAAAATATACACGAAGGTCCTTATAACATTCCAAAATCTTACAGCATACCCATGCGGGGATTAAAAAACAGGTAGATTAATCACAGGTTGGCTTATATCTAGATACCTATCCATTTAAAAAAAAATCATAGTATTAAAATGATTGCATAAATATTTATTTGAAAAAAAAAATATAACAGATCAAAAATCTCTTGACAAATGCTAATTTCCATTTAAAGAAACACTGAATTTTTTCATACCTTTTAACATGTTAAACTGAACAAAATTTGGTTTTAATAATTTTCGGAGCATACTTTGCGATTTTTTTCTATAGAGGTAATTTCATATAATCACCGTTTTGACTTATTAAGTGTACAGATATTATCTTCATAAACAACTGGTATTTTTTAGGAATTTAAAAAATTGTGTTCAACTGAGGATTGAAACTTCTTCCCCACGAAAGTTTATTTCACGTTTTAACTTCTGTAATTTTTTATAATGTCCCCCAATATCAGAGAAATGCTGTTTGCACGTGTGTGTGCGTGAGTGCAACCATGTCAAGTGTGAAAAATTTCATCAAACTCTCAATAAAACTGCATTGTATACAGATCAAATCCATGCCGCTTGCCGAACAATATACAAGATTTTAGCAAATAACTTCCCGACCTACCAAATGGGAATGTCGTCATCCAGCAGCCATAGTACAGGGTTTTCCAATAAGAGGTGTTATTTTGATATTCAATCGTAAAAGATCAATGGTTTCGTTGCAATACCATCCAATTCCGGCCATAAAAAATCACTAATCATCTCTCGATAGCGCAATCCATTCACCGTAACTGTTGCTCCAGCCTCATTTTCGAAAAAGTAAGGTCCAATGACTCCGCCGGACCATAAACCGCACCAAACAGTCACACGTTGAGGATAAAAAGGCTTTTCAACAATAACTCTTGGGTTTTCCGAGCCCCAGACGCGACAATATTGCTTGTTGACGAAGCCACCGAGGTGGAAATGGGCCTCAACACTCAAGATGATTTGCATTTGATTCACTCAAGTGAACTTTAATAATTTTGTTGAAGCGTGTATCGTTCAATTTTTATTAATGACGTAGTTTCTACTTGTCAAATGTCAAAAAATGACAGCTTCAAAAGTAACATCTACCGAAATAGCGGGCTATTCACAAAAGACCTCTTATTGGAAAACCCTGAAGTACCTACCCAAAATTACTATCCTCCTTATATTAGCTTAAATACTTGTCATATCGTTTTAGAATTTTACGTATTCCTGCGCAAAAACATAAGTTACCATTAATAATTGACTGAATAATTGTTTAAAAGCCCATAAGACAGAAAAATCATGGGGTCGTCGGAAGACCCACTTGGTTACAGACGTTTTGTTTGGCATCTTGGCCTGTCAAGAGTTAAGGGAAGCTACAAGCCAAAAATGTGTATATTCTTGGTTTACCTCATATTGTAGGTAATAGACATTAAAATCGCTTGACAAACGGAGTCTAGAAACGTTCGATTTCAAGCACAAAACTGGTTTTTATTTATTTTGTAAATAATTTTATAAGAAAGCAAAAAAAGTTAATCAATTGAAACTGTCACAGATAATCTTAGCTATAATACTATATTTTTAAGAGTTGTTTCCTTTACGCGTTCATACATTTCTATGGAAAAAAAATTTTTTTTAGTAGTTTGCATTTATATTTTTTGTTGAGTAATTTGTTTTTTTTATTTGTATTCTACTCAAGCGAAACGATAGGAAAACCTTCAATTAATTACAGCATATTTTTTGGTATTCATAATGTACACCAATTCGTTATAAAGTTTAATCAAAATAGTGATTTGGCATTAACTGCGCTTCATAGATATAAACAAGTAATTCTGCAATTTTTTTAATACCTTCGAAGATTATACCCATAAATGTAATATATATGTTGTCGAATAATAATTATTTCACAATGGCCGAGTCGTTAGAGGCGTTGTCCCGGTAAGGCAGAAGTCCTGGGTTTGATTCCCAGTTGAGACCGTTACCTTTTTTTCTGTGTCTTGTTTCGTTTCGTTTTGATTATCAATGATAAATAGAATTGTGTTGTTGATGTGTCCGTTTGCCCAACAAAGTAAGCTCAATTTTATCTTACTTTTCGAACAAAAAATCAATTCCATTGACCTGTCTCAGAGTTGAAACAGTTTTTTTTGAAATCGGTGTAGACCAAACTTCTATGGATAATATGTTCATTGCTTTAGGCATGTTTAGTGAGAAAAATGACTGAAATAGACTTGAACCATCGCTTCAGTTCCAAAACACGTCCTTAAAATCAAGATGAATAGAAGACGTACTTCGCCTTGCCACTCCAAAAGACGATTATTTGTGTTTATTACGGGTCTATATTTTATAATCTCAGTCAAAAAAGAATTGTTCAAAAGAAACGAGGGTCTGCCCATTGGGATAAACAGAACTAGATGGGATATTTTTTATTTTGTATTTCGTCTTTCTGTAAAAATTTTTGTACGTTCCGTTTTAAGATGGTGGCCTTTATGATGGTTCACTAAAGATTTTTTTATTGAAAAAAGAAAAAGTCGTGTTTATTAAGCATTTTTTCAACAATTTGGTTTGATTTGACTACCTACCTAAGAGAAAGAAGAAAGTTTGAAAAATAACTATTGTCATTGAGAATTATTGTGACATTTCTTTGTACAAATTGGGTAATTCCTCATTTAAATAATTAAACATTGATTTCCTCATCTTCATATTTGTAGATTTCTTCATCTTCATGGGTGACCGGATAAATCATCAAAATGATAATTCATCACTTCTTTAAAAAGTTTTATAGAGTCATGGAAAGTGATGAAACAAAAACTTTATTAACTGGGTTAAGTAGGTTAGATTAGGTTAAAAAAAAATTTTTTCAACGTTTTTAATGACTTTATATCACTTTTTAAAAGTGTGTTGAATAGTCACTGTGTTGAGTTAGCATGGAACCATATTCATGTTTGTTGATTTCTTCATCTTCATGTTTGTTGATTTCCTCATCTTCGTGTTTGTTGATTTCTTTATATTCATGTTTGTTGATATCTTCATCTTCATTTCTTCATATTGATGATTAGTTGATTTCGTCATTTTCATGTTTGTTGATTTTTTCATCTTTCTTCATCTCGATGATAAGTTGATGTCGTCATTTTGATGTTTGTTGATTTCTTTGTATTCATGTTGTTTTTTTTTCTCATCTTCATCTTCATGTCTGTTGCTCACGTTGGCTCATTTTCATATTTGTTGATTTCCTCATTTTCACGTTTGTTGATTTCCTCAACCTTGTGCTTATTGACTGTAGATGTTGGTGTAGATGGTGTTACTTCATGTCAAGCAAAATTTCAATTCTGAATGGTGATATTAAAGCGATAATTTTTTGGGTTACTATGCCGTGTTGTGTTTTCTCCTTCTTTAGCCAACTAATAGGTGAATATAAGCTAATGTTTGCAGTGTCCGTGAATCACGGTTGGTTATGCTGAAGTGTGTATTTATGTATAATACCGTATTTACCGTAAAGTTATGTATAAATACCGTGTGATAAGTGATACCGTGTTGCCAGCGTTTTTGGTTTGAAAATTTAGTAGCCTAGAAATGTTTCAGATGCTTTAATTAAATACTGCGAGTAGAATACATCTTGGCCTTTGAAATAATCGAGTATTTTTTAGATATATCTTTTTATAAGCCCAGAAAAAAATTATGTAAATGCCTATGAAAACTCCTTTAAAATTCAAAATCTCCTACTTACGAACCCATTTTCGGTTATGATTTTATTGTATAATGTGGCAAATTAAGTTATTTATAAAATGATCGAAAAAAAATTAAATATTTATGCCTGAATATCCACAAAATAAAATAAAAGGCACTTTTTGGCCATGTTTTTTTCTTGCATAAATCAAAACAGGCGGATGGTGTTAAGCGGGAATTTAAACCTTATCGCCATCTACGTAAGGGTAGTTATTGATAGCGGCTCAATTTAAAATATTACACGACGTAGTGCATCGCCTTAACGTAGTTTTGGGCGTTTAATTATCTTGTAACTGTCATACCTAGAAATTCCAGCTATTCAGTTATTAAATGTTTACCAAATTTCAGACCAAACAAATTTTTGTTTTTTTAATTTAATATAGGACCAATCTATTTAGGTTCATTCCGATGTTAAATAATAATTAATTATTTAAGACATTTACATTTCTGGCATCCGTCCGTCCGCCTTTACACAAAAAGATAACATTGCAAGATGAGAAGATCAAAAGATAAAATCTCAAATATGCCCAAATAATAATTATTATAATTATTTAACCTTTGAATTATGCTCTTCAATGAATAAATAATATTAATTTTGAGTGTTACAACGAAAATGAAGAAAAAACTCAATCCTTGGTGTTTTTATGTTCACTCAGTATCGCCCTGGTGAAAGACACCATTCGTTTAAGAGTAACGTGAGTTATTCGTGCGTCGTCGTGTAGTTCTTGAGGTGCTCCAAAAATTAAGCTTAGCAGAAAAATATAAATTATTCCCAGTGATGAGCGAAATTCACAGTGTATCTTTAAATGCAACTAAAGAATTTATCTATTTTAAACGAGTCGTATTTTATTTATTAAATATTTTTACCATTTTCGCTTATTTATTAACATTCGTATATACAAATCTCCCTTTTAAACCATTTTCCAACACTTACTACGTGGCCTTTACACAGAACAGAACAGAACACGCTCTTGTGTCCTGTTCAGGGTTGATCAAAGCAAAACGAACTCTAAGCAGAATTCTCGCCTGAACAGAATATGCAATAATTACAATAGCGTATTATCTAAGGTTGATATTTTCAGTTGCGAACTTACCAAATACAAGAGGTCCATAAAAGAATATTTCTCTGAATAATGTTGTCTCTATTGTTCATATCTTTATTGTGATTTGATTTATATCTACTACTTCTCTCCATGGCTATAAATGTATTGTTTTGTAAATTTTTCGTTTTATATAATCTTTTGTTTTACATAAATTTTTTAATTTATATTCCTTTCTCACAAATTTAAATAACTTATTCCATATTATGCAGTCTCAGTTAAAGTCACAAGGAAGAAATACATAGTTGGTTTTATTTTACTATATAATACTTATGTACAAACTGAATGTAAACTGTCGATTTCCCAAAAATGAATAAATAAATAAATGTTCCCAATAAAAATAGTCAAATCTTCCGGAATCACATTCTAGCTATTTACTGTAACGGAAGCTGTCAAAGTGAACTCTATAATCATTTTTTTCAACACCAATCCAACCCATTTACAGTTGCGAAAAAAGAAAAATCAAATTCAATTACCCGATGCAAAATTTTAATGATAGGTTTATGCTCCCGGAACGTTCGCTAATTTCAATATAAAAAGGTTCTAAAAAAACACTGCCAAATGTGCCACAGGCAGCTCCCTGTTAACGGGTATTCCAATTATACAGGATTTTCCAATAAGAGGTGTTATTTTGAATAGCCCGCTATTTCGGTAGATGTTACTTTTGAAGCTGTCATTTTTTGACATTTGACAAGTAGAAACTACGCGATTAATGAAAAAGGAACGATACGCGCTTCAACAATGCATTGAAATTATTAAAATTTACTTGAGTGAATCAAATGCAAATCATCTTGAGTGATGAGTCCCATTTCCACCTCGGTGGCTTCATCAACAAGCAAAATTGTCGCATCTGGGGATTAGAAAACCCAAGAGTTATTGTTGAAAAGTCTCTTATCCTCAACGTGTGACTGTTTGGTGCGGTTTATGGTCCGGCGGAGTCATTGGACCTTACTTTTTCGAAAATGAGGCTGGAGCAACAGTTACGGTGAATGGATTGCGCTATCGAGAGATGATTGATGATTTTTTATGGCCGGAATTGGATGACATTGATCTGGAAAACGTTTACTTTCAACAAGACGGCGCTACGTGCCACACAAGCAACAAAACCATTGATCTTTTACGATTGAATATCAAAATAACACCTCTTATTGGAAAATCCTGTATTATAACCAGAGAACCCTGCAATGCTTCGCTACTGATAAAGTCTTTTTCGGACGTGTCCGACTTCTTTCACCATTCACTACTGTACACCACAATGTTACTGTTAAATAACTACATTACATCGACTTTAATTCTACTCCGTGTCTCATTCCAGTGCAGAGATCTTGCGTTAAGTATTCCTCGGTAACTCAGAACAAACTTAAGTCCGAGTGTTTGGTAGAAGCCGGAGTTTCATTGAATAATAGAGTTTGTGAGAGATGCAACAGAAATTAATGGTAGAAGAAGTCGGGCAAGCCTGAGGAAGACATGGCATGATCAAGTGAACTTATTATTTTAGTCGGGTCATGTCAGGAGTCAGAATAATAATAAAAATAATGTTAAATATTTTATTATTTTCTATTTAACGAATGGAGGTGATGAAATCCTCAATGGGATCTCCCGTGCTGAGGATTTCAAAAGATTTAGAAGTATGAATAGTTATTGCTTTTTAGTACAGATATTTAGTTTTGGTTTCAATCTGTATTGGTGTCAATATATTATCTATTTCTGATCTCCCTATATTGTGTATACAGCTTTTTATTTGAGATTTAAATGTTATAATATTGTTGTGAATTTTGAATCAGAGTGGGATTTTGCTGTAGAGTTTAGTAACATAGTATAGGAAGTTTTTTTGCCCAAATGTTGTATGTTGTAGTTGGTTGTTGGATATGTTTTTGACTTTGTGATCTAGTGTTCCTAATATATGTGTTAATTGGTAATTCTTGTGTTTTGTATTTATGAATATAAAGGAGTATTGTTTTAGAATAGAGTTGTATAATTGACATGATGTTATGGTTGTTTAAGATTTTGTTAGTACTAAACAGAAGGGTATGTATTAGACATTAGACCAGTGTTCCGCAAACTTTTTGTGTTCAAGGTACACCTATCAAATCAAGAAATATTAGAGGTACACCAAAGAAAAGAGTAATGTTTATTTAATATTTATTTATTACTAAAATCAATATACCTAATATGAAAATATGTTTAGTGAGAAAAGTGAACCTGTTTAACTGAGCACAGGCGATCGAAATTTAGAGCTATCGTTGATAAGGCTGCTCTCATCTCTTCATTGATCATCCTCAGGCATTCTCTTTTTTTATTTAATAGTAGTGAGAGTTGAAAATCCCAATTTGCATAAGTAGGTTGTGTGCAAATGGTAATATAGTGGATACTCATTTTTTATATGCAGCCAAAAATGTTGTAGCTCTACTTTGGAAAATTTTAGTTTTAATGTCCGATCAGTTTTTAACTCTATGAATTCTTCCTGCTCGTTTATACCTAAGTGTCCAAGGGAAATGTTATCCGAGAGTGGATTTCATACCCAGTCCATAGGTTGTAGGTCACACTTAGGAAAATAACAGTTCATTTTTTCTGCTAATAGCTCCGAGTGTTTCACTATCAAAGCCTGCACTTTGAAAAACTTTCAATTTTGTCCGAAGACGTATAAATACAAGAATTCCTGCCTTACATTTTTCTGTTGAATTCATTTAAATGAGCGAATATGTCCGCAAGATATGCAAGTTTTTTAGAAGCAAAATCTGAACCCTGGGCCTCTAAAAACGTTTGGGACATTTTTTAGCTGGTAAATCCGAAATAGCACTTTTCCGCGAGAAAGCCATCGTACATGAACAGAAGTGACTGATGATCTGCTCCCATTTGCTTTCTTATTATCTTCACAATACCTTGATTTTTTTCCACGGCACACCAACTGATGACCACGGTACACCAGTGTGCCGCGGCACACGCTTTGCAGAACACTGTATTAGACGATGTTTGAATGTGAATGAAGCAAGAATTAATTGTTAAAGAAACGGAGTGACGAGTATTAGAGTTGACAGCTGACAAGGGCGTTGTTTAAAGGGTGAATATATTATGGAATATTCAATGAAAGTTAGATTCTTAATACTTTATTAGGAAAAACTCAAAAAATATCCTAAATGCAGCTCTGCAAGATGCATATTCGCTAAATAGAATATATCTGGGAGATGATCTTTGTAAGGTAATTAGTAAATATAAATTAAAACATATAAATCGGTGGAGAAATTTGAGAGGCGAGTTTGAATACCGCCGCCCCGGAAACCATTTACTGGATAACCCCAAATGGGCAAGCTACGGGCGGTGATTTAGTCCGGGATGATGGGGTGAGGTGTGTTCAGGATGTGCCGCCCACTAGCTGCCTGGCGGGCCGGATCGGGATAGGTTGTTTGGAGAAACGCTTTGACCTATCCAGCTGGTCTCTCTCGACAGATTCATAAGTCCGTCATTCATGAACGCCTTCACCCCAGATAAAACCTTGAACCCAAAAAACTCTCTCTTCTTCCTTTCCCTAAAAAAAACCCTCCACACAGCATCCCCAATTTTTCAATTCTGAATGGTAGTGTTACACCAAAGAAAGATACACAGAAAGATACATAGAGTATCTTTCGACCACGAAGGCCGACAAAACATTATTTGGCGATATCAATTTTCTTTCGTAGCAATATCATTCGTCTCATTTATCCGAGACGTTAATGCATTAAAATAACGTTTTATCCGTGGGATGAAAAACGACATTTTAATAAGACAGTATAATGTGTTAACGGGATATGCCCGAAGCTGCAAATTAAGAGTTATGGGCGGTCTATCCGCTCCAATTACCATCTGCACTGAATCACATCTGGTTTATTTGATACTAGGAGTTAATAGCTCACCTGTTGAATTGATTTCTGTTTATTGATGGGACTGTATCGTTTAATGTTTATTTTTTATGTGAAACCGCATTTCTAGCTGTGTTGGAACCAATGGAATTGGTTCCTGCACATCTTGACACAGGAATGCCCTAGTGAGATGTGCAGATTTTGTTTCTTTATGTTTAAAACTATTTTTTTTTGTATAAATAAATGGAATTATGGCATATGTACTCTTTTGGGGAAGTAGCTCTCTATCAAATATCCTTCTCTGGTCAATCAGAGGAGGATATTTGTGATACCGCATTTCTAGCTGTCTTGTCTATCAGAGAAGGATATTTGTGATACCGCATTTCTAGCTGTCTTGTCAATCAGAGGAGGATATTTGATTATGTGATACCGCATTTCTAGCTGTCTTTTCAATCAGAGGAGGATATTTGGTTATGTGATACCGCATTTTTAGCTGTCTTGTCAATCAGAGAAGGATATTTGATTTTGTGATTCGGCATTTCTAGCTGTCTTGTCAATCAGAGAAGGATATTTGTGATACCGCATTTCTAGCTGTCTTGTCAATCAGAGAAGGATATTTGATTATGTGATACCGCATTTCTAGCTGTCTTGTCAATCAGAGGAGGATATTTGATTATGTGATACCGCATTTCTAGCTGTCTTGTCAATCAGAGGAGGATATTTGATTATGTGATACCGCATTTTTAGCTGTCTTGTCAATCAGAGAAGGATATTTGATTATGTGAATCGGCATTTCTAGCTGTCTTGTCAATCAGAGAAGGATATTTGTGATACCGCATTTCTAGCTGTCTTGTCAATCAGAGAAGGATATTTGATTATGTGATACCGCATTTTTAGCTGTCTTGTCAATCAGAGGAGGATATTTGTTTATGTGATACCGCATTTCTAGCTGTCTTGTCAATCAGAGGAGGATATTTGATTATGTGATACCGCATTTCTAGCTGTCTTTTCAATCAGAGGAGGATATTTGGTTATGTGATACCGCATTTTAGCTCTCTTGTCAATCAGAGAAGGATATTTGATTATGTGATTCGGCATTTCTAGCTGTCTTGTCAATCAGAGAAGGATATTTGTGATACCGCATTTCTAGCTGTCTTGTCAATCAGAGGAGGATATTTGATTATGTGATACCGCATTTTTAGCTGTCTTGTCAATCAGAGAAGGATATTTGATTATGTGAATCGGCATTTCTAGCTGTCTTGTCAATCAGAGAAGGATATTTGTGATACCGCATTTCTAGCTGTCTTGTCAATCAGAGAAGGATATTTGATTATGTGATACCGCATTTTTAGCTGTCTTGTCAATCAGAGGAGGATATTTGTTTATGTGATACCGCATTTCTAGCTGTCTTGTCAATCAGAGGAGGATATTTGATTATGTGATACCGCATTTCTAGCTGTCTTTTCAATCAGAGGAGGATATTTGGTTATGTGATACCGCATTTTAGCTCTCTTGTCAATCAGAGAAGGATATTTGATTATGTGATACCGCATTTATAGCTGTCTTGTCAATCAGAGGAGGATATTTTGGTTTGTGTCATTCGTGTAAAAGTAAGTTTTACCTGCAGACAGAAAATTTCCTGATAAAAAATATAATTTATTAATAATCTTTTCAAATTATTCGTTACCCGGTAACAAACGGGATTGCAGGTCGTTAACTATTGTATTAATAGGTTTCCTAATAAACTTTTAGTAAAATACCAATGTATTGTCACGATGTTCAACGAAAATATTTTCGCGATTACATATTTTTAAGAAAAACACAGATGCATGAATAGGTGTTCCGATATTATTAAGAAATTAACTAAGAGTTTATCAGGAAGCGGCGTGCAGTCCCGTTTTTACCGGATTACCAAGAGTTTGAATTTTTAACAAATCAGCACTATTCATTTGTCATCGTCCTACCAGAGTTGGCAATGTAACGCTTTTGCTGTCGCCAAATATTTAAATATATCTCGTGGCCCAAGGGTTGTGGCGCCAAGTTTATTTTAAAAATAGGTTAACATGAGTTATTCGTGCGTCGTCATGTAGATCTTGAGGTGCTATAAAAATGAAGTTGAGCAGAAAAACGTAAACTATGCTCATTGACAAACGAAAGACGTATTCACGCAAAAAGTAATGGCAGTGTAGAGATACCCAACACGATGTTTTTTTACGAAAACATTTTTTTTTTACTTAAGTAAAAAAACCTAACTCTCTTTCACAAAAACCATGACTTAAGACTTACTTACATTCATCATTAACTCATTCTTCATACATACTTGGTTCATCCTAGACACGAGAGACTGTAGATCTTCTATACTATTAGCAATCAGCACCGCATCATCAGCATACAACAGGCAACATACTTTCAAATTATTCAAATTCGCGCCCAATCCCACCACTTCCAATTCTAGCATACAATTATCCACGTATAGATTGAATAACCATATAAATGAAAATTATAAAATAAAACAATTAAAATTGTGGAACTTTGGCGAAAATGCACGAATTCACAAGTATCCCCAATGCACTACGAGCAAGTCAAGTTACATCACTGTAATTTTTCACGGGTAACAAAGAAACATATAATACTGGCTTATAAATCGGTTGAAATCTCTTATGACACTTTGTCTGGTGAAATTATATTGAAATG
Organism: Hesperophylax magnus; assembly: GCA_026573805.1. Taxonomy (NCBI): domain Eukaryota; kingdom Metazoa; phylum Arthropoda; class Insecta; order Trichoptera; family Limnephilidae; genus Hesperophylax; species Hesperophylax magnus. The sequence continues at coordinate 6,955,952 of JAIUSX010000005.1, read as the reverse complement.
GTCCATATTTCTATTTTGATCGGCAATTTGACCGCACGCCGGACCGCCCGCGGCCGTCAATCAAAATTTATTAGCCCGTCAATCACTCCATATTATTATTTGACCGCCGCAGGCAAATTGCCGTGTCAGAATGACGCCGTCAACGAACCAGTGCTAATAAAATCAAATCAACACATCAACCTATCTTCATGTACAATAAATTACCAACATTGGAATAATTTGTTAAAATCCCGGTAAGTAAAATTATTACATTAAATATTATGTAATATACAGGATTTTCCAATAAGAGGTGTTATTTTGAATAGCCCGCTATTTCGGTTGATGTAACTTTTGAAGCTGTCATTTTTTGACATTTGACAAGTAGAAACTACGCCATTAATAAAAATGGAACGATACACGCTTCAACAACGCATTGAAATTATTAAAATTCACTTGAGAGAATCAAATGCAAATCATCTTTAGTGATGAGGCCCATTTCCACCTCGGTGGCTTCGTCAACAAGCAAAATTGTCGCATCTGGGGCTCGGAAAACCCAAAAGTTATTGTTGAAAAGCCTCTCTATCCTCAACGTGTGACTGTTTGATGCGGTTTATGGTCCAGCGGAGTCATTGGACCTTACTTTTTAGAAAATGAGGCTGGAGCAACAGTTACGGTGAATGGATTACGCTATCGAGAGATGATTAATGATTTTTTATGACCGGAATTGGATGGTATTGATCTGGACAACGTTTACTTTCAACAAGATGACGCTACGTGCCACACAAGCAACGAAACCATTGATCTTTTACGATTGAATATCAAAATAACACCTCTTATTGGAAAACCCTGTATTTGCGACACGTCCCAGAGTGGAAGAATTAACTGTACGATCGCTTGTCCAAGAAAATCTCAATGAAAATGACAGGCAGGGAGGTACAACAATATTAAGAAATCAAAATGCAAATAAGAATGTCAAAATATACACGACAATTTCAAATTTGAAAAAAATAATCTTTGACATTAAATCGGCCACAAACAAATTTACAGACAGACATTTCGTCTGCAAAACGAATGATATCTATTTATTCACGCCTTGAAGGCTTTTACATGCGTACATTGTTATTTATTTTTTATTTTATTTATTTAAACGCCCATAGGGCTTTTACCTATAATAATGTACATCTTTATTTTTTAGTTATACAGATTACATATAAAAAATTAAAAAAAAAAAAAAAAATCAGTGTTAACAAAACACAGGTTACATAAAAAAAATATCAGAGTTGACAAAATATGTTACATAAAATATAAGAATTTTAAAAATATAGGTATGGATAGAGTAAGTGAGACGAAAAATATAAAATCTGCCAAAACCCACAAAATCAACCATAATGATAATAAGAAAATATAACAATAGTTTACAAATTAGGTAAAAATAGTTCGCACATACTCCGTTTAAAGTTGGCCAAGTTCAAATTATTGTCAAATACATTTATATTATTTAAGTATTTGTTACCAAGACTGTGTAAACGTTGTATTGGAGAGTGAAAACTATAGTTGGAATGAGATGTATGTATGTAAAATGTTGATATTTGCCTAGTTGTTCGTGTAGGTATGTGTAGATTTATTAAATGCAGGAGTTCACAACAATCGAATTTAGAGTTCAATAATTTTAATAAAAAGGTTAGGTCGTTTATTTTTCTTCTGTTTTCTAATGTCGGAATATTTAAATGATTCAATAATGACTGGTAATTTATGTGTTCTAAAGGGATGTTAAGTTTAAAATTGACGAAGCGTAGAAATTTTCTTTGAATTCTTTCAACATTATGAATATGTACATTGTAGAAGGGCGACCAAACTATGGAGTTATGTTCTATCAGGCTTCTAACAAGGGATATGTACAATAGTTTTATGATTTGTAAAGATTCAAAGTTTTTAATTGTTCTTAATATAAAACCTAATGTTTTCATACCCTTATTCACAGTTTGTTGAATGTGGGCCGTAAAGTCTAGTTTCTCATCCATTATTATGCCAAGATCTCGCATTTCCTTTACTCTTTCTAAATTTGTTTTATTTATTGAATAGCCAAAAAATTGTGATGTTTTTTTTCTGGAAAAGGTCAAAATTTTGCATTTTTCTACATTTAAATATAAATTGTTTTGTGAACACCAGTTATTTAGCATGTCTATATTAGATTGAAGAACTTGACAGTCGTTTAAGGAGGTTATTTCTTTATATAATTTAATATCGTCGGCGAATAGCAGTACATTGACATTTTTAAAGCAGTTGACTATGTCATTTATAAAAACAATAAATAAAATTGGGCCAAGATTGGGCCTTGCGGTACGCCACTAGTGGCCAAAAATGGTTTAGATAAAAAAGATTTTATTTTAACAAGTAAAATTCTACCAGATATGTAGCTACTTAACCAGCTTAACATATTTGCTCTGATTCCTATAGCATGAAGTTTTTGGATCAGTACTTTGTGAGACACTTTATCAAAGGCTTTCGAAAAATCAGTATATATACAGTCAACTTGTTTATTTTTAGAAAAAGACTCCAATATATAGTTTTGAAACAGTAGTAAATTTGTTGTAGTTGATCTACCTCTAATGAAGCCATGTTGTTTGTCATTTATTAACTTTGTTAGTGTGGGATATATTTCTTCCAAAACTAAAGATTCAAAGATTTTGGGTAATACAGATTGTATGCATATTGGTCGATAGTTTGAAATGTCAGTCTCGTCACCTTTTTTAAATATTGGAATAATATAGCTGGATTTCCAGTAGACGGGAAAATATCCAGAGGATGGTTAAATAAAATGGTTAGTGGTTTAGACAATACGGAGGAGCACTGTTTTAGGAAAATTGGCGGGATGGTGTCCGGGCCTGCAGACTTGTTTATGTCTAAGGAACTTAAATTTTTTTTGCAAGATTCTTCGGTGATGTAGCAGTCTGTTAAATGTGTGGTTTTTTTGAATGTGTATGAAGGAATATTTTCTTCTAGTGTTTCATCATCATAAACATTTTTAAAGAAATCAGAAAAAAAGATTTACAATGTCTTGCGTATTGTTGGCGTATTTGTCGTCCATGTGCATTTCTGGAGGATAGTCTGTGCTGTCGTTGTTTATTTTTTTAATAAATTTCTTAATAGGTAAATCGTTCAGAAGCACAATAATAAGGTTCACAATTTTTTAGAAAAAGACAATATTTAACACTACTCTTCTAGAGAAGCATTAGCTTGTGGTTGGAAGAGGAGTGTACATTATATTATTGTAAATATTACATTATGTATTTTACGCAGAATCAAGAGAAGTAAGGAAAAAAATAATAGAGACGGTTTACACGTAGTTCCCGTGAGCACTTAGGCCATAGACCCATTGTGCCATTTCCCATTTTACCTCAATCCTTTAACAACAACCCAGTCCCTTTAATAAAGTTCACCAGGGTTGTCATTGGGTATGTGGCATGTCTTCTGGTTCTACTGTATGTCTCCCCAGGTATCTGCGCCTAGTTCCCACCAGGGCAGGACATTGGCACCATAGTTGAATTGGAGTCTCTTCATCCTCTTCACATTTCCTGCATCTATTGGTGTTTTCCACTCCCAATATCTGCATGTGTCTCCTGAGATGGAAGTGTCCCGTTAGTAGTCCTACCAGTTCCCTCAGCGAGTGCACTGTCCATATCAAGTAGTTTCTTGGTTCGTCTATAGGGTCTGGTCCTTTTATGAGTACTTTGGATTGTCTCATTCCAGGTGCCCTCTCCCATTCTTTGCGGTGCTGGGATTTGACCCACCTATCAATATGTAATTTTGTGTGACAAGCTGCTACTCCTACGGCCGACTCCTACAAGTGGTGCTTTCGCCCCTTTCCTTGCTATTATTCCCTTTATGTCCTGGTACCCAGATTAGGGTTATTTCATTGATGGTAGCGAGTTCTGTTAGAACAGTCCTGCATTCCATCACCAGTCTGGAGTCGCATCGATTACTTCCCAGTGCCATTTGGGCTGCCTGGCTATCGGAACATATATAATATGCCGAATTTATAGAACCTAAAAATATGGGATAGACAGCGAAATATATGTGAATTCATTCGCTTTAAACCACAGTAAGCAGTTCATATGTTATTAAATAATAGGGTAAGTGTACATACATACAGTGGTTAAGCACTTTCACTGGGCTAAACATTTTTAAACCAAAAGCTTCGAGCCAAAAGGCTCAAAGCCAAATTTCGCACTAGGACGAAGAAAACCCAAAATAAATGGCATTAGGAAACGTCGACATTTCGTGTTATCCTGTTGGTTGGGGGGGCGGACGGGGTGGCTGCCTATCCCGGCGGAGACATTAGTTCTCGTTACGGCGCACTTTGCGCGGGGGTAAACTGCGCGCCTCGTCGTAGGGGGAGCCAAGGATCTAGCGTATCCGGAACACGAGATGACGTCTTAAACAAAATACAAATTTTGAAAATGAAATAAAGAGGGTCGGAATTCAGAACGATGCTCAAATTATTTTCAAACTTAATTCAACATTTGAAAGTGCAAAATTCCATTTAATTTCAATGACGGCCCTTCATACATGTAGATACTTACAAGCTACGCGACTGCAACGCAACCACAAGTTATCTACCGGTATGCTACTCTTTGAAGCTGACTTCCAGACTGGTATAAACGGCGTGACGATCAGTTACTTAGTTAATAAAGAGAAAGCTACAAACCAAAAATGTGTATATTCTAGATATACCTTACATTGTAGGTAATAGGCATTAAATCGCTTGACAAACGGAGTATAGAAACGTTCGATTTCAAGCATAAAACTTGTTTTTATTTATTTTGTAAATAATTTATAAGAAAGCAAAAAAGTTAATCAAGTGAAACTGTCACAGATAATCTTAGCTATAATACTGCATTTTCAAAAAGTTGTTTCCTTTACGCGTTCATACATTTCTTATGAAAAAAAAAAATTTTAATAGTTTACATTTATATTTTTTATTGGGATATTTATTATTGAATTTGTATTCTACTCAAGCGAAACGATAGGAAACCTTCAATTTATCTAAAACATATTTTTTGGTGTTCATAATGTACACCAATTCGTTATAAAGATTAATCAATATAGTGATTTGGCATTAAGCTTCGCCTTAAGCGGGAATTTAAACCTTATCGCTATTTACATAAGGAGTGTTTTTGTTAGCGGCCCGATTCCAAATGTTACACGACGTTTTGCATCGCCTTAAGCCCCCACATTTCCAATTTCAACAGATTTATAACAAGTTTCTCGTTAAATCCTTTACTTTTTAAAGTTCTAAAAAAATATATGTTATTTTTCAAAATAATATCTATACATTTGTTATGCCGAAACTTCAATTATTAAAAATACCTACGATATAAAAAAAAATCGCAAAGTAAGCTGCGAAAATTATTTAACACATGTCTTGTTCTGTTATTTAATATGTTATAGGCATGAAAAAATTCACAGTGTATCTTTAAAGGTAACTAAAGCAAGAGTCTTTTCATATCTTCCTTTCAAACCATCTTTCAACGCTTACTACGGGGCCTTAAGAACTTTTGTAAACTTTTATTGTATTTAATTTGTAACTGTTCATTTGTAGATATATTAAATGAATACATCGACTGTTATGTAAAAATAAAAACGAAAAAAGCCACGAAATTAATAGAATATAATCATCCCCTAGTCAACGGATGCTTCCAAGGTCCCAAAAGGATTTCAAAATCGAGATCCCCTCCTTAGAAGTCCCAAATCCAATATCTATAAAACACTCATCGGACCAGCGCTAAGCCGCGGCTCAAGAAAAGATTTTGGATATTTAGGAATAAAATCTTACGACGAAGCACTTTCTAAAAATTGTTGAAGCTTGCTAAAGGCGAAAGGGTTTATATTGCCTCGAGAAGACGCCTTATTATTTATGCAAAAAAATGTCGTAAAAAAGATTAAAATTTTAAAATGTTTTCCATTTGCCTTAAGAGGAAGCTACAAGCCAAAAATGTGTGTATTCTTGGTATAAGGTATTCAAGCGTTTTTAATGCCTATTACCTACAACATAAGGATGTTGTAGGTAATAGGCATTAAAAACGCTTGACAAACGTTCGATTTTAAGCACAAAAATGGTTTTTATTTATTTTATAAATAATTTTATAAGAAAGCAAAAAAGTTAATCAAGTGAAACTGTCACAGATAATTATAGCTATAATCCTGTATTTTTTAAAAGTCGATTCCTTTACGCGTACATACATTTCCATTGAAAAAAAAATATTTTTTTAAGTAGTTTACATTTATATTTTTTAACGAGTAATTTATTTTTTTATTTGTATTTTACTCAAGCGAAACGATAGGAAAACCTTCAATTTATATAAATCATATTTTTTGGTATTCATATTGTACACCAATTCGTTATAAAGGTTATTCAAAATAGTGTTATTAAGCTTTGCCTTAACAATTCCACAGCCAAGTGGGGGAGTAGGTAGTACCCAAAATTACTATTCTTCTTATATTAGCTTAAATACTTGACATATCATTTTAGTATTTTACGTATTTCTTCGCAAATACATAAGTTACTAATTAATAATTAACTGAATAATGATAATTGAAACTATTGAAAACTATTCAATCTATCTAGTGAGCACAATTTCTACCTCAAAACACGAATGTAATATCCGGCTCGTAAAGGACCAGTGTTTCGATAGTTCTTGGAAATAACCAGAAATATTTCTGGCCGCGAATTTCTTCCTAAAATATTGGATAGCTAAAATCGAACTAACGGGATCTGTAAGAGAATGCCACCAGAATAATTAAAGTCCTTCCATGGGTGTGTGTCCTCAATGTTCCTCTTCCGGCCAGCACGGAAAGAAACTCCACGGCGAAATTGCACTATTGTACCAGCGAACCTTTCATCTCCTGGTGACAGGGTTACAAGGATGGGAAGGTAGCAAATAATTTTTTTTTTAAATTACTCTGTATATATGTCTGAATATGGGATTTATATAGTTTAAAAGCCCATAAGACAGAAAAGTGCATGGGGTCGTCGGAAGACCCACTTGGTTACAGATGCTTTGTTTAGCATCTTGGCCTGTCAAGAGTTAAGGCGATGCCATACGTAGTAATGCAAAATCATGTGGTTTTGGTTTGAAAATTTGGTCGCCTAGAAATGTTTCAGGTGCTTTAATTAAATACTGCGAGTAGAATACATCTTGGCCTTTGAAATAATCGAATATTTTTTAGATAAGTCTTTTTATAAGCCCAGAAAAAAATAATGTAAAGGCCTATGAAAACTGCTTTAAAGTTAAAAATCTCCTACTTACGAACCCATTTTCGGTTATGATTTTATTGTATAATGTGGCAAATTAAGTTATTTATAAAATGATCGAAAAAAAATAAATATTTATTCCTGAACATCCACAAAATAAAATAAAAGGCACTTTTTGGCCATGTTTTTTTCTTGCATATATCAAAACAGGTGGATAGTGTTAAGCGGGAATTTAAACCTTATCGCCATCTACGTAAGGGTTGTTATTGATAGCGGCTCAATTCAAAATATTACACGACGTAGTGAATCGCCTTAAAGCCCCGTAGTAAAATTCAAGGATGGTTTGAACCGAGCTTATATTAAAAACCGATAATAATTAACCGAAAATGGTGAAAATATTTAATAAAACACTACTCGTTTGAAATAGAGCAAAAATCTCTCGACAAATGCTTTGTGTTATGTTCATTATTTTTCATACAAAACATAAATTTGAACAATACTTAATCAAGCTATGACAATGACGGTCTCCGTGGTCAATTGGTAAGGCTCTAGAGCAGCAATTCAAAGCGAAGGTCACGGATTCAAATACAGACGTGCGCAAGTAAGTTTATTTTATGAATTTGTTACATTTCACAACTTATTAATTTAAAATCATGTATGTTATACTTGTGGCACGTTCCAGATTGGAAGTTACTCTTAGTATCACCCTGGTATTAGACTACCATTCAGAATTGAAAGGTTGCTTGAAACGGCTTTAGCCGTGTTTGGTTACCAGATCTGAATAGCCAGGCATTCAACCATCTGTACTTAAATACCTACCTACTTACATATAAACCATGGGGTTTACTAATAAACGTGTATTGAACTTTAATATAGGGCTAATGATTGTGTTATCAGTGTAAAATGTAAAACACGTTTATTTAGTAAGGAGCATATATCTATGCCACTTTTTAAACAATTTATCCAAAGAAACGTCACCATCTCAATGACATTTCTTTTTTTTAAACTTTCTTCACGCAGGTAGGTACCATAATATATATATATTTTTAAATGCAAATAAGTCTAAATAAACACGACTATTTCGAATCTGAAAATAGAATCTTTACTGAATTATTAAAACGGCCACTATCTTCAAACGGAAAGTACAAATAAATTTAGAGACAGACGAAATGCAAAACGGTCGAGATTAAACAGGACTTCAAACATTGAAATACCGGTATGACAAACACAGCATTGCCAACTGACGATTTGAAACCAATTGGCAAATCTAATGGATTGCTGGTTTCCACAGAATATAATGTTGTATTTTATCAAGAATTTAGGGATCCAGCCCGGAGGTGGCTACCAAACTGAACAGTAGGACGCACTAAAATAAGTTTTAACTTCCTTTACATTAATTCTCTACCCCACAAAGAAGGTAGAGTAAAAAATTCCCCTATACTTGGACAAGGGGCGGAAGCGCTGAACAAACAATACCAAGAAGGTTATGTATGACGATTTGGAAAATAAAACGTAAAAAATAATAATTTAAGATCATTCGACTCACAAGCCAAGAAAGCATTTCGATATTTCAGAAGTAAGGTCAAATTGAGCTCACTCTTAGCAAACGGATACGCCCAAAACACAATTCTAACGGTGTATATCTTCAGTGGGCGGTATAAAGGGGGCAAGTCTCAAGTCTACCGAGAAAAACAGAACGGAGAAGCGAGGGGAAGGGGACAAGGGAAACGATAGGAGTATTGGGGGGCAAGTAACATTGTGTAGGGATTCGAATCGCCGGATGAAAGAGGACAAAGTAAATAACGGCGATGCGAGATAATCAAAATGACGGGTAAATTATATACTTATACCCTTTGACACCAAAAGAAGACATTATCAAAAAGGTGAGAGATTTAAACCTGCTTATGTAGTTTGTCTGTCAACGATATAAATGAATAATAATGATGATGATAGATTAACAATGTATTTATTTATTTATGTCTGTTCTCGAATACACATTTTAAAAATGATTACAGTGGTTTATATTGTAGTATAGAGAAAAAAGGACAGAAAAAAGGTATAAAAAATAAAGAACATAGGTTGTAAAACTGTGTGTAGGTCATATTGTATGTTATGTGAACACCTCACTAGGTGTGCTGAGGTGTTAACGTGTTTGTGATTAAGGTGACAGGTATTTATGTGTTGTGGTAGAAAGTTATTTTTTTTTTTTCACAGACATATATTGAAACATGAAAGCACACCTTTATATGCGAGTGTATGTATTTTTGGATAATTCTTGAAGAACGTGTAAAATATTAAATTTTACTTATTACATCATGGTTATGTTTGGTTTGAAATTATTATCTTTTGAATAAAGCGTATATCTTGATTTTTTATCCAGGCTACGATATGTTTTTTGAGTAAGTTTGTGGATGTGTTTGTAGTCAATAATTGTTTCAAAGTAATGGGCATACTGTTAAAAAGTTTGGTTGCGTACTATTGAAAGTGTCTTTGTCCGTGTGTGGTATGTGTTATCGGAATGTTCAGTGTTTTATTTGTTGAGGACCTGGTTTCTATTATGGCTTTTGGTTGATTTGTAATATGAAGGTTATTATGGATGAGGTGTAGGAGAGCAGTTTTGGCGTAAAGTTGTCTTAACGATATGACGTCTAGTGTTTTGAAGATTTTGTTTGAGTCTGTGTAGAATGGTACTTGCAGTATGAGTTTTATTATTGCCTTTTGAACTTTTTGAATTGGGTCAATTGTTGTGTTTGTAGCGCTTCCCCAAGCTAATATTCCATAAGTGGCAATGGATTGACACAGTGCAAAACAAATTGATCTGAGTATTGTTAATCAATGGGTTAAATTAACAGAAATAGTATATCTAAATACTGTAACACAAAGTCATTATCCTCGTCTGTCTGTTATACCGGCGCTACACAAATCATCCAAATGCAGGGTTTTCTAATAAGAGGTGTTATTTTGATATTCAAAGAAACTTTTCCCGTAAAAGATCAATGGTTTCGTTGCTTGAGTGGCACCTAGCGCCGTCTTGTTGAAAGTAAACGCTGTCCAGATTAATACCATCCAATTCCGGCCATAAAAAATCATTAATCATCTCTCGATAGCGCAATCCATTCACCGTAACTGTTGCTCCAGCCTCATTTTCGAAAAAGTAAGGTCCAATGACTCCGCCGGACCATAAACCGCACCAAACAGTCACACGTTGAGAATAGATAACTCTTGGGTTTTCCGAGCCCCAGATGCGACAATTTTGCTTGTTGACGAAGCCACCGAGGTGGAAATGGGCCTCATCACTCAAGATGATTTTTCGATGGAATTCTAATAATTAATAATAGTGAATTTTAATAATTTCAATGCGTTGTTGAAACGTGTATCGTTTCATTTTTATTAATGGCGTAGTTTTTACTTGTCAAACGTCAAAAAATGACAGCTTTAAAAGTAACATCTACCGAAATAGCGGGCTATTCAAAATAACACCTCTTATTGGAAAACCCTATGCTATTATTATTATTATTTCATCAGTTTAACATAATATAATCCAATATTGTGACATGTAACAACGTAAGGGAGGTCAGTCATCCATCTTGCATAGACGTGTCGCATGTGTTCCTGTCAAATAACACTTATACCGCCATCCCATTACCATACGGGAAATTTAGAGGCAACGAAATAAGAATGAGTAAGAAGGGGTGATATTGGAATCACACTCCGGCATCCAATTGAAATTGGCTAACAAAAATTATTTGAACCTTTCATGCTAAATTATCTCACCAAAATACTTGTATCTCCCTTACTGTTGTGGTGAGAAATATGATCCAAACGGTATTAGAAAGAGAAAACACCAAGCTTTATCTTCAAATCTAGAAGTTAACCACATTAGAATTAAAATTTGCACCTTTACGAACTTTAAGGATCTTAAAAAAACTTACATGAATTTCTTATTAACTAGCTGTACCCCGCCACGCGTTGCTGTTGCTCAGTCTGTCTGTGCAGATCGAGAAACAATGGCGCGTTTTGCTTTTACGTCCAACAGATGGAGCTATTTCAGCTAAATGCAACGTTGTGTTAAAATTTAAATAATAAAAAGAAAACGGTCACAACTAGGAATCGAACCCAGAGTCTCTTGTTTTAACGGGACAGCATCTTAACTACTCGACCATTGGGACCTAATTAAAACTTCAAATTCTGAATTATCAATATCTTTTATCGTTAACATCATCTTTTATTGTATATAACTGAATTGCTTCATTAACAACATTTTATATTTGTTTAAATATAAATTGAAGATATCCACTGACTTGGTAGAATTGTTTCACTCCATTAGTATTCTGGGCAAAGATTAATACATATGGTAGTTAGTCCCAGCATTTCTACACTGAAATAAATCCTGACTTCTAGTATTACGTTGTGAAATCCGAAAGCTTATAAATTCTAGCAATATCAAACTAACAACTAAATCATTTAGAATTTTATATAGAACTACTAAATCAGTGAAAATTCTTCTGTCTGACAATTTGAGCATATTCATATAATTTAATTTAAGAAAGTTGTAGTTCATCTTTAAATTCAAATTCAAAATTTATAAAACGTTATTTATAAATCTTGCAACAAATCTTTTAAAACAACGTTCTAATGAATTTGTTTGAAACCTAGATAGTGTTTCGGATAAACATATCCGATTTTTATTTTAATGGGAGAACTATTGGCATTTTTTTAAAAGTCTTATTAAAATTATTATTTTCTGGATGGTGAAAAAATATTGGAATTTAACTTAGACAGTGAAAATTGTAAAAAAAAGGTGACAGGAATTTTATTTTTCAGTCCAAACATTTCATAATTTTGCATTTTAGGGGTCGGTTTATACTTTACGCCACTCAGTGCATATTAAATAAAACATCCCTTCGTTTAAATCGACGCCCCGTGTAGACGCCGACGTCGTCCGACCTTTTGGCGTCGGGGGTTTATTACGCTCCCCGCACCCCGCCACCCCACGACCCGCTGCATACCCTACCCTACATACCAAGCACAGACCCACCCCTCTCCCCACTTCATATCCGTGTTTAGAAGGTATACGGAAAGCAAGAAGGATTATAATGTTGGAAATTGACGGATTTTACTTTTTATGGATTTTTTTCACTTTGTTTGATATAATTTTAAACCTCATGCCTCTGACATATTGACCATTTCATTTCTTAAAGATGCTGTCACACGGAGAAAACTTACCGATAGAAAATATTGCAAATTCTTTAAAAACGAGACTAGAGGTTTTTGACAAATGAATTTAAAGATTTCCTAGCAAGGTTTCCTGTTCATAAAAATTCTAATATTGTCGCAATTCTTCATTATTTTTATCAGGAAAAGGATAACTGTATGAACACGTGATCCGATATATTCTGAATGTACTAATATTTTATCACTGTATTGTTTTTTTATTACTGTATCCATCCTTGATCTTATCAAATATCCTCGTGAGATATTCCTTGCATTTTTCATACTCCGAAAGCGAGGACTTTTGCCTATCAGAACACCCCAATCAACAGAGCGACTCAACTGATGGACGACTCTGCATTGACCGTCAACATTTTTAACATCACTAACAGACAGTTAAACACACTATCTTTTAACGCATGTTACAAAATAATAAAACTACCTCAATGACTTTTTACACTTACATTTACCTCGAATTTTTAATTTCCGTTTTATTGACAAAATGAATAAATAAATAAATAATATATAAAAATAAGATTTTTGTTTATTTCTACCGCGCAATAATATCTAAATAAATATAGTATATCAATAAATTCAATAAAATATTAATAAATACAATAAAATATTAATAAATACAATAAAATTTAAATAAATACAATAAAATATTAATAAATACAATAAAATCTAAATAAATACAATAAAATCTAAATAAATGCAATTTTCGAATAAAAACAATAAAATCTTAATAACTACAATATTTCAATAAATACATTATAATCTAAATTAATACAATATTTAAATAAATACAATAAAATATAAACATAATACAATCTAAATAAATACAATATTTCAATAAATACAATAAAATCTAATTAAATACAATATTTCAAAATTACAATAAAATCTAAATAAATAAAATAATATCTTAAAAAATACAATATTTCAATAAAATCTAAAAAAAAAACAATATTTCTATAAAATATAAATAAATACAATATTTCTATACGTATCCGAAAACAACAAAAAAACTTTTCTTGAAATGTGGTGAAACACCTTTTCAAATTTGTATAATATACGATAATACAAAGAAATAACCACGAAGTAATACAATTAAAAAATGTGTATTATTAATACACTGTATTCATAAGAATTCATCATACAATGTATTTCCAATTATAATTGCAATAATAACTGAAAAAATAAAATGTAATTAAAAAATAAAAATAAAACAAATGTTAAGCATTTATAAAAGAAGGTGGTATTATAAATGCAATAAATTAACCTAACAGAATATTAATACAATTAAAAAAGTTAGTATCTAAATAAAGAATAAGTCACTTTTAATAAATCAAATAAGCAGGTTCATTTAGTAAACTCGTATTAAGACGAGACAATACCCTAAAATAAATCCAGAATCCTAACGACGTAAGTGAAGCAGCCGTGCAAAGTAATATACGATGCGCGGACCTGGTGTATTGGACAGACCCAAGGTTGAATTTGCCTTATCAATTTACTAAAATAAAGTGGGAATCTTAACAACATAAGTGATGAAGTCATGCGAAAACAATATTCGGCGGGCAGTCGGCATAATGGACGGACCTAGCAAGCCTAGAAAATTGATCTTTCCGTAAGGTTTATTTTAATAAAAAAGATTTAAAAAAAAAACACAGAAAACGATATTAAAGGTAATACTCAAAAAACATAAACTAACCGACACAGACCAAATATTCAAAAGCTGTGACGTACTAGATATACGCCAATTATATGTTAAAACAGTACTAAACTACATTTTCGACCAAAAAAACAAACCCCAACAAACACAAAATATCACTAATAGACCGGTCAAACAAGCGTACAAAGAAAACATAAAAACTCCGACGGTAAACACTACCTTTGGACAAAGACACCATAAATACCACGCTATTAAAGCATCCAACAGTCTTCCACTTGAAACAATAATTGAGGAAAATAAAAATAAATTCAAACACAAAATAAGAAAATGGATTAAAGAACAAAAAAGACAATATTACCAAAATTCTATAACATAAAAGAATAAAACATATACACGCAACACAAAAAAATATATGAAACACGCAACACGCAAAACACATAAATCATTATAAATGCCGATTTCCATTCTCTTTTAATATTTTTCTTTTAGTGTGATATTTTAATTTTTAATCTTTATTTTTAGTTTAAATTTATCTTTATTTTAATGTTGTTTTTTTTTTTAAATGTATAAATTCTTATATTATAAAATGGGGGCCTCAACACGGGTAAACAACCCAGTGAGGCCAACATTACTGAATTGAATATGAAATATTGTAAAATAATGTATCAACAATAAAAAAAATTAAAAAATATTTCCGATGAACGTATTACTAAATTCTCTAATGTTTCTAGAGGGATCCCTAGGGAATTTACAAATGCATCATTTAGGAAAATAAAATTTGGTGCTTACCGCTAATTATATAGTTAAAAAACGTTTTATAAAGTTTTCAAACCGTTTTAGACAAAATATTTTTAAAAAGAAGAAAAAAAAAAACGAAAAAATTACAAAATTTTATTAATTGATTAAAAATTATTCGCGATCCTGTTAAAAACGGCACTGCAGGCTCTTAACGAATGAAATAATAGGTTTCATGGTAAAAGGAATGTATCATTATATTTTCGCATTTCATCATTACATATTAACAGGCAAACGCAGCTGCACGAACACGTGTTCCGATATATTCGGAAAGTACTCACTTTTATAAGGAAACGTCCTGCTTTCCCATTTTTAAAAGAATTTTAATAAATCAGCAATAAATAAATAAATAAAAAATAAATGTAGTGACCTCGTTAAAAATGCATAGCTAAAATGTTTAATTACTAAAGCTTTATACTTCAATAGAGGCATATTAAAAACACCAGCTAACATAGCATAAGATTAGGAATTGTGTGTAATCTCTAATCTTTAAATAGTATAAAATAATGTTGCTATCCAAGTCTGTATGTTTGTGCGCTTAGTGCTTCTAAACCACGCACCAGATTTTGATGTGAAGTTTTTCACTATCTTTTAGAGATTTTTTTTGCAAAAGGTTACATATATAATACAGGCATATTATATTTATAGAAAGTAGAGAAAAGTCCATGTTTTGTAATCACGTCGGAAAAATATATTTTCGGGCACTACATTGCTAACGTTGTCTAAACCTTATTAGATACATCAAAATGATGTACTACGGAATTGTATATCTTAAAAAGGTCTACAGAAAAGTCCTTAACGGTATATGTCTATCTCCTAAGGTTAACCCCCAATAACGCCGGGTACACGTCAGCTATTCTATTTATAACAGAACTAATAATTTTCAACAAGAAATGGACTTTAAATTTTGCATTTCCCAAAACAATCCATCACTAAACCTTTGGAACCCTGACCTCTAAGGAACCGTATAACACCTCATTTTCATAATAACGTAGTTTTCTTTTAACCTTTCCCTTACTGTGCTAAAAAATTCAACGCGTTCCGGTGTTGTGTAGTCAATACACATCTCAAAATAGGCGATTTAATATCAGAAAAATATGAATATTCATAGCTAATCGCTTATGTTTATTATATTTTATAACAAAAGTGATAATAATTGTAATTTAATTGCTGTAAACATGAAAAAACCATCGGCAAATGATAAAAAAAACGTGCGAGGGGTCCACATCTAACGACGGTCCGCGACCGACTGTCTGGCGGCTGGCGGCTGTCACACACACAGCTATGTGGTCGTAGGTATCGATGGTCTAAATCAAAATACAACTGTGGACGTGTGGATTTCTCATGTTACCGCATAGCGAACTAAAGCGGGACATCAATAGCGTGTCATTTCCTCGCACACTCTTCGCGTAGCAGTGTCACACGGTTGATTGTATTGGTGTATTTGTTTCCGATTTTAAACAAAAATCTGTGATTTTTAATTGAATTTGAAAACTATGTAATATATAATTTTTTAATTCAGTGCATAAATGTATAACGGAGGATTACCTAAAATCTGAACCCAGAATTTATTATATTTAAAGATTTATTAACGTTATTAGAAGCAATGTGTAGTAAATACACACCACAGATAAGGAAAGGAACTGGGATCTCCCGTGCTGAGGATTTCATTTCCATATTAATTAAATTTAATTGTTAAGATAATAAATTAATTATAAATACATTAAGTAGTTTTTTTTCTGAAATAATTATAAATGTATTAGAAGGTGTTTTTTTGTTTAGTTGAGTGGTTTAGGTTTCAGTCTGTATTTGGTTTCAGTATATTATCTATTTCTGATCTCCCTATGTTATTTATTTGAGATTTAAATGTTATTGTATTGTTCTGAGTTTTGAATGAGAGTGGGATTTTGTTGTAGAATTTATTCCCACATTATAGGAAGGTTTTTTAGCCAAATGTTGTATTTGTAGTTTTAGTTGGATATATTTTTGACCCTGATATCTAGTGTTTCTTATATACGTGTTGTACGTACACGACATCCTTCGTAGTCGAGTTGTGTAAATCTTCGACTAAAAATCCAGAGATCCCAAGTTCAAATGGAGTTTAATACGGTTTTCACTATCATTTAGAGAATTTCTTACATTTTTTGGTTTATTTAAAATACGTTGATATAATTATATATAAATCAAAAATTGGCTGGTATACTATATATCCAAACGCTTTCAAGCCGTGAGGGTTGGAAATAAATTGTCCAACTTCGGGGTACCCCAGGGATCCGTTTTGGGTCCACTTCTCTTCATCCTTTTTACAAATGATGTCGCCAAAATAATTGAGTCATTTAGTCTCTTGTCTCACTACTGCGCTGACGATCAGCAAGTTTATTTCTACTGCGCTCCAAACGAAATCAATAGTCTCAAGATAACTGAATGTCTAGAAGCAATAACTAGTTTGATGTCTTCAAACAAGCTGAAGCTGAATCCATCTAAGACTGAGTTTCTCTGGGCGGCCACAAACAAACGTCAACATTTCATATTTCTATTTCCGGCAGCGATATCATCCCAAAAACAACAGTCAAACTTCTCGGTGTCAATTTAGATTCAGACTTTTCGTTTAAAAGTCAAATAAATAGGACTGTAAGCACCGGTGTTTTTTTCACCTAAAACAACTCAAGTCTGTCCGAAGAAACCTACAGAAGCAACAAAACTACTTATCAACTCTTACGTAGTCTCACGTCTCGATTACTGCAACGGCATTTATGCCAGCCTTCCAATATATCAAATTGATAAACTTCAATCAGTGTTTAATGCAGCAGCACGGCTCATAACAGGGGTTTCAAAATATTCGCACATTTCAGAACACCTTCGTAACCTACACTGGCTCAAGTGCCCTGAAAGAAACCAGTACAAATTGTGCTGGATGGTATGTAAATCCATCAATGAAATGGCCCCACCCTACATCTCTGAGGCAGTCAACTCTCAGATCAGCAGCTGTAGGCAGACTGATGGAACCTAAACGCAAGCCAAATACTAAGTTCGGTGATCGCGCTTTCGGAGTATCTGGGCCGAAGGCTTGGAATAAACCATAGACATATGAATATTAGTAGACCTGCCCTAAGTGATTAAAAGCGTATTATCCCCACTCCCCATACCGGTTCCATTGAGCCGGCTGGGCTCGCGTATGGCCTCAAATGAAATTTGAAAACGTGACGTCATCATTCTTGTGCGAACTATGGTCGAGGCATCATCGGTTCATTTTACTAAATAACACGGCAAAATTTTGACTTGTACTATGAAAACTGGTAAAAATAGATGTGAAAAAAGAGAATAAACCCAATTGTCGTATTACATTCCATATATAAGCATTATTTTACTTTATTTTAAGCATATTCACATCGTATAATATGAATCAGTTGTTACTATCACATCGAGAAACGTCTGGACGCGAAACACAAAGCTGGTTGGTTGCTGGGAAGTAAATTATGAACATTTATAAAAGTGTCTTAACTAAATACTCTGAAACTAACTACGACTCTGAAAATAGAAGCTGCCTTACTTTGCCGAATTTGGACTTCGCAAATTTGTTCATAACGTGGCGAGTAATTTGCGCTCCCATGTAAAAATGTCTATTCATTCAAAGCAGATTTTACTTTTAAGAAGTAAATGGTGATATTATAATGCGAGATGCCTATTTACTGTCAGATTGATTTATTGACGAATCACAGTCAGCTTCACTCCCTTCGTTCTTCAACAGTTGATTTTACCCCTCGCCCATATCTTCTCGTCTATTAATTCCTATGTCTGTGGAATAAACTGACTCCGGAACTAAGATCCGACAGAATTCAGGTCTAAACTAAAAACTTACCTTTTTAAGCTGTCATACCCTTAAATTAAATATACCATTCTATAGAGAAAGTCCAGTTATATCCAGTTTTCCAATTATGTCTTAAATTTTGCTAATAAACAATTAGTTAATGTTAATTAAGTGTTAATCTCAAGTGACCTACCAGGTAAGTATTGTACTGTATATTATCTCCATATATAGTTAGTAATAACATAGATAATTGTAGAAATGTATAATATATTTGTACAGCGCCCTTGAGGTGATTTTGCACAAAAACGGCGCTATACAAATCATCAAAATATTATTATTATATTTATTGAAAGCAGAGAAAAGTCGAGCAACACCGTATTAATAAATAAAAAAAATATCTTACTTTGTAAAGATATTCTGTTCCAAGGGTATTTTATATTTCAGTCCATTTATATCTTCCTCTCTCCTTCCTCCATCATTTCCTTTTGAGTTTCATCTCCAAAGCTCTTGAAGAAGTTATCGAGTGGTCTTTGGTTCTCATCTCCCAACTCCCGGCTCCCTCAGGGGGTGGAATGGGGTGTTTAAACGGGGTTGGGAGGTGACTGCGGATTTCGGGATATAAAAAGTCTGATGGAAAATGTGGTTCAAATGTTGAAATAATAATATTATGATATTCTTTAGATTTATGAAGACATAAACTATTGATAATAATTTTATTACTTAAAATTTTCACAGAAATGCTTATATGTCTGCGTGTATGTGCGTGATTGGAACCAAATTTTGATAGAATGCATTGTAATAGACTACGAGTCCATCTGCCGAGTTTCAACTCGATGGGATGTTGGGAAATGTGTTAATTTCCGCTTCCAAGATTTGCAATAATTCATTACCGAAAACTAAAGTGAAATTCAAAATGATGTATTTAAGATATTATTATCTCTACTTGATACAAAAAAAGAAGTTAATAAAAAAATTATTATTTCTATAATATTATAATAACGTAGCTATCTGCATTTGTCTGTTTGTGCGCTTAGTTCTTCTTGATTTTGATACGGTTTTCACTATCATTTAGAAAATTTCTCCCGAAAGGTTTTTATATACAAATGGATATTTTATTTTTAAAAAGTAGAGAAAATACGATTTTTTATGATCGAGTCATAAATTTTTTTTTCGGACGCTAACATTGCTAACTCTGACTAAACCTTAAGAGATACATCAAAATAATGTACTACGGAATTGTATATCTTAAAAAGGCCTACAGAAAAGTCTGTGATGGTATATGTCTATCTCCTAAGAATAACCCCCAGCAACGCCGGGTACACTTCAGTTATAAAATAAAATATCTATTACTAGTTACTAAGTAATTATTCCTTTCGTATGAATATTACGAGTTTATTAAAATAATCTGTCATCAAGTAATGCAACGAGAAAGTATAATTGTTAAATCGCATGTAACATAACTTTCTCCATAAATCCCTATAAAAGACGAAAGATGTAATAAATTGTACTACGTTATCTGGCAACGTGCAGCTAGCGTTATACAATAGAACTGTGTGGATGCAGAAATATCATGAAAATCTTTTACATTATAAAACTACACTAAGCGTCACAAAAATTGCAAATCTTCGAAATTAAGTTTCACAAGCTAAACATCTAACCCAAACAATATTAATATCAATAAAAATAGAGATAATTCATTCAAACGTTTAATAATTAACTCTTTGTACGCCATTGTCGCCGCCACGGCGACATAGGAAAAATTCTAACTCTGATGGCGCCGCAGCGGTGACATAAGCAATGAGTATTCATTTTATTGTTTAAAAAATAAAAGGGTCATTTTGCAGGTATACACATGATTCTATTCAGTTATATACAGTACCCACTTACGATTGGTTGTGCTTTTTGCTATGTTTTTCATACATAACAATAACTACGCATTCGTTTTATTTTAATATTTTTTACTTGGCAATGAATATTCTGACTCTATCAGAGACCAGGCTCAATGGAAAAGTCCTTATTTAAAGAAAATGTCCCAAGCTGGACTGTGTGATCTACTATAAAATGACAGTAAAAGGTGGCAGACGAGTACGAAACCAGTCAGTACTGTGACACGTGTCCTAACAAGCCACGTATGCATTTGGGCGACTGCTTTCTAAAATACCACACGTTCAAAAATTATAAAGATTAGAATATGCAAATTTTTCTTTAATTATCAATCTTTTATTATTATAAATATATATTTCCTAACAAAGCTATATCATTTTATTTACTGCCTTACCAAAAAACTTTTTTTTTTTAATTTTCAAAAAATATCATAATTTTTCCTCATATTTTTACACTAGCTGACGTTTATCCGGCGTTGCTGGGGGTTATTCTTAGGAGATAGACAAATACTATCAAGTACTTTTCTGTAGGCATTTTTAAGATGTACAATTCCGTACTACATTATTTTGATGTACCTCATAAGGTTTGGCCAGCGTTAGTAATGTAGTGCCCGAAAATATAATTTTTCGACTTGATTATAAAACATCGACTTTTCTCTACTTTCTATAAATATAAAATGCACGTGTTATATATGTAAACCTTCCGGAAAAAATTCTTTAAATGATGGTGAAAATCCTATCAAAATTCGGTGCGTAATTTAGAAGCACTAAGCGCACAAACAAACAGACGCGGATAGCGACTTTATTTTATACTATTTAGAGACTACACACGCACTACTGCTGACGAAGCCGCTCAAGTGGCGGCACTACTGCAATCAGGGATGTGACAGTGTGACGTTACTCGGAAATTAAATTTGAGCTGTTTTGCCGTTCGACGGGTTTTCCAGCGATTTCAAGAGACTGGCGGCTTCATTCGGAGGGGTGCATCAGGGCAACGACGCTGCTCATCCAAAAGAGACTATCGCTGTATTGTTTCATAAGATTTTGCAATAGAGCGACTTTTGTGTAAAAGTAATTCTGTGAACAATACTTTTAAAAAATATGTTTGTAATTTTCTTCAATTTAATGAATCAAATTGATTGTAAATAGTACTCATATAAACTTAATAAATTATGAAAATTATAATAATATTTGGATGATTTGTACAACGCTTTTTTTGTGAAAAATCACCTCAAGGGCGCTGTACAAATATGTAATACATTTCTACAATGATCTATGTTATTACTATCTATATATTGAGATAATATACAGTACAATACTTACCTGGTAGGTCACTTGAGATTAACACTTAATTAACATTATATAATTGTTTATTAGCGAAATTTAGCTACAGAATTTAGGACGTAAATAGAAAATTGGATATAATTCTGTTGGACTTGTTATGGATCTAAGTTTCGGAGGGAGTTTATTCCAAGCTTTCGGCCCAGATACTCCGAAAGCGCGATCACCAAACTTAGTATTTGGCTTGCGCTTAGGTTCCATCAGTCTGCCTACAGCTGATGATGTTGCTGATCTAAGAGTTGACTGCCTCAGACCAGTGTTTTCCGGGACGCATAGTTCAGAGATGTAGGGTGGGGCCATTTTATTGATGGATTTAAACACCATCCAGCACAATTTGTACTGGATTCTTTCAGGGCACATGAGCCAGTGAAGATTACGAAGGTGTTCTGAAATGTGCGAATATTTTTAAACCCCGGTTATGAGCCGTGCTGCTGTATTGAACATTAATTTAATTAATATTATTAGATAAGCTCACCCATAGATGACACAAGATTAGTATATTAGGTTAATTATAGATCGCGTTAGTTGTCGACATTTGTAGATACCAAGTTGATGATAAATAAGGTGGCAACCTCAAGGTCAGGATCCAGATTATTCCAACCGCCTATTAATTGAGATATCAGAGCCATTGTCGATCCATCATAATAAAAGTCCAAGTTTTTAGCAGCCGACATTTAATGTAACATTTAAAAATGGAATTATACAAATCGTCCAAAGAAACGTCACATATTATAGAAACATTAAAAAATCTAGACACAAGCGCCAGCTTCTATAGAAGGGAAACATTATGAAGGGTTTTCCAATAAGAGGTGTTATTTTAATATTCAAAGAAAAATGCCATTTTTTTAATATAAATGATCAAATGTTTATTTCATTATAAAGAGAAAGGTATGCCGTTAATAGTGAAAAATAACATCAGTCAAATGACCACCACGACCACGCCTACAGGACCATATCCTTTTCATGAAATTTTCCATAACCAAATCGCAGCTGTGACTGCCTTATGTCCTCGATAGCCTCACGAATTCTATCTTTGAGGTCTTGAATCGACGCTGGGCTGTTGGCGTAAACCTTTTCTTTCACGTGGCCCCAAAGGAAGAAGTCGCAAGGTGTTAAATCACAACATCTCGGTGGCCAATTGTGATCACCTCTTCGAGAGATAACACGGTCCGGAAACTTTTCCCGTAAAAGATCAATGGTTTCGTTGCTTGTGTGGCACGTAGTGCCGTCTTGTTGAAAGTAAACGTTGTCCAGATAAATACCATCCAATTCCGGCCATAAAAAATCATTTTATGGCCGGAATTAAATACACACAACACCTCTTATTGGAAAAACCTATATTATTGATTATTCTGATTTGACAGGAAACGGTATACATAAACAAATTAACAGACATATGAAATGCCAAACGATTGTGTTAAAACAGGACTTCGCTACGCTCAGCCAATAAATGTAAAACGAAATATTTATACTGCTTTTGTAATCAAAAGACCAGTTAGGGTGTTCTTTGTCAATGAGATAATCTTGAGAAATGATTTTAACAAAACTTAAAGCAACAGTCCCGAGACGTTCTGTCGGCGCAAAAAGTATAAAAGAAAAAGGAGTTGGGCGGGCCCGGTCCGGAAAGAGTTACGGGAGGGTCATAATTCAGTCCATTTTAATTAACGGACTGCCGTTTTTGTCAGGTTAACACTTCCAGGACGGGGGGAGTAATTACTGCTTCTCCCGGAATCCGAAAGGAATTAATTGGTAAATAGTTTAGTAAGCGGAATTCAATGGATTTTCCGTTGTTTTTGATGGGTTCTCTTGAGAAGAGATTACTTAAGCAACCGAATTACTCAGTTGGTACGTTAAGACAAAGAGTTAAGCTTTCGCTAATGAATATTGCCAACGTAGGTACTTACGGAATATAATGGATAAGTCTTAAAAAAATGATTTAGGTAAGCAATATTTTAACGAAAGACAAGTTTTAAAACTAGGATTTGATTTGACACAATTTCGGCAGTTAAGTTATATGTTTAGATAACTGACCAGAAAATTCTGTGTTAAGAGAGCACTCACAGTTTACAACAAAATAACAACACAATATTTCATTCAAAAAATCAATTCGTAAAAAACAAAGTATCAATTTTAAAATATCTTTTAAAATTAAAAAAAAAAAAAAACAGTTTGGTTGGGGATTGAAACTTCCTTTCTTCATTTCTTGAACTGGTAACAGCCGCGATACTGACCTTGGCAAATGCTGTAAAATGGAGGGTACAAAATACATACATAATTTGATCATCAAACACGTCATTACTGATAATATGTGCCACTTGGTGAGGTCATTCGTTGAACTGTAAAATAGATTTGTAAATCACAGTTGACCGGTGGTATTCGCTTATTGTCGCGTGGTCGCGTGCTTTTCTCACGGCACGACAGGCCTAAGTTCGATCCCAATCTCCAACATACATTTTAACGCCATCTAGATATTTTTTTTTATTTATTCCATGGAAAAATATAAACGTTGACAAAGCGAATACTAGCTGCCACCTTTCAATTTAATTTTAATATTAACTCCACAGCTAACTTCAACTGCTCCTTGAGTCTTCAAAGATTCAAATTCAAATAAAAAAAAACATTTATTTTAGGTACAAATTTAACAAAAAGTCAAAGGATATAGCTTATAGGTACATCCTATTCCTTGCAGCAATTAACAAAAAGTATACTACGTATTTGATTTTATTGTATAAAATTGTTAATTCAAAATTTGGACTGCCCTAACGCTATACATTTGCTAGAAACATCAGTAACTGTAAATAGCGAATTATCAATCCATGCATATGCTTAAGGCGAAGCTTAATGCCAAATCACTATTTTGATTAATCTTTATAACGAATGCTTTAGATAAATTGAAGGTTTTCCTATCGTTTCGATTAATTAGAATACAAATAAAAATAAAAAATCACTCAATAAAAAATATATATGTAAACGCATAAAGGAAACAACTTTTAAAAACTACAGTATTATAGCTAAGATTATCTGTGACAGTTTCACTTGATTAATTTTTTTGCTTTCTTATAAAATTATTTAGAAAATAAATACAAACCAGTTTTTTGCTTGAAATCGAACGTTTCTAGACTCTGTTTGTCAAGCGATTTTAATGCCTATTACCTACAATATAAGATATACCAAGAATATAAACATTTTTGGCTTTTATTTTGTGTGAAAAATGCAACTTGCATCGTGTAATAAGAAGAGTACAATTTGTTCTTACTTAGCATCTTTCTCACAAAGAATATCTTCAGAGTTAAAATTAGTTTTGTTACAATCATTAACCGCAGAGAAGAGAATTTTTTGAAGCTGTTTATTCCGGCCCTCCCTGGCTGATATCTACGCCATTTTCATAATCATTTCAGCCGAACTTTACTTATTAAGACCATCGCAGATGAAAGCACTAAGAGTATATTCGCTTTCAGTCTACATCAGTAGCATGCACAGGTTTTTGATCAGGGTAGGCAGTACGAAAAAAACGAATTCATTGATGTCAAAGTGACACAAGACTCTAATAATGGGGGTTTGCACGACGCTCACATTTTAATTATTTCAGATGAACGTATTACTAAATTCTCAAATGTTTCTGGAGGGATCCCTCAAAAATGTGTATATTCTTGGTATACCTCATATTGTAGGCAACAGGCATTAAAATCGCTTGAAAAATGGAGTCAAGAAACATTCGATTTCAAGCACAAAACTGGTTTTTATTTATTTTCTAAATAATTTTATAAGAAAGCAAAAAAGTTAATCAATTGAAACTGTCACGGAAAATCTTAGCTATAATATTGTATTTTTTAAAAGTTGTTGTTTCCTTTACGCGTTCATACATTTATATTGAAAAAAAAATATTTTTTAATAGTTTACATTTTTATTTTTTATTGGGTAATTTATTATTTTATTTGTATTCTACTCAAGCGAAACGATAGAAAAAGCTTCAATTTATCTAAAGCATATTTTTTGGTATTCATAATGTACACCAATTCGTTATAAAGATTAATCAAAATAGTGATTTGGCATCAAGCTTCGCAAATTACCAGAAACGTAAAAAGTCTATATTTAAAAAAAAAATCTATTTTAAATTTTTTTTATTTAGTCAATGATTGAAGGCAAACTTTGTAAGTGGAAACAATTAACTTCTCGACATCAGATGGAGCTGAAACTAGGAAGTTAGACTCATTGTCGATGAGTCTAACTTCCTAAAATGCATTCAATCAACTTTTGGTTGCAATTACGCAAATACACGGAGACACAGATAAAAGTGAGTATTGCTGATTTATTAAAATCCTGTTAAAAAGGTGACAGCAGGCCATTTCCTTAGTAGTCATAATATATCGGAATACGTGTTCATGCAGCTGCCAAAACACATTTGTGTTTTACTGATTCATTAAAAAATTTGTCAATTTATTTGTTTGCACGCAGTCCTGCTTTTAACTGATATACAGATGATTTGAAGAGATTTTTAATAAATTAGCAATATTTTGTATCAGTAAGTTTACTGAGCGGACATATACGCATTTATTGATGATATTGCAGCAGTTAATATACGAAATAAATGTCATTCCTACCCAATCGGGACTTAGCTCAGTTGTTGACTTTAGCCCCTGGGGAGGAAGATTCAATCCTCAAACCAAAAAAAAAGAAGTTGGGTACTAGTCTGCCCAAGAACGAAGTGCGCAAAGTCGCTTATCGGAAAATAAGGCAACGGTTTGCTGCGTTATCCACTGTGTGACTTTTCTGCACAGGAACTGAATGTTCGTTTTTAACCGACCCGCCCGGCGTAGCAATGCAAAAAATGAGTATTGAGGGTACATTATAAAACATTTTTGAAAGTGTCTAACTAAAAAGCGTAACAAAAAATTCAATTTTGGATATCATTCCGGACTTTTGTTCACCCAATTTGGAATTTGCGATTAAGGCGATGCCATACGTAGTAATGCAAAATCATGTGTTTTTGGTTTGAAAATTTGGTCGCCTAGAAATGTTTCAGATGCTTTAAATAAATACCGCGAGTAGAACACATCTTGGCCTTTGAAATAATCGAGTATTTTTTACATAAGTCTTTTTATATGCCCAGAAAAAAATAATTTATAAGGCCTTTGAAAACTGCTTTAAAGTTCAAAATCTCATTCTTACGAACCCATTTTCGGTTATGATTTTATTGTATAATGTGGCAAATTAAGTTATTTATAAAATGATAGGAAAACATTTAAATATTTATGCCTGAACATCCACAAAATAAAATAAAATGCACTTTTTGGCAAGGTTTTTTTTTTGCCTAAATCAAAACAGCTGGATGGTGTTTTTTTGCTGCCAGCAATTTGCGTGCAAAAATGACTAGTAATTCGTAAACAATTTTTATCTTCGAGGACAAAACAGTGATATTGCAATGCGAGTTGCCTGCATACTGTCAGATTGATTTATTGACAAATCACAAAAAGGGAGACTGTCAAGCCGCCTCCCCGCTCCTCGCAGAGTTTGTTTCCCATTCCCTGATGTCTATGGTTCTAGGAGATATAACAGTAATGTATATCTATCTAAGAAATACAGAATCAACATCAAAGGTTCAAGAATGTTCTCCCAGCCCTTCGGGGTTCAAGAATGAAGGGTTAGAAGGAGGGAAGGGTAATGATAATTATGAAATTCCACCCTAAGAAATCTGCTTCATCTAAAGGGACGTTAAACACATACCAAGGCTTCTTCTGCAGAAGATAGCTACCTCACCCGTGCAAAGCCGGGTTCTCAAATGCTTTAAATCTGGAGCAATAATAATTGAGCACAAAACAAATTAATACAGGGTGACTTTTCGCCAAATATTTCAGGAGGTTAATACGAACACGGTACCTACTCATACATATCATTGATGGTTTACAGCATGTTTCAAATTGATTATTCGACTTCAGAAAAGAAAAACATAATAGATTTCGGTTGTCCTTGTGACCTGCGTAACTCTGGCTCAATGAACTAAATTTTGGTTTGGATATTAATATCATTTTCAAAATATGAATTGCGATAATTTACCTACAATAAAAAGCTAAAAATCAATATAAAAAGTTAGTTATAAAGTGCATAAGAATGTAGTAAAAAGAAGATGAAAAATAATAATATCTTAACTGTCTCCAAATCTCCGGGAGCCAGTGAGACTATGGCATCATTAGTTAGGGCATTAGAGATGGGAAGGGGGAAGGTGGGGAAGTATCTGGGTCAAAATAAGACGCTCTTTGACCTCTGGATTTGTAACTAATAGCATTCGTGGCTTTGTTACACGGGAGGCCCTAAGCAATATAATTTCTCTCGTGACTTTTGTCATATTTGGCGATGCTGTGCGACGGGTGTTTTTAATGAAATAATGGAGAAGAAGTTCTGGGAATAAAAGATAAGAACTGTGGGTAAGAATCTAGGGATCAGTTTGTCCAATACATTTCTTCCGAGAGTCAAAATTACAAATCAATAGTTTCTTTGCACATAATATTCATATATTTGTCAACAGAACTCTCCATAATAACTTGCATTGTACCTGCTTATACAGTTCATACTCAGTTTATTATGTAATGTACTATGAACTTATTTTGTACTCAGAAATAACTTACATATAACGATGTATACATTTAAAGCCTTCAAGACGTTAATAAATAAAAAATAAAATATACAACAAGCAACGTAGTTCCAGATGGAATTGAATTATGTGATGGAATTTAATTAAACTTTTATCCAAGACACTATCTAGGTTACAAAGCAATGCTTTAAAACCATGTGATCATTGAAAAAAAGCTGCCAAAAATATAGGAAAAATTAGTTGCAAGAGAATATCTTTAATTATAAATTTGATATATGAGATTTGATAAAAACGTTATCCCCTTAAGACAGAGGTCCTGGGTTCAATTCAAAGTTGAGAGCTTAATTATTTGTCTTATTCTGTTTCGTATTATTATTTGTTTCTTCAATTATATATTGCATTGTTTGGTATAAACTTAAAAATTAAATATTCATTTGGTATGGATTGCTTCGTAAAATTTGATCAATGCATAAAATTTCAACGTTTATTTTCGGGTTCTGTAAAAGTCCTATTATAGTTCTGTTATTATATCATCATAGGACAATTATTACTTGACAGAACTGAAAACATTAAAGAACTTTCAAAAAACTTGAAAATTAAATTTGAAGAATTGTTTAAATTTCAACGTTTATTTACGGATTCTGTGAAAGTTCTAGTCAAATTTTGTTATTATACAATTATAGGATTGTTTCTTGATAGAACTGAAATAATAACAAAACTTTCATATAACTTGAAAATTAACATTGAAATTTTAAGAATTGTTCAAATTTCAACGTTCATTTACGGGTTCTGTGAAAGTTTTATTAAAGTTCTGTTATTGTGGCATTATAGGATAGTTGTTTGACAAACCTGAAATAAAAACAGAACTTGGAAAAATCATTAGACTTTTTGACAAAGTGGATTGGTATCAAATATAAATAAGAAATCAAATCAAACCAATTCTATAGAACTTTGAGATCATTACAAAAAGCTGACAAAAATATACTGTTAAGATAATATTGTCAATTCTAAATTTGAAATACATACAAATATGACGTATAGTAATAATGTCCCAATAGTCAAATGGATTAAGACTTTGCTGTCCAGGGTTTGAGTCCTAGTTGTGACCGTTTAATGTTAACCTTTTTTATTTGTTATGTCTTATTCTGTTTAATGTTTCATTCAGATTTGTTAGTATCATATTATTTTTCAAAAAACTTTCATTATTATTATCCTCAGACATATACCACCAAGGACTTTTCTGTAGGCCTTTTTATGATAAACAATTCTGTACTACATTATTTTGCTTTATCTCATAAAGTTTAGCCAGGGTTACCAATGTAAGTACCCGAAAATATTATTTTATATGACTTGATTACAAAACACTGACTTTTCTCTACTTTCTATAAATATAATATTATTTTTTTATATATATAAACCTTCCGAAAGAAATTGGCTAAATGATAGTGAAAACTCTATCAAAATCCAATGCATAGTGCAGAAGAACTAAGCGCACAAACAGACAGAAGCGGATAGCGACTTTGTTTTATACTATTTAAAGATACGAAGCTCCGAGTCAGGTATCCAATATGCAACAAAATGTGATATAATACATGTCACTCAATCCAATAAAGACAGAGTATTCTTTTGTCCTGTGACCAAATTGTTCGTCCAGTGTCCTACGTAATCCCTAGCGGACGTACTATAGCGTCCTTATTAGACATTTCGCCCCCATATTGCGTATCTCAAGGGTGGACAAGGGGGGCGATGTGGGAGGGGGGCGGTTAATAATAAATTAACACCCCTAATAAACGCGTGTTTTGTTGTATCAGGCCATTTTCCCGCAGCAGTAAGCAAAGCTGATAGTAGATTGACACAGACTTTTCTAAGATTATTTGAAAACTTGAATAAATTAATTAAAATACTAATTTCAGTTTGGAGTAAATTTGGAACTCAGATATACTTTGAATTTAAGTGTCATTTTCTAAATTTAAACTGTATTTGTGAAGAATTAAGAAGCAAGCTAAACGCGCGTCCAACATTTAAATACGATTGACATTTGTCACATGAGAATGTGGCGTTTGTACTACTCATTCTTGAGTTCAATAACTCAATTATGGTACGATTTGCCAGTGTGTTTCCTCCCTCCTACAACATGGGTATCTTCAAGACCCATTTTCATTGTTCACTCCTTCCTCTTTTCAAAAAGATCCTTCAAACAGCATTCCCACAGTCAATTAATGTGAAAACTTCTGTTTTTCCCCATCACGTAAACAAGTTTTTTCTTATTTTTTTATTATTTATAAGACTCACCACCGATAGAAAACAATTTATTAATTTTAATAATAATTTCTTACAAGAAATAAATTCCTTGATTATACGATTTTCCAACATATAATGTAGATTATTTGGGAAAATGGTAGCTACGGACGAGGGGGTTCCAGATACAATTACAGCGGGCATTAATACGTCCCCATGCTTTACCCCCTGCGCCATGGGAAACCTGTGACATAATGGGTGGGGGTGAGATCAGAAGGGATGGGGGTGTTTGAGATCATATTGATGGTATTTCTTACACGTGAGAATTTCTCACTCCCGGAAAGTTTGCAATCAAATTTCAAAGTTAATCTGCAAGTTCCGTGAAAGTCCTTTTCGAGTTCTGCTATTATCAAAGTACTGTAAAATAACCGGCTCATGATGAAATAATAACAGAACTTTCGCAGACATTACTAATGAATTTATTTTTATCATAGACAAATCAATCAATCAATCAATCAAAGTGCGTTAGTTTTTCCTGTGTGCAATCTGGTTTATATTTCTATTAACAATTTCAAATTCTGTGAAACAACTGACCCTAAGTTAGAGGCTTTAACTCTACAAAACCACGTAGGTAGGTATTTTTATGTGAAACTGCACACGAATCCCAA
Organism: Hesperophylax magnus; assembly: GCA_026573805.1. Classification (NCBI taxonomy): domain Eukaryota; kingdom Metazoa; phylum Arthropoda; class Insecta; order Trichoptera; family Limnephilidae; genus Hesperophylax; species Hesperophylax magnus. The sequence continues at coordinate 6,924,513 of JAIUSX010000005.1, read as the reverse complement.
CTGTCTGGAGCCAGTGAGTCTATGGCATCCACAATTGGTGTATATTGTGAGGCTGAAGGTAGTTGGCATGAAAAGGAGATGGGGGAGAGGAAGATGGGGAATTAACTGGTATTCATATCTAGTCACCAAATACGGGCAAAGCCATTTCAAGCCACTTTTCAAATCTGAATGGTTGTCTTAGACCAGGGCGTGGAATGAACGCAAATATACTATATATTATTTTATATGATTAAATTGTGAAATAAAACAAATTAATCAAATAAAATTTACTTGCGCACGCCGGGATATGAACCCGCGACCTCCAGTTTGCGAATCGAGAGCTTTAGTCCTCGACCACGGTGGCCGTCAAAGTACTTGGCATTTTGACCCGAAAATCTTAAATGTTCACACGATAGTAATAATATATTTGTTTGCAACGTTTGAGAGAGGATGTTGTCTCCTATATAACTGTTAAGGATCTGGGAAGAACGTATATTTATCTCGCTTTGTTTAAATTAATTTGCAGATATAAGATGTTTCTTACCAGGCAAATGTTGCGAAAGACGATAAATTTTATGTCACAATTGGGAGTATTAACGTTCCGTTGCTAACCCCAAAATCAGAGCTACACAACCACTGTGTCACGTTGGTTGCCAACTAGTTTGGTATTACTTAAAAAAATGGTAATAAGTGTTTTCTTTTTATCCTTAGAATATACGAAGGTTGTATCGTTTCAACCTCTGTTACATTTGATCAAAGACTCTCAGCGATTGAATTATTTTTTGTTGCTCACAACTTATCAAGCAAACCCTACACCTATCCTAAATAGACTAGAAAGAATCCCTCACGGTATACTTGTCTCCGCTATAGTCACTCTCAAAATATGTTTGAATATTTCATCTATGCTTTTTAAAGAACCGTTTTTACAAGTGTATATAAAGGGAAACATCATTGTATCCCCTGCATAGTCTTGTTCAATGTTTTGTAGCAATCTGTAGTCCCTTTAAATCTCCCATATATCATCTGAAATAATAATTTATAATTAAAAAGGACCCATATCGATCACTTGCGGTATTCCTGATCAAATAAAAAGCATACAAATATTTTTATTTATAGATGTTGCGGACGGAATCGCCGTCTCACGGCAGATAGAAGAGGATTGGAATTCCGGAATGCCGACTTACCGTTCCTGTTCTTCTTTCGCTTTTCTCAATTGCTAACTAACTAACTTACTAACCATCACGCCGTTTCCGCGCAGGGGTAGGCAGAGAAGACAGACCACCCAAACAACTCGGTTTTGGCACACACTCCTTGCCTTATTCACAATCATACATGGTCTCATACATGGAATCCTCAATATAAGGTATACATAGATTTAGTAGAAAGTATACAGAATAAATTTTCGAAACATTTACTCAAGAAATACAACAAAACTACAAATAATATGTTAACTTTACAAAAAAGACGCACATTGTCAGACCTGTTGTTTCTACATAATCTGCTAAATAATAAAATATATGGTCCCGAATTGCTATCCGTCATTGCTTTAAATGTTCCAACGAGGCGTACCAGGCACACTACACTTTTTCATATTGAAGCCAACAATACCAATACAGCAAACAACTCAGTAATTACTCGCGCAATCACAACATACACCCATTACGAAAAATTACTACATTTAGACATCTTTCATGATTCCTTTCTAACATACAAAACTAACTTATTAAATTTCTTAGCATGATATATTTCAAAAATATTTTCACATCATTTTTCAAAACTTCTATGTATTAACAGCCAATTACAATTCGTGAGCTTATTATAATTCTTGTTTTCAATTCATTTATTTATTATCTATCCACACACTTCCTTCCTTTTATAACAATCTCAGGCGAAATTACGTAAAGATATTTTATGGACATGCGTAATAGGTACTACATCTATGTAATAACTAAAATTATCTAACTGTATCTTATTGTACTGTGTATGTCTTAACAAATAAATAAATAAATAAATACTCTTCTATTATTCTGACTCTTGACATGTTTCGACTGTACTGTACCCGTATCTGATTCACTTGGTCGTGCCATGTATCCTCGGGCGTCTCCGACTTCTGCTACCTTTCTCAATTGCGCTGGTTCAAATACAATGAACTTTTCCATACCAAAAATAGACATTTTATAAATATCCTGAAGGGTCTTTATTACATTATTATAAAGTAATAACGACGAATTTATTATAAATTAATATAACTTTTTTTTGTGACTTTGAACACGAAATTTATCTTATGTCTCCTCTACATTAGGAATTAAATCATGCATATATAATTTAGAGAAGACCCATATCGATCCCTTGCGGAAAGCCTATTTACACAAAATTTAGATTAAAATTTTTTGAAGATATTATCTATTATTATATGTTTGTTTATAGGGAAACATAATGTTATCAAGATATTATAAAGTAAATATCATTTTTGTTGCATCTTTGCTTCAATATTTTGTCACTTTGAACATTAAATTTACTCTAAAATCTACCCTATATTATTGCAGTATAATGCCTATTTAGAGAGGACCCTGATCGATCCCTTGTGGTACTCCAATGAACTGGATATTCAGGCGGTTCCCGCACTCTACACGAGCACCGTGTCACCTGTCAGACTACCTCCGGATTGACGTTTCGCATGTTATCTAGCTTGCGACACTTGTATGCCGCACATTACAAATACAGTGGCGTAGCAAAAAGAGGGCAGACTGGGCAAAAATAAAAAAGAAACCGTAAATACGTAATTTTCATTAAAATATAAATATTATAACGAAATTCAAGTTGTCTTTATCTTAACTATAAAGTAGAAAATGACTGTGCTATTCTTATATGAAGCAGCAAAAATTCTCACAGAGAAATTTGCACAGCTTTTAATGTCTAGAAACAATAATAATAATAAGAATAATAGTGCAAGATCAATGGAACGATTTAAATAGTATTTTATCTTACAAGTGTTTTTTTACATTACACCTGCCGCTAACCTCCTTCATAACAATCAGCTTATATTGAAATTTACATCTTGAGCTATGGAGCTTTGAAATATCAATGTTATCAAAATAAAAAAAAGGATAGGAATCAATGTTTTCTATCATCACACAACAAACATTCCTATATAACCTGTTCATAATAAAATACTAATTTTGGTTGCCTGGGAATTTAAGTGTTATTTTCAAAACTGGAACTGATTATGTGAAGAATTCAGACAAGCGATAAAATATAATATAATATTAATTAAAAATAATATTTTAACCGAAAAAACGAATATCGCCTTATTTTCAAAATCGGAACTGATTTATCAAGAATTCAGAATATCCCATTTCATGGGCTAGTATTTGATAAAAAAAACATACTTTTGTTATAAATTGAATAAAAAGTTGTTTAAAGTTCGGTTTTGCTGCTATTTTGAGCTCATTTCTATGACTGTGCGCAATCCCTTTGCCCATACAGCCATGGCATTTGTTGCGCCACTGTCCTACAAGTACCTACATGTTATAGTGTGTGCTCAAGGGGTAATGGGGTAATATATGCACCCTCCAGCGTGGCTAATGGAAAGCGGAAAGCGCCACTGAATTGCGACTACAGCGGAGGGCGTCCCAACTATTCCGTGTCTTTTGACTGATTATCGGAATTTTAATTAAAACTGTTCAAACACGGGGGTTAGCACCCAGTTCGCGAAATACCCAAAAGCGTATCTTTAAGCAGTGGCGTAACGATAAACGGAGATAGAAAGGAACCGAGGGCATCACATTTTCGCTTTATCCGCATAAAATCACCGCAGAAAATAATGCATATTAAAAGAGGACCAACATTGATCCCTTGTGGTATTCCTGTTGATAAAAAAATTGGTTGGGGCTAGCTGAAAATAATAATAACCTTTACGTTATTTCCGAGTCCAAATTGCTCCCAACCAACCGACCGACTCAGTGGGATTATGGCATACCCAATTGGGGTATGTTGTAAGACTAAATAGACTAACTTAGACTTAAAAAACTTAGACTTAAACTTAGACTTAAACTTAGTCTTAGACTAACCCCACACATGAGGCCTTAAGGAAAATAATTTCCCTCATCTTCCGTCATCTTTTGGGATGCTGTGAGGGGGTCTTTTTTAAGGAAAGGGGGGAGAAGAAAGGGCATGAGGGGTGGGTGAGAATCTAGGGATTAGTGATAATCATATCCCTCCCACTGCGACGCAAAGCCGAGAGTCGAGGTCGAGAGCCCAGTTGGAGAAGTCAAATGGTCTCCCCAAACCATACTCTCCCAATCACGCCACGCAACCCAGGCATCCCTGCTAAATCACCAAACGTAGCTTGCCACTTGGGGTGACCTATGACAGAGGTATTGGTTATCCAATAAATGGTTCCCGGGGCGGCGGTACCCAAAACCGCCTCCCAAATTGAAGTAAAATGATAGAAAAATGCGCTATGTAAATGGAATGTTATTATTATTATTATGAATGGTGGTCTTGTCAAGAGTCAGAATAATAGAATACCAAAACAAGGAGCGCGTGCCAAGACAGAGTTGTGTGGCGGTCCGTTCTCTCTGCATATCCCTTCAGCCACGATGTGATGGTTTGTTAGTTATTTGCGCCTACCTATCGATTGATTTGATTTCATTCGTCTTTCGTCAATTCCATTCTCTGCTGTAATACACCAAAGTTAGTATTAACACCCACTTATGGACTGCTAACCTTGCTTACTTTTGACAACTTTTAGTCAACCTTACTTATACAACACAACCTGTCTAAATCCCACACATTAAGAGTGTTCTAGACCTCAAGTTGACACCCTTACATCTAGCCCCACTTCGGCTGACTTATAGCCGATATTATCAGCGAAAGTCCTTTAGTAAAGGGTCCCACACTCGTCCCTTGCGGTACTCCAGAAAATGCTTTATTTTGAAGTGAGACTCTGTCATATTTCGATGTTAGCCATGAAAACACTTGACAATTCTTTCGTTATTTTAATATTAATTTTAATGAAATTTTATCTATAATTCCGTAGTAAATTATCACCAAAATACAAACGTAATTACCTCGTATGAGTAAAAACAATTGACGACTTTGGTAGCCGAGTTGTTTGCTCCTTGCTTCATATCTTATTTGACGACCTACGTGGTGAAGGGGTGAGGCTCTTGACTACAAATCTGGATGTCGCGGGTTCAAATCTCGACGGGCGCAAGTAAATTTTTGTTGTTTTATAATTCATTTACACAATTCACAATACTTCTCTATTGCTTTTGTCACGATGTTACTGTTAAAAACTATAGTATATGAACTTTAATTCGACTTAGTATCTCATTCCAGGGCAGTGATGTTGGGTTAAGTATTCCTCGGGCGTACCCGACTTCTTCTACCAGACAAACCACTCTCTAAACCCTCCTGGCACTAATAAAAACAAACGTTTAAATTTTCAGCGAAATGATTCAAAAATAATATTTGGTTGTATTAAAACACAAATCACTTTAATATGTATAACCTCTACATGTTTCATGTACAAAGTTCACCTCATCAGTATATACTTGCTCCTGATGAGGTGAATTTTGTTCATGAAACATGTAGAGGATATATTATATTAAAGTGATGTAAACAAAGTTAGTTATGTTTTAATTTAATAAATAATGACATCACAATGTGATAAGCTTTCAGAAGAAATTTTCTTCGAAAAATTAATATTTTTTAGTTTTAAGATATCTCCATAGGTAGCAGTAGTGATGCCACACGACAGAGAGAACATGTCGGCCATACGCGAATGGTTATTCCGATGCTAGCCGATCGCAGGCGAGCATTGCAATATGAGTTCAGTCCTGCAATAGAATAACTTCGAGCCTCTTAAAGAACGGACGTAAGTTCTGTTAGATAATTATTGTGATTATCTCGCGATAGTAAATACACTCAGACGGACTGAAGAAATCATTGAAAACTACGGATCATGAATATAAAAATTAACGAAGAAACAATACCATTTAGTTTGCAATTAACAGAACGTTAGCCAGGGTATCAGAATATCACAGATTATTTGTTCTACAATGCCTCGCCCAACAGCGATGGGAGACAAGAAAGCTAGATATAAATGATTCTGCAATACTGCCAACTAATATTTTCTACAAATAGCTGTAGCTATTAGATTACTGGGGAGGAATGGATAGCATAGGCGTAGCAAAGGGACCGGCAAATAGGGCAGGCATCTCGGGGTGTCACGAAAATATTAATTGCACCGTGGAAATCACATATATTATTATATTTATAGGATTTTTGGAGCTGGAGTATCATTGTCTATCATTGAACCGTGGAAATCACGCGATATTATTACATTTGTAGGATTTTTGGAGCTGAAGTATCATTGTCTATCATTGAACCGTGGAAATTAAGAGATATTATTATATTTGTAGGATTTTTGGAGCTTGAGTATCATTGTCTATCATTGAACCGTGGAAATCACGAGATATTATTATATTTGCAGGATTTTTGGTGCTGGAATATCATTATCTATCATTGAACCGTGGAAATCACGAGATATTATTATATTTGCAGGATTTTTGGTGCCGGAATATCATTATCTACCATTGAACCGTGGAAATCACGAGATATTATTATATTTGTAGGATTTTTGATGCTGGAATATCATTATCTATCATTGAACCGTGGAAATCACGAGATATTATTATATTTGTAGGATTTTTGGAGCTGAAGTATCATTTAATTTTTTTTTATTGAATATACAAACACATTACAATAATTTACAAATGTAGATATTTCAAGGCTGATTGCGAAAATTAGAAATTTTTAACGAAAACTGCCCAACTCAATTGAGAAATTATTTCTCGTGTTTGAGTTGGGGAGTGTTGGGAGTCATTATGGTTTATAGGTTGTAAAATTTCACTAGTTGATGTAGCTAAAAATTAACAAAATAATTATAAAACTAGATGATAAATTTGATAACACAATATAATTAAGAAAATAAGAAATATAATTACAAACTAAAAAATATAACTTAAATAATATAATAGTTATTAAACTTAGAAAAAATAAGATATAAAAATAAAAATTGAATAAAATAATTATTATTATTTATAATATGATTGTTGAAAAACAATTATAGCGTACAGAAATTTACATTAAAAATTAACATCGTTAATAAACTTTAAAAATCACTTTTTTATATGAGAGGCCCCACTGCTCTCAACCGTCTGGTGCCAGTGAGACTATGGCATCCCTAATTGAGGTATGTTGTGTGGCTGAAGGTAGTGGGAATGGAAAGGAAGTAAGGAAGAGGAAGGTGTGTAAATAACTGGCTCTTCAGATCTTGTCACAAAACAGGACTAAAGCCTTTTCGACCAACGCTTTAATTCTGAATGGTGGTCTTGCAGAATTTTTTCCAATCTGGAACGTGCCACAAGTATACTATATATTATTTTTAATAAAATCATCAAAATTCAAAAAAATATTTATTGCACAAAAAGAGTACAAAGGGTATAGCTTATAGGTTACATCCTATTTCTTCCAGCTAACCCAACAAATACACATTATATTACATAACCCAACAATTACATGTTAACAAATGCATGTAAATAAAAAATAAATAACAGAGGTATTTAATTTATGTAAGTTATTCATTTATGGTGTAGTGGCATTTGTTTAAAAGAAATGTTTTTAGTGTTGATTTAAATTTAAGTATGTCGGTTATTTGTTTGATGCTACGTGGAAGGTTGTTATATACTTTAATGGCCGTGTAGTGTGGTCCTTTTTGAAAAATGGTTTGTTTGCTTTTGGGATTAATAAGTTTTCTGTGAACCTTGTAGCGTGTTTATGTGTTGAGTTTTTTGTGGGAACTTTTCTGGAGATGATCGAACTAACAGGCATAACTCCATTATATAATACACTGTCCGTCACTGTCAGAAGTTTAAGATTTTTTAAAATTGGTCTACATGAATCCCGGTGATCAGAGTTTGTAATTTTTCGTAGGCACCTCTTTTGGATCATAAAAACATCGTTTTTGTACGTGAATCAGATTAACTAGATTAACAGACTAACATGACAAAAGCGGCTTTTCAAAAACTGATTTAAAGGTTATTCCTTTCTGAGCAGCGTCCTCGTGTTGACTCCAGAAGCCTCCAGTCAGTTTGTAAGGCTGATCGGCTTGTGTTGGCTTCTTTCGTTTCACGCAAGGATTGGCTTGCCGTTGAGAAAGATTGAGAGAGTCGCTTCTCATGAAAACACTTGTGTTTTGTTGTTGATACGTTTAATATGTCACAAAGAAGAGGGTAGACATGAAAACTTAGAGAGAGAAGCGAAAGTTGGTTGATAATGAGTGTTGAAGAATGCTAATGTAGAATAGCAATGTAGAATTGAATGATATCTCGATCACAACAAGCTATTTATAAACAAACATAGATTTGACGTGACCACAGACACAAGATTTTAGAGGTGCGAAATTAATGACAATATTGCACTATGACGTGCAATAGACAAAAATATTTAACATAAAAGGTGACACAGACAGAAAAAGATAATGTAAAAGGCTCTACACATCGAGATTATAAAATGAAAAGGTGAAAGAGTTTAGGCTTGACTGAAGTTAAATAAAACAGGACAATCACAAGATACGACACGCAACACTTTCAAATCCGAACTTTCTCCTGATCTTGCTAAATAAGATTATAAACTGCTTTTTAACCAAGCAATTTCAAACTTATTTCGCAAAGTGAATGATATAAATTTGAAAAAAATCGCATAATTTTCATTACTAAGACCTATATAAACAAATATGTATACTTAGGTACCTACCTACCTATGTAGGAACTCAAATTTATAAAAATAAATAAAGAATTGCATTATTTATTTATTTAACTCCCAGAGGGCTTTTACATGGTTGGTAGTATAATTTTAATTTGACAAATACTTTGAAACATAAAAAAAGAAGAATAAAATTACATTTGATAAAAGCTATGCAACAAGTCATACAAACACAAGAAACAAAAACAGAAAATTACAGCTATTTGTAGGTTTACATGATGTGTTTAGGAGTATTGTTGAAATAAATGTTTTAAATGATCCACAAAACTTGCCAAGTTGGTATTGAATATGTCAACATCACCCAAGTAATGATTTCCCATGGTGTGAAGTCGTTGTATCAGAGAGTGGGCAATGTAGTTACGCTTATGTGTGCTGCTGTAGAATATTGTATTTTGTCGTGTTGTTACTGTGGGTGTATGTATGTTTATAAGTTGCAGGAGTTCACAACAGTCGAATTTAGAGTTAAGTATTTTGAATAAGAACGTTAAATCGTTTATTTTACGTCTATCTTCTAATGCATGTATTTTTTAAGTATTTAATAATAAATTGTATTTTAAGTCTTCGGCAGGGATATTTAATTAGATATAGATCTGCCTCGGGGCCCATCAATTCCAAGTAACGCCACTGGTCACAGCAGCATACTTCTGTTTCAGCTATAGATTATACGAGGTGGTAGAGGGGATAGAGGTAGGAGGGGGCTTGGGGTGGTTACACCCCTTCACAAACAAGAAGGGCGGTTTTAATACAATTTGTAATCATTTCTGATTGTGCCACGCGGAGGCTGCTAGCTGGCGCCGCACTGAAACCGGTTTGGATAAAAAATTTCAAATAAAGAACACAAACAAGGAATTTTTCTCTAGGGTGACACTGAAAGTATCTGTCACTCTAGAATATGAAATATTTAAAAAAATCTTAGAATATAATTTGGGGAAGAGGAAGGTGGCTGTTCAGAACCGGTCACCAAACACAGCTGAAGTCATTTCAAGCAACGTTTCAGATTTGAATAGTGGTCTAACACTACTCTGGAATACTACAGGGTTTTCCAATAAGAGGTGTTATTTTGAATAGCCCGCTATTTCGGTAGATGATACTTTTGAAGCTGTCATTTTTTGACATTTGACAAGTAGAAACTACGCCATTAATAAAAATGGAACGATACACGCTTCAACAACGCATCGAAATTATTAAAATTCACTTGAGTACATCAAATGCAAATCATCTTGAGTGATGAGGCCCATTTCCACCTCGGTGGCTTCGTCAACAAGCAAAATTGTCGCATCTGGAGATCGGAAAACACAAGAATTATTGTTGTAAAGCCTCTCTATCCTCAACGTGTGACTGTTTGGTGCGGTTTATGGTCCAGCGGAGTCATTGGACCTTACTTTTTCCAAAATGAGGCTGGAGCAATAGTTACGGTGAATGGATTGCGCTATCGAGAGATGATTAATGATTTTTTATGGCCGGAATCGGATGGAATTGATCTGGACAACGTTTACTTTCAACAAGACGGCACTACGTGCCACACAAGCAACGAAACCATTGATCTTTTACGATTGAATATCAAAATAACACCTCTTATTGGAAAACCTTGTATATATTATTTAAAATTAATAATATATTGCCAGGATTTAAACCGGCGAACTTCTGATTGCTAATCGAGAGATTTACCTTATAATGGCAATTCCATGGGGTAAATGATAAAAAAATACGTATTTATTACAAAAAAAAAAAATTAAAATTTGCGTACTTTTACCCCACGCTTCTCTACTTGTATAAATGAAATTAGAGGATTTGCCAAACCCCTGTAGCGGTGGACAGTTAGAAGCTCAAACCTACCCCGACTAAGCTACCTTATGAGATAGGCACTGAAATAGGGGATAGCGGGGCAAAATACATTCATTAATAAACTACAAAAACGGAGGGGACAAAAATTCCACCCAGTTCAGCGACCCCTGATAAATTAAATGGTGTTAATCAATTTGCTAAAACTAAAATTAAATTATATTTATTTTTGACGGCCTCCGTGAGCAAGAGGTAAGGCTAGGTTAGGCGACTGACAAGCCAGAAGTCGCGGGCTCAAATCCCAACGTGCGCAAGTAAATTTTATTCGATTAATTAGTGTTATTTTACAAAAGTTTCAAAGTTGAAGATATTTCAGTATAGCATACGTGTAAGACCACCATTTAGAATTGAAACGTTGCTTGAAATTGCTTTAGCCGTGTTTGGTAACCAGATCTGAATAGCTAGGTACCTCCCCATCTACACCACCTTCAGCCTCACAATATAACCCAACTGGGGATGCCATAGTCTCACTAGCTCCAGACGATTGAGAGCATTTATGACTCTGGCGTTTTCACATAAATAATAAATAACAAAAAAAAAACATAAACCATCTAAGCGTCCCTTTCTTGATCTTATTCATTACGCTTACATCAGCCTTGCACTGGTTTTAACACACATACGCCTCAGTGATCACATTTCTACAGAATTCAGTCTACCTTCAGCGCCCTTGAGGTGATTTCTCACGAAAACGGCGCTATATAATTTAGCCAAATATTATTACCTATATTAAGCTTGCCTAAAATAAATAATTTGATTATAAAGAAATTTTCGGGATAATAATTATTGCTTATAAAAATAATTGTTACCCTTTGTGCTATGCATAAAAAATCTTGTCTTAAATATTAGTTTACCAAAAAATAATAATTAATATTTGACAAGTTCTAGTATCTTCACCAAAAAATGTAGACAATTTGTCTCGACGCCATCTAGTGAGAGAGTTAGCACTTACAATGCCTTTCTCATATAAAATAAAGTTGGTTGTTTTCAGGTGAAAAAATGTAACAAGCAGTAATTGTTGAACGAAACACTAGTATATATTGAATTATTTCGCGGATAAGAGATAAGCCGCCATAGCTCAGAGGTCAGAGCTGTCGACCGGAAATTAAAAAGACACGGGTTCAAGTCCCGGTGGCGTCATGTATCTTTTATCAGGAGATTTTTCGATGTAGATGAGTGTTTCAGGCTAATAATTATTGCTTATAAAAATAATAAATAATTTGCTTTAGCCGAGTTACGTTACCATATCTGAATAGCCCGGTACTTTCTTAGCTTATTAATCCCCATCTCTTTCGCATTTGACTCCTTACATCCTCACAACATACCCAGATTAGTGATGCCTTAGTCTCACTGGCTCCGGGAAGTTGGTACTCTTGGGCTGTCAGTAAATAAATGAATTAAAACGAATAAATGCTGAAGGGAAAGCATACAAATATGTCCAAATATGAATTTAATATTTCCGAAATTGGATTCAACCCTCGTAGCGTACAAGGGATGGATCTGCTAGGATTAAGGGAGCAATATTGCACGTGAGAATTAACATATTTTAATATAATTCTTATTATGTTAATTCTGCACCCCTCTCGATTTTCGTATTTCAATATAATGAATGTTTGTTTGTGCCTCTATAGACTCGAAACTACTGGACTTATTTCTGCACTGGAATAAGATACAGAATCGATATGATGTAGTTTTTTTACGCTACAATCGATGTAAGGAAGAGTTGACGCATCAACTCTGCACTTGAAAGAGATACGTGGTCGATTTGTAGTTGATATAATGTAGTTTTTTAACAGTAAAAATGTGGATTTATTTTGGCTATAAGTATTATATAGCTAAAATAAAACCAATGATGGATTTCCTCCTTGTGACTTTACCTCTACTGAGACAGCATAATGAGGAATAAGTAAATTAAATTTGTAAGAAAGGAATATGAATTCAAAAATTTATAGAAAACAAAAGATTATATAAAACTAAAAATTACAAAGTAAACATTTTTCAATACATGTATAGACATGGGGAGAGGTTGTAGATATAAATCGAATGAACAATAGAAACATATCATTATTCACAAACCATCAGAAAAATATTCTTTTTTGGACCTCTTGTATTTGGTAAATTCGCAATTGAAAATATCCACCTTGGATAATAAGCTATTGTAATTATTTCATAGTCTGGTCAGGCCAGAATTCTGCTTAGAGTGTTATATTATATTAGTATACTATTTTTAATGTGAATGGTAGCAGAAGTCGGGCACAACCGACGAAGACATGGCACGACCAAGTGAATCAGATACTCGAGTCGGGCCATGTCGAGAGTCAGAATAATAGAAGAGTATGTATGAGGCAAGGAGTGTGTGGTGTGACCGAGTTGTTTGGCGGTCCGTCCTCTCTGCCTACCCCTGCGGTGAAACGGCGTGATGGTTAGTTAGTTAGGTATACTAGAATTCACAACCTCTAAACTTTACCCCAAAACATAAAACCTCGAACAACGTCGGGTACGTGTTACACAGAGAAAGCTTACTGATATGAAATACTGTTATTTTGTTAAATGTCAAATTAATAATAATAATAATAATAATTGGATGTCTTGTATAGCGCCGTTTATTTGCAAAATCACCTCAAGGGCGCTGTACAAACTTATAATACATTTCTATAGTGATCTATGTTATTACTTAACTATTATGGAGAAAATATACAGTACAATACTTACCTGGTAGGTCACTTGAGATTAACACTTAATTAACATTATCTAATTGTTTATTGGCGAAATTTAGATACAGGATTTAGGATTTAATTGAAAAATTGAATATAACTGGACTTTCTCTTAGGAATGGTATATTTAATTTAAGGGTACGACAGCTTAAAAAGGTATGTTTTTAGTTTAGACCTGAATTCTGTTGGACTTGTTATGGATCTTAGTTCCGGAGGGAGTTTATTCCAAGCCTTCGGCCCAGATACTCCGAAAGCGCGATCACCAAACTCAGTATTTGGCTTGCGCTTAGGTTCCATCAGTCTGCCTACAGCTGCTGATGTTGCTGAATTCAGGTCTAAACTAAAAACTTACCTTTTTAAGCTGTCATACCCTTAAATTAAATATACCATTCCCAAAAGAATGTCCAGTTATATCCAATTTTGTCCTAAATCCTGTATCTAAATTTCGCTAATAAACAATTAGATAATTTTAATTAAGTGTTAATCTCAAGTGACTTATCAGGTAAGTATTGTACTATATATTATCTGAATATATAGATAGTAATAACATAGATCATTGTAGAAATGTATTATATATTTGTACAGCGCCCTTGAGGTGATTTTGCAGAAACACGGCGCTATACAAATCATCCTAATATTATTGTATCTTTTATTAAAAGAAAACGTGTTCTCGATATATTCTGAACGTCTAATATTTTATCATGCTGTCACTTTTTTAACAGTACCTATCATTTTTCTCAGTGTACAGTTTGTATCTAAAATCATTAAAAAAATAAACTTATTAAAAATCTGTTATTTTGGTTTATTTTTAGAAAAATATATTTGAACGGTTCGCGTACTAATTAGAAAATTGTAATTTTCGCACAGAGTTTATCAATGTGTTAATAAGGTGTCAGATTTGCCGTCAAATCATTATGTAAATATCGTGAGGATGATTGGAAAATTCACAAATTAGAAAAATAATTGCTTTTATACAATTAACACAGTGGGCAAAATAATTTACGACATAAATCTCTTTTTTAGGAAAAATTCTTGAAAATCTACAATCACTATGGCAGGTATATCGGTTGATTTAAAGCTTGGCTTGGTTGGAATGTGAAGCTTAGCGCGGCGTGGAACAAAATCCGTACTAAAATTTGACTTCTCCAGCCGGACTTTCTCGACCGCAATGGAAGGGATGGATTCATACTTCCATCACTTCCGCGGATATACTGACCTCCAGATTTCTACAACTCCTTCCCTTCTTTATAAAAAACACGTACACAGCATCCCCAAAGATGACATGCCCTGAAGGAAATTATTTTCTTCAGAGCCTCCTTCATAGAACTAACGTAAAAAAAGTTATGTGTAAATCTAGAGATATCTGCTCCATTTCCAAGGCGTTCTTAGCCAATGAAATGATTGATTATATATTACTGGTTGTATCCGGCGTTGCTGGGGGTTACCCTTAGGAGATAGACATATACCGTTAAGGACTTTTCTGTTGGCCTTTTTAAGATATACAATTCCGCAGTACATTATTTTGATATATCTCATAAGGTTTAGTCAGCGTTAGCAATGTAAAAGTCCGAAAATATATTTTTACGTCTGTATATATTTTTATGTGATTATAAAACATCGATTTTTCTCTACTTTATATAAATATAATATGCATGTATTATATATGTAAACCTTCCGGAAGAAATTCTCTAAATGACAGTGAAAATTTTATTAAAATCTGTTACGTAGCTTAGAAGAACTAAGCGCACAAACATTAGCGACTTTATTTTAAACTACAGGGTTTTCCAATAAGAGGTGTTATTTTGAATAGCCCGCTATTTCAGTAGATGTTACTTTTGAAGCTGTCATTTTTTGACATTTGACAAGTAGAAACTACGCCATTAATAAAAATGGAACGATACACGCTTCAACAACGCATTGAAATTATTAAAATTCACTTGAGTGAATCAAATGCAAATCATCTCGAGTGATGAGGCCCATTTCCACCTCGGTGGCTTCGTCAACAAGCAAAATTTTCGCATCTGGGGCTCGGAAAACCCAAGAGTTATTGTTGAAAAGCCTCTCTAACTTCAATGTGTGACTTTTTGGTGCGGTTAATAGTCCGGCGGAGTCATTAGACCTTACTTTTTCGAAAATGAGGCTGGAGCAACAGTTACGGTGAATGGATTGCGCTATTGAGAGATGATTAATGATTTTTTATGGCCGGAATTGGATGGTATTGATCTGGACAACGTTTGTTTTCAACAAGACGACGCTACGTGCCACACAGGCAACGAAACCATTGATCTTTTACGATTGGATATAAAAATAACACCTCTTATTGGAAAACCCTGTATTATTGTTTTTAATATTTTTTTTTTGTGCTGTGCATAGCGGTTGTGTGTTTTTTGTAAGGTCCACCCCATCCTATAATGCCATATTGTATTAGTGATTGGCACAAGGCAAAGTACAACGTTCTGAATAAAATTTTATTTAGTATATGTCTTAGACATCTAAAGATGCACTGCAAAGAATTTAAAAGATACCCGATTTCACATAGCTTTATTCAAATCCTCAGTAAAGATTATACTTGAAAATAGGTCGGTAATTTGGAGTCCACACCAGATTTCATCTTGCAGAGAGTTCAGAAGAAATTCCTGAGATTTCTCTACATGAGGGAGTATAGCTACTACCCGTGGGTCTATCCTAACGATGTGCACATTGCTGCACATTTCTTCAGACTGATTTGTGGATGGTTTGGAAACTTAGTTATCATGGATACATTAATTTCTATGTTCTCGATGGTTATCTCTGTTACCTACACCATAAACTGTTCTATCTCCTAGCCTGCAGGACTAGGAGGACTAACTTGCCAATGGTCTTGCCGATGGGAGAGCAGTCTTTCTGTTGAACAGAATCATTTCGGATATCGACATTTTTAGTATCAACGAATGATTCCCAATGTCTATATTATTTATGTGAGAATTTTTCTTATTATATTTAGTGAATTAAAATGAACAATTTCGTAATGTTTTTAAAATTTATAAATAAATTGAATTGGAAAAGTTAGTTTCCTCGCTTTGTCTTTAATTATGTTTATGTGTGTGGACCATTTTAGGCATTGGTCTACTGCAATGTCTGGTATCTGTGAGAGGATACTATGTCAGCGCTTAATTAGCAGCAGACACATACCTGGACGGATGACGAACCTCGTGCTGGCACTGTTGGTGGACGAGGTGGACTCTTTCGCTGCAGCAGCTGGTCCAGTTTCTTCACCACCTAGGATTCTTGCTGCAGAGTCTCCATCTCCATCTTCTATCTTCACCTGTTCCTGTACTTCATCACCTGTTCATGTACTTCATTTTATTCAACTTAATTTCAATTAAAATCAACTGTAAAGCGCCCCTGAGGTGATATCTCACAAAAGCGGTGCTATACAAATTATCCAATAAATAATAATCCCTAGGTATTTCATTTCGTTTTGCTTTCTATCTATAAATACGAGATCTTGCGATAATGTTGTATATTTGTACTAGAGAGAATTAAAATTCCGTATTTCTTTAGATGTTTCTTGTTTTTATGCTAAATGTTATATAATATTTTATTAGTGGTGAATAATGAATACTTGGAGCAGGTGGATGAGTTTGTGTATTTGGGAAGTATGTTCTAGAGAGATGGGAAGGCTGACAGAGATATTGAAACAAGGGGAAATGCAGGTAACTCCGTTAATGGAGGACTGAACGCAGTTGGCACTAACTAAAAACTGTCCATATAAGCGAAAACAGCAGTCCACAATGGAGTGTTGGTATCTACCCTGATGTATGGCAATGAGGATGGGTAAAAGTAGACTGAATGATGAACAAATGTAAAAACATGTTTGATCGTGAGAGAAATGTGGAGATTCGCAAAGAATGCAAGGCTGATGTAAGAGCGTAATGAGTAAGATTGAGAAAGGGACGCTCAGAATGAACGAAGATAGGAGAATATTTGACGCAAATTTGAATGAAGTCATGACACGATCAAGTGAATCAGAATGAATGTGGCAAGGTGTGTAACAAGACGGAGTTGTTTGGCGTCTTCTCTACACAATGAGTTGTTTTCTAAAGAAACACATTTCCTAGAACGCAATAATAATTAGTGAATTGTTCGCTACTGAAACGTAATACACAATTCTGAAAGTTTCTTTCAGCCGCATTATTTTTTCTTCTGAAAGATGGTTTATTTGAAACACTCCCCAAACTCGTGAAATAATTAATTCGTGAAAACTTTCTGAAGCTTTGGAGATATTTTGAAATTTCTCCCCAGCGGAACAAGAAGATTTATAACTCTCTATAATATAATTCTATAAGCAAATAGAGAAAAAGTTTTTTCTTCTTTTATCTCACCTCAAGAGCGCATAACTTTGTTTATATTAGATAGTCTTGAATAAAAAAAAACAGTTGTTTTAATTGAATCTTTTTAATGTTTTCAAAGCCAGTTTCTGCTTTCAGACTGTAGCATCCCATATGAAATACTGCACAATATATACCCCATACAGGAGGATATTTTTGGGGTTGCTGTTTGGAAGGGAAGGTTTTTTGAGGAATGTAAGGTTCTGGATCCAGCCTCTCCTGATCTGGCACCCCACGAAGCTGGTGGGCAGGCGCATTCTGAACCCACATCACCCGATAAACCAGGGCACCCCTGCTACATCACCAAACGTAGCGAAACACTTGGGGTGACCTAGAAGTGTTGGTTATCCAATTAGTTAGAGGACTAACCGTGCTACTAGCACGAACCACAACAGCACAGCATCACTATATATTCAAGGGTGTAAAATTATTTCATAAATTACCCCTTGATATACGATCGGAAGAAAACTACGAAAAATATTAAAAAAAAAATTAAATTAAAATACTCTTGTACCACCTCATAACTTTACTTATTGTTTAGAAATATGTTTTTGCCTTTTCAATTCTTTGAATCATTTATTAACTAACCTATATTTTTATTACTTTTATTGTTATTTTTTGTTAAATTACTAATATTTTTTGTTTAATTTAAACAAATGTAAAAATATTTTTTGGTCCTCTCCTAAACACAAGCAGCTGCTTTATTAGGAGAGTGATTGAAATATTGGTGGTTATATTGTTATAATATTGTAACCTTGTTTATATTTTACAATAAAAATTTAAAAAAATATATATAATAGTTTTCGGGGCGGCGGTGCCCAAACCCGTCTCCCAAATTGTGGAGTATAATTTTTCTGGGCAATAAAATAAAAGATGAAGATAAATAAAGTATGAAGTACATCGCTTCGCACAGCTCACCCCCCGACCCGTTTGCAGGCCTCAATATAGATCGGATGAACTCTCAGTATACTGCATCCTGTTAGCACTAGGTATTTGTCGATTCCTTACCGACCCGTGGGACGACGGACTTTGATGTGATTTTTGCCACAGCTAAAACCATATATGTGATTTTTCACGCGGGAATCAAACCACAAACCTCGTGTTAAAAGTGATACCCGCTGCGGAATTTGAAATCGGGCATCAGTATCGGACCGGTATTGCCATGTTACCATCGAGCACTTCAATTATTTTCGAAGTCATTATTGACATATGGTATCACTTCCAAAACACGAACTTCTCGCATTATTGACCGACGCCAGCGAAATGAAAACATACAGATATGTATACATCATTCTATGAGATAATTAACTTATAAATATTTGAAATCGGTTATCTTATGAGATCTCTATTATTCTCTAATCCTTAAGGCACCGTAGTATGCGTTTGAAAGGGAGATATGTAAATACGAATGTTAGAGGGAGCGCGGTAATATAAAAAAAAATGTGTATATTCTTGGTATACCTTATATTGTAGGTAATAGGCATTAAAATCGCTTGACAAACGGAGTCTAGAAACGTTCTATTTCAAGCACAAAACTGGTTTTTATTTATTTTGTAAATAATTTTATAAGAAAGCAAAAAAGTTAATCAAGTGAAACTGTCACAGATAATCTTAGCTATAATACTGTATTTTTAAAAAAGTTGTTTCCTTTACGCGTTCATTATTTTCAAATTTTTTTATTAGTTTACATTTATATTTTTTACTCAGTAATTTATTATTGTTTTTGTATTCAACTCAAGCGAAAAGATAGGAAAACCTTCAATTTATCTAAAGCATTTTTTTTGGTATTCATAATGTACACCAATTCGTTATAAGGATTAATCAAAATAGTGATTATGGTGAAAATATTTAATAAAACACGACACGTTTGAAATAAAGCAAAAAGTCTCTCGTCAAATGCTTTAGTTGTATTTAAAGATACACTGTAAATTATTTCATGCATATAATTTATTAAATAACAGAACAAAACGTGTTTTTAATAATTTTTAGAGCTTACTTTGCGTTTTTTTTCTATCGAAGGAATTTCATATAATTAACTGCTCGACATGACAAATGTATAGATATTATCTACAAAAAAACATATATATTCTACCTTTTAACTTCTTCTTCCTCTACAAGCCACTGCCACGTCATGCATTCGCCTTATATCCCTTCATCAATGAATACATACGCCACATTTTACCACACATAAGTATTTATTCGTTGGGCATCTCCGACTTTTTATACCATTCTCTAACGTATACCTTTTTATTACCGTTAAAATACTGCATTATTACTATTAAAAAACTGCATAACATCGGCTGTAATTCGACTCCGTACATCATTCCAATGCAGAGGTAATGCGTCTAAGATAGATAAATCTTCCTCGGCCTTTCCTTCTACCATTAAAACCACTATCTAAACACTTCTCACACTAATAAGAACAAACTTAGCTGAGGACTTGACTGACTGATAAGTAAGGACGTAGGATGTATCTGTAAAACTCACAATGCCTTACGAGATGTAGACATTTTCAACTGTAACTTAAAAACATATAAAATTCAACTTTCTAAACTGATAACTTAATTTTTTATTTTGTGAAATAATCCTATCATCTTAGTTTATTTTATTGTTTTTAGTATAATCATACGAAAACTGTATTACTACTTGTTTTATAACACTTTGTAATTCCTTATAATGTGTATTAATTTATATCGTATAAGTACAGATACTAAATTACAAACTTTACTTAATGGAACTTTATTGGTCTAGAATCTAGAACATATGAATAATTACTGTATATGCCATACGTAATAATGCAAAATCATGTGTTTTGGTTTGAAAATTTGGCAGCCTAGAAATGTTTGAGGTGCTTTAATTAAATACTGCGAGTAGAATACATCTTGACCTTTAAAATGATCGAGTATTTTTTAGATAAGTCTTTTTATAAGCCCAGAAAAAAATAATGTATAACGCCTATGAAAACTGCTTTAAAGTTCAAAATCTCCTACTTACGAACCCATTTTTGGTTATGTTTTTATTGTATAATGTGGCAAATTGAGTTATTTATAAAATGATCGGAAAAAAATTAAATATTTATGCCTGAACATCCACAAAATAAAATAAAATGCACTTTTTGCCATGTTTTTTTCTTGCATAAATCAAAACAGGCGGATGGTGTTAAGCGGGAATTTAAACCTTATCGCCATCTACGTAAGGGGTGTTATTGATAGCGGCTCGATTTAAAATATTACACGACGTAGTGCATCGCCTTATGGGAATCCCCTGGGTGGGAATCCAGGCTTTTAAACACTTTTTTTAATTTTTTTTATTATCAATATAATGTTGTTTTAAAGGTGTTTTTCGATATCTGTCTCACTAGGATATTACCTGTGTTGAGACAGACGTATTGAATACATAAATAAGTATTTATTTTGTTAGAGTACATACTTATAAAGGGGTTTTTTATAAAAAAATTGATCTTACGAGTATATCTGTACATATAAAAAATTCATGCGAGTGGTAATCTAGTATAATTAATTCCATAGGATAGATCAAAACATATCTAATACATACCTACCTATCTGAGGTCGGACATCAATAATTAATAATTGATGTTACATTCGCGTGTTCCCCAAAACCTACCCTCGTATGGTATTATAGTACAGTCGCGCTACCCTAATGGAAAAACAGCGGGGCCTCGAAGTTGTACGGGCAATAAATACCCAACCCCCGTAGTGGCGCTATGTGAATCTATCCATCCATAAGAAATAATGTTGTGTTGTGAGGTCTAGGGGAATTCACTTAGAAAATTTTGATAGTAGACTGAATGAGATCCCTGAGATGTATGTGCGGTAAAACAATGCATGCCCGTTTTACTATCGTTGTGATACGAGAAGCGTAATTAATAAATTAAAAAAGAGGTACAATGCTGGTTTAGACGTGTAGGATGGTAGATACATCGCCCAGTATCGCCCTGGAGAAAGATAAAAACTTGAAATCAAAACGTTGTTGCTTGAAATGGCTTTCAAAAATGAATGTTTCTAATATTTTCTTGATTTCCAAGACAATTTCAATGACAATGACAGGTAGGTAGGTACAATAATATTGAGAAAAAAATGCAAATAAGAATGTCAAAAATATCACGAAAATTTGAAAAAAGAATCTTTAATAATAATAATAATATTTGGATGATTTATATAGCGCCGTTTTTCTGCAAAATCACCTCAAGGGCGTTGTACAAATATATAAAACATTTCTAAAATGATCTATGTTATTACCAGTACTATACTTACCTGGTAGGTCACTTCAGATTAACATTAACCAATTTGTTTACTCGCGAAATTTAGATACAGGATTTAGGATATTATTGGATATAACTTTCTCTAAGGAATGGTATATTTAATTTAAGGGTATGACAGTTTTTAGATTAGATAGATATTTTTAGATTTTAGTTTAGACCTGAATTCTGTGGGACTTGTATTTGAACTTAGTATTTGGCTTGCGCTTAGGTTCCATCAGTTTGCCTTCATTAATTCGGCATTCGAACATGTGATGTTTTGGACACTCACATAAAATAAACGAAACGAACGTGCTCAAAAAAAATTTTTTGTTTAGACAACGACGGGAGATTTATGGACAGACAGGCCTGGAGTAAACACATTCACACGGGACAGGGCGCAGGGACGGGCAGTCAGGTTTGGAACTTGAGTACGTTGACATCTCCATGAAATCGATACAAATGAGAAGTGTTGTGTGAAATTGCAGTGAATTAGTGGATTCAGATAGTGTTAATAGTATTGTGGAATTTTGAACTAAAGTGAAATATTATTGAACCGGTTTTTGTGTGAAGTGAAAGTGGTTGGACTCAGTGAGAAAACAATTAATAATAATGACAGTAAGGAACAATCGGATAATTTTTAGAGCGCCGTTTTGTAAAAACCCACCTCAGGGGCGCCAGGTGTTGTGCAATCGCGATTGTGTTATAAAGTTGTGTTGATTTAAACGTGATTTCGTATACAGTTCGAACTAGATTGCTTGTCTTAAAAACATGAAAATAATAAAAATAATGATTGCGTTTTTAAAATAGAGTGAATGTACTTAAAGGCAGGAAGTGTTTAATCGGGCTAAGTTATTGATTTGGCGAGATGGCATTCTATCCACGGAGACCGAAAACCAGAGAATCAAATAGATTATTAACTGTGGGTTCGAATCCTAACAGATTAGGGAGGTACAATTTTATTTACAGGAATATTTAATTACCCTTTTATAAGCGTAGGGAGGAGGTCGAAAATTAAAGTGATTTAGCTATATAGTGTAACCAGGTAAGCTTCACGCTGAGAATGAGAGGTGACTAACCGGGTGAGTTTTTTTATATTATTTATTAAATTTCAGAGGACCCTTTTTAAAGACGGATACAACTAAGTTTACTACACCTGCCGCCCAAATAATGTTATCATTAACAGGGATGTGCTAGGCGAACCGTCAATCAGCTGTGAGCGAGAGACGAGTCAACGACCTTTTCATATATAGGACAAGACGCAGGTACAGTCAGTCAAAGGGGAAGTTTTGCTAGCGTATGCCGTCCCGAATTGAAAGCGTTCGGATGCAACCAGACGGAACAAAATGAAAACTTTTCTTCTGTTATTTGACTTTTCTAATTTAATACTTTTCATCTATTGTTTGACTTTCTAAGTTACGAATTGGGATGCACAAAAACAAATCTAAAGTCGAAAGAGGGAGATGGTAATCTCCGAAATAAAACTACCAACCGAACAACTTTTCTCAACAGGTATCTTTCGAGAGGTAGGCAGCCTCTTTAAATTAAATGCAAAAAATCAAACCAATTATCCGTTTATACCTTACCTGAGAGGATAGGTATTCAGTAGAAGTTACCCATACCTAATACACGAGGATGCTAGTAACCTCATAAAATAAATACTGGAACCAAATATTAAAATACAGACAGTCCTCATCCCAAATTTGGCATATCGAGTAGACCTTACATATATCTCACATGATAATTGGCTGAATGGGTAGGCACACAACCTATCGTTAATAAGCGGGCAAAATGTCGACAAGATCGTCGTGTGTTATATATGTATTGACCTAGAAAGGGATGTAAATCCCCGACGGCGTGGGAGTTACAACGTTTTCTAGAGGTGGCACGTAACTTAGGACCTTGCGTGTCACATTTTCGCGACTAGATTCGTGACAAGGGATGTCATGGTTTTCCCCTTCTACACTCAGTAAAGTAGATTATCCTGGAGGTGTTTGAGATTGGGGCAATTCTGAAATTGGTGAAGAGACCTGGTTTTCTTTATTCTGGCGTGAAGGTTGCCGATTTGGAACAAGGGGAGACCCGGCCGGTTGTGATATCCAGACACGCAGATATCGATTGCCTTGTTCGAATTATCATCCATCAGTTTTGTTTGGTAAGCGGAGGAGCCAGTCTTAACTTGAAAAAAATTCATTTCCTTTCCTCTCCTTCCCCTCCCAAAATATATACATGGATGGCGCCGACAACTAACACCATAAATTTATCGTATGTATATCACATATATAAAATCTAACACTTTATTATACTCACATTACTCTATGACAGGTAGAATCACGTAGCTAGTTGGGGGAGCAGGCGACTTAGAAGATAAGGTTTATGAAATGGTTTTAAAACACAGCGGTAATCGATTCAACTCACTCTATCTCAAAAGAACCAAGGGATACCACACATACACAGATAACTAGGTTTCTAAACCGAGAAACAAAAAAACCAACACAACGTTCGGTGAAGCCTTTTTATACTGATCCGTAACGTGAAATGAGTACGTTCAAGGTCGTACGTCACGTAGACAAACTAGAATCAAAGGAGAGGAGCAAAGGCTCGTAGAGACGGCAGGGGAGGAATTTTCCATCCCTGCGAACACATATGCAAAGCCTTATGGAAAAGTTACCTATGGGACTTTAAAGAAAAATTATCGTAGAAAGAAGAGAAGGAAAAGTTTGAAGTAGAAAGGGCAGATCATGTCATTTGGTGCCGTGACCAGGAGAGATAGATATAAAAGCTGGCTTGAGTTCATTACTGTTGTTGAGAAAAAAAAATGGATTTCATAAACCTTATTAATTCACATTAACAGCAAAAGAAATGGTACCTATCGTCAAAAATGATAACAGAGACATCGTACTTCAAAGGCAAAATAGAATAAACAGACAGACCCGGAAAACATTGAATTCATTGTGACGACAAAAAACATCTAAAATGTTCATAAACAACGAAGCCAAAGGATAAACAAACATCGAAATCGGATTAATTATAACACAAGAATAAGATAGCTGGGACAAATCTAAAATAAACATTGCATCGGATATCGTGAAGTATATGGCATATTTTATACCATTGATATTAGAATAACTGTAAACAATTATTGTTTATTCCAGATCTAAAAGGCAGAGAATGTTTAAGTCATAAATAACACAGACGGACAAAAAACCATCGGATCACAGCCGAGGACACAAAATAAAAACAAATCAACATGGAAATAAATAACACTCGAATATAATACAAATAACGCATTGAGATGAAAAAACACAAAGTTAAGTCAAGTACTATTATGTAATAAACAAAACTCGGAGTTTAAAATTCGAAAATAAATAAGTGTGACATGACATATTGAATTTCTACCCATAGAGACACAAAAACACTTGAAAAAGGTGAGGGCGGAAAAAAACTCACCAGCAGAACAAGCCGATAATCACGGGAACCAAAAAATAAACAGATGCTAGGTTAGAAACGAAGAACAGGGGCGCTCAACATTTTGGAAGAATTAAAATAAAATTTAAAATAAAAATAAAAAAATAAATACAGAGGTATTCGAGAAACGTAAATTACCTATAGTTATTTCTAATCCCATCGACTAACACGAGGAAGCGAGATTACCCGCTGGGCTTAGAACTAAAGGGAGGCTGTGATGTTTTGGACACTCACATAAAATAAACGAAACGAACGTGCTCAAAAAAAATTTTTTGTTTAGACAACGACGGGAGATTTATGGACAGACAGGCCTGGAGTAAACACATTCACACGGGACAGGGCGCAGGGACGGGCAGTCAGGTTTGGAACTTGAGTACGTTGACATCTCCATGAAATCGATACAAATGAGAAGTGTTGTGTGAAATTGCAGTGAATTAGTGGATTCAGATAGTGTTAATAGTATTGTGGAATTTTGAACTAAAGTGAAATATTATTGAACCGGTTTTTGTGTGAAGTGAAAGTGGTTGGACTCAGTGAGAAAACAATTAATAATAATGACAGTAAGGAACAATCGGATAATTTTTAGAGCGCCGTTTTGTAAAAACCCACCTCAGGGGCGCCAGGTGTTGTGCAATCGCGATTGTGTTATAAAGTTGTGTTGATTTAAACGTGATTTCGTATACAGTTCGAACTAGATTGCTTGTCTTAAAAACATGAAAATAATAAAAATAATGATTGCGTTTTTAAAATAGAGTGAATGTACTTAAAGGCAGGAAGTGTTTAATCGGGCTAAGTTATTGATTTGGCGAGATGGCATTCTATCCACGGAGACCGAAAACCAGAGAATCAAATAGATTATTAACTGTGGGTTCGAATCCTAACAGATTAGGGAGGTACAATTTTATTTACAGGAATATTTAATTACCCTTTTATAAGCGTAGGGAGGAGGTCGAAAATTAAAGTGATTTAGCTATATAGTGTAACCAGGTAAGCTTCACGCTGAGAATGAGAGGTGACTAACCGGGTGAGTTTTTTTATATTATTTATTAAATTTCAGAGGACCCTTTTTAAAGACGGATACAACTAAGTTTACTACACCTGCCGCCCAAATAATGTTATCATTAACAGGGATGTGCTAGGCGAACCGTCAATCAGCTGTGAGCGAGAGACGAGTCAACGACCTTTTCATATATAGGACAAGACGCAGGTACAGTCAGTCAAAGGGGAAGTTTTGCTAGCGTATGCCGTCCCGAATTGAAAGCGTTCGGATGCAACCAGACGGAACAAAATGAAAACTTTTCTTCTGTTATTTGACTTTTCTAATTTAATACTTTTCATCTATTGTTTGACTTTCTAAGTTACGAATTGGGATGCACAAAAACAAATCTAAAGTCGAAAGAGGGAGATGGTAATCTCCGAAATAAAACTACCAACCGAACAACTTTTCTCAACAGGTATCTTTCGAGAGGTAGGCAGCCTCTTTAAATTAAATGCAAAAAATCAAACCAATTATCCGTTTATACCTTACCTGAGAGGATAGGTATTCAGTAGAAGTTACCCATACCTAATACACGAGGATGCTAGTAACCTCATAAAATAAATACTGGAACCAAATATTAAAATACAGACAGTCCTCATCCCAAATTTGGCATATCGAGTAGACCTTACATATATCTCACATGATAATTGGCTGAATGGGTAGGCACACAACCTATCGTTAATAAGCGGGCAAAATGTCGACAAGATCGTCGTGTGTTATATATGTATTGACCTAGAAAGGGATGTAAATCCCCGACGGCGTGGGAGTTACAACGTTTTCTAGAGGTGGCACGTAACTTAGGACCTTGCGTGTCACATTTTCGCGACTAGATTCGTGACAAGGGATGTCATGGTTTTCCCCTTCTACACTCAGTAAAGTAGATTATCCTGGAGGTGTTTGAGATTGGGGCAATTCTGAAATTGGTGAAGAGACCTGGTTTTCTTTATTCTGGCGTGAAGGTTGCCGATTTGGAACAAGGGGAGACCCGGCCGGTTGTGATATCCAGACACGCAGATATCGATTGCCTTGTTCGAATTATCATCCATCAGTTTTGTTTGGTAAGCGGAGGAGCCAGTCTTAACTTGAAAAAAATTCATTTCCTTTCCTCTCCTTCCCCTCCCAAAATATATACATGGATGGCGCCGACAACTAACACCATAAATTTATCGTATGTATATCACATATATAAAATCTAACACTTTATTATACTCACATTACTCTATGACAGGTAGAATCACGTAGCTAGTTGGGGGAGCAGGCGACTTAGAAGATAAGGTTTATGAAATGGTTTTAAAACACAGCGGTAATCGATTCAACTCACTCTATCTCAAAAGAACCAAGGGATACCACACATACACAGATAACTAGGTTTCTAAACCGAGAAACAAAAAAACCAACACAACGTTCGGTGAAGCCTTTTTATACTGATCCGTAACGTGAAATGAGTACGTTCAAGGTCGTACGTCACGTAGACAAACTAGAATCAAAGGAGAGGAGCAAAGGCTCGTAGAGACGGCAGGGGAGGAATTTTCCATCCCTGCGAACACATATGCAAAGCCTTATGGAAAAGTTACCTATGGGACTTTAAAGAAAAATTATCGTAGAAAGAAGAGAAGGAAAAGTTTGAAGTAGAAAGGGCAGATCATGTCATTTGGTGCCGTGACCAGGAGAGATAGATATAAAAGCTGGCTTGAGTTCATTACTGTTGTTGAGAAAAAAAAATGGATTTCATAAACCTTATTAATTCACATTAACAGCAAAAGAAATGGTACCTATCGTCAAAAATGATAACAGAGACATCGTACTTCAAAGGCAAAATAGAATAAACAGACAGACCCGGAAAACATTGAATTCATTGTGACGACAAAAAACATCTAAAATGTTCATAAACAACGAAGCCAAAGGATAAACAAACATCGAAATCGGATTAATTATAACACAAGAATAAGATAGCTGGGACAAATCTAAAATAAACATTGCATCGGATATCGTGAAGTATATGGCATATTTTATACCATTGATATTAGAATAACTGTAAACAATTATTGTTTATTCCAGATCTAAAAGGCAGAGAATGTTTAAGTCATAAATAACACAGACGGACAAAAAACCATCGGATCACAGCCGAGGACACAAAATAAAAACAAATCAACATGGAAATAAATAACACTCGAATATAATACAAATAACGCATTGAGATGAAAAAACACAAAGTTAAGTCAAGTACTATTATGTAATAAACAAAACTCGGAGTTTAAAATTCGAAAATAAATAAGTGTGACATGACATATTGAATTTCTACCCATAGAGACACAAAAACACTTGAAAAAGGTGAGGGCGGAAAAAAACTCACCAGCAGAACAAGCCGATAATCACGGGAACCAAAAAATAAACAGATGCTAGGTTAGAAACGAAGAACAGGGGCGCTCAACATTTTGGAAGAATTAAAATAAAATTTAAAATAAAAATAAAAAAATAAATACAGAGGTATTCGAGAAACGTAAATTACCTATAGTTATTTCTAATCCCATCGACTAACACGAGGAAGCGAGATTACCCGCTGGGCTTAGAACTAAAGGGAGGCTGTGATGTTTTGGACACTCACATAAAATAAACGAAACGAACGTGCTCAAAAAAAATTTTTTGTTTAGACAACGACGGGAGATTTATGGACAGACAGGCCTGGAGTAAACACATTCACACGGGACAGGGCGCAGGGACGGGCAGTCAGGTTTGGAACTTGAGTACGTTGACATCTCCATGAAATCGATACAAATGAGAAGTGTTGTGTGAAATTGCAGTGAATTAGTGGATTCAGATAGTGTTAATAGTATTGTGGAATTTTGAACTAAAGTGAAATATTATTGAACCGGTTTTTGTGTGAAGTGAAAGTGGTTGGACTCAGTGAGAAAACAATTAATAATAATGACAGTAAGGAACAATCGGATAATTTTTAGAGCGCCGTTTTGTAAAAACCCACCTCAGGGGCGCCAGGTGTTGTGCAATCGCGATTGTGTTATAAAGTTGTGTTGATTTAAACGTGATTTCGTATACAGTTCGAACTAGATTGCTTGTCTTAAAAACATGAAAATAATAAAAATAATGATTGCGTTTTTAAAATAGAGTGAATGTACTTAAAGGCAGGAAGTGTTTAATCGGGCTAAGTTATTGATTTGGCGAGATGGCATTCTATCCACGGAGACCGAAAACCAGAGAATCAAATAGATTATTAACTGTGGGTTCGAATCCTAACAGATTAGGGAGGTACAATTTTATTTACAGGAATATTTAATTACCCTTTTATAAGCGTAGGGAGGAGGTCGAAAATTAAAGTGATTTAGCTATATAGTGTAACCAGGTAAGCTTCACGCTGAGAATGAGAGGTGACTAACCGGGTGAGTTTTTTTATATTATTTATTAAATTTCAGAGGACCCTTTTTAAAGACGGATACAACTAAGTTTACTACACCTGCCGCCCAAATAATGTTATCATTAACAGGGATGTGCTAGGCGAACCGTCAATCAGCTGTGAGCGAGAGACGAGTCAACGACCTTTTCATATATAGGACAAGACGCAGGTACAGTCAGTCAAAGGGGAAGTTTTGCTAGCGTATGCCGTCCCGAATTGAAAGCGTTCGGATGCAACCAGACGGAACAAAATGAAAACTTTTCTTCTGTTATTTGACTTTTCTAATTTAATACTTTTCATCTATTGTTTGACTTTCTAAGTTACGAATTGGGATGCACAAAAACAAATCTAAAGTCGAAAGAGGGAGATGGTAATCTCCGAAATAAAACTACCAACCGAACAACTTTTCTCAACAGGTATCTTTCGAGAGGTAGGCAGCCTCTTTAAATTAAATGCAAAAAATCAAACCAATTATCCGTTTATACCTTACCTGAGAGGATAGGTATTCAGTAGAAGTTACCCATACCTAATACACGAGGATGCTAGTAACCTCATAAAATAAATACTGGAACCAAATATTAAAATACAGACAGTCCTCATCCCAAATTTGGCATATCGAGTAGACCTTACATATATCTCACATGATAATTGGCTGAATGGGTAGGCACACAACCTATCGTTAATAAGCGGGCAAAATGTCGACAAGATCGTCGTGTGTTGTATATGTATTGACCTAGAAAGGGATGTAAATCCCCGACGGCGTGGGAGTTACAACGTTTTCTAGAGGTGGCACGTAACTTAGGACCTTGCGTGTCACATTTTCGCGACTAGATTCGTGACAAGGGATGTCATGGTTTTCCCCTTCTACACTCAGTAAAGTAGATTATCCTGGAGGTGTTTGAGATTGGGGCAATTCTGAAATTGGTGAAGAGACCTGGTTTTCTTTATTCTGGCGTGAAGGTTGCCGATTTGGAACAAGGGGAGACCCGGCCGGTTGTGATATCCAGACACGCAGATATCGATTGCCTTGTTCGAATTATCATCCATCAGTTTTGTTTGGTAAGCGGAGGAGCCAGTCTTAACTTGAAAAAAATTCATTTCCTTTCCTCTCCTTCCCCTCCCAAAATATATACATGGATGGCGCCGACAACTAACACCATAAATTTATCGTATGTATATCACATATATAAAATCTAACACTTTATTATACTCACATTACTCTATGACAGGTAGAATCACGTAGCTAGTTGGGGGAGCAGGCGACTTAGAAGATAAGGTTTATGAAATGGTTTTAAAACACAGCGGTAATCGATTCAACTCACTCTATCTCAAAAGAACCAAGGGATACCACACATACACAGATAACTAGGTTTCTAAACCGAGAAACAAAAAAACCAACACAACGTTCGGTGAAGCCTTTTTATACTGATCCGTAACGTGAAATGAGTACGTTCAAGGTCGTACGTCACGTAGACAAACTAGAATCAAAGGAGAGGAGCAAAGGCTCGTAGAGACGGCAGGGGAGGAATTTTCCATCCCTGCGAACACATATGCAAAGCCTTATGGAAAAGTTACCTATGGGACTTTAAAGAAAAATTATCGTAGAAAGAAGAGAAGGAAAAGTTTGAAGTAGAAAGGGCAGATCATGTCAAACATGCAAACAAATTTACAGAAGAAATGAAAAACGAATAATATTTATTATTCACGCCTTCAAGGCTTTTACATGCGTACATTATTATAGGTAAATCGTTCAGAAGCACAATAATGTAATATATAATAACATAATAAATTAAGTATGAACTATTTAATGACGCGAGCGGTTTTTGGCATAATATGGCAAATTTATAGAACCTAAAAATATAGCATAAGCTGTGGAACCTTGGTGGCTTAATTTGATTTAAACTGCAGTAAGCAGTTCATATATTAATAATGATTAATTATTAACCAATATATCAATCGCCTGAGTGGATGAAAGTACAATACAAGTCAACTTAGAGAGTTCTGTTGTACAAAGGAGTTTAATAATCTATAAATACAGGATTTTCCAATAAGAGCTGTTATTTTGAATAGCCCGCTATTTCGGTAGATGTTACTTTTGAAGCTGTCATTTTTTTGACATTTGACAAGTAGAAACTACGCCAATAATAAAATTGTAACGATACACGCTTCAAGAACGCATTGAAATTATTAAAATTCACTTGAGTGAATCAAATGCAAATCATATTGAGTGATGAGGCCCATTTCCACCTCGGTGGCTTCGTCAACAAGCAAAATTGTCGCACCTGTGGCTCGGAAAACTCAAGAGTTATTGTTGAAAAGCCTCTTTTTCTTCAACGTGTGACTATTTGGTGCGGTTTATGGTCCGGCGGAGTCATTGGACCTTACTTTTTCGAAAATGAGGCTGGAGCAACAGTTACGGTGAATGGATTGCGCTATCGAGAGATGATTAATGATTTTTTATGGCCGGAATTGGATGGTATTGATCTGGACAACGTTTACTTTTAATAAGACGGCGCTACGTGCCACACAAGCAACGAAACACTTGATCTTTTACGATAGAATATCAAAATAACACCTCTTATTGGAAAACCCTGAAGTATTCAATTTATTCGTTTAAGTCCTGCAGTCCTGTATTGAACAGGAATACAAACAATTTTACCAGATTTTTATTAAATTGGTAATATTTTATGTCAGTAAGTTTTCTCCACGTATGAAAGATATATCGAAAGTTATAAAGGGAGATGCATAAATACGAATGTTAGAAAAAGGGCGCTAATATTAAAAAACGATAATAATTATGCAAAAATTGTGAAGATATTTAATAAAACACGACTCGTTTGAAGTAGAGCAAAAAAATTCTCGACAAATGATTTATTTGCATTTAAAGATACACTGTGATTTTTTTCATTCCGATAACATATTAAATAACAGAAAAAAAGGTGTTTTTAATAATTTTCAGGGCTTACTTTGCGATTTTTTTCTATCAAGGGAATTTCATATAGTTAACGTTTCGGCATAACAAAAGTACAGATATTATCTTCAAAAATAACATATATTTTTTTTAGAAGTTAAAAACATTAAAGAGTTAAAAAGAAACGTGCTGTAAATCATAGAAATTGAGTATGCAGGGACTTGAACACATTCTTTGCGGGAAACGAGAAAACACGTCATACGCCTTTTTACAGTAAGACGCGGGAGACGAGTTTACTCGTTTTGTTGCGCAAAGCGGTAAGTAGAGGAAAATTGGAAACAAGGGGTTCTAAATAGGTGCGGGGTCATGTGTTTTCTATTGTCGGCGGTACCCGATCTATCTACCTGTCAATACAATGAGTTTGAAACACAACAAAAAAATTAAATAAAATCTTTGTCCCGTATGTTCCGCTCACAAACTACGCAGTGAAACGCGGTACATGTGCAAGTTTTGCAATGTGCCCCTGCATAAAGGAAAGTGTTTCGAACGCTATCACACATTGAAGCAATATTAGGTTATAGTTTTTTTTAAATGTATTGAAAATTTCTAAATAATCTTGTAATTTTGTGTGAATAAATTTCGATATGTTATTTCGATTGTGAAATACTGTTTTTTCTATGATTCCCAAGAAAGTAGAAAGTTTTTGTTCATAAAAAAGGAATTACACATAAATTGCTAAATAAATAAATAGAGACATCTTTTTAAAGTAAAACACTGAAAGTTTCATCGAAAAATATCAAATAGATCATAAGATATGAATATTTTGCGGAGAGTCTAATTTTGGCGCTAAAATTTAAAAAAACACCCGCGCTTCGCCCCCAATTCTTCCGCCCGACTATATAGTGTCAATATCTCCCTGGTTTTAGGTAAAATTTGTATTTTTGTCCAACTATTTGTCCATTCCGGTCCGCTGTGCAGCGTTGCAAAACTGCAGTAGATATCGTACGAGGTTTTAATAGAATTAACCGCGCCCTTACGAATACTCCCCGGTCCTTAAAGATACGGTCGTACCTTTTTAAAAGGGAGGGGTGATATTATTGCAAGATTTCAGAAGCATGATATTTCCACCTGTCAGAATAAGAGTGCCGCGTTCTGAGATTCTGAGTTTTATTCGTCCCCTCATGAAAAAGAAATATGATTACATTGGCTATAAATATTTTCTTTAAATCTTAGCTTACCTGGAATCACATTAATTTTTTTTTATAGGTTTGAATAGATTGCATCATTAAAAAAAAATAGGTATGGAATAAAAAAAATTACATTTGGGGAAAAAACGAAGAAATCTTCAATTGAATTATTGTATTTGTATGCATTACTACTCAAGTAAAACGTTTTTTTTTAAATAAAGGGTTTTCCAATAAGAGGTGTTATTTTGAATAGCCCGCTATTTCGGAAGATGTTACTTTTGAAGCTGTGATTTTTTGACATTTAACAAGTAGAAATTACGTCATTAATAAAAATGGAACGATACACGCTTCAACAACGCATTGAAATTATTAAAATTCACTTGAGTGAATCAAATGCAAATCATCTCGAGTGATGAGGCCCATTTTCACCTCGGTGGCTTCGTCAACAAGCAAAATTGTCGCATTTGGGGCTCGGAAAACCCAAGAGTTATTGTTGAAAAGCCTCTCTATCGTCATCGTGTGACTGTTTGGTGCGGTTTATGGTCCGGCGGAGTCATTGGACCTTACTTTTTCGAAAATAAGGCGGGAGCAACAGTTGCGCTATCGAGAGATGATTATGATTTTTTATGGCCGGAATTGGATGGTATTGATCTGGACAACGTTTACTTTCAACAAGACGGCGCTAGGTGAAGCAACGAAACCATTGATCTTTTACGATTGAATATCAAAATAACACCTCTTATTGGAAAACCCTGTACATCTACTTGAATATCGAATTTTGTTTTCTCGAATGAATAAATTAATTAATGAAAAATGAATAGAACGGAATCTTTGAAGTAGAAATTAATTTACTTCACTATCTTCGATTGAGCTGAAACTCTGCATATAGACTCGTTGTCGATGAAAATGCGTTTTATCAACTGGT
This sequence comes from Hesperophylax magnus, assembly GCA_026573805.1. Classification (NCBI taxonomy): domain Eukaryota; kingdom Metazoa; phylum Arthropoda; class Insecta; order Trichoptera; family Limnephilidae; genus Hesperophylax; species Hesperophylax magnus. The sequence goes on along the minus strand of JAIUSX010000005.1, from coordinate 6,889,582 downwards.
TTGATAGCACTTATGCACACACGCGTGCATACACACATTTTTTTGAAATTGGAAGTCATAAAATTAAAAAAAATATTAGGATAGTACCTGGGGAGGAAGTTTCAATCCTCTGTCAAATTATTTTTTATTTTAAATACACGTTTTTTCAATTTTCTGGTCCTCCCTTGTGCCGGCTAGTAGACAATTTCAAAAAAATGCGTTTGTGTGCGCGTGGGTGTGAGTGTCATTAAAAATTGATAGAATGCATTGTCATCGACAACATCTGATAACATTTAATATTTTTGACCAGCTCCAGTTTGACTTTGAACCTCTGTGCGCAGTATACCTTCTGTAAAAAAAATGAGGGTTGCAAAAAAGGACCCTCTTTCCTAGAAAAACATAAATTAAATTATAATCTTCCTTGCGGTCTGCTTTAGCTAGGGATGTGGTTTTGCCAAATCATTCATGTTTCACTTAGGGTCTTAGAAACTTCCATTTATTTACAATAATAATAATTACCAAAAAACAGTTTGAAATCTTTAACCACTGGAACGATTTCGGTCGAAAAATCGACCACTTTTATTTTTCTGCGATTGATATCGGTCCAAAAATGGACCGATTTTTCTACCATTCGTAAAATATTTATTGTAATTATTTAAAACGCTTCCTTGGCCAGCTACTTGTTTTATCGAATAGCTGATAATATATTCTCTTTGTCTATGAACTTATCCGTTGTCTTTGAAGTGATATTTAACGAGTTTTCGCGGTTTTATAAGGCGTCCTGTCAAAAAACAAAACCATAAATTTTTAACATTCACGAAATTTTGGACTCTTCCTAAAATGCCGTAAGTAATTAATTTATTGGGTTTTTAACGCATAATTATATATTTGTGTTATTGTGATTGACTTATCTATCTTTGAAATGCGTTTTTAATTAGTTTGTTTCTAATATATTGTTTTGGTTGAAGTTTTTGTGTAAGAATACGTCAACTGAAGACGTCATCTGTTTTTGATTTACAATAATGTCTTATATACTGCACTCGCGCATTTGAAATATAGATATTCCATCACAGTGATTCAAAACAAAGAGATATATATAAGTTTTATTTGAATTGGTTCATTATTAATACAGATATTTGTTAACCAATTATTTTAAGTCATATGTCAAAAAGTTGACTCTTTTTTACATGTAAAATGGTGTAAAGCCTTCGTCACACAATAAAAATTTAGTAATTTAGTTGTATAATTAATTAATTTCTTCACTTTTACCAAATTTGTGCAGAAACAAATGTCGTCCAGGGAAAGGGAGCACTCCACGACCCAATAATTATTTTCAAATTTTATATTAGTGCAATATTTAACAAAATTTAAACATTTAAGTACTTACATTAAGTGTTTTCAATTTAAAATATATAGAGTGGTGCTGACTGCAAGAGGAGGCAGAGGAAGAGGGAGAGGTGGGGTACGAGCTGGTGCCAGACTACCTGCACGTGGACGTCAACGCAGAGCTGCAATTGCAGCCTCGTCTGGAGTGTTAGTATTTTTTAATGTTTTTTTATGAAAGTACTTTGCTGTGGCCGTTGAACTCATCATATATTTGTATTTATTTAAACAGCGACCCTGCTTTGCTACTGGTGCGAGAGGATCGCGTCAAGGCCCTAAAGGCTGTTAGGGCCCTGCCTGCTTCCTTCCGGCTAGAGCTGGAAAGCCGAAAATTCAAGAAGCAGGCGGCGCGCATTTTGCTCCCTACCGCACCTCCAAGAAAAACTAAACAAAAGTAAGCAATCGTATTTAGATGCTTGATACAATATTATTGTTTTTTCCTGACAGCGTTCCACTCTTACAGTGATAGTTGGTAAGATCAGCGCTCTGTGCATTTGGCACATTCAGTGCATATTTTACAGAGTTCTAATTTTATTGTTTATTTACATACTGTACTTACTGTTTCACACGTGAATGAGAACAATTTATATGATTTATGTAAATGTTTTCAGAATTCCATCTCCGGAGAGAACAACGTGTCCCTTTTCACAAGGGACGCCTTCACCGTTGCCACGACCCGTACCACCACCGTGGATGTCCACTCCCGCACAGATCCAATCAACGGCTCCCAATGCACCAATTATGCCTATCCGTGCAGCATCTCCCGAGCCGTTACCTGGGACATCGCGGAGTGGGGAACTCTTCTCTCCGGAGGCCCGCTATCACAGCGAGCTGTGGGTGGACGTGCCATTCTACCAAGAATTATCGGCGTTTGGGAACGGTGAGTTTATTTTTTAAAATGTCATACCAGGGGCTCAATATAAAATCAATTATCTATATTTTATATTGATATCTTTAGCACAGTTTCACTGTTGGTATATTGGCAGGAAATAAGCATAGTACTTAAAAATTCCACATAACAAACATACAAAATGTATTGTTGTTATGACGTGGATGCATCATTACACATCTTTTTTTTTCTGTAACGGGTATTGCAGAGTGAGAAATAAGACATGCCGAACTTCTTTGCGAGGATTACATTTGATTCACCGGCTTCTAAACGGTGTAATACAGCATTTTTTTCTTAAATTGAAAAAACACTTTCGCTTCACGGGACTCATTGTGTCGAGCTTCCTAGTCAAAAGCGAGGCTGTATTGGTAGGTGGGTTTTGTAACCGGACAAATTATCATTAAAATAGGTCGCTTTACGTAGTTGGTCACTTTAAACGGATACGTTTTCCTACTAAAAGTTATGAAACCTTACTAGAGTTTACATTATCGTCACTTAAAACAGTAGACCGTTAAATGCAAAGTCATTATATCCAAATTCTACTGTAAATTTGTGTTTTCTTTTATTTCAGAGTCAGACATGGGCAGTAACGTGGACGAGGCAGCTGTACTAGAAGAGTCTGTACTTGGAAACCGTGAGTTATAAAACTAACTAACTTACCTTCACGCCATTTCGGTAGGCAGAGAGGATGAACCACCATGCAACTCGATCTTGGCACACACACTCTTTTCTTCATTCCATACCTACCTGACTGTGCTATTCTGACTCCTGACATAGCCCGCCTCAAGTATTTGATTAACTTTTTATTTATTTTTTTATATGAATACCTCACAAGAGCCTCATCTGGAGCCAGTGAGACTATGGCATCCTCAATCGGGGTATGTTGTGAGGCTGAAGGTAGCGGGGAGGGGAAGGAGGTGTGGAAGAGGGAGGTGGAAAAGTACCTGGCTATTCAGAACTGGTCACCAAACACGGCTAAAACCATTTCAAGCAACGTTTCAATTCTGAATGGGGTCTTACACCAGGGCGATACTATGGGTATCTTCCACTCTGGAACGTGCCGCAAATATAATATATATTATTTTAAATGAATTTTGTGTGAAAATAACACTAATTATTCAAATATAATTTATTTGATTTGATCCCGCGACCATCGTATTGCGAGTCATAAGCCGTACCAGAGGCAGTGGGTTATCGTAATATAGACACATTAAATTAATTTGGGTTTTCTGTTGTTTCAGAAATGGACAGATCGAGCGACGAGGATGACGAAGCGAGTGACGTCGACCACGAAGAGAGCGATGAGGATACCTTCTGCATGCCACCAATACCTTATCATAATATTATCAACGTTTCACCTAACTCCGCTATGGCCATAGACTTTAGTAGACAAGACCAGGTAGATAGTGAGGCAATGCGTTCGATTCTGCCGCCTGAAGGTTACTCTTTCGATTGGTCTAAAGATATCTTACGTTTTACTGGGATAAGGGAGACTTTCACAGGCACGCCGGGACCAACTTTCAATACCGACGAAATGGGCAAACCTGTGGATGCCTTTCTTAAAATCTTTGATGCAGATTTCGTTGAACTGATCGCGAGAGAGACCAACAGGTATGCAGATCAATGGATTGCGAAAAAACAATTTAAGCGTCATGCGCGTACCAATAAATGGGCTCCCACGAATAAAGAGGAAATGTATGTATTCTTGGCAATTTTAATGTATCAAGGTATTAGTCCCCTTCCTGTTGAAAAAGACTACTTCTATTCAAAAAAACTCACCGCCATGCCTTATTTCAGCCGAGCCATGGATTATAATCGTTTTCTTCTAATTAAAAAGTTCCTTCACTTCACCAACAATGAAAGTCTTTCTTCTGATGCACCATTATCTGTGCGAAGGTTACAAAAGATTCAACCCGTCTTGGACCACCTCTCAAATAAGTTTGAGACTTTATACCTGCCCGAGCAAGACATCTCTCTGGATGAATCCTTACTCTGCTATAAAGGCCGTTTGGGATTCGTCCAGATGATCAAAACCAAAGCGGCCAGTGCGGGTATAAAGTCTTACGAGCTTTGTGAGTCCAAGTCTGTCTATCTTTGGAAATTCCAAATTTATACGGGGAAGACCATTTCCAGACAGGCTGAATCGACAAATCCAGACCAGGAAGATATGACGGAAGACATAACGGAAGATATGACGGACGACATGACACAGGCCAACTTTTTGGGTGCTCACAATATCTGCCCAGTTGGGGCCACTGCAAAGATAGTATACGACCTGGCCAGCCCTCTGTTTAACAAGGGGTATACATTAATAATGGACAATTTTTATAATAGTCCATTATTGGCACGATGCCTCAAAAGAAATGGGATGGACTGCATGGGCACATTGCGGTTAAACCGAGAATTTGTGCCCTCTGCATTTAAGTCCCATCTCCGGTCCAAACTGAGGGAAGGTGAGGTTGTATACTCGAACTGCGGGGACCTCAATGTAATGGTTTGGTTGGACAAAAACCTGGTAAGTATGTTGTCCACCTACCATAAGGCAGAAATCGGGGCAGTTGAAAAGTTTGGTACCTGGACTTACAAACCTCAACTCGTACTAGACTATAACAAGGTAATGGGGGGGGTTGACCGAAAAGATCAGCTTTTGTCAGGCTTCCCCATTGAACGACAGCGAAACCTGGTCTGGTACAAGAAGCTTTTCAGGAGACTACTAAGCGTTTCGGTGCAGAATGCGTATATATTGTACGGCTCAAAGCTCCGCAAGGAAAATAAACGCATTTTGTACCGAAACTTCAGGAGTGAGGTTGCGGATGAACTCCTTCTGCTGTTCTGTCGTAGTCAAATTGACACGACTGTGCGGACCATTGGCCTAATAGCTGAAGGAAAGACTCTGCGACCTATCCTGAAAGGCAACCACTTCGTGGTCCGTAGCGGGAAAAAGGTGAAATGTGCCTGGTGCAACATAAATAACATTTTCAAAAGGACCCTTACAAAGTGTGATGTGTGTGATGTGGCATTATGCTATGATTGCATGAAGCCATATCACACTACAATATAGATTTGCTGAGGGTTTTTTTTTATTTCATTTTTTTCTTTTTTGGTTTTTTAGTTATGAAATTCTAATTTATAAATTTAATTAAATTTGTTTGAACATCAATTATGATGGCCTGGATGGCTGGACTTATAATCATTTCTTTCCGCATACTCACGTCTCATGTTATGTTGTCCTCAAAGGTTCTATATGATAAGGTTCGGTGGACATTTAATATGTATATTTCAATTCTGATCATTGAAATATGCATGTTAACAAATGCACAGGTTTTCTCATTTTTCCCTGTTTATTGTACACATTAAATAACTCGTTTTATTTTTATGTCTTAATTATATTTTGTCAATTTTTCTGTAAAGATGCTTTTCCAGATCTAGTCACTGAACATAACTAAGCCAATTCAAGCAATGTTCAATTCTGAATGGTGGTCCCTCACCAGAGCGATACTCAGAATCTCACTCTATAGCGAGGCACAATGATATTATTATGTATTGATTTTCTTAAATTATGAATAAACCAATAAACTGAATACATTTTTATTATGACAAAAGGTGTAAACAATGTTTAAATCAATATACTGCTCTTTCATTGTAACCATACAACTGTAATATTGATTTTAAAGGATATTAGGGCTTAATAAATAAATCAATTATTGGTTCCATCAATTATTTTCCCTCCCCCATTTTTTTTCGATACCTTTGCGTTTAGATATAAAATTATCACTATGATTTTATTTGAAATTCTACGGTCATACAAAGGTTTGATATATATATACAAATTTATCATCATTTTACATATTCCGATTTACCCTATGTAGATTGACCTTAAGGTAGCTGTCAGAAGTGATTTTTGGTCAAATATTGGTGAATTTCATCAACTTTCAAAGTATCCCCCTGAAATATTGGCAATGTTTATATCTATGATATATATCTCACTTTAAGCCTTATTTCCTCGTTTTGCACGTAATATAAAAACATGGTTACAAATCTCCAGTTCTAATTTACAATTATTTAAAAAGTAGCACCATGATTTTGACATCGTGAAATAGGCTCTCTGTATAATTCATCAAATGAATAAAATAAAGCCAACACGGCGACTATGCTTATTAATAATTGTAGACAGTTAATGTATCTTCCTAACGTTATACCAGTTTTTGTGGTAAATTTATTATATAATATAATACAGTGATTTCAATTTTGACGCGTCACGCACTCAAATTTTACAAAATTATTTTCTGACCAAACTTTTGAAGAGATCTTAACATGCAAAAAAATATTTTTCTATTACATTCTTGCATCTGTGATTATCAAACAGGCCATAGAGAACATAAAAACGTAGAAAATATTCAATAAAGATTTTTAAAACTGCCACTGGCGGCAATTTCAAATCACAAAAACGCAAATTTCGCGCATTTATAAAGTTTAAGATTTTTTAATAATTTATCTATCAATTCTAAAAATATAGAATAATTATTAAAATATAGGTGAATTCATTGGCTGTATAGCACTATAATCAGTTTTATGTTTCCGTATTAAAATTCGGAGGTTTGATTTTTTTAATGTTGGCGGAAAATATTCAAAATCGTCGCCAAAAAACCGCGAGCAATCGGAGAAAAAAATTTTTTGACGCGCGATCGTTCGAGTGGTTAACGGTTCTTTTTTTTAAATAACAGAGGGCGCCACTTCCGTTTAAAAAAATTCTAGGCTGTACAGTCATTAACATAATAATTATAATATTTTGATGATTTATATAGCGCCGTTTTTAGCTGGATAATATAAGAAAACTCAAGAATATTTTCTTATGCCTTAAGTCGGGGACGCATGAGGAAAACATCATGCACGATCATGTACTTGAGTTCAAATACTTGAGTCGGGCCATGTAAATAGTCAGAACAATAGAAGAGTATGTATGAGACGATGTATGAATGTGAATGAGGCAAGAAGTGTGTGGTGTGACCGAGTTGTTTGGCGGTCCGTCCTCTCTGCCTACCCCTGCAGTGAAACGGCGGGGTGGTTAGTTAGTTAGTTAGCTCAAAATATTATTTTATCTAATGTCCTCAATACATAAAATATTCTTATTTCCTCAGTATATTATATTTTCTTATGTCCTCAATATATTATATTTCTTATTTCCTCAATTTATAAAATTTTCTTATTTCCTTATTACAGTTTAAACACGTGAATTTATGTGTAAATTTTTTTTTGAATAATTAAACAATATTATATTTTCTTATGTCCTCAATATATTAAAAAAAATTATTTCCTCAATATATTTTATTTCTTATGTCCTCAATATATTATATTTTCTTATGTCCTCAATATTTTATATTTTCTTATGTCCTCAATATATTATATTTCTTATTTCCTCAAAATATAAAATTTTCTTATTTCCTCAATATATTATATTTTCTTATGTCCTCAATATGTATATTATATTTTCTTATGTCCTCAATATGTATATTATATTTCTTATGTCCTCAATATATTAAATTTTCTTATGTCCTCAATATATTATATTTCTTATGTCCTCAATATATTAAATTTTCCTATTTCCTCAATATATGATATTTCTTTTGTATTCAATATGTTATATATTCTAAAGCATGACAGAAAACAACTGTTATTATATTACCTACGTATGTCTACACATCATACAAGAAACTTTCACACCACAGTAACTAGTATCGATAACTAACTTCACAATATATATGTACATACTTTGATGACGAGCCGTCAGTAAAAAAAATAAAAAGCTATTAGTTTTCCTTGTAAGTGGAAAAAATATGATAACATAACATTAAGGATAATGTTCCAATTCTTGCAATGGCTAATCCACTGAAAAAATAATTCCTGGAAGTGTGGTCCAATCCGTAAGAAAATTAATATCGCTAATTTGCATGCGACCTAACTTACAGAACTATGATGTGATATATATATCATAGTGTTATATAAATTTGAAAAATATTTTTCATTGTCCAACGAAGTTGATTCGAAGTATACGGTGAAACATAAACATTTTACATCAAAACACATACATTTATGCAATAACTTGATTTTTTTAAATTTGTTTTTGGTTTTTGTTTTTAGTTTTTGTATTTCAAATGATTGATTTGCTTACAAAGTGACCGCAATAATAAATGGAGTGAATGCTTTTGCGCCACCTTGTACATACCTATATGTTGGTATGCAATCAGACATCAGAGGTATATTTTATTAGGGTTTCGGCAATCAACGAATCCATATTTTTTATCTTGTTAACAACCAACACGGGTCGACAACAAGCAACGCGTGATGCTACAATTAAAATGGTAATATTTTTAAAATGCGTTTAGAAATACATTTGGGAATCGATTTAAGATAATCGATAGGAATAGGAATGATTCCATATAACTCAATACACCTTTAAAAAGATTTTTTTGTGAAATATTTTCACAATTTTGGCTTATTTTTTATCATTTTCAAACACTCAGGTAGTTAGCAATATTTTAGGTAGGGGCACTTGAGGACTTTATTATTAAAAATTTAATCAGCTATGTGAATATTTGAAAAAAAATATGCCCCATCGATACCTTCAAGGTGGCGTATCGATTAAATTAACAATTGATAAAAAAATCTTACATTTTTTCCTAGCAAAATAACTACATTGCGAAACAAATTACGACAACACTTTTGCCACAAAATGAAAGATCTTCACTGATTTCGCGTTCATTTTAGAAGCTTATTTACATCGAATTAGAGAGTTGTATTAAAAAATTACTCTAGGTGGCGTCAGATTGGTAATAGTTATGTGAGGACTTTTCTATTGTATATATCAATGGTTAATGTGTATTAAATTGTAATTCGTAGAATAAATAAACATTTTAAAATTAAATAAACAAAAACAAATAGTTTCGAATCTCTGCAGAGTGATTGGATACCTCCCAGCAGCAATAAACACGTTATGGGTCCTTTTCATGCCTTTGTTCGTTGTACCCACATTAAACTAAGCGGTAAAAAAAAACCTGGGTGGCCCACACGTGTATCTCTCGACTAAAATACGAACTTAACATAATTATTTTAATTTCCATAATGATAGCTGTGAGGCAAATTTTGGAATGTTCGATAAACTTTATAATCGACGTTACAACTAAACAGACAATGCCTTTGTTATATGACACAAGGAAAAAACTGCAACAGTCTGCTGTAGAATTCATTAGCTTCGTCCAGACAGCGTGCGGCGTGCGTCAACTCATCTGTTGTGAACAATTGGTAATGGTATCAAGCAATAGTTTAACATTAATAAAACTCCCGAATATATTATGTTTAGTGACATTGTACAAATCGTGAATGCTCCCCACTGTTATATTTGGCAGCGACCTCTGGTCTGGACCCCCAAAATACCTGAAAAAAAACTCTTGACTCTGTGCAGAAACGGGCGGTGCTCTATCTTAACAAGCGGATTACAATTCTTTAAGCATAGGCGTCAGGTAGGTATGATGTCCCTGTTTTACCGGTATTACAATGGAAGATACTCCCGAGGAATTAGCGTCATTGATCCCTTTGGCACCGGTGCATATTCGGGAAACAGGTGTACCCTAGTGAGACAGATGTCGATAAATACACGTAAAAAACTTTATATTGATAGATAAATAAATAAATAAAAAATAAAAAAAAAACACGTCAAACGCGCGCCCAATATTTTTCACACGAGAACGGGTCGCTTTTAAGACTCGTTCTTAAGTTAAACAACTCGGCTGTGAAACGATTTGCCGGCCTCTGTGTTTCTTACCTCCTTCAACAAGGGTCTCTTCAAGGCCCGTATCTACTCCTTCCTCTTCTCAAAAAGACCCTCCACACAGCATCCCCAAAAATGACAGGTCCTGAGAGATATTATTTTCCTCCTGTGTGGAGTTAATGTAAAAAAAAAACATCTAGCATTCTTTTTCTAATTTTAAAACTTTTCCACCTTTTTTCTTCTTTTCTTCCGTTCATACGTCCTCACTTTACTAATTTAGAAAGCAAAACTGAACTGCCTTCAATCTAAGCCTTCAATACTAAAGAACAACAATAAACAATCTGATACTTAAGAAACAGGTTTTTTTTGTTGTAACATCCAAAGGCCATCCTTTATCTGCCAGGACTCGTAAAAATGTCGTTAACCGAACCCAGCCAACCGTGACCGAAGGCACAATACCGTGTCCAGTGCTATCAGACAAAATTGTAACAAAACTAAAAAAACCAGTAGCCAATAGGACTTCGGAAATGAAAAAATAGAAATGTCTTGATTTGACTAACAAAGTTTGATGGAGACATTTCAGAAAGATTCGAAAATACTCGTCGAAAATAGTCTTGGGAGATCTAAAATGAATTAGGGCTTAGGTATTTCTTTAGCGACCAAACCTCAATACTAAAATAATGCCATCCAGTTAGTCTCGGGAGATCTAAAATCAATTAGGGCTTAGGTGTTTCTTTAGCGACCAAACCTCAATACTAAAATAATGCCATACAGTTAGTCTTGGGAGATCTAAAATCAATTAGGGCTTAGGTGTTTCTTTAGCGACCAAACCTCAATACTAAAATAATGCCATCCAGTTAGTCTTGGGAGATCTAAAATCAATTGGGGCTTAGGTGTTTCTCTAAAAATGATATTTTGGTGATTTTTACAACGCCGTTAATAATAATAATAATAATATTTGGATGATTTTTATAGCGCCGTTTTTGTGCAAAATCACCTCAAGGACGCTGTACAAATTTATAATACATTTCTACAATGATCTATGTTATTACTAATTATATATGGAGATAATATACAGTACAATACTTACCTGGTAGGTCACTTGAGATTAACACTTAATTAACATTAAAACTAATTGTTTATTAGCGAAATTTAGATACAGGATTTAGGACATAATTGGATATAACTGGACTTTCTCTCAGGAATGGTATGTTTAATTTAAGGGTATGACAGCTTAAAAAGGTAAGTTTTTAGTTTAGACCTGAATTCTTTTGGACTCGTTATGGATCTTGTTCTGGAGGGAGTTTAATCCAAGCCTTCGGCCCAGATACTATGGAATATCACCTCAAAGGCGCTGTACAGTTGTATACGTACTACTGACTATTAAAGACACTCGATTATAAGAATTTATAACTTTATTATTATTATTGTAGAAAGCAATCACTTTGTGGTTTGACATATTTAATAAAATAAAATACTTTTTTGTTTTAAAACCACGATATTTATTAATTTAAGAACCGACCGGTTTCGCTTTACTTAAGCATCATCAGGGTACAAATTAATACTAAACAAGAAGTACATAATGTGTGCATATATATAACAAAATATAGAGGGAGACAACATGATACAAATATAAGCAACACAAAGACGGTCATAAAATACATTAACATAAGTGCACAAGTAATGGAAAAAACCGCCAGATAATTATGTAGACTAATGGGTTATACCAATAAATCGGGAGAAACAAAGCATCAACTGGCATGGTGGTAAGGAGGTAAGGAGAACTGGGAATTTTTTATGGGTTTATTGGAAACAGACTTAATATTGGACTACTTGATATGTCTAATTGATTATTAAGTATCTGACTTTTGGTTTTTACAGCTTTTTTAATTTCTAGTGCCTCTAAGTTGTTTAGTCTGTTACCATGCCCGTTTTTATGTAAGATGTTAGCACCGGTGCTATGACAGAATGTATGATCTTTATCGATCAAATGATTTGCGAATTCAGAAAAACCGTTATTATTGAGGCAACGAAGATGCTCCTTTATCCTAATATTAACATTACGTGATGTCTTACCGATATAAAAAGCCGAACAATTATTGCAATTTAATTTATAAATCCCCGAATGACTTAATTTATCGTCCTTATCTTTAGAATTAATTAGAAATTTACCTATATTGTTATTGGTATAAAAGGCCGGTTTGACTTCAGAAGGAAGGTTTTTTACACTTAAGGTAGAAAAGTGATTGATGAATAAAATTCGCCGCCATTGATAATTAATATTATTATCATTGATTTGAGGACAAGGACTAGCGAAGAGGAAGCGATTAATGGCTATTTGTTTTAGCTTTTTATTTAAAATTAAATCTATAAAATTTGATTCATAGCCATTATTTACTGCTATGTTTTTAATTAGTTTTAGTTCACTATTAAAATTACTATCGGACATTGGAATTGTGACTAAACGATGGACCATTGAATGGAATGCGGAGTGCTTATGTGAAATAGGGTGATTGGAGGTGTTGTGTATGACAACGTCAGTATAGGAGGGTTTACGAAAAATGTTAAAATTAATTCTGTTATTAACGATCGATAAGGTAAGGTCTAAAAAATTTAAGGTTGAATTTATGCCTATTTCTAATGTGAATTTAATCTTATTATGAAAAGAGTTTATAAGATTGAGGAAGGAATTCAGTTGACGCCTAATCCCTGTCCATATACACAAAACATCATCAACGTATCTTTTCCAGTACAAGACATTTTTAATAAGATGTGAGCTACTAGATAAAATTTTATTTTCTAAGTTATCCATGAATATATCAGCAATCAGTGGACTGGTAGGGCTCCCCATAGCTAGGCCGTCACGTTGCTGATATATGACATTATTAAATTGAAAATAATTTTGATTCAGGCATATATTAAACAAGGAAGTTAAATCTTTTATAAAATCTGTAGAGAGATCGGAACTATTTAATAAATTAGAAATTAAACATTTACTCTCTTCTATGGGAACATTGGGGAACAAATTTACAACGTCAAAAGAAATTAGTGTAGAATTACTAGGGAGAATCATATCTTTCAATTCTTCTACTAATGAAAAAGAGTTTTTAAGGGTATGTTTAGGTGAAAAAACATTGGTATTTTGAAACACATTAGTAATAACGGATGATATTTTAAAATTTGGGGCATTACAACATGAAACTACTGGCCTGACGGGGCAATTATTCTTGTGTATTTTAAGGAACCCATATAATTTAGGAGTTTTGGGATTTTTAGTTAAAAATTTAACTTTGTGATATGATTCATCTTTGAATATTTTAGTTTTACATGCTTGAAGTGTTTGTTTCACATTTTCTTGGAACTTATTGGTTGGGTCTTTCGCAAGTATTGCGAAATTGTCACTGTCAATGAAGTCCGTCAATGAAGTCAATGTGTATATGGACAGGGACTAGGCGTCAACTGAATTCCTTCCTCAATCTTATAAACTCTTTTCATAATAAGATTAAATTCACATTAGAAATAGGCATAAATTCAACCTTAAATTTTTTAGACCTTACCTTATCGATCGTTAATAACAGAATTAATTTTAACATTTTTCGTAAACCCTCCTATACTGACGTTGTCATACACAACACCTCCAATCACCCTATTTCACATAAGCACTCCGCATTCCATTCAATGGTCCATCGTTTAGTCACAATTCCAATGTCCGATAGTAATTTTAATAGTGAACTAAAACTAATTAAAAACATAGCAGTAAATAATGGCTATGAATCAAATTTTATAGATTTAATTTTAAATAAAAAGCTAAAACAAATAGCCATTAATCGCTTCCTCTTCGCTAGTCCTTGTCCTCAAATCAATGATAATAATATTAATTATCAATGGCGGCGAATTTTATTCATCAATCACTTTTCTACCTTAAGTGTAAAAAACCTTCCTTCTGAAGTCAAACCGGCCTTTTATACCAATAACAATATAGGTAAATTTCTAATTAATTCTAAAGATAAGGACGATAAATTAAGTCATTCGGGGATTTATAAATTAAATTGCAATAATTGTTCGGCTTTTTATATCGGTAAGACATCACGTAATGTTAATATTAGGATAATTAGTTTATGTTTAGTTGCGGACGTGTTTTAACCGCTCCGGTTTGTTTAATCCTTTCAGAAGGTTTCCCTTGTTAAGAGATCGCTGAAAATTGTTCAGCATCCGTGTTTTATATAGTGCTTACCTTCTTATTTCACGAAATGCGCGTAACTTCTACCGTTTAGCCGGAATTTGCAATTATTATAGCATTTTAAACCGATTAAATTTTAAAAGTGAAGCTAGAACAAAGATTTCTCAATGCAGTCGAAGATTTTATACCTGACTCAAGTGTCAAGTGGTGTCGGGATTTACGGGACCTTTTCAACCGAGGATGTCTGCCTGGAGGACAGATAAGCCATATTTTGTTTAAATTTTTTGTTTTTGTTTTTATTTTCTGTTTTTGTTTATGTATTTTGTTACAGATGACACACATAAACTTCACTTTGACTTTGGTTCAATATTTTGCTTATGATAGCCTGCGATAAGCGAGCCCTAAGGGTCTGAGACAGAGGTGTGAAATCGTCGGATCACGACAATAGAAAGAATGTATTGGAGCCAGGAAGCAGTCTGAAAGGGTCGAGAGGATGCACTAGGTGGCATGAAAGGCTGGGAGGTGACTGGAGAGACTAAGGTAAACTAGGATGAGGTGATTTTGCACAGCGGTGCCGCCAAGGTCTGTTATCTATGTGAGGATGTTGTGTCGGCGCTCTTTATTGGCAGCAGACACATGTCAGCGCTATATTAGCGGCGGATACATGCCTGAACGGATGACGAGCCTCGTGCTGGCACATTTGGTGGACGGGGTAGTCTCTCTCCCTGCAGCAGCTGGTACAGTTCCTTCGCTACCTAGGACTCTTGCAGCAGAGTCTCCATCTGCTGTCTTCGTCGAGCGTCACAGCGGTGCTGCCAAGGTTTGTTGTCTATGGGAGGATGTTGTGTCAGCGCTCTTTATTGGCAGCAGACACATGTCAGCGCTATATTGGCGGCAGACACATGCCTGAACGGATGACGAACCTCGTGCTGGCACAGTTGGTCTAAATAACAAATGTAGATCCTAGGAAATAAATTGTACAGCGCCCTTGAGGTGATTTTTCACAAAAACGGCGCTATACAAATTATCCAATTATTATTATTATTATTATTAAAGGAGCATCTTCGTTGCCTCAATAATAACGGTTTTTCTGAATTCGCAAATCATTTGATCGATAAAGATCATACATTCTGTCATAGCACCGGTGCTAACATCTTACATAAAAACGGGCATGGTAACAGACTAAACAACTTAGAGGCACTAGAAATTAAAAAAGCTGTAAAAACCAAAAGTCAGATACTTAATAATCAATTAGACATATCAAGTAGTCCAATATTAAGTCTGTTTCCAATAAACCCATAAAAAATTCCCAGTTCTCCTTACCTCCTTACCACCATGCCAGTTGATGCTTTGTTTCTCCCGATTTATTGGTATAACCCATTAGTCTACATAATTATCTGGCGGTTTTTTCCATTACTTGTGCACTTATGTTAATGTATTTTATGACCGTCTTTGTGTTGCTTATATTTGTATCATGTTGTCTCCCTCTATATTTTGTTATATATATGCACACATTATGTACTTCTTGTTTAGTATTAATTTGTACCCTGATGATGCTTAAGTAAAGCGAAACCGGTCGGTTCTTAAATTAATAAATATCGTGGTTTTAAAACAAAAAAGTATTTTATTTTATTTATAACTTTAGGTTAGATTAGGTTAGGTTAGGTGAATGACTGATATAAAATATTGCTGATTTATTAAGACTCTCTTCAAATTATTCTTAATCCTGTTAAGGACGGGATTGCAGGCCTTTAACGAATAATTGATAGGTTTCCTGATAAACTTTCAGTAAAACGCGAATGTGTAATGGAGATGTCGGAATACGTCTACAAAAAAATCCATTATTTTCGCTTTTCGTCATTGTGTATTATCAGTATATTATGAATGTACCAAAAGTTTATTAGGAAACGGCCTGCAATCCCGTTTTAAACAGGATTTTAATAAATCAGCAAAACTCAAAAACAACTTTCATCGCTTCGTTCAGAGTTATAAATTCTCTCAGTGTTTCCTTGCTGAGAGCTTCATTCAAAATCGAAAAGTTGCTTGAAATAGCTTTAGCGATGTTCAGTGACCTCCTTCTTACTTTATTCAGAGTGGTAGATACTCGAAGAATATCTATTATAGCGAGACTGTAAGAAATTCTTGATAGCACTTTCTTGAAATGGTTTTAAATATGTTTACAGACCAGATTTGAATAGCCAGGTACTTCCCAACCTAACCCTTACCAATCTCTTTTCTATCCCCTCACTCTTTAAATCTGAAAACTTTCCCAAATAAAGCTACATTACCTACAAAATGCTTCGAGACAGTAGATATTAAACTCATAATCAAAAAATTTCATTTTATTTTCATAGTAATGTATTTTTTACCGTTTGTTGCGTAATTGTGAGAATCACAATACCGCATAAAGCAAGAATGATGCCTGTAATGTATGAGGTCCATTATTAACTTCCTTGTGCCCCTGATAATAAATATTTTAAAACTTCTGTCAACAATCTAGCTAAAAAAAAAACATACTTTTTCATAGTCTTTTAGTGTGCCACAAGGTCGTATATCAGGACCCCTATTAAACATTTATATATTAAATGCAGCCTAGACAGATGCCATAAACGTAACAATGCCTTGTAAATATTTACAAGTGATGTCTGACATAACTTTCATTGTTAAAAAGACGCAGGAGTCGAAGTCAGCAACAAAATCACTATATATTTTTCTCGTAATGTGTTGACAGAAAACCGCAAGGTCGCCTTTTGGAACCTTTTTTATTAGCATAGTAAACGGTGACTAGACAGTCGTGACAAATTGCACAAAGCCTTTATTTGTTGAATGGAGAGGTTGGTGAAAATTGTATTGTGAAGATATTGCATAGGCAATAAAAAATGCATATCATATTATATAAATAAGATATTACATATTTTACATTCACAGCAGACAAAAATGGCCTGTCTAGATCAAGTGTATTGTATGTATAAGAGTGTGTCAAGGTGTTTGAAAGAATAATATAGTTTACAGCAAATGCTATTGCATAAATGAGACCCCTGAGGCGTATGTCCGGTAAAACCACGATCCACCGTATTACAAATGTGGGATACGGTAAGAACGCAAGGCTAACGAACAAGATAAAGAAAGCGACGATTAGATAGTTTGGGCATATACAAAAAATGAACGTAGAAATTTGTATCAGTAGTATAAATGACACGAAAGTGAATGTTAGAAGAAATCGGGGACGCCGGAGGAAGAATCTAACACTTGAAATATGGCAAGAGTCACAGTAACAGAAGAGTATATTGTATAAGACGATATATAAATGTTTTGCATGACGGTCTATCCTCTCGGCCTACTAATGCCGAGGAAACGGCGTGTTGATCAGTTATGTACATGGTTGGTTTGATATTTTACATTACGGATGATAAATTTTGCTATCCCTTTTGACAAATCAACAAAGGTTGTAACTTAATACACGTAAGACTATTATGGTAAACCAAATATTTGGGAACGTACTTAGGAAAGCAGGTAGAGAAGGATAGGAAAAAAAACTCTCCAACATTTCAATTTAAAATGTAAGTCCTCACAAAGGCGATACTGAAAGTATCTTTACGAGTGTATGAATAGCGATTAAACTAAAAAAATATATGTCAAATACGCACAACAATTGAATTTTGGAACCACCTCTGGGCTGGAGCCCTACGATACTAGATAAACCTACTTGATTCTGTGCAAAGTAGGGCGGTCCGTTTGATTGAAAATCCATTGTTAAAACTAACTAACTAACTAACCATCACGCCCTTTCGGTCTTGGCACACACTCCTTGCCTCATTCACATTCATACATACTCTTCTATTATTCTGACTCTTGACATGGCCAGACTCAAGTATCTGATTCACTTGGTCGTGCCATGTCTTCCTCGGGCGTCCCCGACTTCTGCTAACATTCACATTTGCATCTTATATTCTCCTTACACTCCTTTCTTGGCTCATTCGCTCTACATGCCCAAATCATCTAAGCGTCCCTCTCTTGATCTTACTCATTACGCTTACATCAGCCTTGCACTCTTTGCGGATCTCCACATTCCTCACAAGATCATACATCTGTTTACCACACATACGCCTTAGACATCTCATGTCAACAGCATTCAATCTACTTTCATCCTTTCTTTGCCATTTCCATTATAACAGACAGATTTGCATCTATAATGCATAGACGCAATGTGGGCAGGCTGGAGTCTGTTCTGCAGGTATTTTAATTACGTGATATTAGCTTCATGAGAACGGGTCGCTTCTTCGACTCGTTTTTGTGAACAAAGGCTTGTATGTTATATATATATTACCCAAAATCTTAAAGAAATCTCGTCACATCAATGCACGACAGATTAGCGACAAAATTCAGTTCCGCGATTTATTAAAACCTCTTTAGCTAAAGAATATAATAGTGCAGGTAACAAAAAATATTTTTGAATACGACAATCACAATTTACACAAGAAACTGTAAATTTTCTGATACAACAAAGTCAACAATGATAATTGAACCTTCCCAGTCAAGAACTGGAATCTACAACTGAACCAACCTCTTCAAATGCCAATCGGGTAAAACCTAAATTTATTTCATATTAGTTGACATGTACCCGGCGTTGCTAGGGGTTTTCCTTAGGAGAATTAAAGGACATATACCATTAAAGAATTTTTTGTAGGCCTTTTTAAGATATACAATTCCGTAGTACATTATTTTGATGTATTTCATAAGGTTTAGCAAGCGTTAGCAATGTAAGCACCCGAAATATTTTTTTATTCGATAATTACAAAACATCGACTTTTCTCTACTTTATATAGATATAATAAGTATGTATTGTATATATAAACCTCCCAGAAAAAAAAACTCTAAATGATAGTGAAAAGTTTATCAAAATCTGTTGCACAGTTTAGAAGAACTAAGCGCACTAACAGACAGACAGAGATATTAACGTAATGTTATCCGACTTCAGGGAATTGCTTATACAAGCTCGTGTACGTGCGTGATTGGCGCCAAAAGTGGATAGAATGCACTATCATCGACAACGAGTTTATCTGCTGAGTTTCAGTTCTATCGGATGTCGGGAAGTGGGTTAATTTCCACTTCCAAGATTTGCATTCACGAAAACAAAAATATAATTCAAAATTTAGGGCCCAAAAACTGTAGTGTGGTATTTTCAACAATGGGAACGGTTTAACAAAAGGTAGGGTGCTCAAATTTTTGACACTTTTGAAACAATGCATGTTCTGAAATATAGGATTATCTACCTGATATATGATGAGAAGTTCTAAAAATACAAGTGCTTCGTTTCTTTCAACGATCTGTCACACTCACAAAAGTAAATTATTTTTAAAGTTTTACTAAAGGGATTCAATCAATTATCTTAGCTATAAATCAAAGAAAACTCGATAATGTAGTTTTTAGGAAGTATGTTCTAGAGAGATGGGAAGGCTGACAGAGATATTGAAACAAGGGGAAATGCAGGTAACTCCATTCATGGAGGACTGAACGCAGTTGGCGCTAGCAAAAAACTGTCCAAACAAACGAAGCTAGCAGTCCACAATGGAGTGCTGGTACATATCCTGATGAAGCATGGAATTGGCAGAGAAAGGATGACAGTAGACTGAATGCTTTAGAAATGAGATCCCTGAGGCGTATGTTTAGTAAAACAATGCAAGGCTGATGTAAGCGTATTGAGTAAGATTAAGAAATGGACGCTTATATGGTTTGGGCATGTAGCAGCACGCATGAGGAAGACATGGCACGATCAAGTGAATCAGATACTCGAGTCGGGCCATGTCAAGAGTCAGAATAATAGAAGAGTGTGTATGAATGAATAAGGCAAGAAGTGTTTGTCAAGACCAAGTTGTTTGGCGGTCCGTCCTCTCTGCCTACCCTTGCGGAGTAACGGCGTGATGGTTGGTTAGTTAGTTAGTTGTTAGCTAAATCTATACATATGTTTGTGTCCTATAGACGCCATAACTACTGGACTAATTGGTTCTTTCGAATTCCTAATGGTGGACTTTCACCGGGGCGATACAGACAGTAAATATCACTCAGGAAATAAATAAAAGATTGACCATTTCTTATATTTAAAAACAAAAAATGTTTTACATGATTGCCGACTGCTGAGATGTTCTAACAATGTTAAAAAAAGTTGAACCCCTCGTCAAAAAAGCTCATTATAAAAACATTGGTTTTATTTTTTTAATAAACAAAACTGCTTACAAAAAAACATTTGGGATATTTTGGGACGAATTAAGTTAATTTGAGTTCTTTTTCGGACAAAAGGAAGCAAGTCATAAATAATATCATTATTTTTATGGTTTTACGTAATTTGGATATTATGAGATTTAGGATTAATTTAGTAATATTCCCGGATGATATTAATTTTCAAATGGATCCGCTGTTTTTGAATGTATACCAAAATAAAAAAAATACATTAGAAAGCAGATGAACGACCCTTTCAGATGTAATAATTGCAAACCGACGTATTCAATAAAATGTATTGAAATTTTGAACACAAACATAGACAAAGTTATTTAAAGTCGCTTAACTAAGAGAAAGAGAGAGTACGAAAGCAGTGTGCAATATAGCTGGGAATGAGGAATACTTGGAGCAGGTGGATGAGTTTGTGTATTTAGGAAGTATGTTCTAGAGAGATGGGAAGGCTGACAGAGATATTGAAACAAGGGGAAATGCAGGTAACTCCATTAATGGAGGACTGAACGCCGTTGGCGCTAACTAAAAATTGTCCAAAGAAGCGGAGCTAGCAGTCTACAATGGAGTGCTGGTACCTACCCTGATGTGTGTAAGTGAGGCAGGGAACTTTGAAATGAGATCCCTGAGGCGTATGTGTGGTAAAACAATGTATGATCGTGTGAGGAATGTGGATATCCGCAAAGAGTGCAAGGCAGACGTAAGCGTAATGAGTAAGATTAAGAAAGGGATGCTTAGATAGTTTGGGCGTGCAAAATTTAGCACGCCCGAGGAAGACATGGCACGATCAAGTGAATCCCCTGCGGGGAAACGACGTGATGGTTAGTTTACTGATATAAATATCGTTTTGTATATAAATGTTTGTTAAAAGATTTTGCAGTCTTTGACAAATATTTTTCAAATACTAAATGTCGTTTTACTGGAGCATTCATATCTGGTCACCAAACACGGCTAAAGGCATTTCAAGCAACGTTTGATTTCTGAATGGTGGTCTTGCAACAGAGCGATACTGAAAGTATCTTCCACTCTGAAACGTGCCGCAAATATACTATTATTTTTATTATTAACACAAATTAAACAAACAAAAATTACTTGCGCACACCGGGATTCGAACCTGCGACCTCCGGATTGCTAGTTGAGAGTCTTACCCCTCGACCACGGACCGTGAAAAAAGTTTAGTACTTCTAAATCAACATTTCCCCAATCTTTTTCAATACTCAAATCTGGGATACCAAAATATCACAGGGTCCGGGGACTAAAAAATAATCTGTTTTGGACTCTCAAAAATGAAGGTTTGTAGACATTTAAAAATAGTATAATTTTCAATTTATTTTTCGTTTTTTTATTCTCTCTTGGAATGTTAAGGAATTTGTTTACAAATTTTAATGCGTGTTCTCTGTTGACATACTTATGTACAGCTTGGGTTTCTAAAGCATTAACGGTTGCTATACCTATTACAGACCTAGTCACTAATCACCGAGATAGTTATCGGGGCAACCCGCATTCCAGGGCTAGCAGGAATTCTACCAAATACTCTCGTAATTTTAGAGAACGCAGTGAACTCGTCATTGACATAACAAAACGAACGAATTTCTTGAAAAAAGTATAATATGTAATATTTAACACGTTCAGGCCGGAATTGATGTCAATTTTTATAATTAAAATTTTAAGAATTATTAACAGAAAAAAACGTTGATATAACTGGCAGGCCTTCAACAAATGAATTGACAAGTTTCTTAATAAACTATCAGTAAAACACGATCGTGTTATGGCGACAAACGCAGGTGCATGAACACGTGTTACATTATGAACGTATGCATTTTAATAAATCAGCAATATTCATTTTTTTTCGTGCAATACTTTAAAATTTATTTCCACTGTCATTTTGAAAAATATTTAAGATTCTAATTTTTTTCTTATTTATTTAAAAAACAAAATTACACCAGAAATCATAAGATTTGAAAATATGTACTTAAATACCAACCTACTTAATTATAACTGATATATTAATCATAACTTTTTTTAAAATTTCAACTGAGGAAATATACTCGTATAATCTGTCGAAATAAATGTGAATTGAACTATTTGAAAAAACGACAGTTTCATATTTAAAAAATAATTTTTTTCTGAACCATTCTTGAACTGCAGACGGAATGTACAAAAAAATTTGCAGACAGACGAAATGCAAAGCGGTCGAGTCAATGCCCAATTAAATAAAAAAAAATAGCGCTTAGAGGAAGTAGTTATGACTGCAATTGGAAAAGACAAAAAAAAACGACAATTTTTATTCGCTCCAGATAGGGAGGGAAAAAATCAGATATTTATGTTATTTTAAAATATGCGTTCGGTACGGAAAGGTTAAAAAAAACTACAAATGACGTCACATGAGTTTTTTAATGTGAACACCACACAAGAATCTTATCTGTCGTGAGCAAGTGGAACTATGTCATGTTGTGAGACTGAAATAATTGAGATAGTCAATCATTACGACTTACAGCATTAGGTTAGGTTAGGTTAGGTGTTTGACTAGGTAAACGGAGAAACTTATTATTAATAATATTAACATAGCATTTTTATAGCGCAGTTTAGTGTAATTTCACTTCAAGTGCGCTTAACTATAACAAACATAAAAACGGTAATTTATTATTAGTGGTCATGTTATTAAAATTATTCCTACAGTGTGCCTTACCCAATACAGATCTAATATTATAACACTTAGGACGGGTTGTTTCGGAGAATTTGAACAATTCATCAAATTTCAACGTTCATTTTTGGGTTCTGTGAAAGTCCAATTCAAGTTCTGTTATTATATCATTATAGGCTGGTTGCTTGACAAAACTGAAATAAAAACAGAACTTGAAAAAATCTTTCACAGAACTTGAAAATGAACGTTGAAATTTGATGAATTGTTCAGATTCTCCGAAACAACCCATCCTTAATACACTGTTTATACAAAGTGATGACAACACTTATAATAACAATAACGGCAGGACAGGACAAAACAAGAACATTAATACTAAAACATAATTTAAAACAGGAGGCAGTTTGTGCTCAGAAATGAGAATCTTCTGAGCAGACATTTTAAAAAGGTACAATAAGGAGGCAACCGAAACCAAACAATTATAAATTAATTAAATTATCTCATAGAAATATGGGGAAACACAAACATCAAATATCTAAACGAAATTCAAATAATACAAAATAAAGTTATAAAAAAACTTTTTAACTATAGACCAGATACCCCCACCAAAAGAGTATACCAAGAAACTAACTTACTTAAAATTAGAAAACTGTACGAATACAACATATGCCTATTAATTCACAAAATCCAAAATGGCCTCATACACACAAATACTTCATTTATGAAAACATCACAAGTACATGACCACCACACAAGACAACATAATAAATTATACACAAATTCAGCAAAGACAGAGTGTGGTAAAGGAAACATAGGCCATGAGGGTGTACACATATATAATCTCATTCCTGATAGCCTGACAACCGTAAATAGAATAAATATATTTAAGAAAAAACTGTTTGCCCTCAAGATCAATGAGCAAAACCAAAATGCTCTTACTTAAGAAAAATATGTTACTTAGGTAGTAAACCATAATTATTAATATATATATTATTTTTGTTTTAATCAATGTACACTTAAGTTAACAAAGCGAAATATGTATTTCTTTTAACTTAATAAATAACTAAAAAAAAAAAAATTACATGAATTTTGAGAATATGGCTCATTATAAAACATTGAAAATAAGTTAAGATTTAATATGGTAAGATTTTTTTAAAGAATTTTGTTTTTAAAGCCCGTTTAAATTCAGCCAAATTCTGTAGATTAGTAAGAGCTGAGGGAAGTCTATTCCAGATGAGTGGGTCTATTACACTAAAAGAGCGATCATAGTAAACAGCTCGATTTGACCTAGAAAGTTCGATTAGATGATTACTAACATCTAGATCTGCTGATCTTAGAGTAAGCTTAAGTTTGATGTGAAATACTGTTAATTTATTAAAAATCAAATTATTCATTTTCGTGTTAAAAATGGGACTGGAGGCTTATAAGAATGAATTAAAAGAGTTCCTAATAAAGTATTCGTCAAAAGCAAATGTTTTATGAGGTCGGCAGAACACGTGTACATACAAATACTGATACTGACATACTTATACTGTAGCTTTCCGTCATGATATATAATAGGAAAAAGACACGTGTTCTCGATATATACTGAATGACTAATATTTTATCTTTACTAGGAAACCATTGTTTTGGACAACTAGACCAACAATTATTGTTTCTTTTTGCGTTATTTATTTATTACACGCCCTTTTCTTTAAAAAAAATACAAGGATTTTGAATCAGAGTAAGCACTTAAAAATCAATAAAATAAAGAAGAATGTAAACATAATGGCAAAAATGAATCCTCACGCATATAATTGAATTTAAAAGATTCAACAAAACAAAATAGTAGAAGCGGAGAAGTTATATGGGTACATAGGTCTATTTGTGTCTAGAAGAATAAAAGTGATAGAATATACAACATTTATACTGATTAGTTTTCAAATGAAATATATCACCCAGATCAGAAAGACTGTGAAGTCTCGGAATCGGAGAATTTTGGTAAGCTAGTGTCCTGGTGTTATTGAAGTAAAAAGGTAAGAAATGTCGGCATGATTTTTTGGGAACATGGATATTGATACATTGAAGTAATTCGGGACAGTCAATTTTAAAATGTAGTATTCTTTGTAACAGTATTAAATCTGTGCTTATTCTTCTTTCTGAAACTTTCAATAAAGACATTTTATCCAAGAGGTAATTGTAATTTAAATTTAACAGAACTGATGAAAACAGAATTCATTCAAACGTTACATTTGCACAAAAGGATATTTTCAGTAAAATCGAAAATCCCCTTTTATCTGCGAAACATACAAATCAAAATTATGGCGTTTCTCCGGTTAATTGTCCCTCTGTGAATTACCGACTAGCGCCGGATAGCCCGGGATATATTTCACTTTTTTATTGTTCTTTTAAATCCGAATGATGTAATAAAAAATAAGCAATGATAGCGAAAAAAACAAACTCCAATATTTTTTTTACGTAAATGAAATTTTTTATTGGAATTTAGAAGGGAGCGAAAGTGGATGTAATGTCTCTAGTACACGTTGGGGCAATGCACAGGTCCAACGTGTACTTGCATATGAATGCGTTGCCCGCCAACGTTGGCCAACTAACTCGATTATTGTCGGTTTTCACACGGAGAAAAGTGAGACTGATTTATCGAAATCCTGTTAAAAACCATTTGCTAATAGAATATTAGTCTATTCAGAATATACCGGAACACATGTTCATGGAGTGTCCTTTTCCTGAAAAATATAATGACGAAATGTTACAACATAAGAATTCTTATGAATACGTGTTGCGAAATTCTAATAACGTATTCGTGTTTTACGCACATTCATTCGTTAAATGCATGCAGTCCCGTTTTTAACAGGAATACGAATAATTAGACCAGATTTTTAATAAAGAAGTAAAAGTAATTATTTTATAAGCAATAATTATTAGCCTGAAACACTAATCCACATTGAAAAATCTCCTGATAAAAGATACATGACGCCAACGGGACATGAACCCGTGTCCTTTCGATTTCCGGTCGACAGCTCTGACCACTGAGCTATGGCGGCTTATCTCTTATCTGCGAAATAATTCAATATATACTAGTGTTTCATTCAACAATTACTGCTTGTTACATTTTTTCACCTGAAAACAACCAACTTTATTTTATATGAGAAAGGCATTGTAAGTGCTAACTCTCTCACTAGATGGCGTCGAGACAAATTGTCTTCATTTTTTTAGTGAAGATACTAGAACTTCTCAAATATTATTTTTTTTTTTTGGTACACTAATGTTTAAGACAAGATTTTTTATGCATAGCACAAAGGGTAGCAATTTTGGCGTCATGTATCAGGAGATTTTTCAATGTGGATGAGTGTTTCAGGCTAATAATTATTGCCTATAAAATAATTGCTACCCTTTGTGCTATGCATAAAAAATCTTGTCTTAAACATTAGTTTACCAAAAAAAAATAATAAAGAAGTAATATTTTATATTAAAGGATCTTGGCGCCAACCCGCCAGAGTTCACACGTAAGCCCGTCTTCAGTTTGAAGTAAGCATTTAGGAGAGACGGTAGTGTTAATTATTGCGTGAGTGATGATTTACGAGTTACGATGGAGTAGTGAAGAAATTTTGAAGTTTATAGATATGTACCAAAATTAAACAATAACTGTTTCTATACAATGTAACCTACTTAATATTTAATACGAGATATCAGGAATATGAAGTAACATACAAAACTGTCATGGTATAGACAGAAAAAAACTAGATTAAGTGTACTCGGGGTTGCTGGGGATTACCCTTAAGAGATAGACATATACTACCCTGGACTTTTCTGTAGGCCTTTTCAAGATATACAATTCCATAGGACATTATTTTGACGTATTTCATAAGGTTTAGCTAGCGTTAGCAATGTAAGCGCCCGAAAAAAAATTTTTAAACCTTGTTTTTAAAACTTCGACTTTTCTCTACTTTATATAAATATAATATGCATGTATTATATACATAAACCTTCCGGAAGAAATTTTTTAAATGATACTGATAACCTTATCAAAATCTGTTGCGTAGTTTAGAAGAACTAAGCGCACAAACAGATAGACGCGGATAGCTACATAGTTTTCGTATAGAGAGTTTTAATAAATTTAATTCTTTCTTCAAATAATTTATGCTCTCAATGGGAATACCGAGTTTAAAAGTAATGTGCCATAGGAATTTATTTTGAATTTAATGAATTGATCGAGGAATTATATTCGAAGTCAAGAAGTATACGACATTTTCAAGGTGGAAATATTCCTAAAGCCTCTGGAATTTATGTGATTAAACAATAATATTGAACCAGTAATATTTATGTTAAAATTTTTACGTGGTAGTATAGACAGCCCGGGCTAACTTAACCTCATTGAATTTAATATACCTATTTATTTATTTATTTGGTACAGTATTTTTTTTACATTTCAATGTTTTCCAGTAATGTTGGCCTCACTGGGTGGCTTGCCCGTGCTGAGGCCTTCATTTTATAATATGAAAATATAATCTACATAATACATTTAAAGATAAAATAATACATTTAATATATAATCTTGTGTGTTTGTGAGTGATGTGTTTATGTTGGTTTTGTGTGTTACGTGTAGGTTTTATTTTTAATTTATGCTACGACATTTTTGTAATATTGTCTTTTTTGTTCTTTAATCCATTTTGTAATTTTGTGTGTGAATTTATTTTTATTTTCCTCATTTTTAATTTCAAGTTTTACACTGTTGAAAGCTTTTATAGCATGGTATTGGTAGTGTCTTTCTCCAAAGCTTGAATTTACTGTCGGAGTTTTTATGTTTTCTTTGTACGCTTGTCTAACTGGTCTGTTAGTGTTATTTTGTGTATGTTGAAATTTATTTTTTTTGTCAAAAATGTAGTTTAGTAGTGTTTTAACGTATAATTGGCGTATATCTAGTACGTCACAGCTGTTGAACATTTGGTCTGTATCAGTCAGTCTATGTTTTTTTTAGTATTACCTTTTAGATCGTTTTCTGTGCGGTTTCTATGTAATTGATAGCCAAGTTTGTTGCTCCTCCCCAAGCAATAATTCTATACCTATGAGAACTACTCGTTCCAAAATCATGTTTAAATGTAAATTTGACAAAAATTTCTCGAGCCAAGCTTCGAATTATGGGAAAATTCGCCGCTAGCGGAAATTTCGCGGTGTTTATGTGTAGCATTACGATGACAGGACTGCAAATACTGATTTGTGCCTAGATTACATGAAGTTAGTAAAAAGATACGCAGACGTAGCGGATCTATCAAACTCCACAGTATGTGTACAAGAAGGATATATTATCATATACTAGTCTACATCTAATCTTATGTTTAATTGTATATTTTATTTTATTCTATTTCTTCTCTTTGTTATTCATATTTATGCAAAATATGTTAGTAGGCTTAGGCACCAGTTAATAGTACATTTAACTATTATTTCATTATTATTTTAATACTATACTAATCAAACAACTTATCAAAATGTTAATACTCATCCTAATTTAACTGTCCTAAAACGGGAATCCTCCTAGTTGGGCAGTCAAAACATTTCTTAAATAATGTATAATCTTTTACTAAATAAAATTTGCATGTACTTTTGATGTCATTGTATGTGTATGTGGTTTATTGTTTGTGGTGTGATCTTGATAATTAATATGTAGGTACTTTGCAATTTTTTTTAATTTCAAAAACCTTAACTTAAAACGTTAAAAAGTTTTAAATTACCGCTTAACACCATCCGCCTGTTTTGATTTATGCAAGAAAAAAACATGGCCAAAAAGTGCCTTTTATTTTATTTTGTGGATGTTCAGGCATAAATATTTAATTTTTTTCATATCATTTTATAAATCACTTAATTTGCCACATTATACAAGAAAATGGGTTCGTAAGTAGCAGATTTTGAACTTTAAATCAGTTTTCATAGGTATATACATTATTTTTTCCTGGGCTTATAAAAGACTTATCTAAAAAATACTCGATTATTTCAAAGGCCAAGATGTATTCTACTAGCAGTATTTAATTAAAGCATCTGAAACATTTCTAGGCGACCAAATTTTCAAACCAAAAACACATGATTTTGAATTAATGCGTAGTGCATCGCCTTAAATTAAAAAATCACAAAAATTGTATTAAAAAGTCGCTCTCGCGTAATTTAAAATTGAATTTATTAATTTTAGGGGCGGGATTTTCGCTTTAAGAAAACGCACGAAAGCGAATAGGACATGGAAATACATAAATCAAATTAAAATATATTTAATACTGCGGCTAGGGGGCGAACATAGCCTCGTAAAACTGTCAGCCTGCGGCGCATAATGTGGGAATTAAACCATAGAGAAAATATGTTCATAATGCAGTCATAACTTTAAATCAGAATTTTTTTAGTTTCACTGCAAAATTTTTAAGCAAATATTTAGGTGCTGTTGAAAATGTGACAGCATGACCACTTCCTAATAAAATACTAGTCATTCAAAATATATCTGAACACGTGTTCACGCATGTGCCCTTGACCGAATAAATATAATGGACGAGATGAGAAAATATTATTATTTTGAAGAACACGTTTCAAGACTTCCAATATTCGTGCTTTACTGATAGTTTGTTATGAAATTTATCAAATCATTCGTAATAGACCTCCAATCCCGTTTTTAACAGGAAAATGAATAATTTGACCAGATTTTTGAAAATATTTAATATCAGTAGGTTTTCTCCGTTTACCTAGTCATTCACCTAACCTAACCTAACCTAAAGATAAAAGTTGTTATGATCGCCATCTATAATAGTCAGTAGTAGGTATATATAAATCCCGTTGAGGTGATTTTCTAACTAACCAACACGCCGTTTCCCTGAATTCTGACTCTTGACATGCCCCTTATCAAGTATATGATTCACTTGGTCATGCCATGCCTTCCTCGGGCGTCACCGACTAATCTAATCTAATATATATTTTAAAAAGAAACCTGTGTTTCCCAAACCGCCTGATTTTCTTTACAGCCAGCCACTACCACCCACCGGTGGTTATGGTGGCAGATAGCCCTTGGTGTCACATCGAAAGTAAGAGACTTGGTTGGGGTGGCTGAGCGTGGGTAGGAGTGAAAAAAATATATCGGACTGCAAAATGACATCTACATATTACACTCAAAATATTCTCAGGAATCAGATTCGTGCTGTTTACAACTGTAAAAATGAGATCCCTGAGACGTATATGTGGTAAAACCATGTGAGAAATGTGGAGATCTGAGCTGGAGAGTAAGAAAGGAACGCGCAGATGTTTTGGCAATGTTGAGCGAATGAACGAAGGAAAGAGTGTGAGAACAAGACAGAGTTGATGGTGAGCTGTCTTCTCTGTCTACCCATGCGAAGAAACAGACATTTTTTCATGTGAATATCGCGCAAGAGTCCCAACTGCTCCCAATCGAATGGAGCCAGTGAGACTATGACATCCCCCAATATTTGGGGTAGTGAATTTGCAGTGGGGATTCAATTCAAGCGACGTTTCAATTTTGAAAGGTGGTCTAACACCAGGGTGATACTGAGAGTATTCTCCAATCTGGATCGTGCCGCAATTATACGATACATGAATAAATTGTTAAATAACACAAATTTACTTGCGCTCGCCGGGATTTGAACCCGCGGATTGCTAGTCGATAACATTACCCCTCGTCCACGGACACCGTGCATGTATCGGGTTTATGCCAGCCTTCCAAAATATCAAATTGACAAACTTCAATCAGTGTTTAATGCAGCAGCACGGCTCATAACCGGGGTTTCTAAATATTCGCACATTTCAGAACACCTTCGTAACCGTCACTGGCTCAAGTGCCCTGAAAGAATCCAGTACAAACTGTGCTGGATGGTGTTTAAATCCATCAATGAAATGGCCCCACCCTACATCTCTGAACTATGCGTCCCGGAAAACACTCTGCTCTTAAACAGTCAACTATTAGATCAGCAACATCATCAGCTGTAGGCAGACTGATAGAACCTAAGCGCAAGACAAATACTAAGTTTGGTGATCGCGCTTTCGGAGCATCTGGAACTAAGATCCATAACAAGTCAAACAGAATTCAGGTCTAAACTAAAAACTTACCTTTTTAAGCTGTCGTACCCTTAAATTAAATATACCATTCCTAAGAGAAAGTCCAGTTATATTCAATTTTTCAATTAAATCCTAAATCCTGTATCTAAATTTCGCCAATAAACAATTAGAAAATGTTAATTAAGTGTTAATCTCAAGTGACCTACCAGGTAAGTATTGTACTGTATATTTTCTCCATAAATAGTTAAGTAATAACATAGATCACTGTAGAAATGTATTATAAGTTTGTACAGCGCCCTTGAGGTGTTTTTGCACAAAAACGGCGCTATACAAGTCATCCAAGTATTATTATTAAGTATATTGACAAAATATATCTGATATCTATACAATGATATGTTCGAACCCGGTTTTCTAAATCTGTTTTTTTACCACAAGAACCATTCTAATATATTTTATTCCTATGATAAATGGATGTAATTTATAGAATTTCGATTAATTTTATTTGACAGGAGAATTGTATTTGCGTTTCTCGACGATGTGTCCATTTCACATGGGCTAGTTTAGCGTTGTGATTTCATATTTTTATTATTTTTTTTTTATTATCAATATAAAGTTTTTTTACAGGTTTTTTTTTCGTTGTCTGTCTCACTAGGATAAACCTGTGTCGAGACAGACGTATTTGATACATAAATTAATGTTTACATATTTTTTGATACATATTATTTCATTACATTAAATGACATTGTGAAAATGATAAAAAATAATAAATAATAATAATAAATGATAAATTTGTTAATCAGCATCTAGTTGGAGTACATACTTATGAGGGGATTTTTATAAAATTTTTGATCTTGGATCTGTCTTGGCTGATGATCCAAGACTTGATATCTGTTTTATATTTAAAAAAAAATCGTTCAGTCTAATGGCTAGTGGGAGAGCATTATATAGCCTTGTTGCAAAATATCTAAAATTTCTCTGGCCAAAAGTTGTTTTAGCGAAAGGGATTTGTAATAAATTATGTCCTTTGGTTCTAGTATCACGAGCAGTTTGGACATTGTCAAAAGTAGTTTTTGGCATAAAGTTGCCTAATGTCCATAACACAGATTTTCCTAAAGATTTCATCCGAGCTGCTTGTGATTGGTAGTTTGAGGATAATCTTTATTATAAGTTTCTGAGCTTTAGATATTGGCTCCCCATGCTATGATACCATACTCTATTAAAGATTGACAAAGTGCATAGTAGATTGTTTTGAGCTGGCTTAGGTTGAGAAAGTTGCGAGTTTGTCTAAAAAAGTAAATGAATTTTCTAAGTTTGTTTGCTGTAGTGGTTATATGTTGTTTCCACTTCAAATTGTTGTCAAAAATAATACCTAAGTATTTAATTTTAGTTACCTGTTCTAAATAAGGGCAATCACATATTATCGTATTTGTCAGGTTGCAAGCACATATTTTAATTTGATTTTCTGGGTTTCTTAAGGAAGGATTAATACTAAATTCAATGTATTTAGTTTTGGTCACATTCATTGTTAGTGTATTATTGTTTAACCATCTTTTAACCACAGTTATGCCCCTGTTAGCTTTTATGTATACATCATTCCAATTTCTTGATTTGAAGAGGAGAATCGTATCATCAGCGAAACTTACAATTTTGGCATCTATTTGAAGATTACATAATTCATTTATGTATATTAAGAACAAGGTAGGACCTAAAACACTTCCTTGAGGCACGCCGTAGCTAATTGGTAATTGAATGCTATTGCAGTTATTAAATTCTGCATGTCACACTTTAAGATTCAAGAGCGACTAGAGCGACGGTTGTAGTGTCACGTGATCAAGTCAGTGCCATCGAGCAACAACAGTTTACAAAATGGCGACGATTGTTGTTAATACTTTTACTGATGATGATTTGTTATCGCAAGCATCTTTTAATAGTATAAATTAAAAGTCGCTATTCGCGTCTGTCTGTTTATGCGCTTAGTTCTTCTAAACTACGGAACGGATTTTGATAGGGTTTTTACTATCATTTAGAAAATTTCTTCCGGAAGGTATACATATATAATACATTGATGTTATATTTACTGAAAGTAGAGAAAATTCGAACAACGCCGGGAATACGACCTATTTTCACAAAAACCAACATCAACTGTGTCGAGTCTCACTCACGTGCACCGGTGCACTGGGGATCATTGCTGCTAGCTCCTTAGAGCAGGCTCTATTAAAATACCCGTAGAACAGACTCAGTATGCCTACATTGCGTCTATGCATCAGAGATGCTAATCGGTCTGTTAACAACGGATTTTCAATCAGACGGACCGCCCTCCTTTATCGTTATCATTTTTTATTCGAAAATCGATTCTCGGCAAGTTTCAGCGTTTAGTCAAATTGTAATCGGCTGAAATACATAACCGTTAAGATGAAACTACAAGATAAATTGTGTATATTCTTGGATTACCTTATATTGTAGGCAATACGCATCAAAATCGCTTGATAAATTGTGTCTAGAATCGTTCGATATCAAGCACAAAACTGGTTTTTAATTATTTTGTAAATAATTTTATAAGAAAGCAAAAAAGTTAATCAAGTGAAACTGTCACAGATAATCTTAGCTATAATACTGTATTTTTAAAAAGTTGTTTTCTTTACGCGTTCATACATTTCTATTGAATAAGTATTTTTTTTCGTAGTTTACATATATATTTTTTATTGAGTAATTTATTTTTTTATTTGTATTCTACTCAAGCAAAGCGATAGGAAAACCTTCAATTTATCTAAAGCATATTTTTTGGTATTCATAATTTACACCAATTCGTTATAAAGATTAATCAAAATAGTGATTTAGCACTAGTCACAGTTTGGAGACCATTCAAACGTCAAATAAAATCTGTTTTAAAAGTGGGATTCAGCGCAACAGATTGTCTCATATGAAATGGACTTCGGATTAGAAAACCAGTTTTGAATCTCATTTGTATTGTGATGTATTGTGTAATGGGATTTTCTATAAATGGATGTGTTTATAAAGATATTTTTAATTAATTTTTTTGATTACATCGCCCAAATGAAAGAGATAAAATTGCTATAAGTTTTTAATCCAAGCGGGTTTTTCAAGGTTTTAAATTTTACTATAGACGAGGTGATAATTTCATCAAAATTTATACAATTAACTAGTGAACCCAGCAATGCTTCGATATTGCTAATGTGTTTTCGGGCATCGCGCATAGCGTATTATCCAAGGTTGATATTTTCAGTTGCGAACTTACCAAATACAAGAGGTCCATAAAAGAATATTTCTCTGATGATTTGTGAATAATGTTTATGTCTCTATTGTTTATATCTCTATTATGATTTGATTTATATCTACAACCTCTCTCCATGGCTATAAATGTATTGTTTTGTAAATTTTCCGTTATATAAAATCTTTGTTTTGTATAATTTATTTAAATAACTTATTCCATATTATGATATCTCAGTTAAAGTCACAATGAGGAAATCCACAATTGGTTTTATTTTACTATATAATACTTATGTACAAACTGATTGAATGTAAACTGTCGATTTCCCGAAAATTAATAATAAATAAATAAATCTCCGACATATTCATCGTATGTTACTGTTAAAAAATATATTACATAGACTGTAAATCGACTCGGTATCTCATTAAGTACACCTCAGGCGTCTTCGACTTCTTATACCATTCAAACCAACCTCTCTAAACAGTCCTGGCACTAATAAGAACAAACTTTGAAAACTTCAGCGATATCTGTCGATTACTTTTCGAGTTTATCCTTTTAGATTGACATATACCATCCTAGACTTTTCTGTAGGCTTTTTTAAGATATACAATTCCGTAGTAAATAAGCGTCCAAAAATATTTTTTTCCACTTGATTAGAAAAATCGATTTTTCTTTATTTTTTGAAAATATAATACGAATATATTATATAAATATACATTCCGGAAGAAATTCGCTAATTCAGGTTGAAAACTTGAAGAAAATATAGACAAATAGATATAAAATTCTCGTGTTTTAAGTGTGTCGTGGGAATATTATTGTCTAACATTGTAAGCCAACGTGTCTTATTGTCTAATTCCTTGTATAAACATAATACAAGATTCACTCAAAATGAAGGATGAATGATTTCGAAATGTACAAATAAATACGGCGAAAGAACACTAAACTATATTGTACTCAAAAAATTTTATAAACTACCAATGAGAATTAAAAACTACAGCGTTTGTAATGAAAAAATCAATCAGATACAGGTAAGAAAACTGTAATGTACTCATAAAATTCGTTCTATCTTCTTTTGTATTACGCTGAAATAAACTATTTAAACAGTGTTAGATAGAGAGAGCATCACGCTTTGTATTTGCATATAAAAGTTTACTACTGACGCTTCCGACAAATTTAAATAATTTTACAAAATAATATTTAGCATTTAGCAAATATAATATGTCAAGTATTTTTTTAATGATAATAATATTAGACAAGTCAAAATATTTCACCAACAAATGTAGATATAATATGTCTCGACGCCATCTAGTGGGAAATTTAGCACTAACAAAGCCTTTCCTACAAAAATAAAGTTGCTTGTTTACAGGTGGAAAAAAATATAAAAAGCAGTAATTGGCGATTGAAGTACTTGTACATATTGAATTATTTGGCGGGTTAGAAATAAGCCGACGTAGCTCAGTGGTCCAGTGAAAAGGACATCAGAAGGTGCGGATTTGATTCCCGTCAGCGTCATTTATTTTGAAAATATTTTGAATTTGTATGGATGTTTCAGGCGACTTATTAATGCTTATAATAATTTAATATGTCAAGATTTGCAATTTTTTTAGTTAAATATTGTACATGTACAAAGTGAACTTCTGTCATTGTATAAATTCGGTGCTAAAAACATAATATCTCGTTGCCTGTGGGTCTACGTCACTCCTGCAAGATTCATTCCACATGTGTTTTATTATTTTGAGAAGCCCAGTTTTAGCGAAGCACAGAATTCGAGAAATACAAACATAAATTATAATGAGATTTATAGCGACATGAATTAGAATGGAAAATATTACTTTTGGAGATTTTGTTGTGCCTTTTCGTTTTCGTTTCGAGATTTACATGAGAATGTTGACGTCCAAAACGTGACGAGAATAAATTTCAAATTAATCCACGTAAAATGGCCAACGCGCGTGAGTTATTTATTTAAATATTTTGTTTTTAAAAGAAGATAAACATTCTCTGGTTAAGAATAACCTAACAATATTAATTTAAATTCCTCCTAAGCGGAATAATGTGTTATTTTTATATTTAATTAAGTAAGGATTGCAGTAATGTACGAATATTCAGTACACACCAGTAAATGTTTATTTAATAAAAATGTCTATTGGATGTGTTATTTTGAGGAAATTATCGTTATTTATGGGAAAAGTATTGTTATTTTGGCGAAATTTGCGTTATTTTTTGTGAAAAGTTTTGTTATTTTGGTTAAATTCGCGTTCTTTTTTTGTGAAAAGTGATGTTATGTTGGCTAATTTCGCTATGTTTTTTGTGAAAAGTGTTCTAATTTTGGCGAAATTTGTGTTATTTTTGGGAAACATGGTGTTATTTTGCAACAAAAGTAATGTTTTTGATCCTTTTCAGCAAAAAATGAATGATATTTCCTGGCCTTCTCAATGTGAAGTTAGTTAGCATTCCATTTTATTGGTATTAAAAATACCAAAATTTGCGTTTTCGCTTGTCCCTTCCCTGTAATATCTATAAAAAAATTACCTAGCTTGAAATCTGGCGACGTTCCTGCACCTGCTAATAGTTTTACAAAAAGCTTTTAAAAGAACTTTTTTGTAGCATTTATATTCTAGTGGAAAATGTACCTAGATTATTTTAAGACACTAACAAAAATTTTAACAATTCATCAAACTTAAAAGTTAATATTCAAGTTCTCTGAAAGTTCTACTGAAGTTTTGTTAATATCCAAGTACTTGTTAAACAGCCGGTCCATGATTATATGATAACAGATCTTGAATAGATCCATCACAGAACTTGAATTTTAACTTTGAAGTTTGATGTATTTTTGAATTTCTGTGAAAAGCGCGAGTAGCTCATTCTGACAGTCATCTTTAGTAATCCGAGAAAACTTATGAATGACTAGTTAAATATTTATAATACGGAACAAAATTGTCGTCTTGGTTTTTTTGACAGTTAATTTCCTTGGTTATTTTAATCTGCGTGGATCCTGATGTAAATGACAGACCCATATGAGTTTTTTAAGCCCCCGAATTCCCAATTTCCATAATATATTTCTATTTAACTTTTTAAGTTACAAAAAAAAAATCTTATTTATGAAGATAATTAAACACTTGTAAACCCGAAAAGGTAATTAATTATATGAAATTCTCTCGATAGAAAAAAATGGCAAAGTAAGCTACGAAAAAATTATTAAAAATACGTTTTGTTCTTTTATTTAATATGTTATAGGCATTAAAAAATCACAGTGTATCTTTAAACGCAACTAAAGCATTTGTCGAGTGATTTTTGCACGATTTCAAACGAGAGTTTTCATAAATTTTCAAATTTCGGTCGGAACCTTTTGATTTCACAAGCTGTACATTTAATTCTTCTGTGTGTAAATTAATTTTTGATTTGAATATAAAGCGTGATGTTTTCTCTTTCTAACACCGTTTAGATCATATTTCTCACCATGACAGTAAGGGAGACAAAACGATTTCGATGATACCATAATATGGGCTGTTCTATGAGTCATTGATTTGTGATTATTTCTTTAAGAAGGTTGAAGCCATACAGTAATGTAAAAATAACTGCTTGCAAAGAAATGTCCACCCTCATTATTTACAAGTTGACATTTTTAACTTTGCAGTAACGGTGGAAACTAAATAACAAAAACTTTATTTGGGAAAAAACTTATTTTAGATTTACGCGGCCAAATTATAGTGATTATTTTTTTTTTTTTGTGTTTTGCCAAGCAGTTAATAATATAATTATAATAATTTCATTATTTGTATAGCGTCGTATTCGTAAGAAAAACACCTCAAAGGGCGCTTAACAAGTTTTTTCGAAGAATTTAAACAATTCTTCAAATTTCAAAGTTAATTTACAAGTACTGTGAAAGATTTTTTCAAGTTCTGTCATTATTTCAGTACTGTGAAGCAATTAGCCTATAATGATATAATAACAAAACTTAAATATGACTTTCACAAAACCCGAAAATTAACGTTGAAACTTGATCAATTGGTCAAATTCTGTGAAATAACACATATTTAGTTCATACAATTAATATATTCCTATGATTTAGACCTATGTTTAATAGCTAGTGATTTATAACTAGTGGCTTAATACACTTTTATTTACACTTAAGTGGAAGCTACAAGCCAAAAATGTGTATATTCTTGGTATACCTTATATCGTAGGTAATAGGCATTAAAATCGCCTGACAAACGGAGTCAAGAAACGTTCGATTTCAAGCAAAAAACTGTTTTTTATTTATTTTGTAAATAATGTTATAAGAAAGCAAAAAAGTTAATCAAGTGAAACTGTCACAGATAATCTTAGCTATAATACTGTATTTTTTTAAAGTTGTTTCCTTTACGCGTTCATACATTTCTTTTGAAAAAATATATTTTTTAGTAGTTTGCATTTATATTTTTTATTGAGTAATTTATATATTTTATTTGTATTCTGCTCAAGCGAAACGATAGGAAAACCTTCAATTTATCTAAAGCATATTTTTTGGTATTCATAATGTACACCAATTCGTTATAAAGATTAATCAAAATGGTGATTTGGCATTAAGCTTCGCCTAGACATATTCTGTTATTCCGACTCTTGACATGGCCCTACTCAAGTGTTTTGTATCTAGTTCTCTTGATCGTTCCATGTCTTCCTCTGTATATCCTCATCATCTTCAGCCTTTCAACATAACCCAATTGGGGGGATGCAATAGTCTCATTGGCTTCCAGAAAGATGGGATAATTTGAACAGAGCTATTCAAATAAAAAAAATCATTTTGTAAACATAATAAATGACACAATTTGTACAGATTTATAACAAGTTTTTAAGTTTCAAAAAAATATATGTTATTTTTAAAAATAATATCAAAAATTCTCTCGATAGAAAAAAATTGCAAAATAAGCTCCGATAATTATTAAAAACACTTATTGTTCAGTTATTTAATATGTTATAGGCATGAAAAAATTCACAATGTATCTTTAAATGCAAGTAAAGCATTCGTCAAGAGATTTTTGCTCTATTTCAAACGAGTCGTGTTTTATTAAATATTTACACCATTGTCGCTTAATCATTATGGTTTTCTAACATTCGTATATATATATATCTCTCTTTCAAATCATCTTTACGGGGCCTTAACAAAGTATTTAATGTTTACGTTGCTTTATTTACATCAGTCAGTTTTGTTTACTGATAAAATGCATACAGAGATCATTGAACTTATCTTCGCAAAGATAATATTGATTCGCTATACAGATAGAATAAACATACCTGAAATTACTACAAAAAGATAAAAAATAATGTTTTCAAATGTCAGTTCTGACGTATGTTTGCTTAGGTTAAGATTTTTCAAAGAAATTCAAATGTAACGCTTTCCTCAAATTATATGATATAGACGTCTCATGTGACAGGTAAAAACATGTTTTTTTTAATACAGCGCCATCTGTTGTACTTAAAAGCAACACGCGCTATTTTTTATCTATCTGCACAGACAGATCGAGCCACAGCAACGCGTAGCGGGGTATAGCTAGGTTTTTAATAAAATAAAACGAAACATGAAACAGAACAAGACACGGAAATATAAAAAAGATAACGGTTTCCACTCGGAATGGAACGCAGGATCTGAGATGATAATATTATTTTTAATTCTGAAATTAATGACGTATAATAATAATAATAATAAGTGGTGAGTGGTTAAATACTTTGTCGCAGTAAGGCAGAGATCTTGTGTTCAAACTCCCAGTTGAGACCATTATATTTTTTTAAATTTTTCTGTGTCTTGTTCTGTTTCATGTTTCGTTTATATTTATCAAAATTATCTTCTTCTTGAATGTTTCTTATTGTCATTAAGTTGAATGAAAGATGTTTTGGTAAATATTTCTCTAACCGCCGCACTTAAAAAAATTACACTTCGTTTCAACTTATTATGCATTATAATTCCATTTTTACTGAATCAAAGTTTAAAATTTACCTTATAAAACGATTTCTGGTATGTTTTGAAATTGCAAAAGTTTCGTGTCAATCAAAATTACTTAAGTAACCAAAACTAAGAACCCAATAACCCATTTTTTGGATGCAAATGGTTGTTGCTTGTAGTAATTTTTTTAACAAAGTGTGATTTCCATAATCAGTGCTTAAAAGTTTGGCGGTTAGGGAAATATATATTTTTTTAAATGCTTTATAAATACGATAGTTTTGGGTAAAAGTAAGATATTGCTAAATAAATATCGTATTTTACAATGACCTCATCTCCTACAATTGTGCAAATGTACCTGAAAATACAACAGGGAAGTTTATTTTCCATTTTAGAAACAGTCTTTATTTTCATAATCAATGTGATTACTTATCAGCGTGAAACTCAATGTTTAATCATGAAATAAATTATATTTAATTTAGTTTTTGTTGACTTACATTCTTTCGGCGTCTGTAGGCAGCTGATCCGGCACTTTGGTCAACCCGCGGTGAGAGCAATCGGCCGTGATCCCCGTGCACGTGCACGTCCACGGGCACCTGCCCAACACGCTCACGTGCTGCTGCTGCCCATTCCTCAACTCTACCTCGTTCTCATTCTGATGCACCGGCTCCGAAGACGACAGCACAAACACGGCCGAAAATACAAGCAAAAACGTAAAACCCCAAAAATTTTTACGTGACATTTTCAAAAAAATTTCAACTTTCAAAACTTCAAGAATCATTTTTAAAAAACCTCCTACAGACGATCTGGTGTCTTCAAAAGATAAAACAAACTTCACTGCATGTTTTCTGATTTATTAAAACAACCCCCCTTTTTAAAAATGTGAAAATTTCATACAATTGAAAAACACATATTTCATAACAAAAAAACGTTTAAAAAAATTTTGTATGAAAATCACTATTTAGTAAAACTGGTCGCTAGTAGGTACCTTGCGGAGCGCCGCTTGTTGTGATTTCAGATTCACAATACAAATTTCAACTGCATTTTTTCACTTTTCACATCTTTATACACTGTTTCAACACGAAAACCTTCAAATCTTACACTAAACCACTACCAAATCATCGTTTTTAGACTTTTGGAAGGTGAGTTTTAGGCATCGTATATGATATTATCAATGGCCCGACGTTTTTAGTAGGAGATTGTACACAATGCGAGAGCGGATTCGAAAAGACGTGCGCTTTGCCCTGTGATAGAAGCTCAACTGAATTCTCGACGGTATTCTGGTTTAGTAGTGTTGGTGGGGACCCTTTGAGAGCATGCGTGTAATGGGTCCGGTTTTTCAAATGCAACCGAAAATCGATAGGTAGTTTATTTACGTTTCAAATTAAACTTTTTGCAGAAAAACGAATATTAACTACTTTATTTTATAAAGTTGGGTAATTATATAGAAAAGTGTGACAAGGTTAAAAGACTCATTTATTTTAAATTAGATAAAAATGAAAAACAACAATTTCAGAGACCGAAAATTGAATAAAAAGCGTTTTAACAGCTATTTCATTAAATCAATAACAAAAGCCGCCAAGTGAACAGTCAAATTTAATTTAACTAACTTTTCTGTTATTTCACAGAATTTGAACAATTTATCATATTTAAAAGTTGATTTTCAAGTTCTTTGAAGGTTCTATTCAAGTTCTTTGATTATTTCAGTTTTTTGAAACAACTGACTAATAATGATATAATAACAGAGCTTGAATAGAACCTTCACAGAATTTTCAAATCATCATTACAATTTGATGAATTGTGATAATAAATTTTCTAGTATCGAAATTAAAAACAGAATAATTAAAATGTTTACATCTATGAAACCAAAGCTTCCGACCGCAATTTGTTAAAAAATTGTGAAACTTTTTAATTTTTTTAAAAATTATTTTATATCAAACGATATAAAAGTGAGGTTGCAGTAATGTTTGTAATACATTTGTCTAATAAAATATGCATTTTTTTTGTTATCAGTAATTTTTGTTCACTGTTCAGACGAAAAAACGTAAGGCGAGCCATTTTTTGGTTTGATTTCACAATTTTAAAATAGTACCGAAAGAGATGCGGAAATAGTATCAAAACGGTCAGTATGCCAGACGCCTGAAAGGTTAAATTCGCAAGTAACATATTACTGTTATTTTATTTTCACTTTGCAGTTCAGGTAACAGCCTCTTTTAAAAATCTAGCCAACGTTCGGCTTATTCAAGATACAAAATTTGCTTCATTGTTCTGCCTTTCGATTCTAATAAACAAATGGATAAATATTATAATGCGGAGATTGCTGTGAAATAAAGGACACAGTGTGGTCCTAGTGGAACGAACATTGACAGCATCCTAACAAATATTAACGTAAAGCCGTTAACCCGTTTCCCCCCAGAATATCCAAACAACTCGGTCTTGGAACCCAGACTGCTTGCTTCAATCACATTCATACGTCATCTTATCAATATATTGATGGTTGGGAACAGTTCTAGATACAAGCGGGAATCTAACTAACCATTGCCGTTGCCCGCATGAATAGGCAGAGAAGACCAACCACCAAAACAACTATGTTTTGGCACATATTCCTTGCTTTATTATATCACATTAATATATTGTCACATTCATGTCGTGATTCAAGTATCTGGTTCACTTGATCGTGTCATGTCTTCCTTTGGCGTCCCCGACTGTTTTCATTGGCTTTACATGCCAAAAGAGCATCCTTTTCTAAATCTTACTCGTTACGCTTACATCAGCCTTGCGTTCTTTGCGGATCCCCACATTTCTTACACGATTATGTGTGGTTTTACTACAAATGCGGC
Source organism: Hesperophylax magnus (assembly GCA_026573805.1). Classification (NCBI taxonomy): domain Eukaryota; kingdom Metazoa; phylum Arthropoda; class Insecta; order Trichoptera; family Limnephilidae; genus Hesperophylax; species Hesperophylax magnus. Next base: position 6,846,500 of record JAIUSX010000005.1, on the reverse strand, counting down.
CCTTAAAAAGCATACTTTTCTTTATGTTATTCATTACTCATTAGCTCAAATACAATGTTCTACCGGTGATTTTTTTCAATGTGAATTCCACACAAGAGTCCTTAGTGCTCCCAATCGTCTGGAGAAAGTTGTTTCCTTTACGCGTTCATACATTTCTATTGAAAAAAAATATTTTTAGTAGTTTGCATTTATATTTTTTTTGAGTAATTTATTTTTTATTTGTATTCTACTCAAGCGAAACATTAGGAAAACTTTCAATTTATCTAAAGCATATTTTTTGGTATTCATAATGTACACCAATTCGTTATAAAGATTAATCAAAATAGTGATTTGGCATTAAGCTTCGCCTTAAGGTTAATTTCGATAGGTACATTTTTTTGATAAGTTGGAAGCAAAAATGTTTGATAGATTTATGTAATTCTGGTTGGGTTAGGTAAGGTTTGGTTAGGTTAGGTTAGGTTTGTTGTTGAGTTGACTTATTAATGCACGTCCTCTGTTTCCAATGTTTTGCATACATTTATTTGAACATAAGTCTTGTTTTATCAGTTAGATTATTGTATATTTCAATCGCACTAGGAATTTCTTGTGTTTAGTTTTGGTATTCGTAAGAAGAGTTTGTTGGTTTTAAACCTTGTGTTTGATCGATACGAAAAGTCCTCTTAAATTACTTAATATCTACATCATCTTTTAATTGTTTTTTTTATAATTGATTCATTTGGGTCGGTGGCTTAGTTAACATCGCATTTGGGTCCCACCCAAGCGTAGTGTGTTCAATTCCTTAGCTGGATAAGTCCTCCATCACAATACAAGCAAAAATTTTCGCTTTCTATGGCGGTGGTACGAGATTTAGTAGGAACAGCAATTGATATCAAACAATGAAAATATTGTTGGCGTAATTTCAATTTATTACACCTTAATATAAATCCCGCAGGATTTCGCGGGATTCCCGAATTTTATCCCGCAATCCCGCGGGATTTTAAAAAGGTGCGGGATTTTCAATCCCTAATGGTGATATACGATGACAGGCAAGTTAAAAAGAGACTAGAATAAAAAAATACTGAGTCAGTAGCGCATTTGCATTATTTATTCGCCGACTTACCTCATATCGATTTTTGTGGAGAAGGCCTCACCTAGCGTGCTTTGTTTCAATGGACACAGGATACAGGTAATGCCTTAACGAAATTGCGGAAAACCGGATAACACAATATCACATTGTTAAGAATAATTTAATGTGTGTTGGAAATTTCGGGTCAAAGGTAAATTAAATTACGTTGTTTTCACCTTTTCCGCGAATCGACGTGTTTTGTTTAATGATTTATGAACTGAACTAATAATCTCAAGAAGTGTGGTTAAATGTATAATCAATTGAACTAATAATCTCAAGAATTGTGGTTAAATGTATAATCAATTGAAATCATTATCTCAAGAAGTGTGGTTAAATGTATAATCAATTGAAATAATAATCTCCAGAAGTATGGTGAAATGTATAATCAATTGAACTAATAATCTCCAGAAGTATGATGAAATGTATACTCAATTGAACTAATAATCTCAAGAAGTGTGGTTAAATGTATAATCAATTGAACTAATAATTTCAAGAAGTGTGGTGAAATGTATAATCAATTGAACTAATAATCTCAAGAAGTGTGGTTAAATGTATAATCAATTGAACTAATAATCTCAAGAAGTGAGGTTAAATGTATAATCGGTGACCGGATAAATCATCACAATGACAATTCATCACATCTTTAAAAAGTTATATAAAGTCATGGAAACTGATGAAACAAAAACTTTATTTACTGGGTTAAGTAGGTTAGGTTAGGTTATGTTTGGTTAAAAAAAAATTAAAGAGTTAAAAAAAAGTTAAAAAAAATCGTTTTTAATAACTTTATATCATTTTTTTTAAATTGTGTTGAATTGACACTGTGTTGAGTTATCATGTAACCATATAATCAATTGAAAAAAATAATCCCAAGAAGTGTGGTGAAATGATAAATTAATTGAACTCATAACCTCAAGAACTGTGGTGAAATGTATAATCAATTGAAATAATCTAAGAAGTGTGGTGAAATGTATAATCAATTGAACTCGTAATCTAAAGAAGTGTGGTGAAATGTATAATCAATTGAACTCATAATCTCAAGAAGTGTGGTTAAATGTATAATCAATTGAAATAATAATCTCAAGAAGTGTGGTTAAATGTATAATCAATTGAACTCGTAATCTCAAGAAGTGTGTTTAAATGTATAATCAATTGAACTAATAATCTCAAGAATTGTGGTTAAATGTATAATCAATTGAAATCATTATCTCAAGAAGTGTGGTTAAATGTATAATCAATTGAACTCATAACCTCAAGAACTGTGGTGAAATGTATAATCAATTGAAATAATCTAAGAAGTGTGGTGAAATGTATAATCAATTGAACTCGTAATCTAAAGAAGTGTGGTGAAATGTATAATCAATTGAACTCATAATCTCAAGAAGTGTGGTTAAATGTATAATCAATTGAAATAATAATCTCAAGAAGTGTGGTTAAATGTATAATCAATTGAACTCGTAATCTCAAGAAGTGTGTTTAAATGTATAATCAATTGAACTAATAATCTCAAGAATTGTGGTTAAATGTATAATCAATTGAAATCATTATCTCAAGAAGTGTGGTTAAATGTATAATCAATTGAACTCATAATCTCAAGAAGTGTGGTTAAATGTATAATCAATTGAAATAATAATCTCAAGAAGTGTGGTTAAATGTATAATCGGTGACCAGATAAATCATCACAATGATAATTCATCACATCTTTAAAAAGTTATATAAAGTCATGGAAACTGATGAAACAAAAACATTATTTACTGGGTTAAGTAGGTTAGGTTAGGTTATATTTGGTTAAAAAAAAATTTTCATCGTTTCTAATAACTTTATATCATTTTTTTTAAATTGTGTTGAATTGACACTGTGTTGAGTTATCATGGAACCATATAATCAATTGAAAAAAATAATCCCAAGAAGTGTGGTGAAATGATAAAATAACTGAACTCATAACCTCAAGAAGTGTGGTGAAATGTATAATCAATTGAAATAATAATCTCCAGAAGTCTGGTGAAATGTATAATCAATTGAAATAATCTAAGAAGTGTGGTGAAATGTATAATCAATTGAACTAATAATCTCCAGAAGTGTGGTGAAATGTATAATCAATTGAAATAATCTAAGAAGTGTGGTGAAATGTATAATCAATTGAACTCATAATCTCAAGAAGTGTGTTCAAATGTATAATCAATTGAACTCATAATCTCAAGAATTGTGGTTAAATGTATAATCAATTGAAATCATTATCTCAAGAAGTGTGGTTAAATGTATAATCAGTCACCGAACCTCGGTAGTGTGCAGTCGTGTTTACCAGTGCTCTGTGTTTGACGGCTTACTTTGACGGCGGCGCGGCGTACAGATAAGATTTATTTATTGTTACCTTTTCGTATTCATTATTTTTGTTTGTGTTATTGGTTTGCGACGAAGTTGCGTGTATTATTTCTATCATTTATTATTTCTAAAATAATAATTATTGTTTAATTTTTTTTTTTTAAATTTGTTGAAATGGAGGAAGATGAAAATCGACCTCCGGACCCTGAACCCATTTCTAATATTGTAGACGACTACGATACTGATGATACCCAGACTTCTGTAACCCTTCCTTCACGAAAACGACGTCCTCCGCTTTGCCTTAATGTACCTCCTAAAATTAAATCTCTTTCACAATCAAACGAAGCCCCAATCTCTCATGGAAGTTATAATGATACCATTCCTCCAGAAGCAAAAGCCATTGAGCTTATGTATTCTATTTCATCTTCAGCTCCATTTATTGTCAATGTCCAAAGGACTGAACAGGGGAAAATAATTCATCCCTTGGATTTTGGTAAATTTATTTTTAGCTCAAAACTCAATAACCTCGGTATTATAAATGGATCAATAAAACCGGAAGGTCGATACAAACTATCCATAGAATTTAAATCAGCCACATTAGCTAATGATTTTGTTAAAAAAATAGGTTCTCTTTCAAATAATAAATTTAAATCTTTCATACCTACATTCAATTTAACCAGAATGGGCAGAGTAAGAGGTATCCCAACCGATCTATCAGAAACAGAAATAGTAGATGCTCTTAATGACTCTCAATTAACTCCAAAAGTTTTAAAAGCACGTCGTTTGAATTTTAAGGATACTTCCACCGGCACCACTATATGGAAACCTTCCCAATCCGTTGTTATTACTTTCGAAGGTCAAACATTACCATCCCGTGTATTTATTTATTATAACGCTCTTCCCGTTGAAATATACAGATTCCCGACTATCCAATGTTTCAACTGTTGCCGTTTTGGCCATTCAAAACCTATTTGTCGTTCCCCTCCTCGTTGCTTCCATTGCGGAGAGGATCATCCCTTTGAACAGTGTCAAAATACAACGAATAACCCTATTTGTATTAATTGTAAGGGCAACCATACTGCTGTTAGTGTGGCCTGTCCAGAGTTATCTAGACAGAGAAATATCAAACAGTCAATGGCTGCAGACAATATTTCCTACTTTCAGGCCTCTAAATTATTCCCTCCTACAAAAAAATCTTTTGCAGAGATAACGTCTAACGCTTCTCTCTTTCATTTTTCTTCCCCTAAATCCCCTCTATCATCTTTCCACAAAGAAACAATTTTCAAACCGATAAAATCTAATCCAAAATTTATTCTTTCTTTCGATAAAAAACTACATAATGAACTTTTACTTAACCCGAATGGGAATAATAAATCCCAGGCTCCCAATGGGACTGCCTTAAAAAACTGTTCCACTTCCGATATCTTCCCTAAAGTCACGATTGAAAATTCTTCTTTTATTCAAACTTTAATTACCCTATTAATTACGATCCTTTCAAATAACAATAAAGTACCGTCCAACGCTGCCGATTATATGAAATCTTTACTCTCTAGCCTTCCCGATGTATCCGCAAATGAGCAAAATACTTCAATGGAATAGTAGAAGTCTATTCGCCAACAAAATTGATCTTGTACAGTTACTTGATGAACATAATATTTCAGTTGCTGCCATCTCCGAAACGTGGTTAAAACCCTCATACCAATTTAATATTCCTGGATATCATTGTCTAAGACATGATAGACTGGATGGCAAAGGTGGCACTGCTCTTATTATACATAATTCTATCCCTTTTAAACAAATTATTTTCCACACTCTCTCCAATAATTTTCAGATAGTAGCTGCTGTTATATCTGATATTACATTACTATCAATATATATCCCTCCCTCTACAATTTTTGTTGAAAACGAATGGTCAACATTTATATCCCAGATTAGTCCCCCGTATATGATACTTGGGGACTTCAATGCTCATTCTCCTTCTTGGGGCAGTGAGTTAACAAACCGTTCTGGCCATAATCTATTAGATTTTATGGATACCTATAATTTATGTATACTAAATGATGGATCTCCAACTCGTTTCACTGCCCCTCAACATCGGAAAAGTGCAGTCGATTTATCTCTTTGCTCATCTTCGGTGATTCCCATATGTTCTTGGAACATTCTTAAAGATCCCCTTTCCAGTGACCATTTTCCTATAATAATTACCTTCCACCATCTATCTTCCACGCATTCCTTTTCGATAAACAATAGTTTTAAATTTAAAACGAAAGACGCGAATTGGAGAAATTTTTCTTCAGAATTAGACTCCATTGTTCAAGCATCTAAGTCTTCCCTTGTCAACACTAGTTTACAATGTGAATTATTTCCTAACATGATAATAAAAGCTGCAGAAAAAACACTTAAAAAACGTAATGTTAACATTAAGATAAAACATTCCACCCCATGGTGGGATGAAGAATGCACTAGTGTCGTTAAATCCAGAAGAGAAGCAATTTCCATTTTCCGTTAATGTATGTCTTTCGAAAATTACCTTTCTGTGAAACGCGCCCAGGCAGAAGCGAAACGCGTTTTGAAAAACAAAAAGCGGTCTGGATGGCGAAAATTCTGTGAACGCTTGTCTCCTGAATCTCCCCAGTCATCCGTATGGTCCAATTTAAAAAAATTCGGTTCGTCATATACTCCGCAGCGTTCTAAACATATTCCAGAAGAAATTATTATAGGTTTTGCTGATAAGATAGCTCCTCCGTCAGTTGCCAGATGTGAGGAAATGCCTTCCTTTATTTCTTATCCATCTCACTCTAGCTGGCTGGACTCTCCTTTCTCAATAAGTGAATTAAATCGAGTAATCAAATCCCTTCCAGACTCTTCTCCTGGCCCTGATGGAATCTTATATAGTTTCATTAAAGCATTCTCAGACATGTCGGTTGAATATTTTTTATCCCTAATTAATTACATGTTCGAAACGGGATTTATTCCGGAAGTCTGGAAAGTTCAAAAAATCCTTCCGATTTTAAAACCTGGCAAAAATACATCTGAAATCTCATCCTATCGTCCTATTGCTCTTTCGTCATGTTTAATGAAAGTAGCAGAACACTTGATAAAGAACAGATTGGAATGGTTTGTTGAAAATCACAGAATTATCTCTCCTAATCAATATGGCTTCCGGAAAAAGAAATCAACCATAGATAATTTAAGTGTGTTAACAACAGACATCCGTATATCTCAGTCCCTTAATTCTTGCACTCTGGCCACATTTCTTGATCTTTCGTCAGCTTACGACGATGTATTAATTAACATTTTAAAAGAAAAATTAATTAAAATAAAAATTCCCTTAAAACTAGTTCAATTTATTATTAATTTACTAACAGACAGATCCATTATTATCCACTTTTCCTCAAAAACTATAAATCGCAAACTATGGAAGGGGTTACCTCAGGGGTCCGTAATCAGTCCATTATTATTTAATATATATATAAGTGATTTAGACGGTGTAATTCCTTCATCTATCAAGCGACTTTATTTTGCTGATGATTTCCTTATATATTTATCACACAAAAATCTATCGCGCGCTGCGAAGGAATTGAATTTGGCTTTACATAATATTAAAGTTTGGTTGTTGACAAATGGGATGAATTTAGCTACCTCTAAAACCAAAGTAGTGGCTTTTACGCGCAAAAGAAAAATACCCCCCTTTTCTGTCTGCTTTGATAATGTCCCTCTTCAAATCGTTAAGCAAATTAAATTTCTTGGACTACTTTTGGATCATAAACTTTCCTGGCTCCCGCATATTCAGAACATTTCGGCTAAGTGTGAAAAGGGGCTAAATATTATGCGAGCTGTTTCCAGAGTGTGGTGGGGATCTCATCCTACTACTCTTAAATTAATGTATGGTGCTCTAGTGCGAAGCCATTTGGATTATGGAACATTTCTTTTTGATCCTCTTCCTAAATATTTGGACAAAAAACTTGAAAGAATTCAGTCCAAAACGCTCAGAATAATTATTGGAGCGATGAAATCTTCTCCAATTAATTCTCTCCAGGTAGAATGTGTTGATCCCTCCTTAATTTTAAGGAGACAATTCCTAGCTGATAAATATATTTTTAAATCTTTTTCTATATCGCGTCACCCTTTAGAACAAAGCCTTGATTATTTGTTCAATTACTTAAATAACGAAAAAAGATCGACAGATAAAAATCGACTTCCTCTCCTTCTAAAAAGTTTTCTTTCATTCAAATCTCTGTCTTCTTCCCTCCAAAATCTACAAAAAGATCCTATCCTTCCTATTTTCACCATCCCATTTGATTCCATCAATTATATCCCCAACGTTATAACATCAGACTTCCGAACTGATATTTTAACCTCATCTAATCAAAATGTTGAGGAAAAATTTAAAAACATTACATCTTCTAAGTTTCCAGAATTTTCTCTCATTTACACAGATGGTTCTAAGTCTGATAACAAAGATTGTGGAGCTGCGGTACACATTCCCGAATTCGATTTAGATTTGTCTTATAAATTGCCTAAAGAAATTTCCATATTTACTGCAGAATGCTTCGCAATTGAACAAGCTTTGAGCCAAATCCAGCTTTTCAATATTCGACGAGCCTTACTGTGCACTGACTCACTAAGCGCAGTGTTGAAAATTTCCTCAAATATCCATAAACCAGAAGACTATATTATTTATAATATCAGAAACACCCTTAAATCTCTAAATGAATTAAATTTCGAGACAATATTGGTTTGGGTCCCTGGCCATTTGGGAATTGAGGGTAACGAGAAAGCCGATTCTCTAGCTAAACTTGGAACAATTTCTGGCTCTAATCCTTTAGATTTTAGAATTCCTATCTCTGACGTCATCCCAATTCTTAAATCCAACATGATCCGCTCCTGGGAAGAAAATTGGACTAATACGAAAACCCGAACTGGTGCTTTTTATGCTGGAATACAAAATCATATTCCAAGTAAACCTTGGTTCCACGGCAAGAAAAAATCCAAAAGATTTATATCCTGTATCTCGAGAATGAGAATTGGTCATTGCTCCATTGCATCCCATTTGTTTAAAATCCGGGTCCTAGATAGTCCACTCTGCCAGTGCGGTATGGAAAATGAGACTCTTGATCACGTTTTCTTTAATTGTAAAAATCATTCATCCTTCAAAGGCATTTATCGTTTACTTATAAAAATCACCCACCAATCTCCCCTTAGTATTCCTTATTTACTTTCTCTCAACAATTCTCGCATTTTCTCAGTTCTATACAAGTTCATAGACTTGAATGACTTCAATATTTGAGATTTCCCATTCCCGTATAGATTTCCCATAAAATTATAACCATCTCCCTTACCTTTAACGGCACATAGCACTCTCTTTAGGGTGAATTGCCTAATACAAAAAAAAAAAAAAAAATGTATAATCAATTGAAATAATAATCTCCAGATGTGTGGTGAAATGTATAATCAATTGAACTAATAATCTCCAGAAGTGTGGTGAAATGTAAAATCAATTGAACTAATAATCTCCAGAAGTGTGGTGAAATGTATAATCAATTTAAATAATACTTTTGTCGCCAATTTCAATAAGATAGGACAGTAAAATTGTTGTGCTTTTTTTTTACATTAACTCCAGAGTGGTGGATTCTTTTATGACAACCCTGCTGAAAGACCACCATTTGGAATCGAAACGTTGTTTGAAATGGCTTTAGCCATGTTTGGTGACCAGATCTGAATAGTTTGGTACTTCCCCACCTTCATCTTCTCCTTTTCGTTCCTTTCCCCACTACCTTAATCCTCACAACTTACCGCGATTGGGGATATCATGGACTCACTGACTTGAGCACTTGAGACTATCGTGCGGGATTCATATTAAAAAAAAAGTTTTATGACTAGATCTGAATAGTCAGGTACTCCCCCGCCTTCAATTATTACCTTAAGCCTGAAAACATATGCAATTAAGGATGCCATAGTCTCACTGGCTCCAAACAGTTGGGAGCAGTTGGGACTCTTACATAAAAAAACATATAATAAGAAGTAATTTCGCTCAGGGTGTATGTCATATTTGGGAATGCTGTGTGAGGTATCTTTTTGAGGAGAAAAGGTTGTGAACATGAACACGCACCGGTGACTAAGGAATCAAGTACAGTAGTTACTCAGAGCATCTTCCATTGAAATACCGGTAGAAAAGGGATGGCTTCCCCCCTGCCGCGTGTGCTCTAAAGATAAAGATAAGTTTGTTTAGGAAAGAATGTCAGTTCAATTTTAACAGAAGCAAGGGCAAATCGAACTTTATTCGGGCATACGGACACGCCCATAATACAATTCTGTTTGTCCTTCTCTTCAGTGTGTTTTCGTATCTGTATTGTACAAATGTACAAATACCGTTAGGACGAATTAAATTTTTTGTTATATTAACAAATATGAAAGTTCAAAGCCGTATTGATAAATGGGTAGGTATATGCATGTTGTTGTATCTATGTAGTATATATGTTGTGGATATATGCATGTTGTTGTATATTTGTTGTAGATATATGCGTGTTTTATATCTATGTTTTACATATGTTGCAGATATATGCATGTTGTTATATCTGTGTTTTAGATATAATCATATTGTTGTATATATGTTGTAAATACATTATGTTGTTGTATCTTTGTTATAAAAAACATATATATATATATATATATATATTTGCGTGTTGTTGTGTCTATGTTGTGGATATATGCATGTTGTTGTATCTATCTTGTAGATATGCGCATGTTGTTGTATCTATGTTCTGTATATGTTGTAGATATATCCGTGTTTCTGTATCTATGTTGTAGATATATCCGTGTTTCTGTATCTATGTTGCAGATATATTCATGTTGTTGTATATGTGTTGTAGATATATGCTTGTTGTTGTATCTATGTTATAGATATATGCATTTTGTTGTAACTATGTTGTTATGTGCTGCATGTATAAGCATTTTGCTGGGTATATGTTGCAGATATACATGTTTTTTTGTTTCTATGTTGTAGATATATGCATGTTCTTGTATATGTGTCGAAGATATATGCATTGCGTTGTATATATGCTGTAGATATTTGAATGTTGTTGAACCTATGTTGTAGATATATGCTTATTGTTGTCTATGTCTGGGCCTGGTTAAACGTAATGAACATTATAATCTACGCAATCATTGATGTCGTTAATTTAAATATTTTTTTAATTTACTTTTCATAAGCTATTTATTTGCGCCCGTACATTCTCAATATGAATCAACACATCAACAGTAGGTATAAAAACTCAATTCTTTCAGTAAAGACAGACTAATTCAATATTCTCAATCACCGATACGATATTGTATTTGTATGCCTTTTTTAAAGAATTAAGTTATTTTACAGACAAAACTATTTGTTTATATTCATATTGCGTATGTACTACGGGAACAAACAAATAATCTGTCTTAATATTGGAAAGCATAACTTGCTAAAGGCGTATTTTACAAAAATAATTTAATTAACGCCATCTATGAACGCGTAGATTATAACGAAAGTTGCGTTTAACCTTAACGCTAGAAGTGCCCATTTCAATGTTGTGAATTCCTCAGGAATGAAAATTTATTATATTTTATTGTTTATTATATTATATATGATATGTTTATTTACAAAAACTGATGTAGGCACTTCTAGCATTAACCTACGGATATGTTTTAGGTATATAAATGCTGTTGTATCTATGTTGTAGATACATGTATGTTGTTGTATCTATGTTGTAAATATGTTTTCGGTACATGAATATTGTTGTGTCTGTGTTCTAAGTATTAAATTGTATGTTGCAGGTATATCAATGTTGTTGTATATACAATGTTGTTGTATATACAGGGTTTTCCAATATGAGGTGTTATTTTGAATAGCCCGCTATTTCGATAGATGTTACTTTTCAAGCTATCATTTTTTAACACGTGACAAGTAGAAACTACGCCATTAATAAAAATGGAACGACACACGCTTCAACAACGCATTGAAATTATTAAAATTCACTTGAGTGAATCAAATGCAAATCATCTTGAGTGATGAGGCCCATTTCCACCTCGGTGGCTTTTTGTCGCAAATTGTCGCATCTGGGGCTCGGAAAACCCAAGAGTTATTGTTGAAATGCCTCTCTATCTTCAACGTGTGACTGTTTGGTGCGGTTTATGGTCCGGCGGAGTCATTGGACCTTACTTTTTCGAATATGAGGCTGGAGCAACAGTTACGGTGAATGGATTGAGCTATCGAGAGATGATTAATGATTTTTTATGGCCGGAATTGGATGGTATTGATCTGAACAACGTTTACTTTCAACAAGATGGCGCTACGTGCCACACAAACAACGAAACTATTGATCTTTTGCGATTGAATATCAAAATAATACCTCTTATTGGAAAACCCTGTATATGCATGATGTTATATCTATGTTGTCGGTATTTGATGTAGGTGCTTTTTTAGGTAATTGATGTTGTTATATTTATGTTATATATGTATTTGTTGTTGGTATATGATATTATATCTATGTTAAATACATATTTTGTCAGTACATGAATATTGATGTATGGTATATGAGTGTTATTATATGTTGTGTTTAACTTATTCATTTCACAAACAAACGCTTCAATAGTTCAAATACGACCTAATTGCATGGCTATTATGTAATATTATTATTCTATTATATATCATGTAACATTCTGCCACATAACGCTAAACAAAAAATACGACATATTCCTATTTAAATCACTCCTTTTAAACAAACAGCATCAGCTGCAGGCAGACTGATGGAACCTAAGCGCAAGCCAAATACTAAGTTTGGTGATCGCGCTTTCGGAGTATCTGGGCCGAAGGCTTGGAATAAACTCCCTTTGGAACTAAGATCCCTAACAAGTCCAAGAGAATTCAGGTCTAAATTAAAAACTTACCTTTTTAAGCTGTCGTACCCTTAAATTAAATATACCATTCCTGAGAGAAAGTCCAGTTATATCCAATTTAATCCTAAATCTGTACCTAAATTTCGCTAATAAACAATTAGTTAATTTTATTTAAGTGTTAATCTCAAGTGACCTACCAGGTAAGTATTGTACTGTATAATATCTCCATATATAGTTAGTTATAACATAGATCATTGTAGAAATGTATTATATACTTGTACAGCGCCCTTGAGGTGATTTTGCACAAAAACAGCGCTATAAAAATCATCCAAATATTATTATCATTATCATTAAATGTCACGTCACCTTAAACTATATTATCAGCCTTACTAATAAAAAATCGCTTCCCAAAAATTAAACAATGTTTTAGTAACACATTGTATAAAGACTTAACAAGTTAAGATACGAGTGGGTACTAATAATATTGACTTTTTTTAATGTCATCTGTAAATTCTAATAAATCTAGTTTTAGTTCATAAAATGGACAATTGACTATTATCTTCGTATAATTCAATATATTTACAACTTGTTTGTGTTATTTTTCACCAGTTTTAGTCAAGTAATAATACAATAGTTGAATATTGTAAATTGTACTTTCATTTCATATATCAAAAAGTGGGGTTAAATGGCTATACCAACATTACTATTGATTTTTATTGTTTTCATTTTATAAGAATTTCATTAAAGTGGTGTTTTTTATAACATAAAAGGGAATTAAAAGCAACACTTGTATGTTTTTAATGATAAACTTATGTTTATAAGCCACTTTTTTAATGCATAGCACAAAGTAAAAAAAAAATGTATCTAAAAACTGTACCCTTTGTAATTTCTCTTTATTTTGTACAATATGCGTTTTTTTTTTAAATTTGAATCTGTTTCGATGATCTCACAATATATTCTCAAGTGTTGAAGCCAAATTACAATATTCACGTACAAGCTATTGAAAGAATACAAAATAAATTCTTAAGTTATTTATATTTATTTATTTATTACACGCCCTAGTGGGCTTTTCTTTAAAAAAAAAAACAAGCATTTTGTATCAGAGTAAACACTTAAAAATTAATACAATAAAGAAGAATGTAAACATAATGGCAAAAATGAATCCTCATGCATATAATTGAATTTAAAATATTCAACAAAACAAAATAGTAGAAGCGGAGAAGTTATATGGGTACATAGGTCTATTTGTGTCTAGAAGAATAAAAGTGATAGAATATACAACATTTATACTGATTTTTAAAAATTTAATTTGAGTTTTAAAACTAATATAATTTTTATTAAATGGATATTAGAGCAATTTCGCTGAGTGTTGTGATAATCTATTAAATTATCTTAATAATATATTATGCTTAAATTGTCATACAAAAGGATTTTCACTGACTTGGTACATCTATATAAAATTCTCAATGATGCTGATTTACTGGTCTAGAATTGCTTACATTGATAAGCTTTCGGATTTTACTATGTAACACTATGGATTTATTTCAGTACATAAATTCTGGGATTAACTGCCATAATATGTATTCCACATCAAAACTTAATGATATAAAATATTGCTAATTTATTAAAATCTGAATTTATGAAAAATTATTCGTTTTTCTATTAAAAACGGGACTGCAGGCCTTTAACGAATGAATTGACAGCTTTCCTAACGAACTGTCGATAAAACACGAAATAGCAGGGATGTTCGAACACATCTTCGTAAAAGATCTAATATTTCGTTATTATATTTATCAGGATCAACGCAGCTGCATGATAACGGGTTCAGTTTACTGATAGTTTCTTAGGAAATGGCTTGCCTTCACGTTTTTAAGAGGAAGCTACAAGCCAAAAATGTGTATATTCTTGGTATACCTTATATCGTAGATAATAGGCATTAAAATCGCTTGACAAACGGAGTCTAGAAACGTTCGATTTCAAGCAAAAAACTATTTTTTTTATTTATGTTGTTTCCTTTGTGCGTTCATACATTTCTGTTGAGAAAATATTTTTTTTAGTAGTTTGCATTTATATTTTTTATTGAATAATTTATATATTTACTTGTATTCTACACAAGCGAAGCGATAGGAAAACTTTCAATTTATCTAAAGCATATTTTTTTGTATTCATAATGTACACCAATTCGTTTTAAAATCAAAATAGTGATTTGGCATTAAGCTTCGCCTTAATAGGATTTTAATAAATCATCCATACAGATTTTTCTCCATGTGGAGAGAAATGATAAATCAAGTCAGTGAACTTCATAAATACAAAATATTGTTACTTATTGTTAATATTGATAAGCAGTTTCGGCAGCATAATAAATACTGTAATTTTTACTTTTTATATGTAAAAGTCCCTAAAGAGGACATGTATCAATAAATAACTGATTAGATTTTCAGTGAAGTTAGGTTAGCTGCGTGATCACTGCTTCTGTATCGCTTCCATAGCGGCAAAAAACAATCACGATTTTTTCGAGCTGTTTAAAGTGTAAATAAAAACTCTTACCTAAAAACTTGGCCACTGTCAGAGTGACGTTAAAATTTCTCTCCCAAATCACTGACACTGCGGCGCACTGCACACGCGGGGAATTATGTACCTACTACGAAGCCTATACTATGTACCTTTAAAACTATAATATATCCCATAGCCTACAGTGCATATAATGGTGCATTCCACATCGACGTATCTCCCGTACTTGTGCTTTGGAATTATATGTACCCATTGAAAATACAGGCCGCACTAAACAAACTTATTTTTTAAATTATCTTTTTTTATCTCATTCAGAAAATTCAGAGGTCCTAGAGTACATCCTTGGGGTACTCCGTAGGTGATTCTTTTTAAACTGTCTTTAGCTTTCCCTGTCTTGAGATTTCACCTGATGGCTTGAAATAGAAAATAGAATATACAAATTTAAGAAAAAGCTGTTTAATATTAAGATCAGTGATCAAAATACGAATGTACTCTAATGCGGAATTATTTTTGCTAAATCAATATTCAGTAGTTAGGCAAATGTGGTAATGTGGTGGTTTTATGACGGCCTCCGTGATCGAAGAGTAAGCCGGTAGTCGCGGGTTCAAATCCCGGCGTGCGCAAGTAAATTTTATGTCATTTCGCAATTTAATCACTTAAAATAATATAGATTATATTTTCGGCACGGACCAGAGTGGAAAATACTCTCAGTATCGCCCTGGTGCAAGACCACCATTTAATTTATTTTACATTCTGTCAATCACTAATACAATATGGCATATTATAAAATGGATTGTAACTTTTACATAACCTAAAACATAATATTAAAAACAATTTTACGAAGCATATTCATCAGAACTTCAATTAAACGAATTTAAATCCAGGAAACATAATGCTATATAATTCTAATTGCAAATTTACAAAGATAATATTTTTAATAAAATTGCACCATTCAAATATATTAGAAAACTCAAATTAAAACTCAAACCATCAATTTAACTATAAATATCTTATGGTAGTGTTTTTTAACAGAAATTTTTATAAATATTTTAAATTTCATTATAAAAAACACAATGAAACTATAAACATAATACTTATAAAGAAATAACGAACACATCCCCCATACACACGTCAAGCCTGGCTTTTATGGTGGTACATTTAACGTCCTTTTTGGGTATCTCCGACTTCTTGAACCATTCACTACTGTATACCACGATGTCACTGTTAAAAAACCACATTACATCGACTTTAATTAGACTCCTTATTTCAATCCGGTGCAGAGACCAAACACTCCTGGCACTAATACAAACAATCTTTGACATTTTCTGCGATATCGGTCGACTACTTTTCGAAATTTGCGAGCAAAAACATACGTAGGCTGAATTTATATATATGAACGAGGACAGTTTTCGAGCGCGCCTATACTTTGGGGACACTTACAATAATAATAATGATTGGATTATTTGTATTGCGCCGTTTTCGTGATAAAATCACAACAAGGGCGCTTAGCAACTTAATTTATCCATTTTATTTATTCCTATCACTTAGATTTATAACTTGCCATTTTTTTAATTATTTTTTTTATGATTTTGACTGTCCAACTAGGAAGGATTCCCGTTTCAGGACAGTCAAATTTACAAGTTTCAAGTTATCCTAGACGAATACAGCATTTAAGACTAGTTAAAATAAGTATATTAAAACGAAGATACATAAAAAGATACATAAAAAAGATACATAAAGATACATAGAGGCGTTCGTGATTTCAAATAACCTTTTTTAGTATCATTTCGGAATCAGTCCTGCCTAGATCCATCAACCATTTTGTCACTCTTGGACCGAAGGATGACAATTCACACAGTTTCAGCTGAGAGGGGATTTAATCATATATTTTAGGACCGAGATATGAGAATATTTTTTGATAAGCCGCTCTGTTGCTTGTTGAACTTTTAGACTTATTTAGACTTATAACTTATTATGTTTGGCTTATAATTAAGTTTCATAGCTATAGACTTATAACTACAGTGGTACCTCGACATACGAGTTTAATTCGCTCCGTAACCTTGCTCGTATCTTGAATTACTCGTATATCGATGCAGATTTCCTCATACAGAACAATTAGACTACCATTAATCCGTTTCAACCCCCAAAATGTCACCCCAGTTATTTTTGTTACGTGGTTTTGAATAATAAAAACGTATTTATAAATGACAAATATTTATTGTACAAGAACAAAAAAGCGAATGTAAATGAATAAATTAGATATCCTTACTGGTCTTTGCCTTTTTCGCTACATTTTTCTCGCTTTCACCTGTAGGCTGTTTAGAAAAAAGCATGTCCAAGGAGGTTTGTTTCTTGCTCCCTCTCAGAATGTTCCGGAAATGTAGTGGCTTATAACCAGAGATGTGCAAAATGGGTACCCAAAACCATTTGAAATGCAAAATGGAAATGGGTCAAAACTTTTCCATTTGAAAATTCAAAATGCAAAACGGTTTTTAGAAAAGCATTTCAAATTCAAAATGCAACATACCTATTTTCAAAATGCAAAATGGTTTCTCGGGTCAAACATTATAGAATTTTTAAACAGTTTTGTCATTTAATAATGGACATCAATGTAGAACAAACATCATGATGGTAAATCAAAAAATGCCACGACTACGGATTATGAACCACAAAAAATTTGCGCGGGACAAATGTTGCCAACGTAAAAACATAGAAACTGCTATCTAACATTTAATATTACAGCCTCATGGCCCCATGTTCAGTATTTTTTGTAATGGTATCCCTCAATTGCCAGGGCTCCTACCAGGGAGCAACTTGACAAATGTAAATTATCTCTCATAGCGAGGTTGAGGACCGACTGATATTTGGGGCTTATGAAAAAAAGATGAGTGGAGATAGTAGGAAGAATGTTGCAAAAAAGCATTTAAAATGGAAAATGCATTGAGAAAAGCATTTAAAATGCAAAATGGTTTTTAGAAAAGCATTTAAAATGCAAAATGGAAAATACCCATTTTGCATTTTGCATTTCCATTTGAAATGGATTTATTTGAAATAAAGTACATCTCTGCTTATAACTAAGATTAATTTCGAGTGATTTACAACTAAGACTTTTAACTAATGACCCTACATATTTTTATGACCGAGTGAGTATTTACATAATACCGCTACAATACGACATATATAGATACAACTATGTGAACGTGTACTATGTACAATGTAACATTTTTTGTAATAAATAAAAATTATTAAAACTAAAAATAAAACAATAAATCATCCTGTATGTATAAAAGAGTGCCAGTACGGAATCATATTTTCAAACAGACAAATCGATGCGGCTGCAAATTGGACCAATAAATCTCACGCAGCGCCGCAAATAAAGCAAACTGACAGCGCTAAACTGAGCATAAAAATAAGCGCAAAAAACAGGCAGGGATGCGTAATGCTTATATTAATAAATTATTACACTTTTACACACATTAAATACAACTTCTTACTTTTCCGTAGATCTTTTTATTATATACAATTCTGTAGTACATTATTTTGATGTATATCATAAGGTTTAGCTAGCGTAAGCAAGTTTAGTAAGCGCCCGAAAATATTTGTTTTGCGACTTGATTACAAAACATCGAATTTTCTCTACTTTTTTTTAAATATAATATGCATGTTTTATATATATAAACTTTCAGGAAGAAATTTTCTAAATTATAGTAAAATATCCTATCAAAATTAGAAGAACCAAGCGCATAAACAGGTAAACGCGTTGATAATGACTTTATTTTATATTATTTAGTGATATAAACACGCGCTAATCTGCAAAAGCAGTTGGTCTGCAGGTCATGTTCACAATATTAATTATAACACTAAAGCACACATATAACGAGAAGCCACAATATAGAAAATAGATACAGAAGAATAAGATTTGAAGTGACTTGATACAAAGAATAGACAGATAGATTTGGTGAAATCAAAAATACTAATTTCGGTATTCTCAGAACATATCCCTTTTGGCGATGCCAAAGTCTCACTAATTCCAGACGGTTGGGACTTTAACACGTTCACATTTAAAAAAAAAACGTTAAGTAGATACTCACCTACAGTCAGAAAAATATTTTTTATTTTTAATTAAGACAAACATTCCCTGGTCATGAATAACCTGACAATATTTGATAATCTCCTACTACCATCACAGTAAGCGGAAAATGTTGCTTGTCTCGTGATGGAGATTTTACATTATCTAATATCATCTCACGTGATCTTATCTCAAGCACGATGCCAACACCGCTTAATTGATTAATAATTTTATATTTTTAATTTTTTTTTACAGATTTCGTGATTTTTTCAAGGTTTGCTAGCGGTCTAAAAATAAATTAAATTAATTGACAATATTTGTTTTTACAAGGCAATGATTCTGAGGTAATTTTTTTTCTAAATTCTCTCATCTTACAAATCACACACTTATAATAATTGATCCTTCAAGGGTTTGCGCTACTTATTATCTAATATTTTCTAATGCACAAATCCTTTTCTTGAACAGTTGACCTTTTTCATTAGCTTATTTTGGCATTATACAAATCAGCCAAATATTATTATTATGGTGGTTGATTTGACATCGCGTTTGGGTCTCACTCAGGCGTAGTGTGTTCAATTCCTCGGCTGGCTAAGTGCTCCATCACAACACAAACATTTTCCGCTTACTGTGGTGGTAGTAGGATATTTTCATATATTGTCAGGTCATTTAATTAACACTGGAATGTTTGTCTTTCTTTAAAAAAAATAATATGTATAGATTTGTGAATTTTTTGTTCACTGTAAGGAGTTAACATTATCGTGAATTTTGTTTTAATCTTAGGGTTAATTAGGTAAACTGGGGGCTCATAATGGGCTTCTGAAATCAACACTGATTTATGGCAGAGAAAGCATTTTAGCAAGAAAACTTTCATTTTCACAAAATTTATTTTTCTATACATTTGAATTTCTATTTATTTTACAGTCAATGCATCTATAGTATCAAAAATTATACGTACAGCGTATCAAGAAACGTACTTGACTTATTTTGACCATTGGGGTTCCCGAGGTTACTTGGAGTAAACATATAGATGACACTTAGGTCTCTGGTGTGTTTTTTGTTTTGTATTTATTTTTTCAACTAAATTTTTTTTTAAAACCGGTAGGTTCCTGTCTTGGTTAAGCTTTGGGTGACAGGATAATGATCTTTTGTTGTTTTTTTTAATAAAATAGACAAAAAATGTAAATTAAGTCAAATACGTCTATCAACACATGTATTTCATCATAGACGGTGTCATTATACACAAGAGGGAAACTGGTGAATTTGTATAACACAAACAATGTTTATTATAAAGGTATAAAAATGTTCAACAAACTCCATTTAGGTAAATGTAAAGGAATGTTGTCTCAATGTTGTTCAGCCCAAATTTTATGGTAGGCAATAGAATTTTATCAAAGTAGTTTTATAAAAGATGTACATTAGCGGTCTTACAAAAAATACAGTATGTGGCAAGCCTACGCACGACGGAAGTGAAACTTTTAGTATTCTTCTCTCTCTCTTTTCATTTCATTCTCTCTTTTTTTTTGATTTTCAGGGGATATTTCCTCTTGTGCCACGAATGTTTTTCTCACTTCTATCTCGTCACTACTCATTTTTGACACTAAAACTCTGTTCCAAATCGAATAAACCACAATCAATTACGTATTTCACTCGTATTACACTCACCGCGCAGTACACGAAGCAAGCAGCTGATGCCTGGCGTAGCGTCGTTAGCTAGAGAGAGAGGAAGAGAGAGAGAGAACGTTCGTCAGTGGCTCCCTCACCTCAGTAAGCGACTACGTTGAGAGAGCGACAGTGAACGGTGAGCGGTGGTGGGGGTCCCGTACCCCCACCACCAAATGATCACGGTTTTTCGTGACGGTCATGAGTCGGTTTTACTCCGGTCCTCGAAAATGCATGACGCGCGTAAAGAAGTTTCACTTCAAAAATGAATGGAAAATTTTATTCAATTGATAAAAAACCGTGTATGTGGAAAACTTAAAAACATTCATGGAAAGGTAGACAAGATATATATACATTCAGTGGCGGTTCTTCCCTTAGGTCACTTGGCGTTTGACCCCCCAAAATAATAAGACAACAATAATAATCAATTATGTGCATCAAAAAAACTGGTCTTATTCTTAATTTATTTAAAATGATAATAGAAGATTTCATTTACAAGACCACACGATTCGCAAGGTCAATTTAAAGAATTTCCACTTTGGCATCTTCTGTCCCTATGCGCGCCATAGAATAAACGAGATGGCATTATATTTTTCATCGAAGTAAAAACTAGGTACCGAAGAAAGCTTAGGGACGCTTAGGTCATGACCGTGAGGGAGACAACACGATGAATATTATATGTTTTATAGAGATGGCGATATAAATATATGTCGCTTTTTCATTTTACACGCTTGTTTTTCAATTGGATAGTTCGGGAAAGGTTTGGAATAATTCTTTATGTTGTTATCGATTTAGAATGAAGCTGAAGAATGAAAAAAAAAACAAAAAACGTAAAAGATCATTGTCAAATAGAATCAAACTCTTATTTTAATGTTGTGAACAACTACATTAAAACTTAATATCTTAAAAATAATTTGCCTTAAGTACATGGATTATGTATTTATTTCCAATTTACTATATTAACATTTATATAGATAATGACCTACCAGGACTGGATCCTTAGAGCCGCCTCTGTATACATTGCTTATTCAGTCACGGTGGGTACTTTATCTGTTGTATAAACTTCAAATAATAACAATTTCTCATCGAATTTCCAAGATATTTTAAATGCTATATTTCTTCATTTTGAAGTTGTCGTAAAAACGAATACCATTTTAGAAATTAGATAAAATTACCTATTAGATTGTTTTATTCGAAATATACTTTAATACTTAAAAAGTGCAATATTTTAATCTCAAACATCTCACAAACATTTTTGATCAAAACTTCGCAAAATTTCAGAATTATCAAAATTTAAAAAACACATTAGTTTTATTTAAGGAGTTTGCAAAAAAACTCTAACCACACTTTTCATCTCGTTCATACAAAAAAAATTATAAAAAATTTTTGGACTTACTTTTAATTTCCTGTTACCAACACGTCCATTAGGCATTTATGTCATAAAAAAAACACCATTTAACCCTTTGATATTTTAATACAGTTGACCAAATTAAAGTACGAAAAGAAGGCACGCAAACACGCCCACAAAACACTTCTATAAGTATAAATATCTGCAGTGTCTTTTATCTCTCCTAGTATATTCGGGAACCCTATTTACGTAAAATTTACGATCGGGTTTTGCCAAAAATTCTTGGAATTTGCAATGCAAAGTGAACGCCGCAAAAAGCACAACTAGATTTATTATTGTCATACAACTATGCAGTTTGAATTCTCCGCAATGTCTGCTAGTTTTTGTCGCCAAGTTAATGAGCCCCTTGCATGTTGATTTAATTTTATTTATTAATTTATTATCTTTACTAATTTTAAAACTATTATTTTTTTCTTACGCTGCTCATCTCACTAGGGAATTCCCGTGTCGAGATGAGCAGCTTTACAATTATATTCAATCAAATAATTACATCACATAACACATGCAAAGATGGATCACATTGAATGTGGGGTTCTTAAGGTGATTCATGACAGAAGGCACGACATGGGCAATCCAACAAACATCACAATTCTCAGCCAGAATGGAATTTTTTACCATTTTCTTGAATAGATTCGACGAACCCATAGTTTTTATATTTACACCGAGCATATTATAAAACAACAAAGCTTTATCAGAAAAACTCCTTTGTCCAAAGGATGTTCTGGTATTCACCGGCTAATACATTAAAGGAGTACCCAATCTAGTGTTGTTTTTTGGGACAAAAAATTTTTCGGCTTGATTCTAAGGTGTTCGTAAAAATCGATCATTCTGGTTATAGGAATTGATACTACGTATATTCTCTCGTATATAGATAACGCATAAACCTCTTTTGTACTTTTTCTTTTCTAGGATATGGTTTTGTCCATAAGGTGCCCAAATGATGGATCTGTATTCAAGGATACTGTGAACGAGAGCTTCATATGTTCTTCGTATTGCGATTTCTAAGGATTTTGCATTACGAAGTACAAATAAAAGCGATTTGATGGCGCGAGAGACAATGTGGGATTTGAAAGAGAGATTTGTTTAGAAAATCACGCTAATTTCTCAAATCGCTCATTGAGGAATATAGATAGATCTCAGCAGGTCACCTTCAACTCTTTCGGGCGACGTCAACAGCAGCCACACTCCCCTTCCTACTTCCCGCACGGAATATAGACGGTATAAATGTGTATGAGACATAGACATATGAATATTAGTAGACCTGCCCTAAGTGATTAAAAGCGTATTATTCCCCACTCCCCATACCGGTTCCATTGGAGCCGGCTGGGCTCGCGTATGGCTTCCCGTAAATCTTGAGAATGTGACGTCATCATTCTTGTTCGAACTAGCGTCGAGCTATGGTCTAGGCATTTTACGAAATAACACGGCAAAATGGTTGCTTGTGATATGAAAACTTGTAATAATAGATTTGAAAAAGAGAATAAACCCAATTGTCGTATTACATTCCATAAGTAAGCATTATTTTACTTTATTTTAAGCATATTCACACCGTATTGTATGGATCAGTTTTAGAAACATATACTATCACATCACAATGTAGCGATTCTCAAGTGTGCTCATGGTTGTTTACTGGGGTAATTAATTTATACAACATTTGTAAAAGTGTCCTAAATACTCTGAAACTAACTACGACTCTGAAAATAAAGAAATTTACTTTGCCGAATTTGGACTTCGCAAATTAGTTCATAACGTGGCGAGTAATTTACGCTCCCATGTAAAAATGTCTATTCATTCTAAAGCAGATTTTACTTTTAAGAACTAAATGGTGATATTATAATGCGAGATGCCTATATCCTGTCAGATTGATTTATTGACGAATCACAGTCAGCTTTACCCCCTTCGTTCTTCAACAGTTGATTTTACCCCTCACCTTTAATTTCTAGTCTATATATTCTTATGTCTGTGGTATGAGACCATTTTCTTTTCGTCAAATCCATCTATCTACCGATGTCGCTAAACAATTCATAGTTTGTTCTTCAAATAACTAGAAGCGTCTATAGAGTGTTTTCAAAGGTCGAAAAAGTCATCGGCGACTAAAGAAGTCTTAATGCATTCTCTGTGCACTGGAATGAGATACCTTAACGAATTAAAGTCATTAGTATAATGTAGTTTTTTTAACAGTAATAACAAAGTACACCTACAGTGGGGAGTGACGGAAATTATCAGAGACAACCGAGGAAGACATGCACGATCGAATTAATCAAATAAGTGGTTAAATGTAGCTATGTGATGAAGGGAGAATGTTTGAAATTAATGGTTGAAGTTAAGGCGATGCCATACGTAGTAATGCAAAATCATGTGTTTTTGGTTTGAAAATTTGGTCGCCTAGAAATGTTTCAGATGCTTTAATTAAATACATCTTGGCCTTTGAAATAATCGAGTATTTTTTAGATAAGTCTTTTTATAAGCCCAGAAAAAAATAATGTAAAGGCCTATGAAAACCGCTTTAAAGTTCAAAATCTCCAACTTACGTACCCATTTTCGGTTATGATTTTATTGTATAATGTGGCAAATTAAGTTATTTATAAAATGATCGAAAAAAAATTAAATATTTATGAATGAAACATCCACAAAATAAAATAAAAGGAACTTTTTGGCCATGTTTTTTTCTTGCATAAATCAAAACAGGCGGATGGTGTTAAGCGGGAATTTAAACCTAATCGCCATCTACGTAAGGGTTGTTATTGATAGCGGCTCAATTTAAAATATTACACGATGTAGTGCATCGCTTTAAGGAAAACATGCCGCGATCAAGTAAAAAAAAAACACTTCACAAAATATTAACTTTTCATTTTTTTACAATAATATTATTTCCATTTTAAAAATGCACTTATTTCCTGAATGAGAATTCAAAACCTTATTCAAAACAT
Source organism: Hesperophylax magnus (assembly GCA_026573805.1). Taxonomy (NCBI): domain Eukaryota; kingdom Metazoa; phylum Arthropoda; class Insecta; order Trichoptera; family Limnephilidae; genus Hesperophylax; species Hesperophylax magnus. The sequence continues at coordinate 6,821,628 of JAIUSX010000005.1, read as the reverse complement.
TATTCCAAAGCATTCATAACCACAACAACAAAAGCAACACAACACGTCAACTATTATATAAATATATCTCTTGGCCCAAGGGTAGTGGCGCCAAGCGGCGTGAAAAATCTAAAATTAGACAATTCATGCTTGTCAGTACGTTTATGTCATCGAGCGGAGAGGGGATCCGTAATTAACAATTTTATTTTAATTCTGCAAGGCCCCGTCGTAAGCGTTCAAAGACGGTTTTAAAGGGAGATATGCAAATACGAATGTTAGAGTGAGCGAGCTAATATTATGAAAAAAATGGAGGAAATATTTAATAAAAGACGAAACGTTTGAAATAGAGCAAAAATATCTCGACGAATGCTTTAGTTGCATTTAAAGATACACTGTGAATTTTTTCACAGAACTTTTCGGAGCTTACTTTGCGTTTTTTTTTCTTTTATTGACGGAATTTCATATACTTAAAGTTTCGGCATAACAAATGCTTAGATATTATTTTCAAAAATAATATAATTTTTTTGTTAAACTTGTTATAAATCGGTAGAAATTGGGTACGGGGGGGCTTAATTATATCTCTTGGCCCAAGGGTAGTGGCGCCAAGTGACGTGTGAAATCTAAAAATAGACCATTGTTGCTTTTCAGTACGTTTACGTCATCGAACGGAGAGGTGAAACGTTGTGCACACAGCTTTTTCTACACTATATAGAGCTTTGATATGGCAATTTTTCTGTCAAAATATAAGAAAATACGCCATTTTATATTATTACAACCCGTTACATAATTTTAAAATGATATCTCGGCCAAAACTTGGCAGATAGTAAAGCCAGCACTGAATAAAACTAGTACTAGCAATGCATCACTTTAAGCACTGAAGAGAAGTACGGATAGGAGTGTTGTCAGCCTACTTCTAATGTGTTGAAATTGGTCAAGCATTTTTATTAAAAAAAAACTAGTCGATTCTTGTGATGTCTGTACGAATGTGGATGAGTGCAAGCGAGATGGAATGCTTACAAGATATTATAAAAGGCGATGCATTTTAGTTGTGTGCCCCTTTTGTTACAAACAGCTCCCCAATAAATACCAGTACATAGATCACCTAAGAGTACTATTGAATACTACCAACTAATACTCCATACATTACAACCCTGCAATGCTTCGCTATTGCTAATGTCTTTATCGGACGCCTCAGACTTCTTCCACCATTCAGTACTGTATACCACAATGTTATTTTTGAAAAACTACATCACATCGACAGTGCTGTGGTGTAAATAGTGTAAGTTAATGGTATAAGAATTCAACAATCACCAAGAACAGGATTACATCGAGTTGAATGATGGACTTGCCGAACGTCACAGCGGTGCTGCCAGGGTCTCTTATCTATGTGAGGTGTCAGCGCTTTATTAGCAGCAGATACACACCTGGACGGATGACGAACCTCGTGCTGACACTGTTGGTGGATGCGGTGGACTCTCTCGCTGCAGCAGATTGTCCAGTTTCTTCACCACCAAAGATTCTTGCTGCAGAGTCTCCATTTTCTATCTTCGTCGAACGTCACAGCGGTGCTGTCAAGGTCTGGTATCTGTGAGAGGATATTGTGTCAGCAGCAGACACATACCTAGATGGATGACGAACCTCGTGCTGTAATACTTTCGCTGCAGCAGCTGGACCAGTTTCCTCACCACCTAGGATTTTCGCTGCAGAGTCTCCATCTTCTATCTTCGTGTCACCTGTTCCTGTACTTCATTTTACTTAACTTTATTTTTGTAATATTTATATTTTTTCTACTGTAAAGCGCCCCTGAGGTGATATCTCACAAAAGCGACGCTATACAAATTGTCCAATAAATAATAATAATAATTATAATACTATTTCAAATGCACCAAATTTTCCAGTACACTAGAATTCACAACATAGAAACCCTACTTCAAACCATACACTTGTACTCGGCGTTGTCGGTGTTATATCAGCTAGATATTCCAACGGATGTAAATTATTAACCATTTAAATATTTTATGTAAAACGGTATGAAAATTTTATAAACGTTTTTCAACTATACAATTAGCACTAAACACAAGATTTTATTTTTTCACACCATGAATTAGTAACTTTCCAAGGGATTCCTCTAGAAACATTTGAGATTTTAGTGTTAAGTTCATCAGAAATATTTAAAATAAACCCAAAGATCGATTTTCTAGGTCTGCTAAGGCAAAGTCGACCGTAGGTTTATCGATTTCACCGGGGCGCGCGCCGAATATTGTTTTTACACTACTTTTTCACTTATGACGTTAAGATTTTCACTTTATTTTAGAGATTTGTTTGGGCAAATTCAACCTTGGTTCTATCCAATACACCAGAGCCGCGCGTCGCATATTTTTGTGCACGGCTGCTTCACTTACGTCGTTTGGATTCTGGCTTTATTTTAGGGTAAGTTCTCGTCTTAAATAGAAAATAATTGAAAATTGATGGTGTGAATGAAGTATGCTTTAAAATTGGTATTGTAGATATCATTTCTACGAATTATTTGTTCAGTGAATTAAACCATTGCATACGTTCTCCTTGTAAAGTGCCCGCACGGTGCATATAAATATGTCCGAAGCGATTTATACTGCAATTTAAATCTGACAACCTTTCACGGTCCATGTAAGATGGTCTTCTCCGGTCTTTTATCAATTCAGCTCTTGTAACATGGGCGGTCACAATATTATTATTGGATGGTCCTGGTATTAGTGGAATATTATTACTCCATGGTCAAGCGGATAAGATTCTCACTACAAATCCGGAGGTCACGGGTTCAATTCTTGGCGAGCGCAAGTAAATTTAATTTGTGTTGTTTCATAAAAAATCATTTTAAATACATGTATGCAGGGTGTATCGGCACGTACCCGACAAACTTTAACCAGCTATTCCTCAGCAAATTTGGAGTAAAAAATGTTATGGGCGCTTTGCTGTCCGGTAACATTTTTTTTTCATTAAAAACAAAAAATAAATAAAAAAATCCACACTCCGTCACTGTCATTTGCATTGTTTCTCGTGTTCAACAGCTGTTATTAGCAAGTGTGTCAAAAAGTGTCCTCGCTCTTTCGTACACACTAAATAATAATAGTGAAAAATGAGACGAATGGTGCCGTGCCATTTCGTTGTGATTGTAAAAGCGCGCCAACGTAGGTACGTACGTACATTATTCAACGAAACTCGAACAAAATATTGCCAGATGGGTTTTCAAACTTTGACAAAGGATAAAACATTGGTGACATGTGGTGAAAATATGAATAATATTTTTTTTATTAAAAAAACATGTTACCGGACAGCAAAGTGCCCATAACATTTTTTACTCCAAATGTGCTGAGGAATAGCTGGTTAAAGTTTGTCGGGTACGTGCCGATACACCCTGTATAGTATATTTGCGGTACGTTTTAGTGTTTTACTTAGGACAGGTTGTTTTCACAGAATGTGAATAATTCATCAAATTTCAAAGTTCAATTTCAAGTTCTGTGAAAGTCCTATTCAAGTTCTGTTGCAACACTAAAAACAACCACAAAACAACTTTCCCTCAAGGCCTATGACATCTTTGGGGATGCTGGGTAGGGGGTCTTTTAATCCATCCCTCCCCGGTGCAAAGTGATGGGTCTAGCAGGAGAAGTCAAAAGTCTCCCTCAACCTGTCTTCCCCGATCCGACCCGCCACGCAGTAGGTGGGCATAGACAAACCTCACCCCATGATTACAAGCACCCCTGCTAAGTCACCAAACGTAGTGAACCACTTGGGGTGACCTAGGGAAAAACCTGGTGATTCAGATCGGGTCATCAAACACGGCCAAAGCCATTTCAAGTAACCTTTCAATTCTGAATGGTGGTTTTAAACAGGGCGGTACTGAGAGTATCTCTTGCTCAGGAACTTGCCGCAAGTATACTATATATTATTTTAAATGAATAAATTGTGAAATCACGTAAATTTACAAAATATAATTTATTTGCGCAGTCTGGGATTTGAACTCGCGACTTTCGGATTGCTAGTCGAGAGCCTTACCCCTCGACCGTGAAGATTTTTGTCGCTGATTTTTTTTTTATTTTTCATCTTTGTGCTATGTAAAACGGTTGTGTGTGAGTTTTTGTTAGTATTATGCGTATTGTATCCTGTAATGCATATTATATCCTGTAATACATATTGTACCCTGTAATGCATATTTATTTATTTATTAACGCCCTTTTTGAGGCTTTTACATGATAATATTAAGAAATATACATTATTTATTGTGCATAACTGGATTGCTTCATTAACAACATTTTATATTTGTTTAAAGATAATGTATCCTTAGTGCATATTTTATCCTGTAATGAATATTGTATCCTATAATGAATATTGTATCCTATAATACATATTGTATCCTGTAATGCATGTTGTATCCTGTAATACATGTTGTATCCTGTAATGAATATTGTATCCTATAATGAATATTGTATCCTATAATACATATTGTATCCTGTAATGTCTGTTGTATCCTGTAATGCATGTTGTATCCTGCAATGCATGTTGTATCCTGTAATGAATATTGTATCCTATAATGAATATTGTATCCTATAATACATGGTGTATCCTGTAATGCATGTTGTATCCTGTAATGCATGTTGTATCCTGCAATGCATGTTGTATCCTGCAATGCATGTTGTATCCTGTAATGAATATTGTATCCTATAATACATATTGTATCCTGTAATATATGTTGTATCCTGTAATGCATGTTGTATCCTGCAATGCATGTTGTATCCTATAATGAATATTGTATCCTATAATACATATTGTATCCTGTAATGCATTTTGTATCCTGTAATGCATGTTGTATCCTGTAATGCATGTTGTATCCTATAATGCATATTGTATTATTGATTGGCAGAAGACAAAGTACATAATTTTTGGTAAGGCGATGCACTACGTCGTGTAATATTTTAAATTGAGCAGCTATCAAAAATAACCCTTACGTAGATGGCGATAAGGTTTAAATTCCCACTTAACACCATCCGCCGGTTTTGATTTATGCGAGAAAAAAACACGGCGAAAAAGTGACTTTTATTTTATTTTGTGGATGTTCAGGCATAAATATTTAATTTTTTTTTCGATCATTTTATAAATAACTTAATTTGCCACATTATACAATAAAATCATAACCGAAAATGGGTTCGTAAGTAGGAGATTTTCAACTTTAAAAGCAGTTTTCATAGTCCTTTACATAATTTTTTTCTGGGCTTATAAAAAGACTTATCTAAAAAATACTCGATTATTTCAAAGGCCAAGATGTATTCTACTCGAAGTATTTAGGCGACCAAATTATCAAACCAAAAACACATGATTTTGCATTACTACGTATGGCATCGCCTCAAGAGGTGTGTGGATCATTTTAGGCATTGGTTTACTGTAATGCCTAATAATAATGTTTGGATGATTTGTATAGCGCCGTTTTTGTGGAAATCATCTCAAGGGCGCTGAACAAATATATTATATACATCTACAGTGCTCTATCTTATTACTAACTGTAGACTAGACAAATTATTATCAACTTGGCTAACAGATTACATCAACCGGTTCTTCGATCACCAATACAAAACTATAAGTACAATCATTAGTAGATTCTGAGGAGTGCTTCCTTTAAAAGAAATCGAGTTCTAGAAGTGGGTCCGGGTCTCAGTTTTCTAGGAGTAGTTGAATTGAAAAAGGAGTAGGAGTAGGACCAGCTTCCCGCGAAGAACTCGGGTTCAGAAACTTATTTCGACTGAACCTAAGCACCTCTTATGTAAAATGCATTTATTTGTCCAATTAACGTGATTCTACGTCAGAATGTAATTTTTATTTGTATTATGTAGAGGTAAATAACACTGTTTATCGTTTATTAGAGAAGTTTAAATTCCGTTCACATACAGAGGACATCTGCTACCAAATATTTATTTATTTATTTATTTATTTACGGACATCGTCCAAATTACAAAATAATAACACGAATACAGTAAAATGAAAAATACAGGAGTAGACAAAGGTACATGAAAGCAAAGACATAAGGCAGATATAATATAAGAAAATAAAGTGACAAGTCGAATCAAGTCAAGACAACGCCGTGGGTCAGGACCACAGGACACTTATAATATTCCGTCTCTTGTTTAGCGACTGGCAAAAATCATTCAGACTTAAAAAAGTTAAGGTTTTGACTTGAGTTGACCAGTCTACACATTCTGGACAATGGTGAATAATATCCATAATTTGTCGAATGATGGTTGAGGAAGAGCAGTTCATTATTTCTGAGTCTGTGCGAGGGGATATTGAAGGGAATGAGCTGCAGTAGAGTAGGTGAATCAATAATACCATTTATAATTTTGAAGAAGCAAATGAGGTCATTTCTTTCCCGACGGACTTCCAAAGGAGAGAGGTTTAGAGTTAGTTCAATTTCATCATATGAGTATTTGCCTTTTTCTAAACCTAGCCTCCTAGCAATCCCTCTTAAGAACCGATGTTGAACAGATTCAATGCGTCGAATGTGGAAAATATATTGGGACATAAGAAAATATTCTTGAATTTTCTTATATTTTACAGCCAAATACGCGTTCTTCACCATAACAATAAGTCATATGCGGTTTTGTGCTGTATGGACTTATGAAAATCGTAATTATGACATTTCGACATGTAATTTCGGACGCACTTTTTCAAAGATTAAATACATATTTTTTCAAGTGACGAAACGATAAGCTAGAGTGATATTAAGATACGTTATTTCCTTGCCAAGCGAGGAGCATTTTTTAAGGTTTAAAATACCATAAGTCCATTGAGCTGCTTGCAAATCTACCGAGGATTCGCTGGCACACCAGAAGCTAAGCAATGTTTAAAATCCGCATTACGATATCTCACCGGGGCGATACTGAAAGTATCTACCCCTCTACCAATCCAAAAATATATAGTAAATCCTCAGCATCACGTTAATTGGTCAAAAGCATTATACATATAGCTTTGTATTAGTGATCGACGAACCGATGGATGCAATCTGTTAGACATGAGTTGATAATACAGGGTTTTCCAATAAGAGGTGTTATTTTGATATTAAATCGTAAAAGATCAATGGTTTCGTTGCTTGTGTGACACGTAGCGCCGTCTAATTGAAAGTAAACGTTGTCCAGATCAATACCATCCAATTCCGGCCATAAAAAATCATTAATCATCTCTCGATAGCGCAATCCATTCACCGTAACTGTTGCTCCAGCTTCATTTTCGAAAAAGTAAGGTCCAATGACTCCGCCGGACCATAAACCGCACCAAACAGTCACACGTTGAAGATAGATAGGCTTTTCAACAATAACTCTTGGGTTTTCCGAGCCCCAGATGCGACAATTTTGCTTGTTGACGAAGCCACCGAGGTGGAAATGGGCCTCATCACTCAAGATGATTTGCATTTGATTCACTCAAGTGAATTTTAATAATTTCAATTCGTTGTTGAAGCGTGTGTCGTTCCATTTTTATTAATTGCGTAGTTTCTACTTGTCATTAAAATGTCAAAAAATGACAGCTTCAAAAGTAACATCTACCGAAATAGCGGGCTATTCAAAATAACACTTCTTATTGGAAAACCCTGTAGTTCGTCTAGTCTAATACGATAGATCATTGTAGAAATGTATTATATATTTGTACAGCTCCCTTGAGGTGATTTTGCACAAAAACGGCGTTGTACAAATCATCCCAATATTATTATGAAAATGTCATTATTATTTCCGGCATTTATTTAAATAATATTTAGAGCGTGTTAGAAATGAAAAGCAAATTTTATGTTGTAGTAATGTAAATCCTATAAGAAAAAAAGTGATTTTGGATGTATTATGGGCAATACAAGAATGCTACTCTCGGGAATGGTATATTTAATTTAAGGGTATGACAGCTTAAAAAGGTAAGTTTTTAGTTTAGACCTGAATTCTGTTGGACTTGTTATGGATCTTAGTTCTGGGGGGAGTTTATTCCAAGCCTTCGACCCAGATGCTCCGAAAGCGCGATCACCAAACTCAGTATTTGGCTTGCGCTTAGGTTCCATCAGTCTTCCTACAGCTGATGATGTTGCTGATCTAAGAGTTGACTGTTTAAGAGCAGAGTTTTTTCCGGGACGCATAGTTCAGAGATATAGGGTGGGGCCATTTCATTGATGGATTTAAACACCATCCAGCACAATTTTTACTGGATTCTTTCAGTATTTCTAAACACGAGATAGGTTGTAGAATAAGTTTAGTTATTGAGATCATGAACTATATCTATGACACCACACCGTCCCCTATATATACAACATACGTCTGTTTGAAGTACTCAACTATAGTTTGATAATATTAAACACTTAACGCCTGTTGTGATTTCTCCTGTCATAGTTCGATGCCCTACAGACTAATAACCGAAAGCATTATAAACTAGACGGAGAGAATCACTAGAGCAGACATAATAACGTTAATTTATTAAATTTTTTTTTTTAAGTATTCAAAAAAAATTATGTTTTTGTGGAGCCGTTATTATTATGGCATCCCCAATTAGAGAAAATTTGTAAGGTTGAAAGGAGTGCGCTTTATCAGCAGCAGACACATACCTGGACGGATGACGAACCTCGTGCTGGCACTGTTGGTGGACGCGGTGGACTCTCTCGCTGCAGCAGCTGGTCCAGTTTCTTCAACACCTAAGATTCTTGCTGCAGAGTATCCATCTTCGATCTTCGTCGAACGTCACAGCGGTGCTGCCAAGGTCTGTTATCTATGTGAGGATATTGTGTCAGCGCTTTATTAGCAGCAGACACATACCTGAACGGATGACAAACCTTGTGCTGGCACTCTTGGTGGACGCTGTAGTCTCTCTCGCTGCAGCAGCTGGTCCTGTTTCTTCACCACCTAGGATTCTTGCTGCAGAGTATCCATCTTCGATCTTCGTCGAACGTCACAGCGGTGCTGCCAAGGTCTGTTATCTATGTGAGGATATTGTGTCAGCGCTTTATTAGCAGCAGACACATACCTGAACGGATGACAAACCTTGTGCTGGCACTGTTGGTGGACGCTGTAGTCTCTCTCGCTGCAGCAGCTGGTCCTGTTTCTTCACCACCTAGGATTCTTGCTGCAGAGTATCCATCTTCTATCTTCGTCGAACGTCACAGCGGTGCTGCCAAGGTCTGTTATCTATGTGAGGATATTGTGTCAGCGCTTTATTAGCAGCAGACACATACCTGAACGGATGACAAACCTTGTGCTGGCACTGTTGGTGGACGCTGTAGTCTCTCTCGCTGCAGGAGCTGGTCCTGTTTCTTCACCACCTAGGATTCTTGCTGCAGAGTATCCATCTTCGATCTTCGTCGAACGTCACAGCGGTGCTGCCAAGGTCTGTTATCTATGTGAGGATATTGTGTCAGCGCTTTATTAGCATCAGACACATACCAGGACGGATGACGAACCTCGTGTTGGCACTATTGGTGGACTTTCTCGCTGCAGCAGCTGGTCCAGTTTCTTCAACACCTAGGATTCTAGCTGCAGAGTCTCCAACTTCTATCTTCATATCACCTGTCCCTTCTTTTTCATTTTATTAACTTAACTTCACTTTATTTTTGTAATATTTATATTTTTTGTAATACCTACATCAACTGTAAAGCGCCCCCGAAGGATATCTCACAAAAGCGGCGCTATACAAATTGTCCAATATTATTATTATTATTATTAAGGGGAGGAGATGATGACGTGGAAGGTTGGGAAGTGCCTAGCTATTCAGATCTGGTAATCAAATTTGTCTACAGCAATTTCAAGCAACTGTTCAATTCAAAATGGTGATCTTTCACTGAAGGTCACATCTTATCACCCTGGAATAATCCGCAATATACTGTATATTCATTTATTGTGAAAAAATTACAAATTAATTAAATCAACTTTACTTGCGCACGCCGGCGCATAGCCTAACACCTCGACCACGGAGGTTGTAACCGTCGAGTGGGGGCGTGACTGGGAATTAGTGAAGATTAGGGGGAGGAGATGATACGAACTGTGAGAAGCAACAAGTCTAAGATGGGGCTGTTATTGATTATTGATTATATTTTTTGTTTATTGATAATGGACTCATTATTATTGAGATATTTCTTTAATTTTAAAAATATATGGGTTCAAACAAAATAATTTTTTTATAAATTTTTGTAGTGAAACTTCTTTACGTACGTCATGCATTTTCGAGGACCGGAGTAAAACCGACTCATGACCGTCACGAAAAACCGTGATCATTTGGTGGTGGGGGTACGGGACCCCCACCACCGCTCACCGTTCACTGTCGCTCTCTCACCGTAGTCGCTTACTGAGGTGAGGGAGCCACTGACGAACGTTCTCTCTCTCTCTTTTCTCTCTTTTCCTCTCTCTCTAGCCAACGACGCCACGCCAGGCATCAGCTGCTTGCTTCGTGTAATGCGCGGTGAGTGTAATACGAGTGAAATACGTAATTGATTGTGGTTTATTCGATTTGGAACAGAGTTTTAGTGTCAAAAATGAGTACTGACGAGATAGAAGTGAGAAAAAAGAGAGAATGAAATGAAAAGAGAGAGAGAAGAATACTAAAAGTTTCACTTCCGTCGTGCGTAGGCTTGCCACACACTGCATTTTTATTTATTTATATGGCTTCGTTCGGTGTTCTGAATGGTTTGCAATAATGTTTTGAGGTTATGAATTCTAGTGTGCGAAAAACTTGGTGCATTTTTAAGGTGGCAATAATATTGCTGTAAAGAATTAAAAGAAGTTAAAGGTCGTCCTCGACTTCTTTCACCAGTCACTGCTGTATACCACAATGTTACTCTTAAAAAACTACATTACATCGTCTTTAATTTGACTCCGTGTCTCATTCCGGTGCTGAGATATTGCGTTAAGTATTCCTCAAGCGACCCTGACTTCTTCTACAATTCAAACTAGTCTCTAAACACTCCTGGTACTAATAAGAACACATCCGTCCAACAGTTTTTCAGTCTATATGGCACAGACAAAGAAACATTCATTTTTGAGTATTTAGACGATGGAAACCCACAGAGTTATGGCTATCTCTAAAAGCAAAAGCTCGTTAATTTTACAGACATGAACTGCTTACTGCGGTTTAATTAAAGCCGATGAATCCACCCAGACATGAACTATTTACCGCGGTTTAAAGACAATGAATCCACCCAGACATGAACTGCTTACTGCGGTTTAAAGCCAATGTATCCACCCAGACATGAACTGCTTACTGCGGTTTAAAGCCAATGTTATCCATCCAGACATGAACTGCTTACTGCGGTTTAAAGCCAATGTATCCACCCAGACATGAACTGCTTACTGCGGTTTAAAGCCAATGAATCCACCCAGACATGAACTGCTTACTGCGGTTTAAAGCCAATGAATCCACCCAGACATGAACTGCTTACTGCGGTTTAAAGCCAATGAATCCACCCAGACATGAACTGCTTACCGCGGTTTAAAGACAATGAATCCACCCAGACATGAACTGCTTACTGCGGTTTAAAGCCAATGTATCCACCCAGACATGAACTGCTTACTGCGGTTTAAAGCCAATGAATCCACCAGACATGAACTACTTACTGCGGTTTAAATCCAATGAATCCACCCAGACATGATCTGCGTACAGCGGGTTAAAGCCAATGAATCCACCATCGGAACTACGTGTCCGACAAAACTTAAACAATAGACAGCTTACTCTAAGGTCAGCAGATCTAGATGTTAGTTATCGTCTAATCGAACTTTCTAGGTCAAATCGAGCAGTTTACTATGATCGCTTTTTTAGTGTAACAGGCCCGCTCATCTGGAATAGACTTCCCTCAGCTCTTACTAATCTACAGAATTTGGCTGAATTTAAACGCGCCTTAAAAACAAAATTATTTAAAAAATCTTACCATTCATAAATCTTAACTTCTTTTCAATATTTTATAATAAGCCATATTCTAAAACTTCAGGTAATTGTTTGGTTTCGGTTGCCTCCTTATTGTACCTTTTTAAAATGTCTGCTCAGAAGATTCTCATTTCTGAGCACAAACTGCCACCTGTTTTATATTATGCTTTAGTTTTAATGTTCTTGTTTTGTCCTGTCCTGCTGTTATTGTTATAAGTTTTGTCTTCACTTTGTATAAACAGTGTATTTAGTGTTATAATATTAGATCTGTATTGGGTAAGGCACACTGTAGGAATTATTTTAAGAAAATGACCACTAATACTAAATTACCCTTTTTAAGTTTGTTATAGTAGTAGTACTTGAAGTGAAATGACACTAAACTGCGCTATACAAATGCCATGTTATTATTACTATCGCTCAAAACGTTTTTGCAAACATGGCATAAATAAATAAATAAAAAATAATATGCCAATGATCGCTCAAAATAATAACAAAATTAAATAATATGTTGTTGGTAGTGTTGCCGTAGTTAGACATATTATGCTAGTATGGCATGGTATGGTATGTTGTTCGTTGGAGTGGCTATTTCAGAGATGTAAATACAAGTCTGATGATAAAAACCGAAGTAAATCATGTTTAATATCCCAGCGTTTAAAGCCGCCCAATATGGTCACGTTAATACCTTCATCCGATATAATGGTAGGGTGCGTTTTTCAAACGGTGTCCACATGTTTGACGTGAAACATCTTTACACGAATATTCCCAGGAATCGCTGTTTAAATAACTCATATTCTTCTCAGAATGCACAGATTGAACATACTGACGTAAAATATTGCTAATTTATGAAAAATCTCTTCATTTTATTCGTAATCCGGTTAAAAACTGGACTGCAGGCCCTTAAGGCACCGTTGTAAGCGTTCAAAGATCGTTGGAAAGGGAGATACATAAATACTAATGTTAGAGTAAGATGAAATGGTGAAAATATTCAATAACACACGACTCGTTTGAAATAGAGCAAAAATCTCCCTACAAATACTTTAGTTGCATTTAAAGATACCTTGTGATTTTTTTTCGTGCCTGTACATATTAAAAAACAGAACAAAACCTGTTTCAATAATAATAAACAACAAGAAATGAATATAGAATCAGAAAAAATATCTGCCTAGAAAAAAACGAAATCAATAACAATTTGATATAGAATGAGAAAAAAGTACCTGCATAGAAAAAAAAAAACAATATAGAATGAGAAAAAAGTGCCTGCCTAGAAAAAACGAAAAGAAATTAATGTAGAGTGAGAAAAAAGTACCTGCCTAGAAAAAAACGAAAAAAAACAAGAAATTAATATAGAATGAGAAAAAACTACCTGCCTAGAAAAAAAGATCACCACAAAAAGTGTTTTTCTAAAAATAATAAATAATCTCATTCTAAAAAATTAAAGTTTTGTAACATGTTGTAAATTTTAGGGACATTGTATTCTAAGGTTCTTTGACCGGATTTATTAATAATAACAAGTCCATTGTTTACTTTTGGGGTGAATTTCCGAAAAAAGTAGTTTTTTCATTTATTTGTGCATTTTTAGCTAATACCTATAGGAATATACATTTTTAAAGTATTCATTGAAAAACTGACCCTTTGCGAGTCGTTTTCCAATTTCTATACAAATAAACAACACGTAGGTAGTGTTGAGTCGAGTTAACACGTTGTGGTCTAAGTAATGTGATTGTGCGTGAAGCGACGGAGGCTTGACTATCCGCGGAGTTAAACTGTGCGCCGCATTCAACGGCCCTCAATACTAACGACTAATTCACGTACAAGTAAAAATATTGAGAAATCTACGATTCAATCGAACAATGTTCTAACGCAGATGCGTTGCTTTGAGAACGGGTCGTTTATACGAGTCGTTCTCTGTGTTTCCTCCCTCCTACAGTTCAAAAAAATACGGTTCGATTGAGGGCCTTCGTGGATCGACTAGCAATCCGGAGGTCGCGGTTTAAAATCCCGAAGTTCGCAAGTAAATTTTATATGACTTATTTGTGTTATTTCGCAATTAACTCATTTAAAATAACATATAGTATATTGGCGGTACGTTCAAAAGTGAAATATATTCTCAGTATCGCCCTTATTTAAGACCACCATTTACAATTGAAATGTTGCTTTAAATGGCTTTGTCTGTATTATGGGAAGTATCTGAATATATATATAGGTTCCAGATGGCTGGGAGTAGTAAGGAATCTTGTGCGGATTCACAACAAAAAAAAACACTTCTACAGATGACAGAGATTTTGTCTCCTATGTGGTATTAACGCTCCGTAGTAAGCTACGAAGAAAGCTAAAAAGAAGAAGAATATGGTTTAAAAAGGAGATATATAAATACGAAAGTTAGAAAGAGCACGCTTGTATAAATAAAATTAAGAATAGATTGTAATCAAATTATTATTGGCGAAACTATTTATTAAAGCAAGTTTTAAATTGCAAAATCTTAAGTGGCATTTAAAGAAACACTGTGAATTTTTCATACCTATAAAATGGGCCACGTAGTAAGCATTCAAAGTTGGTTTGAAGGCTAATACTAAAAAACGATAATAATTAAGCGAAAATGGTGAAAATATTTAATAAAACACTTTTGAAAAATGCTTTAGTTGCATTTAAAGATACACTGTGAATTTTTTCATGCCTATAACATATTAAATAACATAACGAAACGTGTTTTAATAATTTTCTGAGCTTACTTTGCGATTTTTTCCTATCGAGGGTATTTCAAATAATTTAGAACTTAAAACATAAAGAGTTAACGAGACAATTGTTAAAAATCCGTAGAAATTGGGTATACGGGGACTTAAGAGGAAGCTACAAGCCAAAAATGTGTATATTCTTGGTATACCTTATATTGAAGGTAATAGGCATTAAAATCGCTTGACAAACGGAGTCTAGAATCGTTCGATTTCAAGCACAAAACAGGTTTTTATTTATTTTGTTAATAATTTTATACGAAAGCAAAAAAGTTAATCAAGTGAAACTGTCACAGATAATCTTAGCTATAATACTGTATTTTTTAAAAGTTGTTTCCTTTATGCGTTCATATATTTCTATTGAAAAAATTTTTTTTTTAGTAGTTTACATTTATATTTTTTATTGAGTAATTTATTATTTTATTTGTATTCTACTGAAGCGAAACGATAGGAAAATCTTCAATTTATCTAAAGCATATTTTTTGGTATTCATAATGTACACCAATTCGTTATAAAGAGCTTTAAAAAAGCTACGCTTTAAATAACAGAACCAAATGTGTTTTTTTAATGATTTTCAGAGCATATTTTGCGGTTTTTTTTTTACTGAGGAAATTTTTTATAATTACCTTTTCAACTCGACATCTGAGTAGAGATTATCTTGAAAAATAACATATATTTTTTAAGAACTTAAAAACTTGAATTGTTTTGGAAAAGTACCTTATAAATTGGTAGACATTCGTAATGTAAGCCTTAACGTAAAAAAAACTTTATAAAAAAAGGTTTATACAAGTTAAAACCACGTATTGGTAATTTTATGACAAATATGGTAATTTTGTATGTATTTGATACCCAAAAGTTAGTCATTTTGAATATTTATTTGTATATGAATGAAAAATTATTTACATTATCGAACAGACAGGGTGTATCGGCAAGTACCCGACAAACTTTAACCAGCTATTCCTCAGCACATTTGGAGTAAAAAATGTTATGGGCGCTTTGCTGTCCGGTAACATTTTTTTCCATTAAAAACAAAAAATAAATAAAAAATCCACACTCCGTCACTGTCATTTGCATTGAATCTCGTGTTCAACAGCTGTAATTAGCAAGTGTGTCAAAAAGTGTCCTCGCTCTTTCGTACACACTAAATAATAATAGTTAAAAATGAGACGAATGGTGGCGTGCCATTTCGTTGTGATTGTAAAAGCGCGCCAACGTGGATACTTAGGTACATTATTCAACGAAACTCGAACAAAATATTGCCAGAGGATATATTAACAAAGGATAAAACATTGGTGACATGTGGTGAAAATATGAATAGTAAATTTAAAAAAAAAAAAAATGTTACCGGACAGCAAAGTGCCCATAACATTTTTTACTCCAAATGTGCTAAGGAATAGCTGGTTAAAGTTTGTCGGGTACGTGCCGATACACCCTGTATAGGTATCTACGATTCTCGCCATTATAATTAAATTAACCTCTCCAGCGAATTTAGCGTCATATATGACCGGCAGTCCATATTTTATAAAAATATTTTTATATTTTTTTCTATCATGCGAAAAAATTCTTCATTTTTTGAAGTTAGAAAGACAAATAATAATTCTTTCCAGTTTGCCGCAAATATTTATACTGGAATTTATTATAAAGGCATTTTCCAATAAGAGGTGTTATTTTGATATTCAGTCGTAAAAGATCAATAGTTTCGTTGCTTGTGTGGCACGTAGCGCCGTCTTGTTGAAAGTAAACGTTATCCAGATCAATACCATCCAATTTCGGCCATAAAATATCATTAATCATCTTTAGATAGCGCAATCCATTCACCGCAACTGTTGCTCCAGCCTCATTTTCGAAAAAGTAAGTTCCAATGACTCCGCCGGACCATAAACCGCACCAAACAGTCACACGTTGAGGATAGAAAGGCTTTTCAACAATAACTCTTGGGTTTTCCGAGCCCCAGATGCGACAATTTTGCTTGTTGACGAAGCCACCGAGGTGGAAATGGGCCTCATCACTTAAGATGATTTGCATTTGATTCACTGAAGTGAATTTTAATAATTTTAATGCGTTGTTGAAGCATGTATCGTTCCATTTTTATTAATGGCGTAGTTTTTACTTGTCAAATGTCAAAAAATGACAGCTTCAAAAGTAACCTTTACCGAAATAGCAAGCTATTCAAAATAACACTTCTTATTGGAAAACCCTGTAGTTCGTCTAGTCTATAGTTAGTAATACGATAGATCATTGTAGAAAAGTATTATATATTTGTACAGTTATATATTTGGAAAATCCTGTAAATAAATATTTGGCACCGCTATTGTAACAATCAGATTAGCTTTAAAATTATTTTTCACAAAGCACTCTTTTCAGGGTGAAATGCCTAAAACCAAAAAAAAAAAAATATATATATTTTTTTATGTGAACGAGATAAAATGAAGGTACAGTTTTCTCACAAATTGCCCAAACAAAATGAATGTATTTTCGAAATATCAATTTCTCTCAATTTTTCTATGATTAGAGTAAAAAATTAAGTACTAATGTGGTTATCGTTTTTGACAACATTTTTCACGTTAGTTTGATATTAAATTTTTATTATTTAGAAATAGTTATGTTTATTTTAAATAGATAATTTACCGAATAAATAATTTTATCTAGTTTCTAAAACAGTATTTGTTTTTACGAAAAAATAAAACATATATAGCGCATTTGAAATACACAAACAATATTTGAAACTGAACAAATGTGATGAAAAATACTGGGTACGAATTTTATATATATATCATATGTTTTTAAACGCCGACCGGTTTCGGAAAAACCACAATATTACAAAATTATGCATGAAAATAATATATTAGGTGTTGAAATGGGGGTGGAGGCGTGAGGTGGAAGATGTATAAAAAACGTTTTAACCTATTTAATGTTATCATGACGTGTCCTATTCCCTGTCTCTTCGAATACCCACGGTATAATCGAAATCCGTTAACAATATGAAAAATTCAAATCATTTCAAAAGTATGTCATACAAGATGGCTGCCAGGCAATGTCCCCTTACCCTTGTGATCGGTCTTCAATATCTTTCGTACCACAACAAATGCTCTGTCCATTAGAGGTGGGTGAGTTCTGCATTTTTCCGGAGGCATCCGAGGACTGCTTCCTTTTAAAAGAACTCGATTTCTTGGAGTGGGTCCCGGGTCCGAGTTCTTGGGTGCGGACTGGGTACTGGGCGACTACCGGGACGCACGGGTCCGGCCAAGGACTCGGCACTCGGACTCGAATAGAACCCGCGAAAGAACTCGGACCCGTAGCAGGACAAGGACCCGCACAAGAACTCGGACCCACACGAGAACACGGAGTCAATCCCGTCACCCATCGCACCCGAGTCGCGAGTTGTGCAGTTTACATTTTGGCGAAGTTCAACGAAATCCATTCGTGTCTTGTCGTGTTCCAGCTGATTGGGCTACGGCTAATGCGAGGCCGTAACGGATGTAGTATTAGGTTCCAAGTTCCAGATGATAATTTTAGCACACGCGTAAGCAGTAATAAATCAAATGTAGTAACATAAATTTCGGTTGTCGTTGAGAATTTGTCGTTTTCATAATCTCTGTCCATCGATATAGATAAAGGTACTTGGTCGAAGCCTCTATCAAATGAAACTCAGTAAAGGCGAGATGTTTTAAAAACAAAGTCAGGAAGTAGTTAGGTACAGCATTGAACTATTAAAATTTTAACAATTAACAACATGTTTTAATATCTATTTATTCCAGTCCATTTTTTTTTACTTTTACAATACATACACACTTTGTTCAATATATTATTGTAGGATTTGTGTATATTATATACTTGATTTGTATATTTTTCCTTTTGGTTTCACAAATATATACATATATATGTCTCAGGATCATTAAAAATAAACATTTGCCAGAAATTTGCCTTTCGAATGAACACTATTACGACATAGCTAAAAAATTTTAACAAAAGATAGCCATTTTAAATAAACAATTATTGAATAAAATAATCTTGGTACCTAATTTATCGCTTGTCTGAATCTTTCCAATACCAGTTGACAATCAGTTCCAATTTTTAAAATCAAAGCAAATCCATATTCTAGAGTTCACTGAACCAGAGTTACGGATACACAGACAGACACCACTGAAATTTGTATTTTTAATAACACAAAAAATAAAAATAGTGAACGATAATTAAAATAAAACTTTAAAATAAAACAATAATTTTTACTTACAGTAGGTACCTAGCGCCTACAAATATGAGGGGCTAAAATAAAAATATGAAACATCAAAGAATTGCGATAAATCATTGAGATTTTACATAAAAACCGTTAAACTAATCGGCAATATCTCAAAATGCCAACGTGTTGATTTTTAAAACAAGATCATGAAACAAAAGAAACATAAGAATTGAACATAAAAATAATAAATCAGTAAGTTTTTTTTTAAATTCTGAATCCGAAAAAAAAAAAGTACAAATAGGCATAACAGTCAAAAGAATCATAAATAAACTCAAAATATCTTCGTATTGAATTTTTTAAATCAAGATAAAACATAAAAAAAATGAACATAAAAAAATGTAATATTTTTTTTTTAAATTGCGAATTGAAAAATTAAATTATACAAATTGTTACAAACAGTTAAAAGAATCAGCAATATCGCAAAATCCCCCCGTATTATTCATAAGACATAAAAAGCATTGAAAAATAAAATCAGTAAGATCTCGAATCGAGACCCCGAGTCCGAGTTTTCTGGGAGTTGTTGATTAGAGGCATTCGGGTCCGAGTCCAAGTCCTTAGAGGCATTCTCGGGTCCGGGTTCTCTGGGAGTCGTTGATTGGAGGCATTCGGGTCCGAGTCCCAGACCGAGTTCTCTGGGAGTGGTTGATTACGAAAAGGAGTGGGAGTAGGACCCGCTTCCCGCAAAGGACTCGGGCTCAAGGACTCAATCCGGCTGAACCTACACATCGCTACTGTCCATGGCCTTTTAAGTTCATATTTGAGAGCGTTCTAATGCTTTAAAAATAGGTAAGAGGAAAGAGACGAGAAAGGTGAAGGTTGGAAAGTGTTTACTTTAAAGTTTTTTTTAAAGAAAGACGAACTTTCCGGGTTAACGAATGACTTGCATAACCTGTCCTTATGATCGGAAAATGTTGCTTGTGCAGAAATGGAGAACTTATCTACTAGTTACTAATCGGCGACATTAATTTAACTCCTATTGCAATGATGGAGGCATATGTCATCTTTGGGAAGCTGTGTGCAGAGTCTTTTCGAGGAATGGTAGGAGTAACATGGGTATTGAAGAAACCTTTGTTGTAGGAGGGAAAAATCACAGAGGTCGGCAAATCGTTCCACTGTCCAGCTGTTAAAACTCAAGAATGAGTCGTAGAAGCTACCCATTCTCATATGACTATGCACCATGCCGAAGGGATCAATGGGGCTAAGTCCATCTTGCATTATAATACCAGTAGAACAAAGACAGCATACCTACTTGATGCAGTAATACAGTACTCTGGTTTTGATGTTGCTCCCAGGAATTGAACCCACGACTCCTGCATGTGAAATTGCTATCACTGACAATATTTAAATCCCTCACTAAAAACTATCATTAAAGTGGGAAAATTTTGCTTGTGCATTGATTTGCAGACGATTCAACCACTGAAGTCCTTTTTAGAACCCGACGCATCACACAACTAGCCTACAAACCGATTTGTTTTAGTCGTGTAAGCACTAGGGCGATATTGAGAGTATATTACACTGTCGCGGCCTGTTATTGAACTCCCCTGCCTAATGATAAGCCGCTCAAAGCAATAAAAATGTTTTAAATGGACCTTAAAATACCATTTAAGCGCACTTTCTGATAACGACCAAATTAGTTTTTATTGAAAACCAATATACGTTTTACAAAATTAAAATATTAATGTATTTTAAATAATTTATTACCCGTATTAAATAAAACGTGATATTTTTTAATGCTACGATAAAGACTTTTTTATAGACAGATGTCGTTGGTAAACTGTTTGATGTGAATAATGCACAAAAGTTACAACCGCCCTAATCGCATGTTCGTAAATACCCGACGCATTATCCATTCGGAATATTTCGGCAGCACTTAGTCGCTCGATAAATAATAATAATAATTTTAACCAGATAATTTTGTTGAAAACTTCGACAGTTATTTTTGAAAATAAGAGATGGCGCCACTTCCGTGTACAACGATCAGAAACTGTACAGTCGTTAAGATAATAACAGAGCATTAGTGCGAGTTCGTATGCGGCTGCAAATTGTTCTCGAATTGCTCCCTGTTTTATTATTTTCATTTTGTGTAGCAAATATGGTTACAAAAAATAGACTAATAGACTCTGGCGGTTTTCTGCTAAACATTTTTTGATAAATAGTGTCAATAAAAGTGTTTTGAGTGCCTTGGACGCTTTCTGCACATTTTCAAAGGTTTTTTTTATGCGGTTAAGAAATATTCCTGAAATAGGTAATCGCACCTGGTAGTTTTAGTATACCTTAGAATTGACCTTAATCCGACGCATGATAACAATATCTTATTTTTGTCACAATTTTAACACAAACTTAATTTGTAATCTTTACATATTAGCAATTGTTTATTTTTTATCTCCTATTGTTAGTTTGATGTACATTTTCACTTTATATACAGGGTGTATCGGCACGTACCCGAAAAACTTTAACCAGCTATTCCTTGGCACATTTGGAGTAAAAAATGTTATGGGCACTTTCAACATTCTCGTGTTCAACAGCTGGTATTAGCAAGTGTGTCAAAAAGCGTTTTCGCTCTTTCATGCACAGTAAATAATAATAGTTTAAATTGAGAAGAATGGTGCCGTGCCATTTCGTTGTGATTGTAAAAGTGCGCCAATGTAGGTACGTACGTACATTCGACGAAACTCGAATAAAATATTGCCAGATGGGTTTTCAAACTTTGACAAAGGATAAAACAGTGGTCAAAATATGAATAGTATTTTTTTTATTAAAAAAATTGTTAGCAAAGTGCCCATAACATTTTTTACTCCAAATGTACCAAGGAATAGCTGGTTAAAGTTTGTCAGGTACGTGCCGATACACCCTGTATATATTTTATTTATAGTTCCTATATGTTTTAAATAGAGAGATTATATTATTATTATACCTGAATCCATTTTTTTATTGTTATTAAGTTTAATTTGTAGAACTCCATTTTAATTTTTTATTTTTTTATATATTCAATAATATTATTATTAGGTTTAAAAAAACAGTTTTTTTAAAACAAGTTCTGCTTGACAAGTGACAGCTGTTTCGCCCTCTGAAGGCATTATCAAACTGTCAGTTTGAAAAAAAAAAAAAAAAAAAAAAACCTGAATCCAGTTGGTAATTCACAATGGTGTATATAACTTGGTATTTAATATTGAAATAATGTTGTGACTGTTACATATTTCAATGTCCTATTCAAATTATCATTGTCCTTGTCCCTTTCCTTTCCTAAAAGTCTTAGCTTGGAATAAACAAGAACTGTAGTTGAGAGTGCATGTTGTTTCGCTGCACATATCAATAATTTCGTGAAAAGTCCATTAAATAGTGTATATTTCTTCCCCAAATTCAATATCGTCGTGTGGTGATTTTAAACAGATTCGTGTAGTGAAAATATAATAATAATGATGATTAAGGTTTACACCTATAAACTATTAGTGACCAGCAGGACTCAAACGAAACCAAAATCGTCAGCAGGCAAATTGTGAAAATAACATGATCGGTTGTAATTCTCATTTTATTTATTTATTTTAATTTTTTTTTTACTTTAAATATATTTATTAAATAATCAATCAATTTACAGAGTATAATCAATAATGTTAACAAAGATAATTCATACAATTAGTTTTCACTGCTTTTGATTTTTTAATGTTCCTCTTCTATAGAAGCTGGCGCTTGTGTTTAGAAGATTGGTGAGCATCAAGATGAACAATATTTAGTGTTTGTAATTATGAATATTCAAATTTATAATTGATTACAAAGATAGTTTCATCATTTTGTATTTATACATTGAACTTCTCTTTTATTGCTTTTAGTAGGTGTTTATCGTTTTCTATTGTTCTGATATTTTCAGGTAGGCTGTTGAAGTATTTTTTCCCTAGATTTATGTAATGATGTTGAGCAAAAGTGGTGTTACATTTTTGTGTTGGAAATATATTTTTTTGACGAGTGCGACTTTTAGTTAAAAAGCTGGGATTTTCTTTTTCTTTTATTATTTGAGTTTTTATGTTTTTTTGGACAAGATCATTAAATTTTAATACTTTAAATTTTTCAAAACTTAGGTGTGTTGGATAATCTCTTGGTTTTTTCAATATTATTTTTATAATTAGACGTTGTACAATTTCAACAGGGAGTAGATTTTTTTTGTATGCAGCTCCCCAGCTGATTACAGCGTATTGGAGATTTGATTGTACTAAAGCGTGGTAGAGAAAATTTCGAATTTTCAAAATTTTTTTGACGGTTTGGTTGATTTGATCTTTCCAGTTTAGGTTTTGTCTATTATTATTCCCAAGTATTTATATTTTATTTGACATACAGTGAATTTTAAATGCCAATCGGGCATAAAACTTTTTGTAAAATGTTGAATATTTGAGGCACCCTATACTCCAGGGTTCGCTGTTCATATTTATTGTTAAATTTTGGTACAAACAGGCCTTCATTCATGTCCACTTTCTATTTTTGTTGTAAGTCAGATATATGTATGATGAATCAATATTCTGTGCCATAATAAGGCCTTCACTGAAAAATGTTTTTTTTTTTAAATCTAACATTCAACTATTTTAAGGTGACTACATTTCGTATGTTGGACATTTTTGTATTAGAGCCGTTTCCCAATGTGCCAAAATATTAAATTAACACCTCATTTCAGAATTTGAATACCTTTTACAAACACATTTTGAAATCGTGTCCTATACAAAATTAGGTTAAGCTACAACGTGCCTACGGGCAAACCGTTGTATATGTTATATTTTTCTGACCTATTTTCAGAACACTTTGTCCCCAGTGAAAACAGTACAGGGCCCAGATGGGTGCCTTGAAACAAAGGAGATGCTCCAACAGATTGAAAATCGTGTCTCCGCATATCAAATGAGATTCATTGATCATGATGGGTATATACATAAAACCATCTCTCACAGCTCGAGTGTCGAGGCCTCATTCACATGGAAATGAAATATTCCGCAGCGAGACTTCACAGCGAAGACAGCTTAATACTTTTTGTATTTTATATTGTAGAAACAAAACAATACATTGGTTACAGTGAAGATTTATGTATTATATGTTTCCTTGTAATGTCTAAAAGTAGTATGTATATTTAGTAATTACTGGATGATGTAGGTATGAGTGTGTGTATGTATGTGCATTGAACATTTTATATCATTGACTTGATGCTCCTTTTAAATTTAATTTCTGTTAAAAATATCACATAAATATCCCGCGGGATATTATCAATTATTGATTCTTGGCAGATCAGCTACAATTTTTGAAATTATAAAATGTTGTATTATAGGTAGGTAATTTATCGCTTGTGTGAATTTTTCACATGTCTGATTCCAATTTTCAAAATGGAACGTAAATTCAAAGCATATTTTAGTTCATGGAACCAGATTTAATGGGAACAAACAACCACGCACAGAAGATGTATGTTGGATTTGTACTTCTGAATTGTTTATTATTTATTTATTTATTAAATCGCCATAAAATGGCTTTTACAATACAGTGATAATCGAATTATAAGCTTACAGTGGTAAATAATAATAGCAATAAATTAAAGAACAATTAATGTGTACACAAAAACACTATTGCAAGTGATGCAATTATTAATATAAGTGCAGTAAGACAATGCATATTATAGAATATATACCAGTGTAACAATAGTTGAACTAATTTATACAAGGCTTGTACAGGGTTTTCCAATAAGAGGTGTTATTTTGAATAGCCCGCTATTTCGGTAGATGTTATTTTTGAAGCTGTCATTTTTTGACATTTGACATTAATAAAAATGGAACGAAACACGCTTCAAAAACGCATTGAAAATATTAAATTTCACTTGAGTGAATCAAATGCAAATCATCTTGAGTGATGAGGCCCATTTCCACCTCGGTGGCTTCGTCAACAAGCAAAATTGTCGCATCTGGGGCTCGGAAAACCCAAGAGTTATTGTTAAAAAGCCTCTCTATCCTCAACGTGTGACTGTTTGGTGCGGTGTATGGTCCGGCGGAGTCATTGGACCTTACTTTTTTCGAAAAGGAGGCCGGAGCAACAGTTACGGTGAATGGATTGCGCTATCGAGAGATGATTAATGATTTTTGGTCGGAATTGGATGGTATTGATCATGACAACGTTTACTTTCAACAAGACGGCGCTACGTGTCACACAAGCAACGAAACCATTGATCTTTTACGATTGAATATAAAAATAACACCTCTTATTGGAAAACCCTGTATAAGACCTGTCATAAGTCGAAGTATGAGGTGTCTATGATAATAGTCAGTAGTGAGTTTATTGAAACAATCAGCTCCAATTTTGTAAACGGATTGGGTTAGTTTGGGTTAGTTAGGTTAGGTTAGGTGAGGGGTAAACATTAATTGATCCACTTGCTCAGCTGACTACCAACACACTCCAGTCAATTATCTCTTATATGGTTAAAATACTCTCCTTGTGAATAAGGATCTTATGGAAGCAGAAAATATATCTCAAAATACAAAACAAAGCCTGTTTTGTTTGCATAAATTTTAAATATATAACCCAGGAATTATTTCGTTATTTTTGTCATGTAATCGAACAAGCGAAAAATAGATTTAATGCTGTGGAAATGAGATACATGAGGTGTATACGAGGTAAAACCGTCTATGATCGTGTTAGAAAGGTTCAGATTTGAAAATAATGCATGAGTGAGAAAGGTTATCCATATAAATCAAATCATAATAGAAATATAAAGAATAGAGACATAAGATTATTCACAAACCATCAGAGAAACATATTTTTAAGAACCTCTTGTATTTGTTATGTTCGCAACTGAAAATATCCACCTTGGATAATACGCTATTCTTTGGCTTTACAGGAAACGGCCACACATTTACGTTGGGGGAGATAGAAAGCATGCACAAAATAGGTTATAATGTTTTTAATAATAATTTGTGTTTTTGTTTAGATTGAAGAGGAATCCTTCTGTAAGCGTCACATCATACTAAAAAGATCAATACGGCAATATGGCGGAAATCACCTAACCTAACCTAACCTAAAACATAACCTAACCTAACCTAACCGAACAAGATCAATATGGCAATATGGCTTAATACACCTAACCTAACTTAAAACCTAACCTTACCTTACCCAAAGAGATCAATATGGCAATATGGTGTAAAACACCCAACCTAACCTAAAACCTAAATTAACGTAACCTAACCTAACAAGATTAATATGGCATTATGGATTTGAAAAAAAATGATCTTTTATGCATCTTTTACCATCTCCACTGATGCAAATAGTTGTTTCTTGTAGTAAGTTAAGTTGGAACGAAGTATTATTTAATAATTGACCTTCATAGGGAAATCTAGTAAAACATATTATGGCTCAGTCATTCCCAAAGTGGTCTACGGGACAAAAAAGTTTGGGGACGTCATATATAGAACAACAATTGTACAGATCAACAGACTCTGAATATACAAGTTTTATTATAAATTGTTATACGTAGAATGTATAAATTCTAATTCCAATCCTCTTGGTTGGTACGACTGAATCTGCTGATTCATAAAAAATAGTCTACGGCAGTAATATAACTATGGTCTACAATATCCACATCAGGGTTGTCAATTCATGGACAACTCCCGAAATTGCGAGGAATTTCAAAATTTTCAAGAAAGGTTTTTTGTCTGGAAAACATTTTTCTGAGGATTCGGGACATTTCAACCATTGTAAATAATTGTGAGGTTTCTGGGGTGGGTGATACAAGTTTGGAGGTAAAGGATCTTGTGATGAATTTGAACGTATGCATTGATAACCCTGGTCCACATTTAGATGAGAACCGATGCAAATGTTGTAATGAAGGTTTTTAAATACCGGTAAATTGTTTATCATGTGCGGTAATGGATGCATTTTTGCACATTGGTTCAATACAATAACATTAGTGACGAGATGGCAACATTTTACCTACCGTTCTTCAATGTTAAAGGCGGGTAATCTTAAGAAAAAATTTCTCGACTCCCATACAAAATACAGCGCGGGTTGAAAAAAACGTAGGCTTTTTAAAACTGGTGACGTCACATGTCACGTCCATAGATAACTTTGAAAATTATACTAACTATTAAAATTGACTACAGGGTTCTGCAAAACAGACAGTGCAGTGTTTTGAAGGGCTATTAAAATAAAACGGTATAACTTACAGAAATGGTGTTTATTTTATTTTATTTAAGATGACATCAGAAAGATGCTGGCCCCATCAGCGATATATTTTGCGATGTACAGCGATACACATCTCGATGGTTATAGCGGCGATTTTCTCCCAAATTCGATCCTTGAATTCTTCATCTTGCCGATGTTAAAAAACATTTTCATTCAGGAAGATTCAAATCAGGTGAGTGCTCAGGGAAAATCTGTTGAAAATGAGCAGCATAGGCCGTAGCACCGTCTTGTCAAAACCAGATATCTCCCAGATCTGTTTCTTCCACTGGTTCTTCCAATAGAGGTTCAAAAAACAATTTCCAACGTGGAAACATAACTTTGAGCGTTGAAAGTCCTCTTCTCGCGTCCCGGAAAACACTGGTCTGAGGCAGTCAACTCTTAGATCAGCTACATCATCAGCTGTAGGCAGACTGATGGAACTTAAACACAAGCCTAATATTACGTTTGGTGATCGCGCTTTCGGAGTATCTGGGCCGAAGGCTTGGAATAAACTCCCTCCGGAACTAAGATCCATAACAAGTCCAACAGAATTCAGGTCTAAACTAAAAACTTACCTTTTTAAGCTGTCATACCCTTAAATTAAATATACCATTCCTGAGAGAAAGTCCAGTTATATCCAATTTTCTAATTATGTCCTAAATCCTGTATCAAAATTTCGCTAATAAACAATTATATTATTTTTTTATTATATAAGTACATTTTTGTTTATTTGTTACAATATATGATCAAATATTTCAAGACCCCTTTTCCATAGAAGCATTAGCTTGTGGCTGGAAGAGGAGTGTACATTGTTTTATTACAGTAAGTAAGTAATTAAAAATAAAATGATTTTAAACTTATTTGAAGAATGGAATGTTACAGGAAACTAATTGAGATGAGTTAATCTTAAGATTAATTCAATTGGAAACCTTTTTATTTTTTGTAGGTTTGTCTTTAAAATATTTTTTCACAGTGTTTATTATTTGGATGTTATCATTAATGTTTCTAATTTCTTCAGGTGTCGATCGAAAAAAATTCTTGCCCGGTAAGTGTAATAATTTTGTGCAAAGGAAGTGTTTAATTTTGGGCATGGAAAAATATATTTAAGTCGAGTACGGTTTTCAGTTAGAAATTGATACTTGTCTTTTTCTTTTATCATTTGAATTAATGCATTTTTAGTATAAAGATCTTTAAATGAAGGCACTTGAAATTCTTCGAATAATCGATCCGTTGGGTAATCGGAAGGTTTTCTTAATATTATTTTAATTATTAACCTTTGTACGACTTCTATTGGAGTAAGGTTAGTTTTGTATGTGGATCCCCAACTAATGATACCATATTGTAGAGTTGATTGGACCAAAGCAAAAAATATAGGTTTTTTAAAGACAAAAATTTCTGATTCTTAAAAATACATATATCAGTTTTCTGATTTTTTTTACCACTTGACATATTTGTTCCTTCCAATTCAAATTTTTATCGATAATTACTCCTAGTTATTTGATTGTGTTTGTGTTTTTTAGTATTGTGTAGTTTTGGAGACAGTAATTTTTATTATGTATTTTGGAATTATCATGAATGATAATGTCAAAATTTTTAGGGATGTCTTTTGTGTGTATTGCAAATGGAATTACATATGTTTTATCGCTATTTAGTGATAGTAAATTAATGTCGAAGAAATTCTTAAGAGTATGTATGTCTTCAGTGGCTTTAAGTATTACGTTTTCCCAAGTTTTTTCGCTTATTATTAGAACTGTATCGTCGGCATACGAAGTAATTTGGCCATGTAGTGGTTGAAAGAAAATGTCGTGAAAAGAATTGGTCCAAGCACTGTACCTTGCGGGATTCCAAAGTCAGAATGTTCTTTATCGCTATTAACATGATTTATTTTTACGACTTGTGGTCGATTTTTTAAGTAGTGTGAAATCCATTTAATCGCGTTGTCTTTTATACCTATATTATTCAATTTTTTCAGTAGAATCTTATGGGATATGCTATCAAAAGCTTTTCTGAGATAAATAAATATACCTGCACATTTTTATTTTTTATTTTAATTAAGTGTTAATCTCAAGTGACCTACCAGGTAAGTATGGTACTGTATATTATCTCCATAAATAGTTAGTAATAACATAGATTACTGTAGAAATGTATTATAAATTTGTAATGCGCCCTTGAGGTGATTTTGCACAAAACCGGCGCTATACAAGTCATTCAATTATTATTATTATTATTATATACTCAAAAATTACGATCCAATAACCCCAAATTTGAAAGTAGCACATTACACGGAGATTGAAGAGTTTCATCTTGAAGTTGCCTTCAGTGAGGGACGGAATCACGAATTGAAGATTGAAGTGCAGCCGGAAGGCCCGCTAAGTGGCGAAGAATGAACGACGATTTTCAAGAAACGTGTGGACGGGGAAGCCCCTGTGTTGTCCAGCCCAAACCATGGTTACGACTGAAAACGGCACGACCCTCCTGACACAATGAAACGCCTCCCAGGTTCCTACCTCCACCACACGGAATTTACCGGCCCCTCGAAACTGTACTGTCAGTTTTGCCAGAAGTTCATTATTGATTTTAAATAATTGAATTGGAGTTCCTTATTCTGGTACGCGGACAAGCTCTCAGCTCTATCGGTTGATTTCTTCAGTGATTTATACAATACGTTCTCTCCTCAGATGATATATTATTTCCGAACATATTATCATAAATCTATTATAAAATGGTGTGTGTCTATTTTGCCTACTCCCCCGGATAAATAAAAAATCGATTGTTTCGATTTAAATTAAACAACTATGGGCGGAGTTATGAAGCCCTTTCTCACATTTGTTCATGTTCAATTATTTTATTCTCGCCCGATCAACACCCCATAATTTTATTTTTTAACATGTACCTTTTAACTACATGGTGTTGAGAAAATTCGTGTTAAACAGTATGTTAAAGAAATTGTTTATTATTTCAATTTATAAAGAGAAGGGAGGCGACTACATACGAGTATATAAATTTTATTTAATTTAATTTCATTCTCTGTCCATGGCTTTTTAAGTCCACGGTGCAAGGCGATGTTCTGAGAGTCCTGCTGGAGATAAATTTTAGAGTAATACTCTAGAATGATGTCCAAGAAAACAATATATATTTTTCATTTTAAATAACGAATAACATTGTACAGATATATTTTACAAAATAAGTTTATTATTGATCACGTATACTTTATCAGAAGAGACTCGTAGCTCCATTATCTTACACAAGTCTTGTGCAAGATAATGGAGCTACGATTCTTACTTTGGTTGTCTATTATAATTTTTTGATGTAAGTTTTTTTTAAATTTGCTCAATTTTATTTATTTGTTTTGATTGGTTGATAATACAGCGCAATTAAGAAGGGTAAGTATAATGGTTTTGCATCTGTATTGTTATAAAATTAGGTTTAATTAATTAATTTTCATTTCTAATTAGTTTATAAGTTTTTTTTTAAATTCCTTGCATTTTTCCGTTCTTCAATTTGAGTAAACGGAATTCTCGCTTCGTTCTCTAAATAGGGGACCTATTCTGCTCGCATTGACACATACAAGTCAAGCGTATTAACTACTCTGCCATCGACCGCCTAATATCATTAAAATCTAAATACCGTCTCGCATGGGTCCCCCAAGGATTCCACTTGGGTCCTAATCTAAACCGAATAAAACCAATTTAAAATCAAGTAAATCATTGAGCATGTTAAAATCGAAACGACTCTTTCTTCAACCTTATTAAAAATATGTTTTTTTTATTTACGGTATCATTTCATCGAATCTCACATTTAACAAATTATATTTAACAGTCTTCAACAGTCGAACCAAAAATAATTCTTAATTTAAAATATTTGAGATACAATCTGCGACCCTAAGAAAAATAGGTTTTATATCGATTTATGTGTGATAATTTCTAATTTGTATTGATTTGCTGATTAACTTATAACCATCGAATAATGGATAACATAAGAAATGCTGTGTGGGTGTTGCATTTGTACCGCCGCCCCGGAAACCATTTATTGGATAACTAACACCTCTGCCATAGGTCACCCCGAGTGGTTCGCTACATTTGGTGACTCAGCAGGGGTGATCGGATTCATGGTGTGAGGTTTGCTCGAGTCTTAGCGGCTTCGTGTTAGGCCGGAACGGGAGAGACTGGTTGACCTCTCCAGCAGGACTCTCCCGGAACATCGAGGGATGGATTAATTCGTCCTTTACTCCTGGACACAACGACCCCAAGATTCCTACACCCTTCATACACTTTTCCTTCCCAGAACTTCTTCTCCTTATTTTCCAAAAAGACCCTCCACACAGGAATCCCAAAGATGACAAAGGCTTTTAGGGAATTATTTTCATCAGAGACTCCTGTGGAAATAATGTAAAAAAATACTTGATTAATTTTTTTACAAATTTTTTTGACTAGACTAAATTTTTTGACTACACTTAATTTGACTGATGGCTAACTTTAACTATTGTTCAATAAGGATTCTCTTTTCAAATGTAGTGTTTATTTTACTTTAAAATTAGCATTTTTTTGCTAATATGGTAACTGCCTGCTTAAAGAAAGTAAAAAAATATAAATATATCATTTGAGATAGTGACGTTTCTTTTGACAAATGACTGTATAATTCCACATTTGAAATTTTAAAAAAATGTTACATAAAATATATTCACGGTTCATAAAGTAGATAGATGTAAGTAACTTCTTACAAATCTTATGATTTCAGAGGAAATTTTGGTTTTGATCACAGACATAGGAATTAATAGACGAGAAGATAATGGCGAGGGGTAAAATCAACTGTTGAAGAACGAAGGGCGTAAGGCTGACTGTGATTCGTCAATAAATCAATCTGACAGTAAATAGGCATCTCGCATTATAATATCACCATTTATTTCTTAAAAGTAAAACCTGCTTTTGAATGAATAGACATTTTTACATGGGAGCGCAAATTACTCGCCACGTTATGAACAAATTTGCGAAGTCCAAATTCGGCAAAAAAATTCGGTTCTATTTTCAGAGTCGAATATTTCGTTTAAGTATTTAGTTAAGACACTTTTATAAATGTTCATAATTTACTTCCCAGCAACCAACCAGCTTTGTGTTTCGCGTCCAGACGTTTCTCGATGTGATAGTATATGTTTCTAAAACTGATCTATATTATACGATGTGAATATGCTTAAAATAAAGTAAAATAATGCTTATATATGGAATGTAATACGACAATTGGGTTTATTCTCTTTTTCACATCTATTTTTACAAGTTTTCATAGTACAAGTCAACATTTTGCCGTGTTATTTCGTAAAATGAACCGATGATGCCATAGGTTCGCACAAGAATGATGACGTCACGTTTTCAAATTTCACTTGAAGCCATACGCGAGCACAGCCGGCTCCAATGGAACCGGTATGGGGAGTGGGGAATAATACGCTTTTAATCACTTAGGCAGGTCTACTAATATTCATATGTCTATGGTTTTGATTTAATAAAACAGAGAAAATTCTAAACTTCATTTTTTGAATGGAGTGAAAATCAAAGTAAACAAGTCCTTTTTATTTTTGATAATAGAAAAAATGTTTTAATATTAAAGTTGGTAGTATGTTAGTATGTCGTATATTTGATTTGTATGCAAATCCACAGTTTTATTTCGCGATTGCTGAAATTTCGCATACTTGACCTTCAAAACAAAAAAGAAGCTCAAAAAATGAGATTTTTAAAAACCAACCCAAATCGACAATTCCTATCCTTTAAAGCAGTATTTTGATGAAATTTTGTACGCTTGACGTTCAAAATAAGATGAAAATTATTATCTAATCGTCACCTAAAGTGTGGATAGCACAAGGAACTTCAGGTATATATTATTATCTATCTTTATATATAAATAATTGTCCCGTGTGCTGGTTTTTTTTGCACATTTGACTTTCAAACAAAGTCCAAATCTAATTTTTAAGATCTTTGTGTCAAGCCCGAGTAATGCCGGGGAGTTCAGCTAGTTAAAAAATACACAAAAATCAGAAATTTGTCATCATTTAGATTTAGAGTTTTGGCCAAAAGAGGTGTCATTCTGTCTTGCCACGCTATGGTCGATTTTACCGTCCTAGGCGCGCCAAAATATGTTTCAAAATGCGCCAATTTCTTTACCTTTTTGAAAGCTAATATCTTCTTCTTAACGAATAACGATACGTGACTTGTATAATATAAATAGTTTATATGTTTCAATGGCTGTATTTCCGTTTTTCTTTGAAAGGATTTTTTTCTTGTTGAAATCAATAAGATTCTTTGAGTCATTCATATGGACTACAAGAAAAAATAATGCGTTAGGGGTCTGGACAAATCCTTGAATTATATGCGCCTACATTTTGACTTTGTATACAGATATCTGTGACTGACGACCTACAACGTGTGTATTTAATAAAAGGCGTCTAGTTTCCACATATTTCTATAGTAATATTAAGTCTCTGGTGTATGCGAAAATTGATAAGAGTACAAAAAAAAATTAATAAAATAGTTAAATTAATAGTGAATTCCCAATATGAGAGGCGGGTTTAGGTACCGCCGCCCCTGGAATAACCAACACCTCTGCTATTCATGAGTCACCCCAAGTGGATGGCTACGTATGGTGACTAAGCAATGGTGCCTGGGTTCGTTGTTTGTCTAGGTATTGGCGTCGGATGCGTCTGTCCACTTACTGCGTGGTGGGTCGGATCGGGATATACTGGTTGAGGGAGACCTTTTCACCTCTCCAGCCGGAATCTCTGCAGAAGGGATGGATCCATACGTACGTCACTCTTGAAAATATTGAACCCTAGATTCTTACCCACCCGTCATACCTTTTTCCTTCCCAGAACTTCTTATCTTACTTTCCCTAAAAATACCCACTGCACAGCATCCCCAAAGATGAAATAGGCTTTGAGGATATATTTTCTTCAGGGCCTCCTGTGTGCATCAAAAGCTAGTTCCTAGATGCCTGGAACCATTGGTACTATAGTATCTCCAATTATTATTAGGAATGAGATATGAACGATGAGCGTTAGAAATTACCTGGCTATTCATATCTGGTCACCAGAAAAATTAATTGGAACTTTTTCCAGAGTGACACTGACATACGAGCATCTGGGAATTTTCGCCAAAGTTTGTACATTCGTTTTTGTCAAAATTTTTATGATCCCTACCAATGTTCCCCCGAGTTTGTGTACAAAAAAAATGATAATCCGAATTAATTTCAGCGCTTTCATACCTCTTCTCTACCGCTCTAATCCTCCATTTGTCCCTCTCTACTGTGCCGTACACCATGGGACATAACGCAGCTTTACTGTTCTACAGGCCCGGAATGGTCCGAGCCACGTCTGGCATTTTTTATTTGTTGTGTACGTCGCGGGTATTTTGTGGGAATGTGGCCAAGAGTGCAGAGATGAGGGATTTATATCATAACTGAACGCAGCTAAAGTCATTTCAAACAATGTTCATATACGGAATGTTTATATGTCATCAGGGTGATAATGAGAGTATCTTAAATTGATTAGACTCGGGAGTTAGCAAAAGTTATTGAACAGCTGACAACAGTTAATAAACAGATACATAACTCCGTAACTTGATCAATCTTTTATACGCCACGTGCTTTGATTGCTTATTCGATTTTTTTACTAGCGCACCTCACCGGCAATCAAAAGGCTGCCGGTTCTATTCCATTCCATTCCATTCGATAGTAATTATTGCTTTAATAATTTAAATATTCCAACTTTAAGAACTTGAATTACTCGAAAACAAAAGATCAAATTCAAAAAATTTATGCAACAAATTTGACTCCAAATGTAATGAAGATTGTTTCATGCTTGAACCAATAGTTTGCCTTGCAACTCTGCGGAACTGCTCTCGCATCAGTAGGTTTGTTTATAGTTTATTTATTTGTCATATAAACATTAATATTTTATGGTGTTAGGAATTTTTACATCATTGAACAAAAAAATTAATACTAAATGAAAAGTACTTCTCAATATATAAAAATTAAGCCTGCGTATGTTTGCGCTCGCTAAACTTGAAAAGTAGTCGACTGATATCGCAGAAAGATTTATCGTTTATTCTTATTAGTGCCAGAAGTGTTTAGAGTGTGGTTTGAACGGTGTAAAAAATCATAGGAATACTTAAGGCGATATAAGAATCTAATAACGGTGATTTGTTCGACGCTCACAATTTAATTATTTATGATGAACGAATTACTAAATTCTCAAATTTTTCTAGAGGTATCCTTACGGATGTAAGTTATTTGTATTTAAAATTAATAACAATAGGACAATATCATTAAAATATTTTGTTAATACGTTTTTCAGCAACAGAATTAGCGGAAAGCACCAAATTTTATTTTTCTAGACGATGAATTATTAACTATCCCGACAGATCCCTCTAGTAATATTTAGCATTTTAGTAATACGTTCAACAGAAATATTTAAAATAACTCCAACGGAAATATCGATTTTTTAGGCCTGCTAGGGCAAAGTCGACCGTAGGTCCGGCCATTAGGCCGGGCCGCGCGGCAATATTTTTTAACACGACTTTTTCACTTATGTCGTTATGATTCCGACATTATTGTAGGACATTGTCTCATCTTAAGGCGAGGCTTAATGCTAAATCACTAATTTGATTAATCTTTATAACGAATTGGTGTACATTATGAATACCAAAAAATATGATTTAGATAAATTGGAGGTTCACCTACCGTTTTGCTTGAGTAGAATACAAATTAAAAAATGAATTACTTAATAAAAAATATAAATGTAAACTACTAAAAAAAATTTTTTTCAGTAGAAATGTATGAACGCGTAAAGGAAACAACTTACAAAAAATACAGTATTATAACTAAGATTATTTGTGACAGTTTTACTTGATTAACTTTTTTGTTTTCTTATAAAATTATTTACAAAATAAATAAAAAAAAACAGTTTTGTGCTTGAAATCGAACGTTTCGAGATTCCGTTTGACAAGCGATTGTAATGCCTATTACCTACAATATAAGGTATACCAAGAATGTTCACATTTTTGGCTTGTAGCTTCCTCTGTACATCTGAAGATGATATTTTGTAATTGGTACGGGCTATTAATAAAATTGTGAATTATTACCTACCTTATTATATATAGTTTTCTAATACCTTGGCTTTGATCATCACTTTTAAGGTTCACGAATGATTTTCATCATTTCGCATGCGATCAAGAACATTTTTAAAAATCTTTTTCTGAACTATGATTGATTTACGTAGAATTTTTTTTTATTAATATTTTACACATTTTACAAGGCAAAAAAGTCCCGATAAACTACTTTTTAGCAGTTTGTCTAACGGGTTTTTTTCATTGTAGATCTTATTATAGTGAGTTTACAGTTACATTTTGACAAGTATATAAAACAAAAAATTAAAAGTTTTACAGAAATATAGCAAAAGAAAATTATGAAAAACATAAATAACAACGTTAAAAGTCTTTAGAATAATATATCATTGTAAGCTAATACAAATGAATTTTTTCAGTGCGCCAAGTCTTCAGTAAGTTCACCAATTGTTTGTTTTGGGCACAGTTTTTAATTTCAGCAGTTAACATATTAAAACAACTGGGAATCATATAGTTTAACGTTCTTTGTCCATATTTTTTTGTATGCTTAGGTACAATAAGTCCTTCATGAAAGTTAAAACGAGTATTATGATTGTGTTCTAGCCTGTTTATATATAAGGGGTTATTTATGTGCTGAAATATAATTTTGTACCACAGAACTGCTCCCACTGAGAGCATTTTGAGACTCTGATGGAAGATATGGAATTGTTAATATTGACTTTCTTTGTATAATTTTTTTTCAGCTAATAATTTAACCAATGAATTTTGCATGGATTGAACATGGTTGATATTAGGTTTACAGGAAAATCCCCAAGCTATTATTCCATACCTTATAACAGATTCAGCTAGAGATAAATAAATTATTCAAAGTGTGCAGATTGGAACAAAAAAATATAGTTTACACAATCTGCTAACAATTGATCTTGGTCATGCACAAACTTGGTTTATTTGTATATCTTACTTGAAAAAGCAATCAATATTGACACCTAAATAAACATATTCTTTAAGGCGATGCACTACGTCGTGTAATATTTAAATTGAACCGCTATCAATAACAACCCTTACATAGATGGCGATAAGGTTTAAATTCCCGCTTAACACCATCCGCCTGTTTTGATTTATGCAAGAAAAAAACATGGCCAAAAAGTGTCTTTTATTTTATTTTGTGGATGTTCAGGCATAAATATTTAAAAAATTTTCCATCACTTTATAAATAACTTAATTTGCCACATTATACAATAAAATCATAACCGAAAATGGGTTCGTAAGTAGGAGATTTTGAACTTTAAAGCAGTTTTCATAGGCCTTATACATTATTTTTTTGTGGGCTTATAAAAAGACTTATCTAAAAAATACGCGATTATTTCAAAGGCCAAGATGTATTCTACTCGCAGTATTTAAATGAAAGCATCTGAAACATTTCTAGGCGACCAATTTTTCAAACCAAAAACACATGATTTTGCATTACTACGTAAGGCATCGCCTTAACTAGTTCCATATTTTCACATGTACACATTGCAAGCCATGAAGTGTGGAAAATGCGATTTGTTTTTTTTTTTTAATTTCTGCCTAGCGGCCGCTCAGTTAGATTGGTGACAGTGAGCCGGTGCGCCCCTGCGTGCCCAGTGCGGGAACGTGTTAGGAATTAGGCACGAAGGATTACGCACGTAAAGAATGACGGTGGAGCAATACGGGACGAACGTGACGTTGGTAGATTATAATTTACCGAGCAATTTTATTTGTTTGTTTGTATACTGTTCCGCGTACAGTAGACCTACTTAACTTTAGGAGATCCGGAGGAGAATTATTTGGGGATGCTGTGTAGAGGGACTTTTTAAGGAAAGTATTGTGTCTCCGTGGTTTCTCTTGAACAAAAGTCTTGGACTTTTATTGTGAGAATTGTTCTAATGTTTTAATTATCAGGCGGTTGAAATAATATGGATCCAGGTCTTGAGGTTATCTAACGCCATCTATGGGTAACCTAATAGACTAATCTAGTATCATCCTTGGGTGAATTCATACACCGATATCAAGGATATTACAGGAAAGAAGTAGAGGAAGTTCTGGTTTAGGATAAAGGTATTAAGGTTAGATAGGAATCTATTGATCAGTGTGTCCATCCCTCCCACTGCAAGGTGATGGGTCGAAAGAGTCCTGCTGAAGAGGTCAAAGGGCACCTCCGCAGTAGGTGGGCAGAGGCATCCGTCGCACAAGACCTGGACAAACCTCACCCCGTCAACCCGGGCACTCCTGCTAAGTCATAAAGCGTAGTAAATCACTTGGGATGACCTATGAATAGAAGAAGTATTGGTAAAAGAATAAATGGTTAACGGGGCGGCGGTACCCATTGCAATTATTATCAAATAATTTATTTTGGTTAATAGTATTTTGTTTCGATGTGATGACGGGATGATAAGTAAAATTAAAAACTATTATTTAGTTTCGATGTGATGACGGGATGATAAGTAACATTAAAAACTATTATTTAGTTTCGATGTGATGACGGGATGATAAGTAACATTAAAAACTATTATTTAGTTTCGATGTGATGACGGGGTGATAAG
The DNA here is from genome assembly GCA_026573805.1 of Hesperophylax magnus. Taxonomy (NCBI): domain Eukaryota; kingdom Metazoa; phylum Arthropoda; class Insecta; order Trichoptera; family Limnephilidae; genus Hesperophylax; species Hesperophylax magnus. The sequence continues at coordinate 6,782,939 of JAIUSX010000005.1, read as the reverse complement.
TAACATTAAAAACTATTATTTAGTTTCGATGTGATGACGGGATGATAAGTAACATTAAGTACTGTTATTTCGTTTCGATGTGATGAGGGGATGATAAGTAACACTAAAAAACTATTATTTAGTTTCGATGTGATGACGGGATGATAAATAACATTAAAAACTATTATTTAGTTTCGATGTGATGACGGGATGATAAGTAACATTAAGTACTGTTATTTCGTTTCGATGTGATGAGGGGATGATAAGTAACACTAAAAAACTATTATTTAGTTTCGATGTGATGACGGGATGATAAATAACATTAAAAACTATTATTTAGTTTCGATGTGATGACGGGATGATAAGTAACATTAAGTACTGTTATTTCGTTTCGATGTGATGAGGGGATGATAAGTAACATTAAAAACTATTATTTAGTCTCGATATGATGACGGGATGATAAGTAACATTAAAAACTATTATTTAGTTTCGATGTGATTACGGGATGATAAGTAACATTAAAAACTATTATTTAGTTTCGATATGATGACGGGATGATAAGTAACATTAAAAACTATTATTTAGTTTCGATGTGATGAGGGGAAGATGAGTAACATTAAAAACTATTATTTAGTTTCGATGTGATGACGGGATGATAAGTAACATTAAAAACTATTATTTAGTTTCGATGTGATGAGGGGATGATAAGTTACATTAAAAACTATTATTTAGTTTCGATGTGATGACGGGATGATAAGTAACATTAAAAACTATTATTTAGTTTCGATTTGATGACGGGATGATAAGTAACATTAAAAACTATTATTTAGTTTCGATGTGATGACGGGATGATAAGTAACATTAAAAACTATTATTTCATTTCGATATGATTGATTCTCGGCCGGGCCAATTGTGGCCCAGAGTGTAAGATACTCTCAGTATCGTCCTGTTGTAAGACCATCATCCAGAATTGAAACGTTGCTCAAAATGGCTTTAGTCATGTTTGGTGACCAGATCTGAATATCCAGGTGCTCCCCAACTAAGTCTTTCCCATCTCCTTCCCCTCCCCATTACCTTCAGCTTCACAACATATTCTAATTAGGGATGAAATTTTATTTATTATTTTTTTTTTTCATGTTCTCCATAAAACGGTTATACACCAATATATGATGGAGAAGATTACAAATTAAAAAGTTTACAGAGGCAGTTTTACTATTTTGTGACATGTGTTAAAAGATAGTTACTGAATTGTCTGTAGGTGACATTGAACATGTCGATGGCTAATGCAGAATCGTTAAGCAGTTGAGTCGCTCTGTGTATTAGCGCGTTCTGACAAGCAGAAGTCCTCGCTTTCGGAGCATATAAGAGTGCATGGGATCTCCCTCGAGTATAATTGTTAGTTAACCTCTTTCAACATAGGCGGATTGTGTATTGTACCAGAGATTAACTTCTAATGTATTGAAATCGAGCATTCCTGTTAAGAACAAGGATGGATACAGGAATGGATAGTATGTATATTCCCTCATATACAGGTAACGCATAAACCTTTTTTGTACTTTTTCTATTTCTAAGATATGGTTTTGTTCAGAAGGGGCCCAAATAATGGAGCTGTATTCCAGGATACTGCGGACAAGTGCTTCATATGTTCTCCGTATTGCAATTTCATTAGTAAATGATCTCGCATTACGAAGAACAAAGATTAGCATTAGCACTGTTTCCAGATGATTGGGACTCAAAAATTATTTTTTTTTATAAATAATTTTTCGAAACTTGTTATATATTTATTTTAGTGTGATTTTTCACGCGTCAGCACTAGTTAATGCAAATGAAATGATTAGATATTTTTTTTCATTTTTACAGCATTTCGATTGTAGAAGACACGATGTATTTACGGTTAAAGAAGATTTTAGTGTTGGTACCAGCACTCCATTATGGACTGCTAACCTCGCATATTTTGTCAACTTCTAATGAGAGATCATTGGGTCGAAGATACTCGTATTATCGTCCCGGTGAAAGATCATCAATCAGAATCCAAATGGCTTCAACCATGTTTAGTGACCAGAGTGTAATAGCAAGTTACTCCCCATCTTCCTCTTCCTCATCTCCTCCCCCTCCACACGACATTCAGCCTCAGAATATATCCCGTTTGGGGATGAAATAGTTTCACAATCTCTATACGGCTGGGAGCTGTTGGAACTCAGTATGATTTGTCTCATCAAGATGACCCACAGCGGTTACAACCTGAGAAAAGCAGGTAATACATTAATATAATAAATGAAATACAAATCTTTTAGCGTAAATTTAAAAGCAGAAATCAGATGTCAAATGACATAAAGCTAATGTATTTAGTTGTGTCTATATTTTCACGAATTAAAGCGATAAATGGTGTTTTTAACGATAATAAAAAATAATTTTTAGTCGCTTTTAATCTTGTATTGACAGATCGTAGAACGAGCATGACACACTTTACTGTAGAAACATGTGCCATGCTGAGTTTCAATCAATAATACAATAAACATGTTTCAAGTGATTTTGTAAATTTAATTGTTTTTCCCCTCTTGCCGGACTCCCATTCCTTGACGTTATCCTATTTAGCTATAAACGCTATGAAGACGCAAAATTAAAGCTATAAAAGCTATTTTTCAATAATTAATGCTACATTTCTTAAAAATTAAAGCTATGAATGGGTGTTTCTAATCATGACTAATGGCTCATTTTATTAAGAGCTTGAGTCAAGGAACCAGCTCAATATTTTCGTATGACTTAAAGAGTCGACTCAATTGAACGACGGCTCACTTGAATTGCATACGTGAGCTCAGAGCATATGGGCAGTAAGAAATCTGTGCTCGCACGATATGATTCGCCCGGTATGGCTCCCAGCCCCCAGCGTATGAATCGTACGACTCTTGGTACCGGTACGCCACCTCGTACCATTAGAAAAATAAGAAGCTAGGTAGATAGTTAGAGCACTTACTAATATAAAACACTGTTAATTTATTAAAAATCTTTCGTTTTCCTGTTAAAAAGAGGACTGCAGGCCTTTAACGAATGAGTCGACAGAGTTCCTAACAAAGTATCAGTTAAAAACCAATGTTTTATGAGGACGGCGGGACACGTGTTCATGCAAATACAAATATTGTAGCATTCCGTAATGATAATTTTTAATGAAAAGAACGCGCGATAAATTCTGTATGACTAATATTTTATCAGGAAATTGGCATGCTATCACTTTTTAACAAGATCATTTTTCTCCGTGTAGGTATTTTATGTACTAGTCCATATATCACGCTGTAAGACGCGTTGACGTTTCTAAGTACAACCATTATTACGACTCATTGCTAAGTATAATATATAATATATCACTAGTATCTAGGAATCGTAATTGACCATAACCTTAGATGGATACCTCACATCAAACAAATCACAAATAAACTTCTCAAAACAATACACATATTCCTAAACATAAGAAACATATATAAAATAAAACAATTGAAAACAATATAGTTTGCACTTTGCCAATCAATAATAGAATATGGAATTATTGCTTGGGGAGGAGCAACAAACTCGGCAATCAATTACATAGAAACCGCACAGAAAACGATTTTAAAGGTAATACTAAAAAAACATAGACTGACTGATACAGACCAAATATTCAACAGCTGTGACGTACTAGATATACGCCAATTATACGTTAAAACACTACTAAACTACATTTTTGACAAAAAAAAATTCAACATATACAAAATAACACTAACAGACCAGTTAGACAAGCGTACAAAGAAAACATAAAAACTCCGACACTAAATTCAAGCTTTGGACAAAGACACTACCAATACCATGCTATAAAAGCTTTCAACAGTGTAAAACTTGAAATTAAAATTGAGGAAAATAAAAATAAATTCACACACAAAATTACAAAATGGATTAAAGAACAAAAGAGACAATATTACCAAAATGTCATAGCATAAAATAAATATAAAACCTACACGTAACACACAAAACCAATATAAACACACATCACTCACAAACACACAAGATTATATATTAAATGTTTTATTTTATCTTTAAATGTATTATGTAGATTATATTTTCATATTATAAAATGAAGGCCTCAGCACGGGCAAGCCACCCAGTGAGGCCAACATTACTGGAAAACTTTGAAATGTAAAAAAATATTGTACCAAATAAAAAATATATGTATGTACACGTACACACGTATATTCAAATATGTTGACTTGTCGTTGTGTCTGAACGTTCAAGTAGCTCGGCACAAGACACCATAGGTAAACCACCAAGACGCTCGGTCCAAGTGTGTAAATATCTGTCGAACGATGAACAAGAATTACACATTATTATTTTTAATGATAAACTAATTTTTATAAGACAAGGTTTTAAGCATGGCACAAAGGATAACAAATAATTAAAAGCAATAATTAGTCGCCTGAAATATCAATACAAATTGAAATCAATTAATATCTCCCGATTATAAATAAATGCCGCCGACGGGAATTGAACCAGCACCTTCTGATGTACGGTCAGGTGCTCTAGACCACTGAGCCACGTCGGCTTATTTCCAACACGCCAAATATTCTCATTAAACTCCTGTATTCGTTCGTTCGCTCCACATGCCCAAACCATCTAAGCGTCACATTCTTAATCTTACTCAATACGCTTACATCAGCCTTGCACTATTTGCAGATCTCCACATTTCTCACACGATCATACATGGTTATACCACACGTAGGCGTCAGGGATCTCATTTATTCAGCATTCAGTCTAAATTCGTCCTTCCTCTATAGGTTTCGTGCATGTACTGCCATATATCAAGGTAGGTACCAGCACTCTATTGTGGACTGCTAGCTTCGCTTCTTCGGACAGTTTTTTTAGCGCCAACCGCGTTCAGTTCCTCATTAATGGAGTTACCTGCATTTACCCTTGTTTCAATATCTCTGTCAGCCTTCCCATCTCTCTAGAACATACTTCCTAAATACACAAACTCATCCACCTACTCCAAGTATTCCTCAGCAACAACTATATTGCACACTGTTTTCGTACTCTCTCTTTCAAACACCATTACTTTCGACTTACTTACATTCATCATTAACTCATTCTTCATACTTAAGTACTTGGTTCATCCTAGACACGAGAGACTGCAGATCTTCCATACTGTTAGCAATTAGCACCGCATCATCAGCATACAACAGGCAACATACTTTCTTTGGGAAGGCCAAAAGAGATATTAAAAGAAGGGTAAATGAAGGTAACTCCATTAATGGAGGACTGAACGCAGTTGGCGCTAGCAAAAAACTGTGCAAATAAGCTAGCAGTCCACAATGGAGTGTTGGTACCTACCCTGATGTATGGAAGTGAGGCATGTAACTGGCAGAGAAAGGATGAAAGTAGACTGAACGCTGTGGAAATGAGATCCCTAAGGCGAATGTGTGGTAAAACCACGTTTGATCGTGTGAGAAATGTGAAGATCCGCAAAAAGTGTGTGCAAAGACCGAGTTCTTTGGCGGTCAGTCATCTCTGCCTTCCCCTGCGAGGAAACTTCCTGATTATTACTTAGTGATCTTTCTTCTCCTGCTTTATTTTTTCACGTTTCTCGTAAATTACTTCCAGAATTGATTATTAATGCTTCGCTGTCATCAAGTGTACAATATGTTTAGCCCTGAGTTCTTTTAAACACATTGAAAGCAGTTAGTCTATCGAAAATTTAAAAATATCTTCAACTATATGAATACGTAATTTAATACTACGGTAGTGATGTCAGGTCCAAAATCCGAAAGTTATCAAACCTGTTCATTTAGTACTTATATGTCGGTGCAATCGCCGGAGAACGGGAAGACATTCATTCATAAATTTAAACGGCATTACCTGTCGACCTCCGACTCTAGTGATGGGAGCATACGAAATATTTAATTTCGAAGAAATCGATTATTTCAATAATCGAAACAATTCGATTCTCAAACAGATTGATAAACTAAAGGAGAAATGGGATTGCTAACAGTATGGGAAATCTGCAGTCTCTCGTGTCTAGGATGAACGAAGTACTTAAGTATGAAGGATGAGTGAATGATGAATCTAAGTAAGTCTATAAACATGGTGTTTGAAAGAGAGAGTACGGTAAATAAGTTGCATTGCTTATGTAGAAAAATAAAAATGTATTCTAAGAATAAAAAATATGTATGCGATAAAAACACGGAATTTCGAAAAATTTATTAATCTTTTTTACTTCTACCATCGTGTAAAATTACCTCCCGAAGTTTGTACACTTTACTCGCGAACACCCTGTTTATATTATTTTTAATTAATAATTTGTTAATAACCCAAATAAACCAAATAAAATTTAATTATTGAAGACAATATTAGCTATTCCTAAACTAAAATCTGAATCAGAAAAGGATACGGTCACATCTAGGACTCGAACCCAGGACCCTTGCCTTGCCGGGGCACCGCTCTACCAACTGAGCTAATGGGACCCTATCTCCTTCGGTCATATTTAACTGTATCATACTTCGAATAATATTGTCTTCAATAGTCAAAATTACAATTTGAGGTTTTACTCACTAAGTTATTCCAAAAAAATAAATAAAATTTACTTGAATCTCCGGAAACGTAGCCAAGGATCGTAACCACTTAGCCACGGAGGTCATCGGTGGTAATTTTATGCCATAACGAATCGGAGAAAAATTCAAGTCACGAATTTGAAGTCACTGTAATTCAGAATCGAAACCATTTAGTGACCAGATCTGAATATCCAGGCATCCCTTTCCTCGTCCCTCTCCCCCCACACTAGTTTTAGCATCATCTTCTCCTTTCACCCCCCCCCCCAATTGGGAATGCCACTATCCCACTGAATTTGGGCGTTTGGGACTCTTGTTTGTTATTCAAATAAAAAAATGACAATAAGGTTAACGCGGTTCTTTTTTGTCAAATCGAATTATTATTAAAACAATTTTTAAATAATATAATCTTCAAAGAAATATTTAAGAAAACGAATAAAACCCTAATAACCAAATGCGTTAATTTCTGATCGATTAAATCGAAACATCTGTCGATTATTAAAAAAATTTCGTAATCGAAAATTTCGATTATGCTCACAGTATCAGCACTATTCCGTGCAATGATTATCTGCCCAGTGGCGTTGCAAATAACTTTCATGCCCCCGGGCGAGCCTTTTTAGCCGCCCCTGCGGGACTAATTAAATTGCAAGCCACTGACAATGGATATCATAAATTATGAGAATAAACTCCGCGTGCGTCTTGCTGAGTTTTACTTGATCATGAAATGACTTCCTTGGATTTCTCCATTTTATTTAACTATCCATTTGCGCGACATAGAATTGTACTAGCGAAGACCCGTGAAAATACAAAAAAGATACAAAATGAAAAAAAATTAAGTAAAATTTAATGTGTGGAAGAATTCGGTTTATATTTGGAATTAATCAAATTGAACATGGACGGTTTCCGTTTAAGTGTGGAAGAATTCGGTTTAAATTTGGAATTAATCAAATTGAACATTGAAGGTTTCCGTTTAAGTGTGGAAGAATTCGGTGTAAATTTGGAATTAATCAAATTGAACATGGACGGTTTCCGTTTAAGTGTGGAAGAATTCAGTTTATGTTTGGAATTAATCAAATTCAACATAGACGGATGTCTTTTAAGTGTGGAAGAATTCGGTTTATATTTGGAATTAATCAAATTGAACATGGACGGTTTCCGTTTAAGTGTGGAAGAATTCGGTTTAAATTTGGAATTAATCAAATTGAACATGGACGAAGCAACGACTGAGTATATTGTCATGTCGTTCAGAATCGAAAAGTAGCTTGAAATGGCTTTAGCCGTGTTTAGTGACAAGATCTGCACCTACTCGTCGATCTTCTTCTTCCCAATCTCCTTCCCCTCCCTACTATCTTCAGCCCCACAAGATCCCCAAACATGCCTTATTCTGACAAACATGGCATATTCTGCCAGGAAGTCGGAATATTTCCACTTTGCAGATTTATAAATATACTAGCTGACGTGTACCCGGCATTGCTGGGGGTTATTCTAAAGAGATAGACATATATCGTTATGGATTTTTTTGTAGGCCTGTTCAAGATGTACAATTTCGTAGAACATTATTTTGAAGTATCTCTTAAGGTTTAGACACCGTTAGCAATGTAACAACCGAAAATATTTTTTTACGACTACATTAAAAAAATCGACTTTTCTCTACTTTCTGTAAGTGTAATATATATGTATACCTTTCGAAAGAAATTTTTAAATGATAGTGAAAACTTTATCACAATCCGTTGCGTAGTTTAGAAGAACTAAGCGCACAAACAGATAGACACGGATAGCGACTTTATTTTATACCATTTAGAGATATAAACCTTCTGGTAACATTGTACAATTTTCAAAAGTATAATTTATTACGAACCGGCGCACAGTGGGCTGAAAATCGCCTTTTATAGACGTAGAGACTTGAATTTTCAAGGGTATTTTTTTTGGTTAGAAATGGATTCTGCTGATCATTACTATGCTATAAAATTTCGTATGAAGCAATTGCGTGTACAAATGAAGGAGTTATCATTTTTTTAAGAAAAATTTGTATGGCACTGACATTAAAAATGAGGCTATCTCTGGAATCATAAGGTTGGCCATTATATTCTTACACACAGATATACTACGTCACAGTGTGTTGGCTTGCAGTGTAAATAAAATATTGTAAACTAGACAAAGCATACTCATGTGTAAAGCATTTAAGCATTAAAATGAATCATCAACATAAAAAAGTTTTTTTTCAACTTTGACGATTTAAAAAAAAATCGCAAGTTGCGCCCAATACGAAGTATGTCAAAAAAATACAAATAAATAGTAGTATATCTGTGTGTAAGGATATAATGGCCAACCTTATGATTCCAGAGATAGCCTCATTTTTAATGTCAGTGCCATACAATTTTTTCTTAAAAAAATGATAACTCATTCATTTGTACACGCAATTGCTTCACACGAAATTTTATAGCATATTAATGATCAGCAGAATCCATTTCTAGCCAAAAAAAAAATACCCTTGAAAATTCAAGTCTCTATGTCTATGAAAGGCGATTTTCAGCCCACTGTGCGCCGGTTCGTAATAAATTATACTTTTGAAAATTGTACAATGTTACCAGAAGGTTTATATCTCTAAATGGTATAAAATAAAGTCGCTATCCGTGTCTATCTGTTTGTGCGCTTAGTTCTTCTAAACTACGCAACGGATTGTGATAAAGTTTTCACTATCATTTAAAAATTTCTTTCGAAAGGTATACATATATATTACACTTACAGAAAGTAGAGAAAAGTCGATTTTTTTAATGTAGTCGTAAAAAAATATTTTCGGTTGTTACATTGCTAACGGTGTCTAAACCTTAAGAGATACTTCAAAATAATGTTCTACGAAATTGTACATCTTGAACAGGCCTACAAAAAAATCCATAACGATATATGTCTATCTCTTTAGAATAACCCCCAGCAATGCCGGGTACACGTCAGCTAGTATATTTATAAATCTATCCTGTTTATAGCTTCTTATTTTCAGAGAAATGTTTTTTTTCTACCTAATGTTAAAAAAAATCTAAAATAGTGTTTTGACTCATTAGGAGTTAAACGCTCTTTTGAACAAATTGTGATCAGCTCACCAGCATAATAACACGACAGTTGTGCTAGTGATTACCACAGTGTGATCAAAACTGAATGGGGCGAAGAATCGACGTATAACAGGGATTGGTTCATAACAATGTTACCTTCGAATTTCTTTGTAACTCTCCAACCTAAGATTTATAGTAAAGTGTAAAAACTTTACTTTAAGTTTGTAATAATTTATTTTTTAATGATTAACTGATGTTTATAAGACAAGGTTTTTTATGCATAGCACAAAGTATAACAAATTATTAGTCGCCTGAAATATTCAAACAAATTTAAAATATCTCCCGAGTAAAAATACGGCGATTAATTATTGCTGATGTTGTAATAATTCAAATAAAGTTTACGACTTCCATTAAAGGCGCCGTAGTAAGCGTTCAAAGATGGTTTAAAAGGGAGATATGTAAATACGAATATTAGAAGCAGCATGCTAATATAAAAAAACGATAATAAGTAAGCAAAATTTGTGAAAATATTTAATTAAACACGACTCGTTTGGAATAGAGCAAAAATCTTTCGAAAAATGCTTTAGTTACATTTAAAGATACATTGTGATTTACAGGGTTTTACAATAAGAGGTGTTATTTTGAATAGCCCGCTATTTCGGTAGATGTTACTTTTGAAGCTGTCATTTTTTGACATTTGACAAGTAGAAACTACGCCATTAATAAAAATGGAACGATACACGCTTCAACAACGCATTGAAATTATTAAAATTCACTTGAGTGAATCAAATGCAAATCATCTTGAGTGATGAGGCCCATTTCCACCTCGGTAATACTGTATTTTTTAAAAGTTTTTTCCTTTATGCGTTCATATATTTCTGTTGAAAAAAATTTTTTAGTAGTTTGCATTTATATTTTTTTATTGAGTACCTAATTTATTTTTTTATTTGTATAATAATCAAGCGAAGCGATAGGAAAACCTTCAATTTATCTAAAACATATTTGTTGGTATTCACAAATTCGTTATAAAGATTAATCAAAATAGTGATTTGGCATTAAGCTTCGCCTTAAGTTTCGATTTATTCAAATTAAATAGACGGTTTCCGCTTAAGTGTTGAATAATTGGATTTAATTGTGAATATTTCAAAAAATTTAATTTTCGACGACTACCTAGAAATAAATTTTGGTTCAATCATCTGCTAGATATATGCTAGTTCTAATAATGTATTAGGAGGTAATTTACATAAATATTGTAATTTTGTTCCTTTCCCCGAAAAGTTCGCCTTTCTTTAAGAAGTAGCAAAATTTACTTTATGTACAATAGTCTCAATACATCTTTTTGGCGGAAATACCATAAATTCCATGTTACGAAATTCTGTAATGTGATTCCAACCTAAATTAAAAATAGCATCCAAATAAAATTATGAATAAACACTAACACAAAAACCTGTAGGTTAACTATAAGACATGGTATTATAGATAGCCCTGATTTACTTGTCATAAATTACGTTCCACATACCAATTAGAACTACTAGATCAAAATTTATATATCAGGACTGAGTCATCTAGATATTCGCTTGTACCTAGATTGCATGCAGTTGTCAATAATTTCGCAGAAATACTACAGTTTGTCGTTTAATATAGTTACAAGACGGCTATAATAACACACCTCATAAATAAATTATAATTATTCTTCTGCATTTGATCTATTTAAATATTTATATAAATTAATAAGCTAAGGAAAAAAATACACAAGAAGATGAAGAAATCAACAAACATGAAGATGAGGAAGTCAACAAATATGAAGCAATCAACGAATATGAAGATGAAGAAACCAACAAACACGAAGATGAGGAAGTCCACAAACATGAAGCAATCAACGAATATGAAGATGAAGAAACCAACAAACACGAAGATGATGAAATCAAATATATATTAAGGTAATGAAATTATGATGTAAAACCAACACAAGAACCTACAATACGCCTCGGAACAGGAATCCCTAGTGAAGAGGATTTTGACTGTACCATCATAGGTAACATTAATCTTTAAAAATTGTTAGTATACATATAATGATAATTATTACCATTAATTAAAAATAAAAAAGCTGTTTTTTTGGCTTTTAATTTAAATATGCCAGCCAGCTTCTAGTCACCGTGTACCCTTAATCTTTGTTCGACTGAATTCCCAAACATAATGCCAAGGAAATGGTCCATGCTTGAGAGTATTTAAACTAGGGGTCCCGTGGAATAGCGGCTTAAGTTCATAATAAATCTATTGAATATCGTTTATATCAAACTATATCGGTTAGCAAGAAAACCGATGTCGCCAATTCAAGTAAAACCTCTCGACTCCTAAGCTCAATTTCGACCCTTTTCACTAGAAAATTTGACCTACTTGGTATTAAAATTCGTCTTACGACCTACGTGGAGGAGGGATAAGGCTCTCGACTAGCAATCCGAAGGTCACGGGATCAAGTCGGTTGAGCGGCATTGAAACTAAACATGTATTTATACGGTGACAAAAAACGAAACAAAAACTTTATTAACTGGGTTAAGCAAGTTAGGTCAGGTTAAGTTAAAAAAAAATGCATCGTTTTTAATGACTTTATATCACTTTTTAAAAGTGTGTTGAATAGTCACTGTGTTGAGTTATCATGGAATCATTTATACATATAATTGTACATTTGAAATATATATTTTTGTCTTTATTTTTCATGTATCGAGAGATAATTTTCTTATCGTTTTCAAAATTGACAATATTTGTTTTTGAAATTGAGACAAATATATTTTTGGAGATAGATATTTTCAGCTTCACAAATCCAACAATTATAATAGCCCGTGATTTTTCACGGGTCTGCACTAGTACTCTAATAAAACGTATCATGGAAAAAAACCAAAGATTTGTTTTTAATTAATTTTGTGAATACCGTTTTGTCACAATTGTTCTACACCAATAAAATATTGGCCTTTGGTCATACTCGTTCAGAACCGTAACATTTTTATATATTTTGTGTTTGGTTAGTTTATCTGTAAATAGTTCCAAACTAAGTTTATATATATTTAATACATAGCTAGTTAATTATAAATTACGAAATATTTTTAAATGTCTCAAATATTGTATCTCATGCTTTGAAGAGCACTAAATTGTTTAGTGTTTGCTGAAATGCACAAAATATGGCATTACAGTGCCACTTTGGACAAATAGATGGCATTTCAGTGATCTTTTGGACAAATAGATGGCATTGCAGTGCCGATTTGAACAAATATATGGCATTGCAGTTCCGATTTGTACAAATATATGGCACTGCAGTGCCGGTTTGGACAAATAGATGTCATTGCAGTGCCCTTTTGGACAAATATATGGCACTGCAGTGCCGGTTTGGACAAATAGATGACATTGCAGTGCCCTTTTGGACAAATATATGGCACTGCAGTGCCGGTTTGGACAAATAGATGGCATTGCAGTGATCCTTTGGACAAATATATGGCATTGCAGTGCCCTTTTGGACAAATATATGGTATTGCAGTACCCTTTTGGACAAATATATGGCATTGCAGTGATCCTTTGGACAAATATATGGCATTGCAGTGCCCTTTTGGACAAATATATGGCACTGCAGTGCCGGTTTGGACAAATAGATGACATTGCAGTGCCCTTTTGGACAAATATATGGCACTGCAGTGCCGGTTTGGACAAATAGATGACATTGCAGTGCCCTTTTGGACAAATATATGGCACTGCAGTGCCGGTTTGGACAAATAGATGACATTGCAGTGCCGATTTGGACAAATATATGGCGTTGCAGTGCCTTTTTGGACATACATATGGCATTGCAGTGCCGCTTTGGACAAAAATAATTTACAAATTTAAGAGTTTATACAGTGTAAAGTACCTTATGCCATGAAACATTAAATGAGTTATCTTTTTGTTGAGTTTATCTTTTTTGGTTTGGAGTTAGTAAGTTTAGAAGTTGCGAATTCTAGTTTACCTGAAATCTGGGTGCATTTTTAAGGTGGAAATAAAAAAGATTACTTTTTAAATTATTTTTTTCACTTGTCTTTCTCCTTGTGGTACCATAAAACCCAGATTGTAATTGTTAAAAAACTAAAATAATTTGTCTTTCCATTGCAGAGATAACGCGTTCCTATAGAAGTCCTCGCCGACCTTTTCTGCAATTCACTACCGTATACAATATTTTTACTCTTAAAACACTAGATTATTTTGACTATGAATTCCAGCGCACAGTTCTCGTCCCCACCACCTTTTTCCATCTTTCACTACTGTATGTAGAATTACAATGTTACCTATAAAAATCTACATTACGTTGACTCTAATTCGACTCCGTGTCTGATTCCGGTGCATAGATATTGCGTTAAGCATTCCTCGATTTCTTATACCATTCAAACCACTCCCTAAACACTCCTTGCACCAATAAGAACATACTTTGAAATTTGAAGCAAAGAATAAAGAAAATACCGTAAGATTCAATTTAATGGGTTGAAGTTACTCCTGACGTTTGAATGTATAAACCCGTTTTTATGAGTGGCTTCTTGATTGGTTTTAGAAATTAATTTTGTAATTTGTTGTTGGTTGTTCCTTCTTGTGGAATGTGTTGAATGATTCTGTGTGTAGCATTCTATGAAGTGTCATTCTAGATTGGTGATTGATACCGGAGATACGTTAAACTCAGTTAGAATTAAGCCTTGAACTAATGTTAATTGTACGGAGTGATCTGATGAGAATACATTGGTGTTGATTTACATATGCCAAAAAGTAAGTGAAAGTCAAAGTAATTAGTTCAAATTGGAGAAAGTAGACATAACATCAAGTATGAATCAGTAAGTAAATGTTGTGCTCCCACAAACAGTTCTCCAACTCGTCGTGGAAGGAGATTATGAAGAATAAGTTATTTGTGTTCAAATCGGGGATTTCTTCAATACTTCGCGTATTACAATAGTGACTCGATAGTCGACCTAACTAGGAGCTGGCTAAATGAGATCTGCCAACACCATGTTTGTCTGGAAGCTGCCTAACTGGCCCTGGCGACTACTGACTACTAGCTGCCATCTTGCGGACTTCCAAGCAAGCCCTTTGCACTGCCCTCTATGAGTGCATCTGTGAAGCTCTTAGCTCACTTCCCAACAATAAACTAATGGAATGTCACAATGCAATTAGTGACGGCGTGTTACGACATAACAATTGATAGTAATTTTTTAAGTAATGACTTCTCTCCCTATAATCCTGAACGCCTAATGCAGTACGCACAATTCAAAAGAAAAACACAAAACACGACTTTAGATCGATACGTATAGTACGACCAAAAATTGGTAACTTCATGTTTTGATTTTTTGAGTTAGCGTTGATTTTGATGTTTATGTATTATAATCTATGTCATTAAAAAGTTTGGGTTCCCTCTTATGTCGTTAAATAGGTTTTTAGATATTGATTTTTTTTTAACTTTGTAACTTTATTTTTTTCCAATTGACAAGAAAAAGATTGTAAATATTGAACTTACAAAACATAATCATGTTTGTTTTAAGAAACGAAGCTCTAATGTTATTTTTTCAAATAAACATTTACGTTACTGTCACATTTTACTAATATTGTTTCATATTTAATTTAATTTAAAAAAAAAAATCATTATATTCTCAATATACTTATAGTTTCAGTTTAATATATGTGTTATCATAGATCTATTTTGTAATGGATTAGGTATATCTACATAATTTTATTATTTCCTATATAATACAGATATTTTCCTATGTACACTGCATCATGTGTTACTTTAATATAAGAAGATCATACTTTATAAGTGAGCTTTCTCCAAAAGATGTTTTTGTTAGTTACCTAACTTTTGGCAGTAACCCCACGAAATAATTTATAAATTTGCCTCTAAACTTAGGAAAAATTAAATCCTTAGAATGCTTTTATTTTAAAATTTAATACATAAATAAATAAGGTCACACATACGCATAATAGACATTTTCTGTCTTTTGATTAAACAGATTTTTTATGTGAATATCACAAAAGAACTGTGTCCAATCCGTCTGGGGCCAGTGAGATTATGGCATTCCCAATTACGGTATGTCGAAGGTAGTAGGGAGGGGGAGAATATGGTATAAAATTTTTTTTTAAAAATTGATTTTGGGGGCAACTTTGACTTTTTCGGGATTTAGAGGCAACTTTGACAATTATTCTTCATTTTAGAGGTAACTTTGACAATTTTCTTGTTTTAGAGGCAACTTTGACAATTTTTCTTGATTTAGACGTAATTTTGACAGTTTTTACAAGAATATACTAAAAGTAGGTATACATAATAAATACCCGAATTAATAATGGCATTTCAAAAGTGTTCCAATTATGTCTTATGCGTACAAACCGGTGACCGGATAAATCATCAAAATGATAATTCATCACATCTTTAAAAAGTTATATTAAGTCCTGGAAAATGATGAAACAAAAGTTATGTAGGTTAGGTTAGGTTTAATTTTTTTTTCATCGTTTCTAATGACTTTATACCATTTTTTAAAGGTGTGTTGAATTGTCACTGTGTTGAGTTATCATGGAACCGTACGAACCGTATCAAAATTTTTCTAATAAACAATAAACAGTATTAATCTCAAGTGACCTACCAGGTAAGTTTGGTACTGGATATTATCGTCCTGTACACAATATAATTAAATAATAATGAATGTATGTACATTCTAACGCAACATCGCGTTCATTGGTTTAAATGCATTGTACATATAGTTTTGTATTTGTGATTGAAGAACCGGTGGATGTAATCTGTTAGCCAAGTTGATAGTACTTTGTCTAGGCTATACTTAGTAATAAGATAGATTATTGTAGAATTACATCATATATTTGTAAAGCGCCCTTGAGGTGATTTTTTTACAAAAACGGCGACATACAAATCATCAAAATATTATTATTTTTAGGGTGACGAGAAAGTATCTGGCTATTCAGATCTGGTCAACAAACACGGCTAAAGCCATTTCAGGCAACGTTTTTGAATGGTGGTCTTACGTAAATGCACTACATATGTATTATTAAAAATGAATAATTTGCGAAATAACATAAATTGATTAAATAAAATTTACATGCCCTCGTCGAGATTTGAACCGGTGACTTTTGATTTGCTAGTCGAGAGCCTTAACTCCCGACCACATAGGAATAATTGTCTGAAGAATAATTGTTTGGCTTAGTATTTTGGACACAAAACTTTGTACGAAAAATATCGCGCAGCCGCTGTCATATTCTTTCAAATGACAAAAGGAAACCATGTTTATTTTGTCTGGATATCTGATATACTAGCTACCCCGACCAGCGCAGAAGGGTTGGTCCCTTGTACGGGTGGAAGTGCGGTAAAGGAAAAGGTTTTAAGTCCCTCTAGCACACACCACTCGAGATTATGCCACAAGGGTCCTCAACTCGAAGCATAAGGGTTCCCTTGACACTATTTTTATCCCAAAAGATAAAATCTTTGAGAGTAGAAAATAAATTTTCTTCAATTTTTATAATATTATTTAGCTGATTTTATATAGTTATCGCTTTTAACGTGATAGACACCCTGGACTGTTGCTGTCACTTTCACCGTGCTAGACACCCTGGACTGTTGCTAACACTTTCACCGTGCTCGACCCTCTGGACTGTTGCTGTCACTTTCAACGTGCTAGACCCTCTGGACTGTTGCTATCTCTTTTACTGTGCTTGACCCCCTGGACTGTTGCTGTCACTTTCACCGTGCAAGACCCACTAGACTATTATTGTCTCTTTCACCGTGCTTGACCCCTGGACTGTTGCTGTCACCTTTACCGTACTAGACCCCGTGGACTGTTGTTGTCACTTGCACCGTGCTTGACCTCCTGGACTGTTGCTGTCACTTTCACCGTGCAAGACCCCCTAGACTATTATTGTCTCTTTCACCGTGCTTGACCCCTGGACTGTTGCTGTCACTTTTACCGTGCTAGACCCCCTGGACTGTTGCTGTCACTTTCACCGTGCTCGACCCTCTGAACTGTTGCTGTCACTTTCAACGTGCTAGACCCTCTGGACTGTTGCTGTCTCTTTTACTGTGCTTGACCCCCTGGACTGTTGCTATCACCTTTACCGTGCTAGACCCTCTAGACTGTTGCTGTCACTTTCACCGTGCTCGATCCTCTGGACTGTTGCTGTCACTTTCAACGTGCTAGACCCTCTGGACTGTTGCTGTCTCTTTAACTTTGCTTGACCCCTGGACTGTTGATGTCTCTTTCACCGTGCTTGACCCCCTGGACTGTTGCTGCCACCTTCACCGTTCTAGACCACCTGGACTATTATTGTCACTGTCACCGTGCTAGACCTTGGAATATTATTGGCACTCTCGCCGTGCTAGACCCCCTGAACTATTATTGTCACTCTCACCTTGCTAGACCCCCTGGACTATTATTGTCATTTTCCCTGTGCTAGACCCCCTGGACTATTATTGTCACTCTCACCGTGCTAGACCCCTTGGACTCTTATTGTCACTTTCACTGTGCTAGACCCCCTGGACTGTTGCTGTCACTTTCACCGTGCTAGACCCCGTGGATTGTTGCTGTCATTATCGCTGTTACCCCTCGGCCCTCCCCCCTATTATATTTTTTTATAGACCCATGTATTAGAAGAATATATTACGTGTCTGTAGGTTTTGTTTTTTAATACGTTATCAAATTTGAGTACTGAACGTCCATTGATGGCGTTCAAAGTAGGCAATTTCAAGGATTATTTTTCCCCTAACTCCGATGAGAAGTAAATAATCAAAAAAATAAAACTCAAATTATATATACGTCACCTGCGACAGGTAAAAACATGATTTTCATGCAAAACAGCGCTATCTGTTGACAAGTCTTGCTTTTTTAAAAAATAACGAAATTGTTGGACGTAAAAACAACACGCGCTATTGTTTCTCTATCTGCACAAAGATACTGGAACAGCAACGCGTGGTGTGGTACAGCTATTACCCTATTACCCTAGCTAGCTAGTCGAATAAAAATATATTTATGAGGTGATTTTGCACAGCGGTGCTGCCAAGGTCTGTTATCTATGTGAGGATGTTGTGTCAGCGCTTTTTATTGGCAGCAGACACATGTCAGCGCTATATTAGCAACGGACACATACCTGAACGGATGACGAACCTCGTGCTGGCACAGTTGGTCTAAATAACAAATGTAGATCCTAGGAAATAAATTGTACAGCGCCCTTGAGGTGATTTTTCACAAAAACGGCGCTTTACAAATTATCCAATTATTATCTAATAGTATTATTGTCCCAGCGTCTGGACGATGTAGGCCCTGTGATTGGTCAAATTCAAATTGTGTTTAAATAAGACTTTAAAGATTAAGACACGATTTCATATTGAAATAGAATCGCCACATGTAATACGATATTTATTCAAAAATATCGTTTCTGCTCATACAATTTTTGGATAATATCGAAGAAAATATGTTTTAGAAAGTTCATAATCCATTGGATTAATTACATTACAGTGAAAAATATCCACAATTACGTGATTACGTTTGACGAAAAAAGCACGCGTTCATTCAACATGGCCGATACGCACCGTGTCAATAGATAGCCGACAGAGCGCTCCTCTGGCGGTGAAAGAACGAACCGAAAGTGGCTGGCGCGAATATTTAAATATGCAAAATTACTTGACCATTAACAAGCGTTTTATAAAAAGATTTCTTCTGTAAGTTTATTTAAACTTTGCAATGGCATCTATAATATTATTATGCGATCGTCTGGACGGTCTGGGCCCTCTGATTGGTTGAATTCAAATAATTTTACCATAATTTACTCTATGCAAATATTATTTTGGTATTTTGGTTTCTTTTACAAGTAAGGAAATATTTAAAAAAAAAGGTTATTATAGGTTAGGATAGGCTATGTTGGGTTATGCTAGGTTAGGTTAGATTAGGTTGGATTAGTATAGTTCAAGTTAGTTTATAGATAAGGGTAGATTAAGTTGGATTATTATAGGTTAGGATAAGTCAGGTTATGATAGGTTAGGTAACGTTAGTTTGGGTTATTATGGGTTAGGTTAGGTTGGGTTATTATAGGTTAGGTTAGGATAGGTTGGGTTAGGATTGGTTCGGTTAGGTTAGGTTGGGTTAGGCTAGATTGGATTATTATGGGTTAGGTTAGGATATAGGTTAGGTTAGGTTGGATTATTATAGGTGAGGTAAGCTTAGGTCAGGTTAGATTATTATAGGTTAGGATAGGATATAGCTTAGGTTGGATTATTTTAGGTTAGGTTAGGACATAGGTTAGGCTGGATTATTATAGGTTAGGCTGGATTATTATAGGTTAGGCTGGATTATTAAAGGTTAGGTTACTTTATTATAGGTGAGGTTAAATAAAATAATAATCAAAAAATCATTTGTGCTAAGTAGGCACTATTTTGCCGGAATATTGTATTACATTATATTTTTTTAATTTACGTTTTTCAATTGTCTCTAGCCGCTCATTTCAGGAATACCGACAAAAGAAAATGTTATCAACAGAAATTATTCAGGCTGTCATCCCATACAGCGAAAGCGAATTTTCATTTTACGTAATTAAAAATTAAAAACCTAAAATTAAAATTTTCCCAAATGCTGTTCGATTCCTTTTATAGTAATTCAGGTAAATCAGAAGGTATTATTTAAAAATATTTCCTATTTTACGTGTCCAGCGATTCCGAATATTTACCTATATTAATTTACCTTTAGCCATTTAGGCAATTATTCGGGAAAGGTAAAGTTTTACCCGAATAACTGTCATTCTTATCATGCCTAAACGCCTTCCTGTTCCGTGTTTTAACAATATATACTCACCCTCTCTCTGTGAATGACCTAATATCTACCTATTAAATGTAACTATTGTTAGTATCACTTAAACTGGGCGAAGCTCAACCAAGTGCCGCCCGCAGGGCCTAGCAGTTAAAAACCCGCGGAGCGGGTTTTTAACTGCTAGTTATTATTATTATTATTGGCACTGTTATCAAAATTCAGAGAGGACATATGGGAATACGTTTGTATGAGCAAAACGTTGCCCACGTTTCCTCTTAACCACTTGACTTCGGAGTCCGTCATTATGTATTGCACGCCAATGCTGTAATATAGTTGATCCCCGGATTAGGAAAAGAACCCTGGCTTTGTTGTAGCAAGTAGGGCGATAAAGGATTTACCAATTACTTCACGGTTCAAATAAGACCGACTACACTAATAAATAAAGTTCTTACGCTAGGCACAGAGGGGTCAAATTAGTCAAATACTGAACAGGTTGTGCAAACTGAAAACTGTTATAGACAATTGGGCCCTTATGTGAATTGGGCAGATTAATTCAAACGATGCGATATACATCCAACATCATTTTATAATCTCAACCACAGATAACAGTACAGTACCTATGGTGACGGCCAGTAGCGCGCTCTCATTACAAGTCAGTCATTACTTAATTGAAACAGGCGGTTTGTCCGATCGACGCTTGGTGCAGGTAGAAAAATGAATATTACTGATATTAAGTTTTTAATCCAGCAGCACTAGGAGGGTAGTGCCATCCCGGTCTGCCATATTTCACTCCAGCAGCACTAGGAAGGTAGTTCAATCCTAGTCTGCCATATTTCACTCCAGCAGCACTAGGAAGGTAGTGCAATCCTAGTCTGCCATATTTCACTCCAGCAGCACAAGGAAGATAGTGCAATCCCAGTCTGCCATATTTTAATACAGCATCACTAGGGGGGTAGTGCCATCCCAGTCTGCCAAATTTAAATCCAGCAGCACTAGGAAGGTAGTGCAATCCTAGTCTGCCATATTTCACTCCAGCAGCACAAGGAAGATAGTGCAATCCCAGTCTGCCATATTTTAATACAGCATCACTAGGGGGGTAGTGCCATCCCAGTCTGCCAAATTTAAATCCAGCAGCACTAGGAAGGTAGTGCAATCCTAGTCTGCCATATTTCACTCCAGCAGCACTAGGAAGGTAGTGCAATCCCAGTATGTATTTTTTTAATCCAGCAGCACTAGGAGAGTAGTGCAATCCCAGTCTGCCATATTTTAATACAGCATCACTAGGGGGGTAGTGCAATCCCAGTTTGTATTTTGTTTAATCCAACAGCACTATGAGGGTAGTGCAATCCCAGTCTGCCATATTTCACTCCAGCAGCACTAGGAAGGTAATGCAATCCCAGTCTGCCATATTTCACTCCAGCAGCACTAGGAAGGTAGTGCAATCCCAGTATGTATTTTTTTAACCCAGCAGCACAAGGAGAGTAGTGCAATCCCAGTCTGCCATATTTTAATCCAGCAGCACTAGGAGGGTAGATCAATACCAGTCTGCCATATTTTAATCCAGCAACACTATGAGGGTAGTGCCATCCCAGTCTGCCAAATTTAAATCCAGCAGCACTAGGAAGGTAGTGCAATCCTAGTCTGCCATATTTCACTCCAGCAGCACTAGGAAGGTAGTGCAATCCCAGTATGTATTTTTTTAATCCAGCAGCACTAGGAGAGTAGTGCAATCCCAGTCTGCCATATTTTAATACAGCATCACTAGGGGGGTAGTGCAATCCCAGTATGTATTTTTTTAATCCAGCAGCACTAGGAGAGTAGTGCAATCCCAGTCTGCCATATTTCACTCCAGCAGCACTAGGAAGGTAGTGCAATCCCAGTATGTATTTTTTTAATCCAGCAGCACTAGGAGAGTAGTGCAATCCCAGTCTGCCATATTTCACTCCAGCAGCACTAGGAAGGTAGTGCAATCCCAGTATGTATTTTTTTAATCCAGCAGCACTAGGAGAGTAGTGCAATCCCAGTCTGCCATATTTTAATACAGCATCACTAGGGGGGTAGTGCAATCCCAGTTTGTATTTTGTTTAATCCAGCAGCACTATGAGGGTAGTGCAATCCCAGTCTGCCATATTTCACTCCAGCAGCACTAGGAAGGTAGTGCAATACCAGTCTGCCATATTTTAATCCAGCAACACTATGAGGGTAGTGCAATCCCAGTCTGCCATATTTTAATCCAGCAGCACTATGAGGGTAGTGCAATATCAGTATACCATATTTTAATCCAGCAACACTATGAGGGTAGTGCAATCCCAGTCTGCCATATTTTAATCCAGCAGCACTATGAGGGTAGTGCAATACCAGTCTGCCATATTTTAATCCAGCAACACTATGAGGGTAGTGCAATCCCAGTCTGCCATATTTTAATCCAGCAGCACTATGAGGGTAGTGCAATATCAGTATACCATATTTTAATCCAGCAACACTATGAGGGTAGTGCAATCCCAGTCTGCCATATTTTAATCCAGCAGCACTATGAGGGTAGTGCAATATCAGTATACCATATTTTATTCCAGCAACACTATGAGGGTAGTTCAATCCCAGTCTGCCATATTTTAATCCAGCAGCACTATGAGGGTAGTGCAATATCAGTATACCATATTTTAATCCAGCAACACTATGAGGGTAGTGCAATCCCAGTCTGCCATATTTTAATCCAGCAGCACTATGAGGGTAGTGCAATATCAGTATACCATATTTTAATCCAGCAACACTATGAGGGTAGTGCAATCCCAGTCTGCCATATTTTAATCCAGCAGCACTAGGATGGTAGAGCAATCCCAGTCTGCCATATTTTAATCCAGCAGCACTAGGAGGGTAGATCAATACCAGTCTGCCATATTTTAATCCAGCAACACTATGAGGGTAGTGCAATCCCAGTCTGCCATATTTTAATCCAGCAACACTATGAGGGTAGTGCAATCCCAGTCTGCCATATTTTAATCCAGCAACACTATGAGGGTAGTGCAATCCCAGTCAGCCATATTTTAATCCAGCAACACTATGAGGGTAGTGCAATCCCAGTCTGCCATATTTTAATCCAGCAGCACTATGAGGGTAGTGCAATCCAATTCTGCCATATTTTAATCCAGCAACACTATGAGGGTAGTGCAATCCCAGTCTGCCATATTTTAATCCAGCAGCACTATGAGGGTAGTGCAATCCCATTCTGCCATATTTTAATCCAGCAACACTATGAGGGTAGTGCAATCCCAGTCTGCCATATTTTAATCCAGCAGCACTATGAGGGTAGTGCAATCCCATTCTGCCATATTTTAATCCAGCAACACTATGAGGGTAGTGCAATCCCAGTCTGCCATATTTGAATACAGCAGCACTAGGAGGGTTGTGCCATATTTCACGATAAACTCGTACAAATACAATCCCAGTCTGCCATATTTCACGATAAACTCGTACAAATACAATCCCAGTCTGCCATATTTCACGATAAACTCGTACAAATACAATCCCAGTCTGCCATATTTCACGATATACTCGTACATATACAACTATTACATTAAGGAGAAAAATAAGAATAGTGTTATAAAAATAAAGATAAATTATTTAATCTAATATGTTCATCACGGAAATACACTTTTAGTACATTCATAATATATCGGAACACCTGTTCATGCACCTATTTTTGTCCTCATAATTCTTCTTCTTCTTTCGTATGGTGGGGGGGTCAGAGGAGGACATCTAGGTCTGCGAGTCAGTCTAGGGCCTCAGGTGTCGCCATGTGGACCTCATCAATCCCGCCGGGGAATGAATGGAGCGGGCATTCGTTGACCACATGTTCAGTGGTCTGCACCGCACCACATTTACACATCGCCGACTCTTTAAGGCCCCATCTGTGGGCACAGCAGCTATTGGAGCACCTTAACCTATTGATGGCGGACCAGGATGAGAACCCAGTCTGTTTCTCGGTGGGGTCCTGTATGAGATGGGCATTTCCCACGTTGACCGTTTGCCACTCAAGTTTCCACCTATCTTCTGGGGTGAGAGAAGAACCAGAAGGGCTTTCGGGACTTCAAGCGGCATGCAGGGTGGGAAATGACATCTTCGTGCAAAGGTATTGCGCTTTTTTGCAGCGCCTTCTTGTAATTTCTCGCCTGATGTTTGCGGGGTTATGTTTGCAAATACAGGGAGCCAAGGGAGAGGAGTAGATTTTAAAGTCCCGCTGATGATTTGCATTGTGGCATTAAGCTGAACATCTACCATGGAAGTGTGGGCGCTTCTAGCCCATACTAGATCACAGTATCCAGCCGTTGAGAAAACCAGGGCAATGGATGCTGTTCCGAGCGTGTTATAATTGTTCATAATACAATGACGAAATAAGAAAATATTTTAATTTTTATGAACATGTGTTCCAACAACGCCATAACAAATTCATGTTTTCTGCTTAGGAACAAAATAAACGATAGCGGGAGGCGTTTTTGTAGTATTTGCGTCGAATATTTTATCCTACATCACGGGTGTGACTGAGATAGCAAGATACGCTTACACTATACGACGAACACGCAATACTGTATGAGACGACCTACTGCAATAAGGTTGTCCTTCTTAACTTGTGTTACTACGTTCGCTCTCACTTTCTCCAATGGCGCTGAATATCTTCGGGAAACAATTTAAATAAATGTATTTTTTGTAATAATTTAGTAATTTGTGTGTATTTACGAATTAAATCTTGCCGACCAATGAAAACATTTTCCCATCACTTTTGGCACTTTATAATAAAGTGTCAATTAGTTTATTTATTTATTTATTTACGCCCTAATGGGCTCTTACAAAAATAGGTAATTCAGTTGTGTAAGATAAATAGTTTACAATAAATAATGATTTATGATAAAAAAACATTGTGAATAAAGCTTACTGCATGGCTAGGCTTTGTTATCAGAAACAGCCGCGTATTCCTAAAACCTGAAACCTACCTTCTGCTTTACTATACGCTGGTCCGTTCTCAACTTGAATACTGCACCTCCATATGGACTCCACTTTACGATATCTATAAAGAAAATATTGAAAGTATCCAGAAGAAATTTCTGTGTTACCTTAACCACAGAATGAGCGCACCTAAACGGGGATACACAAATATGCTCTCGAAATATAACGTCTCCACTCTTACTAACCGGCAAACATACCTCGACCTAATGACCTTTTACAAAATCTGTAACAACTTTATCGACTGTCCTGGCTTACTCAATCTAATAAACTTTAAAAATCACCCAGAATGACGAGGCTTAACGACTTATTCCATATTAGCCGGACGCGCACAAATGCTGGTGTCAGAGATCCAATCAGAAGAATGAGCGAATTGTTTAGTAAAAATCAAAACCTGAAGGATTCCGACAGATTTTTTGATACATGCAATGCATTTGATAGAAAATTGAGGTCTGTTTTCTCATAAAAAAAAAGAAAATTTGTACATATTTCATTCACTATACTCTTTAAGTACATTTTTAAAAAACAAACTCCTGTACAATATTAATTATGATTTATCTCTAAGCTTGTATAAAAAATATTTGTACACTTTTATTTGACATCGAGCATTGTCTATAAACAAAATGATTTTCTTATATTCTTTTTCCCTATTAAATGTAAAAAATATTTTTGAATTGTTACATACCAAGTCAATCTGTGAGAAATAGTTAGGATGCAGGCGAATTCTCAAGTTATTGTTTTATAAAACTATTTTGGAGGATTTGTTATCATCGCCAGTTTAAATGGATTGTTGGCTAAATGATTCTGCGGTTCTCCAAATCCGCAGAATCCAAGGTTACGTGATTACTTTCAGTGTGAAATAACGAGAATATGGATAATTCTAATTTAGTTTTTTATTTTAACAAAACTCACTTAAATAATTTTATGAACAAATAAATCGCGTACGCTAGAGGAGGATTGGGGTCAACCCGACGTGACGGCTAGACTGCTGGAGACAGAATAATATTATTTGCAATGATACCAGTCTCACAAGAAGATGGATAAAAATAATATTGTAGTTATTTTCGGGAGATGCAAACTTCCTATAATTTACCCTACACTATCTTTTAATTACTGTCTGTATCTGTGATTTCTCCTTAAGGCTATGCACTACGTCGTGTAATATTTTAAATTGAGCCGCTATCAATAAAAACCCTTACGCAGATGGCGATAAGGTTTAAATTCCCGCTTAACACCATCCTCCTGTTTTGATTTATGCAAGAAAAAAACATCGCCAAAAAGTGCCTTTTATTTTATTTTGTGGATGTTCAGTCATAAATATTTCATTTTTTTTCGATCATTTTATAAATAACTTAATTTGCCACATTATACAATAAAATCAAAACAGAAAATGGGTTCGTAAGTAGGAGATTTTAAACTTTAAAGCAGTTTTCATAGGCCTTTACATTATTTTTTTCTGGGCTTATAAAAAGACTTATCTAAAAAATACGCGATTATTTCAAAGGCCAAGATGTATTCTACTCGCAGTATTTAATTAAAGCATCTGAAACATTTCTAGGCGAACAAATTTTCAAACCAAAAACACATGATTTTGCATTACTACGTATGGCATCGCCTTAAATAAATTAAAAAATAAAATTAAGGTAAATTAAAATTAATAGTGTGGATTATGGAAAGCAAAATATGTATTAAGAAACATAGAAATATTAAAATAAAAGTGAATTCATACATCTCAGTAAAGTGATTAAAAAGATTTAATTTTATAACTTATACGGAATCTTTAAACATGTCTACAATATTCCCAAAGTTATTGCCAAAATGATGTAGTCTATTTATAGGTGTATGAGCTTCATAGTTGGTTTTAAAATTTTCACAGAAAAATGTAGCACTTTGCCTCGTATTTCTGGTCGGTACGTAAAATTATATTTTGACGAGAATTTCAGGGTAGTCAATGCAATTATTAATAATTTTATTTAATAGTTCAAGGATGTGATCCGCCTATCTGACAGCGTTATTTAGTTTTTTCATCAAAAGAACGTTGTTAATATTTTTAATTGGAATATTCAGTTTAAAGTTCATAAATCTTAGAAATTTGTGCTGTACCCTTTCTATATTGTCAGAATTCGTTTTATAAAATGGGGACCAAATATGTTTATGTTACAAGAGAGAAAAATAATGCGTTTAAAAACGATATTTTAAGACGAAATGATATAATTTTTGTCAGTGGTTTTGCGGGTACCATTAAATGAACTTATAGGTTATAGGTAATGGTGTTTGAAAGAGAGAGTACTATAACAGTGTACAATATAGTTGTGAATGAGGAATACTTGGAGCAGGTGGATGAGTTTGTGTATTTAGGAAGTATGTTCTAGAGAGATGGGAAGGCTGACAGAGATATTGAAACAAGGGGAAATGCAGGTAACTCCATTCATGGAGGACTGAACGCAGTTGGCGCTAACAAAACATTGTCCAAAGAAGCGAAGTTAGCAGTCCACAATGGAGTGCTGGTACCTACCCTGATGTACGGGAGTAAGGCATGGAACTGGCAAAGAAAGGATGAAAGTAGATTGAATGCTGTTGAAATGAGATCCCTGAGGCGTATGTGTGGTAAAACCACGTATGATCGTGTGAGGAATGTGGATATCCGCAAAGAGTGCAAGGCTGATGTAAGCGTAATGAGTAAGATCAAGAAAGGGACGCTTAGATGGTTTGGGCATGTAGAGCGAATGAGCTAAGATAGGAGTGTAAAGAAGGATATATGATGCAAATGCGAATGGTAGCAGAAGTTGGGGACGCCCGAGGAAGACATGGCACGACCAAGTGGATCAGATACTTGAGTCGGGCCATGTCAAGAGTCAGAACAATAGAAGAGTATGTATGAGACGATGTATGAATGTGAATGAGGCAAGGAGTGTGTGTGGTGTGACCAAGTTGTTTGGCGGTCCGTCCTCTCTGCCTACCCCTGCGGGGAAACGGCGTGATGGTTAGTTAGTTAGTTAGTTATAGGTACATTTGCTTTCATTGTTTACTTTTTAAATCTACTTGTAAACAATGTACTGAAGTTGTAGTTAGTGATTAAAAAATTTTTAGTAGGAAATATCTTTCAAAAGAAAAAATAAATAATTAGACAAATAATCTTAAATTAAATAATATTGTACTAGTGGGCACTGGCAAATTAATAATAATATTGGCGTTTTTATAATAATATTCAATACGTATACATTTCATATTCTTTTTTTTTTATTGACCTTCTACTTCTGGACTCCTTGAGCCACATCTGCTCCCAATTGTTCCAAAGAGGAAGCTACAAGCCAAAAATGGTATACCTTATATTGTAGGTAATAGGCATCAAAATCGCTCGACAAACGGAGTCTAGAAACGTTCGATTTCAAGCACAAAACTGGTTTTTATTTATTTTGTAAATAATTTTATAAGAAAGCAAAAAAGTTAATCAAGTGAAACTGTAACAAATAATCTTAGCTATAAAACTGTATTTTTTTTAAGTTGTTTCCTTTATGCGTTCATACATTTCTATTGAAAAAATATTTTGTTTAGTAGTTTGCATTTATATTTTTTATTGAGTAATTTATTTTTTATTTTTATTCTACTCAAGCGAAACGATAGGAAAACCTTCAATTTATCTAAAGCATATTTTTTGGTATTCATAATGTACACCAATTCGTTATAAAGATTAATCAAAATAATGACCCTGCATTAAGCTTTGCCATAATAGCCCATAACATATTTTCAAATAACGTTATTTTACGGTATAAGATCCAAATTTACAATATAAGATTCTATATAACTCGATGATACCTGATTATTTTGATAAAAAATTAATTTTGATATCAGATTTTTTTTTATTTTAGTCGAAGTAAGATGAACGAACGCGCCCACAAGACGTTTCTATAGGTTTGTTGCTTCACTGTCCATTTGAGTGAGTTCTAAGTATTATCGTGGTGAGAGCCATGTGGCTTATATCACGCTAAGCCAGGAGCGGTTGATGGAATTGAAAGAAACTTAAAGTAGGAATTCTCAAACCTTATTATTATTATTTTTAATTATAAACTAATGTTTATAAGACAACTTTTTTTATGCATAGCACAAAGGATAACAAATTATTATAATCAATAATTAGTCTTCTGAAATATCCATACAAATTGTTGTCGAAATATTTCACCAACAAATTTAAATATAATATGTCTCGACGCCATCTAGTGGGAAATTTAGCACTTACAAAGCCTTTCCTACAAAAATAAAGTTGGTTGTTTACAGTTGAAAAAAATATATTAAGCTGTAATTGTTGATTGAAGTAGGTACTAGTACATATTGAATTATTTGGCGTGTTTGACATCAGAAGTTGCGGGTTTAATTCCCGTCGGCGGCATTTATTTTTACTCGGGAGATATTTTCAATTTGTCTACATATTGCTTACAATCCTTACTAGATATTGTGATTAAAAATTTTGGTACTATGCCGTGTTGTGCTACCTCCATAATTAGACAACGTTTCGGACAGCATTGCAGTGTTCTTCATCGAGGTAGACATCTGATTTCTAAAAACTCTGCGAAAGGGTAGATACACATTACTCGGGCATCGCCGGGAACTACAGATTAGAAACAACGTAATGATCTGTCCCCGATCTATTTGAATACCACACACAAGCGCGATTTCGCGGACTGCCTGGGATTGAGAAAGGAACGCAAGAAATATTCCACAAATGTGCGCTAGGTTCTGTGCACTGTCAAATGAGTCAAATGACTCTAACATCAATGTCTGACGGCGGACCTACCGATGATTTTATACCGATCTATAAAGCCTTCTGTCAATACGGTATTGACAAAATCCGTGGTCTATGGTCAGTTAGCACGGTCCGAATATGATTCCGACGGTCGGTATACAAAAGCCTATGGTTTTAGCGAAACCTCCAAGTTGTCGGATAAGCTGTCAATAAATTTGCACGAATTTTTGGTTTATGTCGTTCGTAATGCAAAATAACTGACTAATTAATGAATGGAGATTTATTAATTTATTTATTTATTTTGTAAGAAACAAACAGCTTTTATAATAATATACAATGATATATATAAATATACAAGTTAACTGAAGTCAAGCCACAGAAGTTTCTTATGCTAAAGTTCATTGGGAATGAAGTTTTAATATCTTAAAATTAATTTCGTGTTAAAGGAAGGGGAGGGGAAGAGGAAAATAGGAAGAGGATAGGAGATGCTCCAGATACATTCCATACTCTCATATTAATAATCGATCGTACGTATTACTTCATATCGATATTTCTTTAGGTTATTACCAAAAATGTCAATGCTTTAAAATTTTGTATTATATTATGCACATATACGAGGAATTGGGGAATTTTTCGAATGTTTGTTCTACACGAGGGTAGATAAAATAAATCACATCGTCTAACTAAGATCTTAGAGTTGAAATAAATCTTATACACGATTTTAAAAGTTAGTCATAACTAAGGACCTCATAAATTAGTTAACTCAAGTCTTAAAAAAATTTAGACTAAAAAAGACAAGACTCTTATTACTGGGGTTTGCTCGAAGCTCACTTATACACTTTTTAAACCGATCCGTACGGATTAAGTTATTTATATTCAAGATTAATAAAAACGGTAACTTACCATTAAAATGTTTTATGTAAAACGGTGCGAAAATTTTATAAAACGTTTTCCGACTATAAAATTAGCCGTAAGCACTAAATTTTTTTTTTTTTAGACTGTGAATAAATAACTTCCCGAGGGATTCCTTTAGAAACATCAAAGATTTTAGTAAAACGTTCAACAGAAAATATTAAAATAAACCCCACGGAAAGATCAATTTTCTAGGCCTACTAAGGCAAATTCGACCGTAGGCGCGCTGAATATTGTTTTTACACGTCTTCATCACTTATGTTGTTAAGATTCCCACTTTTAGATATTTGTTAGGGCAAATTGAACCGTAGGTCTATCCAATACACTAGGGCCGCGCGTCGCATATTTTTGTGCACGACTTCTTTACTTACGTCATTTCGCCGTTGCCACTTTTGACTCGCAACGCATTTATCGGGTATAAGGTTGACCTCACACTGTATAATCTTGGTAGGTGTAACTTTTTGTGCCAACAAAAAAAAAAAGGTTTTAAAAAAAGTTTTCCAACTTTTTAACTAATCATTTCCCGAAGTTACAGCACTTAATACGCGGACACCTTTAAAAAAAATGGCAAAAAAAAGTATTACCTTTCACTGGGGGTTCGTCACATCCTTTGGGAACCATTGCTCTAAAGGAAGTATATGTGAAGTGATTTTGTTTTCCTCAATGGAAGTGACTAACACACACATTGCGGTTATAATATTAATGCACATTGCATGCAAGCCCATGAAATCAATTCAGTACAATTTACATTTTTAAAATCACTGAATAATCCCTAGAAAGGTCAGACGTTATAATATTAACTAGCAGTTAAAAATCCTTAACAAAACTTTAACAGTTGTTTTTGAAAATAACAGAGGGCGCCACAACCGTTTACAACAATCCTAAACTGTGCAGTCAATAAGATAACAATGCTATCATGTAATTGGATAATTTGTACACGGAGAAAAATGAATATAGCTAATTTATTAAAAATATTGGTAATCTAGTTAAAAATGGGATTGCAGGCCGTTTTCTGATAAATTATTAGTAAATGCCTAACATCGCAACACGTGATCATATAGCTTGATAATATACTATGACGAAATGCGGACATTTTACGATTTGTGTTCCGACATCGTGATAATACGTTCGTATTTTTTCTCAAAGTTTATTAGGGAACCTGTCAATTCATTCGTTATGGGCATGGAATCCCGTTTTTAACCGGATGACGAAGAATTTTAAGAGATTCTTAATAAATTAGCAATATTCAATATTAATAATATCGTAGCCGTTTCTGTGTAAAGTTTATAGTTGTCTCTGGTTGTCCACGGTTTCCCGGTTGTCCCCAATTGCCTCCGATTGTCCCCAGTTGTCCACAGTTGTCTCCAACTGCCCCCAGATGTATTCAGTTCTACATACTAACCCCAGATGCCCCTGGTTGCCCCACTTGTCCTCAGTTTTCCATAGTTGTCCCCAGTCGTCTCAGTTGTGTCTTTTGTCTCTATTTGTCCCCAGTTATCTCCAGTTGTCACCAATATATACATGCGAGTATATAAGTCTTTTTGTCTCTATTTGTCCCCAGTTATCCGGAGTTGTCCCCTGTTACCCCAGTTATCTCCAGTTGTCGCCAATATGCATATAATTCATTTTGTCTCTATTTATCCCCAGTTTTCCGGAGTTATCCCCAGTTATCCCCAGTTGTCCCCAGTTATCACCCAGTTGTCCTCAGTTATCCCAGTAATCTCCAGTTGTCACCAATATATACATACGAGTATATAAGTCTTTTTGTCTCTATTTGTACCCAGTTATCCGGAGTTGTCCCCTGTTACCCCAGTTATCACCCAGTTGTCCCCAGTTATCCCAGTTATCTCCAGTTGTCACCAGTTATCCCAGATATCTCCAGTTGTCGCCGATATATATATATATATATAACTCCTCTTGTCTCTATCTGTCCCCAGTTATCCGGAGTTGTCCCCAGTTATTTCTAGTTGTCATCAATACATATATTTTCTTTTGACTCCTAGGCTCCAAACAGCTAGATGAAATAGGTTATCTGCTC
The DNA here is from genome assembly GCA_026573805.1 of Hesperophylax magnus. Taxonomy (NCBI): domain Eukaryota; kingdom Metazoa; phylum Arthropoda; class Insecta; order Trichoptera; family Limnephilidae; genus Hesperophylax; species Hesperophylax magnus. Next base: position 6,749,865 of record JAIUSX010000005.1, on the reverse strand, counting down.
AAAAATTAAAATACTTCAACATTTGAAAACGTAATTCTGACCAATTTCAGCAGAAATAACTTCCGGCACGCTAGTCACGTCCTCAACACTCTTTTATCGGCGTATCTCTTCAGAGTTACTTTGGGGATGCTGTGTGGGGGGTCTTGTTGTGGAACAGAGAGGCCGGCAAATCATTCGACAACTGAGCTATTGAACCCAAGAACTAATACAGGGTTTTCCAATAAGACGTGTTATTTTGATATTTAATCGTAAAAGATCAATGGTTTCGTTGCTTGTGTGGCACGCAGCGCCGTTTTGTTGAAAGTAAACGTTCTCCAAATCAATACCATCCAATTCCGGCCATAAAAAATCATTAATCATCTCTCGATAGCGCAATCCATTCACCGTAACTGTTGCTCCAGCCTGATTTTCGACAAAGTGAGGTCTAATGACTCCGCCGGACCATAAACCGCACCTAACAGTCACACGTTGAGGATAGAAAGGCTTTTCAACAATAACTCTTGGGTTTTCCGAGCCCTAGATGCGACAATTTTCCTTGTTGACGAAGCCACCGAGGTGGAAATGGGCCTCATCACTCAAAATAATTTGCATTTGATTCACTCAAGTGAAATTTAATAATTTCAATGCATTGTTGAAGCGTGTATCGTTCCATTTTTATTAATGACGTAGTTTCTACTTGTCAAATGTCAAAAAATGACAGCTTCAAAAGTAACATCTACCGAAATAGCGACCTATTCAAAATAACACCTCTTATTGGAAAACCGTTCTCACGTGACGAATGTCAACCATGTAAAAATATGGATGGATTAATGATTTAAAATTTCTTTTTTTTTTTTTTATTAATATCAATAGCAAAATTTGTACATTATGTAGGTTTAAAGTATAATATAAGTATATTTTTTGTATTTTTTTCACAGTCCTCCTCACTAGGGTTTCCTGTTCTGAGGCGGCCTGTAGTTTTTCTTAAATTTTTGTATTTAGTTTTGAATTGTCTTTACATTGTCTTCATAATGTTTGTAAGTTGATTATTACTTTGATCTCTAAGCCATGTTTTGACTTTTGTTTTAAATATATTCATTTCGTTTATTTTTTTGGTTTCATTTGGTAGAGCATTGAACAATTTTATAGCATGGAATTTATTATTTATCTGTCCAAAGGATGTGTTCAAAATGTATTTTAGATTACGTTTTCAACTTACCTATATATATCTGACTTGTACCCAGCTTTGCTCGGGGTTGTGAATGATTTGGAGTAATGTGTTAACGTTGTGAATTCAAGGATAAACATCAAGTTTTCTGTACCTTCTACAAATATAAAATGCATTTATAGAATATATGAGTATTTCTCAAAAAAAGTGTACATTTTGGAAAAATAAAGTGTGCCTACAAACAGTTCAAAAATTTCACATGTTTTTAATTAATCATACAAAAAAAATATGCACCATTTTGTAGAATAAATATTAGGCTTTAAAATATCGAAAAATAAACATTACAATCGTATTAATTCGCAAATATTTTAATTTTTTTTAAAATATCGATTTTTACCTTCCATACAAAATAAAATTGCCACCCTACCCACCTCATTTGTTTATACTTCATAAAATGCGATAATAACGTTATAATATGTGATTTTTTGAAAGTTTTAGGGTCTTAATTAAATGTAGTTTCTGTAAAAAGGTAATTTTCTATGGGGTTTCATAATAAATTAATAATTTATGCACAAAAAACAAAGTGAGACATCATCATTTACTTTTTAGTAACTACTCTTTAGTTACGTTTTATTAGTACTTCCACCGTAATTTTTTAACCCATTCGTAAAATTTAACATGGGCAACACTAGCTTCTTTCTGATTGGTTGTTGGTCTGACTTCTCCGCCATAACATTAATTGTTAAAATCAGTAACAACGTGTTTCTTTAGTGGGACCACTATTTCGTAACAGGAAATATTTTAGCCTTTTTTCACAAAACGGTAAGTCTTTTTCTACTCATCTTTTTGTAACATCTGCGGTACGAACATTGCTAAGCTTACCATATTAACACTTTTAAATTTTATCAAACCATTGAATTTTTATAACATAAATTCTTATTACAATTTCGTAACGTTTGTTATGAATTTCGTAACGTAACGAAAAAGTTCAATGTAAAGCTGAGTGTACACAGTTACAACGTGATTAAGAAAAGTAAGTATATTGTAAGTGTGTCTAGCATTTTTATGAAAGTCTTTTGTAAGTTTAGTAATAATGTAATATATTATGCACAATGCACAAATATACATATGTATTTAGATATAATAGGAAAAAAATAAAATTTATTATACCATAGAGCAGATCTGTCGATGGCGCTGGAAAGTAAAGAAATTCCTGATGGTCAATGGCAGAGCAGGTGTCGTCGGACTTGTATGTTTTATCATCGCGATTATATGGCATTATACATAATGACAAGTACTTGAAGATCAAGCTGAGCCGTCCAATACTGGTTTTATTTTAAATAAGCTTGAGGCACTCATACACACTATCCGTTCTACAGGCGCTCTATACAATATTTATAAGTGCCTTAAGTTTTTTATAAAAGCTTATTTAAATATAAATTTATTTTTATTTACTCTGATAAAACCATAACTACAGCATAACTTTTTTTTAGGAATGCCCCCAAAAACCAATGCCGAAAGGCAAAAAGCTTACAGAAAAAGACTGAAAAAGGAAAAGCCAAATAAATATGAGGAAATCGAATTAAGCATTTAACAAAAGTTATAGAAAATATCAAAAATAAAAAATAAATTCTTACAGAAGAAGAAAAAGAAGAGCTACGAGCAAAGTGGAGACAAGCCAATGATAAAAGAGCTGAAAGAAAGAAAAAGGCTAATCCTACGACACAAGACAATAATACATTTGAACGTAGAAAAAATAATAAAAAAAATCCTAAAAGAAAGACTACAAAAGCTGACTGAAGAAAATACTCGATTAAAAAGTCGAAATAAGAATTTAAGACAGTGCTGTAATCGGATGAAAAGGCAAGTGAATATTCTGAAAATAGTATTGCATAAACAAACTAAGACTAATATTGATGCTATTCCCATTGAAACTGGATTATATAATAAATCGGAGATGTTATAATAGGAAATAATAATGCCATTGAAAATAACACTGATATTGAAAATGTGAATAGTGAAAATGAAGATTCTAACAAAATCAAAGATAAACCATGTGGAGTGACTATTCTTAAAAACGAAAAACTGTAAAATATACATACACAAAAGAAAGTGGTTTGTAAGGGCCTTATCTCTAAATCTCTATCACTAAATGACTATATTCATGCGCCAAAGCGGAGTGATAAACCAAAGACTGAAAAACTGACTGTGAAACCAAATGTGTCTCGGAAAGATTTCAATTATTATAAAGATGAGGAAGAGATTTATAAAACGCTAATGGATAGTGATTCAAACTAAATAATTGTATGTTATTAAATTTTTAATAGTTTAAACAGTGCCTGTTCTTTAATTTCTTAAGATTTGTTGAATATTGTGTTAGGTACTTCAATTTGGGAGCTGATAATTTGATTAAAAAACATTTATTTATACTCCCTTGTTTTTTTTTTAACCCCTTTGGTATAACAAAATATAAATATTTGGGTCGTGAGTTTATGTATGTTTGTAGTATGTACAATAAATAAAAAAGTAAAGGATAATTACTTACATTTAAAAAAGACGACAACTAATTAAATTTAATAAATAATAAAAAAAGTAAAATAAAATTTGCCATTGTGTAAACAAGCCTTATGTTTACTATTTAGTTACGTCTTATGACTATTTCGTAACACTATTTCGTAACTACATTTTCGTTACGTACATTTATTTTGAGAAATACTCGTATATAAAATGCATGTTTAGAAGAACTAAGCGCACAAACAAACAGACGCGGATAGCGACTTTATTTTATACTATTTAGATATGTTTATTTGTTTGTTTATAGACTTCAAAACTACTAGACCGATTTCGCAGAAATTTCATTGTTTGTTCTAATTAGTGCCAGGAATGTTTAGAGAGTAGTTTGAATTGTAGACAAAGTCGGGGACGATCGAAAAAGTCTTAACGCAATATCTCTACACTCAAATTAGACATGGAGTTGAATTATAGTCGATACGATGTGGTTTTTTAACAGCAGCGAAAGTATCAGTAAGAAATAGGTATGAGAATAGTGTGTGAATTAAAAATGAATGGTTGAAGGAAGACATGGTACAAGGTTTTCCAATAAGAGGTGTTATTTTGAATAGCCCGCTATTTCGGTAGATGCTACTTTTGAAGCTGTCATTTTTTGACATTTGACAAGTAGAAACTACGCCATTTATAAAAATGGAACGATACACGCTTCAACAACGCATTGAAATTATTAAAATTCACTTGAGTGAATCAAATGCAAATCATCTTGAGTGATGAGGCCCATTTCCACCTCGGTGACTTCGTAAACAAGCAAAATTGTCGCATCTGGGGCTCGGAAAACCCAAGAGTTATTGTTGAAAAGCCTCTCTATCTTCAACGTGCGACTGTTTGGTGCGGTTTATGGTCCGGCGGAGTGATTGGACCTTACTTTTTCGAAAATGAGGCTGGAGCAACAGTTACGGTAAATGGATTGCGCTATCGAGAGATGATTAATGATTTTTCATAGCCGAAATTGAATGTTATTGATCTGGACAACGTTTACTTTCAACAAGACGGCGATTCGTGCCACACAAGCAATGAAACCATTGATCTTTTACGATTGAATATCAAAATAACACCTCTTATTGGAAAACCCTGTATTTATTATAATACAATTAAAGTATTAAAACTTTTTAAATGCACCAACAAGTTCACAGGTAAACTAGAATTCATAACCACAAATCTTTACCCAAGCCATTCATAAGTCCCCTAGTTACGCCGGGTACAAGTCTTCCATGAATTATCAATAAGCACACATTGCTTTATCTGAGCGTAGTGTATGCATTTACATCTGGCATATATTAGTTGAGATATGCATGGAAAAATGCACTAATAGCGACTGCACTTACAGAGCGATAAGACGCCATATATACTTCGTAATAACTTACTGTTAAATCCACTTAGAAAAAATGTGCTCTGTTTTGGGCTAGAGTTTGACCCTTTCAGAACCGAGTTGAAACTGCAGGAGTTAAAAATATTCTATAATAATAATAATTGGATGACTTGTGTAGCGCCATTTTTGTGCAAAATCACCTCAAGGGCGCTGTACAAACTTATAATACATTTCTACAGTGATCTATGTTATTACTTAACTATTTTTGAAGATAATATACAGTACAATACTTACCTGGTAGGTCGCTTGAGATTAACACTTAATTAACATTATCTAATTGTTTATTAGCGAAATTTAGATACAGGATTTGGGACATAATTGGAAAATTGAAAATAACTGGACTTTCTCTTAGGAATGGTATATTTAATTTAAGGGTACGACAGCTTAAAAAGGTAAGTTTTTAGTTTAGACCTGCATTCTCTTGGACTTGTTATGGATCTTAGTTCCGGAGGGAGTTTATTCCAAGCCTTCGGCCCAGATGCTGAGAAAGCGCGATCACCAAACTTAGTATTTGGCTTGCGCTTAGGTTCTATCAGTCTGCCTACAGCTGATGATGTTGCTGATCTAAGAGTTGACTGTTTAAGAGCAGAGTGTTTTCCGGGACGCATAGTTCAGAGATGTAGGGTGGGGCCATTTCATTGATGGATTTAAACACCATCCAGCACAGTTTGTACTGGATTCTTTCAGGGCACTTGAGCCAGTGAAGGTTACGAAGGTGTTCTGAAATGTGCGAATATTTAGAAACCCCGGTTATGAGCCGTGCTGCTGCATTAAACACTGATTGAAGTTTGTCAATTTGATATTTTGGAAGGCTGGCATAAATGCCGTTGCAGTAATCGATGCTCTATAACACCTTGTAGTTTTAATAATAATTTTTTTTATTACATAATAGCTATACCCCGCTGTGACTCGGTCTGTTTGTGCAGATAGAGAAGCAATATTACGTGATGCTTTTACGTCCAACAGATGAAGCTGTTTTTTTGAAAAATTCATGTTTATACCTATTACACGTGATTTTTTTATAATATAGCCATACAAAAACACACGCGTAATTTGAATGCAACGTTGTGTTAAAATTTCAAAGCAATCGGTGAAGAACTTTCGGAGATTTATGATTTTAAACAAACGAATATTTACATTTTTGTTGTTTGTTTTTGGGGTGTTATGCCGTGTTGCGCTAACTCCTTCTTCACCCCAAAAACAAACAACAAAAATGCTTTTGGCCGTGAGAATCTAAAAACTTATCTGAATATTTACATTTTTATTTATTTAAAATATTATAGTTAAAGAACTACAAGTATTTCACATTTAATAAAATATAAGCTATATAATAATACATAATATCTCATATTAACAATCACTCCACATTCTGTTTGCTTATTTTAAGATCTAATGGTTTTTTCTTAAATTTACTAATTCAATTCTCCGTTTTGAGGCCATAGGGAATAAGAAATGTTTAAGAGGAAGCTACAAGCCAAAAATGTCTATATTCTTGGTATACCTTATATTGTAGGTAATAGGCATTAAAATCGCTTGACAAACGGAGTATAGAAACCTTCGATGTCATGCACAAAACTGATTTTTATTTATTTTGTAAATAATTTTATATCAAAGCAAAAAAGTAAATCAAGTGAAACTGTCTATAGCTAAGATTATCTGTGACAGTTTCAATTGATTAAGTTTTTTGCTTTCTTATAAAATTATTTACAAAATAAATAAAAACCAGTTTTGTGCTTGAAATCAAACCTTTCAAGACTTTTTCAAGCGATTTTAATCCCTATTACCCACAATGCCAAGAATAAAGACATTTTTGGCTTGTAGCTTCCTCTTAAACACTCATGACCTGTGCTTCTCTTACCACTTTCAGCCTTTACTGCATTAGTGTACCATTTACTATATTGTTTTGTGTAGTGTTCGTGTTCTTGTGATGTTTTTATAAATGTTGTGTTCGTGTGGATTGTGAGTCCATTTTGAATATTAAAAGGTTTTATTTCTACTCCCTGCTTACCTCTGCGGGGAAACGGCGTGATGATTAGTTAGAAAGTAATTTTTTAAAAACATCTCCCAACAGTTATTTCAAAAAAATATTCAGGTAAAATACAATGTGTAAAAAAAAATTCTATGGCCAAACATCGAAATTAGTCCATTATTTGTTTAATAATGACCATTTAAATGCAAACTATAGTAGTTTATTAACTGTCCTCCTCACTAGGGAGTCCTGTCGCGAGGCGGACTAAGTAGTTGTGTTGATGTAACATCATGATTTCTTCATCTTCATGTTTGATGAAATCTTAATCTTTGTGTTTGATGATTTCATCATATTCATGTTTGATGATTTGTCATCTTTATGTTTGATGATTTATCATCTTTATGTTTGATGATTTGTCATCTTTATGTTTGATGATTTATCATCATCATTTTAAATGATTTACCACCTTCATGTTTGATGATTTATCATCTTTAAGTTCGATGAATTCATATTCTTCGTGTTTGATGATTTCATCGTATTCCAGTTTGATGATTTCATCACCTCCATGTTTGATGATTTCCTCATCTTCACGTTTGTAAACTGTACACGGAGAAAACTTGCTGAGATGAAATACTGTTTATTTATTAAAAATTTGGAAAAATTATTCGTTTCCCTGTTAAAAAAGGGACTGCAGGCCTTGGACGAATGAAGTTATCAACCCGAACAAATTATCAGTTAAAAGCGAATGTTTCATGAGGACGGCGGAACACGAGTTCAAATATTGATACATATACATATATTGGCATGCTGATATTGTCGCATTCCATCATGACATTTATTAGGAAAAGAACACGTGTTCTCCATAATTATTCTGAATGACCAATATTTTATCAGCAAATTGGCATGCTATCGATTTTTTAACAAGTTATTTTACTTTTTTATGATTTCCTCATCTTCTTGTTTACTTGGCCATATTTTAACTTTCCTCTCCTTGTTTGAAAGCTCTCTGCCATATATCAGAGTTGGAATCAGCACTCCTTTATGGATTGTTAACCTCGCTACTTTGAACAATAAATTTTATTAGCGACTTTACTGTCGAAATTATTTCTTGAAACAATTATTAAAATCATTGGCCTCTCCTAGGAGTTGAATAGTCTTTTGCGAAACGGCGCCACGAGTTTACTATCAAATCTGTACAGATTACAATTCTAGGGATTATGTATTCGGTGGACGTGGCCAATGACTAAGCTATTATTTTGGAATGCCAAGTTCAACAAATGTTTAGTCTGTGGAAAGAAAAATAAAAACTCTGTTTTGTAATTTGTAGAATTTTAGAAATAACTCAAAAGGATGTAGAAGAGGTTTACAATTTACAAAGCCGAAACAGCTGTTACAATAACCACTATTTCAAAAATGTGTATATTCTTGGTATTCGTAGGTAATAGGGATTAAAATCGCTTGACAAACGTAGTCTAGAAACGTTCGATTTCAAGCAAAAAACTGGTTTTTACTTATTTTGTAAATAATTTTATAAGAAAGCAAAAAAGTTAATCAAGTGAAACTGTCACAGATAATCTTAGCTATAATAATGTATTTGTTTTAAAGTTGTTTCCTTTACGCGTTCATACATTTCTATTGACAAAATTTTTTAGTAGTTTACATTTATATTTTTTATTGAGTAATTTATTATTTTATTTGTATTCTAATCAAGCAAAACGATAGGAAAACCTTCAATTTATCTAAAACATATTTTTTGGTATTCATAATATACACCAATTCGTTACAAAGATTAATCAAAATAGTGATTTGGCATTAAGCTTAGCCTTAAAGGATGAACAAATGAATTTGCCAAACTAGATGTTGGGAATAATAGACGGATTTAACACTATACAGACCGTAGCCGTCATTTTGACGGCTGCCCGATGTGACGATATTTTGCTTAAACTTTCTTTTAATATTCATGATTCTCGATGCAACGACTATGGTTAAAAAAGAGTTACGTATCTTATATTTTATTTTCTTCTTGAAATACACGGATTTTTATCCACAAAGACCGCCGCAAAGGGCCACTAAGATAAGTTTGTTTACAACCTTTTTCCTCCAAGTTTACAATTCCTCCTCGCAAAATGAAAATACTAATCTGTATATCTCTTTCTTTCGGTATCACATATTATTCAAACTCGTTCTGTACTTTGATTGGTCACAGTCTTTTGGTGTCAGTTGTCAGTTTTCTATCTCATTTTGATCTCTAAGCACGTAGAGATGATTACCGGGGCCATTGAAATTCATAAAAATCCCCTAAACATTAATTAGAGACGATGGAGCTAAGCTCAATAGTTCTTGGTATCCGGTAATTGACGGTTACACCAGAGCTAAACGAAGAAAACGACTTTAAATAAAAAATGATACGTTAATGTTAGCTCAGAGGGTTGGGGCTGGCAACACGGTATCACAACCTCATACATAAGCTCACATTTTAACACAACCTCAAATAACACATCTGCCCTGATGATGGACACTGCAATGCTGTCCGAAACGTTGGCTAAATGAGTTAGCGCAACACGGCATAACACCCCAAAAACAAATAACAAAAATCTACGCACGTATTTCAAGTCGCCGAATATTCGTTTAGCTTTTTCGTTTAACAAAACACGATACAGAACAAGACACAGAAAAATAAAAAGATAACGATCTCAACTAGGAATCGAACCCAATATTTCTGTCTCACCAAGACAACCACTTTATCTAAAAAAATACTTATAATAATTAGGTACTAATGGTCGAGTAGTTAAAGACGTTTTCCAGGTAAGACAGAGATTCTAGGTTCAATTTCCAGTTGACACAGTTATTTGTTTTTTTTTTATCTTTTAAAATACTCACCAGGATAGTATTAAAAGAATTTGACTATTTCACTCATTGTTTCTGCCTTTCTGGTATGTATGGTTTTACCACACGTACGCCTTAGGGATCACATCCACAAACGTATTTTAAAAATATTATTAGACTTTCCGTGGTTTAAATTTTTTTTAATACCAACCTTTTTAACATAATTTCTTTGCGTTGTTTCATTTTTATACACTCGGGGACAACGAAACAGGGTCATTTCAGGCTTTAAAAAATTAACTCTGAAAGAAAGATCATTACATTTATATTATAATTATGTTAAGTCCCCGTAGTAAGCGTTCAAAGATGGTTTGAAAGGGAGATATGTAAATACTTATGTTAGAAGCGCGCTAATATAAAAAACGATAATAATTTAGCGAAAATTGTGAAAATATTTAATAAAACACGACTCGTTTGAAATAGAGATGATTTTTTTTCATACTTTAAAAACTAAATAAAGAACAAAACACGTTTTGAATTATTTTCGGGGTTTATTTTGAGATTTTTGTGTATCGAGGGAATTTCATGCAATTAACTTTGTGCTTTACAGAGGTGTAGATATTTTCTTCAAATATAACATATACAAGAAATTTGGAATGCGGAAATTTAATGTTTAGGATTGTTGTAAACGGTTGTGAAAAAACTTTTAGAAAATAACGGATAGTTATTTTCAAAAAGAACCGTTGAAGTTTTTAAAAAGCGGCAACCGGTTTTTATATGCTAGTGGACAGTATTATGAAGCAAAACGAACTCTAAGCAGAATTCTTGCCTGAACAGACTATGAAATAATTACAATAGCGTATTATGTAAGGTTGATATTTTCAGTTGCGAACTTACCAAATATAAGAGGTCCATAAAATAATATTTCTCTGATGGTTTGTGAATAATGTTTATGTCTCTATTGTTTATATTTCTATTATGATTTGATTTATATCTACAACCTCTCTCCATGGCTATAAATGTATTGTTTTGTAAATTTTTCATTTTATATAATCTTTTGTTTTGTATAATTTTTTTAATTCATATTCCTTTCTCACAAATTTAAATAATTTATTCCATATTATGATGTCTAGGATAAAGTCACAAGGAGGAAATCCATAATTGGTTTTATTTTACTATATAATACTTATGAACAAACTGATTAAATGTAAACTGTCGATTTCCCAAAAATGAATAAATAAATAAAATAAATAAATGAACACGCATTATAGTTTACTAGTAGTTCTGTGAACAGTATATCTCGCGTCAGCTATAGAGAAATAATAATAGGGGAAGAAAATGAGGAAGAAGAAGGTGGAGAACAGCCAAAGCCATTTCAAGACACTTTTCAATTCTGAATGGGGATATACAAGGGCCATACTGAGATTATCTTCCACTCTGGATCGTGCCGCAAGTAAACTATATGTTGTTTTATATTGTTTCTTCTTTATTTATTTTTGCATTTTTCACATATCTATTCTCTGTTGTTAATTTATTCTTCTTTATATATTTTTGCATATTTCACTATTCATTTATTCTCTGTTGTTAATTTACTCTTCTTTATAAATTTTTGCTAAATTTTTTTATTATATTTTGCATAATTATTGTACAAAAAATATGTATTTCTATATGGGACGTGTGGGATTGCACTGACCTCCCCACATCCTGGAATAGATATTATTATTATTATTATTAAACGAAGAAATTGTGTAATGACACAATTTTTTTATTTTTTTATTAGTCTTAGTTTTTATTATAGAGAATGGACGGTTATCTCGAGAGTATTTCCTCCTTTGGTAAAAATAATCTCGTCGAATTTAATGTTTCAAAGACCCAATCCTGTCTGATTACGTCTAAAAGGGATCCAAATGATAATCTAGTCTCCTTTAACGGAAGCAATCTTCCGAACAGGCCTTCCATTGATATGCTTGGTGTAACTGTAAGTGACCAGCTCAGGTACGGGGGCTCCATCAAAGCCAGAGTAAAGTTGGCCTCTCAGAAGCTGGGCGTACTGTACAGGGCCCGCAGATACTTTAATAATACACAACTGCTGACCCTGTACAAATCGCAAGTGCGCCCTACTGTCGAATTTGGCAGCCATCTCTGGTCCGGAGCCCCTAAATACCTGAAAAAAACCCTTGACTCTGTGCAAAAACGGGCGGTCCGTTTGATAGATTCCCCAATCTTAACAAACGGACTGCAATCTTTAGAGCACAGGCGTCAGGTAGGTATGCTGTCCTTGTTCTATCGGTATTACAATGGAAGATGCTCTGAGGAACTAGCGTCATTGATCCCTTCGGCACCGGTGCGTAGTCGGGATACACGCTAAACGCGCGCCCAACATTTGTACACGGTTGACATTTGTCACATGAGAACGGGTCGCTTCTACGATTCGTTCTTAAGTTCAACAGCTTGGCTGTGGAACGAGCTACCGGCCTCTGTGTTTCCTCCCTCCTACAACATGGGACTTTTCAAGACCCATGTTCACTCCTTCCTCTCCACAAAAAGACCCTCCACACAGCATCCCCAAAGATGACATAGGCCCTGAGGGAAATTATTTTCTTCAGGGCCTCCTGTGTGGAGTTAATATAAAAAAAGTCTATTTAATTACAGGTTTGATGAGAGTTACAATATATGATTATCTATACTCTAGGTAGTCCTGTGCTGAGGCGGACTCGTAGATTTCTTTGATTTTCTGTTATTTAGTTTCTATGATGTTTTTAATACATTTTCTAGTATGTCTGCATTAATTTCTTTCACCCATGTTTTGATATTTTCCTTAAGCTTATTTATCTTTTCTATCTTTTTCAAACTTGGAGGAAGGATGTTGTAAAGTTTGGTTGCCAGATATATGTGGTTTCTTTGGCCAAAACTTGTCTTGAATTTTGGAACATCTCGTATATCCCTTTTTGAGGCTCTTGTATCATGTATCCGAGTTTCATTAGGAGATTTTCTGTCTTTAAAAAAAAATAAAATAATTCATTAAATTTAATTTACTCTCTTTATTTTATAATTTAAAACCGCGACCTTCGGATTGCTAGTCGAGAACTTACCCATCGACCAGTGTAGAACATTCTCGGGTTTGAAAAAAACTGAAAATTATAAAAGCTTAAGCATTTTTTGTAGGTGGGTCACTATTGTTGCGCGCCAGTGTGTCTCGGGGTACAAATGAATTCCACAAAGCATTAAAGTGGTTTTAGTCCAAAAAAATTATGTTTATTCTGGCTAAAAATTCTGTTTTAAATCCTTTCACAAATAATCCCACTCCGCAGGACTAGCAAAAGGACAACATTTTGAACCGGGGATGCTAGAAACAGAGTGGACGACCTAATTTCACAAGTAATATTTAAAAATTTGTGTTATTTATTTATTTATTTACTAACGCACCAAGTCCAACACATTACATATTTCACAACAGAAATTTTACAATAATCTTTTATTAACAAAAATAGCGCATAAAAACAAAAGAGATAATGTCAAATCAAGGTAGGGTCAAGTTTTCGGTGGAGTTCACGACTTCAAATACAAACGCCATATCAATACAAAATATTACTTTCGTAATGACTGAGAAAAATCATTTTGGTTTACACCAAAACATTCAAAGTCCTAACATGAGTTGACAATTCCGGCCATTCTGGGCATTGGTGGATGGTGTCTATAATTTGTGGAGTGTTGATTGAGGAAGAACAAATCATTATTTTATTTTAAGATGGTTTAAAAATTGAGATATGTGAAAAAGACAAGAAGAGCCAAGATAAACTAGAAGAAAAGAGAAGAGGCAAGAAGAGACAAGAATATACAAGATGAACCAGGAGGAGCCAAAAAGAGGCAACGAAGTGTAAGAAGATGCAAGAGAAACTAGAAAAAACGAGAAGAAAACAAAAAATACACACGAAGAGACAAAAAGGAGGAAAATATAAATATGATATAATAACACTCGATCAATTCCTTTATTCCTGTCAATCCTTAAGTCCAATATCGGCTGATTAGGTTGGCATGTACACTGGTCGATAAAAATCAAGTGTTGATTGAGGAAGAGCAAGTCATTATTTCTAAGTATACGGGAAGGGATATTTAAAGGGATGAGTTGCAACAAAGTAGGTGAGTCAATCATACTGTTAATAATTTTGAAAATGCAGATTAGATCAAAGTTCTTCCTACGTTTTTTCAGTTAAGAAGAAAGATTAAATTTTACTTCAAGCTCATCGTATGAGTAATCGCCTCTTTCTAGCCCTAACCTCCAAGTAATCCCCTTTAAGAAGAGATGCTGTGTAGATTCGATGTGATTAATGTGAACATCGTAGAATGGAGACCAAATAACGCAGGCATATTCCAGATTAGGGCGAACCAACACACAGTAAAGAGTTTTTAGGGTGATAATATTATTGAAGTCAGAGGTGATTCTATTGATGAAGCCAAGTAGCTTAAGAGATTTATTAACCAAGTTGTTATTGTTATCACGAAAATACAGCTAATAATGTCTTTAATATACTGAACTGTAGATAAGCAAAGATCATTTAGTTTATAATAAAAATTATTGGTTTCTGCGCTCGGTAAAATGACATAATTTTGCATTTGTCAACATTTCGTTCCAAGCTGTTGCTTTTACACCAATCATTAAATGATTTAATACCTAATTGAAAGAAGAAAATAATCTTGGCAGGATTTAATTATTTTGGGTACTTACTATCGTCTGCGAAAAGCCAAAAACGCGTGTGAGAAAAAAACACCAATAATATCATTAATAAATAAGTTACAAAAGAAGAGGAGCTAGAAGAGCTCCTTGTGGCACTCCAGACGTTACATCAATGTTAATAGATTCAAAATTATTGATTGTAACTCTTTGCTTTCTTAGTCTCAAGTAAGACATTATTTGTTTATTTGTTAAGATATACACAGTACAATAAGATACAGTTACATATTTTAAGTTATTACATAGTTGTAGTACCTATTACGTATGTCCATAAAATATCATTACGTAATTTCGCATTAGATTGTTATAAAAGGAAGGAAGTGTGTGGATAGATAATAATAAATGAATTGAAAACAAGAATTATATTAAGCTCACGAATTGTAATTGACTGTTAATACATAGAAGTTTTGAAAAATGATGTGAAAATATTTTTGAAATATGTCATGCTAAGAAATTTAATAAGTTAGTTTTGTATGTTAGAAAGGAATCATGAAAGATGTCTAAATGTAGTAATTTTTCGTAATGGGTGTATGTTGTGATTGCTCGAGTAATTACTGAGTTGTTTGCTGCATTGGTATTGTTGGCTTCAATACGAAAAAGTGTAGTGTGCCTGGTACGCCTCGTTGGAACATTTAAACCAATGACGGATAGCAATTCGGGAATATCGATTTTATTATTTAGCAGATTATGTAGAAACAACAGGTCTGACAATGTGCGTCTTTTTTTGTAAAATTAACATATTATTTGTAGTTTCGTTGTATTTCTTGAGTAAATGTTTCGAAAATTTATTCTGTATACTTTCTACTAAATCTATGTATACCTTTTATTGAGGATTCCATATTGTGGAAGCATAGAAGAAATGTAAGACTTAAAGAAGGATAATAATGGATTTCTTATACCGATGGCATGTAGTTTGGTCATCAGAATTGAGTGGTTAACTTTATAAAAGGCTTTAGAAAAGTCAGTGTAAAGAACATCTACCTGAGAGTTATCTTCAAGAGCTTTGACAATGGTATTAGTAAAGGAAAGTAAATTAGTGATTAACTTTATAAAAGGCTTTAGAAAAGTCAGTGTAAAGAACATCTACCTGAGAGTTATCTTGAAGAGCTTTGACAATGGTATTAGTAAAGGAAAGTAAATTAGTTGTAGTAGATTTAGCTGATCTAAATCCACGCTGTTCCTCAATCAGAACATTTTCGAAATCAGGAGTGATTTTCTTCGTAACGATAAATTCGAAGAGAAATATGAGGTCCGTAGTTTAAAAAGTTTGACTTGTTTCCTGATTTGAAAATAGGACTGATATGTAGAAATTTTCAAAGAACCAGGAAAAATGCCTTTCTCCGCAGAGATGGGCTGAGAGGGTAGACCACCTCTTACCCCGATGAAGAAGATTACTGAAGATGGTTTTAAAATTGAGATATGTGGAAGAGACAAGAAGGGGCGGTAAGACCTAAGAATATGCAAGAAGAGCCAAGAGAAACTAGAAGGAACGAGAAGAGTCAAGAAGAGACACGAAGAGACAAGAAGAGCTAAGAAGAGACAAGATGAACCAGGAGATGAAATATTATAAAAACAATTCACGTGCATAGCGCGCGAGCGCAATCTCTTAGGTGTGAAAATGGAAATTTTGCAAGACATTTTTATTGGTATTAACTCTAAATAAAAACTGTACAATCTTTGTACAGTGCCCAACAAAAATACCGTTCAACAAATGTGGAGTTGTTTTTCTTTAGTAAGGCTGTTAGTGTACAAGGGAAGTAAATTAAATTTCCATGGAAAATCAGAATGTGGGGTACTCGCACTTTCCTCGTACGTTTCCGTAGAAACTTAGCTCTTCGACTTAAAACCTAATCCTTCTGGTTTTGTTGAAATCGGTCGTGCCTTGGTCCCGATTGTCGGTTAAGTCGCTCAGAAAGTCACAAAGGTACCATTCATTATTTAACCGTACTGGATGGGTACTGAAGGTAGGTACTGTCAGTATCTTAATATTTTTATAGAAGAGTCCCAACTGCCTGGAGCGAGTGAGACTATAATGCGTGGCATGCCAGATCGGGAGAGGCTGGATTAAGGAGACCATTTGATCTCTCCAACTGATCTCTCTTAACCCATCGCCTTGAGTCGTCGAGGGATAGATCGTCCGCCACTCTTGAACACTCTGATTCCTAGATTTCTACTCACCCCCACATTTATTTGGATTTAAATAACTTTTTATTGCATTGGATTTAAACTATATTATCTGGGCATAGCGCGAAGCATCCTACATACTTCATTAAACATAGAATGATGAGGGACTCATAAATAAATACATTTCTTTGACATATCTACCAAATTTTTTTCTCGATTCATACATAATAAGACAAACTACCATTCACTTGAATAAAAAATTAAATATATTTTGAGTATTTCGGTAAGATTCTTCTGCCGGAGTCTCACACTCAGATAAATCTGTACCCGAAATTTATATATATATATAATTTATTTATTTTCTTAATTATAGTATAAGTACATTTTTGTTTATTTGTTACAATATATGATCAAATATTTCAAGACCCCTCTTCCATAGAAGCATTAGTTTGTGGCTGGAAGAGGAGTGTACATTGTTTTATTACAGTAAGTAAGTAATTAAAAATAAAATGTAACAATTATTTTCATAAGCAATAATTATTAGCCTGAAACACTCATCCACATTGAAAAATCTCCTGATAAAAGATACATGACGCCAACGGGACTTGAACCCGTGTCCTTTCGATTTCCGGTCGACAGCTCTGACCACTGAGCTATGGCGGCTTATCTCTTATCCGCGAAATAATTCAATAAATACTAGTGTTTCATTCAACAATTACTGCTTATTACATTTTTTCACCTGAAAACAACCAACTTTATTTTTATATGAGAAAGGCATTGTAAGTGCTAACTCTCTCACTAGATGGCGTCGAGACAAATTGTCTACACTTTTTGGTGAAGATACTTGAACTTGTCAAATATTAATTATTATTTTTTGGTAAACTAATGTTTAAGACAAGATTTTTTATGCAAAGCACAAAGGGTAACAATTATTTTCATAAGCAATAATTATCAGCCTGAAACTAAAAATTATTAGCCTTGTTTCAGGCTAATAATTATTGCTTATGAAAATAATTGTTACCCTTTGTGCTATGCATAAAAAATCTTGTCTTAAACATTAGTTTACCAAAAAATAATAAAAAATAAAATGATTTTAAACTTATTTGAAGAATGGAATGTTATTATATCGGTTTGGCTATCCACATCGCAACCGTGCTTTTAATAAGTTAAGCCTATCGATCCGAAACTGTCGTATTTTCAGAAATTTATCGAATTACCTGCTCAATTAATTGGTCTAGAGCAGTGTCTGCCAAACTGTGAGCCGCGAAAGAGCCTCAAAACTGTTCATTTTAAATACAGGCTTTTCCAATAAGAGGTGTTGTTTTGAATAGCCCGCTATTTCGATAGATGTTACTTTTGAAGCTGTCATTTTTTGACATTTGACAAGTAGAAACTACGCCATTAATAAAAATGGAACGATACACGCTTCAACAACGCATTGAAATTAATAAAATTCACTTGAGTGAATCAAATGCAAATCATCTTGAGTGATGAGGCCCATTTCCACCTCGGTGGCTTCGTCAACAAGCAAAATTGTCGCATATGGGGCTCGGAAAACCCAAGAGTTATTGTTGAAAAGCGTGTCTATTCTCAACGTGTGACTGTTTGGTGCGGTGTATGGTCCGGCGGAGTCATTGGACCTTACTTTTTCGAAAATGAGGCTGGAGCAACAGTTACGGTGAATGGATTGCGCCATCGAGAGATGATAAATGATTTTTTATGGCCGGAATTGGATGGTATTGATGTGGACAACGTTTACTTTCAACAAGACGGCGCTACGCACCACACAAGCAACGAAACCATTGATCTTTTACGATTGAATATCAAAATAACGAGTGAGCACAATATAAAAAAAAATACCTACCCTATGATTTCCTTTATTCATATTAAAGTGCATTTACTTTTTTAATGCATTTTTATTTGGTGAGCCACGGGACAAATCGCGTTCACCAGTGTGCCGTAAAGTAAAAAATTTTGGCAAACACTAGAGAATACAAACCTATTTCATAAAAAGTTTGACGGACACTAGGAGTATACGAATTAATTTGATAAAAAAAAGTTTGGCACTCACTAGAGAATACAAACCTATTTCATAAAAAAGTTTGGCGGACACTAGAGTATACGGATCAATTTGATAAAAAAAATTTGGCACCCACTAGAGAATACAAACCTATTTCATAAAAAAGTTTGGCGGACACTAGAGTATACGGATCAATTTGATAAAAAAAAGTTTGGCACTCACTAGAGAATACAAACCTATTTCATAAAAAGTTTGGCGGACACTAGAGTATACGAATCAATTTGATAAAAAAAGTTTGGCACTCACTAGAGAATACAAACCTATTTCATAAAAAGTTTGGCGGACACTAGGAGTATACGAATTAATTTGATAAAAAAAGTTTGGTACTCACTAGAGAATACAAACCTATTTCATAAAAAAGTTTGGCGAACACTAGAGTATACGAATCAATTTGATAAAAAAAGTTTGGCACTCACTAGAGAATACAAACCTATTTCATAAAAAGTTTGGCGTACACTAGAGTATACGAACCTATTTGATAAATTTTTGGTCAGTTTCCCAAAAGAATTCCACGGACACGCCCGCGGACGCTTTCATCCGTTAATCTATGGAATTCCGCATCTTTGCACCGTAAGAGGGCGGCATTTGACCCCTGCGCTGTCCCCCTTCTCCATCCTGCCCTACCGGGTGTAGTTGGTTACCGCCCACGCTATGTTGAACGACTAAACAATGCCAGCGATTCTAACCGTGCACTGAAAGGTTATAAAGTATTTCGCGGTTAGGATTTCGGGGATACTTTGCGAATTCTGTTTGCATTAGAATGTTCAGAACATAGAATAAAGTAGAAAACAAGAAGTGCCATGT
Source organism: Hesperophylax magnus (assembly GCA_026573805.1). Lineage (NCBI taxonomy): Eukaryota > Metazoa > Arthropoda > Insecta > Trichoptera > Limnephilidae > Hesperophylax > Hesperophylax magnus. Next base: position 6,730,246 of record JAIUSX010000005.1, on the reverse strand, counting down.
GGGCGTGTTTCGGGATCCAGAAGTCTAGCCAATCAGGCTTTGAGAGCAACGGCTGTGCGGCCTTTTTCATACAAAACTTCAATTTTGATTTAATGTCAAAATACCCAAAAAAAATCAATAATAATAAATATTTTTTAATGATAAACTAATGTTTGTAGACAAAGTTTTTATGTTCATCACAAAGGGTAACAAATTATTACTAGCAATAATTATTATCCTATAACACCCATAAAAATTGAAAAAAATCTTAAGAGAAAAAAGAAATGCCGCCAACGGGAATTAAAACCACAGCCTTCTGATTGCCAGTCAGCTGCTTTACCAATTGAACCCGCAGCCTTCTGATTGCCAGTCAGCTGCTTTACCAATTGAACCCGCAGCCTTCTGATTTCCAGTCAGCTGCTTTACCAATTGAACCCGCAGCCTTCTGATTGCCAGTCAGCTGCTTTACCAATTGGACCCGCAGCCTTCTGATTGCCAGTCAGCTGCTTTACCAATTGAACCCGCAGCCTTCTGATTGCCAGTCAGTTACTTTACCAATTGAACCCGCAGCCTTCTGATTGCCAGTCAGCTGCTTCACCAATTGAACCCGCAGCCTTCTGATTGCCAGTCAGCTACTCTACCAATTGAACCCGCAGTCTTCTGATTGCCAGTCAGCTGCTTTACCAATTGAATCCGCAGCCTTCTGATTGCCAGTCAGCTACTCTACCAATTGAACCCGCAGCCTTCTGATTGCCAGTCAGATAATTTACCTATTGAACCCGCTGCCTTCTGATTGACTGTCAGCTGCTTTACCAAATGAACTCGCAGTTTTCTGATTGCCAGTCAGCTAATTTACCAATTGAACCCGCAGCCTTCTGATTGCCAGTCAGCTGCTTTACCAATTGAACCCGCAGCCCTCTGATTGCCAGTCAGCTGCTCTACCAATTGAACCCGCAGCCTTCTGATTGCCAGTCAGCTGCTCTACCAATTAAACCTGCAGCCTAATGGTATGTCTTAGTCCTTCTCCCTTAGGAGGCCTGTGATGAGGCGGACTTAACTTGTTAAATTTGTCTTCTATATCGTTTTTAATCTTTTTTTAGTTTTTTCATTTGCCTCTATCAGCCTGATTTTTTTTCTTGATTTGTACTCATTAAACATTTCAATTCATTTTATTATATCTGGGGGAAGGATGTTGTTGAATTTTTTTGCAAATTAGATGTAGTTTATTTATCCAAATGTAGTTGTATAACTTTGAATATTTTTAATGTCGTTTTGATGCGATCTAGTGTGACGGATACGCGGTCTAGTAGAGGATTTTGGATAGTTTCGATAGCATATTTTTGACACACATTCTTATGTTCTAATGGGTACTCTTAGTATGGTATATGATTATTTTTTTTAATTCTATTAAGGGTGTGTACTTAGATGTATCAGCATCCCATGCTATGATTCGATATTCGATTCGAGAGTGACATAAAGCGTAGTAGCCTTTTTTCAAGACCTTTTTATTTACCATATTTCTTAGATTTTTAAGGCTTGTGAGTTGTTCTGTAACATCTTTGATGCGTAAATTTTCATCAATTACTACTCCGAGATATTTTATGATTTGTGATTTTTCTACAACATTTTTCCAGTGACATTGAACATCATTTGCTGGTTGACCCTTTTTTTTATTTTGGTCCAATATTTTACATTTCATAGTCAAATCCAGTAATGTTGGCCTCACTGGGTGGCTTACCCGTGCTGAGGCCTTTTGAGTTCATTGAATATGTTATATATTTAGTTTTGCATATATTAAGGATAAGCGAGTTTATTTTCAGCCAATTTTGTAGTGGACGAAGCCCCTGTTCATAACACACAAAATGATTCCGTCCAGTTTTTTTCTTGAAATAATTTATTATATAACGGTATCATTTGCAAAATTATATGAGAGTTAATGATGATTATTTAAAAAAATATATGCCTCAGCTCTGTTTAGAAAGTTTGACGAAATATAAAATAAAATAAAAAATGTTAAAAAAAAGCATTTTGATGGGCGTAAAGCTAAATTACAATTGACCGATTTACGTTAGAACACAAATTTTTGTATGTAAATTAATATTTTAACCAAAAAACACATTTTTATAATTTTTTAAAAATTTATTTTATTTTTCATTATATTTACACAATATACAAGGCATTTTTTATTTTAATAATAATAATTAACTCACAAAAAATGTTAAAGTTGCTTTTAAAAATACATAAAATTGAATTTCATTATGAATCAAAAAATTACTTTCTCAATTAAAAAATATTTTTTCAGTTTGGTTGGGTATTTTGGTCTCAAATCCAAATTTAAATTTTGTATGAAACTGAAATATTGTGTTGCACCACGATAATGAATTTCAAATGGGATTGACAAAATATAATGTCAGGAAAGTGTAAAAGAGATAGGGCGCGTGCTAAATGATCTAGAACCAATAGGTACTTAGTCAGTGATGACATTGTTTTCATTTAAAGGCACTTCTAATGTTCTTGTTTATTCTATGGATCAAAACTTTTAAATACAGTGAAACCTCTATCTATCGTTCCCCGAATAATCGTTTTCCCGGATGTATCATTTATTTCTTCTAGTCCGAAATCATTTCATACAAAAATAGATTGCATCGATCGTTTCTATGTCCACCATTTTCCCGCATTCATCGTAGGAATTACGTCGCGTATTTGATATATTTTGTCTAAACGGCGCCAGACGGCACTCGAGTGTTTGCAGTTATCCTTTTTGAGCTTTTAAACTATCTTCGAAATGAGCCGTTTGATGAAAAAAGTACGTACTCTTACGTACGAAAAAAACCCCGCTGAAAAACGCGTCGATATAGCCAAGCGTTTAGGAATCGCGGCATCCACGTTAAATTCTATTTTCTTGAAAAAAAACGAAATTCGGGAGCAAATTCAAAAGTGCGGAAAATCTTCGAAAACCGGAAAAACCACTAAAGAATCAAAGTTTAGCGAACTGGAAAAAATTCTTATCTCTTGGTACCAAATTTGACAAATTTTAACAATTTTGTTACTTTCGACGACAATATTCTAACTTGTGGGATAGAAACTATCGAAAGCTTGTGTGACGCAAGATTGACGGAGACAACAGAAGAGGTCGATATTGATGAAGAGGAGCCGCTGCCTGTACCTTCATTTTCAGAAGCATGCACACTCTTTGAAAGATTGAAAACTTTCTACTACGCACACTCAATATCTGATGCCGAAAAAAATATCATTTGCAAAGCTGAAAATATACTGTTGACTTGCGGAAATAAAACAGTAAAAAAATCAAATGTTGATGAAAGATTATGTATTTACAATGCAATAAATTTAAAAAATTGGTTCTGTTTAGCTTTGTATTTTTTTAAATAAATACATTTATTTACATCTAAAACTTATTTTCTTCTTATAATTTTAATCTACCAACGGTTATGCAGATTGGGAGGACGGTAACTTTACTGGATCGTATCTCCTTGTGTTTTGTCCTCTTAATCCCGCATTCATTGTTTTCCCGCATTCATCGTTTATTTCGATAGGTCCCTTTAAAACCAATAGATAGAGGTTTCACTGTATATGCATAGTTCATAGTTCTTGCTGCAAACTACCAAGTACATAGGTACAAAATTACGGTGAGGTAGGCATACTTCTGTTTATATTTACCATCTTAGGGCCTTACGTGATTTAAATTTAAACCATTAAGGCGATGCCATACGTAGTAATTCAAAATCATGTGTTTTTGGTTTGAAAATTTGGTCGCCTAGAAATGTTTCAGACGCTTTAATTAAATACTGCAAGTAGAATACATTTTGGCCTTTGAAAAAATCGAGTATTTTTTAGATAAGTCTTTTTATAAGCCCAGAAAAAAATAATGTATAAGGCCTATGAAAACTGATTTAATGTTCAAAATCTCCTACTTACGAACCCATTTTCGGTTATGATTTTATTGTATAATGTGGCAAATTAAGTTATTTATAAAATGATCGAAAAAAAATTAAATATTTATCCCTGAACATCCACAAAATAAAATAAAAGGCACCTTTTGGCCATGTTTTTTTCTTGCATAAATCAAAACAGGCGGATGGTGTTAAGCGGGAATTTAAACCTTATCGCCATCTACGCAAGGGTTGTTATTGATAGCGGCTGAATTTAAAATATTACACGACGTAGTGCATCGCCTTAATGCGTGTTTGGTAAATGATTGATTATCAGTTGTTATGTAAAATTTAAAACATGTTTATTGCTGAGGGCGCTAATCAAAATTGTGTGTGGTAAAGCCGTCCTTTAGCCTAGGCTAAGTTGTTCCCTAGTCGCTCGAGTGGTTATTCACAAAGAATTTATGGATAGCAGAGACCCACAAGGTGAAGGTCTTGGGTATATTTCCTAGCTGCCACTGTATGTTTTACTGATTTTCTATTTCAAATTTAATGTTAGAATAGCTACAATAATTGTCATCAATAGTGAAATATTACAATTTGAGGTTTCACTACGTGTCTATTTGTCTAGGATGAACGAAGTATGTATGAAGAATGAGTTAATGATGAATATAAGTAAGTCTAAAGTAATGGTGTTTGAAAGAGAGAGTACGAAAACAGTGTGCAATATAGTTGTGAATGAGGAATACTTGGAGCAGGTGGATGAGTTTGTGTATTTAGGAAGTATGTTCTAGAGAGATGGGAAGGCTGACAGAGATATTGAAACAAGGGTAAATGCAGGTAACTCCCATTAATGAAGCGAAGTTAGCAGTCCACAATGGAGTGCTGGTACCTTACCTGATGTATGGAAGCGAGGCATGGAACTAGCAGAGAAAAGAGATCCCTGAGGCGTATGTGTAATAAAACCATGTGTGATCGTTTGAGAAATGTGGAGGCAAGATGGAAGCATAATGAGTAAGATCAAGAAAGGTGGTTTGGGCATGTAGAGCGAATGAGCGAAGAAAGGAATGTAAGGAGGATATACAATGCAAATGTGAATGGTAGCAGAAGTCGAGGACGCCCGAGGAAGACATGGCACGACCAAGTGGATCAGATACTTGAGTCGGATTGAGTCGACTTGGAAGAGTATGTATGAGACGATGTATGAATGTGAATGAGGCAAGAAGTGAGTGTGTGACTGAGTTGTTTGGCTGTACGTCCTCTCTGCCTACCCCTGCGGAGAAACGTCGTGATGGTTAGTTAGTTGAGGTTTTACTCAATAATTAATATTTTTTTACATCATTTTGAGGAATATTCTCCTTTTTAACTGGTAGCATTTAGCAAAATTATACTTGAAACTTGCAACTTGCAACATCGCGTGTTTCTTGTTACTAATGACAGATAATAATTTAATTTAGATCACGATTTAGCCTTCTGTTATAATAATTAACTACAACGTCTAATTATAAAAATAATATTGAAAAAACCAAGAGATTATCCAACACACCTAATTTTTGAAGAATTTAAAGTATTAAAATTTAATGATCTTGTCCAAAAAAAAACATAATAACTCAAATAATAAAAGAAAAACAAAATCACAGCTTTTTAATTGAAAGTTGTACTCGTCAAAAATATATATTTCCATCACAAAAATATAACACCACTTTTGCTCAACATCATTACATATGTCTAGGGAAAAAATACTTCAACAGCCTACCCGAAAATATCAGAACAATAGAAAACGATAAACACCTACTGAAAGCAATTAAAGAGAAGTTTAATGTAAAAATACCAAAATGATGAAACTATCTTTGTAATTAATTATAAATTTTAATATTCATAATTACAAACACTAAATATTCTTCATCTTGATACTCACCACTCTTCTAGACATAAGCGCCAGCTTCTATAGAAGAGGAACATTCAAAAATCAAAAGCAGTGAAAATTAATTGTATGAATTATCTTTGTTAACATGGTTGATTTTACTCTGTAAATTGATTAATTATTTGATAAATATGTATATTTAAAGTTATTCCAAAAATATATATTTTGTACAGGGTTTTCCAATAAGAGGTGTTATTTTGATATTCAATCGTAAAAGATCAATGGTTTCGTTGCTTGTGTGGCACGTAGCTCCGTCTTGTTGAAAGTAAACGTTGTCCCGATCAATACCATCCAATTACGGCCATAAAAAATCATTAATCATCTCTCGATAGCGCAATCCATTCACAGTAACTGTTGCTCCAGCCTCATTTTCGAAAAATTAAGGTCCAATGACCCGCCGGACCATAAACCGCACCAAAAAGCCACACGTTGAGGATAGAGAGGCTTTTCAACAATAACTCTTGGGTTTTCCGAGCCCCAGATGCGACAATTATGCTTGTTGACGAAGCCACCGAGGTGGAAATGGGCCCCTCATCACTCAAGATGATTTGCATTTGATTCACTCAAGTGAATTTTACTCACAGCTTCAAAAGTAACATCTACCGAAATAGCGAGCTATTCAAAATAACACCTCTCATTGGAAAACCATGTATTCAAGGAAAAAATATATACATGTATCATCGATAATTGAACTACATTCATAGTGAGGTAAGAATGAGCTTAGTTTTGATTAATTAATGTACTTTTAATTTCAATGCGCTTGATTCTTCGTGAGCACTCAATATATTAGTCACAATGGCTGGGTCATTGTTAGTTTACTTGGCAGATATATCCAGGGCGGTATCAAAGGTGAATATAATGTAGTTGATTTGACACCTCGCGCTTGTTGTCTCAATGGTTTAAATATTGACTGCAAGCATCACAAGGAACATCACATGCACCAGTGCATACAGAAAACCAACTAACTAACTAACTATCACGCCGTTTCTTTGAACAATTTATCAAATTTCAAAGATGATTTTAGAGTTCTGCGAAGGTTCTATTCAAGTAATGTTATTATTTCAGTTTTGTGAAGCCCCTGGCTAATAATGATATAATAATATAACTTGAAGAGAACCTTCACAGAACGTGAAAATCAACTTTGAAATTTGTTGAATTGTTCAAATTCCGTGAAACAAACCGTCCTAAGGACTGGTTTTTTTTTATATATTTCGTGATATATAATACACGAAAAATGAAATATAAGGTCTTTGTACAATGTGTAACAAAAACAATAGTTAACTGTTGTGAAATGATTTCTTTATAAGTAAGACTGTATGTGGATGTGATTATTAATACAAAATCACTAACATATTTATGACTTTTGAAATGCACCTAAAATATGACTACAAATTGTACCTAAGAATATCACTAAAGCAATTTGGTGACTTCTTGTGAGTCATCAAGTGCAGTTTTTATTATTATTATTTTTTCTATTATTATGAATAAAACAAATAAGTAATATCTCCACATCAAAGCAGTTGTAATAGATAAATAAACGTGCATTTAAAAAAGTCTATGTTATTATTTCAAGTTGAATATAAATGATTGAAGTCGATTATATTGTGATGGAGGACTTAGCCAGCCGAGGAATTGAATACACTATGCCTAGGTGGGACCCAAACGCGATGTCAACTCAGCCACAAACCGGTTTTAATAAGTATTTTCATATTAAACGAAAAAAAGTGAAATGACGTTAACTTTTGAAATACATACCTTCGTCTAAATTTCGTGCAAAATAGTAATTACAGTTTACACGATAAAAACCAACGGTAAGCCATTTTAAAAACTTTTTCTTTTTTGCATTAAAATTTTTAATATTTTAAACTTCATGCAATGATTTGTAAAACTAAAATCTGAAATAGTCTGACATCTGCTTTCAAGAACAGTTTTTTATTTAAAATTATGTTCAAAAACAGTGAATTTATCTGAAATCGAATGTAATCTGCATTATGAAAGTTTTCATATGAGACGAACACTGCAAAATGTCAGAGGCTTTAGGGGCTAAATAAGATATCAGAATAACATCTAAATTTCAAAATGAAACACCGGGCGTTTTCAAAATACCTAACTCTATCTAAACATTACTTATTTTAACAACTATCCTTTAAATTGAGTTCATATTTCTTATCTTTTTTAATCTTCTTTTTCTGCTATCGATATCTTATTATATTATATTAATATTTTATTACATACATGACTTTATTATTTGAAAATGAATTCCCTCACCGAACACAAGAGCCGCATCTCTCTATGGTGAACAAAAGCTATTATTTCTTTGTAATACATTGTGTAACATGTAGAAATAATATTTATTGTAAAAGATGTGTAAGTATATATTAAAAAAAAACATATTTTTAAAAAATAAAACATTTATTAAAAAGTGGAACAAAACCAAACAAATTTTTTATTGTAGAAAGCATTGTTTGCCCTCGATATTACATATTGTACAATAAATGATTACATTCAAGGAACACAATAAAGATACTGAAAAGAGAATGAAAAACGTAATATGTAGATAGGTAATGATAAAATAAAACAATAAGTCATAATATGAATTATGGGAACATCTTTCAGGGAGGTCGTCATCTGCATCCCTCGCTCATTGAGTGGAGAGCTGAGCCACTCGGATGAAGTCATCTGCATCCCTCGCTCATTGAGTGGAGAGTTGAGCCACTCGGATGAAGTCATCTGCATCCCTCGCTCATTGAGTGGAGAGCTGAGCCACTCGGATGAAGTCATCTGCATCCCTCGCTCATTGAGTGGAGAGCTGAGCCACTGGGAGGTCGTCATCTGCATCCCTCGCTCATTGAGTGGAGAGCTGAGCCACTGGGAGGTCGTCATCTGCATCCCTCGCTCATTGAGTGGAGAGCTGAGCCACTCGGATGACGTCATCTGCATCCCTCGCTCATTGAGTGGAGTCACTGGGATGACGTCGGTTGACTTCCGTGTCCTGCTGGGGAAGCTGGCTAGTCGGTGGCGAAGTAAGCGGGGAATGAGTGCACCCTCCCTTCTGTGGAGGCACTGCAGAAGTGCGGAAGTAGCACAAGTTGCCTCTGCCTCAGCTTAACAGGGCAGTGCAGTATGTTCCTTACTCATCGCTACAGTGGTAGAACCACCTTCAGAGCATTCCGGCCTGTATAGTAATGGATCTTCTTTGTCGTTCCATATCTTCTGTATCTTCCCAGGTATTCAACATGCGAGTATTTAGTGGCTCCTTGTTGTGTTTCAATACGACGATGAATGATGTTTTCTCTTCACTATTTTAATATTCGCACAAGTCATCTCCTCGATTTAATTCCACTATGTCATTTGAGTAGTTGATGATGTTCCTCCCTTGTCCGCAGATATGAGAACCAATACGTGAATCATTGAGCTCTCGAAGGAGGTCGTTTATGCACACATTAAATAGAGTAGGAGACATATTAGTCCTTTGCCTGACTCCGCTTTTAAGGAATAAGGAGGTCTAGAAGAATCTCCCGCAACCAAATTGACTACGGCTGCTGGGACATCTGGCTTTATGAGTTTTTTTCTCCATAATAAGTGTTGGGGAAATACAATCAAAGGCCTTGCTTAGGTCAAAAAAACACCCATGGAGAATGGTTTTATTTTTATTTTGTATTAGACTATTATTGGTTTTATGACTCCATAAATGGCCATATCGGTTGTTGAGGCACTTTTGAATTGGTTATTCAGGGTAAATAGTTTGTCTTATATCAGCACAAATAAGATGTTTTTCAAATGGTCTTGGAATTATTGTCACCAAGGAAATCGGTGAGTAATTTCCAATTGGCACTGGTTGAGCACCACTGCGTTAAGGTCACATCTCTCAATCCAGGAGATGTAGGCGGCTGAGCACTGTGCAGGATGAGAGTTCTGCGGGAACTGGTTGCGCACCACTGCCTTAAGGCCACACTATGCTCTCAATCCAAGGTATAAAGTTAGATATTCTCGTGTAAGTGAGGGTCACTAAATGCAGATGCTATCCCCACCAGCAAGTGGGTGCAGGTCACCCTGGGGCCGTTGAACAGGGACAACAGAGCGCCAGTATGGATGAGCTGAGAACAAATAATGTAATATTGTGAGCACAGTTGGAATGGCAGATTATTAAATGACAGGTGACTTGAAGACCACTTTTTGTCAGAATTGGACTTAATTTTCAGCATTCATATGTTATCTTTGTTCTTATCAGAATACAGCACAAGAGTCCCAACTGCTTCTAACCGACTGGAGGCGGTGGGATTATGGCATCCCCAATTAGCATATTATGTTGAGAGAGTAGGGGAGGGGAAAGAGATGGGAAGAGGAAGGTTGAAAGTATTTGGCTATTCAGATCTGGTCACAAAATAAACCTAACAGTATATCAAGCTGTGTCATCTTTAAGGATGCTGTGTAGAATCCCATGTTGCAGGAAGGAGGAAGCACAGAGGTCGTCAAATAGTTCCACAGATGAGCTGTTGAACTAAAAAAAATGTGTTGTGAAAACGACTCATCCTCATGTGACAAATAGCAACCATGTACAAATGTTGGATGCGCGTTTGGCATATTTCCCAACTATGCACTGATTGAAGAGATCAATGACGCTAGTTCCTAGGAGCATTTTCCATTGAAATACCGGTGGAACAAGGACAGCTTTCTTCCTACCTGTGCTCTAAAAATTGCAATTCGTAGACTACCCGTATCTGCAGAGTCAAGTATTTTGGGGCTCCAGACCAGAGGTGGCTGCCACATTCAACAGTGGGGCGCACTTGATGACTGAATATAATTCGATAAGCATTTCAGACCCGTGAATGCATCTGTTGCGATGTTTCTAATACTGTTATAAGCTGTTGATAATGCATCCCAACGTTACATACCCAGCATGGTCCACTTGATCCAACAGCAGACCTCAATAGGGGGCTTAACACCATCTGGGTGAAAGTGGTCGTTAGTAGGAATCACTCCGGAGCACTCGTCCTCGGGGACTATCTCCATTGATGTCTGAAATATGATTTGTTCATTTTATTCATTGGAAACAAATACACCAAATGGCAAAAATAATAGGATAAGTCATTAGTACTTAGTAAACTTATTATCACATATTTCAGTCAGTTTGCTAAATAAGATACTAACATTAATATGAACGCTTTATTCACATCTTACATCACATATTTGCGGGTTTTTGCGTTTTTGGGTGTAATTTTTGTGTTAAAATAGTGTAATTAACAGAGGTTATGTGTTAAAAATACGGCGTGTGCAAGGAAAAATAATGTGTTTTTTAAAATTTAAAATATATACGAGTGTCAGAAAATAAAACGCAAGTCAGGTTTGATCGCAGGTAGTATTGCGGGCTGTACGTTCCCAACCCCTGATGTAAACCAGTCGAACTATGTTTTGGACGTGTCGATGTAAAGACAAATTAATTTTACTTTGAGTGAAAGATATTTTCAACAATTTAAAAATAATTTAAACATAGTCAGCTGTTTTCTTGAAATTATCAAAAACAATAGAAAATATATTATCGAATACCTATCTTAAGGATCAAAAGTGTTGCGTCATTTGACTTTTTGTAAAGTAATGGACGGTTTGCTTGCCGAGCTCGCCTAGTAACCAGTAAGTGAGAGGCGATAGAAACACTAAATTAATAAATATTAACAGGGACGACAAGTTGCACTCAACACTTATCAACGGTATCCGGCTTTAGGCTTTTATTTCAGTCACGCACTCATTACACCTCTTTAGGTTCAACGGGGTATAACTTCTTGTACTCAAATAGTCGCCTATTCTGAAGTTGGACACTGCAAGGCTATCCATAACTTTGGATGAAGCATATTACGGCTTAAAATCCCAAAAGTCAAACAATTATTATTTTTTTCTTAAATGAAATTCCCGGGTTACGAATAACCTGACAATATTAGAAAATCTCCTACTACCACCACAGTAAGCGGAAAATGTTGCTTGGGTTGTGATGGAGGACTTAGCCGACCAAGGAATTGAACACACTACGCCTGGGTGAGACCCAAATGCGATATTAACTTGGCCATTTTTGTCATTCCATATAAAAATAATTCATAAAAAATTCTAAAACTATCATAAATTTTTCTCAAATTGCGGTCGGAACCTTTGGTTTCATAGAAGTGTACATTTTAATTATTCTGTGGTTAACGATTTGAGATTTGAATATAAAGCTTGGCGTTTTCTCCTTATTAACGATTTCTACAGTGATGTTCTAATTGCAGTGTACATTTAAATAAAAATCCTGCAACATATAAATAGATATTTTTTTAAAACTAGGATAATTTTTTCAGATTCTGCTAGATGAATTCTTTTTCAAGTACTCTTATCCAAGGATAAATCAAGCACATAAACAGCACTCACATACACCGTCCCGTCTAACGCTAAAATGTGCAAATTGGATAAAATGTTTCCCGTACCATAAACTACATTTAACCGATATAACTAACTGACCGCCGCGCCGCTTCCCCTTAGGAGTAGGCAGAGAGAATAGACCGCCACATGTCTCGGCACATACTCTTTGCTTCATTCACAATCATACATGTTGACGTGACGTGACCCGACATAAGTATTTTATTCACTTGATCGTGCTACGTCTTCTCAATAACAAGAAATGTTTTTTATATTGAATGTGAAAGTGTGTAAGTACATAAGAGCAAAGTACGGTGTGATCCTTTTTAAGAAATGTAAATAATATAATAGTTTGTTCATTACGAGGCAGAGAAATAAATACTTACTTTAATGAGAGCATTCAATGTGTCATCCCATCCAGTGCTGATCAGGCCACTGCTGGGAAGAGGGGTGCCCGTGTGGAGACAAGCCGGGTGAATTCTGCTTGTGAATTGGATCCTGCAATCCACAAAATGGTTATAAATAAGTATTTGTTTTTAATAAAAATAATAATTAATTCCTGAATAAAGTATGTGACCAAAGCAACAGTTTTCCTAAAATGTGACATATTCAAAGCAAGGTGAAGAAAAGTAATAGTTTTACAAAAAGAAAAGATTGGCTAAATGTGGAGATGTTTGATGGTTCTCTAAGGGGACTAATTACTGAGGAGGACTCCATCGAGACAACCAGGGCATTGATAATAGTATTCTTGGATTTATTTATTTGTGGATTTTATATAGGAACATAGTAATCTTTGTCCTAATAAAATTCTCATAGACAAGTATTATTAAAAATATAAAACCAAACCAAGAATTTAACACTTTTTAAACAAACTCGGTGAAATTATCACAATATGTGGTACATATATTGATAAAATAAATGTTTTGATAAAACAGGAATCGGGGCGATAGCTCAGATGTTAGAGTAACTCGTATGTAAGAGTAAATAGTATGTTAGAGTTGCTCCTGGACAACACTCGGTCCTGAATTAAAATTCCGGGCGTTTATTATTTTTACTATTCTTTTGCGTGGTTTTTGGTAACATTGTTCTAATATATAAAATGATTATGAAAAATGCTTACTTTCTGTCTACCTCCACCAGAGCGATGTCGTTGTACACTGGGGAGGTAGTGGAGTTGAACTCTGGATGGAGGACTATTTTAACTACATCGTAGATCTCATCTGGAGAGTGCGCATGGAAGTTCCAGCCCAGTCCAACAAACTGTCTATTCCCGGATCTGAAACAAAAGGAGTGGTGAGAGTCGCTCATTATTTAGTTTTACTTGATAAATTAACATAACTTCAAGTAAATATATGCTCTTATGTGCTTCTAATACAATCAGTACATCACCTGAAATTATTTTAATAGTTTTGTTTTTGCCTTGATATCCTGATCCTTCTCGCTAACTCCCCGAAATCAAAATTTAACACCTCTAATTGTGGAGCTCTTTGCTCTGTACTGGTAAACTCTCTGCTCGGTGTTGTAGGGTACACAAGCTGTACATGCACAAGAGGACCAACTGACCGGAGCGAGCGGTTCAGATGCTGAAAGGAGTGATGAGAGGAAGTACCTGGATATTCAGATCTGATCACTTTACACAGCAAATTCCGTCAAGTAGTATTTCATTTCTGAAAGTTTAGTGTTTAGTGATTAGATTGTTGTAAGTAAAAATGTAAGAATCTTTTCAGCGGATTTGTTAATTTGTCAAATTCATTGAAAAATCTAGAATATTTCCCCGAACAGGAGATTTAAACCTTTCTCACTCTAACACGCAAATGAAAAAGGGGTCAGTCGTTCATCTTATTAAAATATCAAACCAAATCATACATTTATTTGCGCTCATCACCTTGATGGTTATTTACGAGACCATTTAGACAGAATAAAACAATAAAGTCACCCAAGGATTTCAACAGCGTGTGCAGACGTTAGCAGCCAACGGTCGCTCAGTAGGGTGACTCCGTTTGTCCACCAGCTGATGTTGCCTCTCTCACCAGCACCAAACAGTCCCTGGGAACAGAAGCACTCTTCGTATTATTCTCTGACCAAGTGTTGTTTTAAATTGCTAGAAAAGTAATATCTGATGTCGCCTTTTCAATTATCACTTTTTTACATAGTTAATGGACTAGATTCCAGTGTTGTGTGGCTGGTACGAGTGCAGTTCGTAGGATTATAGTTCGTGGCATTAATTCATTTTGCTGTCGTCCCTCTTTAACCAACGTGGCGTTTCAGTATCCATCAACAGTAAGAGGATTATATAATTAATTAAATTGACAGCCTTCATGGTGGAGGGGTAAGGCTCTTGACTAGCAAGCCGGAGGTCAAGACTTCTAATCCCGGCGTGCGCAATTAAACATTTTTTTTTTTTTTTAAATTTATTTATTTCATCAAAAAATTACAGAATATATATAATATATCATTAGTAAGTTGTATAATTATATGTCAGTTAGAAACAATGAAATTGTTGAAAGAATAATGTTACAATAATACGGCAGTTTCTAATATAAGAAAAAATATATATGAATGTAAGAGTGTTATATAGAAATGGCATAATATATTATATTTTAGGTTGTGCATAACCTGCCTCACTAGGCGAACCTGTATTGAGGCAGAATTTTTAGTTAATTATTTCTCCATTTTGTCTATGGTTTGCTAATATGTAAATGTTTAATATGGGTTCCCATACAGCAATCCATTATTTTAGGTTACATTATTGTTTACATATTGAAGATACAGATAGAATAAGTTTAAACACAATACATACTATAATAACTCACTGTGACAAGGCATTTGGTTACTTTTCATTATTGTTTGCATTTACACAATACGTATATAGTAAGTTTTAGCACCGTACATACTGCAATAACTGTCAATGACAAGGCGTTTGGGTGAGGGTTTGATTAATTTTTGTATTTTGCAATTTACTCATTTAAAATAATATATACTATATTTGCAGCACGTTCCAGGAGAGTTTCAGTATCGCATTAGTCTAAGACCACAATTCAGAGTTGAAACGTTGCTCGACATGGCTTTGGCCATGTTTGGTAACCAGATCTGAATAGTCTGGTACTTCTCCGCCTTCCTCTTCCCCATCTCCTTCCCCTACCCACCAACTTCAGCCCCACAACATACCCCGATTGGGGAGCCGTAGTCTCCCTGGCTCCAGACGGGTGAGACCAGTTGGGACTAGATATTACGTATGTACATTGTTACGCTCACTGGTAATGCATTGTACATAATATATAGTTTTATGTTATTGCTGTTCTGAATCTGTTATCCTTAAGTTATTACTTATAATAGAGTATCTACAGTTGGTACTGGGCACCTATTAGGTCAAAGGGCAGATGTTTTGGACATGTAGAGCAGATGAACACACAAAGTATTGTAAGGAGAACAGATGACGAGGAAGTTTGTGACAGAAGAAGTCGGGAACACCTGAGAAAAACATGGCACAATCAAGTGAATCATTTACTTGATTCGGTTGTGCGGCGGTCTATCCTCTCTACCTTACTCTGCCGTGAATCGGCATGATGGGTAGTTAGTTATGTAGTTGGGATAAATATCTACAGCGAGGTGATATTGGACAAAAACGGCGCTATACAATTATACAAATACATATTATAATTATTACTGGGAGTTCTGGTGTAACAGTAGACTTGGAGTAATGTTGATTACTCCGACTTGACAGCTCGCAACAGTTGCGATGCTGGTGGAATTAAAATGTACCATCAAACACAGGTACCATCATGATGGGATTGACCGGACACGGAACACACAAATACATTTACAGACAGACGAAATGCGGTCCAGTTAAATCAGGACTTCGCTAAGCTCAGTCTAATGAGGTATTAAGTTAAGTAAATTGCAATTTAAAATGGATAGTTGTAATAATGTGTGTAAGTTCCGGTGTGCGGGCCTCTGTGTAATAATGTATGTAAGTTCCGGTGTGCGGGCCTCTGTGTAATAATGTGTGTAAGTTCCGGTGTACGGGCCTCTGTGTAATAATGTGTGTAAGTTCCGGTGTGCGGGCCTCTGTGTAATAATGTGTGTAACTTACAGTGTGCGGGCCTCTGTGTAATAATGTGTGTAAGTTCCGGTGTGCGGGCCTCTGTGGTAGAGTTCATCCGTGTTTGGTAATGTAGTACGCCGGCGTCCTCTCAGTCAGCTCTACCGAGACACTATACGGTCAAACAAACCCCAGTGTATGCCTCTAGCGGCAGTTTAGCTTCTAGGAGGCTGATCCTTGGCGGCTTGAAACGTCAAATTCATACATTTCTGCGATCACTTCTATGGAAATCACTGTGACTGCAGAACGCGTGGGTTTTGATTTAGGTAAAAAAAAACTACAAATTAAAAGTTTTTTAAACAAAACTCTGAACGTTTTAACATATTTACTATCTGCAGAAGTGTCTTCAATTTTCAAAAGTGGTTAATAAGTGCGTTGTTCCACGTTGTAAAGGGAATTATGACAACGGACACAAACTTCATACTTTTAAGATTGAGAATGATCAAATATTATGTAAAAAATGGATTAAGGCTGTTCGACGAGATTTTACACGGACTAAATATTCAACGGTAAATCCAATGTATTTATTTAATTTAATACAACCTTGTAGAATTACGACAACGATTCAATTATGCACAAAACCAACCATAACCTCAATGTTTGTGGTGAACAATGATTTGATTGAAGCAATTGTGATGTGCTGTGCTGTAATGTGATGTATAGAGATCGTATTCATGTTATTTTGATTTGAAAATATGTTAGTGTTTGATAAGTTACTCACAGGAGCGATTACATTATGCATCCAACTTATCGTAAATAATGCTCACGGAAGTTATAAGTTAAATTTATGAAATTCTCACAGACACCGCTATACCAGTAATTCCATAAATATACCACTCTCAGTAATTCTATTTTTGGTAAGATGGCTCTTCCCATGCTCATAAATAAACCAATCACCCCATGCTCTTCCTGACAACATACAACAACGTTGAACCATAAATCAACTATCTACGTTGAACAACGTCAACATAAATATACCACTAACGTCAACAACGCGTTGCCGCCAGTGTGAGTGTTGCCAACGGATCTTGGCCCAATGTCGCCGTTTTTCAAACATTTAGTAGCCGAATTTCAGTTGCAGTAATTCTAATGAACTCGCATAAATTCTGCCCACATATTCCCCACAAATCTTATACGTGAGCTTGATTCCCCCTTTTATTATTCAAAGTCCAAGGGGTGGGGGGGGGGTTGTGAGACAATTTCTGTAAAACATAATTCCCCGTAAAAATAATTCAAAATGAGGACTCCCCACAAAATATTTGAAATTCATGGGGGGGGGGGGTTATTACAGAACTTCGCTGAAAAAAAATTCCGCACAGCCAAAAACATCATATGTGATTCCCCGCAATTTTTAAATCCATGGGGGGGGGGGTGGCTACAGAATTCCATTTCGAAAAATTCCTCACATTTTTCCATTAAAATTTAAAAAATTCAGTTCAAATATTTATTATTTGTAATTTGGCTGATTTAAATAACTTGTCTCTGAAGTAACTCATCGGCGACCAGTCGCCTTTTGGATTTTTTCGTCGCCGATTCTCGTTCTGAGTAGCCTAAATGGCGATAAATCGCCTTCGTTGGCAACACTGGTCGCCGCCGACTTTGACAGCTGTCAGATGGCTGTCAGTAACATTTCATAACAGGGATTTGTTTATTTACGGTTTATAAAGTCGAGAATTTATTTACGGTTAGGTCATGGATCCCCATTTACGCACACAACGGATTGCCGCTGCGATAATATGCACAATGTTGTCAAACAAAAACGTAAGGGCCCGTAGAGAGTGTTGGATTAGGAGTTGGCTTCGTACTGATGTGGCTTTCGTTCGTTTATGGCTGGGTTTACACTTGTACAAGTTACTCACAGGAGCGATTACATATGCATCCAACTTATAGTAAATAATGCTCACGGATGTTGTTTTCAATGAAGTACCTACTTATTTAATATAGAACTGCTAAATAACTACCAGATATGCTGTTATTTTCATTTTTAAGTTTTATACATCTTGCAAGACAGGCTGGCAGAAGAAAGATGTACATTTATAAATAAACATTAAAACATAAATTTACATTTAAGTAATAACATTTTAGGTTTGTGAGCTGCATTTTAGAGAGGAGGACATTATTAAAGCCAGTGTGCGCACGAATATACAAACTGGAGAACAGTGTATAATGAACTACAAGAGAGTGAAGCTTGCTCCAGGAGTGGTGCCTTCATTTCTGCCAAATTGTCCAGCCTACCTGTCAGCGCCTCCGACTGCAGCCCGAGGAAGTGTGGATGCAAGGAAACGCAGGAAAGAACTTCTTAATTTACAAATAGCAGTAGAAAAGAGCGTAGTTTCTAATGAATTCTTTGAATCTAGAACCATTTTTCAAATTTTAATGAATTTTTAGGTTGCATTGAAAAGAATAACTTACCAACTGATTGTATTACTGTGAAAAGAGAAAGTTCCGTGGTTTTATTTTATCTTGCCACAACTCCTTCTCCAAAAGTCATTGCATCTGCAGTTGTTGATATAAATTTACAGTTGACTTTAATTGTTGAATGCGTAGAATTAAAACAATTAGGTGAACAAATTTTTCCCCAGCAATTAAATAATTACAATGAACTTAATACTATATTATTATCGATTCAATCCTTCCAAAATGTTTCTGTCAATACTGTATTACCTGTATTACAAACTGTAGTTCATTTACTATGTGAAATTAATCACTTATCAGCAGATGATTCCAAAATACAAAAAAAAATTTAATAAAGCAATTACAATTATTTAATCGAAAATCTGGGGCTTTAAGATATTCAGCACGTTTTGTAATCTTCAGTAGCATTTTGTATTCTATTGCACCTCATTCATATAAATTCCTACGAGGTTCAGATCATTCAACTTTTCCTCATCCTAGAACTTTAAGGCGAAATAGGTAGACTTGACCTGAAATTTGGCATTTTTGAGGTCACTTTTAGACGTATGGACACTTTTCTAGAAAAAAACACAAATTGGTTTCGAAAGATCGTTATTTTATCTTGTAAAGTAAGTTGTAAAATTTTGGAAAATGATATTATTTTCATACCATAATAAAGTGTTACCGTTGGACGATATGCAGATTTGTTGCATTTTCAAAGGCGAAGTTGTATCATACAACAAATATTTCAAATCATATAATAATACAGTATAAACAATCAATAAATTATCTATCATATATATGTATAAGAATTTTGTTTTTATTTCAAATAAAATTACTAATAAATAAATCCGAGGACGCGTTTTGTGACGAAAATCCCTCAATTTGACTATTTATTTATGACCTTACAAATTGGTATAGTTGAGATTTTTTTACAAAAATAATTTACTATGATATTATTGAAACATTAATAATAATTTATGACCAAGAAATATATTCTTAAAGTATATAATAGTAATTAATTTCGATTAGCGTTTTTTGTTTGTTCGTCGTTCTTGATTGCCACGGCGCAAGCCGAAATTTCGTCAGCAGTGTTGCCAATTCAGCTCCTTTAGAGCTAGATCTGGCTCTAAATCGACGTCGTCAGCTCCAAAAAAAGTCATTTAGCTTCTTAGCTCGTTTTTCAGATTTTTCAGCTCTTATTCACGTGATATTAAAAAAAATTATATTTGCAATAATATTCCAAAATAACGAGGACTTCCCAAAAAAAGAGATTCCCCGAAATCCTGCACAAGTAAACAGTTACTAAAAATAGCGCCGTTTACACGCACACTTCGGAGCGACCGAGTCCCGCGACACTTCAGGCCGCCGCGCAACTCTCACAGTGAACTGCGCTGTAAACCTATCGATCTTTACTTTTCTGCGCGGGATAGAGCCACAGAGCCAGATAGGAGGATAGATCAGCAGACTTTTTTTTGAGGATAGATAGCAGAGAGCCACAGGAGAGAGATCAACCACAGAAGTCGTTTTTGTCTGGCTTGAGTAATCAGCCAGGCCCCGCTACTTTTGCCGACCGGAGAGATCCCACCGGCCCACCGAGCAGGCGCTCGCGCCCACCCAACTGCCTTTATCAAGGCAACACTTTCTCGCTATACTTAAACAACGAAGACTCACGCTGGCCCCCGCAAACCGCCCACAAGCTCCAGAGACGTGCTCCCTCTTCAAGAGGAGGCACAGACTACCGCCTGTCAAGATGTTCCCGACGAGGATGCTCCCCGCTGACCACGAGGACTCCCCGGTCGTGGTACCGCCCGGCGCCCATCAGATAGCGCTTCGAAGGAAGACAGGGACCATGCGCCTTACGGTCCCCGCACCACAGCCCCGCTCCGAGGACCCAAGGACCCGGAGACCATCCACCACCACGACTGCCACCACGCCCGACGTAACCGAGATGACGGAGCCCATAGCAGGCCCCTCCTGGGCAACAGGACCCAGTCCTGCCCCCAGGCGCCCCCCGATAGGCCCAGCGTCGGCCTACGTGGCGCCCCCGAGGCCCCAGCAGCCGATGGAGACGGCTGCCCCCCAGGATGGAGGCTGGACGAGGCCGTCCAACCCCGCAAAGAGGCCCATGTCCCCACGGGGACCACAACCGCTCCAGTGTGGCAACCGTTTTGAAGAGTTGCCCGAGGTAAGCGAAGGCGCCGGCGCGCCGCGTAATAAGCGTGCCAATAATAATCAATCTTTCTCCCCCGCAGGTACCGGCAGGAGAGACCGTGTTCCCCCGGTTGTGATGACCCTGGGGAACATGACACACGCGCAGATCACAGCTGCGGTCCAAGGACATCTGGGGGCGGGTAAGCTCTTCACTTTTAGGTATAACAGGGGCGGCACGGCCAACATCTTCGTGCGCACGATGGAGGACCATCGCGCCCTCACCAATGGACTGCGAGCGGAGGCGCGCGGCTTCCACACATTCACGGCCGAAGCCGAAAAAATGAAGAAGGCCGTGATCAAGGGCCTGCCTCTAGTAGATGTACAAGACATCGCGGCGGATCTGGAATCGCAAGGATTCCCAGCTGTGAAGGTGGTCAAGATGACTGCCTCAAATGAGTATCCCATATACTTAGCGCACTTCAATAAGGAAGTCAACATGGGACAGCTGCGCGCGGCCGTCAAATACCTGTGCCACTGCCGCATTCGACTCCAGAAGCACAGGAGTAATCACCTTCAGCACGGCACCCAGTGCTACAGATGTCAAGACTTCGGACATGGGTCCCGAAACTGTTCGCACACAGCAAGGTGTGTAAAATGCTTACTGGAGCATGCTTCGGCAGAATGCCCCAAGAAGACGAGAGACGAGCCCGCCGCATGCTGTAACTGCTCAGGCCCGCATCCCGCCAACTACAGAGGCTGCCCCAAGCGGGTAGCGTACGTCGCCTCAATCCAGCAGCGACCTGCCAGAAGGCCCCAACCCCCTCCGGCAGAACAGAACCCGAGCAGGCCACCTCCTCAGCCGAGGACGGATGGACGCACATGGGCCAACGTAGCCGGAGGCACCGCCCCCGCCCAAGAGCAGCGCGAGACCGCGCCGCCCCCACAGCCCCCCCGCCCCCAGCCCCGCTCACAGCAGGAGCCCGTGCGCGCGCCCACCACTACAGAGGACGACCTGGACATCATGGCCCTGCTCCAAGGCCTCCTGAGGATGCGATCGCAGCTCGCCCGCTGCACATCAAGAGCAGAGAAGCTCGTCGTCCTGATGGAGCTCCTCACGACCACCCTCGATGTCTAATCCCGAGAAGGTGAGAGTCCTCGTATGGAACGCATTTAGCGTGCGCAACAAGACAGACGAACTGCTCGCTTTGGCAAATGAATTAAACACAGACATAATTCTCTTATCAGAATCCCACTTGAATCCAAGCGTACCGCTGAGAGTGCAAGGCTTCGAGATTTACCGAGACGACCGACAGGGAAGATCAGGCGGAGGAACCGCAATATTCGTTCGACAATCAATGACGTCCACAAGAATTCCCACTCCGAAGTTGAAGCACGCTGAAGCCACGATTATCGAAGTCACCATAGAGGGTAGAGCGCATACCATCATCTCCGTATACTGCACCCAAAGTAACCTAGTGAGAGAAGATCTCAATAAATTGCTCAATCTGGGACCAATCGTTGTGATAGGAGGCGATTTGAACGCCAAACACAACTACTGGAATAACTACAGAGGTAATGCGAACGGAAATACGCTCTTTACACACATGCAGACAAATACCTATTCGATAATGGCGCCCGACAGACCTACGTACTACTCGCAACGCTCTAGATATCCGAGTACTTTGGATATAGTACTCGAGAAAAATGTTAAGACAATATCTCCACTGCGCACATTAGACGAGCTGTCTTCGGACCATCTGCCCGTGTGCTTTACTATAGGCGGCACAACTTCAAGGACCCCCAGAAAACAGCGCAATTATAAGGATGCGGACTGGGAAGGATTTAAAAAGGAAGTCAACGAACGAATTCATCTCACTTCGGGAACTCTGCGCTCGCCACAAGAAATCGACGCAGCTACAAGCACTCTCACAGAGATTCTTCAAACAGCACAAGACACACACATTCCTCTCAAAGAAGTACATTCATACACGATCAAGCTTCCCGAGCACGTTTTATCGCTCATCAAGGACAAAAATCGCCTGCGACGCATGTACCACCGCACGCGTGACGAATACTTCAAGACAGCGTACAACTGCCTGCAGAGGGAAATCAAGACCGAAATCGCAGAACTCAAGCGCGAACTTTGGGACAAAAAAGTCGCGTCGCTCACGCCGAAGGATAATTCATTATGGAAAATGGCTAGCGCGCTGAGACATAAAGATTTCACAATCCCCCCACTACAGAAATTGAACGGCCCTGGGACGGCTTTGTCGCTACAAGAAAAAGCTGACACACTCGCCGACGGCTTCGAGAGAGCCTACGCCGCTACAGACGGCCTTTCCGACCCGGCTACGGACCGGATCGTAGCTGACTCTCTACGAGATTTGAACGAAGCAGAGCAGACAAACGCTGAAGATATTCATTTCACAACGCCGAGCGAGATTGCGGTCACAATCAAGCGACTCAGAACGAACAAGGCGCCGGGAAGCGATCAAATTCACAACATTTTACTCAAACATCTCCCTCAAAAAGCCATCATATACACTACAAAATTGTTCAATGCCTGCCTCATGACTGGGCATTTTCCCCAGATTTGGAAATCAGCGACCGTGCTGCCATTCGCAAAGCCGAATAAAGATAGAACGCAGCCGACAAGCTACCGGCCGATTAGCCTACTATCTACGTTGAGCAAGGTATTTGAACAAATTATACTAAACAGGCTTGTCCCACACCACGACGAACACAAGACTTTGCCAGACGAGCAGTTCGGCTTCAGAAAGAGGCACTCCACGACCCATCAACTCACCAGAGTAGCGGAATTCATCGCAAGAAAATTTAACGAACATCGCTTCACCGCTGCTGCGCTCATCGACCTAGAGAAGGCATTCGACACCGTATGGATAGACGGGCTCGTGCATAAGTTGCACCGCACCAACACGCCCATATACCTAACGAGACTGATACAGGAATACCTAAAAAATAGATCGTTCAGAGTGTTCATAAGGAACGTGTTATCTTCAATGCGTGAGATTCCAAAAGGCGTGCCGCAAGGAAGTTTACTGGGACCATTTCTCTTCATTCTGTTCACCTACGACATCCCCCGAGACGAGAGATGCAATCTGTCTATCTACGCAGATGACGTCAAACTATACGTTTCCTCGCTGAAAGCGAACATGGCCGCGATTTACCTACAGAGGGCGCTCGACGCGCTCGTAGAGTACTACAAGAAATGGCGCCTGAAACTGAACGAGGCGAAAACCGAAGCCATCATGTTCACGAGAAAACGTATAAATAGAACACCTGACTTCAACATCGAAATGGGAGGACACAGCATTGAATGGAAAGATGAAGTTACATATCTCGGCCTGACCATGGACTCCCGCCTCAACTGGAAATCTCAACAAGCAAAGATGCACGCGCGCACGCGAAAAGCGATCGGCATGATGAAGCCAATTTTCAATAGACGGAGTCCGCTACTTCCCAAAACCAAACTCCTCGTCTACTACTCGCTCATTCGTCCGGTACTCTCGTATGCGATTCCCGTATGGAGCAGCATCTCACACACAGACCACAAGAAACTACAGACACTTCAAAATCTCTGCATTAAAATCACATACAACACGAGACTCAGAACAAACTTGAAGAGATTACACGAACGAGAACAAATTCCAACACTATACGAATTCACACACAGACTGACTGCACGCTTTTACAAATCACTCACACTTAGTAAAAATCCACTAATACGAGACATAGGACAATACAATGCTCCGAGCGACCTGACATTCAAATACACACACAGACTACCTAAACACATCCTCATGGACCATGACCACATATGGCACATACCAGAATCAGACGCGGACGAATAGCGAGCAGTAGGTATTTCCTAAACTCCCGACTTTCCTCCTAAATATATAATGTTTATATATCTATTTATATATTTATATAATATTTTATAATTTGTATGTATATGTATGTTTATTTTCTATCCTCCCATAAGTATATATTAACATAAAATCAGACACACACACACACATCTCAAAAATGCAGGACATCATATACCGATGTTACTGAAGGCCGTATACGTTTCAAGTTGACGTTCGGCCGCTCCTTCCGGGTAAGGTTTTCTGCGATTTTCCTTACTCCCAACGGCAAATGCGGAAGGAACCCAACAATAGGGCGCAGCCGAAATTTCCTCCCCCCCCATTCCCAACACAACACAAACAGACACGTATGTAGTATATGGCCGCTGTCGGTCGCTGGTGGTGCTGATGCTGGATGAAAACATGCAATTTTAGTAGGGTTTTTAGGTAACAAATTTTTTCCCTACCGAGAAAATACAAGGCCTCTAAGTCTATAAAAGCCAGGTAATATTTGAATAAACCCATATGAGGTAAAAATTGTGAGGCGCATATGACGCCGTTCTATTTGTATAAAGAACATTAACTTTAAATTCAGTAAATTTAAATGATTCACCACTTCATGGAATATAAGAATCTAGAAAAAAAAAAAAAAAAAAAAAAATACTTTTCTGCGCGGCGGCCTGAAGTGGCGCGGGACTCGGTCGCTCCGAAGTGTGCGTGTAAACGGCGCTAATGCTTTGGTGGAAACATCGGTACAGGGACTTCCCGAAAAAATGAAATTCCCAAAAACTCCGATACAAGTAACCTGCCTAGGCCGGCTATTGCGTATTACATTTTGCATTGCGTCTTGCGTCAGTCTCCTTCGAATTCGAAATTATGAAGTTTTACGGAAAATAGATCAGTTGTCAGTTTCGAACACTTTAAAACAGCTGAAAGAAAGCATCGTACCTCTGATGAACGGAATGGACATTTCTGCAGACATCATTGCAAAAGCCGAAGTCTAATGGTTCAAGATCTCTCTAATACCCTGGAAAAGCACATCAAGCACAGTCAAGTTTTGGGCTGAGGTTCTAAAGTATCGTGATGCCGCTGATGAAAATCCTTTCCACGAAATCAGCTCTTTCGCAGTTTCGGTACTTGCTCTGCCGTGGTCAAACGGAGAAGTGGAACGAGTTTTTAGCCAGTTAAATATAGTCAAAAATAAAACTAGAAATAGACTTGGCAATGACATGGTTAATTCGATTTTAACAATTCGATCGGGGCTCACGCGACACAACAAATGTTGCGAGGATTATGAACTTCCCCCAGAAGTTCAAAAAAAAATTGGAACAATGGCTGTATATGAAAAAAATCCTGATGAAGCCGGTCCTAGCAGTGTGATGGTACAGGAACTGGAACCGGATGACTGCTTAGATTTTTTAGAGGACTAGTCGCTGCCTAACAAAAAAAAAAATTATAAAAAAAATAAAAAATATCCTGAAGACTTCGATATTATCAAAAATAATTGTGTTTTGAAAATTATAAAAACAAACAAGTGTATTGTTGAGTGTTTGTTATGAGTTGTTCAAGTTTTTTTTTGTCAAAAATTCTGCCAGTCCACCCCCGAATTTTTCTTCTCTGAAATTCTCTAACAACCCCCCCCCCCCATGCTTTATGTCACTTTCAAAATTTTAGCTCCTTTTTGGCTCTTTTTTGGGTTTCGCCTAGCTCTACTTTAAAATTCGAGTTGGCAACACTGTTCGTCAGTATCCGCTCACCGCTGCGACAGGGCGGTGAATGGTCGTTTGGTTCGTGCCGGTCTAGTAAATAACATTTTAACGAAATTCCTCGTTTAAAAATGGGTAGAAAAATACTATCGGACAAAAGTTTTATAAGAAAACAAAAATTTCGTCATCAAAAACGTACATGGGAGAAATATTTGTAGAAAAAAAAAGGGTTAGTCATATTTAATTATCCTTGTACATTGTACGTACTCTATATGCTACAGGGTCGTTCAAACGAATCAATCAGAATACGCATATATTTTTTATAACATTTAGCGATAATTTTGTGTTGTTTAATTTTCAGGGAAAATAATCAACTACCAACGAATGATTGTGATTCTGAAGCAAATATTGTCTCTAAAATTCCGTCGGTATTTTTTTTTTTTTTTTTTTACAGTAATATCGCACAAGAGTCCCAACTGCTCCCGTCTGGAGCCAGTGAGACTATGGCATCCCCAATTGGGGTATGTTGTGAGGCTGAGGGTATTGGGGAGGGGAGGGAGATGGGGAAGAGGAAGGTGGGGAAGTACCTGGCTATTCAGATCTGGTCACCAAACACGGCTAAAGCCATTTCAAGCAACGTTTCAATTCTGAATGGTGGTCTTACACCAGGGCGATACTGAGAGTATCTTCCACTCTGGAACGTGCCGCAAATATACTATATGTATATTATTTTAAATTAATTAATTGTGAAATAATAACACAAATTAATCAAATAAAATTTATTTGCGCACGCCGGGTTCGAACCCGCGACCTTCGGATCTGTAGTCAAAAGCGTATACCACTAGACCACGCCGGCCGTCAAAGCCGTATGTGTAATTTACATTAATATTATTATTATTTTATTATGTAAATAGGTAATACCTACAATATATTGTGAATCATGGATATTATGGTGACCGAAACCGTCAATATCGGGGTATTTATAAACTAGCAATTATTCCCGGCGTTACGCGAGTTACACTCACAAAACCATACCCTTGTATACATGGTGTCGGGAAACGCGTAGTATATTACTGTGACCGATTCAACTCTAATTACCGCGGTAATTATAAACAAGCATTTACTACCCGGTGTTGCGCGATTTACGCGCATGCAACATTACCACGTGTACACGGTGTCGGGAAACTCGTGGTGAAATTACGGTGACTGAAACCGTGAATATCGCGGTAATTATAAAATATCAATAATTCCCGGCATTACGCGAGTTACACGCACAAAACCATACCCTTGTATACATGGTGTCGCGAAATGTATGGTATATTACGGTGAATAATTTCTATTCTATTGTCCAATTCCCTATTACATAGGTATAATTCAACATATTTAATATTTTTAGTGTTACTTTTTGTCAGTTTCATAATGTCATATTGTGAATTGAGCTTCTTGTTTTAGGAGAAAAAAAACGAGGTTATTTTGACATACTTACTTTAAGTATTAGAAATAAAACTTACTGGTAATACCTATCGTACAAACGGATAAATATGTAAAACGAGAGATTTTTTACAATCAAACTTAATGTTAAACACTTTTGTAAAACCTATGTAAAATAAAATTTTAAAAAAAACAAGTGAACAAAAATATTTGAAAAATTAAAAAAAAAAGTTTATTCAAATACCTACCTACTATGTCAACGCACTGCATTTGTATTTATTTATGTTTACGCACTCCGACGTATAATTTACAAATATGTATGTAACTACTCATTAGGAAGAAAGCTACAACCGAAAATTCAAACACAATAATTGTTATTTCATCGGAACCATGCTGTAGGTTTCGGCCGCCGTGCGGAGTGTACGGCTGGCAGTGGAATGAATATGGTATTTCTGTCTCGTTCTAAAAAAACGTCCGATCGCCAGACCGTCTTTTGACCAAATTCGAATTCGCGGCCGCTGGTTAATACGCCTTAAGAAGAGTTTGCTCCAGTTTTCAAACAAAACCACTAAACGAACAGGGCGATAGTAATTTTGATTTGAATGTAATATTGATGACAGATTAAATACATATAAAGCCATATTTAGATTACCGCGGAGGCAGTTTACAATAAATAGCAGGAATAGATTACAATAGTGAAAATGCAGCTACTACTGCCCGTGTCTTCATGATTCAAAGTTTACTCTCTCGTTATAAAGAAGTAGTCCATATACCTACTCCCTGTTAATACTATGAATGCAGCACAATTGTTTACTATTATTCAATAAATTATAATGGGTCTTCAACAGATAGAAAAGCTATGATGTCTTTCAGCTCTCCCCGCAATGTATAGTATAGTCGACTGCCATCCATACAATGAAACTTTACCTTTATATTATATTTTACATTCGGTCCACATATTCAAGTGTATAAGAATTAATGTGATGAATCTTTCCCTTACTGTGCTAGAAAAAACCACGCATTCCAGTGCTGTGTAGTCAATACACATCTCAAAATAAGCAATTTAATATTGGAAAAATATGAATATTCATAGCTTGTCGCTTATGTCTATAAAATTTTATATCAAAAGTGATAATAATTGTAATTTAATTGCTGAAAACATGAAAAAACCATCGGCAGATGCTAACAAAACGTGCGAGGAGCCCATGTCTATAGACGGCCCGCGACCGACTGGCTGGATGGGCGCTGGACGCACACACACAGCTATGTGGTCGTTGGTATCGATAGTCTAAATAGAACTGACGTGTGGATTTCTCATGTTCACATCAATAGCGTGTCATTTCCTCGCACACTCTTTGCGTAGCAGTGTCACACAGTTGATTGTATTGGTGTATTTGTTTCTGATTGTTAGCAAAAATCTCTGATTTTTAATTGAATTTGAAAACTATGTAAAATATTATTTTTTAATTCGGTGCATAAATGTATAGCGGAGGAATACCTAAAATCTGAACCCAGAATTTATTATATTTATAGAGTTATTAAAGTAATTAGAAGCAATGTGTAGTAAATACACACCACAGATGAGGAACGGTTAATCAGAATGACGCTCATCAAGTATTATTGTTTCCAGACTTCCACGATCATACATCTGATCAGTAGCTGCGTTCTCTTCTATAAAATGACTTATGTGCTTAAGGATTAACACTGAAATCTCTTTGCCCGAGTTCTTTTAAAAGACAAAACGTGAAGCTTGTTCAAAATGTTCAACAGGCGTTGTTGACTCTAGGTGAGCAATACAATATTCCACATTTTGCAACAACTGCTGATTTCATAGGTATATTTAATTGGCACATTGTGGAATATTGTCAATGTAAAAACTCCATTCAAGGGAATAAGATTTCCAAATCCCCTCCAGCAACCATTTTCTTTTAAACTTGGTGAAGAAAATGTACTATTCTTGGAAAAATGTATTAAATGGTTAGGTTCATGGAAAGCTTCCAATAATAAATTCAATTCACTGACAAGAGAAACTCACTTAGCTACCACACATACACGTACAACTCGTCGCCTTTTAGAAATGGCTAAATATTGTATAAATAGTTTAAATTTCAAATATTTTCTTCCGGGCAAAATTCAAACTGATGCATTAGAAGCTAGATTTGGAAAGTACAGAGCTATTTAATATCAATCAGATAAGTATTTGAAGTCGAATCGAAGTTGAGGATACAAGATCTGCTACCTTTAACGTTGTCTTTGTCTGCATATGGCCGTATACAGATTGACATTGTAGATTGTGAACCCCAGTCCAGTACCAGTTCAAATATGCAATCAAATTTCTCTTTTTCTGGATTGTATAAAACATTTACTGAGAAAGATTTGTAGCAAACAGAAGCCAGTCTCCTTATTCTTACATACCTCGCAGGTAATTGTGCCCGAATCATGTTCCAATTCCATCACTATCGATAAAATGTTAGACACAGATTGTAGTAACTCGTTAATAAGCAATATGGATGGAGGTGGTTTATTATGTCCTCACCCTGACATCGTCAATGCCATAATTCATAACTATTTTACCGTTCAAAAGCTTTAATCAACTAAATTGGAGAAAATATTTTTAGATTACGATAACCAGCGAGAATTAGTCATACAATTGACAATTGATGCTATCAATGATAGAGATTTTAATTGTTCTGCTGGACAATCTTCAAATATTATTTTGC
The DNA here is from genome assembly GCA_026573805.1 of Hesperophylax magnus. NCBI lineage: Eukaryota > Metazoa > Arthropoda > Insecta > Trichoptera > Limnephilidae > Hesperophylax > Hesperophylax magnus. The sequence continues at coordinate 6,699,696 of JAIUSX010000005.1, read as the reverse complement.
AATATTTAATCAGATCCTCTATAAATTCATTGTTAAATAATTATTTCAAAAAAAGAAATGATAGCTAAAAAAGTTGTGAAAATCGTTAAAACTACACAGTTAAAAAAAAACATTCTTGACTGATTGATGTACACCATTACAGGTACACCATTCCCTCATTTGACTCAACAGGATATTCCAAACAAGTAAATACAATATACCTAAAGTATTTATGTGTACTAGTTATAGTTATTTGTATTTTCAGATCCACCCACACTAGCTGCCCAGCAAACCTCTCCAGAAGAACAACAGACTGCAGAAGACTGCTCCACAGTATTTGCAGATCCAACAACTACACAACATATATTACATATTTATTTATTTTACGCCTATTAAGACTTTTACATACATATATTACAATATTTAAGAAATTATACTCGTAAATACTGCAGGAAATGACTGTTTAAAACACATATATAAAAAAAAATATTGTTGAATTTGATCCACACAGTATGTAGGTACAAAATATAAATATAAAATAACCAAAATAATTTTTTTCTTTCAGCCGACAAAATACTGTTAACGTGCAAAATACTGTAATACTGTCAATTTAAATAGCTTTATCAAAATATTCCCCTACTTGATGAAAAAAACTTCAATAAACTATGCTTATATAATGAAATTGATGTACAAAATATATCAACAACATAAGAGTATTTGTTTCCTAGCTGTTGAATCCGTCGCATAGGAGTGTGATATTGGGACGTTGATATAGAATTGCCACAATAATATGGTAGGTACTGTCTTGTAACCGACCTGCTTGGAGTATGAAAAGAGATTACATATAATAAATCAGGGGTATCAAACATTGAATTAATGATTTTATACAAACAGGTTAAATCGGAAATGATTCTACGATCAGATAATTTTATTAAATTTAATGAACTAAGTACGTTATCGTAATTTAGGTTTTCTCTAGGAATGCCCATTTTAAAATTTACATATCTTAAAAATTTATTTTGGATTCTTTCAATCGCATGTGAATGAACCTCATAATTGGGGGACCAAACCGTGAAATTATATTCTACATGACTCAATACATTATAATATAATTATTCTGTTTTTCTCAAATGCGGCAATCTAATTCTATTTACATTTCTGGTTTCATAATTTGTGTATATTTTTATTAAAAACAATTTCATTCATTATTTTGGCATTTGGTTTTTCATAATTTTATGTATAAAAATGAACACTTAGCTCTTCTCTCATTTAATTTATTTTGTAAACTTGCCTTTCCTTAGAGTACATCTCATTAGTTTGTTCAAGTTTCCTTCATTGGCCAAATATAATAGCTAGTAGCAGTAATCTAACTATAGCAGATAAAACACGTTACCGCAGGTTTTTTGCTCCTAGGCCCTGCAGGCGGCTTTAAAATCAATATAGTAAAGTTCTCTGATAGTAGTTTTTCCTCTTTGTATGTACAAAATGTTTAGAATGTGTGCAAAAATTCACTTATCACCTGACAGGTACCTTTTAGGCTAAGTGACCATTGATGATGTGGAAGAAATTTTTTGAATTTGTTTTTGAAAAAAAAAAACATCAATAAGGTCACTGGAGACCAAAATTTCTTGTATATTTTCTACTCCAAATAATGTCAGGAATTATCAGTTAAAATAAGTCAAGTACGTCCGTTAACACCTGTACGAGTATATATCATTTAAGATACATATTTTTGCTTTTTAAGTAAGCTAAAAGGAACCGATTCCAAAAATAGCCGCCTCCCAGAAAAATCAGAAAATTTAAGCTCGGAAAAAAAAGTATATTTTTGTTATAAGTTGAATTGCATGAAGTTTTCATTTCAGTGATGAGAAAAATTTTTTTCTGGAAAATTGGTGCTAGGGAAATTTTTACAGAAACATACCTTTTTGATATATAATTTGAAAATTTTCCACTGTGGGAATATTTTATTTTCTAAAAAGAAATTTCTCAGTAAATCGGAAAATTTAAGTATGAAAAAAAATAGTCTTTTTGTTACTACATGAAGTTGGGAAATTTTATCTATTTCTGAAAAAATCTTCCTGGAAAATGGTCGGGAAATTTTTCCAGAAACTTTTAAATTTAAGAAATTTCCATTTTGGGAAATTTTTAGTTTTCTGAAAAAAAATTCTCCTGGAAATTTGGAATATCGGAAAATGGGTCAAGTAATTTTTATAAAAACATATATTTTTTTTAATATTATGTGAAGTTTGGAAATTTTTATTTTCCTGAAAGATTATGATTGGAAAATGGATGAGGAAATTTTATTTTTGTTTTTGAAACTGAAAAAGTTGGTAAATTTGTTTTTGACAATTTCTTTTCGGGGAAAAGCATTTCAACGGTTCTTTCAACAATCAAAACCGAACAAACATTCTGATACTCTTACTATCAGATGTGGAGCAACTATACTTTTATAAATGCGCTCTGTACTAATTAATATTTAGTTTATTTCTTAGTCTTATGTATCCCTTATATAATTATATGTACCAATGTGGTGTACTTATCAATGTTGTATTTTTAACAAAGGAATGGAATGATTTTTAATTAAGATATTTTTTCTCATTTAATAACTCATCAATACAATTACCCTTTTTTGACTTCAGTCTGTATTTAGTATAATATTATCCCATATTTTTCCATAATTGGCTAGAAATTACATTGTATAATCCACACTCATCGGCCTTTAGCGGCGGCCATCTTGATTCAGTGTCCTGGCCTGGGGATCTAGGAGGTATTGGGTGGAGAGGGGAGCATTCGTCACCGTTCGTTCCTTGCATTATAAACAAAAAAGCCAACTAAATGTTGCCACAATCAAAGATAATTAAAATACATTTTTTACTAACAATTAAATTTATTATATAACACAGTAAATATTTAAAAAATAATAATAATTTACATCAATGATCACTGATCTATAATTCTTGTTAAATATAAAAATAACTATTATTTTTTGGCAAACTAATGTTTTTAAGACAAGATTTTTTATGCATAGCACAAAGGGTAACAATTATTTTACAAGCAATAATTGTTCGCCTGAAACACTCATCCACATTGAAAAATCTCCTGATAAAAGATACATCCCGTTGGCGTCATGTATCTTTTATCAGGAGATTTTTCAATGTGGATGAGTGTTTCAGGCGAACAATTATTGCTTGTAAAATAATAAAAATAACTCTTATTGACAACGGGTATATGATACAATCATGAAGAAATCCATAACAAACCACCCAAATTATAATAATATATTCTCTATTAACTTGCAATTCAATACATCAGCAAGATACCAGAAAACTATTAAAATCCCAAAATTTAACACTAAGCTCATTCAAAATACCTATCTTTATTTAGGCATAATTTATCCATTAAATTTAAAAAATATCGAAAATATTCAGGAATTTCACCTTAAATTAAAAAATTACCTTAAACTATTATAAGTCCAAAATACGTTCACTACTTACATCTAGAAGTAATATTGATCTTGTGTTGTTTCTTAATAATTTATTTACCTTAATACTAACATGTACATAATTGAACTAGAATTCCCTCACCAAACACAAGAGCATTGTCTCTTTATGGTGAGGAAAGGCTACTTTAATTTCTATTGTTTTATATCTTGTTTATATCCTGTGTACTTATCTTTGTAAAAATATATTTTTTTCAAATATTAAATAAAATTTAAAAAAATATTGTTTTTATTTTGGAGTTAAAGTTTAAAAAATAACTTAGTATATAGACATTATTATAAGTCTTTTATTATTTAAAAATTGTCAATATGTTATAAAGTAGGTCATAAAAACCGTTATTAGCAAATTGTTATAAAGAAAGTCATAAAAATAAGTAAGTTTTGTGTACAATATAAACTGCAGATAATTTTATTAAATGTAATAGTTTAGATAGGTACGAATATGGAAATTAAATACATCTGCACTTAGATGGGCAATAAGAACAATCAATTTAACAGTAACTAGAAACATACAACTTTACATGTAGATATGACTGCAAATAAACCATAAAGTTAGTTATTACAAATAATTATTAACATCCATTTGGGATTTTACATGAAAATAATATTTTATAACTATTTAAGCTTTATTATTGGTAGGAAACATAATATTAAGTTAAAACAATAGTAATTTATTAACCCCTCAGGCCTCTGGCATATTCTATCAGAAGGTCGGAGGGTTTCCGCTTTAATAAAATAAATACTTTAATTTATTTTATTTTTACATTTTAATCCCTTTACACACGAGTGTTAGATTCTCGTAAAGGTAAACATGTTTCATTATTATTTGAAATATGTTCTTATTATGTAAATTTAAATAATCATATTGTATTTTAGAAAATCTTAAAAAAAAGAAGGAAAACTTCATTTTTTTAATTAAATTTAAAAATGGCTCACTTTCCTTTTTGTATTAAAAATTACAGATGGCGAAAAAAAAAATTAAAAACACATTTTATTAGACAAATGTATTACAAAAAAAATTTTCTAAAATTATTATTAATTTCGGTTCGTTTGATTCCAAAAGGTGTACATTTTCATTATCATATGCTTAACTTCTAGATTTCAATATAAAGCGTAGTGTTTTTTTTTTATGTCACGAGAGCTCTCCTGTCTGTACAGTGTAAAGGCAGGGGAACTATGTCGCCACCCGGTTGGGCAACATTGTGAGCCGGGTTAAGGTAGGGTTTTATTGATGCAGGTCTTGAAGTGGCCCGGATTATATAAAAGAGGAAAAACAGACAGTTTCTAACACAGTTTAGAGAATATTTCTCACCTCATTCATATGAGAGCCTCAGTGGTCAAGGGGTTAGAATCTCGACTAGCAAGCTGGAGGTCGCGGGTTCAAATCCCGACGTGCGCAAGTTAATTTTATTTTATCAATTTTGTCATTTCACAAATTACTCACTAAAAATAATATACAGTATATTTGTGGCACGTTCCAGAGTGGAAGATACTCTCTGTATCGCCCTGGTGTAAGACCACCATTCAGAATTCAATAGTTGACCAGATCTGGAGAGCCAGGTACTTCCCCAGCTTCCTTTTCCTCATCTCCTTCCCCTCCCCCTACCTTCAGTCTCACAACATACCCCGCATGGGAATGCCATAGTTCACTGGTTCTAGACGGTTGGGAGCAGTTGAGACTCTTGCGCGGTTTCACATTTAAACAAAACAGTGCTGCCAACTCAGCTCTTTTAGAGAAACATTTAGCTCTAAATTAAGGTAATCAGCTCCAAGAAACTATTTAGCTTTTTGGACCCTTTTCAGATATTTATACAGAACTCATTCACGTAAAAGGTAGGATGCAAAAATATTCTCAGGAACCGGTTCTTTTTTATCAGAATTTCTAGCTACCCCCAAGATGGAACAATGTATGTTGTTAAAACTGCTTGCCCTCCAACACCATGAACCAAAAAACCCATGGACGGAGCTATTCGAGAACACTTTGAAGCCGCGGGGTGATGGGGAAGATGTGTGAAACATCATGTCTTGTCTCATCAAATACCCCAAAAGATCATTAGCTGTTATAACTGCATTAACAACACACAAACAGAATTATAATAGTTCATTATGCACCACTTTACATGGCTGATGGCTGCCAGGCAATTTCCCCTCACCCTTGATTTGGCTTCAATGCCATTCATACAACATCTCTGTCCAGGACTTGTTCGGTCCATGTCCAATACACCTATCATTATATTATTACAATTTGAGTCTTGTTAACTGACAGTTGACATTTGTACTATTTAAACAACTGATTACAGTTACTAGCTGTTCACAGTTTCACACGTCAGTAAAGAACACTTTTATAGATGAAATTAATCAGTTTACATATTTAGCAAATAACATGAAAACTGCTTCCACTTTGAAGGAATCAATAACAAAAATGATGCCTGATTGTATTTTGAAAAGATTGAAAATGCTACCTATTAAAAATGTTAAAAAAACCCTTAAATGCATTACAAGTATTTCCTGAACCACAATAAAATCATCATTCGCGTATTTGCACATTTCTATTGAAGATTAACACTTGGTCTTATGTGTGAGCCTTCTGTCTTCCAGTCTTGGATATGGTCTCTTTCAAATGCCTCCAGCTTTGCGAATTCTCGCGCCATTCACCCATCGGAAGCCGCCAATTCTCTTTAGGTCTGCAGCCCATCTCATCTGTGAGCCATCTCCGTTTCTTCTTTGTCGCCTCCTGATGACGCTGTAATTAAAAATGTCGTCCATTAGTCGTGTCATATTATAGAGCGAATTTATGAAACCTGATTATTTCTGATGCAATTTAAAATAAAATCCATTTTGTAATAATACATAGGTTAATTTCACTAACAGCTCGACGGGTTAATTTCGCAGGCGGCTAAATAAGGAAATAACTTATGTTTTAACCCCTTCAAAATATCTACACTAGCGACCTCACCGACTGCAAATAAGTTAGGTTTGTCAAACTGTATAGACTAGCGTTTTACGTTTTATAAGTACATTATGTTTTAGTTTAAATATAAATTCATTATCACCCCCCACCCCCCACCCCAAATACACAAGCACAGTTATTGAGGACATCTTTAGAATTGTTATCTTTTGTTAAGTGAATACCGCCCAAGAGTCCCAATTGCTCCCGACTGTCTGGAGTCAGTGAGTTTATGGAATCCCTAATTTGGATACGTTGTGAGGCTCAAGTGAGTGGGGACGGGAAGGAGATGGGAAAGAGGAAGGTTGGCGATTAATGACATCTCTATCGCATCTAACTATAAAAGTAGAGCAATACAATATGGTAAAATTTATTTTAAAAAATTGTTCGCTCCGTATTTACTGTTCTTACTGTTACTGTTTAGCTGCTCCAGAACTTTTTTTAATCCTTAAGTTGCCGAAAACCCCTTAGTGTTCAGATTTAACCCGTTAGTGCACAAATCGAAAAATAATTTTTCCGTTTCTCCTTGTGATGGAGATTCACCGGTTTACCGCTTGTACTACGAGTTTCCGGACACTGTGTATAAGTAGGGAAGTAATTTAACAATATCTGCATTTGTTCCACTGTATCTAATGTTTGAATGAATAAATAAAACAATATATAATGGTGTAAATACGATATAATATAATTAGCAACATTACCGAGTTGTAAACAGTGTCAGTATCGCCCTTGTGTGAATAGAATCACTGCTTTAACTGGGTCTATCCGTGCTAAGTGACCAGATCTGAATAGGCAGGTTTCACTTTCCCCATCTCTTTTTCCTGTTCACTTCCTTCAGTCTGAAATGGGAATACCATAGTCTCACTGGCTCTGGGGCAGTTGGCACTCTTGTGCGGTAATCAAGTAAATGTTAAAAGTAGTAGTTTAAAATGATTTATTTACTTGAGGGATTGAAGTGCGTGGTGCGTGGTGTTTGGAACGTGGTGCGGAGACGAGGGCTTCTAGAGATGAAAATAAAAATTGACAATATCATTTTCTAGTCCACCTTAAACTCACAGGTTCCATGAAATAGTATTTTAGTGTTTATTGTGCACTACGCCAACAGTAAAAACAATTAGCAACACAGTGTCCGGAAACTAGTAGGACCCAGAACCATGAACCCTTTCAATCTTAGCATTTAGGTTTTCCACACTTGACCACACTTCCCGACATTTGATTGAGCTGAAACTCGTCAGATAGACTCGTTGTCGATGACAATGCATTCTATCAACTTTCGGTGGCTCTGTTTCAACTTTCAGTTGATTTTAAAAAAAACTTCTTTAGTTTTTTTCGGTAACTAAAGGGTTAATAATCCTTTTGAAAGCAGGTCTATGCTTCGACGCCTATTAAACTGTGACGGCTTCGCTGGACAGGACGAGTTTCTACCAACAATGGAAGAGAGGTGTCCAGTGAGAGAGAATTCCCTTCAGCAGGAATATGGGAGGCCTACACTTGATGGCTGCATGTGTGGAGGCAAACACCGCAGTCCTGGCCGTGAGGAACTGGAGAGAGACAGCAGGACATTTCCTATAGGTGGACAACTCTCTTGAAGGGTTGCATGAGGTGTGTATCTACGTGGATTTGAAAGTGAAATAAAAAAAAACGCAAGACTCGGTGGGCTGTCATTTCAATTCGCATTTTAAATTTACGTGAGATATATTGTAAAATAAATATGTATTAAAAAATATTATTACAAAATATTGAAACAATTTTTAAATTTAAAAATAACGACTTTGGCTGAAAGCTTTGCGACATTTGAGGTGTTTCATAGGTTGTGGCAAAAGATTCTTGCTTATTGTTTGCTGTCTGAAATAATTTGTTTCAAATACTCGCTTCATTACCCAAAAACATTATCTGAAAGCTTACCTTATAGTTAAGTGGATTCTGGCTGCATTTAGAGTATTTCCTTTAAGAGATGTCCAGGAGCAGAGGTAGATTCTGGCTGCATTAAGAGTGTTTCTCTCAAGAGATGTCCAGGGGCAGAGGTCGATTCTGGCTGCATTTAGAGTATTTCCCTAAAGAGATGTCCAGGGGCAGAGGTAGATAATGGCTGCATTTAGAGTATTTCCCTAAAGAGATGTCCAGGGGCAGAGGTGGATTATGGATGCATGTGACACCGTTGTTAAGTGAAGTGGTTGATTTTCGGGGTACGGTTTATAAATTTATTTATTTTAACCATTATTATAGAAACAGACATAGAACACGCAATATTGTCAAATTGAATACATCTTAACACAATTATAAATATTTTTATTATTATATACTATGGTGAAAGTCTTCACTAAGGACGGGTTGTTTCGGAGAATTTGAACAATTCATCAAATTTCAACATTCTTTTTCGGGTTCTGTGGAAGTCCTATTCAAGTTCTGTTATTATATCATTATAGGCTAGTTGCTTGACAGAACTGAAATAAAAACAGGACTTGAAAAAATCTTCCACAGAACTTGAAAATGAACGTTGAAATTTGATGAATTGTTCAAATTCTCCGAAACAACCCGTCCTAAGTGAATAAATTTCTTAAGTAAATTGTACTAATTTTAAATTTTTTAATTTCATTCATATTCTTTTATGAAACTTGTTAATATTATAATCACAACTTCAAGGTACCTATTTGTTGTTCAGTTGACCATCTAGGAATAACTTTTAAATAAGCACTTTTGGTGTAGAATTTACATAAGTTTTATTTTGCACTTACACTTTTAATGTTATTGTAAACAGATCATTTAATCTTATTTGGATTTAGAAAACATGTTTTAAAATATTATTTATTCACTGGAATGGGTTCTGTACTTGCGTGATGGGATTAAATTAAATAGTAATATAACTTTCAACAGTTAAGTTGAAGTCCAGCTGAACGTGGTATAGTCCTATCAACGAGAAGATCAACTATCTGTTTGTGTCCCTTCTCTTCAGCCTTGGAGAGAGCTGTGCACCCATACGCGTCCTGCGATGATGTAGTGGCATTGAACTCCAGAAGTAACTTTACAATATTCACATGTCCAGCGAATGCTGCCCCAGACAACGCTGAGCAACCCATTTTAGTCTGAGTGTTTATTTCTGCCCCGGAATCTAGCAACATGCGTGTTACCTCGTGGTGTCCCCGCTGTGCAGCGCATATCAGGGCAGTTTCACCATCGCTATTTGCAGAGTTAATATCTGCTCCGGAATCTAGCAGCATGCGTGTCACCTCGTCGTGTCCCTCCTCTGCAGCATACATCAGGGCAGTTGTACCATGGCTATTTGCAGAGTTAATATCTGCTCCGGAATCTAGCAGCATGCGTGTCACCTTATTGTGTTCCCCCTCTGCAGCCTTTAACAGGGCAGTATCACCATCGCTATTTGCAGAGTTAATATCTGCTCCGGAATCTAGCAGCATACGTGTCACCTTGTTGTGTTTCCCCTCTGCAGCGTACATCAGGGCAGTAGTACCATAGCTATTTGCAGAATTAATATCTGCTCCGGAATCTAGCAGCATGCGTGTCACCTTGTTGTGTTCCCCCTCTGCAGCCTTTAACAGGGCAGTATCACCATCGCTATTTGCAGAGTTAATATCTGCTCCGGAATCTAGCAGCATGCATGTCACCTCGTAGTGTCCCCCCTGTGCAGCCTTTAACAGGGCAGTATCACCATAGCTATTTGCAGAGTTAATATCTGCTCCGGAATCTAGCAGCATGCATGCCACCTCGTAGTTTCCTCCCTGTGCAGCCTTTAACAGGGCAGTATCACCATAGCTATTTGCAGAGTTAATATCTGCTCCGGAATCTAGCAGCATGCGTGTAATCTCGAGGTGTCCCCCCCGTGCAGCGTTTATCAGGGCAGTATCACCATCGCTATTTGCATAGTTAGTATCTGCTCTGGAATCTAGCAGCATGCGTGTCACCTCCTGATATCCCCACTTTGTAGCGTATATCAGGGCAGTTTTACCATCGCTATTTGCAGAGTTAGTATCTGCTCCGGAATCCAGCAGCATGCGTGTAATCTCGAGGTGTCCCCCGCATGCAGCGTTTATCAGGGCAGTTTCACCATCGCTATTTGCAGAGTTAGGATCTGCTCCGGAATCTAGCAGCATGTGTGTCACCTCGTGGTGTCCCCTCAGTGCAGCTTCCATCAGGGCAGTTTCACCATAGCCATTTGCAGAGTTACTATCTGCTCCGGAATCTAGCAGCATGCGTGTCACCTCGTGGTGTCCCCTCAGTGCAGCTTCCATCAGGGCAGTTTCACCATAGCCATTTGCAGAGTTACTATCTGCTCCGGAATCTAGCAGCATGCGTGTCACCTTGTGGTGTCCCCCCTCTGCCGCGGATTTCAGGGCAGTTTTACTAAAGATATCTGCAGAGTTAATAGTATTAACCCATATATCTTGGCTATTTACAGAAGATTTGTTTTTGAACTTTAATGTGATATCATTCTTTTCGAATATTTTCTCATTTTCCAAGTATTTATCGCTTATGTGTTCATAGTTTTCTTCAGATTGATTTAATAAAAAATTGACAATACTAACATACCCCCGCCGTGCAGCGCAATGCAAGGGGGTCCGTCCTTTTATATCATACGATACACAAACTCCTTGTTTTGCAAATAATTTAAACAATGTATGATTTAGATTACTCACCGCTAGATTTATGGCAGTATCGCCCTTACCATCAGTGGCAATCAATAAGTAGGCTCGCTCTGTGTCACTTTCAAGGCCACTGAAGATATCCAGCACAGTCTCGTAGTCATCATCTCTCACTGCTGTAATAAATGGCTTAAATATATTTTCTCTTATGTGACGTGTTCTTTCCAAGGCCAGGTTTATGGTATTAAACTGCTGTGTATTTGAAATGTATTCTTCAAAATACTTATTTTTGCCACGGACCTCGCCTCTCATATCTAAGAAAGTAGCAAGCATTAGTCCTACCATTGACTTGTCCGAGCAACTCCTCACATTTTCAGTTATTTGGTTTACAATATTGGTATTTCCCTCCTCCAAAGCTATGTTCAGCACGGTTCTCCGGGACTTGTCTTTTGCTGATATACAGGACATATAGACTTCCTCGTATATCTCGCTACTTGGGCCACTGAGAAGGACTCCAACAATGCGTGTACTCTGTTCTTCGGCTGCTATATGCCATGGAGTTTTGTTATTGTCGTGGTAGAATAGCTGACGAAGTTCAAACCAATGTTGGTATATTATCGGGTGATTTTCCAGTTCTTCGCGAGGTATTGGCGTTGTTTCAAGCTGACTCTCGATGAACATTCTGATTATTTTAAAGTCTGGCTTGAGCAAAAATTTACAAAATTCATTTTTAATCAGTACGTTTTCTTCTTCACTGTTACTGAACTCTCTTCTGAGCCATCGGACGTAGAAATCAGCACAAAAGTATTCTGGGAACGTGCGGTGAATGAAATCAAATGTTCCGTCAGCTTTATATTTTATCAGCCCGAGACTACTTATGTCTTTCACTTCATCGATCGTCGGGTCGGATCGTTTTATGTTTGTGAAATATTGCGTAGCGAATGTTTGGTCGATGGTCTGGAAAGCCAAGACACAATGCTTTTTCATTGTTCCTTTAACCGTGGAATTAAGTAAGGCTTTAGGTATCTGGTTCAAATTAGTCTTCTGCTCAAAATATATTGTTTTCTTGACTTTAATAAACTGTTTATACAAGTCAAAAAGATTGGTGATTTTGCGTAAGTTATTAACTTGTTCTGGATGCAATACAGCCTGTATGGCCTGCTGGAGGAACACTTCGGCCAACATACGGATTTGCAGCGGGACGCCCATTAAGTTGGCCACGTCAACCCCCAGCACTCCCTCCACCTCCTCCCACAGCTCTCTGGCAAACTTGCACAGCCTCTCCTTATCCAGCTCTCCGTGTTCTAAGGCTAGGTGAGGTAGCCAGAAGTTCACCAAATAATCTTCCTGCTTTTCTCTTGTAATTTCTTCCAGTTTTACCGCAAATACTCCCAAATCTTTTTCAAGACGTTTTCGTTCATGGACACGTGTGGTAACTACTGTGCGGCACGTTGTAGCCGTTTTCAAATATTTCAGGAGCTCTACCAGTTTAGCTTGGTTTTCCTTAGAAATCTCGTCAAATGCATCGATCAAAACACAAACCTGCCTCGAATTATCAGATTCGAGGGAATGCTGCAATAGTTTGCTTAACAACTTTTTATCGGTAGGTAAACCCGATGCGTGTATCAAATAATTTGTAACCGATTGAATGGTTAGTGTTTTGGGTAATATTTTGAGACTGTCAACCTGACCTTTGAGACTGTGGTCAATTCTCAATACCCAGGAGTGTCGAATGAGTTCCGACATGCGCGTCAAGCTGGTGGATTTTCCCATACCGGGATCGGCGGCAATGATGGTCTGATTCTTCTTCATAATGCTGAAGTCTCTTTCCTCGATGGGGTCCCTGTAGTCCATGGTAATGAAGGGGCGAATGGCTTCCAGAGAGCCGTGGGAGTATTGCCAAACCAGACAAGGGTTACCTTCAATCTCAAGCATTTTAAAATAATGTTTGTTGAATAATCCATCTGTATTTATATTTCCTATATTCAATTCGTTAGAACACTTTTCAATTTGAAAGTTTTTTTTTGAGACGAATAAATCCTCATCCTCTTTGGATAATTTGAAGGGTCCAATAAGTGATAATTTATCGACCACATCTTTGAATATAAATAAATCCTTATCTCCGCGGAACTGAACGAACTCATTCATGGATTTAATGATAAATCGACTATTTAACTTCCTGGGGAGGTATACATTTCCATTGTAAACTTCGTTCAGGGTGAAGTCTTCAGCGGATAAACGGAACCAATAGATTAGTATATTTGACTCCTCTCGACACTTTTTCAGAAAAAGTTCCTTTCCATCTTCTTCGGTGGTGAATATCCTCCCCCGCGCAGCCTCCACCCCCTCCCAGTAGTCCTGGCTGAGCTGCTCTGGATCGCTGATCACCAGCAGTGGTCCACCGGCCCCACTGCTCTCCAGTAGTGCCGTCAGCCTCTCCCTGTCTACTAGTTTGTTCCCCTTTGAATAGAGAGTATCTAATTCGCAAAGTCTCGGAAGGTTGTTTGGGATTTTTTCTATACTCAGGTTGTCCATCGCGAGGTTTATCAAAATGGGTGAAATCAATTTATCTATTTTCTCGTTGGGAGTTTCACAGTCATTTCCCAGTAAAAGATCGAGGCTGAGCGTTTCTTCACCTATGGTAATTACATCTCTGGAGAATATTGTTTTTCTAGACGAAGGAGTTAGGTCTTCTAGTTTAAAAGTTTCCAAAGATTTTGTTTCAAAAGTTAGTTTATAGTTCTCAAATATTTTTTTATCAATTGGTTGCGATCGAATGATCACAAGTTTCTTGTGGTTGAACTTTACTAAATGTTTTAATATTGGTATAAATCGGTTAGTGATTCTACTTGTAGATTCAAAATTGAGAATGATCAGGTTACTGATGTTAACATCATTCTCCCTTAAACCTTTGAAATCTACAAACTTAGCTAAAGTTGTCAAATGATTCCAACTCAATATAGTGTGATATTTTTCTTTCAAGTATTTTGCGTCCAAAGTTGGGCTTTTCAAAGTTTCCATGAGAATCAATATATTGTACAATCTGGCGGCTTGAAATTCAAAATCACTAGTCACAATTATTTGTAAAACACGTTTAGAAGATTCCAAGAATGACTTCAATCCCAAGGTGTCCTCGCAGTCCAGGATATCAGGCAAGGTGTGGAGGTAGTTCTGGCTAGCCATATGCAATGGGGCTGACTTTATACTCTGGTTCTGTAAATTCATAGCTTCCGTGATCTCTTCAGGAAAATACCGCACCAATTGTTTAGTTAGACGAATAACATTTTTTAAATCTTCCTTCGAATCACAAGTAATAGTGTTCCTCCTTGAATCAATTTTAAATAGCGGAAAATCAATTTTTTTAAGTTTTTGGCGAGAGAGAAAATTTTCAATTTCAGTTTTTTTTATTATCGCATTGTTTTGAAAAAAGCTCAAATTTTGTATAAATTGAAGCTCTTCTGTGGAAAATACCCCGAGCTGGCATACTGTTCCCAGCGATTTAACAGTGCTATATTGTAAGCTTTGTGTTTCTTCTGAGTGCTTGCTATCAGCATTTCCTTTAACTGGTTGTATATTCTGATGACTGCCACTAGAACTGCCAGGAAGAGCTTGATTGGCTTCTTTTAAGATGTAGGAATTGCAAAACATTTCTATTCCGTGGTAATAATTGCGTTCATTCCATCCTTGGGGCCAGTTCAGTACCACATATGTATCCTTCTCATCACCAAAAGCTTTGATGAAAACGTCTAATGCATGTTTGTCTAAATTGGACCTGAAAGTGGGTTCCTTCAAATCACTCGGGAGAGCGACCCGTTCAATATGGACTTGAAGTAAGTTTCCCACCTGATGGCCAGTGCAGTTTACAAAATTAGGGGCAGCGAAGAAATTGGTTAGATCTAAGTTTTTAGTGCACATCGATCTGTCGTATCTATTACCATAATTTCTGCGTATCTTGGTTAAGATATCTTTGGTCCCCGGGCTATCTAGAGCTATTGTGTGCGCGTGTAGACCTTCGTCAGAGCTGGCAATCCCACGGAAGCCACCGCCTTCACTCTTCAGATATTTCACAGTGTAGGTGGTAATCCCGGCCAGCCACCCTCCGAGGGAGTGGCCTGTGAAGGACAAAATGAAACGAACTCCACGGTTTTTATTTTTTTTGATGATTACCTCCTTGATCTTATCTGCGAAAGAGATGGCGGAATTCATGAATCCGGTATATTGGTTGCGGTAAATACCTTGTGCGTCAATCCAGATGGCTCCCAAATTTTCCACGACTGTTCCTCTATGGGCAACTACGATCTGCTGCTGCAAAGGGTTCCAAACCGCGCAACCGAAGTACCCGTTATTGTTGTTTCGTGCCGTGGTGAGCAGGCACCACCCTTCAGGCATTTCCCCTGAACAGTCCGAGTACGCCAGCTTGGCAATGGCTGCCAACACTTTTTTATCTGGATAAGGTTCCATCGCCAATTTTCTATTGTTATCTTCAATGCGAAGGAAGGCGGAATTGAGGGTATTTTGCCAGTCAGAGCAGTACTCCAAGCCCGTGTCCACCTGCATGTTGGAGTGATGGAG
The DNA here is from genome assembly GCA_026573805.1 of Hesperophylax magnus. Taxonomy (NCBI): domain Eukaryota; kingdom Metazoa; phylum Arthropoda; class Insecta; order Trichoptera; family Limnephilidae; genus Hesperophylax; species Hesperophylax magnus. The sequence goes on along the minus strand of JAIUSX010000005.1, from coordinate 6,684,101 downwards.
ATTTCTGGAGACTGATTCTGCAACAAAGACAACAACAACCAGAGTTGATATTGTGGCACTGCATATACATAAGGTGTTTTGTAGTTTTAAAACATTTCAAACTACAATAAAATATTACAATATTTTCTGAAAAGCCACTGATCAGTAGTTTGTCTAACGGGTTCCTTAACAAAACGAATTTATTTTGATAATGAAATCAAAGAAAGAAAAAAAAATTAAACGTAGTTTTTTTTCACTGATGACAATATTTACCAATGTTTTGTATACCTACATGATGAACAACGCATGACAAGTACACTTGTTGTTTTATACGAGTATAAAGCTTTAGAATTATAATTAGTAGTAAATAATACCATAAACCAGGATATTGGTCTACAACACCACTGTAGCATCCCACCTGTATTACTGCACAAGGGTCAGTTGTCTGAGCTATAAAACATGAGTTAAAAAAATAGTTCAGTACAGAGGCATGAGGTTTATAATGTGCTGTAGCAGATATAATAGGATAAAAACAATGACACGCCAACTAATTATTCTAAGTGTTAGTTTATTACTCACTATCATTTATGTATAAAATGTTACCAAATAATATGTTAAAAAATGTTAGTATTAAAAGTACAGTCCATGGCTATCCTACGAGAAGCTGCAACGATTTTAGGCTTCCTAAGACTAATTTATCGGCAACACAAAGCAATGTTTTTAACAATTATTTTAAAATGTTCAATGAACTGCCTTTAAATGTTAATTCTTGCAGTTTTTCGTGGGAATACTTTATACTATGCATAGTGCTTCTGACAGCTTATGAGCAGGATGGTGAAACACCCCCTAAGTCTTGTAAATGTAATATGTCTCAATTTAGTTTTGTCCAAGTATTAGTACGCGGGTAATAGAATATAATTATTAAAGCAGTTACAGAATAGATATAAAATGACCGGTCAGTGGCTGAGTTGACATAGCGTTTGGGTCCATATCAATCCATATAATTCCTCTGGGGAGAAATTCTTGCTTTTAATTCTTTTGTTCATTTTGGTATCTGAAAAATGACAATAATTACATTAAAACCTCATCAAAATAACTTAGGTTATGTGAAGACACAACGCGTATGATAAAATAAAATACATAATAATCGTGACCAATCCACTGATAATTTATATGATTAATAATGATTTATATGATTATTAAATATAAACTTACATATTTTTTAAGTATGTTTTAGAAATACGTTGAGAACCGTATCAGCAAGCACTCGCAGGCATTTAAAAAAAGAATTAATTTTGACAGCTAAAGCTAAAACCCATAGATGAAAACAATATCAGAGACAATTATTTACCAAAAACATTGCCAGTAAAAAAACTTTCGGACTAAATGTAACCGATGACCGCTAGTAATGCAAATATGTTTATAGAACGCAAAATAAGATAACGAACGGATAGCGGCCCGTTAAAGAAAAACGGTTCGTTACGTAACCGAAATTTGGTACTTCGTTTATAAAACCGGCCCTAAGTCCTCCATCACGACACGACCAACATTTTCCCCTTAAGGCCCGTTCGCATTGGTCGAGTAGTTTAGTCAAGTAGCGAGTAATTTAGTAACTGGACACGTGCGAACACCATAAATTTAGTAGAGTAGTTTAGTCAGCGATTTAGTCAAGTCAATCCATTCTGTTCTATTTTTTCGGGCGAGTAGCGTCCCTCATCATGTGTCTATGGCAGATTTATAGAGTTTATCGATGGTCTATTGTCACTGGCTGCATTAGTCAGTGATCAGTATAGCCAGTGTTGCCAATTCAGCTCCTTTAGAGCTAGATCTGGCTCTAAATCGACGTCGTCAGCTCCAAAAAAAGTCATTTAGCTTCTTAGCTCGTTTTTCAGATTTTTCAGCTCTTATTCACGTGATATTAAAAAAAATTATATTTGCAATAATATTCCAAAATAACGAGGACTTCCCAAAAAAAGAGATTCCCCGAAATCCTGCACAAGTAAACAGTTACTAAAAATAGCGCCGTTTACACGCACACTTCGGAGCGACCGAGTCCCGCGACACTTCAGGCCGCCGCGCAACTCTCACAGTGAACTGCGCTGTAAACCTATCGATCTTTACTTTTCTGCGCGGCGGCCTGAAGTGGCGCGGGACTCGGTCGCTCCGAAGTGTGCGTGTAAACGGCGCTAATGCTTTGGTGGAAACATCGGTACAGGGACTTCCCGAAAAAATGAAATTCCCAAAAACTCCGATACAAGTAACCTGCCTAGGCCGGCTATTGCGTATTACATTTTGCATTGCGTCTTGCGTCAGTCTCCTTCGAATTCGAAATTATGAAGTTTTACGGAAAATAGATCAGTTGTCAGTTTCGAACACTTTAAAACAGCTGAAAGAAAGCATCGTACCTCTGATGAACGGAATGGACATTTCTGCAGACATCATTGCAAAAGCCGAAGTCTAATGGTTCAAGATCTCTCTAATACCCTGGAAAAGCACATCAAGCACAGTCAAGTTTTGGGCTGAGGTTCTAAAGTATCGTGATGCCGCTGATGAAAATCCTTTCCACGAAATCAGCTCTTTCGCAGTTTCGGTACTTGCTCTGCCGTGGTCAAACGGAGAAGTGGAACGAGTTTTTAGCCAGTTAAATATAGTCAAAAATAAAACTAGAAATAGACTTGGCAATGACATGGTTAATTCGATTTTAACAATTCGATCGGGGCTCACGCGACACAACAAATGTTGCGAGGATTATGAACTTCCCCCAGAAGTTCAAAAAAAAATTGGAACAATGGCTGTATATGAAAAAAATCCTGATGAAGCCGGTCCTAGCAGTGTGATGGTACAGGAACTGGAACCGGATGACTGCTTAGATTTTTTAGAGGACTAGTCGCTGCCTAACAAAAAAAAAAATTATAAAAAAAATAAAAAATATCCTGAAGACTTCGATATTATCAAAAATAATTGTGTTTTGAAAATTATAAAAACAAACAAGTGTATTGTTGAGTGTTTGTTATGAGTTGTTCAAGTTTTTTTTTGTCAAAAATTCTGCCAGTCCACCCCCGAATTTTTCTTCTCTGAAATTCTCTAACAACCCCCCCCCCCATGCTTTATGTCACTTTCAAAATTTTAGCTCCTTTTTGGCTCTTTTTTGGGTTTCGCCTAGCTCTACTTTAAAATTCGAGTTGGCAACACTGAGTATAGCGAGTATAGCATCGTATAGCATTAGTAGCCGTCAAAACACGCCAAAATGTCTTGTCGTTGGAGCGAAAACGCTACTGTCAAATTCTTGACGTTGTATTTACAACACGAATGCTTGTGGAATATAAAGTCGCCCCGATATAAGATCAAACAAATCAGGGAATCAGCATACGCTGAATTAGAAAAAGGGATGAATATTCCTGGATTTGGTGATAGGGAGATAAGAGCGAAAATTAAAAGCATCAGGTTAGTGAAGTTTTTTTTTATTTATATGGTATATTACAAGTGCCTGTATTATTATAAATTTATGTTAAAGTAGTAGCAGAGTCATTAATCATTAATAATTTCTTTTCAGATCTACCTACTCACAGGAGTTAAAAAAAATAAAGGAGTCAAAACCCTCCGGTGCCGGAACTGACGCAGTATATTCACCATCAGTCAAATGGTTCAATCTATTAGATGGATCCCTCAGAAACATTAATACAATGTTAACAGAAAGTGAAAGCAATTTGGCAAGTACATTTCTATTCTATCGTTTATACATCAGTTTTTAATGTACCATTCTTGTCTGCCAAGGTACCGATCCATCGTTCACAAAGTAATCTGCATATCTTTCTCGAAGATCTGTAGACCTTCGGGATGAACGATTGGACAGACAACTTGGTAGTGGTTCCAATCCTTGAGGCTCTGGCTCCACCCTCCAATTACCAGGGATAACAGTTCCTGAATCAAAATTGTCTTTGTCTACTGTATATTCCAACTGCTTGTTCTGTAATTTTGTCTCTCTGAGCCAATTATGTAAAGCGCAACACGCCTTTACAATGCAAACAACCTTCTCAGGACTGTAGGGCATCGGTTTCTCAAACACTCTGAATCTGGCAGCTAGTATACCGAAAGCATTTTCAACTATTCTTCTGGCCCGAGACAATCGATAATTAAAAATTTTTTGCTTTGATGTTAATCGATTTCCTGGGAAAGGTTTTAAAAGGTATTCTTTCAAGGGAAATGCATTATCTCCAACTAGTACATGCCCTTCTGGCAGAATACCGTTTTCTAATGCTTGATACAAACTACAGTTTCGAAATACGCCTCCATCAGAAACCCGCCCATTACATCCAATGTCTATATAACTGAAGCAATATTTATGATCTACAACTGCCATTAAGACAATGCTGTTTGTCTCTTTATAATTGTAGTATAAACTTCCTGATTCAGGAGGTGCTTTAATGACGACATGTTTGCCGTCGATTGCTCCACAGCATCCAGGAAAGTTCCATTCTTTTCGAAATCCGTTCTCAATGATATTCCAGTCTGTGGTGGCGGGAACCTGAAAAAAGATTTATAATAATGTATACATTCGATATAAACAACATTCTACTTTATTTTCAGGAAGACATTATACACACGGATACAGATACTGAGGAAAGCAGAATTACTATGAATTCTTTTCGTGAACCCGTATCTAAACCCCCTACAAAAAAAAAGCGGCTTTCCCAACTTTCGAGTATGGTGAGTCAACTAAAGGAGATAACTGAGGTTGCCAACTCTACAGAAGAAGACGAGTTTGAGGTCTTCGGCAGACACGTCGGCTTACAACTGAAATCTTTGCCCTTGCTATTGGCACTTGAAACCCAGGAATATATTCAACTGTACATGAACAGAATTCGACGCCAACACCTTCAAAATTCAACTGAGCAAAATAGATTCACCAGGATAGTCACACCAGTATCAAATGATTCGCAAGACTCTCCATGTAGTAATACTTCGTATTATGATGATGTAATTTATTTAGATGAGCCCCCAGAAGACACATATGAAATTGAAACACATGAAAACCATGACATCGAATAACTTTAATGTAAATTTTAATATTTAAACCATGTGAAAATTAATAAATGTTTCTCAAATTATATTTATAATTTATTTAGAACCGTTTTAGATACAGCTATAATTATAGCGGGATGGCCTATTTTAGTGGCTATTTCAGTGGTCGTTCCATTGGGAATTTATGGCGAATGATATGCTGAAATAAGCCATCTACTATATTTGTAGCTGTGTGAAACAGCTCTTAATCTTACCTTGATAAATTCCTTTAATGATTCATAGATAGCTTCACAAACTTCTATAATGAATTCCGAAACAGTTGATTTTCCAAGTCGAAAGAGATGCGTGATTGTCCTTAAACTACATCCTGTAGCAAAAAAGTAGAGAACTGCCTGTAATTTGGTTTTTGCGGGAATTGCACTTCTGAAAAGGGTATCCGTGCGTTGAATTTGTGACTGCACTTTCATTAGAAGGAAATTAAAACAGCTTTCAGTCATTCTCAAAGTCGCGAAGTATTCTTTCGGATCTTCAAATGCCATTTCCTTCAGAAGAGAATTTGTAGCTCCTAATGCATCTCTTCTATTAATCCATTTTCGTATCCATAGTTTTTTCACTTTCGTCTCACTAATTTCTTCCTCCACCTCTTCTAAAATATCCATTACAATCAGCTTAATTAGCCTATTTACTTTGTTGCGTTGCAGCCCGTTCATCTTACAATTTGACACTTCACTCGTGAAATCTACTCGACCAATGCGAACGCTTTTTGGTCAGTCAAATGGCGAGTAGCGAGCTACTTGACTAAACTACTCGACCAATGCGAACGAGCCTTTACTGTGTGATGGAAGTTGTAAATTTTCTAATATTGTTAGGTTATTCGTAACCCGGGAATATTTCCTTTCTTTAAAATAAGAAATTGAATTTTATAGCCAAATAAAATATACTTGCTTAAAAAATATAAAACATGAAGCCTAAAGAAATCGTTCCTATCGTTTTATCCATTGAAAATATCGCCTGAGACTGCATTGAGTAGAGTGCCATGATATGACCTGTTACAGAGAGCAAAAAGTAACAGAAGTTGAAAGGAATTGCAAGAAAATGCATGTTTATAAGCCGGGTAGTGTATATAAATAACTTGATCAAGATTTTGTTTCAGCAAGCCATCACAGTCATCTACATATGCCATCGTAGTCACCAACATAAGCCATCCTAGTCACCAACATAAGCCATCCTAGTCACCAACATAAGCCATCCTAGTCACCAACATAAGCCATCCTAGTCACCAACATAAGCCATCCTAGTCACCAACGTAAGCCATCCTAGTCACCAACATAAACCATCCTAGTCGCCAACAAAAGCCATCGTAGTTATATAGTTACTTATAAAGAAACTGTCCAATTTTAAAACAGCCATAATGGAATTTGTGGAACAAAAATTTGACTCATATACTTATGACTATATCTTATACTCATATATCGAGATTGAAACATCACAGAAACGAGTCAATACTGATATAATGGAAGTAAATAGGTATAATTCTGTCCTACAAAACACTATTTCGAAACAAGATGATATAATTGATCGACTAGAGTACTATAGTCAAATATGCAACATAGATTTAAGAGGTGTTCCTGAATCAAGCGTTGAAAATAATATGGAAGTACTGAAAAAAAATATCCAAAATTACCAACTACGGAGGTGCCGCCACACCATTATAGTCTTAAATAACAAAAATCTACAGATTGGGACCAAAACTTTCAGAAAAAAATTCCAGGTCCATTATAGCGACGTTGAACAGCATTCACGCTCGCGATGAATTCCTAAACAAAATAAAGAATTACAAGAAATCTACTACGATCAACACTAATGAACTAAACACAGTTGACATATTTATTTTTATCATCGCCTGTTTTATATGTGTCATAGCACTATTAACAATATAAATAACACCCATTTATACATGGAATTTTATCATATGATATAACATATGTATGTAACTACTAGCGCCATCAATGATGTATCTATATGCACTAATAAACGTTAGTTGGTCTCCATCGGACTTGCGTTTTATTTTACAAATCAAACTTTTTTATACTACTTTGCTAAATGTGTGGAAAACCACATTCAATCATTATATCATCTTATAAACGGTTTATATTTTAACACAATTACTTAGGACGGGTTGTTTCGGAGAATTTGAACAATTCATCAAATTTCAACGTTCATTTCCGGGTTCTGTGAAAGTCCTATTCAAGTTCTGTTATTATATCATCAAAGGCTAGGTGCTTGACAAAACTGAAATTAAAACAGAACTTTAAAAAATCTTTCACAGAACTTGAAAATGAACGATGAAATTTGATGAATTGTTCAAATTCTCCGAAACAACCCGTCCTAAGACAATTTGAACTCTTCTTAAAATCATATTTATTTATTTATTTATTTATAGAATACATGATAATACAATAATACATTTTCTTATATGTGATACATTAAATTACCACACTAGGCGACTGCCTGTCTCGTGGCGACCAATGGTATATAGTTAGTATGTGAGGTCTAGTGTTAACATATGAATTAAATATTTATACATGTTTAAAGTATGAAAGATTATATTAGAATGAATTATAATGGAAATAGAAAGTATAAAAATGTTAAAGTAGAAAGCAGAAGACAAAAAAAAGAAAAATAAAAATAATAAAGAAGAAGTAAAAATAAAAGAAATACAAAAAAAAAAATAAAAAATTTAGAAGTGTAAGACATGCTGTTGTGCAGGAAAAGATCAAATACATAACTCTCTTTTCTGGTTGTGTAAGTGTACATGCATGTATGAGCGCGTAAATACGCGTGTACACGCATACATCCACACACACACTTATTCATATTTATAGATGCATACATATTCATACAAAGATATACAAATATATATGTATACATACATACATACACATATATTTATATATGTATGCATACATACATACACACATATACACATGCCTACTTGTACATAGTTGCTTATTCACTATCTGAGAATGAGAAACAAGTGATTAACACTGTCACAATCATTAATCAAAAAGTCATCAAGCGCCTTTTTGAAAGTGAGATATTTGGTTATTGACTTTATTTCAATTGATAAATTGTTAAATATTTTAGGGGCAAGAAAGTTAAACTGGGACTGTGCCATTGAAGTTTTTGTTGCCGGAATAATATAGTTGTATTGGTTCGAGTATCTTGTGTTATAATTTGAATCGGATATATATTTTTTTTGTAAATTTGAATTTAAAATAAGAGGTAACATTTTTTACATAATATAAGGATTTTATATTAAGAACTTTAAAGTCTTTAAATAAGTCCTTTGTGGGTTGTATATAGTGTGCTTTGTAGATAGTCCGTATTATCAATTTTTGGGCTTTTATTAGTGGATCTAGTACAGTTTTAGAGCATCCTCCCCAGACAATTATACCGTACGATAAAATTGATTGACACAGGGAAAAGTATACTGTTTTTAGTGTGTTTTTGTTTAGTATATTTCGCAATGCTCTGAAAATATATGCCAGTTTCCTTATACGGTTCGTGGCATTAATTACATGATCTTCCCATCGAAGTTTATTGTCGATTATTACGCCCAAGTATCTAATTGAATCTACTCGTTCCAGTGTGTTGCATAGACAGCTAGATATATCCCTACAGGAATGTATTTTTAGTACATGATTAATTGAGGGTTGATTTGGATTATTTGTGCTAAATGTTAGGTATTTTGTTTTACTTATGTTTAATGTGAGTAAATTATTATCCAGCCATTGTTTAGTAATTTTCAAGATTAGTTCTGCTCTATGAAAAGTTTCTTCCCATGTTTTACTTTTTATTACTAAGGCAGTATCATCGGCAAAAGTGATTATATTGCCATCAATTTGTAGTCTACATAAGTCATTAATGTATATGAGAAAAGGTATAGGACCGAGTACGCTGCCCTGTGGTACACCAAAATTAATTCTGGTAGGTTGAGACGATTTTTGTGATGGTAGCTTAATACATTGCTTTCTGTCTGTCAGGTATGATTTGAACCATTCAAATGCCTTATTCTTTATTCCGAATTTCTGAAGTTTAGCTAGAAGGATTGGACGAGAGACTGTGTCAAATGCCTTAGCCAAGTCCAGAAATATTGCCAGACATTTATCACCTTTATCTAGGGCTTGTGTTATGTGTGATGTTAATTCTAGAATAGCTGAGTCTGTGCTTAGCCCTTCTCTGAACCCATGCTGGTTTGGCGAGAGAATGTTGTATTTTGTAAGATGGTCGATAAGTCTTTTTTTTACAATTTTTTCTATAATTTTGGAGAGTGATGATAAAATGGAGATAGGTCTATAGTTTGAAATATCAGTTGGAGTTCCAGCCTTAAAAATTGGTTGAACCAGAGCAAGTTTGAGTTTATTCGGAAATACGCCTTTATTGAGACTGAGGTTAATGATATGTACTAGTGGTTGATTTATAAAAGGTTCAATAATTTTGAGTATGTTTGAGGATATTTTGTCATGATTACATGAATGGGAGGGCTTTAATTGTTTGATAGTTTGCGTAATTTCAGTAGAGTTGGTGGGGTTAAGTGTGAGTGAATTATTTGTTTCACAAGCAGAGTTTTTGATTTTGTCGGCAAGAGAATTTTCATCGGTTGATGTCTTATTTAAGATTTGTGATGCTAAATTTTTTCCGATATTACAAAAATATTCATTTATATGATTGGTCACAGTGTCAGGGTCGTCTTTTAGGGAGGTGTCTAGTCCGTTGATATTTAATTTATTGATTGGTGGTATTGATTGGTTAGTGTCAGATATTTCTTTAATAATTTGCCAAATTTTTTTATTGTTATTGCCGGCTCTGAACAATTTTTGTTTATAGTAGTTTTCTTTAGTGATTTTAATGAGATTGTTACATATGTTTCTGTATTTTTTATAAAATATTTGAGCTTGTGTATCTGGATTTTTAAGTAATTTTTTGTGGAGCTTGTCCCGTTTTTTAATACAAAAAATTAGGCCATCTGTGATCCATGGTTTCAGTTTTTTATTATTTAAGTTATTCAAAGGGGATTCAACTGTAACAGCCTCAATATGTTTCAATAGTGTTTCAGAAAATGTATTAAATGCAACATTTACGTCTGACGAATTAAGGGTAGAGAGCCAATTTTCCAATTTAATTTTGGAGGTCAATTCCTCGAAATTGATCTTAGTCTTTATTATATTTTCACATGAGGAAATGGAAATGGATTTTTTATTCATGAGGCCAATTACTATTGAGAAGTGGTCAGTTATGGTTGATTGATATACAATTCCTTTCGCATTTTTTTTTGTTCTTAGGAATATGTGGTCAATACATGATTTAGTCATGTCGGTTACTCTAGTTGGGGCATTAATGTGAGAAACAAGCCCGTGCTGAGTCATCAGGTTTATATAATCGAGTGTCTGTATTGACATGGGCTTGAGTAAGTCTATGTTAATGTCACCGATTACCATTAGTTCTTCATTTGATGTACAGTTCAATAAGGCCACGTCTAAAGTTTTTAGGAAGGTTGAAATATTTTGTTGTATATGTGACCTGTATAGTGCAAGAATGGTGGTTTGGTTTATTTTAATTTTAAGGCAGTTGGCATTTTCGATGGATAGTTCAGATATAGTCGGGTCTAACTCGGTTTTAACATAGACGATTACTCCATCCGACTGTGTCTTGTTATTTAGTGTATTGGAAACTGTAAATCCTGCAATTTGTTTGTGGGTGTAATTTGATTTGATCCAACATTCAGTTAAAATTATTATGTCAAACATATTATTCAAATCGGCAAGCGTTATAAGTAGATTATTAAAGTTTTTATCTATGCTGCGAATGTTTGTAGAAAGTAATTTTAATCGTGTATATGGCTTTAATATATCTATACAATTTGATGAAACATTAGTTTCAGAGGTTATTATGTTACCATGGTTTTCGATTTGTATATTAATATCACTCATTATTTATGACAAAAATTGTTTTCTTATTTTTTTGTATGGTGATAATATTGAGCAATACAATATGAAATAAGACATTTTTTAAGGTTATTATGATAGAAGCAGAGGAATCTAGTTCGGAGTGTAAGAATTTATATTGAGTACACATATAATTATTATTGCTATGACTCATATAAAAAGTTGCCAGGAAAGTAGTGTTAATTAGATTATATACTTGGTTCTCAAAAGATATTAAAAGACTTGAGATTGGAATAAGGATGGTAGTAATTGTGTGTGTTTCAGAATGGTTTAGCTGTAAGATAAGATATTTAATACATATTTTAGTTGTTTTTATGATAGAGCTAGGAGAGCAATAATTAGAATAGTTAGTATATTGATGGAAATATTTAAAGTAAATATACTTCAATTTCTTTTTGTTAAAAGTTACAAAAAAAAATAAATTGTTGGTGATAAGTAGAGCACTAGTGATGTTATATATACTAATTACAACATAAGTAAGCTGGATGATAATATGTTTTATATTGGTTAGATATAGTTTTACTGTAAGAATGGGATTACATAATATAAACTCACTAATTGTGTTAAAAATGGATGAGCTTGATAGATTAAAGAAAAATACATTATATCTCATGTAGGGTATCCTGGTGGTGGTGTGATTCATAAAACAAAAACAAAAAACAATCGATTTAAATAATAATAATACTAAGAAGAAGGAGAGTACATTATTCTGAGAATGTGTTAGTTTGTCGAAATTCGTGGTATGGCTCATGAAAGAATCAGAGAAAAAAGTTATGTTTACAGAATTAACAATATTAAAATATATATAAACAATATACTGAATAATAGTAAGGTAAATATTTTTGTTTTTGTTGGACCTAGTTTGGTGAGGAAAATAATTTATCATCGAGGATGCAACTAAATTAACAAGCGAAACATACCACAATGCGAATGAAAAGATGCATATGATTTTGCAATAAGATTGTTTATGAGTTTTAAATGCTATTGGAATGTCTTTATGTATTTTCGCAATAGATGAGATATATATATATGTTCGAAAGCAATGTAATATAATATTAGAAGACATACTAATAGCCATTAGGGAAAGTAAGAATACACATTGAGTATAATAGAATATCGGGTAGAAGCATTTTATAATACAATCATGAATGTCTGGTATAATGGAGTGATATAGCAGCATAGTACCTTGTATCGTCAGTCACAGTAATTGACGTTTAACACGGTCCAGATCAGCAATATTATTTATAGAAATTATCTTGGAAGTATCCGTTTGTCTCAAAAGAATGCGCCCTCCGGTGGACCAAGAGTGTTTGTAATTATTGTCTCTGGCAAATTTTTTTGTTTGAGATAGCAAAAATTTTCCTTTTTGGGTTAGTTGATCGGATACATAGATGTGTTTGGCGGCTTGTGATAATCCTAGATCCCTTGTATTTATTTTATTTGTCATAGTGGTTGTGGATTTTTTGTAAGTTTTGAATTTGGATAGGAAGTCATCCCGCGATGTTGTGGTGTTGAACGTCGCTACGATAGGTCTTGGATTTTTTTCGGAGAACTTCGGTCCCAGCCTGTAGATTTTTGTAAATACAGAATGCACGCCGGTATTTTCGTAGTTGATAATTTTAGAAATTTTTTTGAGTACTTCTGCATTATTTTCAATGTCGGACTCCGGAACACCTCTTATCTCGATATTACAGATTTGGCTTAAATACTCCAATTTGTCGATTTTTTCATCTTGTTTACAGATAGTACTTAGTAGCATATTATTATGTTTTTTTTGTGTAATTAATTCCTCATTGGCTATTTCTTGAGTTTTTTCGATAACATTTATACGTTTTCTTAGGTCATCTTGCTGATCTGACATAAATTGGATAGATTTTATTATTTCGTTATTTTGTGAGATGAGAGCTTCATATTTGTGTACATATGAATCAAATTTGTCTTCCACGAATTTCATTATGGATGTTTTGAAATCAGTCAGCTCTTTAATAAACAGTTGAGAAGTTAAAGGACCATTAGCGCCATCTATATTTGTGGTTGTTAAGTTGTCCGTGTCGTTTGGTTGGTTTGCAGATTTCGGCAGTTGAGTAGACTGTTTTGCTTGTTTGATGATAGATGGCGGTTCTTGCTCGTTGTTCAATAATATGTCGTTATTAGTCTGTTTTGGTTTGGTATTTTTAGCATTTTTACTATTACATTTCTTGCATTTCCATTGTAAACTTCTTGCACTACGGCGTGTGGTTTCAGCAATATCCGCACAGCCAAGATGGTAGTTCATTTCACAGACACTACAGCATATAAAGTCTGACGGAGTGTCAATGTTTTTTTCGCATACAATGCACTTTGTATTCATGATTATGTTATTTTATGCGAGCTTTACGTGCAAAGAGTTATTTTAAAGTGGATAAGATAGTAATCGGTAATCACTATTACGTCACGTGAAGCGGGATAAGAGGAAAATAATTTTGATTTTTTTTTCCAGTAGGTAGAGTTTGACACTTCGTGGCAGTTTTGGAAAGTAGGTAAAAAAAAACACTCAAACAAGCCACTCCACGTAATAAGAATTAGCTGGTTAAATGCGCGGTCTACGATTTAGAAGAAAAGAGCACTTTAAACTTAGTTTACTATTGTTTTGTTAGGTAATTTTTAATAATTTTATGTAGACATAGAAATACGTCAACACTAGACTTGTTGGTAATGTAATAAAGGTTGGTAATGTAATACATCAGAATATCAGAAGCACTTCTATTAGAAATACTATCGCAAGCAAATTGTCTGCAAATCGTACTGAATAATAACTCACGTATTATTGTAATCTATACATCCCTATATTTTAACATAATTACTGTGACAATATGTAATCTCTTCTTAAAATCATACATCAGAATATCGGAAATACTTATAATAGAAATTCAAATTCTCCGAAACCACCCGTCCTAAGACAATTTGAACTCTTCTTAAAATCATACATCAGAATATCAGAAGCACTTCTATTAGAAATACTATTGCAAGCAAATCGTCAGGAAATCATACTGAATAACAACTCATGTATTCTTGTAATCTATACATCTCTAAATTTTGAAACTTTATCCAGTAAACAACTAATTTTAAACTCTAATTCTAATGGTAATAAATGAACATGATGAAATCGATATATCATAAAGCCGACTACTGAAATCATCTTTGAAGATAATGTGAAAACTAAGCAATTCCATTGGGGATCAGATAAAATTAATATTGTTTATCAGAACATTAGAACTATGGAAAATTTTGATGATTTTCTTATATTTTTAGATGAAATCATATCTGTTGTAAAGTTTCATGTACTAATATTTACTGAATGCAGATTAAGTGAATCCTATATCGCCAAACAAATTTCAGGCTATAATGAATACCACACAAGATCACATATTAACCAAAATAGCTGCGTGGTAGTTTAAATCAACAACACACTCAATTCTGTAGTTCAAGAAATACACATAAATGAATGTAATTGTTTAAAAATCAACATACATTAGTATTTAGGTATCCTAGATATCTACAGATCGCCATCGTTTAATGACATTCAAGCTTTCCTAGAAAATCTTATTGTAGAGACAAAAAATCTAAAGAGTATCCACAATACGTGCTAATCGGAGACATGAATATAAATACAATCGGAGAAGTAATGCATAGACAGTGTGACGAGTATTGTGACGAGTATGTGCTATGGCGGAAAGTAACTTTATTTCCAATTTTAATTCTCCAACTAGGGTATAAGGTAATTCTATCATATATATACCAGAAACATAAAAACTTCAAAGGCATTTGTAATGCTGGGTACAATTACTAACCACTACACCATTGCAATCAATATCCCAAACTCAGTACCCAGAAAACAGAAAATAAAACACAAATTAATTATCGATTATGATGCATTATTGAATAATCTTAATAAAAAAATGGCAATATATTTATAAAGAAACTGAAGTTAACTGAAATCCATACATATACAAAAAAACATATTTCACACAGTAAAGTAAAACTCACACAGTAAAGTAAAATACACAAATAATAAAAAAATACAATTTCAAATTGCCGCTTCGCTGTCATATATTTATAATTTAAGCTTTGCTTCGGGAATATTACCCAATTACTTAAAAAATCAAAATTCTCAAAAGTGGACCAAAATTTCTCGTAAACTATAGGCCAATATCACTGTTCAGCGTAATATCCAAAGTCATTGAAAAGATCTTCAAAATAAGGCTAAGTGAATATGTGGAGAACCATAAAACTTTAAGCCCAAACCAGTACGGCTTTCGGTCGGGTAAAGGAACGGATGATGCCATCGCATGTCCCATGGAAACTGTAGCAGAAAATGTGGACCGTGGTAAGAAAACCACTGCCCTTTTCCTGGTCCTGGCCAAGGCTTTCGACACAATATCTCATAAAATACTCCTACAAAGACGGCGAAATATAGGAATAACGGGAAAAGCTTGTCAATTGATACAGAGTTATATTTCTAATCGATTCCAACAAACTAGAATTAATGAGGCTATTAGCACTTCACTAGAAAATGAATTTGGAGTGCCACAAGGAAGTACGCTAGGTCCTCTTCTCTTCATTGTAAATATTAAAGAACTGTGTAAACAACATATAGGTGGGAAAATTATTACGTTCGCAGATGATACAGTTATATTGTTTTAAGGAGACAATTGGAAGGAAACACACCACCTTGCTAACACTGGTAAAACAGAGTGAAACAATAGCTGGACAGTAATTTGCTTACATTAATGTACGTATCAAAAACCATTTACCTAACATTCGGTTCTACTATTGCAGGGCAACCCCTAACACCTCACCACCTTACAATACATAAAATTAACTGTAGTTTTGGAAATAATAACTCTCCATGTAAGTGTGAAGCCGTCGAATGTGTTAAATTTGGTAAATATGTAGGCGTTATAGTTGATAATAACCTCAAATTGAAGAACCAAATTGAAAATGTAGCTAAAAGAGTGCGCACACTGATTCACATACTTATTTAATTGTGGGAAATTAAAAAAAAAACAATACTTAGAAAACATATACTACGGTCTGTGTAACTCAATCATAACCTACGGTTGCATTGGGTGGGGAGGTACAGGGAGAACAACATTAAACTCGTTATTGAAGGCACAGAAATCTATTTTACGTGTTATGAAGAAACCTTTCAGATATTCGAGCGACGCTCTCTTCGAGGAATTTAATGTACTAGATGTCAGAGAGTGTTATATATGAAAAATAGTAATCTATGTTCATAAAAATAAAAACGAAATGAAAACAGCCGAACACAAACATCAAACCAGAAGTAAGGGAAGAAATGACCTTTCTGTTCCAACAAGCAACAGAGCGGCTTATCAAAAACTATTCTCATATCTCGGTCCTAAAATATATAACAAAATCTATTCACAGCTGAAACTGTGTGAATTGTCATCCTTCGGTCCAAAAATAACAAAATGGTTATTAGATCTAGGCAGGACTGATTCCAAAATGGTTATTAGATCTAGGCAGGACTGATTCCAAAATGGTTATTAGATCTAGGCAGGACTGATTCCAAAATGGTTATTAGATCTAGGCAGGACTGATTCCAAAATATTACTAAAAAATGTAATCTGATAAATATTTATCACGAACGCCTACGAGTAGTTGTATCTTCGCTTTTACATAATTATTTTCTATCAAATTTTAAAATTTTACCCAATTTATTATTTTTCTTATATTCGCCATTAGTGTTATATTA
This sequence comes from Hesperophylax magnus, assembly GCA_026573805.1. Classification (NCBI taxonomy): domain Eukaryota; kingdom Metazoa; phylum Arthropoda; class Insecta; order Trichoptera; family Limnephilidae; genus Hesperophylax; species Hesperophylax magnus. Next base: position 6,667,334 of record JAIUSX010000005.1, on the reverse strand, counting down.
CCTACTCAATTTGCTTGTCATATTTTTCTACAAGATAGTGTTACTAACATCAATGTTTTACTATTATGTAATTGTGTTACTTTTATGTATTATGTAATGTTACTCTTATGTAATTGTGTTACTTTTATGTATTATGTAATGTTACTGTTATGTAATTGTGTTACTTTTATGTATTATGTAATGTTACTGTTATGTAATTGTGTTACTTTTATGTATTATGTAATATAACTGTTATGTAATTGTGTTACTTTTTATGTATTATGTAATGTTACTGTTATGTAATTGTGTTACTTTTATGTATTATGTAATGTTACTGTTATGTAATTGTGTTACTTTTATGTATTATGTAATATAACTGTTATGTAATTGTGTTACTTTTATGTATTATGTAATGTTACTGTTATGTAATTGTGTTACTTTTATGTAATTGTGTACATGTATGATAATTTGAAACCTGTTAATTTGACTGTCCTTAAACGGGAAACCTTCCTAGTTGGACAGTCAAAAGCTTCCTTCCATATAATTTAATGTATCTTTTCAAAAAAAATAAAATTTAAATAATAAATAAAATTTAAAAATAAATAAACAATAAAAAATAAATAAAAAAAGTCACTAACATAAGCCATCATAGTCACCATGATAAGCCATCATAGCCACCAACATAAGCCATAATAGTCACCAACATAATTAATCATAAACCGTGTATCATAATCATCATCAATGAAATCATCAACAACTATAGTAATGGTACAAAAACTAGGATTAACTAACTAAAAACTGTAGTAAAGGTACAGCTACCATAACTCATTGAAAATAGTAAAACTATAGTACAGGTACCATAACTTATTGAAAATAGTAAAACTATAGTACAGGTACCATAACTTATTGAAAATAGTAAAACTTTAGTACAGGTACCATAACTAAAATAGAAAAGTATAGTTATATAAAGTACTCGGCGTTGAAATCGATGAAAATCTTCAATGGGACACTCACATAAATAGCATTACAAAGAAACTTACAAAGCGCATGTACTACTTTAGAAACGTACGCAATATACTAAATAAAAATGATCTACCTATATAAAGTCTACTATGCTCTTTGCCAATCACGCTTAGAATATGGGATTATTGGATGGGGATCTGCCTCAAACTTTCACATGAAGGAGCTCGTTAAAACACAAAGTTAATAATAAAAATAATCCTGAAAGTACCCATAAGAACTCCATCAAAATATTTTTTTTTTAAATTTAACGTGTTCAGCATTATAAAACTGTACTCAAAAAATGCACTACTCAATTTTAAAGAAAAATATGAACACCTTGCTGAAAAACACACCTACACTACAAGGATGAAATTCTCAAAACTACTAAACATTAAAAAATTAAATACATCTTTCGGCCAGAAGAACCACTATTTCAATGCTATAAAATTATATAATGCCCTTCCTATTGAAATTAAAAACACCATGGATACAGAAAAGTTTAAAAAATACATCAAATTCTGGCTAACTAAACATGAAGATGAGGAAATCATTAAATTTATGAAGTAACCCCAACGCAACCTACAGACAACAAACATAAATACTTTTTGCTTAATTTATTTTATATTTTGTGGGAACCAACAAATTAGAAGATGAGGAAATCATGATCAACACAAATACAACAACCTACAGTCCGCCTCGGAACAGGAATACCTAGTGAGGAGGACTGAGAACAAACTACATCACTTTATAACTTTTTTTACTTAATATTGTATCATTTTAACATTACTTTATATTGCCCTTAAATAAAAAAATAAAAAAGTATACTAGGCAATATATTAGCCTGGTTTAAGAGCTGTCTTACTGGTAGACAATAAATTGTTAAAATAAAATACTCCCAGTCAGAAAACACGTATGTAACAAGTGGAGTCCCACAGTCAAGAAGTGGAATAAAAAGAAAACGAAAACCCGAAAATTCCAATCAAAATAAAACATCGAAACGAAATAGTAAATTGCTACACGACCAATTCAATTACAATGGATTCATTTAAGGACATAAAATTGTAGGGAAAAACCTCGCTAGCAAAATACCTTTCTCGAGACTTAATGAACCCAACTCTATAGTAAATATGAGCATTTCAACCAACAACACCAGAAGAAATCATCACATGTATTACAGGAGGTTCTGCCCCTGGTTTTACAATGGTACTGACGTTACATTACTAACATTGAAATGTGTAAAATATCAAATATCCAAACCTTTAACTTATTTAATCAATTAAAGTTTTCAAAGCGGAATATTTCCATCCCCCTACAATTGTATTTAAACCGATATTTAAAACCGGCTCCGGAACAATACGGAATTTGAGTCCAATTGATTCTATTTCATGGTTAAATTAATTCTCAAAACGCGCCCAAAACCGAGTGGTAAGAGGTGGGAGGGTGCGTGACGTCATCTGCGCTCTGAATGACCACTGGTTAGTGCTTTTGTATGGAGATTTTTTTATTCATTAGTAAGGAATTCTGGTCAATTTTTTATCAATGTTTACCGTTGAACTAAATTAACCGCTCCAGCGTTTGAGGGTCATATATGACCGAGTTTCCACATTTTATAAAAGTAGTTTAATCTTTTCTTCTATCATGCGAAAATACTTTTTTTGACACTAGAAAGAAAATAATAAATACTGGAATTCATTAATAAAATCCTAAAATTAGCCAAAATGAATAATTCATATTTCGCTATAAAACTTTAAAAATAGTTTCTTATTTTTTTATATGAATGAGATAAAAGTGAAGGTACAATTTTCTTACAAATTCACCAAACAAAACGAATGTGTTTTCGGAATATTGAGTTCTCTCAACTTTTCTATGATTGGAGTAAAACATTTAGTAATAATTTGATTAGCGTTTTTGACAATATTTTCCACGTTTGATATTAAAATTCTATTATTTAGAAATAGTAATATATATTTTAAATGCATAAACCGGAAAGATATTTTTTTCTAATTTCTAAAACAGTATTTGTTTTTACGGAAAATTAAAAAAAAATGTACATAGCGCATTTGAAATACACGGAAAACATTTCAAACTGAACAAATGTGAGGAATGTACTGAAGGGTTAAGGGATTTTTTAGATCAAAATTTCATACTGAAATTAATTATTAAAGTTAAAATTTGGTATTCAAAACTGTATAGCGGCTTCTCTCTCTTATTCGCAAAATACGGATGTAACAGAAAGAGATGTTTAATTAGTATGTTGTACAAACTTAACACGGAGTACATTTGACATTAGATTTCGTTCGACCAATCATGGAGCGTATACACAGTGTAGCTTTTAAATCACTTTTCAAGAAGGATTTATTAATTCTGGGAGTAAAAATCTAGAAATGTGTATATATATATTTAGAATCGGTGTTTTTTGATTTAGATGAAAATATATATTTTTAAATTAAATTCTTTACTAACGTACAATTTCATTTTCATCGAATATTCAAAAACCTTTTTTAAAATAGTTTAAAAAATTATGATTCAGTTCATTAAGTCTGATCACCTAATTAATGTGGTGATTTTTAATGGTAGAGTATTAAATTGGCTAATCTCCACAATAAAACACGAGTTGTAAAAATTAACAATACTTTAGTAGACACCCCTTACACGTGATTTTGGAATACCGCAAGGCACTGTATTGGGTCCATTACTTTTCATATTTCTTTGATGGGCGGACATAACAGTATAACTGCATTTTTGACCATTTAACGATTTATATGAGAAAATGTGTCATGTGTATGCCGGCATCAATGGTATTAACAGTATAGTTACACCAGTACTCAAAACATAAATAAACAACTTTGTGCCTATTAAACTAACTTAAAATACTTGAGATAATTGGGTTCCTAATAATGTTTTTTTGCTCTCCTGAAAAGTTACACTTTTGCAGTTATACTCTTATGTCCGCCCATCAAAGATTTTATGTTACGATATTTTTAAAGTGGAAGCATTATTTCTCACGCGCATGAAACTGTCCTCATAGTAAAGGGTCAGGACTGGAATATTGTAAAGGAAAATCTAAATAATGACGTTCATATCCAAAAGTGCTGGTTTTCAATGAATGCCAAAAAACTCTTTATATTTCCTTCTCAATAAATAAACTCAAACATTGAAATAATTTTACACAATATAAAATGTAACAACATCCTGGGTTACGAATAACCTGAGAATGTTTGAAAATCGACTACTACCACCACATAAAGTGAAATTGTTGCTTGTGTTGACTGTGTTGCTTGTGTTGTGATGGAGGACTTAGCCAGTCGAGGAATTGAACCCACTACAGCTGGGTGGAATCCAAACGCGATGTCAACTCAACCACCGACCAATAATATTAATACATTAAGAAATATTCTTAAGGTGGCTAATTTAAAATAAATTAAATAAACAAAATTAATAAAATAAAATAAATTGATCATTTTTGAACGTTTACAAAAACTGAAAGGTGGTGAAATTCGCTTTCAAATTGTATTATTTTATATAAATATATTATTGAAATAAAACAATAACTTTGTTTATAACCACGATTTTTTTTTAATACCGACTGGTTTCGCTTAACACAAGCATCTTCAGGGTATAAAATTAAACTCAAAACTCAGCTTAATTTTATACCCTGAAGATGCTTGTGTTAAGCGAAACCGGTCGGTATTAAAAAAATAAGTCGTGGTTATAAAATCACATTACATGTTTGAGTTCCTTATTAGCATATATATACATTCCATTCCGTCAGTTAGTTTCAAAATGACTTACCGGATGAAGTTGATGATTCTTGCTTGATACGGAGCACAGTCAATTCACTTTAAAACGATAGTTAACTAATTGCGAGGTTTTAGTTAGTTTTGCACTCAACAAGATAACACAGGATTTGTCCACTAAATACTAAAGAATATATTACATTTATCGAAACAGAAGAAAAAGATTGGAAAGACACAAGGTGTGAGGTGTTTCAGCAAGGGCGAACTTGCTAATAAGTTATGTTAAAGGTGTCAGCAGTATCTGTAGTCTTATCATAATGCTAATCTAATCTGTCACAAGTCTCAATAGATAAACGCCAAGGAGCGAGCAGTTCGATTACTGGAATATTTCGTAACGTAGATTTGAGGAATAAATAATATTATAAGTTTTTCAATGTAAAAAGCACCCATTGACCAGCTACCTACTAAAAAGTTGTTTGTTGGGAATTTTATCTTTTGTTGTATTCTTTTTTTATATGCTGCATTTTTTATTTAAAAAAAGTTAAATAAATTAAAAAACACACAAATTAATTATGTTGTATCTTCCTAGGGTATCCTCATCGAAGGCAAAGCAATCTAACTATGCGCCCCTTTCTTAATCTTGCGCATTGCGCTTATACAGGGTTTTCCAAAAAGAGGTGTTATAAACCTGAACTTATATAAGAAAAATGTTAAAAGTTCGATAAGAAATAATTTCGAAGCGAATAACTTTTTTCTATAATTTAAGCCATCTGTTTCTAAATAACTAAACTACCACATGTCTTTCTGTAAATTAAAGATTGATTTCTTTAAATCAAAGAAATATATACATGCATCTATGTTTTATGTGTGTGTGTGTGTGTGTGTGGGTGTGTGTGTGTGTGAGCGTGTGTCTGTGTGTGTGTGTGTGTGTGTGTGTATATTTGTAAATTAAAAAAAAAACAAAAAAACAAAAAATAGAAACTTCTGTAAAAAAAAAACCAATAACATTGATCTCTATAGATACTTTTTACATGTTTAAAAAATATATATTTTAAACACCACTGTTTTCAGTGTTGCCAAGTTAGCATATTATATGCTAAATTTGGCATAATTACTCCGTGTTTAGCATAACTATTATGCTTTTAGCATAAAGCATATTTATTTGGCTTATTTTTAAAGAAACATGAAAATAATAAAAAACAATTTTTTAACTAACAAAAATGATATCGATAACTTTGTCCGTCTCCCCACCTCACTTGCACTATGGACAACACTTTTTCCGGCGTTTGTTGATTCTCTATACTATAGGATTCCCCTAGTATGTGGGATTCTCCTAGTATGTAAGATTCCCCTAGTATTGTACCACAGTCTGGTTCACAGACAAAAAGCATTTCGTCTCGCTTCACTCGCGTGTCGTTTTAAGAGTAAAAGTTTATATCTGTGCAATTTGTGTGTTTCTGCAATTTGATTTTGATACCATTATGCCTCCTAAGTATAATCAACATTACCGGTCAGACTGGGAGAAAATGAAAGACTTTAAAGAGTGGTTGAAGCCTGTTGAAAACGATACTACGAAAGCCTATTGTAAGTACTGCAAGTGCAACATGATTGCAAAAATGTCTCTTTTGAAGCTACATATTTTATCAACATAGCGCAGAAAAGCAATAGAGCCAATGAAAAGTCAAAAAATCATTAAATTTCCCATAGTAAAAAAAGATTTGGACACCCAGAAAGCAGAATCTTCACTAGCTTTGTTTGTTTGCGAGCAATGTTCAATTATGGCCGTAGATCATTTATCGGAGTTATGCAAATACCGATTTTCTGACAGCAAACACAGCGACATAAAGTTACATCGAACAAAATGCACGAATATTATAAAAAACGTCTTGGCATTTAGCATTTTTCTGGCATATTTTTCCCATCACTCTATTTCTCAATAAATACTAAGTTATATTTATGTTAGCTTTTTTTGGCATTTTTTAAAGGAATTTAGCATATTTCTGGCATATTTTTCCCATCACTCTAGCATATTTTGAAGTAGTTGAGTTGGCAACACTGACTGTTTTTTATCCTTGCACTATAATACCCACGCTCAGGCTTCGCCTTTGTGGGATTTTTGTGTTACTCTTCATTCTAAATTACTATGTATGTACCTGAATATTGTAAATGTATCAAAAATTTTGTTAATAAAAAAAAAATAAAAAAATTTGAAATGTCAAAAACAAACCGTTGCCGCGTCGTTATGTAAACGTTTTTATTTGCTACCGCACTTTTTCTGAAATGATTGGCGGTGGTGGATACATATCGAAATGCCAGAAAAATCTTTTAATAGAGCTGGTTGGTGCAGACGCAGAGTTGATGTCTGGCAAAACAGCGCGCGGAAAACGACATTTTTTTGTATAATGCAATGAGATTTTGACAGTTTTTCCGATCTCTACTGCTTCGACCCACTCGTTGTTTAAGTCGAATGAATTTTGACGTATGGCGTGTAGTATGTACTTTCGGTGAAACTCAAGAATAACAAACTCTACCAGTGTATGTACTTTCGGTGAGACTCAAGAATAACAAACTCTACCAGTGTATGTACTTTCGGTGAGACTCAAGAATAACAAACTCTACCAGTGTATGTACTTTCGGTGAGACTCAAGAATAACAAACTCTACCAGTGTATGTACTTTCGGTGAAACTCAAGAATAACAAACTCTACCAGTGTATGTACTTTCGGTGAGACTCAAGAATAACAAACTCTACCAGTGTATGTACTTTCGGTGAGACTCAAGAATAACAAACTCTACCAGTAAAATATGATTTAAGATTTTCACGGCCAAAAGTATTTTTGTTATTTGTTTTTGGGGTGTTATGCCGTGTTGCGCTAACTCCTTCTTTAGCCAACGTTTCGGACAACATTGCAGTGTCCATCATCAGGGCAGATGTGTTATTTGAGGTTGTGTAAAAATGTGAGCTTATGTATGAGGTTGTGATACCGTGTTGCCAGCTCCAACCCTCTGAGCTAACATTAACGTATCATTTTTTTTTTTTTTAATTATTTAAAGTGGTTTTCTTCGTTTAGCTCTGGTGTATCCGTCAATTACCGGATACCAAGAACTATTGAGCTTAGCTCCATCGTCTCTATTAATGTTTACGGGATTTTTATGAATTTCAATGGCTTCCGTAATCAGCCGTGCTCTATAAGTTTTGGGTCTCCCCAGGATTTCAGGAACAAATCCAAAGTAATGCCCGGTGTCAATCAAATGCTCGGCAATTGCCGATTTGTCAGGGTGGCCGAGTTTACAAGCTCTGAAGTGTTCTGAAATCCTTTTGGAGATAGTCCGCTCTGTCTGGCCTACATAGACCTTGTCACATCCGGAACAGCTGAGTTTATACACTCCATCTGTTTCCAGAGGAAACTTAGTCTTTGCAGACCTCAGTAAGTCCTGTATCTTTGTTGTTGTTCCGAAGACAGTCTTGATACTTTCCTTTCTCAATAGCCTGGCAATTCTGTCTGTTACATTGTGCACATAAGGCAGGAAGGCACAGTCTTTCGACTCTTGTTCAATTCTGTCTTCGTTTGGTGCAGATTTTGCTCTTATGATTTGCCTTGTCTGACTTGCTGGGTAACCGTTACGCTCCAGTGCATCGGTCAGCTTCGTAAGTTCCGCTCCGATTTTATGGTCTTCACATATTCTGGTCGCTCGGGTCACCAATGTATGGATAAGTCCTCTCTTCTGCGCTGGGTCTTGTTTTTCTCAAGAGGTGTAAAGAAGAATCGATTGTACCAGTACACATCCAAATAAAAAGACACATCACATCCCGGAAAGCAGATAGAGTATTCCAAAGAGCGGAGGCTGCGCTATTAAGGGAGAGGATCCACAATGTGCGGAGCGAGCTGGATGGAGTATCTCGAGACCTTTTCGCTCTACATCTGCACCTAAGTGCAACCCTTACCGAAGAAGACTGGAGAAAAGTTGATAACATGACTTACCAACAAGCAGTAAGATCTAAACAGTCAACAGATGCGAGACAGAAAGAGATGAACTTTGCAGTGGCCCCCAAAAAGATACCTGTGGAATCCATCGTATGTGGCGTAGAGACTGCACTACATACAATGATGAAAGTACACAAAATGTCAGAGGTGCAAGCAGAGGACATCCGGCAAGAGACTTGCCATATTTTGAAAAGGGCTGAAATACCCCGCCCCAATATCACGAAAGGAGAGTTTGCGGCCCTAAAAGAATTACGCGCCAATGAGGATATCTTGGTTCTGCCAGCCGATAAAGGAAATGCCACTGTCGTGATTAATACGGTAGACTACACAAAGAAGATGGAAGACCTCTTGTGCGATTCCGGCACCTATAAGAAGATTAAAAACAACCCCACCAACAAGATTGACATAAAGACAAGGGAACTAGTGAAAGCTTCTAGCATCAGGAAAGAGGATTGGTCTAAGCTTTTTGTAAAAGCCTCTAGAACTCCTGCCCTGTACGGTCTCCCAAAAATACATAAAAAGGAAATCCCAATGAGACCGATTGTCAGCGCTATTGGTGCTCCTACATACAAACTTTCCCAATACCTCTCGAGATTACTGCAGATTCAAACTGGAAAAACCGAATCGTGGATTAAGGATTCAACAGATCTGATCAGTAAGCTCAAGAAAGTTAAGACTGAGGAAGGAGATATTCTGGTCAGCTTTGACGTCGTGTCTCTTTTCACAAATGTGCCTCTAGAAGACTCCATGACAATGCTCAGGGAGATATATGAGGAAGACATTTGCAAACTTTTTGAACACTGCCTCAAAACGGGATACTTTGCGTTTCAGGGTGAACTGTTTGAGCAATTGGAGGGAGTTGCGATGGACAGTCCGTTGTCGCCAGTACTAGCCAACTTTTTTATGGAGAAGTTTGAAGAAGTGGCACTCGACACAGCTTCGGCTGTCCCCAAAGTATGGTGGCGCTACGTCGACGATGTCTTCGCCATTTGGCCTCATGGAACGGAGAAACTAAACGAATTCCTAGACCATCTTAATTCTCTCCACAGCAAAATAAAATTCACAATGGAACTGGAAAACGAAGATAAAATCCTGCCTTTTCTAGATGTGGAGGTGATGCGGAAACACGATGGTAGCCTAAGACATACTGTATATAGGAAACCAACCCATACGAATCGGTACTTACACGCTGATTCGCACCACCACCCAGCGCAGAAGAGAGGACTTATCCATACATTGGTGACCCGAGCGACCAGAATATGTGAAGACCATAAAATCGGAGCGGAACTTACGAAGCTGACCGATGCACTGGAGCGTAACGGTTACCCAGCAAGTCAGACAAGGCAAATCATAAGAGCAAAATCTGCACCAAACGAAGACAGAATTGAACAAGAGTCGAAAGACTGTGCCTTCCTGCCTTATGTGCACAATGTAACAGACAGAATTGCCAGGCTATTGAGAAAGGAAAGTATCAAGACTGTCTTCGGAACAACAACAAAGATACAGGACTTACTGAGGTCTGCAAAGACTAAGTTTCCTCTGGAAACAGATGGAGTGTATAAACTCAGCTGTTCCGGATGTGACAAGGTCTATGTAGGCCAGACAGAGCGGACTATCTCCAAAAGGATTTCAGAACACTTCAGAGCTTGTAAACTCGGCCACCCTGACAAATCGGCAATTGCCGAGCATTTGATTGACACCGGGCATTACTTTGGATTTGTTCCTGAAATCCTGGGGAGACCCAAAACTTATAGAGCACGGCTGATTACGGAAGCCATTGAAATTCATAAAAATCCCGTAAACATTAATAGAGACGATGGAGCTAAGCTCAATAGTTCTTGGTATCCGGTAATTGACGGATACACCAGAGCTAAACGAAGAAAACCACTTTAAATAATAAAAAAAAAAAAAAATGATACGTTAATGTTAGCTCAGAGGGTTGGAGCTGGCAACACGGTATTTTTTTTTTTTTTTTTTTTCTAGATTCTTATATTCCATGAAGTGGTGAATCATTTAAATTTACTGAATTTAAAGTTAATGTTCTTTATACAAATAGAACGGCGTCATATGCGCCTCACAATTTTTACCTCATATGGGTTTATTCAAATATTACCTGGCTTTTATAGACTTAGAGGCCTTGTATTTTCTCGGTAGGGAAAAAATTTGTTACCTAAAAACCCTACTAAAATTGCATGTTTTCATCCAGCATCAGCACCACCAGCGACCGACAGCGGCCATATACTACATACGTGTCTGTTTGTGTTGTGTTGGGAATGGGGGGAGGAAATTTCGGCTGCGCCCTATTGTTGGGTTCCTTCCGCATTTGCCGTTGGGAGTAAGGAAAATCGCAGAAAACCTTACCCGGAAGGAGCGGCCGAACGTCAACTTGAAACGTATACGGCCTTCAGTAACATCGGTATATGATGTCCTGCATTTTTTGATATGTGTGTGTGTGTGTCTGTTTTTATGTTAATATATACTTATGGGAGGATAGAAAATAAACATACATATACATACAAATTATAAAATATTATATAAATATATAAATAGATATATAAACATTATATATTTAGGAGGAAAGTCGGGAGTTTAGGAAATACCTACTGCTCGCTATTCGTCCGCGTCTGATTCTGGTATGTACCATATGTGATCATGGTCCATGAGGATGTGTTTAGGTAGTCTGTGTGTGTATTTGAATGTCAGGTCGCTCGGAGCGTTGTATTGTCCTATGTCTCGTATGAGTGGATTTTTACTAAGTGTGAGTGATTTGTAAAAGCGTGTAGTGAGTCTGTGTGTGAATTCGAATAGAGTTGGAATTTGTTCTCGTTCGTGTAATCTCTTCAAGTTTGTTCTGAGTCTCGTGTTGTATGTGATTTTAATGCAGAGATTTTGAAGTGTCTGTAGTTTCTTGTGGTCTGTGTGTGAGATGCTGCTCCATACGGGAATCGCATACGAGAGTACCGGACGAATGAGCGAGTAGTAGACGAGGAGTTTGGTTTTGGGAAGTAGCGGACTCCGTCTATTGAAAATTGGCTTCATCATGCCGATCGCTTTTCGCGTGCGCGCGTGCATCTTTGCTTGGTGAGATTTCCAGTTGAGGCGGGAGTCCATGGTCAGGCCGAGATATGTAACTTCATCTTTCCATTCAATGCTGTGTCCTCCCATTTCGATGTTGAAGTCAGGTGTTCTATTTATACGTTTTCTCGTGAACATGATGGCTTCGGTTTTCGCCTCGTTCAGTTTCAGGCGCCATTTCTTGTAGTACTCTACGAGCGCGTCGAGCGCCCTCTGTAGGTAAATTGCGGCCATGTTCGCTTTCAGCGAGGAAACGTATAGTTTGACGTCATCTGCGTAGATAGACAGATTGCATCTCTCGTCTCGGGGGATGTCGTAGGTGAACAGAATGAAGAGAAATGGTCCCAGTAAACTTCCTTGCGGCACGCCTTTTGGAATCTCACGCATTGAAGATAACACGTTCCTTATGAACACTCTGAACGATCTATTCTTTAGGTATTCCTGTATCAGTCTCGTTAGGTATATGGGCGTGTTGGTGCGGTGCAACTTATGCACGAGCCCGTCTATCCATACGGTGTCGAATGCCTTCTCTAGGTCGATGAGCGCAGCAGCGGTGAAGCGATGTTCGTTAAATTTTCTTGCGATGTATTCCGCTACTCTGGTGAGTTGATGGGTCGTGGAGTGCCTCTTTCTGAAGCCGAACTGCTCGTCTGGCAAAGTCTTGTGTTCGTCGTGGTGTGGGACAAGCCTGTTTAGTATAATTTGTTCAAATACCTTGCTCAACGTAGATAGTAGGCTAATCGGCCGGTAACTTGTCGGCTGCGTTCTATCTTTATTCGGCTTTGCGAATGGCAGCACGGTCGCCGATTTCCAAATCTGGGGAAAATGCCCAGTCATGAGGCAGGCGTTGAACAGTTTTGTAGTGTAGATGATGGCTTTTTGAGGGAGATGTTTGAGTAAAATGTTGTGAATTTGATCGCTTCCCGGCGCCTTGTTCGTTCTGAGTCGCTTGATTGTGACCGCAATCTCGCTCGGCGTTGTGAAATGAATATCTTCAGCGTTTGTCTGCTCTGCTTCGTTCAAATCTCGTAGAGAGTCAGCTACGATCCGGTCCGTAGCCGGGTCGGAAAGGCCGTCTGTAGCGGCGTAGGCTCTCTCGAAGCCGTCGGCGAGTGTGTCAGCTTTTTCTTGTAGCGACAAAGCCGTCCCAGGGCCGTTCAATTTCTGTAGCGGGGGGATTGTGAAATCTTTATGTCTCAGCGCGCTAGCCATTTTCCATAATGAATTATCCTTCGGCGTGAGCGACGCGACTTTTTTGTCCCAAAGTTCGCGCTTGAGTTCTGCGATTTCGGTCTTGATTTCCCTCTGCAGGCAGTTGTACGCTGTCTTGAAGTATTCGTCACGCGTGCGGTGGTACATGCGTCGCAGGCGATTTTTGTCCTTGATGAGCGATAAAACGTGCTCGGGAAGCTTGATCGTGTATGAATGTACTTCTTTGAGAGGAATGTGTGTGTCTTGTGCTGTTTGAAGAATCTCTGTGAGAGTGCTTGTAGCTGCGTCGATTTCTTGTGGCGAGCGCAGAGTTCCCGAAGTGAGATGAATTCGTTCGTTGACTTCCTTTTTAAATCCTTCCCAGTCCGCATCCTTATAATTGCGCTGTTTTCTGGGGGTCCTTGAAGTTGTGCCGCCTATAGTAAAGCACACGGGTAGGTGGTCCGAAGACAGCTCGTCTAAAGTGCGCAGTGGAGATATTGTCTTAACATTTTTCTCGAGTACTATATCCAGTGTACTCGGGTATCTAGAGCGTTGCGAGTAGTACGTGGGTCTGTCGGGCGCCATTATCGAATAGGTATTTGTCTGCATGTGTGTAAAGAGCGTATTTCCGTTCGCATTACCTCTGTAGTTATTCCAGTAGTTGTGTTTGGCGTTCAAATCGCCTCCCATCACAACGATTGGTCCCAGATTGAGCAATTTATTGAGATCTTCTCTCACTAGGTTACTTTGGGTGCAGTATACGGAGATGATGGTATGCGCTCTACCCTCTATGGTGACTTCGATAATCGTGGCTTCAGCGTGCTTCAACTTCGGAGTGGGAATTCTTGTGGACGTCATTGATTGTCGAACGAATATTGCGGTTCCTCCGCCTGATCTTCCCTGTCGGTCGTCTCGGTAAATCTCGAAGCCTTGCACTCTCAGCGGTACGCTTGGATTCAAGTGGGATTCTGATAAGAGAATTATGTCGGTGTTTAATTCATTTGCCAAAGCGAGCAGTTCGTCTGTCTTGTTGCGCACGCTAAATGCGTTCCATACGAGGACTCTCACCTTCTCGGGATTAGACATCGAGGGTGGTCGTGAGGAGCTCCATCAGGACGACGAGCTTCTCTGCTCTTGATGTGCAGCGGGCGAGCTGCGATCGCATCCTCAGGAGGCCTTGGAGCAGGGCCATGATGTCCAGGTCGTCCTCTGTAGTGGTGGGCGCGCGCACGGGCTCCTGCTGTGAGCGGGGCTGGGGGCGGGGGTGTGGGGGCGGCGCGGTCTCGCGCTGCTCTTGGGCGGGGGCGGTGCCTCCGGCTACGTTGGCCCATGTGCGTCCATCCGTCCTCGGCTGAGGAGGTGGCCTGCTCGGGTTCTGTTCTGCCAGCGGGCGTTGAGTCCTTCTGGCAGGTCGCTGCTGGATTGAGGCGACGTACTCTACCCGCTTGGGGCAGCCTCTGTAGTTGGCGGGATGCGGGCCTGAGCAGTTGCAGCATGCGGCGGGCTCGTCTCTCGTCTTCTTGGGGCATTCTGCCGAAGCATGCTCCAGTAAGCATTTTACACACCTTGCTGTGTGCGAACAGTTTCGGGACCCATGTCCGAAGTCTTGACATCTGTAGCACTGGGTGCCGTGCTGAAGGTGATTACTCCTGTGCTTCTGGAGTCGAATGCGGCAGTGGCACAGGTATTTGACGGCCGCGCGCAGCTGTCCCATGTTGACTTCCTTATTGAAATGCGCTAAGTATATGGGATACTCATTCGAGGCAGTCATCTTGACCACCTTCACAGCTGGGAATCCTTGCGATTCCAGATCCGCCGCGATGTCTTGTACTTCTACTAGAGGCAGGCCCTTGATCACGGCCTTCTTCATTTTTTCGGCTTCGGCCGTGAATGTGTGGAAGCCGCGCGCCTCCGCTCGCAGTCCATTGGTGAGGGCGCGATGGTCCTCCATCGTGCGCACGAAGATGTTGGCCGTGCCGCCCCTGTTATATCTAAAAGTGAAGAGCTTACCCGCCCCCAGATGTCCTTGGACCGCAGCTGTGATCTGCGCGTGTGTCATGTTCCCCAGGGTCATCACAACCGGGGGAACACGGTCTCTCCTGCCGGTACCTGCGGGAGAGAAAGAGTGATTATTATTGGCACGCTTATTACGCGGCGCGCCGGCGCCTTCGCTTACCTCGGGCAACTCTTCAAATCGGTTGCCACACTGGAGCGGTTGTGGTCCCCGTGGGGACATGGGCCTCTTTGCGGGGTTGGACGGCCTCGTCCAGCCTCCATCCTGGGGGGCAGCCGTCTCCATCGGCTGCTGGGGCCTCGGGGGCGCCACGTAGGCCGACGCCGGGCCTATCGGGGGGCGCCTGGGGGCAGGACTGGGTCCTGTTGCCCAGGAGGGGCCTGCTGCGGGCTCCGTCATCTCAGTTTCGTCGGGCGTGGTGGCAGTCGTGGTGGTGGATGGTCTCCGGGTCCTTGGGTCCTCGGAGCGGGGCTGTGGTGCGGGGACCGTAAGGCGCACGGTCCCGGTCTTCTTGCGAAGCGCAATTTGGTGAGCGCCGGGTGGTACCACGACCGGGGAGTCCTCGTGGTCAGCGGGGAGCATCCTCGTCGGGAACATCTTGACAGGCGGTAGTCGGTGCCTCCTCTTGAAGAGGGAGCACGTCTCTGGAGCTTGTGGGCGGTTTGCGGGGGCCAGCGTGAGTCTACGGTTTTTCGAGTATTGCTTGAAAAGTGTTGCCTTGATAAAGGCAGTTGGGTGGGCGCGAGCGCCTGCTCAGTGGGCCGGCGGGATTCCTCCGGCCGGCAAAAGTAGCGGGGCCTGGCTGAAACTCAAGCCAGACAAAAACGACTTCTGTGGTTATGTCGCAAACCACAAAAAACGACTTTCGGCTCTCTATCTATCATCGACTATCCTCCTGGCTCTGTGGCTCGTCTATCCTCTGTGGCTCGGCAACACGGTATCACAACCTCATACATAAGCTCACATTTTTACACAACCTCAAATAACACATCTGCCCTGATGATGGACACTGCAATGTTGTCCGAAACGTTGGCTAAAGAAGGAGTTAGCGCAACACGGCATAACACCCCAAAAACAAATAACAAAAATACTTTTGGCCGTGAAAATCTTAAATCATATTTTACTGGTAGAGTTTGTTATTCTTGAGTCTCACCGAAAGTACATACACTGGTAGAGTTTGTTATTCTTGAGTCTCACCGAAAGTACATACACTGGTAGAGTTTGTTATTCTTGAGTTTCACCGAAAGTACATACACTGGTAGAGTTTGTTATTCTTGAGTCTCACCGAAAGTACATACACTGGTAGAGTTTGTTATTCTTGAGTCTCACCGAAAGTACATACACTGGTAGAGTTTGTTATTCTTGAGTCTCACCGAAAGTACATACACTGGTAGAGTTTGTTATTCTTGAGTTTCACCGAAAGTACATACTACACGCCATACGTCAAAATTCATTCGACTTAAACAACGAGTGGGTCGAAGCAGTAGAGATCGGAAAAACTGTCAAAATCTCATTGCATTATACAAAAAAATGTCGTTTTCCGCGCGCTGTTTTGCCAGACATCAACTCTGCGTCTGCACCAACCAGCTCTATTAAAAGATTTTTCTGGCATTTCGATATGTATCCACCACCGCCATTCATGCGGAAACACGATGGTAGCCTAAGACATACTGTATATAGGAAACCAACCCATACGAATCGGTACTTACACGCTGATTCGCACCACCACCCAGCGCAGAAGAGAGGACTTATCCATACATTGGTGACCCGAGCGACCAGAATATGTGAAGACCATAAAATCGGAGCGGAACTTACGAAGCTGACCGATGCACTGGAGCGTAACGGTTACCCAGCAAGTCAGACAAGGCAAATCATAAGAGCAAAATCTGCACCAAACGAAGACAGAATTGAACAAGAGTCGAAAGACTGTGCCTTCCTGCCTTATGTGCACAATGTAACAGACAGAATTGCCAGGCTATTGAGAAAGGAAAGTATCAAGACTGTCTTCGGAACAACAACAAAGATACAGGACTTACTGAGGTCTGCAAAGACTAAGTTTCCTCTGGAAACAGATGGAGTGTATAAACTCAGCTGTTCCGGATGTGACAAGGTCTATGTAGGCCAGACAGAGCGGACTATCTCCAAAAGGATTTCAGAACACTTCAGAGCTTGTAAACTCGGCCACCCTGACAAATCGGCAATTGCCGAGCATTTGATTGACACCGGGCATTACTTTGGATTTGTTCCTGAAATCCTGGGGAGACCCAAAACTTATAGAGCACGGCTGATTACGGAAGCCATTGAAATTCATAAAAATCCCGTAAACATTAATAGAGACGATGGAGCTAAGCTCAATAGTTCTTGGTATCCGGTAATTGACGGATACACCAGAGCTAAACGAAGAAAACCACTTTAAATAATTAAAAAAAAAAAAAATGATACGTTAATGTTAGCTCAGAGGGTTGGAGCTGGCAACACGGTATCACAACCTCATACATAAGCTCACATTTTTACACAACCTCAAATAACACATCTGCCCTGATGATGGACACTGCAATGTTGTCCGAAACGTTGGCTAAAGAAGGAGTTAGCGCAACACGGCATAACACCCCAAAAACAAATAACAAAAAAAAAACTCTACCAGTGTATGTACTTTCGGTGAGACTCAAGAATGACAAACTCTACCAGTGTATGTACTTTCGGCGGAAATTGCGAGCGATCGAGACTGGGGAATAGATACCCAGGGGGCTTTTACATGTAGGAGGTACAATTTTAATGAGTTTTGAAGCATAAGAAAGAAATAATAAAAATAAAGTTACATTAAAAAATAATATATGCAAGAAACAAAATTAAAAATAACAAGAACATAAGTTAAAAAATACAGCGATAGGATATAATGTAATCTTAGTGCCTTGAATCTGTCATTTGAATTTCAAATGTTATAATGCTGTTGTGATTTATGATGAGAGTGGGATTTTGTTGTAAAATTAACTACCATAGTATAACAAGCTTTTTGTCCAAATGTTGTATTCGTAGTTACTTGTTGGGTATGTTTTTAACCCTGAGATCTTGTGTTTATAATAAACGTGTTAGTAGTTATTTCTTGTGTTTTTTTTTTATTTATGAATTCTTCGAAAATTTATAATATTATTTGAAAACTAATTGATTTGGTTTACGGCACAATCTAATATTACAACCAACCTTCAATCTCCATTGCCCTTATCAGCGTTCAGTATAATGTTTATCTTATCACCAAATACAAATATCACTAAAATGAGTATCCAATAATTTTCAGAATTGATAAAAAAACATGTTTATCTTCTCTTCCATATCGAATAAATAAGATCTTGCGGCAATGAACTATGTTATGTTACCTGTTGATTTAACTTCGGCTCGATGAGGAATTCTAAGCCAGGCCAGAGTTTTTGATTAAGGCTGGCCGCATACATACGTTTTCCGTATTCGATTTCCGAATTCGTTTTCCGTATTCGGAATTCCGTGAGACTAGCGCAAACGTTCGTTTTTCTTCATTCGGAATGTATAAACGTCAGTACCAGTGTTGCCAACAAGGGCGATATATCGCCATTTAGGCTACTCAGAGCGAGAATCGGCGCCGAAAAAATCTAAAAGGCTATTATATAATTCTCTAGCCACCCCCCCCCCCCCCCCCCATGAAATTTTTATTTTCACGTAAAAACAATCATTTTAAACATGTCCCACCTAACAGCAAATTCGGCTACTTTACGCTACCTTATATATGAGAAACGGCGATATTAGGTCAAGATCCGTTGGCAACACTGATTTACGAACGGAAATTTCCGTACGTTTGCGTCGGCACAAACAAACTGTATGCAATAGCTGCGTTCCACATGACGTCATTAGGTTTTTTCCATTCGGTTTCTCCGAACGCGCCGGCTCGCATTCGGAACGTGCGTAAGGAATTTGTTCCGTTCGGAACTAAAACAGTGTGCGGCAGTATGAAGGCAATGTATTTTCTACTGATTCCGTGCATTCGGATGTCCGAATACGGAAAACGAATTCGGAAATCGAATACGGAAAACGTATGTTTGCGGCCAGCCTAAACCTTTGAATCGCGCTTTCATAGTATTTTTTACTTATATACTTATAATAAATTGAAAACACATTTATTAAAAGCCAACTCTGTCTATTGATTCCGTCAGAATGGGTTTTTGCCAGACACACTCACTAACCAATAGGATGTATAATCTGGGCAACAAGTTTGGGGGTGATATTAATATATGTATTCACTTCATTTACAGAATTAGGTGTAATCTATACCAGCTCTTTGTTGAATCCTACAAATTCTAGTAGCGTTGGTAATGTAGTTTTAGTGATTTGTCTTATATGTAGCCTTGTTTTAGTTTCTATATTATTGTATATTACTGTTACATGTTTTACTAATATTGTTTTATATTCAGTTTTATCAGTTTACTGTTAAATCGTGATTGAATTTATTTTATGTGTAATTTTCGACAGCTCATTAGATATATTCTGTTTTTAACATCCATGTAAAAGACCAGCTGAGCGTAAAGCCAAATAAAAAAAAGAATGTAAGTCTAAAGTAATGGTGTTTGAAAGAGAGAGTACGAAAACAGTGTGCAATATAGTTGTGAATGAGGAATACTTGGAGCAGGTTGATGAGTTTGTGTATTTAGGAAGTATGTTCTAGAGAGATGGGAAGGCTGACAGAGATATTGAAAGAAGGGTAAATGCAGGTAACTCCATTCATGGAGGACTGAACGCAGTTGGTGCTAACAAAACATTGTCCAAAAAGCAGACCACAATGGAGTGCTGGTACCTACCCTGATGTAAGGAAGTGATGCATGGAACTGGCAGAGGAAGGATGAAAGTAGACTGAATGCTGTAGAAATGAGATCCCTGAGGCGTATGTGTACGAAAACACGTATGATCGTGTGAGAAATGTGGAGATTTGCAAATAATGCAAGGCTGATGTAAGCATAATCAGTAAGATTAAGAAAGAGGCGCTTAGTTGGTTTGGGCATGTAGAGCGGATGGGCGAAGAAAGAAGCGCACGGGGAATATATGACGCAAATGTGAATGGTAGCAGAAGTCGGGAAGACATGGCACGATCAAGTGAATCAGATACTCGAGTCGGCCTATGTCATGAGTCAGAATATGATGTGTGGTGTGACCGAGTTGTTTGGCGGCCCGTCCTCTCTGCCTACCCCTGCTGGTTAGTTACAAACAAATGTATGTATTGTCGCGTTGCAATAAAATCCAAATAAAATGAATATTTCTGAACGTATCCAGAAACTGTTTTTGAAGGTTGATGAAAAACGCTTTCAAATTGTATTATTTGAATTAAATATATTATTTTAAAAATATATTTTTTTTAATGCAAACATAAAAAGTTTTAAAAATGGCTCACCTTACATTTTTCTTATTCAAATTGAACTAAAATAACCGATAACGATGAAAAATACACATTTTAAAAGACAAATATTTAAAAAATAAAACAAATACATTATCGTCACTTCGCCTTTTAATCGTTTTGTACAAAAATAATTAATAAAAAAAATCACAAAGTTTCATAAATGTATCTCAATTGAGGTTCGATCCTTTAGTTTCATATAGGTGTACATTTGAATTAGTCTGTGGTTAATTTCTGTATTTAAATATGTAGCGTCGTGTTTTTTTCTTTCTAAAACTGTTTACATCATATTACTCACCATGGTAGTAAGACAGCAAACATATGGACTCTGCGGGTACTAGCTGCTGTTAGTTCTAGCTGCTATTGGTTCTAGCTGCTGTTGGTTCTAGCTGCTGTTGGTACTAGCTGCTGTTGGTTCTAGCTGCTGTTGGTACTAGCTGCTGTTGGTTCTAGCTGCTGTTAGTTCCAGCTGCTGTTGGTTCCAGCTGCTGTTGGTTCTGGATGCTGTTGGTTCTGGATGCTGTTGGTTCTAGCTGCTGTTGGTTCTAGATGCTGTTGGTTCCAGCTGCTGTTGGTTCCAGCTGCTGTTGGTTCCAGCTGATGTTGGTTCCAGCTGCTGTTGGTTCCAGCTACTGTTGGTTCTAGCTGCTGTTGGTTCCAGCTGCTGTTGGTTCTAGCTGCTGTTGGTTCTAGTTGCTGTTGGTTCTAGCTGCTGTTGGTTCTAGCTGCTGTTGGTTCTAGCTGCTGTTGATACTAGCTGCTGTTGGCTCGCTAAACCGAACAAATTAGCCTGAAGGGTTGATATTTTAACTATTTATTTATGCAAAAATTGACAAAATATTATAAGTGTTATATTATAAGTGTACAATATTATAAGTGTACAAGGCGTCATGAACACACTCCGAGTACAGTACAACCACGCATACAGAGCCCTATTTGGCCTCCCCTGGCGATGCAGCGCCTCACAGATGTTCACCGAAGGAAGGGTGCATGGGTTCGCTGCTTTGATGCGCCACAGAATAGCCGGGACGAGTCAGCGCTACCAGAGATCGGACAACACTCTTGTCCAGGCCGTTGCCCAGTGGCAGGGAGCGCCTCTACACCGGAGATGGAGAATTTCACTGAAGCCACCATAAAGACCTAATGTGCACATCAATGTATTGATTTTTTATTTATTATTTTTATTTTTATTTATTTCTTTATTCATTTTATTTTTATGTATTAACTTAAATGTAAACTTTTATGGCAGGCAGAGCATTGCACACACCGCTCTGTCCAGCTGAAATAAACATTTATTATTATTATTATTATTATTTGTATTGTCAAATCAACGCATAGATAAGAGAACGTTTTGTAAATAGACTTATGCACCGCCATCTTTATTGATTCAGGCCATGCCTATTGCGACGTGAAAGAAGGACAAACAAACAGCATTTTTCGTCAGTTGGGATTAGTAAAGTTTTAGATTTAAGTCACCAGTTATATCTCCCAGTACTTAGTTGCTAGCTATTATTAAGTCTTAGTTGTAAGTCACTAGTAGGTAATAAATGAATCTAATCCGCATTATATCCAACATAAAAAGCAGACAAACAAAAGTGGGGGGTTATTACAAACAGTTGTTTGCGTCAAAGAAATTAGAGACTTAGCGGAACTACGAACAGAATTGAGACACGTAGAAGAAACAATACAAACCAAAAGAGTATCCTTCATGCGACTGGAACTAAACCTTTGAAGAGAAGGAGAAAATACTTCAGTAATAAAATAAAATAATAAACAGGTAAAAAGTTATAATATGAAAATAAGAAAATCTAAGATTAAAACATATTAGAATAAATAAACCTAAATGCAAATATAGAAATTAAAAGTAAGGTGAGAAATAAAGAAAAATAATATTTTGATGGAGATTTCAGATTTCAACTAAAAGTTGAAATAAAAATTGTAGGTATTCTGCTACAAGAGTACATGTTTAAAATTCGTGCCATGTAAGAAATTGGAAATAAGGTGTGATAGAGTAA
Organism: Hesperophylax magnus; assembly: GCA_026573805.1. Taxonomy (NCBI): domain Eukaryota; kingdom Metazoa; phylum Arthropoda; class Insecta; order Trichoptera; family Limnephilidae; genus Hesperophylax; species Hesperophylax magnus. Next base: position 6,644,920 of record JAIUSX010000005.1, on the reverse strand, counting down.
GTAATTTGTTATTTTAAATATACATATATATTTCCGATTTTATGTCCGGGTTAAATCTTCCCCATAGGAAAAACTAAACCCTTCCACACACTTTTCCACAAATGATCATCTAGTCAATCAACATTATGCAAGTGCATTATATAAGCAAAATAAATACAAAACAATACAAGAACAACACGTCAAATCACCAGAGATCAAATGGGAAAATAATTCACCGACTCCAGGTATTTTCATATCAGAGGGTTCGGCTCTGTAGAACTCCTAACAGGGCCTATAAATCCTACTGATCCCTCAACATAAATATTTAAAAAATCTTTCGTTATCCTACATGTATTTAAAATGACTGATTTTTGCATTTTTATATATATTTATTTTGATATGTCTAATACGCCTAAATTTTTAATAAGAGAGCTAGGTAAAATGCCTGTAGCCGAAATAACGAATGGTAATATTTTTATAATCTGAGAATGCCAAATTCTTTTTATCTCATTTCCTAAATCTGTGTATTTTCTTATTTTTTCATTGACAGATTTTTTAATATTACAGGAATTCGGAATAGCGACATCAATGATATAAGTGATTTTTTAAATTTTGTCATACAAAACTATATCGGGTATATTATGACTAATCGTTCGGTCTGTTAGTATAGTTTTATCATAATATATTTTTAAAATTCGTTTTCTAAAAATGAATTTGGTTCTTATTCATAATATGGTATTATATTACGGCAGTCAATTAAGTTATGTTTAATTACCAAACTTTGATGAAATATTTTTAAAACTTGATTGTGCCTAAATGTATACTGGGACGGTGCTAATATAGAACATCCCGATATAATAATGTTCTATAGTTTCCGGAAAAGTCAAACATTTTCTACATAAATCATCAATTTGATTATATGCTTCCTATAATTTTTAGCATTAATGACTCTATCCTGAATGGCAAGCATGTTTACTATGATCGCTCTTTTCGTGTAGCTGGCCCACTCATTTGGAATAAACTTCCCCCAGCCCTTACCAATATACAAAATTTGGCTGAATTTAAACGGGTTTTAAAAACAAAATTATTCAAAAAATCATATTTAATAATTTAAAATCATTTATATTCTCATGAATCTAAGCTTCTTTTTTAATATACTATAAAATGCCAGGTTTTGAAGTTTTCCGGTAATTGTTTGGTTTCGGTCTCCTCCTTATTGTACTTTTATGTTTAATGTCCACCTATTATATAATATTTTAATGTTTTCCTGTTTTATATAATATTTTAATTTAAAAGTTCTTATTTTTCGTGCACTGTCACTGTCTTTATTGTTGTCCTCTACTAAAATAGCACTGTTATTGTTAAATTTTATTCTCTGCTTTTGTGTAAACCGTTTATTCTTTATTTCATATTATGTAATTAATTTTTTTTAAAGGAACACAATAGGAAGTTTTATTTTAAGTTTATTATAGTTAAGCGCACTTGAAGTGAAACAACACAAAACTGCGCTATATAAGTTATTAATATTAATATTAATAAATCCTTCTATTTCTGCGCTCAACTCTCCAATACTCAACCATTTGTTTGATGAAAATTTGTCAACATACGTTTGGTTGAGATAATTGAAGTGTTTTGCGTGTAAAATTATATTTGACCAGGAATCTAATAATTCCTGGTTGGGATTTATAAAAATGTTGGCATTCTCGTCGTATAAATTTAAAGGTGTAATATTTATATTTGCCTTGCAAATTATTTTGTGCATTTCTGAGCTATGAGCTTTTCAAAAGCGGCCGCTACACTACTCGCTGCGACGCTTCGACGAAGTTAGCCTAAGTTCGAAGTTCGTGCCCACACACTCGTGCAACTTGGCGAGTAACTCAGTCCAACTCACTTGACGCGTTGCCTGTTTTGGCGGGCATTTTGCCCATTGACCTTGAATTAAGAGAAATTTTGACGAAAAAGAAGCTGACCAGAGGAAGACCAGCCAACCACTTAGGGGTTGAACTAACCCCGGGTGTTGCTGTGTCTCTCCAAAGCCTTCTTCGAGCGATGCGAGAAAGGACACTGAGTGAATGGCAACAGCGCTGGGATAGTTCGAGCATGGGAAGATGGACTCACTCCTTCTTCCCATCGGTTAAAGTCAGAATGGAAGGGGCACATTTAAGGTTGGACCACCACACAACTCAGATCTTATCCGGACACGGCGAATTCAGAGGAAGGCTGCACAGCCTAACCTTGTCCCCACACCCCACCTGTTCGTGTGGTGACCCTAACCAATCGGCCGAGCACATTCTGTGGCACTGCGAGATATTGAAGGATGCAAGAGAGGAAATGCTTAATGGTTTGAATGTATCAACGAGACCGATCTTGAACGTTGATCTCGTATCGGATCAGAGGAATTTTGGATGTCTGAAGAAGTTCGTTAAGGTTTGGGTTGAAAGGTGGCCTGTGTTGAGAGTCGATGTTATTTAGAGTAAATTCAAATAATTTAGCTCGGCCGAGTGTACTGCTCCTGCCTCCCCTGGTTTCTGATTTTTATACTCTTCTCTCACTCATACTATCGCCAATTTATATATCATGTTTATCTTTTCCTTTTTTTTTACTGATCAAATATTTATGTTTCCCTGTTATATCTTACTCTATCTTATTTATGTATCGCTATATTATTCTATTATTCGTAATCCTTTTATTATTTTGTATTTTGTTGCTCATTCTGGGAACTGAACTCCTTTTGTGTTTTGTCTTGTCCTAGCCCTCTTCTTGGGCGAGGCATTAAGACCCCAGTCCCTGCATAAAGCCCGAATTTTCCAGACCCCCGGATAAGACATTGTGTTAGATAATCGGCTTTCCCCCAATTGCGATGCTCTGGCTCGTCGTGACGTCCGCAGTGAACTACATCACCTTCCCCACCCCCCGTTGACGTGTGACGCTCTTCTTTTAGTTTATTTCTCTTCGGTTAGATCACAACCCATCTGTTCTCCTAGGGTCTTCGAGCATAATCACGCCTCGGCGTGGGGTGGGCGGTGATGGAAACTCATCTGTGGGCTGATCGGCGACCGGTCGCACGCCTTTGGGACTGCTGAGGACCTGATCACTCCTAATATATTTTCGTCTATATATATTTGTTTTGTGCTACTAACACGCATGTGCATGTCTAACACAACTAACTCGAGCATCCTCTGCATAGTGCTCGCTAACACAACATGCAGGGACATTTAAAGGTCTAGAGTCTTTTATTGATAATTTCGAATTCTTTAATATAAAAAATTAGCTTCTTGCGAGAGTCCCGAAGGGGTGACAATAAGTCACCTATACCGGGATGGAACAGTGGTGGGTGCCTTTAAAGTCCAACTCACTTTGTGTTCTGTTTTGTCCTAGCCCTCTTCTTGGGCGAGGCATAAAGACCCCTGTCCCTGCACAAAGCCCGTAGTTTCCAGATCTCCGAATAATGACATGCTAGTTGATCGGCTTCCCCCCATTTGTGGTGCTCTGGCTCGTCGTGACGTCCGCAATGAACTACATCACCTTCCCCACCCCCCGCTGACGTCTGACGCTATTCACTTTCAGTTACTCCTCTTCGGTTGTTTAAAACCCAGCCTCTCTCTTAGGGTCTTCGAGCATAATCAGGCTTCGGCGTGGGGTGGGCGGTGACGGAAATCCATCTGTGGGCTGATCGGCGACCGGCTGCACCCTTTTGGGACTGCCGAGGACCTGAGCACTCCAAATGTATCTTAGTTTATTTATATTTTGTTTTGTGCTACTAACACCGCATGTGCATGTCTAATATTATTAACATGAGCATCCTGCATAGTGCTCGCTAACCCCTCATGCAGGGACATTTAAAGGTCTAGAGTCTTTTATTGAAAATTCGAATCTTTTAATATAAAAAATAAGCTTCTTGCGAGAGTCCCGAAGGGGTGACAATAAGTCACCTATACCGGGATGGGACAGTGGTGGGTGCCTTTAAAGTCCAACTCAGTCAGTGATTGGTTTATTTATGCCGTGACGCTTCGAGTCCTTTGACTCGGGCGCATTTACCCACAACAATCGGAAGTCGGGCGAAGCGAAGCGAAGTTGCCCGAAGCGAAGCGAAGTTCGTGCCCACACTATCGTATTCGGTCAACTTCGATCAACTTCGCGAGTAGTGTAGCCGGGCTATATGGAAAAAAAATTCTTAGCATTTCTACCTGATTATGTATATATATATATAAATATTATTATTTTGAATGGTTTTATAAGTTCAAGGAGTCTTTGTAGAAAGCTCGGCCCCTTTCAAATAACCAATGTTTTACTCGGGCAGTAAAAAGGGAGTTATACGACTTTATATCGGTATTCAATATATTATATATTTTCGGAGCGATGAACAAGAATTGGCGTTGAGCGAATGGGGTATTTGTTTTAGGAATTAGGAACCAAGCAACCCAGGTTTGATGAAAAACGGGTGTGTACTTGATATTGTGGAGCCGCTAGTAGGTTATTTTTCCGTATATAACATAAGCTTATCTTAGTAAATAACTGTCGAATATCTAAGACCCTGATTTTAGCAGAGAGTTCATTTGATGGATCGGTGTAGGTTGGCATTTAAATATAATTCTCAAGATAAGTTTTTAAACTTAAATAATTGGATTGATAATGGATTCAGCACAACCACCCCATCCCACTATACCATATTATGTTTCTATGGATTGGAAAAGGGCGAAATATACGCTTCTTAGAGTCTGTAAATCTAAGATGGATCTAAAGGGAGCAGAATATATGGTAGAGTTTACGGAGTTTTTTTACAGTGTCACTGATATGGGCTTCCCAACGTAGCTGGTTATCTATGATTATTCCCAAATATTTAACTACCTTTGTTGATTTAAGGAACAGAGCACGCGCAATTAATATTAGGTATGGTTTCTGAAGTCTGTAAGTTGAGTGAATGATTGGTTTAGGGCATTTTTAAGGTATATTATGTTTGCGTATGGAAAATGTCATATAGGGGAGAGTATGGTATATCGTACCGGTCGGTAAATCGTACCACCTCGATATTTTTGCTACGGGTCACTATTTTTTAATCCTGATAATATTCTGCCAATCGTTGGAAGCGTCATAGTTGTCCCGTCATTTTTGTTTAGTGTTGGATCGTGCGTGCGCTGGCAGTGGAGTATTTTTGATTTTTCACAATTTTCATCTAATTTTTTCGGCTCCTGCGTAAGGTGATTTCGTGTTCAAAGGTGGGTATGTTAGTTTTTTCTCAAATTAAGTTCACTTAGCATGTTTGTATTCAGCAAATTACGATTGCAAAATCATATTGGCAACTGTCGTTTACATGTTTTGTTGTCATTTTTTCATAAAAACTCAGAGTTTGTTAAATCGTACCACAAGTGGTTTGGTAAATCGTACCGGTACGATTTACCGTAATTTGTTATTTGTTTTTTAAGTAAATTATTTTCTAGTTTTAAATTAAAGAGTTCAGTAAAACAAACACCAGAGATCTCGTCAGAGCCTTTGTTGCGACCACCACCACCAGTGACCTCGTCAGAGTCTTCCTTTTCACCACCAGATGCAGTTCAGAAAGTTGAATTGGGGCAAACGAATTCAAACGCGTCGACATCTTTTCAACTCTTGAGATTTCTCCAATACCAAAGAACCAAGGAAAAAAGAACACGCGCACGGCACAAAAGGCTGCTGAAATAACAACAGGTCCGTATAAAAAAGGACTAGAAGTTGCTGCTGGTAGACGCTCAGCTGTCAAAATGTCCAAACTAAAAATAAAATTATTAAAACTGATAAAAATCCCATTAAGGGTAAGAAGTGTGCTCGACGAAAGAAGGCCAATTGCAGAAGTAGTGATAGTGAAGATGCTGACAGTATTGTCGTTTTGAATGATTAGGATACGGATATTGATGATGACGATAAAGAAAACGTATGCCATATATGCTTTGAAAATTATTTTGAAAAGGCAGGACCCAAAGAAGACTGGATCCAGTGCGTTCGTTGCCATAAATGAGTGCACCGGTAACCCAGACATTTGCGACACATGAATGCCTTAAAAATGTCCATGTTTTCTTCGATATAAATTGGATTAATGGTCTAGGTACGATTTACCATACCGGTAGTACGATTAACCGTACCGGTTCGTTAAATCGTACCGAAAACCATTTTTTATACAAAGTTTAATTTGAAAACATTCCAGATGCCTGTAAAATATGATTTAAATAAATATCGTACCCAATAAAATAAGCATTTATTTGAACCTAACTCCAATTCTCTAACCCATTTCGATCATACAGTATTGAGAGTTAAGTGCGAAGTGGTACGATATACCATACTCTCCCCTATTGTGTTTTGTCGGTGTTAAGTGTGAGAAGGTTAGTATCATCATTATTAGTTTTGTTAATAACTGATTGCCATGTCTCATCTTCGAATATTAAGACAGTGTCGTCGGCAAATGATAATATCTGTTCCCCAATATTCATGGAACATAGTGAGTTAATGTATATAAGAAATAAAATTGGTTCTAGGATAGGACCTTGAGGAACACCATAGGACACAGATAATTTTTTGCTTATATGTATTTTATCAGAGTGGATGAGAGTTTGTTGTGTTCGGTTTATTAGTTAGTTTTCAAACCATGTGTAAGCTACTCCTGTTATTCCAACCTGCTGTAGTCTTTTTAGCAGTAGGGGATGAGAGACGGTATCAAATGCTTTTGCGAGATCGAGAAAAATTGGAAGTGGTTTACGACCAATGTCAAGATTATAAGAAACGATCTTTGTGAGGTCGGCAATTGCATCTGAAGTGCTCCTACCTTTGCGAAAGCCATTGGTGGCGCCAATACACAATAGCCATTAATTTACACATACACACATACCTGCGACCACTGTACTGAGATAGTATTGTTATCCTTTGGTCCTACCTTCCTATCCATTCCTGCTCATTTGTGTGCACTTTGCATTCAGTGTATCTCGAGAAGTCCGTTTCAATATCCCGCATAGCTCTCTATAAAAACCGCATCCGCGCGAGATCTTACCTCGCTTTTATTATACGTATCTTTCTTTTCTCGTATCTTTCATCCGCGCCGATATCGTGGGACAGTTACGGGTTCTGTGAGAAGAACAAACAGGAAGAACGAGTGCCGCTTTTCCTAATGGTGAGTCCTTCCAACATATTGTCTCACGTGCAGTGGTAATTACACTAAATTCAAGGTCCTTCGAGAAACATTTTTTACACTCACAAAACAACTTCATAACACCTTACACACCAGCCATATTGATTGTCCGATAATATTTTGTTATTTTCGAGGAACTTACAGAGTCCATTTTTCACAGCTTTTTCTACAATTTTAGATATTGTGCTTAGTAAAGATATCGGTCGGTAGTTATTTACAGATAATTTGTCACCTGCTTTGAACATTGGGATTATTGTGGCCTGTTTTAGGGAGTTAAGCTTAAGTTGATTATGTGTTTAAAAGGCGAGGTGATATATTTTTGGGTGTGTTTAGTAATTTTTGTCGAGATTTGATCTATTCCGGTGGAGTTACTATTTTTGAGAGATGCTATCAGTTCCATAATTTCTGGTTCATTGGTGGGAGTGAAGTGAAACAGGCTATAGTTCAGAGTACTGATAGGTATATTGTTTTCAAGATCTTTCTCTGAGACGCTGTTTCTGTCTAAAATATTTTTTGCTAATTTGGGCCCGATATTGGAGAAAAATTGATTGAAATGATCGGATTCTATCAGGGTCATAATTTATTCCAAATTTTTTTATCATCTGTAGCTTCACTGATTTTTTTTGTAGTAATCCCTTTTAACATTATCAATTATTTTTTTGTAGTAATCCCTTTTAACATTATCAATTATTTTTTTGTAGTAATCCCTTTTAACATTATCATTTTTTTTTTGTAGGAATCCCTTTTAACATTATTAATTATTTTTTTGCAGTTGTTTCAATAATAAATGACAATTATAATTTAGTTTTATTTACCTCGCCTTTTTTAATGGTTTTTTTTGGCCTTATTTTGCTTTCGAACCAATTTTAAGTATATATTTTAGTATGATGCCGTAGATATAGATCAATGAAATTTACAGGGTAAATAATAGACGATGAAATGAGCAAGTTTAAAAAAAAAGTTTATGCGGAATTTTTTTAGTGACTTTGAGATTATAAATGTAATAAAATAAAATACCTTTTGTTTTAAAACCACGAGTTTTTAATAATTTTTAGAACCGACCGGTTTCGCTTTACTCAAGCATCTTCAGGGTACAAATTATTACTGTAGTAGATGCTTGAGTAAATCGAAACCGGTCGGTTCTAAAAATTATTAAAAACTCGTGGTTTTAAAACAAAAAGTATTTTATTTTATTACATTTATAATGTGCCATTTTATTTGCCGCCTAAACGCCATGATCGTTTTTGACCGGCCAACGTTGACCCCAACATTGGCCCCGATGTTGGCGCCGGCGTTCACACGTTGGCGCCAACGTGGACAGGGCCCTTAACAAAACAAAAAGTTTAATTTTAAAACAAAAAGGATTTTATTATATTAAATATGTCAAACCACAAAGTGATTGCTTTCTACAATAATGCATTATAAATCGTTATAACAAATGTTTTCGTCAACATAAAAATAAAATAAATACTAAACCTTCATTAGCGTATTTTTTTCGGAAATAAATAAAACAATGACAAAACCCTATTATGCGTTGGCCATTTGATATTCTTTTTGTATGTGAATAAGAGTCAAACAAATTATTAGAATATGGAATTATCAATATGATGGATGGCAGCTTAAGATTTAAATAAACTGTATTTGCGATTAAATAAAAATAACTATTTAATAATAATTAATTAACGTATTTAATCTTACGTGACTTCAGACAACTGCAAAAACAGGCGGTGCTTTTGACACATTTCCCATCCAAACGAATTGCTATCTTTAGACTTTAGAGCATAGGCGTCAGATCTACCAGCATTTCGATGGAAGGTGCTCCGAGGAACTGAGTCATTGATCCCTTCAACACCAGTGCAAATTCTGGATACACGGCGCGCAATAACATTAATTTGTCACGTGAGAACGGGTCGTTTGTTCGACCAAAAGCTTTATTTTCACTAAGGGAAACATCTTCGTGGCCTTTTTCATGCAAAACTTAAATTTATATTTGACCAAAATACCCAACCCAAACGAAAATAAGTTTTTGACCAAAAGGTATAGAAAATATCTACTATGGATATGTCCTACTTTATTTATTTGTGTTTTAAATGATCAAATATAGGCTGTTAAATAATAATATTTAATCGTGATTTTGGTCAATGAACATTATTTAAAAAATAATTTTGCCTCTTTTTACATTTGTAATTAAATTACAAATGATTCAAGTTAGTAAACAAATTTATCGTTAATTAATTGAAATTTCAACCCAAAAAAACAGGTAACGTAAAGTTCCATCTTGGATACAAGAAGATTTTAACAAGATTACCTGTTCCAGAGTGTTCCAGTTGCCTCCGTTGAACGTGGTCACTGCGCGGCCCCCTTAAGGTCACTCTCTGCGCCCGAGAGAACACATAGTCGGTCTTGGATTTCAAGGATCGTGAGACCTGGTACACAAGGTGTCCACGCTCAGGCCGGGGTAGAAGATACCCTCTATGAACAAACAAGACAGAGTCATTTGAAAAGGTTCCCACTGTGTGGATAAAAAAGCAAACTCCAAGACCTTGTGAGGTCTGCAAAAACCTAGTTTCCTATTGAGATTTTATAAAATCAGCTGTTCCGGGTCTGGCAAAGTTAAGGCCAAACAGAACCGACCATCTCCAAAAGGGTCTCTGGAGGTCTAGCACGGGCGATCGTTAAAGTCTTATTTCAATACCATATTGACGAAATCCGTCATCTATGGTCAGATGGCGATATTTGCGAGCACGGTCAGAGTATGATTCCGAAAGTCGGTAGACAAAAGCCGCTACTTTTAGCGCGGCCCCCAAGGTGTCGGAGCAGCTGTCAACATGCATAGCTTTTTAATTAGGTATATCCTTCTTTATGCAAAATAACCGTCTGGAGCCATGCGAACTTAATACGAGTATCTACTTCATTTACTTATAATAATTGTCTTTCAAACATTCCCCGGTTACGAATAACCTGACAATATTTGAAAATCTCCTTCTCCCAACACAGAAAGTGGAAAAGGTTTTTTGTGTTGTGATGGAGGACTTAGCCAGCCAAGGAATCGAACACACTATGCCTGGGTGGGACCCAAACGCGATGTTAACTCAGCCACCGACCGGTCAAATTTATGGACATATTATTCTTTACTTAGAATTATTTTCTTATTATTACTATGCCAAATGCTCCTAACCACCTGGAGCCAGTGAAACTACAGCATCCCCAATTGAGGTATATGTTGAGAGGCTGAAGGTAGGGGAAGGGAAGGAGATGCTGAAACTATCTTCCACTATTTAACGTGCCTCAAGTACTATATTATATATGAATAAATTGTGAAATAACATTAATTCATATAATAAAATTTACTTGCGCACGCCGGGTTTTGAACGCGTGACATTCGGATTGCTAATCGAGGCAATCTTGGAGACCGTCAAATCTAGATAGAATTGGAAATTATCGCAGCCCCATCAATTTATTTTGTACAGCACATTAAATTATGAATCATCATAATTCGTGAATGTAGATAATCATTTCACGCAATAATCAACACAACCGTCTCCGTTGAACGCTATTGCGAATTGAAGGCCGAGCCAACGTGTGAAAAGTTTTTGCAGGTTGGCCCCAAGATCCTTTGACTTGTGCACAAAAATCGACAATAATCGGGTTGACCGGCCAACGTTGGCGGCCAACGCGTGAAACCATCCTCTACACGTTGGGCCAGCGCATTGACCCAATACATTGGCCTAATGCAATAGGCCAACGTAGACAGGCGCTATAATATTATAATCATAAATATACCACTCTATGGTTGATTATAATTGGTTGATTACATATGGTTGATTAAATGATTATAATTTATAAACCTACAAAGGTAAGAGCGTAAAAAAGTAAAGAATTTGAAAATGGTCAAATTTCTCAGATTGTCACGAAAATAGCATTTAGACTAAGAAGAATAAGACCTTAATTCGCTTGAAAATTTGCATATTTCTCAGGTTAGAATGTAACCAAAATCTGTCAAGCGAAAATAGCATTTGAACCAGCAACGATAAGAACTCGATTCGCTTGAAAAATATTCAATTTGTCAGGCTAGAATGTAACTAGAGACTGCCAAGCGATAATGACACGTTGAATACATGTAGATAAGGCACGTTTTAGCGTGAAATATCTCAGGGGTTGTAATTTAACAAGGGATGCTAGTGGCCATGTATTTTGTGGGGATTGGGGATATGACTGATTTTAGAAAACACCCTTATAAAGTTGACAGTAAATAGTGTAGGAAAGATTTCCCTCAAAATACTTCCCTTCCCCCTAATATAAGGCATCAAATTACCATTTAAAGAAAGCCAATCCAACGATCGACAGTTTAAAACTATCCCCATCAGTTTTTATAGCGTTATTTTAAAGAAAACGTGTGTGAAATGACCAGTGTTCATTCCGTGCGGGGCTAACTTTCATGTTCGACATTTGTACGTCAATTGGCGCTCTGAATAAAGGAACCAATGACGTGTTTTACAGCAAATTAAGTGCAAACTAATAATGCGAAGCGAATGCATGCGATACGAAACGTCCAGACAGTAAGATGTATTAAAAAATCGTAAGTATAATGATGATATAAATGTCATTTTTCATTTGACGTTTAGTTTTTTTTTGCCATTTTTTCAACTCTTGCAAAACGAACGAATTTGATTTGAATGTCCAAATTTTCGTAATGTTGTTGTTGTTATTATTAGGACAAGTTTATGGATTGTAAACATGTCGAATTCCGCTTCGTGCCGACTCTTTAAACATGTTTTAATACTCTCTGTTTGAAAGAGAGAGTACGAAAACAGAGTGCAATATAATTAGGAATTATGGATTCATGGAGGACTGAACGCGGTTGGCGCGAACAAAAAAACTTTCCAAAGAAGCGAATCTATCAGTCCACAATGGAGTTCTGGTACCTACCCCGATGAATGGCAGTGAGGCATGGAGCTGGCAGAGGAAGGACGAATGCAAACTGAATGATGTAGAAATGAGATCCCTGAGGAGTATGTGTGGTAAAACCACGTATGATCACGTGAGAAATGTTTGCCAAGAATGCAAGCGTAATGAGTAATATTAAGAAAAGCTTAGATGGTTTGGGCATGTTGAGCAAATGGGCGAAGAAACGAGTGTACGGAGAATATATGACGCAAATTTGAATGGTAGAAGAAGTCGAGGACGCCCGAGGAAGACATGGCACAATCAATTGAACCAGATACTTGAGTCGGAATAACAGAAGAGTATGTATGAGACAATGTATGAATGTGAATCATGCAAGGAGTGTGTGCCAAGACAGAGTTGTTTGGTGGTTCATCCTCTGCCTATCCCTGCGTGAAATGGTGTGATGGTTAGTTAGTTTCTCTTTGAAAAAACAACACTTGATTTCAACTTAAATATCGAATGGAGACTACTATTTAAGTTGGGGGTTTAAGTAAACATGCTCAAAATAGGTTTTTAGTGTGTTAGTTTGGATTATTTTAATAATTTATGCATATTTCCTAACTTAACTGGACATTGAGAAAAAATGAAACTTTATTGCATCTTTTACCATCTCCTCCGACATAAATAGTTGTCGCTTGTATTAATTAAGTTGAAACCGTGTGCTATATTTATTTTTTTTGCATATTAAGCGTGATGCCGAATTCGACAAGTTTATCTCAACAATTACTACAAGAAACAACTATTTACATTCATAAAATAGGTTATTACGTTCTTAGTTTGGGTTCATTGTAATTTATTCAAATTTAGATTGAAACAAAACTTTCGCAAGTGTCACTACATACAAAACAAGTCCAAAATGGCGACAAAAGGATTATTTTATAAGGTAAATTTTGGACTTTGATTGAATAAAAATGTAATTATAATGCCCACCTATCCCGACGTAAATCATTGTTTCTTAATAATAATAATAATAATAATTGGATGACTTGTATAGCGCCGTTTTTGTGCAAAATCACCTCAAGGGCGCTGTACAAACTTATAATACATCTCTACAGTGATCTATGTTATTACTTAACTATTTATGGAGATAATATACAGTACAATACTTACCTGGTAGGTCACTTGAGATTAACACTTAATTAACATTATCTAATTGTTTATTAGCGAAATTTAGATACAGGATTTAGGACATAATTGGAAAATTGAATATAACTCGACTTTCTCTTAGGAGTAGTATATTTAATTTAAGGGTACGACAGCTTAAAAAGGTAAGTTTTTAGTTTAGACCTGAATTCTGTTGGACTTGTTATAGATCTTAGTTCCGGAGGGAGTTTATTCCAAGCCTTCGGCCCAGATGCTCCGAAAGCGCGATCACCAAACTTAGTATTTGGCTTGCGCTTAGGTTCCATCAGTCTGCCTACAGCTGATGATATTGCTGATCTAAGAGTTGACTGCCTCAGACCAGTGTTTTCCGGGACGCATAGTTCAGAGATGTAGGGTGGGGCCATTTCATTGATGGATTTAAACACCATCCAGCACAGTTTGTACTGGATTCTTTCAGGGCACTTGAGCCAGTGAAGGTTACGAAGGTGTTCTGAAATGTGCAAATATTTAGAAACCCCGATTATAAGCCGCGCTGCTGCATTAAACACTGATTGAAGTTTGTCAATTTGATATTTTGGAAGGCTGGCATAAATGCCGTTGCAGTAATCGAGACGTGAGACTACGTAAGAGTTGATAAGTAGTTTTGTTGCTTCTGTATGAAGGTTTCTTCGGACAGACTTGAGTTTTTTTTTTTTTTTTTTTTTTTTTTTTTTTATATTAACTCCACACAGGAGGCCCTGAAGAAAATAATTTCCCTCAGGGCCTATGTCATCTTTGGGGATGCTGTGTGGAGGGTCTTTTTGTGGAGAGGAAGGAGTGAACATGGGTCTTGAAGAGTCCCATGTTGTAGGAGGGAGGAAACACAGAGGCCGGCAGTTCGTTCCACAGCCGAGCTGTTGAACTTAAGAACGAATCGTAGAAGCGACCCGTTCTCATGTGACAAATGTCAACCGTGTACAAATGTTGGGCGCGCGTTTGGCGTGTATCCCGACTACGCACCGGTGCCGAAGGGATCAATGACGCTAGTTCCTCAGAGCATCTTCCATTGTAATACCGATAGAACAAGGACAGCATACCTACCTGACGCCTGTGCTCTAAAGATTGCAGTCCGTTTGTTAAGATTGGGGAATCTATCAAACGGACCGCCCGTTTTTGCACAGAGTCAAGGGTTTTTTTCAGGTATTTAGGGGCTCCGGACCAGAGATGGCTGCCAAATTCGACAGTAGGGCGCACTGTCAGTTGTCTTAGGTGAAAAAAACCGGTGCTTACAGTACTATTTATTTGACTTTTAAACGAAAAGTCTGAATCTAAATTGACACCGAGAAGTTTGACTGTTGTTTTTGGGATGATAACGCTGCCAGAAATAGTAAAAGGTGAATTGTCTATGAAATGTTGACGTTTGTTTGTGGCTGCCCAGAGAAACTCAGTCTTAGATGGATTGAGCTTCAGCTTTTTTGAAGACATCCAACGAGTTATTGCTTGTAGACATTCAGTTATACGGATCTTGAGACTATTGATTTCATTTGGAGCGCAGAAAAAATAAACTTGCTGATCGTCAGCGTAGCAGTGCACTAATTAAGTTGAAACGAAGTGTAGTTTCCTCAATCAGTTCCTGTAAGAGTGAGGCGATTAGGAAAATATTTACGGGATTTTATTCTATTAGATCAGTGCTTTTTAATTATCAGTCATTAGATAATTGTTAATCTTTTAGGATCACTGTCCAGGCTAAATATGGAAAAAAAATTAAACTTGATTCAACTTAACTACTACAAAAGCCAACTATTTAAATCCCGGGGAATGGAAAATATTGCACTAAAGTTCCATTATTTTGTCTAAATTTCATGCTGCCATGTTCTTTTCTTGTTTGACTTATTCTTATTCAGCGTGGCCAGCGATTCTAAAAGTTTACCGATAACACAATAAGATCAGTACCTACCTATTTATAACTAACCATCACGGTGTGGACGGACGCTTCATTCGCATTCATTCATCGCATCATTGCATCAAACTCTTCTGTTTTTCTGACTCTTGACATAGCCCGAATCAAATATCACTTGATCGTGCCATGTTGTCTTCCTCGGCGTCCCTGAATTCTTCCACTATTCACAATATTTTGTATCATAGGTTAGTTTCAATATTCTCCTGACGAAGGAGGGGTGCTTCCAATACCGTTGTGTAATTAAAATTAAAGTGGTCTAAAACAAATATATATATATATATATGTTTTTATTGTAAAGAAGACAGATTTAGAATATTTTTAGTCAGCGCAAATGTTCAAATTGATGCCCGCTGTTATCCAAACATTGCTGATAACGCAAAGCAATGGAATTAGAAACGTGGCGAATAATTTCGTTGAATTCTGTATCAATTTCTGCGTTTAATTGATCGACTGTCGCCGGTTTTGACAGATAAACCTTATCTTTGAAGAGTAAATACAATGGCGTGATGTCTGGAGAGCGTGGGGGCCATTCGGTGGCACCCCATCGCCCCAATTCATCTGATAAGATCTCACATCACTAAGTCATGTCTTTTTTTAAATTTATTTTTTTGTTAATACCAGTGGATCCCGCAATGCTTCGCTATTGATAATGTCTTTCTCGGACGTCTCCGACTTCTTCCACCATTCACTACACTGTATACCACAATGGGTAATTATTCAGGATCGCTTGTCATGCTTAATACGATTTTTTAAAAATAAAACCTATGGATTTACCTTACTATAAAAGGAACTCGTATCTCATTCCAATGCAGAGATATTGCATAAAGTATTCCTTGGGCATCCCCGACTTGTTCTACCATTCAAGCCATTCTCTAACCACTCCTGGCACTAATAACTCGCGCAGATTGATTTTTAATATAATAACATAGTTAAAGAAATATGAATATCTAATCTTAAGGTTAAACGCAACGCTCGTAATATTCTACGTGTTCATAGATGGCGTAATTAATTAATTTGATCAAAATTCGCTTTTTGCAAGGTATTGCTTTACAGTATTAAGACAAATTATATGTTTGCGCCCGCATATACGCAATATGAATATGAATAAATAGTTTTGTCTATATAAAAACTCAATTCTATCGAGAAAGGCATACAAATACAATATTGGATTGAATAATCGGTACAATATTGTATTTGTATGCCTTTCTCGAAAGAATTGAGTTTTTAAACGAACAAAACTATTGATTCATATTCATATTGCGTATATACGGGCGCAAACAAATGATTTTTCTTAATATTGTAAAGAAATACTTTGCAAAAGCGTATTTTAATAAAATTATTTAATTAACGCCATCTATGAACACGTAGAATATAACAAGCGTTGCGTTTAACCTTAACCATCATTCTTACATTATGTTTTTTTATTAAATTTACTTATTGGACTCCAGTTTTGAGGCTATCGGGAAGGAAATTGTAAATGTTACCCTCATGACATATGCTACTCGTACCGCTTTCAGTCTTTACTGCATTAGTGTACCATTTATTACAATAAAAATATATAAATTTGTTTTAGACCACTTTAATTTTAATTACATTCTTCCGGTTTCGGAAGCACCCTTCCTTTGTCAGGAGAATTTTAAAACTAAAACTGAAGTTTCAAATTTATATATTTTTAATTTATAATTACTAATTACAAATTTATATATTTTTATTGTAAATTATGACGAGCCACAAAGTAAATGCTTATTACAAATATGTACCATTTATTTAGGTTGTCTCGTATGGTGTTTGTGTTCTTGTGACGTTTTTATAAATATTGTGTTTGTTTGTATAAGTACATTTTGTAGATTAGAAGGCATCCGTTATATTTGTACAATTTTCAATAAGCTCATTTCTTGGTATAGGGTTATTCATTGGGGTATCTGGGTCATAGTCAACGATTTTTTTGGTATCAGATAATTCAGGTGGGACAGGATAAAGCGCCCTTCTTTACTTCTGTCGATAGAATATGCTGTTTAAAGGTCAATATGTAGGCCCAGATATTTTTCACTATCTAGACCAGTGTTTCCTACGGTGGGGCTTAACGCCTCAGGGGTGGGGCACCACGCTTCGTGAGACACGTAGGCATTCCACATAAAAGGGAATACTCATCATTCATACAAAAAATGCCTGAGATGTACAAAATTGAAATATACACCAAATTGTACAAAATAGAATGAAACCCATTACAATTTCAATAACTATCTAAAAACACAGAAACTGTGCATGTAGATGTTGTAATGGTTAAATATACTGCTTAATTGATTTATACATAATGTATAAGTATAATGAGGAAATCTATAATTGGTTTCTCAGTTAATACATGAAATATAATTTAATTCCGCTAACATATTTAAATAATTATCTTTATCGTTGGAGGAGTAGTCATTGGCGATATTTATGTTAATTTCTCCAATGATTATTGTTTTTGTGATAATGTAATATATTTTTTAATTCTTCTATGAATGCGGTTAAAACAGAAGAGTGTGTGCGATAAATAGCAATGATATTAAATGATTTATTCATGAAATTTATCTCCAAGTTCAATAAATTAACATTATTCATCATTATTTTATTTACACTTGTGACAGTGTAAATGTTTGATACAAAGATTGCAATGCCGCTATTTTTGTTTATATACTTCGTTGCGTAGTACGAAATAACCCGGTATATTATAATTAATTTCACTCGATAAATGTGTTTCTGATAAAATTATACAGTCATGTCTATTTAATTGTTTAATGGTTATAAGAAATTCTTCAAAATTCATCTCCAAACTTCTGATATTAATGTGGATTATTATTAGGCTGGCTGTAGGTTTTATATCTATAAAATTGTTTGTTTTATTTACAGTGTCAAAAATTCTTTCGTCTATTGTATATGAGTCATGGATTGCACTGATTATAAAGTCATTCATTTTGAGGTATTGAATGGTATTAGAGGTATTGAGCACATGAATATACTTTGTGTATATTATATGTATAGTATGAGTGCGAATGTGTCTTCTCAAGCTTGACTTTAAGAAAATGAGAATGGTTTATCCTAAATATGAGTGATAATGTGAATTGTTAAATTTGACTTCCATAAACATGAATAATTACAGTGATAATTTGAGTGACAGTGGTTTTTCTTTAGTATGAGTGCTATTGTGTCACATTAAACGAGACTTCTATGAAAATGAATTATCGTAGTAAGAACATGAAAATGGTATATCCTTAGTGAGAATGGTTTTTCTGTAGTATAAGTGCGAATGTCTGCCATAAAGCTTGACTTCTATGAATATGGATAGTTACAGAAAGAACACGAGAAAAAAGAGACGGTTTTTCCTTAATATGAGTGTGAGTGTGTCTTATACTTGACCATGAATATAAGAAAATAAGAACAAATTTTCCTTAGAATGAATGAGAACGTGTTGCAATATCTGTGAGTTCTGTGAAAATGAATAATGATAGTAAGAAAATGAGATAGTTTATCCTTAGTCCTCGTATGAGTGAACACATATGCCATTAAATTTGGCTTGCGTGAACATGAATAATTACAGTAATAACATGAGAACGGTTTTTGCTCAATGTGAGTACGAATGTGACATTAAGGATTTGCGAAGAAACTAACACAAAATATCCTAATATTACTTTGCATGCCAGAAAATTATTATTACCCTTTCCCTCAACTTATTTAGTGGAATGTGGTTTTAGCGCCATAAGCGATTTATTCATTAAAAATGAAATATATTGAATATAAGTAATAGAGGGGACCTAAGACTGAAATTAGCTAAGTTAGATCTGGACATAAAATTTATTTGAAGCAAGCGTAACTGAATTTAATTTCAGTTAAAATATATTTATTAGAATAGGTTTTATTTAATTTCATTAGGGGTTCATATGTTTACAAATATATAATAATATGATATGAAAATTTACCTGCTGATTAATTTAAAAAGTTACCGGTGGGGCATCTGACTTTTGAAAAGACTACGGTGGGGCATGGCATAAAGAAGGCTGGGAAACACTGATCTAGACTGTGTAGGTTTCTTTCTTCTTTTTGTAATGGTTCATGTGACGGTAGTCTAATATCAGCCATTATTTTAAATGGATTTTACCTAAATAATGAGGTATTAAAGTGTGAATATATTTTAAATGTGAATACCGCATAAGAGTCCCAACCGTCTAGAGGCAGTGGGACTATGGCATCCCCAATTGGAGTATGTCGTGAGGCTGAAGGTAGTGGAGAGGGAAAGGAGATGTGAACGAGAAATGTTGGGATTTATACAGATCTGGTCACCAAACATGGCTAAAGTCATTTCAAGCAACTTTTAGATTCTGAACGGTGCTGTTTCACCAGGGCGATATTGAAAGTATCTAACACCCTAATTATTAAGATTGATTGTTATTTTATTTTTTTTTTTTTTTATTTATTGTCAATTTTTTTGATACATACAGTTACATATACAATTATACAAAATACAAGGAGTAACAAAAAAATCCCACAAAGGCGAAGCCTGTGCGTGGGCATTATAAGGTGAAAATCAAGACAGTGGTGGTTATATTATCTATGGATGAAAAAAGAGATAAGAATAAAGAAAAAAAAAAAATCATATAGTACATTTGGTTATTTTAATAAAAAAACAGTTTAAAAGAAGTTAAACTTTTTTTTTTAATTTAGATGGTAACATATTATCATATATAGGTATCATATTCGTATAACTTATAGAAAAAATTCTCTCACTTCCAGATACTTTTTTACCCAGCTTTTGACATTTATTTTATAAGAGTTTAGGTTTTGGCACATCTTGATGGAACTCGGCAAAGAATTAAACAATTTTGGGCCAATATAGTTAATGTGTCTTTGGGCTAGCCTAGTTTTGCAGTGAGGCACTGTGTACACGCATATGTTGTGTTTCTATTTAGTTCATCAGAATAGATTGCTCATGTACAGAATGATAGATTGTTAAACTAGGCAAATGCCCGTATCATGGTGGTAACATAATACAAATAAGAACATATACAATAATACAATGATATATTGGCCATAAAATTGTATCAAAATAATGAAAATTACCTACATTTAATGTCATTACAATACACCTAATTTCGTTATTAATTATTTACATTCAACGATGTTACAATACACCTAATCTCGTTATTAATTAGTTACATTCAACGATGTTACAATACACCTAAAAACAATATTAATTAGTTACATTCAATGACGTTACAATACACCTAATCTCGTTATTAATTAGATACATTCAATGACGTTACAATACACCTAATCTCGTTACTGTCCCACAGACTCAAGATAAAATGTATTACACTCCAGTAAATTCTTAATTCAAATGTTATTCATGTATGACGAAGATAGACACTCTAAAAATATGTGCGTAAAAATGAAATAAACGATAGCGGGTGGCGTTTTCAGATTTGCGTCGAATACTACCTTCTACATCACGGGTGTGACTGAGATAACGAGATATACGCGCACTCGCTTACACTATAAGACGAACACGGAATACTGTATGAGACGATCTATTGCTATTAGGTTGTCCTTCTTACACTTATATGTTGCTAAGTTCGCTATCTCACTTTCTCTAATGGCGCTGAAAATCTTTGAAATACAATTAAAATAATTAATTTTTTATAATAATAAAATAATTTTGGTTTATTTGAGAATGAAATCTTGGCTTTTACTAGTGTTTGCCCCATTTTCTCATCACACAGGAGGGCAATTTTGCACTTTTTAATGGAATTTAATTAGAGGCAGAACAAGTCCTTACGCGACCCGTGGCAGTTTCGTACTAAAACTACAAAACCGAATGTTTGGCTTGCCACTTAAATCTAGAAATAAGTTGTCCCAGACAAGAACTGATACTAAAACAAATATAATCTTTTAATTTTAAATTATAATGTCACATCACAAAGTAACCGCTTCATATGAAGAAAAAAAAAAAAAATCTTATTATGAATACTATTTAATCGATATCATTTTTACAATTAAATTATTAACGAATAAATATTAAATGAATGTTAAATGTTTACCTCGTCCTGCGCGGATTTTATTATCTTTTGTGCATTTTATGAAATAAATCATTTAAATATGTTTTGCCTGTTTTTATAACTTTCAATACTGTTTGATTTGAATATACAGTTTGAAAAAAAAATTCGCATTCGCGAAATGTCCATAGGAATGTGATTAAAGGCATTCTAGTTTCTAGAAGGAAGATTTTATGACAATCATCGATGACAGGCGTACGATCTCTCGCTGCGACAGTACACTGAATAGACAATACACACCAGAAACGCCTTCCATGTAGATTTCATTTTAAACCGATATCGCCACTGACTTAGAACCTACCTCTTGCGTCTAGCTTATTTAGCATGCGCTCTGTCTCTATTACCCTTGCCTAACATTGTATAGCGCCATCCCATTTAATCGAAATTAAAATATCATAATGATGAAATTCAGACTTTTATTTGTTGTAACCGTGCGTTAAAATAAATTTAGGTATAAATGGTGTCATAAATAAATTTGTTTCCATTGATTTAGTTTAAATAGTGATATTTCACATGTGCGTTCCCAATTAAACTTAAGCCATTACAAATGAAGCCACAAAAGTATTACAGGGCCACCCTAGAATACATTATTAATTTTAAAGACAGTGACTTCCGTTTTATTTCACTTGATGTAGAAGCAGTGGATCTATCCTTTACGTCACTTCTTTTTTTATATGAATACCGCACATGATTGCTAATTGCTTCCAACTGTTTGGAGCCAGAAGACTACAGCTTCTTCGGGCAAGGTATGTTGTCACCTTAGAATGAGGTTGAACCAATGTGACATGTCATGCAACAGTTGCTAGAATACACAGAGGACTAGCGGAAATGTCCTAAAACAACAATAATGGAAGCTGGTGACTGGTAAAATTTCCAGCTCTAGCAAGCTGGACAGCGGTATAGTAATTGAGTAAGATAACCCAACCCATCGGTGTACTTGACTTGGCCTTCTAGTCTAGGCACGCGGTGGTCTTCTGAACTCAACGCGCGAATTATAGAGCTTGATTTTGTGTTTTCAACTATGCAGTAAAAATAACGGCGGATTATAGCAGTTGTCGGATAATCGAGCGGCTGTATATCGAAATATTTTTTCAGGCTTCTGAGTTTGAGAATAGAATAGATTTGTGTAGAAATATTTTATTATTACGAATAATTTTTACAATTCAGCCCTGTTCTTTAGTTCTCTAATCAGTTGGAGCGATGGCCTCATATTGCCGGTGATTCAGTAACCTAAATTCCAACACACTAAACAGTCACTAGACTTGTTATCTAGACCCGTCTATATACTTGATGACCTCCGTGGTCGAGGGGTAAGGCTCTCGACTAGCAATCCGGAGGTCGCGGGATCAAATCCCGACGTGCGCAAGTAAATTTATAATTTATTAATTCATTATCACCCTAATGAAAGACCAACATTCAGAATTTAAACTTTGCTTGAAATGGCTTTAGGCCTGTTGGGTGACTAGATCGGAACGGTACTACTTCCCCTACTTTTAGCCCAACCCCAACATACTCCAATTGGGAATGCCATGGACTCACTGGCTCAAGACGGTTTGGAGCGTCTGAGACTCTTGTGCGGTATTCACATAAATTATTTTAACGGTATAGCAAATTTACATAAAACTTTTTGACTCATAGGCCCTAGACAGGTCAACGAAGTTAATTATACGCCCGAAAAGAATTTCGATATTTTAAAAATTTGAAACATTTCTGAGAAACAAAACTTATATAAGCAAATTTTATAGTAAATATTTTTGTATGAAACGAAAAAAAGGGAAGTGACAGTAACTTTTATAATACTGTTGTCTAATGAATCAGGTATTTTAGTTTTGTGTAAGGTGGTCATAAGGAACTTGAGTGTGAGTGTTGAATATATTGGCTTATAAAACATATTTTCACAAATAAATAAACGCTGGTTCTGAATATATGTAGAATTAATAAATCGTCACTTCAAAATTCTCAAAACCGTAAGACACTCCTTGTGATTGGTCGTCGGTTCTGACAGTTGGCGGCCGCATGCATTAAGAATGCGTACAATTTTATGCCAAGTTGCGCTGCGTATACTCGCACACGGGTCACTATTGTCGGCAAAAGAATTCATGTTTTTTGGAAATTATGCAAAATAGTTCAATTTGGTTCTTTTGTTTTCATACCGACCGAGTGAGATTGACCTTACTGCTAACCGACAAAACCGAAGTCACGCGAACCCCTTCAGATTTCAATCATTTTGGAGGGCTTTTTTAAAAAGTGCAAATTTAAAAATTATTTGAGCAATGAAATCGACATTTGTAAAAAAAATAAAAGAATATTACTTTTTTATTTTTAGTTATTTGCTTTTGTGTTTAATTCGTAGAACTCCATTTAATTTTTTTTTAAATCACTATTTAATTTTTCAATTATATTTTATTACATTTTCAAGCTGGGACAGTTTGAAAATGGCCTTGAAAGCCAACAACTGTGACAGTTTGGAAATGGCCTTGAAAGCCGAAACAGCTGTAACAATAACAAAAACCAAAAAATACTTGCAGAACTTAATAATGATGTAATCAAATTTGATTTACATTAAATTTTTAAAAAAATACTTGTATTTGAATTAGAAAGTTAACACATCCATAATAAAAATTGACTGGAATTCCTTATTACAGTTTTCACAATCAAAACCATTGGTAAACTTTCGTCTATTTTCAAAATCACTGTCTAATTTTGAAATGCCTTCATAAACATTGAATCTATGTGAAATTGAGTCAAGCAGGAAAACAGGTGTCCTAGGGGTTAAAAATGATTAATTGTTTATCTTTCACAGCAGTCATGGCTCCCTGTGGGTTGGATGAGCGGGATTGATGGTGCGGAGAGGGAGGGGCGCGGGATAGGTAAGGTCTGCGGGGTGAGAGGTGCGGGGCGACGATGCGCGCGACGGGACTCAGCTGCTGGGTGGTACTGGCTCATACCATCGCCATCACCGCGCTGCCACCTATCATCAAAATTGGTAAGTTCTTCAAACGAGTGCAAGAATGACGTAACCGCATATTTAATATTTGTATATATTGCAAATAGAGTAGTGGAAGTATGGAACGAACTTCTGCAACTGTCATCAATGCTACTAAATTCGCAAAAACTTTTTGAGTGTTGTAACATTCACTTGTCATAATCTGCCAAATTTATGGAACCTAAAAATATGTGATAAAAGGCAAAATCTAGGTGGATTCATTGTCTTCAAACCACAGTAAGCAGTTGATTATTTAAATAATATGGTAAATGTAAATATATATAAAACCTTCTCCATGAATTGGGGATAGAGGGCTACCACACCAAATAACTCCCTTGATAGTACCGGGACTGGTTTCTAACTTTCAACATCACGCACATTGTTCACTTACTTTCATAATATATATGATTAACTGCTGTAATGCCATCCGATTTCAGAGAAATGCACATATGTCCATGTGTATGTACGTGATTGCCACCAAAAGTTGACAGAATGCATTGTCATCGATCAGTGGATTAATTTCTGCTTTCAAGATTTGCATTCATTACCGAGAACAAAAGTGAAATTCCAATAGACGTATTTGAAAAGAGTTAGCATTTAATTGTTTTAAATGCGCACAGAGGAGTGATTATTAAATGTGTTTCAGGCGCCATATTCTCGGAGGACATGAAGGGGTGCAGCGCGGAGCTGGCGTTGAAGTACGCGGTGTACCGCATAAACAAGGACCGCACTCTGCTGCCGCACTCCACGCTGGTGTACGACATCCAGTACGTGCCGGCCGGAGACTCTTTCCGCACCACCAAGAAGGGTAACGCCGCTTGTTCCATCACACTAACTTTTTACAGTACAGTACAGTATATATTTACAGGCATTCAAAGAAAGAAAGGACATCAGAAGATGTTTCCCGATTATGACTTTCTATAAGAATTCAGTCTCCAATATCTGGTAATGGTGGCGTTATTCACGAGTTGTCAGATCCGTCTTCTGTCAGTCCAGACGTGGTACAATGTTCTCAGCTCACGTTGAAGGAATGCCAGTCTTTGATTTTGAACTACTCGGGTTTTGTCTTCAGAGCACAGGTGAAATAATCTAACCATTGCATAATGGTTAATTGAGTAAATACTGGAAGTGTCTCACACCGAAACCATAGGTACAAATCAATTAAAAGGAACCACACACCTTGCTACTAATCCTTTATGTAACACATATTAATTATATTTATGGAAAATAGTACTCTAATACACTAATCCCCACTCAAAAAACCGAGCAAGTGTGCAATTAACGAAAGCAGGAGATTATAATAATGCATATACACAAAAAATGCTTAAAATTACAACAGTTATTTTGTAAAAAACAAACACTGAAAACATATCAAACAAAAAATGTGGCAAAATGAAACAAACAGAAACACATGCGACAGTTGCTAGAATGCACAGAGAAATAGCTGAAATTTCGTATAACAATAATGAATCTTAGCGACTGGTAAAATGGTCAGCTTTAGCAAGCTAGACGGTGGTGGACCACTGAAGTGGACGTGCGTATGCCGGCCAATTGTGGAGCTTGATTTAATGCTTACATCTAGTAAAAATAATGGCAGATTATAGTAGTTGTCGAATAATCAAGCGACGGATTACTGAGAGTAAACTGTAAACGATTATGTCTTCAGGACAAAATATGTACAAAGTTCTAACACAGCCTTATTTATTTATGATAATTATTTTTTTTTATTTACGCCCTTTTTATAGGAACAGTAAAAACTGTACAGTATTTATTATACGTGGAACTGTCTCAGTAACAATCTTTTGTATTTGTTTAGTGATAAGTTGAAGATGTCCACTGACTTGATATAAATATTTACCTCCAATAGTATTCCAATAGGAAAAACTCTTCTGTAACTACTCCAATAGGAAAAACTCTTCTGTAACTACAAGAGACGAGTGGATCCTTTCTCAAAAACAGTATACGTGTAAAATTAATTCCAAAAGATCAGACTATTGGAAAGAAAAGATTAACTCTGAGCGAACCGACCCGCGACGTCTTTGGAACTCAATAAAAACAGTAATTTCCGAAGTCACTGTTCCAACGAAAATAGATATTACCCCGGAAGCTTTCTCAATTTTTTTTCGGGAAAAAATTGAATCCATTCGTGCTTCCGCATCTCACGCCTCTCCGCCAATATTCACTTTAAATTAAAGGAATTTTGTCTTCCTTCAAACCCACAACGCTGGAAGAAGTAATAAAAATTATTTCAAGCTCGCCTAATAAACAGTGCAGTCTTGATCCCATACCGACATGGTTATTAAAACAATGTTCTACTGTTTTAGCTCCATTCCTAGTTCACGTTTTTAATAAATCACTTAGCACGGGTGACTTTCCTGAACCACTCAAGTCAGCTGTAGTTACACCAATCCTGAAAAATTCAAAACTAGACGCCGATAACTTAGGTAATTATCGGCCCGTTTCAAACTTACCATTTATTTCAAAAATCCTGGAGAAAATTGCTGCCGCACAAATAACCAGTCACTTGAATTCAAATAAATTATTCGCAAAACGTCAATCTGCGTACAGAAAGTTCCACTCAACTGAAACCGGACTACTTCGTATGCTATCAGACATAACTCTGGCCGTAGAGTCAGGTAAGTTATCACTTATCTCACTCCTAGACATGAGTGCAGCGTTTGACACGATTGATCATGAATTCCTCATTAGGAGATTAGAGGAAACATTTGGTTTGAATTCCGACATAAAAAATTGGCTGGTATCCTATTTATCCAATCGCTTACAAGCCGTGAGGGTTGGAAATAAATTGTCCAACTTCGCAACACTATCTTCAGGGGTACCCCAGGGATCCGTTTTGGGTCCACTTCTCTTCATCCTTTTTACAAATGATGTCGCCAAAATAATCGAGTCATTTGATCTCTTGTCTCACTGCTACGCTGACGATCAGCAAGTTTATTTTTACTGCGCTCCAAATGATATCAATAGTCTCAAAAACTGTATAACTGAATGTCTAGAAGCAATAACTCGTTGGATGTCTTCAAACAAGCTGAAGCTCAATCCATCTAAGACTGAGTTTCTCTGGGTAGCCACAAACAAACGTCAACATTTCATAGACAATTCACCTATTACTATTTCCGGCAGCGATATCATCCCAAAAACAACAGTCAAACTTCTCGGTGTCAATTTAGATTCAGACTTTTCGTTTAAAAGTCAAATAAATAGGACTGTGAGCACCGGTTTTTTTCACCTAAGACAACTCAAGTCTGTCCGAAGAAACCTTCCTTCAGAAGCAACAAAACTACTTATCAACTCTTACGTAGTCTCACGTCTCGATTACTGCAACGGCATTTATGCCAGCCTTCCAAAATATCAAATTGACAAACTTCAATCAGTGTTTAATGCAGCAGCACGGCTCATAACCGGGGTTTCAAAATATTCGCACATTTCAGAACACCTTCGTAACCTTCACTGGCTCAAGTGCCCTGAAAGAATCCAGTACAAACTGTGCTGGATGGTGTTTAAATCCATCAACGAAATGGCCCCACCCTACATCTCTGAACTATGCTTCCCGGAAAACACTGGTCTGAGGCAGTCAACGCTTAGATCAGCAACATCAGCAGCTGTAGGCAGACTGATAGAACCTATGCGCAAGCCAAATACTAAGTTTGGTGATCGCGCTTTCGGAGTATCTGGGCCGAAGGCTTGGAATAAACTCCCTCCGGAACTAAGATCCATAACAAGTCCAACAGAATTCAGGTCTAAATTAAAAACTTACCTTTTTAAGCTGTCGTATCCTTAAATTAAATATACCAATCCTAAGAGAAAGTCCAGTTATATTCAATTTTTCAATTAAGTTCTAAATCCTGTATCTAAATTTCGCCAGTAAACAATTAGATAATGTTAATTAAGTGTTAATCTCAAGTGACCTATCAGGTAAGTATTGAACTGTATATTTTCTCCATAAATAGTTAAGTAATAACATAGACCACTGT
Source organism: Hesperophylax magnus (assembly GCA_026573805.1). Classification (NCBI taxonomy): domain Eukaryota; kingdom Metazoa; phylum Arthropoda; class Insecta; order Trichoptera; family Limnephilidae; genus Hesperophylax; species Hesperophylax magnus. The sequence continues at coordinate 6,616,731 of JAIUSX010000005.1, read as the reverse complement.
ACAAATGTATTATAAGTTTGTAGAGCGCCCTTGAGGTGTTTTTGCACAAAAACGGCGCCATACAAGTCATCCAAGTATTATTATTATTATTATTCTGGGCAATGAGGAATACATATGGTGGTATTTAGTCCCAGAATTTGTGCACTAAAATATATCCCGACTTGTAGTGTTACTTAGTGGAATCCGAAAGTTTATCAATACAAGCAATTCTGGATTATCAAATGTATCATTTAGAATTTTATATAGAAAGACCAAGCAAATGAAAATCCTTCTGTCGGACAATTTAAGCAGGGCCGGCTCTGTGTATGTATAATTGAAGTCGTAATTTCCGAGCGCCGACCTGCCAACATTTAACAAAGTACCCTTGCGGTTTTTACAAGCGCTATGGCTCATTATATATCAATATTGTAATGTGGGCTCCAGACTTAATTATGAATCTTGTTTGTTTTGTTTGTTTGCAGCATGTTCCCAAGTGGAGGGGGGAGTGCTGGCGCTGTTTGGGCCCCCGCAGCCGGGTCTCAGCTCGGCGGTGCAGGCGCTTTGCGAGGCGCTGGACCTGCCGCACCTGGAGGCAGGCCCCGAGCACCTGGAGCCCCGCGAGTTCTCTGTCAACCTGCACCCCGCGCAGCCCCTCATGGGGCAGGCCTTCTCCGACTTCATGACCTACCTGAACTGGACGCGGGCGGCGGTGCTCTACGAGGACACCGGCAGCAGTGAGTAATCAGTTATACTGTCAGGTCCTGACCTGATGCTCCTCCCTGTATAAATCTATTTTTTTTATTTTTTATTAAAGCGAATACAGTATTATACCCTCATTCCTTTGAGTATGTTTTCAGGTCCGTTTTCCTGCGTGTCGATCCCCCGGGCGATCCTGTAGCAGTCAGGGTTTTCCCATCGGAAGTCCTCCTTTTTTTGGGTTCCCTGAAGTCGACGGAGGTAGCATCAGCTCTCCTCTCCACTCCTCCCAGATTCCCCAAAGGCCCCTGGTTTTTTTTGTTCATATGGTCCTATTTTAATCACACGAGTAGCACCACAGCAGAGCCAACCGGAGCTAAATACTGGGAGTTATGTTAGCACCGTTCGTGACACTGTGACCGTGTTTCCATTCTCTGTGATGGGTTCACCACAGTCCCTACGCTTCTCCCTGTTTCAATATATTTTACGGTGTATAACAGACATCGTCCATTTGTAAGTAGTAATTTGAATGTAAAAGTTAAGATTAGTAGTAAGTTCTTGCCCAATATATAAAAGAGACATTATTAAATGTTAAACGGTGAAATCCAGGTGGATTCATTGGCTTCAAACCGCAGTAAGCAGTTCATGCATTCCCATATTAATATTTTGAGGGATGATATTAATTAAATAATATGATAAATGTATTCATACATATAGAACAAATCGCTCTAATGGATATGTCTGTTCTACTATGTGATAAACACGTGTAATACATGCATGAATATTCAGTAACCTCTGCCTTGTGTTTGCAGATGTGTTCAGGTTTCGCGGCCTCAGTACGGCGGCAGAGTTGTACGTGCGTCGCTGCGAGGGCCCTAGCACGTATCGCAGTGTGCTGTCGGAACTGCGCGCCAAGAAGATCACCAACATCATCATTGACACCGACACGCAGCACATTCAACAGCTGTTCAGGGCGGTGGGGGCTTTTTTCATGTTTTCTTAATTCATTTTTAATCTTAACTCCACACAGGAGGTTTTGAGGAAATAGTTTCTCTCAAGGCCTACGTCATCTTTGGAGATGTAGTGTGGAGTGTCTTTTTGAGGAAATGAAGGAGTGAACCATATTGTAGGAGGAAAGAAACACAGAGACCGGCAAATCATTCCACAGCCGGTCTGTTGAACTCGAGTATCATTTCCGATTCAACTGGTATGTTTTTTAGAAACTTCCGCTCTATTCATTTTTCTTTTTATTTTTCAGATACTCCAGTTGCAAATGAATAACCACCGCTACCACTATCTCTTCGCATCTTTTGTAAGTCTTAAATTAAATAATAAATATATTGACGACAAGGACAACGTTGATGACAAAGGCCAGATATAATAATGATAACTGTGATGATGACTGCCAGCCAATGAAAACGGCACTAATTGATGACGGAGACGATATTAATGTCTACAATGATAGCGACAACCTTGATGGCAATGATGATAATTATAATGATGACAATCAACCAAATATATCTAAGACACGGCGCAACTATTGAAAAATGACTCCAAAGTTACCACAGTTCCATTGAGTTTTGGTTTTCGAAAGCATTTATTGTTGATCTACATTGTTCCACATGTTATGCAGTTGATCAACAGTGCTGTGTTTTTCAGGACATGGAACTATTCGACCTGGAAGACTTCTACTTCAACCGAGTGAACATGTCGGGTTGGAGACTGGTGGACCTGTCCAGTGACAAGGTGCGGGACACCCTGCAGCAGATGGAGAGGTTCCACCCTATCGGCACTAATATTCTTTCTGAAAAGGGCACCATCGAGGTAAGCCGTGTTACGTACTGTGGGACCATAATGTTGTTTTTATAATCTTAATATACAAAAGTTCAGCCAGCTTATGTTTGTGCTCGCAAAACTCAAAAAGTAGTTGACCGATATAATATAATAATAATATTAGCGCCGTTTTTGTGCAAAATCACCTCAAGGGCGCTGTACAAATATATAATACATTTCTAGAATGATCTATGTTATTACTAACTATATATGGAGATAATATATAGTACAATACTTACCTGGTAGGTCACAAGAGATTAACACTTCATTAACATTAACTAATTGTTTATTAGCGAAATTTAGATACAGGATTTAGGACATAATTGGAAAATTTGATATAACTGGACTTTCTCTCGGTATATTTAATTTAAGGGTATGACAGCTTAAAAGGGCAAGTTTTTAGTTTAGACCTAAATTCTGTTGGACTTGTTATGGATCTTAGTTCCGGAGGGAGTTTATTCCAAGCCTTCGGCCCAGATACTCCGAAAGCGCGATCACCAAACTTAGTATTTGGCTTGCGCTTAGGTTCCATCAGTCTGCCTACAGCTGATGATGTTGCTGATCTAAGAGTTGACTGCCTCAGACCAGTGTTTTCCGGGACGCATAGTTCAGAGATGTAGGGTGGGGCCATTTCATTGATGGATTTAAACACCATCCAGTACAAGCAATTAGTACTGGATTCTGTCAGAGCACTTGAGCCAGTGAAGGTTACGAAGATGTTCTGAAATGTGCAAATATTTTGAAACCCCGCTTATGAGCCGTGCTGCAACATTAAACACAGATTAAAGTTTGTCAATTTGAGATTTTGGAAGGTTGGCATAAATGCCGTTGCAGTAATCGAGACGTGAGACTACGTAAGAGTTGATAAGTAGTTTTGTTGCTTCTGTAGGAAGATTTGGATGTGGCTGAAATTTTTAAAGTTTGTTCTTATTAGTGCCAGGAGTGTTTAGAGAATGGTTTGTTTTATAGTTTTTTAACAGTAATATTGTGGAATACAGTAGTGAATAGTAAGAAGTCGGAGACGCCTTGCGGGGTCCACTAGTATAATTTAATATTAACCACTCTCAAATGAAAAATGTCAAACGGAAAAGACAGAAAAAGATTCGATTTCATTTGGTAACTGAACCCAAGACCTTTGCCTCGCCGGGGCATTAGACCACTGATTTAATTCAACCAAATCAACTTCGTCATTTTCATACGTCGAATGAGAAGTACATACCAACATTTTCTTAACGCATGTTTTTTTTACTGCTATCTTTATGTATGACTGCATCATTTTCCATTTCCGGTCACCAAAATAGTTTTTTCTCATTGTGATTAAGCTGATTCAAGGTGTTTTTTAAATTATAAAGCATATGAACCGTGTCATGTTTATGTTTTTACCATTTTTTTCTTCCAATAATTGTTGTTGGCAGTTCACCGGACGTCGATTCTCTGGAATGACAATATGTGGTTTGTTAGTTTTTTTCTTTGAATGTCAACGATTGCACTAATATTGCAGACGGGTCCTGCGCTGGTGTATGACGCAGTGCACGTACTGGCGCTGGGCCTGGCCGCACTGCAGGCCCCGCTGCGCCCTGCCAACCTGTCCTGTGACGCGGCCAATCCCTGGGACGACGGCCTAACTCTCTACAACTACATCAGCTCTGTAAGTCATCCCACTCGCCATTATCACATCTCCCCTCCTACACAAGTGTTCTCCACTGGCATTCAAATATCAAACAATCAACATTGGAAGTTCAATCGGAAAAAGCTCACTTATCTGATTACAGATATTTATATACGAAGGATGTCCAAAAATTAAACACTATTTTCCTTATACATTTTATTCATACATAATTTTTATATGGCATTGTTCGTACATGTATTCACTATTTTGAAGTCGGGGAACAAGGTCCTTGATCCCTCTGTAGTAAAAAACTTCCGCCGCGGTCCGCAACTAGCTTGACACCTGTCGTCGGTCATGAAGCGCTTTCCGAAAAATGAAAAAGGCTGGGTGCCAAGTCAGGGTTATGCGCTGGATAGCTAAGGACATCCCACTTAAAATATTGCAGGAGAGTAGTGGTTACAGCTGCTGAATGGGGGGCGGGTGAACAACCGCCTGTTGTGGAGGGGAAAGTACGCGCTACAAAGTTAGCGTTGTTTTGTATGTTTTGCAGGTGTCGGCGCACGGCCTGACGGGCCCCATTGAGTTCACGGAGGGGCGGCGGACGGACGTGCGGCTCAGCCTGCTACGCCTGCACGGGGCCAGCCTGGAGCCCGTAGGGGCCTGGGCCCCCGGGGCGGGGCTCACGCTCAGCGACCCTGGTGCCTTCACGCACCAGCCCGGGCCCAACTTCACGCTGGTGGTCGTCACCAGAGAGGTACCATATATGTATTTTTTATATTACATACAGTTAATGTTTTATATTTCCCATTTTAGATTTTTATAACCCTTCCATTAAAATCCATTTGTTTGTGGATAGAAGAGGAGTGTACTTTAAATGTTGTTAACACACTTCAAACGGGTGAAAATAGGGTCCCATTTGAGAAAATGGATTTTGCTTTAAACCGCTTTATCTTTAAAATCTGTAAATAGTATAAAACATAGTCGCTATCCGCGTGTTTGTGCAATTAGTTCTTCTAAACTACGCAGCGGATTTTGATAGGGTTTTAAAATTATCGGACAGCAATGCCTCTACAGCCATTCAAGTAGGACCAGCGTAAAAGGCAAAACTACGCTTCCCATAGGAACTATGTTAACAGTTATATAATAATACATTTACATTAGAACCTCGTTAATTCGAAATCCACGGGACATCAAAAATCAAATTTCGAATTAACGAATTCCCACGTAATTCAAAATTTTATGAAAAAAAAAAAAAAACGGCTAAACCGCCTCTTCAAATCGGGTGGTATCCGGAGTAAACTCATATTAATACCAAGTATTCCCGTTTAAATCGAATTTTTGCAGCCGATTTCCGTTGCGATCGGCCCTTCAAGTTCAGTTATACTAAGCAAATTCATAAAAATACCACACATTTCCACGTAAATCAAATTTTCGATGAGCGGCCGATCCTTTAAATTCAGATATTTGAAGTAAATTTCGTAAAAATATGTCAAATTTCCGCGTAAAAGGAAATTTTCTCGGCCCTTCAAACTCGGATATTCGGAATAAATTGGAAAAAATACGACATTCCAGTGCAAATCCATTCCGATTTACAAAATAATAATACTAATTAGGGCGATGTATAATCACGTAAAAATACACTTTTCGGCGTTTTACCGTCATGGCTGTCTTTTAGATTCAGATTTACGAAATAAATTTCGAATTACGAATTAACGAATTTCGAATTAAAAAACCATTTTGTATGAAAAAAAATTTCTGTGGATATTTTTTTGGCGAAAATTTCGAATTACGCGTTACAGCGCCCTTGAGGTGTTTTTGCACAAAAACGGCGCTATAAAAGTCATCCAGGTATTATTTATTATTATTTTTTCGAATTATCGGGGTTCGAATTAACGGGGTCTACTGTTCATACATTTTACAGTAAATTTTCTTTATTTTAAGAATATTATTCATCCACTCGCTCCAACCAAGTGGACGAGTTTGTGTATTTGGAAAGTATGTTTGGGTGCCCGGGTTCTTGGGGGTGAGGTTTGTTCGGGTCTTGGTGGCGGATGCTTCTGCCCACCAACTAACTGCGTGTCAAGCCGTATCGGGAGAGACCGGTTGAGGGAGACCTTTTGACCTTTCCAGCAAGACTCTCTGGGAACATGGCCTTGCACCGCAGTGGGAGGGATGGATTGCTAATTAAAAATTGTCCAAAAAAGCGAAAAGTTCACAATAAGCTAATACCAACCCTCATGCATGGCAGTGAGGCATGGAACTGGCAAAGGAAGGATGAACGTATAATGAATGCTGGAGAAATGAGATTCCTGAGGGGTATGTGTTAAAAGGCGTTGAATTTGAAAAAGTAGCTATGGGAGTTTTTCACCCCTTGTCCTGTCGATAGTTTCAATATAAATAGTTCAACCAAAAACAATAAATCGTTCCTAGCATCGAACAGAATAAAGCGCGGCACGGGAGATACGTGTAGCGTGGAAAGCCACCAACAAACGCTCTTTATGCGCATGGCTGGAGACGTGGGTCTGGTCACCTCTTGCTTGCAGTCCAGCTGTAGCTCTGCTAACGTCTCTTTAATTGGTGTGTCCAGGAAAAGCCGTACGTGATGGTGAAGGAGGGATGGAACCTACAGGGAAACGATCGCTACGAGGGTTTCTGCATTGACCTGCTGATGAGGATAGCGGCCAAGGTGGGATTCTCCTACACGCTGCGCCTGGTGCCGGACAACATGTACGGAGTGCTGGATCCGGAGACCAACCAGTGGAACGGGATAGTCCGGGAACTGATGGACCAGGTAGTACGCTTGACTGGCTAAATGTTTGGCAGGAGAAGCAGGGGTAGATCACCGATATGGTATCACAGGCGTCCAGAATGTGAAGGTTCTCGGTTCTTAACCCTACACAGAACCGCGAGAAGTGGAGGAGACTGTTTCATAAGCAATACTTGATCTGAGTATACTTAATACTGTTTTCTGATAATTATTTTAATTGGCGTAGTTTGAACTGATTTGTGATATTTCACGGGTCTGCTCTAGTTATAATATATTTAGAAAATAAAATGTTGATTTTCAGAAAGCAGATTTGGCCGTGGCGTCGATGACCATTAACTACGCCCGTGAGACGGTCATCGACTTCACCAAGCCCTTCATGAACCTGGGCATTGGCATTCTGTTCAAGGTGAGGCCTCATTCATACATCACAAGTGTCAATGGGCATAAGATTTAAGTCTTGAAGATATAGAATCTGACAGCGTTTTTTATTTAAAATTGCAGTACATAACAATGATAATACTTAGAATGAATGCTGGTAATTTGTTTGGATGATTGTGTAATTGCAGTACATAACAATGATAATATTTAGAATGAATGCTGGTAATTTGTTTGGATGATTGTGTAATTGCAGTACATAACAATGATAATATTTAGAATGAATGCTGGTAATTTGTTTGGATGATTGTGTAATTGGAGTACATAACAATGATAATATTTAGAATGAATGCTGGTAATTTGTTTGGATGATTGTGTAATTACAATACATAACAATGATAATAGATATTTAGAATGAATGCTGGTAATTTTTTTGAATGATTGTGTAATTACAATACATAACAATGATAATATTTAGAATGAATGCTGGTCATTTGTTTGGATGATTGTGTAATTACAGTACATAACAATGCTAATATTTAGAATGAATATTGGTAATTTGTTTGGATGATTGTGTAATTGCAGTACATAACAATGATAATATTTAGAATGAATGCTGGTAATTTGTTTGGATGATTGTGTAATTGCAGTACATAACAGTGATAATATGTATTTAGAATGAATATTGGTAATTTATTTGGATGATTGTGTAATTGCAGTACATAACAATGAAAATATTTAGAATGAATGCTGGTAATTTGTTTGGATGATTGTGTAATTGCGGTACATAACAATGATAATATGTATTTAGAATGAATATTGGTAATTTATTTGGATGATTGTGTAATTGCAGTACATAACAATGAAAATATTTAGAATGAATATTGGTAATTTGTTTGGATGATTGTGTAATTGCAGTACATAAACAATACATAATAATATTTAGAATGAATATTTGAATTTTTTTTTTTTTTTTTTTCAAAAACAGTTTGTAACTAAATACTCTGCACATCTCACTAGGGCATTCCTGTATCAAGATGTGCAGCTTTACAATTACATCATTTAAAAAAATAGTAAACTTAATATAATAATAACATTAAATTTAAACCCAAAAAAGAAAAATTAATGACACGGTTGTCTTGAGACCGGTAGACAAAAATAAACTAAATTTTAGTAACAAATGTACGAAAAATAAAACAAAAATATCAACAAAAGTAGCATTGGGCAATACGTTTATAGTAAGTTGGTTAATTTGTTTGGATGATTGTGTAATTGATTGATTAGTAAAGCATTTTAACTCACCAGGCTAATCTGTTCGCCAAATGGAACAATTAATATTCAAATGGGTCTCACAGATATCCTTGCATCTCCCTCACTTTCATGGCCAGAAATATAATCTAAATGGTGTTAGAAAGAGAAAACACCAAGCTTTATATTCAAATTTAAAAGTTAACCACAGAAAATTTTAATGCACACCTCTACAATACCAAAGTGTATGACTGCAATTTGAAAAAAAAAAGCAAATATTATTACTGCCATGGTAAGGGAGATACAACGATTTCTATGAGATCATAAGAGTTCTCAAAAGCGAACAAATTAGCCCGAATGTATAACGTATATGAATAATTGATATGTAATTGATTTAATGTAATGTATTTGATTTATCTAATGATAGTAAATTAATTGATAGAACTGATTTAATATGTTTGATCGACGCGTGTCGCAGGTGCCCACTTCGCAGCCCACACGCCTGTTCAGCTTTCTGAACCCTCTGGCCATTGAGATCTGGCTGTACGTGCTGGCCGCCTACATCCTCGTCTCCTTCACGCTGTTCGTCATGGCGCGCTTCTCTCCTTACGAATGGCAAGCACCACCATTATAATTCATTTAAATTATACTCTCGGTCATTGGCAGGTGGAATGTTTTACTGCAGAAAAATGCTCAGGATTCCATGAATAGCCCAGCTAAGATTCTTTTGACATGTCGCTTGCAAAAACTGCTCACCTGGTGATAGTCTTAACTGCTTCCAACTGTCTGGAGCCAGTGAGACTACGGCTTCCCCAATTGGGATATGTTGTGAGGCTGAAGGTGGTGGAAAAGGGAAGTAGATGGCGACGAGAAAGGTAGGGAAGGACCTGGCTATTCAAATCTGGTCATCAAACATGGCTAAAGCCATTTCAAGAAACATTTTAATTCTGAATGGCAGTCTTACACAAGGGCGATACTGAGAGAATCTTCCACTCTTCGACGTGCTGCAAATATGCTATAAGTTATTTTAAATCATTAATTTGCGAAATAACACAAATTAATCAAATGCAATTTACTTGCGCAAGCCGGAATTTGAACACGCGACCTCTGAATTGCTAGTCTAGAGTCATGTAAAGTGTTTGGCATGAGAAACAGCGGAATAACCTCAATGCGTTGGTGATAGTTTTCCAAGCAGCTTGGAGCGAGAAGTGAAGGAGCCTGATTCAAACTAAAGAAGAAGCACCAAGGAAATAATGTTTTATTTAAAAATGCTGGGTTTTGAAACCTCGACTACACTACGTTTGAAGCCGAGAAGCTTACCTCTCTGCCATGAACATCGTTATCAGTTAGTCGTGAGCGGTCAAAATATATTTAATGAGCAGGCAGCATTCTGCTGATGCGCTCATATTTGACTGTCCCCGGAGATTTATATTTTTGTTGATGGAGAAGATGTGTTGGATGCCAGGGCAACTATAATATCTTATTTCCTTGAGTCTCTCTTCATATTGCCGGTCCATAGTAGATAATGGTATTTTTGTAAATCGTCTCTGTACTCTCTCTAATAGATCTATATCCTTCGCAAAATATGCACTACATATTTGTAAAGCATATTCCAGAGGTTTTGCAAATATATTTTATATATTTTTAACATCAAGTCCGGTATCAGGTCAAAGAAGGCTTTCCTGATTAAATATGTTATCAAATTTGCTCTTTTAGTTCCCACTGCGGCGTCGCGGGTTCAATTCACTGCTAGCTTAGTCCACCATCATTGCACAAGTGACATTTTCCAACTAAAAAGATGCTAGTACATATTAGACATTCAAATATTGTCAGTTATTCATAATCTTGGAATATTATAAATATCATAAAACCACATTCGGACAAAGAAATACAGTAGAACCCCGTTAATTCGAACCCCGATAATTCGAAAAAACGCGTAATTCGAAATTTTCGTCAAAAAAATTTCCGCTGAAAAATTTTTTCATACAAAATTTTTTTTAATTCGAAATTCGTTAATTCGTAATTCGAAATTTATTTTTGTCCGCGTACGAAAATTTGTTCGTGTAATTCGAAAAAAAATGATTTTTGCGAAAATAAATCATAATATTTCGTAAATCTGAATCTAAAAGACAGCCGTGGCGGTAAAACGCCGTTAAAAATGTATTTTTACGTGGTTATGCATCGTCCTAATTAGTATTATTATTTTGTAAATCTGAATCGATTTACACTGGAATGTCGTACTTTTTCAAATTTATTTCGAATATCCGAATTTGAAGGGCCGAGAAAATACGTTTTACGAGGATATATGTCGTAGTTTTACGAGTTTACACCAAATATCTGGATTTAAAGGGTCGGCCGCGACGAATCTCGGCCGCGAAATTTCGATTTACGCGTAAATGTATCGTATATTTACGAATTTATTTCGAATATTTGAATTTATGGCCCGCTGCGACGGAAATCGGCCGCGAAATCTCGATTTACGCGTAAATATATCGTATTTTTACGAATTTATTTCGAATATCTGAATTTTAAAGGGCCCGCCGCGACGGAAATCGGACGCGAAATTTCAATTTACGCGTAAATATATCGTATTTTTACTAACTTTACTTCGAATATCCGAGTTAAAAAATACGGCGCGACGGAAATCGGCCGAAAAATTTCGATTCACTCCGAAATATGACATATTTTTACAAATTTACTTCAAATATCTGAACTTAAAAGGCCGGCCGCGACAAAAAACTGCCGATAAAATTCGATTTACGCGGAAATATATCATATTTTTACGAATTTACATCAAATATCTGAATATAAAGGGTCGGCCGCGACGGAAATCGGCCGCGCATTCTCGATTTACACGGAAATATATCGTATTTTTGCGAATTTATTTCGAATATCTGAATTTAAAGAGCCGGCCGCGACGGAATATGTTCGCGAATTCTCGTTTTACGCGGAAATGAATAGTATTTTTTCGAATTTAAATTCGGATATTTGAAATAAAGGGCCGGCCGCGACGAAAATTACCGCGAAATCTCGATTTACGCGGAAATATATCGTATTTTTACGAATATCTCAATTTAAAGGGTAGGCTGCGACCGAAATCGGCAGCAAAATCTCGATTTACGCGTAAATATATAGCATTTTTACGAATTGATTGCGAATATCTGAATTTAAAGGGCCCGCCGCTACGGTAATCGGCCGCGAAAATAAAGAAATAATTGGTATTAATACGAATTTACAACTAAAATTCCACCCAGATTTGAAGAGGCGGCCGAGAAAATCGATTTTCTGCGTATTTTTTTTTTCATAAAATTTCGAATTACGTGGGAATTCGTTAATTCGAAATTTGATTTTTGATGTCCCTTGGATTTCGAATTAACGAGGTTCTACTGTAACATTTATTTTGCGACAAAACTCTGCAACATCCTTCCCCCAGATGTAAAGCGAATAGAAAATTTGAATGATTAGAAATCAAGAATAAAAATCTGGATGAAAGAAATTAATGATAAAACTCTGGAAACAACATTAAAAACGACATACAAAACTAATATAACTGAAATGAATAACTTTAGTCCGCCTCAGCACAGGTCACCCTAGTGAGGAGGACTAAGAAATACAATTTACTATACATATATTCACTATCATATTTCGTACGTACAATGTTTAAATAGTCGCTATAATATAAAAATATTGTTTATCTTTTTTAAAGCGGGCATTTGGTTTCTTTTCTGGCTTTGCACCAGTGCCGAAAGGATCAATGATACTACATAGTTTTTCAAAGCTTTATCTATTGAAATGTAAGTTGTATAGCGCCCTTCGTGGCAGCAGGACGCGTCCCAACGCGTCCTCCGACCGCTTTGTGTTTTTTTTTGTATTTCAAGGGAAATGAGGCAAAATCCCTTAAATTATCCTTTCCCTTATTTTTAAAATCAATCAAATAACATTTTAATTTTAATAAAAATAAACTTAACAACCAGTTATTAGAACTTTATAATATGTGATTTGAGTTCAGTGTTTTAAAAGTGAATATTCTGAAATTTCGCTCAAAAATATTCGATATTCGAAACGAACGTCGATCGGTAAATGCAGCCCAGATGTTTTCAGTCGAATTCTCGGAAACTCTGAAGGCAAGTGTTTTGCTAAGCCCAGGGTAATTTATTATCCCGTCGCTTTTTATTGCGGGCAGAATGCACCACTTCAACAATCACGAGGAACAGGATTACATGGAGATGAATGATGGACTCGCCGAACGTCACAGCAGTGCTGCCAGGGTCTCTTATCTATTTGAGGTGTCAGCGCTTTATTAGCAGCAGACACACACCTGGACGGATGACGAACCTCGTGCTGGCACTGTTGGTGGATGCGGTGGACTCTCTCGCTGCAGCAGCTGGTCCAGTTTCTTCACCACCAAAGATTCTTGCTTCAGAGTCTCCATTTTCTATCTTCGTCGAACGTCACAGCGGTGCTGCCAAGGTCTGGTATCTGTGAGAGGATATTGTGTCAGCGCTTTGTTAGCAGCAGACACATACCTGGACGGATGACGAACCTCGTGCTGGCACTGTTGTTGGACGCGGTGGACTCTTTCGCTGCAGCAGCTGGACCAGTTTCCTCACCACCTGGGATTCTTGCTGCAGAGTCTCCATCTTCTATCTTCGTGTCACCTGTTTCTGTACTTCATTTTACTTAACTTGAATTCAGTTTATTTTTGTAATATTTATATTTTTGTAATACCTGCATCAACTGTAAAGCGCCCCTGAGGTGATATCTCACAAAAGCGGCGCTATACAAATTGTCCAATAAATAAATAAATAATAAATAAATACTGATTCAAATCTTCCACAGGAACTTCAGATGACTTCCGTCTAAACTGAGGCAAGGGTCTGAAAATGGACTTATTTGGTTTGATTGTATTTCAGGTCGAATCCTCACCCCTGCGCGCGGGAGTCTCGCCTCGTCACCAACCAGTTCTCCGTGTCCAACTCCTTCTGGTTCATCACCGGCACCTTCCTGCGTCAGGGCTCGGGCCTCAACCCCAAGGTTAGTATCTACTCCCATCATGCCTACCCTTCCCTGGTCATTTAAAGACGATGCACAAACAACAATGAATACCACATATTTTAATTCAAAGATGCATTTTTCACACGGGGAACACAATTAAATAATAATTCATTATAAAAATAAACAAATTAATCAAAAAAATCAGAGAAATGCTGAAAACTTGTGCCTTAAAATGTTGTTCTGGTGAAAAAAACAATGGGAAAAAACAACACCTCTTCATTACAATTACTTTTTTGCGTGAAAACGTCTTTCGTTCATCACTGGGCGTAATTTATGTGTTTCTGCTCTGCTTACTTTACAGAGCACCTCAAGACGTACACGACGACGCACAAATAACTCGTGTAACCCTTTCCTTTGAGGAGTTATGACTGATTCATTGGTCGCGCGGAGTGAATTTCGAGGCTCTTATCTGACCCTCCTCCCCGCTCGATGATTTAAGTGCACTAACAAGCAACGAACAATGATCTATTTGTAGAATATATATGCGACTTAGCGCCACAACTTTTGGGCCATGAGATATATTTAAATATTTAGTGACAATAAAAGTGTTTCATTGCTAACTCTGGCGGGAACTTATTAGTATGGGAGCCTTTTTAAAAATGTTTTCACTTTAAACGTTTATACAAGAACAATGTGTGTTTTCTCATTTTTTAGAAACAGCTGCAGGTATATGTTTTTCTTTTTTCCATCCTTCCAGTTTTTTTATGATTATATTGGTTTTCTACCACTATTTAAAGATTCAAACCACCCGGTGACAAAAAAAAATCCATTTTTCTACTATTCATTATTATTCGATGGTAAAATTCGACATTCGCCGTTGGGCGTACCGAATCGATTGGTACTCGACGAATGGACTGTAATTTTTAATGAGAAAATAAGATTAAGCATTCGCGTTTATCACAAGGAAAATAGGAGTGGGAAAGGAGGCCTTTACCTTATGAATGATCTTGCTTCAATTCGATGTTCTGATGTTGGTCTTGAATGTTCTGTGGGCACTATAAATTATAGATACACAAATATTTATTGTTTCACAACATGAACGGTTTTGATCACTCTCGATAATATACAATATTTATTTAATATATGAAGATTGGGGCTGATAATTTATACTGTTTTCCAATAATTTATTACGAGGGGCCGAGAAATATGCAACGATATACATCGACAACGACGAAAATAACATCAATGAACGAATGACCCTTGCTTTTGGCTTCTATTTTTTTTAAATATTCTTGCTTGCTTTTTTCGAAGGAACCTTTAGGAAAATGGAATAAAAACAAAGGAGGTGGCAATTTAGGTAGGAACCGGATTGTTGGAATAACCATAAATAGTCAGTAAAGCAGTTTTTCTGCTCATCTGCCATATTAGACTAATTTTTAGTTTTAAAAACTAAAATACGTTTGTTATGATCCATAGATTGTTATTCTATTCATAACTCACCCAAAATGCCAATTTTGCCCAAAGTGTGCCACTCATTGTTGTTCATGCAACGTCTTCAATTGTTAACTGCAATTGCTCATTTGTTGCCGCCAGGTACATATTTGATTTTAATTCTCTCATTCATGTTGGAATTCCAGGCGACTTCGACGCGCATAGTGGGCGGCATCTGGTGGTTTTTCACGCTGATCATCATCTCCTCGTACACGGCCAACCTGGCGGCCTTCCTCACGGTGGAGCGGACGGTGGCGCCCATCGAGACAGTGGCGGACCTGGCAGGACAGGCCGCCATCCAATACGGCACGCTCAACGGCGGCAGCACCATGAGCTTCTTCAGGGTGAGCGCAACATTATTCTTTTTCCCTTTGTTTATGTACTGTACAAGAGTCCCAACTGACTGAAACCAATGGGACTATTGCATCTTTGCAAGAACTTAATTGATTTCAAGATTGAATGAGAATGTTTAAAGTGAAGTATAACTCACATATTGGTCTCCTTTGTTTACTCTAACTATATACAGGGTGTCCGGGGGTAAAGTGCGCTAACTTTGGGAGGTGATTCTACATGATGGTAGAAGTAATAGGTTTATTTATTTAAGGAGAAAACACAGATACAGACAGTAATTAAAAGATAATTTTGTAAAACAATAACTTGTTCGCATTGCATCCTAACTATTTCTCGTAGATTGACTGGTAGATAACAATTGTAAATATTTTTTTACAAATTATTTTGGAAAAACAATTATTTTGTAATACCTGACTACCTACCTCTATTTATGAAACTATTTTTTTTTTTTTTTTTTTTTTTTTTAATACTTTATTTATTTTCATTTCTTTACACATATTATACATATTAATAGATAGTATATAATAACACAATATATAATACCAAATAGTATACACAAGAAATGAAAACCCACTAAGGCACTGCCTGAGTGTGGGTAATATAAAACGATTACTATATTTCAAGTACCTAAAGTATAATATACATTAGTAGAAAAGTTTTTTTGTTTATAGTTATTATAAAAAGTAAAGAGAAAACATTATGTACAATAGTTTATAAAGTTTCAGCAAGTGAGTTGAGGAAAGGATCAATAAATTTATAATAAAAGCGTTTCAATATCTGCCTCATTTAGCCATAATTTTACCTCTTTAATATATTCTATCTTTTTATTTATCATTTGAGTTTGTAGTGGTAGAAGGTTAAATGTACGAGGACCAATGAAACTGCTATGTGTCTGCATTAATTTAGTATTGGTTTGGGGGGTGTAAAATATATTAATTGTTCTTTTGCTCATTCTATTTTCATTTATTTTGAAATTATTTTTGTTTTTAAATAAATATTTCATAGTTTGTAATATAAATAATTTACGAATGTTAAATAATTTAGATTCCTTGTATAATAGGTCGGTCGAGAATGTTTTATTTTTGTTATATATGACTTTAATTATGTGTTTTTGAATTATTTGTAGAGGCTTAATGAACGTATCAGGTGCACCACCCCATCCTATTATGCCATAAGTGATTGCAGATTGCACCAGAGAGAAGTAGATCATTTTCAATTTTTCAGCGTTTAAAATTTCCTTGAGTCTATAAAATATGTAGGTAAGATATCTTAGTTTAGAAGTGGTTTGATTAATATGTGATTTCCAATTAAGATTAATATCTATTGATACTCCTAAATATTTTATATTTTTGACATTAGCGAGTTCGTTGCACAGGAAGCACAATTCTTGATTGCAAGTTGTATTATGGATTCTAATTTTAAGGTTGTCTTTTGGTTTGTTTTTCATGTTTTTATAAAAAGGTAAGTAAAATGTTTTGCTGTACTTGTTGATAATACTAATTTGTTCATACATTTATTTTTACTTGCTTATTATATAAGGCTTTTATGCTGCTATTTAAACTTTTCTGCAATGTAACCAATTTATGTAATTATGTACCGTTCAAATTGTATCTTAGGAGTGTATAAATGTTGTTTCTTTACACAGTGCGGGCAGAAACGCTCTTGTGAAGTTAGTGAATTTGTGTATGTTCTTGTTGCAGGACTCCAAGATAGACATCTACAAGCAGATGTGGCGTTACATGGAGTCGCGCCGCCCCTCGGTGTTTGTGTCCTCGTACGAGGAGGGGGTGAAGCGTGTTCTGGGTGGGGGTTACGCCTTCCTTATGGAGTCCACCATGCTGGACCACCGCGTGCAGCGCGACTGCAACCTGACGCAGGTCGGGGGGCTTCTCGACTCTAAGGTGACTTGACCTAACATAACCTAATTTAACATAACCTAACATTCCTCGTAGAGTTCGTCATGTTTGACAACTTGACGCAGGTCGGTGAGCTGCTGGTCTCTTAGGTGACCTAACACAACTTTACCTGTTTCAGGGCTACGGCATAGCGACGGCAAAGGGCAGCCCATGGCGTGACAAGATCTCGCTGGCCATCCTGCAGCTGCAGGAGAAGGGGGTGGTTCAGATCCTCTACGACAAATGGTGGAAGAACACGGGCGACGTCTGCAACCGCGAGGACAAGTCCAAGGACAGCAAAGCCAATGCGCTGGGCGTACAGAACATTGGTAACTATTGAATTTAACTAAATGTTTTCATTACTGTGGAAACACTGATTTTAGAACAAATTGTGTTAGTAAAGCGATTTATATTTTGGTATCATGCCATTTTGCGCTTCTTCCTTCTTTAGCAAACTTTTCCAACAGTTTTACAGTCTCCATCTTTAAGGCAGATGTGACATCTACACTGATGATACATTCCCTTCCTAAACACGAGTTATTCTCAATTAGGGAGGCATTAATTAACATCAAGGAACATATATTATATATTTATCCTTTGTTGTACACGGCTATTGGACGGTTGGCATATTTGCCTTGTTTGAGTTATTCTCAATTAGGGAGGCATTAATTAACATCAAGGAACATATATTATATATTTATCCTTTGTTGTACACGGCTATTGGACGGTTGGCATATTTGCCTTGTTAGCACTTTGAAGTTTTCTTAAAGTTAACCCTGTCTGCTGCCAGAGATGTGTAAAATGGGTACCCAAAACCATTTGAAATGCAAAATGGAAATGGGTCAAAACTTTTCCATTTGAAAATGCAAAATTCAAAATGGTTTTTAGAAAAGCATTTCAAATGCAAAATGCAAAATACCTATTTTCAAAATGCATTGAAAATGCAAAATGGTTTCTCAGGTCAAACAATTAAAATAATTATAGAATTTTTAAACAATTTTGTCATTTAATAATGGACATCAATGTAGAACAAACATATTACATGATGGTTAATCCAAAAACACCACGACTACAGATTATGAAACTAATGACTAATGTTGCCAACGTAAAAACATAGAAACTGCTATCTAACATTTAATATTACAGCGTCATGGCCCCATGTTCAGTATTTGAATCAGTATTTTTTGTAATGGTATCACTCAATTGCCAGGGCTCCTACCAGGGAGCAACTTGACAAATGGAAATTATCTCTCATAGCGAGGTAGAGGACCGACTGATATTTGGGGCTTATGAAAAAAAAGATGAGTGGAGATAGTAGGAAGAATGTTGCAAAAAAGCATTTAAAATGGAAAATGCATTGAAAAAAGCATTTAAAATGCAAAATGGTTTTTAGAAAAAAGCATTTAAAATGCAAAATGCAAAATGGTTTTTAGAAAAGCATTTAAAATGCAAAATACCCATTTTGCATTTCCATTTGAAATGGATTTATTTGAAATAAAGCACATCGCTGTCTGCTGCACACTTAAATTATGTAATAAACAAAAAAAATTAAAAAGAAGATTGACAATGTAACGTTGATTAACCTATTGAATGCCCGGAAATTCCAAGCTTTTTTGAAAAAAACCGCGCGCAAATTACTCTCCTGCCTTTTGGTCAAACATCCGTTTAAAAACAAAGAAATTGTTTATTTTGCGATTGTTTTCTGTTTATCAGATAATGTATCTTATTATTCATATATATTACATGATAATATTGTTACCCAGTTTTCCCAGAATAGCTAACTTTAACAAAAAAAATGTGTAAAAATTTTCCCATTCGGCAAACAAATGTAAAAAAAATATATTCATAAGAAAATTAACTGATTTTTTTATTTCTACACAAACCTGAATAGACACCCCTCGTGAAAAAAAATAATCCAAAGGTTTTTTCGAAGAAGTAATGCCATTGACACTTCTTTGAAAATGTAAAATATTTTCATTTATTCAAAAAAAGAATCAAACGTCAAGTGTCCACTTAAAATTTTTTTGTGTCGTATTTTATAAGTATATGATAACAATTCTTCCAGATTTCGGTAGTTTATACAACTGTTGTTACTAATAATATTATTTTGTACAAGAAACCTGTAAATAAATAATGCTAATAATAAAATTATTCATTAGGACGTAAAAATTTTGACATTTCTTACGAAGTAAATTTTCATCACTTTTCTTGGGTGAAATATTATAAAAATTACATCAAAATAATGTAGATAAAACTATCTTTCTGATGATACCTCAAATCTATTATTTCCACAATCAATTTATATCAAAAATAATGAAAGAAGTAAGAGGTTACCTTATGAGAATTCGCGAAGTTTTTGCACTGGCGTCCTTGACAAATGGCCGCCGACTGCGTGTACAGATGTGTTCGAAAGAACAGGGTGACAAAAAAATCATGACTCGGGGAATAAAAATAAAAATTTTCTAATATTTTTTTATTAATATTTATTTATTTATTTAAATACGTTTTTTTAAATTCAAATACTGTGTGGTTCAAAAATAAATAAGAAAAAAATTTATTTCAGTTTTAGAACAGGTACATGAAACACGTTTTTTTAATCTTTGGTCGAGAGACTGCGAAAAAAATCATTTTTTCGCAATCTCATACATAAATTTATTATTATAATATTCAAATTTTTAGACACTGTTTCTGTGCTCCTCAAAAGTGGAAGATACAATGAATGGAAACGAAAATTCAAACAATGCAAAGATGCACAATGCACTTGTTTCAGTAAACATTTTTATTCAAATAATGCACAAATACACCCATTCAATAAATAATTAAAACCATAAATAACAACAACCAGTGCCAAATTACAATCACAGATAACAAAATCCAAGTAACAAATGATAACACACATTCAACAAATAACAACCGCAACCAACATTCAAAGAACAATAACATTATAACAAACAATAACATTATGACAAACAATAACATTATAACAAACAATAACATTATAACAAACAATAACATTATAACAAACAATAACATTATAACAAACAACAACACTAATGCAAGAAATAGCGATACAATTCCTGAACTGTAATTATGGGACTGCCACTATTAGGTATGATGAATTTCCTCTTCATGGCAATTTTTAAAATTTTGTATAAAAAAAAGAATCTAAATGGAAAAAAACGATTTGAAAAAAAACGATTTGAAAAAAAAAATTATAAATGTTCTAGAGTGTGGTATTGTTTAAAACACCCCCCAATGCAAAGGAAAACATCGCACGCTACGCAAATCGTAGAAACATCCTTGCGTATTTTACGATGTGAACATAGTAAGCACCTTCTGCGAATGCGTCGATTCTTACTGTCCATCTTTGGGGTTTCATCTGGAAAATGGTCAAGAGAACGATTTAATCTAAGAGTGGCTCCGACGATGGAAGCGCTCGGTGCGGGTTTAATCAAAGAGGGATAGTGTCGCTCTACAAGCTCAGATGCCAATTTCATCCTGAATGCGCGGTGCAATATTGGCTTCCCTGGGTCTTCTTGGTGAAGCTGCCTAAATATCACCATGCTATTCAGGATGCTGACATTGAGCAGGCGACGAAATACCTTAATGTACCATTTGTAACCCCGCGTTCTCTCCATGCGGTAAGTGGATAACAGCGAATCTTTGGTATCCACTCCCCCCATGAAGCGATTGTACTGGACCACAGATAGAGGCATTTGGTATTTC
Organism: Hesperophylax magnus; assembly: GCA_026573805.1. NCBI lineage: Eukaryota > Metazoa > Arthropoda > Insecta > Trichoptera > Limnephilidae > Hesperophylax > Hesperophylax magnus. Next base: position 6,595,766 of record JAIUSX010000005.1, on the reverse strand, counting down.
TCTAACCCTCTTTTACCCTCAACCGTGTCGCTGTTGTGGTAGGTAGACACCATGGTGACAATTTTAATGTCATTCCAGGCAACGACTGACATGTCACCACAGTGTCTACCAATGATGGTAAGCCGTGGCACACTCTTCTTCATGCTTTTAATGATTTGAGGTACCATCTTTCGGCGGCGATTGAGGGTACCGATAAGATCGGTATTCCTTTGTTTCAGGTACCTAGTCAATGGCATGCTATTATAAAAATTGTCCATGTAGAGGCAGTACCCTTTGTCAAAGAGCCCCTCCATGAGTTTGAGTACAACTTTTGAAGTTTTACCCGAAAACCCAAGATGGTTCTCTTCGACTTCTGTATTCTTCCCCGCATACATAATAAAGCGGTACAAGTACCCTGTTGACGATTCGCACAGCTCATAGGTTTTAATGCCGAACCGAGCCGCCTTAGTGCGGATGCACTGCTTGAAACCTAGGCGACCCTTCCAGAGCAACAGGGACTCGTCTATGCTAATATCTTCGTGGGGAGTATACAGACTGGAAAACTTTTCATTCATTATATCCAATAGTGGTTTAACTTTTGCAAGCTTGTTTTGGTAACCGACTTTAGAAATTGTGTTATTGTCAACAAAGTGTAGGAACCGAATTATCAGAAGAAACCTATTACGCGACATTAGAGTCCTAAATTTAGGCATCTCTAAAATGTCTGTTGTCCAGTATTCTGATAACTGAGCTCTGTAACAAATGGACATGTATATAAGCATCGCGAAGAATACATACAGTTCAGCGACTGTAACATCTTGCCAGTCCTTCAGCCTGGAATAAGTTGTTAAATCCAACAGTCCATCCTCAGTGTTCACCTCGTCCAGTGCGCTCCATGCTTGCCTATTGGTCTCCTCCACGATATAGGACATTGTTTCCAAGTCCCATATTTTGGAGAAGACGTCATATGGAGATGTAGCGACTGTCGGAGGGAACACGTCGGGTGATGGGCCAGGTTGAAGGACGGCAAAATGCTCACGCTGACCCGTGAAGGTGGAGAAATCCTCGGACCAGGTGAAGGTCTGCTCCTCTGGATTCTCCTCCTCCCCCTCCTCCAAAGGCTCCAACTCATCCTCAGGAACATCCATATCCACCATTGACGGAAGTTCTACATCACCGGCGAGGGATTCATCCTCGCTATCAGTGAATCCGTAGAACTCCGCAACGACGTGGTCGGTTTCCTATAGACAGAAAGAAAAGAAAAAAATATATATACAGCTATGTAAAGCGTCCTTGAGGTAATACAAGACAAAAATGGCGCTGTAAAAGTTAGCCAAGTGTTATTATAATTACCTGAGTATTTGGAGCCCGATGCGTAGAGGAGGTTGATGGTCTCGGGTCAGCCTGCCATCCCGGAATCTGAAACTGTAAACATTAATTGTTACACGAATGTCTTTCAATTTTGGAAAGGATGAAGCGTACAACCACTATAGAACTACTACTAATACACAACATACCGTCGCAATGACTGAAAATCTTTCTTCTGTGGTGTCTTCCTCCGTCGACGGTCTTGGAATCTCCATTCTATAACAATAGAAACAATCATCTATATCATTATATAATATAATCATCAATACGCCTGTATTTATAAATATTTTATACCTAAACAAAAAAAAGTTTGTTAGTACTTTTTTGCACACCCTATATAACTGATCTAATTTTGTGATATTTATCACTATTTTTATAAATAAAAAATAATACATATTTCTAATAAAAATTATTCGAAATAAATATTTCTAATAAATAATGTATTTTTTAAGAACCCTGTACGTCCCATACAAAATTTGAATTTGTAAAAAACGTTGATATCTGCGCGCGCAGGCACGCGCACGCGCAAATGTCATTTCAAGATGGCCTCTCACACATACATATAAACAGTTCACGTGTATTTGTGCAGGTTTCCGATGTCTCGTATTTATTTAATTAAAAAATATTAACTAAATATTGACGAAACTAGGGCTTTTATACACAATCTCAATAGTTTTCTTTACATAATAATCTACAATCCTCATTAGATTATGCAATATTTACGTAAATATCGATAGAGAAAAGTAAAAATATTTCTTGGCAGATTTTTAGCGGTCGGAGACATCAGAATATCATTTTTAGTAAAATATTAACTAAATATGGACAAATCGAAGGCTGTGGTATATGTTCTCAATTGATTTATCTGCAAAATGAGATACGAAACAAAGCAAATCACACAATATATGACGAGACATAGCTAGAAATAAAACGAAAATTTTTATCACGAAAACATGGCGTATACTTTGACGTAATATTTTGTCGGTTATTTTGAGTTTTCGTATTTTAAATTTACCGAAACACATGCCGTGAACAATAAACTATGTATAAAAAAAACATTACTTACGTTTTATTGATCAATTACTTCGTTTTGGCACTTGAAAATAGAACCGCGATGCGACACTGTGACCGTTATATTTTGTTGTGGTAGCATCCCACAGAAAATTTAAAATTAAGATGTTGAAGGAGCTACAAGTGTTTCCAGAATATGATGCTTAAAGAACGAGAATAGCCCAAGCGATTGAGACCTTGTTTTCCATACAAATTCTTTGTACATAAGGGTTAAAATCGCATATAAATTTTTTTTTTGTTTTTTTTTTTTTTAAAGTTGTATGGGCCGCGCATATGCGGGCCCGGCATACGAGGTGTTAAAGAAGAACGAAGCGCAATACGACATAAAACCCCAAAAATAAATCACTAAAATACTTTTGGCCTTACAAATCATGAGGTTATGGTAAACTCCCGACAGTTTGATATTGGACATGAAAACATTGTATTACTCAATCATATTTAACCCGTATGGTGCTGCTGACTACATTTGCAGTCCAGTGTGCAGTGTGTATAGCTAATTTATAAATGTTTTGAGTGTATTTCGTACTGTCAATGGAATTTCCAAAACTAAAAAACTTGATCTTATAGATTTGATTATAATTTTCAATATTATGTTTGGATCAACCCGTCTCATGGGGGTTAAATTGCTAAACGTGGGCACATCTTCCAGATAAAACATTAAACATGAATTTGACCGATTAATGGCTGAGTTGACAGATGTTTTGGGTTCCCACCCAAACGTTGTGGGTTCAATTCCTCTCCTAGCTAAGTTCTCGATCATTGCACAAGCCACATCTTCCGCTAAAATGATGATACATAGTAGGAGGAATTCAAATACATATTGTCAGGTTATTCGTAACCCTAGAATATTTGTATTTCTTTTGAAAAAAGAAAAGAAAATAATCTATCGGCTATTATTTAGCTGGCTATTGTAGTGCTTGCAGTTGTCTTGAATGCATCTTGTTTTGAATGCATTTTCAGGTGGAGTGTTTGTGGTTCTCCTGTGCGGGCTAGCCCTCGCCATCCTGGTGGCTATCCTGGAATTCTGCTGGAACTCCAAGAAGAACGCTGCGCAGGGGCGTCAGTCGCTCTGCAGCGAGATGGGGCAGGTTTGTACCACTTCATCACGGCGCACATTTGCACCGAATTATAGCCAGATTTTTTGTTCATCATTTAGACAACAAGGTGTCGATTAGGAAGAGCTATCCATCCAAAATAGGCCATCAACTGTCTGCCTGCAGCGTAGTAGCGTGTAGCCACACTGATCTGACGCCTCGATGCCACTGATCGGATTCCTCGATGCTATTCATCTGATGCCTCAATGCTGCTGATCTGATACCTCGATGCTACTGATCCGATTCCTCGATGCTACTCATCTGATGCCTCAATGCTGCTGTTTTGATGCCTCGCTGCTACTGACCTAATGCCTCAATGCTACTGATTTTGTGCCTCGATGCCACCGATTTGATGCCTTTTTCTCAGAGACAAAAAAAGAATGGATTGTAGACTGTTTAGGATATTCTCAAAACGAACATTACAGGTTTGATATAGAAACTAAAGGACTATTCACCATGTTTCAGGAACTGAGGTTTGCGGTGCGCTGCGGGGGAGGAGCCAGGCAGAGGCCGGCCCTGCGCAGACATTGCGCGCGCTGCTCCGTTCCCGCCACATACGTCCCCAACGCGCAGTACAACGGGGTTAGTTCCTACCACAATTACTACTACAAACATGGATAATAGAATCAAAGGAAATTAGTATGAAACTATGTCGCCAAAGTAGTTCATCCATAATACTGCATCAGGGAGGCACAGAACATCATGTCCAATATGGAAATCCGGTAAAAACGATTATGACTTTAAAAAATATAATTCTGAACCATAGATAATATCCTCTAATGAAAATGGTAAGAACGGATTGTTTCCAGTATTGAAGCTATGTACTCTAATACAATCTAAAAATAATTATTATCAACCAATAATATGTACCACTAAAAATCAAAGCCAATAACAGTAATAAAAGTAATATTATAATATATTTGTCGTGCCTAGATGGCGCCACTTTAGTTCACAGTTTGCATACTGATAATTCCAGCCTTAGTTTCAAAATTGCTAGTATTTTTTCATCATATGGCATAAGGTAAGGGATAGACTGACAATATTTTTAGCGCACAACCCATTTTTGTGAGTACAAGCCGCCACTTCTTGTCTCACATTATTTGAACAATTTTCAAAGTTAATATTCGAGTTCTGTGAAAGTCATGTTATTTTATTCAAGTTCTGTTACCATCCTAATACTGTGAAACAACTTGGTGAAATAATGCCAGAACTTGAATTTTAACTTGAGGAATTAAAAATCTATTAAACAACCTGTCCTAAGACTGCTATCTTTCAAAATTAATTTACTTGACCATCTTAGACCATACTTATGTCCTGAATACTTCAGCATTAATACAATTATAAGGCAAATGATTAATTTAATATGTTTATATAAATTAATTCACAATCATCTTAACCACTCAGAACATTAGAACGTCAAAAGACGTAAATATGATAATAGCGGTCAAGACATTAGAACGTCTTTTCACGTAAACGTGCGAGATTTTACAAAAATCGATTTATTTCCATCACTAGTATACGGATTGCCATGATTTAAAAAACAGAGTATCGATAATGAATAACGCTACGCGTCTGTATTCAACAATATCTATGGAACGTAGAAATGCATTATCTAAGCCGATTGAATCTGTCATCTTGTTCGTTCATAATTTATTGCGTTCCTAAATAATTTATTAAAAATATTTTAGTTTGGACGGTTAATATTTTGAAGTGACTAATAGTTTTTAATTATATTTCTTCAATATATAAAGTGTTATTTCTTTATGATACTCAGAAAAAAGTACATTTTTCACGGCTTTGAAATAATGGTAAGCGATTCTTACATATTTTTGACGTTTTCATAAAATATATATTTAGAAACGCAAATATTTACTTATAACAACACAATGCGATAGTGGATTTCATAATCTTTCCAAAACATTTATTAGAATGAGGCTACGTTTCCCAAGACGTGAGTTATGATGCTTTTAGCAAAACTCGTAAATAACACAAAAATTATCACGTTTTGACAGTTCTCAAAGGAACACATAGTATATAAATGTCTTTGTCTGAGAGGTTAATACTAAATTATGTCCTAGCAATTTTTAAATTAATAAATATTCCCAATTCCTGAATTGAACCTTCCTTCCCAGGGATAGGAGTCAACCGCACTAATGACCTTGCCATGTGCCGGTTGTGTAGGACCGACATTTATTTAGTATATTAACCCTTCAGTACAGTCAACACTTTTGTTCAGTTTGCAATGTGTTTTCTGTGTATTTCAAATGCGCCATACATTTTATTTTTTAATTTTCCATAAAAACAAATATTGTTTCAGAAACTAGATAAAATTATCTTTCCGGTGTATGCATTTAAAATAAACATTACTATTTCTAAATAATAAAATTTTAAAATCAAATGTGAAAAATGTTGTCAAAAACGCTAACCACATTTTTACTCCAATCGTAAAAAAATTGATAGAACTCGATAGTTTTAAAACACATTCGTTTTGTTTGGGGAATTTTTAAGAAAACTGTAACGTCACTTTTTTCTCATTCATGTAATAAAAAATAAGAAATATTTTTTAAAGTCAACCCGTTTGTTACGATAGCGGAGCGAAATATGAATTATTAATTTTGGCGATTCTTAGGATTTTATTAATGGCATCCAGTATAAATATTCGAGGCAAACTGGAAAGAATTATCATTTTTCTTTCTAACATCAAAATAATTACGGATTTCCGCATGATACTTTTGTAAAATATGGACGCCCGGTCATATATGACCATCAAACGCTGGAGGGATTAACTGCTGTAATATCGATTTCTGAGAAATGCGTATATATGTCCACGTGTCCAAGTTGACAGAATGCATTGTCATCGACAACGAGTCTATCTGCCGAGTTTCAGTTCGATCAGATGTCGGGAAGTGGGTTAATTTCCGCTTCAAAGATTTGTAATCATACATTATCGAAAACAAAAGTGAAATTCAAATAGACCTATTTAAAAATAATATCATCTATTTTAGTCTTCTGACCCTAATGCGTCGAATGCATAATAAGAAAGAGTGTGCTGAAGTAGACATTTTTATCGATATACAGATTCAGAAAAAATGTTCTGCTATTGCCAAAAAATATGTAACAATTATTGTTGAATTATTATATTATTATTTAAAAAAATTACAATTTTGGTGATTTTCTCAACTACCATACTAGACGCATGCCCGTATTATGGTAGCAGTAAATGATTTATGTAAGAATAACAAAATAATATTTTGTAGGACAAATACTAAAACATAAACGAAAAGGCAGAGGCGACTCCAGTGGTCAAGAAGTGGAAGGTTAATCGAAAAAAAATTAATATAAAATACATATTGTTAATGCGTAGTGTATATTATAAAAACTCTAATGTATGTAATTAATTTGCCAGTGCCCACCTATTCTGAAGCCGGTAGTACAATATTGTTTAATTTAACATTTATTATCTAATTATTTACACATATAACTAATTAATTTTTTTTTTTCTTTTGTACGATTTTTTCCTATTAAAAGTTTTAGAATCACTAACTCCTAACTCAGTCCATTATTTACAAGTAGATTTAAAAAGTAAACAATGAGAGCAAAAGTACCTATACATTCATTTTATTGCACCTGCAAATCTATCTAGAAATATACCTATTTACAGTCAAAATTTCACATTTGAATTTAGCAATATAAAAAGATAAATTATTTTTCTACAGTGTTAGGAACTAATGTATTCTTTAAAGAAAGCTCGTCCCCTTTCAAATAGCCAATGTTGAAAACGAATATTAAAAGGGATATAGAATTATTTGACTTCATATCGGTGTTCAATGCATTGTATATTTTGGGAGCGATGAACCACAATTGTCGCTGAGCGAATGTGGTTCTAGTTTTAGGGAGCACGCATCCCATGTTTGATGAAAAGCGGGTGTGTGCTTGATGTTGTGGAGACACCTGCAGGTTATTCTTCCGTATGTAGCACAAGTTTGTCTTAGTAAATAACTGGCGAATATCTAAGACCCTAATTTTAGCAAATAGTTTGTTTGAGGGGTGGGTAGGTTGGCATTTAAATATAATTCTCAAAATTAGTTTTTGTACTGTAATAACTGGATTGATAATAGATTCACCACAGCCACCTCATCCCACTATACCATATGTTGCTCCGGATTGGAAAAGGGCAAAATAGACGCTCCTTAGAGTCTACAAGTCTAAGTTGGATCTAAGAGAGCAGAATATATGGCAGAGCTTACCAAGTCTTTTTACTGTGTAGTTTATATGGGCCTTCCAGTGTATTTGGTCGTCTATGTTTATTCCCAAATATTTCACTTCTTCTAATTATTTTAGGGTGGAACATGTGTAATGGATATTAGGTGAGGTTTCAAGAGTGTTTAGATTGAGTGAACACGAGTAAATAAACGCATAATATATGTATGTATTCAATTCCACAGGAGCTGACCTATGGAAGCGGGGCTCTGCCCCTTAAGGACCTCCGGAGCTCCTAGCGACGCGCCGGGGGCTCCCCCCACTCCTCATACTTCCTCCCCGCGCACACCGATACGTGATCTAACCTAACCCAACCTAACAGTCACACCTAGTGCAGTCTACCACTCACCTAACTTAACCTAACATTAATTAGTGTGCATACCAACCTAATATATATATACACATACGACATAGCATAAGTATTACGTCATATTCATCTTCATGAACTAAATCAGTGTGAATATTAATCTAGCAAGTAAGTTTCACAGTTTGTATTATACTAACTTGGCCTAAACTAACATAAAACAACATTATATGAAAAAATCAGTGTTTCTCAATCAACGTAGGTTCACCTGACACAATATAACATTTATTCATTATCCAAAACTAAATCAGTGTTTCACCGTGTCCAATACTAACTCTGAATACAAACCTAACATAACATCACTTCATCTCACAAATCAATTGGTGTGAATTCCAACAAAGTATTCACAACATAACATAATTATTAATATTTATCTTTGTGAACCAAAGCAATGTTACACCATATGAATATTAACTTGACGTAACCTAACACAACACAACATCTACTCATCTTCATGGATTCCTTGATGTGTCCTAGATAGATGTAAGCTTCTAGCCATTCGAGCATGGGGATTTCTGGACGTTCGGTTTTCCATTTAATAAATCTCGTACCTCTAAATATTAATACCGAAACATATGAACTGCTCACTGCGGTTTATAGCCATAAAAACAACCTAGATTTCACTGTTAATCCCATATTTTTAGGTTCTATAAAATAAAAAATAAATACAATTCATTTCAATTTTTTATCACCTAAATAAAATTTGTGTATCCATCGCTTGAGTGGCCAAAGCCGAACGCAAAACCAACGAAGACCGTTTAGTTTGTGACAAAAGTGTTGTCGTAATTTGAATACATAGACCATCTAGGAAGAAATGTACTTGACACGTCTTATCAATAATTGTTACTTTTTTTTTATACGCTGCCTCGAATCGATCTGGGACGTATGAACAATAATAATTGTTAGTAATAAAGTCCGCGATAGCCTGCCTTTACCTAAAATAATTCTAACTGCTTCAAAATTTTGTGTTTGAACAAAGATCTTCATAAAGCTAGTCTTGGGGTGAACTTTCTGTAAGACAAATTTGGTCCATGCAGACCAGCGTAACGTAAAAAACGATGTTTCCTGCAATCTTTTGACTGTGAGAAATTCATAGACTAAATAAATGCAAAGATAGGTTATAAACATACTAATTGAACAAAAAACATAGTACATTATTAGTTTAACTTTCATAGCTAAAACGAAACGAATAAGAAAAGGATGGCAATTGAGAGAAAATGTGTGTGCGGATGTAATAGCAATAGAATGGCGCGCGCATCTCTTGATTTTAGTATCAAGGGAAAAATTAAACGCATGAGATAAAGATATCAATTTGAAGAATGTGTGCGAAATGATGAAATAGCTGTATTATCAACCGCCCGCTCCGCAAGCCGACAGCGAGCAGCGTAGTAGATACGACGTACTGTCACTATGCTTACGTGTTTAAAGTTTAATTTGAATAGTTATATTTATTTAAATTATAAGTGATTGGTGTGTATTTATGAATGGAAATAAACTCTATAATAAAAACACATAAATTTGTTTTTGACCACGATAGTTTTATTTTCACTCTACCGGTTTCGGAAGATCCCTTCCTTCGTCAGGAGAATATTTTTAAAACAGTTTTAAATATTCTCCTGACGAAGGAAGGGATCTTCCGAAACCGGTAGAGTGAAAATAAAACTATCGTGGTCAAAAACAAATTTATGTGTTTTTATTATAAATTATGATGAGCCACAAAGTGAATGCTTTTTACAATTACGGAAATAAACTCCATTGGATTGGTGTTTTGCTCGAGAATGATTATCGCACCTCTCAAAAGTGCAGGAAAACATTTTTTCACAAAATAAAGCCCAGGGTGACGTGTTTGTGCCAGCTGGTGACTGCTTGTCTGGCGAAAATTATGTGCCATACTAAACGCAGCAAATCTCAAGTATGACCACTGGACCTAGTTCGAAAAAGCCACGTGCGTCGTCTCAGTAACCATCTTCTCTTTTAATTCATCTAAAGAGATAACGCACTGTCTTTTTTATAAATTTTTTTGTAAACCAATATGTGGGCAACCGGTGTCAATTTTTATCCACTCCCGCCCTGTCCAGTGGCGGTTCGTGACTTTTGAGAATGATAGGGTGCTAACTAACTGACCATCACGCCGTTCCCCCGCAGGGGTAGGCAGAGAGGACGGACCGCCAAACAACTCGGTCACACCACACACTTCTTGCCTGATTCACACTCATACATACTCTTCTATTATTCTGACTCTTGACATGGCCTGACTCAAGTACCTGATTCACTTGATCGTGCCATGTCTTCCTCGTGCGTCTCCGACTTATGCTACCACTTACACTCCTTTCTTCGCTCATTCGCTCTACATGCTAAGTTTGACAAATATAGTGCTAAGGTTGACAAATAGAGTGCTAAAGTTGACAAATAGAGTGCTAAGTTTGACAAATAGAGTGCTAAGTTTGACAAATAGAGTGCTAAGGTTGACAAATAGAGTGCTAAGTTTGACAAATAGAGTGCTAAGTTTGACAAATAGAGTGCTAAGGTTGACAAATAGAGTGCTAAGGTTGACAAATAGAGTGCTAAGTTTGACAAATTCGACATTATTGATGTTGTTTAGTCCAAAACGATTTTTAGTTTTTTTAGAAAATTAGATTTTTTGTATGAAGATTTTCGGGTAATTTCATTTTGGCCGTGCGACGCACGTTTTTCCTGAAAATCTTCATACAAAAAACAGTATTTTTAATAAAAATAAAAATCATTTTCGGATTCAACAGCATCAATAATGGCATTTTTTGTGCACCCAAAAGTCACGAGCCGTCACTAATCCTGTCCAGATATTGTTGGTCATTGAATGTGAATTCAGAACCAGTGAGAATGAATCCGGAACCGTTCCATTATATTTTGCAAACACTGAGTGAGTCGTACGCATTCAGAATCAAATTAACTTGACTCGTTCCTGCTGGAACGACACGCTCCTACTAAATGGACTTAACGAACCAACTATTATACCCAAAACAACATCTTTGTTCATATTTACGGTCTAAATTAACGTTTCACCACATTATGAATGCTAACTTGACAACTAACACAACATAACCTCAACTTAACAAACTAAACTTGTAAATTAGCAAAAGACCTAACCTAACAATACAACAAAAGCAATGACTGTTTCGCAGTGTTCACCTAACCTAACATTTTAACCTAAGTAGGAGCATGATATCATCGAGATAAAATATTACACATTTTGCATAATCTTAGCACGACAGTATTTTTTACGCAACTTTGTCACTGCATTTCCAATGTACATAGACAAACACAAAATGGCAAACGCCAAAATATTGAAGAAATTATTTTTTCTGTGAGTCATAACATATATCACTTTGGTCAAGTTGCCGAGTTATACACAGCCAACCTAACCTTTAACCTATCCCAAAAAAGTGTTTATATCCTAACCTAACCTAACTATTAGGAGTGTTTAAATTATATTACAGTATTTTCAAGTTATAGAAAAACTGTTTAAAATATTGTATGTGGATTTTTCTCTACGGACTAAAACATAATGCTGATTGACACGGTTAACTTTTCAGGTGGCTGGAAGAGGGATTACGTAATGTTATTTGATTGTTAAAATATTTACTGCAATTCTTTATTTTTAAGTTTACAAATGGGATAACCTATGAAAAGTAATGAACTGTTCACAAATTATTATTGAACCAATAAAACCTACGGTAAATTAACAGTATTTAGGGGACACGCATAATACTTACATTTTATTAAAAAAAAACTTTGTTGCAGTTAGATATAAGTAAATGGAAAATAATGCATTTTAATAGTTATTTCGTGATTTTCATTATTGATGTCAGAGTATTAAGGTTGGTTTTTTTCTTCTCTTATTGAAACCGAAATATGAACCTAACTAACTAAACATCACGCCGTTTCTCCGCAGGGGTACGCAGAGGACGGACCGCCAAACAACTCGATCACACCACACACTCCTTGTCTCATTCACATTCGTCTCATACATACTCTTCTATTATTCTAACTCTTGACATGTCCCGACTCGAGTATCTGATTCACTTGATCGTGCCATGTCTTAGTCGGGCGTCTCCGACTTCTGCTACCATTTTCATTTGCGTCATATATTCTCGTTACACTCCTTTCTTTGCTCATTTTCTCTACATGCCCAAACCATCTAAGCGTCCCTTTCTTAATCTTACTCATTACGCTTACATCAGCCTTGCACTCTTTGCGAATCTCCACATTTCTCAGACGATCACACATGGTTTTATCACACATACTCCTCAGGGATCTCATTTCTACAGCATTCAGTCTGAATATGAACATATGACCTTAAAATAAGTGCTGAGGTTGTCATTTTGGGTTTAATTAAAACATGAATAAGTATTAAAAAAAACTAGCCTAAAAACGCAATATAAAATTATCATATCAAAACGAAAACAACAAAAAGAAAAGACGTCAATTTTAACATTTTTTTACAAAATAACTTCTAAAATGCATTATTTTCCATTTGTGTAATAGCTACTAAAATGCATTCTTTTACATTTTCCATTCATGTAATAGCTACTAAAATGCATTATTTTCCATTTATGTAATAACTACTAAAATGCATAATTTTACATATTCCATTCATGTAATAGCTACTAAAATGCATTATTTTCCATTTATGTAATAACTACTAAAATGCATTATTTTCCATTTATGTAATAACTACTAAAATGCATTATTTTCCATTTATGTAATAGCTACTAAAATGCATTATTTTCCATTTATGTAATAACTACTAAAATGCATTATTTTCCATTTATGTAATAACTACTAAAATGCATTATTTTCCATTTATGTAATAACTACTAAAATGCATTATTTTCCATTTATGTAATAGCTACTAAAATGCATTATTTTCCATTTATGTAATAAATACTAAAATGCATTATTTACCATTTATGTAATAACTACTAAAATGCATTATTTTCCATTTATATAATAACTACTAAAATGCATTATTTACCATTTATGTAATAACTACTAAAATGCATTATTTTCCATTTATGTAATAAATACTAAAATGCATTATTTACCATTTATGTAATAACTACTAAAATGCATTATTTTCCATTTATATAATAACTACTAAAATGCATTATTTTCCATTTATGTAATAACTACTAAAATGCATTATTTTCCATTTATATAATAACTACTAAAATGCATTATTTTCCATTTATGTAATAACTACTAAAATACATTATTTTCCATTAATGTAATAACTACTAAAATGCATTATTTTAAATTTTCCATTTATGTAATAACTACTAAAATGCATTATTTTCCATTTATGTAATAACTACTAAAATGCATTATTTTACATATTCCATTCATGTAATAGATACTAAAATGCATTATTTTCCATTTATGTAATAACTACTAAAATGCATTATTTTCCATTTATGTAATAACTATTAAAATGCATTATTTTCCATTTATGTAATAACTACTAAAATGCATTATTTACCATTTACCTATGTAATAACTACTTGTGACACATTCTGATAAAAATAATTTGTTTCAAACGAGTCCCCAAATATCTGACTGACTGCTAAGTTAACCGTGTCGTGCTGTAAAAAAGTGTTATAATCTAACCTAGCTTTATCGGAAAGGAGTATTGTTTTCATAATTAATTAAAGAGTGATTATTTCATGTACTACTCGTAGTTTTACCAGCATTTCATCGGAGGGTACCCAGAAGTCATTGAATCCCTCGACACGCCAAATGCGACGGATTCGCTGAGATCACTGCGGGAATGCTGTGTGCGTTTTACCGGTATTCTAATGTGAAGGTGCTTCGAAGAAGTAGCATTGTCATAGTGGTTGACCCATTTGTCACCTGCATCCAGCTGGTAGATATGCCAAACGAGATGTGCCAAAAAATTTACACCGTTGATATTTTTCACGTGAGGATGAGCTGTTTTTGGCTCCGGTTTTCTTGAAGAAGACGCTCTACACAGCATCCTAAATCATGACATAGTTCCTGAGATTTTTGACCTATTGTGTGGAGTCGATAAATGAAAAACATTGTCAAAATTAACATGTACCTTCAAAACATTTTGATTGGTGTGTTAAAAATTTCCATCACATCAAATCAATGAACAGCGCCATTTTGTTTTTGATGGTTGAACTCTCTGATTGAAAACTGATTCTCGGCCCGTTTCAGCTTTTGATCAAATTGTGAACACAAGAAATGCCATGTGGGCGTGTTTTGTGATCCAAAATTGCTCAAATTTAATATGCAGAACTGTGTTTCATCATCATCATTACGAAATTCATATGTAATAGCGGGTTCCATGAAAACTCAACACAGTGACAATTCAACACACTTTTAAAAAGTTATATAATGTCATTAGAAACGATGAAAAAAAAAATTTCTAACCTAACCTAACCTACCCTACTTAACCCAGTAAATAAAGTTTTTGTTTCATCACTTTCCATGACTTTTTAAAGATGTGATGATTTATCCGGTCACCGTAATAGCGATATACAATGTCAGACAAGTGTAAAAGAGACAGAGGGCTTTGCTAAAAGATACTAAGTCAGTTGCGTCATTGGTTTCCATACAAATCTATGTAGAAGGCATTTCTGGTGTTTTTTAGACAAATATAAAACGATCACTTCTTAAAAATTATATTTAATAATGTTTGATTTAATCCTTTAAAGTGTGAAATGGCACTAAAATCTACATTGATCAGTGCTTACTTAGCAATAAAAATATTTTGTTATAAATTGAATTTGGTATTTACAGCCCTCCATTCTAGCGACCAATTCATCATGTAAAATAAAATAAATCGCCAAGTTATCAAAATGCATCCTAACACAAAAACACATTTAATATCGATTAATTTGTTCCAATTTCTAATCCAGTTTCCCTAAATACTTTATTATAATTAACATTTTAGGCAACAATTGGGTTGATATCAAGACAGGTAAGTTTTTATGATATCAAGACGTTCATTATCCACTTGAGCGATTTTTGGCACATTATGGCAAGTTTTCAAAAACGTTTGAAAACTTGCCATAAAGTGTCAAATTTATAGAATATGGAATAAACGATGAAATCTAGATGGATTAATTGGCTTTAAACCGCAGTAATCAGTTTCATACGAATATATTGAGGAATGATATTAATTAGATAATATGTTAAATATATATACACACCAATCACTCGAGTAGTTATGAAGTACCTATTTGGCGAATATACATTCGAAATTAAAATACAAAAATTGAGAGAAAAAATCATTTATGTTTGTTTAAATCATAGATTTCGTAATACGCATCTAAGAATTTGGTCCCTACTGCGGAGAGTCATTAAAAATATTTTATTATATCATTAAATGATTGTTTTTAAAACTCTGTTATATTTTGTCGAACAAAAAGCATTTGAATGCAAAATAATTAATATTTATTTATCAATTGTTATTATTGTTGCCACGCATATTATGAAATTTAATTTATAAAAGTAATGGATGTTACAATATAGACGCGATGTAGAAATCTCAAAGTGGTAAGCCACACCAGTAAGACAATTGTAGTGCTTTCGATTTCGTAATTTTAGTACCAAGTACTGCCATGCGTCGCGTAAGGTGCTGCCTCTAAGTAAACTGTATTAAAAAAAGTGCCAAAATGCCCTCGTGTGTGCCCAGTAAATGTTTTCATTACTCGGCAAATACTAGTAAAAGCCAAGAAATAAGATTTCATTCGTAAATACCCTACAATTATTTTATTATTATAAAAAATACAAATGTTACATAAAACAATACAGCGCCATTAGAGAAAGTGAGATAGCGAATGTAGCAACACAAAAGTATAAGAAGGACAACCTAACAGCAGTAGGTCGTCTCATGCAGTATTCCACGTTCGTCTTATAGCGTAAGCGAATAAGCCTATATAGTTATCTCAGTCACACCCGTGATGTAGAATGTACGAAAACGCCACCCGCCATCGCTTGTTTCGTTCATACGCACATATTCTTTGAATGCTTTGTCACACATGAACAACGTTCGAATTAACCTCTCAGACAAAGAATTTTATTTATTATGTGTCCCTTTGAGAACTGTCAGAACGTGATAATTTTTGTGTTATTTACGAGTTTTACTAAAAGCTTCATAACTCTCGTTTTGGGAAACGTAGCCTCATTCTTAAATGTTTTGGAAAGATTATGAAATCCACTATCGCATTGTGTTGTTATACGTAAATATTTGCGTTTCTAAATATACATTTTATGAAAACGTCAAAAATATGTAAAAATCGCTTACCATTATTTCAAAGCCTTGAAAAATGTACTTTTTTCTGAGTAGCATAAAGAAATAACACTTTATATATTGAAGAAATATATTTAAAAACTATTAGTCACCTCAAAATATTAACCGTCCAAACTAAAATATTTTTAATAAATTATTTAGAAACGCAATAAATTATTAACGAACATCTTGACAGTTTCAATCGGCTTAGATAATGCACCTCTACGTTCCATAGATATTCTTGAATACAGACGCGTAGCGTTATTCATTATCGATACTCTGTTTTTTAAATCATGGGAATCCGTATACTAGTGATGGAAATAAATCGATTTTTGTAAAATCTCGCACGTTTACGTGAAAAGACGTTCTAATGTCTTGACCGCTATTATCATATTTACGTCTTTTGACGTTGTAATGTTCTGAGTGGTTAAGAATTTACTGGAAAAATAAGAGGTTTTCTTACTTGCCACATTTTATCTGGAGTTTGTGACACAATAACAAGTCTGGATGTATTGTAACATCATTGTTTAAAAGTAATTCAGATTTCTACAAAATAAAATATTATTTTTATATATATGTATGTTTGAATGTTCTTTTTAGTAATTCCTTTGTACTGTGTAATTGAAGACAAACAAATATACTATAAATTCTTTAGTATGTGCATTGAAGAACTAAATCACACTATTTTGAAGGACAATGTTATACAATACTTCACATATTGAAGAACTGAACGCAACTTATCCAAAAATGAAAACTATTCTATGTATATATAATGTCTAAAAAAAGCCTACTACTACAATTATTGTAGTAGTAGGTACAATTATTGTAGTGTTAATCATCACTCCTTTGTAAAATGAAAAACCAAGCCGTTCTTGGTTACAGGTTTATAATTTCATATTTAGAAGTGTCCACGTAATTATAAAACATCTAAAATCGTTTCGTTCATTGTAGATTGAAGAATCAAGTCAAATTGGTTCATGCTTTATTGAAGAACGTTGTAAAAATAATAAATTATTTATTGAAGAACTGAATGTTACTTATTCAAACAATGTAAACTATTTATGTAATATCCATTAAAACACACATAACTGAAACATTCCTATGTAAATTGAAGAACCAAGACATACTCTATTGATGGACGGTTTAATACAAATATGCAGTTCATGTTTTAAACTTCAATATACGGATATCGACAGTTTTATTAGAAATGTCCAAGTAATTAAATAAAAACATGTAAATCGAAAACAGAAGGTACAACTCTTTATTAGATTGAAGAACCAAGTTGTACTGATTCATACTCTATTGAACGACAGTGTAAAACTGAATATTTATTTAATAAAATTACCAGGTACCTTGAAGGTTTTTGCAATAATGCCTATAAATTTATTGTATATTAAATGAGATGCATTATTCTTTAGTATATTGAAGAACCAAGTCATACATCATTGAAGAATTAAGAAATATATCCATGTCTTAAGACGGGTTGTTTCGGAGAATTTAAACAATTCATCAAATTTCAACGTTCATTTTCGGGTTCTGTGAAAGTCCTATTCATGTTCTGTTATTATATCATTATAGGCTAGTTGCTTGACAAAACTGAAATAATAACAGAACTTGAAAAATCTTACACAGAACTTGAAAATTAACTTTGAATTTTGAAGAATTGTTCAAATTCTAGAGAGCTACAAAATGTCAATAGTTAAAATCGCATTGAAGAACTCGGATTGAGGTAATTCACAGAAATTCAAATGTAACATTGTCATCAATTGGCCAATAAGCACCATTTTACTTTTTTGACATCTGAAATGTCCATTCTCGGTCTGCTTCAGCGTACTTTCAATTTTTTATCAGCTGACAGGCATCACAACATTACAGTTGTGCATTTCTGCTGATTACAATTTGTTTAAAAGCTGAAATGGACCTAGAATCGGCGTTTTGCAAGGACCTTTCAAATGTAAAGAATACAAAATAGCACTGATTTTAATTTTAATTTTGAATGATTTAATGACAATATTGCATTTGAATTTGTGAAATACTCCAACCTTAGACCAAGTTGTTTTGCAGAAATTCACGTGTGACAAAGTCATCAAATGGCCATTCAGCACCATTTTGTTTCTTTATGACATTTTAAAGGTTCCCATCGAATGCCGATTCTAAGGACGGGTTGTTTCGGAGAATTTGAACAATTCTTCAAATTTCAAAGTTAATTATCAAGTTCTGTGAAAGATTTTTTCAAGTTCTGTTATTATTTCAGTTCTGTCAAGCAACTAGCCTGTAATGATATAATAAAAGAAGTTGAATAGGACTTTCACAGAACCTGAAAATGAACGTTGAAATTTGATGAATTGTTCAAATTCTCCGAAACAACCCGTCCTTAGTCTGTTTCAACTTTTGAACTAATAGTGATCGGCAGAAGAGCACAACTATTGTGTTGTTAAGCTTGTCAGCTTATTACAATTTGATAGAAAGATGAAACGCGCCTAGAATCAGTGTTTAACGGGACCTTGGTTACATTTCTGGACCTTGGGACGGGACTGTTTCGCAGAATCTGAACAATTCATCAAATTAAAAGTCTTTTTCAAGTTCTGTTATTATTTCAGAGTTGTTAAACAACTGGCCAATTATGATATAATAACAGAACATGAATAGAACCTTCACAGAACTTGAATATCTACTTTGAAATTTGATGAATTGTTCAAATTTTTTCAAACAACCCATAGTGTGATAAAAATTCATGTATTGAAGTACTAAACGCAACTTTTTCAAACGTTGAAGAAAATAACACTGTTCCATATATACTACTAATATTACTAACTGTAGATTTTGTACATTTTTAAATGTGAATTATACTATTCAAATGTGCAACGTTTTTAAATGTTGAACTGAGTTCATTGTGTTTTAAAATTTCCCAATAGTTAAGATATTAAAATATTATAGTATGTGAAAATAAATTTTATTCTGGAGCGATCGATATACATGATTATTAAATGTTGATAAATTAACTTTCTGTAAATACATACATAAATATATTAGTTCATCAGTCGGTAACCAAACACGGCTAAAGCCATTTCAAGCAAAGTTGCAATTCTGAATTGTGATCTTTCATCGGGGCGGTATTGAGAGTATCTATCACTCTGGAATGAGCCACAAATAAAATATATTATTCCATGAGTTCCGACTGCTTTCAACCCGTCTGGAGCCTGTGAGACTATGTCATCCCCAATCGGGGTATGTTGTGAGGCTGAAAGCAGTGGGGAGGGGAAGTACCTGGCTAATCAGATCCGATCAAAGCCATTTCAATTGTGAATGGTGCTCTTACACCGGTATATTCCACTCTGAAACGTGCTGCAAATATACTATGTTTCATTTTAAACGAGTAAATTGTGAAATGACAGATCAATCAAATACAATTTACTTGAACCCGCAACCTCCGGCTTGCTAGTCGAGAACCTTACTGTATGTGAAATTTTACAGAGATGTGCAAAATGGGTACCCAAAACCATTTGAAATGCAAAATGGAAATGGGTCAAAACTTTTCCATTTGAAAATGCAAAATGCAAAATGGTTTTTAGAAAAGCATTTCAAATGCAAAATACCTATTTTCAAAATGCATTGAAAATGCAAAATGGTTTCTCAGGTCAAACAATTAAAATAATTATAGAATTTTTAAACAGTTTTGTCATTTAATAATGGACATCAATGTAGTACATGATAGTAAATCAAAAAATGCCACGACTACGGATTATGAACCACAAAAAATTTGCGCGGGACAAATGTTGCCAACGGAAAAACATAGAAACTGCTATCTAACATTTAATATTACAGCGTCATGGCCCCATGTTCAGTATTTTTTATAATGGTATCACTCAATTGCCAGGGCTTCTACCTGGGAGCAACTTGACAAATGTAAATTATCTCTCATAGCGAGGTTGAGGACCGACTGATATTTGGGGCTTATGAAAAAAAGATGAGTGGAGAAAGTAGGAAGAATGTTGCAAAAAAGCATTTAAAATGGAAATACATTGAGAAAAGCATTTAAAATGCAAAATGGTTTTTAGAAAAGCATTTTGCATTTCCATTTGAAATGGATTTATTTGAAATAAAGTACATCTTTGGAAATTTAATATAAAAATCTTAATAAAATTTTATTTTGCGCAAGACGGGATTCGAACCAGCAATGTTTTCATTCAAATCAGTAGAGAATAACTATTCATTGTACCATGCCTATTCTTCACTGACAAAAAACCATTTACTATTTAAAAATGAAAATATTTAATTTTGTATAAATTTCATAGAATTGTCAATGGCTCCAGTTAGATTAAGTTATAAAATATAATAATGTGTTAGTCATAAGCATATTTAATATGTTTGATAGTTTGAATCTTTAACAATATAATTAATAATATATATTATATATGTATAACAATAAATTGTCTTTCATAATCAATAAGAGATGACGACTGAATAACTCAGAAATAAAACTTTTTATAAAAAAAAATACATAGTTTTTTTTATTATTTCTTTATTAGTTAACATTACATACACAATATAATTTCAACATTCGATGTGCGTGTTAACCTTTCAGGCCTCTGGCATATCGAATGTTACACCTCTTACACTTCTGTCAGAAAGTGTGTATTTCCATTTCTCAATAAAATACAAATAAATGGAATATTTCTGAATGTGTCCGAAAACTAAAAACTGTTTTTGAAATGTTATGAAATACGGCATTCAAATTTTTTATTATAAACTAGATTACATGTACCATGCATGTATGTTCCGGGAGAAATTCTCTAAAATAAAATAGAGTCACTATCCGCGTCTGTCTGTTTGTGCGCTTAGTTCTTCTAAAATACTCAACGGATTTTGATAGGGTTTTCACTTTCATTTAGAGAATTTCTTCCGGAATGTGTATATTTATAATACATGCACATTATATTTATAGAAAGTAGAGAAAAGTCTCCGAACAACGCCGGGTTTACGTCAGATAGCGTACTATAAACATTACAGCCACTTCAATTTTTTGTTGCTTAATACAGAAATAATTTATAAAAATTTACAAAGTTTCATAAATGAATTTTTGGTATCATATAGGTGTTCATTTTAATTATTCTGTGGTATAGTTAAAATACAAAGCTTGGTGTTTTCTCTTTTTAACACTGTTTAGTTCATACTTCTAACTATGATGGTAAGGGAGACAACGATTTCTATGAGGTTAAAAAAATAATTATTCATATTATAACAAGAATCTTTTCAAATCCAGACAAGTACCTACCTATAACACATTAAGGTGATTTATGTTATTCTTTATTTGAAATTTGTATTCTGTAATATTAGATTCTGCAGTCAGATTCCATCTCGTCAAGTTATATTCAATGACGTTACAATATATATAGATGCGCTGTAGAGATCTCAAAGTGACAAGAAGAAAGTACATCAATTGTAGTGCTTTCGATTTAATAGTTTTAGTACTATTGTGACACATCGCGTAAGGTTGCATGCTACCTCTAAGTAAATTGCCTTCAAAAAGTGCCAAAATACCCTTGTGCGTGATGATAAAGTGTTTCAATTACTTGGCAAACACTATCGAAGGAATACATTTCAATTGTAAATACTTCATCATTTGTAAATATTCGCAAATTACTTCTTTTTTCAGATATTATAAATAATAATAAAGTTGTCGGCCAAATATTTTATGCTTCGTAAAGAAAATGCAAAGCCGACTAGAGTAGAGGTCTGGGCACGCAACAGCCAAATTACAAAGTCAGTATTATCGCTAACTAAACTTCACTGTTTAAAATAGTCTAATCACTCTTGTTTATTTACATGCTTGCGGTAAAACAACATTCAAATCAGCAGTAAAAACGAGTATCAACAACAATCGCAACCATTTGCAAACTGTTGTTGCTCTATTATGGCATGGCACTGACTTGATCACTCGACACCTCAAGATCGGGGCCCCAGGCTTGTAATTCTAGTCGGCCTTGAGGTAGAATTCGACGCAAACTTTCAATACCAAAGCCTAGGCCTATTGTTTATTTTGCTCAAACATATATTTTTTTAATGTCTATCTTTGACATATGTGAACAACATTTTAATTAAGAATTTACTGGAAACATGGAGTGTTTTTTACTTGTCACATTTTATCATAATTTTTGTGAGACAATAACAAGTCTAGATGTATTGTACCATCATTGGTAAATGTCACATCTTATCTTAATTTTTGTGAGACAATAACAAGTCTAGATATGTTGTGCCACCATTGGAGACACGGTAAATGTTACATTTTATTTTAATTTTTGTGAGACAATAACAAGCTAGATGTATTGTACCATCATTGGAGACACGGTAAATGGCACATTTTATTTTTAAAATGCTTTTTAATAGTTAAATAACAATGAGAAGTAACTATTTCAGCAACAGATTATCGAAAATAATGCATTTTAATAATAGCTATTTCGTTAAAAAAAAAACGCATAATTCAATGTATTGTCTTCACGCCACATTTGACGTAATAATGTAAAAATAGTTTTTTTATTTACACCCGAACTAAAAACCTATGAATCTATTTAAATCAATCTTTCAGTTCCGCTGGCCACGCTTAACACAAATATATTTTTTTAAAACACTTTAAATCAACTACAAAAGCCAACTATTAACATATTTTTTTTACATTAACACCACACAGGAGGCCCTGAGGAAAATAATTTCCCTCGGGGCCTATGTCATCTTTTGAGATGCTGTGTGGAGGGTCTTTTTAAAGAAAGGAAGGAGAGGAGGTACTGGGAAGGTAAAAGGTATGAGGGTTGGGAGGGAATCTAGGGATCAGAGTGTCCAGGAGTGACGGACTTATGAATATATCCCATCCACTGCAACGCAAGGCGATGGGTCGAGAGACCAGATGGAGAAGTCAAAAGGTCTCCCCAAACCATACTCTACCGATCTGACACGCCACCCAGCCGGTGGGCTCTGATGCTCATCCTGAACACACCTCGCTTAAGCAATAGACAGCTTACTCTAAGGTCAGCAGATCTAGATGTTAGTAATCGTCTAATCGAACTTTCTAGGTCAAATCGAGCCGTTTACTAGGATCGTTCTTTTCGTGTAACAGGCCCTCTCATCTGGAATAGACTTCCCTCAGCTTTTACTAATCTCCAGAATTTGGCTGAATTAATTTAAACGGGCTTTAAAAACAAAATTATTGAAAAATCTTACCATTCATAAATTTTAATTTCTTTTCAATATTTTATAATAAGCCATATTCTAAAACTTCCGGTAATTGTTTAGTTTCGGTTGTCTCCTTATTGTACCTTTTTGAAAGTGTCTGCTCAGAAAATTCTCATTTCTGAGCACAAACTGCCTTCTGTTTTATATTATGTTTTAGTTTTAATATTCGTGTTTTTTCCTGTCCTGCTGTTATTGTTATTCTAAGTTTTGTCATCACTTTGTATAAACAGTGTATTTAGTGTTATAATATTATATCTGTATTGGGTAAGGCACACTGTATGAATAATTTTAAGAACCACTAATACTGAATTACCATGTTTTTAAAGTTTGTTATACGAGTAGTTAAGCGCACTCGAAGTGAAATGACACTAAACTGCGCTATATAAATGCCATGTTACTATTATTATCAGCCCAGCAACAAAACCCAATTGAGGATGCCATAGCCGATCTGGCTCCAAACGGTTGAGAGCAGTTGAACTCTTATGCGGTATTCACATTTAAAAATTAATAATTAAAACTATCACAAGGTTGCACGGTAGAAGATGTTGATGGTAGTCAATCTCCGATAAGATAAGGCGTAAGTTAAAAAGAGTGTAAACTCTTGGTAATGTTGCTTTCTTCCAAAGATAGGGGGACCAACATTAGTCCCGGTACGGGAGGTTGATGTTCCAAGTCCCTGAATTGGTTAACTTTGACTTTCAATTCACTCCTTAATTTATTTATATCAATATCCAATTGTTTCTGATCTTTGTCTATCATTTCCAAGCTTTTCTCTGTGGAAATCTTAAATAAATTAGAACCGATGGTGATCCAGCATTTTTTCGTTCTATTTTCTAGTTTTGAATCATTTTTAATGGCGCGCATCGCTTCGCGATTTTCATTTCTTCGCTTATCCAGTTGAACTATTGACCTTCTGTCTGCTAATATTTCTTCTGCGAGTTTCTCGACAGATATTAAATACTTGAGGCTCTTTTGCGAGTCGTCCATTATGGTAATTTTTTGGTTTTAAATTCAAAAACAGAAATAGTATAAGAAAGCCTGTTAAGACACCTTTATTTTTACTTTTACCAACACGTTTGACAGTTTATTGTCATAGAAAAACACAATTGAAAAGTTTGAATTTTGCATAGAATATAGACTGGCGACTCGCATTTTGTGTCTGTAGTTCCAATTTCCGATGCTCAAAAACGTAACATTGAGAAAGACGAAATATTAACTAAAATGATCGGGTGTTTTATTTATTTGCTTAATCTTCACGCCGAGTAGACAGAGAGGTGAACCGACACACAACTCTGCCTTTGCACACTCCTTGCTTCATCCACATTCATGCATTGTCACATTGTCTCATACATGAGTGGTTATTTATGGTCTCATACATACACTGTGAACTTGGATAGTGAACAACTATTACTGTAAACACTAAAAATGTATGATGACGATGTTAGTTTGATAGAAATGGCTGAAAAATAATGCAGGACACAAACAATGAATAGCAGGAAAATAACAAGCAAATAACTTACCAGGGACCATGGTAGTAGGTTCTGCGAAGAAGTTTGGGCACAGGTCAAAATATTCACAATCATTGATTCACTATGATCACAATCAATCACTATACACTAAAATTGTATCCGTAACACTATTACCCGACAATAATTCAGAGCGCGGCACCTTGAGATAATTACCGCGAAACGATAAATAAGTATTGAAAAAACGACATTTTCTTTATACAAACAACTAGCTTCGACGATAATAATTTTGTTACTTCCCGCTCAAAACAAAAAAACTAAGTTGTGCAATTTTTGATGTTCCATTTTTCAAAAAGTTTCAAACTGTAGAGACGGCAAGGAGGGTAGGAACCGCATAAATGCGCATAAATAACATGACGGTAGGAACCTAACAACAATATTATTCTACTCAGCATTCCTTTGGGGTAAAAAGTCATTGAAATTTATATGTATAAAATAACAAAAATCACCGGTGTTGCCAGGACTTTACGCAGAATTTTTAGAAATCTCATGTAGACAGTGACCTTCCTCTTATTTTAAAGGTCAAGTGTTCAAAATTTCATCAACCTCGAAATAAAACTGTAGATTTGTATAAAAATCAAATCCACGCCATCCTTCCGCCCACATCACATAGACACCCCCCTTTATATATTAGATAAAAGATATATTATGCTTTTCTATGATTCTATTCATTGAGTGATAACTTTCATGAGCCGGAATCACATTTATTCTATGATATATTTAATAAAATCTGTGAAATAGATCGGTGAGAAACGTGAATTGTGTATGAATGACATTGAAGCCAAATCCATCTAAGGGTGAGGGAATTTTGCCTGGCAGCCGTTTTGTATGAAAAACTTTTGAAATTATTTGTAAAATATGAAATTCCAAGTGATGTAAAATGAACTGTTTTTATTTATTTTTTTGCGTGATTTTCGGCTTATGATTTTTTGGGGTATTTGATGAGATAGGGAATGAATGGGACAAGTCATGATAAAATCAAATGTTTTGGCTTCAAATTATTCTCGTCTAGGTCCTTTCAGGTTTGGTAAGAACGGGTTTTTCTATAAAATAAAATGTTAGGATTTCAACTTCGTTCTTTAAATTGACCGTAGATTCTTATAGAACAGATCATGTCTGAACGTAGAAATACAAACGGTAGACACATGGAATCATCCTGATCTATTATTTAGAATTGGGACAGGCTACCTAGATTATTGGTAGTGGCCAAAAACAAAAGTTACTACCACGGGTATCTTTGAAAGAAAAGCCCTGAACAGAATGGTAGCCAAATCTAGGGTGAAAGGAAATTACCTGTCAGCCATCTTGTATGATAAACTTTTGTAATGATTTGTATGCAGAGTTATGCATAATGAACTTTAATCATTTCATTTGTCTGTTGTTAATGCAGTTATAAAGGCTTGTAAATTTAAAGTTTTGATTTTTCCTTTTTTCACCCATCTCCCCCTCATACCGCTAAAAAGTGTTAGTTTTTCCCATTTGTGGGTTTTTTTTTAATGCCTTTTCTGGTGAGTTTTTTATTTCTCAATCTGGCAACGCCGAGATGACGTTTATAAAACATTATATCTGACAAGTGGCGTTTTGTGTTGGAATTGGGACAAATTTTGTTTGCACGCGAAATTCCGCGTTTATATACTTTTATAAAACTGCCCAATAAATTGTAGTATTTTGTAATTGACTCGCCAAGTTTCTAAAATCTAAAATGGAGCAAGTCGACGAGGAACACGTTAATTTCGTGAACTCGGAGCCAGAAAAACTTCTGCCGTCCTTCAATCCATTCGAAGCTGGTAAATGATACACTATTAAACAATATAATTTCCTTATTGAAGACAATATTAGCGATTTCTAAACGAAAATCTTAAACAGAAAAATCAGAAAAGGATACGGTCACATCTAAGACTCGAACCCAGGACCCTTGCCTTGCCGGGGCACCGCTCTACCACTGAGCTAATGGGACCCATAATGTTTGTTTATTTCAGCTGAACAGAGCGGTGAGTGGAATACTCTGTCTGCCATATAAAAACATCTAAATAAATACATTACACGATATTGATATAATAAAATAAAACATATTTAGCACTTGTACTACCACTACGGTGGCTTTAGGGAAATTTTCCATCTATGATGTAGGGGCTCGCCCTGCCACTGGGCGACGGCCTGAACAAGAGTGTTTTCCGATCTCCGGTAGCGCTGATAATTAATGCGTATTTCCTAACCTTTAAACTTAACTTTGATTGAGAAGAAATGGAACTTTAATGCATCTTTTACCATATCCCTGACATAAATTGTTGTGTCTTGTAGTAATTAAGTTGAAACCAAGTGCTATTTATAATTTTTTTGCGGATTTGCAGTACTTTGATTTAGTACTAAACTGTCACGCGTCGCATGAGGTTGTGTGCTGTCTCTAACCAAATTCTGTAAAAGAGTGTGAAAAATCTTTTTCATACATGAATGAACATTTAAATTAAGAATTTACTGGAAACATGAGTGTGTTTTTTAACTTATTTTACACATATTGTATTAATTTTATGACACAATGACTTGTCTATATGTTTGTAATCTCATTGTATTTATCTGTTTTATATTTTCATTGAGAGTTGTTGACATTATCTTCTTCAATGACTCTGTCTTGGTTCCAGGTCTGTGGTTCCTCAGTGAGTATGGCTGGTATACGCTGGGACTGTCGGGCATCCTGCTCATCCTGTGGGGATGGATCAGCCCTCGACTACCTCTCTGGCAGGACAAGCTCGAGGACGTGCTGCACAAGAAGAGTGAGGACTCCAATTCATTGTTTTAATTTATATGTTGCGAAGGTTGAAGATGTGTTCGGTGTTGAAAGTAAACCCTGTAATATTTTATAATAGATTTATTACAGCAAGGATTATTTAATAAATTTGTACCTGACAATTGCACTCGCTGAAACTCCGGGTTTAAAATTGCCATTGAATACAATGTTTTTTTCCCAATAAATTAGTTAACCTTTCCTATTTTCCGTTTTTCATGTCTACCCTGTAATAATATTCTTGATGGTAAGTCGTGCAGGAGTAATAGCTATATTTGTTGTGATACCTTTAACTATCCTATCCTTTTTGATTGCCTTCTCTTTTATTATCAGCCACTTTGTATATATTACGGGATTCTGTTGTTCATAGTTCAGTCATCTGTCACATCTTTACTATTGATGTTGCGTTTGTTCTACTGGTATTACAGTTCACAACTGCTAACCCTGTCGAATTCGCAAGAGCACCCTCTACTGTTAATAAAGCTAGTGAGAAAGGTTAGCTCTGAATGTGGAAGTGGAATGATTCTTGACTTTTGTGTTTCCTTTCATTCACGAAGAAATCTCTAAAGGCGACATGCAGTTTACACGCTGAACAAAATGCGGAAAGATTGGGGTATGTACTTTACACGCTGAGCAAGATATGGAAAGATCGGGGTATTTAGTTTACACGCTGAGCAAAATACGGAAAGATTTTGGTATGTAGTTTGCATGCTGTACAAAATGTGCAAAGATTGGGATGTTTAGTTTTAATGCTGAGCAAAATATGGAAAGATTGCGGTATGTAGTTTGCATGCTGAGCAAAATACGGAAATAATGCAGTATGTAGTTTGTATGCTGAGCAAAATACGGGAAGATTGGGGTATGTATGTATTTTATATGCCCAACAAAATACGGAAATATTGGAGTATGCGGATAACAGGATTTTGATAGATGGGGGGGGTATAGTAGTTAAGCTGTCCCTCTACGTGGAGTTAATTAAAAAATATTAAATTTCTTTCAGATGATGATGACGTGAAGTCGAAGCAATCCGACGCGATGGAAATGGCGCGGGCTCGCCAGCAGAGAGAACTTGCCCTCGCCGCAATAGAATATCAGAAGGTCCTGGACGAGGTAACTAAACTATTTGTTACTATTGATTTGCTGGCTTTTGTGTTTCCTCCCTCCTGTAAATGGGTCTCTTCGCTACTTGCGCAGAATGCTATAAACTTAAATAAAGTGTGTAGTTTAATCAAATTGTAATTGCCATGCTCTATAACACAACCTATGTCTATAGTAAACTATTAAATAGGCCGTCAAGTGTACATTTCACATTTTACCTCAATCCTTTAACAGTAACCCGGTCCCTTTTATAAAGTTCACCAGGGTTGTCATTGGATATGTGGCTATGCCTTCTGGTTCTACAATGTGTCTTCCCAGGTATCTGGGCTTTGTTCCCAACAGAGCGGGACATTGGCACCATATTCTCCTCATAGAGTCCTCGAACACTATTTTATCTTGGACAGTATGTGTGTATCCCAATATTCCATCAAGAAAATCAACAAGGAGGATGAAAGACATTTTCTATATTAAAGCCTACCATACACATACGGGATATTTTTCCCCTGTACTGCGAACATTAAGAAATTATAACATTATACATGGCTCTAATAATGAAATAGACATTTTTAATGACCAATTTAAACACTTCAAAAAAAAAGTATTACCTTTAATCATATTAAGCTAATATTGTGATGAATCCCTTTATTTAAGGAGAAGTAATATTGTACCTACCTAATCAGTGTCTCACCAGTACAGGTGTGACAATAATAAATCGTTTATCAACATATTTGTATTTACCTTTTACCCATTCTTATTTGTTATTTACTTCTGCATATTTAGCTTATTCATTTTGTTACTATTTTTGTTATTATCATTTTGTTATTATTATGTATTTAAATATCCATGTATGTAAATTCTTGGGCACCATGCCTGTTTTATGTACTTAAATAAAAATAAATAAATAAATAAAAATCCTTTCTGTTTGAATATTTTAAGAAATAATATGTTTGTTTTTTTAGCGGGCGGCCAAGAAGAAAGAAGACTACATTAAGAGGAATGAAGGAAAGGGACAGGGAGGGCAAAGATTGGGAGCAAGATCAGGTATTTTACGTGCTGTTATTATGCAGAAAAAAGCTAAATAAGTTTGGGGAAGATTGGAGAATGTAGTTTACATTCTGAACAAGATAGTCAGTCCGAAGAAACCTTCCTACCAGAAGCAACAAAACTATTTATCAAGTAGTCTCACGTCTCGATTAATGCAACGGCATTTATGCCAGCCTTCCAAAATATCTAATTGATAAACTTCAATCAGTGTTTAATGCAGCAGCACGGCTCATAACCGGGGTCTCTAAATATTCGCACATTTCAGAACACCTTCGTAACCTTCACTGGCTCAAGTGCCCTAAAAGAATCCAGTGCAAATTGTGCTGGATGGTGTTTAAATCCATCAATGAAATGGCCCCACCCTACATCTCTGAACTATGCGTCACGGAAAACACTGGTCTGAGGCAGTCAACTCTTAGATCAGCAACATCATCAGCTGTAGGCAGACTGATGGAACCTAAGCGCAAGCCAAATACTAAGTTTGGTGATCGCGCTTTCGGAGTATCTGGGCCGAAGGCTTGGAATAAACTCCCTCCGGAACTAAGATCCATAACAAGTCCAACAGAATTCAGGTCTAAACTAAAAACTTACCTTTTTAAGTAGTCATAAATTAAATAAACCATTGCTGAGAGAAAGTCCAATTATATCAAATTTTCCAATTATGTCCTAAATCCTGTATCTAAATTTCGCTAATAAACACGTTAATCTCAAGTGACCTACGAGGTAAGTATGGTAATGTTAATTATCTCCATATATAGTTAGTAGATCATCGTAAAAGTGTATTACATATTTGTACAGCGCCCTTGAGGTGATTTTGCACAAAAACGGCGCTATATAAATCATCCAAATATTATTATTATTAAGATGTAGTTTACATTCTGAAGAAGATATGGAAGTATTGGGTTGTTTATGTAGGAACAAGAGGTACGTAAGATATTATCTACAAGGATTAGGGTAAGATATTTATTATCTGCAAGAGTTAGAATTGGGGTAAGTTTATATGTTGAACGAAATTTGAAAAGATAGTATACGCCATTACCGAAAAAATTTAAATTTTACAGAAGGGTGAAAACACCCATTTTTAAACGGGAAATGAAAATGAAGGGAAACTCCTATAATTTTTTTGTGTAATTAGTTAAATGTTGGGACATATATCAGGTTACCTTTATGCTCACAAAGTTTGCGAATTCTCGCTCAAATTTAACTAGTTCCTTTTTTAGATGTTGCGGAGCTAGTAGTCGTAGTCATGTCAAATTTGACATTTACGTAATTAATAGTCTACTTTTGTGTGACACCCAGAAAACCATAATCTTTTCATAAAGTAAAGTTGTTGATGATCAAAAATACCATTTTCGGTTGTCCGTACTTCGATTGGAACTGATTTTTTTTTTTTTAATAATAATAGTAAATGAATACAGGTTATGTTAAAAAAAAAGTCGGTCCAGCGAAGCTGCTTGTCTGCCGGTTCTATCTTAACATTTTGTATTAATTAATTTAAATGAGCAAAAATTGTTAACAAATTTATTTTTTTTTTTTGCGAAGAATTCAGACGAGTGGAAAGTACTCACCTATAATATAATAGTTTAACATGAAATTATGTTAAAGTTCATTTTCAAAATTGAAACTGATTTGTCAAGAATTCAGACTATCCTATGAATTTTCACGGGTCTGCTCTAGTACATGTAATAAATGTGTATCTTTTGTTGCAGAATACTCCCCCCTGTGCGGAGCGGGGTCGTCCGGGGGCTACAAGGCGCCCAAGAAGAAGTGCCCCGGTGGTGGCTGCGGAAAATAAAATAATCACACTTAATGTTAACTGCTTTGTTGTGACACCCTGTAGATACGTATACTGGGTGCATCAGCAAGTACCCGAAGCATTTTAACCAGCAATTCCTGAGCATATTTTGAGTTGATATGATTCTCCCCCCCTCCCTTCAACTCACTGGTTCCAGACAGTTGGGACTCTTTTTCAGTATATAAAAAATATTAAAGTTAACGCTGTCTCGGAAATACAAGCTTCTATAATATCTATCCATGTACTTACTTTTATCTAAATGCTTTGTAATGAATCATGCTTTTTATTATTGCGTTAGGTAAAGTGACGAAATCCAGTCATCTTTTATTAATACATTGGGTAAAGTGACGAAATCTGGTCAATTTTTATTATTGCATTAAGTAAAGTGACGTAATCCAGTCAACTTTTATTATTGCATTAGGTAAAGTGACGAAATTCAATCATCTTTTATTAATGCTTTTTGTAAAGTGACAAAATCTGGTCAATTTTTATTATTGCATTAAGTAAAGTGACGAAATCCAGTCAACTTTTATTAATGCATTGGGTAAAGTGACGAAATCTGGTCAATTTTTATTATTGCATTAAGTAAAGTGACGTAATCCAGTCAACTTTTATTATTGCATTAGGTAAAGTGACGAAATTCAATCATCTTTTATTAATGCTTTTTGTAAAGTGACAAAATCTGGTCAATTTTTATTATTGCATTAAGTAAAGTGACGAAATCCAGTCAACTTTTATTAATGCATTGGGTAAAGTGACGAAATCTGGTCAATTTTTATTATTGCATTAGGTAAAGTGACAAAATTCAGTCAAATTTTATTATTGCATTAGGTAAAGTGACGAAATCCAGTCAACTTTTATTAATGCATTAAGTAAAGTGACGAAATCCAGTCAACTTTTATTATTGCATTGGGTAAAGTGACGAAATCCAGTCAACTTTTATTAATGCATTAAGTAAAGTGACGAAATTCAGTCAACTTTTATTATTTCATTAGGTAAAGTGACGAAATCCAGTCAACTTTTATTTTTACATTATTATTGTTGTTAGAATTGTTAATTGAATATTGCCATTGGAAATGTAATACCACAAATGTGAATCTATTTATTCAGGAGAGTGAAAAAATCATGACACATAATTATGCCGTGTGGTAACTTGGAAGTGCTATTACATATTGTAGAAAAAAACCAAAATTTGAAGGGTGCGTGCAGGAGTGACGTGTGAATCCATCCCTCTCGATGGGTCGAGAGAGTCCGGCTGGAGAGGTCAAAGGGTCTCCCGCACTCGATCTCTCCCGATCGTGCTCGCCACACTGCTGGTGGTCAGGCGCATCCCCCGCAGACCTGGACAAACCTCACCCCATGAACCTGGGCACCCCTGCCCTGGGTAGTCACCAGCCACAGCTTGCCACGGTGACCGGATAACTCATCAAAATGGTTATAAAGTTATGAAAAGTGATGAAACAAAAACTATGTTAAATACGTAACTATTTAACCTAGTTTTTGTTTCATCACTTTTATTGACTTTATATCACCTTTTAAAGGTGTGTTGAATTGTCATTTTGAGGAGTTATTATGAAACCGCTTGCCACATGTGATCATGTGTCGGTTATTCATGAATGGTTCCCGGGGCGACGGTACCTATTCCCACCCCCCAAATTGAAAATCCTCCATGTCAAAGGATGATAATATATTGTTTTCACTGGAAATATTCATTACCTACTTTGCAAAATAAATTAAAATGTAATTGCTAAAAATATCAAAATTTATTAATTAAAAATGCATTTATTATTTACACAATTTAAAATATTTATGTTCTGTTATAACTTCTAATGCCGCATACAAATATAAGCAACACAACAAAATTACGTTTCTGTGCGCACCACAGAACAGGCATGCCACGAGCATTAGCGGGCGGCGCGCTGTGATCCGTCAGTTGTCAGCTTTTCAGACGAACACAAAGGGAATCTAGATGTGCACGGTGTATTGTAAATCCTCGTTTCGTGCACGCGATGGGAATGTTTTAACCTTTGTTGTGTTGATAATATCTGTACCCATCTTTATATATTTTATTACTAAAATAATTTTTGGTTTTGGTAGTAACAAAGTTAATTAGATAAGTAACCACTTTTATTGCATTCCAATGTGTTGTTGATTCGAGGGCTTAATGTCAAACGTTATCTACAAAAAACATACATTGGTATATATTATCTAAAAAAGACATATTTACACACAAATAATAATTTTATTAGTATGTTTTTTGTAGATAGAAATGCATTGTGGGATGGATCGAATTGAATGTATATATCACTGAAAAGATAATCGCTATTAGTGTACT
Source organism: Hesperophylax magnus (assembly GCA_026573805.1). Taxonomy (NCBI): domain Eukaryota; kingdom Metazoa; phylum Arthropoda; class Insecta; order Trichoptera; family Limnephilidae; genus Hesperophylax; species Hesperophylax magnus. The sequence continues at coordinate 6,561,530 of JAIUSX010000005.1, read as the reverse complement.
CTAGAAAGATTTAATTAAAGAGGAAACTGATGTTGCTACAACTCCTGGGCCCGAGACAAGTCAATGAGATTGATTCCTCTTTGCGATATTTGAAAATGTTTCAATTTCACCAGAAGTAAGTGAAAATTGAGCTTACTCGAGTACACAGCACTTCGATAGGTTCTCTTCAGTGTTGATACTAGTTAATTCTGCTGATTCGTCTGATGAGGATTGTAATCTCAAGAGTTCGATTTTGTTAAAAAATGGTATATTGTAAATTCTAAATTAAAAAATTATTAATAAAAACTTAACTAAAACAACTGTTTTATTTTTTTATACCATACAAACCTCCGCGGGAGATCGGCAAACTCCTTGGCTCAGCGACACAGATTCAAGCAAATATTTACTAGCTGTAGTTCCCGGCCTTTATTCAGAGCTTTTCGAAATCACATAACCTTCCTCTAGTTTTGAAGTTCAAGTGTGCGAAATTTCATCAATTTCTGAATAAAACTGTAAATCAAATTCACCCGCGCCAAAGAAACTTATAGATTTTATGTATATTCATTATTTCACCTGGGCTTCATTCTTTTCCACAGCGTTTGGATACTTTCAGTATCGCCCTGGTGAGATAAAACCATTGCAAATTAAAATGTTGCCTGAAATCAATGTTTAGTGACTAGATCTGAAGAACCCAACGTTCCTTCCTCTAAAATATATTTAAAAAAAAAAAACAGAAAATTTGTTTCGATATATTTTTATTTCTATATAAATAAAGATTACTTTTTTAGTACACATTGCTAAACAAAATTAGTTATAAAATATGCCTTAAATAAAATTAAAAAAAACCTAAACTGACATTTATTTACTCAATAAATATGTACAATATTTTGTCAGTTAACACCCACTTCCTGACATCTGATCGAGCTGAAGCTGAAACAGATAGACTCATTATCAGTGACAATGCGAGGACGTTAGTTGGCCATTTGTCGATCGTAATCGACTAGTTCCAAAGTAGACCAACTTCCGACAGTTTGCACGCGGTGCATGCGATATTAATGGACTCTGAAAGGGTTGTGGCTGCGCGGCGATTGGCTACGACACGTCTGGCCGCACGGTATAAGTCGAAAGTGTTAACCTCGCATTATTCTTTTAATTTTTTGACCAAAAAGCTGCACTTGAAGCATGAATTAAAAAAAGCGTATTAAATTAATTTATATAATATATAAAAAATCATATATTTTTAATAAATGTTTATAAATTGTTTACACTGAAAAGGGGACAGTTCAGTTATTAAGACAATAAAAAAAATACACTTAAAAATGTCCATTTCATTTTGCGCAAAATCTCAACTCTGTACCAGTTTCCGACATCATTAAACAGGCCGGTCAACGTGACATGCCTTTTAAAGTAACCGAAACTATCCTAACCTAACCTAGTATAATAATAATTGCAGATGCCCGTGAAGATGAACGCTCAAATTTGTTTATAGTTGCCAGATCTAGTGGTAGACGCACAGCTAATAAGAACCAAAAGGTGTATCGAGCGGGTTTTAAAAATTGATATGGACCCTTTGCACGGCTTCCTCAAAGATGACCTGAGCAAAATTTTAAATTGATTTCATTAATCACTTTAAATTTTACATCACAGATATGAGAACATTAAAAAATTCGATAAAACAGCAGACTGTAAAAAAGATCATTTTCATAAACAATTTTCTAATATATGTTATACATACAATGCACTAAACGGACAATTATGTAACAGAAGTGTGAAGGAAAACTGATGTCAACAATTTACGTATAACCTTTTTACCACAAGGCCTTAGTCCCAATGAACTTCTGTAAAATCTGTTTTGAGAAGTAAGGAAAAATAGAGCTTACTTTCACTAACAACGTACTTACTTCGGTTTATCTCTCCAGTAGAATGATAATATTATAGACTTAAGTTGACTACAGTAGAACCTCGTTAATTCGAAATCCACAGGACATCAAAAATCTAATTTCGAATTAACGAGTTCCCACGTAATTCGAAATTTTAGGAAAAAAAAAACTGTTGAAAATTGAGTTCCTCGGCAGCCCCTTCAAATTCTGGTAGTACCTTTGGAGTAGATTCGTGTAATACGAATTATTCCCGTGTAAATCGAATTTTCGCAGTCGATTACCGCCACGGTCGGCCCTTCAAGTTCAGTTATCCAAAGTAAATTTGTAAAAATACCACATATTTCCATGTAAATCAAATTTTCAGTAAATCAAATCTGCCGGCCCTTTAAATTCGGATATTACGCATAAATTCGTAAAAATAAGATATATTTACATTTGAATCGAAATTTTGCTCCCGATTTCCATCGCGGCGACCCTTTAAATTGAGATATTTGGTGTAAATTCGACTACAACATATTTCTGCATAAAACGAATTTTCTCGGCCGTTCAAACTCGGATATTCGAAATAAATATGAAATTTCAGTGTAAATTGATTCACATTTACAAAATAATAAAACTAAACAGGACGAAGAAAAAACACATTTTATGGCATTTTACCGCCACGGCTGTCTTTTAGATTCAGATTTACGAAATTTTATGATTTATTTTTGCAAAAAACTAATTTTTTCAAATAACACAAACGCAAACAAATTTACGTGCGCGGACAAAAATAAATTTCGAATTAAAAACCATTTTGTATGATAAAATTTTTGCCGGGGATATTTTTTTGACGAAAATTTCGAATTACGCGTTTTTTCGAATTATCGGGGTTCTACTGTATTTACGTGTTTAAAAACACAGGGGTCCATCCCAGCCGATTTCTCTTTTAATATAAGCCCCTGTGATTCTAATACTATATACATAACTAGATTTTAATTACATAATTTTATATTACACATAGATTTTATTAAACAAATAAAATAATCTCAATTCATCACTTTCCCGAGGAAAAGGCACGGCAGAGCCGTCACTGTTGTCATGTTTATTTGATATTCAAAGCAGAGAAGCTCAGACGGTGGAGTATTTACACCGATTAGGTTTAAAAAAAATGATTTGTAACGTGACTTTTTTCTTGAGCGACTGACGAATTTACGATTATATATCATATTATATTTTGACGATTTTACCTCATGACATATAGTAAAAACTTTGTTCTATCGACAATAGACTGCCGACTTACTGTCTTTCTCCTTAGCACTATAGAATACTGTGTGAAGTCACTAAAATTGTCATTTGTGAGAGTTTTTTTTGCATCTGTGGTCTTTCGATGCTGTCTACTTATGTCTGTTAATAATTCAGTGGTAACCACTTACGTTTATTAGTTCAGTGGTATCCACTATGGGGTATGTCCCCATATTAACAGTTCAGCGTTACCCACCTATGTCCATTAACATTTGAGTGGTGTCAACTTGTGCTTATTAATAGTTTAGTGGTATCCACTTATGTCTATTAATAGTTCAGTGGCGTCCACTTACGTTTATTAATACTTCAGTGTTGTTCACTTACGCCTATTAATAGTTTAGTGACGTACACTTATGTCTGTCTGTTCAGACCTCAACAGCTGGCTCAACGCATTTGCGCACATGAGTCTCCTCTATGACAATCATTAATCTTCAGCAGTCACTTTGCTTTAGTCGCACTACGAATTCACGTCCAGTCCCGGGTGTCAGGTTATGTCGATGACAGACAAAAGGGGCACTTGGACACGAGCAGGGAGTTAAATTTAAACTTCACTGACATAGTATGCAATCAATGTTTTCTCTTTTAGCAGAAACCTTGTTTAAATCTGCAGAGGGCCACTGGTTAGATATGAGAAGTGCTGGGGAGCCCTACTTGTCCCGCTTGGACATGAGCAGGGCGGCCCCAGCGCGGGCGTGCTGCTAGTGCTGGCGGCGGCGCCGATGCGTGCTGCCGCCCCCGCGCGATCCCGACGTCATCCAGCGCTCGTAGTTGCGCTCCTGCTTCAGCCACTGCTGGTAGCGGTACCACCATTCCTCCCACTTGATGTAGTCCGAGAGGGACAGACCTGCAAACAAACATACCACAAATATCACTAAATAATAATCTTAACTGAAAATGAATAGGTCTCATTTACTATACAAAGGGTAGAAACCGGTAGATGGCTGAGTTGGCATCACGTTTAGGTCCCAACTATTTAAAAAATAGAGGAATTTTTTTACGATCTTTGCTTACCAATTGATTTTTTGGATGCAAACATAGATAGAAGTTTTTAAAGTCGCTACCGATGGTTTTTATTGTGTAAACTGTAATTACCACTTGCTATGTTGAATAACCGCCCCCGACTAAAGTGAAATAAAGACGGAAAAATGTTGACAGTATTCTTACCTCGGAGGTAGCCGCTTTTCTTGTAGTAGTCGTATCTGACCCGGACATCGTCCCAACACGGCATGCCCATGGGCGCCGAGGCCAGCAGCTCTTCCGGGTAGTGGCCCTCGGGGGCGGGCGAGTGCCTGGGGAACACAGATACACAGCTCTTATATTGCACCACTTCTTACAGGAATATTCATGGAAAGGAAGGTGCGGAATACTAACGGAAAGTATAGGGAAATCAAAGGGAAACTGAAGGGAAAGTGAGTGAAAGGTGAAAGGAAGGTGGGGAATACTAAGGGAAAGGGGGAAAGAAGTGTAATTGAAGGGTTAGTGAAGGAAAATTGAAGGGTAAGTAAAGGTCAAGTGTAGAAAAAGCGAATGAAAGGAATATTTAAGGGGAAAGGGGAGGGAAAGAAACATTGAAGAAAAAGTGTAGGTAAAGTGAAAGTAAGGGGAAATTGGGAAGCTAGGAGCTGTAACTTACGCTCCGCGCACGGGGGGCTCTTCGTCCTGCTGCGCCTGTCGCTCCTCGATGCGCACGCTCAAGGAGCCCCCCTCGCCTGGTCCCCGCCGCGTGATGTGCATATTCTCCATGAGGCTGCAGCGGTCCGCCGACCACTGGGCCATCTTGCCAAAACGCTCAGACAACGTCAGCCTGGAAACGGAAACATAACATGAGTAAATTGATTTTGATGTGCAGGAGAGAGGGGGCATTTTGATGGTAATTAGCCTTATTATTACGATATTAATTTTCAAATAAAATCACTGTTTGAACAAAATGAAAGACTCTTTCTGATTAAAATATTACAAATGTACATTTGCAATCGGAAATATTAAAATTTAGACCTCAAATATTGAGAAATTTTTTTGTGATTGTTTTTTCTTGTAAACTGTAAAAATACAACTTTATAAGAAACTAGAAAACTACACAAACATATTGTGAAGATTACTATCACTTAATTTTTTTTAACTTTTCATATTAAAATAATTAATAAAATTTTACAAACTTTGACAAATGTTTCGCTGTTGTGTAAGCAATGGCGGTAGATTACTTTTTGGATTACATTACAATTATTTGGAAGTGTTTATGGTAAACTATTGAATGGTAAAAAAAACCATAGTGTTACCACTTCACTGCTTAAATCATATATCTCACAGTAATAGTTTTATGAGTCCGTATCCTGTACAGTAGTTTGTGCCATAAGAATACTATTGTACTGAAGGGTACATAATGTTAGTGACCTGGTGTCGGAGGGGTGCTGCGTGCTGTCCTCCTCGCTGCTGGAGTCGTCCTCCCCGCTGCTGTCTCCGGCCAGGGCGGCCGCGATGGCCCCCGGGCTGACGGTGCCTTCTTCGCGCTCCTTGCGCGCCACCGCCTCCTTCTTTTTAGGCCGCTCGCCTTCCTTCTTGATGCGCGTCTTCAGCTAATAACAATATTATGTTAGCCATTTCAAGCCATGTTTCTGTCGAGTTGTTAATTTTCAATAATAAATAAAAGGTTCCATAACAAAATGGAACATTTAAGAAAGGGGAGTGAACGAAAAAACCAACACAATCTTTTATCTATTCTGTTTTATCCAATTACAAAAAAAAACATACCAGAAATATGAATCTGCTGAACAAAGCTGGTATCAATGCCAAAAGCGGTCCATAATTGTTTTTTTGTAAATGTTACATAGTTTTTTTATATGCTCTAGCAACTATCAAACCAGGCTCATGCCCAGATAGATGTAAAATGGTGGTGATAAAACTGGTATCCAAGTTATGGTTATTTAGTTGTCAGAATCAGATAGTTGCCAATATTGAGGGAGAGTGTATAGTAGTGGGGTACCTTGTGGGGCCTCTCTGGCGGGGGTGGAGAGGAGGGCTGTACCACGCCCTTGTGGGGGGCAGGGGGGCGACCCCCCTTATGGTTGGGGGCCAGCTGCGTCCGCTGCCATTCCAGCACCTGCTGGTCGAGACCACAAGTATCAAACAAACATCCGTATATCCAAACAACCAACACCTTTCACATTTCAGCAAGGGATATTCCAAACTCCTTGATGACAATCTGGTCTCCTTTAAATGCCAGTGTATCCGTATCTGATATGCTAATAACTCACAGCAGGCTAGTCTCAATTTAATGGTATTTTGTTAAACAGCTTGGCTCTCATATTGGGGCCCGATAACAACAAACGGAAGTATGGTACGGTAGAAAATACACAAACCTTTTCGTCCCTGGTGCGTTTCTTGGCCGAGTTGGCCTCCAGATCCCTGGACGTGAGCGGCGCGCTGGGCGGGGCCGAAGCTTTGGGTTTCTTTGTGCCCGACACGTTCACCCGAGACGGCGGTCCTGCAACAACAATTATATTATTTATACGAGTATGTACTACAATCTGTAGGTGATTTTAAATTTAATTTCTCAATTCATAACTTATTTTAGTAAAAGGAGGAAAAATTGTTGTAAGTAAAGAAAAATATATTGTTTTTCTAATGGGATATGTTATTAGGTTTATGAAGAAATAATAAAAACAGTTTATATATTTGTAAAAACAATATTTTTATGGCAGTGGTCTCCCAAATAGTTTTTATGTTAGACTCGCTGTACCCCACCACGCGATGCTGTGGCCAGATAATAGATCGTGTTACTTTTATACTACGTATACATACGCGAGCCAAACTGCCGAACTGAACCGCATCTTATGGGAAAGGAACGAAGCAACCGCAAATGGAGCGAAACACCGCTTGCAGTTGCTTCGTTCTTTTCCTGTAATTTGTGGCTCGGTTCGCAAATGTATATGTACCATTACGTCCAACAAATCATTTTTCTTCAATAGATGTTTTTTTAGAAGAGCATGTTTTTACCTGTCACTTGTGACAACTATATAATATAGGTTATATAAAACACACGCATATTCGAATGCAACATTGTGTCAAAATTTCAAAGCAATCGGTGAAGAATCGCAAAAATATTAAATTGTATCTAGTTTGTGTCTCAACATTTGAACAAAACTCATCAAGGTCGGGGGGGTTTTCAGAATTTTCCTACTGCCACGTCCAAGAGGTTAAAGGGGTTTCACTGTTGATGCACAGCACGGAGAAGAAACGGGTGGAGGTGGGTGACTCACCGGGTGCCGGCGCACCCCTCCTCAGGCTGAGAGTGGAGGGGCCGGCGTTGGCGTTGCCAGAGTTGAGTGGCTTGGTCAGGCGCTGCGTCTTGCCCCCCGCCGCCCCCTGCTGCTGCGGAGGGTGGTGCGGGGGCGGGGCGGGGTGTCCGTTGGCAGCGGTGCCGGGATGTGCGGGAGCCGCGCGCCCGGGGTGCGGGGGTTGCGGGCGGGAAGACGAGCGCGGTACAGAGAACGAACGAGACCTGGAAAATTCAAATAAAATACTACCAATTCTCTCAACAGAAAAACCCGCGTTCAAAAATGCATGTTTCTATTTTTCTCTTAGGCATCTAAATACCTACCTACTTAATTAAAAACCACAACTATTTTAAGGTCCGTATTACATGCGTAATCAGTTTGTGCAAAATTGATTGCGAACAAAATTAACAAGTAATTTGTTGTATATACGTTTGTGCGGTCTACCATTTTGCCTAAACTTACTTATATTATATATTCGGTCATATATTCAAATGGTTATGAGTACAGCCTCAGCTAGCTGGTCTGCAGGCCAACAGCTGAGTATGACTTCCTTCCCTCAAGAGTCTTCTATAGAACGGACATATGTCCGGCAAGATATTCATAGTAATAAACTTATAATCCCAGACTGACAAAACTAATCAAATTAAAGTCCCGATCATCAAGTGTTGCCGAACTAGGACCAAACTGCACAAAGGCATGTTGTATTTACCTGGAGCGATGGTGTTTGCTGGTATGCTTGTTCATGGAGCACACGGAGCAGGAGTCATCCGAGCAACTGCTGAGCGACGACGCTATCGGAGAGCGGGCAGCCTGGAAATAACACGACCATCCATCAAACAAAAGAAAAGATTCGTACACATAAAACCAAAACTGAAACTGAAAGTCAGCTTCTTTCTAATGAACCCAAAAAAAAAAAATTTTAATTTTTTTTCAACTAAAGAAAAAAACTTTTACAGTCGGGTTCATTCTTAGGGTCAACATTTGTAAAAGACATTTCAGCTAACAGTCCTAACAAAAATTTAAAAAAAAAATCCTGAAAAATTCCTTATACATTTCGGACTTGATTTACTCGAAAACGAAAGCTCAAACCAAAAACAGGTCCAGAATATCGATTTGCATCAACACGTGTTTCAGAAGATCTGTTAATTGTTAACCAGCTTATCCCAAGTACTTTCAATTTGAAATGGGAGAAATATTGATTACAATCCATTAACCAGTCAACTGTGGCTCGACCGCCGGCGGCCTTTTTTGAAATCCGGCGGGTTTTTTTTTTTTAAATGCAATTTTAACCCTTATGTATAAAGAATTTGTATAAAGTAAAAGGTCAGAATCGCTTGCGCCAATTACGGACTAGCATCTGCTTTTTGTTTCACGAGGCTAGCTCCTTTGTTCGTGAAAATATAAATTAATCTATGACAAGCCGGCGTCATCTTTTGTCAGCGTGATTTTTATCGGTCGTTCTTTGAGTGGGCATTTGCTGAAAACCGGATTAATCAATTAATTCAACAAATAAACGTAAGTAATTGTGTTTTTATACATAGTTCATTGTGCAAGTAATGTGTTTTGTAAAATATAAATCATTTTTGATAATTGTAAATTTGTAAAAGATGACGTAAAAGTTCGCAAAAATTTTGCGGAAATTTTTTTTCCTTTTTGGATGAAGTTATGTACATCATATATTACATTATTTGGAGTTATTCGTGTATCATTGTGTGGAAAAAACAATTGTTATTATATAGCGAAGCCTTCTTTTTGTCAATACTTAGTGTTTATTTAAAAAAAAAATGAAATGTCATGTCATGTGTCAAAAGAATAGCTGCGTGTAAATATTTCATGTTTAGCTTTGAATATTTACGTGATCATTGTGTTATTTTGAGTTATTCGAATGTCATTATGTAGGGAAAACAATTGAGATTATGTAACAAAGCCGTTATACATGGTGTCCGGAAACTCGTAGTACAAGCCGGAAACTGGAGAATGTATACCACACGGGGAACCCAAATAAACATAAAGTTTTTTGATTTGAGCATTTTTATAAAAAAAAAAAAAAAACCAAAAAAATGTATTTTTCGGCTATTTCAGGGTTCAAATTTTTTCGTCATTATTTGTTTTACTTTTAAATTTTTAAATAGTTTTAATTAGTTGGGTACTTTGATCTTTAGTAATAATTTATAAGAATTTGATCAAAAAAAAAATCAACTTCTGACTCGATTTACTCGAAAACGAAAGCTCAAATCAAAAAAAATTATACTACAAAATCGACTCCAAATGTGATGTAGATTCACCAGTTTCCCGCTTGTACTACGAGTTTCCGGACACCATGTATAGTCGATATTTAGTGAAAATATTATAAAAAAATAAGTTTTGCATCTCCACCGATCGCACAAATACATCGACAACATTTTCCATGTGTTAGTGTTTCAACCGGCGGGCGCCGGTAGCGCCACTTGAGCGGCAGATTTTAAAAGTTGTGTTTTATCAAGGAATTCGCGTAAATTGTACAAGGGGGTCCAAGAAAATGTAATCTATTATTTACGGAAATATTTTTATTGGTATTTATTATTTATTATGAAAAATAGTAATAAATATCACAAAATTAGAGCAGTTGTATAGGGTGTCCCAAAAAATAATAAGAAAAAATATTTTTTATTTATTATTATATATACAAAATTTATAAATACTAGTATATGTCTGATTGTTCCTATTATTATAGAATGGAGACTACTAATTCTCGAGAGATACGCGGTAGAAGGACTGGTGAGGCAGCGCCGGTCGGAGAGGCAGCGCCGGACGGAACGATGGTATGTTTTTTATTGTTATTATTGTTATTATTTGTGTATTAGTAGTAGTTATATTAGGTTGGTTGTTTGCTTAATTTTTTCCAGAATTGAAAGACATTAGTGTAACAATAAATGTTTATTTTTTCAGGTTCCTGGAGCCGTGTGGAGTTGTGTGTTTGTTATTTGTGATGTTTCTTATTTGTTGCGTGGATGTTATTTGTTGCTTGGTTGTTATTTTTTGTATGGGTATTTGTATATTGAATTGAAACGCAAGTGCACTGGTTAATATTTCATGTCCATTCATTGTATCTTCCACTTTTTAGGAGGATAGAAACAATGTCTAAAAATTGATATATTATCATAATAAATATGTATATGTAAAATAATATTTTTCGTAGTCGAGAGCCTGGCCTCTGGACCAAAGTTTGAAAAACACGTGTTTCATATAATATAAAATGAAATAAATATGATGAAACATAAATCTCCGACTTTTATTTTTATTGAACCACCCAGTACTTGAAATTGAAAAAATGCATTTTATGTTATATAAAATGGAAATAAATATTATGAAAAAAAATATCACTAAAATTTATTTTTATTCTCATTGAATCATGATTCTTTGAACCACTCTGTATTTCGATTAGAATACGTACACAAGAATGGCGGCCATTTTGGAATTCTATAGATTGAAATATACTTCGAGTTGATCAACTGTCTGAGGTAAATATTCTACATATTAGCATTGTTTTGGATATAAATTCATTATCGAAATAATAGGTGTGAGGTACCATTAGAAAGGTAATTCTATCTAGTTTATTTTGATGTAATTTTTACAATATTTCGCAATATAATTGTGTCAAAAATCAGGTTGGTAAAGGACAGCAAAAATGTTAGAAAATTTTCATCATAGTGCATAAATATATTTTTAGCATTATTTGTTTACAGGTTTCTAGTATAAAAAAATATTATTAGTAACAACAATAGTATGAACTACCAAAAACCGAAAGAATTGCTTTCATAACTTTATACAATACGACACAAAAAAATTCTAAAGTGCACGATTGGCGTGACATTTTTTTTTGAAAAGCCTAAAATATTTTATTATTATTATTATTATGTAATGAGCAGGCAGCATTCTGCTGATGCGCTCATATCCGGTTTCACAACTAGTTTGACAGCAATTGAGTGTTTTATGTTTGAACTAAGTCCTTTCTTCTCTCCAAATGTGAATCCAATAGGGCTTTGAAATGATTTATATTTGTTGCATCGATGACATGTTGTGGGAGTTTGTTCCAAGCATCCACTACTCTATTTGCAAGGAAGTGTTTTCTAGGATTAGATGCAAAAGGCGTTTTGGTGATTTTTTTTGAGTGTCCACGGAGATTTATATTTTTATTATTAGTGAAGATTTCTTGGATGCTAGGGCAACTGTAATATCCAGATAAAATTTTGAAAGTCTCGATCAAGTCACCCCTTTCTCTTCTTTCTTGTAAGGTTGGTAATCTCAATTCCTTGAGTCTATCTTCGTATCGTAGATCTTTCAGAGCTCTTGGTATTTTAGTGAAACGTCTCTGTACTCTCTCTAACAGATTTATATCCTTTGTGAAGTAAGGACTCCATATTTGGAAAGCATATAAAATTTTCAAAACAACGTAAATGCCATTATTTCTTTGAAAACACCTTTGGTTTGTTTTTTTTCATATAGGCTATTTATTCAGGTTTGTGTGGAAATAATAAAATCTTTTTATATTCATATACATAATTTTTTTGACAATTGTTTCCCGAACGGGGGAATTTTTTATTAATTTTTCAGATAAAGTTAGCTATTCTGGGAAAACGTCTTACGATATAATCATGAACTATATATGAATAATTAGCTACATTATCTGGTAAACAGAAAACAATCGAAAAAAAAGCAAATTGTAACGGACGTACTGCTCCAATATCAGCCGACGTCGCCGCATATTAAAATCTGCCATTTGCCTTAAACTTTGCCTGTCCTTAAATTGAATAAACTGCCCTCTATGTATGAAATAATGTAAACGATTAAACTATAACTGAACTATGTATGAAATAATGTAAATGAAAATGTAAAAAGTAAACAATAAATGAAACATCGGAGCTGGGCTAGGGGACACGGGCAGAGAAGTATACTGAGAGAGCTGGTGGATTAATAGCATTTAATTCGGGCACGGTTATGAGAATCGTGCTTATACGAGAGGGAACGTTCGACCGCGACCCGAAGCAAAGGGCCGTGCGCCGTCATAGCGTGCGAGGTGGTTTGCCGTCAGAACGTTCCACAAGCGCGATTCTGAGGATCGTGCCTGAACAAAGAGAGGCCGTGGTCACGTTCAGCCACGGGCCCAAAATTACCGGCCGAGAGGCGGTAACCAGACCGGCGGCGGGGCCGGGAGCGCGTCACAAACACGGGCTTCGATTCCCGGAATCAAAGAGAAAGTTGGCCCGTGTGAGCGTCGCTCGGCCAGCGCCTGCCGCCGGTGGCCTATAAAACGGGCAACAGTCCCTCAAACGTCAGATCTCCAGCAACACTCACCAGCTCAACACCTCTCTCTCTGCTCTGCCCTCTACCTCGCTCCGACTTCTGACTCTGCTCGCCTTCTTTCACTCTGACCCCCGCCTCACCCTGGTCCACGGACTGCCTACCCCTTTGGACCAGACCCGGAATCAGCATCAAGAACAAGCGACAAGTAATCGGACCAGCGCTACAGCGGCTTCAGAGACGGCCCCGTTCTACCCCTCCACGCCACTGAAGGAAGACGCCTCACGCCTCCACAGATTGGGATCACCGGCCCCTTACAGTCTTGTGTGTCACGATTACGTCTGATACATAAGTGGTCCTTAACCGCCGGATCTTTCTGTGGAAATCATGTCACCTTCACTGCGCTCTGGGAAGAACAGCGCTGACGGGGATTCATCGCAGGGAAGCGATGATCCCACACCAACCGGGGCGGCCACAGCCGCGCCCCCCGGACTCCGGCCAACCGCCCCCCTGGCCCCCTCTGATCCCCGAGCGGACCTACTGCCTGGTCCCTCTGGCGCATCACCACCACATACGCCCCCTGCTGCGGTTGACGTCTCGTCAAGAAGCGAGGCTTCCAGCGAGGACACGCTCCGGCAGGCGCAGCTCGAGCTAAGAGCTGAGAGGCGGCGCACCCAGAAGCTGCAGGACGACCACGCCCGACAGATGGCAGAACTTGTCGCCACGCTGAAGGGCCTCACGCGGACCGCTTCACCTGCAGCCTGGCAACCGGACACAGCTCCACGGGCGGAGTACCCGCCGACGGCGGCGCCATCTAGCGGCTTCGGGCGATACTCGGACTACGCAGCGGAGACGCACGCCACAGCTCCACGGGCGGAGTACCAACTGACGGCGGCGCCATCTAGCGGCTTCACCCACGGCTTCGAGTATGCAGCGGAGGCGCGAACCACTGCGTCGCGGCTGGATTACAGACCAACGCCGGCGCCCCCGGGCGTACCTACTCAGAGCTATGCAGCGGAGGCGCAAACCACTGGCCTTCCACAGAGTGCGGCGCCCCCTAGCGGCCCCGGTCACAGCCTTACGTACACAGTGGGGGGAGAGCCCACTGTGCCACAAACTACAGCCTAGCGATGTTTTCGGGAGCTCGCGCCGTGAGGGCTCACACCGGGACGGAGAGAAACCATGCTGCGGATCCACTCACGGACGTCGCTTCCCCAGGCGCCGCGACGCTGCGAGGTGGACCAGAGCCGCAGTACAGCTATCCCGGTGTGACCCGAGCCCGCCCAGTTCCCAGCATTTGCCCCTAGCGGAAACTCGCCATCGCAGCCCCCCGCTGACGGATACGGGGCCTGCAACTGAACGAATGAGGCAGCGAGGCAGACACGAAACTGGGTGCATCAAGGGAGTGTCCCTCTCGCCCAGGTGACGGCCATGTTCGCCGACGCCCTCCGGCAGTCCCAGGCCGGTGGCACACCTCGCTACCATCCCGAAGATGAGCGGATGGCATCCCTCATCGCCCGGCAGTCCAGCGCAAAGGACTTGCCGCCCTACGCTGGTGACGCAATAGAGTGGCAAACCTGGAAGGCGCAATTCCTCCAGTCGACGGCCACCTGCGGGATGACGGCGGCCGAGAACCTGATGCGGCTGCAGCGTGCCCTGAAGGGAAAGGCACGAGAAGCCGTCAGCCCTCTCCTCCTGGACCCGGCGCAGGTGCCGGAAATCATGGACGTACTGGAGCATCGCTTTGGGAGCGCGCACTCGGTCGCGGCGGTCATGTTCGACCGGATAAAGCGGCTAACCCGACTACAAGAGGACGCATCGACCGAGGTTCTGGTGGAGTTCTCGGGCACGGTGCAGAACATCGTGGCTTCGCTGGGGAATCTGCGGGGTGATTACCTCTACAACCCGGCCCTCCTCAGCGAAATCGCCTCCAAGATGCCGTTAGCCCTACGCCTCTTGTGGTTGGGTAAGGTGGCCGACCAGACGCACGCGGCCACTGTGGTGCAGCTTGCCGTGTTCCTGAAGCGGCTGACCAACGCAGTGCCGCGGTCGGGCCTCACCGACAATGGCCGAGCAGCGCGGCCGAGCAGTTCGGTCGAACATCAGCGGGCCGCCCGTCCGTATCGTGAAAATGTGTACGTGACCGACGAGCGGCCGGAACCCCGCAGTGAAGTTTGGTGCGCACTGTGCAAAAACGACAAGCTCTACAAGTGTCGAAGTACCCAATTCGCCGAAGAAACAATCACTGCGCGTTGGGAGCTTGTGAAAAGTGAACGGTTGTGCTTTAAGTGTCTGGACGGTGTGCACCAGACAAAAAGGTGCGAGTACCGGACCAACTGCGGAGTGGGAACGTGCCGGGCCCCGCATCATCGCTTGCTGCACGATGACGCGTACACTCGTGGCCCCGAGGCGCACAGTCACGAACACGTGGGAAAGTGGGGGAAACGTGCAACTGAAAGTGATTCCCGTGACATTGTGCGGCCCCGGGGGCCATGCGACCGTGCACGCGCTGCTTGACGAGGGCTCTGCAATAACCCTAGTCGAGGCAGAGGTTGCAGACATCGTTGGAGCCGCGGGTCCGGTACGCGGCCTGCAAATTCGGGGCGCTAATGGGATGTGCTCATCCGATGCTACGTCCCGGCGGGTGAGACTGTCGGTGCGCGGCGACGGAGATGCGTTCACGGTGACGGCCCACACCGTAACAGACCTAGACCTCCCGCGGCAAACAGTGGCCGGCCGTCGATCAGTGAAGCCGAGGCTGCTGATCGGCCAAGATAACGCGCTGCTTATCGTGTCGCGGGAGGTGCGGAAGGAAGAGAGCGGCCAAATGACGTCCCGGACAGCCCTCGGTTGGATCACGCATGGGAGCACCCGGCGCGACGCCGACGCCGGGACAACGCTGAGAATGGCTTGTCCGAACACCGTCCTCGCCGCCGACGCCCTGGACCATGCCGCCGGGGACCATGCCGCCGGGGACCATACCGCCGGGGACCATACCGCCGGGGACCATGCCACCGGGGACCATGCCACCGGCAACAATGCTGCCGGG
Source organism: Hesperophylax magnus (assembly GCA_026573805.1). Classification (NCBI taxonomy): domain Eukaryota; kingdom Metazoa; phylum Arthropoda; class Insecta; order Trichoptera; family Limnephilidae; genus Hesperophylax; species Hesperophylax magnus. The sequence continues at coordinate 6,545,787 of JAIUSX010000005.1, read as the reverse complement.
GACCATGTCGCAGCACGCCGCTTGCGAAGAGTGTAGCCGAGCTCCACGGGGGGAGTGTAACGGACGTACTGCTCCAATATCAGCCGACGTCGCCGCATATTAAAATCTGCCATTTGCCTTAAACTTTGCCTGTCCTTAAATTGAATAAACTGCCCTCTATGTATGAAATAATGTAAATGATTAAACTATAACTGAACTATGTATGAAATAATGTAAATGAAAATGTAAAAAGTAAACAATAAATGAAACATCGGAGCTGGGCTAGGGGACACGGGCAGAGAAGTATACTGAGAGAGCTGGTGGATTAATAGCATTTAATTAGCATAGCATTTAATTCGGGCACGGTTATGAGAATCATGCTTATACGAGAGGGAACGTTCGGCCGCGACCCGAAGCAAAGGGCCGTGCGCCGTCATAGCGTGCGAGGTGGTTTGCCGTCAGAACGTTCCACAAGCGCGATTCTGAGGATCGTGCCTGAACAAAGAGAGGCCGTGGTCACGTTCGGCCACGGGCCCAAAATTACCGGCCGAGAGGCGGTAACCAGACCGGCGGCGGGGCCGGGAGCGCGTCACAAACACGGGCTTCGATTCCCGGAATCAAAGAGAAAGTTGGCCCGTGTGAGCGTCGCTCGGCCAGCGCCTGCCGCCGGTGGCCTATAAAACGGGCAACAGTCCCTCAAACGTCAGATCTCCAGCAACACTCACCAGCTCGACACCTCTCTCTCTGCTCTGCCCTCTACCTCGCTCCGACTTCTGACTCTGCTCGCCTTCTTTCACTCTGACCCCCGCCTCACCCTGGACCACGGACTGCCTACCCCTTTGGACCAGACCCGGAATCAGCATCAAGAACAAGCGACAAGTAATCGGACCAGCGCTACAGCGGCTTCAGAGACGGCCCCGTTCTACCCCTCCACGCCACTGAAGGAAGACGCCTCACGCCTCCACAGATTGGGATCACCGGCCCCTTACAGTCTTGTGTGTCACGATTACGTCTGATACACAAATACTTAGTTTTTTTTCCGAAATTTGAGAAAAAACTCATCAAGGTAATTTTCGCGCTGTTTCCGAAATCTGCCCCACTGTTGACAGGTTAACTGATTCGCATACAATATTGCGACCACATTGTTTGGTCCTTCGAGCCGGATCTCAACCAGCAGCCTATGGATTTACAGTCCAGTATATAGTTGCGTCATCACGCCTACTTTTGCAAATGATAATGGTGATGATGGTGATAATTAAAAAATAAATAATATGGATGACGTTGATCTTTGGCGTCAAATTACACACCCTTCTTTGGGGTGGCGGTGAGGGGGGTCTGCCCCTGCCACTCGTCCCCCTCGGTCTCTCCCCGCGGTTGTCTCGCTGGTCCCTCTCCCTGTCCCGCTCCCTCTCCCTCTCCCTGTCTCTCTCCCGCTCCCTGTCCCGGGACGATGAGACGACCGGCTGGGACGACGGGGGCTCGGGGCGGCGGTGGGACTGCATCCCGCCTGGAATGTAACACACGGGTTATTACCTGTATTTATTTTATTTTTACAAACACAGTTAACAATAGACCAAAGCATTGTAAAGCGATGATAACCTATAACAGCGGTTCCCAATTTTTTTCAACCATGGACCAACACCAACTACTATAACTGAAGTTATAATTAGCAATTATGAAAATACAAATCAAATTCATCTTACATATACCTTATATTTAAACTAATTATTGTTTCGTTACGTTACATGTTTGACTTAAAATATAATTATTTTGAAAAACTTCCAAAACATGTCATCCATTCTACTAATATAATCAAATTTTTAAAGCTCAATTGGATACTTATTTGGAGAGAAGAAAAGGGTAATTTATTTTGAATTTATAACAACTCAATTACTCTTCAATTATTGTGAAATCAGATATGAGCGTATCATCAGAATGCTGCCTGTATCATAAATCAGGTATTAACAAGAAACCGTTTGCACACCATGAGAAGAACATAATGCGCTATCCTAGACAGACTAAATGGAGAGATACCATCATTCAGAACGTCGTGTTTGGTGACCAAACCTGAAGTTCTCACTATTTACAGCCTCACAGCGTACCACAATTTGGGAATACAGAATGGTGTACTGGCTCTCAACAGTTGGGACTCAGTGCTATATTCGCATAAATAAAAACATTGCATCACTTACCGTTGTCACGCCGTGGGTGGTGGGGGGTGGTGGTGGACACCTGCGGGGGTGAACGGCGCGCCGGGCGGGGCGAGCGAGATCGGCGGGGGGATGGCGAGCGGTCCTGCTCCAGGTACAGCTGCTTATAGCCCGTGTGGCGCCATCTACACAACATACAATATAACATTGGATAAGATGGATCGAAGTGATGCATGGGAAAAAGGCGGGGCAATATTTAATAATAACATTATAAGAAATTGAGTATTATAATATTTGCACCATTCACTTCTGATCCAATGAAAAATTGATGCAAGCCGTCCACCGTAATGCGATAGAAAATTGGAGAATAGTCTGTCTCACCTGTTGGGATCCTTCTCCTCCACCTCGAGGAGTTTCCGATCCCAACTTCCCGGGGATCCGGCTCGGGCCCTCTTCATCACATTGTCAATCTCCTTGCGGCGGCCGGCCGGCAGGGACGGGTCTAAACAAACAACACAAACAAAATAAAAAGTGCCTTTTTCATTTATGGTTATCAATTTTAATTCAGTTGGAAATTAATGAAAACTCCAACAATCCAAAATTCCAATTATGTATTATGGAATACAGAATTACAAGTTAGTATAATAATTATGCAGCGAAAAAGAAACCCCAGAGATATCCAAATTATTAATTCGGAAACATCATAATACTTTAAGGACCTTTGGTCAAATTTAAAGAAAATAATAAGTATTCAATTTACCCGGAAATCAATAATGGCGCAGGTAATTGATTTTAACTTTAATAGAAATACTAAAAATATATTGTATGTAAGAGGCTTCAATAGAGTTTGATAATGCCTTTGGAAGGTGAAACAGCTGTCACGCGTAATAATAATTAAACACCAGAACTTGTTTATAAATAAACTGATTTTTATATAAATTGAATACACAGATTCCTTTCAAATTTTGACACAACGTTGCATTTGAATACATTCGTGTTTTTATGTAGCTAAATTGGTTCCAATGAGTTCCAATTCCAACTCCTCAAAATGACAATTCAACACACCTTTAAAAGGCGGTATAAAGTCATTAATAGTGATGAAACAAAAACCAGGTTAAATAGTTACATATGTGACCTAATTTTTGTTTCATCACTTTTCATAACTTTATAACACTTTTTGTAGGTGTGATGAATAGTCATTTTGATGATTTATCCGGTCACCACCTAAATTATATAGATGTCACCTGTGAAGGTAAAAAAAAACACGCTTTTTTGAAAAACAGCGTAATCCGTTGGACGTAAAAGCAACATGCGCTATTGTTTTTCTATCTGCATTGGCAGACAGAGCCACAGCAACGCATGGCAGGGTACAGCTAGTTGAATATATCGAGCCATAGTCGGCAGAACAGCGTAAGCGACGTTTTTTGTCAAATTACGATTTTTAACGAAAGCCGTTCAATGTTACCTAATACTTATGCGACAAAAATATAACAGTTCTATCTTATACGCCTGACGCTTTTTTGGTACCTGTGCCTTTTAGCATATGAACTTCCTTACAAATCTTGTAGGCGAGCAAAACAGCGCAACCGACGTCATTTGATAGCGTAAGCGACAATACGGTCGGTTACGTTCTTACGCCGAACGGTAGAGAATGTTCCAGTTTTGTCAGTTAGCGTCCATCGGATGACCAGTGCGAACGTGTCAGCGGGTGGCGGCGTCGCTTTCGATTGCAACGGAAATTCTACACGGTAAATCTGTTTAATTTAACGTTACGTATTTAAATATTAGCATAATTAGTTATATAATATTAATATAATTACTGTTACCTACTACGCACTGTGTATTGGCAGTGTTAGTGATCCACATTTATCTGTTGGATATGCTGGGTTAAGGAAATCAAAATTAGTCCCAAAGAGAGTGCGAAGGAGAGGAGAAAAATGTACTGGACAGCACAAAAGTGTTAAACCAAATCCGTGTCTAAATAAAAAATGTGGCAACAATTGTGCCATTCAATTCAGTGAAGAAGATCGCCTTAACATACATGCATTTTATTGGGGCATGGCCAGCAACCAGCGGCAGAGGGACTGGCTTCTTTTGTGTATAAACAAACAGCCAATCAAAAGAAAAAGGGCTAAAAATGATAGCAGAAGAAACACATCATATAAATATTTCATAAATTGGAACAGGAAAAGAGTTCAAGTCTGTCAGCAATTTATTTTGAAAACTCTTGACATCGGGCAAATGACTATCAGGCATGCATGCAATAATATTTTAGAAAATAATTATTCTAAAGCCGATATGAGAGGAAAGCACGAACCATCCAATAAAACGGACCAAGAAAAAAAGGACATGGTAATAAAGTTTATTACACAATTGCCCGCTGTTCCATCTCACTACTGTCGAAATAAATCTTCGAAAAGATATCTTCCTGCCGATTTGCGTAATGTGAAAACTGTGTATAAAATTTACATTGAAAATGTTAATTCATTAGATGAATCTGGGCATAGTAACATTGTGAGTCTGAATATTTTTAGAAAAATATTTAATACGAATTTCAACTTGGGTTTTCATTTACCTAAAAAGGACAAGTGTTCTTTATGTGAGAAAAAGAAAAATTTGTCCGGTGACGAGAAGCTTCAGCAAACTGAAATGGATATTTACAAAAGTCACCTCAGCGAAAAGGAAAAATGCAAAGAGATCTTCATTAATGATCAGGCTAAAAGCAAAAATGATAATGATATTTTGTGCGCAAGTTTTGACCTCGAGAAGGTGCTAACCACTCCCCATGGAGAAAGTGTAAATTTGTATTATAGTCGAAAATACGCATACTATAATGAGAGTATCTACGAAAGTGGAACGAAGAATGGATATTGCTTTCTATGGGGTGAAACTGATGGCAAGCGTGGCTGTAATGAAATCTGCACAATAATGTTTCGACCGGTCAGTGGCCGAGTTGACATCGCGCTTGGGTCCCACTCAGGCGTAGTGTGTTCAATTCCTCGGCCAGCTAAGTCCTCCATCACAACACAAGCAACATTTTCAGCTTACTGTGGTGGTAGTAGGAGATTTTCAAATATTGTCAGGTTATTCGTAACCCGGGAATGTTTGTCTTTCTTTTTTTTTTTTTTTTAAATGTACAAATATTTGGAAATGATTGAAAAAGCGAGGAAGAAATCCAAGATTTTATTGTACTGTGATAGCTGCGCTGGTCAAAATAAGAACCGAGCAATGTTAGCTATGCTCTCTTATTTCATGAAAAATGCAACGTTTCATTGAATCTATAGAAATACGTTACCAGGTCACACCATGATGCCGGTCGATTCCATTCATGCGACAATTGAAACTTTCATCAGGCGCAGGGTGATTTGGGCTCCATCAGAATGGCCCACCATAATTTCCAATGCTAGGACACAGCATAAATCAAATCAAATCACTGTTGTGTCACATGCAGAATTCCGGGTCAATGAGAGTAAGATTGAGCTCTTAGACCTGGACAATGCAATCAGATCCCGATCAAGTGCCGCGATACTTCAATCGCTGCCACCAACACTGTACAGCGCTAAATTGCCAATATCGGAGATCAAGTATAGGGATCTTAAAGGTCTCTGCGAGAAAGGTATTATTCCTGAGAGGATGAGGCATGAATTTTTGGAACTGCCACATGGATCCACAGTGGAAGATACCTTACCTGAATCCGACCAGGAAGACATGTGAAAAGTTTTGAAAAATGTGGCTCAAACCAACAAAGTTTTGAAAAATTGCCGATATAAGTGCTATTATTAAAAAAATATATTCGTTGTATCTATTATGTTTATTTATTGTTTTTGTGTTTAATTCGTAGAACTCCATTTAATTTTTTTTTAATAAATTTAATTTAGATTAAATTTGATAATATTATTATTAAGTTCTGCAAGTGTTTTAGTTTTTTATTATTGTGACAGCTGTTTCGGCTTACAAGGCCATTTTCAAACTGTGGTTAGTCCACATTGAGACGACATATTTATACTATTTCAAATGTAAATTTTGAATGTGTATACATTGATTTATTACTGGTTAGACCAATGACATGATATATTGTTGGTTAAACCAGTCTATGTTTTCCCCTCAGTAAATGGTAATGAGTTCTTAATTATTTACTAATGACTTTATTGCTATGAATTATTTGGGTGCATTATACTGCTTGGGTTTTGTGAAAATAAAATATTTTTGTTTTATTTTCATTGTTTTGGAAATAACATTTTTATTTTTATTGTTTTTAGAAAATAACATTTTTTCTCAATTTTTACTGTAAAGTACAAGCAAGATAATTAAAAAAATATTACTTTAAAAATATATATGTTTTTTATTAGTAAACTACTAACTAAGTAACTACTTATGGCCTATTGCATGATAAAAAAATTTAAAAAACCTACTCCAAATAGCGTAAGCGACATTTCAGAGGGAAAAAAATCTGTTAGGGTTACAGGCAAAACAGCGTTACCGCCACTATCTCGACAACTGGAGGCATTCAAATAAAAAGTATTTTCATTTCATACAGGCAGTAACCAAAGATTATTAATCTTGATTAACCTAAATCCTTTTTGGAATCAATTAAGAAAGTTAATTGAAAAAAACCTTCTCCTGTATAATTTACAAATTGTCGGTTACGCTGTTCTGCCGATTATGGCTCGATATAAAAGATGATTCCCTACTTTAAAACGGGAATTTAATTTAACTTAATAGACTGGTTCACATCCTATCTAAGTGATAGAATGCAACAAGTAGATATAAATAATCATTTAAGCAATAGCAAACCAATCTCTTTTGGGGTTCCGCAAGGTAGTGTGCTTGGACCAATATTGTTTTTAATGTACATTAATGATTTATGTAATTTAGATATTCCAGGTAACATTGTTAGTTTCGCAGACGATACTGCTTTAATATTTGAGGGTAAAACCTGGAGAGATGCTTTTAACAATTGTGACTTAGGATTAAGAGCAGTAAATAATTAGGCTGAATAATAACATCTTAACATTGAATACAGTAAAAACTAAATATGTGACATTTAGTATGTGGGACTATTTTAATATTTCACATCAATGGCAACACTGGCTCGCGGAGAATCTGTCGATCACCACAAGTACAGCCGATGATGACGAAGCAAAGAGCTTTCCGTTGTTAGCGTTCGCCCCCACCAGTCGCTCTACCTTTTTGCCACCGTTTCCCGTGTAAAACGCGTATTGTATTTGGTAAAAATAGCTCTGACCATTAAAGATTATCTCCCATATCCGCTGAACACAGATTTACGGAATTGGAAGCCACTGTAAATCACGGGGACCTTTTAATCAACTTGCTGGTATAGGTCTCGCAAGTTAAGTTGGCTTCATCACAGTACTCACACAGATGCAAAACTTACATACAGCGTGTTTCGATTTAAGATTGAAAAAAAAAAAATTGATGATTATTTCACAATTGAGAACTCTAAGCCAAAGCGTGTTGAAGTCGGTAACATAAAACTTATTTTGTTTTACGACATCGTTATTGAAATATTGAAGTTTATCATTTTTTTTTCTAAACTAATGTGATAATTTTCAGGATTGAATTCAAATGGGTAGGTATTCTTAAAAAAGACAATGGTATTGCTAACAATTCTTAGTCATTTATGTAAGAATGCTGTACATAACAAACTTCCATCGATAATGACCCTAATTCACGGAAATTACGGCAATTGGAATTTATACCTAATTGTTTTTCGGGGAATAATTATTATTCTGACCAGAAATATTTATTTTACAAAGCATGTTTAATGTTAATTTGATATATTTCCTAGAAGTATAATTAACCCACATTTCCAAAATTTTATCGTTTCCTAGAATATTTATTTATCTATTTTAACGAAGGGATGGTTTCTTTATGTCTTTGAAAGAATCGCAAAGATGTGATTTTTTTACAGGGTCATTTCGGAAAACATCAATAATTGCATTCGGAGTGAATGAGTGGTTTCTTCAGTGAGATCATAAGTAGGAGATTCTTTCCATACCATTTTTTAGAGAACATTTATAATTGTATAATTAGAATGTACACATTTATAAACCAATATATTTATGACATATGAGTTCCCAATGTTTATATGACTAGATATTTAATTTTAAATAAAGTACTATAATTTTTAGAATTTCTTAAGTAGTAGATTTTACACATTTATAAACCAAGTATATGACAAATGATTTTTTTTTCAAGCTCGTTTTGGAGAACATTAATTTGTTAGTTGTTTCTTTATTTATTTTGTTTTGCGCCCAGAGGGCTTTTACATAAATAATAAAGGCAGTACATATTAACATGATAAAATACTTTAACATGAGAAAAAAATAGTATAAATAAAGTTATGATGGAGATAAAAATTATATAAATGAAATGAAAATATAAGCAACAAAATTTTTAAGAACAGTGAGATAATATCAATAATTTACGATAAAAACTATCCCACTGGACCTTTAGCACATTAGTCAGAATCATCTAAAAGTTCACCTATACCACTTATTTCCCCACTGATTGAAGATCCCAAAGATGATCCAACGGAGGTATCTTCATCTGATTCCCCAAGATGTATTGTGAATTCATCAGTGTAAGTATCGATCTTGGGTTCTAATTTTTCGTATTTATCCTCTTGTTCCTTGACCTTTCTAAAAATGTCTTTGAATGTCTGGGCATTAATTGCGACAACTTCTTCTCCAAGTAAAGTCTGGACGGAATCCATCGTAAAAGTAACATTCCTGACAGCTACGCGTCCTTTTATTATTCCCCAACAGAGTTCGATTGGGTTCAGCTCCGGGTGGTATGGTGGCAGACGCAATACTGAGTGACCATGCTTTTCCAGCAATTGGTCCAGAATGTATTTCTTGACTCGTATCTTGTGGAGCTTAATAATATCATACAATATTGGTATTGTGTTTTTAATCGGATACGGTATTCCATGCTTTTCCAACCAGGTCAGCATAACTCCTTTTCTTGAACTTGATGTCGGGATCCTTTCGCATTCTTCATTGTGGTATGACGCATTGTCTATAACAAGCACAGATTTTGGTTCCAGATTTGGCAAAACCTTTTCCGTGATCCATTTTCTGTAATTGGCAGAATTCATAGCACCATGGTAGTCGCCAGTCCTCTGATCAGATTTAAATGTTAACAGTGCGTTGGGTACAAAACCATTTTCACTGCATGCATGAAGTATTATTATACGTTTGCCTTTAGACTCAGGAACTTTAGCTCCTTTATTGGAGTTGTCAGTCCACGCACGCGGTGTTGTATGTGTACTATGAATGTATGTTTCATCAGAATACACAATTGGACGTCCGTCATTCCTATATTCTTCTAATTTAGTGAGATATGTGGTACGTTTAAGTCGGATATCATTTTTTTCAATATTGTGGTACTCGGTACCTACCTACGGGCCGCGAGGTGCGGGGAGCACTTCGGCGGTAGTCTGTATTCCCATTCGGTATTCTGTAGTCTCACAGTTAACAAGCAATAAACGATCTCTGTAAAGTATTTAACCAGCCTTACGTATTTTATCAATCCTGAACACAAGCCCCTTTTAAGGTGAATCTACAGGATACTACAGTGGCGACGAGGAAACTTAGTCATTAATAAAACAGTGGCGAAGTTTAAAAGAATTTACGCGGCAAACGTGTTGTTAAAATTCATGAAATTCGGAGAGTATTCACGTAATGGCGGTGCTCTTTTAAATGTTATGGACGGGGAGTCTCGCAACATTCATAGAACAGGATCGTAGAATCTTTGAAAGATAAGATTAAAAAGAATTCAGCGGGGAGCTGAATTGCGAAACCGGAATCAAAAATAATTGTTCAAGATAATCACGCGGGAGTGAGGTTATCGTGAAGAGGATAAATATTCAGCGGGGAGCTGAATTCATCTTCAAACCATAAGAAGCCGGGGGCTGAACAACAGCAGCACAGCTGGGAGCTGTATGGGAGCAAGGAGCAGCTGAGAGCGGATCCTTGGGAACTATCGGTCGAGAGCTATTCTTGGAATAGCTAAAAGAAGGAAGATCGGCAACAGGAAGGAGTAGATGACCAGAACCAGAGCTTGATAGGATGCCAGGAGGGAGTAGATGACCAGAACCAGAGCTTCAACATCATTAGACTTAAGTTAAGTCCGTAGTTTAAGTTTTGTGTTGATAATATATTTTTTTATATTGTTGTAATTTTGTTGTAAAATCATGGCTCAAATCAAACCTTTAGAGACCTTCAGTCACAAGTCAGATTGTTTCGGGGTTTTCAAAGCAAGATTGGAGAATTACTTCATATTATATGATGAGAAAATTACTGCCGAAAAGAAACGTGCTATATTCTTAAACGCTTTGGAGGAGGAAACTTTTAAATTATTGATTGAGTTGGTTACTCCTAAAAAAATAAACGATGTCACAGTAGAAATTTTGTGTGAATTTTTGGGTAATTATTGTGAAAATGTTACTTCGTTGTTTGAAGAAAGATCAAAATTTTATAATGTAGTTAATGAATCGGGAGAAAGTGTAAAAGAATTTGCGGCACGGTTAAAAAGTTTATCCATTAATTGTAAATTCGGTACTAGATTTGAAGATAATTTAAAAGATTTATTCATTTGTAAAGTGAGAAACCCTAAAATTAGAGAACGGTTATTCATTGAGGGTGAAAAAAATTCGTTTGAGAAATTAATTTCAATCGCAGCGTGTTTAGAAGCTTCTGAAGCAAATTTTAAAGATGAAAAAGTGTGTTATCAAGTAGCTAGTTCACGTTCAAGATCAAAAAGTCCGAAAAATAATCCATCAGTATCGAAACATCGAAGTGTTTATTTAAATTCGAGGCATAGTAGAAGTTCATCGCGCGATAGTAATAATTTTAAACCGAAATTGAAGCATCTAGATTCGGAACAGAAAAGGTGTTTTAATTGTAATAAATTCGGGCACTTTAAATCAGAGTGCAAGGTTGTGAATAATAAATTTTCGAAGTGTTTTAAATGCGGACAAAAAGGTCACATTGCTAAATTTTGTAGAAATATTTCGTGCATTAAAAAAAAGATTTTTGTCTCAAGTATTAATAAGAGGATTGAACCGTATATAATTAAATTGAAAATAAATGATATTTTATTCGAAGCAATGATAGATTCAGGAGCGGGAATTAGTGCCATACCCGAACGTATCTATAAATTATATTTTAATCATGTTAATTTAAAACAATTTAATTTACACTTAGCGAGTTACGATAACAAGCCGCTAAAAGCAAGCGGTACAATAAATTTATTGGTTACATGTAATAATAATCAACAAAATTTTGAATTTGTAGTTATTGAAAATGGATCGGATTTAATTTTAGGTAGAGATTTTATGGAATTATTTGGGATTAGTATTAGTTTTTTGAATAATTGCACGGTAGTAAATAATTTTGGTGCTAATGGAGAAATCAATTTAGATGTCGATAAGTTGAAAACACAATTTGGAGACGTATTAACGAATAAATTAGGGAAATTTAATAAATATAGTGTTGAGCTGGAATTAATAGAGGGATTTCAGTCAAAAATGTGCAATGCAAGGCAAATACCTTTAGCTATTAAAGATAAAGTCGAACATGAAATTAATAGACTTGTTTCAGAGGGAATATTACAAGCAGTAGAGACGAGTAGATATGCATCTCCCATTGTTCCAATAATTAAGAAAGATGGATCAGTTAGGATCTGTGGAGATTATAAATTAACAGTTAATCCAGGTTTGGTTGTAAATAAATTTCCAGTACCCGTAATTACGGATTTATTGACACAAATCAGTGGAGCGGTAATGTTTTCTAAATTAGATTTGAAAATGGCGTATTCACAATTAGAGTTAAGTGAGGGTAGTAGAGATATAACTACAATAGCTACACACATAGGTTTATATAGATATACTCGACTGGTGTATGGATTGAATGCAGCGCCAGGTATATTTATGCGGGTTATGTTTAATTCATTGCAAGGTTTAAACGGAACAATTATATTTTACGATGATATTTTGATTACGGGCAAATCAGTTGCGGAACATAATAAAAATTTAGTAGCAGTTTTGAATAGATTGAAACTTTGTGGTCTCACGGTAAATGAAGAAAAATGTGAATTTTTCAAAACAAGTATTGAATACTTGGGGTACTTTATTTCGAAGGAAGGTTTTAGACCATTAGAAAGTAAAGTTAAAGCAATAATGGAGTCTAGTAGTCCATGTAATATTAACCAGTTAAGAAGTTTCTTAGGTTTAGTTAACTATTATAGAAATTTTATTCCGAATATATCTGGTTTGTTAGGACCTCTATATAAATTATTAAAAAAAGATTCGGAGTGGATTTGGTCAAAGGACTGTGAAAATGCAGTTTTAGAACTTAAAAAAGAAATTTCTTCTGATTGCGTGTTAGTACATTTTGATCCACGTATACCAGTAAAATTAGTAACGGATGCATCCTTAGAGGGATTGGGTGCGACAATTTTAATACTTATTCAAATGGTAGTAGTAGACCTATAGCGTTTGCATCAAGGAAATTGACAGACACAGAGAGTAAATATAGTATTTTAGATTTAGAAGCAACAGCGATAGTGTTTGCATTAAAAAAATTCTTTGTATATTTATACGGTAGGAAATTCAAATTAGAATGCGACAATCAAGCGTTAGTACGAATTTTGTCAGAAAAGAAGGGCATTCCTGTGTTGAGTGCTAATAGATTGCAACGTTACAGTTTAATTTTGGCGGGGTTTAACTATGAAATTGAATACGTAGCATCAGAAAAAAATTGTTCAGATTTTTTATCAAGATTACCAATTGAAGAGACAAATAAATCGGAGGATTTATATATTGAGAAGCTGAGTTCCATTAATTTTCAAGATATTGAAAAAGAGTTGTTATTTTATGTTAGTGATAACTCTCAGGTTCCATTAAATGTTGATAATTTAAAGGAAACCACTATTAAAGATGACGTATTATCATTGGTAAAACAATATTTACAGCAGGGTTGGCCAAGGAAAATTCCAAAAGATAGTGAGTTATGGGCTTTTTGGAAAATTAGAGATGAGTTGTCTTTAGTAGAAGATTGTATTTTTTGGGGACATAAAGCCATCATTCCAAATTCTATGAGAGGGGATTTGTTAAATATGTTACATCGTTCACATTTAGGTATAGCTAAAACTAAAGGGTTAGCAAGAGGATATTTTTGGTGGCCAAAAATGGGCAAAGATATAGAAAATTTAGTTAGATCATGTAAAGAATGTCTGGAAAATCAGGAGAATCCACCAAAAACTCCTTTACAACATTGGCCGATTGAGGAAAAGCCGTGGACAAGAATTCATATTGATTTTTTTGGTCCGATGGCTAATACCAATTTTTTAATTATAGTAGATGCAAGTACCAAGTGGATAGAATGCATTAATTTAAAACAAGCTAATACGGATAATACTTTAAGGGAATTGAAGAGAATGTTTGCTCAATTTGGTACTGTAGAAACTATTGTATCAGATAACGGGTCTGTTTTCTGTTCAGAAGAATTTAAGCGTTTTTGTAAAGATAGAAAAATCCAGCACATTACTTCTCCTGTGAATCATCCGCAGAGTAATGGGTTAGCTGAAAACGGAGTTAAAACGTGTAAAAATTTTTTAAAAAAGATTTTACATAATGGGGGGTTACCGAGAGACGTCGATGATAGGTTAACCAAATTCCTAATTGATTATAGGAATACCCCAAATATCACGACTGGTGTAGAGCCAGCGGTAGCTATGTTAGGACGACGATTAAGGTCCGTGTTTGATTTCATTTCTCCAGCGATTGCGGAAAGGAGGGGGGAGAGGTGTATGTCGGATAAAGTAAAGAGTAAAATATTAGTTAGTAGAGAAAATCAGAAAAAGAGTTATAAATCTAAGAAAAGAAATATGAATATATATGTAGTGGGGAAAAAGGTGATGACTAGGGATTTTAGAGGAAAAAAAGGTTGGGTGGTAGGTATCATTAAAAAAAGAATTGGATTTAATACCTACTTAATTTTCATAAAAGATACAGGGCAAATTTGGAAAAGACATGAGGATCAACTGACACCAATGAGTGTAAGGTGGAATCCCAAAGAGCGTGAAAAAGTGTATAGTGACGATCTAGGCTCTGATATGAGAGTATCAGACCTAGACCTTTCCAATTATTTTCGGAAAGGGGCTAATGGGTCTTCTCCTCTGTTTCAGGAACCACCGTGGCAGTCTCCTTGGACTGGAAGGCTGCGGCATAGAAAAAACTAATGTGTAACAACCTATAGATAATGTATTACTATTATTATTATTCTGCTATATATGATAACTATATAAATATGTTGTAAACAGGCTCAGGTAAGATGTAAACCTGGTAGGAGTTCTCCTCTTAAGTGGGGGAGAATGTGGTACTCGGTACCTACCTACGGGCCGCGAGGTGCGGGGAGCACTTCGGCGGTAGTCTGTATTCCCATTCGGTATTCTGTAGTCTCACAGTTAACAAGCAATAAACGATCTCTGTAAAGTATTTAACCAGCCTTACGTATTTTATCAATCCTGAACACAAGCCCCTTTTAAGGTGAATCTACAGGATACTACAAATATGCAACTTTCGGTTTGTTTCTGTTTTTCTCCATCGAAAACCCAAATTGTGAACAACTTTCCTTAACGTAGTTATACACCCTGCGTAGTCGATGTCCCCTTTCAGAACTCTATGAATCTTTTTCATCGTTGGCAAAGACTTATGAACTAAATGAAAATCATACACACATCTTCTAATAACTTCCTTATCGAAATCATCTACATCTGATTTGGTTGATAGTCTGCGTCGTTTCTTCCCTGGTGTGCTGAAGGTTGGTCGTTGAGTTGACGATGATGACGGTTGTGTTTCTGCTTCCTTTGCCACTCCAGTTACGATACGTCGAATACTAGTCTGCGATACTCCAGTTGCCTTAGACGTCAAATCATATAAGTCAGTCATGCTTAAAAATTGACCACCGTTTTTTATATTATGCATAAAATAATTAAACACGCGGAATAAAATTTCACGACTTTGTCCATTCAGTGATTTGCCACGTCCCGTTTTGTAACAGGACTCCATGATGTCGTAATAAATATTCACTTGCACACTTTAAAAACACTCTGTAAATCTACTAATTCGAATTAAAAATGATGAAAACTATTTATTATTTCAAATTCAAAAATTGGTAATTATTTCACTTGCGATATGTAGGTGCACGTATGTTTAAATCAAATTACGAACTGAATGAATAGGACACCCCGTAAGTATACCCCGTAACGGTATTGTTAAAACTTGCCTCTCTTCTAACTAGTTACAATAAGTGAGCGTAAGCAAGACAGAGAGCCTTATCGCGTTAGTGGGCGGCGCTTGACGTTCCCACAGATAGACCAATACATCAATTCTAAGCATTTTTATTGCTTCCTTCTTTCGTTGCGTTACCTATAACTACAAAGGTCCAACATTAGTAAAAGCCCTTTCTACATAATCATACATGGTTTTACCACACATACGCTTCAAGGATCTACTTTCACCCTTCCTCACTGCCATACATCAGGTCAGGTACCAACACTCTATTGTGGACTGATAGTTTCGCTTCTTTGGACAATTTATTGTTAGTTCCAACTGCGTTCAGTCCTCCATTAATGGATTAACTAACTAACCATCACGCCGTTTCCCGCAGGGGTAGGCAGAAAAGACAGACTGCCAAACAACTTGGTCTTGGCACACACTTCTTGCCTCATTCACATTCATACATGGTCTTATATATACTCTTCTATTATTCTGACTCTTGACATGGCCCGACTCGAGTATCTGATTCACTTGATCGTGCCATGTCTTCCTCGGGAGTCCCCGACTTCTGCTACCATTCTCATTTGCATCATATACCCTCCTTACACTCCTATCTTAGCTCATTCGCTCTACATGCCCAAACCATCTAAGCGTCCCTTTCTTAATCTTACTCATTACGCTTACATCAGCCTTGCACTCTTTGCGGATCTCCACATTCCTCACACGATCAAACATGGTTTTACCACACATACACCTCAGGGATCTCATTTCAACAGCATTCAATCTACTTTCATCCTTTCTTTGCCAGTTCCATGCCTCACTTCCATACATCAAGGTTGGTACCTGCACTCCGTTGTGGACTGCTAACTTCGCTTATTTGGACAATTTTTTGTTAGCACCAACTGCGTTCAGTCGTTCATTAACGGAATTACCTGCATTTCCCCTTGTTTCAATATCTCTGTCAGCCTTCCCATCTCTCTAGAACATACTTCCTAAATATACAAACTCATCTACCTGCTCCAAATATTCCTCATTCACAACTATATTGCACACTGTTTTCGTACTCTCTCTTTCAAACACCATTACTATTAGATTTAGAAAAATAATAACAATAGCCAAAGTTTTATTTTTTTAATGCTAGATAGTACAGATTAAGTTAACGTACAGGGTGCAATATATCACTATCCATTTTTAGGGAGTTAATTTTCTTTTTGAATTATTCAAATTTCAATGTTTCGGTTACATTAATTTTGTTTTTGGACAATAATATATAGTACCATTTCGCACCTAAATACAAATAGTGGTGCTGAGACATGGTTCTTAGCATTTGGATGGTTACCAAACCATTTGTTTTAAATATATTGCTTATGCTATCTGAGGGATGAACTTTATTGATGAAATATTCCCGTGTTACGAATAACCTGACAATATTTGATAACCTCCTACTACTACCACCACAGTGAGTGGAAAATGTTGCTTGTATCGTGATGGAGGACTTAGCCAACCGAGGAATTGAACGTGCAACGCTTGGGTGGGACCAAAACGTGATGCCAACTCAGCCACTGACATAAATATAAATTTGATACAAGGCGTTTCTTTTATACATAAATCACATTTTTTCTCATAAAAATCAACCTCACTAGGACTAGCACCTTAGAAAGGATCAGTTTTCATTTACAATGTCCTTGGGTCAGGTTAGGCCATCCTAAAGTTGTGTATTATACTGCAAGGCTAGTAGTCCTAGTGAGGTAAATAATTAAAAGGTAAACAATGATACCGCATGTAAAGAAACAATAAATAAATACTAATTTATATTTAGCCATAGTTCCAATGATAATTAAGTCAATTATCCGAACTGTGCATTCCTGAAAATACCAATTGACAACAGCCAACTCTTAGATCTGCGACGTCATCAGATATCGGAAGGTTGATGTAACCAAAGCGAGTGTCAGGCCCTATAACTTGGAATAAACTGATTTAAGAATGATTAAAGACTGGACAGAATTTAAAGCAAAACTTAAAAGCTCGTCTCATCAGAAAATCATATTCAGAAGTGGACAGTTGTAAAACCAATTTACACTGAAACTTTTCACTGTCCGCGACATTGTAAACATGCAACTAAATAAATGTAAATAATTATAACAATCAGGAACAACTTTTCATATTTAACTTATTTTGAAAGTTATATGCATCAATGAATTGAACTTCTTCTAATATATAAGATAATACTACTAATAATTAGTTGCAAGATGATATTGTTAATTCTGAATTTGAAATATGAGATGGACAAATATGACGTTTGATAGATTGGTCCCAATGGTCCAGTCGGCCAGGTCCAGACGGCCGGCATAGTCCAGTGGTAACGCATTGGACTGCCATTCCGAAGGTCGCGGGTTCGAACCCGGCGTGCGCAAATAAATTTTATTTGATTAATTTGTGTTATTTCACAATTAATTAATTTAAATAATATATAGTATATTTGCGGCACGTTCCAGAGTGGAAGATACTACCAGTATCGCCCTGGTGTAAGACCACCATTCAGAATTGAAACGTTGCTCCAAATGGCTTTAGCCGTGTTTAGTGACTAGATCTGAATAGCCAGGTACTTCCCCACCTTCCTCTTTCCCTTCCCCACTTACCTTCAGCCTCACAACATCCCCCAATTGGGGATGCCATAGTCTCACTGGCTCCAGACGGGAGCAGTTGGGACTCTTGTGAGGTATTCACTATAAAAATAAAAAAAAAGTTGGTTAAAATGCCTTTACCGGTAAGACAAGAGATCCTGGGTTCGATTCCTAGTTGTGACCGTCATCTTTTTATATTTCTGTGTCTTGTTCTGTTTCACGTTTCGTTTAGATTTATTAGTATTATCTTCTACTTCAATAAAATAATAATAATTTCATTTTAAACGCGAGTACTATTATTTTAGGTAATTTTATAAAATTTGTTTTCGTTTCTTAAAATTTAACATTAAAAACATAATTACTGCCTAGCCCATTCATTCTCTGCCGGGTATTTGGTGTCATATAAAACAGCATGTTAACGCGCTAATTTTATACGGACGGCCTTGTGTACCTAGAGCGCGTATACAAGCTTAACCTTTCCCTTACTGTGCAAAAAAAATCCACGCGTTCCGGTGCTGTGTAGTCAATACACATCTCAAAATAATATTTAATATTGGAAAAATATGAATATTCATAGCTAATCGCTTATGTTTATTATATTTTATATCAAAAGTGATAATAATTGTAATTTAATTGCTAAAAACATGAAAAACGTGAAAATCTAACGACGGTCCGCTACCGACTGGCGGCTGGCACACACACAGCTATGCGGTCGTAGGTATCGATGGTCTAAATCAAAATACAACTGTGGACGTGTTATGTTTATTATATTTTATATCAAAAGTGATAATAATTGTAATTTATGTAGCGTGTCATTTCTTCGCACTCTCTTCGCGTCACACGGTTGATTGTATTGGTGCATTTGATTCTGATTTTTAACAAAAATCTCTGATTTTTAATTGAATTTGAAAACTATGTAAAATATTATTTTTTAATTCAGTGCATAAATGTATAACAGAGAAATACCTAAAATCTGAACCCAGAATTTATTATATTTATAGAGTTATTAAAGTTATTAGAAGCAATGTGTAGTAAATACACACCACAGATAAGGAAAGGTTAAGGCACACAACTGACTAGTAGTTCTGTTAAGGGGAATGACTACGCGGCCTTTTTCATACAAACTTAAATTTGGATTTGAGGCTAAATTACCATTTAATATAATTTATGTTTTGTATGAAAAAGGCTACGCATCTGTTCCTCTTAACACATTTCTGGCAGGTATTTTTTGCGCTGGCGCTATGCTGTTTCCGAGTGAAAAAAGTATTTATTTAATAATTTCTACATAGTAACTCAGCATACCCAAGCTATAAAGTACTAAACGAAAATCGAATATTGGAATGCAACTCAATTAACCTTGGAATATGTTTATTACGGTCCGCCTATCGGTATTTGCCCATAGCCGCTTTCTTTAAATACGCCCCACATCTCTCGCTCGCTTGCACATAAGAGTTGAGTGGGGCGTAACAGAGATAGAGTTTCGAATCGGGTTTCACGATCATAAAAACCCAGATTCCAGGAATTGAATTATTACAATAACAGATAATATTCTATCGTTTTGTTGAAATACAGATGTAAACGAAAGGCACAAAGATAGATATAAAAAAAAAGACTTGCATTACGATTCGTCAAGTATGTACATATAGTTGGGACCTTTATAAAGAGATTGGTTTATAATATTCATATAAAAACATAAAATAATTCTGCCTTTTCTGCCATTGAAATGAGGTTGGCACAAAAGGTAGAACTACCCTTCCCGCCGTTAAGCATCAATCGACCGAACGGGTAGAACTACCTTTCCCGCCCGAAGTGTGTTAACAGTCTAAACCTTGTATCCAAAAAAGTATGTTTCTAATTTTCTCTTCTGTAAATAGTATAAAATTTTTATTTATTCAATAAAAAAAATTACAATGTGTGATATACATATTTCACTAGTAATAAGATAAAAGATATTATGATATGATTAATATTTATTATTTTTCAATGTTCTCCCATAATAAGCAATTGCTTGTGTGTATGGGATGAGGTATTATTTGTTTAGTTTCTTAGATTTTTATTTTATTTTTTACATTTTTGTTTTTGTTTTTCTTTTATTTATTTACATTTTTTTTATTTAGTTTAGGTTTTCAGTATATTTTTTTAATTGTGTTTTGAATTCTTTGAAACTATCATTTAGTGATCTTATATTTTCTGGCAATTTATTGAAGAAATTTGTTCCTAAGTATTTGTAGTTTTGCTGACCCAAAGTTTTTTTACAAATCGGAATTGGTAACATGTATTTTTGCCTGAGATTTGCTGTGTTTTTGAATGGTACGATAAAATAAAGTTGTTATCTGAGTCTTTTAATAGGTAGTAGGTTTTTAAATACATGCATATTATAGTAGAACCCTGTTAATTCGAAATTTTAGCCAAAAACATATCCCTGGAAAACAAAAATAAGGAATTTATTATGTCAGCAAGGAAGTGCGAGCCCGACTTCCACCCAATCATCAAGGTAACCAAAGCTGGTGAGTGCAACACCACTTTGTGTGTTGGTTCGGGGCGCGACAATCCTGCAGGTATCACAAGTGTTCATTAGGCAGAGAGAGCATCAAATCCTTTCATCTGACCCGTACGTTGGTGCGACCCAACGTGTCATCTACAACGACACTATACCAACTATCCAATCTTTATTTTAACAAAGTATGAAAGCGACGCACAACATGTGTCGCCAACATTGTTCACCCATCGGCAAAATGCCTTTGTTTCCACCCACATTTCAAATTAAAATAACATTCATTGCGTAGCTGCTTCGATAGTGCAGTTTGGTCGTAGCTCGGCGACAGTCAGCGCGCAAACATCCCATACAAACTTTGTTTTTTATTATCTGTGTTTAAACATTTAAAAATAATATTGAAGTTAAACCAGCATTTCTCAATTTTTTTGGAACAAGGAACCCTTAACTATGTACTGAAGCTAAATTTACACTGTGCTGATTTCGTATTCGTAATAACTTACATATTTTTTGCAAAATAATGTTTTTATGAATTTTGCCATCTTACCAGATAATGTATTTTTATATCTTCGTTGCGCTTGTATATATAGCCGGTACGTGAGAAGAAAAACTTCCCAGTTTTTTATTAAAATACGTCAACAAACAGCGTTTTAACGAGTTTTGTGCGATAACGGTTAAACTTACGCACACAGCCGAGATTGGGCCCGATTCCTTGATTTGATAAAAAAAAGTTTTGCTAAAATCTGGCATGTAACCGGTTTTGCAAGGGCAACACAATATTAATAAAAATAGTGAATAATCTCTCAAAGTAGTTTCCTCATAATAGCTACTTATATTTTGAAAAATAATTTTTTATTGTGCAGAAAGTATGTTCAAAGTTCAAATATGAAGATTTGGCCAAACCAGTTTAAGAGTGTTAGTTACAAGCTAGGACTTTATCGGTCATGTAAGACGAAAGACAGAACTTCTGTATTTTCTTATGTCTTTTTTATCTATTTTTTCCAGTTCCAACTTTTGCGTTGTGGAGTGGGTACCTATATCATTACATAAATAATTTTCTAACAAGGTGTGTGGATCCTTTTAGTAGGACACATTTTTATCTATGGTTTCATAGTGTGGCACTTCTATTTTTAATATGCCAACATTGAATTATAGGGTTGTTGCGGTTGTCAAACCTGCAAGCCAACCAACGAACCTGGGACTTCAAATCTGGCAAGCTTCATTCCTTGTACGTCGGTCTAGAGCAGGAGTGCCCGTGGGCCATGCGGCCCAATTGAATATTTTTTGCGGCCCAAAATAAAGTTTTCAGCTTTTTATGTTTTGGATTTTTGTATTCATTACACAAAAAAAGTACTCGTATTATATTTTGTGAAATTTAGAACTTTTTTGATATTAGACATCAGACTCTCGATGGGGGTTTTGACTTATTACTTGAAAAGTGCCAAGCGCATGGCAACATTAGAAATTTATTTTCGCAATCAATTCCAACCAGTATACTTATTTCGCACATTTCTCGGAAGATCAAATGCAATTGACCTGATTTCAATAAGTGGATGGTGAGTAACACATAACCACATGTACAGTAGAGAGCGAGAGAGCGAGCATGCTGGTTAAACATGTGCCATTTTTAAAAATTTATAAAGCGCCAAGGGCAAACAATTGGAAGATGCAATATCAAAACAAGAATAATAATTTTGTGAAAATATAAAACGCATCACCGATTCGTGGCAATAAATCAAAACCCCCATCGAGAGTCTGAGCCCTACTTGTTATGCTTATGCCGGCTATACAACAGTAAGAGTGAGACGGCTATCGTCTGAGCATTGACCTATAGAGTAATTGTACACTTTTTAAGCAACTGTTTGTATGGTTTACTCGTGTTAGCAGTGATGATATGATAAACCTACCGAATGTTGAAAGATGCTACTTATTAAAGGGACATTCTTGACTTGAAAGGGGCATTTCTGACAGCTTCAATTCTAATGAAAAATCTTTTTATTACTATCTACTATCTTTTTATATACTATCCACGTCTATCTTTTTGTGCGTCTACTACTTCTACATTAACTTTTTTTTACATTAAAAAATTATATTCCGTCTTTCCAGTATATAAAAAAATCATCGAATTTCGGAGATTGAAATTTTCAAAAAAAATCACCATGATTTCAAAAATATATTATTTGCGAATGGGCGGTAGATTGTATAGTCAATTGTTGGATTTGGATAAATAATAAATGAAGTTGAACGAACAGTAGCACATCTGGGTTTGAGTCACACTGAACCAACAATGGACGTAAATGTGTTTACATGATCCGTTTTGTCGTATCAGTTCTCGTAAAATAATGCCTCTCCTGTCATTTCACAGATCTGACAATAGATTTCATTACGATTCGATAAGACGTATGATTTGGTGTGTACACGCTCAGTTTTAGAGATTTGTCGAATCCGATAAAATGTACAATAAGTAAACCAACCTTTAGGATGTATCAACTTTTTAGGACGTATAAATACGTCAAACGTAAACAGTATCGGGTACGGGTAGGACATATGAATACGTCCTTGAAATATATGTTGCGCCCTGGAACGAGCGGGACGTATATTTCCGAGCATGTCACACGGAAATTGAGTTTTGAATTTTTACATATTTTAATTTTTAAACTCAATGTTTCTATTTTATTTGTGTGCTTTTGTTTATTGTTCTGTAATTATTACCTTTTTTATATTTTTTGTAATCTTTATAATCGTTTGTAAAATTACTAATTTTCTAATTCAATGTTTCCATTTTTATAATGCATAAATAAAAAAAAAAATAATATGAAATTAGGTCCTCAGGGCGTGACATACTGACACGTCCTAGTGAAAGAGTTCGCGCCCGTTATATGCCGCATAATTCAAAACGAAATCCTAACAGGTTAACCTCATTTCTGAAGAAATGGACACTATCAAGTGACCGGTTAGTATGAACTTGCGCTTCCTCCTCCTTTAAGTGAGGTTTCACTCATCCTCGCAAAGTCCATCATCAGCGCAGATGTAATAATAATAATATTTGCATGATTTGCATAGTGCCG
Source organism: Hesperophylax magnus (assembly GCA_026573805.1). NCBI lineage: Eukaryota > Metazoa > Arthropoda > Insecta > Trichoptera > Limnephilidae > Hesperophylax > Hesperophylax magnus. Next base: position 6,522,166 of record JAIUSX010000005.1, on the reverse strand, counting down.
TACTATTTGTATAATGCTCATCCATAAAAGATAAATTAAATTATTTGGTTAAATCAAGTTAATTTAGCACCGCATCGATCGCGGCATACAAACCAACCGTTGATCCTTGCGTGCTGCGGGTTGCGGTCCATCCTGAGGCGTCCCGACGCAATCTGCTCAGCGCGTGACATGGACGATGACGCTGGGCCACCGTTGGGGCGGCGCGACGACATGTTGGCGTGCCTAAGTCCCGTGAAGCTCGGCACTACTTAACCTGCAAACAACGAGATGGTAGATTAGTTACATTGTTTTAAAAGGTCGGTTAACCTGTCGGGAGTGGAAAATAAATATAAATAGCAGGAACAGGAATAAGAAACACCCATTCCATTAATGGTGCAAGTGTCCAGCCTTGATTAGAAAAGGACTCTGATACATGGGAAGACACACTGTGTAACCAGGAAAGATGAACAATTACCAAATGATGAAACAACCCTGCTGAACTTTATTAACCACTTGAGCGAGTAGTGGGTGATTAGGTTAGTAGGTGATTTTTTATGAATTTATCTTGAACTTTCCGCAATCAGCTAATAAGTTTAGTTTCTAGCTTGATAAAGCTTCTATCAAATTAGCGTAAGCGTATATGAAGGATTGTACGACTCTTGGTACCGGATAAGATACTAGGCAGTCAATAAATGTAGCTACATATGTCGGAGTGTCAGATGGCGTTAACGTCTCCGAGTATGTAATAACAATTAATATGTGGATAATTTTAATGGTGTTTTTTTTTTGTAAAATATATCCTGATAAAGAAGAGTAACCGTTTAATTGAGCCGAAATACAGTTTACCGGGAGTCGTACAAATGCGCCACATCAAAAAGAGCTAGCTCAATTGTGCGGCTCGTTCATGAACGACTCGATCGCTAGAAGGTAGATGATTTTTATGAATTAAAATTAATTTATTTTGAATTTCTCGCAATCAGCTAATATGTTTAGTAGCTAGCTTGATTAACTCTTCAGGCGCTTCTTCGCTGTTCGCTTTTGGGAACAACTCATGCGGTCTCACAGAAATCGTTACGTCTTCCTTACTATTAATACAGTGTTAGAATCTTTAAGAAAATCTGTGTTATGGACATTAGGCAACTTTATGCCAAAAACATACTAGCATACCTCTTCAAACACAAAACTACTTTCGACAATGTCCAAACTGCTCGTGATACTAAAACCAAAGGACATAATCTCTTACAAATCCCTTCCGCTAAAACAACTTTTGGCCAGAGAAATTTTAGATATTTTGCAACAAGGCTATTTAATGCTCTTCCAATAGCCATTAGACTGAACAAATTTTTTTCGAAATATAAAACAGACATCAAGTCTTGGATCATCAGCCAAGACAGATCCAAGATCAAAAATCCCCTCATAAGTATGTACTAGATACTGATTAACCAATTTATCATTTATTATTTTTTATCATTTTCACATTGTCATAATGTTATGAAATATTATATGTATCAAATAATATGTTAACATTAATTTATGTACTCAATACGTCTGTCTCGACACAGGTTTATCCTAGTGAGACAGACATCGAAAAAAAAAACCTGTAAAAAAACTTTATATGGTTAATAAAAAATAAAAATTTAAAATAAGAAAGAAAAAATACCATGTTCTGCATTCAAATGTAGAAGTTAACCACAGAAGAATTAAATTGTACACCTTTATGAAACCAAAGGCACCGACTGCAATTTTAAAAACTCTGTAACGGATTTGGATCTAGTAATCCGTTATTTTTAATATTTGGAGAGGACGAGATGTCTTATGACAGGCAACACGGATGAACAGCTGCTCCGAGGTTGGCTGACAGAATGACACGGGAGGACGATCAGTATTCTGGTGGTGGCGGTTACGGTGAGACGTACGGAAGAAGGAGCTCTGTGTGATTGTATGAAACTGGTACCTATTTAATAATCTCCTAATGATTTGGAATATTAAAATCATGTTTGATTGCCTACAATTTAGTTAATATTAAACGTGACTGGTTTCCTTTTAATTTAAATAAATACCAACCCACTAATTTTTTGTAGGATTATCTGTAGTTATTAATTTTAGTCTCATGCTAATAATGTTGTACAATAAATTACACCCTGTATTTATGGATATCTTATTTAATGTTTGTAATATATTTGTCTAAGAAAATAAGTGTTTTTATACGACACAGACTTTGTAACAGTTATATTTGCCACGCCTGCAAGAAAGAACTGTCACGGTATCTCGGCTGGCTGCCAAAACCGACGCTCGACTGTTTACGCCTCTCTGGTGTCGTAAAATTAAAGGGAGAAGACTTGAACGCGAGAGAGATGGTTTTGTCGGGCAAACGTGGAGTCTTCAGTTTCAAGCGGGCAAGCGGCTAGAGCTGACATTCTGGAAAGACTGGACGTGGGATCTCGGACGGAAATGACCTGGACACTGTCTTCTTAAATTACTATTAAATTTTGTAGAGATTAATCATCTCCGCATGGCGCCCTATACTTTATCGCAGGTTAGTTGATCTCCTGGTATATTATGTCACTTTTGCGAATTCATAATGTTACATCTTAAATTCCTAGTTGCTAGCAATCTTCGACCAGGCACACGGTCTTGAGTTACTATAACCATTTATTAAAATTATAGAGTCTCATGTTTCTAATTGTTAATTAATACATATTGTTAACTTTACATTCTTTTATTCTGTAACAATGCAATCCTTTCTTCTAGAAAACCTAATCTGTTACAATGAAGCCGCAATGGCGGTTTTGTCATTTCATTACTTGGTAAATAGTAAAATCCATATCGTTACAATGGCGCTTCAACGTGACTTTCATCTTATAATTATTACAATAGCGTCCAGCGTGTGACGCTTTGCTTTTAATACATTACAAATACGTTAAAATAAACTCGAAGAGTGTGTAAGCTTATGTCAAACTGCTCGTTTCCGGAACGGCGAGTTTCAAACGCCCTGTCTGAAACGGCTCTAAAAGAATTTTTGATATTTCTAATTTAAGGCGAGGCACTACGTCCTACGTTGTGTAATATTTTAAAATGAGCTGCTATCAATAACAACCCTTACGTAGATGGCGATAAGGTTTAAATTCCCGCTTAACACCATCCGCCTGTTTTGATTTATGCAAGAAAAAAACATGGCCAAAAAGTGCCTTTTATTTTATTTTGTGGATGTTCAGGCATAAATATTTAATTTTTTTTTGATCATTTTATAAATAACTTAATTTGCCACATTATACAATAAAATCATAACCGAAAATGGGTTCATAAGTAGGAGATTTTGAACTTTAAAGCAGTTTTCATAGGCGTTATACATTATTTTTTTTTGGGCTTATAAAAAGACTTATCTAAAAAATACAAGATTATTTCAAAGGCCAGGATGTATTCTACTCGCAGTATTTAATTAAAGCATCTGAAAAATTTCTAGGTGACCAAATTTTCAAACCAAAAACACATGATTTTGCATTACTACATATGGCATCGCCTTAACAGCAAACGTTAGGATATCCGTGTGCTATCAAATAAGGACTAAGCAACAAACTTTTATCTGTCTATTTTAAATCAGCCGCTAATAATTGTAGAAAGCATTTTTAAAATGTTCTTTAATTCTAACTAACTAACCATCACAACGTTTCTCCACAGGGGTAGGCAGAGAGGATGGACCACCAAACAACTCAGTCACACCACACACTCCTTGCCTCATTGACATCCAAAAATACTCTTCTGTTATACTGACTCTTGACATGGCCCGACTCAAGTATATCATTCACTTGATCGTGCCATGTCTTTCTCGGGCGTCTCAGACTTCTTCCGCCATTCACATTTGCATCACATACCTTACACTCCTTTCTTCGTTCATTTGCTCTACATGCCCAAACCATCGAAGCTTCTTTACTTAATCTTACTCATCATGCTTACATTCCTTGCGGATCCCCACATTTCTCACACGGTTTTACCACATATACGCCTCAAGGATCTCATTTCTACCACATTCAGTCTAATTTAATCCTTTCTCTGCCAATTCCATGCCTCACTGCCATACATCAAGGTAGGTACAAGCACTCCATTGTGGACTGCTAGCTTCGCTTCTTTGTACAATTTTTTGTTAGCGCCAACCACATTCATCCTCCATTAATGGAGTTACCTGCATTTACCCTTCTTTCAATATCTCTGTCAGCCTTCCCATCTCTCTAGAACATACTTCCTAAATACACAAACTCATCCACCTGCTCCAAGTATTCCTCCTTCACAACTATATTGCACACTGCTTTCGTACTCTCTCTTTCAAACACCATTACTTTAGACATACTTACATTCATCATTAACTCGTTGTATCAGAAATTTAATCAGAATTCAATGGTTTGGCCTTGGATTTATACAATTTTCGCAATTTGCGGTGCTTTTATCATGGCATTCTGTTTTTTTTTTAAATATAAAAAGGTTTGCGACACCACCATCTGCAAAGTTGACCATATCAAGCTGTATATACCCTACCCCCAGCGGCCAGCGAACAAATTGAAAATCGGCCCTCCGCCTAAAAAGTTTTTCTTTTTGATTTGACAAAAAAATCCAAATTTTACATTTTATATCTAGTATATACCTATTCTAAAACTACAACTACAATATTCTGTTACCTACGCACTATTATTTGGACTTTACTACTTTGAGACATAATGCACGTCTTTTAGCTTCCTTAAAATTTACGTTAGTCAGGGTGTCAATATTAAATTATTTTCTTAAAATTGAATATCATTTCACATGTTAAAAATTGCATTTTTTGATGTCCATAGATATTTCCATTAGACCAGGGGATTCCCAACCTTTTTGTACTCTTAGAGAACATTCTAAAATATCAGTAGGGTGGCGGGCACCACCTATTTTTAATCGACAAACTCGGGGCAGCAATCGCAATCAAAATGACAATAATGCGGTTCCAGGCGGGGAATGCTATTTGCACATCACTCCTTGTACACGCCGAAAACCCGAAGTGAGCCGATGATCGCCGAGCCGATCGGGACGGTACGAACACTATTGCTTACACTGACAGACAGAGCTGGCAGAGTCATGTGACATGTGTTTTGGCGCCTTCGGCGTTCATCGGCTCAGTTCGTGGTGTTGTTTCACTTTGGGTTTTCTGCGTGTATAAGGAGTGATGTGTAAATAGAACTCTCCGTTCCAGGCTAGCGTGAAGAGTGCAGTCTGGCTCGCCGCTAGACAAGTTGCGGCAAGTACTGTCAGCAAAGGGACCACTCATACATTTGGCAATTTTGGTAACAACATACGGAATTGATAAGTTTAAAAAAAAATTATAAAACCTAAATACGGATAAACGATGTATTCATTGGTTTTAAACCACAGTAAGCATTTTAATGTTTCAGTATTAATATTGGAATTAGCGCGGCCAAATTCAAAACCGTTCTGTTTCGCCCGGAAATCTCTATCGCTCGAGTGGTCAAATTAAAAGGAGTGGACAAAAGGTGAAACAGACTGGGGAACTGCCAGGGGAACTATGTGGAAGGTTATTTAATAATGATATGATGATTGAACGGCACAGATGTGTGAAGATGGTATCTAAAAGTAAATGTGGCTGTAGAAAGCAAGGGCTGCTTCTTGGTATGATTCTTGAAGAGTCCAGGTTTACTCGTTCCATAAAAATACCCTCCACATTTGACATAGACCTATTTATGGAGATAACATAAAAGATGACATAGCAAGAAGAGCAGATTAATATAATATGAAGCAATCAATCAGCAGGCATGCCATGGAATAGCAGTATAACAGACAGACGACACATGACCACACCGTGATGGTATTATATATAGATCATAAATATAACTGTGGTAGTGACTGTGTAAAAACTTTACTCATAGATACAATTATTTCTTACCTATTTTTCCAAAGTTCTACGATATTCTAACTTGTTTACCGTGCGACCGACAGCCCAAAATCAACGCCTCGACAAACCGACTTACCGAGGACACAAATCGGTTATTACCGGCTGCAAAGTCACCAGTTTCAGATCGACGTTACCAGTTTCAGATCGACATTACCAGTTTCGAAGTTACCAGTTTCGACGTTACCAGTTTCGACATTACTAGTTTCCCATAACCGAGCGCGCGGTCTAGCTGCATGCGTCACTGCAGCGGATTCAACAGTCGACGAAACCTTTTGTGTCCATCATTAAAAAACTGGAAAACTTTCAAAGTTACATTGATATTTACATATAAGAGTTGTTTTGATGATCTGGGCTTGCGCGCGTTAGACCGCCGCATGTTTTACCGTGCGTGGTTTGTTTCCGAGCGGTACGAAACAAACCTAGACGCAAATTTAGTGGATGCGGATCGGACGCGATTTTCTGATGCTTATCTTCTCTTGAGGTTTTCTCCTAACATGAAGATCCAGAACTGCAATACCACAATCCCAATGATCCTGAATCAGTGGAAAAAGTTTTATTTTTATAATAAAGAATTAGAAATTTTAAAATGTCACATTTCTTTTCTCATGAAAGGTCTTCAATAAAACTATATGATACTTTCTTTTGGAGTCGCCATCTCACTGTGGAGTATCGTAACCCCAACTCCAATTTCCCTGATAAAGCAAGCTTCTTCACTCCTCGTGGTTCTGCGCTGCATGGAGAGCCTCAGACCCCGATGTTCAGGACGCCTCTGATATTTTATCAGCTCTTCCCGTTTCTCTTGCCTAACACGTGACCATGAGTTTCTCTAGGTAGGAATTCTCAGTTTGACCTGCGATATGTTCAATGTATCTTAGGATACACTGTAGTCAGACAGTTAATATCCAATTTTGGATTATTAGTTTTTCCGGAATGGATAGACAATGCACCTGGCCGATTCCTTGATATTGAAATTGCAGACAACCGCAGTCCATTTGAAAATGCATAACTCTTTTTCTGGTGACCTCTCCTTTCGTAGGTTGGCTATCGTCACTGTGCAGTCCCGAACAGTTTAGCAGGACTGCACTTGAAGAATTTGCAAATTGGTTGCCCTATCTTTCCAGGGTATTTTGAGGGAATGCCTATGTATGCACATTTCAAAGTCATTCTATCTTCCGTGTTAATGCTAGGTTTAGTTTCCATGCCGTTCAGCAAAATGGAGAAAACATAACGAACCGTCCTGGTTCTTAAATTAAAAATTACCGGGAGATTTACTTTAGCATAACCTAATATGCTGGTTTGTAGGTACAGTTGGGTAGAAAAAAAATACTCGTAAAGGCAAATTTCTCATCCAGCGTAAGTGTCGGTTTTGTAAGTTCGTCTTTTAGATCGTTTTCCTTCTTCTGACAATAGTTCTCCAGATCCAAATCCGCTCGTACGAATAATACCGTCGATCGACAATCGCGACTAACGGGTAGGGAAATCATGGAGCATCGAGAGAAATTCCCATTTCACCGACGAAAATACAACCGACGATGAGGTCGACATAGATCGCAATCGATACTCGACGGAACGCTCCGATAATTCGACAAATTTTCGATTATTCGACAGTTTCGATTATTCGACAAATAATAGTTTATTCAGTTATAACGAAATCGTCCAGGATCGACACAAAGCGGCGACAGTGCTAAACGTCGACATTTTTGACAGATGTCGAATTTCAGCAAATCGGCGACAATCTTCGACGAATTTTCGGATATCGGCGACGCTTTTTGTCAAATCTCACAAATACCGTCGAACAGGCAGTCGACAGTCGAAATCTTCGAATTCATCATGGCACTGAACTGTAACACTAATGACATTAGTCAGAAAAGTCAACATTGATTATATTTTCACTGGGACGTAAGACGTCTATTTAAAACTTGAAGCATAGCACTGGTGCGTAATGTTTTCACCGAAGTTACAAAATAAGTATAGTCAATAACTGTAAAATAAACTGCACTTTCTTTACAAGGTGTTTGCGTTTGAGACGACCGCCATTTTTTTAGTACATGATCAAATTATTTTTCAGAACTGGGTGAACATACAACCGTGTTTTTAGACATATTTCTCAATAAAACTGATTTTAACGCGTTCACCGATCAGGTATTCGATTTCGCACTGGTTTAGATTTCCATCTGTTATTTTTCCGACGGTATAGTAATAATAATAAACGGCGATGAGCCATCGGGGCCGTTCCACACGGCACACGATATTTGGGATATTCCGGCGAAAATAACGCGAGAACAGCTTCAGAAACACTCATAGCACAATCAATATAAACACAAGACAACATTTACCAACCGTACAACGATTTATTCGGGCGAAATTCAACTTTTCTCGCAACAATATCGGTGTCGCAGTCAGCAGGCGGCCATTTTCCAAATTTTATTTTTCTGCTAGAGATAGAGATGGGATCGATGGGATGTTGGATATTCGATATTCCTGTCCCGGTGACTGCTGTCACTAGATGGATCGCCCGATATTATTTTTTGTCCTCGGTTCCTACCGGTTACTTTTGGATCCGGTTTCTAATTGGTATTATTGTAAACATTTTTTGCAAATAGTTTAGCATTTTTTTAGTTTTATTCCTCATTTGCCGAACGAGGCCGGTCAGTACCAAAAAACAAACCATTCACACGTAACCCGGTTTGAGCTGGCTTTCACCCGCAGATAATTGAAATAATTCGCTTTATTGCACATTGACGTGTTGTAAAAGCATTTATTTGAGATATTTACAAGTAGATTGTTTATACACTTTATTTAAATATTTTGTTTATAATGCTAAATACTTTTCTTTAATGAACAACTAGCTCACAAGAGGTTCCCAGTTTTGTCTAGGTATCGATCAAGTCTAGGTATAAATTGTAACTGCATTACGAAGTGGATAGTGAACAACTGCAGCCAGCCACCCGCCTTGTTTGAAAACATCCATTGTAAGCAAAATATTGTCCGTACCTGTCCGTACCAAATACACCAAAATCGCCGGCTATTCGGCACCTGATAACCGTATTCGGCATGGTCTGGCCGTAACCGTATTCGGCACCCGACCACTTGGTGCCGGATGGTATCGGCCATTCCATACAATTCAGCGCCCTATAGCCGGCAGCTGGCCGATACCGGCAAATTATCCTCATAGGCTGGGATTTAATTATTTCTTTAATCTTACCTTTACTTTATTTTCGTAAGTACGGCACAATTATTTTGCTTACATAGAAATTGTGCATTTTCCACAAAACAGTTCTTGGCAGACAATATTTTAAAACTCTCTAATCACACACTGATGGAGAAAATCACTGCTCAAGCGAGATCACTTCCATTTTGGAGAGATAAATCAATCCCACCTCTCGTTAATGCGTGTAAATTCCTCAGACTTCATTTCATATACAAAATCCGTTCAAATTCATTCGCGTAATTTTTTTTTTCATTTGGCATACTTCAATATTTGGCAACTACGAGGTTCAAAGTAAACTTATCCACGTAAAATTGAAATAGTCCAAGATGGTCCGAGACGAGTGGTTTGCCATTTGAATAATTTAAATATACGAGGTTTGACGTAAAACACAGTAAGTTTAGGTAGTTTCCAACAAACTTTGATTGATTGCTTACCGCCATGTTACCGCGGAACGACAGGGGGCGACGGGCTGAAGTCTCCCGTCTGGGGGCGGCCTTGTAAATAATAACAGTGATCATTCTTTTACAAATTCTATAAAAACTGATTGGTATGGAATTAATACTTTAACATCAGCCGATAATATGATTGTATTATTAGTGAAAAATAAGATAAAATAATGTTTACCTACATTGAATTCGTTTCCGAGTTGTGGAACACTGATCAAAAAATTGTTTTTTATGTTGTGGAACATTCATCACTTTCTGACGTTTGGGTAACAAAATGAATCTGTCAAAAAATTTTGAAGGCAGGCACGAAATTTAATTTGTGCTAATTCGATACCTCAACCTAGCACGGTATTAAAATCAATTTAATAATACATATAACTTGACAAGCAATATCTGAAGGATTGTTTGTAGTTATATCCCTCGGAATCCGAGATTACGAGTGAGTTACAATCTAATATTATTATTTTTAGGTCAAGATTCGCTTTACCGCCCAGTTATTTTCGTCAGTAAATAAATATGAATAATTTGTGTAATAAAATATGTTGCGTTGGAAACACACTAATAACGTAGTATAAATTAAATAAAATATTTATATGACTCAATCGATGCAAATCTATACACAATTCAAACTTTCTAAAATAGTTTAAATTAACTCATTACTGCCCAGATTAATTTTATATTGAATCTAGGTATTCCAATTTTCTTGGTTCAACAGCAGAACGATATGTAGAACCATACATGTATATTTGTTGAATGTTAGACAATTGTACAAATACAGTCAAACTTGGTTTTAACAAGCATGAGGGGACCTTATAGCCATTAATCTTTACATCTAAAATAGGTATTTTAAAAGACGTATGTATCTACCTAACTGCCTCTACTAACAAAATATTCGCAAAACTACTGTAAATTTTCAAAATACGAGTAGGTATTACTTATTAAAAAAATAATTGGAAAAATACATTTTTACTACTCAAATTTACTATCAGTGATTGTTTTAAAGATTTCGCTTTCATGCTTCTCAATTTCCTCTTCAAAACAATCAACGCATTATAACTATCATCACCTGGTTCAAGGCTTTCAAGAAAAATATCACAAAATTATCCATCTTATTATTACTACCTTGTGCCTACTGTACTTACCGCTTGTTAAATCTCACTTGTCATAAATAACTAGCTTACTGGATTGTTTTGGTTTTCGGCTGTGAAATTTTACTTGTCACAAACCAGTGATGCACAACCCGCGGCCCGCGTGTCAATTTCATATGGGTCACTTGGCTATAGAGAAAAATCTAAATGTTTGGGATAATTCTTGAAAACTCCGGCTGAGAACATTTTTTCATAGAGTTTTGATTAATTTACGCTGCATGTCCTAAATGGAAACAAATTTGAAGAAGATAAATCTTAAACTCTTGAATATCGCTGTCAACCCCCCGCCCCTCAAAGAAAACATAAATAAATCCACCTTTAGGTCGAAGCCTGTTTGAAATCCTTTTTATCCTTTATGCTATGCATAAAGCCTGTTATGACGTACAGTCATCCTATACATTAAAGTACAGTCACCCAATACATTAAAGTACGGTCACCCTAGTTCCCCACCCCGCGGACAAAGCACGCAAAGCAAATGGTCAAGCGCGCCTGTTCAGGCAAGAATTCTGCTTAGAATTCGTTTTGCATTGATCCACCCTGAACAGGAGAGAAGAGCGTGTTGAACACGCAGGTACATTGAATTGAGTCTTATTTAGCAACTCTGAGTTAACATACGCAAATTATGACGGAAGTGCAGCAATTTTAGTCATGGAATCGCTGTGTGTGTCTCAAGGGCCCGTTCCGAATTCAACCACAACACGCTGCATCATTTCCAAAAAACTTGCTGCGTCATCCTAATGACGGTAGTGCGGTATAGCGAAGACCTCATTCCTCAAACAGAAGCGATCACAAAAAAAGATTAGTATTAAAATTCATAAGTGGATAGTATTTTGATTCGAGTTTTCCCATTGTCACGTCTTCTTCTTTTTGATTCAAGAAGAGTCCATCCTTTTAGGTTGCTTCCCAAGGAACCCCCATCTCGGGGCGCTCAAAGTGTAGGCCTGCTCCACTTGCTGCTCTCGCTTTTTAAAGAACTTTCCTGAATGCAAAGGTTCACTCGTGACGAGGTTATACGTAACCTTTCGTTTGGACATTCTAACAAACTCCAGCTATTATTGGAATTGCTATCATAGGGGTGTACTGTTGTGTGTCGATTTTTATTTTTTTATTTATTATATATTACACACTTAACAAATAGGCAAAGAAAGTCCAGATAAACTGCTTCTGGGTTCGGGTTCTTTACATTATAAATCTTATCATATTGAATTTACAGTTACATTTTTACAATTATATGTATAAAACAAAAAAAATTACAAAATTTACAGAAATATAGCAAAAGAAAATTATTTAAAACATAAATAACAATTTTAAAAGTGTTTAGAATAATATATCATTGTAAGCTAATACAAATTCATTCTTTCTGTAAGCCAAGTCTTCAGTAAGTTCACCAATTGTTTGTTTTGGGCACAGTTTTTAATTTAAGCAGGTAACATATTAAAACAACTGGGAATCATATAGTTTAACGTTCTTTGTCCATATTTATTTGTATGCTTAGGTACAATAAGTCCTTCATTAAAGTTAAAACGAGTATTATGATTGTGTTCTAGCCTGTTTATATATAAGGGGTTATTTATGTGCTGAAATATAATTTTGTACCACAGAATTACTCTCACTGAAAGAATTTTGAGACTCTGATAGAAGTATGGAATATTATGCCTTTCTTTGTATAAAATTTTTTCAGCTAATAATTTAGTTGAATAATAATCCACACGTTATAGTCCCTTAACTCCTCTGGATAATTTGTTCGGTTTCGGGAAGAAACAGGTATTACATTAATTTTAAATGGTATTATTGATTCACCTACTCTACTGCAACTCATTCCCTTCAATATCCCCTCGCACAGACTCAGAAATAATGAACTGCTCTTCCTCAACCAAATAATTCAAATGTACGCATCTATCAAACCAAAGGTTCTGACCGCAATTTGAGAAAAAAATATGATATTTCATCAATTTTTAATTAATTATTTTTATATCAAATGACGAAAATTAAAATATATTTTTTTTTGTTATTGGGTATTTTAGTTCAGTGTTTAAGTCATTTAATTTTTTTTTTGTTTGCAAAAAAAATTTTAATAATTCAAAAATTATATGTTTATTTCTAATAATTAAATTTGAAAGCCGAATTCATCACCTTTCAAAAACAGTTATTAGTTTCTGGAAACGTTCAGAAATATCGCATTTGTTTGGATTTTATTGAGAAGCGGAAATACACACAATTTCTCTGACTTTCTGGCAGCTCCTTTAAGAAATATAACGGTCAATATGTCAAAGTTGAAGGGTTAATTTAGAATAATTGTTAAGATAAGATATTATTGTTATGTTCATTAGTCTTACATAAGTGACATATTTATTTAACTGTAATATATTCCCTAGATATAGCAATATCATCATGGCGTCTTCGGATGGGGAGGAACAGAACAGCGCCATCCTGGAAGTGACTTCCGAAGCCAAGAAGATTAGCTCCATCTGCAGCAAGATGGATGGATCCTGCGATGACAGCAACGATAGGTTTGAATGACAAGTTTTTTCCATAGACAAGTATTTTTAGATGTAATCTTTTTATATAAAACTATAAACGCTATTATGAGTGTCGATAACTTGTCATGAGATAATTGAGCATGACTGCAGATAACTAACATATAAACGAAGGTTCAAGTTGAATAAATTCAGAACACTGATGTTTGTTTGTTGGCGGTCTCCAGTTGTGCTCGGGGTTGATGACAGGTTACCTTTATCGACCGACCGTGCTAGATACCCTGAAAAATCTTCACAAACCTACTAAAACCACTTAGGACTGGCAGCTCCTACATCCTATTTCACATTACCGTTAAGATACTATACAATACGATTGAACAACCCTGCCAGGAGCACTCTAGTCCCGGTGTGACCAGTACCCCAGGGGGCACTGATTTGTAAGGAAAGTATTTTGGGCGTCTTCTTACTTTGGCTCTTCCGGGTTCATTGTCTCTTCTTGCATCTTCTAGTCTCTTCTTGCATCTTCTTGTCTCTTCTTGCATCTTCTTGTCTCTTCTTGCATCTTCTTGTCTCTTCTCGCCTCTTCTTGGCTCGTCTTGTCTCTTCTTGCCTCTTCTTGTCTCTTCTCGCCGCTTCTCGCCTCTTCTTGTCTCTTCTCACCTCTTCTTGGCTCGTCTTGTCTCTTCTTGCCTCTTCTTGCCTCTTCTTGTCTCTTCTCGCCGCCTCTTGTCTCTTCTCACCTCTTCTTGGCTCGTCTTGTCTCTTCTTGCCTCTTCTTGCCTCTTCTTGTCTCTTCTCGGCGCCTCTTGTCTCTTCTCGCCTCTTCTTATCTCTTCTCACTTCTTCTTGGCTGGTCTTGTCTCTTCTTGCCTCTTCTTGTCTCTTCTCGCCGCTTCTTGGCTCATCTTGTCTCTTCTTGCCTCTTCTTGTCTCTTCTCTCGATTCTTGGCTCACCTTGACTCTTTATGCATCTTCTTGAATCTTTCGCCCCATCTCGTCTTCTCTCTTCTTTTCTTCTGATCTCTTCTTTTATTTTCTAGTCTTTTCTAAGAACAAACTATCAAATAATCTCTACTTAATAAATCCCTGGTTCTAGTTCTGTGAAGTGGTTTTGCGAGAACTACATATTTATAATATAATGTATATATTTTTTTAAATGTTTGTAAATGTTCTAAATTGTCAGTAAATAAAGAATAAATAAATAAATTATAGCTCCATCACGGAGACCAATGGCCTGGTGCAGTCACCTTCGGCCGAGAGCATATCCACCTTCCAGGATCTGGAGCGGATGTCGGAGCTGGTGTTAGACTCTACCCAGGACATTGTCTCCAGGGTAGATAACCCTCAAAAGGTTTGTTTTTATTTTCAATGGTTCATAGCTAACTAACCATCAAGCCCCAGAGAAGTAAGCAGCAATTATGTGTTGATTGTCGCAATTTGAAAAAAAAAATTCATTATTTTTATATGAAATGACAAAAAAAATCAGGTGAGAATAAAGTTTGTAAAACATTTGACTAATAAAATGCATATGTGTTTATACATATATATTTTTTTGTTATCAGTAATTTTAGTTACAAAAAACATAAAGTGAGCCATTTTTATTTATTTTTTAAGTTTGCATTTTTTTTATTTTTTAATATTAAAAAAAATTTATGTTTTTTTCTAATATTAAAATTTGAATTTTTCATTTTTCAAAAACAGTTTTTAGTTTTCTGATGCATTAAGAAATATTCCATTTATTTGTATATTTTGCAAAGCGGAAATACTCCAACCTTCTGACAGAATATACCAGAGGCCTGAGGAGTTAAACAACATTGTACACCTCATTACAATCCTACAACATTGTATACGTCATCACAATCCTACAACATTGTACACCTCATTACAATCCTACAACATTGTACACCTCATTACAATCCTACAACATTGTATACGTCATCACAATCCTACAACATTGTACACCTCATCACAATCCTACAACATTGTACATCTCATTACAATTCTACAACATTGTACACCTCATTACAATCATACAACATTGTACACCTCATTACAATCCTACAACATTGTACACCTCATTACAATCCTACAACATTGTACACCTCATTACAATCCTACAACATTGTATACGTCATCACAATCCTACAACATTGTACACCTCATTACAATCCTACAACATTGTACACCTCATTACAATCCTACAACATTGTACACCTCATTACAATCCTACAACATTGTACACCTCATTACAATCCTACAACATTGTACACCTCATTACAATCCTACAACATTGTATACGTCATCACAATCCTACAACATTGTACACCTCATCACAATCCTACAACATTGTACACCTCATTACAATCCTACAACATTGTACACCTCATTACAATCCTACAACATTGTACACCTCATTACAATCCTACAACATTGTACACCTCATTACAATCCTACAACATTGTATACGTCATCACAATCCTACAACATTGTACACCTCATTACAATCCTACAACATTGTACACCTCATTACAATCCTACAACATTGTACACCTCATTACAATCCTACAACATTGTACACCTCATTACAATCCTACAACATTGTACACCTCATTACAATCCTACAACATTGTATACGTCATCACAATCCTACAACATTGTACACCTCATCACAATCCTACAACATTGTACACCTCATTACAATTCTACAACATTGTACACCTCATTACAATCATACAACATTGTACACCTCATTACAATCCTACAACATTGTACACCTCATTACAATCCTACAACATTGTACACCTCATTACAATCCTACAACATTGTACACCTCATTACAATCCTACAACATTGTATACGTCATCACAATCCTACAACATTGTACACCTCATCACAATCCTACAACATTGTACACCTCATTACAATCATACAACATTGTACACCTCATTACAATCCTACAACATTGTACACCTCATTACAATCCTACAACATTGTACACCTCATTACAATCCTACAACATCGTATACGTCATCACAATCCTACAACATTGTACACTTCATCACAATCCTACAACATTGTACACCTCATCACAATCCTACATAATATTTTTATTTATTATTTATACATTTTTAAAAATTTACAAATAAAATTGAATTATTAATTAATTACCAAAATAAACCAATTTCCTAAGTGCAACTTCCCGCGCGAGTGCTATACCAGCAGAACCGAGGAAGGTTCCAATCTATACACTATGGAGTGAAACGCGCGGCTGGATTGTGTCAATTTGTATGCAACCGAGCAAACATAGCCAAACGGTGAAAAAGGATAGACAAAATGTATTTAAAAAATGCCGGCCGCCGTGCGACACCGTAGAGTATATGAACAGAGTCTTTATGAGCGTGGCCATATTTATATCATATCATATCATATCGTGGCCATTCCTTTAACATTCACCCGGTTCCTTTTATAAAGTTCACGAGGGTTGTCATTGGATATGTGGCTATGTCTTCTGGTTCCACTATGTGTCTTCCCAGGTCTCATCTCTCCTCTCCAATCCCCTTTGGTTCTCTGAAGGCCCCACAAGGGAATAGGGCCTCAACTCTCCTCTCCATTCCCCTTTGGTTCCCTGAAGGCCTCACGAGGGAAGAGGGTCTCGTCTATAAATGAATGAATAATGAATTAAAATGAATATTCCAGGTAGTAGAGCCGTGGGGAACATACGTGGCCTTCAGATTAAGGACTCGCTGCAAGAGATGGGACAGTGAAGAGAAGGAATACGTCGTTAGAAGGCGGTACAATGATTTTAAGGTAAATTTGAATTTATTTTACTTTTTTATGATCCTTTGTTATTTTTCGTAATTTTATGAGAAGTGTCAACAATCCGTTGAAATATAAAATAATGATATTTGGTATTTTTATGACATTTTATTTTTTACTAGCTACACCCCGCCACGCGTTGCTGTTACTCAGTCTGTCTGTGCAGATAGAGAAACAAGAGCCCATGTTGCTTTTACGTCCAACAGATGGCGCTGTTTTTAAAAAAAAACACATGTTTTTACCTGTCAAAGGTGACATCCATACAATATAGGTATAGTTGTGTCAACATTTCAAAGCGATCGGTGAAGAACTTTCGGAGGTTTAAGATTTTGAATAAACAAACATTAACATTTTAATTCATGTTTTTATAAATATTAACAAAAGTTACAATTTTGGTGATGTTCTTAGCTACCACACTAGGCTCATACCCGTATTATGGCAGTCACACATGATTCATGTAAGAATAACAATAATAAAACATAACGGAACAGGAAATTATCATGGTAAAACAAAAACTAAAAAAATGCACATCATCGTAGAAACCACATTAGAAATAGAAATAAAGATAAAACTAAATAAATGACAAAGAGTTGAAACTTTTTTTTTAAACAGTGTTCCGAACTTATATATTGTTTAACCGGTTTTGTGCCTTAAGCGCGTACACGCGCTCTTGGTATCTATGTACGCTCGCGTTTCTTAAACAAGACGTATAAGCCATAGCATTGCAATGGTTATCAATAGAGTTATCTCTATTGGATGATCTATCAATAGAGTTTTTTATTTTTATTTTTTTATAATATAATATTGATTACTTACATTTTATGATTTTGACTGTCCAACTAGGAAGGATTTCCGTTTCAGGACAGTCAAATTTACAGGTTTCAAGTTATCCTAGACGAATACAGGATTTTAGACTAGCTAAAATAAGTATGTTAAAACGAAGATACATAAAAAGATACAAAAAAAGATACATAGAGGCGTTTGTGATTTCAAATTACATTTTTTAGTATCATTTCGGAATCAGTCCTGCCTAGATCCAACAACCATTTTGTCACTCTTGGACCGAAGGATGACAATTCACACAGTTTCAGCTGAGAGGGGATTTTATTATATATTTTAGGGCCGAGATATGAGAATATTTTTTGATAAGCCGCTCTGTTGCTTGTTGGAACGGAAAGGTCATTCCTTCCCTTACTTCTGGTTTGATGTTTGTGTTCGGCTGTTTTCATTTTGTTTTTATTTTTATGAACATGGATTACAATTTTTTTTATATAGCGCTGTCGGACATCTAGTACATTAAATTCCTTGAAGAGAGCGTCGCTCGAATATCTGAAAGGTTTCTTCATAATAACACGTAAAATAGATTTCTGTGCCTTCAATAACGGGTTTAATGTTGTTCTCCCTGTACCTCCCCACCCAATGCAACCGTAGGTTATGATTGAGTTACACAGCCCGTAGTATATGGTTTTTAAGTCTTGTTTTTTTTAAATTTCCCGTAATGGAATAAATATGTGAATCAGGGTGCGCACTCTTTTAGCTACATTTTCAATCTGGTTCTTCCATTAGAGGTTATTATCAATTATAACGCCTAAATATATTAAAACTAAGTATTTCAAGATTATCATAACTTCGGGTTTCTAGGCTAATTCTATTTGCTGCCTCAAGTAAGTCTATATGGTGCGAAAACCTCGGATAAGTTCCATGCGTCTGCATATGGACATACCTGATAATTTTTTTCTGGATTTGTGTACCATTGTTGAGTCACAACACTAGCATATTCCTTATACACCATCAAACATAACATCTTCTCCAGCTTTACAGTGCTTTCACCGTTTGGTCACTGCAAGGGATTAGCAGAGCCTGGCATTTCTTGCATTCGTTATTTAGCAGCCTTCTCAAACTGGTTTTGCTGGTGTATGTTGAGCATCGGTGGAGGAAAACTTTTTCTTCTTCCTGAGAAGAAAGATATAATATTTTCAGCTTGTTTTGGAGGTCAGTCAGTATTCTCTTCAGCTTCTCTGAACTCGAACAACTTCTAGTAGTGAAGGTCAAGGATAAACTTAGTGAAAAGGTCGCATAGAGCACGTCAAAAGAGGAAGCTACTGGCAGGAACTGATGCCAACGCAAGGGCGAGGTGACAATGGCCGCCATGTGCCTATCAGATCAAAGGCGCCCGACGGAAGGTTTAAAATTTAAGGTTAAACGCAATATTCGTTATAATCTATAATCATGATAATAACACAGCATTTACGTAGCGTAGTTTAATGTTATTTCTACGCATTCACAGATGACGGTAATTTTATTTAATATTAAATTACGCTTTTTGCAAGTTGTGCTTTACAATATTAAGACAAGTTATTTGTTTGCTCCCGAATAAATGAAAGCATACAAATACAATATAGTATCGATGATTCCATCCAAAGAAGTCTAGAGCTTGAATAAGTTGATCTTATAAAATAGAATTAACCTTGGCTGGACCATTTCATAAACTTATCCGGTTTTATTTAAAATTACATCACAGGCGCTGAGGGAGCGCTTAGTGTGTAACAGCCTACAGGTGGTTCCTCCGCTGCCAGGCAGACACACCCTTCTGGGGCAGCTGGACAGGTACTCCAAGGACTTTGTGCTGCAACGGATGGCCCTGCTGAACATCTTCATTCGTGAGTTTATTGATCTATAAACATCTTCTAAGGCAGTGAGGCATGGAACTGGCAGAGGAAAGAATAAACTATACTGAAAGCTGTACAAATTAAATGTTTTGAGATGTTCTCAACCAAAACTAATTGTTATTTTGATTTGTGGGCATTTTTTCCAAAGTTTGTACATTGTATTTTTGACACGTCTTTGTAATGATTGTCTTGGATTTTTCATAGTTATGGTATATAGAATATTGTAAAGTTAAATATATATGTACATTTAACATGCAAATGTATTAATTTACTTTACAACTGTCCAACATGCGCATATTTTCAATTAATTATTTAAACCAAAGGTAGCTTGTTTTTACAATGTCCCATTTCTACATTCAATTTATTTAAAAATAGCTGTACCCCGCCACGCGTTGCTATGGCGATAGAGAAACAATAGCGCGTGTCGCTTTTGCGTCCAACAGATGGCGCTGTTCAAAAAAACATGTTTTTACCTCTCACAGGTGACATCTATATTTACAAAACACACGTGTATTTGAATGCAACGTTGTGTCAAAATTTCAAAGCAATCGGTGAAGAAGTTTTGAAGATTTAACATTTTGAACAAACGAACATTTTTATTTATATAGATTTACCTAAACGATAATTCGGAGAAGGAGTACAATACAATACAATCACAAATATAGAACAGTGCATTACAGATAGACATTGTGTGAGATTAATTTTGTGGGTCTTAAATATACTTTATGTAAATATACAATATATTTTATGCGTTTTAAATAGCTTACACAATATATTTTATGCGTCTTAACTAGCTTATACAATATATTTTATGCGTCTTAAATAGCTTACACATTATATTTTATGCGTCTTAAATAGCTTACTCAATATATTTTATGCCTCTTAAATAGCTTACACAATATATTTTGTGGGTCCTAAATAGCTTTCATAATATATTTTTGGAAAATGTACTGATTTTACATTAATTTCAAACAACATTGAAAAAAATAACGTTTAACATTTCTGGTATAGACTCCGTTAGTTTCATTCGGTGACCATATATGTATATCACTAGAAAATTGCCTAAAAAATGTGAATATTCCGACTATTTGCCTGAAAATGGGCGAATTTCTACAGGTGGGGCAAAAGTAATCACCCTATTGGAAAACGCTATAACTTTTGCAAATGGTGCCAAATATCAATTCGGTTTTGACATTTGTGAAGTAAACAAACGCAGAATACAAATCGACAAGACATGAATCGGTTTACTCCACAAGAACGCGGTATAACAAACAGTACCAAAGTTTATCATAAAAAAAAAAAAATTACAGTAAAGTTCATCGGTCGATTACTTTTGCCCCACCCTGTATTATTCTCGTAAAAATGGCTACATTCCTATAAGTTATATGTTATCGTAAACACGATTTTTTCAGGTATCTAAAGTGATTGGATCACTAAAGAGGTTGACCATTTTATAATATATATTACTTGTTTTCAGGGCGTCTAACTACACACTCCATTCTTTCCCATAACGAAGACCTCAAGATATTTCTAACAGCGTCACAATCAGAGTTATCTAACCACTTTAAGTCAAAGACCAGTTACCTCTCCAGCATATCCGACTCTCTGTACAGCCTAGCCTCTTCGAATAGCTCCGGCCTTCCATCGTCAGCTCAATGCCGGGTCCGGGATCCCGAATTCACCTCTGTCTCTGATTACATGACGAGCCTCCGATCAAAACTAGACACGCTGGCGACAATATCGTCGCGGATCAACAAGGAGAGGTCCGACATCACGAGCGAGATGACAAGCGTCAGGCCGATCCTGGAGAGCTGGTCGCAGATCGAACGCTTCAATAGGGGCACGCTCAAGCGATCGGGCGATGACGGCGATAAGACGACCGGTAAAAGCGACGGGGCGCTCGACATGTCGAGGAAAGATGTGAACAGACAGTTAACGCTGGGGGAGATCTTGAAGCGGATGGTGAAGCCGTATCACGTCAACGTTTCGGAACAAACCAAGATGGTGGCTGAGTTTCCGTATGCATTAGGTAATTAGTTTCCTCTTTACATGGTTTTTATCAACTACTGTCTCTGAAAAATAAATGTTTATAATGATAAGGGAATGGAAATACCCAATCATATTTCTGTTCTCCTTGTATTTTGCTCTTCTCAGCAGGTTCATGTTTTGACAATTATTATTATTTTTTATTTATATTAGAAATTTCAGAAATTAACACAATACCTAATGAAATTTGTGTTCTCCTCGTATTTTATTTTCTAATTTTGAAAAAAACAATTATAATAATATTATGTAAAATTAATTAATAATATTATTTAAAGGTTTACTTTATCGCTTGTCCGAATCTGTTCAAACAAACAAAATGACACTTAAATTCAAACCAAATCCTAGTGCTCTAGAGTTCATTGAATATGAGTTACAGATACAACTGAAATTAGTATTATTAATTATATTTATTAACCTTTCCAATACCGGTTAGCAGCCGAATGGATAAATGAGTCCCTTAGAGTATGAGTTCAATCCCTCTGTTAGCTAAGTCCTCCATCATTGCACAACCAACATTTTCTCACAATAATAATGGTAGCTGGACGAATCGAAATATTGTCGGATTTTTCGTAACCCGGAAAGTTTGCCTTTGAATCGAACTTTAAATAGATTTATATTAGTACATAGCATGGGTGACATGTTGTGGAAGTTTGTTCCATGCTTCCACTACTCTATTTGCTGAATAGGAAGGAATTGTTTCCTAGGATTGTATTTATTTATTGGATGATTTGTATGGCGCCGCTTTTGTGAGATATCACCTCAGGGGTGCTTTACAGTTGATGCAGGTATTACAGAAAAAATATAAATATTACAAAAATAAATTGAAATTAAGTTAAATAAAATGAAGTACAGAAACAGGTGACACGAAGATTGAGAATCTGCAGCAAGAATCCTAGGTGGTGAGGAAACTGGACCAGCTGCTGCAGCGAGAGAGTCCACCAACAGTGCCAGCACGAGGTTCGTCATCCGTCCAGGTATGTATCTGCTGCTAATAGAGCGCTGACACAATGTCCTCTCATGGATTCCAGACCTTGGCAGCACCGCTGTGACATTCGACGAAGGTAGAGGATGGAGACTCTGCAGCAAGAATCCTAGGTGGTGAGGAAACTGGACCAGCTGCTGCAGCGAGAGAGTGCACCGCGTCCACCAACAGTGCCAGCAGTGTATGCAAATAATATCAACAAATATCAGCGACTATAATGTCCAGATAAAATATTGAAAGTTTTAATTAAGTCATCCCTTACACTTCTTTCTTTTATCGTTGCTATCTTCATATTGGCGGGCTTTCAAAGCTCTTGGTATTTTTGTGAATCATCTCTGTATTCTCTCCATTACTTGTATTTGTATTCCATAGGTAACCCGATCCAGGAATACTTACTGTATGTGGATGCAGTCAGGAGCAAGTTGCGGGAGCGGGAAGCCTTGCAGGCGGGGCTGGAGGCTGCGCAGGACAAGCTGGCCAAGGTGCCCCCGGGACTCCCGGGCTCCAGGGACGTGGAGGAGTGCCACGATCGGTGAGTTCCACCTGCCGGTATCTATCTGCCCTCTCTTTCCCACTACAGTTCGTCGAGGGCCAATTGGGAAGCCGGATATGCGGAAGGCGATATTCAATGTCAGGCGAGTTTAAGAGAGACAGAGTGCGTGCTAAATGGGCTAAAACCAAAAGGTACTAAGTCAGTGACAACATTGCTTTCCATTCAAATCTATATGGAAGGCGTTTCTATTGTTCTTCTATACAAACTCTCGGTGAACTAGTCTTAGGCGGTGAGTGTTTGATTTGTTAGCTAATAGGCTTCACTAATTATAACGCATATTCACATTGGGAAACATATTTATTTCTTCAAAAATATTAGAAACATACTAGACTCCAAATCTATGAAATTTTTTTATTACTCTCTTTGTCAATCTATCATTGAGTATGGAATAATCGCATGGGGAGGTGCAACTCTATCAGTTATAGATTCATTATCGAAGGCACAAAAATTAATTATGAAATATATTCTTAATGTTCCCTTAGAAACAAGTACAGTAGAACCAGTAATTCCAACCCCGATAATTCGAAAAAACGCGTAATTCGAAATTTTCGCCAAAAAAATTTCCGCTGAAAAATTTTTTCATACAAAATTTTTTTAAATTCGAAATTCGTTAATTCGTAATTCGAAATTTATTTTTGTCCGCGCGCGAAAATTTGTTCGTGTAATTCGAAAAAATTTGATTTTTGCGAAAATAAATCATAATATTTCGTAAATCTGAATCTAAAAGTCAGCCGTGGCGGTAAAACGCCGAAAAATGTATTTTTACGTGGTTATACATCGTCCTAATTAGTATTATTATTTTGTAAATCTGAATCGATTTACACTGAAATGTCGTATTTTTTCAAATTTATTTCGAATATCCAAGTTTGAAGGGCCGAGAAAATACGTTTTACGCGGATATATGTCGTAGTTTTACGAGTTTACACCAAATATCTGAATTTAAAGGGTCGGTCGCGACCAAACTCGGCCGCGAAATTTCGATTTACGCGTAAATGTATCGTAAATTTACGAATTTATTTCGAATATTTGAATTTAAATGGCCCGCTGCGACGGAAATCGGCCGCGAAATCTCGATTTACGCGTAAATATATCGTATTTTTACGAATTTATTTCGAATATCTGAATTTAAAAGGGCCCGCCGCTGCGGAAATCGGACGCGAAATTTCAATTTACGCGGAAATATATCGTATTTTTATTAAGAGTGGGTTATAAGGCAGAATGGTGATTTGCTGGAAAACGGCTCTCTAAAACGGCTTAATACTACCTTTCGTATGTCATTCTCAGACTTCATATTTTTTGATACCAATTAATGGACTATTATTTTTCAGTCTGCCTATTTTTGTTTGTAGTTGTTGTAGGCATTCGACTATAAAAAATAAAAACATTGATACACCATACAACCCACTTTTAAAACTTCGATCCATGATTATCGCATTAATAACGGTTTTACGCAATATTTAAAATTTAAAATATGTATATAATACACACATCTGTAGAAGTACGGCCTCTTATTATCGTTATAATATCTGTAGATATTAACAATTAAATAAATACTTCATCTTGCACCAAATTTTCAACAAATTTCACAGTCTTTTACTTATTACGGGAGAGAAGCCCCCGAGAACGGTGGTGAAACTATCGCTCCCTGTTTCAAGGCGTATATATTTCTAAAATGCCATCAAAATGTTTCATTTCTGCGTCTAAAAGTAGAATACCGACTCACTTGAAGCATTGCAATAATTTTAGGAAGCTACAAAAACGGTAAGTACTCACAAATACTCTTTTTTCACGTAAATTTGTCGCATTGTATTTTTTGAACTGTCATATTCTTTGAAACGAATAAAATACAATATTTAATGTGCGTTGTGCGTACCTTTTCCTAACGGTTAGCACGAACGTCACGATGTTGATTTGCGTGCCCTTTATGCAAGTGTGTGTGAGAATTCATTGTCGCTCTGACTCAGTTGTGAGCGCGTTTGGTAATCAAACCAAAAATTACCATCTCACGCCAAATCATTTTTAGTTTGGTAAAATCGGCAATTTTAAGTGATAACAAGTCAAGTTTTTCACTATTCCGACCTTACATGGTAAGGCGTATTCATATAAGGAGTAAACAAGTTTATTACCGTTTTTTTATCTTTAGATTAAACAGACAAAAAAACTTTTTAAGTAAATTTACGATTAATCACCTTTCTGCGTATACACACGTAACCATTCACACTTTGTCAAATCAAAGATATTCTATCTATGTATTGTGTTGTAAAGTTCCAAATAATAAGGGTTTTTTAGGAAACAATTTTTTCCCTACCGAGAAAACACAAGGCCTCTAAGTCTATAATAGCCAGGTAACATTTTAAACACCCAAATGAGGCAAAAATTGTGAGGCGCATATGTCGCCGTTCTATTTGTATAAAGAACAGTAACTTTAAATTCAGTAAATTTAAATGATTCACCATTTCATATATTTATTACGCGTCAATACATCTTAATCAATAGGTCGAATCGTGGATTCGTTGAATAATATTTGTATTTAGGTATTATATTTCAACCCATTGACGTAATTTTTTTCCATAGCGTTGGTCGTTAAATGAATGTAACTATTATTTCCAACGGCTAGTTATATTTTGATACAGTACTAGTATGCCTTGCACGATAGCTACTGCCATGGTTAAAACAGATTATTTTTCAATTTGGTAGGCGGGAATGGGTACCGCCGCCCTGGGAACCATTTATTGGATGACCAACACCTCTGCCACAGGTCACCCCAAGTGGTTCGCTACGTTTGGTGACTTAGCAGGGGTGCCCGGGTTCATGGGTTAAGGTTTGCCCAGGTCTTGGTGGCGGGTGCGTCGGCCCACCTTCTGCGTGGCGGGCCGGTTGGGAGATGCTGGTTGAGGGAGACCCTTTACAACCGGTTACCGCTGTCCGGGCCGCTCGATAGTACAGGGGCCTGACCCTCAGGCTCACGACTAAGGGTGGGCTGCCCCATCAGCGAGTGAAAAAACCCTGCCACTGCTGTTGTGCCGGTTCGTGACCGGAGGGGACCCAGCAGCAGCTTTTGGGGCGCATTGGATGCCCTCTCCAGCCGGACTCTCCCAGCCTATCGCCTAGCACCGCAGTGAGTGGGCTGGAACCAAACGCTCATCACTCCTGGACAGCCTGAACCCCATATTCCTACCCACTCCTCATACCTTTCCATTCCAGACCTTCCTTTCACTTCATACCATTTAAAAAAAAAAAAAAAAAAAAAGTAAAATCATGAATATACATAAAAACAAACTTAACGTCATTACAGCGGCGAGTAGCAGGCGTCCCCGGTGCGGGCCAAAACTGTTGGTAAATTTTGCCAACATTCGCGGTCTGCATACTAATTTAAATTCTGTTCATCACCATCTTTTGTCCCAACGTCCCAACCTTCTTTTCCTATCCGAAACTCAGATAGCCGAGCCGCCAGACTCCTCCTATCTGGACTGCCCGGGCTTTACCCTTGCAAGCAAGTTCCGACTCAAAGGAGGAGTCTGCCTCTATAGTCGAGCTGACGTCAACTGCGTACGATTATTGAGTCTGGAAAACTCCAGATTCGACGTAATGTGGGTGCGCGTCAATCTTGCCAGTACGGCAAGATTCTACGCATGTCTATACCGCTCACCGAACCACAGCGAATCAGACACTTCCGAGCTCTTCAAACATTTGAGAGAAACTATTGATGATCTCTTGCCCCGCTACCCTTCGGCCGAGTTTATTGTTCTGGGGGACTTCAATGTTCATAACGAACCATGGTTGAAGTTCTCAGGCCCAACGGACTCGGCTGGCCGACAGGCGGAATCCTTTGCCATTTGCTACGGATTAGAGCAACTGGTTCAGGAGCCTACAAGGGTTCCTGATGTCCAGACTCACCGTTCCAATCTGTTAGACCTATTTTTAACTACTGTGCCACACGGTTATAAGATTGACGTCACAGCGCCTCTGGGATCATCTGACCACTGCCTAGTGACGACATCAATCCCCGTTAGCCTCAGACCAACCAATGAGAGGCTGAGGAGAAAAGTGTGGCACTATAGGTCAGCAGATTGGTTCGGTATGCGGGCCCATTTCAACGCTTTTCCGTGGTCAGCTGTTTGTTTTCGGACTTCGGACCCTTCAAGATGTGCCCAGGAGATTGGTGAAGTCATCAAATCGGCGATGGATGGCTTCATACAATCGACTACTAAAGAAACTGGTGTGGGCTCAAAGCCGTGGTTCAGTCGACAATGCTCCGAAGCAGTTCGACGAAAAAACGCGGCTTACCGAGCCTACAACACATCTCGAACGCCCGAAAGCAGATCAGCATACAACAAATCGGCAAAGGAATGCAAGAGAATCATTAATAGGTCAAAATTCGAACACGACCTGCAGATCAGCAAAAAGCTGGCTGCCTGCCCGCATGGCAGCAGAGCATTCTGGTCCCTTGCAGGCTCAATAGGTCGGAATTTTTGCAAACCCAGTTTGCCACCTCTTACCAGACCTGACGGCTCACTAGCAAACACCGCCACCGAAAAGGCTAACTTATTAGGGAAAATGTTTGCGGAAAACTCGACCCTCGATGACGGAGGTGCTGTTCCGCCGTCGGTTCCTCACTGCGGCTTCTATATGAAAAAGCTGAGGATCCGGCATCGGGATGTACTCCACGTTATACGGGGGCTCGATGTTAACAAAGCTAGTGGACCTGATGGAATACCTGCCTTGGTATTGCAGAGGTGTGCTGCGGAAATAGTTCCAGTTTTGACAAAGCTCTTCAAAATGTCCCTGAAGTGTGGCACTGTGCCCTCTGGTTGGAAAAAAGCGGTCATTCACCCTATTCCCAAGAAAGGTGACCGCTCCAACCCGGCCAACTACCGCCCCATAGCGATCACATCAGTTCTGTCCAAAGTGATGGAACGTGTGATCAACGACAAACTGCTCACATACCTCGAGAAGAACAAAATTATCAACGACCGTCAATACGGATTCCGGCGGAACCGCTCGTGCGGTGATCTTCTCGCGTATGTGTCGCATGTTTGGGGGCGGTGCCTGGAACGTCACGGTGAGACCCAAACGGTCGCACCAGACATATCCAAGGCCTTTGACCGGGTCTGGCACCGAGGACTTGTCAACAAATTGCCTTCTTACGGACTTCCCGCATCCCTGTGTACGTGGATTGCTGATTTTTTAAGGGATAGGTCGATTCAGGCTGTTGCTGACGGTTTCACCTCATCCTCACACTCTATAAATGCTGGCGTCCCACAGGGATCGGTTCTGTCTCCGACTTTGTTTTTGTTGCACATCAATGACCTTTTGACATGTGCACCGATTCATTGTTACGCGGATGACAGTACAGTTCATGATAGCTTTTTGTTTGACAAGCCCCCAAAGGGCACACAAACTCCAATGGCTCGGAGGGCTTTGAAGCAGAGAATGGACGGTTATCTCGAGAGTATTTCCTCCTGGGGTAAAAATAATCTCGTCGAATTTAATGTTTCAAAGACCCAATCCTGTCTGATTACGTCTAAAAGGGATCTAAATGATAACCTAGTCTCCTTCAACGGAAGCAATCTTCCGAACAGGCCTTCCATTGATATGCTTGGTGTAACTATAAGTGACCAGCTCAGGTATGGGGGCTCCATCGAAGCCAGAGTAAAGCTGGCCTCTCAGAAGCTGGGCGTACTGTACAGGGCCCGCAGATACTTTAATAGTACACAACTGCTGACCCTGTACAAATCGCAAGTGCGCCCTACTGTCGAATTTGGCAGCCATCTCTGGTCCGGAGCCCCTAAATACCTGAAAAAAACCCTTGACTCTGTGCAAAAACGGGCGGTCCGTTTGATAGATTCCCCAATCTTAACAAACGGACTGCAATCTTTAGAGCACAGGCGTCAGGTAGGTATGCTGTCCTTGTTCTATCGGTATTACAATGGAAGATGCTCTGAGGAACTAGCGTCATTGATCCCTTCGGCACCGGTGCGTAGTCGGGATACACGCCAAACGCGCGCCCAACATTTGTACACGGTTGACATTTGTCACATGAGAACGGGTCGCTTCTACGATTCGTTCTTAAGTTCAACAGCTCGGCTGTGGAACGAACTGCCGGCCTCTGTGTTTCCTCCCTCCTACAACATGGGACTCTTCAAGACCCATGTTCACTCCTTCCTCTCCACAAAAAGACCCTCCACACAGCATCCCCAAAGATGACATAGGCCCTGAGGGAAATTATTTTCTTCAGGGCCTCCTGTGTGGAGTTAATATAAAAAAATTGTTTAGTTAACACTGAATAATTTAACAAATATATAAATTTAAAAAAAACTTTCTTTTATTTTTCGAGGTCAATATTATTAATATATATAGATATTCTATCAAATATAAAATTTTTAAATCTACCAAATAAATCCGCCTTCGATTTTCTCGAAAACGAAAGCTCAAATAAAAAAAGATCACAACCCAAAATTGACTTTAAATGAAAGGTAGATTCATTCACAAGTTATACCGTTTATACCACGAGTTTCCGAATACCGTGCAAAACAACCTTTCTTTGTATAGGAAATGTTTCTGAAATGCGATTCGTAAAGCCAAAAGCCGTTCAAATCTAATTAGATTTAACAACAGCAAGTGAATGATAAACATTTATAAAAAATGTCAAAGTAAATGCTTTACCAAAATAGTAGGTTCTGCAAATAAGTCATACCTTTTTACTAAGCTGTTTGTTTTACTTAATATTTCCGATTTCCAATTGCGTACGTGATGATGCGCGACATGATGAACGCACATTTGACGTTGTATTTTGACAAGTTCATTAATGTACAACTACCGCCCTGTAGCAACAAAAAAATGAAGAGATTTTGACAGTTTGAGAAAATCCGCTGGCATATAACAAGCGCTTAACTTTACTTCGAATATCCGAGTTAAAAAATACGGCGCGACGGAAATCGGCCGAAAAATTTCGATTCACGCCGAAATATGACATATTTTTACGAATTTACTTCAAATATCTGAACTTAAAAGGCCGGCCGCGACGAAAAACTGCCGATAAAATTCGATTTACGCGGAAATATATCGTATTTTTACGAATATCACAATTTAACCTTTTCTATGCGTCATTAATTTGTATCACTTTGTTCACACGCGGGGCTATTTATCATCAATCTAATTTATGACTTTAAACAATAATCACGCATGGATTTTAAAATTTGTTTTTAAAAATACGTCGCTTATGTCTTGAATTATCTTTTCAAGTATAAATAAACAATCTGAACATCAATGGGGCTTGATAAAAATTCGAAGTATATATTCATAATGTAACTGATATGGTATGCCCGGGCGGCCATGTTAATATTTCAAGGATAACGATACACATGATTATAAACAAACCGGAGTAGAGCTCTTCAACTGTGGTGCGATGTAAGTGGTTGATTTATGGGTGCGATGTCGCGTTTGACTGGATACATGAAATATTGACACACTTAAAAAGGTTCATATAATAAAAAATAACTACACTTAAATTTACAAAAATAATGAAATAATTTTTCTGTTATTATGTCACCGTAAATATGTATCACTTAATATATTTTTTTATCGTGATTTTGAAACAGTTCTCAACGCATAACGGCAGAATCATGGCTTTCATGGTATTTCAGCAGCTTCGCAATTATTATCGACGTCACTGTCACTAATTTCAAAATCTGAATCTATTTCTAAAGTAGCACCAAATATTTCTTCGTCATTAAGACCACGACCCGACATTTTGTATTTTGGCAATAAAAATACTTTCAAAAATTGATAAAAAGTCAAACTTGTACAACTTTACACTTGATTTTTCACTATAAAAAAGTTTTAACCACGTATCTTTATTTGAAAATAATCTAACACTGACGAAATTTTATATTTCTTCAATAGTTTGAATGAATGTATGTAACTGAACTTATTTTAAAATATGATAAATCAGATGAATCTACACTGTAATTAAAATAGTTCATATCCACGAAAAAGCAAACAATAATTCCAATGTAATCTACACGGCGAGCGTCTCTGTTTTAGAATCTTATAAAATGCAATAACGTGTGTAAAGATTTGTGATTCATGATTCATTTTTCGCTCTGAGTTGGAAGATCCCTTCAAATCTTTGTATCGATGATTAGGATACGTATTATGGATAAATATCGTAAGATGTCAGTAGTGTAAAGATGTGAGATTTTTTAGGAGTATAAGTTTTACCGTGCTCAAGCATGTTTCATACCCATAACGCCGAAGAAACTTTGCGTCGCACAGATGTGCCACCCGCGTACAGGGCATGTACAGTGCGTCGCAGGCGTGCGTCTCCCGCAGGGAAAGGGTTAAAGGGTAGGCCGCGACCGAAATCGGCAGCGAAATCTCGATTTACGCGGAAATATATCGGATTTTTACGAATATCTCAATTTAAAGGGTAGGCCGCGACCAACAAACGGCAGCGAAATCTCGATTTACGCGGAAATATATCGTATTTTTACGAATATCTCAATTTAAAGGGTAGGCCGCGACCGAAATCGGCAGCGAAATCTCGATTTACGCGTAAATATATAGCATTTTTACGAATTTATTGCGAATATCTGAATTTAAAGGGCCGGCCGCAACGGTAATCGGCCGCGAAAATAAAGAAATAATTGGTATTAATACGAATTTACAACTAAAATACCACCCGGATTTGAAGAGGCGGCCGAGAAAATCGATTTTCGGCGTATTTTTTTTTCATAAAATTTCGAATTACGTGGGAATTCGTTAATTCGAAATTTGATTTTTGATGTCCGCTGGATTTCGAATTAACGAGGTTCTACTGTACTGCAGATATATTCTACAAATTCCATGTATTAGATATTCGACAAATTTACACAAAAACTATCTTAACTCATCGGTTTAAAAATAAAACACATACATTTTATGAAAATACCCAAAATATTGTAAACACGAGGCACAAAACCAAAGAACTCATACAAACACCTAAAACAAACACAACATTTGGTCAAAGAAATTTCAAATATATTGCATCTAAAATATACAAAATCCTGATCAAACAATGGATCATCGAAAAAGGTCGTGCAATAATTAGTCACCTCACCCAAATATAATCCATTATTGTTACCACTACCTATCAACCTGAAAATTTTTGTCACATATTTTTGCTTTATTGAAAAATGTACTTTATTTTAATATTATAAAATATTTGCAAACTAGTCTGTCTCGGCACAGGATTTCCTAGTGAGACAGGCAAAGCCACAAAAATATATGTAAACCTTTTTATATAGATGCACATAATAAATAAATAAAAATCTTCTTATTATTTTCAAAATGTGCATATAAATTTAATTATAAACTTTTTACTTTTGTTTAATTCTCTAGATCCGGCAATAACGAGGAGATATTATTTCAAATTGATTTTATTTGTTATTGAGTGTAAATATGTTTACTAACGAACGCTGGCTGTATGCGGGGACACTGGAGGGTCTAGAGTCGTTCATAATAATTAAATGTAACTTCGTTTTATTAAAAAAATTAGAGTCTTGACGTGTATTGTGTAAATACTTACTCGGCCATAACAATATGTATAGTTTTAAGGCACTAGTTAAAAGTATTAGTTGTAAATCACTAGACATTTCTTAGTTATAAGCCACTAGTTATAAGTCACTGACTTATAAGAGAAAGTGGTGGGGCCCCTCCAATGTTCTTCTTTATTCTGTGTGTGCCATTAGAGAATCCTAGACCATTCCAGAAATGGCGAGATGGGTAGTTAGTTGGGTTGATTATTATGCATGTATTAATATTTCTTTCTTATTCCAGCCTGCAGTGTGCGTCGGAAGCTCTGCGAAGCGACCTCCAAGGTTGGCAGCGACAGAAGAAAACCGACGTGAAGCTTCTCCTCCTGGAGATGGCCAAGAGACACATGGTCTTCTACGAGAAGTCCCTCTCGGCCTGGGATGCAGTCCTCCCTAGCCATACTCCCGCCACCTCCAACTCCAAGAAGAGCACCATCAGTGGAGGCGGTCATTCTCTGATGGGCAACGGGGACGTTGAACTGCTGCGGCAGGTGGCAAGCGCTCTAGCTCCTGAACTGCTCGAAGAGGATAATACAGAACCGTCAAAAGATAGCTCGGATTGGGAAAATGTCGACGATGCGGCAGCTATTTGAGAAGTGGGATGAGATTAGCGCCGTCTTACTTTTAACATGCGTCGTGTTTTCTATGAGTACGCCTCGGCCACTGAACAATTTATCCCTATAAGTGTGATTTATAAGACCTTTCGACTCCTACGGTCTGATGAAATTGATAATTTTTTTTTTTTATTTATTTATTTCCAATATTATAATAATTTTTATTTGAAAATTTTCAATCGATTTCAGCAGAAGTAAGAGAAAATTGAGCTTATTTTCGGCACACAGGCATGCCAATAACGCAATTCCATTGGATTATTGCTTCAGTGTCCTCAACTCAATTTTTTTTCTTTCATTTTTCTATTTTGTGTTTTATATAACAGGTATGACAAGGATCGTTCAAATTTTACGAGAGTTTGAAACAAGTTGGAAATGAACACTGCGAAATAGTTTTAGCTCACTCGTTGACTGCTTATAAATTATGTAGCTTGCTTTAAGCGATTATAGAACTTTAACCCCTAGGGGCTGGACTCCTGCAATTGCAGTGTTGAAGAAGCACTTCAATTGCAGTGTCGACCATGTACATTCATTTTATGTAACTTGCATTAAGCGATCGTAGAACTTTAACCCCTAGGGGCTCGACCTCTGCAATTGCAGTGTTGAAGAAGCACTTCAATTGCAGTGTTGACCATATACATTCATTTTATGTAACTTGCATCAAGCGATCGTAGAGCTCCAACCCCTAGGGGCTGGGCCCCTGCAATTGCAGTGTTGACCTTGTATATTTATTTTGCCTTTGGATATTACATCTATTTGGTTTTTTTCAAATTTTTCTGTCTTTCACCGTTCAAGGGCCATCATTTCAAATTATGAAGAGAGGGAAAGTGAATTTATATTAATTTTATTTAAATTGGTAAATCTCAAAATTATTTGTAAGATTGGAGTCGAATTTAGACTTAGAAGAGATGAGATGTTGAATGGAGGGGAGGCAATAAGGCTTGATAGAAGAGAGGATATTTGTTTAGAGAGGGACAACCAAAAAAGATGTGATCTAAAATTCTCACTTCTAGAGCACAGAATGTACAATATGAGGAGTTCAGCACATTGATGCGTTCCTATCATCGTCCAATACTCATTTGAAATGGGGGAATTGTTGAAATTACCAATACTCTGATCAAACATTGCAGGACCTATCTCTAAGGATATTCTACTAGGTAAATTAAAGTCAAAAATAAAAATGAAACTTTATCGTAAATGGTATTGTCTATCATATAGGTTATTCTGTCAAGTATGGTATTGTCTACCAAAGAGATTATTCTGTCAAGTATGGTATTGTCTATCATAGAGGTTATTCTGGCAAGTATCGTATTGTCTACCATACCTATGAAGTTGGCTTAACATAAATATCTTTTTATTTATTGGAGTTTCCTGTCGGCCCCTACGGGTTAAAAAAGCAGGTTTAGTTGAGGTATGATGAATTATTATCATTCTGAATTTATTTTACTTAAACGCCAAGAACTAATTTGCCGTTCATTAAAACATAAATCATTTTGACCAAATTCATCATCCAAAATCATTGTGTATTATAAAAGACAGATATTATTATTATCTCAAAAATGTAGAAGATAAGATAAAAAATTGTATATACGGTTTGGCAAAAAAATTAAGAAGTTTTATAATAGGAACAAATTTTTTCACTACTGCCGCAACATTGAATAATGTCGATTAACAAAAAAATTATACCGCATTCGGAAGTGAGGTTATTAATATTTAAGAATGTTTTTCACACAGTATCTATTTTGATTTAACCTGTCGATGGTGGGTGGGACACCGGCGTCCTTCATACTAAAATCGATGATTTTTTTTAAAGCGATTTCAATCCTTATGTATAAAGAATAAGTTTAAAATTGCCTGCGCCAAATATTTCTTTAGAAAATACTTCTTATTTGATATATGCAGAGATGTGCAAAATGGGTACCCAAAACCATTTGAAATGCAAAATGGAAATGGGTGAAAACTTTTCCATTTGAAAATGCAAAATGCAAAATTGTTTTTAGAAAAGCATTTCAAAAGCAAAATGCAAAATACCTATTTTCAAAATGGTTTCTCAGGTCAAACAATTAAAATAATTATAGAATTTTTAAACAATTTTGTCATTTAATAATGGACATCAAAGTAGAACAAACATATTACATGATGGTAAATCCAAAAACACAACGACTACGGATTATGAAACCACAAAAAATTTGCGCGGGACTAATGTTGCCAACTTAAAAACATAGAAACTGCTATCTAAGTTTTAATATTACAGCGTCTTGGCCCCATGTTCAGTATTTGAATCAGTATTTTTTGTAATGGTATCACTCAATTGCCAGGGCTCCTACCAGGGAGCAACTTGACAAATGTAAATTATCTCTCATAGCGAGGTTGAGGACCGACTGATATTTGGGGCTTATGAAAAAAAGATGAGTGGAGATAGTAGGAAGAATGTTGCAAAAAAGCATTTAAAATGGAAAATGCATTGAGAAAAGCATTTAAAATGCAAAATCGAAAATACCCATTTTGCATTTTGTATTTCCATTTGAAATGGATTTATTTGAAATAAAGCACATCTCTGGATATATGTAGCTTCTCTGACGACTTTGGAATAAATTATCTACGATTTTTCTGCACCGGTCATATTTCAGTCACCGGTTAACGTCTAATAAATTACTTATTTTACATGTTTATTTCAAAAAACACTATTCCATGCAATTAAATTTGCCTACAATAGAATCATTTCCTTTCGGAAAGTACCACTAATTTTTTAACACCATGTACATATACAAATTAAAAAGATATGCACTTGAACCATATTGCTTTTAAATAAGTTACATTATTTTGACTTCTAAATCATCTTGATGTTTTCATTTAACCTTTTAAATGCCAGCGTATTTGTAAGGACACATTTAAAAAAAATCATTTTTCTTAATATAACTAGCTACATATTCTGGGAAAACTAAATATCGTCGGCTTAATTCATAGACTGCGTGACTCTGCTTTTAATGCGATTTGGTATTAAAATTAGTCCCGCTCCAATAGTAAAACTAATAAAATTGTAAAAAAAATCCATTTTGTTTTTAAACACAAATTTACAGTAATGTCCATGGCCATTTTGCAGAATTAAGTAAACTTTCTAACTCCGTTTTAAAATACAGGGTTTTCCAATAAGAGGTGTTATTTTGATATTTAATCGTAAAAGATCAATGGTTTCATTGCTTGTGTGGCACGTAGCGCCGTCTTGTTGAAAGTAAACGTTGTCCAGATCAATACCATCCAATTCCGGCCATAAAAAATCATTAATCATATCTCGATAGCGCAATCCATTCACCGTAACTGTTGCTTCAGCCTCATTTTCGAAAAAGTAAGGTCCAATGACTCCGCCGGATCATAAACCGCACCAAACAGTCACACATTAAGGATAGATAACTCTTGGGTTTTCCGAGCCCCAGAAGCGACAATTTTGCTTGTTGACGAAGTCACCGAGGTGGAAATGGGCCTCATCACTCAAGATGATTTGCATTTGATTCACTCAAGTGAATTTTAATAATTTCAATGCGTTGTTGAAGCGTGTATCGTTCCATTTTTATTAATGGCGTAGTTTCTACTTGTCAAATGTCAAAAAATGACAGCTTCAAAAGTAACATCTACCGAAATAGCGGGCTATTCAAAATAACACCTCTTATTGGAAAACCCTGTAGTAAGTCTTAAATTACATACGTTGAACTATCGAAAATGAATAAAGAAAAATATGGCATGTTTTGAACATAAATTTTTTTTTTTTTCACTTTACACAATAGTATATATGGTAGTTACGCCTTCTACTAATTAGGTCGACGATATGGTAGGTAATATACTATTTTTATAATTATATTAAGAGATTATCTGGTAAGACTTACAATTTACAAAAAACATTTTGCATAAAATAAGTAAGTTATGACGAAAATATAATCAGATGTTGCGTGGCGAACATTTTGTGGCAGCATGTCAAGATTTAAAGCTAAAAATTGTCAAACTAAAAATTATTATGTAATTTTTTGAAATAAGGTTTCCTAATGTAAGTGCATTATATAATATATTTATTTAAAATGTAGATGAAGTGTGTACAACTTGACAATGATAACTTTTGCAATTGGTGGCTTCAATATCACAGTAATCCTTCCTATTAAAGCTCCTAAAATGGACGTTAAACCCTCAGGCCTCTGGCATAATGATCGAATAATTTGTGTGTATTTCCGCTTCGCAATAAAATACAATTAAATGGAATATTTCCGAAAACTGTTTTTGAACAACGCTTTCGAATTTTACTATCGTGATAAACATAATTTTTGAAATATCAAAATTTGAAATCGAGCATAAAGAAGTTTAAACTAAAATTACTGATAATGATAAAAATCACTTATTTTGCTAGAAAAATGTACTATAAACATTTTCAATTAATGAAGACAATATTATTAGCTATTCCTAAACGAAAATCTGAAACAGAAAAATCTGAAAAGGATACGGTCACATCTAGGACTCGAACCCAGGACCCTTGCCTTGCCGGGACACCACTCTACCACTGAGCTAATAGGACCCCATCTCCTTCGGTCATATTTAACTGTATCATACTTTGAATAAGAACTACCAACATTTTCTTCATTTTTCTCACCGCACATTTTTATTGGCAACTATCTTTATGTATGATCGCAAGATTCAACCCGAACTAAATGCAATCTAGATAGCGTCTTTTAGATAAACATATCTTATTTTTTATTTTAATGTACGACATCTATTGACTTTTCTGCAAGTCTAAGATGAATACATATATATTTTTTGGAATAACTTAGTGAGTAAAACCTGAAATTGTAATATTTAATTATTGAAGACAATATTAGATGTGACCGTATCCTTTTCTGATTTTTCTGTTTCAGATTGTAGTTTAGGAATCGCTAATATTGTCTTCAATAATTAAATATTACAATTTCAGGTTCAATATAAAAATAATTAATGAAAAGTCACAAGATTTTTATTTTTATTTCTAAAATTGCTGTCAGAACCTTTGGTTTCGTATAGGTATATATTTTAACTATTTTTTGGTTAACTTCTAGATTTGAATATAAAGCGTGGTGTTGTCTCTTTCTAACACCGTTCAGTTCATATTTCTCTCCATGACAGTGTGGTAGATACAGCGATTTCTATGAGAGCATATATGCTGTTTCCAAAAGCGAACAAATTAGCCTAAGAGGTTACTAAATAAAGAGTTAGTTAGTTAAAAACATTGCTGAAGAACAAACCGTTCCTTCCGATGTGGTAATAAAAATCTGAGCGCCGTCCGCGAAACGGTAAATTCATATTTTCAAAACAATTGTAAGTACCCACACGACCGTTCGACTGTTCACAGTTAAAATTCTTGTAAAATTCTGCAGGCGATATACGAAACTAACTACTGTACCAAATGTAGGCACGAGTCGTTCTGCATTCGTTACACACACGTATAGGCACCTATTTTTATGCGTTATGTTATAACCTAATCCAGTTTCGTATTGTGATGAGACACGTAAAAAATTTTGTAGGAATATTAATCATTTATTATACTACGAGATTCAGGAAACCAAGTTAAAGGAAATTTGATCAATAGGGTTGTAATTATATATATATTTTTTTATGGCCACCTGTAAAGATATCTTTGTCAAGCTGTAAACGTGAAGTACATTCCATTTTTACAACTATTTAAAGTTTTTGTTGTTGAATATTTATTATTTTAATTGCGTCCTGTTGAGAGATTTGATATGTTTTATTTTGTTTTTTGGTGCAACATATTTACTATTGTATAAATGTAGGTTTATTTTTTTCTTCTTTCGATGATTTATTATTGTAGGTTGGCTATCGTCACTGCAATTTTCCATCGATCTTTTCGCTTCATTCACATGGTTTTAGCCGCTTTATTCTTTCTCACTTCCTTTAGCTTCACATCATAACCCAATTGCTGGCTCCAGACGGTTAGACGGGAACAATGGGATTCTTACAAGGTATTCACGTTAAAAAAAAAAGCATTGTACCTTACAGTAATTATTGTTGCATCATATTTTGTTGTTATTTTGTTTCTAATTAGGTTTATAATCAATGTTTATTTTTGACTTGAGCAAGGTTCAACTTATTTAAACTCTCAAATAATTTTTACATTTCTGCATGTAACGGATGTCATTAAGTGAAAAACTGAACTAAAAATTGCTAGAAGTGTAATCTGTGGGTCTTTTGTCTCCTAGGATGGACAGAAATTACGATATTTAAAAAAGTTAAAAAAAAAACTTCAGCTTAAGTGAGGGGAAATTGACCTTACTTTGGACACACGGTCACGGCCACAACACACTTTTATTCAGTGATGTAAACATATTAATGCTACTTCTACCAATATTTTGTATCAAACACCAGTCACCCTGTATTATAATAATATACATACACATTACTAATATAATATAATAATATACATACACATTACTAAGTACAATTTTATTTTATTTTATTTTATTTTTTTTTAGTTTAAAGAATATTTTAAAGCTCCGTAGCTCCTCATGTAAATTTTATTTTGAGCTTAAAATAGTTGCATTAACTTTAAAACGCAAAACGCAAATTTACCTATAAATTTCATGATGTCAGAGTCACCCATTATTGACAGTTTTTGCTGTTTTATGTCCAAGATAAAGAATTATTATTATTTACAGTTATATTTGCGTTACTTTGAGATTCAAGCAGCTAAAATTTCATGATAACGATCTAGGAATAAACATTTTTCAATTTTATATGAAATGTTGAAATAGTCTCTTGTTGTGACTTCAAATGGGCCAGAAACGTTGACAAAAATATAAATGACATTATTTAACAAGTCTGATTTTTGCATAATAAATAAATACAATATTAATTAATTTATTGTTGATTTTAATCTTCGATTATGTTTAATCATTGATTATGTTTAACGATTGATTATGTTTAATCATTGATTATGTTTAATCATTGATAGTGTGTTATCATTGATTATGTTTAATCATTGATTATGTTTAATCATTGGTTACGTTTAATCATTGATTACGTTTAATCATTGATTATGTTTAATCATTGATTATGTTTAATCATTGATTATGTTGAATCATTGATTATGTTTAACCATTGATTATGTTTAACCATTAATTATGTTGAATCATTGATTATGTTTAACCATTGATTATGTTTAACCATTGATTATGTTTAATCGCGGATTGTTTAATCGTTGATTATGTTTAACCAATGATTATGTTGAATCATTGATTATGTTGAATCATTGATTATGTTTAATCATTGATTATGTTTAATCATAGATTATGTTTAATCATTGATTATGTTTAATCATAGATTATGTTTAATGATTGATTATGTTTAATCTATTCAAACTATTAACTAGTGGTACAAGTGGAAAACTGGTGAATCTACCATTTGAAGTTGATTTTGGAGTTTTTTGGGTGTTCTATGTGATGCAGATTCCTCACTTTCTTGATTGTACCACTGGTTCCGTATACTTTAATTCAATATGTAAGGGGTGTTAAAAGACGTACTTAACTTGATTACTCACATTATTTGGAGTAAAAAATGTAATTTGATGATTTTTTTTTTGTCTTTTTTCAGT
Source organism: Hesperophylax magnus (assembly GCA_026573805.1). Taxonomy (NCBI): domain Eukaryota; kingdom Metazoa; phylum Arthropoda; class Insecta; order Trichoptera; family Limnephilidae; genus Hesperophylax; species Hesperophylax magnus. The sequence continues at coordinate 6,481,100 of JAIUSX010000005.1, read as the reverse complement.
GACCAGTGTGGAAGAATTTTTTTAAAAACTAATCTCTTTCTCAAGCGTCTCCGACTTCTTCCACCATTCACTACTGTATACCACAATATTACTGTTAAAAAACTACATTATATCGACTTTAATTCTACTCAGTATCTCATTACAGTGCAGAGATATTGTGTTAAGTATTCCTCGGGCGTCCCCGACTTCTTCTACCATTCAAACCACTCTAAACACTCCTGGCACTAATAAGAACAAACTTACTTACTATTTTTCGAGTTTTGCAAGCACAAACAAAGTTTTGCTTTTCAAGTTTTTGATTGTTTAAATAAATAAATATATCAAAAAAGTCACCGAAGACTAAAATTTCACGTTTTTTACTCCAAATAATTTTATAAATATCTGGTTAGAGAAAGTCAAGTACATTCCTTATAATCCTGCTTACATTTTACTTCCTTTATTTTTTCCATGCTGTTTATTTATATTAAAACATTTTTAATCCATCCGCTCACGGGGCAACTGAAACCAGTTTGCAACTGCCGCTGAGTGCCGGTTGCAAACTGGTCATCGATCTTCTCTCATGGGGCAACTCAAGTTTACGATTTAACTGATTATCTAAGCTTGTTTAATCATAGAATGAACTTGAGCTGTCTTCTGTCACTATTGCATTGAAAAATGTCCGCAGAATCAACTGCCATTATTTTTTTTCTTTTCTTGCATAATCAGGAAGCCTATAGTCTTAAATACACAGGAATTTTTCAACCTCTTGAACACATTCTTCCGACAGCTTTTGAGGCATGGACAAATGGCGAATTTCTTGAAAACTGAAATATCTATGTGCAAATGAAATGCGCTGAAAACTGGTTACCACCATTAAAATATACAGGATAGCAACTTGAGTTGCGAACTGGTATTTTTTCAGTTGCCCTGTTAGCAGATGCACTTATATGAAATTGGTTGCTATTTGGCGGGCTGTAACAATGAATAATTGAAAGAAGTGTGGTGAGCCATTCGTACAAAAGATATACGGAAAATTAAAAAGATTTCGCTAAAATACTTGTTTTTCTAGTATAAAATAGTTTTTTAATTCTGCACGCTTAATGTACCTATTTAAAATGTTTTTTTTTTACACTGCCTTTAATGATATTAAAATGTAATATTTATTAATAATTGTGTTTTATTACTGGTTTTATTAGGTCCACAATGGAGTGCTGCTACCAACCAAATACTATTGACTCTATTAAAAAATACAGAATCTCTGCTATACCGCCTATTCATTACCCTAGATCCAATCACACTGACATAAAAAATGTTATAAAACCACATTCGGACTAAGAAACTACATTTATTTTGCGACAAAACTCCACAACATCCTTACCGCAGATGTAAAGCTAATAGAAAATTTTAACGATTACAAATCAAGAATAAAAATCTGGCTGAAAGAGGTCAATGAAAAAACTCTGTAAAAAACATTAAAAACAACATCGAAAACTAATAAAACAGAAATGAATAATATGTTCAGTATTGAACTAGCAGAGAATTTAGACTGGATGCTGTAGAAATGAAATCACTGAGGCATATGTTTGGTAAAACCGTTTATGACCGTCTGAAAAATGTGTAGAGTCGCAAAGAATGATAGGCTGATAAGCGTAATGAGTAAGATCAGGAAAGAGACGCTAAGATGGTTTCGGCATGTCGAGCGAATGAACGAAGAAAGGAGTGTAATGATAATACATGAATGTGAACAGTAGAAGAAGTCTGGGACAATGAGGTGGCACGATCAAGAGAACCAAGTATTGGGCCGTGCCAAGAGTCAGAATAACAGAAAGGTATGTATGAGACGGTGTGTGAATGTGGAGTAAGCAAGGAGTGTATCTCGGCACTGGAAGAAATGGGATAGGGCGCCCGGAATGAGGTAATCCAAAGTACCTACTCATAAACGGACCAGACCCAAGGCAAACCAGACAACTACTGAGGGAACTGGTAGGACTACTAACGGGACACTGCCATCTCAGGAGACACATGCAGTTGTTGGGAGTGGAAAACACCAATAGATGCAGGAAATGTGAAGAGGATGAAGAGATTCCAATTCACCTTTGGTGCCAATGTCCGCTTTGTTGCGAACTAGGCTCAGATACCTGGGGAGACATACAGTAGAACCAGAAGACATAGCCACATATCCAATGACAACCCTGGTGAACTTTATTAAAGGGACTGGGTTGTTGTTAAAGGATTGAGGTAAAATGGGAGATAGCACAAAGGGTTTATGGCTTAAGTGCTCACGGGAACCTTACGTCAACTGTCTCTTATAAAAAATAGGAGTTTATGCCAAGATCAAGTTATTTGGTGGCCCGTCCTCTCTGCTTACCCCTGCGGAGAAACGGCGTGATGAATAATAACGTTAGTTAGTTAATATTATTTAACGTCCTCCGTGGCCCAGCGGTTAATATCCTAAACCATGCATACAAAGATTGCGGGTTTGCCCTGATGATAGACAACTATTCATAATAGAAACGGCGCATGAAATAGTGTTAGACTGTTGGGTCACTAGATTTGAATAGTCAGGTACTTTACAATCTTACTAATATTCTTCCGCACCCGCTTTCTCCAGCTCCACTCTCCACTCTCTCCAGCCTCACAATTGAAGATTTGGATGCAATTACAACTATTGTAGTTTTGAAGAAACACATTCAAAGTTTTGAAAGCGAGTTTATTTTAGTACTAGCTAACGTGTACCCGGCGTTACTGGTGGTTATCTTTAGGAGATAGACATATACTGTCATAGACTTTTCTGTAGGCCTTTTTAAGATATACAATTCCGTAGTACATTATTTTGATGTATCTCTAACCTTAAGGTTTAGCCAGCGTTAGCAATGTAAGCGCCCGAAAATATTTTTATCGATCTGATTACAGAACATCGACTTTTCTCTACTTTTTACAAATAAAACATGCATGTATTATATATATAAACCTTCCGGAAAAAATTCTCTAAATGATAGTGAAAACCAAATATAAATCCGTTGCGTAGTTTAGAAGAACTAAGCGCACAAACGGACAGACACGGATAGTGATTTTATTTTATAATGTTTAATTTGTAATTAATTAATAAAAGATACCTTCATTTTATTTTACCTTCATAAATTATTAAATAAAAAAATAGGTAACCTATATAAAAAAAACTATTACTGCGGCTGTTAAGCTGGTGGTTTAAAAAAGAATTAAAATATTTTGTAAATAAATACATGGTGTCCGGAAACTCGTAGTACAAGCGGGAAACTGGTGAATCTACATCATATTTGGAGTCGATTTTGTAGTGTAATTTTTTTTGATTTGAGCTTTCGTTTTCGAGTAAATCGAGTCAGAAGTTGATTTTTTTTTTAATCAAATTCTTATAAATTATTACTGAAGATCAAAGTACCCAACTAATTAAAACTATGTTAAAATTTAAAAGTAAAAAAAATAATGACGAAAAAATTTGAACCCTGAAATAGCCGAAAAATATATTTTTTTGTTTTTTTTTTTTTTTATAAAAATGCTGTAATCAAAAAACTTTATGTTTATTTGGGTTCCCCGTGTGGTATACATTCTCCAGTTTCCGGCTTGTACTACGAGTTTCCGGACACCATGTATAGTAAAAATAGTGTAAGAAAATCACTGAAATCAGTTTATCTTCTCTATTACCTCTAAGTATTACAAATTAAAGTCGCTATCCGCGTCTCTCTGTTTGTGCGCTTAGTTCTTCTAAACTACGCAACAGATTTTGATAGCGTTTTCACTATCATTTAGAGAATTTCTCCCTGAATGTTTATGTATATATAAAACATGCATATTTTAGTTATTGTTGCATAAAATCATATTTGTCGACAGAACAAGTAACATTTCCCACACACTTCGTGAACAAGAATTGTACCTAAAATTAGTGCGAGAAGCAACTACATGAAATGGAGCATGCAGTCAAGTTTACGATTATTTCATTCTCACCCCCTCGACTGTCTAAATGTCCGATGATTTTAAATATTAGTAAAATACCAAAATTTTCTTCGCCACGACAAATTGGGTAGTAATTGAATTAAATCGCCATAATTTATACTTATTGATTCATATCTCCCTTGGGCGTCCACGATTTTTGATACCATTCACCTTTTGTAGAATCACAAAATCCACATTGTCACTGTTAAAAAAGTTAAATATATCGGATTTTATTCGACTCCGATTACCACATTATTACTATTAAAAAACTACATTACATCGAATTTAATTCAACTCTGTATCTCTTCCAGGTGCAGAGATATTGTGTTAAGTATTCCTGGGGCGTCTCCGACTTCTTCTAGCATCCAAACCAACTCCCTAAACACTCCTGACACCGATAAGAATGAACTGTGAAATTTTCAGCGATATCGGTCGACTAATTTTCGAGTTACGAGAGCGCAAACATACGCAGGCTGAAGTTTTATATGAATGTATTTTGTATAAAGGTGACCGAGAGAGGAATTATATTGATGATCTATTCATGAAAGAATTTTACGTGAATGTACATTGTATAAAGGTGATTAGAGAGAGGAATTATATTGATAATCTGTTCACGAAAAAAATTTACGTCAATGTATTTTGTAGGTGATCAGAGAGAGGAATTATATTGATGATCTGTTCATGAAAGAATTTTACGTGAATGTATATTGTAGGTGATCAGAGAGAGGAATTATATTGATGATCTGTTCATGAAAGATTTTTACGTGAATGTATATTGTATAAAGGTGATCAGAGAGAGGAATTATATTGATGATCTGTTCATGAAAGAATTTTACGTGAATGTATATTGTAGGTGATCAGAGAGAGGAATTATTATATTGATGATCTGTTCATGAAAGAGTTTCGGAATTTTATCAATTACGGGTTCTATGTAAGTCCTATTCAAGTTCTATTATTATAACATTATAGGCTAGTTGCTTTACAGAACTGAAATAACAACAGAACTTGAAAAAAATCTCTCAAAAAACTTGAAAATTAACTTTGAAATCTGAAGAATTGTTCAAATTCTCCGAAACAATGCGAAAACACCGAACATTATTTTTTTAAAACACCAAAATTTGAATTAAGCTCATTTGGCGCCATTTAAGTATGCTGCCCAATGATTGGTTTAAATCGGACCAATCAGAAAGCACCGTCGCGACGTCAATCGATTCACTTGTACTTGACGTCCCAAAGCTGTCAAAGTTTTAGGTAAATATTATTTTTTCTGAATTTTGATTAAAAACATTATGTAAACTAATTCAGACAAAACATATATTTAAATTTTTGGGTAAAATTGCAATCTTTTTCAAACGTTTGTTGTTTGTTTTACACATTTCGATATGTGAAAGCTATTTTCGTAATTTTCAACACAATTTTGAAGTTCCGTTTTGAACACTAAACAGATATATCTTTAAAAATGTGATTTATATATCGATTTGCGAGAAAACTGCAGTCGAAAATTTATCTATCGACTCCCAGGTTTCAGAGAAGCCAATGGAATAGTCTTTAATTGCTCTAGAAAGCATTTTTTTTTCAATGTTGCAACGATTTTAGCAGAAGTAATGCCTGGTTCAAACGAGGACAGGACTGTCTTGTTCCCTAGTTTGAACAGTAGACATTTTGGAGGACAGGACAATGAACTAAGACATTGACGGGCAAGCTATGGTGCATTACCCCCATCTCGTGTAAATGCGTTTAGACAAGACAGTAGGATGTAGTACAGTAGCCAGCCGCTCTACGCGCACGTATCTCGGCTCGTAGCGCTCTCGGCGATCGGATCTTGTATTTTGACTAAAAATGTCACGTAAATGGAACACTAAATAAATGCCGCTGACGGGAATTGAACTCGCAGCCTTCTTATTGTCGGTCAGCTGCTCTACCAATTTTCTATTTGTAAAGGGTGTTTCAGGCAAATAATAATTTGTTATCCTTTCCTCTGTTAGTTCATCATTTAAAAAATATGAAAATTATGTAATAATAATATTATTTTGTTAATTTATATAGCGCCTTTTTCATGAAAAATCACCTGTAAACATACAGGGTGTATCGGCACGTGCCCGACAAACTTTAACCAGCTATTCCTTAGCACATTTGGAGTAAAAAATGTCATGGGCACTTTGCTGTCCGGTAACATTTTTTTTAAATTAAAAATATCTTATTCATATTTTCACCACATGTCATCAATGTTTTATCATTTGTCAAAGTTTGAAAACCCAACTGATCATATTTTATTCTAGTTTCGTTGAATAATGTACGAACGTACCTACATTGGCGCGCTTTTACAATCACAACGAAATGGGATGGCACCATTCGTCTCATTTTTAACTATTATTATTTAGTGTGTATGAAAGAGCGAGGACGCTTTTTGACACACTTGCTAATAACAGCTGTTGAACACGAGAAACAATGCCAATGTCAATGACGGAGTGTTGATTTTTAATATTTTTTTTGTTTTTAATTGAAAAAAAATGTTACCGGACAGCAAAGTGCCCATAACATTTTTTACTCCAAATGTGCTAAGGAATAGCTGTATAAAGTTTGTCGGGCACGTGCCGATACACCCTGTATATGTTTTATTTGTTAATAATATGGAAATATTATTTTACTAATATTATTATTTTAATAAGTATGCTAAACAAAACAGTTAACTTTATATTTTAATCTATTTTTATTTTTTTAAATTCTTTTACTTCTCCTCTTTTTTTTCTTTTCTCTCCTATTTTTTTTTTGTACAAAATATGTACATGTGAATATGTAATATGTATTCGTCCAAATTTTGACTGTCCTAAAATGGGAATTTATCCTAGTTGGACATTCAAAACATTTTACAAATGTGCAATATGTATTTCATGTACTAAATAAATAAATATAAAATTCAATTAAATTTTTTCAGGTTTCTAAGAAATACTTCAACCCTAAGGATGGACACTTCACCAGGAAAAGTTCAAAAACTGAATGACCTAGGTAAATTTTTGCTCATTTTAATTTAAAAACCTAATCGAGTAATTTCCTGTGCCTCGATTCTCGACAAAGACATTCCACTCGAACAAGAGTGGCTCGACCCACTTGTTGTTCGAGTGAAATGACTTTTGACGTTTGGCGTATGCAATTATATACTTTCAACGAGACTCAAGAATAAGAACATCAACCAATGTAAATACTTTCAACGGCGATTGCGAGCGGCCTGGATTGGAAAATTGATACCCTGGTGAAAGACTACCATTTAGAATCGAAACATCACTTGAAATGACTTTAGTCATGTTTGGTGATCAGTTCTGAATAGCCAGGTACTTTTTACCTCCATCTTCTCCCCAATCTCCTTCATTCCCTCAGCTTGTAAACTTGTTATTCGACTTCACAAAAGAAAATTCCATTGAAATGAATTAAGTTCATCAAACTAATTTCAGTTGTCTTTGCTGTCCGTTAGTCCTGTGTGAAATCTGGTTCAATGAACTCTAATTTGCTTTGAATTCAACTGTCATTTTCAAAATTGGAACTGATTTTGTGAAGAATACAGACAAGCGATAAAGTAGCTATCTATTATATAATAGAAAATTATTTTTCGAGACATACACCATTTCTGCGTTAATAATAAAAAAATATTCCATACGCCAAGCAAATAGGTGCGCATTTATAAAATCATCATTTAAAAAACAAACGTATGTAGACGTAAGATGCTGTCCACGACTCGAGACGAGTATCCTGGTAATGTTAGTACTGGGTGGCGCAGATGGATCGGGTGGTTTTAAAATACTTGTCAAAATGTCAATTTTAAAGGTATTGGATTGAAATAAAGTGCAAAACGTGAAGTTACAATGGAAGTTTATTAACAAAAAATTAGTAAAGTTAGTTTTAAAAAATTACATCCATAAAATGCCCTCCTTCTCGAGCGACGCATTCTTGGAGTCGGTCCTTAACGTTCCGCATTGCCCGCTCAAGCACATCACCAGGAATTAATGTGATTTCGTTGTGAATTGCTGCCTTCAATTCCTGAATGGTCCGGGGTTTGTTCATGTACACCCTTGCTTTTAAATAGCCCCATAAGAAGAAGGAGACGTCCATTTTGGAGCACATGAACCAGTAGTGCGGAAATTATGCACCCAACTCAATATCGTATCTTGCTTAGGAACACTACCGCGAGGTGGGATGTTGAAACGCCGGCGAAAGGCACGCGTCACAGCAACAATTGACTCGTTATTGCGTATAAACTCAGACTGCCAGTCTGCAACTGAAACTTCCCGTACCCCCCACCACAGCACGAATACCGCCGAACACCTGGCTCCCCCACTCCAGACGTACAGTCCACTTCAAAACCACCCGATCCATCTGCGCCACCCTGTACAATCTTCAAAATATTACAATAAAATATAAAAATATACAACTTTCCATGTATCCTTATATTTTTCTTACTTTTTCATTTGCACCTTTTATCGTTGTATTTATTTAACTATGAATATGTTCTTTAAAACATCCAATCAATACAAACATGCTTTATGACAAACTGTTCTTGTTTATTTTCATAACATTTCATAAAGGTATTTGCTCTGCAACTACTTTCACAGATCCTTAACCTCTCTGGCTAATTTGTTCACTTTTGCAAACAAACAGCTATTACCCATAGAGTCAATTCGTTTGCTTTTAGGAACAGCTCGTTCCGTTGTTGATTTCACACACTAATATATTTGGCCCTTTTGACAGCTTAATCATTATTTATTTGGTAGTTGGGAGCGACTCGGTACAACGGTACGTTTTGCCAGCATCGCATGTACGAGGCTATTTAATATTTATTGAATTTCCAGAAGAGGAAGACATGAAAGCTCGAAGGATCCACGACCCAAATGACACCCGCTACTTTGTCCAGTGGATCCTGTTGGGGGTACTCCTGCTGACCACCATCGGTAACCTGATGCTGTCACTTGGCATTGTCTATGTGCTGCGTTTGGGCAGAGGTAAACTATGTATACCATCCAAATTGATTAACTTTCCTTATATGTATAGACATCCAAATTGATTAACTTTCCTAATATAGACATCCAAATTGATTAACTTTCCTAATATAGATATGAAATTGATTAACATTCCTAATATAGACATCCTAATTGATTAACTTTGCTAATATAGTCATCCAAATTGATAAACTTACCCTGACATAAAATTTGGGTAAGATTTCGTCAAGCTAGAGACAAACTACGTGACCATATTTCGAGAGTGCTTTGAATAAACTACGATATCAGTCATACGTTGACCGCCAAAGAGTGCCCATTGAAATAACCAGACCCTGAGTAGAAAAGTACAATTTGCTAATGTAAGGCAACAGTTTGCAGCGCAGTCCATTGTGGGACTTTTCTGCGCATGATCTGAATGTTCGTTTTTAACCGAACCATCTACAAATCGGGCTGCGTAGCGACGCAAAAATGACTGAGATGAGCAAATTATAACACATTTGTAAAAGTGTCTAACTTAATAGTGTAACAAAATATTCTATTTTGGAAACAAGCCCGAACTTTTGTTTACCTGATTTGGGATTTGGAGTCAAGTTTTTTACGCAGACTGCAATTTTATTTATTTATTTATTCAAACGCCATATAATGGCTTTTACAATACAGTGATAATCAAATTATAAGCGTACAGTGGTAAACAGGATAACACATAATAGCAATAAATTAAAGAACAATTATGTGTAAACAAAACACTATTGCAAGTGATGCAATTTGCTTCCCATTGTAAAAAGGACTAATATTTCGCAAGCAGATTTTATTTTCGAGGACTAAATAGTGATAATACAATGCGAGTTGCCTGTACACTGTCAGATTCATTTATTCCCAAATCACAGAAAGGGAGACGGTCATGCCACCTCCTGCTCCTGGCAATGTTCTTATACTTCTGTATACTTTAGTAATATTCACATTAAACAAATAATAAAATGAATCTCAACAGGTATGCAGAGCATGGAGTTGATCGGAGACTCCTCAATCATAAAGTTCTTCGGTGAGACCGATCTCGGTCATCTGTTCAAGCGCGACGGACTGATTCAGGGCTTCTCCGGCTCCCCGCTGTCGGTATCCTCGACCAAGGAGATCAACTTCCACTCCGTCGGCCTCAAGTCCGTGGAGCCCAAGCTGCGGATGAACGCGACACACACCGTGCTGCGCGGCAACAGCTTCAAGGTGACGGATCCCTACAACGGGCAGACCGTCTTCAATACTTGGGGCCCGAGTGTGAACATTGTGGAGCCCATGAAGCAACTCAACGCTAAGGTCAGAAAACCAAATAATTATCCGTAAAGCTCTTATATTATTTTATTTTTGGAATATCTTAAGGACTAAAACCTCCAATTGTAATATTTAGATGTCGCACATTAAAATAAAAATAAGATATATTTATCTAATACACTGTCTAGATTGCATTTAGTTCGAGTTGAATCTTGCGATCATACATAAATATAGCAGCCAATAAAAATGTGCGGTGAGAAAATGAAGACAGTGTTGGTAGTTCTTATTCAAAGTATGATACAGTTAAATATGACCGAAGGAGATAGGGTCTCATTAGCTCAGTTGGTAGAGCGGTGTCCCGGCAAGACAAGGGTCCTGGGTTCGAGTTCTAGATGTGACCGTATCGTTTTCTGATTTTTCTCTTTCAAATTTTCGTTTAGAAATATTTAATATTGTCTTCAATAATTAAATTCTCGTATAGAGTTTGTGAAGTTTGTAGATGGAGCTTATGATCTAGAAAATAATATATCAACTAACTAACTAACTAACCATCAAGCCGTTTCTCCGCAGGGGTAGGCAGAGAGGAATGACCGCCAAAAAACTCGCTCATTCACATTCATCTATTATTCTGACTCTTGACATGACCCGACTTAACCTCTCGGATAAAGACTATTATTTACTTTGTGTCCCTTTGCGAACTGTCAAAACGTGAAAATTTTTGTGATATTTACGAGTTTTGTTAAAAGCTTCATAACTCACGTTTTGGGAAACGTAACCTCATTCTAAAAAATGTTTTGGAAAGATTATGAAATTCACTATCGTATTGTATTGTTGTACGTAAATATTTGCGTTTCTAAATATACATTTTCTGAAAACGTCAAAAATATGTAAAAATCGCTGACCATTATTTCAAAGCTGTGAAAAATGTACTTTTTTCTGAGTATCATAAAAAAATAACACTTTATATATTGAAGAAATATAATTAAAAACTATTAGTCACCTCAAAATATTAACCGTCCAAACTAAAATATTTTTAATAAATTATTTAGAAACGCAATAAATTATGAACGAAAAAGATGACAGATCCAATCGACTTAGATAATGCACCTCTACATTCCATAGATATTCTTGAATACAGACGCGTAGCGTTATTCATTATCGATACTCTGTTTTTTAAATCATGGCAATCCGTATACTAGTGATGGAAATAAATCGATTTTTGTAAAATCTCGCGCGTTTACGTGAAAAGACGTTCTAATGTCTTGACCGCTATTATCATATTTACGTCTTTTGACGTTCTAATGTTCTGAGTGGTTAAGTATCTGGTTCACTTGATCTGTTCATCTCAGCGACTCCGACTTCTTCTATTGTTCACATTCAATTTCATTTTTTTGTCCTTACACCCCTTTCTTTGTTCATTCGCTCTACATGCCCAAACCATCTGAGCATCCCTTTCCTAATCTTACTCATTGTTCAAGCTGTGGACCTTTTAATAAACAAATCAAATATTCTACGTTGATATATTACTTTGGCAATGAGTTTTATAAAGGTAGAAGGTACTCACAGAGGTGGAAGAACATTCACTTGTTGGGATGCTAATTTCACTATAGTTTTGGTATATCTAATTTTATTTATTGCGATGCGTTTGTGATGATTTTGTTCACTTCGCGTCACGGCTGTTGGTTTTAGATTGAATCTCGGACACAGGAGAGGTATGAAGGAGAGGAAAACAGGGTTCGGGAACAAAATTCATTGAAATTCATTGCCAGTAAAATAATTCTCTATGAATCAACAATTAGCCATTATTGGCGTAAACACTCATTATTGCAACACATGCGCCTCAAGGTTCCATGATATCTCCTCAAAATGACAATTCAACACACCTATAAAAAGTGCTATAAAGTTATGAAAAGTGATGAAACAAAAACTATGTTAAATAGTTACATATATAACATATTTAACCTCAGCCGCGCCTCAGGGATCTCATTTCTGCAGCATCCAGTTTAACATATTATCTAGTCTAATATATTACATTCAACTAATGGATCCTGCAATGTTTCGCTATTGCTGATGTCTTTCTCGGGCGCCTCCGATTTCTTCCACCATTCACTACTGTATACCACAATGTTATTCGATTCCGTATCGCATTCCGGTGGATTCCGTTAAGTATTCCTCGTGCATCCCCGACTTCTTCAACCATTCAAACCACTCTTCGCACTAACAAGAACAAATTTTGAAATTTTAATTAAAATTGGTCAACTACTTTTCGAGTTTTGCGAGCACAAACATATGCAGGCTAATTTTTTTTATATATATATTTTTTATTGACTAAATAGTTAATACATATCAACAAACAAGTCCTGCTAAGCCAATTGAATTGGCTTGTCAACAGGTGCTTAAAGTTTAGTTACATATACATTTTTATAAGTTATAATTTACATCTTATATCTACAGAATCAACATTTTTTCATACATATTAAAGTAAATATTTTTTTCCGATAGCCAATTTTTCACCATATATTTAACCTTATTCATAGACTGACATTGCTTTATAGTGTCAGGTAATAAATTAAATATCTTCGGTATGTTGTATTCAAACGTCCTCTGTCCGTATTTATTATTAAATTTCGGAACTATTAACTCGTCATTGCTCGTGAATCTAGTACTGTATTTATGTTCTAATTTTTCTTTATGCTGCGGGGTAAATATATACTGAATTATGATTTTTTGCCATAGAATAGCCTTAACAGGTATAATTTTGGCACTCTGAAACAGCAACGGTGTATTATGTCTCTGTTTGAAAATATTAGGGACGACTAGTAATTTTACAATTGCGTTTTGTACAACTTGGACTTGTTTCAGATTGGTTATAGTAGTATTTCCCCATATTGTTAATCCATATCTTATAATAGATTCTGCCATTGACATGTAAATTATTTTAAGTGTTTCAATTGATAGGAAAATATTTAATGTGTACATTCATTAGGATTAAATTGAAATCTGGCATTAGGTGATTTTATATGCATTAATTTGGTTGGTTTAGCATTTATTAATAGTCCTGCATCATTTGACCATTTACAAAGTTGATTAAAGTCAATTTGCATGAGTTCAATTGCAATTTTTAGATCTTTATGTGATATAACCAAAGATGTAATAGATCAACACGGAATTTTTTCATATATCTGAGGGTAATTTTTTCTCCTTTTTTAATATCCGATTGAACTCTCAGTGAGATATACCAAGAACCGCCACTGTAGTATAAACATATTTTTTTCTTACAGATTCTTTCAACAAATCGCATCAGCTCTCCACTGGACAAAGATCTGTGGATTCGTTCCGACTTGACGACAAAACTCACAGGAATGGAGGGCACACACATGGACGCGAAAGACATGCTCTGGTCCGCTGATCAAGACATAACCTTACGCGCTGCAAACGGTTCCGTAGTTCTCGGGGGTCGGGAAGGGGTGTTTATCGATGTCAAGAGCCTTCCCATAGCTACGGATGTCACTGGCACCGTAACCAGTACGCAGTATAAGTTATGCGTGTGCATGCCACAAGGGAAACTGTTCAAAATTGAGGTCCCTAAGGGTGATGCCGCTAAAAAAGTCAGTTGTTCGCATATCAATATGTCGAGCAAATATAACCCTTGTGTGTAAAATACTTTTTTTTTTTTTAGATTAACTCCACACGGGCCAATAATTTCCCTCATGGCCTGTGTCATCTTTGAGGATGCTGCATGGAGGGTCTAAATGTTAGTTTAAGGTGTTTTAAAGGTTACATGATAAATCAGAACTCTAACCTAACCTATTATTTCGTTTTCTTCTGTTTTGTCCGGTTACCGTTTTTAAATTTAATCAGCATAATTTTGAAATATGTTAGGTTAAACGTTAAGATTCTCGGCCCGTTTGAGCTTTTGCTCAAATCTTAACATATTACATTGGGCCGCTGGTTGTGCTTCTATGCACCTTATCTTTGTTTAATTTAATAAATAAAATACTGCCGTATCTAGTCAAATACAATATCGCTTTAATTTTTTTTTTTTTAATTCTATACTGTACAAGAATCCAAATAGTTTTAAGGCATCTCGAATTGGAATGTGTTGCGAAGAACCTAGCTATTCAGATCTGGTTGAGCTTCTGAAAGTAGTCAAAGAACAAAGTATCTAGGGCACAAGCGCCCTTGAGGTGATTTTAATCATTATTATCATCAACAGTAAGCTGACGGACGACGATGACATTGACCGGCAAAGACGAGCGCTCAGCATAACCTTGAATATGCTCAGTAGACGGTTCCGGCTTTGCAACCCACGTGTAAAAAGAATGCTAACTTTAAGAAGAGCAGCATGGAACGGCTTTGCGTACAGTCTAACATCGCCTACCACATGATGTTTGGCCTTCCCATATACTGCAGCGCTTCCAACGTGCTCACGGAAGGGCACATACCAGGTATTGCAGCCTTCTTAAGAGCCCGGGTAACAGGCTTAAGGGAGACGACAAACAACTCCAAAAATATTCTTAACGTATTTTTTAAATTTCTTATTATTTTACATGTTTCATGAAATGTGTGGTATTGCACAAATCCCCACATTCCGGATTATGAAATCAGACAGCAAAGCCCTACAGTCATTCAAATGGGACCGGCATAAAAGGTAAAACTAACCTTTCTGCCAGAAGACAATAACGTCTCCACTCGAGCTATTGGTGTCACATATTTATATATACACATTTACCCATACTACTTGAAATATTCAAAAACTATTGAATCTGTACAAAAAAAAATTCTAAGATTGTTATCATTTAAACTTGGACTAAGTGCCGTACTGCAGTCTTACGAGGAACGACTCCAATACTTTAACTTTACGACCCTGGATAAAAGAAGACAATTTGCTGACTTAATATGTCTACACATAATTATTCATGACAAGCTTGAAACAACTCACTGTCTGAGCAATATTCTTGTTAAAGTTACTAATAGACGTAATCTAAGGAGTCAGAATACATTCCATCTAGAATTATTTAAGAACAATATAGCATACTTCAATCCATTGTCTAGAATGTGTCGTCTGTACAATTCTATTGAGTGTGACTATATAGATATATATGCAAATAGTCTCGCTTATTTTAAAAAGCAAATTAGAAATAGATTGTGAATGTTTGTTTGTTTTTTTATTTATTCTATTTGTTTTCTGTTGCTTTTGTTTTTTGGATCATATGTTGATCTGTATGTTTTGTTTTTGATATCTCTTTTTTTTGCCTAAGCTCACGTTTTGCTGTTTATATTTTTTGTCAATACATAGTGTATAATGACACTTAAAATGTGCACGATGTGAACATTTTTAAGTGGACTGTTGGCATATACTTTTTTTGCAGCGCTTATCTGATGATTTTTTTTCATGTTAATAGTCTGTAAATGTTCCTAAACAATAAATAAAAAATAAAAAAATCTAATTAATACATTCCTCAAAATATTAATATGCAAATAGATGAAAGTCCTTACTGCGGTTAAAAGCCAAGATTTCGCTTTTTTAAGTTCTATAAATTTGGCACATTATGGCAAGCGATAGCTTAAAATGATTTTGCAAACTTGGTATAATATAAAAAATTATTATAAGCATCAATTACTGGCCTGAAATATTCATACAAATTGAAAATATCTCCCGAGTAAAAATAAATACCGCCGACGGGAATTGAACCCGCACCTTCTGATGTCCGGTCAGGTGCTCTGGACCACTGAGCTACGTCAGCTTATTGTTCCCAATCCGCCAAATAATTCAATATGTACTAGTACTTCAATCGATATCGCTTACTATATTTTTTTCACCTGTAAACAACCAAATTTATTTTTGTAGGAAAGGCTTTGTTAGTGCCAAATTTTCCACTAGATGGCGTCGAGACATATTATATCTACATTTGTTGGTGAAATATTTTTGACTTGTCAAATATTATTATTTTTTAATGATAAACTAATGTTTATAAGACAAGGTTTTTATGCATAGCAAAAAGGATAACAAATTACTTGCCTGGCGAGTAATTGACGCTTATAATAATAATTTGTTATCCTTTGTGCTATGCATAAAAACCTTGTTTTATCATTAAAAAAAAAAAAAAAAATTTTATACATAATATGACAACAATCGTCTAGTGGATATGAGTTTGTGATGTCATTGAAAAATACTAACACATATTGAAAAAAAAAAAAAAACACTTGAAAATAAAAATAGAATAATTTAATTTATAAAAATAGAAATTTATAAAATTACTATAAACATTTTTAATTATTAAGAAAACAGATATTTAAAAATTAATTTATAAGGCAAGATTGGTATTAGAATTATCATTATTATTGCTAACACTGAAGAGGTAAACGATAGACGTGTGTTATGGGCATAAATGTAAGGTCAATTTGCCCTTATTTCGGTGAATCAGTCAAACAGGTTTCGTTGTATCCTAGTTGTTGGTGAAAGGTATTATTCTGTAGATTTGCATTGTCATTATGCTTTCAACGAGGTATATAATCACACTTCTGTAAGTTTTCTGTTCAGTGTTTGCTAAAGACTAAGATAGTATCACAAATACTTGGCGTAATGACGTTAAATTGGTCGGTAATTATTATTATCAATGCTTTGTCGTAGTACTTTATATATTACGCAGGTCTTCAATGGTGGACTCATTATAACTGAAAAAAAATTACAACTAATTAAAAAAAAAGTTTTTATGTTATGTGAATACCGTAGAAGATTCCAACTGCCCGGAGCCTATGGGACTATGGCATCCCTGATTGGGGGCGTGTTGCGAGGTTGAAGGGAGTGGGGAGGGGAATGATATGTTGAGAAGTGCCTGACTATTCAGATTTAGTCACCAAACACGCCTAAATAAATTCAACTACCTGGAATCAGTGGCATTATTGTATCCCTATTGGAATTGTGTGTTGGAGGTTGAAGGGAGTGGAGCGGGTAATAAAATGAGAAAGATGAAGGTTGGGAAGTAACAGACTGTTCAGATCTGATCAGTTTCGATTCTAAAGGGCGCTTTTCACCAGGGCGATACTGAGGGTAAATACCTTTATGAAATTTTCAAAAAGGTAATCTTTTTAGTAAAGCATTGTTCTGTTGGTAATTTCACTGTTGAGATTGAAAAGATACCAATATATTTTTAAGAGCTAGTTGATATCTGTGAATTAGCTAATTTACATATATTTTTTATACCAACTGAGAAAAATAATTATTCTGTGCCTTTATGTTTGTGGATGTTGTGTGAAGGAAGAGATGTGAGGGGTGTGTAGGAATCTGGGGGTCAGTGTGTCCAGGAGTGACGGTTGTATATCCCTACCACTGCTGTGCAAGCCGAGTCCGGATGAAGATGTTGAAGGGTCTCCCTTCTCTAGTTTCTCCCGTTCCGACCAGCCATGTGGTTGGTCCCGCTACTAAGACCTGGACACACCTCACCCCATCTACCTGGGCCCCCGTGATAAGTCATCCACCTAGGGTTACCCACGGCGGAGGTGTTGATTATCCAATGAATAGTTCCCAGGGCAGCGGTACCCCTAACCGTCTCCCAAATTGAAAATTTTATGTCCCATATAGGAAGTTACGAATATCAGAGGCGGTGAATGTGCCGCGTTGAGACCTTTCAATGTACGGCTGGTTGTGGTCCCCTGAGGAAGTGTACGAAGAGTACAGCCGTTTGTTGAGCACCTCTGCCGGGAAAGTCTTCAGGAAGTAGATCCAACATTCCACCTGTGTCTCACTGCCCTCCCTGCAATAAAATAAATAAATATATACAGGGTTTATTAGCAATTCCTGAACATATCCGGAGCGTAACTTGCTACTGCCAATAGTATAACCCTGATCTGGGTACCAGGACTTAAAGGAATTGAGGCAAGTTGGAACTAGCTGGGGATGCGACGCCAACACGCTCAGAATAGCATCCATTGCCCTGGTTTTCTCAACGGCTGAATACTGTGCTCCAGTATGGGCTAGAAGCGCCCACACTTCCACCGTAG
The DNA here is from genome assembly GCA_026573805.1 of Hesperophylax magnus. Classification (NCBI taxonomy): domain Eukaryota; kingdom Metazoa; phylum Arthropoda; class Insecta; order Trichoptera; family Limnephilidae; genus Hesperophylax; species Hesperophylax magnus. The sequence continues at coordinate 6,462,894 of JAIUSX010000005.1, read as the reverse complement.
ACGTTCAGCTTAATGCCACAATGCAAACCAAAAGCGGGACTTTAAAATCTACTCCTCTCCCTTGGCTCCCCGTACTTGCAAACATAACCCCGCCAAACATCTGGCGAGAAATTGCAACACTGAGGGAATACAAGAAGGCGCTGCAAAAAAGCGCAATACCTTTGCACGAAGATGTCGTCTCCCACCCGGTATGCCGCTTGAAGTCCTGAAAGCCCTTCTGGGCGGAAGGAGAGAGGCTCCTCCGATTACCTCTCACTCCAAAAGATAGGTGGAAACTTGAGTGACGACGAGAGAAATGTCCACCTCATACAGGACCCCACCGAGAGACAGCCTGGGTTCTAATTGCCTCGCAAACCTGGTCCTCCATCAATAGGTTAAGGTGCTCTCATAGCCGCTGTGCCCACATGATGCACAGATGGGGCCTGAAAGAATCGGCGATGTGCGAATGTGGTGCAGTGCAGACCACCAAACATGTGGTCAACGAATGCCCGCTCCATTCATTCCCCGGCGGGATTGATGAGGTTCACATGGCGACGCCTGAGGCCCTAGACTGGCTCGCTAGATGTCCCCCCCTGACCCCCCCCCACCATGCGAAAGAAGAAGAAGGAACGGGGAGATAGGAGCGGCAGCCGTAGGAGTGGCAGCTCGCCACACATATATTGGCACATCAGTTGGACTGGTTCTAACTTCACTTTACGTTGTTCTGAGATTTTGAGGTGTAAAGTTTGCAAAGACAATTTCTCATTATCTAATTTTCATTTTCTGATTTCGAGGTTAAACAAGTACAGTATTTTAGATTAACATATTTTAAAAGAAAATGATGACTTCAAATTTTAGAAAATACCTAAACATGCAGATAGAACCATATGCAACCAGCTAGGGCATACAAATTCATTGCATAAGGTTCTAACTACATTCCCTAATGATATTCCAAGATAGGGATACGTCACATTCAAATATTCTCCTTTACAATATGTTAAACTGAAATACGTTATACAAATTTTTAAATTTTAAATTTTTTTGCAAACACTGACGCCTCAGAATATGGTAAGGCGAAGTTAGAACCCTGTCAAATCAAAGTGACGAATGACACTGCATCTCGTAACAACCATCAACTGTGAGATACAAACAAAATCGCGATTGCAAAAGGTTCAAAGTGATGGTAGAACCTTTTAAAATAAATGAAAACTTCGTCATTCAAGTATCTACAGAAATACAACACAGATGGCTATGAAAATTATTTTGGTCATGGATCATTTAAAAAAAAATTGTCAGATAGAACTTTGTGCAAATGAGGTGATGTCATATTGAAAGGTGGCTCAAATTCCGGCACTGGTAGAAATGGGACAATGTTGAGGTGGTTCGTTGGTATATGCATTTGTGCATTGCACTGCTTATCTTCAGTCTTCACATAACTTACAACGACATCTGTGCCAAAGTTATCAATTAACGAAAGTACGCTCCAGTCATAATATGAGCTATCTTCCAGTACAAGACTCGCGCGCAAGCGCAAACATGCATATTTCTTTGTGCACAAAGATTTGTTTTACCATACTACATGGGGACAGCATCGGGCGGTATCGATACAGTCGGCCCACCGAAACGGTGACATGAACGAGACAGATTACGCTCCTTATGGTAAGTTACGTGTTGGAGTAGTGCAGATATATACCTCATCACATGCACTATCGATGCGTGCACGAAGCGCCTTGAAGGCATGTGTATTTTGCACAAAGTTGTGTAATCCAATGCATCTGGAATGGATTCATTGGCACTGCTGCCAATTTCAGTCATAAGCCGTCTCTAGGAGAGGGCATCCTGAATGAGATAATTCAAAGTACTCTTAACGGACTAGACCCTAGACGAACCGGGCATCTAATATGGACAGTGCACTCACTGAGGAACTGGTAGGATCACTGAGGGGAGACTTCCGTCTCAGGAGACACTTGCAGCTGTTGGGAGTGAAAAACACCAATAGATGCAGTAAATTTTAAGAGACTCCAATTCATCTATGGTGCCAATGTCCCGCCCTGATGGGAACGAGGCTCAGATACCTGTGAAGACACGTTATGGAACCAGGAGGCACAGCCAAATATCCAATGACAACCCTGGTGAACTTTATCAAAGGCACCGGGTTACTGTCAAAGGAATGAGGTGAAATGGAAGATAGCACAACGGACCCATGGCCCGAGGCCTTAGTACTAATGGGAACCATCCTTAAACCGTTACCGCTTTTAAATAAATTAAATAAAATTAATTTTATCTAATTATCTCACTTGATATGTCTTGCAGAATGGATACATTAATGTACCTGGCTGTCTGTGAAATCCAGATAATTTTTTATAGAAAGTTTAACCCTTCAGCTTCTAGGAATTTTCTGTTCAGTGATTGTTACCTACTCGTTCATAGGTCCGCACAGTGACGAAACAGTTCGAAATACATATTTGATTTGTTGAGTGATTTTATTTGTTTGACATATCAATATATAATACATTATCTTATCAATTTTTTATTTCACGTTTTACAGAGATTTCGCTATCAGATAATGTTTTTTTTAAAGCAGTTAGGTTTTGCTAAATATACAGGGTGTCCGGGGGTAAGGTACACTAACTTCTTGGGGTGATTTTCGAAATAGAAAAGATAAATAACTTTTTCAAAATTCCATCGATTTAAGGTAGTTTTTAGATATAAAAAGTTGAATTGTTTGTATGTGAAAATAAATATTCTTCTATTGAATCACCTCTCTAAGTTAGTGCGTTTTACCTCCAGACTTGTATATTGTATAACATATCGACATTTTTTTCTAGAAAAGTTTATTTATCCCATGTAATTAATATCTATAGGCTTTTTATAAACTAAAACTCGAGTTACCAATAATAGTGATGGATTTTTGGGGTTTTATGCCATGTTGTGCTACCTCCTTTCGTTTCGGACAGCATTACAGTAATTTAATGTACACATCTGCCCTGATAGTGGATACTGTAATGCGGTCCAAAACGTTGGCCAAAGAAGGAGGTAACGCAACGCAAAGGCACAATACCCCAAAATGAATTAAAAATATGCCTCTGGCGTATTGACCATAAATGTGATATTTCTGACGTATCCGAAAACTAAAAACTGTTATTGAAAAGTTTTTTTCTTACGTTTTTTCATCTAAACTGACTTTTTTATCATTTTATATAAAAATAATTAGTAAAAACTTAATTATTTTTTCTTAAATTGCTGTCGGAACATTTGGTTTCATAGTGGTGTACATTTTAATTATTCTGTGGTTAACTTCTAGATTTGAATACAAAGCTTGGTGTTTTCTCTTTCTAACACCGTTTAATTCATATTTGTAACTATGGCAGTAAGGGAGACACAGACAGTTTTATAATTTGACGTACCCATTTTTCAAAATGAACTTGTCCAACTCTCGTACGTAGTAATCAGGGTGTCCCTCCAGTTCGTCCAGCCTGTCCAACATGGGCCGGTCTACTTCATAGATCTCACCTGTAAACACAAACAATTTACATTAACGGTCCTCCCATGTCTTTAGCTTCAAACAATAGATAATATATACAATCGTCATGAACCATTACGATAATTAAAAAAAAGTTATCTGAATGGTATCTGAAGGTAGTGGGGAGGGAAGGAGATGAGAAGAAGAAGGTTGGAAAGTACCAGACTATTCAGACCAGGTCAGCAAAAACGGCCAGTGATATTTCAAGCAGCTTTTCTATTTTGAATAGTGAGTGGTCTATCAGGAAAGTGCCGGAGATTTTTAAATAAAACAAATGGTACGCTGGGATTTGAACCCGCCACCTCTGGCTTCAAGCAAGGCCCTTCTTCCACAGAGATTCGCAAGTAGTCAATATTCATATTGTGTATTCGCGTCGCAAACAACATGTCGCACACAGTCCGTACACATGGCTACTGAAATCACGAGACCCGCGTCACACACAACTAAACAATTGCAGTAGCTGTCATTTAATCTTCGCATTCTTTGATTACTGTTTTGTTCCTAGCTTTTATCTAAAGCACACACATTGTTACAGAATGTTTGACGGAAGTGACGCCACATTTAAAGTCTTGACGACGTGAGTGCGAATAACATTGCCGACGAGTTTACGAAGTGTCGGCAACGTGTGTGCACGGCATGAATGCTATATATTCTTGCTTTGTATGAAAAAGAAAGGAAATCATACCGTTGATAATGTTCCCGCAGCCGGGAGCGTATAAGAGGAAAGGTATGTTGAATTTGGTGCCGATGATTAGGGGGTATTTCTCCGTGGTAACAGCTTTACCGAGGAGTTTGGAGTAGCCATTGTCTTTGCTCTGAAGCCAGTAGTGATTTGGCTCTTCTGTCTTCAGGGTTCCATAGACAAATACTCGGTGCATTCTGGTGATGGTGGAATCTAGAAAATAACACAAATTGCATTACTTATTTACATATAAACGCCTTTGGGCTTTTACATATGATTCTTATAGTAAATAACAAAGCAAATTGAGATCCTGTTAATAATTAATACAATACTGACTACTAAAAATATATATTACCTAATCTATTAGTAACTAACTTAATATATTTCGCTCAAATTATAACCGATTTTTACTTTACCATTGTTATTGATGTCAAAGTTTTAAGGTAAGTTTTTTCTTCTCTTATTTAAACCAAAAAATGAACCTAACTAACTAAACATTGGCTGACGAACTAGCAAGGAAAGGGACGAAAGCACCACTTGTAGAATCCGAGCCGGCCGTAGGAGTAATTACATATTGATAGGTGGGTCAAATCCCAGCACTGCAAAGAATGGGAGAGGGCGCCAAAAGGACCAGACCCTAGAAGAACCAAGAAACTACTCGATATGGACAGAAACTCACTGAGGGAACTGGTAGGACTACTAACAGGACACTGCCATCTCAGGAAGCACATGCAGATATTGGGAGTGGAAAACACCAATAGATGCAGGAAATGTGAAGAGGATGAAGAGACTCCAATTCACCTTTGGTGCCAATTTCCTGCCCTGGTGGGAACTAGGCTCAGATACCTGGGGAGACATACAGTAGAACCAGAAGACATAGCCACATACCCAATGACAACCCTGGTAAACTTTAGTAAAGGGACTGGGTTGTTGTTAAAGGAATGAGGTAAAATGGGAGATAGCACAATGGGCCTATGGCCTAAGTGCTCACGGGAACTATGTGTAAACCGTCTCCGCCCTTAAAAAAAAAAAAAACTAAACATTACGCCGTTTTTCGCAGGGGTAGGCAGAAAGGACGGACCACCAAACAACTCGGTCACACCACACACTCATTGCCTCATTCACATTCATACATACTCTTCTATTATTCTGACTCTTGAAATGGCCAGACTTAAGTATCTGATTCACTTGATTGTGCCATGTCTTCCTTGGGCGTCCCTGACTTCTGCTACCATTTACATTTGCATTACATATCTCCTTACACTCCCTTTCTTAATCTTACTCATTACGCTTAGATCAGCCTTGCGCTCTTTGCGGATCTACACACTCGTCACACAATCATACATGGTTTTACCACACATATACGCCTCGGGGATCTCATTTCCACATCATTCAGTATGAATATGAACCTATGACCCTAAAATAGGTTCTTACGTTGTCAGTTTGGGTTTAATTTGTCAAAATATGGGTGAAAAATGGATGTCAAATTACCATTTTTTACGAAATAACTACTAAAATATATTATTTTCAATTTTCAGAAACTGAAATACTTCCTTCTCATTATTGTCTAACTAATACACAATGGTTTTTATATTAAAAGTGCGGATAATCTTGTCGAATTCCGCTGCACGCGTAATACCCAAAAAATATATAAATATCACTTGGTTTCAACTTAATTACTACAAAAATTAACTATTTACAGTTTCATTTTTCTCAATCAAAGTTAAGTTTGAAGGTTAGGAAATACGCACAAATTATTAAAATAACCCAAATAAACCCCAAACACATATTTTGTGCATGTGCTACTTAAACTAGCAATTTAAATAGTTGTCGCCATTAGATATTTAATTTTAAATCATGTGTTGTTTCTTGGACAAGTTTACCAAAGTGCATATTAACCATGTTATTATTTTCTGTATATTTACCAACTAAATATCACTCACTGCTTTGTTTATCAGATTCAAAATTCAAGTCACAAAAACTCTGGCGATTTAAACTTGACAAGTTCTATTAATTTATTATGTTATGACATATGTATTTAAATGACAATATGGTGGTGCACGTCATACCTTATCAGTCTAACGTGGTCGAAGAAAGCGAATTGAGGAATGGATCAATGGACGTCACTATTGGTCGATGTCATGGTGGTTACGTAATGTAAAAATTATAAATTATGAATTCATTACATGAATAATAGCGATTTTGTTTACGAGCAGGGCCCGGCTGTCAAAGTGACAAGTTGAAGTTGCCAGGAAATTAATATTATATTTAAATTGCATTATTCTGGTTAGGTACTGAAATATATTGTGGGGCGTTTTTGAACGATGTATTATTACATGAACCTAAAAAGTTTAGAACGTTAGCGCATTTTCGTATAAATTACATTGAAGTCGTGAGGAGAAATTGCCTGGCAGCCATCTTGTATGACAAACACTTAAAATGATTTATTTGCGATGTGGTACGTCAACCGTTTCCTCGTTTAATTAAAAAAATAGACTCCACAAATTCTAATTAAACTTTAGAAAACATCTACAAAAACATTTTTCTTAAAACTAAATAACATTTTTTAAATATTTAAAAAGCAGAAATGAACAGCCGTTTCAAAAAAAAATCACAAGCCATGTAAATACGTACTTTCAGGCAGTTACAAACATTCTTTGTGAATAGGCTTGCTGCATTGAAGGCACTCATGCTTCGGACAAATGTCACATATGTATGCAGTCTTGCATGTTAGTCTTGAAGGACAAAAATGACACAGCTTTCTCGGCTGATTATCCTCACTTCAATAACTCCCCTTTAGATTTCCGATTTATCGACGAGCTAATTGTGGCAGGCGTACATGAAATGAGTGGCGCTGCATATGTGATATGATATTGAGATCTCTTGTCTTATTGAGTATCGTTTTTGAGTAACAGGACCACTATCAATATCATTTGACCTTACCCGATCGATCGTCTTGAATTTGTGGGGCGTAAGAATGATGATTTCCCCACAAATGCTTATGTATGCAGATTTGTTGTTTCAATGTCTTCGGATACATTTTAACTGACTAGGCATTGGTACCGCCACCTTATGGAATAACCAGCACCTCTGACATAGTTCACTCTAAGAGGTTCACTAAGTTTGGTAACTTAAGAAGGTGTGGTGTGTTCAGGTCTTCCCCACCAGCTCCGAGAGGATGGTTTAGGGAGACCATTTAACCTCTTCAGCTTGTATATCTCGACACATCATTTTGCACCGCAGCTGGAGGCATGGATTCATACGTCCGTCACTTCTGGACACACTGCTGGCCCCTAGATTCATACCCACCCCTCATTCCTCTTCCTTCCCAGAATTTCCTCTCCTTCGTTTCCGAACTGAAACACGACAGATATACTCGTTGTTGATGACAATGCATTTTATCCACTTTTGGTAGCACTCACGCACACACGCAGTAATCTGAAATAATAAAAAAATTACAACAGTTAATTTATCTATCCGACAGCAGATTTATCTATCCCGTAAATTAAAATGTTAGGACGGGTTGTTTCGGAGAATCTGAACAATTCATCAAATTTCAACGTTCATTTTCAAGTTCTGTGAAAGATTTTTTCAAGTTCTGTTTTTATTTCAGTTTTGTCAAGCAACTAGCCTACAATGATATAAAAATAGAACTTGAATAAGTCTTTCACAGAACCCGAAAATGAACGTTGAAATTTGATGAATTGTTCAAATTCTCCGAAACAACCCGTCCTAAATGTTTGTTTGTTCAAAATCTTAAATCTCCGAAAGTTCTTCACTGATTGCTTTGAAATTTTGTCATAACGTTGCATTCGAATACGCGTGTGTTTTTATTTACGTATATTATAAAGTTGTCACCTGTGACAGGCAAAAACATGTTTTTTTAAAGAACAGCGCTATCTATTGGACGTATAACCAACGCACGCTATTGTTTCCCTATTTACACAGAGAAACAGAGCCACAGCAACGCGTAGCGAGGTACAGCTAGTAAATGAAATAAATATCTGTACCATCCAAATAGGATTTGGCTTAAGGCCCCGTAGTAAGGGTCCAAATATGGTTTGAAAGGAAGATATGTAAATACGAATGTTAGAGAGAGCGCGCTAATATTAAAAACCGATATTAATTAAGCGAAAATGGGGAAAATATTTAATAAAACACGACTCGTTTGAAACAGAGCAAAAATCTCTCGACAAATGTTTTAGTTGCATTTGAAGATACACTGTGAATTTTTTCATGCCTATAACATATTAAATAACAGAACAAAACGTGTTTTTAATAATTTTTGGACCTTTCTTTGCGATATTTTTCTATCGAGGGAATTTCATATGATTAACGTTTCGGCATAACAAATGTATAGATATTATCTTCAAAAATAACATATATTTTTTTGGAATTTAAAAACTTAAAGCGTTAATAAGAAACTTGTTAAAAATTGGTAGAAATTAGGTATGCGTGGGCTTAAGTAGCTCACTCAGTCAGTTCTTGGGGAGGAAGGTTAAATCCTCAGTCAAACCATTTAAAATATATATTTTTTTAAATGCAGCCATTAAAAGTAAAAAAAAATGTTGATTTTTATTTGTTAACTATTTGTTGACTCAATGAATAGGTTAACAAATGAACCTATTAATTTGTTAACCTTCTATTGTAGGGATTACCCAACCTTTCTGGTAGAATTACTCATATAAATGAATCCGGTGACTTTAATATATTTGTCACAGAAATACTTTTCCCTTATATCTTTTACTAAACCGGTTTTAACCCACTAAATGCCCAAGCAACGATAAGTCTTTGATCTTGATACTACGTTATGTCTTAGCGATATTGAAATTTATGTTCCCGATTACCATGGTTTAAAAAGCCTATTTTAGCCTGCTGACCCAAATGTGACGGTTATATTTTGGGGATCTATTGAGGAAGGCACGGAATGGAAGATGTTGTTGTGAAGGTCAGAGTGTTTATTTGATGGTCAGGTAGCCGCGATGAGATGACGTAGGACAGATGTAGTATTCTCCGGATGCAGGCGGTGATGGCAGGTCAAGCGCGGGTCTGTGAGTCGACGCCGGGCGCTGGTGACCGGACTCGTTGTCTGTCAGGCACTGGCGATCTTGGCAATCAGTACTCCAGTGCTGACGGGAAGGCCGAAGGTGCGGTGGACCTTGTAGGCGGTTGAACGGGAGCTGAGTAGACCAGTGAGGATGCTGCGTGTCCTCGTGGTGGTCATGGTGAGTGGATGAAGCGCTGGTCAGAGACGCTGGAACCAGGGCGCTGTAATCCATGTAGCGTTGGCCAGGGACGGCGATCTGGGCCAAAGCGCTATGATGATGTCCCGATGGAGTCCATGAGCAGAGCCGGGAAGAATGTCCTTCGCGCAAGTGAGGTGCGCGGATTATCACTCGTTGAGCACCTTGTTAACTGATGGCGGATTGATGACTGACTAGATTATTCATGCTGTCGCTTTTAAAAAAGGTGAAAAAACTTCTGGAACAATTTGGTTGCTATGTAGAATTTTCCAAACAAATAAATAAAAGAACATCCAAGAAGCTTGTTTGGAAAAATCGACGCTTCTAGAATTTCGTTCGAATGAAGTAGTTGCGTACCACTACAGTATAATAAAATAGAGTGTGCTGAAGTAGACATTTTCGTCAATAATTTATATGGACTCCTTACGTTGCCAAAAAATATGTTCCGCTATTATTTTTTTATTTATTATTTTTGTATTATTTTATTTGGTTTTACGCCCAGCTGGGCTTTACATGGATTATAACACCAGAATATACCTCACAAGCTACCATGTATTATGTATTACTTATTGCTCTATTTGTATCTCTTGTGTTTCTATTTGTGTCTATTGTGTTTCTATTTTTGTCTCTTGTGTCTCTATTTGTGTATCTTGAGTCTCTATTTGTGTCTCTTGTGTCTCTATTTTGTCTCTTGTGACTCTACTAGTTTATATTGTGTCTCTATTGGTGTTTATTGTGTCTCTATTTATGTATCTTGTATCTCTATTTGTGTCTCTTGTGTCTCTATTTGTGTCTCTTGTGACTCTACTAGTTTATATTGTGTCTCTATTGGTATCTATTGTGTCTCTATTTATGTATTTTGTATCTCTATTTGTGTCTCTTGTATCTCTATTTGTGTCTCTATTTGTTTCTATTGTGTCTCTATTTGAGTCTCTTTTGTCTCTATTTGTGTCACTTTTGTCTCTTACCTATGTTTTTACTATTTGTTATCTGATTGAGCTTTTATTTGTTTGTTTTTTAATCTTTATTTAGATGTATGCAAATTAATGTATCATATGCTGTCATACACCAGGACGATGCTGAGGGTATCTTCCTCTATGATACGTCTATTCTCGTCTTAAAGGCTTTACATGTATACATTGTTATAGGTAAGAGAGTCCAATAATAATGCCGGGATCACACGAGAACAATACAGAAAACAATACAATAGTGTCCCGTCCCTGTTTCGTGAATAGCCTTGATCGCGTAGGGCAGGACAATGGGACAATATAACAATTCTGCCGTAGTTCAAACGCGAAAAGCGAACGCTCGTAACCCGAACGACGCGCGTTACGAGCGGGTTACTTCATTGTACATAACACAATGAGCCGAGTGTGCACAAAACGCAGGTTCAATACAAGTTATCATAGAAAGTTCTGTTGTACAAACGAGTTCAATAATTACACATAATATCAAAGCTACAAAATAAGTACTTAAGGTACCATGAAAGAACTTACACAATGTGGTGTATAAGAAGTTATGAAGTTGTTTTTATGATAGTGTAAGAAATGATTGTCGAAGGACCTTGGATGATTGAGCAATGACCACTGCACATAAGACAATATTTGTTGTACGGATAAAGGAAGGACTCACCATTAGGAAAGGGCACTCGTTTCTTCCCGTCTTTTCTCCTCACAACAATGTCACTTAACACAAGCGGCTTGCACGATATCGGCGCGAATGATAATGTCTTAGAGGTAAGGGAGATGAGATCTCGCGCGGATGCATTGGCGCAACCACAATGCGTATTAATTTTGTCTGTATTTAGCTAACATTTATTGGATAACCAACATCAAATGAACCAAATATTATTTTAAATTAATAAATTTAAATACCACAAATTATTCAAATAAAATTTACTTGTGCACACGGGAATTTGAATCCGCAATCTCCGGATTAGTAGCCGATAACGTGCAGCAAAATATAGATAGATAATTTAGAGTGGTAAGTTATAAACACCCTTTATAAATAAACCAGCTGACATGTACCCGGCGTTGCTGGGAGTTATCCTTAGGAGATAGACATATATCAACGAGGACTTTTCTGTAGACCTTTTAAAGGTATACAATTCCGTCCTACTTTATTTTGATGTGTCTCATAAGGTTTAGTTAGCGTTAACAATGTAAGCGCCCGAAAATATATTTTTACGTCTTGATTATAAAACATCGACTTTTCTCTACTTTCTATAAATATAATATGCAAGTATCATATATGTAAAACTTCCAGAAGAAATTCTCTAAATGATAGTTTAAAACCTATCAAAATCCGTTGCGTAGTTTAGAAGAAATAAGCGCACAAACAGACAGACGCGGATAGTGACTTTGTTTTATACTATTTAGAGATAAAATAAAATACTTAAAAATATTAGCATTCAACGGGTTGACAAGTTAGCAAAGTTCTTTACACAGACATGACCTTACCAACAACAAGAACCAGTCTACAGCTGGTATTGATACCGAAATGTCGCGTACGCGTCCGTCTGTTTTGTTATTGTTGGTGTTATCGTGTGTTTTGGGAGAAAATGGCGAAGGTAAATACGCAAACATGATTAATTCATTATTTTTACAAAATCACGCGATGCTTCGCTATTATTTGTCATTCTCGGGCGTGCCCGATTTCTTCCACCATTCGCCACTAAAATGGGGCAGTGCAAATAAAAATATACTAAATCCACTAATTAAAACTCAAAAAGCCATAATGAAAATTATACTGAAAGTTCCTGTAAGAACTAGCACTGAAGAAACCTTCAATCATGTCAATTAAACAGCTATATTCTAAAACTATACTCATTTACATTCATAAGTACAAAACCAAAGAAATAACATCAAACACGTACAATAGAAACACTAGATCTCATGGTCAAAAACTTATCCAACAAATAACTAGTAATACAACTTTTGGGCAAAAAAGCTTCTTATATCATAGTATTAAACTGTAAAATAAAATACCACTCTCACTCAAAAACCTCAACATTATAACATTTAAATCTCAAATAAAAAGCTGGATACTTAATATAGGGAGATCTTAAATAGAAAATATACTGATATCAAACACAGACTAAAACCCAATCTACTAAACTGAACTATACAAAAAAACACTATCTTACTTATTTTAAAATTATGTAAAACATATATATATGGGTATATATGTTTATAATTAAATTCATATGTAACTTTGTTGTAATATTAATTTCTTATAATTAAATTATAATATGTAAATGACATCCTCAGCACGGGAGATCCCAGTGAGGATATCATTATATCTATATTGTTACTAAGAAAAGAAGACAATAAATCCTTATTATTATTGTTAAAAAAAACTACATTACATCGACTGCGTATCTCAATCCAGTGTATTCCCCGGAGGTCCCCGACTTCTTCTACCATTCAAACCACCCTCTAAACACGCCTGGCACTAATAAGAACAAACATTGAAATTTTTAGCGAAATCGGTCAACTACTTTTCAAATTTTGCGAGCGCAAGCATCAGTAGTCTGAATTTTTATATATTACTAGCTGGCGCGTATCCGGCGTTGCTGGGAGTTATTCTTAGAAGATAGACGTACACCACCCAGGACTTTTCTGTAGGCCTTTTTAAGATATACAATTCCGTAGTACATTATTTTGATGTATCTCGTGAGGTTTAGCCAGAGTTAGCAATGTAGTGCTCGAAAAAATATGTTTAATACTTGATTACAAAACATCGACTTTTCTCTACTTTCTATAAATACAACATGCATGTTTTATATATGTAAAACTTTCGAAAGAAAGTCTCTAAACAACAGTGAAAACCATATCAAATTCCGTTGCATAGTTTAGAAGAACTAAGCGCACAAACAGACAGAGGCGGATAGCGATTTTATTTTATACTATTTAGGGATTACATATTAACTTTCTTGTTTTCCTATCTCTGGCATCTTCTGCGTTCTTAAATCCAACATGTCTAGTTCCTGGATCTTTTAATGCTTGGAAAGAAGATCATATTCAATGTAAACCTTGGTTCCACGACAAAAAAATTCAAAAAAGATTTATTTCGTGTATCGCGAGAATGAGAATTGGTCACTTTTCTATTGCAGCTTGTTTAAAATCCGAGTTCTAGATAGTTCATTGTTTTCTGCCGGTGTGTAGTGAGTAGTCTTTTTCTCATGTCTCATTCAATGGTAAAAATCATTCTTCCTTCAAAGGTATAAATGGTCCCATGATAACTCAACACAGTGACAATTCAACACACTTTTAAAAAGTGATTAGAAACGATGATATTTTTTTTTAACCTAAACTAACCTAATCTACATAACCCAGTTAATAAAGTTTTTGTTTCATCACTTTCATTTATATAACTTTTTAAAGATGTGATGAATTATCATTGTGATGATTTATCCGTTTACCGGCATAAATATATCGTTTTCTTATTATCCCTTCAGGATTTAAAATATTTTTACCAACAAGTCCCCAAACAAGTCCCAACGACATTGCGAAATTCTCCCGAGGTATCTAAAATGTGCTAGATATTGCTTATTTGTCGTTAAAAGAAATACCATTTTAGAAACTAGACAAAATTATCTTTGAAATGTTTTTATTTTAAATAAACATTGAAATTTCTAAAAAATACATTTTTAATATCAAACATGAAAATGCTAACAAATAACTTTTAACATTTTGACTCGGAACGTCAAAGATTTTGAAAAAAATTGATATTTATAAAACACATTCCTTTTGTGTGGGTAATTGTAATTAGTAAGAAAACTCCCCCTTCACTTTTTATGCCGTTTATACAATAAAAAAATATAAAATTTTTAAAACTTTCAACTGTCGTTGAAAAAATTCCGCCAATTCGTATCACACATTATGACAATTCTTTTATTTTATTATTTTTCCAATGAACATATCACATATATACTCATTGAAGAGAAGAAAATAAAACAAAAAAAATTTATAATGTGTGGACGTCAGTGTCAGCTCTGTCTTTCAGAGGTTCTAATGGAATTTGATGTTTGCGGTTAGTAATGTCCTTCCGAGGCCTGGAGGTTCAAATCACCCACCAATCTCCACTTATTATTCCGCATTTGCTGTACGAGTATATCCACAATTCTCGCGTTCTTTAATTTCTATATAAGTTCATATACTTGTGTGACTTCAATATTTGATATGTCCCATCCCTTTATGAATTATTCTTAAACTTATAATAATAATAATGAAAAAATAAGAAAATATACAGATTTAGGAAATGAGATAAAAAGAATTTCTCATTCTTAGACTATAAAAATATTACCATTTGTTATTTCGGCTACTGGTATTATAACTAACTCTCTCATTCAAAATTTAGGCGAATTAGATCTATCAAAAAATTTATACATAAAAATGCAAAAATCAGCCATTTTATACATGTAGGATTACGAAAGATTTTTTAAATATTTATGTTGAGGGATCAGTAGGATTTATAGGCCCTGTTAGAAGTTCTACCGAGCCGAACCCTCTGATATGAAAATATCTGGAGTCGGTGAATTATTTTCCCATTTGATCTCTGGTGAGTTGACGTGTTGCTCTTGTATTGTTTTGTATTTATTATGCTTATATAATGCACTTGCATAATGCTGATTGACTAGATGATCATTTGTGAAAAAGGGTGTGAAAGGGTTTAGTTTTTCCTATGGGGAAGATTTAACCCGGACATAAAGTCGGAAATTAAAAAAATATATATTTGGATGATTTTTATAGCGCCGTTATTGTGCAAAATCACCGCAGGGGCGCTCTAGCTATCTTAATTTTAAGAAGTGATTGGAATCATATATACATTTTAAATTAAATATCCCACTAGAAGACTTACAATATCATTTCTTATTAAATACTTTAAAAATACACACATTGGAAGACAGGCGTAAAATAAACGATTTAACTTTTTTATTCAAAATTCTAAACTCTAAATTCGACTGTTGCGAACTTCTGCAACTCATAAACTTACGAATACCTACAATAATAACACAACAAAATACACTATTCCACTGCAACACACATAACTCCCCAATACAACGGTTTCACACTATGGGAAATCAATACTTAGGTGATGTCAATATATTTAATATTAACTTTGTGGATTACGTAAAAGATTTATTCCAACACTATTCCTAAATAGAAGTTGTATTTTTGCAAATCAGTCAAATCGCTGCATTTTTAAATTTATTTTCTTGTTTTTTATTTTTATTTTTGTTTCTTGCATTTATTTTTTAATGTAATTTTATTTTTATTATTTCATTCTTGCGTTCAAAATTGTCTGTCTTCAAAATTGTACCACCTACATTAAAAGAATACATAAATATAAATACATTTTCTCACACTAACCACACAGGATGCCATGAGGAAAATAATTTCCCCCAGGGCCTACGATATCTTTTGGGATACTGTGTGAGGGTCTTTTTTAAAAGTTCTGGGAAGGTAAAAGGTGTGAGGGTTACCATATTATTTAATTAATATCATTCCTTAAAAATATTAATATTGGAAAGCATGAACTCCACCTAGATTTCGTTGTTTTTCTCATATTTTTGGGGTCTATAGTATGGCACTTTACGACAAGCGATCTTTCAAAAAGTTTTTGTTGAATGGCAAAATATGTCAACAAATCACTCCAGTGGTTGGCACAAAACACTCTTTTTAGAGTGAATTTACCAATTCAAGTGGTAATTCACAATTCTTGTAAGAAATTATTGCATTTTGACCGGTCGTGGCATCGCGTCCAGACATCATTAGTTCAATTCCTCGGCTGGTCAAGTCCCCCGTCTCGACACAAGCAACATTTCCCCCTTAAGGCGATGCACTACGTCGTGTTATATTTTGAATCGAGCCGCTATCAATAACACACCTTACGTAGATGGCGATAAGGCTTAAATTCCCGCTTAACACCATCCACCTGTTTTGATTTATGCAAGAAAAAAACATGGCCAAAAATTCCCTTTTATTTTATATTGTGGATGTTCAGGCACAAATATTTTAATGTTTTTCGATCATTTTATAAATAACTTAATTTTTCACATTATACAATAAAACCATAACCGAAAATGGGTTCGTAAGTAGGAGATTTTGAACATTAAAGCAGTTTTCATAGGCCTTATACATTATTTTTTTCTGGGCTTATAAAAAGACTTATCTAAAAACTACTCGATTATTTCAAAGGCCAAGATGTATTCTACTCGCAGTATTTAATTAAAGCATCTGAAACATTTCTAGGCGACCAAATTTTCAAACCAAAAACACATGATTTTGCATTACTACGTATGGCATCGTCATAAACTCATTGACGATTGATAAAGACCTAAGTCAATATAAATATGCCTTTTGATGTACAAAATACAAAATGGACTAATACACACAAACTCAACATTTATAAAAACAAAATAATAAACACAATAATACAGTAAAGACTGATAAGCATAGGACAGGGTGTAACATTAAAGAATATTGTAACATAGAATGTATTGTAACATATAATAATTGTAACATTGGGAATATTATGATTAAATGTAAGAATGATGTCGATGATAATCTGAATGAAAGATTCATATTTACGGAATATAATTTATTTTAAAACAAAACATAGCAAGAGACTCAATGAATAATTTAAATATAAATAATCTCAGGGTGTGTCGAGACAGATGCTCGATAGTTAAAAGTGCAAGTCATGTCAGTTTAAGATTTTACAAAGAATAAATGATGATATAAGAAATAAATGGGCGCCAGCTCGGAATTAGATAAATCCGAACAAATTTATAAATTAACAGTGTAATCCCTAATAAACTAAAAATATGTCAATCTCAATTTTAAGGGCCTCTTACGTAAATTCAGGGTACGCCAAGGTCGGCAAGTCTTTCAAAACGTACCGTCGCCACCGAGACTCGAGCCACAACTGCCAGAACGAAAACCAAATGCTGCGCCGCGTCCTTCAGAGAAGTTCGCAAAGACAAGACGGCAACTTGAGAATGCTGACTGTACGTATGGTAGGTACTTAACCAGCGAGACTGCTACATTATCCCCTTTCCTCAGCAAAAAAAAAAAATTCCAAAGGATAATTTTTTTTTTTTTTTCATCGTGACTCAATAGTCTGAGTTCTTCTCAGAAGGATCCAAGCCCTCCAGGTTATGGCAGAAGCAAGAGCTGATCATGCCTATGGATGACGCCAAGATGAGCAGGAAGCCATGGAGATCTAGAGACGCCAGAATGTTGAACATCTTCTGATATCCTTGAAGAAATCCGAAAGCGCAGGGTAGTAATTGTGGACCACTGCAATCGTAAGTCGTATAGCAAGACGACAGCAACAGAAGCCAGGAGTAACTGCTCCATCCATCAATGAATCGGCTCACGAGATGACGCGTCCAATAAGATCAATCTTGACAGTTCCAGTTGATGATGGACCCTCAAAGAGAAAAGATCTTGAATTGCCTTAAGCACGAAATTAAAGATTTCAGGCCGCTTGCTTGAAGTATAATTATGATAAGCTGCATCCTTGAAGAATAATTTTGACAAGCCGCATCCTTGAAGAATAATCTTGATAAGGTCTTGAAGTGATGAAGTATGTAGAATGTAGAAGGAGATTGACTAACATGAAGCGTCTGAATTGAGAACTAAACTAAAGCTTACAATATGGATTACTGACATGAAGAAAAAGTATGAATGATTTATAATAAAACTTAGAATAACAAAAAATCCAAAAACTTAAACTGTGGTGAAAATTACCAAGAGCTAGAGCATTAATAAACGGTTGCTAAAAAAATAACTTACAGACTGCGTAAATCTAAACGCCCAAAAAGTTATAATAACAATGAAAATGAATTTGGCAAAACTAATTATATGGAATTTCCTAAATTTCCAAAAAAAATACCAATTTATGAGCATCTGAAGCGAACAAACTGCAATACTAGTTATTATAGAAAAAATGTCCCAATTAGTTCTACTTATGTTCGAACATAAAAAAAATTTTGTTAAAAATTGTAAAATAGAAATAAACACCTGTTTAAAATTCAATGGTATTTTCTAAAAAAAATATTGCCAAAATTAATATCGATTAATGTCAACATCCTATCCAAGGTGCTAACCTATTAGTTAAAAGTGAGTTCGAAGTTTAGAACCATTACCAAAAGATGGCAGTAAATATTATTAAATTACAAAATAATAATTATGAAAATCATAACTCTAAAGTGTGTAAAGATTAACTTATAAGTTCCTATATTATGTATTTATAAGTTAAAATAAAGACCAAAATAACTTTATCGTTAAGTCAAGCTATCAATGTTGTCATATTTGAGCTTCCCTGTAAAATTCGAATACGAGATAATTTATGTATGAATTTAAAATTACTATTTAAATCATCATTAATTATTATCAATGAATGAAAATGTAAGTTGAATATTAAATTTTATTTTTACGTTAAATAAACTGCACGAGCTCAAGAACTCAAAATTACTGATAGATTATATAAAATTGTACTTGGATTGCCATTAAATTGGGCTTATTTTAAAATTACAATTACAATTGTATTTGTTTCTACCCGATAAGAATACCTTGAAGAATTATCATATTCAACATAATATATATAAGTTGATATTCCAATACGCCCTTGAAAGCATATTACATTATAATATTTATTGAAAAAAATTTTACGCTCTGAAATCCAAAAACCAAGTTTACGATAAATCCTCTATAATAGAGAAAGAAAGTGACCAAAATAGTCCAAATTTATAAAAAAAATCATATCAATGGACAATAAAGCATAAAAAACACTGTTTATGAGTTTCCAACAAATCCTCTATATTAGAGATGGAAATAGTATGAATTACTGAATTTACAGCAATTAAAAAGGAAATTGCCAAATAATATCTTATATATCCTCTGTAATAGAGATGGAAAATAGCAAGAATTGTCTAAGATTTACTGAATTTACAGCAATAAAAAAAAATTCTAAATAATATCCAATATATCCTCTGTAATAGAGATGGAAATTAGCAAGAATTGTCTAAGATTTACTGAATTTACAGCAAAAAAAAAATTCAAATAATATCCAACATATTCTCTGTAATAGAGATGGAAATTAGCATTTGAAAAAAAATTGCCAAATAATATCCAACATATCCTCTGCAATAGAGATGGAAATTAGCATATGAACAATTTAATCCTTTACTTTAAAAAAAAGAAAACACAAAACATAAACACGCTCTCACAAGGAAATTAACGTTATGATTTTCCATTTTTAAAAATTATCACCTACCAAAAAAATAAAAGTGCCAAACACACTATCTACTATTTCATCAGGTGCACACTCAGAGGCATATAAAAGCATGGCGGCATTAAAGAAAATGTACTCTCAGAGGCTAAAAAGCATGTAGTACTTTTCTCCCAGTGAAAATTGCAACAAAAGCCAATTGCTTTCACTATATCACATAGCACATAGTTCCCCTGTCTCATGTAGGCAAAAACTTCCACACGCTACAGGCCCTCTATGCCCTATGGACATTAGATGTAAATATGTACATCATTCCCACCCTTACAGTCAACCCTTACGAGCTGTACAAAGCCTCAGCGGTTTTATTTAAAAACATGTGCAATGTAAAAGAAAAATTCACTTTCAGAGGCTACCCAAGCATGAAGTGACATTCCCACTGTAAGATACAGGCTACTATTTTTTTTTTTTAAATTGAAAATCAAACGTTAAGACCTACCCAAACAAAACTTGACATTATGACAAGACACTGAACAAGACTAAAACAAAACATACATTTAATGTGTAAACATACGCGTTATGTTTACGCACCAAATGTAAGCGATCAAATTGTCATTTCTCATTTGTGGCGTTCAAACGATTACGAGAACTTGTAAGGAACGAATAATATAAATATTTATAGTGAGATAGACAACATTATTTTACCATATGTTGTAGTAAAATATTCAAGTGTATTTAGTAAATTTTACTTGAAAAATCATCAACATCAAAAATGTAAAAAATAATAATTGTGTGTGTGTGAGTGATGTTAAATTTTTTTTTAGTTTTCTATAGATAATATTGACATTATAAATATTTCCTCGAATAAATGTGTAACATTGTTTCGTATGTAATATGTTAAAAGAACCATTGTAGTTAAAAAAATGATTCTATTTTAGTCATTTAATAATCTCCTTCCGAAATAAATTAACGCAAAAATTAATTGCCTGACTTCAAAAAAAAAATTCTTCAGAAAATTCAAAATATCGAACTAGGCAAACTATGTGTTACACCCAATATAGCAATAAGTTAATTATATCGAAATTACTAATGGACTTCCATGTCATGATTTAAATAAGCATGTAACTTTGATTATCAAATATGATTGTGATAAAATTCAGACTCCAATTAATCCCAGATGATGCAATACCAATCATAAATATAAAGTACCCACAATAAACAGTTAGAAAATAATTATTGAGAATTTTTTTTTTGTTTTTTGTTTTTAATTGAGTCAACTCCTACGAAACCAGATGAACCGATAAAATGACATTAAATCCTTCCTAGAAGATATCATTATATCACCTCGCGTAGCCCCAAAGAAAATCAACAAAATAAACAAAACAATATAACCTCTTTATGCAATGCTTATACAGGCAAACCGCAATATACAGGAGTCGTCTGCCGAAGTGATGAAAGACGTCTCCTCCAAAACTACCAGCAAGCGATCCCGTGATACTTGATGTAGAAATCTGAAATTCACATTTATATATTTCATTATCTTATATAAAAAAAAATAAAAAATAACTCCCTTTTATCATTGATGGAAAGTTTAATTATTTCCTATAACAGGAAAATATATTTCAAAAATAAATAAATTATTAATTTAAAAATAATTTCTATTTATGCCAGGAAGATTTAAAAGTCTATGTCAATTGAAATGAAAATGACTAATATGTGTCATATTATAATGTTATTAATAAAATTATACAGGATTGAATTGGTATGCAAATGTAATTCAACATAACCTGAAAAAGAATATTAATATATCTTGAGGAGATTTTGCACAAAATGGCGCTATATAAATGAAATAATAATAGTAATAAACATTATTTTTTTTCTTCTCACATATTATACATATGTGAGAAGAAAAAAATCCATTATAACAATAAGAATTTAACTTACTCCGTTTGAACAAATAATTTTGTTGTAATAAATAGTCACCAAAATTGCGACGCATGTTGTTCACGAATATTGTGAAAAAAATAAATTACCGGTGCACTGAGGAAATAAAATAATAATTAGTTTACCCACACACAATCATTGTACATATTTAAATAATATTATTTGCCAGTGAATCAAGTATTCTGATTCAGAATGTTTTAAATAATGCGATGACGCCTTACTAAATACGTCACGGATTCGGAACGGGAACAATAAAAATAAAATATATGACGATTTAGAATTTTACGTCACAAAGAATAAAAATGAACGCTTGGCGTTCTGTGAGTTGGGCCGAGATTAACAAAACTGCATAAAATTAAAATTTAAAATAGACCCGTGGACACGATTCAATTGAAAAAGTCACCGACCACCCAGAATCTACAAGAGACCCTCCAAAAAGAGATTGACATACTGAAAAGTAAAAAATATAGCATCACTTATCTCTGTAAAAAAAATTTAACCAAAAATAAACAGGAAACAATATTAAAATGAGGATGAACTTGCATATTCTCGTTAACTAGATTCTACCAAAGTCGGGCGCCAATTTGTAACATAAAATTGTAACATAGAATATTGTAACATATAATAATTGTAACATTGGGAATATTATGATTAAATGTAAGAATGATGTCGATGATAATCTGAATGAAAGATTCATATTTACGGAATATAATTTATTTTAAAACAAAACATAGCAAGAGACTCAATGAATAATTTAAATATAAATAATCTCAGGGTGTGTCGAGACAGATGCTCGATAGTTAAAAGTGCAAGTCATGTCAGTTTAAGATTTTACAAAGAATAAATGATGATATAAGAAATAAATGGGCGCCAGCTCGGAATTAGATAAATCCGAACAAATTTATAAATTAACAGTGTAATCCCTAATAAACTAAAAATATGTCAATCTCAATTTTAAGGGCCTCTTACGTAAATTCAGGGTACGCCAAGGTCGGCAAGTCTTTCAAAACGTACCGTCGCCACCGAGACTCGAGCCACAACTGCCAGAACGAAAACCAAATGCTGCGCCGCGTCCTTCAGAGAAGTTCGCAAAGACAAGACGGCAACTTGAGAATGCTGACTGTACGTATGGTAGGTACTTAACCAGCGAGACTGCTACAAGGGGAGTGACCAAATTTACAATCTCCTTTCCGATAGCCTCAAAATGGAGAATCGAATAATTTATTTTTTAAAAAAACAACTGTTCAATCTTAAGTTAACAAAAAAAAAATAATGTCCTATAATGTAGAATAACTGTAAATATAAGGTTTACTAAAAAACGTGGTGTAAATTTTATTCATTCGTTAAACGACCGTGCATGCGAAAACCTTACTAATTTAAAGATACACAAGATGCTTGCTTATCCAGTCAAAGCGGTTGTATATCTGTTGTATAAACTTGAAATAATAATAATTTCTTATCGAATTTCGGAATTTTTTAAGGTATTTTAAACGTTCTACATTTTTCTTTGTTTTGAAGATGTCTAAAAAACAATACCATTTTTAAAACTGGATAAAATTAACTTTTATGTCTAATGCTTAAAAATTGCAATATTTTAATTTCAAACATTAAAAAGGTGGAAAAAACACTTAACAAAAACATTTTTAATCAAAATCATTAAGGATTTTGTGAGATATAAAAATCATATTCACATTCACGTTCTTACAATAAAAAAATATAATCATAATTCCCAGAGAATAACCACAAAATTTAGACTTTTTGGATCCATTTTGTCACAATATAAACGTTGATTTTTTTTCTATTTTGTACCTATCTACACATAGAAGTGACTTCACCACATTTTTATAATGCCTTCGGAAGGCGAAATAGCCGTCAGGCAAAATAAAAATTACACAATTTTTTTTTTTTAAATTGAATATTTTATTTTACATTAGGTCCTCAGAGAAGGCCCTGAGAAAGATAATTACCCTCAGGGCCTATGTCATCTTATGGGATGCTGTGTGGAAGGTATATTAAGGAAAGGAAAGAGAAGAAGTTCTGAGAAGGAAAAAAGTATGATGGGTGGGTAGGAAACTGGGGGTCAGTGTGTCCAGGAGTGACGGAAGTATGAATTCATCCCTTCAAATGCGATGCAAGGCGGTTGAGTCGAGAGAGTCCTGCCGATGAGGTCAAAAAGCCTCCCTCAACCATAAAAAGTCAAGACCTTAAAAAAACTCACCCGTGAACCCGGGCATCCCTGCTAAATCACCAAACGTAGGGAATCACTTGTGACATGTGGCAGATGTGTTATTTCAGATGAAAAATGATTGCTTATTATTCTTATAAGCAATCCTAGAAAAAAACTATTCGGCAATCGATCTGCATTAAAAAAATCCAGTAATCATTTTTCAATATGCATTTATGTCTTCCCCCAGATGGAATATTAAGAGAAACGGTCACCACCCTTCGAATTTTACGCTATATTTTCACCTTCAGATACGTAAAGGTTAATGACATATCCCATTGGCTGTCTGATCCAAAACTTACCACAAAAAATTCATAAACCGTTATAATTGCTTTAAAACTATGTCCCTTTCTGACCCTGTACTCACAATTGTGAGGGTAAGTTCTATGTTTAATTTCGCTTGGTGCAAATGCTTCTATAGGTTTGTGACCGGACTCGATCGATTGTGAGTTTGGCTAGCTACTTGAAAAATATTATTTAAGCTAATACTAATAAAAAAAGAACTCATTGTTACAAACTCACAAAGATCAAATCCTACAATAACTTTTCCAAAAATAAGTAACTTACGTAAATCACGTAGCAACTTAGAAATTCCTAAATTTAAAATGGGTGCTTCTCAACACCATTATACTTATCGAGGTATAAAATTTTTTAATGCACTCCCATATAAAATCAAATCTGAAAAAAATCATAAAGTCATCATAAATCATAAATCATAAATAAAACAACTACTTGATCAACCCAATAATAATTATTAGTTTTAATTTCATAAATGAACGAATTTTTACGTATCTTTTGATCAGATGTATATTAGTAGTAATTGATCAAATGCAAATTTTAATATTACATACTTAGTATGTAATTAATTATTTAATTTCTTCATCAGCATTCGAACTACCAATAGCTTATTGTCGCAATTTATTATGTTTATTTATTTATTTCACGCCTATTAAGGCTTTTACATAGATATATATAAAAAATATTTACGAAATTTTAGGAAGCGACTATTTAAAACAATTGCAGAAAAATAAATATAAAGTCAAAATATCACTGAACTTGATCTACACAGAATGCAGGCACAAAACATAAAAAATCCAAAATATTTTTTTCTGTTTCAGTTGACAAAATTATTATGTGTTAGTCAAATTAAATACCTTTATTAAAATATTCCACTACTTGATGAAAAAAAACTTCAATAAGGTATGCTTATATATTGAAATTGATGTACTAAATATATCAACAACATCGGAGTATTTGTTTCCTAGCTGTTGAATCCGTCGCATAGGAGTGTGATATTGGGACGTTGATATAGAATTGCTACAATAATATGGTAGGTACTGTCTTGTAACCGACCTGCTTGGAGTATGAAAAGAGATTAAATATAATAAATCACGGGTATCAAACATTGAATTAATGATTTTATACAAACAGATTAAATCGGAAATAATTCTACGATCAGATAATTTTATTAAATTTAATGAACAAAGTACGTTATCGTAATTTAGGTTTTCTCTAGGAATGCCCATTTTTAAATTACATATTATGTTACTTCTCTTACAATATTATCAGTTCTGCTTTATTCCAACTGAATATAATAACTCCATGCACTTACCATCTACAAATCGAAATGTAATAATATAATTTTTATTTTACTACACCCATATTCTTAAATTTATTTACATTTACTGTGTATCTAATTTAATAACTGCTATTTTAGTCTATTTCATTATCTATACTTTTGTTATCATGCTATATACATTTGTTTGTTTCTTATTTAATAAATAAAAACTTTCTTTCTTTTCTTTACCCGATGTATTCTGTATTCTGTTTTTCTCTATTGAATTGGGTAGTCACGTTGGATTGGTTGTTTCAAAGAATTTGAACAATTCATCAAATTTCAATGTTGATTTTCACGTTTTGTGAAGGTTCTTTCAAATTAGCGTAGTGTGTTCAACTCCACGGCTGGATAAGTCCTCTATCACAACACAGGCAACATTTTCCGCTTACTGTGGTGGTAGTAGGAGATTTTCAAATATTGTCAGGTTATTCGTAACCCGGGAATGCTTGTCTTTCTTTAAGGCGAAGCTTAATGCTAAATCACTTTTTTGATTCATCTTTATTATAAATTAGTGTACATTATGAATACCAAAAAATGCTTTAGATAAATTGAAGGTTTTCCTATCGTTTCGCTTTAGTAGAATACAAATAAAATAATAAATTACTCAATAAAAAATATTAATGTAAACTACTATTTTTTTTCAATAGAAATGTATGAACGCGTAAAGGAAACAACTTAAAAAAAATACAGTATTATAGCTAAGATTATCTGTTACAGTTTCATTTAATTAACCTTTTTGTTTTCTTATAAAATTATTTACAAAATAAATAAAAACCCGTTTTGTGATGAAATCGAACGTTTCTAGACTCCGTTTGTCAAGCGATTTTAATGCCTATTACCTACAATATAAGGTATACCAAGAATATACACATTTTTGGCTTGTAGCTTACTATTAAAAACAGATTTGTCCCGGAAATATTGTCCTAGCCGAACGAACTTACCGGCAAAACAGGACAATACTTCGACAAGAACGGGCAATACATAGAAAACTTGTTTACGTTTACGAGCCCCGATTAGATAGCAGTCCACAGTAGTGTGTATTGATGTTATCACAAATTTAAATCATTAGTCGTTACTGGTGAGGTTCTAATGAACTCATTATTGAAACTTCTGGTGCTGACGAAGATAATTCGTCGCCTACATAATGTTCATTTAAGACAAGACAATACCCCAAAATAAACCCAGAATCTTAACGACGTAAGTGAAGCAGCCGTGCACAAAAATATGCGATGCGTGGCCCTGTGTATTGGACAGACCTGCAGTTGAATTTGCTCCATCAAATCTCTAAAATAAAATGGAAATCTTAACGACATGTTAAGTGATCAACTAATCAAACTTAGTATAAACATCTACGGTCGGTTTTGCCCTAGCAGGTCTAAATACTGATATTTCCATGGGGTTTATTTTAATTATTTTTGATGCACGTATTACTAAAATCTCAAATGTTTCTAGAAGGATACCTCGGGAAGTTACTAATTCATCGTCTAAAAAAATAAAATCTGGTGCTTACCGCTGATTTTGTAGTTGAAAAACGTTTTATAAAATTTTCAAACCGTTTTACATAAAATATTTTTATTGTAATGTCCTGTTTTTAGTGATATTAATTATAAATAACTTGCATCCGCAGAGATCCCTCTAGAAACATATGAGATTTTCGTAATAAGTTCATCAGAGATAATTAAAATGCGAGCGTAAAGCAAACCCTCGTTATTATATAACTTTTTCCGACATTGAATTTTATAAAGTATGCAAAACATCACACATACCTACAACCATTCCGGCCTCTGACATATTGACCGTTATATATCTTAGCTTTCAGAGATTCTTAGAATTTGTTTGTATTTCCGCTTCTCAATAAAATTTAAATAAATGCGATATTTCACTAGTAATAACTAGTTGAGATGTACCCGGCGTTGCTGGGGGTTAGCCTTACAAGATAGACATATAACATCTAGGAATTTTCTATAGATCTTTTTAAGATATACAATTGCGTAGAACATTATTTTGATGTCTCTCATATGGTTCAGCCAGCGTTGGCAATGTAAGCGCATGAAAAAAATATTTTTAACGACTTGATTACAAAACATCAACTTTTCTCTACTTTCTATAAATATAATATGCATGTATTATACATATAAACCTTCAGGAAGAAAATCTCTAATTGATAGTGAAAATTTCATCAAAATCCGTTGCGTATTTTAGTAGAACTAAGCGCTCAAACAGAGAGAAACCAATAGCGACTTTATATAATTTTTGAAATATTTATATTTTAAATGCAAACTCACTTTTTGTCATTTCATATAAAATTAATTAATAAAAATTCATAAAATTTTCTCAAATTGCGATTGGAACCTTTGGTTTCACGGAGGTGTACATTTTAAATATGTTGTGATTAACTTCTTGAGTCGATACCCAATTTTTACCGATTTATAACAAGTTTTTCACTAACTCTTTACGTTTTTAACTTCCAAAAAAAATATATGTCATTTTTGAAGATAATATCTATACATTTGTTATGCCGAAACGTTAGTTATATGAAATTGCCTCGATAGAAAAAAAATCGCAAAGTAAGCTCCGAAAATTATTAAAAACTTGTTTTGTTCTGTTATTATGTTATAGGCATGAAAAAAATCACAGTGTATCTTTAAATGCAGCTAAAGAATTTGTCGAGAGATTTTTGCTCTATTTCGAACGAGTCGTGTTTTATTAAATATTTTCACCATTTTCGCTTAATTATTTTAGTTTTTTTTAAATATTAGCGCACTCCCTCTGACATTCGTGTTTAAATATTTCTTTGAACGCTTACTAAGATCGAGTAGACGATTTCAAAATACAGATTTGTACAAACAACCTCGTTAGAAAAAAATTGCAAATTATGCTTCGAAAATTATAAAATAATAATCTCGTTCTTTTATATATGTATTGACAAATAATGGTTTATATATAAATAATACATTATTTCAGGGGACAAGTGCGTTCTGAGGGAGTCTGGCAAAGCAGGTGTGTGCACCCATATCAGCAACTGTGATGTAGTGTTGATGGCCGCCTTAGAAGGGACTCCACCACAGGTTTTTAGTATAATTTTTGGTATAAAAATTTCAATATAAAAATTATAGAAAGCATTTATATGTATGTCAAAGTATATCATATATGTATATCATATTTTAGTATATCAAAGATACAAATCAAATTGACGATTTATGTAGACAATGTTTGGCTTTTCCGGAAACTATAGAACATATTATATCGGGATGTTCTATATTAGCACCGTCCCAGTATACATTTAGGCACAATCAAGTTTTAGACATAATTCATCAAAGTTTGGTAATTAAACATAACTTGATTGACTGCCGTAATATAGTACCATATTATGAATACGAACCAAATTCATTTTTAGAAAACGAATTTTATAAAATATATTATGATAAAACTATACTAACAGACCGAACGATTAGTCATAATAAACCCGATATAGTTTTATATGAAAAAATTAAAAAAAATAACTTATATCATTGATGTCGCTATACCAAATTCCTGTAATATTCAAAAATCTGTTAATGAAAAAATAAGAAAATACGCAGATTTAGGAAATGAGATAAAAAGAATTTTACATTCTCAGATTATAAAAATATTACCATTTGTTATTTCGGCTACTGGCATTATACCTAGCTCTCTCATTCAAAATTTAGGCGTATTAGTTCTGTCAAAGAATTTATATATAAAAATGCAAAAATCAGTCATTTTAAATACATGTAGGATTATGAAAGATTTTTTAAATATTTATTTTGAGGGATCAGTAAGATTTACAGGTCCAATTAGATTTTCTACCGAGCAACCCTATGATATGAAAATATCTGAAGTCGGTGAATTATTTTCCCATTTGATCTCTGGTGAGTTGACGTGTTGTTCTTGTATTTTTTCGTATTTATTATGCTTATATGCACTTGCATAATGTGGTTTGACTAGATGATAATTTGTGGAAAAGTGTGTGGAAGGGTTTAGTTTTTCCTGAGGGGAAGATTTAACCCGGACATAAAGTCGAAAAGTTAACTACTTGCATAGAGCGGAAAGAGCACCCGCAACCTCTGATCCGAAACTGAGAACTATAACCGCCCGACCACTAAGGTTTTACTACCATTTGGAAGAGTTTCATGTTTACTATATATTGCCATGTTGGCCTTAATTTACAGGTCTGTTCCTACGTCGGTACGGTAGCCATAGTGTGCTGCGACGCCAACACTCTTCCCAAGACTAGCTGCCGGCCCATCCAGGATAATATGGTGACTGTCTCCAAAACTGGTTCCAAAGCCACAGATTGTAAGCATCTTATCCACTTATTCAGATAGCTGTTAGGCTATATCTATAATCCAAATAAATAACATGGTGACCATCTCCAAAACTGGTTCCAAAGCCACAGATTGTAAGCATCTTATCCACTTATTCAGATAGCTGTTAGGCTATACATATCTATAATCCAAATAAATAACATGGTGACCATCTCCAAAACTGGTTACAAAGCCAGAGATTGTAAGCATCTCATCCACTTTATTTATTTATTTATTTATTTATTGATTTATTGTGAAAAACAGTATAAGCCATTTACATTTCACAAATAACAGTTTATAAATTACAGTTTACAAGAAGTAAGTACATACATTTATTTGCATGGGTAAGTACATCAATACTATCTGATTAACCAGATTTGTTAAATAGTATGCTTATTGCCGTCTTAAATTCTCTATGGTTCAAATTGAAAATGTCAATCACAGAAGAAATGTGATTTAACAAAGTAGTTATTCTCCCCAAAGGCATGATCATTGGTAGGTTGGTCCTGCCCCTTGGAAAAATAAATAATCTGTGCTGTCTAGCTCTGATGAAATTATCAGGGACATAAAAAGAAATTCGTTCCAGAATATCTGGATTGCAAATGTGCCCATTTAGCAGCTTGTGCGCCACTAACACCATTGCAATATTTCTCCTAACGTCTAGACGTTCTATCCCCAGCATTCCGGCAAGAAAATCAGAGGGATACAATAAAGGGTAATATCCGAACTCTCGCATGTAGAGGTATCGCATAAACTTTTTTTGCACCTTTTCTACATCATTTGAGTAAAGGGCATCTTCGGGTCCCCATATTATCGATCCACTCTCAAGAATGCTGCGAACCAGAGTAAAATAAAGCATTTTTATGACTGCCGTATTCGTAAAAGATTTCGAATTACATATAACAAAACCCAGCATTCGCATTGCAGAGTTGCACACCGAATCGATATGAGTTCGAAAAGTCAAACGCGTGTCAAAAGTGATTCCTAAATCCTTCGTTATCGAAATATGTTTTAGAGAGGTACCAGACATTTTATAGTTAAAATATAAAGTACGCTTTGCCCTTGTAATGCACATAATTGAACACTTACTACTGTTAAAATGAAGTTTATTTTGATGACTCCACTCTACTATACCGTCGATATCGATTTGTAGACGAATGGAGTCTTCATTTGTCGTTATACAGGTGTATAGTTTAATGTCATCCGCAAATAATAAAAATTTTACAAATCTTATAAACATCCCTATGTCATTAATAAACAATAAAAATAATAGTGGTCCTAAATTAGACCCTTGAGGGACCCCAGAATTTGTGGCGTAGAGTTTCGATGTGAACTGCCCGTAAACAACGTATTGTTTTCTATTAGACAAATAATTATGAAAGAACAAAAGCAGCATGTATGAGAAGCCGAAGCTTTCAAGTTTATTAAGTAATATGAGGTGATCCACTTTGTCAAAAGCTTTCGCAAAATCATTATATGAGACATCTACTTGTTCGTTATTGTCCAATATATTTGAGACGTAATCCGTAAATACCATTAAGTTGGTCGT
The DNA here is from genome assembly GCA_026573805.1 of Hesperophylax magnus. Taxonomy (NCBI): domain Eukaryota; kingdom Metazoa; phylum Arthropoda; class Insecta; order Trichoptera; family Limnephilidae; genus Hesperophylax; species Hesperophylax magnus. The sequence goes on along the minus strand of JAIUSX010000005.1, from coordinate 6,431,568 downwards.
TGTAGACCTGCCCTCTCTAAACCCATGCTGCTGGTTTATGAGAAATGGTTCTACTTTATAGTATATACGTTTTTGTATTACGAGTTCAAATAATTTGGCCGGTGCCGAAAGAATTGCCACAGGTCTGTAATTAGATACACATGATTTATCGCCGTTTTTGTGTAAGGGCGTGACTTTTGAGATTTTCCAGCGGTCGGGGAACTTACCGGAGTTAAGTGAAATATTAAAGATATGTAAAAGCGGTACCATTAACGGATCTGCATATCCCTTCAGGACAATTGTGTTAATAAAATCTGGTCCAACAGATTTTTTTGGTTTTAGTTTTTTAATTGCAGCTAGGTAATCATTTTTATTTACACTTAAAATTTCAACATTTTGAGCTAGTGAAGAGTAACCGCCTGGGGTGTATGAGTCAAATTCTGCACTATGTTCGCTATAGACTGACTTGAAGTAATTCGCAAATGCTTCCGGAATATCGGGCCCAGTATGAGTACTTCCGTTCCATGACACTGAGTTTAGAAACCCACCGTCTTTCCTCTTTTCGGATACAAATTTCCAGAAGGATTTCGGATCACTCTTGACGTTTTTTTCGATATTATTTATGTAATTCTTATACGCAATATTTATACTACGTTTGATTTTAGATCGTAGAATGCAAAACTTTTCCCGATATCTTATCAATCCGGTGCGCCTCCAGTTTCTGTGAAGTTTGCATTTCTTTTTCAGGTCACTAATAATTTCACCATTAAACCATTTAGGGTATCTTCTTTCAAAACAAGGTACACGCTTTCTCTCAAAACACATGTCAAAAAGGTCATAAATTACATTATAAAAATATTCTACTGCTAAATCTACATCTTTAAGTTTTAATAAGGGTTTCCAGTCGTGAGAATTCAAGTAAACATAAAAATATTCGAAATTACCACGTTCTAGATTCCATCCTCGCTTAACACAATTTCCATTGTCGTCATTTAATAAATTCCGACAATAGGCTTTGCTTACATTGAGCGCGAATTCTATATATAAAGATGGGTGGTATGAATCTTCACTAACAAGTGAGTATACGGATTTGAACACTTTTAAGTCAAAATTACTGATAATAACGTCCAGTGTCCTGTTCGTTATATTAGTGATTAAGTTTTTCTGTTCCAATTGAAATAGTTCCATAAAATATAACAAATCTGTTTGAGTTGCTTTGTGACTCACACAGGAGTGTAAGTTAAAATCGCCAACAATAATAATTTTTTTATCTACTAAAAAGTTAAAACTAGCTATGATTTTATCGAAAAAATCAGAGTAAGTAGTTCTCTGTGAAGCCGGTGGAATGTACACTATACATATATAAATACTAATTTCATTTATTTTGGCCTTAATCCATAAGTTTTCGCCATCATTTTCTAGAAACGTGAGTCTCTGGCATTGTTGGACGCGATCACGTCTCGCGGCTAGTAGCACTCCTCCTCCTCTTGATTGGCCTGAAGTTCTGTCCTTTCTGAAGACGTCATATCGTTGATCGAACAGTTGACAATTATGAATACTGTCGTTGAGCCAGGTCTCTGACAATAATATAAAGACGTTGTCTTGTATAATAACACTATGTAAGAAGTCATCGGTCTTAGATCTCAATCCCCGCACATTTTGATAATACATTGTGCAGGGGAGTGAATTTACTTTAACTCTGCTCTCTAGTCATTTAGTGGCCGCAGAATCGTTTTGTTTGCCTCGGTTTTGGTTAAGATCAACCGGATTTTGTCTCGGTTTTAAGTAACGGTAGTTTCTTACCGGTACTCCTCGGGGCCACAAATCTTCCTGCAAAAGTTTATCGTATAACTCATCTGTTACTCCTATACGGAACGCTGCGTATTCCTGAGAATTAGCGATGAATTTCTCTATCTCACAGTTTGTTATATTATTTTTCTCTAGATGCGCTCGGATATCATCTACTGTGGTGTCCTTTGAAATCCTAGATACTATGATATTCCTTATCCTTGGACATACCTTGATACTAGAGGATTTATCGCCATTTCCGACAATCAGATTCTTGCTTGTCCGTTGTCTGCGTTTGACGTTCATCCATTCTTCCTTATTTGGCGCGGTTTTCGCTTCAGATTCGGAAGTTAGAATGCGTGGTTCCGTCGTCTGTGTTTTGGGGATCGCGCCGCTGGTAGTGGGGACTTCGAGATGACTTGCGTTATTTTTGGCCTTGGTGGCCGCCCTAGTGCGCATACGTTCTTTGGTTAGTATAACAGCGAGCGGGTTGGCGGGGGGGGCGGCGGGCGGTGCGGCGACGTCAGCCCAGCTGGCGGTAGCGGGAGGTGTAGGTAGACCATTAGTGTTTACACTGTTTGTCGCCTGTCGATTTAATATTTCTTCCACGGACTTTACACGGATTAATAATTCGTTTATTGTTTTGTTTTGTTCGAGAATGATGCTTCTCAATTCAAAGAGTACGGTATCACTCATTATTTCGTGCGAGAGTGAAAAAAAAACTCGCGAAAAATTTTTTTAATTACGGCGCGACAGAAAGACGTGTGTATTAGCTGCGAGGCTACATCTACAACCCAACTCGATAACATGGTGACCATCTCCAAAACTGGTTCCAAAGCCAGACATTGTAATCATCTTATCCACTTATTCAGATTGCTGTTAGACTATATCTATAATCCAAATAAATAACATGGTGACCATCTCCAAAACTGGTTACAAAGCCAGATATTGTAAGCATCTCATCCACTTATTCAGATAGCTGCGAGGCTACATCTACAACCCAACTCGATAACATGGTGACCATCTCCAAAACTGGTTCCAAAGCCAGACATTGTAATCATCTTATCCACTTATTCAGATTGCTGTTAGACTATATCTATAATCCAAATAAATAACATGGTGACCATCTCCAAAACTGGTTACAAAGCCAGATATTGTAAGCATCTCATCCACTTATTCAGATAGCTGCGAGGCTACATCTACAACCCAACTCGATAACATGGTGACCATCTCCAAAACTGGTTCCAAAGCCAGACATTGTAATCATCTTATCCACTTATTCAGATTGCTGTTAGGCTATATCTATAATCCAAATAAATAACATGGTGACCATCTCCAAAACTGGTTACAAAGCCAGATATTGTAAGCATCTCATCCACTTATTCAGATAGCTGCGAGGCTACATCTACAACCCAACTCGATAACATGGTGACCATCTCCAAAACTGGTTCCAAAGCCAGACATTGTAATCATTTTATCCACTTATTCAGATTGCTGTTAGGCTATATCTATAATCCAAATAAATAACATGGTGACCATCTCCAAAACTGGTTACAAAGCCAGAGATTGTAAGCATCTCATCCACTTATTCAGATAGCTGCGAGGCTACATCTACAACCCAACTCGATAACATGGTGACCATCTCCAAAACTGGTTCCAAAGCCAGACATTGTAATCATCTTATCCACTTATTCAGATTGCTGTTAGGCTATATCTATAATCCAAATAAATATCATGGTGACCATCTCCAAAACTGGTTCCAAAGCCAGACATTGTAATCATCTTATCCACTTATTCAGATTGCTGTTGGGCTATATCTATAATCCAAATAAATAACATGGTGACCATCTCCAAAACTGGTTACAAAGCCAGAGATTGTAAGCATCTCATCCACTTATTCAGATAGCTGCGAGGCTACATCTACAACCCAACTCGATAACATGGTGACCATCTCCAAAACTGGTTCCAAAGCCAGACATTGTAATCATCTTATCCACTTATTCAGATTGCTGTTAGGCTATATCTATAATCCAAATAAATAACATGGTGACCATCTCCAAAACTGGTTACAAAGCCAGAGATTGTAAGCATCTCATCCACTTATTCAGATAGCTGCGAGGCTACATCTACAACCCAACTCGATAACATGGTGACCATCTCCAAAACTGGTTCCAAAGCCAGACATTGTAATCATCTTATCCACTTATTCAGATTGCTGTTAGGCTATATCTATAATCCAAATAAATAACATGGTGACCATCTCCAAAACTGGTTACAAAGCCAGATATTGTAAGCATCTCATCCACTTATTCAGATAGCTGCGAGGCTACATCTACAACCCAACTCGATAACATGGTGACCATCTCCAAAACTGGTTCCAAAGCCAGACATTGTAATCATTTTATCCACTTATTCAGATTGCTGTTAGGCTATATCTATAATCCAAATAAATAACATGGTGACCATCTCCAAAACTGGTTACAAAGCCAGAGATTGTAAGCATCTCATCCACTTATTCAGATAGCTGCGAGGCTACATCTACAACCCAACTCGATAACATGGTGACCATCTCCAAAACTGGTTCCAAAGCCAGACATTGTAATCATCTTATCCACTTATTCAGATTGCTGTTAGGCTATATCTATAATCCAAATAAATATCATGGTGACTATCTCCAAAACTGGTTCCAAAGCCAGACATTGTAATCATCTTATCCACTTATTCAGATTGCTGTTGGGCTATATCTATAATCCAAATAAATAACATGGTGACCATCTCCAAAACTGGTTACAAAGCCAGAGATTGTAAGCATCTCATCCACTTATTCAGATAGCTGCGAGGCTACATCTACAACCCAACTCGATAACATGGTGACCATCTCCAAAACTGGTTCCAAAGCCAGACATTGTAATCATCTTATCCACTTATTCAGATTGCTGTTAGGCTATATCTATAATCCAAATAAATAACATGGTGACCATCTCCAAAACTGGTTACAAAGCCAGAGATTGTAAGCATCTCATCCACTTATTCAGATAGCTGCGAGGCTACATCTAAAACCCAACTCGATAACATGGTGACCATCTCCAAAACTGGTTCCAAAGCCAGACATTGTAATCATCTTATCCACTTATTCAGATTGCTGTTAGGCTATATCTATAATCCAAATAAATAACATGGTGACCATCTCCAAAACTGGTTACAAAGCCAGAGATTGTAAGCATCTCATCCACTTATTCAGATAGCTGCGAGGCTACATCTACAACCCAACTCGATAACATGGTGACCATCTCCAAAACTGGTTCCAAAGCCAGACATTGTAATCATCTTATCCACTTATTCAGATTGCTGTTGGGCTATATCTATAATCCAAATAAATAACATGGTGACCATCTCCAAAACTGGTTACAAAGCCACAGATTGTAAGCATCTCATCCACTTATTCAGATAGCTGCGAGGCTACATCTACAACCCAACTCGATAACATGGTGACCATCTCCAAAACTGGTTCCAAAGCCAGACATTGTAATCATCTTATCCACTTATTCAGATTGCTGTTAGGCTATATCTATAATCCAAATAAATAACATGGTGACCATCTCCAAAACTGGTTACAAAGCCAGATATTGTAAGCATCTCATCCACTTATTCAGATTGCTGTTAGGCTATATCTATAATCCAAATAAATAACATGGTGACCATCTCCAAAACTGGTTCCAAAGCCAGACATTGTAATCATCTTATCCACTTATTCAGATTGCTGTTAGGCTATATCTATAATCCAAATAAATAACATGGTGACCATCTCCAAAACTGGTTCCAAAGCCAGACATTGTAATCATCTTATCCACTTATTCAGATTGCTGTTAGGCTATATCTATAATCCAAATAAATAACATGGTGACCATCTCCAAAACTGGTTCCAAAGCCAGACATTGTAATCATCTTAACCACTTATTCAGATTGCTGTTAGGCTATATCTATAATCCAAATAAATAACATGGTGACCATCTCCAAAACTGGTTCCAAAGCCAGACATTGTAATCATCTTATCCACTTATTCAGATTGCTGTTAGGCTATATCTATAATCCAAATAAATAACATGGTGACCATCTCCAAAACTGGTTCCAAAGCCAGACATTGTAATCATCTTATCCACTTATTCAGATTGCTGTTAGGCTATATCTATAATCCAAATAAATATCATTGTGACCATCTCCAAAAACTGGTTCCAAAGCCAGAGATTGTAAGCATCTTATCCACTTATTAAGACTGCTGCGAGGCCATATCGAGAACACAACTCGATACCATGGTGACCATCTCCAAAACTGGTTCGAAAGCCAGAGTTTGTGAGCATCTCATAATTCTTTATTCTTAAGTAGAATTATGGTCAATCTATTAACCAAACGTAGCAAACCACTTGAGGTTTTGGTTATCGAATAAATGGTTCTCGGGGCGGCGGTGTCTAACGAGATAACCTAAAAATAAAACCGGAATCACCCCTCTGGAGTACAAAATTCTTCTATAAATTGGCGAATTTAGGTCACACTTGATCGCTTTATCTCTTCTGTAATGTTACATGATGGTGTTTCTATTGCAGATTGCAGTAGTTTGGCTGAACAGGCGTATCCTTGTGTCAATACGGAAGCTGGACTTACGAGAGGTGATATTTGCCCATCTCTTCCAGCCAAAGACGTTCCAGACCAGAGGGTTTTTTCTGGGGACTATCCGCATTTGGTATGTTCATCTACTTTACTTTACCGGTCTTGGAACATGTGCTACTCTAATGGTAAACCGGTTGGCGTATCAGTCAGAATACTCACTCAATTGAACCCATGTATCTATACCATAATATTATTTATTTTATTTTAAATACACATTTATAGTTATAACTGCGTTCAGTCCTCCATTAATGGAGTTACCTGCATTTACCCTTCTTTCAATATCTTTATCAGCCTTCCCATCTTTCTAGAACATACTTCCCAAATACACAAACTCATCCACCTGCTCCAAGTATTCCTCATTCACAACTATATTGCACAGTGTTTTCGTTCTCTCTCTTTCAAACACCATTAATTTGAAATCTCAAATCTTCTAATTGTCCTACCTATCCCAAAATGTCACCAAGACCGGTTGCTGTTGCAAGATGTCAATAAATAAATAGGAATAAATTATTGTGAATATAACTTAATAATCATATTTCGAGTGCATCCAGGAACTGGCAGTCTAGCCCCAACTGCGACGGGTGAGTTTCTTTTTATCCAATAATCCAATCTGGGATTTTCTTATGTTCCAGAATCCCAGGTTTAAACATTGAAAAATACTGTCTATCAAGTTTAGCGGATGCATTAAAAATAAATTATCCCATATAACATTGCAATCAACATAGTTCTGGGACTGGCCCTTCGTGTGTGTTGCGTTGGGCTTATTCCAGCAACACCAACTAATAGAGTGGAGTCAAAGTTTCGCGACACTAACTCTGATGGGCATTCTGATTTTAAAAAATATTTTCTTTTAATAAGCGGTATCAATATACTATACAACTCGGCAAGCTGCGTTGAATGGTGCTATTGTCGATGAGTTTGCATTTACTTGATAGAATTAAAGAGAAAAATGAAGACAGAAAGAACTGTATCACATGGCCTGGACAGGCCATCGCATATGTCATCAAGGAATGTATCGTCTGTGATTCGTATACAAACTACCCGCTCAGAAGTCAAATTCACAGAGGAAAACTTCAGCTGATCTTGATGTGAACCAAGTACACGAGTCGTGTAGTACTGTACACTCAAATATTGCTATAATAATAATTTTATTCCAGAATGTGGGGAGGTTAGTGCAATCCCACACGTCCCATATAGATATCCATTTTATTTTTTTTTTTGTATAATAGAAATAATAAATTAACAAATAAGGACGCGCTTGGGCCCAGCGCTCACTCAGGAGTGGCGCTTGGTGCCGGTAGGCTGCGGTCACCAACGTGTTGGTGGAGGCCATTAGCCGCATCCTGGCTCCAGTGACCCGGTGTCTCATCAGACCGGCAAATCCATTCAGTCCTAGTTCCGTGAACATTGTCGATGCGCTGCTGTATCTTCGATATCCAAATATGATTCTATAGGCGTCATTATATTGAATTCGGAGTCGTTCCATCGAGCAAGTTCGGTAGTGACACCATGTCTCACACGTATACAGGCCAGTACAGAATGCGTTGAACAGTATTTTTTTAACGATATTGCTGCATTTGCAAAATCTGCGGGCAATCATGTTAGACACTATGCTTAGGCTTCTCGTATGTCGTTCGATATCGCCATCGTCCGATAGGTCTTGATTAATAATGTGCCCCAAGTATTTCACGTTCGAACATGCATTTATTTTTGCCTCGTTAAGGTATACGGGGAGTATCTTACTTGTATCTTGACTGTTTCCGTGGTGGAACGCAATCAATTCCGTCTTCTTCGGGTTGTACATCATATTATGTTGTTTTCCATATTCTTCACAAGTGTTTCACATGCTAGGAGGATCATGTCGTCGGCGTAGCTTATATGATTCATACATAAAATATACTGTAAACACTACAGCCCGCTCTGATGTCCAGGCGACTTGACAACTTGTCCATGTATACATTAAATACAATGCTATATGTATATATTGATACGTTCATACACACTATTTGTACTCCTGCCTTTCTCTAAAACTAGTGTGATTGCCCACATCTCTTATACAACCTATTACATGCCTATCGGAGTGTAAAGCACCACAGTATGTAGATTATAGTACCTATTTGGATTTATTTTGAGTTTGTTTCAGGCCTTGTTGAGTTACGACAACGACGGGGGCAAAAACGTGAAAGGCCTGGTTTGGTTTCACCTTGGGTCGCTCATCAGCGAGGACTGGGTCATCACAGAAGCTTGGTGCGCGAGGTAAGTCCATTCATATTCCAGCACGAGAACGATTCGTTTCTCAAATGCATTGAAGGCTAATAATTTACTGCAAATAGACTTTGTCGCTCTTCAAGAGTGGTCTCATAATGCAGGATTAATAAAAAAACCAACTTATGCACGACGGGGGGCCTATTCTGTATCTTTCGGGTTAACAAACTAGTAAGTTCGTAGTTTAATCTTTCCTTGCCGGTGCTGTCAACTGAGTGAACATCGTCTCTGATCAATAAAATATCTCTGTAAATATTCTAAACACAGAGTTCAAATTTTAGGTAATTCTCCGCAATACATGCACCGGAGGACGACGAATTTTTGAACACCGTAAGGGAGGGGTATAATACGGTATATACGGGTATAATACGGGTTATATAATACGGTATATACGGGTATAATACGGGTTTGTGACGTGGCTAAACCGGCGGCAGGAAAATTTCGAAAGATACAGAGTAGGCCCTCTGATCTACACATACCAACATCAACATCCTAAAATTATTTCTCAGAGTTTTGTTCAAAACCTTAAATCTCCAAAAATTCTTCACCGATTTGCTTCCAAATTTTGACACAACAATGAATTCAATTACGCGTGTGTTTTTATATACCTATATTATATAGATGTTACCTGTGACAGTTAAAAACATGCTTTTTCTGAAAAACAGCGCCATCTGTTGGACGTAAAATCAACACGCACTATTGTTTCTCTATTATCTGCACAGACAGACTGAGACACAGCAACGCGTGGCGGGGTACAACTAGCTTTGTAATATATATATTATATTAGCTCCATTTAGGGAAAGGTAGAAAATAAAGTTTTGGGAAGGAAAAGGTATGAGGGGGTCTGGGGGTCAATTTGTCCAGGAGTAACAGACATACATCCTGCTCACTGCGGTGCAAGGCGATGTTCCGAGAGAGTCCTGCTGGAGAGGTCAAAAGGTCTCCCTCAACCAGTCTCTCCCGAACTTAGACCTAGACAAACCTCACCCCATGATTTCGGGAACCCCTGCTGAGTCACCAAATGTAGCGAACCACTTGGGATGACCTATGGCAAGGTCGTTGGTTATCTAATAAATGTGTTCCATAACCCGTTCACATAATAATAATAATAATAAGTGCTTTATTATCTTCCTTCGTTGTAACAAATAGAACTAGTGATATCCTCACTGGGATCTCCCGTGCTGAGGATTTCATTTAGATATTAACCTTTTCTATGCGTCATAAATTTGTATCACTTCGTTCACACGTGGGGCTATTTATCATCAATCTAATTTATGACTTTAAACAATAATCACGCATGGATTTTAAAATTTGTTTTTAAAAATACGTCGCTTATGTCTTGAATTATCTTTTCAAGTATAAATAAACAATCCGAACATCAATGGGACTTGATAAAAATTCGAAGTATATATTCGTAATGTAACTGATACAGTATACCCGGGCGGCCATGTTAATATTTCAAGGATAACGATACACATGCTTATAAACATACCGGAGTAGAGCTCTTCAACTGTGGTGCGATGTAAGTGGTTGATTTATGGGTGCGATGTCGCGTTTGACTGGATACATGAAATATTGACACACTTAAAAAGGTTCATATAATAAAAAATAACTACACTTAAATTTACAAAAATAATGAAATATTTTTTTTGTTATTATGTCACCGTAAATATGTATCACTTAATATATTTTTTTATCGTGATAAATTTTGAAACAGTTCTCAACGCATAACGGCACATTGCACTCTAAGCACATAAATTTAGTAAGTTTTCTGACTTTGGGCTTCAGTGTTGAAGTGGCACAGACACGACACCTTCGACGAGGGTTTGTGTTTTTTGCTGAAGGGGGAACTTTAATGGGCATGTGTTTGGAAACAATTTTCGATGATAAACGCATTGAAATTGATAAAAAGTCAAACTTGTACAACTTTACACTTGATTTTTCACTAAAAAAAGTTTTAACCACGTATCTTTATTTGAAAATAATCTAACACTGACGAAATTTAATATTTCTTCAATAGTTTGAATGAATGTATGTAACTGTAGTATCCTGTAGATTCACTTTAAAGGAGCTTGGGTTCAGGATTGATAATTATACCTAAGGCTGGTTCAATATTTACAGAGATCCTTTATTGATTGTTAACTGTGAGACTACAGAATACCGAATGACAATACAGACTACCGCCGAAGTGCTCCCCGCACCTCGCGGCCCGTAGGTAGGTACCGAGTACCACAGTAACTGAACTTATTTTAAAATCAGATGAATGTACACTGTCATTAAAATAGTTCATATCCACCAAAAAGCAAACAATAATTCGATAAAACAATGTAATCTACACGGCGAGCGTCTCTGTTTAAGAATCTTATAAAATGCAATAACGTGTGTAAAGACACGGGAAGAATTCAAACTGATTCATTTGAGTTGGAAGATCCCTTCAAATCTTTGTATCGATGATTAGGATACGTATTATGGATAAATATTGTAAGATGTCAGTAGTGTAAAGATGTGAGATTTTTTAGGAGTATAAGTTTTACCGTGCTCAAGCATGTTTCATACCCATAACGCCGAAGAAACTTTGCGTCGCACAGATTTGCCTCCCGCGTACAGGGCATGTACAGTGCGTCGCAGGCGTGCGTCTCCCGCAGGGATAGGGTTAATAAAGTTTAGTAGTATGGAAAGTTTAAAGTACTTAATAAAGGAACTCTATAAAGGAGGCCATAAGGAAAATAATTTCGCTCAGAGCCTATGCCATCTTTGGGGATGCTGTGTGGAGGGTCATTTTAAAGGAGAGGTTGGAGTGAACATCAGTCTTAAAGAGACCCATGTTGTAGGAGGGTGGAAACACAGAGGCCGGTAATTCGTTCCACAGCCGAGCTGTTGAACTTAAGAAAGAATCGTAGAAGCGACCAGTTCTCGTGTGCCAAAAGTCAACCGTGTACTCGTTTGGCGTGATTCCCGACTATGCTCCGGTGTCGAAGGAATCAATGACACTAGTTCTTCTGTGTATCTTCTATTGTAATACCGGTAGAAGTGGGACAGCATACTTACCTGACGCCTGTGCTCTAAAGATTAAAATCCGTTTGTTAAGATTGGGGAATCTGTCAAACGGACCGCCCGTTTCTGCACAGAGTCAAGGGTTTTTTCAGGTATTTTGGGGCTCCATACCAGAGGTGGCTGCCAAATTCAACAGCGGAACACACTTGCCGTTTGTACAGGGTCAGCAGTTGTGTAACTGCGGGCACTTTACAGTGTTCCCAGCTTCTAACTAATTATAAATAAAATACATGGTGTTTTTTTTTTCAGTTGAGTGGTTTCGGTTTCAGTCTGTATTTGGTGTCAATATATTTTGTATTTCTTACGCAACGATTTAGTCAAAATGAGGCTATGTCCATTCCAAAGATTAACGAACATTATCTTGTACCTTCCACATTTAATAAGATACCAGCGTATATAAAAAGCGAAAGAAATTGTACCATTCTGTACAATATAATACAAAATTTTACAGCATTGACATTTTTGGTATATGAATTAATGCGTGCGATCGATTATTAATATGAGAGTATGGAATGTATCGGTAGCATCTCCTATCCTCTTCCTATTTTCCTCTTCCTCTCCCCTTCCTTTGACATCAAATTAATTTTAAGATATTAAAACTTCATTTCCAATGAACTTTAGCATAAGAAACTTTTGTGGCTTGACTTCAGTCTTGTATATTTAAATCTATCATTGTATATTATGTAAAAGCTGTTTGTTTCTTACAAAAAAAAAATATATATTGTGGCTTCTCGTTATGCACGTGATTTAGTAAAATTGACGTGCCGACAAAATACTTTGGCTGTTTAGAAGGTTTTTCGAATTTTTTAAAATCTAATTAAAAGCAATTTGAAAATATATTACCTTTTCAGATCAACAAAATATGTTAGACTCGGAGGTGTAATTTGGAACAGTGAAACCCCGCCCGCAAACATCTTCTCTGTCAAGAAACTGGTTATACACCCCGACGCAACCAATGATTTCAATGACGTAGGACTGCTGCAGCTTGATCGAAAGTACGTCATTGTACTACAAGTAAAAATTTTTACACATATTTATAAATAGCAAAAAAAATTGATAGTGTAACTGAAGCTATTGATCTAATTCCAGGGCCATATTTTCCAAGTTCATTTTCCCGGCCTGCCTCCACACGGGAACCCGTTTCAACGAAAAAGACCTCACGTACGTCACTCACGAAGGCAGCGGTTATGACAGGGTAACAATATGAATTCAATGTATTATTTCATTTAATGTTTTTGAACATTTACATAGTATCGTTACAGCTTACATTGCTAACGCTGACTATACCTTATCGAGATACATCAAAATAATGTACCACGGAATTGTATATATCGAAAAGGCCTACAGAAAAGTCCGCAATAGTTTATGTTTATCTCTTAAGTATAACCCCTAGCAACGCCGAGTATACATCAGCTAGTTATTTCATAATATGCTTTATACTGTAATTATCATTTGAGTAATAATCATGTACGAACTTTGCTTAATTGGAACCTGATTGAAACTGAAAAAAAAAAAGTTGATGTTGTCGGTCTTATGTTACAGTGGAATATGACCGTACGCTCGGTCGAACAGTGTACAGACCTGTTCCCATCTGGATACCGGAGCTCTTCGCAAATGTGCGCTCATAGGACGCGCGAAGACCTCACAGTTTGGGTGCCAGCAAAGCGCGATACTTTGGTAAATATATTTTTCTGCATTAGAATCAGACTGACTGACAATAGCGATATCATTTTTTAAATTGAATACTGCACAATTGTCCCAACAGCTCCCAACCTCCCGGAGCTAGTGAGTCGATGGTATCATGTGGCCTAAGTGGTCGAGAGGTAAGGTTTTCGACTAGCCGGCCGGAGGTCGCGGGTTCAGGTCCCGGCGAGCGCAAGAATATGAACCTTACCTTTTGATCTTTGAGGCAAATACTCAGATCATCAAGATTCAATACAGAAGAGTATGTATGGGACGATGCGTGAATGTGAATGATGCAAGGAGGGTATGTTAAAAATATAAAAGTGTGGTGGTCCATCCTCTCTGTCTACGCCTTTGAGGATTCTTTGTGAAGTTTAGTTGGTAAATAAATGCTATATCATCGATCACGTCGGGGTCACCAAATTTGTGTGGAATGGTACGGTCAAACATGAATTAAAAGTGATGGAATGGATTATTAGTGTGTCTTTATTTGTAGACAGTTGCATAGTTGTATGCATCACGATGGAATCTGGATCTGTACTCGGATCTGTCTGGTGGTCAGCTGGTGGTGAAGATCACGGATCCTCCTATGATCTTCCAGTGAGATGCTTGACTTGACTAGCTGGCGGCAAACACTGCATTTATATAATCGCGTGTCTTGTAGAACCGTCCTGACAATTGTAGGAGCTGCAAGAAAGCAGGCGCCCTCTCACCGTGTCCTGAAGTTTTCAGGTTGTGCTCGCTGCATGCAGCCCATGTATGCTAAAAGTATCGAATGTTCTAGGCTGTGCTGTAGTGTACATATTTTTGGGGTATTATGCTGTTCGCATATTCTGTCGGTCGGTTTGCTAATGTATTGAAGAACGGACCATGTCTAAAAGGATCTAAGAACACTTTTGAGCATGCAAACCCGGCCGTCCGGACGAATCGGCAATAGTCTAGAACTTAATTGAAACTAAGCGTAGGGAGTGTGGCGAACCCATCGCTCAGGGAGTGGAAACACGACCTGCAATAGCCATCCCAAGCTAAGGTGTGAGATACCGTGCTCAGGGCTGAATGACACTGGGGAACAGTGTCACGAACGGTTCCTCCGAGACACAAGGTCGCATCTCGGAGTATACAGACCTTACCCCAGCATTCGGGGCTCTGCTGGGGTGGACCTTTTATTTCCCTAGATACTCGTGGGACCAAATATGGACTGTAAAAACAAAAACCAAAACAACACTGACGAGGGACCTTTAAGGAACCTAGGGGGAGTGGAAGGAGGAGTTGAGGCCGCCTCGGTGGACTCATCCCTCTTGGGGCCTTTGAGGAACCAAGAGGAAGTGGAGAGGAGAGATGGGACCACCCTGGTGGACTCTTCCCTTGAGGGGCCCTCTGGGAACCATAAAGAAGGACCTCCGACGGACGCAACACGGCGGGATCCCCCAGGGGATCCAGACGTGGAAATGCAGGGACCATCAGGGGACCTGGAAAATAACTTCTTTAAGAACCCCCGACTCCAACTGGGGCCCTCGGGGAACCAGCGGAGAGGGGGGGACTTAAAGAAGAGACTTACTCCAACAACCACCGCTGAGGAAGACAAGGTAAAGTCCCTGTCAGACGATGTGAAAAAAATTCACATCAGTAAGAAACTCAGTGGGGCTGCGAGGAGAAAACTCAAAAGAGAGAAGCAGGGGCGGCAGGAAGGAAACCAGGAACAACCAGGGACTGTAAAAGTCCGCTGGGGACAACCAGGGACCTCGAAGGCCGGAACCAGCAAACCAGGGACAGACCGGAAGCTAACGGGGACCGCACAAGGTAACCGGGAGCAACCTGGAACGTCCGGGGAAAAGAAGGCTGGGAAGAGGAGAAGAACCTCACCAGAACCTAAACCCTTGGGGCTTTCACCGGGAAATGCCAGGAAAAAGCCCCGAGGAATTCTCACCTCTGCTACCTATGCGGAAGCCGCTGGAAATAAAATTCGAGTGGCTGTTGTCCATAGAAACAGAGAGGAAGAATTTACAAAAGAGCAGGAGGCCCTCGTGAGTGAGGCGGCCGCGGATCTGATTTTGAGCATCCCAAAGGGGCAGTTCAAACCCAGATTCGACGAATGCTTCACTCAGAGGGGCGTCCTGAAAATGACCTGCTCCGACAAGGAGTCAGAGACATGGCTGAGGGAGATGGTGCCGACCATACGGAAATGGCAGGGCTGCGACCTGGAGGTGGTGGGGTTGCAGGAACTGCCAAAGTACGTAAAGGTTATGGCAGTAATCCCCGAAAATGGAGCAGTAAGCACCGAGAGGTTGCTACAACTGCTGGAGAACCAGACTCCCCGGCTACACACAAAAAAATGGATCGTCCACGACTCGATCAGGGATAAGAACATGTATCGCCTGATCATGAGTGTGGACGAGGAAAGTGTGAAGGTGCTGAGGGAGATGGGGATGACGGCGCATGTCGGGATAAGGAAGGCCACTTTCACGGTGCGCTCTCCTAACACCGAGGAGCGTAAATAGGAAGAATGACTTAAGGATTAGGCAGTAATGGCTAAAAACTTACAGTTCATTCAAATAAACTTGCACCGCAGTCCGGCAGCGACTGCAGTGCTTAGCAGTAGAGTCACTCGGGACAGTGTGGACTTCGCGCTGATCCAAGAACCCTGGACTTATAGGGGGAAGGTCAGAGGACTAAACATGAACCAAGGTCTAATCTATTATAACGAGTCGGGGGACAGACCCAGGGCCTGTATTCTCATCAGAGGGATACCTGGCACACTGCTACCCGAACACTGCAGTAGGGACTTAGTGGCTGTGAAGCTACAGGTCACGCTGGACCAAAGAAGCAGGGAAGTAGTTGTGGCATCAGCATACATGCCCTATGACTCTGTGGAACCACCACCCTCAAGGGAAATAACGAGACTCGTCCAGGACTGCAGGGAGAAGGGTAGGGAACTGATACTCGGAGCAGATGCTAACTCGCACCACACTGTGTGGGGGAGTACGGACATCAACAAACGAGGACAGGACCTCCTGGAATACCTGATGACAGTGAACCTTGAGATTCTTAATAGAGGTAGGGAACCCACCTTCGTTATAAGTAACAGACAGGAGGTGATAGACCTGACCCTAGGAACATTAAGAGTCTCAGGATGGAGAGTATCGGACGAACCATCCCTGTCGGACCACCGACACATAGAATTTAAACTAGAGGGAGAAACAAGCAAAACGGGGACCGATACATATAGGAACCCAAAAGCAACTGACTGGACTAGATACTCGGAGGAACTAAATATAGGAATGACAAGATTCCCAGCTAAATACGGCTGCCCCGAAGAAATTGAGGACGCAGTAGAAGTACTGAGGGACTCAATGATAAGGGCATACGAAAATAGCTGCCCTCTGAAGACAAGTACCAGGGACAAAACACCGTGGTGGAGCAGAAGACTGCAGGAGCTACGGAAAATAGTAAGGCAAGCTTTCAACAAGGCCAAAAAGTCAGGAAACTGGGATGCCCACAAGCAATACCAGAAAGAGTACAAGGTGGCAATCCAGAAAGCCAAAACATGCTCCTGGGAGAAATACTGTGGGGAGGTGGAAACCATCCCACAGACTGCAAGAATCCAAAAAATTCTTGCAAAAGACCCAGGGGCAGCAAAAGGCCCATTCAAAAAAGCTGATGGAGGATATACCAACAGTTGGGAGGAGGAGTTGGAGGTACTGCTGGGGAAACATTTTCCCGGCTACAAAAAGTTAGAAGCAGATGATACCGGTCCACCACCAGCCCGAGTTACACGGGAAGGTAAGGACTGGGACACTGCGGCTAAAATAGTTACGCCCTCCAGAGTTAAATGGGCAATCAGAGGGTTTGACCCTTTTAAAAGCGCAGGAGAGGATGGAATCTTTCCGGCACTTCTACAGAGGGGCCTAGATACAATCCTACTTCCGGTGACGAAGATCCTGAGGGCATGCTGTGCCCTCGGATACATCCCCATACCATGGCGGAAGACAAGGGTAGTGTTCATACCCAAACCGGGGAGAGCTGACTACGACCAACCAGGTGCATTCCGCCCAATTAGCCTCACCTCATTTCTTTTGAAGACAATGGAGAGGCTAATGGACAGGCACATAAGGGACGGGGCACTGAAAGAGAAGCCCCTCCACGAGTTACAGTTTGCTTACCAAGCAGGTAAGTCAGTCGACGCGGCACTGCACAGGTTGGTGTACAAACTAGAGCAGGCACAAGCGACTGGGGAACTGGCGGTAGGGCTATTCCTGGATATAGAGGGAGCATTTAACTGCACCACTATTAAATCCATTGATGAAGCGGCAGAAAGACATGGACTCGACAAAACCACCAGAAGGTGGCTGAGGAACATGCTCTCAGGCCGGATACTTACGGTGACAAGGGGTGAGGTAAGCATCAAAGTGCTGGTGACACGGGGGTGTCCACAGGGAGGGGTCTTATCACCCTTGCTGTGGAGCCTGGTGGTGGACAACCTCATCCGGAAACTCAACAACAGGGGCCTATATACGCAAGGGTATGCGGATGACATTGCAACCATAATAAGGTGTTGGGATGCAGACACAACCCGAGGCCTTATACAGTCAACACTGGCAACAGTGGAAGAATGGTGTGAAGAAACAGGACTGTCAGTCAACCCAGACAAGACAGAACTAGTAATCTTTACGCGTAAAAGGAAACTAGAAGGATGGAGCAATCCAACCTTCTATGGAAAGGAATTAGAACCCTCTGACACGGTTAAGTACCTCGGAGTCATCATAGATGCCAAACTGAGCTGGAAAAACCAGGTGGAAACTGTAGGCAGAAAGGCCTGTGCTCTGATGTGGGCAACTAGGCGAATCTGCGGCAGAACGTGGGGTCTGAAACCTAAAATGATGCAATGGCTTTACACAGCCGTTGTAAAACCAAGGATCATGCACGCAGCCCTGGTCTGGTGGAGGAGAACAACACTGAAAACAGTGATGGTCACACTCAATCACATACAGGGACTTGCATGCAGAAGCATCACAGGAGCCATGAGAACCACTCCAATACTAGCCATGGGAGTGCTGCTGAACCTACCCCCACTAAACATAGAAATAGAGGGGGCGGCGATGGCGGCAGCCTACAGGTTACATTGCAATGGCCAATGGAGAGGAGAGTTGCCCAGAAACAGTCACACGGAGATAGGAATAAGACTGAGGGCAATTAGTCCGACGGCTGGGATGAAGCAGGACGGCAAGCAAGCCGAATACTTCTTCGGACAGCTGTTTAAAGTGACGTACCCCACAAGGGAGGAATGGGACTCGGTCCCAGGTCCAAACTCCAAACAGGAACTAATCTGGTTCACAGACGGGTCCAAGATGGAGGAAGGAACAGGGGCCGGGGTCTGTCTACAGGGATCTAAGAGGGAACTCAGTATACCTCTAGGAATGCACTGCACTGTGTTTCAAGCTGAGATGAAAGCCATCTTAGCCTGCGCACAGGAGAATATGAGTATCGGGTACAGAAATAAGAACATAAACATATGTTCGGATAGCCAGGCGGCCTTAATGGCACTGGAAAGTAACCGATGCGACTCCAGACTGGTGATGGAATGCAGGACTATCCTAATAGAACTGGCGACCATCAATAAAGTAACCCTGCTCTGGGTACCAGGACATAAAGGTATTGAGGGCAACGAGCGGGCTGACGAACTAGCAAGGAAAGGGGCGAAAGCACCACTTGCGGGATCTGAGCCGGCCGTAGGAGTAGCAGCTTGCCACACCAAACTATATATCAAGAGGTGGGTCAAATCCCAACACTGGAAGGAATGGAAGAAGGCACCCGGAATGAGGCAATCTAAAGTACTCATAAACGGACCGGACCCTAACCGAACCAGGCAACTACTCGATATGGACAGAAACTCACTGAGGGAACTGGTAGGACTATTAACGGGACACTGCCATCTCAGGAGACACATGCAACTGTTGGGAGTGGAAAACACCAACATCTGTAGGAAATGTGAAGAGGAGGAAGAGACTCCAATTCACCTATGGTGCCAATGTCCCGCTCTGCTGGGAATAAGGCTCAGATACCTGGGAAGACACAGTGTGGAACCAGAAGACATCGCCACATATCCAATGACAGCCCTGGTGAACTTCATAAAAGGGACCGGGTTACTGGCAAGGGAATGAGGTAAAATGGGAGATAGTACAATGGGCCTATGGCCTAAGTGCTCGCGGGGAACGTAAGTAAACCGCCTCCGACTATAAAAAAAAAAAAAAAAAAAAAAATAATTGAAACTGGTTATTTGTTGTTGAAGTCCTAGAAAGGCCCAAAACGCAACGAACACGCCTAATTACTAAGGCAATTGGAATCTATAAAACCTCATCAAAATCAATAGAATTCACGGGGCTAAGCTTAATAGTTCGACGGGTACACCAAAACTAAACGCTGAAAACCAATATTGAAGTATCTGCCTTGATGAAGCACACTCTAACGCTGTCCAAAACGTTGGCTGTAGAAGGAGGAAGACAAAAATAAATCACGTAAATAATTTTGGCCTTAAAAATCTCAAAACTGTCGGTAATTTTTTTTTTTTTTTGTATTTGAAAAAATATAAAATAGTAAATTGCAGAAATGACTGCAGAGGGTTGATCCTTTCCAAGGATGTATTGTCTTAACAAACAATTCTATTTTACATGGACCCGGTTTCATAGCTGAGGATTCCCGGTTAGAATAATTTTGCGAGACTAAGGTAATATTATTTTTTTTTATGCGAAATCGGTCGACTACTTTCAAGTTTTGCGAGGACAAACATAAGCAGACTGAATTATTAAGCCTATATGTAAATTTTTTTTTATTTAATTCCGAGTTGGGTTTGAAATGTGTATCTAGATACAAGCTTCGAATCACACTTGCAAGCCCCATCGAAGACCAATTTAAAGAATTTATATGTGAATTTTTTAACAGGGCGTTTCTGGCAGCCCCGTACAGATCAACAACGATGACTCGGTGGCCTGCACTCAGATCATCGTGGGGATCACCGCCGGTGAGGACTCTACCAGACTGAACCTGCTGCTGACCAGGGTGTACGGGATAGTGGCGTGGATAGAGAGTGTTGTGTGGCCCTAGGATATTATATTGCTGTAGGTAACCTTTGTTATACATGGTGTCCGGAAACTCGTAGTACAAGCGGGAAACTGGTGAATCTACATCACATTTGGAGTCGATTTTGTAGTATAATTTTTTTGGATTTGAGCTTTCGTTTTCGAGTAAATCGAGTCAGAAGTGGATTTTTTTTTTGATCAAATTCTTATAAATTATTACTGAAGATCAAAGTACCCAACTAATTAAAACCATTTAAAAATTTAAAAGTAAAACAAATAATGACGAAAAAATTTGAACCCTGAAATAGCCGAAAAATATATTTTTTTGGTTTTTTTTTTTTTTATAAAAATGCTCAAATCAAAAAACTTTATGTTTATTTGGGTTCCCCGTGTGGTATACATTCTCCAGTTTCCGGCTTGTACTACGAGTTTCCGGACACCATGTATAAAGGACTCCATTATTACCTTTTCCTTCAGTTTCCCTTTAATTTCCCTTCACATTCCTTTTAGTTTCCCCCATTTCCCGTCACTTTCCTTCAAATTTTCCTTTACTTCCCTTTGCTTTACTTTCATGTTCCCTTCACTTAACCTCGGCTTTCCTCTCACTTTCCCTTTACTTTCCCCCACTTTCACTTAGCTCTCTCTTAACTTTCCCTTCACATTCCCTTCACTTTACCACCACTTTATCATCACTTCCCCCCTTTGCTACCCGGCTTCGAACATGTCCCAAAACATTATTTAAAAAAAAATCTTTCTTATAATTTTCATTATTTCAAAAAAGTTTCTGAACAAGTGAAAAATAACTCTGAACAAATAAAAATAGCACTACATCAAACCACACTAGCGATTAAATTATTATTAAAAAAATATTGCATAATCGAAGATCTAATCGAGAATCTGCTGTGAAATGTAAAAAATCCCAAAATACTTATTGATATCAATTTTCATTATTATGATTTCACAAAATAACTAATGACAATTTATGTCTCCAATTAGATAATAATTTAAAAATGTTAATTTTAAGGTATTTAGCGAAAATCAATAAGAAAATAAAACAAACAAATCTTTGGAAATGGTATTTACTTGTAAGTTTGGTTAAACAGGAAACACTTGCGATTATAGCTGTTAGATATCGATTGAATCTTTTTTACTGGAATTTGGAAGATGGGCTCTTTTTTGTTGAATACATGATGCAGATGAAAATATTATGATGCTAGAGATCAATCTCAAGTACATTGTGATTTAAATACAACCAATCCAAAACTGACAGTGGCAACTAGTGGCGGTTTTTCCCTTAGGTCAATTGGTGTTTGACCCCCCAAAATTATAAGACAACATGTGCAT
Source organism: Hesperophylax magnus (assembly GCA_026573805.1). Lineage (NCBI taxonomy): Eukaryota > Metazoa > Arthropoda > Insecta > Trichoptera > Limnephilidae > Hesperophylax > Hesperophylax magnus. The sequence continues at coordinate 6,409,717 of JAIUSX010000005.1, read as the reverse complement.
CAAAAAACTGGTCTTATTCTTAATTTATTTGAAATGTAACGCGAAACAGATGCGAACGGTGGTGGCGAGTGACGAGCAGTGACATCTGTTGTCTCTAATAGAAGCTTTCATTCACAAATCCACACTATTCGCTGGGTCAATTTAAAGAATGTCCCCTTTGGAATCTTCTATCCCTATGCGCCGCCATAGAATAAACGAGATGGCACTTTGTCTTTCGTCAAAGTAAAAATTAGGTTCAGAGGTTCTGGTGGCAATTCGCTAGTAATATTAAAAATTCTAGTAGAGATAGTTTGTTAAGTCTTTCACCGGCGTCCCTGACTTCTTCTACCATTCAAACCGCTTTTTAAACTCTGCTGACACTAATAAGAACAGACTTTGAGATTTTCAGCGAAATCGGTCCAGTAGTTTTTAAGTCTATAGGGGACAGATAAAGAAACATTCATTTTTATATATATTTGACAGTTGAGAATAAAATTTTAAAAATCGACATTTCATTACAAATAATTTACTTGAGTGTTTCGGAATAATCGTTTTATTTTGAGATTTTTATTTATTCTGTTTGTAAGTAAATAAACACAGAGCAATTCCGCAGGGGTGGGCAGATGTGATTGTACGCCCCATGTATTTGAACATTCTTCTTCCTTAATACACTTGCATACATCCTCTCATACATATTATCTATTCATCTGTTGGACGAGAAATACTGATATGTTGAAAGTTATTTGGTTCGATTGATTGCTTTTTTGTCACAACCTTTTGTTTACATTAACTCCACATACGAGGCTCTGAGGGAAATTTTCATCTCTGGAGATGCTGTGTGGCAGATCTTTTTGAGGAGAGGAAGGAGTGAACATGGGTCGTGAAGAGAGCCATGCTGTAGGAGAGAGAAAATAAAGAGGCCGGCAAATCTTTCCATAACCGAGCTGTTGAACTCATGAACAAGTGGTAGAAGCGACTCGTTCCAATGTGACAAATGTCGTTTCCCGATTAAGCGCTGGTGCCGAAGGGATCAATGGCGCTAGTTCCTCGGAGCATCTTGGACTGTAATACCGGTGGAATAAGGGCAACATACCTACCTGACGCCTGTGTTCTAAAGATTGCAATCCGCTTGTAGGGGAATCTATCGAACGGACCGTCCATTTTTACAAAGAGTCAAGGGTTTCTTTCAGGTATTTTGGGGCTCCAGACTAGAGGTGGCTGCCAAATTTAATAGTGAGCAGTTGTGTATTGTAAAAGAATCTGCAGGCCACATACAGTACTCCCAGCTTCTGTGAGGCTAATTTGACACTGGCTTTGAAGGAGCCTCCGTGCCTGAGCTGGTCACACCGAGTTACTCCAAGCGTATCAATGGAAGTCATGTTGAGAAGATTGCTTCTGTTGAAGGAGACTAGATTGTCATTTCGATCCTTTTTAGACGTAATCAGAAATTTTTAAAATGCCGCTTCAATCGGTGGTACACAAAACCAGAATATTTTCTCATGACTAACGTAAATTCATGTCTTTCGCCATCTCATGGTCTTTTCTCTTCCTTCTGTTTCATTTTCCATCCACCGCTAGACAACTTTCTAGTACTTATTCACCCGCAAAACAATATTACGAATCCACACATTCAAACAAGTATGTTACACCCTCGCTTTGATGTGGTCTTTCTAGACTTCTCCGTCCGATGCTACTTAGCGGTCTCCGTCCGTAGTCCTTATCAGACCCAACCTCTCCTACCAAAGACTCAAAGAGTTCAAAGGGGCGACCCACTGGTCCACCTAGAACCGAACTCAGTGTTCTGTACGGTAGTACCTTATGAGTTCCATTCATTTTCAGTGGTTATCGGTCTTCTCGATTTTTAATTACACTCATTGGCATTAGTAAATCTTTTAGTCACAATGAGTCCGCATGTGTTTCGTTAGATCACACTTTTGCGAACACGAATAGACGCGTTTCAAACAGGAGAATGGTCTTTCCCCACAGATGTGACATTCTGGAGCACGAATAACTGCAGTCAGAACACGAGAATGGTTTTCTCCCGCTATGAGATCGCTCGTGTCTCTCCAGCATTTCCCTTTTAAAACAGGAATAGCTGCACTCAGAACAAGAGAATGGTTTTCGGATAATGTGAATCAGCAAATTGTGTCGTTTTAAATCGAACAAACGTGAACAAGAGTAGTTGCAATTGGAACATGAGAATGGTTTGTCATCACTGTGAGTAAGCTTGTGTCGAGAGTGGTATATTTATGCTTGTGTCTGTCCAGTAGCGGCGTTAGGGTAGGGCGCGGTTGGGCGACCGCCCAGGGCGCCGGATTTAAAGGGGCGCCACAGGCGCCCGGCGGGCCCATTATATCCCTCGTTCTTTGAACGAGGCCTACTTAACTACTTACTCGTAAATTCCCTAAATATAAGGAAAAGGTATTGCGTATATTATTGACTATACCTGTAACGGTTGCTAGTGGGGAGAGGAGTTTTTCTAAGCTTAAGCTGATTAAAACCTATCTGCGATCGACAATATCACAATCTAGATCAGTGTTTCCCAGCCTTCTTTATGCCATGCCCCACCGTAGTCTTTTCAAAAGTCAGATGCCCCACCTGGATCTTCTTTTATGAAACAACAGGTAAATTTTTAAATCATAATCTAATATGTTTGTAAACATATGAACCCCTTATGAAATTGAATACAACCTTTTATACAAATATTACAACTGAAATTAAATTCAGTTAAGCTTGCTACCAAGAAATTTTATGTCTGGATCTAACTTAGTTAATTTCGGTCTTAGGTCCCCTCTATTAGTTATTTCCAATCGATTTCGTTTTTTAGTGAGTAAATCGCTTATGGCGCTAAAACCACATTCCACCAAATAAGTTGAGGGAAAGGTTAATAATAATTTTCTGGCATGCAAAGTAATTTTAGGATATTTTGTGTTAGTTTCTTTGCAAATTCTTAGTGTAAGTTTCTTCTTTAAGCCTTAATTTCACATTCGCACCCAAACTGAGCGAAAAACCGTTATCATGTTATCACTGTAATTTTTCATGTTCACGCAAGCCAAATTTAATGGCATACGTGGTCACTCATACGAGGACTCGGGATAAACTATTCTCAATATCTTCTGTCATTATTAATTTTCACAGAAGTCACAGTTATTGCAACACGTTCTCAGTCATTCTAAGGAAACTTTCTTCTTATTTTCTTACTGTGATTATTCATGGTCAAGCATAATAAGACACATTTACACTCCTATTAAGGAAAACCCGTCTTTTTTCTCGTGTTCTTTCTGTAACTATCCATGTTCGCAGAAGTCAAGCTTGGCAAACATTCGCATTCATACTTAGGCAAAACCATTATCATGTTCTTACTGTAACTATAAATGTTCACAAAAGACAAACTTAGTTACTCACATTTGCATTCACACTAAAGATAAACCGTTTTCATGTTATTACTGCGATAATTCATGTTCACAGAAGTCACGTTTAATTTGAAACATTAGCACTCATACAAAAAAAAACAATTCTTACTATAATTAATCAGGTTTATGGAAGTCAAATTTGACGATCTAAATTATCACTCATATTTAGGATAAACCATTCTCATTTTTTTTGTTTTTAACATTATTTCTGGCTTTCACCCTTCAAGGGTGTTCTTGGCCATCATTTAAAATTATTGAGAAATGAAAGGTGAATTTAAATATTAATTTTATTTAAATGGGCAAATTTCAAAATTATAATGAAAATTGGAGTCGAGTTCAGACTTAGAAGAGATGAGATGTTGAATGGAGGGGAGGCAATTTTAGATAAGGCTTGATAGAAGAGAGGATATTTGTTTAGAGAGGGACAACCAAAAAATATGTGATCTAAAGTTCCCACTTCTAGACCACAGAATGTACAATCTGGGGAGTCAACGACGTGAATTTTAAAAAGATGGGAAGGAACGGAACAATGTCCGATCCTCATTCGAATGAGTGAAGAACTTTCTTTTTTGGAAAAATGAGGGAATTGCTGAAAAATTAGTGTAACTATTCATGTTCACAAAGGTCAAGCTTAAAAAGACTATCTTATACTAAGCAAAATCCATTCTCATGTTCTTACTGTGATCATTCGTGTTCACTAATTTCCTGCTAAATATTACGAATTCGCACTCGTGCTTAGGAAAAATCATGTATCATGTTCTTATCGTAAGCATATATTTTATTTTAGGAAAATTAACCTTTACTTGGTTCGTTTATACATGTACAATTTACTTAACTGAGAAACCAATTATAGATTTCCTCACTATACTTATAAATTGTGTAGGCTTAAAACAATTAAGCAATACAACAACTACAGCTACATCCTGCATAGTTTCTGTGATTTTAGATAATCATTGAAATTGTAACGGGTTTCATTTTATTTTAAGTACAATTTGGCGTATATTTCAATTTTGTTCATCTCAGCATTTTTTGTATGACCGATGGGTATTCCTCTTTATATGTGGAATGCCTACATGTCTCATCTCTGAAACGTTGTGCCCCACCACTGAGGCGCTATGCCCCACCGGTGGGGCGTACGCCCCACCATGGGAAACACTGATCTAGATTGACAAACTTGGCAACTTTGTCAATCGAAAATGAAATTGCTGAAAATGTCGATTTTGATAACCTTATAAAAGAGTTCGCCGATAGAAAGGCTAGAAAAGTGAAGTTTTTTTAAATAAATAATTTTTTTTTTAATAAACGGTTATTCCATTATACCCATTGCCTTTTTTCGTATGGAATTGAATTGCAGTTAGGGGGCGCCGTAAAAATCTCGCCCAGGGCGCTGATAGTATTAAAACCGGCCCTGTGTCTGTCTAAATTTGACTTTCTTGAACAAGTATAGTTGCAGTTGGAACACGAAAATGATTTAATTCCATTGTGCGTGAGCATGTGTCTCTTTAGCATGTTTTTTTTGGAACACAGATACCCCCACACTACACATGTGAATGGTTTTTCTCCGCTGTGAGTCATGGTATGAATCTTTAAATCGAATTTCCTCACACAAGAGTAGCTACAGTAAGAACACAAAAATGGTTTTTCTCCACAGTTTGACTTCTTTTTCTCCAAGCTCGAATTTTTTGAAGATCGCTCTAATGGAGGTTGAATTTGTTCATGTTGCTGGAAATATTTGCTTGAATCAATTAAGCTCTCCTTGTGTTTTTTATACTGGTTCAAACAATCTGTTTCTGTAATGTAAAAGAGTTACTGTTTACCGAGAGGTTCATACAGGTAAATGCTTTTTATTAAGGTTGTATATTATTTGGTTTCACCTAAATCTTTTTTTCTTCTCAGTATATTTTCTAAATCATAAAGTTTGAAGATAATTAAAATTGTATCAAATAAAAATGAAAAGGTGCTCAACTACTTCGTTTTAAAGTACATGGATTCCTGTATTTTATTAAAACAATTTAATCGTGATAATGTCTCAAATATCAATCCCGATGGTAACCAGATAAAACGAAGCAGTGACAAAACATAATGATAATAGGTTAGGTTTTTTAAGTTCTGTTTTGCCATGGAACAAATTAAGATGATATTTTTGATCCTCAACCTCAACCGTTAATGGTAAACATAGTACTTCTCTTACCAGCTGTCTCTTCTAAGCATTCTATCTTAACGTTAGGAATGTCGATAACTGAATGAGTCATTCCGCGGCAATTTTCTTTCTGGGTCCCAAGCTCCATTTTGAAGGTGACAGTGTAATCAGACATCAGTGACACTACTGGGAAAATCCGTGAAATGCCGTGTTACTGGGTTATTGGTATTAGACCTGCAATATAATATCTGGGTTATGGGCAATAGAGGAAAGAAGGAGACGGCACTAGGGAAACTGGGCACAACACATGAAAAAAAAACACACAACTCGAAAACAGATAGTCAAAGCAATTAATTTTTTGGTGTAAGCCCGAATGAATTTCGACAGTCGATACGTAATGTGTAATGTTTAAAGCTATTTAAACCTTCTTCGTGCATTGTAATTGTCTTCCATCTGTACTTTTTATATTATATGTATATTGTCATTGCTCATCATTTATATATGCTCTCCTTTCACTGCCATCTCTGTTTCTTATTCGTTTAAAAAATATTATATTGTAAATGAACTATTTGTCCGTAAATATATAAATAAATAAATAACAGGTTTCTTTCACGCTGTTTCAGATACTTTTTTAGAAATGATTACAAAACCCGGAGAAAGGTAAAACATAACTTACGTATGGATGCAGAACCTAAGCAGTTTAGTCAAAAATAAATAGGTGATCCAACAACCCTTTTAAATTAAATTCAAAAAAAAAAATTTTGTTCTTCAAAAATCTAAGGAAATCATTTTCATGTGTTTGGTGTAGTTTAAATCGAAGCTGAGGACTCTAACAAAGATTCAATCAAAAGTTAAAATCAGTTATGTGCTCTCAATGATGATTAAAAACAACACTTGTGGATTTATCTGTTGAAGCGTTTCGAAGGAAACGGTTCTTAGGTTCCGAATGGGATTTAAATTCTAGTATCACACCATATGCTGCAAAGTTCAGAGGAAAACCATTTGCTTGTTCCGCGTGAAACGATTAATTAAGCTCGTGGACTCTTACGCAGAGTTACTCTTAAGTTTAAACCAGTCCTGTGTTTTGAACGCAACTTAAAGTTCGATTTTCGGACTCTTCTGTGGGAAACTATTCTTACGTTCTGAGTGCAGTAGACTCATTTCTTAATATGACATTTGGTCACGTATTTTCTATTTTTTAATTCGAATAAATCTTGTCAGGCGTGACAAACAGATAAAATAAAATCGGCACTTGGTAAAATGAGGTTATAATTATATATCAAGGATTCCGACACCCCCTCCCCCATTAAAGAAGTTAATTAGTTAATGAGACTTTATCCACAACTTGTTATATTTGAACATTTTTCGTTTCTTCAAACTCGAAAGAATTAATTTTATCGCGTATATGAGTTTTTCAATTCTAATAGCTTCGCTGGTTCACTTTATTTTATTGACAAGCCAGTAATTTTGCATAATTTTTTGTTATTTTTTTATTTATCTTTTTTGTTTTTACAAAATATAACGTATTTAAGCATATTTGATACACTCTCCTACAAAAGCTGACGCTTGTGGTTATGAGAGGACAACTTATTAATAACTTTTTTTTTAAAACCTAAAGAAATTAACATAATTAGATATTTAGGCATAATATTTTTTAAGATTATAAAGGTACTCGTAATTAAAACAAGAAATGTATATGGGATGTGCATAAAATATTAGGAATAACAAAACAGTCAAGAATAAGAGGAAGTTAACGTTATATGGTTGTACTATGAAAATATGATTTTTTTTTAATATTTGTCGTATTTTTTCTGTTCGCATATCAGCATATACATACTACATAGTGATTCTGTGCTGTTGTGGTTCATATGGGTGGTACAGTTAGTCCACCAACAGAAGTATTCCTTATGCTAACATTTAGCAGTGGGATATTATTTTCATTAAAATAGCTTTGTGTAGCTGAAGTATTGCAATTTTGTCGTAAATTTTTATAAGTGGAGGAGAGCGAATTCTTGGAATACAATGGAATCTTTTTTAATAATGAACGACATTTTTAAAAAAATGTCTATATTTACAGTTACCGAAACTAATCTAACACTTCAAAGGTTGCGCAAAAATTTGTCTACCGGCCGGCGCAACATTTCATTTCAATTGGTGACAGTGTTCGCAAATATTGCTAACTTACCATAGATGACGATTTAGTCAGTATAGGTTTTATCAATCGACCGTTGACTAAATGCCAGTCTTAACGTACATACATTTATTTATCAAAAGCTCAGTTGGATTCGCACATTTATGTGCGACGTTTTTTTGAGTTTAAAAATAGAGGCTACTTTGGAGTAGTTGTTAGTGAGTATAGTTTTTTATTCATGGGGTCGCAGAGACCAGTTTTCAATTTCTAGCAATTTATAGGTTAAGTGTATGATTGAATCTTGTTTTTCGTAGGTAATTGGTTTGTTTACTAGATTCTGACAGAAACACATCGTATAATCAAAAAAGCGACCGAAGATACTTTTTTAAACATAAGACTAGAATTAGAACTTACCATCAACATCGGCGTGATCACAATCGATCATAATTACAATTTAGAAATGGGTGATACGATAGGTGCACAAATTCATGTTTGTTATTGACGTTTTGTACATAGACAAAATAATATTGTTCATATACAATAACAGCATAAAGGTAGGACATTAGCAACGCTTACGGTGGGGGGGGGGCGTAGTACTTGGACAAATCATGGTACATTTGGTATGGCAGCATTTTGGTAGGTAAGTACTGCATTTGCAAAAAATGGGCCCAACTAGTGTTTTCATACTGGCAATGATGTTTATTATTTACTTGCAGATAGCAACGTAATATTATTACAATGATGTGAATATCAACGAATCTGAATGCGTTTCATATGACGTTAAATTTATAATATCTAAATTTAACCTGAATCAATAATACAAATGAGTTTCGTACCTACTTCCAATTAATATTCCTACTGGAGGTTTGAAATCTCCTGACATTTCTCATTATTCCGTGAAATCATTCTTTAATAGAAGGAAGAATGAAAACATTTCATCCCCACGGAAATAAAAATCTGGACACTAAAAAATACCGAATATAATATTTATATACGGGCCAATTGCACTTTTCCCAAAAAACTCATACATAACCTTACAATACATTCAACTTTGAGATTCCTTATGAAGCGCCCTCGAGCTGATTTTTCACAAAACGGCACTATATAAATGATCAATTTATGTGTATTAATAAGCTTCCGTCAGAATGCTAAATTTTACAAACACTAAATGGACGGGCGTCGTAAATCCCAACCTAAAAATTTGTTGACATTCTCATAGCTTCGTTTGGTAGATAATATCATAATTAAACATTTGACAAATTAGCAAATAATAATTGCGTAATCCCAGTTCTCTGTGGATATCAAACCATATTAGGTAGTACGTAATATTCGAGATATTTGACGTTTCTCGGAGTTGGGAATCTCTCGCGTTCCTATTGTTTTTAATTTTAATTATAGAAAAATACTGTTTTGATCAGGTTCCCTGGATTGCAGTGAACTGTGTTGAAGTATTTCAAGAGAAAATATTGTCTTTAAAAATGAACGACATATTAATAAATCCAATATTATCAAAATTCTATTTTTTTATATTACATTAAACTAATAATATAATGAATCAAAACGATTTTTCTTACAAACTGTAATATCTACATGATTGTACGCTTCTTGCATAAATATTATAATTTTTATGTAAGAAAAATGGAGATGTATTTACACATGTTTTCCATCGGCATCTCAGACTTCTATCGTTTGTCACATTCTTGTCTGTTTCTACATTCCCAAACCATAAAAGGGTCCCTTCAGTTTCTGGGTTTTCGACATTTGTAACATGGTCGTACGTGGTTTTACCGAATTTACGACTAAGTATCATTTCTAATGAGTTCAGTCTACTTTAATCTGGCAATTCTATGCCTTTCTTAGCGATGGCTTCCAGACTCGAATAGACTAATGGATTTAGTGAATATTTGAAAAGTTAAGATTACTAATGTTCATTATTAGTGTTTTCGCATGTGCTTTTTCAGATAATCTTTCTGAGAACACGTAAAATTACACTTTAAGCAGTTGAAAATTTTCTCAGTGGAATGTCGGAGTAGATGCCTCTTTAGATATTCCTGCTTGGAAAATGTAGCATTACACTCTGAACACGAAATCGGTTCTTCTCCGCTGTGAGTCTGCAAGTGCTTCGATAGATCTCCCTCCAGTCTGCAACTAAAACCACACATCGAGCAAGAAAAAGATTTTCCTCCAGAGTGAGTCAGCAAATGACGTTTTAAGTGATCCTTTCGGGAAAATTTTGAATTACATTGTATACACGAAAATGGTTTTTCATCGAGGTGAGTGCGTCGCAGATGTTTTAAAAATTCTCCATTAAGAGAAGAAGTGTAGTTGCATTTTGAGCAAGAATACATTTTCTTTTCTGAAATTTTCAGCGCCGCTTGCTTTTTGGAAGGATTAGAACTATTTTCTAAACACTGAATAGGCTTTTCTACGCAGTGTGAGCGTAAGTGCTTCGTCAAGTCTTTCTCAAGCTTACAATTAAAGTCACACTCTGCGCAAGAAAATAGTTTTTCTCCGGCGTGAGTCAGCGAGTGTCTCTTTAGATGGTCTTTTCTTGAAAATGCGGAATTGCATTGTAAGCACGAAAATGGTTTATCTCCAAGGTGGGTGCGTCGTAGATGTTTAAGTAATTCCCCTCTGAGGTAACACGCATAGTTGCATTGTGAACAAGTGAAGGCTTTAACTCCAGCGTGGGTAATAACATGTAATTTTAAGGATTCTTTTTGCGCACAAGTAAAGTTGCATTTCAAACAAGAAAACAGTTCTTCTCCGCAGTGCGTGCGTTGATGCGCGATGAAGCTTCCGTTTGTTGTACAAGTAAAACTGCAATCCGAGCATTTAAACATTTTCTGTTTTTTACGCTTCCTCGTCAGAGATTTGACGCGTGAACTTTTGGCTGAAAAAAAAATTCAAAATCAATCCCAACTTCTGAGAGCAAGTTTGACAGTGGAATCTATTAATTTCGAGGAGTAAAAAATAGGCGGAACGGAAGTTAAAAAATACGTACATATATAATTCTATTTGGCGATTTCAACTCGCTGATTTAATGTTTAAGTTTAAAGCTTTGGAAAGCATACCTGTCTGTTTCAAAATTCATAAATATAATATTGGTGGCAAGTTTTTAGCGGTTAAGGAAACATTTTGCATGAAATTGAAAAAAAAATAGATATTAAAAACAGTTAAATAAATTTAAAAAGGCAAAAGAGAAAATAAAATAATGGTCTTACAAAAAACAAAATTCAAAACAAAAACACGATCATTTCGTCAAGTATGTTACACACGACGTCAAATGTGCGCCGTGGAGACGTCTCATTATCCAGTTGGCCGCCCCAGCCTAAGCTTGGGAAAATGCTGTAGATTCTGTGCGAGGAGAAGTCGGGCCTGCAATGTAGGAGGCCACTGAAGAAGCCATGGTCTCCGCTGCGTAGAGGGGCCATTTCAAAGCGATTGCGATGGTCCCCGACTCATGTCGAGGAAAAAAACTATAATAAACTAACTAAGTATCACGCCGATTTCTCGGAGGATAATCAGAGAAGATCGACTGCCACACAACTGTCTTCAAACACGCTTCCTGCTTCATTCACATTCATGCATCTTCTTCTCATACGAATTAAATTTTTAAATACGTATTCATTTGATAAAATAATAAAATATACATATATGATTTACATTTCAATATAATATTGAAAAAAAGAATAATAATTCACACAAATTGAGAATTACCGGCATTTTAAATAATGGTCCGTGCACCAAAATCCACATTGCTAGTATTTTCATCCACCGAGATAAAAAGTTTATTTATCAAGTGCCAAATAACTAATCACGGATGCTGCTTGTCGACTGTTACTACGTATAGCCGTCAAATGCATGGCGTCTTTTTTTAATTACATGTCACATGGAGACTTATTGGTTCTTGTCAATAATATATTTATCAATGTTGTCTATAATTTTCAACAGATGTAGCAAACGTAAGATCATAAATAAATAATTACGGTTTTATTGTTCTGACTCTTGGCATGTCTTGGCGTTCCCGACTTCTCCTACCATTCACTTTCGCTATTCTAGTGGATCTCATTTTCCGTTCATTATCTCCAAACGCTTACTTGCTTACAAATATTGCACATTTGCAATAGGTCATACGCGGTTTTACCACTCATAGGCCTAAGGAATTTCATATAAACAGCAGCATTCAGTCTATAATAACAAAAATAAGTATTATCAAAGCTAACCTGGAGAATCTTTTATACTACTTGTTTCCGAGATTTCTTTTTTTATATTCGGTTCGGCCAAGTAGATTTCTGTAAATTTCAGACCATCACTTTTAATTTCACAGAAACCTGATTCCATATTTATGACGACGTCGTTGGGATTCATGTTTCGGAGTGTTCCGACTTTTATACTCCCGTTTCTATTATTCTGAAAGAAAAATTAAGTTGTAAATATTCTCAGTATCGGATTGGTAAGAGATCACTAAGTCGTCGCCCTAGTGCTTGTTTCTCCAAACGACCAATTAGCAAATTTTACATGTAGGTAGTACAATATTAAGATGACAGATAATTTTGAAATATACGACAAACAAAAATAAATATACAGTGATCAATTAGAATTAGAAAAATGCTACAGAAGGTTTCAAGAGTAGCGTTGGAATGCATATTTTATTTGATTCACAAAAATCGCCAAGACATTAAATATGTATATAAGTATTGGTTTCCCATAGTGTTCGCCGCTTTATGGAGGAATGCCCAGTATAGTTTGGGTATAGTGTATTTTTTCGAGTTGTTATTATGGGTTTATGAGTTGCAGGAGTTGTCAGCAGTCGAAATTAAAGTTTAGTAATCTTAATAAAAAGTTTTTTTATAAATTTAATAGCTTTTCACCCCAAAGGATAATAAAAAACGTTAAATCGTTTATTTTACGTATATCTTCAAATGTATGTAAAATTTAAAATATCCCACTAGTTTTGATAGGTTTTTAAGATTAAGCTATTTTTCGTAGATGTTAAATTTACATGATTTTAAATAATTCTTACTAGCGACTTTATCGTTTATTTAAAAAAAATATTTTTAGTTTAAAAATGGAGATTGAACAATTTACTAATTGGTCGTTTGGACAATTGAGCACTAGGGCGAAGAAATGTCATGACTAGATTCGAACAGCGTGGGATTTTCCAACCACCCTCGTATCGTTTACAACACAACTTCTTTGGGCCTTACCCCAGATTTATATAATAAACTTCAAATAGAACATAATATTGTGGTTTTGACTTCTATTGAAAGGAAAGTATTTAATTATTTCTTCTTGTAAAGTGATTATGTGGTGATAAGCAGGTACCACTGTAAAAGCGGTAAACGCAACCGCAGAGGCACATAAAACAACAGAGCTACGGCAGAGCGTTACACGCTGCAGAAGACGTCAGTTTAGACTACAGATTATTATGTTTGTGTTAACACTCGGGCTAATTTGTTCGCTCTTGGGAACAGCTCATATGGTATCATTTTCCTTACCGCCATGGTGAGAAATATGATCTAAACGGCGTCAGAAAAAAAGCTTTATATTCAAATCAAGAAGTTAATTACAGAAGAATTAAAATCTACACCTCTATGAAACCAAAGGTTTCGACTGCAATTTGAAAAAAAAAATGAAACTTTTTTATTAAATAGTTGTATATGAAGTGACAAAAAAATGAGATGACAAATTTTTTTATAATACATTTGTTTATTTTTTTCGTTATCAATAATTTTGGTTCAGTGTTCAGACGAAAAATCCTAAGGAGAGTTATTTAAAAAAAATGTTTGCATTTTAAATTTTAATATTAAAAAAAATATGTTTATTTCTAACTAGCTGACTCCGCCACACGTTGCTGTGGTTAGTCTATCTGTGCCGATAGAGAAACAATAACGCGTGGTGCTTTTACGTCTGTCAGATGGTGCTGTTTTTCAAAAAAGGCTGTCACAAGTGACATCTATATAATATAGGTATATAAAAATACATCACGCGTATTCAAATGCAACGTTGTGTCAAAATTTCAAAGCAATCGGTGAAGAACCTTCGGAGATTTAAGATTTTGAACAAACGAACATTTACAATTATGATAAAATTTAAAAATTGATAGATAATGAAATTTGATAGCGTATTTGATAACCTTTCAAAAACAGTTTTTAGTTCAGAAATTTTCCTTTTATTTGGATTTTATTACAAAGTGGAAATACACACAAATTCTGACATACTATGCCAGATGCAGGGTGAAATTGATTAAACACGTTTTAATATCTAAATTCTTACTTGAGCAGATACAACATTTAATTGGCCTGTTTGAAGTCGAACGGTAAGTGACCATTGTTCAGGTTAGTGAGGAGGGTTTTAGTGAGAGAAACAAGTCAGTATTATAGGTATCACAGCCAGAGTTGACAGAATACAGCATATTTTAACTTATTATCGGACTTAAGAAAATAAAGAATAGGCGTCAGCAAGACAAAACATATTTCTCAGTGACGTTTCTCAAAGACATCACTGTCGGAAGTATACATACACGTATGCAATACCGCACACAATTTTAGGTATACGTACAACTCTGGTACGTACAGGGCTACCGAATTAGAACTGTTTCAGAAACAACGGTAATTAATTCCCTAACCACCGCAATTACAGGAGAAATTAGATTTTGTTTCGACAATTACTACAAGAAACAGCTATTTACATGCACAAGACATGTTATTAGGTTCTTAGTTTGGGTTAATTATGCAATTTATGCTTACTTAGATTGAAACGAAACTTTCGCAAGTGTCATTCCATACAAAATGGGGGCAAATGGATAGTTTTATAAGGTGCATTTTGAACTTTGATTAAAAAAAAATAGAATTTTAATGCATCTTTTACAATCTATCCCGACGTAAATCGTTATATCTTGTAGTTATTAATTTAAAACGATGTGTAATTTCCATAATATGTGCCTATTGAAAGTGGGGCGTTACGGAAAAATATACGCTTTTATCGACATGGTCAGCAAAGTAAGCATTTTATAAGCCATAAAAAAAAGAAGACTTTTTTATTTGACATAACAAACCTGTCTTTTTGCACTTTTTGTAAACGTGAATCCCGTTCCTCCAGATAATATGCACAGTTGTGCACTCACTATAACTCTGGAATTCCGTTTACATATTATTACCGACTGTTATTGACATTGCTTATAATTTCCAAATGATCTATTGAATAAATGCAACGAACAGTAGGCGCATAAATAAACCACTCTCAGTAGGCGAAATGAAATGTCAAAAGGCACTGAAGAAATTCCATAGAAAAAAGAGATCGAGTAGGTGCGGACGAGTGGCTACACCACGAGCAGGAAATTCTAGTCAAGCATGTCAATAAAATTAATTATTTACAACAGCTGAATATGATTTTCACAAAATTTAAGTATAATAGATATTTTAACCTTGGCACGCCATCCTCCCACGACCTAGTATTCTTTAGTGTACCATCTAACCCATGGAGAAAAGAAGGGAGAGGAGCCAGTAAGATTATGGTATCCCAAATTGGGGTATGTTATGAGGTAATGGTAGGGGGACGGAGATGGAGGAGAGGAAGTACCTGGCTATTCAGATCTGGTCACCGAAAACGGCTTAAGTCATTTCATTCAACGATTTAATTCTGAATGGTGGTCTTACACCAGGACGATAGTGTTAGTTCTTCCAATCTGGATCGTGCCGCAAGTATACTATTTATTTATTTTAATTATGAAAAACTACACAAATTGATCAAATAAAATTTACTTGCACACCTCGGGATTTGAACCCATGACCTTCGGCTAGTCATGAGCCCTACCCCTCGACCCCGGAAGCCATCAATGTTTTTGAAAACTCTGCGTAAAGCCAGGGTCTTAAGCACGTACATAAATTGAAATTATTAAGGTTAAAAACGATTGAGCTAACTAAAGATTAAGAATTTTCAAAAAAAGTAATCAATAAGATACAATTTTTATTTTTAAATTATAATAATGTTACAATTTGATGGATTTCAATCAATTACGCAGTTGACGCCACTTTTTGTGATGTTTTGTCCAACCAACAAAGAGTCGTTCCGATAAGTACGAGCCCCATTCCAACAACGGTTTCTTTATTCGGCGTCTCTTCTCCCACTAGGCTGCCTGCCAGCGCCGTGAAAACAAACGTCAAAGAATTAGTCACTGGCACGACCAAAGAGAACGAGTTTTGCTGCAGACAAAACACGTAGAGAACAGAACCGCATTGGTTCAATAAAAATGGGACCATGTATCTCCAATTCAAGAATAAATGCAGCAATTCCTTGAAGAATTTCGCAAATTTCGAACTTGATTCTGAAGATACGTTTTCTATGTTTTTAGAAGCTATTTTGATGAAGGGATTTGTGGCTCCCCATAGCATCGCTACCAAAACGAGGCTAGCTGCAGAATCAAACATTCTCAATTCTTACACTTATTGTTAATCCTGTACCTCAACGTTCGATTGTCCACTTTGTTGTGTGAAAATTAGTTACTTTTTTCAGTATCTATCCAAAGTTCAAGAACTGTAGTCCACTTTATGGTAGAATTTTTTTTGAAGAGAATGCATTTGTATAGTGTATGTACAATGTCACAAGAACGGTATTGCACTATGGTTTAGTAATAATTATGAAGAAAATGCTTCAATTAACTTGTAGAAATGATTATCAAAATGACAGGTCGTTATCTCGTTATCTGTACAAGAAAACAAAGAACTTCTTTATCTATGGAAAAGTGGATCAACCATAGATTTATATTTATGGCTATTATAGTTTTAATTGGTAAGTTCTTTCCTGCCGGTAGAACTATTTTTTTTTATAATTTGACACACTATTTAAATGTATTTTTAAAAGTTGGCGCAAAATATCAAACTTGGAGATACAATATAACGTACTGATTGTGGATATTAATTGAAAGCAGCTTAAAAAATTAAGATTGATAGGAAAAATGAGAAATTGGTAGTACGGTTTATTCAGTATTTTGAAAGGTTATATTGGGATATGTTATACGGATAACAAAAATAAATTTAAATTTTATTTTGCATTGGTTTTCAACATAATACCTATTATATTTCTTTTGACACCACTGACCGCAAAGTTATTATTGTCAAACTACAAGTAATTTATTTGACATTTGTCGCCATAGAAAAAATAAGATAAATACTTTGGATGTTTTTGACAGTTCGTTTGAGAAACTTGAGATAGAATTGTTTAATCTAATTTAAAATGAAATATTTATCCAAGATATTTCAACCTCTAGTCAGCACTCCAAAAAATGCCATTGTAAAAAATCTGGATGTGACTTCCAAGAGCCAGAAGGTATTTAAATACAGTTTTTTCTCTTTTAGGTTAGGTAACGCTTTACCGGTAGAATCTATATCATAATATCATATAAATTACATAAAATTATTCATTATCACAAATTAACATACTTCGGGCGGGAGAGGTAGTTCTACCCGCTCGGTCGATTGATGCTTAACCCCGGGAAGGGTAGTTCTACCTTTTGCGCTGGCCTCATTTCAATGGCAGAAAAGACAGAATTATTCTATGTTTTTATATGAATATTATATACCAATCTCTTTGTAAAGGTCACAACTATATGTACATAATTATCGAATCGTAATGCAAGTCTTCTTTTGATATTTATCTTAGTGCCTTTCGTTTACATCGGTATGTCAACAAAAGGATAGTATATTATTTGTTATTTTAATAATTAAATTCCTGGAATGAGGGTTTTTATGACCGTGAAACCCGATCCGAATCTCTATCTCTGTTCCGCCCCACTCAACTCCTATGTGCGAGTGAGCGAGAGATGTCTGGCGTATTTAAAGAAAGCAGGTATGGACGGACCGTAATAAACATATTACAAGATTAATTGAGTTGCATTTCAAATAATATTCGATTTTCGTTTAGTGCTTTTATACCTTGGGTACGCTGAGTTACTACGTACAAATTTTACTAAAATATTAAAATTATTTTCGAAGATAAAGCAATTTAAAACAAATTAAAAATATTCACGCGGGACCTTTATTTTCGCCCGGAGACAGCTTAGCGCCAGCGCAAAAAATACCCGCCAGATATGTATTAAAATACATTATTCGTGGCACGTTCCAGAGTAATTGATACTCTTTAAAATGTCACCTGGTGGGAGATCACCATCCTTGCTTGAAATGGCGATAGCCATCGTGATTGTTGAACAGATTTTACTAGCCATGCACTTCGGTAACTGTACAGAAAATACGGACACGCTTAGTACTTACTTTAAATTCATTTTCGGTTAGTGAAAAGTAATGCATTTTAGTAGCTATTTAAAAAAGTAAACGGATAATTTTTTCTCTTTATAAATGCTTGGTAAACTTGTCGTAGGTAGGGTAGTTTATTCATAGTCATCCTCACTAGGTTTTCTTGTTCCGAGGTTATTAAATCGGGTGCTTAAGTTGCATGTTCATTAAATAGGTATTTAGGGTGTCAGTTTGGGTTATTTTAATAATTTATGAGTATTTCCTAACCCGAGAACTTAACTTTGATTGAGAAAACAATGTAAATTTAATGCTGTTAATAAATGGAGGGTCCTTTTAAATTAAACACTGTTATTTTCAGAGACAATCTGAAACACTTTATAATAGACACTTTTTACAGGGTTTTAAGGCGATGCCATACGTAGTAATGCAAAATCATCAAAATCAATCATCCAAAATATAAAATCAGCTGTTATTCATACAACTATCACTGATCATTATTCATGTATGTTTAACTATAAATTAAGCAATCCAACTTTGCCATTATTTAAACAAAATAATTACTCAAAAAAAGTACTTAATATGGATAGATTAAAACACCAATTAGAATCAGAAAATTGGAATAAATTATTACAATGTAATGATGTCAATATATGTTGTAAAATGTTTGAAGAAAAAATATCTAAATGCATAAATGACTCGACAAATAATAATATAATAACCAAATCCAAAGTGTCGAACTTGAAACCTATAAAACCATGGATTACTCATGGTTTAGTAGTATCTGTACGACATAAGCAAGCTCTTTACAAATTAACTACTCAACAACCAAATAATAAAAATTTACTAAATCATTTTAAAGCATATAAAAACAAACTTTCATATATTATAAAAAACACAAAACAAAAGTATTATAAACAAAAGTTGAATCAGGCTGAAAATGATAGTAAAAGAGTGTGGACAGTTATAAATGAAATAATTGACAAGAAAAAAAACAAGAATAACGACATCGCTACTATATTTCATGACAACATGAAAACATGTTGTAAAGAAAATCCCACAAAAGCTGCAAACATATTTAACACCTTCTTTGCGAACGTAGGAGAAAATCTTGCCAATCTCATTCATACTGACCCAAATATAACATTTCCAGACTGTGGTATTGATACTGACAATAATATAGCAACATTCCAAGTCACCACAGAGAACGAAATAATATCAATTATAAACGGTATGCAAGGAGGTTCTGCCCCGGGTTTTGATGGAATAACAGTTAATATTTTAAAAAATATTAAAAATCAAATTTCTAAACCGTTAAAACACATAATAAATGTAAGTTTCCAAAGCGGAGTGTTTCCATCAATCTACAAACAAACTATCATTACTCCAATATTTAAATCTGGTAACCCAGAAGAAGTTAGCAATTACCGACCCATATCAGTAATCTCGAACATAGCAAAAATTTTTGAAAAGATCAACACCAATTTGTAAAATGTAATAAATTAATTAATGAAAATCAGTTCGGTTTTATGGAAGGTAGAAGCACTCAGGATGCAATTGCAAAATTAACTAGTCTTGTTCATAATTCATTAGATAAATCATTAAAATGCATTGGAATTTTCATAGATCTTAAAAAAGCTTTTGATAGCATATCACACGACAAACTTATAAGTAAATTAAGAAACATTGGATTAAGTGGTACAGCTATAGAATGGATAAAAAGCTACCTTTTCAAACGCCCTCAAGTCGTAAAAATCAACGATGTACTTAGTCAACAAAAAACAAGTCACTTCGGCATACCTCAAGGTACAGTCCTGGGACCGTTACTGTTTATCATTTATGTAAATGACATATTCAATCAAAGATTAAATGGAAAAATAATATCTTATGCTGATGACACTGTCATAATAATTGAAGGTACTGATTGGAATAATGTTAATAACTTAGCAAATACTGATATTAATATACTGAAAAATTGGTTCGATAAAAACCTCCTCTCATTAAATACTGAAAAAACAAAATGTATCCCATTCTCTATCAACAAATTTAAATCAATACCAGAATTAAAAATTATAATACATCAACTTAAATGTAACAGAACTACTTGCAATCAAGAATGTTCTATACTTAGGACGGGTTGTTTCGGAGAATCTGAACAATTCATCAAATTTCAACGTTCATTTTCCAGTTCTGTGAAAGATTTTTTCAAGTTCTGTTTTTATTTCAGTTTTGTCAAGCAACTAGCCTACAATGATATAAAAACAGAACTTGAATAAGTCTTTCATAGAACCCGAAAATGAACGTTGAAATTTGATGAATTGTTCAAATTCTCCGAAACAACCCGTCCTTAGTCTAACTTCTGAAATTAAATATCTTGGTATATATATAGATCAACATTTTAAATGGAAAAAACAAATTTGTGAACTTGTCAAAAGAATTAGAAAATGTATTTATATATTTATAAGGCTTAGAAATATTCTTAGACTAGAAAACCTAAAAAGAGTGTACTATGGAATTGTACAATCTATATTACAATATGGTATTATTGGCTGGGGAGGAACTTATAACAATATATTAAATCCACTTAAAATAGTTCAAAGATTGATAATTAAAGTAATATTGACAAAACCATCCAAATTTTCTACTGAGATTCTCTTTTCAATATTCAATGTACCCACAATAGACAATATATATAAAAAATATTCAATTCTACAAATTTATAAAGAAATACAGTTAAATAACTTACAATTCAATTCATCAGCAAGATATCAAAAAACTATCAAAATCCCAAAACTTAATACAAAGCACACACAAAATACCTATCTCTATCTAGGTATAACATATTTTAACATCCTTCCATTATATCTAAAAAATATTGAAGATATTCAGGAATTTAAAATAAAATTAAAAAATTACCTAAAACTACTATAAAAGTCCATATCTTACTCTTATTATTATTTCCTTCAAATCTTGAAACTGTATTATTGATAAATGTTGCCTATTTCTTACTTATCCCTTTGGTTTTGCAAATATATTATTTACTTACTTACATGATTCCATATAATTGAGCTAGGATTCACTCACCAAACACAAGAGCCTCGTCTCTTTATGGTGAGGAAAAGCTATTATTATTTACCTTTATAACACTGTATAATATGTATAATTGTATATTTATTGTAAAAAACATACAAATATTAAATAAATAAAAAAAAAAAATAAAAAAAATAGTTTTTAGTTTGAAAATTTGGTCGCCTAGAAATGTTTCAGTTGCTTTAATTAAATACTGCGAGTAGAATACATCTTGGCCTTTGAAATAATCGAGTATTTTTTAGATAAGTCTTTTTATAAGCCCAGAAAAAAAAATGTATAAGGCCTATGAAAACTGCTTTAAAGTTCACTATATCTTCTACTTACGAACCCATTTTCGGTTATGATTTTATTGTATAATGTGGCAAATTAAGTTATTTATAAAATGATCCAAAAAAAATTAAATATTTATGCCTGAACATCCACATAATAAAATTAAAGGCACTTTTTGGCCATGTTTTTTTCATGCATAAATCAAAACAGGCGGATGGTGTTAAGCGGGAATTTAAACCTTATCGCCATCTACGTAAGGGTTGTTATTGATAGCGGCTCAATTTAAAATATTACACGACGTAGTGCATCGCCTTAATACACTAGATAAAGGCCGGTTCCTGTTCTTCTTTAGGAAAGGTAAAAGCTTTGATTGTTTTGGAGCAAGAGAGAGTTTTTAGGGAAATCTAGCCTTTTATACGAAAGAATGTTTACAAATACATGGACACTGTCAAATGCAACTGGTGGTAGTACAGGAGACTGTTTTTACCGACGTGATTGAACAGCAAGTAACTAGCAGAGGCGAGAACCTTTCATAATTAATAAGACCTAAAATTCACAGGTGGCACTAATGGTATATAATCAATTCAATACACTGCGATTAAAATAATAAAAATGCATCTTTTACCATCTCCCACAACATCAACAGTTATTTCTTGTAGTAATTAAGTTGAAACCAAGTGCTGTTTATATATTTTTGCGTATTAATCATGCAGCGGAATTCGACAAGTTTATCAAATACTTTTATCAGTTTACCACTCTTTATATTTTCATAATTATTTACCTAACCGCCATGCTTTTAGACACAGATTATGGAAATTACATTTCGTTTAAAAGATTACTACAAGAAACAACTATTTACAAGTACAAAATGGGTTATTAAGTTAATTGAGTAGTTTATGCAAATTTAGATTAAAACAAAACTTTTGCATTGTCGCTCCCACAAAAAATGTGCAAAATGGCGGCAAAGGGATTGTTTTATGAGGTAAATTTTAAACTTAATAATGCATCTTTTACCATTTATCCCTTGCAGTGCTGGGATTAGACTCACAATATTTCAATATGTAGTTTGATGTGGGAAGCTTTCACTCCCCACTAGGGCGTAAACAGTAAGGACCCTAGTACAGTATTCACATAAATATGAATATTTCTCAGTTGCTGTTTGAGCTGGGTCTAGTGCGACCTCTGGGAGCTGCGGGGTGCTTCGCTCTCCTCCCGCTGCTCCTGCGCTCCCGGGACAAGCTGTGCCGCCTGGTGTCGGGAGCGCTGGAGGGCGCGGGGGCCCAGCCCGCGGTCCTACCGCTCTTGGCCCCCGAGGAAAGCTGGAGACGCAGCGGGAGACTAGAAGACGCAGGGGAAGAACTGATGAAGGTCAGGGACAGGCAGGGGCGTCATTACATCCTTAGTCCGGTGAGTGTTAAAGAAAAGGTTTAGTGACTCAAATATTACTAACAAATTGATTCTTAAAGTTATGTACAAACAATAATTCCATTATCTATTCAACCTACTTTATAAAAAATGTAATGTTATCTGTATAAAACAGCTGTATTTCACTAATATACTACAGATCTTTGTAGTAAAATTGCATAAAGTAGATCTGTGCCACTACAATTGGCTCTACATTTTTTATTTTATTTATTTATTTAATTTTTTTTTTATTCAACTTATTCAATAAAAAAATTTACAATGTGTGATATACATATTTCACTAGTAATAAGATAAAAGATATTATGATATGATTAATATTTATTATTTTTCAATGTTCTCCCATAATAAGCAATTGCTTGTGTGTATGGGATGAGGTATTATTTGTTTAGTTTCTTAGATTTTTATTTTATTTTTTAAATTTTTGTTTTTCTTTTATTTATTTACGTTTTTTTTATTTAGTTTAGGTTTTCAGTATATTTTTTTAATTGTGTTTTGAATTCTTTGAAACTATCATTTAGTGATCTTATATTTTCTGGCAATTTATTGAAGAAATTTGTAGTTTTGTTGACCCAAAGTTTTTTTACAAATCGAAATTGGTAACATGTATTTTTGCCTGAGATTTGCTGTGTTTTTGAATGGTACGGTTTTGTTTAGGATATCATCTTTGTATACTTGTAAGGTTGCGTGATACAGGAAAAGAGTATTTAATTTTCTGACTTTAAATTCTTTGAAAATGAGTTCAGATATTGAAATGGTGAAAGTAAATACTAAAACATCTTATGGTCAAAGAAACAAATTATTTATAACTCATTATATAAAGTATTTCAATTCCTTGATTAAATTTAAAAAGATTGTCAAGAGGAACGGTAGCGCGACCTTTTTTGCACAAAACTTAAATTTATATTTGAGGTTAAAATGATTTATATTTGTGACAGCAAGTAAAACAAGATTGATCAGGAAATAATGTCAGCCCTAACCTATCCTAACCTAACCTAACATAGCCTCACCTAACCTAACCTAACCTAACTTAGCCTCACCTAACCTAACCTAACCTAACCTAACCTAACCTAACCTAACCTAATCTAACCTATCCTAACCTAACCTAACCTAGCCTCACCTAACCTAACCTAACCTAACCTATCCTAACCTAACCTAACCTAAGCTAACCTAACCAAACCAAACCTAACCTAACCTAACCTAATATATAATATGATGCCTGATTTTCAATGCCGACAAAAACTTTGTGTGATATCCAAATGGTTTAATCGAACAAAATGTTTAAATGGCAAACAGTTTATTTACTTCTCCATTTTATTTATTTATTTATTCATTTTTGGGAAATCGACAGTTTACATTTAATTAGTTTGTACATAAGTATTATTTAGTAAAATAAAACCAATTATGGATTTCCTCCTTGTGACTTTACCTCTACTGAGACAGCCATAATTAAGAATAAGTTATTTAAATTTGTGAGAAAGGAATATGAAAAATTTATACAAAATTAAAATTTAATTTTATATGATCCATTTTGTAGCTTAGGCCCACAGATTTGTCAATGTATCTTGTGTTGACTTACCTACTGCTAATTTTGCTTCTTTATTTTGGGTTATTAGTGAGATTATTCTGTAATAATAATCTATAATTAAATAATGACATCTGTTTTCAGACCCACGAAGAATTGATGACAGAATTGATCGCGGAATTATCCCCCATATCTCCAAAGCAGTTGCCCCTGATGTTGTACCAGGTATTGAAATTCTTTACTTACACTAACTAATTAACTATCCAGTTAACTAACTAATTAACTGACATATTCACCAAGTAATTAATTAACTTAGTTGTTAACTAATTAACAAACTAATGATTATTTTCTGGAATAACTTGATTAGTAAAACCTCAAATTGAAATATTTGATTATTGAAGACAATATTAGCGATCCTTAAACGAATATTTGAAGCAGAAGACTAGAGACAACTGAGCTAATGGGACCCTATCTCATTCGGTCATATTTAACTGAATCATACTACATCATACATAAAGATAGCAGCCAATAAAAATGTGCTATCAGAAATGGAGAAAATGTTAGTGTATTACGCATTGTGTTACACTTTTTATCCATTCTAGATGGATAAAAAGCGGATATTAACATTAATTAATATAATTTATACTATTAGTATCAATAACCTTCATGTATCTAAATGGCGCTGGTGCCGTTAATTTTAAATAAATCATTTTATTGCTTTACATCTTATAATTAACCTGGAGTATTCTTATAAATTGAATTTTCAGATTGCACGCATCGATAATTAACTAAGTAATTAATTAACCATTCAATCAACTAATTAACTATCTTATTAACTATTCAATTGACAAACTAATAAACTTAGTAAAGCACTAAGTAATAAACTAACTAATTAACTATCTAATTAACTTAGTAGTGAACTAACTCATTAGGTAACTAATTAATAGAAGAAGAAAAAATAGAAGTTGGTTGTTGTCTTCTTCTTTAATTAATTTAATTTAATTGTTTCCTCATTGCCGAGGATCGTGACCTCCACTCTAGTTTCGATGTTGGACAAGGCTCCTCCAATCCTCACAGTTCTGCGCTGCATAGAGAGCCAAGGACACCGAATTTTCTGTGATACTTGGTCACAGCAGCGCAACGATGAACTTCCTCTGCTTCTCCTGTCAAACCCTTGGCCTGTTACAAATTATCTTACGATACACTGTAGACAAACAGTTGAATAATTAATACTATCTTCAATAATTTAATATTACAATTTAAGGTTATTTCCAAAATTTTAAGTTATTCCAAAAATAAAAAAAATATTCATCATTCACTTCAATCTAGATTGCATTTAGTTCGAGTTGAATCTTGCGATCATACATGTAGGCTGGTTTGGGGAGACCCGTTGCCTTGAGACGCCATGGGAGGGATATATTCATTTGTCTATCACTCCTGGACACGCTGATCCCTAGATTCCTACCCACCTCTCATACCTTTTTCGTTCCCATAACTTCCTCTCCTTCCTTTCCTTAAAAGACCCTCCACACAGCATCCTCAAAGATGACATACGCCTACTTTGTGGGGTTAATGTAAAAAAAAAAAAAGATAGCAGCCAATAAAAATGTGCGGTGAGAAAAATGAAGATAATGTTGGTAGTTCTTATTCGTATAAGTATGATACAGAATATAACCAAAGGAAATAGGGTCCCATTAATGCAGTTGGCAGAGCATAGCCCCGGCAAGGCGCAGATTCTGGGTTCAAGTCCTGAAAAGTCACTAATATTATCTTCAATAATTGAATATTATAATTTGAGGTTATACTCAGTATGTTACTCCAAAAATAAAAATAAATATATTATTTGAATTATAACGCGTGCGTATCGCATTGTAGATCGGCCCCAAGTTCCGGGATGAGATGCGACCTCGCCACGGCATCATACGCAGCCGGGAGTTCCTGATGAAGGACCTGTACACCTTCCACAAGGACGAGGAGTGTGCTAGAAGAACCTACCACCTCATCGGAGAAGTGTACCAAAGGATATTTAAAGAGATTGGCGTTGAATATGTAAAAGGTATCCGTGAATTAAACCAGTGTTCTTTTTGGTATACGAGATGTCAAAATTAAGCGTTGGCAATATTGTCGCTAATATTGGATAAACAATGTATTGAAATCCGCCAAAACTAGACGTTAACGGCGTAGTTCGAGATCAAAATATCAAACAACCATAGATGTACCGCTCAGCAAGTACTCAGCTGTCAACAGTTTTTTTTCCAAAGATATTCAGAGCTTTTCATTGGTGGATATAGTAAGGCAACAATATGACGTCACAAGCCGTGGAGATTACCGTGCCTTTTCTACGGTTCCGATTTTTGATCGGAATTATATCCTCCTGGGAAGGATGTTGACTGAACTGAGAAATTAGATTCCTGAGATATTATAGTTGGTGATTTCATTTCTGTTTTTATTTTTACTTTTACGTGAATACCGCACAAAAATCTCAACTGTTCATAACCATCTGGAGCCAGTGAGACTATGGCATCTCCAATAGGGGTATGTTGTAAGGCTACAGGCAGTCTGGAGGAATAGAAGATGGGAAAAAAGAAGATAGGGAAGTGCCTGGCTATTCAGATTTGGTCATCAAATGGTGACCGCCTTACACCAGGGCGATACTGAGAATTTCTTCCTCTCTGGAACATTCCGCAAATACTCTACAAATTATTATTTTAAATTTATAATTTTGTGAAATAAAACAAATTTATCAAATAAAGTTTACTTGTGCATGCCGGGATTAGTGCCCGCGATAGATTGCTAGTGGAGAACACTACCCCTTGACCACGGAGGCCGTGGTGGCCTCTCACCAGTAACCGGATAAAAACAGAACAGAGACAAAACAGAATGATAGTTTAAATAATTTTTTTGCTCTTGTTTTTTATGACTATATATCGTCGTTGCGCTCGCAAAAACGGTTATGTGCCAGATTTCAGCAAAACGTTTTTTTACAACAAAATTCAAAAAAAAATCAAGGAATCAAGCATTTGAACTGTTATCGCACAAAACTCATTCAAACGTTGTTTGTTGACTAATCTGAATACAAAACTGGGATATTTTTTGCTTCCCCTGTGAAATGCAACGACGATATCTCTTTTCAAAATTGTCTGTTTTGTTGTAGATCCCTCTCGCTACGGCGATACTGAGAGCATTGGTTGTTTTGTTGCTTAGTGGAAGCGGACACGGGCGTGATGGGAGGTAGCTTGTCGCACGAGTACCACTACCCCGCCGCCATTGGCGAGGATAGACTGCGCCAGTGCACATCCTGCAATCACCAGAGCTCGGGTCTTCTCCAAGATGAGGGCACTAAATGCTCCCGCTGTGGTGGGAACCATGTCAAGGAGATTTTGGGAATCGAGGTAATATTATTGCTATTGTTGCCAGCTGTAATTTTAGTTTGAATAACTCTAGTTTTTATTTTTATAATTAGCTTTCCAACTAATTAACCAAGTAATGCACTAATTTATTAACTAACTAAATATCCAACTAATTATCTAATTAGTTAACTAGATAATTAATTAGTTCATTACTTGGTTAATTAAGTAAATAACCAACTAATTATCTAGTTAATTAACCAAGTACAGTAGAACCTTGCTAATCCGAAATCCACGGGACATCACAAATCAAATTAATAAATTCCAACGTAATTCAAAATTTTATGAAAAAAAAAACCCCCTAAAATCAGTTTCCTCGGCCGCTCCTTCAAATCCACGTAGTATCTCAGGAATAAATTCGTATTAATACGAATTATTATTACGACGGTGCCTAAACTATAATTCAAACGGTAACGTTGTGTGTCATCTCGGAGGTGGTCAAAAGGTTAATAAAATGTATTATTTTCCAGGTGGGTCATACATTCCTACTCGGAACGCGCTATTCTCAGCCCCTGGGGGCGCACCTGGTGTCCAAAGAGCCCCTGCACATGGGCTGTTATGGCCTAGGCCTCTCCCGCATCCTGGCCGCCAGCCTGGAGGCCCTGTGCAGCCCCACGCAGCTCCGGTGGCCCCCTGCTCTTGCGCCGTACGCCCTCTGCATCATAGGACCCAAGGTAGGACACTGCCACCTCAAGATCCTGACACATGCAGAGTGCTGCTTACTTCAATCACATTCATACATACAATTTCCATTATTTCAGTCATGGAAATGGAGTATAATACCATCAGATAGGAATGCCAACAATACATATTGTTATTGTATTGTATTTATGGCAATTGTTATTATTAGGGAGGGCAGTAAAGGTACTGCTACCCCGGGAATCATTTATTTGATAACCAACGCCCCTGCCGTAGGTCACCCCGAGGGGTTCGCTACTTTTGGTGACTTAGTATACGTGCCAGGACTCATAGGGTGAGGTTTGTCTAGGTCTTGGTGATGGATGCATCTGCCCACTTACTGCGTGGCAGGCCGGATCAGTAGATACCAGTTGACGGAGGCCCTTTCGACCTCTCCTGCCTGTCTCTCTCGACCTATCGTCTTGCACCGCACAAGAGTCCTATCTGCTCCCAACCACCTGGAGCCAGTTGAGGGACTCAACACTACTCATACAACAGTAATACATGCATTCCTGTGACGTGTTTGACGCTTACCATACTTTTCTCTGAAATTCTCTAGCGATCACTCCTCACCCCATTGGATACGAAAATATCCAATGGGGCACCTCACCTCATTTGAAGTGGGACACCTCAACACCTCATTTCAGTAATTTAGTACCTCATACAAACTCATTCTGATATCGTGTCGTACCCAACACTAATTAGCACGTGCCAAGTCACTTAATTTGCGACTTTTCTACGAAGACTGCGGGGTTCGGCGCTCAGCCCAATGATTTGATTTATTTACTGTTTCAGGAAGGTTCCAAGGAGTTTGAGGCAGCGAGTCCCCTGGTGGAGAGAGTTTACTCCCTACTGCAGGAAGCCTGTCCTCGCCTGAAGGAAGACATTCTGGTGGATGACAGGACGCACATGACCATCGGCAAAAGGGTCATGGAGGCTAAAAGGTCAACAATTAAAAAAAAAATCTGTCTTGCTTTATTATTGTTATTATTTAATGAGCGAACAGCATTCTGCTGATGTGCTTATATCTGATTTCACAATAAGTTTAACAGTACGTAATTGAGTTGTTTAAAATCGAGCTTTAAATAGGTTTATATTAGAAGAATGGATGTTGTGGAAGTTAGTTCCATGCTTTCACTACTCTATGTTAGTAGAATGGATGAGATGTTGTGGAAGTTAGTTCCATGCTTCCACTACTCTATGTTAGTAGAATGGATGAGATGTTGTGGAAGTTAGTTCCATGCTTCCACTACTCTATGTTAGTAGAATGGATGAGATGTTGTGGAAGTTAGTTCCATGCTTCCACTACTCTATGTTAGTAGAATGGATGAGATGTTGTGGAAGTTAGTTCCATGCTTCCACTACTCTATGTTAGTAGAATGGATGAGATGTTGTGGAAGTTAGTTCTATGCTTCCACTACTCTATGTTAGTAGAATGGATGAGATGTTGTGGAAGTTAGTTCCATGCTTCCACTACTCTATGTTAGTAGAATGGATGAGATGTTGTGGAAGTTAGTTCCATGCTTCCAATACTCTATTTGCAAGGTAGTGTTTCCTAGGATTGGATGCAAACGGTGTGTCCAGGGAGACTTATATATTTTATGGTGGTGATATTTCTTGAATACATCATACTCAATCGAGTCATCCCTTGCAATTTCTTTTAACTTTATAATCTTAGTTCGTTGAGTCCATCTTTGAAAGCTTTTGTATATTTGGATTATATTTTTATTGATATACTTATTCCATCATTATCAAGGGGTAAAGCTATCGACTAGCAATCCAGAGATTGCGGGTTTAAATCCCAGAGTTCTAAAATAATTTTTTTATTTCATTAATTTATGTTATTTTTCAATTAATTAATTTAAAATAATATATTGTATATTTGCATCACGTTCCAGAATGGGTTATCCTCACATTCTGGTTGTGGGTCAAAAAGCTTTAGCGGAGCCGTCGCAGTTCGAACTCCTAGACACCGAGGGGGACTCCGTGCAACTCTTGGAACTGGATGCATTGCTTAGGACAAGGGGACTGCAAGAACTAGGGAGGCAAGGGGCCTCTCACCGTGATAATACAATGGAAAATATTGCGCAATAAACATTGAAAAATTTAAAAAAAAAATTTCAAATTTTTTTGTAAATTTTATTTATGACTATCGTCGACCCGTGAAAAATCAAGGGATATTATAATTCCAAATTTGTACAATAGAAATAATTTTCTGTTAAAATATTACACTAGTAATTCAGATGTAGACCTCGCATCCAAAAAGAGTATGTTTCTGTTTTCTCTTATTTAATAAATGAAAACCAAAATTTCCTCTGAAATCATAAGTTTTGTAAGTAGGTACTTAAATACTCACCTACTTAATTATAAACCATATATTTTATGTAACATTTAAAAAATATTTCAAAGAAGGAATTATACATTTAAAGAAACGTCACTATCTCACTGACAATTTTTTTTTCAAACATTCTTCATCCCTTTAAATACCGTAATATTGTTTATTGCGAACTCTGGAGGCATAAAAAGTTAGTATAAGATAGACAAACAAAGAAACATTCATTTTTACAAAACATATATATAGATTGTACAAAAAAATAACAAAAGACTTTGTGACATTGCAAAATACTCTATTAGTCCGAGTTAAAGCAGTCAATAATATGTCTCTTTTTGATACTGACAATAATTCTTCATTACCGGTTTCAGTCTCTTCTTTCCATCGTAAAACTGTTTGGGACAGAATGGCTTCGATACCGGTTTCAGCCTATCACAACCATCTTCAAACTGTTTAGGACAGTATGGCTTCGTTATTGGTTTTAGCCTATCACAACCATCTTCAAACCGTTTAGGACAGAATGATTCGTTACTGGTTTCAACCTATCACGATTATCTTCAGACTGTTTAGGACCGAATGATTCGTAACCGGTTTCAGCCTATCACAACGATCTTCAAACCGTTTAGGACAGAATGATTCGTTACCGTTTTCAGCCTATCACGACCATCTTCAAACCGTTTAGAACAGAATGATTCGTTACCGGTTTCAGCCTATCACGACCATCTTCAAACCGTTTAGGACAGAATGATTCGTTACTGGTTTCAGCCTATCACGACCATCTTCAGACCGTTTATAACAGAAAGATTCGTTACCGGTTTCAGCCTATCACAACCATCTTCAAACTGTTTAGGACAGTATGGCTTCGTTATTGGTTTTAGCCTATCACAACCATCTTCAAACCGTTTAAGACAGAATGATTCGTTACTGGTTTCAGCCAATTACGACCATCTTCAGAATGTTAAGGGCAGAATGGCTTCTTTACCGGTTTCAGCCTATCACAACCATCTTCAAACCGTTTAGGACAGAATGATTCGTTACTGGTTTCAGCCAATTACGACCATCTTCAGAATGTTAAGGGCAGAATGGCTTCCTTACCGGTTTCAGCTTATCATGACCATCTTCAAATCGTTTAAGACAGAATGATTCGTTACTGGTTTCAGCCAATTACGACCATCTTCAGAATGTTAAGGGCAGAATGGCTTCTTTACCGGTTTCAGCCTATCACAACCATCTTCAAACCGTTTAAGACAGAATGATTCGTTACTGGTTTCAGCCAATTACGACTGTATCATACGTATCCAGACCTCCAGAATTTTTCAAGAGAATTCATATTTACGCAAAAATCACAAGAACACTCAAACCCCGAAACCGCTTGATACCGTGTCGCCGACACATTTGGAAATCTTTACATCATAATTACTCAATCAAATGATGTACTATATGTGATTAATCAAGATAATTACATAGCAATATAATAGCAGAACCTGAAACACATCTAAAAATAACCATCCACTACCTCACTCGGAGCCACCAACCCACGAAATGACCCCCGCTAAGGAAGCGACCCAGTATTTACGTGGACCCCCCTCCATACTACCCGGATGTAATTCCATGATGGCCGCCGAACTTTCGACCAATCACAGTACAGCATATCCCATTGATATTCTTATCAAACAATGATAACGAAATTCAATGCGACTATTTGTGATATCATCAAACTCAATTTACAGGAAAATGATAGAAGATTCAACCACGGAATAAATATCAACATCAAGAAATGATTATATGCTAATATAATGACATAAAAAATTATACCTAAATATGTTTGTTACTCTTTGTGAAATGTTCAAACCAAAAATATTTAACTTCAAACCCAATATGAAAATTTGTATAATTTATTAAAAAATAAATAAACGAGACTGGGGGAGATGGTTTTGGTAGATTGAACTGACTTGGTTAAAGGTATCATATTAAAATATAACTTTCCTCTCAACAAGATAATTGCAGAGAGGAAAAATACCTAACCATTTTACTCCTCACTAAAGAGGATAGAACTCCTCCGAGAGGGCTCGATTTGAAGACGTTCTATAAATAGAGAATCGAATTCCATACAAAGTCAGTTCAACAACTACCTCTGAAAGAGAATCCTCTCTCCTGAAAAACCATCTCCAAAGTCTCCAAGTCTCAAGAAATATTTTCAAGTGTTTTAATTCAGTATTAAATTCAGTTTTTGCCAGTATTAAATTCTTTTCGTCAGCTCAGACTTGGAAATAAATTCCTCTCTGATCTTGGATATAAACTTCCCTACAAACCTCTGCAACATCCACCAAGACTGAAACGCTGACAAGTGTACCCAGCTACCTTCGTATTTACAGTTATTGTACGGACGGTAAATTGTCTCATACAACGACCATCTTCAGAATTTTAAGGGCAGAATAGCTTCTTTACAGGTTTCAGCCTATCACAACCATCTTCTAACCGTTTAGGACAGAATGATGCGTTACTGGTTTCAGTCTATCACGACCATCTTCAAACTGTTTATGAGAGAATGGCTTTCTTACCGGTTTCAGCTTATCACAACTATCTTTAAACCGTTGAGGACAGAATGATTCGTTACTGCTTTAGGCCTACCACAACCATCTTAAAACTGTTTAGGACAGAATGGCTTTGTTACCGGTTTCAGCCTATCACGACCATCTTCAGACTATTTAGGGCAGAATGGCTGTGATAGGCTGAAACCGGTAACAGTCAAAAATAAAAAAGGTTGATAAATGTTTTAAATTTTTTTATTAAATTGTTATTATAGTACAAATGTGGTTTATTTAGTTTCGTGATAACAATAGGACTTGTCTGCATTATAATTAATTCGATCAATTACGGCACTTTTAAACTAGTAGAAGGGGTTTTTCTGTAGTTACGTATATTATATATTGAGTTTTGATCAGTTCGATTGTGTAAGAAAACCCAATAAATTGGTTTCAAAATTTATTATATTTCGAGTTCGATCAGTTCCGTGTATTTAAAAAAAACCCTTTAAGTCTTTCACTATGCATCTAATTATTTGATCAGTTCTTCTGCCCTTGAAACACAAGGTCTAATTGTATCAGTTCTTCTTCTGTTTTCCCTTGGACTTGTCTTCCTTCTTGGCCTTGGAGCCGCACAGCTTCTTGCAAAGGAAGCGAATGGCCAGGAAGGCTATTAGCAGGGGAGTCAGCACCACGGCAGCCACGTCCAAAAGCAGTAAGGAGGCCAGGCCGACCCGGGGGGGTGCTAGATGAGCTGCACCACCGGTCCTGATGACGTGCTCAGCGTAGAACGCCAAAACGTCGCGGGGGCTCATGGGCCTGTCGTGGAAAAGACGGTATATCTCCTTCGCCTTCTTCTCGTATCTGAAAAGAGATAAAAAACAATCAATTTTTTTTTTCAAAATGAATGAGATTAAACCTTTTTTTAAATGATTGCTGCACGAGAGTACCAACTGCTCCCGACTGTTCGGAGTCAGTAAGACTATGGCATTTCCATTTCGGGTATGTTATGAGACTCAAATTAATGAGAGTGAAAGGGAAGGAGATGGGGTAGATAGGTAAGATAGTTAAGACATTTCAAGCAATGTTTCAATGAATTATAATTAATCAATGAAAATAATATGATACGCTACATTTACATTTGTGAACTGAAGCGCAAGCCGAACAACGGATTATGGGAAAGGAAAAACGAAGTAATCGCAAGCGGCGTTTCACGTAAATATACACGCAGCATTAGGTTACGTTAGATTAGTTGTAGCGCCTAATTGCAAATTCCCTTAAAGTAGCAATATCATGCAAAATTGAGTTAAATATGCAGTTCCGTTGATTTTTGTGTCCGCTGTACGCTGAAATAATTATTTCTTGATATATGATATTGCATCTTCAAAATCAAGATTATTTGTACAAGCCCCTATAAAGGTAATGATATTTTTTTAACACTAACCCCACAAAGGAGGCTACTATGTCATCTTTGGGGATGCTGTGTGGAGGTTATTTTTAAGGAGAGTAAGTTCTGGGAAGGAAAAAGTTACGAGGGTGGGTAGGAATCTAGGTATCAGTGTGTCCAGGAGTGACGGATGAATGATCTATTCCTCCCGCTGCGGCACAAGGCGATGGGTCAAGAGAGACCAGTTGAAGAGGTCAAAGGGTCTCCCCAAACCAGCCTCTCCCGATCTGACACGCCATGCAGCTGGTGGGCTTGCGCTTCTTGAACACAACCTCTCCCGATGAACCCGGGCACACTTACTAAATCACCAAACGTAGCGACCCACTTGGGGTGAGGTACGGCAGAGGTGTTGGTTCATTTATTTCCAATAAAAGGTTTCCGGGGCGGTGATACCCAAACCCGCCTTCCAAATTCTATCTATAAAAATACTCTGAAAGCGAGGAGTTCTGCCTATCAGAACACGCCAATCAACAGAGCGACTTAACAATTCTGCATTAACCATCGACATTTTTTAAGTCACTTACAAACAGCTTTGAAACTATTTGTCGATGCATGTCATAAAATTAAAACCTTTTAGACTTGCATTTACCTCAAATTTTTTAATCTGTTGTATGTCACTTTTTTAACTGTATCATACTTCGAATAAGAACTACCAACATTGTCTTCATTTTTTTCCCTGCACATTTTTATTAGCAACTATCTTTATGTATGATCGCAAGATTCAACCCGAACTAAATGCAATCTAGACAGCGTCTTTTTAGATAAACCTATCTTTTTTTTTTTTTTTTTTTTAATGTGCGACATCTATTGACTTTTCTGCAAGTCTAGAATGAATATTTATTTTTCGGAATAATAAATAAATAAAAAAACGATGACAATGTTGGTAGTTCTTATTCGAAGTATGATACAGTTAAAAAAGTGACCGAGGGGGATAGGGTCCCATTAGCTCAGTGGTAGAGCGGTGTCCCGGCAAGACAAGGGTCCTGGGTTCGAGTCCTAGATGTGACCGTATCCTTTTCTGATTTTTCTGTTTCAGATTTACGTTTAGAAATCGCTAATATTGTCTTCAATAATTAAATATTACAATTTGAGGTTTTACTCAATAAAGTTATTCCAAAAAATAAATAAATAAATGTCAATTTCAAAAGCCTGTATAATCAGATGTTATTTGCAACCTGCATTATATATACAGAAAATAAAATACACACATGGTACAATTAATTATTTCTCAATAACACGGGTAAACAGTATAATCTCTATAATCCAAACAATTTAATATCGCTCCTGTTCGGTATAACAAATTTACGGACTAGTGGAAACTTTAAGAAACAGCTTGATTTTTGATAAAGTCCCCCACTCAAATCAGCATGGTGCTGTATGCGAGACTACTAATTGTAAATAGTGTTTGTTTTGCTTGAGTCAATGCACTATTTATGAAATTATAGCAAACTAACCACTGAAAAAGAACTTTTTTCTTCATCACTTTACAATTCTTGTATTTTCCACGGGGGTGGGTGTACCCCGCCCCTGTCACAACCCGGTGGTTCGGATTACTGGGTGTTCGGATTATAGTGGGTTCGGATTACAGAGACTATACTGTACTTTCTTTTCTTAGATAACTCAAAAACATAAAAAGTAATTTTAGGAGGTTTATTACTTTCCACGAATTAATATCGCTTTCCAAAAGTGTTCTGTTTTGTCATTAAATCCATAATTTGATGGTACTAACTTGTCGGTGGATAGCATGGCGTTGAGTGTAGCCGTCAGACTGGCCTCCGTCAGGTTGGCGTACTGCAGCACCAGGCCGTGCCCCCTCTTCTCCGTGGCCTCGGCGTTGTAGTGCTGGTCTCCGAAGATGGGAATAGCGAGCAACGGCACCCCGGCACCTGCCGCCTCGGTGCAGCTCAGCAGGCCGCCGTGTGAGATGAAAAGACGCACATTCTTGTGGGCTGAAATAGGGAATAACAGTCAATTTTTAATAAATATTCACATGTTATACCTGCCTACTGTTGCATTATTGTATTGCCTACAATACATCTTTCAAGAATTCAGATCAGAAAGAAATATTTTTACAATTTATTAATAACTAGCTGTACCCCGCCACGTGTTGCTGTGGCTTAATCTGTCTAATAATAATTAATTTATTCATAATTAATTTATTCACAATTAATTTAAGTTAAAACTCCCTTAAGAACAAATTAACAACATTTTTTATTAAATACCTTAAAAATATAAACACTTGAGGATCGGATAAGCCACCTATGCTTATTTTTAAAAATAGTAAATTCAGAGCTTGACTGTTGTGTACTTCTAAGTCTGGTCAATTTAAGAGTACCTACTCGACACACTAAGCACAAGGACCTATTTCAATATTAATATAATATTTCAAAAATTATGTAGCAAACTCTCGCCAACAATTTCTCGCCTGCAAAGCAAATGAATACACCAAAGATCGACATTTTTAATGCAACAAATTCGATATTTTAAACGAACCTCAACAATTTTTTCAAGTGTTCGTTGTTGTCATTGTTGTTATTATTGTCATTGTTATAT
The DNA here is from genome assembly GCA_026573805.1 of Hesperophylax magnus. Taxonomy (NCBI): domain Eukaryota; kingdom Metazoa; phylum Arthropoda; class Insecta; order Trichoptera; family Limnephilidae; genus Hesperophylax; species Hesperophylax magnus. The sequence goes on along the minus strand of JAIUSX010000005.1, from coordinate 6,372,555 downwards.
TTGTTGTTATTGCCATTGTTGTTGTTATTTTCATTGTTATAGTGTTTGTTTTTGTTGTAAATATTATCGTTGCTGGCATTTTTATCAATGTTTTCGCCGCTGTTGTTGTCATTGTTGTTATCATTTATCAATCAAGGAACCAGAATCTGAGCACTCACCCAATACAGCAGTCTGCGGCAACCAATCCCTGATGATGACGTTGTCCGGCCTGCCGGGCAGGTCAGTCTCAAACTTCCAGAGGACGGTCTGCTTGAGCTTGGCCAGCGACTTTAGGATGGCTTCTCTCTTCTCTACGGGGAGCAGCTTGCTCTTGAGGTTACTGCCCATGCTGAAGAAGATCACTCCGTGCTTGGCGTTGTCCAGGATCTTTTGCAGGTCCTATTGGTAAAGGATAAAATTGTGAAATAAAGATAATACAATATATATTAGGTTTGTGGCAAAAAGTTTAACATGAATTGAAAGAACAATCAGAAAAAAATTAACACCTGTACGACACATGCTATCATCATATGCTTTTTGTGTCACGAGACACTTGTGTTTTGTAAAATCAATAAAAATCAGTATTAACACTATATGGTCGGGCATTTTACCGCCAAATTGGGGGCAAAGCGCGGGTGTTTTTGTTAAATTTTAGTGCCAAAATTAGACTTTCCGCAAAATATTCATATCTTATGATCTATTTGATATTTTCCAATGAAACTTTCAGTGTTTTACTTTAAAAAGATTTCTCTATTTATTTACTTAGCAATGTATGTGTAATTCCTTTTTTTATTAACAAAAACTTTCTACTTTTTTGGGAATCATAGAAAAAACAGTATTTCACGATCGAAATAACATATCGAAATTTATTCACACAAAATTACAAGATTATTTAGAAATTTTCAATACATATAAAAAAAAACTATAACCTAATAGTGCTTCAATGTGTGATAGCGTTCGAAACACTTTCCTTTATGCAGGCGCACATTGCAAAACTTGCACATGTACCGCGTTTCACTGCGTAGTTTGTGAGCGGAACATACGCGACAACGATTTTATTTTTTTGTTGTGTTTCAAACTCATTGTATTGACAGGTAGATAGATCGGGTACCGCCGACAATAGAAAACACATGACCCCGCACCCATTTAGAACACCTAGTTTACAAGTTTCCGCTCCTTACCACTTTGCGCAACAAAACGAGTAAACTCGTCTCCCGCGTATTACTGTAAAAAGGCGTATGACGAGTTTCCTCGTTTCCCGCAAAGAATGTGTTAAGAAAAAAAAACATGTTTAGGTGTGAACCTTTACCGTATAGAAGTGTTTACTTTGTCCAATGTCTGCCAAAAAATTTTACTTCACGACCCACTGGCAAAAGGTATTTGTTCCTCGGCACACCAAATAAAAATGCCTTAGGCAACAATTTTTTTTGGTGTTTCCATTATTCATGCGAAACCGCACAAGAGTCCCAACTGCTCCCAACTGTTTGGAGCAGGTGAAACTATGGCATCTCCAATTGGGGTACCTATGTTGTGAGGCTGAAGGTAGTAGGGAAGGGAAAGAGATGGAGAAGAGAAAGGTGAGGACGTACCTGGCTATTCAGATCTGGTCACCAAATAACCAAATCCATTTCAAGCAACGTTTCAATTCTGAATGGTGGTCTTACACCAGGGCGATACTGAGAGTATCTTCCACTCTGGAACGTGCCGCAAATATACTATATATTATTTTAAACGAGAAATCTCTGACTTGCATCATTGAAATAATAATTATGTATTGGTTCATCGTGCTTTAAAAGTCCTAGTTATAAGCCACTAGTTATAAGTCACTAGCTATTAAAATTAGTTATAAGTCTAAGGACGGGTTGTTTCGGAGAATTTGAACAATTCATCAAATTTCAACGTTCGTTTTCGGGTTCTGTGAAAGTCCTGTACAAGTTCTGTTATTGTATCATTTTAGGCTAGTTGCTTGACAGAACTGAAATAATAACAGAACTTTGAAAAATCTTTCACGGAACTTGAAAATTAACTTTGAAATTTGAAGAATTGTTCAAATACTCCGAAACAACCCGTCCTAAGTGATAGGAATAGATTAAATGCATAAATTAAGTTGTTAAGCGCCCTTCAGGGGATTTTCTCACAAAAACGGTGCTATACAAATGATCCAATCTTTATTATTATTATTTACTTTCAGACAAACGGAAGTATTGAATCAAATATTGAATGTACACAGGTTATAATAATTTTATTAGTGAGTAGAATGCAATTGATTTTCATCCACTCTAAAATTTTGTCTATAGATGTTGTGTCACATCACATCTACTGTAGAACAACATTGTGTCATATCACATCTCCTCTAAAATAACATCAATAGACATTGTATCACATCACATTTCCTCTAAATCGACGTCTAGACATTATGTGATATCACTTCTACTCTAAAACTACATCAATAGAATCTCACCTCAGGCAGTGGCTTGATAGCTCCGATATGGAAGCCCCCAATCTCCACAGCATTGGGCAGCAGTGGGCGCACTGTCCCGATGGAGGGATGGCTGTTGATCAGGGTGGCTCCCACCTTCTTCTTCAGCTCCGAGAAGTCCACCCTGGCCGCCTCCAACGGGAAGTACTTCTTGTACAGGCCTTCCTGGCTCGGCATAAACATTACCCTGAAAATATATGCATAATATACTCCTCACATCATTGTACAGCAGGGGTGGGGAACCTTTTCGCTGTGGGGGTCATTTGGATCTTTGTACTAATTCCCGCGGGCCGTCGTTAGATTTTAATAGCGGGGGAGATTAACATAACAACGGATTGTTTATCAGACGGACCACCATCCTTTGCACAGAATCAAGAATAAATTAATGCAAATCTTGTAAGCGGAAATAAACTCACTTCTCGACATCCGATCGAGCTGAAACTCGGCATATAGACTCGTTGTCGATGGCAATGCATTCTATAAACTGCTGGTAGCAGGTAGCAATCACGCACACACACGCGGAAATATTCACGTTTCTCTGAAATCGTATTATATTACAGCAGACAATATTCAAAATAAATATCGGTCCTACCCGACCGGAATTTGGTGAGGTTGTTAGCGTGTTTGACTCCAGTCCTTGGGAAGGAAAGTACAATTATTGTACTGCAATCCAACAAAAAAAAATTGTATTGATTTATATTAAAATATGTATCAAATTAAAATATGTGCTTGCAACCTGACAAATACGATAACATGTGATTGCCCTTATTTAGAACAGGTTAGTAAAATTTAATACTTAGGTATTATTTTTGACAGCAATTTGAAGTGGAAACAACATATAACCACTACAGCAAACAAACTTAGAAAATTCATTTACTTTTTTTGACAAACTCGCAACTTTCTCAACCTAAGCCAGCTCAAAACAATCTACTATGAACTTTGTCAATCTTTAATAGAGTATGGTATCATAGCATGGGGAGGAGCAAACGCTGCCGCCATTGATCCAATATCTAAAGCTCAGAAACTTATAATAAAGATTATCCTCAAACTACCAATCAAAGCAGCTCGGATGAAATCTTTAGGAAAATCTGTGTTATGGACATTAGGCAACTTTATGCCAAAAACATACTAGCATACCTCTTCAAACACAAAACTACTTTTGACAATGTCCAAACTGCTCGTGATACTAGAACCAAAGGACATAATCTCTTACAAATCCCTTACGCTAAAACAACTTTTGGTCAGAGTAATTTTAGATATTTTGCAACAAGGCTATATAATGCTCTCCCACTAGCCATTAGACTGAATGAATTTTTTTCGAAATATAAAACAGACATCAAGTCTTGGATCATCAGCCAAGACAGATCCAAGATCAAAAATTTTATAAAAATCCCCTCATAAGTATGTTGTTATTATTTATTTATTTTTTATCATTTTCATATTGTCATTTAATGTTATGAAATATAATATGTAAACACTAATTTATGTACTCAATACGTCTGTCTCGACACAGGTTTATCCTAGTGAGACAGACATCAAAAATAAACCTGTAAAAAAAAATTATATTGCTAATAAAATAAAAATAAATATTAATTCTTACATCAAACTCTAAACATTGTTATCTAACTGATATGAAGTATTTTGTCTTTTAAAAGTCCGTTTTGACCATATGACTATTTTCTGTATATTTACCAAAAATTTTTGGGTTGTGTGTAGATTTACCATTCAATGTAGATTCACCAGTTTCCTGATTGTACTACGAGATTCCGGACACCGTGTTTAAATAAAAACAAAAAGATTATTTTGCTTACTGTCCCATGATCTCGAGAACCACTGCCATGGCGGTGTTGCCGACGCGCTGCATGAGGGTCATCTCGCCTGTGAAGCTGAGGAAGGGATTGGGGATGGTTGCGGGCCACACGGGGTTGCCCGTGTCTCGGGCCAAGAAGTGCATCAGCGTTAGCGGGGATATGACCAGCACGGGGCAGTCGTACTTCACGCCCAGTCTGGAAGGTTAACAGTTTTTTTTTTAATTTATTTATTTTCGGTACGAGTGCCTTTAAATAAACAGAATTAGTATTACAAAACAATTATATGATATAAATACACTGTAATTAACAATACATGTAGAATGTTTAGTGTATAGTATTTTTGCATTTTATTTATTTATGTTACGAGTTCCTTTAAATACACAGAATTAGAATTGCAAAACAATTATATGGTGTAAACACAATGTAATTAATAATATAGTATATAGTATTTTATTTATTTACACTACAAGTGCCTTTAAATACACAGAATTAGTATCACAAAACGATTATATGGTGTAAACACACTGTAATTTATAATCTAGTATGTTTAGTGTATAGAATTTTTGTATTTTATATCTATACAATAAATTCTAAAATTTTCTAAGTCTTATTTCAGAAATTTTGTTAAACTACAAACTATTTTAAATAAAATGAATATACTTAGATTGTCTTACAGAAGGATTTTCACCGACTTGGTATTATTATATAAAATCCTAAATGATGCGTTTGATAGTCCAGAATTGCTTGCATTAATAAGCTTTTGGATTCCACTACATAATAATAGAAATCGTGATTTATTTTAGTGCAGAAATTCTGGGACTAACTACCTTAATATGAACACCTCATTGCAACACTCACAGAGGAAAATAATAACTACAAAAGATTGAAAAAGTCTGAAGCAGTTCAGTTATGTATAATTTTTAGTATTTCTCTATAAAAGCTCCTAAAAAGGGTGTAAATTAATAAATGAATGATTTAAATTAACTAAAATTTACAATCAGGCTATAGGAAACAAATTTAAACCAATAATTGTTCTTAAAAAATATTTGCAATGCTTTTTGTAAGTTCTTTTGGTGGTATTAAGGTTAACCTTAACTTTCGTTATAATCTACGCGTTCATAGATGGCGTTAGTTTAATTCGATACTTTTGAAGTGTCAAATGGATCTCCGTAAATGCGTATTGTCAATAACATAAGCACATTGATTATTATTGACATTATACTATTACATTTCACTTTGTGTCTGTTATTTTTGATAATATCTTATATAGATATAAATTACGTTGTTTCTCTCACCCCAAGTAAACCTCGTTCATGAAGTACTCCACAACGATGAGATCAAACTTAACGGTCTTATCGTTTAGGAGCTCCTGGAGGCTGTCGCTCTTCAGGGCACCTTCGATCATCTGCGGGATCATGGTGTTCAGAAACCAGATAAGTTTCAGCTTTGAGTCCTTACCCATGTCGAAACCAGGACTGTTGTCTTCTGTAATTAAAATAAGAAATGTGAAAAGTGTATGAGACGGTTCCATGACAAAACAGGACACATCATTGACGTCAGAAGAAGACATGCCCAAATGTAAAATCTGGGTATCTTTTCGACGAGATGGAGGGAATCACGTGACAATCTTTTTGGCTCTATGTGGGTTCGAGCATGTCTTAAATACTACATCGACCACCGGTGAGCGCACATCAAAATAACCAAACCCTGCGCAGAAAAGTAAAATACGTTTAAGTAACTATAGACAACTCAATTTAGTTGAGCGGTTGGGTTGAACCGTGTGGATATGCGTTGTATGTGATAAGGGGGCATGACTATCAAGTTGAACGGTTGTCCGCCAGAGCATTCAACCACCATCCAACCACCCGACCGCCAATCAAATTAGATCGTCTATAGCGTGGTTGAACGGTTGAATCAACTTTGCTCAGTCTGCCTAGGGATCCGTCGTGCGTAGATATTTGTGAGAGTATATAAAAATAAATAAAATGACAGGTGTAACTAATGATCGTAAAGTTTCAACGAATTTTTTAACATTAAATGAGGAATTAACTTACTTATGGGATACTACAAGCATGGTGTACTCTGATGAAGATGCCAGAAAAGAAGCTCTTGTGACCCTATTCAAACGTGTTGAATGAATGTAAGAATGCAACGAATCAAAACGTAAAAAGCTACATTATTAGTATCATTTCTGAATTTTTCTCATTCCATGCGTCCATACACATCACTCAACGGTTGACACATAACGGTTGAACCAACCAAATTGAGTGGTCCGCAGGGGTCTAACAGTTTGCAGCGCACATGAATCAACCATCGCGTCATCTGTACGCAACACTCAACGGTTGAACCAACCAATTTGATTAGTCCGCAGGGGATCTAACAGTTTGCAGCCCACATATATTTTGGCTGTCCCTCTCTAAACATATATCCTCTCTTCTATCAAGGCTTATCTAAAATTTCCTCCCCTCCGTTCAACATCTCATCTCTTCTAAGTATGAACTCGACGTCAATCCTCCATATAATTATAAAATTTGTATAAATTCAGCTTCCTTCTCTGCATAATTTGAAATGATTGCCTAGAACACCCTTGAAGGGAGAAAGCCAGAATTGTTCATTTTCAGATATTGTAAAGCTGAGTGAAACGTCGGTTAAGAAGTAAGAAGTGTAACATGGCATAATAACTCAAAAATTAATCACGAGAAAATATTTGCATTCTTTACCTTTCATTAACATTAGTGACGGAATGCCAACTTCCCTTTTGAAAGCAGATTTGGCATCAGGGAAACAGCTTACGAAAGTGATCTGAAAAACAAAAAACACAATTTTGTTAAAACATTGTAAAAAGACTCCCATACTAAGATTCCGCCAGAGATAACAATGAAATGCTTTTGTTGTCGCCAATAATTTGAATATATCTCGTGGCCCAAGGGTTGTGGCGACAAGAGGTGTGTATATTATTAAAATAGATCATTGTCCGTTGCTTGGGTCGGACAAGAGCCTTGAAATTCACTCTGCGCAAACAGAAAATCAGTCATAACTACGCAACGGAAAGGAAAACAGAAAGTTATTTGTGCGTCGTTGTGTAGCTCTCAAAAGGCAATCAAAAGGGGCAATTCAATTCCTGTTGGCGGCATTTATTTTATCAATTTATATTTGTGTTTCAGAAATCCTTTGCGTTTTGCATAACAAAACCTTGTCTTGTAAACATAAGTTTATCTTAAAAAATTAAAAAAAAAATTGTTTATTGTCCATTTTAAAACTCAATTCTTTCAAGAAATGCATACAAATATAATATTTTATCGGTGATCAAACATTTATATTTGTATGTGTGAAAGTGATTTGACTTCACAAATGCAGGTTTCAGTTGAGCCGAATTTTCAGTAAGTTTTAACCGTAACCGAAACCAAAACTTTGTTTGCTCATTAACTGTGTTGTAACCGGATAAAACAGAACAGTAACAAAACAGAACATGATTAGTTTTTTTCACTGTTTTGTTTTGTCATGGAATCGTTTTTGTCGGCGGTCCATCAGTGGCTGGAACGTAAAAGCGAATGAAAGAAGAAGTGGGTGACATCCTACCTCGTGTCCTCTCTCATGCAGGATATCCGCGGCTCCCTTGCCGAGGTTGTAGTGACTTCTGGCAGGCATTGGAACCATCACCAGGATCTTGTAGGACATGACTCCGCCAGTGAAGGCAGCCAGCAAGGCTGTCAAAAGCAACACTTTGGAGAATGCCATGTTCGGCTTCTTGTACCTGAAAGAAGATTTTTACTTGTTCAAAAAATGCTGTAAGTAACATACATTTTTCCATATTTCTAATCAAAATCTCAAAGGAATGTAACAATCGTTAATCTTGTTAAATAACGGCAACTTATCTAAGTTGCCGTTATTTAATTATTTGAATAAAATACACCTTTTGCAAGTTATGCTTTAAATTGATATGAATTATTAGTTTTGCCCGTATAAAAACTCAATTTTTTATTTACGTTATTTTTTAAGAAATGACGGGATTACCCTAAAATAAAGTCGAAATCTTAACGACGTAAGTGAAGATGGCGTGTACAAAAATATTTGGCGTGTGGCTCTGGTGTATTAGACAGACCTATGGTTGAATTTGCCCTAGCAAATCGCTAAAATAAAGTGGTAATCTTAACCCTAGATTACTACTCTACGTCGCAGAGGCGCCTGCGTTTTTTATAAATTGCTCTCTCTTTTTATCCTTCGCGCGTATCGCATTGACGTTCAAGGACATCTCAATCATCGGCAGCATGTGTCGCAAGACGGTTGTTGCGTTACGATAAGTTTGCTAGTTTTTTTTTTTATGTTACTGCCCTTGGCGCTCCAAAGACGTATGAGTAGCTTGTATGTAAGTTTTGCGCTATTAGTACCAAACGCATCTAAAATGTTTTTTTGTAACATTGTTACTTTTTTTTAGTTATTTCATAATTGACTATTTTTTGTAGTGTTGTGTTTTTTTTAAGTGTATACTTTAAGTGGTTTTTTTTAAAGAGAAGACTGTTTAATTGTCTAAGTTTCATTTGAGATTAAAGATTTTATAAAAAAAAAAATTCCGATTTTATGTCCGGGTTAAATCTTCCCCATAGGAAAAACTAAACCCTTCCACACACTTTTCCACAAATAATCATCTAGTCAATCTACATTATGCAAGTGCAATATATAAGCATAATAAATACAAAACAATACAAGAACAACACGTCAACTCACCAGAGATCAAATGGGAAAATAATTCACCGACTCCAGATATTTTCATATCAGAGGGTTCAGCTCGGTAGAACTTCTAACTGGGCCTATAAATCCTACTGACTCCTCAACATAAATATTTAAAAAATCTTTCGTAAAATTGTGTTCTTTTTTTTAGTAATATACAAAATTATAGAAACAGTCAAAACATATCAATCATATTTATAGTTTTTGAATAAAATCATTTTCAATATGATGCGCCTCGCGGCAGTATGAGTAGTTTTATTGTATGTCGCAACATGAGTAGTAGTGTAGAGTTAACAATTAAACTGAAGAAGTCGTGTCAAATAATATTCAATGCACAACTCGGCGTAATGGTCAAATTTCTCTAGCAGGCCTAGAAAATGAATCTTTCCGTTGGGTTTATTTTAATTATTTTTGATGAACGTATTACCAAAATCTCAAATGTTTCTAGAGGAATCCCTCGGGAAGTTGATAGTTCATCGTTTAAAAAAATAAAATCTAGTTAATTTTACACTAATTTTACAGATGAAAAACGTTTTATAAAAATATCAAACCGTTTAACACTTTTTTGAATAATCATCGTATCATATAATCAAATAAAATCGTTATCGTTACGAAATCGTCGGAATTAAATAAAATGTGAGCCTAGAGCAAGCCCACGTTATTAGAGTCTTGTATCGCTTGAATTTTACTTCAAGTACATAAAAGGAATTTTTCATAACTTCTGTCGAAATCGAATGTAAATATCCAAATTCATTCTTGAGCAGATAATCAATTTCACTAGCGTGTCTGGGGCCTATGAGTCTAGAGGTCTTATGTAACTTAACGACACACTTCTTGATTATCAGTCTTTAACTGCAGTAATTCAATACGCAATTTTTAATACATCTGATAAGAAGTCATAATTTTAATTATATGTTCTCGTATTCTGTATTTTGTCAAGGCGAGGCGCATTAATTGAGCCACTTACGCGATTTTTTAATTACTATTAATCGTATTGATACTATAATACGATTTTCTGAATTTTTGATTATTTTTTTAAAGTTTAAGGTACAAAAAATTATGTATAATTTATTTTTATCAGTTATTTATTATTTATATTCAGTTATTATATATGCTCTCTGTAAATTATGTCGATAAGGCAGTTGTACATAATACAAGCTCTCTGTAAATTATGTCGATAAGGCAGTTGTACATAATACAGGCTCTCTGTAAATTATGTCGATAAGGCAGTTGTACATAATACAGGCTTTCTGTAAATTATGTCGATAAGGCAGTTGTACATAATACAGGCTCTCTGTAAATTATGTCGATAAGGCAGTTGTACATAATACAAGCTCTCTGTAAATTATGTCGATAAGGCAGTTGTACATAATACAGGCTCTCTGTAAATTATGTCGATAAGGCAGTTGTACATAATACAGGCTTTCTGTAAATTATGTCGATAAGGCAGTTGTACATAATACAGGCTCTCTGTAAATTATGTCAATAAGGCAGTTGTACATAATACAGGCTCTCTGTAAATTATGTCGATAAGGCAGTTGTACATAATACAGGCTCTCTGTAAATTATGTCGATAAGGCAGTTGTACATAATACAGGCTCTCTGTAAATTATGTCAATAAGGCAGTTGTACATAATACAGGCTCTCTGTAAATTATGTCGATAAGGCAGTTGTACATAATACAGGCTCTCTGTAAATTATGTCGATAAGGCAGTTGTACATAATACAGGCTCTCTGTAAATTATGTCGATAAGGCAGTTGTACATAATACAGGCTCTCTGTAAATTATGTCGATAAGGCAGTTGTACATAATACAGGCTCTCTGTAAATTATGTCGATAAGGCAGTTGTACATAATACAGGCTCTCTGTAAATTATGTCGATAAGGCAGTTGTACATAATACAGGCTCTCTGTAAATTATGTCGATAAGGCAGTTGTACATAATACAGACTCTCTGTAAATTATGTCAATAAGGCAGTTGTACATAATACAGGCTCTCTGTAAATTATGTCGATAAGGCAGTTGTACATAATACAGGCTCTCTGTAAATTATGTCAATAAGGCAGTTGTACATAATACAGGCTCTCTGTAAATTATGTCAATAAGGCAGTTGTACATAATACAGGCTCTCTGTAAATTATGTCGATAAGGCAGTTGTACATAATACAGGCTCTCTGTAAATTATGTCGATAAGGCAGTTGTACATAATACAGGATCTCTGTAAATTATGTCAATAAGGCAGTTGTACATAATACAGGCTCTCTGTAAATTATGTCGATAAGGCAGTTGTACATAATACAGGCTCTCTGTAAATTATGTCAATAAGGCAGTTGTACATAATACAGGCTCTCTGTAAATTATGTCGATAAGGCAGTTGTACATAATACAGGCTCTCTGTAAATTATGTCAATAAGGCAGTTGTACATAATACAGGCTCTCTGTAAATTATGTCGATAAGGCAGTTGTACATAATACAGGCTCTCTGTAAATTATGTCGATAAGGCAGTTGTACATAATACAGGCTCTCTGAAAATTATGTCAATAAGGTAGTTGTACAAGGTATTAGCGAATCCACATAGAGTAGTAGAGCCAGTTTCCAACCTTTCCTACTACAAAGAGCATAACAACAAGAAATGTCTGCCGACAAAAACCTTCGAAGCAAAGGACAAATGCCCGCGACAACGAGCTTGGCTACAGATGTATCTTCACAAATTGACATACTTATGGAGAAAATGGAAAAAAAAATGGTAACAAAACTGGAAGCTTTTAAATCGGCAATTATAAAAAAAATTGACGATGAAAACTTAGAGAGTAAACACTCGAGAGATTTCATCAGCCGTCAATATGACGATCTAATTGCTAAAATGGAAACCATCACTAAATTGGTTTCCGAAGTAGAGTCTCTAAGGAACACACTCGTCGAAAAGGACAAACAAATAAAATGTCTGGAAGTCAGATTGGCGGAAGTTGATCAAAGATCACTAGAAGATTCACTGGAGTTTGCCGGCCTCATTCCAAAAAATGACGAGCAGCCCTCTGATGCTATAAAACGGGTGGCTTCAATTGCAGGAGTGGATATAAAAGGAGAAGATATAGTGGAAGTGAGGAGGATACCTGATAAACGACCGGGAGTCCCCCCAAAAATACATATTAAACTAAACAATAGACAAAAGAGATACCAACTTCTTACAAACAGGAAACTTTTAAGCTCAGCCACCGCGCAGAATCCAGAGTGTCAACGAATCTACATCAGCGAAATTCTCAGTCCTCATTACAAAGACCTTCTATGGAGAACAAAATCAAAGGCGAAAGAAAGGGGATATAATTATGTGTGGTACAAAGATTCAAAAATTATGATTAGAAAAAAAGAAGGAGAAAAATCATCTACATTAAACACGCTGATGATCTGTTAAAAATGGTTTAGATGCTTCTGGAGAGCTCCAACGTCGGTTAGTTATTGGCCCGATCACCCTTCATAATCAAACGGTAAGGAGAAACTTTACATTTATTGTTTCGAACTACAACAATAATTATCCACTTCGGTAATTCTCTATCTGCAACTAGGGTGAAACTCCCGGTAACTGCCACGGACAGTGGAGCTCCCATAAACATATAAACTATTTTTTTTAATTTTCGTATAATTATTATATCAACATGCCTTTCTCAATGGAATTTTTTGATGGGGAATTACACAACCAAAACCTTTCTTACGCAACTTCAGATACTAATATGTGTAAACGCCTGATTGGAAACTCTGCCAATACAAAAATTATGCACCAAAACATAAGATCCATAAATAAAAACTTTGACGAACTCTTAATTCAACTTCACCACATAGATATTGTTTTCGACATAATCATTCTGACCGAGTGCTGGTTGTCAAACACATATACACCTAAAATCATAAAAAATTACACATCACACAATTCAACTACGTTTGATAATCAGAACGATGGGATTGTTGTTTACACAAAAAATAATCAAAACTTCACAGTAACCGAACTAAAAATTCAGGATGCAAGTTGCACACAAATAGAATACAACAATGATACAGTTATCCTCGCTATATACCGCTCGCCATCGACTCGTAACATCACGCCATTTCTAAACAGTCTAAGTTGCACACTTTCAAATCTTTCCAATACCAAAAATATCATAATAATGGGCGATCTAAATATTAACATACTACCGAGCAACCAACACCACCAAAGCCAAGACTATATCAACATGCTAGAATTTCATGGATTAGTGAGTACCGTTAACTCACCAACAAGAACGACAAATGGATCTATATCATGCATTGACCACATTATGGTAAAGTCAAAAAAACCATCTAAAAGTATCGTCTACAAATCAACTATCACGGACCATTATTCAACTATCTTTGCACTACAAACACCTATCCAAATAAATAAATGTAGCCTGCCTTTAGCATACAATAAAATCAACTTTCAAAATATAATAACCAATTTAAAGAACAAATCATGGCAAGAACTCTTCCAAATTAAACAATCGGAGGACGCATGGATATACTTTATTAACTATTTGAAAAACGAATTACACCACCATACCCTGACGATGACCAAAAATAAAAGTAACAAATTGAAACCCTTGAAACCATGGATTAACCACTCCATTATAAATTGCATTCACAAAAGAAACACGCTACACAAAAAAACCAAAGAAAATCCGTATGACCAACTAACATTCAACTATTATAAAAAATATAGAAACATGTGCTGTAACGTCATCAGAAAAGCAAAAGAAATTTACTACTCAGAAAGAATTAAAGAAAGTAACAATAATCCCAAAAAAATATGGGAAATACTTAGAGAAGCCACAAACTCGCAAACTACAAAAGAGAAACAGAGCATAAATAAACTTTCCATTGATGGACATATTGTTGAAACCACAAAAAATCCTAAGCTCGTTGCTGATCATGTAAACAATTTTTTTATTATTATCGGTCCAAATCTTGCTTCTCAAATTGCCCAGAGCGGAATCACCCAATCTACCGATACAGTGGTTCAAACAAATAACATAAATACAAAATTTCTATTCCAAACTGTGTCACAGGAAGAAATTCTCAAAACAATTAATTCTCTAAAAAACACTTCTTCTGCTGGACCAGACGAAATTTCAACCAAAATCCTTAAAACGCTGTCTTCGGAGATTACATTGCCACTAGAATACCTTATAAACCTAAGTATTACACAGGGCTACTTCCCCTCTAACCTAAAACAAAGTATCGTAATTCCCATCTACAAATCTGGAAACAAATCAGATATCAATAACTATAGACCAATTACTTTACTGAATAGCTTGTCTAAAGTTTTTGAAAACCTTATTAATACACAACTTTTAAAATTCATCGAGAGCCATAAAATACTTTCAAAAAATCAATATGGTTTTCAAAAAAACAAAAGTACCTCAGATGCCATTGCCAGGGTGATAGACTTCATTGTAAAAAGCCTTGATAAAGGAAATAAATGTATTTCAATCTTTTTAGACCTCTCTAAGGCTTTTGATACAATATCACACTTTAAACTAATTAAAAAACTTGAAAAAATCGGCATCACGGACAAAGAGCTAAACTTCTTTAAAAGTTATCTAAATGGACGCAAACAACAGGTTAAAATACACAATACCCTCAGTAACCAGCGCTCAACTGACTATGGAATTCCACAAGGAAGCGTATTGGGACCAACTCTGTTCTTACTGTATATAAACAACTTTTGCAACCTTGAAATTGAGGGAAGCATTGTTAGCTTTGCCGACGATACTGTCTTACTGTTTGAAGGCAACAATTGGTCAGCTGTATTTAAAAAAGCTGAAAAAAATATTAACTTAGTTAAAAAATGGTTAGATATAAACACGCTTACCCTTAACACGAAAAAAACAAAATATATCACTTCAAGCATCAATACTGCAGGCCAACCTAATGATGATTTCTCCATAAAAATACATAACTGTACGAATTCCAATGTATGCAATGAGTGCCCCTGTATAGAGCGAACTCCACAGATGAAGTACCTCGGCCTCACCATTGACCCATACCTCAAATGGAATATACATACTCAGATCATTGCGAATAAAATTAGGAAAACAATACATTTCTTCAGATCCGTAAGGAACTTCCTTAACTTACAAATTCTAAAAACGATTTATTTTGCATTAACCCAATCTATCATTGAGTATGGTATCATTGCATGGGGAGGGGGTACTTCATCAGCTCTAGATCCTGTTGAAAAGGCGCAGAAAACAATTATGAAAATTATTCTCAAACTTCCTCAAACTGCAAACAGTAACTTAATTTTCAACATAATGAGAGTATTTGATGTTCGACAGATCTATGTAAAAACTATCCTCATGCATCTCTTTAAAAACAAACACGTGCTTTACGAAAAAAAAACTAACTTTAGATTTACGCGTAATTCGAACAAAGACATGTTGCAAGTTCCAGCACTTTCTTCCACCTTTGGTCAACGTAGCTTTGGCTACTTTGCCACAAAGATCTTCAACATGCTCCCGGAAAATATTAAAGAGAGTCAAACACGGAAAGAGTTTAAAAAAAATGTTAAAATTTGGATTTATTCAAATGATCGAGCCTACACTGGTGCCCTCACCCAAACGCCTTGTCATTGACAGTTATTGCAGTATGTACGGTGCTAAAACTTACTTACTATATACGTATTGTGTAAATGCAAACAATAATGAAAAGTAACCAAATGCCTTGTCACAGTGAGTTATTATAGTATGTATTGTGTTTAAACTTATTCTATCTGTATCTTCAATATGTAAACAATAATGTAACCTAAAATAATGGATTGCTGTATGGGAACCCATATTAAACATTTACATATTAGCAAACCATAGACAAAATGGAGAAATAATTAACTAAAAATTCTGCCTCAATACAGGTTCGCCTAGTGAGGCAGGTTATGCACAACCTAAAATATAATATTTTATGCCATTTCTATATAACACTCTTACATTCATATATATTTTTTCTTATATTAGAAACTGCCGTATTATTGTAACATTATTCTTTCAACAATTTCATTGTTTCTAACTGACATATAATTATACAACTTACTAATGATATATTATATATATTCTGTAATTTTTTGATGAAAAAAAAATAAAACATAATACAGGCTCTCTGTAAATTATGTCGATAAGGCAGTTGTACATAATACAGGCTCTCTGTAAATTATGTCAATAAGGCAGTTGTAGATAATACAGGCTCTCTGTAAATTATGTCGATAAGGCAGTTGTACATAATACAGGCTCTCTGTAAATTATGTCGATAAGGCAGTTGTACATAATACAGGCTCTCTGTAAATTATGTCGATAAGGCAGTTGTACATAATACAGGCTCTCTGTAAATTATGTCAATAAGGCAGTTGTACATAATACAGGCTCTCTGTAAATTATGTCGATAAGGCAGTTGTACATAATACAGGCTCTCTGTAAATTATGTCAATAAGGCAGTTGTACATAATACAGGCTCTCTGAAAATTATGTCGATAAGGCAGTTGTACATAATACAGGCTCTCTGTAAATTATGTCAATAAGGCAGTTGTACATAATACAGGCTCTCTGTAAATTATGTCGATAAGGCAGTTGTACATAATACAGGCTCTCTGTAAATTATGTCAATAAGGCAGTTGTACATAATACAGGCTCTCTGTAAATTATGTCGATAAGGCAGTTGTACATAATACAGGCTCTCTGTAAATTATGTCAATAAGGCAGTTGTACATAATACAGGCTCTCTGTAAATTATGTCGATAAGGCAGTTGTACATAATACAGGCTCTCTGTAAATTATGTCGATAAGGCAGTTGTACATAATACAGGCTCTCTGTAAATTATGTCGATAAGGCAGTTGTACATAATACAGGCTCTCTGTAAATTATGTCGATAAGGCAGTTGTACATAATACAGGCTCTCTGTAAATTATCTCAATAAGGTAGTTGTACATAATACAGGCTCTCTGTAAATTATGTCAATAAGGCAGTTGTACATAATACAGGCTCTCTGTAAATTATGTCGATAAGGCAGTTGTACATAATACAGGATCTCTGTAAATTATGTCAATAAGGCAGTTGTACATAATACAGGCTCTCTGTAAATTATGTCGATAAGGCAGTTGTACATAATACAGGCTCTCTGTAAATTATGTCAATAAGGCAGTTGTACATAATACAGGCTCTCTGTAAATTATGTCGATAAGGCAGTTGTACATAATACAGGCTCTCTGTAAATTATGTCAATAAGGCAGTTGTACATAATACAGGCTCTCTGTAAATTATGTCAATAAGGCAGTTGTACATAATACAGGCTCTCTGTAAATTATGTCGATAAGGCAGTTGTACATAATACAGGCTCTCTGTAAATTATGTCAATAAGGCAGTTGTACATAATACAGGCTCTCTGTAAATTATGTCGATAAGGCAGTTGTACATAATACAGGCTCTCTGTAAATTATGTCAATAAGGCAGTTGTATATAATACAGCCTCTCCGTAAATTATGTCATTAAGGCAGGCAGTAGATAATACAGCCTCGCTGTAAATTTTCCAACAACATTGATACTGCCAAAAGAACCCAATCAAGTGTGCAACACTAGATTGGGTCTTTAATGTATCAGCCGGTGAATACCAGAACATGCTTTGGACAAAGTAGTTTTTCTTATTCATTTCCGTTTGTTTATAATATGCTCGGTGAAAATATAAAAACTATAGGTTCGTTGAATCTATTCTGGAAAATGGTAAAAAATTCCATTCTGGCTGAGATTGGTGATTTTTGTTGGATTGCCCATGTCGTGGCTTCTGTCAAGAGTCACCTTAGGAGCCCTATATTCGATGTGATCCGTCTGTGCATGTGTTATGTGATGTAATTATTTGATTGAATATAATTGTAAAGCTGCTCATCTCTACACAGGAATTTCCTAGTGAGATGAGCAGCGGAGGAAAAAATAAATAAAAATTTCACCACGTCACGACATTCGGAATCGGGCCGCTAACAATAAAGATTTTTAAGATTTTTTCTTTCGTAGATTGCAATAAGGTTGAAATTCCCTCACCATCCACCTGTTTTGATTTATGCAAAAAAAAACATCGCCAAAAGCGTATTTAAGTTCAGGCACAAATATTTAAATTTCCAAAATAAATAAACCATAACCGACAAGGGGTTCGTAAGTACGAGATTTTTTTAAAATCTTAAAATCAGTATTATATATATATAATAGTATCAGGAATATATATATATATATATATATATATATATATATATATTCCTGATACTATTTTTTGGTTTATAAAAGACTTCATTAAAAAAAACACTCCATTATTTCAAAGGCCTGTTTTCTACTCGCAGTTTTTAATTAAAACATCAAAAATATTTCCAAGTTAACAAATTTTCTAACCAAAACACATGATATTGCATCACTTTATACTTGATTGTGCAAATAGAAGGTAATAAAAAATGTGCGTACCAAAAAATCGCACAAGTCTGTGCGTGGTATCATAATTATAGTTAATTTTTAAAAGCATTAGTGGAAATTTTTATATTAAATTTGATATCATGGTATTTGTTTATTTAAAAAATAAATTATATGAAATATAATTATTGGTGAAAATAGATATATGAATGTTCAGCCCTTGGCATAGATATATGAATGTTCAGCCCTTGGCATAGATTTATGAATGTTCAGCTCTTGGCATAGATATATGAATGTTCAGCCCTTGGCATAGATATATGAATGTTCAGCCCTTGGCATAGATATATGAATGTTCAGCCCTTGGCATAGATATATGAATGTTCAGCCCTTGGCATAGATATATGAATGTTCAGCCCTTGGCATAGATATATGAATGTTCAGCCCTTGGCATAGATATATGAATGTTCAGCTCTTGGCATAGAGATATGAAAATTTTCTTTAAAATCATCATGCACGTTTGTTAGATTTTTTAAATGTTACAAGATAAACAAGGAAGTCATATTATTTAATTATTTATTTTGACCATGAAGTTGCAATATATATAACTCTCAAAGTGGCAAACAAAAAGTATGCCAATCAGATTTATATAATGTCATCCAATGCGTGTGTGTGCGCGTGTAATCGTGAGTGCCTCAAAAAGTTAACAGAATGCATTGTCATCAACAACGAGTCTATCTGCCGAGTTTCAGCTCGATCGGGAATGAGGAAGTGGGTTGATTTCCACTTCCAAGATTCCATTTTACTCATTCAGAAAAAAAATTCAAACAAATGAATTTAATAAATAAATCTTCTTATTGAATTAGAGCGAGCAAGACTCAACTGCTTTCCAAATTTATTTTCTAATAACTCACTTGTAACTTGTGCAAATATTATTAATTTTTTTACCTCAAATTGTGGGTAAGTATATATATAAATGAATGTTTCTTTTTCTGTCCCCTATAGAACCAAAAACTACTGGACCAATTTTGCACAAAATTTTAAAGTTTGTTCTTATTAGTGCCAAGAGTGTTTAGAGAGTGGTTTGAATGTCATAAGAAGTCGGGGACACCCGAGGAAGACTGAACTGTGTTATCTCTGCACTGGAATGAGATACGTAGTCGAATTAAAGTCGATGCACTGGATTGAGAAAATATACAACAGATAATGCAATTATTTCCACTTTAAAACGTAGGTACACTAGAGTTCAAAACAGCAACACCGACTAATATTTGATAAAATATTGAAAGAAATTAGCAACATAATAATTATTTTTGCAAACATCGTGTCATTCCTGACATCCTGACCCACCATCGGAGTCAAGGTTATTAACCAATTAAAACTACACGCAAGTTGCTCTCTGTGTTCGACTGTAATCATTGGTTCTACCCACTTTGTCGAGGCCGAGCACAACACCTCTGAGAATAAAAATTTATAGAATCTTATAGTATTATGTTATGATGTATAATTATGACACAACTAGCTTAGACCAATCTAATCATGAATAGATAGATCCAACATTGGTTGCACTTGAAAACATCCCATTTAATATTATTTAAATAACAAAATAAACAACAGTCTATTGCTAACACTTACGTTTGAATGTAATCATGTCTTTGTTAGTTGTAAAAACAACCATTAACGCAAAGCAATCATTCCATTATTTTGTTCTTGTATGAACAGGTTGTTGTACTAAAAAAAACATATATAGGGTTTTCCAATAAGAGGTGTTATTTTGATATTCAATCGTAAAAGATCAATGGTTTCGTTGCTTGTGTGGCACATAGCGCCGTCTTATTGAAATTAAACGTTGTTCAGATCAATACCATACAATTCCGGCCATAAAAAATCATTAATGATCTCTCGATAGTGCAATCCATTCACCGTAACTGTTGCTCCAGCCTCATTTTCGAAAAAGTAAGGTCCAATGACTCCGCCGGACCATAAACCTCACCAAACAGTCATACGTTGAAGATAGAGAGGCTTTTCAATAACGCTTGGGTTTTCCGAGCCCCAAATGCGACAATTTTGCTTGTTGACGAAGCCACCGAGGTGAAAATGGGCCCCATCACTCAAGATGATTTGCATTTGATTCACTCAAGTAAATTTTAATAATTTCAATGCGTTGTTGAAGCGTGTATCGTTCCATTTTTATTAATGGCGTAGTTTCTTCTTGTCAAATGTTAAAAAATAACAGCTTCAAAAGTAACATCTACTGAAATAGCGGGCTATTCAAAATAACACCTCTTATTGGAAAACCCTATGTTACTAGCTGTACCGCGCCACGCGTTGATTTGGCTATTTCCAGAACTTTCTCATTCATACATTCTCGAACTTTCCGGAACCTTTTAGACTCACCGACACACTCTGCCACTCAGTTTAGAACCTTCTAGAGTAGATATTCGAGAACCTTCATGAACTTTCTGGAACCTTTCAGACTCACTGACACATTCGGCGGGTCCATTCGGAAATAATCTGAAGCATTCGCAATCTTCCCATAACAAAGCACATTTTCGTCACCCACGGTCGGCCACCCCAGCAAACTCTCTTACTTTCGATGTGACACCAAGGGCTATCTACTACCATAACCACCGGTAGGTGGCAGTGGCTGGTTGTGAAGAAAATTAGGCGGGTAGGGAAACGCGGGTTTCTTTTTATAATAAGACAATATTTCTAAATACTATAAAATAAAGTTGCCATGCGCATCTGTCTGTTTGTGCGCTTAGTTCTTCTAAACTAAGAAACGAATTTTGATAGGGTTTTCATTATCATTTAGAAAATTTCTCCTGGAAGGTTTACATATATAATACATGCATATTATATTTATAGAAACAGAGAAAAATCGATGTTTTATAATAAAGTCGTAAAAATATATTTTCGGGCACTACATTGCTAACGCTGGCTAAACCTTATGAAATACATCAAAATGATGTACTACGGAATTGTATATCTTAAAAAAGCCTACAGAAAAGTCGGCTGTAGTATGTGCCTATCCTCTAAGGATAAACCCCAGCAACGCCGGGTACACTTCAACTAATCTAATATAAAAAAGTAAGTTCATTTGATGTAATACGACGAATGGAATTAATCGATTGAGCGCTTCAAAGGCAAAATGCTGTATCTAAAGATATGGCATTTTGGCATAAAACGGACGCACTACTTCAAGCCTTAAAATAATGCCAAATAAATTAGGTTTAGGATCACAGGGGCCTATCTACAAAAACATAACTGTATGCAAGAGATAGAGATTTGTGTAAATAATAAATATGTTTATTGCATTACCTAAACCAAGCTTAAGGCGATGCACTACGTCGTGTAATATTTTAAATTGAGCCGATATCAATAACACACCTTACGTAGATGGCGATAAGGTTTAAATTCCCGCTTAACACCATCCAACTGTTTTGATTAATGCAAGAAAAAAACATGGCCCAAAAAGTGCCTTTTATTTTATTTTGTGGATGTTCAGGCATAAATATTTAATTTTTTTTGGATCATTTTATAAATAACTTAATTTGCCACATTATACAATAAAATCATAACCGAAAATGGGTTCGTAAGTAGGAGATTTTGAACTTTAAAGCGGTTTTCATAGGCCTTATACATTATTTTTTTTCTGGGCTTATAAAAAGACTTATCTAAAAAAATACTCGATTATTTCAAAGGCCAAGATGTATTCTACTCGCAGTATTTAATTAAAGCATCTGAAACATTTCTAGGCGACCAAATTTTCAAACCAAAAACACATGATTTTGCATTACTACGTATGGCATCGCCTTAACTCAACATATCAGTTTTTGTAGTTAGGTCTCTGTTCCTAAGCCCCCGAATGAAGGATGCCATAGAGCAATTGAGACTTTTGTGCGGTATTCACATAAAAAAGAAATGAGATAGGGAAGTATCTGACTATGCAGATCTGTGCACAAAACTATATTCATTTCAAGCGACGTTTCGATTATGAAAATATTTTTTGATTACTGGCCTCGTAGATATCGTATTATGAGTTTGTTGACACACCTGTGTTCAAGTAGTGCATCATTTCGAGATAATGTTACGGATAAATGCACTTGAGGTGAACCATTACTAAACTGCACTCTGTAAATCATCGTTGTTTTATTATAAGACTTTTTGAAGTGTACCCGGCTTTGATCGGGAACTTTAGGTTGTGATTTATTTTTGATTTTGTTTTTATTATAGCGACTATTTAAACATTGTACATACAAAATATAATATTAAATACATGTATAGCAAATTGCATTTCTTAGGGTTACCTGTGCTGAGGCGAGCTAAAGTTATTCATTTCTGTTTTATTAGTTTTCTATGTCGTTTTTAATGTTTCTTTCAGACTTTTTTCATTAATCTCTTTTGGCAAGATTTTTATTCTTGATTTGTAATCATTCAAATTTTCTATTGGCTTTATGTCAGGGGAAAGGATGTAATTATAGTGTAGCTGTCAACTGGGTACTTTTTTATCTTCGACTTATTCAAACATTTACTTCCAAGACATTTACCACAAATAATTATTCGATTTTCGTTTTTTCTACAATTTATGAAATATCATTAAATCCACATTTATACTGTTAAAAAAAGTACTTCATATAGACTATCATTTGACTACATATCTCATTCTAGTGCAGAGATAATGCCTATAGGCGATGCCATACGTAGTAATGCAAAATCATGTGTTTTTGGTTTAAAAATTTGGTCGCCTAAAAATGTTTCAGATGCTTTAATTAAATACTGCGAGTAGAATACATCTTGGCCTTTGAAATAATCGAGTATTTTTTTAGATAAGTCTTTTTATAAGCCCAGAAAAAAATAATGTATAAGGCCTATGAAAACTGCTTTAAAGTTCAAAATCTGCTACTTACGAACCCATTTTTGGTTATGATTTTTTTGTATAATGTGGCAAATTAAGTTATTTATAAAATGATTGGAAAAAAAATTAAATATTTATGCCTGAACATCCACAAAATAAAATAAAAGGCACTTTTTGGGCATGTTTTTTTCTTGCATAAATCAAAACAGGCGGATGATGTGTGGGAATTTAAACTTTATCGCCATCTACGTAAGGGTTGTTATTGATAGCAGCTCAATTTAAAATGTTACACGACGTAGTGCATCGTTCTCTTCTTTTTCTACCATTCAAACTACTATCTGAACATTCCTGGCACTAATAAGAACAACCTTCGAAACTTTCACCATCCGCGGTGGACTCTTTCGCAGTTTCTTCACCACCAAGGATTCTTGCTGCAGAGTCTCCATCTTCTATCTTCGTGTCACCTGTTCCTATACTTAATTTTACTTAACTTAACTTCACTCTATTTTTGTAATATTTATATATTTTTTGTAATACCTGCATCAACTGTAAAGCGCCCCAAGTGATATCTCACAAAAGCGGCGCTATACAAATTATCCAATAAATAATAATAATAAATAATAATCGGTCAAGCAGCTTTGAATCTAGAAGATACAAACAATGAAACATTAATTTTTATATGTATAGATTAGATTAAATAAGGTATTGAAGTGTTTGAACAAACAAGATTAGAAATATGCGATAATCACATTTCTGAAATCAGCCAACAATCTAGTATCAGTTGCCAACCTACATAATTTTTGTTGTAGTATGTACTCAATTAATATTTTAAAAATTACGGGTTTAACCAGGGCAGGCGTAATTGGAGCAGCCCGCTCCGGGCTCCGACCTGTCAAGGCGCCAATAAGCCAAGCAGCCAAGGCGCTGATAATACTTAAGAGGAAGCTACAAGCCAAAAATGTGTATATTCTTGGTATACCTTATATTGTAGGTAATAGGCATTAAAATCACTTGACAAAAGGATTCTAGAAAAGATTCGATTTCAAGCACAAAACTGGTTTTTATTTATTTTGTAAATAATTTTATAAGAAAGCAAAAAAGTTAATCAAGTTAAACTGTCACAGATATGTCACATTTCTATTGAAAAAAAAAAATTTTTAGTAGTTTACATTTATATTTTTTATTGAGTAATTTATTTTTTTATTTGTATTCTACTCAAGCGAAACGATAGGAAAACCTTCAATTTATAAACGAATATTTTTTGATATTCATGTTAATGCCTATTACCTACAATATAAGGTATACCAAGAATGTTCACATTTTTGGCTTGTAGCTTCCTCTTAAGGCGAAGCTTAATGCCAAATCACTATTTTGATTAATCTTTATAACGAATTTTACGTACATTATGAATATCAAAAATATGCTTTAAATAAACTGAAGGTTTTCCTATCGTTTCGCTTGAGTAGAATACAAATGAAATAATAAATTACTCAATAAAAAATAAAAATGTAAATCACAAAAAATAATTTTTTTCAATTTAAATGTATGAACGCATAAAGGAAACAACTTTTAAAAAATACAGTATTATAGCTAAGATTATCTGTTACAGTTTCTCTTGATTAACTTTTTTGCTTTCTTATAAAATTATTTACAAAATAAATAAAAACCAATTTTTCGCTTGAAATCGAACGTTTCTAGACTCCGTTTGTCAAGCGATTTTAATGCCTATTACCTACAATATACCAAGAATATTCACATTTTTGGCTTGTAGCTTCCTCTTAACCGACTGATGTCCGAGATATTTCACATCGGACAATGATCCGAAATGCGTGGCCCATACTTCGAACGCCGAAGTTGACCTGTATATTTTTTATCTGTATTTTTACGTCCGTGATTAAAACCTACTGATTACTGCAATCAAAATGTTATTTATAAAATTATTATTATTGTAGATTTTTCTTTAGCAACAGTAATTTATTTTCACTTAAATAATTAGATTAAAACTTATAACAGAACGGTGACATTGCAATTATTTTGTCGCTAACCAGTGACTTCACAAGAGTCACAAATGTTCCCAACTGCTTGGAGCCAGTGAGACTATGGGATCCCCAATTGGGGTACGTTGTGGGCTGAAGGTAGTAGTGAGGAAGAGAAAGAGATTGGTAAGAGGAAGGTGGTGATGTATCTGGTCACCGTACCATATAATGTTGTAAACAGGATGTACGACCATAACAAAGCTAGGCTTGTGCGTGGTAATGTAATAAAAAAATTACTCTGAGATATTTATAGTTGAGCCCCATTGACGGCCTTCGTGATCGGGGGGGGGTAAGGCTCTCGACTAGCAAGCTGGAGGTCGCGGATACAAATCGCGGAGTGCGAAAGTAAATTTAATTTCATTCATTTGTATCATTACACAAATTACTCATTTAAAATAATATACAGGGTGTATCGGCAAGTACCCGACAAACTTTAACCAGCTATTCCTCAGCACATTTGGAGTAAAAAATGTTACGGGCGCTTTGCTGTCCGGTAACATTTTTTTTCCATTAAAAACAAAAAATAAATAAAAAAAATCCACACTCCGTCACTGTCATTTGCACTGAATCTCGTGTTTAACAGCTGTTATTAGCAAGTGTGTCAAAAAGTGTCCTCGCTCTTTCGTACACACTAAATAATAATAGTTAAAAATGAGACGAATGGTGCCGTGCCATTTCGTTGTGATTGTAAAAGCGCGCCAACGTAGGTACGTACGTACATTATTAAACGAAACTCGAATAAAATATTGCCAGATGGGTTTTCAAACTTTGACAAAGGATAAAACATTGGTGACATGTGGTGAAAATATGAATAGTAAATTTTTTATTAAAAAAAAATGTTACCGGACAGCAAAGTGCCCATAACATTTTTTACTCCAAATGTGCTAAGGAATAGCTGGTTAAAGTTTGTCGGGTACGTGCCGATACACCCTGTATAGTATAGTATTTGCGGCACGTTCCAGAGTGGAAGATACTCCCAGTATCGCCCTGGTTTAAGACCACCATTCAGAAGCGAAACGTTGCTTGAAATGTTTGGCGACCAGTTCTGAATAGCCAGGTACTTCACCACTATTTCCTTCCTCTCTCCACTACCTTCAGCCTCGCAACATACCCCAAGTAAGGATGCCATAGTCTCACTGGCTCCAGGCGGTTGGGATCAGTTTTACATAAAAATAAGGCAATATATGTCATCTTCCTCACTCTGTCTTTGAGTATGTTTATGTTTGTGGGCCACTTTAGGTATTGGTCTACTGTAATGACTACGAATTTTATTTCGTTTATATCTACCACTAAACGAGTTATGTTGTTGTGTTTATTATAATTTGTATTTCTTGTTTTTTATGCTAAATGGTTAAGAAAAAACCTTTTTTTTAATTCGTTGGTATCTGGTTGGCCACGTTATTTATATCCTGAGTTCGGCAGTTCGGCTAGCGTATATACAGGGTTCTCCAACAAGAGGTGTTATTTTGAATAGCCCGCTATTTCGGTAGATGTTACTTTTGAAGCTGTAATTTTTTGACATTTGACAAGTGGAAACTACGCCATTAATAAAAATGGTACGATACACTCTTCAACAACGCATCGAAATTATTAAAATTCACTTGAGTGAATCAAATTCAAATCATCTTGAGTGATGAGGCCCATTTCCACCTCGGTGGCTTCGTCAACAAGCAAAATTGTCGCATCTGGGGCTCGGAAAACCCAAGGGTTATTGTTGAAAAGCCTCTCTATCCTCAACGTGTAACTGTTTGGTGCGGTTTATGGTCCAGCGGAGTCATTGGACCTTACTTTTTCGAAAATGAGGCTTGAGCAACAGTTACGGTGAATGGATCGCTATCGAGAGATGATTAATGATTTTTCATGGCCGGAATTGGATGGTATTGATCTGGACAACGTTTACTTTCATCAAGACGGCGCTACATGCCACACAAGCAACGAAACAATTGATCTTTTACGATTGAATATCAAAATAACACCTCTTATTGGAAAATCCTGTATATGTAGCATAACATAAACTTCAACTTGACCTCTTCTATACAGTGACCTTCAAACCCAAGATATATTCAAATGACTTCATAGATTAACTTTATCGGTTTTACAATCGTTCGTGTAATTCAAAAGAAACACATCTGCACCTTTCTTTTGGTTTATTTTGTTCATTTGGGAATCTGTGTAAAAATCGTGTAAAAAGAATGTACAGCGCGCAGCCTGTATATGGAAGGATCTACGGTCGAATTTGCCCTGGCAGGCTTAGAAACACGATCTTTCCGTCCCTAATAAAGGTATTACTAAAACCTCAGATGATTCTAATCTCTCAAGAAGTTACTAATTCACCGTCTATAAAAATTGATTTCGCTAATTTTACAGTCGAAAAACGTTTTATACAATTTTCAAACCGTTTTACACAAAATACTTTAAGGGTACTATCTTTATTAATCTTAAATATAAATAACTTACATTCTTAATAATTAAAATGTGAGCTTAGAGCAAACCCTCATTATTAGAGACTTGTGTCCCCTTAATTAATTACTACAAGAAACAACGATTTAGATTGTAAAAGGTGAATTATAAATCCATACTAATTTATATATAATTTACCTCATAAAACGCCATTTTGGACTTTTTTGTACAAAGTGACACTTGAGAACCCAAACTAAGAACATAATAACCTATTTTGTACATGAAAATAGTTGTTTCTTGTAGTAATTGTTGAAACAAAGTGTAATTTGTATAATCTATGCCTAAATGTTCGGCGGTTATAGAAATAATTAACGAAGTGGCTTGTGCAACGATGGAGGACTTATTTACTGTTATCAAGATTAATTTTTATTTAAGTTTTTCTTGTTTATACAATATATCAGTAATAGCAATTTTCAACACATTTAAAAAGGAGTTTATTTATGCCTAGACACGTTCTGCTGTGTAGTTTGAGAATGCCTTCAAAATGCGAAACAGCTGTCACGCCTAGTACTAATAATTACACAGCAGACGTTATTAATAAAGAAACTGTTTTTATAAATTGAATAATTATCATTTTTACTGAACATAATAGAAAACATATCAATTAAAAGACTGAGGAATTGA
Source organism: Hesperophylax magnus (assembly GCA_026573805.1). NCBI lineage: Eukaryota > Metazoa > Arthropoda > Insecta > Trichoptera > Limnephilidae > Hesperophylax > Hesperophylax magnus. The sequence goes on along the minus strand of JAIUSX010000005.1, from coordinate 6,344,138 downwards.
ATCCATGACGACTTATTGGGAACCAGACGCAACTGTCAACTCTGCCAACATTTCTAGTTGATTTCATGATATTTATAGTTGTACCTTCTCAACCATTTAATCGCTTTTGGGAGCAAATCATATTATGTCACAGAAATCGCTGTATCTCCCTTAATGTCGTGGTGAGAAATATGATTTCAACGGTGTTAGAAAGAAGAAAAAAAACACGCTTTATATTCAAATCAAAAAATTAACCACAGAAGAATTACTATGTGCACCTTTATCAAACCAAAGGTTTCGATCGAACTTAAAAAAAAATTGAAACGATGAAAAATTAAGGCGAGGTTAAAGTTTATAATACATTTGTCTAATAAAATAAGTGTGTTTTTTTATACATTTTTTAGTTATCAGTAATTTTAGTTAAAAAACGTTAAGTGAACCATTTTAACTGTTTGTTTATGTTTGCATTAAAAATGTTAATGTTTAAAATAAATATATGTTTATTTCATATAACAAAATATGAAAACGTATTTCATCACCTTTCAAAAACAGTTTTTAGTTTTCGGATACGTTCAGAAATATTCCATTTATTTATATTTTATTGCAAAGCGGAAATAATAACACTTTCTGACATAATATCCCTGAAGCCTCAGAAAAATAATAATAATAATAATGATTGTATTATTTGTAAAGCGCCGTTTTTGTGAGAAAATCACCTCAAAGGCGCTTTACAACTTAATTTATTCCTATAACTTATTTATTTTGACTTTCCATGGCTAGAGAGTTTCATAGCTAGAAAAACAGGTTCATGTCAACTCACCTTTGAATGGCACACAATTTACACAAACAAATTACACAGAATCTAAATGGAAGTATTTTTATTATGTAATCAAATGAAATACTATAATATAATCAGCGATGGATTTTGCCGGAGATGTTTTCGAGATAAATTCTGAACACCAACTGAATCAGTGAGCGCAGTACTCGTACGTAATAATTTGATAAATTGTGAACAAAGCGAGTTCTTGATATCAAGGTTGTTCATATTCGTTGACAGGATGGATGTAGGGTGACCATATATTTATTTATTTACGGTGCAAGTACATTTAATACAAATAATAAATATTTTTTTAAAACGAACACAAACATTAATCAAACTAATATTACGTTGACATACTAATATTTTGACAACATACTAATATTATGATAACATACTAATATTATTTTAACATACTAATATTATGTTAACATACTAATATTACGTTAACATACTAATATTATGTTAACATACTAATATTTTGACAACATACTAACATTATGTTAACATACTAATATTATGTTAACATACTAATATTATGATAACATACTAATATTATTTAAACACACTAATATTATGTTAACATGCTAATATTATGTTAACATACTAATATTATGATAACATACAAATATTATGATAACATTCTAATATTATGTTAACATACTAATATTATGATAACATTCTAATATTATGATAACATACTAATATTTTGATAACATACTAATATTTTGATAACATACTAATATTTTGATAACATACTAATATTTTGATAACATACTAATATTTTGATAACATACTAATATTTTGATAACATACTAATATTTTGATAACATACTAATATTTTAATAACATACTAATATTTTGATAACATACTAATATTTTGATTCAAGTTAAATTGAATTTATAAGTAGGCTATATGTGTAAAACAAAATTTAAAGACGAGACAATACCCTAAAATAAATCCAGAATCTTAACGACTTAAGTGAAACAGCCGTGCACAAAAATATTCGACGCGCGGCCCTGGTGTATTGGACAGACTCAAGGTTGAATTTGCCCTATCAAATCGACGTAATTTATTAATTTAAACGCCCTGATGAGCTTTTACACGATACATATTTTACATCATTTACTGCATAATACAGTGACAACAGAAGTTTTTATTTATTTTTAAAACTTCAACAAAAAAATAACAGTTTTTTTCAAGTTCACAACATATCTACAAGAAAACAACAAATATACGTAATCGCTCTTTAAATATGCTACATAAAAAGGGTATTCAGGTATCTTTTGAACACAGGCAAACTTATATTATATCTCGTATGTCGATATTTGAGGTGAATTTGTTTCCAAGTGTGTGAAAACGAGAAATAGGTGCATGTAAGTGGTAGTTGGTACTGAAGTTATTGTTGCAGAATAATATATTTTGCCTAGTTGCTCGAGTAGGTACTCTGAAATCTCTAAGTTGCAGGAGTTCACAACAGTCTAGTTTGGAGTTAATAAATACAAAATGTTAGGTCATTTATTTTCTAGGGAATGTATTTTAAAGGCCTATCCGCACACAACAGTGCCGGCACGTGACCGACAGTTCCGTACCGTACAGTACCGTGACGTGCTATTCGTACATGTCAGTACCGACACGGCACGACACGGCGACGCGCAGTGAATGGCGCAGTGATTAGTAGGTACTCTACGCAGCAGTTTCATGTGCTAAAATGCCTCGATATTGAAGATCACAATTAGCAGCGATTGCTTTAACATTAGATGAAGACGAAGAAATTTATGTGAGAAGAAGGCATTGGGTTCATAATGCGTGGAGGAAAAGAGAAGAAGAAGGAGAGTTCGCCACCCTATATAAACATCTGATAGATGATGAATCAAAGTTTTTCGAGTATTTTACAATGTCAAAACATTGTTTCGACATACTTTTATCTAAACTTACTGAAAAGTTAACAAAACATGATACTCATTCGAGAAAAGCTATACCACCAAGGGAACGTCTAGCAGTCTGTTTCAATATTGTTCCACATGTTTGATTTAAAATTAAGGTCCATGTATTTTCTATGTGAAAGGTCATAAATTGCAGGATGTACACGGACCAATTCAATCAACTGTTCGTCGTCCATCTTGAAATACTGCGACCATGTCAGTGAAAATATTTTCCGCTAGAAATTCACGTCCCGTCACGGCGAGCGTCGGCGCAGCACTGACATCACTGAACGTCACTGTCACTGACGAGTACGGATAGTGCCGTACAAAATGTATGCCACAATATCATTTTTCACGGACACTGATGGATACGTCACGTGTCGGCACGTGTCGGCACTGTGCCGGCACTGTTGTGTGCGGATAGGCCTTTAGTGTATTTAGTAAGAATGTTTATGTGTTGAATAGGTATCTGTAATTTGAAGTTAATAAATCGTAAAAATTTGTGGTGCACACGTTCAATATTATTTTATATGAATCTGGTAGTATGGGGACCACACTATTGAATTGTATTCTAAAAAGCTGCGTACTAGCGACAGATACACGATTTTTATTACCTCCAACGAGTCGAAGTCTTTGATGGTTCTGATTATAAATCCCAGTATCTTCATACATTTGTTAGTTATTTGTTGTATGTGATTTACAAAATTTAATTGATTGTCAAACATAACTCCAAGACTTTTTCTAAGATTTCGTTTGCTATTGTGTATGTGAATAATAGTGGGGTCTTTGTTAGACAAAATGTTAATGATTGATGAAGTCATGGTAAAACATGTCATGGCTGACGTAATGGACGGACCCACGGTCGACTTTGCCATTGCAGGCCTAGAAATCTATATTTCCGTTAGGTTTATTCTAATTATTTCTGATACGATTACTAAAATCTCAAATATTTCTAGAGGGATACCTCGGGAAGTTACTAATTCATCGTCTAGAAAAATAAAATCTAGTGCTTACCGCTAATTTTAAAGCTGAAAAACGTTTTATAAAATTTTAAAACCGTTTTACATTAAATATTTCAATGTAAAGGTCCTGTTTTTATTAATCTTAAATATGAGTCTAGTTTTTGCACTGTTAATTCGTGGTGGAATTCCATTGTAATAGAATTAAAATTAAAAACAGTCTGAAAATGTCCGTAGTAGGATGAAACCGGTCCTGGTAATAATAAATAAGTGGAACAAAGTGAAAAAGTTTTTTAATTTTAATTCTATTACAATCTTAAATATAAATAACTTACATCCCTAGGGATTCCTCTAGAAATATTTGACATTTTAGTAATACGTTCAGAAATAATCAAACAAACCCCGGTCTTACGTTGCCTGAAGGTTCAGTAAACATTATTTTCTTAAATGTGAAATCGTCATATTAATTTGTATTTTTCAAGATCACGAAACGTACCTTCCTCAGTTTTAAAAAATAATTTTACAATGTATAAAGAAACGTTCCTATCACAATGTCAATTTTAAAAAAATCTTTATTCAGGAGGTAGATACCATAATATTGAGAAAAAAACACAATTAAGAAAGTACAAATAAACACGACGATATGATATTTGAAAAAATAATCTTTATTAAACCATTAAAACGGCCACCATCGCGGAAACGGAACAAACACATAACCAGACAAAGAAATTTAAAACTGAGTTAAAACAGGTTAAAAACTTCCGCTACGCTCAATCAATTAGTTGATTAGGTTAGGTTAGAGTATAGTGACAATTAATTAGGTTAGGTTGTGCGGTAATCTTTAGGATTGCAATCTTTAGAGTGCAGACGTCTGGTAGGTATGCCGTACTTGTTCTACCTGTATTACAATGGAAGATGCTCCGGAGAACTAGCGTTATTTATCCCTTCGGCACCGGTGCATAGTCGAGAATCACGCCAAACGTCTACACGGTTGTCATTTGTCACAAAGAACGGGTCGCTTCTAACTCGATCTTGAGTTCAAAAGCTCGGCTGTTGTTTAATTTGCCGGCCTCTGTGCTTCCTCTCTCCTATAACATGGGTGTCTTCAAGACCTAGGATCACCCCTTCCGCGCCCAACACATGTACACGGTTGACATTTGTCACATGAGAACGGTTCGCTTCCACGACTAGTTCTTGAGTTTAACAGCTGGGCTGTGGAACGATTTTCCAGCCTCTATGTTTCCTATCTCCTACAACATGGGTATCTTCAAGACCCGTATTCACTTCTTTCTCTGCTCAAAAAGATCCTCCACACGGCATTCCCAAAGAGGACACAGGTTCTGATGAAATCATTTTCCTTAGGACCCCCCATGTAATGTTTCAAAAAAATCACAATCAACGACATGTTTTCAAAACTGAACCATTGAAAATGAACAAATAGTCACCCCACGAATTAATTGTCAAGTCCATAGGAAATGCCTAACCACTTGTTCCAGTATATTTTATAGTTTCGTGATTGGTTTCTTTATACTATTATATTTTTGTAATTTTCCTCTTTTCAAATGAAGTCTACTTAACGATATGATTAGCGTTATCTCGTGTTTACTGTTAGTGAGATAAAATAATCACAAGACCACTATAATGGGGGTGACAGATTATGCTATAAGTTCAAAACGTTTTACATAACTTCATATTGCTCGCCATACAATCCCATACAGACCTGTCACACCTAAAAAGATGATGTGTTATAAGTGTGGGCGTGGCGACGATATGTGCTGTGATCTGCTAGCCAGGCTATATTTTAAAATGATGCGACCCCCTCTCCTACCTGCGGCAGAAGAAGGGGTCAGAACAATTTACGGAGCGCCTTAATTACGCGGCTGTTATTTGTCAAAGTGATAGATCCCATACAAATAAATGATATTCGGCGGCAGTTCCCCAATTGACCTGACCCCCCTCATGAGTAAGATTATAGCGTAGTGTGTTACCCCAACATATAATACGTATATGCCACGCCCAAATTATGCTCGCATTATATAGCGTAATGTGTCTCAGGCTTTGTGCTAATTCTGGGCGTTCATTGATTGGTTCTTCGATCTCGAATACTTTCTCATTTCCGCATCGCTTCGTCTCTTACTAATTAGGGCGAGGGATGATATTGGTTTGTTTTAGACCCCACCGCTCAGGACCACACGAGGACAATACAGAAGACAATCCAATAGTGTCCTGTCCGTACTCGGTGAACAGCCTCCACTACGCAGGGCAGGACAATGGGACAATACAACAATTTTACTGAAGTTGCTGTCAAAATGGATACACAACGACGCGCGTTACGAGTGAACTCTCTAAAAATATTATCTTTCTAACTGTCTTTATTACCAAGATTTATGGTAGTGTTCCATTTACACGACATTTTTAGCCAAAATACGAGAGTACTTAAGGCGATGTACTACGTCGTGTAATATTTTAAATTGAGCCGCTATCAATAAGAACCCTTACATAGATGGCGATAAGGTTTAAATTCCCGCTTAACATCATCCGCTTGTTTTGATTTATGCAAGAAAAAAACATGGCAAAAAAGTGCCTTTTATTTTATTTTGTGGATGTTCAGGCATAAATATTTATTTTTTTCCGATCATTTTATAAATTACTTAATTTGCCACATTATACAATAAAATTATAACCGAAAATGGGTTCGTAAGTAGGAGATTTTGAACTTTAAAGCAGTTTTCATAGGCCTGTACATTATTTTTTTCTGGGCTTATAAAAAGACTTATATAAATAATACTCGATTATTTCAAAGGCCAAGATGTATTCTACTCGCAGTATTTAATTAAAGCTTCTGAAACATTTCTAGGCGACCAAATTTTCAAACCAACAACACATGATTTTGCATTACTACGTATGGCATCGCCTTAAGAGAGTATTATTAGTAAGTTGTGTCCTACTTAGGTACTAATAATAGTAATATATATCTTTATTTTAAGAAAGTTGGCACATTACAACTAAAAAAATGCTTATTATGATGTATATTGTACATTGATTTGTAACTTTTTTTTAAGGTTATAAAATTAACAGAAAATACAAAAATAATATGATGAAGGTAAAAAAGAAAATAAAGTACGGTTAGTCGAGGTTTCTCAAATACTGGCTAGCCTGTGTGCAGGCAGAATTTTTCAGGTTACTTCTTAATACCTTTGAACATACCTATACTTGTGTTAAGATGTATTCGCTCAATAATGTGGTTATTTCAATAGCTGCGAATTTGGGTGAATGCACCGGTAAAGGCCCTATTCTTATTTTTGATCCAAGTTTTTACATTATCTTTGAATTTTTTTGTGAATCACATTGTTTTATGCTGTCTGGAAGAATGTTGTAGAGTCTTGTCGCAAAGTATTTAAAGTTTCGTTGACCAAACGTAGTATGTATGTGTTATCGATATTTGTAGTAAGTTTTTGTTGTTGCTTCGAGTACATCATGCATTTGAACTTTTTTCGTAGTAATTATGTATATTTGTGTACAGATGAGTTAGGATAGTTTTTGCATATAGCTGCCGAACATCAAACACGTTCATAATATTGTAGATTAGGTTCGAGTCTGTAATTATAGGTAGATTTTTAGACTAAGATTTTTTTTAAATTGTTTTCTGAGCCTTTATGATTGGGTCTAGTGCAGATGAAGTGCCGCCTCCCCATGCTAGAATACCATACTCAATAATAGATTGGCAGACTGCAAAATAAATCATTTTCAGGTGTTGAAAGCCGAGAAAGTTTCGTATGATTCTGAAAAAGTGCATGGTTTTTCTTATTTTGTTTGAAATTATTTGAGTATGAAGATTACATTTGAGATATGGATCAATGGTGAGGCCGAGGTACTTCATCTGAGTAGAGCGCTCAATGTAGGGGCACCAAAGATATTAGAAGAAAGTTCTTCTAATATCTTTGAGGGGCACTGACAACATTCATTGGAGTTCAAACATGTTGACCAGTAATTTTAATGCTTGATGTGACATATTTAGTTTTCTCGGTGTTCAGTGTGAGCGTATTTATATCCAATCACTTTTTTACCATGCTTATGTGCATTTCAGCTTTTTTATAAACTGCAGAGTGTCAGCTTTAAACAGTAAGACGGTCTAATCGGCAAAACTAACAATTTTCCACTGAATATTAATGTTGCATAAGTCGTTAATATACAACAGGAACAAATACGGACGTAATATGCTTCCTTGTGGTATACCGTAGTTAGATGAACAAGTCTTATTTATTTTAACTTGTTAAAATTAAAGTAGCTTTTAAAAGTTAAGTTCGTTTCCCGTTTTACCGATTTGTTCAAGTTTGTTTATTACTTTATTGTGTGATATTTTATCAAAGGCTTTGGAAAGATCTAAGAAGATTGAAATACATTTTTTTCCTTTTATCAAGGCGTTAAACAATGAAATCTGTGACAGCAGCAATAGCGTCCGAGGTGCTCTTGTTTTCTTGAAACCCGTATTGATTTTCTGAGATCAGTTTATGGCTCACGAGTAATTTTACCAGCTGTGAGTTGATGAATTTTTCAAATACTTTTGATAGGGTTGTTAGTAGGGTTATTGGTCGATAATTATTTATGTCTGTCTTGTCTCATGCTTTATATATAGGAATAACGATACCTTGTTTAAGGTTCGAGGGGAAGTGGCCCTGAGTGATACTAAGGTTTATTAAATGTTGGGCAAATCAATTTTATTTGTTATGCCATCAACCCCGGCTGAAGAAGTGATTTTTAGGGAATTGATAATTTTTAGAATCTCTTCTTCTGACACCCTTTGGAAATTGAGTCTTCTGTTGGAATATTGAAGTTCTACTTCAATATGTTGAACATTCCCATAATTTGGTAGACGAGAAGCAAGATTTGAACAAATATTAATAAAGAAATTATTAAAATATTGAAGACAATATTAGTGATTTCTAAACGAAAATCTGAAACAGAAAAATCAGAAAAGGAAACGGTCACATCTGGGACTCGAACCCAGGACCCTTGTCTTTCCGGGACAGTGCTCTACCAACTGAGCTAATGGGACCCATTATTGATGTAATCAACAAATGCAACGAGCTTAGGATTTTTTGAGGTGTCATAATTTTTCCATCAATGCAGAGTTTTCGTATATCCTGTTTGTCATTGGTATTTTTAGTATTTGTGGCTTCCTTAGAATTTGCCAAATTTTTTTGGGATCATTATTGCTTCCTTTGATTTTGTCTCCATAATAGATTTCTTTTGCCTTTCTAATGACTTCACCGCACGTATTTCTGTATATTTTATAGATGTTTAATGAGATTATGTCGTAAGGATTGTCTTTCACTTTTTTGTGTAGTGCATTTCTTTTGCAAATGCAGTTTATGATTGAATGACTTATCCATGATTTCAATGGTTTAATTTTGCTAGGAATTTTTTTGACAAGATTATGGTATTAATATTTAATTCAGTTTTCAGAAAGTCAACAAAATATCTCCACGCATCATCTGAGTTTTTTTTATTTGTAAGAGCTCTTGAAAAGATTTATTTTTAATTGGGTTTTTAAATTTTCAAAGTTGATATATTATTGTATATAATTGACTGATCTCTTCTATTTTTAATTTTAATTATTCCATTGAATTTTAACATGTTCAGGTAGTCGTGACATTGGTGATGTGGAATACTGTCTTGTCAAAACGCGTTTATTTATATTTCCCAATCATGCATTGGTGCTGCAAGTTGCTTGGAGCATTTTACATTGAAATACCGGTAGAACAAGGACAAAATTCCCACCTGACTCCAGTGCTCTAAAGATTGCAACCCGCTTGCTTAAATAGAGGAATCTAACAAAAGACCGCCCGTCTCTGCACAGTCGAGAGTTATTCAATTATGTTGGGGCTACAGGCCAGAGGTGGTTGCCAAATTCAATAGTAGGGCGCAGGATAAGAAGTTGTGTGATATTATACGTGTACGGTATTCTTTAATTCTACCACGGAGCAGTTAGTACTAGTTATATAATGTGACGTGTACCCGGAGTTGCTCGGTGTTATAAATTGATTGAATTAATGTTTTTAGATTTTGAATTCTAGTGTACCTGAAAACTGGATCTATTTTTAAAGTGGAACTAAGTAATATAGTTAAGTCTTCCTCGGGCGACTCCGACTTCTTCCACCATTCAAACTACTGTCTAAACACCCCTGACACTAATAAGAACAAACTTACGAAATCGATCCAGCGGTTTGTGAGTCTATAGGGGACAAACAATAAAATAACCTAAATTAAATTACTGTATAAATATGAAAAGAATATAATTTATAAAGCGTATATTTAAACAAAATTATAAAAAAGAACAATAATTCGTATTGAGGTTATATTGTTTGCGGTTCGTCGCTAAGTGATGCAGGATGCTCAATTTTTGTGCGAACCGCACAGTCTCAATTTATCGTAGCCAGTGGATCTACCCAACTAATGCCACACGACGAAAATGAAAATCGGCAGATGAGGGCTGAAAAAATAGGTAGATTTTTGACAAAATCGGTAGATTTGTGATAAAAATCGGTAGATTGGTGATAAAAATTGGTAGATTGGTCTCAAAAATCCGTACTTAGGTGACAAAAATCGGTGGTTGGATTTACGTTGGATTTAAATAAAATCGAGCTTTCAGAATCTGATTTTCCGAATCAACTTGAAATTTCTGTAGAAATGGCATTACTTGATCTACGGTATCAGTGGTTAGGTTAATGTAGCGAGGCATATGAAGGTGGGGAGGGGAAGGAGATGGGGAAGAGAAATTTTGGGAAGAACCTAGCTGAACACGTCAACAAAGCAACAAAACATTGACTAAACAAACTATGGAAGTGCGATCAAGAAATACCGATTTGACATCTTGGCATTTCCGCCGGGTCTGTTCAAGAAACATTTTCGATATTTCAAAATGCATGACCATGACCAATTTTACCAAAAGTAAGATCAAAATAAACTTATTTCGGGTACACAGACATGACTACAACAAACTCCTATAGCTTTATCTCTTCAGTGCGGATGATCAAAAGCGTGCACGAGCATAATATGCCTCTTCAAACTACCCTTCTGCGTAAAATCAGAAGTACACAGGGTGCACGCAAAAAGTTTTTCACCACTGTGCGCAAGTATATGCCTATTGAGGTCACATTTCCGTGCAAAAACCAAACTGCACTTTTCGCACGAAAAACATTTATCTCTCGTGTGCGTGTAAATATGCCTATCCAGGTGACTCTTGCGAGAAAATACAAAACCGCACTGGGCGCACGAAAATGGTTTTTCTTGCGAGTGCTTCAGCGTGTGTCTGACAAGATCGCATTTCCTCACGAAGGCTGAAGTGCAATGAGCGCACGGGAATGGTTTTTCTCCGCGGTGTTTGAGAATATGCCAGTTTAAATAGCGCCTCCGCGTAAACGCAGAGTTGCATTGTGAACAAGCGAAAGGTTTTTCCCCACTGTGTTTGAGTAGATGCACGTTCAAACTACTTTTCTGTGTATATGCCGAACCACACTCAGCACATACAAATTGTTTGTTTCCCGAATGAGCTTTTATATGGGTTCTTAGGCTGCTTTTTATAGTAAACGTAGAATTGCACTGAACGCATATAAATCGCTCTTCACTTTTGGGTTTTGTGGCAGTTTTCTTGTATAGTTTTTTAAACTCTGTTACATCAGGAGAATCAATGAGTTGGATTTCAAATTCTTCAGTCTCCTTTACTGGGCGTGTGTCTGTAACAAAAATCATGTTTTATTTTATTTTATTGTTTTTAAATCTATTTTTTATTTATTTTATTAATAAAATTTGTATACATAACATAATAATTAGGTTTTACAATGGGTTATCTTGTTTCTTGGAATTTATACTGCTCTTCCATCAAAAGCATTTGCTTCTGGATGGAAAAGAAAAACAATATCAGTTTAACAATATATTATCGTGCAAATCAAATATATTGAAATAGTATACATTTAGTTTATTATTATACTCTCGTCCAGGCTGTCGCCCAGTGGCAAAGCACGCCCTTACATCATAGACGGAGAGTTTCACTCAAGCCACCTTAATACAAGAAGTGCTAAATGTTCATATTATTTTTAATTTATATATTTTTTTAAATATTTTTATATTCATCTTTTGTATTATTCTAGGAAAACATTGTATTGTACCCAAGCTATATTCCGCTGAAATAAACAATATTATTTTATTAGCGAAGATAATACTAATAAGTCTAAACGAAACATGAAACAGAACAAGACGCAGTAAAATAAAAAAAGGGTAACGGTCTCAAAAGGATGTCCATTTTACCGGGACGTGGCCTCAACCAACTCGGCCATTGGGACCTAATTATCACGTCATTTGATAACTAACTAACTAACTAACTAACCATCATGCCGTTTTCCCGCAGGGGTAGGCAGAGAGGACGGACCGCCAAACAACTCGGTCTTGGCACACACTCCTTGCCTCATTCACATTCATACATCGTCTCATACATACTCTTCTATTATTCTGACTCTTGACATGGCCCGACTCGAGTATCTGATTCACTTGATCGTGCCATGTCTTTCTCGGGCGTCCCCGACTTCTGCTACCATTCACATTTGCATCATATATCCTCCTTACACTCCTATCTTCGCTCATTCGCTCTACATGCCCAAACCATCTAAGCGTCCCTTTCTTAATCTTACTCATTACGCTTACATCAGCCTTGCACTCTCTGCCGATCTCCACATTCCTCACACGATCAAACATGGTTTTACCACACATACGCCTCAGGGATCTCATTTCAACAGCATTTAATCTACTTTCATCCTTTCTTTGCCAGTTCCATGCCTCACTTCCATACATCAAGGTAGGTACCAGCACTCCGTTGTGGACTGCTAACTTCGCTTCTTTGGACAATTTTTTGTTAGCGCCTACGGCGTTTAGTCCTCCATTAACGGAATTACCTGCATTCACCCTTCTTTCAATATCTCTGTCAGCCTTCCCATCTCTCGTAAACATACTTCCTAAATACACAAACTCATCCACCTGCTCCAAGCATTCCCCATTCACAATTATATTGCACACTGTTTTCGTACTCTCTCTTTCAAACACCATTACTTTAGACTTACTTACATTCATCATTAACTCATTCTTCATACATACTTCGTTCATTCTAGACACGAGAGACTGTAGATCATCTATACTATTAGCAATCAGCACCGCATCATCAGCATACAACATGCAACATACTTTCAAATTATTCAAATTCGCGCCCAATCCCACCTCTTTCAATTCTTGCATACAATTATCCATGTATAGATTGAATAACCACGGTGACATTACGCAGCCTTGTTTAACACCTTTTGTGATATCAAACCACCCCGTAAAACCACCGTTTACCCTAACACATGCAACGCTTCCCTCATACAGAGACGCAATTGCCTGAGTCAGATTCGTATTCACTCTATACTTGGACAACACCTTCCATAGCTTTTTCCTGTCAACTCGGTCGTATGCTTTTTGTAAATCTACAAAGGCACAGAAAAGTTTCTGGTTTTTTGCCAGAAACTTCTTAGTGAGCATACGCAATGAGAAGATCTGGTCCATGCACCCCCTTCCACTCATAAAAGCACCTTGCACATCCCATATTTTATCCTTTGTTTCCTTTCTTACTCTTTCAATCAAAATTCTACCATACAGCTTGCCAACTGAACTAAGCAGCCTAATAGCCCTATGATTCCCACATTCCATACGTGACCCTTTACCTTTGTATAATGGCATGATCACAGCCCTTCTCCAATCTAAAGGCGTGTAACCTTCCTTTAAACATTGGTTAAAAAGATTGCACAACCATGTGAGAATTACACGGCTACCTCCTTTAAAATATTCAGCAGCAATATTGTCAAACCCAACAGCCTTACCATTCTTCATACATTTAATCGAGCTTTCTATCTCATCCATGCTAATTTCGGTAACATTCACTCCATCGTCATTCATATCTGATTCGCCGCTGGAATCACGGTCACTCACTTCGCTTACGAAGACTTCCTCGAAATAATTCATCCATCTCTCTTTTATTTTTTCCTCATTCGTCAACATTTTTCCATCTTTTGATTTTATCACTTTCATGCTTCCGTTTTCTGGGCCACTCCGGGACCTTTTGACTTCTTTCCAAAACAACTTAATGTTTTCTTGGAAATGGTTTGTCATTTTCATTCCTTCTTCCTCTTCCAGGCGTTTCTTTCGTTCTTTCACTCCAACTCTTACTTTTTTCTTACATTCCTTATATACTTCTTTCGCTCGATACTTCTCTTCGCTGGAAGCACTGCCAGCCGCAATCAGACACAACCATGCTTTCTTTTTCTCTGAGACCAGTGCTTTAATCTCATCACCCCTCCATGCATCACCTTTCTTGCGTACTTATTTCACAAACCTCCCTAGCAGATTCACAAAGACACACTTTTATGTGGTTCCATGTTTCGTCTATGCTTAGACCATCCATTTCCTTCGCATTCAATCTTATCTCTGCACAATTCACATACTTATTATTTTTTTTTTTTTAATATTTTTATTTATTTTATAAAATACAGTATAATGTTTAAATTTACATAGTAAGAACATATTTCAATAAAAATTAACATGTTTACCTTTACAAGAGTCTAAAACTCGTGTGTAAAACTTACTTCTCACATTATCGTTTTGCAGTTTTTCTATTTTGACTCTTGTCGGAGTTGGTACCGTTTTCACTTTAGAGCGCCAACCGCGAAAGAGGTTTACTCTCGACACTACAAGAAAGTGGTCAGTTTCGACCTCAGCCCCTCTGAAAACTCTTGTGTCCTCGGTAACAGCTGTCAACCTAGAGTCAATTACTACAAAATCAATAATTGACCTCTCATTTCCTCTTTCCCACGTATATTGGTGGATACCTTTATGATCGAAGAAAGTATTCGACACAAACAGGTTCCACTCTAAACATACTTCAAGCATTCTGTTCCCGTTGTCATTCGTTCTTTTATCCCCAAACATACCTAAGACCGAATCAAATCCGTCACGTCTAAATCCCACCCACCCATTCAAATCGCCTGCCATTATAATCCTTTCGTTCATATTTTTTAGTCTCATTACAACATTCACACCAGTACAAAAATCATCTTTCACTTCATCGCTTTCAGAATTAACAGGGGCGTAGCAAATAACAAGAAACACCCTTGTCAAACCGATTTTAAATCTGATCCACATTATTCTCGGGCTTACACATTCATACTGCAACATACATTCAATAATTCTGGGAGACAGTAGCGCTTCAACACCTTGACAAGCCCTCTCCGTATCTGGTCTCCCAGACCAAATGACGAGCCTATCATTATGCTGCATTGTACCGCTACCTTTTTTCATACTCTCTGTTATACAAAGTACGTCCAAACATTTGCTCACCATTGTATCACACAGTTCGTTCATCTTTCTTTCCATTCCTCCTCTAATGTTTCATGTACCAATTCGACATTGCTCACGTTCCGTCCTCCTCTTTGCGCCACCGAAGAGTTGGCGATGTGATGGATAGCGAACCTCATCGACATCTTTGTCGGCCATTCCCTTCCAAGTACTACTTAAACATCTTACTTATACAACTTATCATATCGTTACACACATAAAACAAATAATACATATTTATACGCTTAATATAACATTTAACTTAAACAAATAAACTACCACTAAAAATAGATATTTTATCACTGTATAATTGTTTTCAAACACTCCATTTAGACAGCAAACCAAAGAGCGCGGGTTCAGTCCGATTTCATCCTTCATTTCCGATGTCATTATTCCACGCGCGGAAGGGCACGAGCGGTGGGGAGCGGAGGTTTGCAATATGTATAATGGTGATAGCTCCTTAGAGCTGACTCCATTAAAACACCCGTATAACAGACTCAGCATGCCCACGTTGCGTCTGTGCATTACAAATGACAAACGGTCTGGTTAACATTGGATTGTCAATCAGATGGACCGCCCGTCTTTACCCAGAATCAAGTAGGGTTATAAACTAAGCCCAGAGGTGGCTTCCGAATTCAACTGTTGGGCATACTTGCGATTTGTATAGGATTAGCAGTCGGTCAGTATTGAAGAATCTGCCAGCCCTATACAAGACGTGTAGAGTGATTTAAAATTGATTAATTAAGTATTGGCCAAAACTAGAACCGAAGTCGAAATTCGATTTCTGTTTCAGTTGAAAATCTGATCAAAGTCAGTCATTAGTTTCTACTTACTTTTAATTTATAAAATTACTGTAAAAGTTTCATTTGAAAATTCTAAAAATTGTTTTATGAAATTGAGTATCAAATTTGAAATATGCTATATATATGTCGATGGCTTACCGAACTTGTGTTAAGTGCAATTTGAAAATTCAATTTATATGTTTTGGTTATTATTTACGGTTATTATTTAAATTTGCGAATCATTTGCACGGTTTTATTTCGATTACTGTATAATAATGACTAGCCATTTAATAAATAAAGATTTGAAATTTTAAAATTGGAAATTCATGTCATACGGCATATATTCTGGTCTAGTAATGTGTAATTTCTATCACCTAAGAAATTCTAAAAATATAGTACTATAGGATTCATATGTCTTATACTGATTTATAAATGTGGAAATTCTAACAATACAATTGTAAATGTTCTCCGAAATGCCCTGGAAAGAATCTCAGACTTGTGATGTCCCGAAAGAAACCATTCATCTGTTCTGAATGCAATTACTAATGTTATCCAAATTGACCCTGGTAATAAATTACATCTTTGCGATTCTTTCAAGGATAAAGAAACCATCCTGTCACTTTAAATGCAATCAACAATGTTCTCAAAATTTGTTTTGACAGCATCGTCATTCCATTGTAAGAATATTATGTAGTAAATACACAATTTGGCTGTCCTGAAACGGGAATCCTTCCCAGTTGGACAGAAAAAGGTTCATTTCGTTTTGTATTGTTTGTAATTTATATATATATATATATATATAAAATAAATAAATAAATAAAAATATATGCTGTCAAATTACCCGTCTGGTAAATTTCTTTTTCAAATATTTTGTGTTTGTATGTAGTATTACTATATGTTTGCTTCACTCAAATGTAAATTTTTAATCTCAATACAGACTTAGTCCTAGTGAGGTTGATTTTCATGAGAAAAAAACATGACTTATGTGTAGTAAGATGATATAAATAAAAAAAATAAATAAATATGAACACTCCAGGTTATTTTTATTGTATGTTGTAAAGCAACAATATGAATATCCGTTCTAGATGTAAAATGCAGTGTAAATTTCTCAAGAAAAATCTATTTGAAAAGTAATCTTGATAAATGCTTTTCTAAACACGCAATTATTTTTACTTAAAATTGCTCTCAACATATGTGCGCTACTTGCGCGCTTGTTCGATTCAATTCTGGTTGCATTACTATCTGTAACCAAAAACGCTGTGCATGCATAATTCCCAATAATACCTTTGCATGGGTGGTCATTACTTGTGTACTCAAGACATTCAGACTTTATGCCAGAGAAAGATATTTCAATTTGTGGGTAAAGTCGTTCACTTTTTTCGTCATCGGTGCATTCCGAATCAGGCTCTCTCTTGTCTGGTTTAACATCCATTATACACGGAAAAATCGTCTACCCTAGAACGAAAGACATATTAATGTATCTTTTATACAACAATGGAATCGAAAATACTTTGGGTCAGTTGTTTCACAGTTTCATTAACTTTAAATGTAACATTGTCATCAAATTAGAGCTGAAAAGTCCCCGTTAAATGCCGATTCTAAGCCCGTTTCAGCTTTTAAACTAATAGTGACCAGCGGAAGACGACAATTATCATGTTGTTAAGCTTGTCAACGTTTTCCATTTTGATAGACATCTGAGACTCACCTGCAAAATATTCACTGCTAAAGAATTTAATGAATACATTTAGACCTCAATCGAGGCATATTAAAACATCAGCCACATAAGCAAAAGAGTTACCAATGATGCGTTATCTCTAAATAGTATAAAATAAAGTCGTTATCCGCGTCTGTCTGTGCGCTTAGTTCTTCTAAACTACGCCACGGATTTTGATAGGGTTTTCACTATTAGCGTTAGCAATCTAAGCCCCCGAAATAATATATTTTTACCACTCGATTAAAAAACATCTACTTTTCTCTACTTTCCTGTTTATTTTATTTTCATCTAGCTATTTAAAGGGCAACGAGTGCCAGAAATAAATACTGTAATAATTAGTGGTGAACGTATTGTTATTATTAAAAGTATCGTTGCACTAGCAGAAATTTTATTCATGCAATATTTTACAAAAACTCGCCATTTCCCAGGAAGAGCTGTTTTAGACAGGGCATTTGATTCGCCCGTGTTCCGCTCGGTTTAAAATGCTCTGTTATCGAGATGTATGGGAGCTCCGTACTGGTATTCACACAAAACCAGCCTTATTAAGTCCATGCACGAAAACGGACTGTCCTGAAAACGAGCGTTTGCTGCCGAACGATCGCCGGGAATCTCGGTTGGCTCATTTTACGCGCGTTTCAAACGCCCTGTCGGAAACAGCTGTAACATCGCGAAAAGTTCTGAGATTAAGCGTGTCATTTTATATATAAACAAAATAAATGTAAGACACACTGGGCTCACGTACGCAATATATACCATATTACGTTTTCAGGCCGACGTGCACACTTGTTATACGCACGCAACGCAAATTTGAACCGTAGTATCTTGTTACTCAAAGGTTGTCTTAGTAAATCTATTTGTTGTTAATCTCTCATTTGAATTGACAAACGAGCGATAAATGTCAATAAACGCCCAAACAAACATAACTTGAAACGCCAAATGAACTCTTTAGAAGGCCTTTGCCGTTCACCACAGACGTACTTCTATCACACGTCCCACGCCGATCTGGACGCATAAGATTACGTTGCGTGTGACAAGTGTGCAAAAGCATCTATTTTCGTAGCTAATATATATCTTATAAGATGTCCAGATATGTTGCCAACGTTGGTACGTGGTACCGGTGTTTCTTACCTACCTTATCGGGCGCAAGACAGGCCAAGGCCTG
Source organism: Hesperophylax magnus (assembly GCA_026573805.1). Taxonomy (NCBI): domain Eukaryota; kingdom Metazoa; phylum Arthropoda; class Insecta; order Trichoptera; family Limnephilidae; genus Hesperophylax; species Hesperophylax magnus. The sequence goes on along the minus strand of JAIUSX010000005.1, from coordinate 6,325,384 downwards.
AATCTTTTATTACATTCACCCCACCAGAACGGCGTCGGATTCCGCACTTTCCAGTACCGTACTGTCTTTAGGAGGCGCTTTAAACCACCCTACTCAATTTCTCACCTGACACCTTGGAGATTAGTATGTGACGTCCATTTTATGTAAAGCCCTTCGTACACAGAGAAAGTTACAAGCTACGTGATTGCGATGCAACCACAACTTGATATTTTTTCACGTGCAGCCGTGGAATTATTACGACGTGAAGTGACTCCAGCAACGAAGACAGTGATATTGGTCTTCTTCATAAACATAAAAAACTATCTAAAAGAAGATTTTGGGTTCACCCACACAACGAAACAAATATTAATTGTAGGCATAGAACTACAATTAAAGGCGATACTGCGAACTAATATCTCGTCGAAACTTGTTCCACTATTAGAACGCGATAAGAGGTGCGCGTAAAACGGATTCGGTCGTCTTAGTTAGGATGTTAGGCGAGTTCAGTTGGAGGTAAAAAGGCGGAACCTATTTTTCGCTTCATATCTCATCTAAATATAATCCATCAATGATTGTGGAGCATTCTTCTTCGCAAAGGAACTACATAATAATGACGTCAAATTGGCTTTTTCCCAACCTCAAACCACGCCTACTCCGCGATAATATATATAATGTATGTGATTCTTAGTGTGCCTTATATCACCACGAATACAGGTAATAAGCATAAAAATCGCTTGGCAAACAGTCTAAACAAGCTGGATTTTCGCAAAAAATTGGGTTTTATTTATTATATGAATAATTTTGGAAGAAAGAAAAAAAGTAATCAACGGAAATTGTCACAGATAATATTACCCGTAAAATTGTATTTTGTATAGTTATTTCTTATATGCGTTCATAAATTTTAGTAAAAAAATACTTTCTTTAGTAGTTTACGCAAATATTTTTTATTAAGTAACATAATTTATTTAAATTCTACTCAAGCGAAACGATAGGAAAAGCTTTAATTTTTCCAATGAATATTTATTGGTATTTCTAAAGTATTCGTAGATTCTTAGTAAAGATTAATCGAAAAGATTTCACATTAAGCTTCGTCTTAACACTCAAATCATGTTCGGACGCCATTTTTGTCGAACGTATAGTAGATGCGAATGCAATCACGTAGCGTACAACTGACGTCAAGCCCGTAGCCGACGCGTCGGGTCGTGTACAAACACTAGCAAAATACACTCAAAAGCGACGCGTACAGAAAACTCGAGCCGCTTGAAAGTATACTCGTGTACAACGGTATAAGGCTCATTCGCCGAATTCGTCATATTTTTACAAGGTACGTATTTTTAAATTTATTCATCGCAATTCTGGATTCCATCACAAAGATATTTGATGCTGATTGAATATGGTTCTAGTGACATACCGTATATTATAGTATTAAGTTTTTTTATCCAGTTAAGAATTTTTACTCTTAAAACACATTAATGTAACGTAAAATCAGTCAAGTAAATACAACCATTAGATGGTAATAGTAATAAGGCCAACTGAGCCGCAGTATTATATTATTTTTACCTAATTTTAATGTTCGGAAATGATTATGTTTATGCGTGTTTAAAAACTTAAGTAGTTTTTGTTTTACTAGTCATACATTAAAACAACTTATTATTTCGTCATTTAACGTCGAATTTAATTTATTCTCTTTGTGTACATTCCTATAAAGGTTAGTGATTAATATAGGTAGTTATGAATGGTTATTTCAAACCAGTGCCTGCCAGGCACACTGCACACGAATTAAGGTGGTCCAGAAGTGCGCCCGATGTAGGGTTATAATAGGATAAATAGTCCCGGGTTACGAATAACCCGACAATATTTGAATTCCTCACACTCAATTCATAATACTGGGTAAATCTTGCTTATGCAACAATGCAACTAGCACAGGATTAAACAAACGGTGCGCGCCGCAAAGGGGATCCTTTGCTTTGGTCCGCTCGGCTATTATCCGGTCTACCGGAATGCAAAAACTAATATGAATTCATATAAAACAGAACGTGCAATGATTTATGAATATACTAAACTAACTAACCTGATTAAAAATTTGAACTTGTGTGATGGAGAAGCTGTCAAAAATAATTAACCATAGATTATTCCGCTTAAGATCACCGTAGAAAAAATAGTTTTGTAAAATAAAAATACATTTTCTTTTATCTATGGTAATCGATTACGTTTGACAGCTTCCGGGACAGTGAAAATGTGTGTTTTATTTCTAGTGAAAATTTTATCGAGCTATCAGACGATTTCAATGTTCAATTTTTTTAAAAAGCTCACTATCAAAAATTTTACCAATTATTCAGATTAATAGATGCTCTCACCATCGCCCTTATGAAATAAAACAATTCAGAATTGACAATTTGCTTGACATGGCTTTAGCCGTGGTTGGTGACCTGCTCTAAATAGCCAGGTATTACCCAACCTTGCCCGTTTACATCTCCTTCCCTTCCCTATTCCCTTCAGCCATAGTTGCACTGGCTTCAGATAGTTGGTACTCTTCCGCAGTATTCACAAAAATACTATCATTGATTTCAGGTATTGGCGTAACCCTTGATTGTTCCTATAAATTTGTCATGGACACCACTATTTCAGATGTTTCATTCATAAAAATGGAACCGGTTTGTAATGATAGTAGTGATTTAAACGATAAGATTGAAGAAATGGAAGATAATATTGGAATTATAATAGAGAATTCTAATAACTACTATCCAGACACAGTCGCAGGTAAACGTAAATTACTGCTAAAGTTAATTGTGCTTGTTAAAAATACAGGTTTTCACAGCCAAAGAATTATCGTGATTTATTTTTGGGTTATTATGCAGTTTGCGCTTCCTCCTTCTTTAGTCGATGTTACGGACAGCGCTATACTGTCCATCATCAGGACAGATATTAAGATTGTGGTGGAGGTGTATGTTTATGCATATGGAAGCAATACCGGTAACGCGCTCCAATCCTCTCGGTGGCAGAATTTTAGTATATAACATACAATGACCAATGTAAAGCGATCAAGATCTAAATAACCAGTTACTTCCTTACATTCTTCTACCCCATCTCCTAACCCACTACCTTCAGCCTCACAGCTTATCACATTTGGGTATGTGATAGTCTCGATTCTAGAGGGTTGGGACTGTTCTACGGTGTTCAAATAAAAAATGTTTAATCACAAAATAGCGCTATGTAAAGTTATTTCAAATATTTCATTTTATTTTATTTATCGTTTCTGCTTACAGGAAATTCAGCGCAAAAGAAAAAGCGAAACAGTAGAAAACCCCGCCTGTTGTTTCCTTGCCCCAGCTGTAGTTATGTGTGTTCCATGCGATCGATCCTCAAGCGGCACTCAATGATTCACTCCAGAGAAAATCTGTTTCCATGCGGCGAATGTAGCTATTCGTGTTTGAGAAAAACAGACCTAAGAAGACACATGCTCACTCACAGCGGGGAAAAACCTTTCAAGTGTTCCGAGTGTAACTTTACATGTGCACTTAAGACGCACTTGAAAGATCACATATTGAGACACTTGGGAGAAAAACCATTTAAATGTTCGGATTGTAGTTACGCGTCCTCACAAGAATCAAACTTAAAGAAGCACACAATGATTCACACCGGGATCAAACCATTCGGTTGTTCTTATTGCAGTTATTCTTGTACTCAAAATGCCTCACTAAAAAAACATGTTTTAACGCATACAGGTCAAAAGCTATTCGCATGTTCTGAATGTGCTTACACGTGTTTAGATACGTTTAAATTAAAGAGGCACGCTCTTATCCACAGCGGAGTTAAACCATTCCCGTGTTTAGATTGCAGCTATTCAACTTCTAGGAAGTGTGACTTGAAAAGACACGCTTTGATTCATACGGGAGAAAAACCATTCTCATGTTCCGAATGTGGTTTTCTGTGTGCAGAAAAGTCTAACTTACGTAAACACATTCTGAGGCATTCTAGGCATAAGTCACTATCTTGAATGTGGGTTTTCTTGTTCAGGAAAGTCTTAACTACATAAACTGATGCAAACATGTCCGAAGACATTATCTTGTTCTGAATCTGATATTATGTGCTCAGATAAGTCCAGGTTGGATAAAAAAATGTTCTAAAACATTAGAAAGGCAGTGATTTGACTGCTGAAAGCATTTATTCTTCTACTCGTTTTTGTGTAAGTCGGCTCATATGTGGAACGAGTTACCGACATCTGTCTTACCACCTTCATATATTCTGGGCCTCTACAAGACCCGCATTAATAAATCCCTTCCTACAATCCCTACCTTAACCCGTCTCACAACGCTACCCAACAGGGCGTGACATGATTCCCCTGTTTTTATACTGTAAAGACAGGGCGCTTTTCTGAGACGTCCCAAAAAAAATTAAAATGAGTCTTGTGTTTAAAAGATCTAGTGAAAATCAGAAATCAAGGTAAAATTTCAATTTTAATCTTCATCTATGTTTTATCGCATGCTTATTTTTATTGCATGTTTTCTTTTATTTTATTGCAGAGAAGGTCCGTGAGTTATCAGTAAGCTAGAGTGGTAAAATTGAAAAATGCGACATTAGTGGCGTTTGTTGTAGCTGAAATTTTTATTTTTTTGGAAGAAAAATTTTCAGCTACGCCTGTAAAAAATCTTTATACAAAAAATTGAAATTTTGAAAAAACATATTGCATCCGCTACAACAGCATCAATAATGTACTATATTTCAATCTTACCATTATAGCTCACTAAAAACTCAAGGGCCGCCATTGATTTATTGGTAGGTGTTACTTTTTGTAAAAGAAATGCGTAATAAAGAGAAACTGCGTTAAAAAACTGTTTTCAATATTTCATTTTACATCATGATATGTGGTGCGGGAGAGGTTTGTTTAGGATTCCATCAGCTAGTCGCACTAATTTACTCAGGATGGAAGAATTAGGCATCTAATCTAGGCTATCAACTGTCCGTCTACGACTTTTGCTAAGTGCTTTGAACCAGGAGAATCTCATGGGCACTACTCTAGTTAAATGTTTGGCAGGGGAATATCACCGATGGGTTGACAAATACCTTTATAATATTAATAGTACTTCCAATTTCAGTGAAATAGTGGCAATCTCAACAACGCTCGCCGATAGTGTAAAATGTTGACATGTTCATTTCTTTCAATGGCGACAAATTTATTTAGTACTTGGTGGTGGTGTTTTACGCTTTATAATTTGTATTTGGATCAAAATTGATAAACATATAAATAAAAAAGGAGGTTCTGTCTGTGCAGTTTACGGATGTCATAATTATGAACAACTAAAATACTCACAAGACATTTTCAGGATGCCAAAAGACGTTGACAGGTTAGTTGGTGAAATACATACCAAGTTTTTTTTGTTATTTGTTTTTGGGGTTTTATGCCGCGTTGCGCTAACTCCTTCTTTAGCCAACGTTTCGAACAACGTTAGTGTCCATCACATCTGCCCTGATGATAAGGCATAACACCCCAAAAACACATATACTTTTGGTCGTGAAAATCTTAAATCATATTTGACATACCAAGTTCGTTAAATCCTACCAAATAAAATATTCTTGATTAAAAAGTGAAATTTACAAAATGAATATTATGATTATTTTACTAAGACATTCCTAAACCATCAAAGACAGAGTTAATATCCGTTTTATTCTTCTTCTTATATTTTAACGAACGTATGTTTATATGTGAACGTACCTTTCGCACATTCACAGCACCTTTAGCACATTCGGTGCTGCCACTGCTTGAGTACAAAAAAATACTTTCAGAACATTATATGACACATTTTTAAGATATTATTACAAAACTCAGAGTGAGTTTCTCTTAGTAAGGTGTTCACAAAACACTTGCTGTGTAAACTGTATGTGAAATAATATAAATACATTAGTATTAAAAATGATGGGATTTATTCATAGAATATGTTAACCTTTCCAAGATCCTCAATCAATTCTAACTCTTTACAATGCCTTAATTAGAAGTAAACTTGAATATGGAAGCTCTATTTGGAATCCACATTACTGCAAATATGAAAATATTGTAGAATCCATCCAAAAAAAATGCTAAGAATGTTATCTTTCAAATGTTAACAAATTGAGATACCTAAAATATATTTTTAAAAGAATGAGTAATGTAGTAAATATAAAAACCATGAAACTAGTTTATGACTCACTAGTTCATTCATCTCTTTCTTATGGAATAATTGGCTGGGGCGGAACTTTCAACAATCATGTAAAACCACTAGAAATTGCCCAAAAATCAATTATTAAAATAATGTACCAAAAAACTAATTCCTATCCCTCTAAACAATTGTTCCAATAAACTGAAATTTTGGACATTAAGCAGACCTATAGTGCTCAATGTCTTAAATTTATTTATACGCGACCAAACAACTTTATTAAAAATTCAAATCGTACCAGCCAACGACATGGCGTTTGTGAATATGCTGTGCCTCACTGCAAAACCAGGTTGGCCCAAAGGCATATTAGTTTTATTGCTCCAAAAATGTATAATTCTTTATGTACAACCTTTAAAAGGGACACGTGTGTAAACCTTCAATCTTTTAAAAAGTACATCAAATCTTGGCTAAAAAACACAGGAGTAGATATTTTTTTCTTTTAAGTTTTATAAAACTATCTGTAACATTTATATCCATGTAGAGATTATTTTTTATGATTTCACATTCATAAAAAACAGCGGATACATTTTTTTTTTTTTTTGTAATGCTTTGCCTGCTTATTCACTTATTAAGATGTCTTATTTAAAAACTAGTATTTACCTTATTCTTTGTGTTATTTTAAAACTTTTACATATTTCATGATTTACTTTCTTGTATTGCATCTCTACAGTAACTCTTTTAAAATAACTTAAATTTATATTTGATATTGTATTTCCACTTAAACCATAGACACAAGATAAAAATACTTATAATACCCACACTCAGGCTTCGCCTTCGTGGGATTTTTTTTTAATTATGTACATTTATTTCAATATTTTTTATACATTTTTCAATATTTTATGTAACCATGTATGTATAAAAAAAAATTCAATAATAAAAAATAAAAAAAAAATAAAAATGTGGATTACATGACCATCTAAGATCATATGACGTACGTCGTGATTACTTTAAGATTGATACACTTAAAACTAGAAGGCAATTGACTGATCTCATATGTTTACATAAAATTATTCACGGTCAACTTGATACTACATTATGTCTTAGCAATATTAAAATAAATGTCCCCAATTCGCAATGGTTTAAGACGCCATAATATTTTTCACCTGAATACATTTATAATAATATCGCCTACTTTAGCCCTCTGACCCAGATGTGTCGACTATATAACAAGATAAAGTGTGCTGAAATAGATATTTTCGTCGATAATTTGTACGGATTCAGAAAAAAAGTTCTGGCGCTATTAAAAAATATTAGCTAATTCATTGTGTCAATTTTCTCTCTATGCATACCTATCTTATTTCTTATGCCTCTTACCACTTGTAATAATGTATAATGTAATGTGTTACTTGAGCGAGCTTGTATATGATTGTGTATTTTATTTTTATTTTTTGATGTTTTTGTTTTCTAATTGTATGTATCTGTATTTAATTGTATGTATCTGTATTTAATTTTTTGTATCTTTATTTAAATGTAGATTTTTGTAATTGTACAATAACTGAGTTTTTATAAGTGGATTGTTCTCACGTAAGTGTGATCATCTGTAAAACACAGTATAAATAAATAAAAACAAAAAAAGTATAAACAACAATATTTGGTATTTATTAAATGATTAATTGAAGTTGTCCACTGACTCGTATAATTATTTCCCTCCTGGCAATGAGGTATACATATGGTAGTTTGTAATAGAATTTCTGTAATGAAATAAATCCCGACTTCTAGTATTTCGTAATGGAATGTGAAAGCTTATTGCAAGCAATTCTGGACTATCAAATGCATCATCTTAAATTTTACACGAAAGTACCAAATCATTGAAAATCATTAGTATTGACAAAGCTTATCGAGAAATTGGTTTGATGTTATATTCACATTGAACGCAATTTACAATACAAATATGCACGGGAAAGTTGTTTCTTCTGTCTATGTTTGAATTACTTATCACATACCAACATAAACGTTTCGTGGTTCAATATTGTTTGCGATTTTGAAATATAAGAAAAATTCCTCAAACATACACAAATATAATTAGGAAAAATCATACCGCGCCTCTTCCAAGTCAACTTACTTCAGATTTATCTCAGGAATGACTCTTAAAATGGAATCTGGTCACCTTGACTGTGAGTAATGAGCATGTGTCTCCTTAAACACGACTTCCATGAACTTGAATAGTTACAAACTGAACATGAAAATGGTTTTACATCCAAGTGGATTACAGAGTGTTTCTTCAAATAGGTCTTTGATGAACATGAATATTTGCAACTGGGACATAAAAAAGATTTTACCGTACTGTGAGTCAGCATGTGTGTCGACAAATTTGATTTTCGTGTACATAGAAAGTTACATTCAGAACACGAAAACTTTTTTTCTAGAACCCGCTTCTTCAACGGTTTGACCCCACTGTGACTCAGCATATGTCTTCGTAAATTTGACTTTTGTGTAAATGCACTGCTACAAGTGGAACACGAAAATGGTTTGACACCACTGTGAATCAGCATGTGTTGAGTCAAGTGTGACTTGTTGCTAGATGAAAAGTTGCAATGGGAACATGAGAAAGGTTTTACTCCGCTGTGAGTCATCAAGTGTCGCTTAAATTGCGTGCTTTGAGAACACGCAAAGTTACAAGTTGAACACTTAAATCGTTTTACTTCTCTGTGGCTAAGAATATGTGCATTTAATTGTTTATTTTGTGAAAATGAAGCGTGGCACTCTAAACAGGTGAATCGGTTATTTCCACTGGCAGTGGGGAGATGTTTATTTGCGGAAGACTCCGATAAACTTGACGAGTTGCTCAAGGTATGTGAAATTGGCATTGATATTGAAATGACCAGATTCTTTGGTGAATTATCTTCCGGCTCATTGTCTTTATCATATTCAATCGAATATTGTCTTCCTGAAATAAAAGAAAAACCACTCTGATGAATCTGATGAATATTCACTCTGTGCGTGATCATAATCATAACTCGTTTTGATGTTGTTCTGAAGATTGACTTTCAAAACAGATCAAAGATTATGTTAGAAAAGTGGTTGAAAACAATTAATTTTCACTTTTATTACGCCTACTTTAGATTTCCGTCTCGAATTTGTCGACTGTGAAATAAGATAGAATGTGCTGAAGTAGACATTTTCATCGACAACTTATACAAAATCAAAAAATTACCTACTATTGCTAAAAAATATGAAACAATGATTCGTCTAATTATATTGTATATGTATCACTGGTGTCTCCATTATTGTGTCCATTACTTCTCTTTGTATTATGTATCATTGGAGAAAGTCTTAATTAAAAAAAATCGCTCACATTTGTGGGGAAATGGCTGTATTTTTACACATTGGTACAATTCAACAACAATAGTGACGAATTTCCGACAATTTACAACTTCTTCAACTAAAAGCGGTTAAATTTAAGAAGAAAAAACGTCAATTCAGCCACACATAATAAAGTACTGAGTATAGACTGTTGACCCGGTCAAAATAAAAATAATCTCTCTGTAACATCACCCGACATACCAAAGATGGTGCGTTTTATCGGACTTCTCTCGGAAACTAAGACTATTTTAGGTAAATATGTGTCACACATTACAAGAGATCAGATTATAAGCATCATTCGAACTAAATATAAAGATACTCCATTTATTTCCCTTTCAATAAAATAACGATACATCCACCTGAGAGTTCAGCCTTAGTTCCAGAAGGGATAAATTAAAAATAAATATTAATACACATATATACTGAAATTTAAGTTAGAAGGTTCATTATTCTAATTAAATAAATAACATTAAAAATAAAACAGTAATTTTTTATGTATTTTCACCTGACGCGCTACGGTATTTACTATCAATTAATATGTATTATCACCTGAATGAAGTAAGAAAATTTGACTTTTTATGTTTCAACATTTTGCTCACCAACTGTCTGACGCAACTGCTCGACATTTTCAGTATGATCCAAACATTCTTCCTTGATATCTGGGAAGTCTTTGTGAACATCCACATACGGAATATTACCAGAGTCATCTTCTTGAATTTCTGGTTCTATTTTCACTGTGACACTAGCTGGGTTCGAAAACTCCATTGCCCTCCTATAGTAATGCCGCGATACTTTGAAATTGGTCGAAATCACAATAAATTAGACCTGAAACAAACTTTTTACTAAGCGGGAGTTACATAAAGCAAATTTTGTTGTTTTAGTTTGAAAAATATGTGTCACACATTATGCGAGATCAAATTATAAGCATTCGAACTAAATATAAAGATACTCCATTTATTTCCCTTTCAATAAAATAACGATACCTCTACCTGAGAGTTCAGCCTTAGTTCCAGAAGGGATAAATTACTGCTAATATAATTATTAGCCTATTAATTTACACTTACAGTGTTTGCAAAATAATTAAAATAATGAAGCAAACCAATAAACATCGCATAAAATAATCAAGTGAGTGGAATAATCAGAATGAAGAATAGTAATCACCATTCTAATGTATGTGGTTTCGAACGAATAATAATAATATATTATCAGAAACACGACACCACACGTCATTGTAAACGTCAATTTCGAACGTTAACCATAGATAAACATTTCAATGTAGACGTCTAGATGACAAACAAAATTATTATTTCAAAAACAATTCATCACGAACTTGAAATTGGACGTTGTTATCATACCCATACGAAAAACATAACCTAAAAAGCCCTGGTCAGAGTCAAAGCTATTCGAGAAAATTTGAAGCCGCGAGGTGTGGTGGAAGATATATGAAAAATGTCTTTATCATGACATATCCCATTCCCTGTGTAATATCCCAAAAGATAAGGATATCATAAGGCGCTATAACGCACATTGAGAATACAAAAAAAACTTCTTGTTATACCACTTTGCATACAAATAATTTCAAAAGATTGCCATACAACTTCCCTCACCTGAATTGCCTTTTGCTCAACTGATTTTTCACCACCAAAGGACTGTTCTAGCCAATGTAAAGTCTTACAGTTATAAACATTTGGAGGATTATTTAATTAATACCATTCCTCAAAATATGAATATGGTTAACATATAAAACTACTTACTGCGGTTTAAGGCCAATGAATCCAACTAGCTTTACCGTTCAGGCCATATTTTTAGTGCATTATGGCAAGCAATTGCTCAAAACTTTTTTTGCAAACTTAGCATTCAATTCTAATTATCGCTCTAGTGAGCAAAGGTGATTGTGGAACTTTGTAATTGTGAAGGCTTCAATGGGCACTATTGCACTACATTCTGACCGTGCTTCTCAACCACCAGGCTTAAGTGTCCTCAAAACGATTCGTCAGAAAGCCGCGTTCGCCTGCAGGCCGAACCCTTATGCAACATTGGGTAAAAAAATCAACCCTTTAAAAACAATGTTAAAACATCTTTTATAAAATGTCGGTAGCGATGCTACTAGAATATTCGGGAATGTTCGCCCATGCAAAACGTATGGTAGATAGAACTTTTTAGATACGATACTACCATTCGGTGCATCTTCCTACACGCGCGAATATTCTCGACGCACCGGGCGCCTATAAAACGGGCCGCATCGAGACGAAATCAGTCAGTCATTAATCAGCAGTTACAACTTTGAGCAACCTGCGGGCCCCGCGAGTGCTCGCTGCTAGTGAGCAGCCGGCCACCCGGCCAGCCCCTGCGATGCGCTTCGCCATTACTCTGCTGCGCCGCTACAGGCTATGGACATACTTATCACGCCTGGCTTTACACCTTATAGGAAAGGCTACGGATTATCATGGACTCCAAAACATGAAAAAGAACAAGACAGAAAATAAAAAGATAACGGTCATAGCTAGGAATCGAAATCAGAAAATATTGTTTAACCGGAACAGCGTCTTTACCACTCGACCATTGAGACCTAGTTATAAAACGTCATATTTGTCGATCTCATATTTCAAATTCAGAATTAACAATATTTTTTTGCAACTGTTTAGTAAAAAAATATATATTTGTTGGATATAAGGTACAATATAATGTGTTTTTAAGGGTAGTTTAAGAGCTAATAACAAAAGTATCAAGTAAACAAATTTAAAACGATACGAATTGAAATAATGACATACAAAATGTATTTTTTTAATAATTTTGGGGATCTGGTAGCGAGACAAATGAAAGATGTTTATTTGTTTCGCTACCAGATGCCCGGTATCAAAAATGGGTGATTGGTAGAGACACCACTGAGCAGCACGCACCTTACCATCTCCGCACCAGCTCGGATAAAAGTGCCCATCGTGGTTCACGCACCTTAGCGCCTCCGCATCGGCACAGAGAGAGTTGCCCACCATGGTTACCTCGGAACATACTCGGCTGGTTGAACAACGTGTTCGCCGTCCCAAGCCCGTGTTGTGAATAGTGTTTGTAATTTATAATAATTTATTTTTTCTAACCATTTTTTTTACGTGAGAGTCCACTACAACAACCGTACAGTGGCCTCATCAAGTCGTCCGCCGACGTGGAAGGACATACACCATCACAGCAAAAGGAAAGGAAGTCATAGTGACCATTGACCGCCTCAAACCAGCTTACATTGCCCCTGAACCCAAGATACATGTAACGGCACCGGCACCAACTCTTACTACGACCATCAACAAACAGGATAGGACTCACACGACCACACGTTTCGGAAGGCATGTTCGTTTTCCGGACCGCCTTGATGAAGCTTCTCTTTCTATCACAGTTCTTAACCGTACTGCTGAAGGAGGAGTGCTGTAATGGTACGCCACTACTCAAGTTGGACGGTGTCAAGTACTACTTAGTACACAGTGCCAAGCACTAATGTACCTATGCCATCGTAGAACATACTGGAAATTCCGGCCGTTATCTACACTACCTTCTCCGGTCTGAACACATCCACGAGTCCGGCCTCCACGGTGTCGACTCATCGCTTCGACCATTCTACCACCGTCATCATGCGTACACCTGGCATCATCATCATCGGTCCGGAGTCAACCCACAACTGCGCTACTGACTCACCCAAATAAACGATGTGACACGACAACATCTTTCATTTGTCTCGCTACCAGATCCCCAAATAATAAACTAAAATATTGTAACATTAAGCTTAACAATAATAGTAAAACACTTTATAAAAAACAAGAAAAATAGAGAATATTTTAGTTTGTAAATAACATGGTAGAAATAAACTAAATTGTAATGAATTTAGTGTCTACATTTTACAAGAGAATGGGTCTTATCATTTACTTGTTTACATAATTATTTATTTAGACTTTCAATAATTAAAATACGATCAGTGTTAAATGCATACTTTCCAAAAAAACCACCATCTGGCAATAGGTGGACGTCAAGATTATTAAATCCACATACCTACTTGCCGTTATTCCCAGATCATAGTAAATAATAATCCTTCAAGCGATTAAAATCATATCATTTTAATATATTCACACAGACCACCAGGGATCCATATAGCTATTACTTCTTCCTTGCGCGGTGAGTACGCATATGCTTTTTTAAATCAAACATTCTTGAACACGCGTATGTGCAATCAGAGCACGCGAATGGTTTAATACCACTGTGAGTTAGCAAGTGTTGCTTTAATTGCGACTGTAAAACGCACGAATAGTTACATTCAGAACACGAGAATGGTTTCACACTACTGTGAGTCAGCATGTGCCTCCTCAAGTGTGCGTTTTCAGAACACGAATAGTTGCAGTCAGAACACGCGAATGGTTTTACACCACTGTGAGTCAGCACATGTCTCTTTAAATTTGAGTTTGATGACGACGAATAGTTACAAGCGGAGCATGAAAAAGGTTTTACACCACTGTGAGTTAGCATGTGTTCATTTAATGATGACTTAGTGGTACACGAATAGTTACAGTCAGAACATGAAAAAGGTTTTATGCCGCTGTGAATGAGCATATGCGCCGTCAAGTTTGTATTTCGTGAAAACGTAACCTTACAAACGGAACAAGAGAATGGTTTTTCGCCACTATGAATCAGCAAGTGCCTCTTTAACTGTGAACTTTGAGTGCATGTGTAGATGCAAGCAGAACACGAAAATGGTTTTTCTCTGTGAGTCACCATGTGTCTCTGTAATTGTTTCTTTTCAGAATATGATCTGTGGCACTCTAAGCATGTAAATGGTTTTTCTCCGCTCTGAGTCGAGAAATTCTTATTTACGGAAAACTCCGGTGAACTTGAAGAGCAGCTGCTCGAGGTATATAAAACTGGCTTTGGAGTTGATAGACCCAGATTAGACTGCTTGATATCCTTTGGTGAGTTATCTTCTTTGTTATATTCAATGGAATATTGCCTTCCTGCAGTAAATAATACATAATTAATCAATCGAGTTTAATTTGCGCCAGAGACTAGAAACTGACGTCTTGTATTATTATAAATCTTAACAGTGCCTAGTTGTAAGAAGAAAATTAATGTGAATGATATTTACTAACGAAATTACTTTCAATACTGCCAATACAGTTGAGTGTTCAGGATGGCAGATTAAAGCAGTGGAAATTATATTAATTTATTATTAACATTCCCAGACACGTTAAGGCGATAATTTTTTTTAGTTACGTTAAAGAACAGGCAGCGCTATTTTTAAAACTGTGATAAAAAAGATTTATTGAGGTACTATACAAGCGTAAATATACAACAACAAAAAATCCCGTAAATGCGGGAGTATAAGTGATATTTCTATAAAGTTCAAGTTTTGAGTTGAAAAAGAGTGTTGTAAAATGTAGGTAATTTTTTCGTCAAACATGCAAGTGATTTTTGTGATATGGAATAAAATATTACATTCAAGGATTTCCTTACCAACTGTTTCACGTAATTCGTTATTTTGGGTATGTTCCAAACATTCTTCCTTAATATCTGGGAGTTCTATGTCAACCTCCGTAAACGGCCTTTCACCTTCGTCTTCTTGAATCCCTGGTTCCGTTTTGATGGTGACACTTTCTGGGTTAGAAAGATCCATGGCACTATTTTAAGAACGCTAAAACAATGCTGTGTTGAATTGTGTAATGAAATGTATTAAATCACAATATACCAAATCTAGAACAAAATAACTTTAAATAGATCGGCAATTATATATGGCGTGAGTGATTATGTTCAATAGTATATTCAATAGTTAATTCGTTAGACGAGATCACATCGCAAGCAATATCACCCTACGTACGGGTGGACATTTTCTTGAAAATATGCTAAAAATACAGTGGGAAATGGTTAATTGCCACATTCCTTTTTTTTTAATTTTATCAGTTAGATGAGAAACAACTATTTCAGTAACCGAAAACGGAAAATATTGCATTGTAATAGCTTTTACGTTAAAAAGACGGATAATTTGAAGACTTTTCTTCGTGTCATGTTTCGACACAATAATATTAAAACAGTTTTTTATTAAACCCAAACAAAGAACATATTTCAGGTTCATAGTTTGGTGTGAAACAAGATAAGAAGAAAAAATAACCCTAAGACATTTACATCAATAACAATGGCCACCACTACTAAAAATTATATTATTTTTCTCTTATTCCGCTTCACTCTTAATACGCAATATTTCACTTTCAAATAAATGGATTTAGCTTTATTAATTCAAAATATGATTTATTATATCGGGGGAGACGGAAAAATATTCACTTTTAATTTTAATTTCGTTTATTAAGTCACTTACGCGATATGTCAATTAGTATGCGGCGCCGTTATATTCATATCAAGAGTTGGATTATATTCATAATATCGTATTAGAATTAAATCACAAACCAGTCTATACAAACCTAGCGTAGCCTACAAACTACTTGAAAACTGGGATATAACTCTAAAGGGGACGCGAGCAGGCGTTATTAAAGGTTCCCCAACATTTATAGTAACTTTTAGTAATAATATAACTAAATTCAAGTATAAATTCAAAGTAAACATTCCATATTTACCGTGAAGCGGAATTCGTAACCTTTACCAAAATTATTTTTGATTTCCGCAACTAAAATACTTACTTCTCATTATAATATAATGAATTTTAAGTGCATACTAACCGTTTACCACTTGTAGGTATATTTACCGAAAACTTAAGGGTTAAGTTAAAACTTAAACAAAGCAATAAACCTCATTCAAACCCATCCAGAAGTTGAATGGAGTAAGCAGACTAGATAATACTTATTACAATTTGAATTTAGGACCAGCAATTAGAAGAGAGATAAAGGCAACAGACACTCATTTGCCCATAAATATACCATTCTCCATTTGCCTTTATAAATCATAAACGTCATTTGCGATTGTTAACCATGGATAAAGCAATTATGTAGACGACATAAGTAAATTATTAAAATGTACGAGTATTCAGAACATAGGTAGGTACCGACTTATTTATAATTCATTTTCACCATTCAGTTTAATTCACTTCACCAGAGGCCATGAGCTTTTTTTTAAAGTCTTTTCACCTCAAATAAGTGTTCTAGACGGATGAATGTCAAGTGGGAGTGACAAGATCTCCCTCATATAAATAAAATGATCTCCCTCAATCCAGTAAGCAATACGGTAGGTGGACAGAAGCATCCGCTGTCAAACCTGAACAATCTTCACCTCCATGAGCCCGGGCACCTCTGCTAAATCACCAGAGCGAACCACTCGGGGTGACCTACGGCAAAGATGTTGGTTATCTAATGACCGATTACAAAAATCTGTCTGCTACCTATAAAGGACAACCTTGAAGGCCAATGATTTCCTCGTTCAACAAAGGGCGATATGAAGAAATACTTGCAATTTATGTTTTTGTTGCACTCCACAAACTGATGTAACAAACCTGATGTAACCAAATTGATGACCTTGGCTCAAATTGATGAATCTTCGTGCAAAACTGATGATCCGTCGTGCACAAGGTTATTCTCATGAAAATTAAAACAAGGACCCAATCCAAATTGAGTTTTAAAATACTGAATCCTTTATATTTTATATGTTTTTTTTGTCTTTCTTTCAATGATTTTAGAATTTTAAATTTTTGTTTTAGGTAATATTAATGTCTATTTGTATATATATATATATATATATATATGTATATATATATTCTTTTTTATTAGAAAGAACCTTAATTAGTGAATAAAGTTTCTATCGGTCGGTTGCATGTATTATTTTTGGAAAAATTATATACCACTAGTGCCACCTGTGAAGGTTAGATTATATTGTTTATGAAAGGTTCTCGCCTCTGCTATTTGTTTGTAATTAAGTCGCGTCGGCAAGGCCGATTCCTGTATTGAGGACTGTCAATGTTTGTTGTCAACAGTCTTTTCATATAAAAGGTTGGGTTTCCAAACGCGCTTTTGCTCAAAAACAATAAAGGTTTCACCTTTCCTAAAGAATCACAGGAACTGGCCTGTATCTAAAGTATTTTACTTTAAAAAGTGCCTAGTCATATCATGTGAAAGTGTATATTCGTTGTGAATAAAATAATTCAGTTTGCTCTCAACAATAACGGAATTCAATTAAAAGGACCCTTTTTTATATTAACTCCACACAGGAGGCCCTGAAGAATATAATTTCCCTCAGGGCCTATGTCATCTTTGGGGATGCTGTGTGGAGGGTCTTTTTGTGGAGAGGAAGGAGTGAACATGGGTCTTGAAGAGTCCCATGTTGTAGGAGGGAGGAAACACAGAGGCCGGCAGTTCGTTCCACAGCCGAGCTATTGAACTTAAGAACGAATTGTAGAAGCGACCCGTTCTCATGTGACAAATAATTTATAACAACTAATTTATAACAACCCTCACTTTTCAAGATCTTGGCTCTGAGAAAGTCGACTAAAAATTAGTATTTCTGTCGTACGCCTCCAATCTGAAAAAACTTATTATGTTAAAATTACATGTAGATAGATACATTCGGAAAACAATAAGAAATAGGTAAAAGTTATGGAACTAAGAATATATTTTTTGCTAATTTATTAGTTTTGCATTTTTATTTTTTAATAGCTCCTTGACACTCCAACGGCTCTACCACCATATTTATCAACCATTTTTTTAGTGATAAAAACCCTTTAAACAATATCTTTTACCGCATAACATACAAATTACCGCCGACTACACCAGCTCCATATGCTCCGAGTTTTTCATATAACCTGTAATTGCATAACTCACATATTTATTGTTATTATTTTATAATATATTATTTCTCAAATAAATAAATATCTACATATTATTATTGAACAATATATCTAAAAATATTATAAATTTGACGTCTTGGTGGCAGCGTTGAATAATAAATAACGATTCGTAATTTTTCCACACAAATATATTTTTATTTTCGTTAAACCAATGGCCTTTTCCGCGTCACAAACTACCCCGATTTTCAGAAAGCACATACGTAGGTTATCGATTTCCAACTATGTGTTTTTGGTTGGTATGAAAAGCCATTAATAAAAATGTCTGTTTCTTTTTTGTCTATGGATAACCTTCATTTTGTGTCAGAAATGTGTAGCGTACAATTAACTTAAATAGATACCAGTGTTTTGTGATTATAGTTACGTAATATTTAAGTTTTAATATTTGTAAACCCGCCATAAAAACACAATCAAACCATTAAGAACTCGTTCAGTTCTCACTCTGCCAATATAATGTATCGGGTAAAACTTTGCAAGGCGCCATTTTTTCTGAATCTCCACGTTAATTGTAACTGTTATACGTGGTTTTATCACATAAATGTCCTAGGGATCTCATTTCTAGAACATTCACTAGTTTCTCTGATTTTATAGTCTTCGGTAAACTTGTTGAATTCAGCCGCATGCAAAGGACCTTTAAAAAAGAACAACATTTAATTTAAAATTGAATATGTAATGGTGATAACTATTCAAGTCGGGGGTTCAAGTAAACATGCACATAATAGGGTTTTAGGGTGTTAGTTTGGGTTATTTTAATAACTTACGCGTATTTTCTAACCTTCAAACATAACTTCGATTAAGTAAAATACCATCTCCCACGATATAAATAGTTATTTCTTGTGGTAATTAAGTTAAAACCAAGTGCTTTTTATATTTTTGCGTATTAAGCGTGCAGCGGAATTCGAAAAGTTTATCTAGTACTCTATTAATACGAACTAAAATGCGTATTCTAAATCATAACTAACCTTTTGCTGCATGTAAAATCTCGTATTTTTACACTTTACATTTAATAGGTCAGGTATAATGTCGAAAAATCTTCAGTATTGGTATTGCATGGTACCAAAGTGTAAAAGCACAAGCGTTTTTACGCCTGAAAAACAATTTATCAGTGTCCCAAAAGATGAAACAGTGCGAAAAAATTGGTGCGATGCCATTAATAGATGTAATAAGCCAAATGTAGTCCTGTCGTGTAAAACTACAAGATATTGCTGCGGGGATCATTTTGATGTAAGTTGAATGCTTCAATATTAGTGCACTGCTAGGACGGGTTGTTTCACAGCATTTGAACAATTCATCAAATTTCAAAGCCGATTTTAAAGTTCTGTGAAAGTTTAATAATATACTTAACAATGCGTCACTTATCGTCCGTTTTATTTTTAGCTTCCAAATGATATGGAAAATTTTGTGAAACATAAAATTTTGGGTTTGGGAAACCGACAACTTAAACCAAAGAAGGGTGTTTTGCCACATATTTTCGACTGCCAACACAAATCAACTACAGGACAAGGACAAAGGAGGGAAGAAAAATCCACTGAAAGCAGTCTTAAATCCGTGGATAAATATTATTTGCCTGTCGGGTGTAAGTACCGTAGTCATTTATTTTGCTTACTTCGTCCGGAACGTTATTCATATTTGGGAATGGTTTATGGTCTATATAAAAGATCTTTTGAACTTTTCATTTGGCAGGGGTGCTCAGGTTCGTGGGAACAGGGCAATACGCCGACAAGAATAGGCAATGCAAATAAAATACGGAAACACCTTGCCGGTGCGAAATTTCTGTAATTACTTGATCGGTTAACAAAGCCTTAAGTTAAATGTGGAAAATTAAAAATATTTTATGAAGTATAATATTATTACAATACAAATTCAAACATGTCAATGAATTATTACAAAGTTTTAATGTATAATAAAGATCCAACCCTTTAAATAAATTGCAGCTCATAACTGTGCAATGGAAGTTCCTGACACAGAGAGTGTTTCGATCAACACGGAACCAAGGAACCTGAAGGCAGTAATAGCTGAAATGCCTGATACGTGCACAGTAATTGGTATTCCGAGCATAAAGCAGGAATGTTTGGAGTCCGGTGAAAGTACAGATCGGACGGAAGGTAAGCGTAAAATTATATTCACACATTTTTTGTTGTTATTGCTGAAATGTATAATTTTGTTTCGTTGATTCCCGTAATTTATGTTTTTTATGTGAATTCCGCATAAGAATCCCGACTTAGTGAAACATTGGTATCCCCGTTTTTTCATTTAAAAGTTTACAATTAAAATGCCTTACACATCTCGCTGTAATCGGAGGCGTCTTCTCTACACACCCACCTCTGTCGCAGTGTGAAATTGATCGTACAGCAAAGCACTCGTTGATGAAGCCGGCGCCAACACCTTCTAAAAATCAGAAAATAGGAATGGCTCTGGCGCTTTCTTTCCGACCTGATATCCTGGGGTCACCGGTCCCGATTTCGGAGTTAGGGCCGATTTTTCTACTCACTCGGTGATCAAGGAAGAAATCTAGGGTGCTCCCCACCACTGCGCCGATATTGCATCCAGTTGCAGGGAGGTGTGTGAGGCCTTTTAGACAAACCTACCATCATTAATATATATCTTCCATTATTCTAATTATTGCTCATACACAATTGAAACATACACAACAGCTCAAGCAAGTTCGACAAGCAAGTTCGACTCATAATCATAAGATTGTATGTGTGTGTTCAATCATAAGATTGTAACGATTAAACATCACAAATTAAAACATTAATGAGATATATTATAGACATAGACAAATCACACGCTTACTTTCACATATTTTTTGGTTTCTTGGAACGGGCAATTTGCCTAGTTAGGAACCAATAATTTCGACCTGATAAGGTACAATAATCACAAAATATTTTAATTATATCTTGTACCATATTGTACTGTGTGTAAATTTAAATTAATAAATTAAAAGAAGGAAAATGTAACGATGCGCGCTTCACAAGTAAAGTAAATCAGTTTTTTTTTATCTAAAACGTTATCAAATCATCTAAAAATATCAAGTAAAAACTCATATGCAAGTTAAAACACGGGAAAGGCGAATAAAAGTATGTAAATAAGTTGTCTCATTGATACATCCCCAGTTTGATAATGGCATTGAACGCAGAAACACAATAATAAAAATTAAATCTTGCAGAACAAATGACATTATTAAGATTTACTTTAAATTTTAAAAACCCCCTTTTGGTAAGTTGTGAGGCCAAAGGCGTATGTAGTAGAGGTGAGTCCTGTGAGTACTTTCCGATATTGGGTACAATGAGTACACGTACAAAAAAATACCTGGTAAAAATACCCGGTACAAAATACTTCCAAATATTTTATACCTACTTTGAGTATCTGGGTACTGGGGACGGAGAGTGACGGGGACCTGAGGCGTGCTGAGGTACAAAATATTCTTAAATATTTTATACCTACCATGGGTATCTGGGGACGGTGAGTCACGGGGACCTTAGGCGTGCTTGTCACTGAGAAGGGAAGTTGAGGGGAAGGGAGGGGAGGAACAAGAAGGAATAATATTACTTACAGGTGTTTGCAAGTTTTGTTATATGATTTTTATTTTTGTACATTCGTAGCGTAATGTTGTTAGGCGTATTACACTGCCTAGAAATTATTTATTAAGCATGAAACACTAACATCATTTTAACAAAACATATATTATATGGTCATGAAAAATTAACACGTTTACCTACATTGCTGTCTGTAATATCATCTCTATAGATAACTTACTGTTAACTCAAAACCTGTTTAAAACGCCTCGACATCGGCAGCAGAATTTGGATTTTCTGGTTCATTCCAATCAACGCTAATACTCATTCCTATTCTTCCTGAAAGCATTAAAGCAATGAATTAATATATTTATTGGTTTTGCCAATGTTTTCGTTTCAATTGATCGATTCATAACACTTTTTCAACACAGGCAATTGGCCGGTGACATTGTTGATGAATTACATGTAAAATAACAAGTTTTCTCTTCTACTAACCATTCTGCGTTGCCCTGAATACATCTTCGTAAAGATGGTAGACCCTGGTGTGAGATTTGATCAGAGTATGTGCGCACAAGTAGTCAGCAATACCTAGGAAATTACCAGAACACATCATAACCTCACAAAGATCTGTATTTTATTTTCAAGACATAAGATTCTTATAATTGAAGGTTTATGTTGATTTTTTACCTGATAAATTCAATGCAGAAGCCTTTCCGTCACCTCTACCGCCGTATTATTCCTGGAATACTACGGAAGGTTCATCAAAAATCAACTATTTCGTGACTTTATCTTCGAATGCGAATCGAAGTATTTTTCAATAGTGGAGTTCGGCCACCCTCCACTATCTTGTAGCGGATGTGGAAGATCCCAGTGGTACAAAGCCATCTCGCTAATATCGGATAAACAATTTATTAAAATCTGCCAATAAAATCTCCACAACGGCGCAGTAACTACACAAAGTTCAAGATGTGAAAATGTCAAACACCATGCTATAGACACTCAGCTGTCAACAGTTTTTTCCATAGACACTCAGCTGTCAACAGTTTTTCCATAGACATTCACCATCAGACAATGGAGATTACCGTGGCTAAATACTCATAACTATCCTTTTTCCTCGTACACCTTTCTAATAGGAACGAGCGAAAAGGCATCTGTATTTTACAGTGCCGAAAGCAAAAATATTTCTTTGTCCCTTTTCCTCATATAACTTTCTAACCGACGAGAGTGAGAAGTCAGTAATATTTTAAAGGACGAAGTACTTCTAGACCTGTGGTACAAATATTAAACCAAATATTTTGGAACCAGGTATTTTGGAGATTTGTCACAAGTACAAAGTACGGCATGAATATACCCGGTACTTTTACTGGGTACGATAAATACGCCTCTCCTCTAGTATGTAGGAGCCTAAGGGGGGGGGGGTTTGGGGATTCAACTGGAAGATCATTGTTAACATTAAATTTCTAAAAACCACCCCATGCCCTTTTCCCATTCCTTAAGCAGATTATAGCTCGAGTAACGCTGAGTACTTAAGATAGTAAATAATAAACAATAAATAAAAAATAAATACACAAACCAGTTTGTTTAAAAGTGGATTGAATAAAGCCAATCATCGCGGATGTGATGACTTCAACAAATTCCTGGGCAGTATCTGTAAGGTGTTATATTTGGTATCTCAGTGCAATCTGTAATGTTAGCTTTGTTTCTTTGTGAAAAACTAACGTTTTAGAATTATTGCAGTATCTTAATATTGCGAGAAAGAGTAAAAAAAATTTTACAATCTAAACAACCGATAAATCTCTTATGGTACATTTGCTCTAGAAATTGTGTTAACTGAATTATGTGGGTATAGCTGTAGAGTTTGTATTACATGAACATCATCATCACGGCGCTACATCCCAGGCTTCCTTCACAAATGTTTTTCACTAGCTGCATTCCGTTACCATTCTTCTTTCCTTCCAGTTCTTCTCCAATCCTCTTTACGCCTTCAATTCACCTCCTCCTTGATCGCTTCCACTGGGGCCCCCACTTAGTCATAATTTTCGACGTCATCATCAGACATTCTTTCTACATGCCCAGAAAATAGCAGTATTTTGGAACCTATCATTATTATGAACATAATTAAATAAATATACACTTTTTTACAGATACTTGGACAAAGAAAAATGAGAAACAGGATGACCACGAACGAAATTTAACCAAGAATAACCAGTGCAAAGATCCGTTAAATTCGACGTCAAGGTCAAAATTTTCCTGTTCTTACTGCAACTATGCATGTTCACGAAAGACATATTTAATTAATCACATAAAAGCTCACAATCAAGACAACGCATTCGCGTGTTCAGAGTGTAAATATTTATGTTCCAGAAAGGCGCGTTTAAGAAAACACTCGCGGACTCATACCTTAGAAAAACCGTTCTCGTGTTCGTACTGCAGCTATGTATCTTCAGAAAAGTCGCATTTAAAGCGCCATATGCTTACACATGGCGGAGAAAAATCGTTCTCATGCCCTGAATGCACGTATACCAGTTCACTAAAGAGCAATTTAAAGAGGCATATTGCTGCTACGCACGTCAAAAAGGTATTTTCCTGTTCGAAATGCGACTATTCATGTTCTCAGAAGTCGGTTTTAAAGGATCACACTTTGACTCATAGTGAGAAAAAAATATTCCAATGTCCAGACTGCAACTATTCTTCTTCACAAAGATTCAATTTAAGTACTCATATGCTGACTCACAGTGGATTAAAACCATTTTCATGTTCTGAATGTGACAGCGCGTTTTCTAATAGGACCAATTTAAACAATCACTTCCTGATTCACAGTGGAGATAAACCATTCGCGTGTCCTGACTGTAACTATACAAGTGCACGTTTATCTACTTTGAAGAGTCACATACTCACTCATAGAGGACATTAGATATAAGAGAGACATTATCAATCAACTCTCACTTATAACTGAAGGTTCCGTGACAAAACTGAACATTGAAGAAAAAGAACTAATCTAATCTAACCAAACCTATTTTTTAAACATGTTATGTTTTATTATATTACTATAAATAACTAGATAAATCTTGTACGTATATAAAACTATAGTTTATCTCATATTTTGTCCCTGTTTTATACGTCTCGGGGACCCGACCTTTCGACTAAGCACCTACAGCTGAATCTGTCCTGCGCTACTTAAGCGGCCTCCATGTATTATAGAACCATACTCTCTTCGCATAGCCTCTGAATTTACTTTTTCCAGTTTTATCTGGTGCGGCCAAATGGTCATCAATCTCCTCTCTAAAATTGCCGCAGGTATTTTGTGCAAAAGTCGCTCTTCTGACTATCTGAGTACACATGTCTAAAGCATATCGATTTTGTGACTTTTTTGTAATCTTAGCAAGTATATTATATCTAATTTTGCGTGAAATAAAATCTGTCTTGTCTTGGGTAGTTTAGTTTAAAAATATAATGTAACTGCTTTTAAGAATTTTCTTCATTTTTTAGTTTTTAAGTATATTCATAATAAATAATTTTCAATACGAAAATATGTTTAATAATTTATTTTTATAAAAATCGAAAACATTTTTAAAGCGATGTTAATAATATATAATGTGAAAGCATATTGTACAAATTTTATATTAAATTTATAGTTCGTATTTAAATTCAATTATAGGTCCTGTAAAAAATATTCACATTTCCTGCGAAGCAACTAAACAAGTTCTTATTGCATTTTACACACGTGAATTTAAAGTTATTTTAATTTGAGGAGAACTCATCAAGTCTCATCCACACTCTGAGGTATTTATTCAATCAAATTCAGAGTAATTGATCTTGCGATACTATTGCTTATATTTGCCCAAAAACCCATAGTCGTCGCCATGACTTATTCAAGATACCACACGGCAAAACAGATGTTATAGAACAACATAGCATGACACGAGGAATAATGTTGTTGAATGAAATTTTTGAAAATTTGGATGTATTTGATTCCTGATTTTAAATAGCCTTGTAGCGATCGACGCTCCTAGAAGAATACCTGTTACCTACTGTCTACGAGCACCTACTTGCCGCTGAACGAACTACCTACGTCAATACAATTGCGAGTTTGACTAGGTAAATTACGTGCATCCGCAAGAAGGTTCTAGGCAACTGCCTAGGCATATTTTCAGCTCCACCGAAACATCGAGATTCAGCGATTAACCGACAGTTTACCAGCGGTCTCGCGAAGCTACTGCCGCCATCAGCTTGGTTATATAAACCGGCCCGACGCAGCAAGTCAGTCAGTCAGTCAACAATTCGCAGTCTCGCGAGTGACCAACTTGCGCGCCTACGCCGCGCAAAGGACCACCTACATACACCCGGCTTAGCACGGTTCATCCATGGACTCCTACGGGATCATCACAGCGCCCTGGCTTCAGCATCCCTGGCCAGCGCTACATCCACGCGCTTAGACCCCACGGCATCCTCGCCGGTCTGCGCATCGGCCCGCGACATCCTCGCCGGCCTGCACCTCTCGCTCAACCGCCGACCAGATTCTTCGTATCTTCGGCTACCTTGTTCAGCACTGGAGCACCCGGAAGACCCATGGTCTTCACCAATTCCTGACACATCCTTCATTCCTGAGACTTGGGGTGATGGTTTTGGTAAAATGAACTGACTTGGTTAAAGGTATCACATCAAAATATTACTTTACTCTCAGCAAACTAACTATGGAGAGGAAAAATACCTAACCAATTTACTCCTCACTAAAGAGGAAAATCTCCTCCGAGAGGGCCCGATTTGAATTTGTTCTATAAATAGAGAACCAAATTCCATACAAAGTCAGTTCAACAACTACCTCTGAAAGGAAATTCTCTCTACTGAAAAACCATCAACAAGTCTCCAAGAAATATTTTCAAGTGTTTTACTCAGTACTAAATTTAGTTTTGCCAGTAATAAATTCTTTTCGTCAGCTCAGATTTGGAAATAAATTCCTTTCTGAACTTGGCTCCAAACTTCACTTCAAGCTTTCACCACACTCGCCGAGACTGAAACGTTGACAAATGTACCCAGCCTCCTATGTATATACAGTAATTTTACGGACGGTTAATTGTCTCGTACAGGCCCGATATATAAATTTTATATTTAGTTTTGGTCTAGTATCCAGGTTTTTAAGTCCTTGGAGATAAAATATTATACTCCACGGAAGTATAAGAATTCAAATTCATAATCAAATAAAACGAGCATATCAAATATCAATAGATTGGGCCACGCCACATAAAAAATGAAAACATTAAGAAAATTTTGCCATACCAAAGTACCATATTTTGTCTCGTGCTCGGAATGCACTTATAAGGACCACCGGTACACTAATTTGATTAAACATATAAAACTGCGCTCTAAAGTCAAGTCGTTCTCGTGCTCGGAATGCACTTTTGTTTTGTTTTGTTTTGTTTTATTTATTTAGACGCCGTAAAAGGCTTTTACAATATACATGATTTATGTTTACAGTGGTTCACAGGAGCGAAACAGTATTATGTTAAACAGAATAATTACTGAGAAATTATGTTGAAAGTTAAACAAGAATAACATCAGGTATACATAGGTACAATAGCATTTTTATTTTCAATCCGTAGGTACAGTAGTTTAGTATTGAGGTTATTGTTACCTTCAATATTGAATTTGGTTGAATTTGCTGAGAACTAAGAGTTAGCTCTATTGAATCAGGGCTGTCAGTAAGACATCTCATAACAATTTTGGGAAAAATTATAGTTTTGATTAAGTATGTAAAATTATTAGATAACACTCTTCTGTCTGATATCTAATGTAAGTGCATAGTTTAGGTTCTGTGATAACTTATGAATAGAATGGTATTATGCCTAATAACATTGATAATTACGACAGAGGTTTGTTATTATAGCCTTCTTATAACTATATTCCGTGCAGTTGAACACATCTACTACTTCTGAGAAAGCATTGCCAACTGCATGCAATCTAGGTATAAGCGAGTTTCTAAATGACTCAGTCCTGATATTGTTATTGAAATTAAAAAGAATTTTGGATCGAGTGGTTCTAGTGGGTATATGGAAGGTAATTAGGCTTAATATATCAGGACTGTCTATAATACCATTGACAATTTTAAAAATAAAAGTCAAATCGGAAATAAGTCTTCTATCTGAGAGTTTAAGTAAGTTTAATTCTTTCATCAAGTGATTGTAATTTATTGATTCTATAGGTAGACCGAGTTTATAGTTAATGTATCTTAGGAATTTATGCTGAATTTTTTCAATAGAGTCGGAGTGGATTTTAAAGTAAGGACACCAAATAGGAGAATTATATTCGATTTGACTTCGAACAAGTGAGGAATATAAGATTTTTAGTGTTGAAATATTTTTAAAGTCTCTGCCATTTCGGAGAATGAAGCCGAGCATTTTTAATCCTTTGTTGGTGACTGTTTCTACATGAGAAAGAAAGTTAAATTTTGAATCGAAAGTAATGCCGAGATCGTTAATTTCACTTACAGAGGCGATAGAAACATTATTAATTTTGTATTGATAGTTAAGGGGTTGTGTTGTTCTGAAAAATCTTATAATGTGGCATTTACTAATATTGAGATAAAGTTTGTTAGTTTTGCACCAATCTTGAAGTTTATTTAAATTTAATTGAATTTGAATACAGTCATTTATTGTTTTTATAATTTTAAATAGTTTAAGGTCATCGGCAAAAAGTAGCACTTCTACATTTTTATCAAATACAGTAACAATATCGTTTATGAAAAGGAGAAACAGTATTGGGCCTAAATGTGACCCTTGGGGTACACCGCTAGTAGCTATGAATTTGTGTGAAAGGTTAGAATTATTTTTTACTTGTAGATTTCTATTTGTTAAGTAGCTTTTTATCCATTCCAATAATTTACCCTCAATTCCGATTTGACTAAGTTTATTGAGAAGAATTTTATGGTTAACTTTGTCAAACGCTTTTACAAAGTCTGTATATATTGAGTCGACTTGGGTTTTGTTTTCGAGTGAACATGCTATAAAATTTTCATATAAGGAGAGATTTGTTAGTGTGGATCTGCCTGGCATAAATCCATGTTGATTAGTTACAATGATGTTGTTAATATGTATGGAGATTTTATCGAGGATAAGTTTTTCAAACAGTTTGGGGATAGTTGAGAGCATGCAGATGGGTCGGTAGTTAGTGACATCATGAATATCGCCTTTTTTAAATACAGGTGTTAGATAGCAATTTTTCCATAGGTCGGGGAAACAGCCAGAATTTAATGATTGGTTAAATATATGACATAGTGGATTGGCTATTATTGATGCACAGTTAATTAGAAAGGCAGGACTAATTTTGTCAGGACCCGCTTTTTTCTTTAAGTCTTTAAATGGAGTCGTAAAGCGAACGTAAAATCCCTATTTCAGAAGACAATTTTGTTCAATTTCCTACATTTAGGTGGGGTGGTGGGTAATTTAATATTAATTACATGCACAAAAGAACACATTTTATTTCGAAGACGTTTTGATTAATACATTTTCAAGAGTTTCAATTGCGAAAAGGTAATGCAACCATGCCACCTCCATTTGATGATTAATGCGAGTAAGGGACATCCAAAATGGATCAGATACTTGAAACGGATAATGATTTAGAAAAACGGAATCGTGTGTACGGGAAGATATTTTTTTATTTAAAAAGAAATACAAACATTCCCGGGTTACGAATAACCTGACAATATTTTAAAATCTCCTACTACCACCACAGTAAGCAAAAAAAAATGCTTGTGATGTGATGTAATGGAGGACTTTGCCAGCCGAGGAATTGAACACACATACATGGATGTAATGCAGCAAAGAGCGTGTACCGAAACAGGTGTATGTGGCGGTCCATCATCTCTACCTATAGCTCGATATGTAGGTAGTCTTATTGATACAAAACCACGTCGTTTAAGAAGTTTTAATTACAGGTTTTAAATATTCCCAACAGTTGAGAGTCAGTGGGGAAATAATATCCGCTATTGCAGTATTTTGTGGGGCTGTAGCAGGTGGGATATGGCGAAGAGGTAGGAGGGAAAGTATCTGGCTATTTCTTTCTGGTAACCAAACACGGCTGCCGTTTCAAGCAGTGTTTTTATTCAGAATGGTTTTCTTTCACCAGGACGATATTTGGGTAAAATTACTGCTGCTGAGGACGTGAACGAGAAGACATAGCTTTGTATTTCTCAATAACCCCTAAAATTTCCGTTTCTGCTTCCAGTTTATATTCTTCCGAAATCATTTTGAAACCATTATGCAGCGACATAAGGAACAAGCTATCGTCTTTTTGCTGAGAATGTTCAATATTTGAGTATTTGGTGTCGAATCTTTCAGGCGAACATCGAAATGGCTTGTACTCGGTTGGTGTATTGCATCGCCTATCTGGTGGCTGGAACTTTGTTGAGCGTTCATCTTCACCTGCAGATTCAAACAAAAAATAAATTGTATTGGTGTGATTATTTCCAAATGACTATATCTGACAGCTAACCAATTTAAGTATTCAAGTATAATTTTCTGCATTCGAAAATTATTTCTACAGAGGCGACGCCATCGCTTGTAAGCTGTCAGTAAATAAATCAACTCACTCAAAGGATCCGAAAAGGAAGCCTGAGCAACTGTCTCCTTGGGAATGTCTTCTTCAGAGGACACTGAAACTCTTTCAGTTTTTGGCACGTTTAACACAACAAAAGAAACTTCTGTAACAAAACACAAGAATATATAGTTTAACAAAGCGTAAAACTGTTTTTTTATTATTTCGGATAAACATATAAAATATATTATCATTTTCATTACTTAAAAAAAATATTAATACTCTGCAAGAGTCCCAACTGCGCAGACCAAATAGGAATATTGTGAGGCCGAAGGGAGTTCGGAGGGAAAGAGATGAAGAAGAAAATATCTGGATCTTGTCAATAAACATGGCTAAAGCCACTTCAAGCAACGTTTCGATTCCAAGTGGTATTTTTTTATATGTTTACAGCACAAGAGGTACTCCCAACTGTCCAGAGCCAGTGATACTATGGCATCCCCAATTGGGTATGTTGTGAGGCAAAAGGTAGTGAGAAGGGCAAGAGATTGGAAAGAGAAAGTAACTGGCTATTCAGATCTGATCACCAAACACGGCTAAAGCCATTTCAAGCGACGTTACAGGTCAAGGTGATACGGAAACTAAATTAAATAAGTATTTTAAAATAAATTGTGAAATATTACAAATTAACCAAATGAAAGTTAATTGGGCACGCTGGTATTTGAACCCGGATTGCTAGTCGAGAAACACCCCTCGACCACTGAGGCTACGTATATGTAAGTATTTTCATAATGCAAGTAACCTGTCATTTCGCCGTCATTTGAATCTGGGTGCTGTAACGTTGAAGGTTGGTTATTCGCGATTCGCAGGGCAGAACTGGACGGGCCTGGAGTTTCTGGAGTACTGCCGGAGTTTTTTCGACCTGCTTGCTCTTTTGCGAACTTCTACAATAGGAAAAAATATCTTCTAAGATCTAAACAAATATACAATTTCAATATTTTTATAGTGCAATAACTTGTTGAGAAAAACTCCAAACTATAATATTTAATCATCAAAATACAGAAAAGATTCATCGGGGAATTGAACCCAATTTATGAAGGTAATTTTGAAGTATGATACAGTGAAATACGACCGAAGGAGATAGGGTCTCATTAGCTCAGTTGGTAGAGCAGTGTCCCGGAAAGATAAAGGTCATGGGTTCAAGTCCTAGATGTGACGGTATATTTTCTGATTTTCCTTCAAATTTTCGTTTTAGTATTGCTAATATTGTCTTCAATAATTAAATAGTACGATTTGAGGTTCCACCCATTCCACCCCAAAAATATGGTCCTATTTAAAATAACAGTTTATTACGTTTTTTGCAATCAAATATCAATGCAATGAATTGGCTGGAATCAGCTTAATAGGTATCATATATTATTGATATTGTTCTCTCAATTGAGTCTCAATATATAATATTTGTGTTAATTTTCTTATATTGTAAAATTATTAACCTCAATACAGGCTTATACTTGTGAGGTAAAAAAATATTACGTAAAAAAGATACAATGTTAAGAAACAATAAGAAAAGTTCAGAAAATGTTCTCTCTCTCTCTCTCTCTCTCTCTCTCTCTCTCTCTCTCTCTCTCTCTCTCTCTCTCTCTCTCTCTGTTCTAGCTCTCGGTCCAAGTATGATGCAGTTAAAAATTACGGAAGTTGATGTGGTCGAGGTAGCTCAGTGTTCAGAGCACTACCTCGGCAAAGAAGAGGTCCTGGATTCAGTCCTCAGATGCGACCAAATGTAAAAGGCTGTGCGTAAAACCAAGTAAAACAAAAAATAACTAATCCTTCAAAAAAAAAATTTTTTTTTCATTTTTTTCGTGGTCCATATTATCTTAAATGATTAAATATACATTTATTAGTAATAATACATTACACCCGCGTTATTACTAAAGAAGAACGAAATCCAATTCCCATCAAAAATATAATCAGACCACAGCACTACGGTTCTGGGTGATTGGGTCCTAACTACGAACAGCGAAAAAGTTGTGCACATTTTCGGAGCGATACAATAAAATGGTGTTTGAAATATTAGGTACAATTATGAGCTTTTCCAACTGCTAGGGTCAATATCAATAAGATGATTTAAAACACTGGGAAGAAAACGCTCTGTTGAATATAGAAACAGTTGTATGATTATTCCAAATCCCAGTTCCTACTTAAATTGCATTTTTCTTTGTTTTTGTTTCGTTTAAACAAAGAACACCGACGTCGTTTATGTTCGAATTTTCGTCATCAATCATAATACCGTAAAAAGTCTGTAAAATGTTGCAAATTATCGTCCCGAATTAATCTAATTCAATACATACCATTTTGATAGCTCTGCTCCTATTGTAATACTTGAACTTCAGTTGAGTGATTGAGCGATACATCCTGCCTTCCTGATTGAATTCTCCTGCCAATGATTTCCAGGCTTCTTCCTTCTTCTTCATAGTTCTGTGGTCTTTTTTTGGGTTGTTGATGATGTCTGAATACTTGTCGTAGAGGTCCAACAGTACATCTACTTCTGATTGTGTGAATCTAGACGATTTGTCCCTAAAAACACGTCAGACATAAATGCATGAAAAGGACATGCCTATCAGAACGCGCCAACTAACAGAGCGACTCGACTACTTAGCGATGCTGCATTTACTGTTTAGATTTTCAGGAGGAATTACAGAATTTTACATAGTCAAATATATTACGTGGTATTTCAATGTCACTCTCTTTATAAGTGCACCAAAAACGCTTGCAATCACAAAATTTCCCAAATTCGTGAGACTGTAGTCTCAATTACTCTTTATTATATGTGCCACATTTTCGCCCATTTTTAGAACTCATTTTTATTGATAACTAACAAAAAACAATAGTCACGTTCGTGTTCACCGTTTAAAGGCAAAAATGATACCGACAGCCGTGACAATAGCCGACTAGTTAGTACTGAGAAAGAACAAACATAACTCAGAATGCATTGAAAATTAATTGTTTTTTCCGATACTGTTAATTTTACAACGCACATCTCATCATTTTCACCCAACTGCAAATGTACAATTAAACTATATACTTATGGCTAACAGGTTGCAGTTATCTCAAAACGAAAAAGTGTGACTTTCATTGTTTTCTCACATTTTTTTTCAATTCTTCAATACATGTATTGTTATCACTTCTATTCTATTATTCTACTTGTTACCGTAGTTACTTTGCCATATCACATTACCTGAACAAACAAAAATAAAAATTCTTACTTTGCCTTTGTTTCCTCATCATCTGCCATCCATATAATTTTATTCATTATATTAAGAGCCCCTTAGCAAGTTTTGTCAAAAAGCTGCGTTCAAAGAAACATAATATTGCTGTCGCTATTCTGACAGTTCTGGAAATTAATTGCCTTGAAAAATAGTGCTGAAACAAAGATAACTGCATGAATTATAATGTAACTTCTGTGGTAAAATGAAACCATAGATAAAACGTTACGTGACAACAAAATGACTGACAAAATAGCGGTGTCAAGAATGAGTCTTGGGTAGAAACTGTTACTTTATTTATTTTCGAACGAAATCAACAACCTTTAACCAAAGCTTCTGACAGCCTTACAATGCCCATGATCAGGGCAGATGTTACACAAGTTGAAGAAAGCGCAACCCAATATAATACCCCAAAATATATTTTTAAATTGTATTAATCTATTTATACCTAAATTTCTGTCATATAATAATGTTTTAAAGAAGTTTTAATTACAAATAATTATAAGCGATATTTAGTCGTCTGAAATATCATACAAATTGAAAATATCTCCCGAGTAAAAATAAATGCCGCCAGTGGGAATTGAACCCGTACCTTCTGACGTCCGGTCATGTCATATTTTATTTGTGTAATTAAAATTTTATTAAATCCGAACGCGTTAAAAAGATTTTAAGAATCGTTTTTATCTATCCATTACACCAGTTGGTACTGGAAAGTAGGTACTATAGATCGAACCACTTAGTTAAAATTGTCTATGATCATTCTACGACTACCTGTTTATTTATGGATTACCTATTTTGACGTTTCTCGGATGAATAACACATTGTTCGCTGCATTTATAAATATTAAAACCTAGGAGAACGTTGTGCATCATTGCTAAGATTTCATCTGAATCAAAGAAAATAAACTTATTTCCATAATCACGTATGTATACATTGACGATTTAAATGTACTACGTATGGTACGAATTATATCCGTTGCTCTGTACGCTTGCTCAGAGAGATATTATGTTATGTGTATTTTTTTCCATTAACTCCACACAGGAGACCCCGCAAAAAATGTAATGTGAATGTAATCTTTGGGGATGCGGTGTGGAGGGTGAGAAGCAGAAGGTGAAAGTTATTATTTACCTAACCGCCGCACTGTTAGGCACATATTGTGGAAATTACACTTTGTTTCAACAATTACTGCAAGAAACAACTATTTACATGCTCACGATACGTTATTTGGTACTTAGTTTATGTTAATTGAGTAATTTATACATATTTAGATTTAAACAAGTTAAACAAAAAATGCAAAATTCTGGCAAAGGGATGGTTTTACATAATATGTGCCCATTAAAAGTGCGGCGGTTCCGGAAATATTTACCGGACGTAACATGGGTCTTTTCGCCGCCAATTGCACGGTATTCACGTTTTTTGTAATTATATTTCATTACTAGCGGTATCCCTATATGATATATGAATTACAAGAAATTTTCGATTAGTTATTTTTATAATTTACTAATTTTCCGTTTAAAATACAAGAAAATATGTATCCCGCCACGCGTTTCTGTGGTTCAGCTAAAAGCTTGTTTTTACCTGTCACATGAAACATCTATATAAAATAGGTAAATAAAAACACACGCGTATTCAAACGCAACGTAGGGTCTAAATTTCAAGGCAATCGGTGAAGAACTTTCAGAGATTTAAGATTTAGAACAAACGAACACTAATATTTTTGTTTATATATAAATATTTCTGTTAATTATAGTGGTGTCATGGACCTAACTAACACAGATAGAGTCAATATCATCAAGACGGAAACGGGGACCCAAGAAAATGAAGAAGGTAAAATGTCGCAAACATACATCAATACAAACATCCCTGATATTAAACAGAAATGCTTGGAGAACACCGACATTACTTGTCGGACTGCAGGTAAGAAAAAATATTTCTGTATTGCTTTGAACCAGATAAGAAATAAACAATAACAACAATAAGCTATAAGTATGATCAACTCCAATTTTAAAGAAAACTGATATATAAGAAGAACCTTCACCCCCGACAGGCCAATAAAATACATATCTTCAGTGTGGTGGCCCCATGGATATTTAGTGATAAGTTGAGTGTACCAAATGCGAAATATATGTTTCCACAATTTGAGGGGTCGGTGGCTGAGTTGAGATCGCGTTTGGGTCCCATCCAGGCATAGAGTGTTCGATTCCTCGGCTGGCTAAGTTCTCCATCACAACCCAAGCAACATTTTCCGCTTATTGTGGTTGTAGTAAAAGATTTTCAAATATTGTCAGGTTATTCGTAACTCTAAAATATTTCTTTCTTTAAAAAAAATATATATATATTTTCAAAAAATGTTGGATGGAATTTTCATAATATGTTTCATGTTTCATAATATGATACCGTTCTTTGTTATCTACGAACAATTCCATACTTTTTTAATGTATTATCTTATTTCCACAGAAGTCACACAAGAAAAGAAAACTGCAAGAAAACCTTTACCAGCTTCTCAGAAAAATGATCCGACAAAAGGAGCAATTTCAAAACTATTCCTATGCGCTGACTGCAGTTATGCTTCAAATCTAAAATCATATCTAAAGAAACACATGATTACGCACTCGCATGAAAAAAAATTCTCATGTCCGCAATGTGATTTTCGCTGCGCTCGCAAACATCAATTACAGAGTCATATTGAAGTACATACTGGATTGAGGCCTTACGCATGTACGCTATGCAATTATGCATTTGCTAAACAACCGAGTTTAAATAGACACATGTTGAGGCACGGAGAAAAACATATCTCATGTTCTGAATGCAAATATAAATGTGTTGAAAAATCTTCTTTAAAGATTCACATGCTTACGCACTCCCTAGAAAAACCATTTTCATGTCTTGAGTGTGGTTATCTATTTTCTCAGAATTCTTCTTTAAAGAAACACATGCTTATTCACACAGGGGAAAAACCATTCTCGTGTTCCTTATGCAATGCTCTATTTTCTCAGAAGTCTAATTTAAAGAATCATATGCTTACGCACTCGCGAGAAAAACCATTCTCGTGTTTGGAATGCAATTATTCGTGCGCCCGTAAGCCGGATTTAAAGAGCCACATGGTGAAACACTCGGGAGAGAAACCTTTCTCGTGTTCCAAATGCAAATTTAAATGTGCCCGTGCACAGCATTTAAAGAGACATACACTAAGACATTTTCGGGAAAAACCTCCGAAAAAATCCTAGTTAAAAAAAAATTGTGCTTGTAAACCGGATTTATTTTATTATACATTTATTATTTACTAACGCATACGTGAAAAACCACTCGATATTATATTTCTAACTTTTAAAACGTCAAATTAAAATAATTTTCTGTTAAATATTGTACTATATTCAGGTATCTACTCCTACTTTATATCTTGTCTGAATTATTCTTCATATAAGCAGTTCCAATTTTGAAAATGACACTTAAATTTAAAGCAATTTTTAAGGTAAGGGGGGTCTGCTCCCAGCCGACTGGGGCCAATGAGACCCCCGATGAATCCCCGATTTGCCGTTGGCGCTGAAAATTGTTGGAAATTTGCTCGCTGCAGACAAACAAAAGATAAAAAACCTTTGTTTTTTGCCATCTTTTGACTGCGAGATAATGCAATTTCTTTTCGAAAGATGTTTTCGTCCACCAATATGCTTTAATTATTAACGTTTCGGCATAACATATCTCTAAATAGTATAAAACAAAGTCACTTTCCCCGTCTGTCTGTCTGTGCGCCTAGTTCTCCCAAGCTATGTAACGGAGTTTGATAGAGTTTTCAGTTAGAGAATTTCTTCCGGAAGGCTTATATATAATACATGGATATTATATTTATTGAAAGTAGAAAAAAATCGAGCAACGTCGGAGACACGTCAGCTAGTGTATGTGATGTGATATGTATTTTTTGGAACTTAACGGAGTTATCAAGAAACTTCTTGTAAATCGGTAGATTGGGTATGCAGGGGCTAATCTTCATTACTTTTACCGCCAAGAATACCTGAAAATAATGCGTTCGATTTGACAAAGGGGGACATAACATTTAACGTTTTTTATATTACTTAAAAGATATTTTTTCAAACTAGTAATAAATGACGTGAAACTCTTTTTAAAACTCTAGCTAAATTAAACATTAGATATATATTTTTTAACAAAAATAGTGTTTTATAAAAACATATATTACATCCATATTACGTTATAACTGTTATATTACAAATAATTTCAAAATAAAGTACATAACTGATCCCCCATACACACAAGTCCTGCTTATTTATGGGGGTACATGAAATACATATATTATGTTATTAATGACTGTATTATATTTATTTGTAATTCGTGTATCTTTTTGTTGCTAATAAATAATAAAAAATAAAATTAAAATAACTGACGCTTCAATACCCATATTAATACAAAATCTTCTGACTGTAAAGAAAATAGGACCAGCGTACCAGGAATGCTTGATTTCAACAACTTAGAAGTTCGCCGAAAAAAATTGTTAATTTAATATCACGAACTATAACTTAATCCACTCGTGTTGATAGGAGTTAAATTATTTGTGCCTAACAAGTACAATTGTGGAACAATCCATGCACTTTTTTATGCTCCTTATGGGTTTTTTTATGTTTCTGTAGGGGGTAGGCAGAGAGGACGAACCGCCAAACAACTCGGTCTTGGCACACACTGACGACGAAAATAGTATTTGTCTCTAATAGTAGGTATGTATTTGAGACGGTCACTGCGTAGTTTTTGATTTTATAATACACTATTGTACATTATTTGAACACATTCATTCTGTCAGCGATCATACTATATGTACTTCACGTTATGTACTACTACTAGGTTGACGTCGTCGGCAAACAACAAACCAACCCAACAACCAGCCACACTAGGAATGGATAGAGTTTCCGGAGCATGACGTCATGAAATGATGTCGCAATATGACGCAATAAGAAAGTGTATAAGACCGATAAGCGTGGTGAGTCACAGTATGTACGGTTAGGTTAGGTTGTTATGTGTTGTTGTTATGTACTACTACTAGGTTGACGTCGTCGGCAAACAAAAAACCAACCCAACAACCAGCCACAATAGGAATGGATATAGTTTCCGGAGCATGACGTCATGAAATGATGTCGCAATATGACGCAATAAGAAAGTGTATAAGACCGATAAGCGTGGTGAGTCACAGTATGTACGGTTAGGTTAGGTTGTTATGTGTTGTTGTTATGTACTACTACTAGGTTGACGTCGTCGGCAAACAACAAACCAACCCAACAACCAGCCACAATAGGAATGGATATAGTTTCCGGAGCATGACGTCATGAAATGATGTCGCAATATGACGCAATAAGAAAGTGTATAAGACCGATAAGCGTGGTGAGTCACAGTATGTACGGTTAGGTTAGGTTGTTATGTGTTGTTGTTATGTACTACTACTAGGTTGACGTCGTCGGCAAACAACAAACCAACCCAACAACCAGCCACAATAGGAATGGATATAGTTTCCGGAGCATGACGTCATGAAATGATGTCGCAATATGACGCAATAAGAAAGTGTATAAGACCGATAAGCGTGGTGAGTCACAGTATGTACGGTTAGGTTAGGTTGTTATGTACTACTACTAGATTGACGTCGTCGGCAAACAACAAACCAACCCAACAACCAGCCACACTAGGAATGGATAGAGTTTCCGGAGCATGACGTCATGAAATGATGTCGCAATTTGACGCAATAAGAAAGTGTATAAGACCGATAAGCGTGGCGAGTCACAGTATGTACGGTTAGGTTAGGTTGTTATGTGTTGTTGTTATGTACTACTACTAGGTTTACGTCGTCGGCAAACAACAAACCAACCCAACAACCAGCCACACTAGGAATGGATAGAGTTTCCGGAGCATGACGTCATGAAATGATGTCGAAATACGTATAAGACCCAAACCTAACCTAAATTATAACCTAACTTAACATATAATAACCCAACCTAACCTTACCTGTCATATAACAACCCAACCTCATCTAACCTAACCTACAATAATACAACCTAAACTAAACTATAATAACCCAATCTTTATCCTAACCTAACCTATATCCTAACTTAACCTATAATAACCCAACCCCTATCCTAACCTAACCTATAATAACGTTACCTATATCCTAACCTAACCTATAATAATCCAACCTAACCTAACCTTACGTATAACAATCCAACCTTACCTAACCTAACCTACAATAACCCAACCTAACCTAACCTAAACTGTAATAACCCAACCTAACCTAACCTATATCCTAACCTAACCTATAATAATCCAACCTAACCTAACCTATAATAATCCAACCAAACCTAACCTAACTTAACATATAATAATCCAACCTAACCTAACCTTTCATATAACAACCCAACCTAACCTAACCTAACCTACAATTATCCAACCTAACCTATATCCTAACTTAACCTATAATAACCCAACCCCTATCCTAACCTAACCTATAATAACGTTACCTTTTTAATTTTTTTTTTATTTAAAAAACATACCCAAATATCTTTATTTAATTTTTCGAGTTTGGCCAAAATAGTACCTACCTAGTATTTGCATAGAGTAAATGGTACAAAATCTATCAGGAATACCAACAAAATAAAATGTTATCAACAGAAATCATTCCAGCTGTCATCCCATATAACAAAAGTAATTTTTCGATTTACGTAATTAAGAATTAAAATGCTAAAATTAAAAATATCCCAAATTCAGTCAGATTCCTTTTATAGTAATGAAGGTAAATCAAAAGGTTTTATTAAAAAAAATAT
The DNA here is from genome assembly GCA_026573805.1 of Hesperophylax magnus. Taxonomy (NCBI): domain Eukaryota; kingdom Metazoa; phylum Arthropoda; class Insecta; order Trichoptera; family Limnephilidae; genus Hesperophylax; species Hesperophylax magnus. The sequence continues at coordinate 6,284,986 of JAIUSX010000005.1, read as the reverse complement.
TCCATATAATCTGTGTCCAGTGATTCCGAATAATTACCAATTTATGGTTGCACTTTTCTGCATGATGACAGTCCCAAAACTTTTATGGCGAAGGAAAATAATATGACACTGATTATAGAAGAATCATGTTTAGCGAATGTGCTAGTGGTTTACATTGGGAATCTGATTTACCTGGGAAGACTTACCAATCTAATCGATAGCATTGACCCAAATGAGAAAATATAAAATAAATAAATGGAAAGAAGTTGAAAGAAAAATTAAAAGGAACATAGGAATCCCTTGTTACTAACAAAGGAAAAGAGATAGATTAAAAAATTAAAATGTAAAATTATGCTATGATTTGTCAACTTATATAAATAACTAGCTGTGCCACGCCGCGCGTTTCTGCGGCTCAGTCTGTCTGTGCAGATAGAGAAAGGATAGCGTGTGTTGCTTTCACGACCAACAGATGGCATCTCCCTAATATGGGTATGTAAAAACACATGCATACTCAAATGCAACGTTGTGTCGAAGTTTCAAAGCATAAAACATCTGATAATCACAGTTAATAGTCCAAAGTTTGTCTCAACATAAAATAAAATCACACTAATTTTGAAATAAACACTACACTTTCAAGTTTTATGTAAATTTTTTACAATTATGAGACATAGTTAATGCGACCATACATTTTCCATTTTCAATGAGACGTTACTGTTTTACAGGACTCTGTGCAAGTATCAGCACAAGTAATGTTGATTACTGGGCTTATTATTATTTTTTTAATGATAAACTAATGTTTATAAGACTTGGTTGTATGCGTAGCATAAAGGATAACAAATAATTATAAGCAATAATTAGTCGCCTGAAATATCAATACAAATTGAAAATATCTCTCAGAGTAAAAATAAATGCTGCCAACGGGAATTGAACCCGTGCCTTCCGATGTCCGGTCAGGTGCTCTGAACCACTGAGCTATGTCGGCTTATTTCCAACCCGCCACCACCTCCACACACCTTCTTCCTACTTAGTACTTTATGTTATTATTTCTCATACCTACATCATTGAATGAATTAAGAACTACAATTGTCATCCCAGACGAAACGAACAAGACATTTTAAGGACACGCGTAATAGGTGTATCAACTGGGTATAATTTAATTTTGAACCATGTGACTTGAAGTAGATGTACTGTGAATGTCTAAATAAATAAAAATGTCTGGTGTGTGATGACGCTGGAGCGTCACCGTAATTTGGGGCAGTGAAAGGCGTCATCCTTTCTCTGTTCCAGGAGACTTGTAATTTGAAATGGAGATTGCGCTACCCCAACCAACATATAAAGTAATCAGTGGCGTAGCTAGGTAACCAAGGGCCCTGGGGCAAATTAAAAAATGGGGCCCCACTGCTATGTTAACTGATCAAATAAAAATATGAAATATACAAACACTTTAAAAATGGTAAGCTACTTAAGCTCTTTGTTGTGCACTGCAAAGTGCAGGGCAGGTCATAAAAATATTAAACAGTAACAACATAAATTACAATTAATACTTGGTGTAGGTTTGGCTAATAAAACAAAATAGAGAAGATTCAAGGGTTTATTATATAAAGATCGGGCCTACCAATTGACTAGATAACAATTATATTTACAATTTTTTCCTAGCTTTAGTTTTCGCAAAAGTATCAATGACTTCGTTTAAATCCAGGCTTGATGCGGTTTTGTTTTCAATTGCTATTAGCAATAAATGTCGGAGTCGAGTTTGGCCCATCTTTTTTCTTAAATAATTAATTATTATTTTTTTGGGTAAACTAATGTTTAAGACAAGATTTTTTATGCATAGCACAAAGGGTAACAATTATTTTTTATAAGCAATAATTATTAGCCTGAAACACTCATCCACATTGGATGACGTTAGTTGACGGGTTCAAGTCCCGTTGGCGTCATGTATCTTTTATCAGGAGATTTTTCAATGTGGATGAGTGTTTCAGGCTAATAATTATTAGCCTGAAACACTCATCCACATGGGATGACGTTAGTTGACGGGTTCAAGTCCCGTTGGCGTCATGTATCTTTTATCAGGAGATTTTTCAATGTGGATGAGTGTTTCAGGCTAATAATTATTAGCCTGAAACACTCATCCACATGGGATGACGTTAGTTGACGGGTTCAAGTCCCGTTGGCGTCATGTATCTTTTATCAGGAGATTTTTCAATGTGGATGAGTGTTTCAGGCTAATAATTATTAGCCTGAAACACTCATCCACATGGGATGACGTTAGTTGACGGGTTCAAGTCCCGTTGGCGTCATGTATCTTTTATCAGGAGATTTTTCAATGTGGATGAGTGTTTCAGGCTAATAATTATTAGCCTGAAACACTCATCCACATGGGATGACGTTAGTTGACGGGTTCAAGTCCCGTTGGCGTCATGTATCTTTTATCAGGAGATTTTTCAATGTGGATGAGTGTTTCAGGCTAATAATTATTAGCCTGAAACACTCATCCACATGGGATGACGTTAGTTGACGGGTTCAAGTCCCGTTGGCGTCATGTATCTTTTATCAGGAGATTTTTCAATGTGGATGAGTGTTTCAGGCTAATAATTATTAGCCTGAAACACTCATCCACATGGGATGACGTTAGTTGACGGGTTCAAGTCCCGTTGGCGTCATGTATCTTTTATCAGGAGATTTTTCAATGTGGATGAGTGTTTCAGGCTAATTATTATTGCTCATAAATATTTTTTTATTATTTTAATTTACTTAATGACCTTTCAGCTACTGCTAGTGACAGGAATTGTAAAGAAAAATAACATTGCTGTAAATACTTCCGTTAGGTCGCATTCTAGCACTCCATATTTGCTCATTATTTCCTTACATAATTGGTGAACAGTTCATGCTTGAGTTAGTTGAGGTAAAACTAGATGGTAAATATTAATAAATTGAAGTGAAAAACTAGGGCCTTTTATATCTGAATATTTTCTTTGGAATTCGTCACACTTTTGTAATAAAGTTGCTTCATCAACATGTAATAAAAATGTTGGTGTTAGAAAATCGAATATATGACAGACTGCACTCATACCAATAAAACGTGTATTTAATTGAGATATTACTGTGTCTAGTACATTATTAAAAATCTCAATTTTAAATATTTTTCTCGGTTTGGAAATCGGTGATCAGCAGCTAATTCATCAAAATGTTTTTTCTTTGAAAATGCCTTTTTTCTTGAAAATGGGTATCAATTCCATATTTTTTTGCAGTTTCACGGGCTTTGCACTTGAATAATTCGAAATCATTTCTATAAATTTGCAACTTTGCTTTGGTCTCTGCTAAAACTTTACTCGCCTCGCCCAAATTGATGTCGAATTTTCGTAAAGTTTTGGATGCATAATTGATATTGTTTAATACACTGTGCATGAATTCGCAAAGCAACACGAAATCGAAATTTATCATTTTTGTTTTAATACTCTCTCTCTCACTACGTTCATCTTTATTAGGACTCTTTAGAACTATTTCTGATAATGCTTTGATAATATCAAAATAACGAAGTTTTATTGCAGATATCGTATTGACCCTACTGGACCATCTAGTCGGATTTAGTTTTTTTAGAGTGGTGTCCGATTCGACAGTGAATTTTGACAGTAGATCCCAACGTTTGATGCTGTTTCCGAAAAAGTTATACAAATCTTGCAACGTTGCGAAAAAAATCTGTATTTCCACACAACTGCTAATGGCATCATTTATCATCAAATTTAAATAATGAGTGGCACAATGTACGTACTCTGCGTTAGGCAGCGTCTAGTATTTTGGAATAACACAACCAAAAACGATTAACTGGCCTATATTTAGAACACGAAAAGCAGTAGTACGATTTTGAAAAACACCTATAATTGTTCTGGTTGATGTCTGTTGGATAAGGTCCCGAAGGCTGTAAAGGCCCCATATCAAGAATTTGACGTTTTTCGTTATCATTAATATTTTATTAGTAATAATAATATTACATTAGTCTGTGGTTCCTCCAAACTGCTCCAAACCCTCCGCTTTTATGTGTGTCATGCACTTTCACATTATCGGCGGCGGAGGTATCTCCAACTGCAATAATTGTCGAATCTTCTTCAATAGGCTTCTCAACCAACACTGCAGTTACCACATTATTTGAGTCACTTTCAATAGAAATATTTTGGCCAGATGTATTTGCAGAAGGCTGACTAAAAAACTTGCAATTTTTGTTTACTATCTTCTCTTTCTTGGCGTTGTTTGCGTTTAAATGCACCACTGGGTTTCTTCTTTTTATCCATATTTTAATACGTCAAATTGACAACACTGCCATCCTACAGAAAGAATTTAGGGGAATTCCCTAGGCATAACTTTTGAATTTCTCTCAACTGAGTTTACATGAATAAAGTGGGGTTGCAAGTTGCAACCTGTCATACTTATTTTGAAAATGGGAGAAATTTCCAAAAGTTCAGTTCGAGGGCCCCCTGAGCTTGAGGGCCCCGGGGCACTGCCCCGCGTAGCCCCTAGGTAGCTACGCCGCTGAAAGTAATGGCCAGATTTCTGCGCTTACCAGGTTTGGTGATTCTTTGGTTTGATGTCCAGCAAGTCACCTATTTGACATGAACTAATGCACACAATCAGCGAGTATATGCTATTATTAAAACAGCGGTTTTTCTCTCCAGTCTTTGGTTGTTGACGTTTAGCTTGTTACCAGGCGCGGTCCGTCCATACATGCTGTGGATGCTCCACATCCCTTGCATTTTAGAGTAAAACGATTTGGACTTCTAGCCATAAACAGCAATACTGCAATTTAAATATTTTAATATTTCTACAGCGACCTTAATATGATTTTTTTTTTAAAAACGGCGCTGTAAAAAATCATACAAATATTTTTATTATAAGACATCGTGCATATTATCGTCCCGTTTCTGTGTACGCACAACGAACGACACAATACAAACAGCGCGGGCGAGTCTAAATACACATACATTCTCAAATACTGTGAAACGCATAAAACACACTGTGGTGTGGAAGCGATCTGTAAACCGTATCCAAGAATGCTAGAACGTACGTTCTTTCCGCGCATGCGCACTGGGACTTGCACGCCAATATCTTCGTCAACTTTATACATTATTAATGACAGCATCCGACGTGCAAAAACCGTCTTTAATGCTCATATGTATAATGCACAGAATTGTATATTACTAATCCATTGGATTGTATGCGCGCGCTGCTTTGAGCTTGGATACTTCGCCAACGTATTCTAAATGATAATAGTGAATTGTGTGGTTGTATAATTGAATCATTAATGCGAAAAAGTTTTGTGTCTCGGCCATTTGCGGAAAAAAAACTTATTCTGGATACTATAAATATTGAGTTATGGAGCTTAATGGATTTATGGAGATAATTTTAGACGGTACCTAATTGTATCTTGTTCGTGGGCTAGCGTCAAGATGTGTATATTTGATATCAATTACGTAGTATGTACGAGTATAAACATTTGATGTCCAGCATCTCTTCTACAAAAAGTCACCGACCACCACTGCTTGTTACTTGCCGCACTTTTCTCGGTGCGACGTGTTGCATGTGAAAAATCAAGAGCGGAGTTTGAATTCCTGCTCTATGGTTGGTGGGAGCAGAACAAAGCTGATAATGCCATAAAAATGACAAACGTCATAACGAAACATCTCGTCTCCAGCGACAAAATGTTTTCGACATCACGGCTAAAATACGGCTTTTAATGCACTCCTTTAAATACGGCTTTTAATGCACTCCGGAAGATTAGCTCCATGAATAACCTTTCGGAATACCGAAAACGGGCAAGGGATTGTAAGAAAGTTCTAAATAGAGCTAAGAGCGATCACGACCAGAGAATTGCGAAAAAGCTGGCTAACTGCCCCACTGGTAGCCGTGCTTTCTGGTCACTCGCTAGCTCGATCGGAAGAAATTTCTGCAGAACCACTTTCCCACCTCTGACCAAGCCTGATGGTCGGCTGGCTAACTCGGCCCGCGAGAAAGCTGAATTATTAGGCAAAATTTTCGCGGAAAACTCAACTCTTCAAGATAACGGAGAGACTCCCCCTTCCATTCCGCACTGCGGTTTTCAAATGGAGGAACCGAAGATCCGGAACAGAGAGGTTCTCCGAGTCTTGAACGAGCTAAAAGTCGACAAAGCCAGTGGGCCGGACGGAATACCTGCCTTGGTCCTCAAGAGGTGCTCTGCAGAAATGACTCCAGTGCTCGCGAAATTATTTAGGCTCTCTCTCAAAGGTGAAAAGGTGCCAGATCTTTGGAAAAAGGCAATCGTCCACCCAATCCCAAAAAAGGGGGACCGTTCCGACCCTTCTAACTACCGCCCCATAGCCATCACTTCCATACTCTCGAAGGTATTAGAAAGGGTGGTTAACAACAAATTGCTCATATATCTCGAGAATAACAATATCCTAAGCGATCGGCAATATGGATTTCGTCGAAACCGATCGTGTGGCGATCTACTCGGATATGTAACGCATATTTGGGGGCGGTACATGGAACGTTTTGGTGAAACCCAAACCGTTGGGTTGGATATCTCCAAAGCCTTTGACAGAGTCTGGCACCGGGCGCTTATCGGGAAGTTACCATCGTATGGGATCCACCCAACCCTGCATAGTTGGATTGCGGACTTTCTGAGGGGAAGAACAATTCAAACCGTGGTTGACGGCTCTTCTTCCTCACCGCACCAAATCAATGCGGGGGTGCCACAAGGATCTGTGCTGTCTCCGACGCTGTTTTTATTGCACATCAACGATCTCGTTGAATGTGCACCAATTCACTGCTACGCTGATGACAGCACCGTTCACGAGGGTTATCTTTTTGACAGGCCCCCTTCCACCTATGATGTCCGAACAGCTAGGGAAGTTTTGAAGCGAAAAATTGACCACCACCTTGAGATGGTTCGTGCCTGGGGTAAGGCCAACTTGGTCAGTTTCAACGTCTCAAAAACCCAAGCGTGTCTGATTTCGGCAAAGAGGGAGATCAATGACTGTTTGGTGCAATTTGATGGGAGCACTCTCCCCAATAAAGACTCCATTGAAATGCTTGGAGTTACTATATCAGACCAGCTCAAGTATCGGGGATCCATAGAAGCCCGAGTAAATCAGGCCTCCAAAAAGTTGGGCGTCTTGTAGAGGGCTAGGAGATTCTTCAACAGTGACCAGCTGCTGACCCTGTACAAGTCTCAAGTCCGCCCAACTATTGAATTTGGGAGCCACCTTTGGGCTGGTGCCCCAAAATACTTGATAAACCTGCTTGAATCTGTGCAAAGGAGAGCGATCCGTCTGATTGACAATCCGTTGTTAACAGACCGATTGCCTTCTCTAATGCATAGACGCAATGTAGGCATGCTGTGTCTGTTCTACAGGTATTTCAATGGAGCCTGCTCCAAGGAGCTAGCAGCATTGATTCCTGATGCACCGGTGCACGTGCGCGAAACTCGACGGACACGAACTGAACACCTGTTCACGGTTGACGTTGGCTTCATGAGAACGGGCCGTTTTTACGACTCGTTTTTATGTAAGTCGGCTCGTATGTGGAACGAGCTACCGGCATCTGTTTTTCCTCCCTCCTATAATCCGAGCCTCTTCAAGGCCCGCATTAACAAATCCCTTCCTACAGCCCCTACCTTACTCCGCCTCACAACGCCGCCCAATCGGGTGGTGACATAGTTCCCCTGTCTGTGCACTGCACAGGCAGGGACGCTCTTGTGAGGTGTCACATAAAAAAAAAAAATAAAAAAAAAAAATAAAAAAAAATAAAAAAAATAAAAAAATAAAAAATCACAACAAAAACAAAAACATTCAATTTGCATTTTTTAATGCAAACTGAAAGCGCAGTATTCTCTCTTTCTAACACTGTTAAAAGCATATTTCTCACTGTAATACGAAATGAGATAGCATAAATTTTATGAGATTGTGTCAGGTTGGGAGGTATATCTCCCAAAATTGCCCAGGGCGTTAAAAACATTAATAATAAAAAAAACATAATCTCACTCTTACCCTACAATATTATATTTATTTTATCAAAGATGTTGTAACCCACATACAAAGTAACACACAATATTCAAAAGAAAAGAAAAAAAAATACAAAAACAATATACAAATATTCTGTATCCTTACAATACTACAATAGTAAAATAATGAAATAAATTCTCAGAAAAGAACATTGTAAAAGAGTTTTTTTAAATTAAGTTTGTTTATGGTGTTGATTTTTTTTCTTTCCCTCTCGGTGTTGCCATGTTGTTGATTGTATGTAGAAGGTGGATCTCCTATTTACACGGCGCTTGCAACACTTTAAACGACAGCCTTCTTAGTGTTGGATAGTTCGTCGATCATTTGTTGTTCAACTGTAATCACAAAGAAAATACATAAATTAGTTTATCTGGCTGTTTGATTTTTCACAAAAAGTCTAACCAACTAACTGTTGGGAAGTGAGTTAGCTAAGAGCTTCACAGATGCACTCATAGAGGGCAGTGCAAAGAGCTTGCTTGGAAGTCCGCAAGATGGCAGATAGTAGCCAGTAGTCGCTAGGGCCAGTTAGGCTGCTCCGAGACAAACTTGTGTTTGGCAGATCTCATTTAGCCAGCTCCTAGTTAGGTCGACTATCGAGTCACTATTGTAATGAATAAATCTCTGATTTAACACAAAGAACATATTCTTCATAATCTCCTTCCACGACGAGTTGAAGAACTGTTTGTGGGAACACAACACTAACTAACTAACCATCACGCCGTTTCTCTGGAGTGGTATGCTTAGAGGATAGACTGCCATCCAACTCTTACTGGAACTCGTTCACTACGTTTTCATCAGCCTTGTATTCTTTCCAGATCTCCAGTAGTATTTGTAACTTGATTTTTACAAATACACCTCAGGGATCTTATTTCCATAGCATTTGGTCTTGTTCTGTCAGTTCCATGCCTCACTGCCGTACATCAGATTTGGTATCAGCACTCCATTGTGGACTGCTAGCCTCGCTTCTTTGGAAAACTTTTTATTAGCGACCACCACGCTCAGTCCCCCGTTAACCTCCAATTATCCTATCAAACCCTTTGGATTTGTATGTAATTGATTATTTTTTTTCATTTTAAAATTTATATATTTGAAAATTTTCAATCAATTTCCATCAAAGTAAGATAAAGTTAAGCCTAAGTCTCAAGTTCTTCACCGATTGCTTTGAAATTGCACCTGTGACAGGTAAAAACATGTTTTTTTAAAACAGCGCCATCTGTTGGACGTAAAAGCAACGCGCACTATTGGTTCTCTATATGTACAGACAGACTGAGACACAGCAAAGTGTGGCGGGGCACAGCTATTAAATCATATTTTATGTGCATCATTATTTTTAAATTTCAAATAAGGAATTACAGAATTTGTCCAAAGAAACATCACTACATCAATGACAATTTGTTTTTATAAACTTTCTTTCAGGCAGGAACCATAATATTGAAAAAAAAATACAAATAAACAATGATTTCAAATTTGAAAAAGAATCTTTGCTGAATGAATTTCTGAATCTTTGGCTGGCTAAGTCCTCCATCACAACACAAGCAACATCTTCTCACTATTGATGATAATTAATAACAGTAGCAGAAGATTTTCAAATATTGTAAAGTTGTTCATAACCTGGCCATCTTTGTCTATTTTTTTTTTTTTTTAAATATATTATGTTAAGTTGAGTAGGTTTGTACATACGCTCCCTGGTGCGCTGCTTCTCAACGGCGTTCTTGGCGTCGCGGATGACCTTGAGGCGCGCCTCTTCTTCGCGGATGCCAACCTCGCGCTTGGATAGGCGAGACTGGTGCGCGGCCCCGTACAGGATTCCCACAACCAGGAAACTCCAGCGCCCGGCCTGAAACAAACAATCATATATCACTCGTACACAGCGCTACTCAAATACCATCTCCTACTGCTCCCCAACTTTAGTTAACGGTTTGACTGCCGCCCCGAGAACCTTTTATTGAATAACACCCGGGCCATAGGTTATTTCAAGTGGTTCGCCATGTTTGGTGACTTAGCACAGGTGCCCGGGTTAATGGAGCGAGGTTTAGCTAGGTTTTGGCAGTGAACGCTTTTGCCCACCTACTGCACAGCGGGTGGGATCGGAAGAGGCTGGTTGACGGAGACATTTAGACCTCTCCAGCAAGACTCTTTCTCGATCCTTCGTCTCGCACCGCAGTGGGAGGGATGGATTCATACGTTCTTCACTCCTGGACACATTTACCCCCAGATTTCTACCCAGCCATCATATATTTTACCTTCTCAGAACTTCTCTCTTTCCCTAAAAATACCCAGAATCCCCAAGATTACATAGGCCCTGAAGTTTTTTTTTCCTCATAGCCTCGTGTGTGGATCTAGTAAAAATGATGTTGCGTTGATCTGGAGAAAACTAAATTCATATGCTCACAAGGTCCGCACATAAGCATCAGAGGAATATCTTTAGAAAATGTATAAAAATACATTTACTACACATCAATAACAATAAAGACTTCGGTCAAGTTCTGAAACTACAAAAAGAAACCCAGACCAGCAATATCTAGAGAAAAAGTTTGGATGGAAACATACTGCAAACTTAACCATTTCCTAAAAACAAGAAGATTTATAGTTACTATAGTACAGAAAGCATCAGAGGAATATCTTTAATAAAAATACATTTACACTACACAACAATAACAATACAGACTTCGGTCAAGTTCTGAAACTACGAAAAGAAACCCAGACCAGCAATATTTAGAGAAAAAGTTTGGATGGAAACATACTGCAAACTTAACCATTTCCTAAAAACAAGAAGATTTGTACTCTAGTACAGAGGCAGCTCGGGACTGATGTTGCCAGCAGTCCATTTTACTTTTCAAATATACCTAGTATATAATATAGGCGTAGCATATTTATTAATGGGGGTACCGCAAGCAATTCATTTACTCCACTAGTTTACATTTGTAAAATAATACTGCTCTGTCAGCATTCGCAATATCATCTCCAGAGTAAAGGACACGTAATTCATCGCTGAAAATCTCACGAATTTGTGCAAATTACCAGCGCACGAGTGCCAATGTGTGAATGTTGTAGCTTCGTCTTCTTCTTTCGTACGGTGGAGGGGTCAGAGGGAAATATGTAGGTCAGTAAGCCAGTCTAGGGCCCCAAGAGTCGCCCTGCGAACCTCGTAAATCCTGCCGGGGAATGAATGCAGCAGGCATTCTTTAACATGTCCGGTGGTCTGCACCGCACCACATTCACACATGCAGAAGCTTTACGGTCCCACCTGTGCATCATGTAGACATAGCTGCCGTGGGAGGACGAGTTTACGACACAGTGAGGTGAAAGAACACATCATTGTGCAAAGATATTCTGCTATTTTACTGCACCTTCTTGTATTCCAACAGTGTTGCAATGTCTCGCCTGATATTTGGCAAGGTTATATTTGCAACTACGGGGAACTAAGTCATGTGGAACATTGACCACGGGAGTATGGACGCTTCTAGCCCATACTGGAGCACAGTATTCAGCTGTTGAGAAAACCATCTAGCATTGTAAATTAGTATTCCTAAACTAATCCATTCCAGATGCATTGGATTATGCATTATCAAAGTGTTACAAAATTCACTTCCCTTCATGGTGCTTCACACATGTGTCGATAGTGCACGGGATGAGTATATATCTGCACTGCTCCAACGCGTGACTTGCAGTTGTGAGCGTAATCTGTCCCGCTCATGTCACCGTTTCGGCAGGCTGAACTATATCGATACCGCCCGATGCTGTATGATAAAACAAGGTTATATGCACGATTCGTTTGCTCAGCAAACTTGTCGAATTCCGCAGCATGCAAAGGCCCTTTAAAAAAACAACACTTGATTTCCACTTAAATATCTAATGGAGACAACAGCATAAAATAGGTTTTTAGGGTTTAGTTTGATTTATTATTTGTGCATATTTCCTAACCTTCAAACTTAACTTTGATTGAGAAAAAATGGAACTTTAATTCATCTTATACCATCTCCCACCACATAATTAGTTATTTCTCGTTGAAATTAAGTTGCAACCAAGTGCTATATATATACAATATGTTTGTGATTAAGCTTGCAGCGGAATTCGACAAGTTCAATGTAAGATATGTGAACACTGAAGAAAAGCAGTGCAATTAATGTATATACCAAGGAACCGCCTCTTCTCTAGTATACATTTGTTACCCCAAAAGGCTGATTATGAAGTATGTTTTTATATTATTTTCTAACATATCTGAGAATATTATTCGTGTAAACCAGTTACAAATATAAATACCCATGAAAAAAAGGTGAATTATTATTATTATATTGTGTAATAGGTACGAATTGTATTGTAGTAATACATTAAAGCATTATATTTAGATGCATAAAGGTTTCGAAAAGACATACTAAATGATAAGTTACCAAAAGTCATCGGTAAAGTTATATAATGACGTAAAATCCTAACCTCAAATTGACAACTGAAAAACTCTAAAATAATAATGAAATCTTTAGACTTTTAAGAAGATGTTGTGTTTAAAATACTAATTTACCTTAATTAGCGGGGAAATTCGGACGGGAGGGCCAAGAGGGAGTCCAGACATTTTGATATTTGTAGGTTTTCAAAATTACACGAAAAATTTATATAAACTGCAGACACCCGACTAATGTTGCCAGCGGGAGGAAAAAATTATCTCAAATTATTATTTTATCATTGCTTTGACATGACCATTCGTTATAATTATATCACATGGTGACGTGCTCTTAATAATTATTCAAATATAATAAATAATAAAAATCCCACGAACAAAATGCATGAATACTGTCGTAAAAAACTTGCTTTAGTAATTAAAAGCTTTTATGAAAATAATAAAATGAACCAAATTGATGTTGTGTGATAAATAATGTTATAAACGAAAATGTTTTGGTGTTTATCAAATAATAATTTGTGTAAAGCCTTTTTTGTAAAAAAAAAACATCTCAAGGGCTTGTGAACAGTAAATGAAACGAAATTATGTATTCACGAAGACGTCTTAAGGCTTCGTAGTAAGCGTTAAAAGATTTTTTGAAAGGGAGATATGTAAATACGAATGCTACAGGGGGTGCGCTGATATTCAAAAACGATAATAATTAAGCAAAAATGGGGAAAATATTTATTAAAAAGCGGCTCGTTTGAAAAAGAAAAATATTCTCTAGACAAAAACCTCAGTTGTATTTAAAGATATACTGTGGATTTTTCATACCGATAACTTGTTAAATAACCGAACGAAACGTGTTTTTAATAATTTTCAGAGTTTACTTTGTGATTTTTTTGTGATCGAGGTAATTTCATATAATTAACGTTTCGTCAAAACAAATGTATGGATATTATTTTTTTTAAACTTATAGAGTTTACAAGAAACTTGTCAAACATCGATAGAAATTGGGCATCCGGGGGCTTAAGATTTATCCAGATTCCAAACTGATGAGATGTGAGTCGAATCGTCAAAAGGAGCAAGAGCATAGAGCAAACAATAGTATTTTTGTAGACCCAACTATATTTAATCATTTAAAATTAGTGTCACCGTGTTGATTTTTTAACCTTTTGACTGAAAATTTACTTTTATTACCATTAGTTGCAAACTGCCTGATGCGCTTGACGCACGCCGTCTGGACGATGAATATTAATGTGGACTGATGTGAACGAAGCAAGTAGTGTGTTCCGAGAGATTATTTTTGTGGTAGTTCATGCTCCGTGGCTACCCCCGCAATTATTCTTTTTGTGGTAAAAATGATTCATAAAATGGCAGCCCTTGAACATCTCAAAATGACACAAAAATGACAAATTACATAACCTAAAAATTGAAGACATTTTATTAGAAAAATAACATTTGACTGGTGATTAGTGATAAAAATGTCGAACAGCCACCTATTCCTGAAGTCGGGTTTCGTGCGTGCCCCCCTGGAGAACGGGCTGGGGCGCCATGTCTGCCAGCTGCAGAGGGTGGTCATCAAATTCTGCAAATACAATGGCTCCAGTCGAGGAGTGAGGTTAGCTAAGTTAGCTTTATTGTCATTTGTCGGCGAGAGTTTTAACTATTGATGGAGACGGTCTGAATAGCTCCCGTAAGCAATATATCGCGTTGTACTTTAATTTAGTGTGAGTCCCAACTGCCTGGACCCGGTCTGCCGGTGGAACTAAGGTATCCCCACTCGGGGTATGCTCTGAGGGGTAAAATGTGGGGAGGAGAAGAAGATGAGGGCGACTAAGCTCGGGAAACAACTGTGATGAAATTCTAGAATTCCGTTTCGATATTAACACATATCTGTGTGGGTATTTTTTGCGCTGGCGCTACGCTGTCTCCGGGCTAAAATAAAGGTCCCGCGCGAATTTGTTTTAAATCGCTATATCTTCGAAAATATTTTAATAAATATTTCTACATAGTAACTCAGCATACCTAAGCTATAAAAGTACTAAACGAAAATCGAATATTATTTGAAATGCAACTCAATTAACCTTGTAATATGTTTATTACGGTCCGCCTATCGGTATTTGCCATACATGCTTTCTTTAAATACGCCCCACATCTCTCGCTCGCTTGCACATGGGAGTTGAGTGGGGCGGAACAGAGATAGAGATTCAAATCGGGTTTCACGGTCATAAAAACCCTCATTCCAGGAATTGAATTATTACAATATCAAATAATATACTATCCTTTTGTTGAAATACCGATGTAAACGAAAGGCACTAAGATAAATATAAAAAGAAAACTTGCATTACGATTGGATAATTATGTACATATAGTTGGGACCGTTACAAAAAGATTGGTATATAATATTCATATAAAAACATTGAATAATTCTGCCTTTTCTGCCATTGAAATGAGGCTGGTGCAAAAGGTAGAACTACCCTTCCCGGCGTTAAGCATCAATCGACCGAACGGGTAGAACTACCTTTCCCGCCCAAAGTGTGTTAATATGCAGAAATTATTGAAATAACGCTTCGTTTCAACGTAATAACTACAAGAAACAACTCTTTCGTCAGAGGAGATGGTAACAGATGCTTTAAAGTCCTATTTTATCAATCAAAGTTCACAATTTCCCTTGTTTTGATGCCATGTTTAATGTTTTGTGACTTTAGTTTCATCTAAATAACCTATTTTGTGCATATTTTTTCATCTTCTCCAACTTAGTAATAGTTGTCCTTGTACTAATTATGTCCTAAGTCCTCCATCATTACACAAGAAACGTGTTAGCTTTTTCAGAATCTGGGATTATTTGTCTTTCTTTTTTTCAATTATAATTTTATTTGTCAGGTTTTAAACTCGCAGCCTCTGGATGGGTAGTCACGTATACCATTCTACCAAGGAGGTCGTCAAACTAAATAAAGTTGTGCGTTTGATTCCCAGGGACTTTGTGGAGAATGACCTGATCAACTTTGCGCAGGAGCAGCCGGGAGTTGCCGTTTACCTTAAGCCGAGGAGACATCGCACTCCAGTCATAGTTGGAGAATACTGTAAGCGTGCATCACACCTATATAACTTACTTTCTCTTCCAAGGTGACACTTCAGCGTTACCGACTGAATATCAATGTTATTTATAGATTGCTCGGAGGAAAACTTTAAATTTTTTGGAATTTTTTGCTCGGAGGAAAACTTAGCCTAAACATAAAAAAACACATTACACACTGTTTGCAAATAAAAAAAATGTAAGTCTTAATATAAGTCTTGATAATAACCGCCTTGAAAGGGCTGATGTTACAAAATATCTTGGCCTTCTCATTGATTCACAACTCACATGGAATCACCAATTTAAACATGTTCTATCCAAAATTACTCCTATAACTGGTGTTTTATATAGACTTCGCGGGTTACTTCCTCCCTCTCTATTAAAATCGATTTACCATGCTATGATTCACTCACATCTAATATATCTCGCTGGAATCTGGAGATTTGCTACAAAAAAAATGATTTCAGAAGTCCAAGTCGTCCAAAATAGAGCCCTGCGAAATATTTTCAGTTTACCTTGGGACACACATGTCAAAGACATCTACAGAAACACCCAAATACTTCCTTTTAATACCATTCCCACTTTTGAAATAACAAAAACTATATTACAAGTAATTCAACACTCGGCACATTCCAACACCACACTCTATTACAATTACGACGTACACCAACACAACACAAGAAATCACAACAAACTACATATACCAAAAATCAAATCAACAAAATATGGACTGAGATCCCTAGAATACATAGCTCACACAAAATATAATCAACTACCCAACGAGATCAAATGTGCAAGTCAATGTAAAAAGACCCAAACTAACATGCTCAAACTTCATCTTATTAATGACTATATGAAATAATAATGTTGTGTATGTCCCATCATATGTCCATTTAATACATACAGCTATATGTTTCATGTAATGCGTATCATTCCCGCAATGAGTTTATTAACTCCTGGGAGTACAATGCTTTATATAATATACTATATTCTGTATTGTATACTTTTAATAAATAAAATTGATATTATGGATTTAAGAAGCCTTTATAATATTTTTACAATTTTTTATTAAGGCCGGACCAGTTTCATTCAACATCAGACTGGTACAATTTGTACTAAATCTATATCAGAGGTTCCCAAACTTTTTTTTTTGACCCCCTGCCTGCCGAATATTGAATTTTCCTAAAACTATTAAGTCCCATGAGATAATCATTTATTTTTTTTCGTAAAAAGATTCCCTTCCCTTGCCTGTCCAACAACCGGGTGGTGGTATAGTTGCTCTGTCTTTACATTGTGCAGACAGGGGCGCCCTTGTGAGGTATTACACCAAATGGAGCAGGATACTAGGCCCTACAGAACTGTCCCTTAAGTTCTTTGTTAGCGCTTATTCCGATCAGTTCTTCTTGTCATATGATATCCGATTCTTCAACATTCCATTTCCACAGTCAAAATGTCCTCAAACTTAGTTTTGAAGTCTGTGTGAAGTACATCTAAATGTTGAACGTCATTATTACCCTGGACGTTTTTCAAAAACAAGTTGGGGAACTAAGAAAATTCGCAGCTTCCAATATGCAATGTTTTGGTTCAGTATATTAATTCTGACGAGAAAAGGAACGTAGACTCTATTTATATACCTCAATTAACAACTTTACGATATATAAACATACAGATATCAAATAAGAAATTTCTTAGTCTATTATTAGTATTACGTAAACTGTGTTATTTGTATTAAGTGTATTGTGTCATTTACGGAACTCCTAAATATTGAGTTGAGGTAAATGGGGGTCCGCTCGTATGTACCCCCATTTGAATCTTGTGGATCCCCAAATTTTTTTCTCGCCGACATAGACCCCCAGCAAGCCGATATCGACCCCTGGGGGTCCATATAGACCACTTTGGGAACCTCTGATCTACAGTATACTAGCCGTAATGTAACCGTATTGTTGCTGGGAGTTACCCTTAGGAGATAGACATATACCGTTGTGGACTTTTTAAGATTTACAATTCCGTAATGCATTATTTTGATGTATTCCATAATGTTTAGCCAGCGTCAGCAATGTGAACGCCCGAAAATATTGTTTTTTACAACTTGATTACGAAACATCGAACTTTCTCTACTTTCTATAAATGTAATATGTATGTATTATATATATATATAAACCTTCCGGAAGAAATTCTCTAAATAATAATGAAAATCCTAACAAAATCCGTTGCGTAGTTTAGAAGAACTAAGCGCACAAACAGACAGATGTGGAAAGTGGCTTTATTTTATACTATTATAGAGATATCATCACCTCAGTTAGACAAGGTACTAAGTGACATTTTTTTCAAAAATGACCTAATTTTGTTGTGCTGTATTTCCATAGATACTTGTATGACGGAGTTCTAAGATCATGTTTTTAAAGCTTCTTTTTATTTTACAAGGTTCTAACATCACTTTGAACCTTTTGCAATTGCCATTTTGTTTTTATATGACAGTTAATCGTTTTTGCAAGGCGCAATGTAGTTCGTTACTTTAGTTGTATAGGGTTCTAACTTTGCCTTACCATGTTATGACGTGACAATGTTTGCAAAGACGATTTCTCATAATCTATTTAACATTTTCTGATTTTGAGGTTCTATCTTGTGTTAAGCATGTTAGTTTAACATATTTCAACGGAAAATCTCATATCTCAGAACATGGTAGAGTGAAGTTAGAACCTTCTCCAATTGAGGTGACAATGTAGCATCTATGTCAGTAATTAGTGTAATTGGCCTTATACAGGGTTTTCCAATAAGAGGTGTTATTTTGACATTCAAAGAAACTTTTCCCGTAAAAGATCAATGGTTTCGTTGCTTGTGTGGCACGTAGCGACGTCTTGTTGAAAGCAAACGTTGTCCAGATCAATACCATCCAATTCCGGCCATAAAAAATCATTAATCATCTCTCAATAGCGCAATCCATTCACCGTAACTGTTGCTCCAGCCTCATTTTCTAAAAAGTAAGGTCCAATGACTCCGCCGGACCATAAACCGCACCAAACAGTCACATGTTGAAGATAGAGAGGCTTTTCAACAATAACTCTTGGGTTTTCCGAGCCCCAGATGTGACAATTTTGCTTGTTGACGAAGCCACCGAGGTGGAAATGGGCCTCATCACTCAAGATGATTTGCATTTGATTCACTCAAGTGAATTTTAATAATTTCAATGCGTTGTTGAAGCGCGTATCGTTCCATTTTTATTAATGGCATAGATTCTACTTGTCAAATTTCAAAAAATGACAGCTTCAAAAGTAACATCTACCGAAATAGCGAGCTATTCAAAATAACACCTCTTATTGGAAAACCCTGTATAATATTGTTAATAATGTTCATTTCTGACATAGTTGTAGGAGGGAGGAAACCAAAGATATTAGAAGAACGAGATGTGCTATGCGCAGTTCGTACTGAGTGGAATTGTTTTGCCGAGTGTCGCCGGTTTTGTTCACCAATACTACTGCACACCTTCGCTTACGATAAGGCATCGCTAAGGTATCCGCACTAATACATAGAACAGATTTCTGTGCGTACACGTCCCGATACCGTTCAAAGTACCCAAATTAGTTAGTACTCCGGCTACGGTCCGGCGGCCAACATAGCATATCTCGTTCTTCTAATATCTTTGGAGGAAACACAGAGGCCGTAAAATCTTTTCACAGCCGAGATTTTGAACTCAAGAACAATTTGTAGAAGGGGTTTTCATATTGCACAAATTTTATCCGTGGACAAATGTTGGGTGCACATTAAAGCTTTTTATATTGTGTCTGCCATCTTCAAAAGTTGTTTTATTAATTAATTTTGCTTTATCTGCAGTAAATGGCGAACGGCAATGGTTCTCCTTGCACAACAAAGATCGCACCGAAGTGAACGGCTGGCTCGCCAATCTGCTGGGGGCGCAGGGCGCTAGTGGCCTGCGTTACCGCAAGATGGGGAGCACCTTGCACCCCTCCGTGCAGGGCCCCTGGCTGCCCCGACACAGTCTGTCCGAGGGAGTGCAGCTGGACAGGTTTGCTCCCAGCCCCGCCGGAGACAAATTGCTGGCCATGGCCAAAGAGCAGGGGATTCTGCCCAAGGAATAGAAGAATGAAACTGAGGACTTTGGATGGTGGCAACAATGATAATAATTTTAGAAATGTGTTATAATTTACCCATCTCACTCATTTTTAAGCGGTTAGGTTAAAAACGAACATTCAAATCCTGCGCAGCAAAGACCCACAATGGACTGCGCTGCGAACCGTTGCCTTAATTTAATTGTTTGCGCAGAGTATAGTTATTTGTTATCCTATTATTCTCGACAGCTAACGCCATCTATGGATAGCCTAATCGACTAATCTAGTGCCACCTATGGGTGAGCTCATACACTAATATCAAGGATATTACAGTTTTTTTTAAATGCGTCGAAATGTAGACCTGCCTTAAAATTTTTCCCGCTTGTACCACCAGTTTTGGGTCACCATGTGTAGTTGATACACTTGCGCAATGTTTTTTTATTTACTAGTTCAATCCATCTAAGTGTCTCTTTCTTGATCTTACTTGTAGTTTTAAATAATATTATGATATAGAATTAGAAAAGTGTATTTTAGTGTTTATGTGAGGATGACATTTTTTGTAATAAACGTTTGTTACTGTTACCGAGTTGTTTTCTTTCGAAGTTATAAAGCAGACCTGTGAAAAATCACAGGATATTATAATTTTAGGATTGATAATTGTCCCTTAAAAAAATGACAAAATCTGACTTTATTTGTCAAGATTGACCCTAAGAAATTTAAACACAAGAAATAATAGGTACACATTTCAAATATAGAATTAAAATAATTTTCTAGTAAAAAGGATCATGATTTGCTTTGGATTTGTCATTTTAAAAATAGGAACTGACATATCAAGAATTCATACTGCCCTGTGATTTGTCACGCAATATATTTTAATTGTAATTTTATAAAATTTTGTCAAAAATTCAGAGTATGCCGTGATTTTTCATGGGTCTGCGCTAATATATCAATAAAACACAAATTCAAGGTTTTATAAGTTTTTATTGAAAAAAAAGGGTCTAAAAAAAATAATTAATTCTCGTTATAATTTAGTGCAAAGTTCATACAAATCCTCACATTATTTACAAAATGATCAGAGGGCCGTTTCCGGTCCTACACAAAGATAAGGAATTGTCTTTAACCTTAAAATTAACGAGTTTTTTGCTGTCGTTTGAGACAACTAGAATCGAAGTTAACGTAAAAGTCATTAATAATTTTAAAGTTAAGGACAATTTCCTATCTAAGGATAGAATCGGAACTTTCCGTCAGGCGTCATTTATACTACAACAATAAATTAAGTGTATTCTTCGAGGAATAAAACCTATAAATATAAATAATGAAAATACTTGTTACAAAATCGATAATCTCCATTTTAATATTATTTATTTAAACTGGAACCATAGTTCTTACCTACACGCCATGGCGTTTGGCGTGTAGGTAAAAACAAAGACGGAGCGTCCATTTGCAAGTAGCTGGGTAAACAATGGCCCATCTCCCTCTGTTTGTTTCTATTATCTCCGGCTTTATTTATGTGTAATTTTGACATATTTTATATGAATTTAAGAACTAGATCTCTCTTATTTTCCAATTAAATGAAGTTATACACGTTGTCCGGAAATGGAGTCAATTATGTGGTACATATATTTTTTTTCATTTGACATGGCACGACCAAGTGAATCAGATACTTGAGTCGGGCCATGTCAAGAGTCTGAATAATAGAAGAGTACGTATGAATGTGAATGAGGCAAGGAGTGTGTGCCAAAAGTTGTTTGGCGGTCCGTCATCTCTGCCTACCCCTGCGGAGAAACGGCGTGATGTTTAGTTAGTTAGTTAACCCCGCTTATTTTTAGCTCATAGATCTCGTAGAAATCGTTGTCTTGAAAACCCTTACTGTTGTGGTGAGAAATGTAATCGAAAACAGAATTAAAAAGTGTGATGTCTGTATGAATGTGTGTAAGTGCAAGCGAGATAGCATGCTTGCGAGATGCTATAAAAGGCGATGCATACTAGGATTGTCGCTCTTTTGCTACAAGGAGCTCCCCAATAAATACCAGTACATAGATCACCTAAGAGTATTATTGCATACTACCCGACACGCTACACAAAAGGCACGATAATACTCCATACACTACACCACAGAAAACACCACGCTTTATATTCAAATCTAAAAGTTAACAAAACCAAAGTGTCCGATCGCAATTTGAAAAAATATTATGAAACTTTGTGAATTTTAACTAACTATTTTTACATGAAACGACAAAAAACAACACATTTATATAATAAAATAAGCGCGTGTTTTTATTTTTTTTCGTTTTCAGTAATTTTAGTTGGAAAAACGAGAGATGAGCTATTTTTTAAACTTTTTTTATGTTTGCATTCAAAGTTTTAACATTTCAAAAATTGTTTATTTATAATAATAAAAATTAAAATCATATTTCATCACCACAACAAAATAGTTATTAGTTTTCGGATATCTTCAGAAATATTAAATAATTATTTATTTATTAATTAATTTAAACGATTTTCTTTTTAAAACAACAAAATAAATAACCAAAAAATTAAAAAATGAACATAATACATGAAACATATAATTTTCCTTTTAAATGTTAATAATATGTTCAATTTAGTTATTAAAATATTTAAGATTTTTAATGTTCTTTATGTTATGTAGATTTACCAGTTTCTGCTTGTACTACCAGTTTCCGGACGATGTGTATATCTGTATTTTTCTTTTCTTCTCCTCTAGTATCTAACATACAGTGAACCAACCGTATATGTAACATGTTTTTTTATAAACCAATTTTTTTTTTTCAAAATAGAAATTAGCGATTTTATAAAAGTAGGAATTACCCCTAAATGAAGAATCAAACATGATAATTGAACACCATCTATTCAAAAATTAGCGCCATTTAAAATTTTGACATTTGAACGTTTTTTTTATAGCATTATTAGTAACAAAAAAACTGTGAATTTTTCTAATGTACAAAATACATTTATATAAACTTCACATACTCTGAGGCTTCCCTAAGGACGCATGTTATATTTGGGGAGGACGTTTTAAAGGAGTGAAGCTATATCTATAAGTGACCTATGTAAAAGAAGGGACGCAGAAAATAATGAGTCGAAAATCAATCCATTGTCTACCGTGTGCAAATGTCATACACGCGTCTGACGTGTCTCCCGGCTGTGTGCCGCCAACGGCTTTGTTCAGACGGTGTACAAGACAGCATCGAAGCCCTCCACGCGGCATCCCAAAAGATGATAGCGTGTTGAGTTAAAAACAATAATAATATTATTTTTTCTCAAAATTGCAAAATAAATTGTATGAAATCATTTATTGCGACTATAAAAATAACATGTACAGATGTTTCTGTACAGCTTGAGTTTCGTTACGTCTGGACGAAGCTAGTGGTGATGTTTTTCTTTAAAGCGAACAGACGATATTTATTCATGCAGCGCACTTTGCAATCCCGCAACCACACTGTCCGTAATGGAGATGAGGAAAAGGAAGGTTGGGAAGTACCTGGCTATACAGATACGATCACCAAACACGGCTAAAGCCATTTCAAGCAAAGTTTACAGAGAATATCTAGCAAATTTGGCTGGACAAATTTTGCAGGATAGTTTTTAAAATTTATTTAAAAGAAATAAATTTATTAATTAAATATATTATTACTGACAGTCACATATAATAATCTCACTTTATTTGAAAAATATGCCATTTGGCGGCCACAGAAAACATAAAAACCCAACACCAAGAGATTTTTAGAAAAGGTATTGTATGAATCTTGCGAACTTTGAGTTCAGGGCATTAAATACACTGGGTTCGCATGTGTTCCTGTCAAAATCAAAAGTAATTTAAACCATTCTTTTTAACGATGCTCCCTCCTTCTTTAGCCAACTTTTCGGACAGCATTACAGTGTCCAACATCATGTGCGATGTGATGATGGAGTAAATAATAATACTCCAAATATAAATCACTTAATACTCTCGGCCGTGAATATCTCAAATCGCAGACGATGGAGTTGACCATTCAAACAAAATTGAAGATATAGTCTGAGCTGTGGGCGTGTTTGTGTACCAAAACTAAGCTCAATTTTACCTTACTAAAATTGATTGAACGTTTTCATAAATCTCTATTATTTCTTGGTCGAAATGTCTTTTTTGACAGCTGAAAAAATATGGCTCTGGTGAATGCAGCACATTATAATGATGCGTACATACAAAATATGCTAAAAATTATTTAGAATATTCGTAAAACAAACAAACAGCTATCGATCTTTCGTAAAATTTGGGTTTTTTTATTTAAAGTTAAGTTGTAACATTTACGCTTGCGAAAAGACTCCATTTTGTAAACTTATTCAAACAAAAGACGTGGCAGAATGAATCGAAACACGTGCGAAAGTTGCTAGAATACACGAAAATGTACTAAAAACAATAATAATCAACCCTGGTGAGTGGTAAAATGATCAGCTCTAGCAAGATAGACACGGAGGTATATTGACTGCGTGTGGAAGAGTCAGATAACCCAACACGTTGGTGTACAAGACTTGGCGCTCCAGTCTAGACACAAGGTGGACTACCGAATTATAAGGCTTGATTTTGTGCTTTCAATGGAGCCTGCTCCAAGGAGCTAGCAGCATTGATTCCTGATGCACCGGTGCACGTGCGCGAAACTCGACGGACACGAGCTGAACACCCGTTCACGGTTGAAGTTGGCTTCATGAGAACGGGCCGTTTTTACGACTCGTTTTTGTGTAGGTCGGCTCGTATGTGGAACGAGCTACCGGCATCTGTTTTTCCTCCTTCCTATAATCCGAGCCTCTTCAAGGCCCGCATTAACAAATCCCTTCCTACAGCCTATTCCGCCTCACAACGCCGCCCAACCGGGTGATGACATAGTTCCCCTGTCTGTAGACTGCACAGGCAGGGACGCTCTTGTGAGGTGTCACATAAAAAAAAAAAAAAAAAAACCCAGTAAAAATAACGACAGATTATACATAGTAATTCTCATAACTCAGCTGTTCTGGATGTGACTAGGTTTATGTAGGCCAGACAGAACAGACGATCTTCAAAAGTATATCAGAACACTTTCGAGCGTGTAAACTCAGCCATCCTGACAAATCGGCAATTGCCGAGCATTTAATTGAAAACGGCCATTACTTTGGATTTGTTCCTGATGTTTTGGAAGACTCAAAACGCATAGAGCACGCTTATTAGAGAGCCAACTCAAATTTAAAAAAAAATTATTAATAATAATAAAGACAATGGGGATAAGCTCAATAGTTCTTGGTATCCGGTAATTGACGGCTACACCAAAATTAAACGCAGAAAACCATTTTAAATTATGCTGTAATGCCAGCTCTTAGAAGATTGGGACCAGCACATATTTCACCACAATCTTCATGCACACATCTGCCCTGATGATGGACGCTGTAATGCTGTCTGAAACATTGGATAAAAAAGGAGGTCATACAACGTGGCATAATACCCCAAAAATAAATCACGATAATACAGGGTTTTCCAATAAGAGGTGTTATTTTGAATAGCCCGCTATTTCGGTAGATGTTACTTTTGAAGCTGTCATTTTTTGACATTTGACAAGTAGAAACTACGCCATTAATACAAATGGAACGATACACGCTTCAACAACGCATTGAAATTATTAAAATTCACTTGAGTGAATCAAATGCAAATCATCTTGAGTGATGAGGCCCATTTCCACCTCGGTGGCTTGGTCAACAAGCAAAATTGTCGCATCTGGGGCTCGGAAAACCCAAGAGTTATTGTTGAAAAGCCTCTCTATCCTCAACGTGCGACTGTTTGGTGCGGTTTATGGTCCGGCGGAGTCATTGGACCTTACTTTTTCGAAAATGAGGCTGGCGCAACAGTTACGGTGAATGGATTGCGCTATCGAGAGATGATTAATGATTTTTTATGGCCCGTATTGATCTGGACAACGTTTACTTTCAACAAGACGCCGCTACGTGCCACACAAGCAACGAAACCATTGATCTTTTACGATTGAATATCAAAATAACACCTCTTATTGGAAAACCCTGTATATTTATCCAAAAAAACTTAACAACCAAAATCACAACACCCAAACTAAAAAAACCTACATATAAAGCAGATTAAAAAAAATACTTTTTTCCAACCAAAAAATTGACACACATAAAATTTTAATAAAACAAAATGATTTTTTTTCAAATTATAGTGCCTCCTTTATTCTTCAATCTCGTGTGATATTTATATTTGGCAGACGCTCTGACAACTGAGCTACAGCGCCACAAATATAATATTTAACACACTATTTACATAATTTTTAACCCAAGTGGTAACATTGAGAATTTCGCAGGTTTTAAAGGAGTGTCCTTGCAGCTCAGTTGGTAGAACTTCTGGAAAATTAATAATAATAATAATAATATACAAACAATGCGTAGTCACATTTACTCATTGTGACTTAATATTATTTCATACATACATTTTAATTTTCTAATTATGATTCACTTGAGTGTCTTTGTGTTAGTATTGAAGTGACAACTGTTTCGCCTTCTGGTGGCATTGTAGCGGCAGACAATCATTTGTCCGATAATTTAACAGTCTTGATGTCGTTAAGAGTGTTGTTAGCTTTAAGTTAGGATATTTAGTATGTAGGTTAAAGGTGTCTCCATAGGTGCCAGTAGTAATAACACATGACGTAGACAACTGTTGGACGTTTTGGGTCTAAAACCCGAATGGTTCCAGTCCTGGCCGGCATAATTGGAGCAGCCTGCTCCTGGCGCTGACGTGCCAAGGTGCTGATAATACCTAACTCCTATCACAGCATCCTTGAGGATTTTACTAAAACATATCTGAATCTCAGCACATATCTGCGTCTGTATTTCAATACATGTCTGAATATCAACACGTATCTGAATCTGCAATTCAATGCTAATCTATAGTACGTATCTACATATCTGAAATTCAAATGTGCGTACAATACAATGTACAAATTTGTAGCTCTGCACAGTAGAGCTGTTTAAAAGTTTCGTTTACGCATTTGTACAACAACGTAAATCTATACCAATACTTCAACATTTACATTGTGGAACCCGTATATCAGTTTAAAAGTGGCTTCAGCGCAGTTTTACAATGCCGTCCGAAAGGCGAAACAGAAGTCGACGTAAAAAAAAATATACATTCACAAATCTGCTCTTATTTTAACTGTAAATACACTAAAATATAAAACCTGTACATTTGAAAAATTAGGCAATACACATTTTATAGAAACATATAACAATTATTATTACAAGAATTGGGTCATTTCTACTGATAACCTATAGAAGATAACCAAGAAGTTGCATATATGTCAATTTGATAGAAGTAAGGTCAATTTTCCCTCACTTCTGGCGAAATTCATCTAATATTGAAAATCCGTCTCTAACAAACAATCGATTTCATTGGCCTGTCCCTAGGAGTCGAAAGATCTTAAGTAATTTGGTGATTTTTCATTCAAATCGGCATAGATCTACAGACCGCACTTCTAGGAAATATTTGTTCAGTGGTTACATACACATTTTCATAATGATGAAACAGTATTAAGAATATTGATATTTTAAATTACTGCTTTGAAATATGTTTAATTAGAAAATAATGCAAGTACGTACTCTAACTTAACAATGTTTGGTCACGTAGCAACGCTTGGTTGGCACACAGCGAGCAGTTGTTTTCTGTCATGTTTTATGAATAAAAAATTTTAAACTTGCGTGTTATCTGCACAGTGCCATGACTAAACAAATTGACCCGTATTATCACTGAACAAATAAACCGATAGAAGTGGATTGCTGACGTGTCTGTGTGGCAAAACTAAGCTCAAATTTCCCTTACTTCCGGCAAAATTGATCAATCCGCATATTACAAATATTTATATTATTTATTGTATGAGCCTAAAAAGTCTTAAATTATTGTAAATTGGGGGAATCAGTTGTCTTTCAAATGAGTGTGAATCACACAAGAAGGGATTGTTTGTACAGTATGTAGTATGTATGTATGTTTGTCTGTAAGTTTGTTTGTTAGTATAGTGATAGTCCCTCTGTGTAGGCAGTCTTGAAAATGTCGACTAGGCGTCCAGGGGCGCTTATTCGCCCTTCAGTCTGCGGCTGAACTCCTCCTGCTGCAGCTCTTTCCATTCCTTCTTGGCTTTCATGCGTTTCAGTTGGCCATCCCTGGAACAAAAAAAAAAACAAATTATTTTTTTTTATAGAATCTGCCTTACTTTGTCTAGAAGTCTGCATTACCACCAAAACCCATGTGCAACCGTTTAAAATGGACATAGTGAATTATTGCCTCTTAAATCGAATTGTTCATTTTCGAGAGATCGTACTGGATGTCAAGTTCAGTCAGTATGTCCCTCCCACTGCGGTTCAAGGCGATAGGTCAAGAGACTCCGGCCGGAGAAGTCAAATGGTCTCCCTCAACCATCCTCTCCCGATGCGGCCTGCCACGCAGCTGGTGGGCTGACGATTTCGCCACCAAGACCTGGACAAACCTCATCCCACGAACTCGGAAACCCCTGTAACTTGCCACTCGGGGTAACCTACGGCACAGGTGTTAGTTATCCAATGAATGCTTCCCGGTGCGGAGGTACCGGTAAAAATAAAAATTATTACATCACAATTATCATTTTTAGCATATATTTTTGGATAACTCACCAGACCAGATCCACGAGACCGCCCTGCCTCGCTATGACCGCCTTGACCCTATTTGCAAACTCGATGGCGGACTCGTTACCCCGCCGCTGCATGGGGGGCAGGTACCAAACGTCGCACACGATCGCCCACGACGTCATCATCATGTACAGGTACTGCATCATCGAATAGCGCGACGAATTCCAGAAGGCGTCGCCAAACTTGGGGTCGTATCTGAAATATTAATAATTATTATTTATTTTATTCCGGAATGTGGGAAGGTTAATGCGAACCTACAAATACCATTCAAAAAGTACAAATATATTTCTATATAAATAAAAATGTAAACATTGTTTATTGAAAATCTCAAATCTCCAAAAGTTCTTCACCGATTGCTTTGAAATTTGCTTTTTTTTTAAAACCGCGCCATCTGTAGGATATAAAAGCCCACGCGATATTGTTTCTCTATCTGCACAGATAGACCTTGCCACAGCAACGCGTGGCGGGGTACAGCTAGCAACAAACAATTCAGAGGAAATGGGAGACATCTCTTGTCAAAATTGTGAAACTACTAAGTTAGCTTTGTGATTGAACGAAGATTCCAACGACTATTGAAAAAAGTCCAATAATGTTTTTTAAATATCTCTTCAAATTGGCCACATTTTGGTCAGTGGAAGCTCGCAAGTGTTCGCAAGTGCATATATATATGGAACAACAAAATAAGACGTTAAAGCATTATTGGAGATTGATGGGGCTAAAAACTATTTCAAGCGTCCTTCATGCTGAAATCTGAACTCTGGCAACTTGTTGATTTGCTTTGTCCTCATTTTTTATTATTCGTCGCTCTAGTTTGTTTTTATCCAACAGACCAAAACGTAAATCGGGAGAAATACCGCTTCAAAGTTTTTTTTTTTACTAAAAACGGATATACAATGAAATTAGCTCAATTCTAAAAGCTTACTAAAATAATTTAAAGTGATAGAAATTATTATTTTTAAGTAAAATTCCTTCCAAATGTTTAAAATTACGTAGAAAACACGTTTTTAATTTGGATGTTGGACAAAGTGTTCGATAAACACGATCGGAATGTTGTTTAATTTTGGTGAACTTTAGACAAACTGCGTCTTGAAAACACGTTAAAAGTATTAAAAAAATATATATTTCACTTGTATCGTATAAATAAATGATTTCTGAGAACAACTGCATACTTAACACATTGTAGTCGGGCGCTTCAAACAATAGACTCTAGCCTATAGCGGGTGTTTTTCGCGATTAGCGCAAAAATATATCGCTTTCTTAAAATTGACACAATTTCTAAACCAAATAATATTTTCGATTGAAATTTTCAAAGAAATTAGATATGACATTTGATCATCAAAAATAAATTATAATTGCTTTGATTACATCATAATTTCACCACATTTCAAAGCTGAATATAAAAACCTGATATTAATTTAGTAAATAGCATTCAATATTCGAGAATTCCATGTAAAAGATAACACGTTTATTCATATCATATTGTTATATAATAAATAATAATATATATTTGCCATGCCCGCAATTTTACAATCACTGGTTGTGTGAAATCTGATGGCGTAAATATTGAACAGTGTCGCCTAAGGCCGAAGGCGAACACTCAATAACTCATAAGTTTAATTGCTTCTTGTCAAAAAATAGTCTTTTGCGGTTGCCTCGCCTAATTGAAGAGCCCATTCCACTTATGAATCATAGTATTTATTTTTTCCAAGTATATGCTTGTATATAACAACAATGACATTTGAGTAAACAAAAAATAATAATAATATTTGTAGGGATAAAGTCCTATACAATGCTAATATATTCAAATAATAAAATACCAAACAGTAAACAAAACAGTGCGAGCGGTATAAAAAATAGTCCAATACGTGAAATGACTCAAACTAAACTGGAGATTGAGATCGCATTAAAACTACTGCACACTAGCCAATCCGGACAAGGCATCTCAAATAACGTGGACAGACTGTTGCCTAGCACCCAGGTAGCAAATTACCTTTTCGAGGCGTTTTATTTCACGCTGATAATAAACCCGTATAGTGCCGTTTCCCGCCAAAAACCGACAGTCGACAAAAACGGCATTTGCCGTGTCCCGCAGTTGACCGACAGTCCGCGAAAAACGGCAAACGCCGTGTCCCGACGACAATGTGTTACTCAATTTCGCCAAAAATGGTCTGTTGGACAAAAACGAACTAGAGCGACGCGTTGGCAACTAAAGTATTAAAAAAAAAACTTTTGGAGGCGGATCTACGCTCGACGCATTTAAAAAAACATTAAACGGCATACTTTTTTTTTTCTTCTTGCATATTTCATTTTAAAAATTCCAAATTTGTATTCGATTTACTCTAAAATGAAAGCTCAAATCAAAATAAGTTATCCCACAAAATGTACTCCAAATGTGATATGTAGATTCGTCAGAGCCCGCTTGCACCACTAGTTTCTGGACACCATGTATATGAGTGTTGCTAGTGCAATGATGGAGGATTAGTAATGGATTAGGTAGCAGGACAAAACAGAATAGTGACAAAATGATATAAAGTCATGAAAAGTGATAAAAAGAAACTAGAGTACCATATAGGTTAGGTTAGATTAGTTTTTTTTTATTTATTTCATCACTTTAACGTCTATAACTTACTCACTCTACTCACTCTGACTTCTACGCACCACGACATGCAATGTAATAAATTACCAAAGTGTGTACTGTGTTGCGAATAATATGTAAGTAGTATAAGAACATCAAATAACGTTGAATAATGTAAAAAATGTTGAAACGTCAAATAATTTCAAAACGTCAAATATTGTCAAAATGTCAAATAATGTCAAAACATCAAGTAACAACATAAAAATGTCAAATAACGACAATATATATCAAATAATGTAAAAACATCATAAACGTAAAGTAACAACAATATACGTCAAATAATTTAAAAACGTCATAAAAGTCAAGTAATGACAATATATATTAAATAATTTAAAAACGTCAAGTAATGACAGTATACATCAAATATGTCAAATAACAACATAAAAACATCAAATAACGACAATATACGTCAAATAACAACAAATAATTACAATGAACGTTTTGGTGAAACTCAAACCGTTGGGTTGGATATCTCCAAAGCCTTTGACAGAGTCTGGCACCGGGCGCTTATCGGGAAGTTACCATCGTATGGGATCCACCCAACCCTGCATAGTTGGATTGCGGACTTTCTGAGGGGAAGAACAATTCAAACCGTGGTTGACGGCTCTTCTTCCTCACCGCACCAAATCAATGCGGGGGTGCCACAAGGATCTGTGCTGTCTCCGACGCTGTTTTTATTGCACATCAACGATCTCGTCGAATGTGCACCAATTCACTGCTACGCTGATGACAGCACCGTTCACGAGGGTTATCTTTTTGACAGGCCCCCTTCCACCTATGATGTCCGAACAGCTCGGGAAGTTTTGAAGCAAAAAATTGACCACTACCTCGAGAAGGTTCGTGCCTGGGGTAAGGCCAATTTGGTCAGTTTCGACGTCTCAAAAACCCAAGCGTGTCTGATTTCGGCAAAGAGGGAGATCAATGACTGTCTGGTGCAATTTGATGGGAGCACTCTCCCCAATAAAGACTACATTGAAATGCTTGGAGTTACTATATCAGACCAGCTCAAGTATCGGGGATCCATAGAAGCCCGAGTAAATCAGGCCTCCAAAAAGTTGGGCGTCTTGTACAGAGCTAGGAGATTCTTCAACAGTGACCAGCTGCTGACCCTGTACAAGTCTCAAGTCCGCCCAACTATTGAATTTGGGAGCCACCTTTGGGCTGGTGCCCCAAAATACTTAATAAACCTGCTTGAATCTGTGCAAAGGAGAGCGATCCGTCTGATTGACAATCCGTTGTTAACAGACCGATTGCCTTCTCTAATGCATAGACGCAATGTAGGCATGCTGTGTCTGTTCTACAGGTATCTCAATGGAGCCTGCTCCAAGGAGCTAGCAGCATTGATTCCTGATGCACCGGTGCACGTGCGCGAAACTCGACGGACACGAACTGAACACCCGTTCACGGTTGACGTTGGCTTCATGAGAACGGGCCGTTTTTACGACTCGTTTTTGTGTAAGTCGGCTCGTATGTGGAACGAGCTACCGGCATCTGTTTTTCCTCCCTCCTATAATCCGAGCCTCTTCAAGGCCCGCATTAACAAATCCCTTCCTACAGCCCCTACCTTATTCCGCCTCACAAAGCCGCCCAACCGGGTGGTGACATAGTTCCCCTGTCTGTACACTGCACAGGCAGGGACACTCTTGTGAGGTGACACATAAAAAAAAAATAAAAAAAAATATACATCAAATAATGTCAAATGGTCAAGTGACAACATAAAAACGTCAAATAACGATAATATACATCAAATAATGTCAAAACGTCTAACATCATAAACGTCAAAGAACGACAAAATACATCAAACATTAAATAAGTACACATTCAGTTACATACTTACAAGTTTATTCAAATCTAAATTAACGCTTCAGCAGGAAATAATTCCACATGTACTTGATCGCTTGCGGTAATATGTAAGTGAATGAATGAAGGTCTGTTGATTCACGAAGGACCATTGGTCCAGCTCGTCAGCGCTACATCATCGATCAACTGACGGTATGCGATGCACTATTTCTAGCCTTATATATAAATTCACTATTATATGAGAATGTGGCAGCGAAAACGGTAGCACTACTGTGCTGATTGTAGGTTTGTGATTGGTGAACGGGTCGCAAATAGCGACGTGGGGTTCGCGTGGTTACGATAAGGAATGTACTCACTTAATGGCGACGGGGTAGATGGTTCCCCCCACTTCGAAACTGCCCTTCTTAAACTGCATGACGGATGTGTTGTTGATGCAGGTTCCCTCGGGGAAGATGAGGATCGGCGGGTTGTTGGGATCCCCCACGTGTTCACGCAGTCTGAAAATTTCCGATAATGAATAAGATATTATTATTATAAGAACTATCAAAAAAATGTCAACCCACAAAAAGTGTCTTTTACTAGGACTCGTCTATTTTTATAAAATGTATTTAAAAAAGAGGCCGAAGTCAACCGCGCCAACAACCCAAAGTTATTTAGTATATTAGCTGCTGTAATGTCATCCAATCTTAACACACTTCGGACGGGAAAGGTAGTTCTACCCGTTCGGTCGATTGACGCTTAACGCCGGGAAGGGTAGTTCTACCTTTTGCGTCGGCCTCATTTGAATGGCAGAAAAGATAGAAATATTCAATGTTTTTATATATCAATCTCTTTGTAAAGGTCTCAACTATATGTACATAATTATCGAATCGTAATGCAAGTCTTCTTTTTATATTTATCTTCGTGCCTTTCGTTTACATCGGTATTTCAACAAAAGGATAGTATATTATTTGTTATTGTAATAATTCAATTAATGGAATGAGGGTTTTTATGACCGTGAAACCCGATTCGAATCTCTATCTCTGTTACGCACCCACTCAACATATGTGTGCAAGCGAGCGAGAGATGTCGGGCGTATTTAAAGAAAGCAGGTATGGGCAAATACCGATAGGCGGACGGTAATAAACATATTGCAAGGTTAATTGAGTTGCATTCCAATATTCGATTTTCGTTTAGTACTTTTATAGCTTGGGTATGTTGAGTTACTACATAGAATTTTTTATTAAAATATTTGAACTGTTTTCGAAGATATAGCAATTTAAACAAAATTAAAGAAATACCCGCCAGAAATGTGTGAATATATAAAAAATTCAGCTTGCGTATATGTTTGCCCTAGCAAAACTCGACAAATAGTTGACCGATATTGCTGAAAATTCTGAAGTTTGTTCTTATTAGTGCGAGAAGTGTTTAGAGAGTGGTTTGAATGGAAGATGAAGTTGGGGACGCCCGAGGAATGCTTAACGCAATATGTCTCGACCAGAATGAGATAACGGAGTCGAATTAAAGTTGATGTAATGTAGTTTATTAACAGTAATATTGTGATATACAGTAGTGAATGGTAGAAGAAGTCGGAGACGCCCGAGAAATGCGTATATGTCCGCGTGTATATGCACAATTGTCACCAATAGTGGATAGAATGCATCGTCACCGACATCTAGTCTAAAAATAGCAACTACAGTGTCGTTAGCGCAAGCGATTCTGATATAGTCCTATACAGTTTTCAAAGCATAAAGGTTAAAATTGCAATGGAAAAAATTTATTTACATTCTATGCGCATGTGTGCACAAACGCCGGGCACGGTCATACAAATTGTCACAAACGCGTGCGCGAAAATCAGTCGACTGATTAGGTGTAATTTTCAAAATTGCGAACTGATTGGGCGAAGAATTCAAAAAACAGATAAGGCACCTACCTATATAATAATATTTTTAGATAAAATTATCGTTTTCAAAATTGGAACTGATTTATCGAAAATTCCAGAAGACTATCCTACCATTTTTTACGGGTCTGCGCTAATACAAAAAAAAAAAAAACAGAGTGCGAAAACAAAATATCAATAACTATTATATAGACAGATTTTTAATGTCAGTGGTGTCAATATATTATTTATTTGTGTCAAATATCATCCTTACACTCCTTTCTCGGTTCATCCACTCTACACGCCATCATCCACATCAGCCTTGCATTCATGATAGAATCTTAGAAGAATCATGATAGGTATGATTATTCTAAGCGGTTTTATCGCCAAGTTCATTCTTAGTTTACCTGTTGGTGACGGCGTTCCTGTCCTTTACCTCGGAGCGCTCAAACCAAATGTGCGGCGAGGCCCTCGCCAGCGCCCTCTGCAGCAGGCCTAGGAACCCGCCGTGGCGCTGCCCTATCTGCACACATAAGTATGTCATTTTATCACAATGTTTAAAACTATCATTTAAGATTTACTTGAACATACTAAACTTTTTTAAAAGCGATTGCAAATTTTACTGACGTTAAAATTACGTTTTTAAAAATTTATATAATTATTCCACACAAGAGTACTAACTGCTCAAAGCCAGTGGAACATTCTAAAGTGGTAGCTACTTTCAGTATCGCCCTGATGAAAGTCCGCCATTCAGAATTGAAACCTCGCTTGAAGTGGCTTTAGCTGCGTTTGGTGACCAGATCTGAATAGCCAGATACTTCCCAACCATGCTCTTTCCCTTCCCACTCATTTCAGCCTCATGACATACCCCTATTGGAGTGAGGTAAGTGGAGAAATAAATGCCTGTATTACAGTATACAAATTCATAGCAAATTCTCTCTTACTAGAGAATGACGAGATTTGAATAGCGCGACACTTAATGCTTACCAACCATCATCTTCCTCATTTTTTTATCATCTACACTTCCGTCATTGCTGGTCTCACCAGGTCGATACTGAGAATAACTTCAAATCAATAATTTAAGTTACGACTAAACAAAATATTTTTTTAAATGTTGGGAATCAAACCCATGAACTCTAAACTAAAAATATTACATTTTCATACAAATCAAAATAAAAATCGGAAAAAAAGAAAAAAATTTCATGTAAGCCAAGATTAAAAAATACATAAAGCCATGCGCTGTTAAAACCATAAAGCGAAAAAATATATTAAATGCATGCCACACAACATTTACCATCACCATTAAAATATAATCAATTCTTGTAAAAATATACAAAATGGAATGTTTTTCAAAATATATATATATATATACAGTTCGACAGTGATAACTTTACAATAAGGAATGCTGGAGGTTAAATGCAAATCCTGCGCCGTACGCCAGCTGACACAATTTACAAAATAACTTTTTTGCAAAATGACGTTTACAAAATATATATACAGGGTTTTCCAATAAGAGGTGTTATTTTGATATTCAATTGTAAAAGATCAATGGTTTCGTTGCTTGTGTGGCACGTAGCGCCGTCTTGTTGAAAGTAAACGTTGTCCAGATTAATACCATCCAATTCCGGCCATAAAAATCATTGATCATCTCTCGATAGCGCAATCCATTCACCGTAACTGTTGCTCCAGCCTCATTTTCGAAAAAGTAAGGTCCAATGACTCCGCCGGACCATAAACCGCATCAAACAGTCACACGTTGAGGATAGAGAGGATTTTTAAAAATAACTCTTGGGTTTTCCGAGCCCCAGATGCGACAATTTTGCTTGTTGACGAAGTCACCGAGGTGGAAATGGGCCTCATCACTCAAGATGATTTGCATTTGATTCACTCAAGTGAATTTTAATAATTTCAACGCGTTGTTGAAGCGTATATCGTTCCATTTTTATTAATGGCGTAGTTTCCACTTGTCAAATGTCAAAAGTAACATCTAACGAAATAGCGGGCTATTCAAAATAACACCTCTTATTGGAAAACCTGTATAACGCTGCGTATAGACACGAGAAAAAACGCGCGAGCCGGACTGCGAATTACGGTAAAGGAACGAAGCGACCACAAGCGGCGTTTCGCGCCATTTTCGATTGCTTCGTTCCTTTCCTGTACGTTGTTCAGCTCGGCAGTTCGGCCCGCTTGTTTATACGCATCCTTAGAGTCAACAAATATAATAAAATTTGCAAAAACCTTCAGAATAATGTTTCGTATATTACATTCCGTAGTTTATCCCTTTTGCTTTATATCGTAAACACAAATAAATTTGAAGAAACTTAAGTGAAAATATTTCGACGCGTTTAGTTCCGCCTAGTCTGGAAAATTATCACTGTCAAACTTTACAGCATAATCTCATTAAATCGGCACTTTTTCTCAGTCAATGAAAAAGTTATATTTGACATTTTAATGAAATTTTACTGAATGCGTAATTAAAATAAGAATGTTTAAATTAAAAAATCTTGTACCATTAATGAATTATTCCTGCAATAAATAAAATACATGCACAATCAAAAGGTCTACACTTATTATGAATATCAAACGTCAGGCAAAGCTAGTTCAAACTACGAGAGGTTAGGTTAGGTTGTAAGTTCTCAGTCTATCGTAGGTTAAGTTTGGTAAAAGTTGAGTAAAATAGTTTATCATGGATCAGGTTTAGTATGGTTTTCTGTTTGTTTGCTACTATGACTTACTAGGTAATGGTAAAGTCTATGATAAATGAGGTTGGGTTAGGTTAGGTTCTGTCGGTGATTAGTTAGGTGAGTTTGGGTTCTGTCCATGATAGGTTAGGTTCTGTCTGTGATAGGCTAGGTAAGGTTCCCTATGTGATAAATCAGGTTAGGTAAATTTCCGTTTATGGTAGGTTAGGTTCTATCTATGATAGGTTAGGTTCCGTCTGTGATAGGCTAGTTAAGGTTCCCTATGTGATAAATCAGGTTAGGCAAGTTTCCGTTTATGGCAGGTTTCGTTCTATCTGTGATAGGTTAGGTTCTGTCTATGATAGGATGGACAAGATTCCATCTATATCTGTGGTAGGGTAGTTTCTATCTATGGTTAGATAAGGTTCTGTGAATGTTCAGATAGGTTAGTTTCTGTCCGTCATAAGTGATGTTAGGTTAGGTTTTATTCCGTGAAAGTCCAGTTAGGTTAGGTTCAGTCAGCAATAAGTCAGGTAAGGTTAGGCTATCCACAAGCTCAGACAGCAGACGACAGAACGGACCAGCGAGTAGCTGTTGTCGCACATGAGCATCAGCACGTCGATGGGCGAGGTGTGATTGGCCACACAGATGCCTCGCTGCGGCGGGCGGCCCTTGTACGTGATGACGGCGGACAGGGAACGGCTCAGCAGCGAGAAGCAGGCGGCACTGAGACGGCGGTTCATGGCGCGCCGTCCCCCACCCTCCGGCAGACAGCCCACCGCCGCCGTGCACGCCGTCAGCAGCAACACCTGGCGACACAAATGCCACCACTGCCAATTGAGTACATTCCTTCTTCCATACAAACACAAACTTGTCCAACTGACATACGCACGCACCGTCTCGGTGCACACAACGACATTACAAAACATATAGACACGTTGCAGAGACCTCAAAGTGACGAGCAAAAGATACTATAATTGCCGTACTTTCGATTTAGTATTAAATAGTCACGCGTCACGGGAAGTCGTGTACTATCTTTAAACAAATTGCGTAAATGAGTGCCAAAATACCTTCGTATGTGATGAGAGTGTTTCAATGACACGGTAAACACTAGTAAAAGCCAAGTTCGTAAATACACGCTAATTACTTATAAACAATATAATTACTTCGATTGTTTCCCCACGATTTTTAGTGCCATTAGAGAAAGTGAGATAGCGAATGTAGCAACACATAAGTATAAGGATAACCAACTGGCAGTAAATCGCGTACAGCGTTCCACATTCGTCTTGGTGTAAGCAAGTAAGCTTATCTTTACATCACACCTGTGATTTAGAATGTTCGCCGCAACGTATGTAAACGCTGACCGGTCCTATGTCTATTTTGTTCATGAACTCATATTCTCTGAATCTATTTTTGTCACAAGACTACCCTAGAGCCTTTAAATGTTAATTTAAAAAATAATGTATTAGAAAAGTTTTTGGACAAAGGAGTTTTTCTTATCTGTTGTTTTATAATATGCTCAGTGAAAATATAAAAACTATAGGTTCGTTGAATCTATTCAAGAAAATGGTAAAAAATTCCATATTGGCTGAAAGTGGTGATGTTTATTGGATTGCCCATGTCGTGGCTTCTGTCATGAATCACCTTAGGAGCCCCATATTCAATGTGATACGTCTGTGCATGTGTTATGTGATGTAATTATTTAATTGAATATAATTGTAAAGCTGCTCATCTCTACACAGGAATTCCCTAGTGCGATGAGCAGCGGAGGAAAAATAATATATACAGGGTTTTCCAATAAGAGGTGTTATTTTGATATTCAATTGTAAAAGATCAATGGTTTCGTTGCTTGTGTGGCACGTAGCGCCGTCTTGATGAAAGTAAACGTTGTCCAGATCAATACCATCCAATTCCGGCCATAAAAAATCATCAATCATCTCTCGATAGCGCAATCCATTCACCGTAACTGTTGCTCCAGCCTCATTTTCGAAAAAGTAAGGTCCAATGACTCCGCCGGACCATAAACCGCACCAAACAGTCACACGTTGAGGATAGAGAGGCTTTTCAACAATAACTCTTGGGTTTTCTGAGCCCCAGATGCGACAATTTTGCTTGTTGACGAAGCCACCGAGGTGGAAATGGGCCTCATCACTCAAGATGATTTTTCGATGGAATTCTAATAATTAATAATAGTGAATTTTAACAATTTCAATGCGTTGTTGAAGCGTGTATCGTTCCATTTTTATTAATGGTGTAGTTTCTACTTGTCAAATGTCAAAAAATGACAGCTTCAAATGTAACATCTACGGAAATAGCAGGCTATTCAAAATAACACCTCTTATTGGAAAACCCTGTGGAAAAAATCTGTTTTTGGGAACGTAACCGGTGTCAATGAAACCGTTCTTGTAGGGTACGTTAACGCGCACATGTTTCAACCGGTAAGTCCCCCAGCTCTACGGGATTGTAACCAAGAGCTTTACAAGTAACGTCCAATGCATTTGTGCCGTATGCGCGTAGCGCCGGAGGCACGTTTTATTGTTAACCTATATGTAGCAGCATTTTTGGTGGAGTTACGGCAGTAGAATGTTATTTTCTTAAGTCCTTCTAATATCCAATACTGATTCTAGATTAAAGTTTTATACTGTTAAGTCTGCGCATAGACATCTTTTAAAATTTATTTTCTAATATATTGAACATTTGTTTACATACATTAAAAATGTATTACCGTAAGCTGCTGATCGTGTGCATCGTTATGTTCGTTATTTTATTGAATTTCTTGAGCAGCTCACGGGTTAAACAGTGTTAGGAAGAGAGAAAACCGCGCTTTCAGTTTGCATACAAAAAAAAGTGAAGTGACAAAAATTTTTGTAAATGTGTTTTTTAGTTTTGTGTAAAATGGTAATTACTGTTCACACAATAAAACACGATTGGTAAGCGACTTTAAAAAAACTTTATCTACGCTTGAATTAATATTTTGAATTAATTTCATATATCGATTTGTGATACTAAAATCTGAAAGATTCTTTCATCTGCTTTCTAAAATGGTATTTTATTTTGAAATTCGTTAAAACACAGTGAATTCATCTGCAATTGAATGTAATCTACATTCTGACAGTTCAGCTAAGAGAAGTACATTGCAAAATGTCAGAGGCTTTAGGGGTTAATAAAATATTATTGTGTTCTGCCAAGAAAGCAAATAAATTACAATTTGTTAAAAAGTGCATAAAAAACTAGGTGACATATTAAAACAATTGAAAACTGAAAAAAAATGTTAATTTTGAAAATGTGCTAAAAACAACAAGTTACAAGGAACCTGAAAAGAAAATCGTGCTTCGTTGACAGTGTCAAAGTTGAAACTGAACAATAAATTATCTGTGAACTCTGGCGTCATGAAATTTACACCACTTTTTCTGTCTGGAATTTTTAGGTCAACGCAAAAACTTTTAAATGGCAACATCATTTCCATTATGAGCTGTGTAGCTTTGAAATATCCATTTGATTCAATAAGAAAAAGGGATATTTACCTGAGCCAAATTTCCTGATGGTAAAACTAGTAGGTACATACAAGTGCGCTAACTTCAGGAGGTGATTCTACATGATGGTAGAAGTAAAAAATATGAATAACTTTTTCGAAATTCCAATGTTTATTTTCCTACACAATTTTTTTTTTCCCATAGAAGTATATTTATTTGCCCATTCAAACAATTCGCTTTTTTATAATCTAAAAACTATCTTAAAATGTTGGAAGATTGAAAAAAGTTATATTTCTTTCTTACTTGCACTATCATCGTAGAATCATCCCCCGAAGTTAGAGTCATTTACCCCCGGACACCCTGTATTATATGAATGATTTAACCTTGTCAGTTCCCTCAGTAAATCCATACAAATAACTTCATCAGAAATCACATAAAATAAATTGAAATTACATCACGTCACATAACTAATACACAAACATTCCATCGCCATTCGTAATCCTACACTGCATAATTCAGTAAATTTTCATCATGACAAAATGTAATGCCATCGCATCATCTCTCAAAACCTTAAGGTATGGTACAAAATAATCTTTCATCACATCATATAAATTGATATTACATCACATCATGAAAATAAACATTAAACACAACATATAAATAAATTTACGATCGCATTGTCTCTCAAAGCGTTCTGTATTTTATGAAATAATCCAACATCGATCATTATTGAATAATATAAATAGATAGTACATCGCATCGTATAGATAAACATGCCATCGGATCATCTCTCAAACCGTGTAGTATGAAATAACCCAAAATTAAACATCACATTGTATAAATAAACATCAAACATGCCATTGCATCATCCTTCAAACGGTATATACGAACATCACATCATAATATATGAATTGATAGTACATCACATCATTTAAATAAACTGTATAAAAGGGGTCATTTTTAACCATCAAACATGCCTTCAGATCAACCTTCAAACCGTCCGTATCATATGAACATCACATCATAATATATGAATTGATAGTACATCACATTGATTAAATAAACTGTATAAAAAGGGCCATATTTAACCATCAAACATGCCATCGCATCAACCTTTAAACCGTCTGGAATCATATGAACATCACATCATAATATATGAATTGATAGTACATCACATCATTTAAATAAACTGTATAAAAGGGGTCATTTTTAACCATCAAACATGCCATTGCATCATCCTTCAAACGGTATATACGAACATCACATCATAATATATGAATTGATAGTACATCACATCATTTAAATAAACTGTATAAAAGGGGTCATTTTTAACCATCAAACATGCCTTCAGATCAACCTTCAAACCGTCCGGTATCATATGAACATCACATCATAATATATGAATTGATAGTACATCACATTTTTTAAATAAACTGTATAAAAAGGGCCATATTTAACCATCAAACATGCCATCGCATCAACCTTTAAACCGTCTGGAATCATATGAACATCACATCATAATATATGAATTGATAGTACATCACATTGTTTAAATAAACTGTATATAAGGGGCTATATATAACCAACAAACCAATACATTTTATGATGCTGCCAATACACCTGTAACCATAAAGGAATTCCTTTCAAAATGCTATCCACCAATATTAATGATATAATTAATATTATTCGAAAGCAAGCTGAAATAAAGCCGAGATAATTTTTGATGAATGAAAAGTACATTTAATGCCTCTTCGCCTTAGTCACAAGATGCATGATGATATGATGAATAGTGTTGGGAAAGGTTGAAGAGCGCGTGGCAAGGTTGTGTCCGTAGAAACTGAACTAATGACAAGCATGTGTCAATTGAACTGATCTAAAGAAAAGTATGTGTTCAATGGAACTGAGCTAATGACAAGGGTGTGCCTATTAGAACTTAGCTAATGACAAGGGAGTGTCAATTGGAACTGAGCTAATGACAAGGGTATTTCTATTAGAACTTAGCTAATGACAAGGGAGTGTCTATTAGAACTGAGCT
Organism: Hesperophylax magnus; assembly: GCA_026573805.1. NCBI lineage: Eukaryota > Metazoa > Arthropoda > Insecta > Trichoptera > Limnephilidae > Hesperophylax > Hesperophylax magnus. Next base: position 6,242,283 of record JAIUSX010000005.1, on the reverse strand, counting down.
AATGAACAGTTTGTGTATATTGTAACTGAACTAATGACACATATGTATTGACTGGAACTAAACTAATGGACAGTATGTGTCGATCAGAACTGAGCTAACGACAGGGATGTGCAATTTGGAACTGCGCTAGTGACAAGGGAGTATCAATGGAAACTGAGCTAATGACAAGGATTTGTTAATTGGAACTGAGCTAATAACAATGAAATATTCATTGTAACTGATCTAATTGACAATAATGTGTTCATTGCAACTGAGGTAATGACAAGGAAACATGCATTGGAACCAAACTAACGTCTTATTTGGAACTGAGCTAATGACAGGGAAATGTTCATTGAAACTAATCTACAAATTTAATGTCATTAGTATCTGTTACAAGTGTGATACTATTTGACACACAGATCTGCGCCAACTTTGCTCGCAGGGGAGAAATGCGACAGACCAGCGGGGCACTGAAAATTAGTGACAGGCATGTATGAAGTTTGACCCTTAACGGCGACAATACAACGAGCACCAATCCATCATCATCAGGCCATCTGTACCAGACTGAAGCAATTCTCCGTGGATAGCATGATGACATCGATGGGGCTGGTGTGGTTGGCCACGCAGCAGCCCTCGTTCTTGGGCTTGTACTCGTCCATATGGAAGGTGATGACACAGCTGAGCGAGCGCGCCAGTATCCTGAAGGAGTACTTGTAGAAGGAGGAGTTGACGCGGCGCTTGAACCGACTCTCCGGCAGCTGGCCGAGGATTAGCGATCCGATCACCATGGAAAACACCTGTTTCAGTCAGCGGATATTGTAAGTTGATGGGAAAAAACACTTTGGTTGGGGTGTTTCAAACTTTCCTCACTTATGGTATCATCACTTTTGATATCATCACCTTCGATATCGTCACATTTGAAAATGTCACATTTGACCATGTCACATTTGACCTCGTCACATTCGACCTCGTCACATTTGACATCGTCACTTTTGACGTTGTCACATTTGACATCGTCACTTTTGACGTTGTCACATTTGACATCATCAAATTTGACTTCGTCACATTTTAAATCATCAATTTGACTTTGTCATATTTGACATCATCACAATTCTATTTGCATTTTTTTTTTTTGACATTCAAATGGTCCACATTATTTGCCCATTCTAGGCCAATTTAAGCTTTTGAACGAATTGTGATCAGCTGACAAGGATAAGGATCATGTTGTTATGCTTGCCAGCTGATAGCAAATTGTTCAAAAGCTGAAAAAGGCATATCAACGGCGGTAAAACAGGTAAAAATGATTTTGTGTTATTTCACAATTTATTCATTTAAAAATAAAATAATAGAATATTTGCGGTACGTTCCAAAGAGTTCCAGAGATACTGCCGCCCGGGTGAAAGACTTGTAAAGGCCAGGCACTTCCCCACTACCTTTCAGTCTCACAACATATCCAAATCGGGGATGCCGTAGTCTCACTGGCTCCAGCGGCTGCAGCTGGCTGGGAACAACTCTATTTGTCATTACATAACATATGTAATTCAGTAACAAACTCACCCCGATGAAGCAGATAAGTATCCTCAGAGGCAGCAGGAAGCAATATCGGACAAAGAAACCCATCATCCATATTACAGTCAAACGCCAAGACACAAATTCGTATCGTCTGGAAAAAAATGGAAAAAATGTAAGTGCGGTTAACTATATCAAACGGTAATATAGTATTAGTGGTCATGTTCTTAAAATTATTCCTACAGTGTGCCTTACCCAATACAGATCTAATATTATAACACTAAATATACTGTTTATACAAAGTTATGACAAAACAAGAATATTAAAACCAAAACATAATTTAAAACAGGAGACAGTTTGTGTTCAGAAATGAGAATCTTCTTGGCAGACATTTTAAAAAGGTACAATAAGGAGACAACCGAAACCAAACAATTACCGGAAATTTGAGAATATGGCTTATTATAAAATATAGAAAAGAAGTTAAGATTTATGAATGGTAAGATTTTTTAAATAATTTTGTTTTTAAAGCCCGTTTTAATTCAAATTCTGGAGATTAGTAAGAGCTGAAAGAAGTCTATTCCAGATCAGCGGGCCTGTTACACTAAAAGAGCGATCATAGTAAATGGCTCGATTAAACGTAGAAAGTTGGATTAGACGATTACTAATTGAACATCTGTTATTATTTTATACTGCTTTTTTTTATTCTTGAAAAAATTACGAAAATTAAAGTATTTTAATGTAGACAAATAAATTTTCAATAATGATTTAAATTGTGGCATTTTCGATTTGCAGCCAAAATGACTTTTTATTCGTGAATACGGCTGTGTTGTCGTCACACCAGGAAACATTGGTGAAAGCCGTCTTACCAGCCAGAAGCGTTTTCTGCGTCATAATGACGTTGTAACCAGTTGGAACCATTTCGAATGTGCAGTTTTAGATTGTTTTTTAAATCAATAATTACTAATGAAAATATTAAAATACCCCGTTGCAGGGTAACCATACCGCGGGCATGACAATTCGACACTACAATTTCAGGGAATCATCCTGTGGGAACGATTTTTCAACATTTTGAAAAAAAAATTTGTTATCTATCTATAAAGAAAAATCTTAATGTTTCTTTGATCAAATTCTTAAATCTCCGAAAGTTCTTTACTGATTGCTTTTATATATACCTATACTATATAGATGTCACCTGTTACATGTAAAAACATGATTTTTTTGAAAAATAGAGCCTGAATGTAAAAGCAACACGAGCTATTGTTTCTGTATCTGCTCAGACAGACTGAGCCACAGCAATGCGTGACTGAGTACAGCTAGTTAAAATTAGATTTCTAGTTTAATATTTGTGACCAAGTCACCTGTTCGTCCTAGTGAGCAGGTTCCAGCTTCTCAACTCCTCGGCCTCGAAGACGGAGGTGACCTGATCCTCAATGATGGACTCCACCCCGGCCTTGACATAGTAGAAGCACGAGGACAGGTCAAAGTCCAGGTTGGTTGGGGTCACAGGATTGCTCTCCTAAAGAACATAACATAACCGTGTTCAAATGTGTTTTTTATCAATGTTCCCAATGATAATTCTGTATGGAATGAAAACATGGCCATTAAACCAAGGCTTATATCTTCCATGTTAATGCTAGGTTTAACAGAAGAATAGTGAAAACATAACTAGTAGTTCTGTGAACAAAACAGTATGTTTTTAATTTTCTTGTATTTATAAAAATATTTCAAATAAGAAACTTTATGATTTGTCCAAAGAAACGTCACTATATCAATGAGGATAAGTATTTTTTACAAACTTTCTTCAGGTAGGTACCAAAATATTGAAAAAATTCAAAGAAGAAAGTCTAAATAAAAATTTCTAAAAAAAAAAAATCTTTACTGAACCATTACAATAGTAACATAAAACAAATTTACAGACAGACAAAATGCAAAATAGTTACATCTTTTTAGTTTTCATTCAAACCAGTTAAAACACTTTTAACTGCATACTTATAAACGCGGTGTAAATATAACGCAGCGTGTAAGGTCAGAATAATAAAAAAATTATTTTTCTGCAACATTTTTATGATTAAAAACCTGGTTAAAGGCCGGCTTTACCATACCAACAGCAACAACAACATTTTAAAAAACATTTAATAGTAAGCCCTTTAATATTACCTCTAGAGGAGTGATGGCTATCTCATCGCCACTTGCCACCCCATCTACGGCCAATTCGCCGGCGATGGGGTCAACTTTGGCCGCGTCGACACCACCGGCAGGCGTCGCCAGCTGGCCCGAGGAATTTCTGGTGAGCAACGGCGGCTTAGCGATGCCGTTTGACAGGTGGCCGGGTCGTTCTTGCGAGCGGTCCGGCGCCAGCAAGTTCTCGCGCTGGATTACTAGACCACCTGGAAATATACTAAATATGTATCAAAAGTAAACACGAAAATTTTGCATTTGCGATAACTTTTTAAAAGAGTTACCATATGAATGCAAAATTCGTCATTCATATGGAAACTGTAGAAAACAGAACATGATAAAATAATATATTAGGTTAGACTTATTGTTCATTTGTTTCCATCATTTTTCTTCCTGTTTTTTAATGGAACTGCATAACATTTGACGTCTTCACATTTGACGTCATCACATTTGACGTCTTCACATTTGATGCCTTCACTTTTGACGTCATCACATTTGACATCTTCACATTTGACGTCTTCACATTTGAAACCTTCACATTTGACATCAATTTGATATTGTCGCATTTGACGTCTTCACATTTGATGTCATCACATTTGACGTCTTCACATTTGACGTCTTCACATTTGACGTTTTCACATTTGACGTTTTCACATTTGACGTCTTCACATTTGACGTCATCACATTTGACATCTTCACATTTGACGTTTTTACATTTGACGTCTTCACATTTAACATCAATTTGATATTGTCGCATTTGACATCTTCACATTTAACATCTATTTGATATTGTCGAAAATTGATATCATTGCAATTCTTGTTTTTTGACATTCAAATGGTCCCTGTTATTCGCCGATTCTAGGCCCGTTTAATCTTTTGAATGAATTGTGATCAGCTGATAAAGATCATGTTGTTGTGCTCGCCAGCAGATTGCAAGTAGTTCAAAAGCTCAAACGGGTAAGTAATAACAATTGACTTACCATCCTGCTGCTGAGCGTCACCCCAGCCTCCCCCCTCATCTTCACTGGATTCCACCCTCTTGAGTTTCTTGGCAACTTCAATGTGTTGGCGGCCATACTAGAAAATTCACAAAAAATCTAATTATTATTAACTCTTAAGGTTAATTTCATAGGTTTTTGGAACACACAGCTGCTATTACCCGTAAAGTCAATTTGTTCACTTATCGGAACAAACCAAATGGTCTAATAGAAATCCTTGTGTCTCACTTACCGTCATGGTTAGAAATATGAACTAAACGCTGTTAGAAAGAGAAAACACCAAGCTTTATATTCAAATAAAAAAATTAACCACGGAAAATTTTAAATGTACACCTCTATTTATTTATTTTATTAATATTTTTTACATTTCAAATTTTTCCAGTAATGTTGGCCTCACTGGGTGGCTTGCCCGTGCTGAGGCCTTAATTTTATAATATAAAAATATAATCTACATAATACATTTAAAGAGAAAATAATACATTTAAAATATAATCTTGTGTGTTTGTGAGTGATGTGTGTTTATATTGGTTTTGTGTGTTACGTGTAGGTTTTATTTTTATTTTATGCTATGACATTTTGATAATATTGTCTTTTTTGTTCTTTAATCCATTTTGTAATTTTGTGTGTGAATTAATTTTTATTTTCCTCAATTTTTATTTCAAGTTTTACACTGTTGAAAGCTTTTATAGCATGGTATGGGTAGTGTCTTTGTCCAAAGATTGAATTTACTGTTGGAGTTTTTATGTTTTCTTTGTACGCTTGTCTAACTGGTCTGTTAGTGTTATTTTGTGTATGTTGAAATTTATTTTTTTTGTCAAAAATGTAGTTAGTGTTTTAACGTATAATTGGCGTATATCTAGTACGTCACAGCTGTTGGATATTTGGTCTGTATCAGTCAGTCTATGTTTTTTTAGTATTACCTTTAAAGATCGTTTTCTGTGCGGTTTATTTATTTATTTCTATGAAACCAAAGGTTCGGCAATTTAAGAAAAATTTTTGAAACTTTGTGAATTTTTTATTCATTATTTTTATTTCAAACAACAAATAAGTGAGGTGGCAGTAATGTTTATAATATATTTGTTTAGAGCAATATGTATTTTTTTTCGATATAAATGATTTTAATTCATTGTTTGGACATTTAAAAAAAAATTATGTTTGATTTCATAATTTTAATATTTCAAATATTATATTTTTATTTCCAACTAGCTGTATCCCGCCACTCGTTGCTGTGGCTGTCTGTCTGTGCAGATAGAAAAACAATAGCGCATGTTTCTTTTACGTCTGACAGATGGCGCTGTTTTTCGAAAAAAGCATGATTTTACCTGTCACAGGTGAAATCTATATAATATAGGTATATAAAAACACATGTGTATTCGAATGCAACGTTTTGTCAAAATTTGAAAGCAATCGGTGAAGAATTTTCAGAGATTTTGAACAAACGAACATTTACATTTTTATTTATATTGATATTAAAATTTGAAAGTGTATGTCATCACCTTTCAAAAAAAGTTTTTACTTTTCGGATACGTTCAGAAATATCCCATTTATTTTAATTTAATTGAGAAGCGGAGAGCATCTTTAAGAAATATAACGGTCAATATGCCAGAGGCCTGAAGGGGTTAATTCACTGTAGGTTACATTCTTAGAGGAAGCTCACAATACACTAGCGGCCTTAGAGAAAAAACCTTCCCAGACGCGTCTATCAAAAACCAAGACATTCGAAACTCTCGACTTGAACGAGCTGCATCTCGTTCGCCAACTCTTATTTCGCTTATCCAATATCTTAACTAACTAACTAACCATCACGCCGTTTCCCGCAGGGGTAGGCAGAGAGGACGGACTTCTAAACCACACACTCCTTGCCTCATTCATATTCATACATACTCTTCTATTATACTGACTCTTGACATGGCCTGACTCACTTCTTCGTGCCATGTCTTCCTCAGGCGTCCCCGACTTCTGCTACCATTCACATTTGCATCATATATTATCATTACACTCCTTTCTTCGCTCATTCGCTCTACATGCCAAAACCATCTTAGCGTCTCTTTCTTGATCTTACTAATTACGCGTACATCAGTCTTGCACTCTTTGCGAATCTCCAGATTTTTCTCACACGATCATACATGGTTTTACCACACACACGCCTCGGGGATCTCATTTCTACAGCATTCAGTCTATCAGTCATAAGATCATAATAAATTGTTAAATGTAATACTTATAAACAGGGTGTATCGGAGAGTTATGCGAGAGGGTGCATCAACTGAATGAAGAATCAATTCCGTTTGAAATTGAGAATCAGATTGAGTGTGTCACACGATTGAATTTATTCGTTTAAATCATTCATTCAATTTTGCCCACGTCTAATATATATGCATAAATACATCCCTGCATTGTTTGGGAAACTCTAATTTTCAAACTGTACTTATAACACAAATTAAATTTCTTATCAAAGCATTGATAACATATCCATTAAAAATAATTATTAACATTATTAATAAGATTAATTTCTCATCCATAGCAGTAATACAAGAACTCATGGTACGATTAAATAAATCAAATAGATTTTGAGTCAGGCCGTGTCAAGGGTTCACAATAACATAAATATTTATAATAATAAAACAAGACATGGCACGATCAAGTGAATCAAATGCAAATGAAAGTGAAGAGAATGTATGAGATGACGTATTTTTGAGTTATGTTTTTTTATTGATACAATAATGTATTTTAAGATAATATGGGCCTCACTGGGTACTTTGCCCATGCTGAGGCCATCGTTTTATAATTTAATAAAAACAAAAATGTATTTTATAATAATATGGGCCTCACCTGGGGACTTTGCCCACGCTGAGGTCACCATTTTACAATTTAATAAAAACAATAATGTATTATATGATAATATAGGCCTCGCTGGGTAATTTGCCCATGCTGAGGCCACCATTATACATTAAAAAAAATGTATTGTATGATAACATGGGCCTAACTGGGTATTTTTACCATGCTGAGGCCACCATTTTACAGTATAATAAAAACAATAATGTATTTTACGATAATATGGGCCTCATTGGGTACTTTGCCCATGCTGAGACACCAATCATACAATATAATAAAAACAATAATGTATTTTATGATAATATGGGCCTCACTGGGTACTTTTCTAATGCTGAGGCCACCATTTTATAATTTAATAAAAACAATAATGTATTATATGATAATATGGGCCTCACTGGGTACTTTGCCCATGCAGAGGAACCCGAATTACAATTTAATAAAAACAATAAAATGTATTATATGATAATATGGGCTTCACTGGGTATTTTGCCCATGCTGGGGCACCAATTATACGATTTAATAAAAACAACAATGTATTATATGAAAATATGGGCCTCACTGGGTACTTTGCCCACGCTGAGGCCCCCATTTAAATTTCTTTTTTGTTTGTGATAATGAATAAATGCAAATCTCAGAAGCGGAAATTAACTCACTTCCCGACATCCAATCGAGCTGAAACTCGGCAGATATACTCGCTGTCTCTGACAATACATTCCATCAACTTTTGGTGTCAATCACGCACATGCGCGGACATACATGCTTTTCTCTGAAATCGGACGAAATTACAGCAGTTAATATGCAAAATAAATGTCAATCCTATACGATCGGCATCTGACAAGGTTATTAGCGCGGTCGACTTCGGTCCCTGTGAAGAAAGGTTCAATTCTTAGCCGATACAAAAAATAAATAAAAGATATTTTAAAATAGAGAATTACAGATGGTTAATTTTTTTGTTCTTTAATCCAACTTTTAAATCAGTTTTTTTTTTGTTTTGTTTCGTTCACTTTTTGTGAATGTTTTTATTGCCTGGTATTTGTGGTGTCTTTGTCCAAAGCTTGTGTGTGTGTGTTTCTTTTTATTATTAGAAAGATTTTTATCATTATATTTTTTTTATTATTCCCGTCTTTCGAATAATCTGACACTGTTTGAAAATCTCCCACTGCCACCACAGTAAGCGTGTTGTGATGGAGGACTTAGCCAGCCGAGGAATTGAACACACTACGCCTGGGTGGGACCCAAACGCGATGCCAACTCAGCCACCGATCGTCGAAGGTTTTTTTTTGTACGCTCGTCTAACTGGTCTATTAATAATTTGTGTTCAAGAAATAAATTCAATATGTTTATTTATTTTATTGATAAATGATTTATGTGGTTTTTTGTGATATTTCACCCTCCATGCTAGGGATGACCCTGTGTTATGGCGGGTGAATTTTACAGTTTGCGGACATAGAATCTATGCATTACTATAAAATAGAAAAGCAAAATGATGTATAGCTAGTTTGGGTTGCAAGAAGAGAATGGAGAAGTTAGTGAATTATAAGATGAAAAATTTGAGAAATTATGCGTAAATAGATTACACTAATTATTTATGTACATACTATACCGCTAAGTTAGGGAATAAGGATATACAGGGTTTTCCAATAAGAGGTGTTATTTTGATATTCAATCGTAAAAGATCAATGGTTTCGTTGCTTGTGTGGCACGTAGCGCCGTCTTGTTGAAAGTAAACGTTGTCCAGATCAATACCATCCAATTCCGGCCATAAAAAATCATTAATCATCTCTCGATAGCGCAATCCATTCACCGTAACTGTTGCTCCAGCCTCATTTTCGAAAAAGTAAGGTCCAATGACTCCGCCAGACCATAAACCGCACCAAACAGTCACACGTTGAGGATAGAGAGGCTTTTTAAAAATAACTCTTGGGTTTTCCGAGCCCCAGATGCGACAATTTTGCTTGTTGACGAAGCCACCGAGGTGGAAATGGGCCTCATCACTCAAGATGATTTGCATTTGATTCACTCAAGTGAATTTTAATAATTTCAATGCGTTGTTGAAGCGTGTATCGTTCCATTTTTATTAATGGCGTAGTTTCTACTTGCCAAATGTCAAAAAATGACAGCTTCAAAAGTAACATCTACCGAAATAGCGGGCTATTCAAAATAACACCTCTTATTGGAAAACCCTGTATTATTTTGTCTGAAAGGTGATTAAATTTATAGAGTGTAGAATTAATGGGTATTGTAGTTGTAATATATTCCGTGTGTAAGGATCCATTTCGTTATTTGTTTTTTAAAAGAATGGGGTTGACTCACGGTTTTTAGGTTTTCAAAGATTTTAGGAGCTAGGAAGAAAAATATGAAAATGTTTTATCAATTTCAGAAGTAAGGAAAATTTGAGCTTACTTTGGACGCACCCATAACACACTTCTATCGGCTTACTTCTTCAGTGCGCTTACAAGACATTGATGGCAGACATAAATGTACGTAAGGCCGAAGTCTGCAGGAATTATTGTCGATTCAATGTCATTTTTTTTCTCTCTGTGCTCTTTTGTAAAGGTCGCGGCCATTTATGTCATTAAAAAACTACACATACGTTTTACGTAAACATTGCAGAAAAAAAATTGTGAATATATTATTCCAATAATAAGATTTAGAAATATGAGAGTGGCAGATGCTATAAATAAAAGATTTGCCGGATTCTGTGTTTCCTCCCTCCTACAACACAGGGGTCACTTCAAGAGCCATGTTCACTCCTTCCTCTCATCAAAAACACCCACCGCACAGCATCCCTAAAGATGACATGGGACAATTATTTTCCTTACGAGTCGAATGAAATTAACCAAAGCATTTAAGCATCCCTTTCTTAATCTCATCCATTATGTCCACATTATGACACATTCGTCAAACCGTAGTGCAGGATGACTTTTGAATTGGTGAGCGACATCGATCATTGCAGATAACCGCATAATTCTTGCTACCACCATAGAACTATACAATTAGAGGCGCTATTGCGTACTAATTTCTCGTCGCAGTGTGTTCCACCATTAGAGACTTGGGAGCGTTGCTAAAAAGGCAGAACCTATTTTTTTTGCTTCATGTCTCATCTAAATATAATACATCTATGGCTACCACTCGGAAATTACTTGCTTCGTTTGAATAAGTGTCAGATGAGTTGGTTTCTAGTTATGTGGTGTTTTTTTTTTTTAGATATTTTCAGACAGAAAAACATAAATACCTTTTATACATCAACGATGGATGATAACACTTGTTTTGTTATTTGTTTTTGGGGTGTTATGCCGTGTTGCGCTAACTCCTTCTTTAGGCAACGTTTCGGACACTGTAACGTTGTCCGAAACGTTGGCTAAAGAAGGAGTTAGCGCAAAACGGCACAACACCCCGAAAACAAATAACAAAAATACTTTTGGCCGTGAAAATCTTAAATCATATTTGATGATAACACTGTTTGTTTATTCCATGTCTATGGTCAAAGCGTAGACCACCCAAAAATATTTTAAAATACAAGCTCATTGAAAAAAATAAGTAATATGGATTCTCTATCGATGATTCCCCACCCTACATCTCTGAACTATGCGTCCCGGAAAACACTGGTCTGAGACAGTCAACTCTTAGATCAGCAACATCAGCAGCTGTAGGCAGACTGATAGAACCTAAGCGCAAGCCAAATACTAAGTTTGGTGATCGCGCTTTCGGAGTATCTGGGCCGAAGACTTGGAATAAACTCCCTCCGGAACTAAGATCCATAACCTTTTACCTTTTTAAGCCCTTAAATTAAATATACCATTCCTAAGAGAAAGTCCAGTTATATTCAATTTTCCTATTATGTCCTAAATCCTGCATCTAAATTTCGCTAATAAACAATTATATAATGTTAATTAAGTGTTAATCTCAAGTGACCTACCATGTAAGTATTGTACTGTATATTATCTCAATAAATAGTTAAGTAATAACATAGATCACTGTAGAAATGTATTATAAGTTTGTACAGCGCCCTTGAGGTGATTTTGCACAAAAACGGCGCTATACAAGTCATCCAATTATTATTATTATTATTATGTGATATAGATTTACCAGTTTCCCTATTGTACCACGAGTTTCTGGACACCGTGTATAACAAAGCACTCGAATAATAAATATGATTGTTTTATAATAAATTTACAAAAAATGGTATGTCAAAGTCGCCCCACTCTAAAAGGTGACCTTTTTTTTAAGGGCAAAGACGGTTTACACATAGTTCCCGTGAGCACTTAGGCCATAGGCCCATTGTGCTATCTCCCATTTTACCTCAATCCTTTAACAACAATCCAGTCCCTTTAATAAAGTTCACCAGGGTTGTCATTGGGTATGTGGCTATGTCTTCTGGTTCTACTGTATGTCTCCCCAGGTATCTGAGCCTAGTTCCCACCAGGGCAGGACATTGGCACCATAGGTGAATTGGAGTCTCTTCATCCTCTTCACATTTCCTGTATCTATTGGTGTTTTCCACTCCCAATATCTGCATGTGTCTCCTGAGATGGCAGTGTCCCGTTAGTAGTCCTACCAGTTCCCTCAGTGAGTTTCTGTCCATATCGAGTAGTTTCTTGGTTCGTCTAGGGCAGAGGATCCCAAACTTTTTTGCCCCGTAGACCACTTGCCAAATATTTTTTTTTCCGTAGATCCCCTGCCTGCCGAATATTGAATTTTCCTAAAACTATTATCGTCCCATGAGATAATCATTTATTTCTTTAGTAAAAAGATTCCCCTCCCTTGCCTGCCCAACAACCGGTATAGTTCCTCTGTCTTTACATTGTGCAAACAGGGGCGCTCTTGTGAGGTATTACACCAAATGAAAATAAAGCATGATAAGCAACGTGAATTTCTTTTTTATCGCTAGCCCTACAGAACTGCCTCTCTGTTTTGCTTGAATATATTAATTCTGACGAGAAAAGGAACGTAGACTCTATTTATATACCTCAATTAACAACTTTACGAAATATAAAAATGCAAATATCAATTAAGTAATTTCTCAGTCTATTATATTTGTGTTAGGTCTATTGTTTCATGTCCGCTCGTATGTACCCCCATTTGAATCTCGTGGACCTCCAAATTTTTTTCTCGCTGTCATAGACCCCTGGGGGTCCATATAGACCACTTTGGGAACCTCTGGTCTAGGGTCTAGTCCTTTTATGAGTACTTTAAAAAACAGGTGAACTTAATCACCAATTTTATTTCATTTTTGACTCCCCAACACGTTATTTAAAAAAAATATATATTTCCATAATTTAACCGCTTAACCGCACATCAGATAGATACAAACACAAACATTTTTATTAGTTTCAAAGATGAAAATTGACAAAATCACCCCATTTAACGGTACTGGACGAGACGGATATTGATCTGCACTTTATTATCATTTTCTGTTTACTGTTTCAGTGTCAATGAATCGATCGGATGTAATCAAGTTATGTTAATTAGTTTATACAATATCAATAAATTATTAATATCACTAGTCTGTTATCTAGATGAGGTGAGATTGCTTTCAAGTACATATCTAGTTACCTACACCATATACAGAAATCCTTGTTTTTGACCTACTGAGACAAAATATATTCAATACTTATGTAATTAAGGTCACACCATATTTAATATATATCTCGTGGCCCAAGGGTTGTGGCGCCAAGCGGCGTGTATATGCTTAAAATAGACCATTGTCCGTTGATTGTTAGAGCGCTTACATCATTTGAATCAGTCATAACTCCGCAGCGGAAGGGTTACATGAGTTATTCGTGCGTCTTCGTGAAATCTTGACCAGTGACAAAAGAAAGACATTTTTCAGCAAACAAAATTACAATTAATGTAGAGATTCTATTCGCCCCAAATTTTTAATTTACATGATTTGAAAGAATTACGTTTACTCGCAATTCATGCATCACGTTGATCCTCTGAGATGCGCTAGGTTGCTTGAAATGACTTTAGCCGTGTTTAGAGAGCAAACCTAAAAGCTACGTACTTCTCAATTAACTCTGTAACTCCTGCTCAATGAACTCTAGAACTTTTGACTTTAAGTTTCATTTTCAAAATTGGACCAAAGTAATAAAGAACTATGATATAATATAATAATTTTATTTAAAAAATAATACAAGGTATATTTGCAGCACCCTCTCAGTATCGCCCTCCATTCAAAATTGCAACGTGGCTTGAAATGGCTTTAGCCGTGTTTGGTGACCGGATCTCAATAACCACGTACTTTTCCACCTTCCTCCTCCCCACGATCATCAGCCTCACAAAATACCCCAATTGGTGATGCCATAGTCTCAATTTCTCCTAAGACGGTTGGGGGCAGTTGGGACTCTACGATTACTGATACTGATTTGTCGAGAATTCAAACTATACCCATTCATATATTATAAAAAATGATTCAACATTTTTTACCTCCAATTACACAAATTTAGCTTCCAACGACCGTAAACAACCAAATCTGGTCACGTTCCGACGAGATATTAGTAAGCAGTAGCACCTCTATGACTGTCCCATGATTTTTCATGTATCTACGCAACATACAAATGAAAAAGCACAAAATACCTACACTGAAAAATGAAAAACAACATATAATCCGTTGTAATAATAATCTACCTGGACCCAGTTCCATTAGAGTGTTTGCGTTATCAGCGACGAGGTGTTGGCAGAGCTGGCCTTTGCTCCCGTCAAATGAACTCCAGTCTAATCCAAATACAGCAATATAAACATTACTTTAAAAATGATTACGATTGCGATAAAAAAACTAGAGAAGACGTTACAAATAAAAAAAAAAAAACAAACTTAGATATTTGATTTAATTGTTATTATTTGACTGCCACGCAAGAGTCCCAACCAGTGGCGGTTTTCTGTGCGTTTGTTCGCACCATTAAAATTCCGCATCTAAAATCCACGCGACCAAAAAATACGGACAAAGAGCAAGCTATATTCCCATGTTGCGCGTTTTATCCAATAACCTAGGCCAAAACAAGATAATCTTTGTGGGCTGCGATAGAATGATAGACCAGGTTGTCCAGGAGAATTAAATAATAACTTAATTGACAATCCTGCCATCGTCGCCACTGTAAAATTCCATGTACCGACTGTGAACACAAGACAAAATGTAACATTCTTCTGTAATACATACACAACCAACTATCATACACACTCCTAAACCAATAGGATGCATGATCTAGGCAACAAGTTTGAGGGTACCATTGATATATTTAATGACACCATTTATAGGATTAAACGTAATCTATACCAGTACTTAGTAGCTTTGGTAATTTAGTTTCAGTGATTTTTCTTATATGTAGTATTGTTCTAGTATCTATTTTATTTTACGTTTTACCTCCCCCTCAATATTTTTTAATGCGATTTTTTATAGTAAAAAAGGGTGGTTATTAATTTTTAAGTTGTGTAAGCTTTATCTATTCACATTGGCAAAAGAAGGATTAACAAAAAAAATTGTTCACCAAATCGAAAATTCATTACATTTAAAACAACATTATTGTTTAGACTTAAGAATAAATTTTTATTTACCTCATTTATAACATTTAATGTAAAAATGTATATCGAAATTGTTATCTATGTATTATATTTGTATGGCAATCTGTCACACTGTGAAAGACATACATTTCAAGGCAATTTTAAGAGTATAGAACGGTACCGGTCGCATTTTTAGTTATTTTGTATCATACTGAACAATAATCGCAATCTGCTGAAATGATCGATATCAAATGAAAAGTCAAAACAATATCTACGATGGATGTGAATTGCGCATGTATTCTATGTAAGTCAAATGCCTAAAATATCCGACAACAGATAAACGGCGGTCTACATAAAATGAGGTCTATATACGATGCCAGCAGCTGCCGGCGAGAAATTGCAACCCTTTACATGAAGATGTCGTCTCCCACCCGGCATGCCGCTTGAAGTCCCGAAAGCCCTTCCGGGCGGAAGGAGGGAGACTCCTCCGATTACCTCTCACCCCAGAAGATAATTGGAAACTTGAGTGGCAAACGGCCAATGTGGGAAATGCCCACCTAATACAGGACCCCACCGAAGAGACAGCCTGGGTTCTCATTGCCTCGCAAAACCTGGTCCGCCATCAATAGGTTAAGGTGCTCTCATAGCCGCTGTGCCTATATGATGCACAGATAGGGCCTTAAAGAGTCGGCGATGTGTGAATGTGGTGCGGTGCAGACCACCGAACATGCCTGCTCCATTTATTCCCCGGTGGGATTGATGAGGTTCACATTGCGACGCCTGAGGCCCTAGACTGGCTCGCAGACCTAGATGCCCCCCTCTGACCTCCCCACCATACGAAAAAATAAGAAGTTAGCGGACTCTACCCCCGAACACCCTGTATATACTTCAATGGTGATGTGAACTGTTTCAAAATTGTATGGCGCATTAAAACTTCAAATTGGGACCGTTTAAAAAACATTTTAAAAAGATATAAAGTTGACGGAAATCCATCACGATTCTTCATCCTCAACAATCATTGTATAGTCTCCTGATAAAACAGTCATAATAAAATGATATTTTCTTTCCATTACTTATCTCCCTTGTCTTATCAAACATTTAAAAATATTAATCACCAGGAATTATTAATAACTGTATATTGGAAATATGCATTACAAAAGCGTGGCTTAATAGATTATACTATTAAATTAATAACGTCCGACCAACGACAAATAATGATTATTAATAAAAAAAACAACATTGCATGGACTTGACTCAATTTTCAGCGATATTGGTCGACTAATTTTCGAGTTTTGCGAGTACAAACATACGCACATACGCAGGCGAATTTTTATATATATAGATGGACAGCCACAAAACTACCTTGGCACGCGCTCCTTGCTTTATTCTCATTTATACATAATCTTCTGTTATTCTGACTTTTGACACGACCCTAACAAAGTATTTAATTCACGAAGTTAATCAGTTGTGGCACGTTCCAGAGCGGCAGATATTCTAAGTATCGCCCTGGTAAAAGAACGACAGTTAGATTTCTCCATTTGGGAGGCGTGTATGGGTACCGCAGCCCCGTGTACTTTTTATTGGATAACCAACAGCTCTGCCATAGGTCACTCTAAGAGGTTCTCTTCGTTAGGTGATTTGGCAGGGGTGCCTGATCGAAAGAGACCGGTTGAGGGAGTCCTTTTGACCTCTCCAGCAGGACTCTCTTGACCCATCGCCTTGCGCCGCAGTGGGAGGGATGAATTCATACGTCCGCCTCCACTCCTTGACACACTGAGCCCCAGATTCCACCCACCCCTCCCCATACCTTTTTGTGTTAAAAGCCGCTGTTTGTTACTTATTGCTTCGTTGAGAAAGAGCGTTCTCGATAGCGTCGTACGTTTTGTAATCTTCGTTTACTGCCTTCAGCGGACGCTAACTCAAATAGCAACTCATACGAAAGACCGCTATTTTTACATAAATTAATTTAACCAAATAAAAATTCTGTTAAATACATTCTACCAGAATATACTTAATTTGACTTATTCGATAATAAAATAAAATATTATGTTATCATCGTATATTTGTAAAAAGTATTGACTATCTACAATATAATCACATAGATTTGTTGTTGAGAACTTTCAAAAACAAATGTGTTTGATTATATTGTAGAATATACTTAATTTTAGGCTTTTGTCAAACTAATCTTCCCTACGGGACAAGCTAGTGAACGGCATTCGGTGCATGATCTACTCGCAGTCACCGCGCTCTTTATTTCTCACCATCGCTGCGAGGACACACAACGGTATAAGCCCAAGCTGTCGCTTAGACGTGACCGTGCCGTAACTCAGCTGTAGCCGCGCCGACACCTCGGGGATATGCCTTTACTTCATTGAAGGCAGACGTTAATCAATTCTGTTTAAATTGAGACTCGCAATTCAATTCCGACTGTTTTTTTTACATCTTTAAATACATCTATTCAAATTTGTTTTCGGTAATTAACAAATGCAAATCTTGGAAGCAGAAATTAACCCACTTCCCGACATCCAATCTGGCTGAAACTTGGCAGATAGACTCTTCATCGATGACAATGCATTCTGTCAACTTTTGGTGGCAATCGCGTACACACGAGCGGATATTTACGCATTTCTCTTAAATCGGATGACTTTGCAGCAGTTAATATACTAAATAAATATCAGTCCTACCCGATCGGCATTTGGCGAGGATGGTGGAGTTGTCGACTCTAGTTACTGGGTAGTAAGGTTTGATCATCAGTCGAACCAAAAGTTTTAAAAGACATAAAAAAAAAAACCTGTAACAGGTTGAATTTTTTTTTTTGTTATATTCGTCGGCTTCCTAACAAAAACAAAATTATTATTAAATTTAATTAATTTTTTAACCATCCAATCAGAGATGTGCTTTATTTCAAATAAATCCATTTCAAATTATTCCATTTCAAATGGAAATGCAAAATGCAAAATGGGTATTTTCTATTTTGCATTTTAAATGCTTTTCTCGATGCATTTTCCATTTTAAATGCTTTTTTGCAACATTCTTCCTACTTTCTCCACTCATCTTTTTTTCATAAGCCCCAAATATCAGTCGGTCCTCAACCTCGCTATGAGAGATAATTTACATTTGTCAAGTTGCTCCCTGGTAGGAGCCCTGGCAATTGAGTGATACCATTACAAAAAATACTGATTCAAATACTGAACATGGGGCCACGACGCTGTAATATTAAAACTTAGATAGCAGTTTCTATGTTTTTACGTTGGCAACATTAGTCCCGCGCAAATTTTTTGTGGTTTCATAATCTGTAGTCGTGGTGTTTTTGGATTTACCATCATGTAATATGTTTGTTCTACATTGATGTCCATTATTAAATGACAAAATTGTTTAAAAATTCTATAATTATTTTAATTGTTTGACCTGAGAAACCATTTCGCATTTTCAATGCATTTTGAAAATAGGTATTTTGCATTTGAAATACTTTTCTAAAAACCATTTTGCATTTTCAAAAGGAAAAGTTTTGACCCATTTCCATTTTGCATTTCAAATGGTTTTGGGTACCCATTTTGCACATCTCTGCATCCAATACACAACTAAACATGTCCGAAACATCTAAGAGTTCCTTTCTCAATCTTACGCATCACTAGAGACACCCATTCATAGCTTTAATTTTTAAGAAATGAAGCATTAATTATTATTGAAAAAATAGCTTTTATAGCTTTAATTTTGCATTTTCATAGCGTTTATAGTTACATAGGATAACGTCAAGGAATGGGAGTCTAGCAAGAGGGAAAAAACAATTAAATTAGCAAAATAACTTGAAACATGTTTATTGTATTATTGATTGAAATTCAGCATGGCACATGTTTCTACAGTAGAGTGTGTCGTGCTCGTTCTACGATCTGTCAATACAAGATTATAGCGACTAAAAAAATCATTTTTATTATCGCTAAAAACACCGTTTATCGCTTTAATTCGCAAAAATATCGTTAATGCTATGAATGGGTGTCTCTACTCATCAAACTTCATTAAATCAGCCTTGCATTTTTTGTAGATTCTCAACAATTGTAAAATGGTTTTACCACACGTACACCTCAGAGATCTTGTTTCCATACCATTCAGTATACATACATCCTTCCTCTGCCAGTTCTTTGCTTCATATTAAGTATTTTTTCGAATTTTCAACATGGCTATGAAATATTGTGCTATTAATATTGGAATTTACGCTGTGCATTTGTTATTTCAATTGATAAGAAAATTTATCTTAGTTACGCCACGATATCAGAGATTAAGATATCAAAAATAAATATTAATCGCTTCGAATGGAGTTCAATCTGTTGGCATATCAAAAGAATATTACATAATAATAATAATTAATTAAATAAAGAGATGGGATTGGGTGCGAAATTGAGTAATCTGAAAGTTTGTTGCCTGTTGTATGCTGCTGCAGTGCTGATTTCTGTCAGAATGGAAGAACTACAGTCTCTCTCTCGTGTCTAGGATGAACGAAATATGCAAGAAGAATGAGTTGATTATGAGTACATAATTATAAAGAGAGAGTACGAAAACAGTGTGCAATATAGCTGTGAATGAGGAATACTTGGAGCAGGTGGATGAGTTTGTGTATTTAGGAAGTATGTTCTAGAGAGATTGGAAGGCTGACAGAAATTTTGAAAGAAGGGCAGTAAGTGCAAAAAACTCCAATAATTCTTTATGCGCTGACTATGACTATTTTCATAACAACTTATTTGTTTTTTGCAAAACAATGTTTTTGTAAATTGTACTGTCTTACCCGATAACGTGATTATATATTTATAAAAACAGTCAATAATCTACCATAAGCTGTTTCTCCAGAATAGCCGTACACAATGTAGTGCTGGCAGACTAAGGATGAAAGTAAGCTGAACGCTTTAGAAATGAGATCCCTGAGATATAAGTGTGGTAAAAACTATGCATGATCATGTGAGAAATATAGAGATGGAGTAAGTGTAATGAGTAAGATTAAGAAAGGGACGCTTAGGAGGAGTGTAAGGAGAATATCTGACGTGAATGGTGGAAGAAGTCGGAGAAGCCTGAGGAAAACACGGCACAATCAAGTAAACCAAGAGTAAGTCAAGAGAATATGTATGAGACGATTTACTAATGTGAATAAAGCTGCCAACTCGGCACTAACATCTCCCCATTTACATAAAGAAGAGCGTCTGTGGCGGGCGGCGTGAATTTGATTTTTATACAGATCTACAGTTTTATTGCGAGATTGATGAAATTTTGCACACTTGACTTTTAAAACAAGATGGAGGTCACTGTCTACGTGAGATTTATAAAAACCACATCTTGGCCTTTGAAATAATCGAGTATTTTTTATATAAGTCTTTTTATAAGCCCAGAAAAAAATAATGTCTAAGGCCTATGAAAACTGCTTTAAAGTTCAAAATCTCCTACTTACGAACCCATTTTCGGTTATGATTTTATTGCATAATGTGGCAAATTAAGTTATTTATAAAATGATCGGAAAAAAAAAAAATTTATGCCTGAACATCCACAAAATAAAATAAAAGGCACTTTTTGGCCATGTTTTTTTCTTGCATAAATCAAAACAGGCGGATGGTGTTAAGCGGGAATTTAAACCTTATCGCCATCTACGTAAGGGTTGTTATTGATAGCGGCTCGATTTAAAATATTACACGACGTAGTGCATCACCTTAAATGTTAATGTTAGTTATATGTTTCTACATATGTCATTAAGATATAGGCTTAGTCATAAGTCACTAGATATAAGTCTTAGATATAAGTCACTAGTTTTAAGTCGGTAGTTCTAGTATTAATTATGTAATAAATTTATTTGTACAGCGCCCTTGAGGTGATTTTTCACGAAAACGGCGCTATGTAAATTAGCCAAATATTATATTTAAGAACGGGCAACATCGGGGACTTCAGCTAGTAAGTCAACAACAGACAGAACAACAGTTCTGAAGTTTGTTTTAGTAAAAAAAAAAACAAGAAAACATGTTTATATTTACAGTAAAGTCTGCAAATAGCATTTTTAACATCTTCTGTTCAAATAACTAAAAATTTGTTCAAATAATCACATCAATGTTCAAGGTGCAGATCTTTAAAACGCACAAATGACGAAAATAACATTTTAGTTTCTATTTAATTTCTACAAGAAACAACTATTTACGTCAGGGGAGATGCAAAAAATGCTTTAACCACTAAAACCTTTGACATTTTGCAATACATTTCTCTTAGCGCCCTTTGATGTGATTTTGCACAAAAACTGAGCTATACAAATCATCCAAATATTATTATTATTAACCTTTCCTTATCTGTGGTGTGTATTTACTACACATTGCTTCAAATAACTTTAATAACTCTATAAATATAATAAATTCTGGGTTCAGATTTTAGGTATTCCTCCGTTATACATTTATGCACTGAATTAAAAAATAATATTTTACATAGTTTTCAAATTCAATTAAAAATCAGAGTGTTTTGTTAAAAATCGGGAACAAATACACCAATACAATCAACTGTGTGACACTGCTACGTGAAGAGTGTGCGAGGAAATGACACGCTATTGATGTCCCGCTTTAGTTCGCTACGCGGGAACATGAGAAATCCACACGTCCGCAGTTGTATTTTGATTTAGATCACCGATACCTACGACCGCACAGCTGTGTGTGTGCCAGCCGCCAGCCAGTCGGAGGCGGACGGTCGTTAAATGTGGACCCCTCGCACGTTTTTTTTAGCATCTGCCGATGGTTTTTTCATGTTTTCAGCAATTAAATTACAATTATTATCACTTTTGATATAAAATATAATAAACATAAGCGATTAGCTATGAATATTCATATTTTTCTGATATTAAATCGCTTATTTTGAGATGTGTATTGACTACACAGCACCAAAAAGCGTGGATTTTTTTAGCACAGTAAGGGAAAGGTTAAGATAACCGTCAGAATACGGATTTATATTGTTTTTATGTGAATCAACTGCTCTCTACCGTCTGGAGCCAGTGAGACTATGGCATCCCCAATCAGGGTATGTTGTGAGGCTGAAGGTAGTGGGGAAGAGAAGGAGATAAGGAGAAGTATCTGGCTATTCAGATCTGGTCACCAAACACGTCCAAAGCCATTTCAAGCAACGTTTCAATTCTGAATGGTGGTCTTACACCAGGGCGATACTTGAGAGTATCTTCCACTCTGGAAAGTGCCGCAGATATACTATATATTATGTGAAATAACACAAATTAATTAAATAAAATTTGCTTGTGCACGCCGGGAATTAAACCGGCGTACTCCGGCTTGCTAGTCGAGAGCTTTAACTCTCGACTACGGAGGCCGTCGTTTGGTTACTAAAAGAAACAACTACTTACGCCAGAGGAGATACATAAATCAATTAAAATCTAAAGCCTCTGACATTTTGCAATGTATTTTCTCTTAGGAGGGCAGTCAAAATACAGATTCTGCAGAAAATATTATCGCATTGCCTTTGATTCCAGATAGATTCGCTGTTTTTCATGGAAGCAGATGACAAACTCTTTTAGTTAATTTTAATTACTACTTTACACAAAACTAAAAAACTTACTTAACCTTTCCTCATCTGTGGTGTGTATTTACTACACATTGCTTCTAATAACTTTAATAACTCTATAAATATAATAAATTCTGGGTTCAGATTTTAGGTATTCCTCCGTTATACATTTATGCACTGAATTAAAAAATAATATATTACATAGTTTTCAAATTCAATTAAAAATCAGAGTTTTTTGTTAAAAATCGGGAACAAATACACCAATACAATCAACCGTGTGATACTAAATACGCACAGAGTGTGCGAGGAAATGACACGCTATTGATGTCCCGCTTTAATTCGCTATGCGGGAACATGAGACATCCACACTTCTGCAGTTGTAGTTTTGATTTAGACCATCGATACCTACGACCGCACAGCTGTGTCTGTGCCAGCCGCCAGCCGCGCCGCTAGCCAGTTGGCCGCGAACCGTCGTTAGATGTGGACCTCTCGCACGTTTCTTTAGCATCTGCCGATGGTTTTTTCCTGTTTTCACTTTTGATATAAAATATAATAAACATAATCGATTAGCTATGAATATTCATATTTTTCCAATATTAAATCGCTTATTTTGAGATGTGTATTGACTACACAGCACCGGAACGCGTGTATTTTTTTAGCACAGTAAGGGAAAGGTTAATTAGACAAATGTATTTTTAAAGGTACCGTCACTATTTAAGTATTGAAGACAATGTTAGAGATTGTTGAACGAAAATTTTTAAACAGATAAGATACAGTCGTATCTAAGACTTGAACCCAGGACCCTTGCCTTGCCGGGGCACCGCTTTACCAACTGAGCTAATGGGACCGTATTTCATTCTGTCATATTAACCGATTCTGGGCATTTCTTGATTATCCAACCACATGAAAAATGATGTTTTCTCTAAATGTATAAAACAAATTCACCATAATTGTCTGTTTGTGCGCTTAGTTCTTCTAAACCATGCAACGGAGTTTGATAGGGTTTTCACCATCATTTAGATAATTTCTTCCGGAAGGTTTATATATACAATACATGTATATCATATTTACAGAAAGTAGAGAAAAGTCGAACAATGCCTGGAACACGTCAGCTGGCAATTTATAAAAATTCAAGCTGCGTATGTTTGTGATATCGGTGAAAGTTTCAAAGTTTGTTCTTATTGGTGTCAGGAGTATTTAGAGAGTGGTTTGAATGGTAGAAGAAGTCGGAGACACCCGAGGAATACTTAGCGCAATATCTCTGCACGGGAATGAGATAAGTAGGCGAATTAAAGTCGATGTAATGTAATATTTTAACAGTAACATTGTGGTATACAGTGGTGAGTGGTGGAAGAAATCGGAGACGCCCAAAAAGACATCAGTCACCAGTTTATAATAATTCTGAGAATGTACTATAATTTCGTTTTATTTAGCAACAAATTTCTATTTTTAAATCCCGAACGATAGAAAAAATTCGAAAATGACTAGATTACAAAAAATTAATTTTAAATAATTCTATATCTTAAGTCAAATAACGTTATCTACAAAAAACATACCAACAATTCGAGGGATTAAAGTCACACAACATTTTCTACAAAAAAAACATACCAATACAAATTCATTTTGGAGGTAATTGAAATAGTGGGGAATTTAAACATGTTTTGTGGGGAGTTTAAACATCTGTTTTGGGGAATTTAAACATCTATTATGGGTATTTTAGAACATATGCATTGGCAACCTTGAAGATAGCTCAAATAATGACCTGGCAGGAATTATGACTGGAGCTTATTATGCATATACCATGGAAGCGCCTGTTTCTCAGGTGTCACCGAATTCTAATTCCATCCATTGCGTGTCTCACAATATAACCTAGCACGCCATTACCAAGGCTGAGGGCAATTAGCCCGACAGCTGGGATGAAGCAGGACGGCAAACAAGCCGAATACTTCTTCAGACGGCAGTTTGGGGTGATCTACCCCACAAGGGAGGAATGGGACACGGTTCCAGGTCCTACCTCCAAACAGGAACGAATCTTGTTCACAGATGGATCCAAGATGGAGGAGGAAACAGGGGACGGGTCTGTCTGCAGGGATCCAAGAGAGAACTCAGTTACCTCTAGGAACACACTGTACTGTGTTGCAAGCTGAGATGGAAGCCATCCTGCGCACAGAAGAATATACGTATCGGATACAGGAATAAGAACATAAGCATATGTCCTGGAAGTAACCGATGCGACTTCAGACTGGTGATGGAATGCAACTGGAACTGTTCTTACAGAACTCGCTACCATCAATAAAATAACCCTAATCTGGATACCAGGACATAAAGGTATTGAGGGCAACGAGCGGCCTGACGAACTAGCAAGGAAAGGGGCGAAAGCACCACTTGTAGGATCCGAGCCGGCCGTAGGAGTAATTACATATTGATATGTGGGTCAAATCCCAGCACTGCAAAGCATGGGAGAGGGCACCTGGAATGAGACAATCCAAAACTCATAAAAGGACCAGACCATAGACGAACCAAGAAACTACTTGATATGGACAGAAATTCGCTGAGGGAACTGGTAGGACTACTAACGGGACTCTGCCATCTCAGGAGACACATGCAGATATTGGGAGTAGAAAACACCAATAGATGTAGGAAATGTGAAGAGGATGAAGAGACTCCAATTCAACTATGGTGCCAATGTCCTGCCCTGGTGGGAACTAGGCTCAGATACCTGGGGAGACATACAGTAGAACCAGAAGACATAGCCACATACCCAATGACAACCCTGGTGAACTTTATTAAAGGGACTGGGTTGTTGTTGAAGGATTGAGGTAAAATGGGAGATAGCACAATGGGCCTATGGCCTAAGTGCTCACGGGAACTATGTAAAAACCTAGCAAGCATCGCCAAACAGATCTATTGTAATATAAACTACTTGTTCAATTCATATCATATCATACATACCTATTCTTCTGTTATAAAGACTTGACGTGCCATACCCTACCGGTAATAAGGATGGAAAACATACACACTACCAGCTTCGTTCACATCATAGACATTCAAATTGACAGACCAACCCATCGGGGAAAGGAGAACAAACCATGTTGCGCGGAGCGGACAAGTGACGTATCTGTCCCCTTTATGTGATTTGTCAATAAATGGATTTGACAGTATACAGGAAACTGGTATTGGGTAAACAAAAGTTCGGGCTTGTTGTCCAAAATTGAATATCTTGTTAGGTACACTATTTAGTTAGACACTTTTACAAATGTGTTATAATTTACTCATCTCACTCATTTTTTCGTCGCTAGGCCAGGCGGTTTGTTTAAAAATGAACATTCAATGATCAGGCTTCATTAAAATATCTGTAGAGCAGACTCAGCAAGCCCATATTGCGTCCGTGCATTAGAGGTGGCAATCGGTCTGTTAACAATGGATTGTCAATCAGACGGACCACCCTCCTTTGCACAAAATCAAGTAGGTATATGAAGTATTGTGGGGCTCCAGGCCAGAGGTGGCTGCCAAATGAATCCACAAGACGCCCAGTTTGTTGGAAGCCATATTTACTTGGGCTTCTATAGCCCCGATACTAGAGGTCTGATATACTCCATCTGATAATCTTCATTTACTTTGACAACTTAATTATTTGATTCACTTTGTCGTGCCATGTAATCGTTTATTATTCCAAAAGATTAATTTATAAAATAATGCTATCTTTATTATATAGAAACATTAAAAATCAATTTTAAAATCTCCGAAAGCCGAAAACATAACCTAAAAACAAACGTCAATTCGAGTCGCAATATGCAAAATAAGCCGCCATAAGTGATCAATTTTACGTCTTGTGATGAAACAAATATAAAACACCTATTAATAACGTGTAATACACTTGAAACGGGTTCAAAATACAATTATTCATAGCAATAGTAGGTAAATAATGTCAAGTGACTCATTATTTGCTGTCACTTGAAATTATTGCAAGTAATTTTTGAGACACGAAATATAATAATATATTTTTGATGAAATGTTTGGTATTTTTTTAAATTCAAACTCCTTTGAAAGGTTTATTGGAATGGGGGGAGCAAGGATACGAGAAGATGTTGGTCAGGAAGCATCTTGCTCTTCAGACCTGATCAAAAACACGGATAAATTCATTTCAAACATAGTTTTAATATGTTAAGGCCTACAAACACACTCTAAATTTGCACAGGCTCCTCGTTCAAATCCATATATCGTCTTATTCTGTCATAATGATATCTAAAAACGTTATAAATAATATATTTTGTACACGAAATCCAGAGCTACGACAAAATGTAATAGTTTAATTAAAATTTACATTAAAAAATGTTCCATATTATCTAAATTAAATGTAAATATTTAATGTGTTCTGTCATTTTGTCACAAATATCGTATTTGGGACACGAAATTCGATATACACACGACAAAATGTGTTTGTTGTTTTGAGTAAAACTCGCATTAAAATGCTAAAATAGAACATAATGTATTAATACTATTACACTAAGAATATAATTGTATAAGACATTTGGTATTAAAATAAAAATTAATATAAATATGTCGTTATTCAATATAATATTGTACATTGTATGTGCCACTTGTGATATATTAATTTATTATGACATTTTGTATGGGATGCATGGTTGAATTGTGGTTGTTTTTTTAATGAAAACTAACCTCGAATAATTTGAGTAATATGTTGACGTAGAGTCTGCGAACGCCTAGAGATTTTCCAATGGAGGCGAGGAATATCACGCACAGTATAAACAACAGGAAAGGAGTGAAAAGGAGCGTCCAAAGCACGGACACGGCCGTCGCTAAGACCGACATTGTGAAACTGACAGAAATTTATTTGTTGCACGTAGTGATGGGATTATTTAATTTCGAGTATCTGTCTGTCTTCTAAATTACGCAACGAATTTTGATTGAGTTTTCACTATCGTTTAGAAAATTTCTTCCGGAAGGTTTATATAATGTTTATCATCGAAAGTAGAAAATAGTCGATGTTTTGTAATCATCGTAAGTCGTAAATATAAATTTTCGGGCGTTTATAACGCTGGCTAAAACTTATGAGATCAAAATAATTTACTACGGAATTTTATGTCTTAAAAAGGCCTACAGAAAAGTCCACGATGGTATATGTCTATATCCTAAGGATAAACCCCAGCAACGCCGGGTACAAGTCAGATAGTTAGTAATAAAATATTCAACGATTTCCGTTATTGGCCAATACTCATGTGTAATATTGAACATCATTCAAGATTTTCATTCATTTAAATGTGCATTACAAGAATTTATTAGAATGAACTTGAATGATACTTTCTTGTTTAATATTGAAGAAGTAATTAGAACACTTACAATAAAACTAAACGAAACATGAAGTAGAACTAGAGACAGAAAAATAATTAAAAAGATAAGGACGAGTTGTTCCAGAGAAATTGAATAATTCTTCACAATTCAAAGTTAATTTTAAAGTTCTGTTATTATTATTAATCTTGTTATTAATCTTAATCTTATGTTTAATGTAATATTTTATTTTATGGTATTTCTTCTCTTTGTTATTCATATTTATACAAACATGTTAGTAGGCTTAGGCACCAGTTAAAAGTACAAATACCTATTATTTCATTATTATTGTAATACTATACTTATCAAACAACTTATCAAAATGTTAATACTCATACTAATTTGACTGTCCTAAAACGGGAATCCTCCTAGTTGGGCAGTCAAAACATTTCTTAAATAATGTATTTAAATGTATAATCTTTTACTAAATAAAAAAAAAAATAAAAAAAATATTTCAGTTCTTTCAAGTAATTGGCCCTATAGTGATATAATAACAGAACTTGAATAGGATATTAACAAAACTCGCAAATGAAAGTTAAAATTTGATGAACTGTTCAACAACTTATCATAAGTGTACGTTTGGCAGTGCCTATTGGGAGTCTGTATTTTTTGAAAATATTGCACAATTGCACTTTAAATGTTGTCCCCATCACTATACTCAAAAATGTCGTATGTTTTTAGGCGTCGTTAGTAGGCGCGCAAGCCGTCAAACAGAGTTCACTCACGGCGCCTTTTGTGCCAATGAAACGCGACTCTTTGTGACAACTCTGTTCATAATTGGTCCAATATAGTAAAGATGGCGGCCGGCATTAGATTTTTAACAGGTGTCCGGCGTGCTTAGATGTCTGTGTTGCCAATTTATGAAAAAATATATTTAAAAATTATTTCGAGAAATTATTATTTTAATCGATCGAAAACATGTGCGCATCAAACGATTTTTTTTAGAACGGCAAACATTCCCAATAATTGAATTACTCCTATAATAAATAATTATGGTGGGTGAATGTTGCTTGTGTAATGATGGAGGACATAGCTAGCTATTGAACCGGCGACGCCGCGTAGAAACCCATAGCTATCGATCAGTCGGCCATTATTCTTTCAAATAAAATCCAGATTGAAAGATACTCTCAGTATCACCCTGGAGAGGATTGCGAGTTCGATCATTTGCTAGCTAAGTACTCCGTCACTCAACAACCAACATTTTCACACGTCAGAAAGACCCAACGTTTACTAAAATAATTATTTCTCTATAGATATTTCGTTTAGTGTAATTTCCTTCAGCGTAATTTTTTATCAAATATTTACCCACAATTTGAGGTAAAAATGAATATAATGGGACAAGGTTCAAATGAGTTGTCAGCAGGGGCGGATTTAAGACTAGAAAGCATAGATATACCCTCTAAAAGAAGTCAGCAAAACCGTATCTGCGGGGGCCTTGAGGGGAGGGAATATTGGGGGAGGTTTACACATTACTCCTAAATCCTCAATAATCTCGAAGCCTGTGGAACTATGATATCCCCTACGTAAGTGAAAAGAGCGAAGGGAATGGAAAATTAATTTGTTATAACTGTCACAAAAATACAGAAAAGCTCCGTAGGCGAATTTTTTTTATGGTCACTGATGGGGGTACCTACGTGGTGTGGAATTAATACATTCACAAAGACACGGAAAAAAACACAGTAGCCGATTTTTTTTCTAGTTCGCAGGGCAAACCGATAAATGCTTTCGATTTTTATTTTTCGGAAAATCAGTGTTCTAATAAAATTCCGCCCAACTATTGAATTTGGGAGCCACCTTTGGGCTGGTGCCCCAAAATACAATAAACCTGCTTGAATCTGTGCAAAGGAGAGCGATCCGTCTGATTGACAATTCGTTGTTAACAGACCGATTGCCTTCTCTAATGCATAGACGCAATGTAGGCATGCTGTGTCTGTTCTACAGGTATTTCAATGGAGCCTGCTCCAAGGAGCTAGCAGCATTGATTCCTGATGCACCGGTGCACGTGCGCGAAACTCGACGGACACGAGCTGAACACCCTTTCACGGTTGACATTGGCTTCATGAGAACGCGCCGTTTTTACGACTCGTTTTTGTGTAAGTCGGCTCGTATGTGGAACGAGCTACCGGCATCTGTTTTTCCTCCCTCCTATAATCCGAGCCTCTTCAAGGCCCGCATTAACAAATCCCTTCCTACAGCCCCTACCTTATTCCGCCTCACAACGCCGCCCAACCGGGTGGTGACATAGTTCCCCTGTCTGTACACTGCACAGGCAGGGACACTCTTGTAAGGTGTCACATAAAAAAAAAATAAATAAAAATATAAAATTTAGAAGGAATCCTTTAGGATTTTCTTGAATGAAAATATTTTAATATTATTTAAAACTGAATCCTTTAAAACTTATCAGCTTAACTCGCTAGTAGTCAAATGGAAAAATGCGTTGGATTCGCACCAAGGCGTCACAAGTTGCATCCAATGCTCGCTAATTACTGCATCATTGTACAAGCAAACATTTTCCGCTTATGTGTGATATATTTTATTCCGAGGCCTACGTCCTCAGTGGGTACCTATTTTACCGCTTGCGCTTATCTGAATTCACACGATCATCAGTTACAATTTTGAACATTTTAAAGAAAATTTGAGTGGCTATTTGAAATACTATCCATATCAAAGATATTAGAAGAACGAGATATGCTATGTTGGCCGCCGGACCGTAGCCGGAGTACTACCTAATTAGGGTACTTTGAATACTGTCGGGACGTGTACGCACAGAAATCTGTTCTATGTATTAGTGCGGATACCTTAGCGTAAGCGAAGGTGTGCAGTAGTATTGGTGAACAAAACCGGCGACACTGGGCAAAACAATTCCACACAGTATGAACTGCTCATAGCACATCTCGTTCTTCTAATATCTTTGATCCATATGGACAAAGTATTGTCCAAATGGCGTATATTTATATATTGGACTATATGTATATATATACTGGTGACCGGATATCTCATCAAAATGACAGTTCAACACACCTACAAAAAGTGATATAAAGTCATGAAAAGTGATGAAACCAAAACTAGGTTAAATAGGTTACTATTTAATTTAGTTTTGTTTCATCACTTTTAATGTCTCTATATTATCACTTTTAAAAGGTGTGTTTAATTGTCATTTTGATGAAATATCATGGAACCATTTTCTAGTAGAAAATACTATCTATATTTATTTATTTATTAACGGACATCGTCCAAATTACAACATAATAACACAAATACAGTAAAATGAAAAATACAGGAGTAGACAAAGGTACATGAAAGCAAAGACATAAGGCAGATATAATATAAGAAAATAAAGTGACAAGTCCAATCAAGTCAAGACTACGCCGTGGGTCAGGACCACGGGACACTTATAATATTTTGTCACTTGTTTAGCGACTGGCAAAAATCATTCAGACTTATCCCAAAAAAGTTAAGGTTTTGACTTGAGTTGACCAGTCTACACATTCTGGACAATGGTGAATAATATCCATAATTTGTCGAATGATGGTTGAGGAAGAGCAGTTCATTACTTCTGAGTCTGTGCGAGGGGATATTGAAGGGAATGAGTTGCAAAAGAGAAGGTGAATCAATAATACCATTTATAATTTTGAAGAAGCAAATGAGAAAACTACAAATAAATATTAAACAAATATTGTCCAAATGGACTATACATTTTATTTTTTTATTAAAGCGACTATTCAAACATTGTACATACAAAATATGATGTTAAATATATGTAGTAAATTGTATTTCTTAGTCCTCATTAGGGTGACAAGTCGTCGCCCCAGTGCTTAATTGTCCAAACGACCATTTTAGCGAAAATGAGTTTTTAACGCAATATTGTTAAGGATCAAATTACGCGTCGTTCGATGAAGAAAAAATAGTTTTATCAGCCTGCTACAATTAATTATATGCATTTTAAAATGTCAATGTCCACAACAATATTCTAAAAGTGAGTCCTTGTTTGGCCAATCTCCTTACTAGGCCAACCTCCTAGAGTCGAGAATTAAAATTGCGTGCTAGTTTGTTCAAACTCCACCAACCGACCAATTACAGCACGATGCGAGGATCACGTGATGTAGCCATCTTATGTTTTTACATTCCAACGGTGTTTGATTTATGGTGTCACGCGGAAGTAAAAAAGCATTTAAATATATACCAAGGAGTTTTTGATTGACAAAACAACAGGAAAATGTCAATAACTAATTACAAAAGTGCATTCATACGCAGCAGTGCGGAAATAATGCGGTAAGTGTTAGTTTTAAAGATCTCTATCAATACCAAATTTGTTTTGTTTTTTACATTGCAATGAACTTTGTGATACAGCGTGTTCACTTTTCTGTTTTCGCTCAGACTCTACTTTTTGCAAGTTTTTGCTGTCAAAATTGGTTTTGTTGACTGACGATTCATATTAAACTTAGTATTTCAATTCGAAATTTTCAGTAGGTATATCCGTATTTGTATGTAGCCGTTTGAGATTTACAAATTGATCTATAGTGATTAGGCAGTTTGTTGAAATAAATTATAGTTATATAATAAATTAAAATTCTGATTTTTTCCTCATTTGTGTGTTTTGGGGTTTTGATTACGATTCTGAGTATTACCAACAAAAACGGTAGGATTTTAATTTTTAGCCAAAAAAAACATGTATATTATTATTATTCACTGATTATTCACTGAAATAATTTGCATAAATTTCATATAATTTAAGTGATTTAGTTTTTTGGCCACGCGTAATGTTTAGGCGCAATTCTATGGGAGCACTCTCCCCAATAAAGACTCCATTGAAATGCTTGGAGTTAGTATATCAGACCGGCTCAAGTATCGGGGATCCATATAAGCCCGAGTAAATCAGGCTTCCAAGAAGCTGGACGTCTTGTACACGGCTAGGATATCCTTCAACAGTGACCAGCTGCTGACCCTGTACAAGTTTCAAGTCCACCCAACAGTTGAATTTGGGAGCCACCTCTGGGCTGGTGCCCCAAAATACTTAATTAACCTACTTGAATCTGTGCAAAGGAGGGCGAACCGTCTGATTGACAATCCGTTTTTAACAGACCGATTGCCTTCTCTAATGCATAGACGCAATGTTGGCATGCTGTGTCTGTTCTACAGGTATTTCAATGGGCCTGCTCCAAGGAGCTAGCAGTATTGATCCCTGATGCACCAGTGCACGTGCGCGAAACTTGACGGACACGAGCGGAACACCCGTTTAGCTTCATGAGAACGGGTCGTTTTTACGACTCGTTTTTTGTAAGTCGGCTCGTATGTGGAACAAGCTACCGGCATCTCTCTCCTATAATCCGAGCCTCTTCAAGGCCCGCATTAATAAATCCCTTCATACAGCCCCTACCTTAACCCGCCTAACAACGCCGCCCAACCGGGTGGTTACATAGTTCCCCTGTCTGTACACTGGCAGGGACGCTCTTGTGAGGTGTCACATAAAAAAAAAATCTGATCGTAAGAGATTCAGCCTACTGAGGTCATCTTCAGACTGGTACAGATATTCCTTAAACTGTGCTATATATACATTAAATTTAGGGAGAGGGATTAAAAGGGGTGAAATGCAATGATTTTATTCAAATTATATGGATATCCCATTTTTGTTGCTATGTCGTAACAACGAAGATGGAAGTCTAAAGATGGTTGATAGGCTAAACCCGGTCACGGTCAGAAATAAAAAAAAATTGGACATTTTTTAATATATTATTATCATGGAAGTAAATTATTATAATGGAACTGTCGAGTACCTGGCACGCGTTTCAATGCCACTCAAAGAAAGATTTGTCCCGCATCCCAAGAACCCTCCCCCCTCACGGATTACCCTCACCCTTCCCTCTTTCAGTCCCTACTGCTAAGCTACAAGAAATAATGCACACATTTTTATAACAACTCGATCGCCACCTATTATACAATCTGAATGCAAATTTCATAACGCCAGAGTTCACTTTTATGTATGGAAACCTTCGCCGGCGTGCGCAAAGCAACTCACCAAAGTTTCATCGCAATCGGATGAATGATATAGGAAATAATAAGAGAATCTTCATACAAATTTCACAACGCCATAGTTCAATATAATATAGGGAAACCTTCGCGGGCATGCGCACAACTCAAAGTTACAAAGTTTTATCGAAGTCGGTAGAGTGGTATGGGAAATAAGATGTGAATTTGTATATAAATTTCATAACGCCAGAGCTCACTTTTATGTACAGAAAAGGTATAGGAAATAAGAAGGAACAAACAAATAAAAAATCACTATTATAAATATATATATATATATATAGATTCCACCACGAATTGTCAGTATCCAAAATAGAAATATTGAAAATAAACTCATCCTGTATATAACTAAAGGTGGTCGTTTGAACAAACAAGCACGGAAAGTTCTACGCAAAAGTTGCCCTATCTCCAATTCCAGTTTGTTCAATCTCCTTTTACAAAATTCTGGTGGTGCGTTTTTGTTCAATCTCCATTTTAAAATGTAAAAAAAAGTATCAAAAACTATCCTTAGTCAATTTACAAAGAATTACTTAAACTGATCAGACCTTTAGCTTGACGGAAATATCTTCATCTTAAACACCTGTCATAATGTTTCATTGAAATAATCAAAGAAAACCTCCTCCTGTAAAATTTGCAAATGGTCGTTTGGACAATTAAGCACTGAGGTGACGAAGTGCTGAGGCGGACTAAAGTTATTCATTTCTGTTTTATTAGTTTTCTATTCGTTTTTAATGTTTTTTCATTAATCGCTTTCAGCCAGATTTTTATTCTTGATTTGTAATCATTCAAATTTTCTATTCGCTTCATATCAGGGGAAAGGATGTTGTGGAGTTTTGTCGCAAAATAAATATAATTTCTTTGTCCGAATGTGCTTTTATGACCGGGAATACTTTTTTATGTTATTGAGATTGGACCTTGTTTGATGAATACGCGGTATTGTACAGGATATTTTTGAATAGTTTCAAATAATGTCAACGATCATGTCCACTCAACCCACCGAGGCGGCTATTACCTGAGAGTATTATTATCGGAATGACTGTACAGTTTAGGATTGTTGTAAACAGAAGTGGCTCCCTCTGTTATTTAAAAAAAAAACATTGAAGTATCTGAGAATTATTATTATTATTGGAAGCACAATTTTTTCGTTTGTATTATTATTAATTATAAAAAAAATGTTAGTGTTTTTTTTACTTTTCCTCATCGATAGACCAGCCAATCAGGGGAAGGGGAACAAACCAAGTTGTGCAGAGCGCGGGCGG
This sequence comes from Hesperophylax magnus, assembly GCA_026573805.1. NCBI lineage: Eukaryota > Metazoa > Arthropoda > Insecta > Trichoptera > Limnephilidae > Hesperophylax > Hesperophylax magnus. The sequence goes on along the minus strand of JAIUSX010000005.1, from coordinate 6,207,134 downwards.
CAGAGTGGCCATCTTCCTTTCTGTGATTTGTCAATAAATTAATCTGACAGTAAACAGGCAACTCGCATTGTTATTCATTACTAATCGTTTTTACAATGGTGCGCAAATTACTGGCTACGTAAAAAACTTTACTACAAATCGGGTAAACAAAAGTTTGGGCTTATTTCATAAATTTAATATTAGTTAGACACTTTTATAAATGTGTTATAATTTACCCATCTCACTCATTTTTAGAGATCGAACATTCAGATACTGCGCCAAAAAGTCCCACAGCGGACAGCGCTGCAAAACTTTGCCTCACTTTAATTTTCTGCGCAGGGTCTGATTAACTCAATATGTGCTCCTCGTTGGTTGATGTATGACTGATGTCGTAGTTTATTCGAAGCATTCTCGCACACTCCTGGTGCCAAAAATGTCACGTGGTTTGCCTTCAGCTCGTCGAAAAGACACCCAGATTTCACGTTAGGGCAAGTTTATCAATTTGGAAGTGTAGGCTTTTCCTATATTTTTACAAATATTTGATGCATTGCAGATATAGTAAAAATTTTAGAATGGATAGATTATGGGTTCATCTATATCAGAGGTTCCCAAACTTTTTTGCCCCGTAGACCACTTGCCAAATATATTTTTTTCCGTAGACCCCTGCCTGCTGAATATTGAATTTTCCTAAAACTATTAACGTCCCATGTGATAATCATTTATTTTTTTCGTAAAAAGATTCCCTTCCCTTGCCTGCCCAACAACCGGGTGGCGGTATAGTTCCTGTCTTTACACTGTGCAGACAGGGGCGCCCTTGTGAGGTATTACACCAAATGAAAATGAAGCAGGATAAGCAACGGGAATTTCTTTCTGTAGCTGGCCCTACAGAACTGCCCCTTAAGTTCTTTGTTAGCGCTTATTCCGATCAGTTCTTCTTGTCATATGATATCCGATTCTTCAACATTCCATTTCCACAATCAAAATGTCCTCAAACTTAGTTTTGAAGTCTGTGTGAAGTACATCTAAATGTTGAACGTCATTATTACCCTGGACGTTTTTCAAAAACAAGTTGGGAATCTAGAAAATTTGCGGCTTCCGATGTGCAATGTTTTGCTTCAATATATTAATACTGACGAGAAAAGGAACTTATAATTTTATTTATACATCTCATTAAACAACTTTACGAAATATAAAAATATCAAATAAGTAATTTCTCAATCTATTACGTAAACTGTGTTATTTGTGTTTGGTGTATTGTGTCATTTAACTCCTAAATCTTGAGTTGAGGTAAATGGGGGTCCGCTCGTATGTACCCCCATTTGAATCTCGTGGACCCCCAAATTTTTTTTTCGCTGAATTAGACCCCCAGCAAGCCGATATCGACCCCTGGGGGTCTATATAGACCACTTTGGGAACCTCTGATCTATATAAATAAAAATGTTCGTTTGTTCAAAATCTTAAATCTCCGAGAGTTCTTCACCGATTGCTTTGAAATTTTGACACAACGTTGCATTCAAATACGGGTGTGTTTTTATATACCTATATTATATATTTATTGTAAGGGTGCCAATGTGTGAGTACGAAATATGTACCTTTACCTGGGGTCAGCTCATTAGTCGGTAAAGTTGGACAGCTTCTCTCACGGCGTGAATCATCGACAGACTTACTTACTGGACCGACCTTTGCTATAAAGGGTTCATGGGTTTGGCCTTAGTTACTAAATGAAAGAGAGAGTATTAGAAGTGAGTCGTTCGCGAACGAGTCGGCTCAGTGAACCGGATCTTTTTGCGGATCCGTAAGATCCGGTTCCCAAATTAGCCGCTCACTCGTTCGCGGATCAGTAGTGACTCACTCGTTCGGGTGAGCCGGTTCACTCGTTCGCCAACGATGAGTCGGTTCACTCGTTCGCGAATGGTGAGCCGGTTCTATCGTTCGCGAATGGTGAGCCGGTTCACTCGTTCGCGAATGGTGAGCCGGTTCACTTGTTCGCGAACGATGAGCCGGTTCACTCTGTTTTTAATTAAAAAAAAATGTTACCGGACAGCAAAGTGCCCATAACATTTTTTACTCCAAATGTGCTAAGGAATAGCTGGTTAAAGTTTGTCAGGTATGTGCCGATACACCCTGTATATGTCACTTTGACAGGTAAAAACATGCTTTTTTTGAAAAACAGCACCACCTGTTGGACGTGAAAGCAACACGTGTTATTATTTCTCTATCTGCACAGGCAGACAGAGCCACAGCAACGCGTGGCGAGGTACAGCTAGTGGAGAAATAAAAATGATTTTTTATAGGTATCACAAAATTTATTTATCGAAAATACATTGTTCTTATATACAGGATTTAGCTAAAATACTAATTTCTACTAAAATCTATAATACTCAAAAACTACCAATCTAACTTATGAGTATATACCGTGGGATGAATATTTTTATTTTGAAAATGTATTTGATCAAATTAATATGTTATATTCTTAAAAACTTAAAAATATTAAACGACAATATATACATGGTGTCCGGAAACTCGTAGTACAAGCCGGAAACTGGAGAATGTATACCACACGGGGAACCCAAATAAACGTAAATTTTTTTGATTTGAGCATTTTTATAAAAAAAAAAAAAAACAAAAAAATATATTTTTCGGCTATTTCAGGGTTCAAATTTTTTCGTCATTATTTGTTTTACTTTTAAATTTTTAAATAGTTTCAATTAGTTGGGTACTTTGATCTTCAGTAATAATTTACAAGAATTTGATCAAAAAAAAAATCAACTTCTGACTCGATTTACTCGAAAACGAAAGCTCAAATCAAAAAAAATTATACTACAAAATCGACTCCAAATGTGATGTAGATTCACCAGTTTCCCGCTTGTACTACGAGTTTCCGGACACCATGTATATCGCATTTTGTAAAAAAACATAATTTAAAAAAATACCATTGATGCTATGTTAATTCGCATTCCCACAACTGAGATGCTATTATAAAAAAATTAGCTCCTAGGCCCTAAACAGATCAAATAAATTGATTATCTGTTTAACCCCTAGAAGCCGGAGCACTGCATTTGCAGTGTTGAAGATTCGTGCCCGTGCACGGTACTAAGCACTGCAACTGCAGTGTCGACCTTATACATTAATTTTGACATCGGATATGACCTCTCCTGGGTTAGTTATTATTATCAAATATCGTATGTTAGTATGTATAATATTTAATTTATTGAAGTCTATTTATCGGCAAAAGACAATATTTTGAAAATGTTTTTTCGACTTGTTACAACGCACTTTTTGTTGGTTTGGAAGTGTATACTGCCCGGAGTTGTGAGACTGGAGGGAAGGAAATGGGAAAGATGAAGGTTGGGAACTATCTGGCTATTCTGATCACCAAATAGAAATAAACCACTCTGCATCAAAAATATAAGTTTGAAATATTTTTTTGAGTTTTGAGGGAGTGCGAATTGTCATTTTTGAAAAAATTGTCAAATAATACATAATATTTCAAAAAATTCTCATCATAATACAAATTATATTAAAAGTATATTACGCTTAAACTTATAACATTAAAATTCATGCTATTTTTTATAAAAAATAATACTTTTAAAATACGTATACGACATGTCAAAAGAGAAAAACTGGCCCGATCAAGTAAACCCACTTGGAAAACTTAACTAAATAATGTCACACACACACCAGTAAAGGTGTAGCTCTGAATTCAATAAAGATTTACAAAATTATCTTTGTAGATGATTAAAATATTTTTTTATACACCGCATAAGAGTCCCAACTGCTCTAAACCGTCTGCAGCCAACGGGACTATGGCATCCCCAGTTAGGGTACGTAGCACGCTAAAGGTAGTGGGGAGGTAAAGGTGGTGGGGTGGGGAAGTGCCTGTCTATTCAGATCTGGTCACCAAACATGGCTAAAGCTATTTCAAGCAACGTTTCGGTTCTGAATGGTGGTCTTACACCAGGGCGATACTGAGAGTATCTTACACATGTTCATTAGCGATACCATCGACTGCTCGCCTAATTTTGTCGACCTGAACCTGGGAAGCGTAAAACTAGTCCATTAAAAAACAAAAAAAAATTTAAATTACGCAAAAGTTTTTTTCTAAAAATAATACTGAAAAATGACAATACGATTTTATCGGTTATGAATGTATATTACGCAATATATTAGTCAGGAATGTATACTACGCAATATATCAGTCATGAATGTATATGACGCAATATATCGGTTTTGAAAGTATATTACGCAATATATCAGTCATGAATGTATATTACGCAATATCTCTAAATGAAAGTGAAAAAATTATCAATTTTATACATACATATTATATTACATCTAGTATATAATTTTTTTACACAAAATATTTTTAATAAGGCGATATATTGTTCTACGAATCACTAGTGTTGTATACACTGTATAAAAATGTTAAAATACATATTTTTAGCAGATATTTCCAAGCCCGTAGATCATGGTGTAAATGGCGCCGTGAGCTAAAATTTTTGCGTTAAGGCGATGCGCCATGTCTTTGTAACATGTGGAATCGGACAGCTAACAATAATAATCCTTATGTAGATGGCAATAAGGTTTAAATTCCCGCCGCCCACTTTTTTGATTTATTCCATAAAACAATGACTCCATAAAGTGTGTGTGTTTTTTTTTTATTTTGCGAAGTTCAGGCACAAACTTTTACGATCATTTTCTAAAGAACTTAATTCTATATAAATAACAAATATAAATGTTTGTTTGTTAAAAATCTTAAATTTCCGAAAGTTCTGTCACCACAAAGATAAAGATGTCACCTGTGACAGGTAAAAACAGCGCCATCTGTGGAAGTATTAACAAAACACGCTATTGTTTCTCTATCTGCACAGGCAGACTGAGCCAAAGCAACCCATCAAATTTTCAATGATTTTGCATTCCCTGAGATATTTCAAATGAAAAAAACTGTAAAAAAGTAGACGTTTTGATACAAACGGATATTTCAGAAGTTTCATTACTCAATTTGGAGGAAATTATTTAGAAATTCCAATAAACAAACAAAAGAAAGTGCAATTTTCACGATGCCAGAGCTCATTGTTTAAGAGTTTTTTGCTGCTTGTATGATTTATAGTTGCTAGATTCTAATTGTCGGCCCTCCACTAAAAATAATATTTTAGCCTTGGTTTATTTTATGTAATAGGTAAAATTAATTGATTCTATTAAATGCGTAACTTGAAAACGCTAATTATTTGTAGTAAAAATTAACTAAAATCTACATTATTTTGTTTGTCATTTTACAAAATTGTAAATGTAATACTAACAGTAAAAAGCGCACTAGGATTATTTGGAATACCAATTATTACGCGGATGGGAATGAACAAGATTGAGAAAGGGACGCTTAGATGGTTTGCATACGTAGAGCGGATGAAAGTAGACTGAACGAGGCTAAAAGGAAGGTGGTGTAAAACCATGATGAGTGTTTGCAATAATTAAAAGATGTTGGGATTGGGTGCGAAATTGAGTAATCTAAAAGTATGGTGATTGCTAACGGTATGGAAGATCTACAGTCTCTCATGTCTAGGATACACTAAGTACATATTACGTATGCAGGATGAGTTAACAATGAATGTAAGTTAACCCTTCAAGCTTCGGAACAACATTACTAGCCACAAACATCATATTCCATTATAGCTTCTGACTGGAGCGTCCGTCTGTGATTATCTACAAGACATGGTGTCAGAAATGGGATATTAATAATTATATAAAAAGCTTCATCGATGGATTCAAACCATTCGTTGGATTACAAGCACCTTTGCCATAGGTCGCCCCAAGCGGCAAGCTACGAATGGTGACTCCCCAGGTTCATGAGGTGAGGTCTGTTCAGGTCTTCGAAGCAATAAAAAAATATATATTCCAGTTGATTATATTGACTGTGGTGACGTCTGTGACCTTGAGAAAAAATGACACGCCTAAAAATCGTAGAAAATTTATTCCAAAGCCGTCAGAGAAGCTAAATACATCAAATAAAAATAATTTTAAATATTTAGCGCAGACGATTCTGAACTTATTTTCCATACAGTTCCTTTGGACATAAAGATTAAAATCGCTTAAAAAAATTTCATCAATTTTTGTACGGAGGACACCGGTGTCCCATCCATAGACGACAGGTTCAATAATGGACAAACTCTTCTTAAATACAGAAAATCGCATTCAAGTAGGAAAAAGGTAAAAAAAAAAATTACAAAAAATGACATTTTCAAAAATGTTTTGTACCCGTTAGATTACACGTCTACAAAATACAATAAGGCATCGAATTCTAAAGGTAAAATCACTACTTCTATGATATAAAACTATATTATGCATTATACATTATGAAAACAAATATATGTATGTCAAGTTAATACTGGTAGAAAGTCGTTGCAATACAAATTGATAAAAAGCACCAAATAAACAATCCCTAGAAATTCAATCTATACCGCTTTGAAAGAAAACTTTTGTTGCCAGTTTGCATAAGACGTTTCGACTCATAGGCCCCAGACACGTTAATGAAATTGATTAGGTATACGTTGTAGAAAAAATTTCGTTGTTTGAAAATGTTGATTTCACAAGTAACGAAAAAATTTGCTAACTTCTGGAAAATGGACATGCAAACAATACACTTCTATCGAATTGTCTCTACAGTGGTGCAGTACAAAAAAAATATTAAATTCGTACAAAAATACAAGATCACTTAGCTAAAATTTGGCTTAAGTCATACTGCATCCAATGCGGCTTAGAGTAAATTTCATTACAAAATTGTTAATTTCAATGCGTTTTTAAAGTCAGCTTTATTGATGATAAATATGTCCATAACTGAATTTATTCTGTTCAGCAGGCCATCGGCAAGTTAGTCTTGCAGGCTGGGAGAATAGTCTACACTGCGGGCGACGGAGATAACCATCGATAACATAGAAATTAATGTTTTCCATGATGGCCGAGTTTTCAAAACCATCCACGAAACACCCTGAAGAAATGTGTACATCCCTTCTGACCAGGAGATGGTTCATTCCCAGCATACCCAAAAGGGTAGTAGCTATACACCGTCATATAAAGAAATCTCGAAAATTTGTTAGGTGAAGCCAAAACTTAGTCGACGCAAAGGAAAGATTGGAAATAGCAAATGTAAACAATTATTAAAAAAAAAAAGAGAACCTAAAATTATTGCACTTGAAATAATGTCAAAAATTAACAATATCATTTAGCCGGAAGTAGAATGTCACAAGTCAAAAAATACGATAGTGTGAAAACCGCCTAGTAGTGAAAACGAAGAGTCCCAATTATTGCAGTGTGCGAAGGAGATGTGACAATGTTTGGGAAGTGCCAAAGACGTTTAAAGCAATGCTTCGATTCTTAACCACTCAGAACATTAGAACGTCAAAAGACGTAAATATGATAATAGCGGTCAAGACATTAGAACGTCTTTTCACGTAAACGCGCGAGATTTTACAAAAATCGATTTATTTCCATCACTAGTATACGGATTGCCATGATTTAAAAAACAGAGTATCGATAATGAATAACGCTACGCGTCTGTATTCAAGAATATCTATGGAACGTAGAAGTGCATTATCTAAGCCGATTGAATCTGTCATCTTGTTCGTTCATAATTTATTGCGTTTCTAAATAATTTATTAAAAATATTTTAGTTTGGACGGTTAATATTTTGAGGTGACTAATAGTTTTTAATTATATTTCTTCAATATATAAAGTGTTATTTCTTTATGATACTCAGAAAAAAGTACATTTTTCACGGCTTTGAAATAATGGTAAGCGATTCTTACATATTTTTGACGTTTTCATAAAATGTATATTTAGAAACGCAAATATTTACGTATAACAACACAATGCGATAGTGGATTTCATAATCTTTCCAAAACATTTTTTAGAATGAGGCTACGTTTCCCAAAACGTGAGTTATGAAGCTTTTAGCAAAACTCGTAAATAACACAAAAATTATCACGTTTTGACAGTTCTCAAAGGAACACATAGTAAATAAATGTCTTTGTCTGAGGTTAATGGCGGATTTCATCGGGCAATACTTAAAAGTAGAAACGTTGTAAAAATAAAACTCAAAACGAACGCCGGAAACTGCACGAATTTAAAGTTATGTTGTTAACAATAGAACTAACTTTGGTCAAAATCTATTTACGTACTTGCGTTTATTTTGTGACAAAAGTTATAAACGTTTCAATGAATCTAATTCAAATTTTGAATCTGATATTTAAAAAAAATAAATTAGACTTGTGACATTTTTCTTTCCAAGCAACGATATCTAATTTGTAAAAGAGGTTCTTTCCTAAGAAAAATTAAATTAATGTAAATATTCAAAGAAAACCTTTCGTTAACAAAAAGTATGTTTAATATTGTTCTAGTTATAGCTAGTTAATTTATATAAATAAGACACTAGTCGTTATACAATGTGAAAATGAATTGAACAATGATGAAAATAAATTATTACCAATTGATTTTACATTACTGTAATGATGTACCACCGATATGAAGCAAGGCACGTTATCGTAATATGTAATCATCAGAGAAAGAATGGACAGCCTTACCACTCATGCGTACATCATCTGATTTGTAATTAAGGCGATGCACTACGTCGTGTAATATTTTAAATTGAGCCGCTATCAATAACAACCCTTACGTAGATGGCGATAAGGTTCAAATTTCCGCCTAACACCATCCGCCTGTTTTGATTTATGCAAGAAAAAAACATGGCCAAAAAGTGCCTTTTATTTTATTTTGCGGATGTTCAGGCATAAATATTTAATTTTTTTTAGATCATTTTATAAATAACTTAATTTGCCACATTATACAATAAAATGATAACCGAAAATGGGTTCGTAAGTAGGAGATTTTTAACTTTAAAGCAGTTTTCATAGGCCTTATACATTATTTTTTTCTGTGCTTATAAAAAGACTTATCTAAAAAAATACTCGATCATTTCAAAGGCCAAGATGTATTCTACTCGCAGTATTTAATTAAAGCATCTGAAACATTTCTAGGCGACCAAATTTTCAAACCAAAAACACATGATTTTGCATTACTACGTAGTGCATCGCCTTAAGTTGAAAGGAAATGTTGTTATTTTAATTTATACGTTATATTTACTCAGAAGATAATGTATGAGTGTACGAATGTGAATAAAGCAAGAAGTGTGCGGCATTCCATCTTCTCTGCTGCCAATGCAGCCCATACACGTTGTCATCATTTATGCAATTTAGATTAATGTCGAATATTAATAGCAGTGTTTTGTGGCATTCTATCGCATCTGCTCACCCTTTCGGAGACGTTGCACGGTTAGTCAGCTTGATAGCATCGACGCCATACTTTACAAGCGGATTTTATATATACGGGAAGGTCTAATCTCATCAGATTTTCACCTCGTCGAATAATGAATACAAATTGAACACTATTAATGACGGAGTGTGCAATGGGAGAAACTGGAAAGATCGACGTAAGAAAACAATAGACTTGCCCCAACGTAAAATCTGGGAATCATTTTGACAAGCTGGAGGCAAACGTGACCGTCTTTTTGGCACCTCTTTTGACATAAGTTGGAAAAGCGCAACAAATTATTATAAAATTGAAAATAACTCCCGAGTAAAAATAAATGCCGGCGACGGGAATTGAACCCGCGCCTTCTGATGTCCGGTCAGGTGCTCTGGACCACTGAGCTACGTCGGCTTATTTCCAACCCGCCAAATAATTCAATCAACAATTACTGCTTATTATATTTTTTTCACCTGTAAACAACCAACTTTATTTTGTAGGAAATGCTTTGTAAGTGCTAAATTTGCCACTAGATGGCGTCGAGACATATTATATCTACATTTGTTGGTGAAATATTTTGACTATTCAAATATTATTATTTTTTTTAATAATAAACTAATGTTTGTAAGACAAGGTTTTTTATGCATAGCACAAAGGATAACAAATTATTATAAGAAATAATTAGTCGCCTGAAATATCCGTATTTGGCGCGTTGGAAATAAGCCGACGTAGTTCAGTGGTCCAGAGCACCTGACCGGACATCAGAAGTTGTGGGTTCAATTCCCGTTGGCGACATTTATTTTTGCAGATATTTTCAATTTGTATGAATATTTCAGGCGACTGATTATTGCTTATAATAATTTTTTATCCTTTGTGCTGTGCATAAAAGACCTTGTCACAAGCGCACATTGAAATAAATAGACCCGGTCCGAAACGGTCCTTTTCTCTGAAGTGTCTGAATGTTCATTTTTAACCAAACCGCCTACAAATCGGGTTGCGTATAAGTGATTAGCACTTAAGGTTTTTACGCAACCAGCAATTAGATATGAAAACGTGATTTGCCTGTATACTGTCAGATTAATTTATTGACAAATGACTTAAAAGGGAGTCGATCACGCCACCTCCCCTTGTACCCATCTCCCACACGGGCAGGTCTATTGTTTTCTTACGTCTATGATACAAACTAAATACTGATAATAATGAAGTGTGCGTGATGTTGAATGCTGATTGGAGATCTGCGGCTACCTGTCGCCCCAGGTATGAAACCAGCTTTTGCCGAGAGTGCCGAGGTACGGGTGGCGACGTGCCTTGTGACGCGCCAGGTTCAGGGCGTCCGCCTCGGCTGCGGTGCACGACGGCTCGGGACACGGCAGCAGGCCCGACAAGTTGCGGTGCTCGTTGATGTGCTGGGAGAGGTCGCGCTTCAGCAGGAATACCTGCAATCAAGTAAGCAACGTGAGATATAGATAAAAAAAAGATGGAAGATGCTTCGCCCAGACGCGCACCCAAAATTCCTCACATCCAAAATAGTATGTTTCAAATTTTATCTTTACTTGGCATTAGGGAAATATAGTTAGAACCTTATGCAATGAATTATTATGTCCTTGCTGGTTGCACGTTCAGGTATGTTATAAAATGGTAATTAAACTATTCTCTTTTAAAATATGTCAAACTAAAACATTTTTACAAGATGCAGCCAAAAAATCAGAGATTGGTAAAAAGATAAAAAGGAATTGTCTTTGCAAACATTGACACAAAGATGGTGAAAAAGGTGATACGTACCAGTTCGCAGCATTCGCACGGATAGCAGCAGCTCAGATCTTCAACCCCGTGCTTGGTGCTCTTGTGGGCCTGCACGCCCTTGGCGCACTTGAACCCCTTGCGGCAGATGTCGCAGCTGAAGGGCAGGGCCCCCGCGCGCTCCGCCCCGCGACGCTTCTTGCGCCGCACCTTAAAGTCCTTGGGGAAGGGCACGTCGGGGTAGTAGTCGTCCGGGTGTAACTCCACGGTGAGACGGGAAGCGGCCGCTAGGGAGAGAATCGACGACGACGCCACTGGAATTGAAGATTTTTTCATGTTTCATAACAGATATATATTCTTTTATAATTGATAATAATCCGTTGTTAGCGGACGTAACATAAGTTGGGTGGCGATTGCCCGCCAAAACAGTGCAGCATTCAGAGGTGCTCGGTGTCGAAACGTCACAATCGTTACATGGCACAAAAGTAATGTTTATAATGAACAAATTAATATCAAAATATCAGTCTACACAGTGACCACACATGTCAACATTATGTGGACCACAAATAGCCTTTCTACATCTGGTGCAACGGTGTTTGGTCATCCTCCGGGCCTTGGATGGACACAGGTAGCAAATTTTAGCACGTTTGATGTAGATGGAACCGGAGATTCTATTGTAGAAGATTCGCCAAGAATATCCTCAATCATGACCTTATCTTACCTCCCCTTACCTTGACAATATAAAATTGTTGTTATAACTAAAGTTTCGTCCAGCGGACGACGAGATGGTCATAGGGCACGTCCTAGTATGCGTGTGGCCGCAATCGCGTCACGTGCTGCACTGTTTACTCAAATTAGGAAGGTAATGAAAGGGTCAAAGTCGGGGAGTGGGGGGAAGTAGGTGATTTCGAATTTCGCCGAGTAGCGCGTCGTCGCTTCGACGAGCGATTAGTTATCTAGGGTTAACCAGTCAACTGTTCTTCGAGCAGAACAAATTTTACAACTGTGTTCGGCACTCAAGCTCTAATACCAACTACGCTGGATTTTTTCCAAGTTTTACGGCAGTTAGAAAATATATTCGGTAAATACACGTTCAGAAAAGTGGGGCACAGTTGACACTCATTTAAGAAAAAAAAACCTGTTTCCAAGTTTCCCGAAATGGAAAATAATGCATTTTAATAGTTATATAATTAAAATTGGTTTAAATATTTTCACATTATTTATACATAATCTGGAAATAATTGTCTTTATTCAATCTCTTGAATCTCTGAGTACAAAATCCTCAAAATAATCTCGACGGTCGGCTTAGATCTGTGTGAAAATTACCTTGCTAAGTTTTACCCAAGTATCGAAATAAAAACTATGATTTATGTTTTTTGTTATCGTTTATACTATTTACCAGATGATGTATCTTACTACTCATATATACATATATTTCATGTTTATATCGTAAGACGTTTCCCCAGAATAACTTTATTTAAAAAAAATTGGGAGACAACTGTAAACAAATATATATAATATATTTACATGAGAAAATTGAGTTATTGTTTCTAACGAAAAACAACAATCAAGAGGTATAATGTAATCTGTCAGATATGTTACAGTTCATGGAATTAAAAATGTAGAATCGAGAGTGTTATTAGCGCAAGCGATTCTGATTTTGTCATTTACGCAGTTTTCAAAGCATAAAAAACGATGTATTGTTTTATGATGCTGTCACACAAAGTCTAAACTTTCGGACGCACAGTTTACACCGGCGATATGCAAGCTGATTCCCTACACAGCGTGGACTGTATTTTCACCCACTTGTGCTCGAAAAACAGTTGACTGGTTAAGAAGAAAATATTTTTAAAAAATCAGTTGAACATTGATGGCTAAGATCAAAGATCAAAGTGAAAAGGATCCAGGGCGCTGATTATAATAATAATATTTGGCTAATTTATATAGCGCCGTTTTCGTGAAAAATCACCTCGAGGGCGCTGTACAAATTAATACTAGAACTACTGACTTAAAACTAGTGACTTACATCTAAGACTTGTTGAAAAATGTAGAAACATACAACTAACATTGACATTAAAAATCTAATATTACTAGCGCCAGAAGAAGGATCTTCTATTATGCTCGGTGAAAATTCCTTTACATTTACGGTTGAGAGATTTTGCTTACCGACGAGATGTTTCCTCAGGAGACACTTTAGAAGCGAAAATACCTAACACCTAATAAAGTGCCCTTGAGATTCTTACTAGGCCAGCGCTGATGACTGGTATGCATGCAGTTCTTTAGTTGCCCTGAGCTACAGCCTGCAGGCAAGATTACTCAAAACTCTGATAGATTAGAAGAAAACAAACCTTGCGCTGCTTGTTTCTGCTGAAATTCCTTTTCTGAAGAATCCGCATCATCGTCCAGCTTTATCTTCTTTGTATACTTTCTCTTTACGCGTCCGTTTTCGTCCTCATTCAACATTATGGCCAGATCGCTTTTAACAAAGTTCTCCATCCCGCCATTATCGCTGACCTTCGTGATTACCAGGGAACCCTTATTAAACTGCATCCCGCATTTCTCCCACGTCTCGATAGGAATCCCGCGCTTGAATTTGTTTTTAGATCCCTTTTTGCGGCCGCGTTTCTTCGGCGTTTCCGTAACGATACCGTTGTGCTTGTACGAGATCCCATTTTCATAGGAGTTCTGATACGAACGCTGGTTGCTTTCGTACGCTTGGGTTATGTGATTTAGTTGATACGATTGCGGTTTTTGCGGCTGGGTTTTGTAACTGCTCTGTTCGTAGGCTTTTTGATAAGAATTTTGAGTCTTTTCGAAGGCGCGCTGATAGGATGTATTTGTAGGTTTCTCGTAACGTTTGTCGTCGATTTTTGTGATGGTTAGGGAGCTTCCGAATGCGGGGATTTTGTGGACTGTCAGTCCGCCGATGTTCGGGGTTATGGTGAGAGATGACGGGTAGCTGGTTGAGTAGGAAGAACTGGATGAACTCGACGAGTCCGAATGGTATCCATTGCCGTTGTACGCCGTGAGCGGGTCGTTGGATATGGAGGCAAACGGGTCAGTCAGGGGATCCACGGAATCATCGTCGCCCAGCATCTGGAATAAAAATTTGGACATTGTTAGAATCTATCTTGCTACACGGGTTTGGCAAACAATTAATTAACATTATTTATTTTTCATGGTCTCAATAAACCAGTTATTCACTACATTTTAAAATTAGATTACAAGGATAAAGCAAAAAAAGAGCAAAAAAATAAATTATACTAAAGCTATGGCCATTTCGATAAAAAATGTTCATACTTTGATTACTTTTAAATATGATAAAATTAATGAAATACCTCAATGCAAAACATACATTATTAGGTTCTTAGTTTGGGTTATAAATAAATTTGTTGGGAGAAATGGATCCTTCGGCAGACAACACATCATACTAAAAAGTTCAAACACTCCAAAATAAGGAAATTTTAAACTTTGAAAAAAAAAGTTACTTTAACTTTTAAAATCTCCCATGATTTAAATCTTTGTTTCGATAAACTTGTCGAATTCTGCTGCACACTTAAATATATATTCATATCACTTAGTTTCAACTTAATAACTACAAAAAATAACTATTTATGTCGTGGGAGATGGTAACAGATGCATTAAAGTTACATTTTTTCTCAAAGTTAAGTTTGAAGGTTAGGAAATATGAACAAATTATTAAAATAACCCAAACTAAACCCTAAAAACCTATTTTGTGCGTGTGCGACTTAAATAGTTGTCTCCATTAGATAGAGAAGTTATAATCAAGTGTTGTTTTTTTAAAGAGTCATTGCGTGCAGCGGAATTCGACAAGTTTACCGTTGTTTTTTGTAGTAATTAAGTTGAAATGAAGTGTTATTTAAATAATTTGTACGTATTAAGAACCGTAAAAAGGAAATTTTACCATAGGTTAGCGTCTTGTGGTTAGAGATGAATAATACAAGTAGTGACAAAAAAAACCATGTCTCCAAGTAAAAAAGACAGTATAATTGTCACCTTCTAAATTGCACCACTGTGAGAGATTTAAAAAATCTAAACTAACCTCAAAAAATTATAAACATATAACTTTTTTTTAAATTTTGTATAGACAGAGAGGATGGACTGCCAAACAATCATGTATTAGCACGAACTACTTGGTTTATTCACATTCATGCAGTCTTCTGTTATTCTGACTCTTGACACATTAAAGTATTTGAAGCCCTACGTTTTGCGGTGTATTTTCGGGCGTCCTCGACTGCTTCAACCGTTCACTTTTTATTAGCGTTACCGCAAACAAAATACAATCAACAAAATATCAGATTAGTCCGGCGTTGCTAGGTTAGGCGAATGACAAACCGAAATAACGGTGCATTGTGACGAAAAAAATGGTTAAAAATTAATTCAATTATGTTTGGGACAAAGCCGAAAGAATTCGGTAATTACACGAGCGCACCGCTAAAAAATATTTTAGACACAAAAACTATCGCCAAATGCACGTGTATTTACGGACATATTTAAAAGATAACTTGCATATTATTAGGGTTAAAAGATGGCTTTATTTGTCAAGATTGTAAAAAGTTAATAATATTTCAGTTTTCATTGTTAATTCATACCTTTGAGGGAGACGAAAGAACGCCAACTTCTGTAATGGACAACAAATGAAGTTGTAAACTGTCAATGCTTTTTCGATGCAGTTTGATTTGGTCGGTAATGTAGATTACTCTAATGGTAATTTGTATGCTTAGTACACAAAATGTCGGTAATGTAGTTACTCTGCTAAGCTTTTTATGTTTTGCTTAAAAATACGTCGGCAATGTAGAAACCTCTAATGGTAAATCAACGCCCATTAGAGAAAAAGTTTTTACAGAAGTATTGTAGATGGCTCTCGGGCAAAAATCAATGCGGGGATAATAAAATGTAAAACAGCGAAATAAAACCGTCGGCCATTGAATTAAAAATCAACAGCATTAATTTAATGGGTTTGACGAAGGTCAGAGAAAGTCAAGGGGCAAAAAAAAACGATTAAGCAAATATTGTTTACGAGAGCATCAACAATATAATCAAACTATTTAGCGGATTCCATTCAATCCCGATTATTTTTTGGCTTGCAAATAACAACTTAAACAAAATAGTATCACGATTATACTTTTGGAAGAAAAAATCTCAAATCACAGGATTCCGGATTCCGTATTGTTTTACAAAATACAAAAGGCATCGCATCAAACTTGTCTGTATCAAACTTAATTTGCCACGCATTACGCAAGTGTAATTTATGGAGATTTTGTCATTGATTCCAATTCAGACCAACATCGAGGCATTAGCTACCGTTCTATTGTGAAAACTCCAACACAGAATCTCAATTCTATACCCCTGTTCGCCGTATACAAAATTTGGGTAATGATTATAAAGATGTTGTTGATATATTCAGCATATCATTCACCAAATATAAATAAGTCATTACCCAATTTATTTCAGAAAGAAGAATATCAAATAAAATATAATTCAACTATAGAAACTAAGTATCTCTGTTTATCTTACCAAAGTTTTGTAATTTTCCATTATATTTTTCCTTCTTGCATTGTGGAGTGACATGTTTCCACTTTATTTCGTTTTGACATTGTTTTTGTTTAAGAGGTTGTGTTATGTCTTCTATTTTCTTTTTGATTTTATTTTTTGATTTTACTTTGATCTTGTTTTCTTTTTTATTTTGTTTTGTTCTTTGTTCATTTTGTTGTGTTCATGTAATAGCCCAGCCGGGCGTGAATTTATAAATAAATAAATAATTCATAAAATACATTTAAAATTTCCGTCCGCTTGGTGACATAAAGTCTGAGAAAACGGCTTTCAAAGATCGAACCCAAGTTTTGCATTTTTTACCGCATAAATGATGATTTTCAACAAATGCTACTTTTTGCAGATTTTTTCATTGATTGCACTTCAGACCATAATTCTAAGTACAAATTTAGAATTTCAGTTCGCTTGGCGAAAAAAGCGAAAACTGGCCTGAGAAAGCAGCTTTCAAATTGGAACCCAAGCCCGTAAAAAATATGATTTTTCTACAAATGCTGCAGATGTTGTCATTGGTTACACTTCAGACTAACATTCTTAGAACACGTTTAAAATTTCAGTCCATTTGGTAACATAGAGCCTGAGAAAACGGCTTTCAAAGTTCGAACCCAAGCCTTGCTATGCCCGTAAGAATAGTGAGTTTTCCATACCCGAGCCTGCTAAAAAGGCTTTCAAAGTTCGAACCCTAGCCTTGCTTTGTGCCCGTAAGAATAGTGAGTTTTCCATACCCGAGCCTGTTAAAAAGGCTTTCAAAGTTCGAACCCAAGCCTTGCTTTGTGCCCGTAAGAATAGTGAGTTTTCCATACCCGAGCCTGCTAAAAAGGCTTTCAAAGTTCGAACCCAAGCCTTGCTTTGTGCCCGTAAGAATAATGAGTTTTCCATACCCGAGCCTGCTAAAATGGCTTTCAAAGTTCGAACCCAAGCCTTGCTTTGTGCCCGTAAGAATAATGATTTTTCCATACCCGAGCCTGCTAAAATGGCTTTCAAAGTTCGAATCCAAGCCTTGCTTTGTGCCCGTAAGATTAATGAGTTTTCCATGCCCGAGCCTGCTAAAAAGGCTTTCAATGTTCGAATCCAAGCCTTGCTTTGTGCCCGTAAGAATAATGAGTTTTCCATACCCGAGCCTGCTAAAATGGCTTTCAAAGTTCGAACCCAAGCCTTGCTTTGTGCCCGTAAGAATAATGAGTTTTCCATACCCGAGCCTGCTAAAAAGGCTTTCAAAGTTCGAACCCAAGCCTTGCTTTGTGCCCGTAAGAATAGTGAGTTTTCCATACCCGAGCCTGCTAAAAAGGCTTTCAAAGTTCGAACCCAAGCCTTGCTTTGTGCCCGTAAGAATAATGAGTTTTCCATACCCGAGCCTGCTAAAATGGCTTTCAAAGTTCGAACCCAAGCCTTGCTTTGTGCCCGTAAGAATAATGAGTTTTCCATACCCGAGCCTGCTAAAATGGCTTTCAAAGTTCGAACCCAAGCCTTGCTTTGTGCCCGTAAGAATAATGATTTTTCCATACCCGAGCCTGCTAAAATGGCTTTCAAAGTTCGAATCCAAGCCTTGCTTTGTGCCCGTAAGAATAATGAGTTTTCCATACCCGAGCCTGCTAAAAAGGCTTTCAAAGTTCGAACCCAAGCCTTGCTTTGTGCCCGTAAGAGTGATGATTTTTCCACACTCACAGCCTTAGAAAACAGCTTTCAAAGTTCGAACCCAAGCCTTGCTTTGTGCACGTACGAATGATGAATTTTCCACACCTAAACCTGAAACAACGGCGTTCAAAGTTTGAACCCAAGCCTTGTTTTGTGCCTGTACGAATGATGATTTTTCCACACATGCTACTTTATGCCGATTTTGTCATCAATTCGTATCAGTCATCAGTACGCATCCAAAATCAGTTCGGTTGGCGCAAATGTACGCATCTCAATATCAATAATTCCAGTTTTTACGAAATTGAAACTTTATTTTTTCGACTTAATGCTCGATTGTTATGAAAAAAAAATATTGTTTGTAAAGGGTGTAGGATATTAGCACAGGCAAATCAATAACCAACCACCGAAATTATGATAATGAATATATTGTTAACTGACGTGTACCCGACATTGCTCGATGTTAATAATGGTTCGAGTAAAGTTTTTAATTCTAATTTACCTGAAAACTAAGTGCATTTTTAAGGTGGAAATAATATTGTCGTGAATAATTAAAAAGTTTTCTTTTTTATGTATTTGCTTCACTTGATTACTACTTTCACGTCATACGTTCTCTATACGGCCATATTTTATCATACAAAAGCATTTGTTTCCTTTAATCATGCCATGTCTTTCTCGCGCGTTCTCCAGACTTCTACTACCATTATCTTTCGTATGATACATCTCCTTAAACCCTTGTCAACGTTCATCAAGTGCCCACGCCTCATTTTACAATATGTACGTTTTTTTCAGTTGGTCGTTGCATTGGCTGTTGAATAAACTATGTACGAGTAGGTATAAATCGTGTATAATCTCCGAAAGCTAGTCATAGTTAAGGTCACATCGCTAGATTACAAACTTTTGTGATAGTACAGGGTTTTCCAATAAGAGGTGTTATTTTGATTTTCAATCGTAAAATATCAATGGTTTCGTTGCTTGTGTGGCACGTAGCGCCGTCTTATTGAAAGTAAACGTTGTCCAGATCAATACGACCCAATTCCGGCCATAAAAAAAATCATTAATCATCTCTCGATAGCGCAATCCATTCACCGTAACTGTTGCTCCAGCCTCATTTTCGAAAAAGTAAGGTCCAATGACTCCGCCGGACCATAAACAGCACCAAACAGTCACACGTTGAGGATAGATAACTCTTGGGTTTTACAAGCCCCAGATGCGACACTTTTGCTTGTTGACGAAGCCACCGAGGTGGAAATGGGCCTCATCACTCAAGATGATTTGCATTTGATTCACTGAAGTGAATTTTAATAATTTCAATGCGTTGTTGAAGCGTGTACCGTTCCATTTTTATCAATGGCGTAGTTTCTACTTGTCAAATGTCAAAAAATGATAGCTTCAAAAGTAACATCCACCGAAATAGCGGGCTATTCAAAAGAACACATCTTATTGGAAAACCCTGTATATTCTCTGCATCACTTTTAACACAAATTCTTTACGTGTTGCAACATGAAGAATACAACGAAGTCGATTTGCATAACTTGCTATAAACATGGCCTGCAAGAAAAATGCAAAAATACATGTAACTTTTCCTGTTGTCATTTTTTTTACACTAACCCCACACGAGAGGCCCCGAGGTAAATAATTTCTCTTTGGACCTCTGGAAATTCTGTGTGGACGGTATTATTATGGAGAGGAAGTAGTAGGTTACGAGGTTATAGTCCTGCTGAAGAGGTGAAAAGGACTCCGTCAACCAGCCTCTCTCGATCCGGACCGCCACGCTTCTGGTGGGCAGGCGCATCCACGGCCAAGATCTGAACACACCTCACCTGACGAATCCGGGCATCCATGCTACTTATCACTTGGGGTGACCTATGGCAGAGCTGTTAGTTATCCAATAAATGGTTCCCCGGGCGGCGATACCCAAACCCGCCTCCTAAATTGTAATTGTAAACTTATTGGTGTGTTACAAAAGTTTAAAAAGTAGGTTTACAATTTAGTAAAAGAAAACATCAGTTTTAATAACAAATATATCATATTTATTTTATTAAATTTTAATTATTGTACATAGATATTTCTGTGCAAGTAATTTCTCAGTCACAGTTAAAAGAATAACTTTAAAGCAGGGATGGGGAACTTTTTCGCCGTCGGGGGCCTTTTGCTGGCGAGGGAGAGGGAAGGGGGGTGTGTATACGAAAGTCAAGTTCACAAATGTATCTACTAGAAATTTACTACTGCGCTTGGAACGCGAGAATTGTTTCCCATGAGTTGCGTCTACAAGTCTGCAAATCGAATTTTTAGTTGATTTCAAAACACAAGGCTCATTTAAACTAATGAGTAATTCTGCATACGAGTCCAAGAGCTTAAATAACTATTACATGCGGAACAAGCAAATAGTTTTCCTCGGAATTTTGCAACATATGGTGTGAAATTAGAATTAAAACTCCACTCGGAACATGCGAACGGTTTCCTTCGAAATGCGTCAGTAAATTCGCAACTGGAATTTTGGCACATCATTCGGAATAAAAACTGCTTTTAATTTAATGTTGAATGATTATGCGAGTCCCCAGCTTTGGTTAAAACTACACCCAGCGTATGAAAATGGTCTGCAACTAGAATTTTATAACTGCAATTCATACACGAGAATGGTTTCCTTCGAAATGCGTCTGCAGATGAACGCACAACTGTAATTTTATCTGTAAAGGAGTCCCTAGTTTAATTAGCATTATACTTATGTTTTTTATTACAAATTTAATTTCTTATTACAGATTTAATTACTGATTAATAAAATAAAAAGAAATTAAAATTAAATTAAAAGGGGATGTTTGATCGCCTATTTATTTGTGTCTAAATTGCTTTCTAGTTACGTGGGTTTCGTAGGGACTTGTCAGCTATACCCCTCTCTGGGTTTTGTAATAATGTCTTAAAGAAAGGAAACCGTTCTCGCGTTTTGAAAGCAATTTTGTATACTCTTTTTTGTGGTCAGCAGGCCGCACCGTAAAGCCTAGCGAGCCGCAGCTTCCCCACCCCTATTTTAAAGGTAATAACACACTGAGCCTACGCATAACTAGGTTCACAGGCCAACGTGCACACCTGACCTACGCACGCAACACTCCGATAAGTTGGGACATGCCTTCAATGCGTGTGATCAGTGGGCTTCTAGTTCTTACGTATGTAAGTTGATTTTGATATTTATTTTTTACATTTGGTGTTTCCCTTCTTTAGCGTGAATTTGAGGGCAATTTAGTTAAGTACTTGGATGAACGAATATTTTTGTAAATGCACGAGCAAATATCAAATCAACTGTCAAATAAACACCCAAACCTTTCAGCGTAGGATTGCGTAGCGTGAGATAACGTGCTCCTGCAGTTTTCCCCAGATGTCTTACTGCGTTGCGTCCGTGGGCCCAGGGGTCCTTAGTAGTATATTTACTGTCCTTACCTTGACGGCTTTTTTTAAACAAACAAGGGATTGTGATGGTAAATTGAATGATTTTTGAGAGTATGAATGGGTAATGGTAGTAGAAATTGTGAACTTATCAAGATGAACATTAGAAAGTATGAGAACATAAATATTTAAATGATAAATTATAGGCACCTTCCCGCAAGCATGAAATATGATGAATTTACATTTCGAAATATATATTTTTTTTAATCTCCTATATTGGGTGTAATGGGTAAAACATTACACTTAGCAGCCCATGAATTACACTACATTTTACTTTACAACAGATACCTACCTAACTAACAACTTAAGATTTAAAATTGGGTAAAATAAAAAAATAAATTCAAGTACCTATCACCTTTGAAAAAATAATAAAATATAATCATCTTGCTTCAGATAATCCGGGCGCTTCAAGACCCGCACTAATAAATCCTTTCCGACAGTCTGCACTATACAGACAGGGGTGCTCTTGGGAGGTGTCACATAAAAAATCTTTGTTGGGTGCAACGGCAAACCGTTAAGCTTTACAGCACCTAAAATTAACTTAACTTTTTTATTTAAGGTAAATAACACACTCAAACGATTTAAAACTAATCAATAATTAAAAAAATAAAGTCAAGAATCAATAACTTGCATGCATCAATTTTTTTTTCTACATTTGGGAATAATAGTAAAATTCACCAACTTATTATCTATATAAATAAAAGTGATCGTTGTTTCAAAATCTTAAATCTCCAAAAGTTCTTCACCGATTGCTTTGAAATTTTGACACAACGTTGCATTCAAAAACGCGTGTGTTTTTATATATTGATATTATATAGATTTCACCTGTGACAGGGAAAAACAATTTTTCATCGTACGTGAATAGTTGCAATTAGAGCATGAAAAGGGTTGTTGTTCTCCATACTGGAATGCTTAGAACATGAATTTATAAATTTTCATTTAGTAAACATGAATACATTTAGTAGGAACATATTAATGATTTTTTTCTGGCATGGGTAAGCATGTGACGTTTTAAAGTAGCCTTTTGGGAACATACATAGCTGCAGTAAGAACATGAAAAGGGTTTTTCTCCAGTATGGGTGAGCATATGATGTTTTAAACTTAACTTCTGAGAACATGTATAGCTGCAGTCAGAACAAGAAAAAGGTTTTTCTCCAGTATGGGTAAGCATGTGACGTTTTAATGTTCCATTTTTAGAAGATGAATAGCTGCAGTAAGGACATGAAAAAGGTTTTTCTCCAGTATGGGTGAGCATGTGAAGTTTTAAGCTTTCCTTTCGAGAGCATACATAGCTACAGTAAGAACATGAATAAGGTTTTTCTCCAGTATGTGTAAGAATGTGAAGTTTGAAAGTTCCCTTTCGAGAACATGAATAGTTGCAGTCAGAACATGAAAAAGGTTTTTCTCCAGTATGGGTAAGCATATGATTTTTTAAAGTACCCTTTCGAGAACATGAATAAGTGCAGACGGAACATGAAAAAGGTTTTTCTCCAGTATGGGTGCGTAAGTGCAATGTTAACGCTAACTTGCGTGAGCAAGAGTAGTTACAATAGGAACATGAATGTATTAGTTTTCCAGGGTGGGTCTTCAGGTCTGTTATTAAGTCTGAAAAAGATAACAGATAAAGCTCCATTAATAGGTATCATCTATAAAGAAAACTAAAAATTATTCGAATGAATTCGCACAAACGAAAATCGATTTTACCTGCAGTCTGGTTAATTCTTTCAGAGTGCCCTAAGCATTCCTTTTTAACATCTGGCAGGACTACATATATTTCCGAGTAAAGGATTCCATCTTCTTCTTGGGGTCCTGGTTCTGCCTTGATGTCAACTGTCTCCATATAAAGGCTACCTGGAATAAAAAAAAAACATAGATTCATGTCGAGACATGATGAGTATTACATTGAAAACTACTGTCCTTTGTGTTATTTTGATGATTATTTTTATTGCAACACCTCTGCCATAGGTCACCCTAAGAGGTTCGCTACGTTTGGGGAGCAGGGGTGTCCGGGTATATGAAATGAGAGGTCTTGGTGGTAGATGCTCCTGCCCGTTGAGATGCTTTGGACCTCTCCAGCCAGACTCTCTAGACCCATCGCCTTGTACACCTGTCACTCTTGGACATACCCCGATTACTCTTCTTGGACATACCCCCAGACTACTTACTACCCACCCCTAATATGATAGCTGGCGAGAGAATAGAGCCTTGAGGGACACCGGCTCTTAGCAATCTCGCTGTGGAAAAAATCCATCTAATTTGATTTTAAATTTACGGTCTTTAATAAAATTGGCTACAAATTGGATCATTGATAGGGGGATACCTAGAAGGGAAATTTTATAAATGAGGCCTCTGTGCCAGAGTTTGTCGAACGTTTTGCAGACGTCTAGGGAGAGGGCTTCCGTGTTGGCGGCTATGGAAGGCATTTGTAATTTCTTCGCACCCGCAAGAGTTGGTGGAGGGTATAGTGGCCCGATAGAAAGCCGTATTGAATGTCGAGTATGAGTTTAAGCTCGTCAACTGATTTTTTGAGTCTTGCGAGGATAAGTTTTTCTAATATTTTGCCGATACAAGGAAGAAGGCTTATTGGTCTGTGGTTTAGGGCTTCGAGAGATGGTCTTGTGGGAATATACGCAGTCTAAAGGACGCGTTGCTGATGGCTGTGAGTGGTCAAATGGCTTTGGAAGGGAGGCATTTTTAATTTTTATTTGAGATTGAGTCAGGACCGGGGGATTTGGAGTCTTCGGTGGAAACGAATTGGGGGTCGTCTTATGTCGTGGTAGGGGAAAATAGTTATTCGAGGCTGTCTGCAAAAGTCTTAGCTTGTCGTCAAAAGTGGAGATGAAGATCTTTACCTGGTGGGTGAGGCGATTCATGCGGATGTGATCTATCGGGTTTGAGAATTTTTCCATTCTTTTCTTTTTAGATGTCGTGTCAAGTCTGCTAAATGTCATCAATCTCAAATTAAAACCTGTAGATTTGCATAAAAACAAACAACGCGACGCTGCTCGCTCGTCTGCCACAGACACTCTTTTTAATATAAACAGATTATCGGGGCACAATATTTTATGTTACATGCATTAATTACCTTTACTTGGTGATTTATTTTAGTGGTCAAATACGGTGAGGTAACAAGAACTAGAGGAATTAGGAACTGCTTTTATATCTCTAAATAATATAAAATAAAGCCACTTTCCGAGTCTCTCTGTTTGTGCGCTTAGTTCTTCTAAACTACGCAACGGATTTTCATAGGGCTTTCACTATCATTTAGAAAATTTCTTCCGGAAGGTTTATATATACATATAATACACGCATATTAAATTTTAAAAAAGGAGAGCAAAGTCGATGTTTTGAAGTCAAGGCGCAAAAAATATATTTTGGGCGCTTACATTGCCAACGCTAAACCTTATAATGTACTACGATATACTGTACTAATTGTATATCTTAAAAAGGCCTACAGAAAAGTCTGCGACGGTATATGTCTATCTCCTAAGGATAACTCACAGCAACGCCGGGTATACGTCAGCTAGTAATCATATAAAAGTTTTCTTAGTTGAGACTTAGTTTCCCGTAAAGTAATATATCAATTACCGATGGCTGTCAACGGGGAAAGTAGAAACCAAGCGTCTGTCCTGAATGCGTCCATCTGGAACACATCTACAATGTATGCAATGCAACTTACTAGTTGGCTGAACACTCGGCATACTGCAAACATTCCGTCTTTACGTTCGGGAGGACGATTTTTATATCCGTTTACGGAAACTCACCTGCGCCTTCTTTCTGGGGCCCTAGTTTCGTCTTGATGGAAGCCTTTTCTGAGTTAAGAAGATTCATGGCGCTGCCGTGAAATCGTCTTGTTATGTGGTAGCAAATACTCTTTAATAGGATATTTGGTTGTTGTAATTGTTCTCAGCTAAAAATAAAACAAAATATCTAATAATAATTAAGTGGTTTGTTTTTGGGTTGCGTCTTCTTTAGCAAACGTTTCGGACAGCCTTACAGGGCAGATGCACAATTGAAGATTGCGGTGAAGTGTTTTTTTAAATATATTTTTTAACTTTAAGTCCCCACAGGAGACCATGAGGAAAATAATTTCCCTCAGGGCCGATGTCATATTTGGGGATGGTGTGTGTAGGATCTTTTTGAAACGTGAGTTTTGGAAATACCCGTGTTGTAGGAGGGAGGAAACACAGAGGCCGGCAAATCTCTCCACAGCCGAGCTGTTGAACCCAAGAACGAGTCATAGAAGCGACCCGTTCTCAAGCTCTACCTGACGCCTGTGCTCTAAGGATTGAATCCGTTTGTTAAGAGAGGGGAATCTATCAAATGGACCACCCGTTTCTGCACAGAGTCAAGGTATTTTGGGGCTCCAGACCAGAGGTGACTACCAAATTCGACCTGTACAGTACGGCCAACTACTGAGAGGCTAACTTGACTCTGGCTTCGTTGGAGTTTCCGTGCCCGAGCTTGTCACTTAGAGTTACGCCAAGCATATCAATAGAAGGCATGTTGGGTTTTCGTTGAAGGAAAATAGATTGTCGTTTCGATCCCCTTTAGATGTAATCAGGCATGTTTGGGTCTTTGAAACATTAAATTCAACCAAGTGTTAAGGTGTTGCGCGATCCAATTCTTTAGGAGTGTATTTCAGTATACGCAATTAGTTAATTTAAAATGGTTTTCAGAGTTTAGTTTAGATGTAGCCATCACGTACCGAATAACTATAAAGCTTGCCCCCGTTGTCTATATTAA
This sequence comes from Hesperophylax magnus, assembly GCA_026573805.1. Lineage (NCBI taxonomy): Eukaryota > Metazoa > Arthropoda > Insecta > Trichoptera > Limnephilidae > Hesperophylax > Hesperophylax magnus. Next base: position 6,180,731 of record JAIUSX010000005.1, on the reverse strand, counting down.
TATTAATGCTTCAAATAGATTACTCACAGAAAAAACTTAAACACTTGGCGGTTAAACCGCGTTTCTGGTGTTTTTTTTGCGAAAACGGAGCTATAATAATGATTAATTTAGCATTAACTGTTTGTACCACTGCAAGAAATGCAGATTTTACCAAAGAAACGACATACTAGGGACTGCTCAGTTAAGGACTTGACAGAGAAGATCACAATGTTTGCTTTACAAATGTAATTTTAGATAAAAGTGTAAAATAAACGGAAGTTTTGGTAAATATTGCAAGAACCTACTTTGGCGAAGTGCAGCGGTCAATTCTTAAGTGTTGAAGAAACGTCACCAGGCAAGTATAAACGCTTGAATTGTGAAAAAAATACTTTAAAATGTGATGGTTTTTCCGATAATCTCAAATCGTATATTTAATAATGGTAATTGTTGTGTAGTTTATACGTTGTTAGTCTTGAAATGCGGAGCAAAAACTACTTAGTAGAAAAAAAACAAATGAGACGCCATATATCAACTATCTGTAGATTGATAACTCCTCCCTCTTTCCATACGATTGGTTTGGTCAAGTTTTAACCTTAGATCAGGCAAATTTGAAGACACCACGCATCGGTGACGTCACACCACACAATCGACAAAAGATAGAGGAAATTTAAAAAAAAGGCGCAACCATAGACAATCCTACCGAAAACCCAATTCATTAGCCTAAATCTCAAGTAAAATGTCACCCAAGACCACAAGGTCCCATCTGATAAAGCCCTGTCCTAAGAAAGAAATGAGCTTTAAAGTATCTTTCTTTACAGCTCATTTTCTCAGGACAGCGTTTTATCAGAAGGAAGCTGAAAAACAAACTCATAATTCCATGTACAATAATTTAATTTTTTAAATATAAACATGAAATACAATAATATAAGCACATAACACATTTAGAAGGTGAATTTAGAAGAAATTACTGTATCAATATAACTAGCCGTTGGAAATAATAGTTATTTTCTTTCAACATCCAACGCTATTGAAAAAAATATTGTCAATAAGGCAGTCAACGATTCAACCTACTGTTTTAGCGTCTAATTACATTATTATTATTTATGTTTCCCTCCTACTTATCTTATTACTTAAATATTTATACCTTTCATATATAAATAGTAAGTAAATACTTTTGTGATACTTTTTAGTTTTAAAAACTTTATATGCCTTTTAAATATTTTTAACTTAGGAATAGTACAACAAATAGAAAAACAGTAATCCACTCAATTCACTTTCTAACTATCTTCTATCTATATAAATAAAAATGTTCGAAAACATCCTGTCAACATATTCTGATGAATCTCGCCATTTTGCCCGTCTTAGATTCCATTGTGGCATCGGTTAACTGGAGGTAAAAAGAATCTGTATTCCTATGCTTGGCACAACTGGCCTGTGTTGGCTTTGTGGGAAACTGATGAATATAGTTCTCGCTCAAAGAAAGAAGTATTTAAATTCATTAGCTATGTTTTCACTTTGTGAATTTTCCTGTGATGTTGTTGACACATATGTTAGAGGTTGGGAAGGATACGAGTATATGGAGAGGACTGGACTTGTATTCTGCTGTTATCCGACATGACATCTCCGGACTTGCCTACCAACACCCGGGCTCCTAAATCCTTCTGCCATCGATAATTGGACTCTTGTCCAAATTATGTGACAGAGATCTTCCATGCCTTTGGATTTCAGCACAGTTGACGTTTTTATAACCACAACTATCTTAATTCTTTATTATGCTTAGGAAATAGCTATGTTATCCATTCTTGCTTCATTTGCAGAGTATTGGCATTTTATGAGCAATTTTGAAAGATTTCTTGATTTGTTTTTCTATTGTTTGCAATACGGCTTTGAACACAGCAAAGGAATGGAATGCAATCCTTGAATGGCAATATACATTTGCATTTGCGACTTGGTGATTCCACCCATGAACAATGTCTTTAATTTTGAAATACTTGTCTGCTGGAGTTTCTCGGTGTTTTTACAAAAGTGACGTAGAGAGAATCTAGTTCTGTATTTTGAACCTCGTTATCATAGTTAAGTTTCTGGTACCTTATGAGACCTGGAGGTTTTATTACTGACAGAAAAAAGTTTGCCAGTTTGTAAATCATTATCGGACTTTGCCGCCCATTTTACTAAGTCTATTTTGTTTGTTGGATATAACAGGGATTTCGATTTATTTGGACAGTTCGTGTGAGATGATCTCACCTCGCCGCATTGGCTGTGATATTCACACTCTTTACGGCACTATTCAGCCCTGTGTCATAATGCAGTGATCAAACCATCTGGTGCTTCCGTAGGCATCACTTACGTGAATGTATCAGAGCTTAAATTCTTCTTCTTTTGTATGAGGAGGGGTCAGAGGTAATATCTAGGTCAGTGAGCCAGTCTAGGGCCTCAAGCGTCGCCCTGCGGCTTTATCAATCCCGCCGGGGAATGAACGCAGCGGGCATTCGTTAACCACAACTTTGGTGGTCTGCACAGCACCGCATTCTCACTGAGCCGTCTCTTTGTTAGATGTCATTGCACAATGTCTGTGTATTTAAAATAATTTTTCTGCACAGAACTGTGCAAGTTCACATCCAAAAAGAGACTTGGATTTAAACTAAGATTTCTTAAATAATTTAGTTGGAGCTGCATGTAATAGATTAATATTTTCTGTATTTCCACTACATACGAGAATACGAATACATAAACTTGTATAATTTTTTTTGTAAGAATGTGATTTACTTTGAAAGCATTAATTATATTATTTTCTAGAATACACAGTTCTAAATAACTGAGCGCTAAGACAGTTATGAATAAACAAAGGTTGGAAAACTGTGCACCAGAGTTCTGCGTGGCACCTGTTGAGAACCACTGCCTTAAGACTACATCTCTCAATCCAGGGGATGTAGGTTTTGGATCATTGTACAGGATGAGAGTTCTGTGGGGCACTGGTTGAGTACCACTGTCTCAAGGCCACACTTTGCTCTCAATCCACGGAATAAATTCGGATATTCGCGTGTAAATAATTGTGCAGGTTGCCCGATTCTGTGCAGATAGGATCCCCACCAGCAAGTGGGTGCAGGCCACCCTGGGGCCGTTGTACAGGGACAACTGTGAGCCAGAATTGGTGATCTGAAAACAAATAATATAATATTGTGAGCACAGTCGGAATGACAGATTATTAAATGATATGTATATTGTGTTAATGACTGTTTGTTTCCTAATAAAATAAACTATAATTAAATTAAATAATTTAGGTGCCTTGAAGACCACTTTTTGTCAAAATTTGACTTAATTAATTAATTTGACGTTCTTTTCCGAATACAGAACAAGAGTCCCAACTGCTTCTAACCGACTGGAGCCGGTGAGACTATGGCATCCCCAATTAGCATATTATGTTGAGAGTGGTGGGGAGGGGAAAGAGATGGGGAGAGGAAGGTTGAAAGTATTTGGATATTCAGATCTGGCCACAAAATAAATCTAACGGTATTTCAAGCTAAAAAAAAAGAATTGTTATTAAAACAACCTATTTTCATGTGAAAAATATCAACCTTGCACAAATGTTGTACGCGCGACTTCTCTTTGTTCTCCCCTCGAATTGTTGTTTCTCGACTATAAACTGATTGAAGAGATTAATTACGCTAGTTCCTAGGAGAATCTTCCATTGAAATACCGGTAGAACAAGGGCAGCTTTCCTACCTGTGCTCTAAATATTGCAATTCCTAGACTGCCCGCTTCTGCAGAGTCAATTATTTTGGGGGCTCCAGACCAGAGGTGTCTGCCACATTCAACAGTGGGGCGCACTTGATGACTGAATAATAATGCGATAAGTATCTTGGCATTTAAGAGAGAGGGTTTGAATCTGGTGCGATGTTTCTAATGCTGTTATAAGCTTGGTTGTTAAGACATCCCAACGTTACATACCCCGCATGATCCACTTGTTTCGACAGGGCGGCCGCAGACCTCAATACGGTACTTAATACCGTCCGGGTGAAGGTGGCCGCCAATAATAAACACTCGGGAGCACTCGTCCTCGGGGACTATCTTCATTGATGTCTGAAATGTATGTATTTTTTAATGGATTGTTCATTGTTAATTTTATTCATTGGAAACAAATACACCAAATTGCTAAAAAAATAGGATAAGTCATTAGTACTTAGCAAACTTATAATCACATAATTCAGTCAGTTTGCTAAATAAGACACTAACATAACGCTTTATTCACTTATACAACAATAATATTCAATGACAGCTATCGCGTTTTTCTTCGCTCTCTAGAAATTTCACAAAATAAATCGAAAGTCGTAGCTAAAATCTAAATATCTATATTTTAATAAGTTTATAATAATGAAGTGTTGTTATATAAGTTATATTAGCTAATATTCCATGCCAATATGAGTACAAGGGCACTGCAAAGACTGCACTAAATAATAGACACACAACTTCTCCAACTCCTTGACAAAAAGTTTCAAGAGTTTAAGGTGCAATTTATGGAAACCGTGAGAAACGAGTATAAAAAAGAAATTGAAGAATTAAAAAACAAAATATTAACTCTGGAAAAAAAAATTGATAATTCAGGGTTTTCCAATAAGAGGTGTTATTTTAATATTCAATCGTAAAAGATCAATGGTTTCGTTGCTTGTGTGGCACGTAGCGTCGTCTTGTTGAAAGCAAACGTTGTCCAGATCAATACCATCCAATTCCGGCCATAAAAAATCATTAATCATCTCTCGATAGCGATCCATTCACCGTAACTGTTGCTCCAGCCTCATTTTCGAAAAAGTAAGGTCCAATGACTCCGCCGGACCATAAACCGCACCAAACAGTCACACGTTGAGGATAGAGAGGCTTTTCAACAATAACTCTTAAGTTTACCGAGCCCCAGTTGCGAGAATTTTGCTTGTTGATGAAGCCACCGAGGTGGAAATGGGCCTCATCACTCGAGATGATTTGCATTTGATTCACTCAAGTGAATAATTTCAATGCGTTGTTCAAGCGTGTATCGTTCCATTTGTATTAATGGCGTAGTTTCTACTTGTCAAATGTCAAAAAATGACAGCTTCAAAAGTAAAATCTACCGAAATAGCGGGCTATTCAAAATAACACCTCTTTTTAGAAAACCCTGTATATTAATTCTGACGACAAAAGGAACGTAGACTCTATTTATATACCTCAATAAACAACTTAACGAAATATAAAAATACAAATATCAAATAAGTAATTTCTCAGCCTATTATTAGTATAACGTAAACTGTGTTATTTGTGTTAGGTCTATTGTGTCATTTACGGAACTCCTAAATGTTGACTTAAGGTAAATGGGGGTCCGCTCGTATGTACCCCCATTTGAATCTCGTGGATCCCCAAATTTCTCGCTAACATGGACCCCCAGCAAGCCGATATCGACCCCTGGGGTCCATATAGACCACTGTGGGAACCTCTGTGCTAGATGAATTCTTTTTCAAGTAATCTTATCCGTGGACAAATCAGGCACACAAACAGCACTCACATACACCGTCCCGTCTAACGCTACATAGACTATTATCTTAAATTAAATGTGCGAATTGGATAAAATGTTTCCCATACCATAAACTATCACCGATTATAAAACTAACTAATCGCCGCGCCGCTTCCGTAGGAGTGGGCAGGGAGAATAGCCAGCCACATGTCTCGGCACATACTCTTTGCTTCATTCACATTCATACATGTGAATGTGAGAGATTGTAAGTACATAAGAGCAAAGTACTGCGTGATCCTATTTAAGAAATGTATATAATATAATAGTTTCTTCATCATAGAGGCAGAGAAATAAATACTTACTTTAACGAAAGCTATCAATGTTGGATCCCTCCAAAGGCCGATCAGTCCACTGCTGGGGAGAGGGGTGCCCGTGTGGAGACAGGCCGGGTGAATTCTGCTTGTGAATTGGATCCTGCAATCGACAAAAATGGTTTTAAATAAGTTTTTGTTTTTAATAAAAATAATAATTAACTCCAGAATCAAGCATGTGACCAAAGCAACAGTTTTCCTAAAATGTGACATATTCAAAGAAAGGTGGAGAAAAGTAACAGTTTTAGAAAGAAAAAAAAGATTAATAAATACTACTAGGGACTCCATCGAGACAACCAGGGCATTGATAATAGTATTCTTGGATTTATTTATTTTTGGATTTTGGATTTTCATCAGTTTCATTATATGCATGTATGTATAGTAAATACTATCATTATTTCGTGAATATTAATTTAACATTTAATATTTTGTCTATGAAAGTGGGCGGGGCCACTTAAGATGTTTGGAAACAGGGGAATCAAACGTCACTGCACAGATCACTTCACTGATCGGGGCCAGAGATTGTAAGTCCAAAAGTTGGGAACAACGGCCGTAACTATTAAGGGGGACTCCATCGAGCAAACCATGGCATCAATAATAGTAATCTTCATTTTATATAGTAACATATCAACATCTTTGTCCTAACACAATCCTCATTCAATGCATGGTTGAAAATATAAAAATAACAAAAATTTTTAGAATAAATCAATCACGTATTTTCGTAATTTAAATTTAAATTTGTTTACAAGTTCTTCCAATTTTATTTCTTCTGATAATTTGACAAATATCTGTACATTAATATTGTAATAATGATTGTAACGCTTGGCGTAATCTGTACCAGGAACCGGCAACTTGGTGATAGGCGAGATAAAATGAAAGATTGAGGATCATTTTAAAATGTTCATTTTTCCGGCTGATCCACACATTAGGCTTATGTTATCTTTGGGGATACCACGTGGAGGGTCTTATCAAGATAAGGATGGACAGAAAGTACTGAGAAGGAAAAAGGTATGAGAGGGGTGGGTAGGAATATGGGGTCCAGAAATGAAGTATGATCCATCCCTTCCACTGCGGTGCAAGGCGACGGGTCGAGGCAGTCCAAAGAGATTAGAGAGGTCAAAAAGTCTCCCTCAACCAGTCTCTCTCGATCTGGCCTGCCACACAACTGACGCACCCGCCGCCAAGACCTAGACAAACTTCACCCCCGTGTTGTAGCGCCCTTCGTGGCAGCCGGACGCGTTCTCGCGTCCTCCAACCGCTTTGTGTTTTTTTTAGTATTTTCAAGGGAAATGAGGCAACATCCCTTTGAAATTATTTTTAAAATCAGTCAATCAACATTTTAAATTCACTTAGCAATTAGTAATCCGAACTTTATAGTAATGCGATTAGAGTGCAGTGTGTTCAAAATAAATATTCGAAAATTCTGCTAAAAACATTCGAAATTCGCTGAAGTTGAACTTGCGACGAGAATCGGTAACTGTCGGTACGCCAGATGTTTTCAATGGAATTCTTGGAAACTTTGAAGGCCCTAAGAAATATTTCGTTAAGCCCAGGGTAATTTATTATCCCTACCGTCGCCTTTTATTGCGGCCACAATGCACCAGGAACAAGATTACATGGAGATGAATGATGGAATTGCCGAACGTCACAGCGGTGCTGCCAAGTTCTGTTATCAATGTGAGGATACTGTGTCAGCGCTTAATTAGCAGCAGACACATACCTGGACGGATGACGAACCTCATGCTGGCACTGTTGGTGGACGCTGTGGACTCTCTCGCTGCAACAGCTGGTCCAGTTTCTTCACCACTTAGGATTCTTGCTGCAGAGTCTCCATCCTCTATCTTCTCCGAACGTCTCAGCGGTGCTGCCAAGGTCTGTTATCTATGTGAGGATATTGTGTCAGCGCTTAATTAGCAGCAGACACATACCTGGATGGATGACGAACCTCGTGCTGGCACTGTTGGTGGATGCAGTGGACTCTTTCGCTGCAGCAGCTGGTCCAGTTTCCTCACCACCTAGGATTCTTGCTGCAGAGTCTCCATCTCCATCTTCTATCTTCACCTGTTCCTGTACTTCATCACCTGTTCATGTACTTCATTTTATTCAACTTAATTTCATGAGGTGATATCTCACAAAGCGGCGCTATACAAATTGTCCAATAAATAAATAAATGAACCCAGGCAGCCCTGCTAGGTCACCGGCCGTAGCCTGCCCGTGTTTGGCTGACCAATGGGAATACTGAGGTGGCTGGGCTGTTGATGAAATCTATTTCTCAGTAATAGGGAACCGGCGTTGGATGAAATTACCCCTTTGTGTGGGGACTTTGTACAGGTATGTCATGCCTTTAGTATCAGCGGGTATTACTTTAGGAACATTATCTACCAACAACAGAATTTAACGCTTTTTAACATCAACCTGGTGAAATTATCACAAGATGTGTTATGTTGATAAAATAAATGTTTTGATAAAACGTATCGAAGAAATGTGGTAGATTTGAAGATTGGGGAGATAGCTCAGATGTTAGAGTTAGCTCCCGGACAACACTCGGTCCCGAATTAAAATTCCTGTCACACCAAAAACTTTTATTATTTTTAGTATTCATTTGCGTGGATTTTGCTAATATATAAAACGATCATGAAAGATACTTACTGTCTGTCTACCTTCACCAGAGCGATGTCGTTGTACACCGGGGAGATAGTGGAGTTGAAATCTGGATTGAAAACTATTTCAACTACATCGTAGATCTCATCTGGAGAGTCAGGATTGAAGCTCCAGCCCAGTCCAACAAACTTTATATTCTCGGATCTGAAACAAAAGGAGTGGTGATAGTCCCACATTATTTAATTTTACTTGATAAATTAAAATTACTTTGAGCAAATATTTCCTCTTATGTGCTTCTAATACAATCAGTACATCACCTGAATATTTTTTAATGAGTTTTTTTTTTTTTTTTTTTTCTCTTGGCTTGATATTCTGATCCTTCTCGCTATCTCCCCGAAATCTAAATTTAACACCTCTAATTGTGGAGCTCTTTGCTCTGTACTGGTAAACTCTCTGCTCGGTGTTGTAGGGCACACAAGCCGTACGTGCACAAGAGTACCAATCGCCCGGAGCGAGCAGTTGAGATACTGAAAAGAGTTCAGATCTTACTTTACACAGCAAATGCCGTTTCAAGTCGTATTAGGTTTATAGGTTTAAGGTTTAGTGATTAGATTGTTGTAAGTAAAAATGTTAGAACCTTTTCAGCAGATATGTTAATTTGTCATATTCATTAAAAATCTAAAACATTTCCCCAAACAGAAGATTTAAACCTTTCTCACTCTAACACGCAAATGAAAAAGGGGTCAGTCGTTCATCTCATTAAAATATCAAACCAAATCATACATTTATTTATCTCATCACTTTGATGGTTATTTAAAAGACCATTTGAATTTAAAAATAATAAAATAATAAACTCACCCCATCTTTTCAATGGCGCGTGCAGACGTCAAAAGCCACCGATCGCTCAGTAAGGTCACCCCTGTCGTCCACCAGTCGATGTTGCCTCTCTCACCAGTACCATACCGTCCCTGGGAACAGAAGCACTCTTCATATTATACTCTGAGCAAGTGTTGTTTTAAATTGCTAGAAAAGTAATATCTGATTTTCCCTTTTGAATTATTTCTTTTTACATCGTTAATGGACTAGATTCCAGCTGCTCGGAACCAGTGGGACTATGGCATCTCCAATATGGAGTATGTTGTGTGGCTGGTACGAGTGCAGTTCGTAGGATTATAAATTTTACAACACTTTTAATGTTGCCGTCCTTCTTTAGCCAACGTTTCGGACAGCGTTACAGTATCCATCATCAGGGCAGATGTGTAGATTTTGGTAGTGTAAGTGTGAGTTTTACCTAACAATATTAAGAGGATAATAGAATTGACGGCCTCCGTGGTCTAGGGGTAAGGCTCTGGACTAGCAAGCCGGAGTCACGAGTTCTAATCCCGGCGTGCGCAAGTAAATTTTATTTGATTAATTTTTGTATTTTGCAATTTACTCATTTAAAATAATATGTAGAATATTTGCAGCACGTTCCAGGAGATACTTTCAGTATCGCCTTGGTCTAAGACCACAATTCACAATTGAAACATTGCTTGAAATGGCTTTGGCCGTGTTTGGTGACCAGATCTAAATAGCCTGGTACTTCCCCACCTTCCTCTTCCCATCTCCTTCCCTATCCACCATCCACCATCTTCAGCCTCACAACATACCCCAATTGGGGAGCCGTAGTCTCCCTGGCTCCACACGGGTGGGACCAGTTGGGACTAGATATTACGTATGTACATTGTTACAGTCACTGGTAATGCATTGTACATAATATATAGTTTTATGTTATTGGCCGACGAGCTGAACAGAGGGAATCTGTTATACTTAAGTTATTACTTATAATAGAATATCATATCATACAGTTGGTACTAGGCAGACGTTTTGGACATGTAGAGCAGATACACACACAAAGTATTGTAAGGAGAACAGATGACGAAAAGTTTGTGACAGAAGAAGTCGGGAAACCCAAGGAAAACATGGCACAATCCATTGAATCATTAACTTGATTCGGTTGTGCGGCTGTCTATCCTCTCTGCCTTACCCTATGTTGAATTGGCGTGATGGATAGTTAATTATGTACATAGTTGGGATGTAAAAATATATACAGCGAGGTGATATTTAACAAAAACGGCGCTATACAATTTGCAAATACATATTATAATTATTGCTGGTAGCTCTGTGACACTAGACTTAGAGTAATATTGATTACTCCGACTTGACAGCTCGCAACAGTTGCAACGCCGATACTAGTGCACTGGGAAGAGTGCAGACTCTCAGTCAGCTCTATGCAGTCTGTAGAGGAAACAGTTTGTAATAATGTGTGTAACTTACTAAGTGCGGGGCCTCTGTGGTAAACTGTATAAGTGTTTTGTTGTGTACTACGCTGGTGTCCCCTATAGCTGGACACAAATCCCCTCGTGTCCAGCCGATAGCAGTGCGCTGGCAGGGGTGCAGCCTCTCAGCGAGCTCTACGCAGTCTGTAGAGGAAACAGTTTGTAATAATGTCTGTAACTTACTAAGTGCGGGGCCTCTGTGGTAAACTGTATAAGTGTTTTGTTGTGTACTACGCTGGTGTCCCCTATAGCTGGACACAAATCCCCTCGTGTCCAGCCGATAGCAGTGCGCTGGCAGGGGTGCAGCCTCTCAGCGAGCTCTACGCAGTCTGTAGAGGAAACAGTTTGTAATAATGTCTGTAACTTACTAAGTGCGGGGCCTCTGTGGTAAACTGTATAAGTGTTTTGTTGTGTACTACGCTGGTGTCCCCTATAGCTGTACACAAATCCCCTCGTGTCCAGCCGATAGCAGTGCGCTGGCAGGGGTGCAGCCTCTCAGCGAGCTCTACGCAGTCTGTAGAGGAAACAGTTTGTAATAATGTCTGTAACTTACTAAGTGCGGGGCCTCTGTGGTAAACTGTATAAGTGTTTTGTTGTGTACTACGCTGGTGTCCCCTATAGCTGGACACAAATCCCCTCGTGTCCAGCCGATAGCAGTGCGCTGGCAGGGGTGCAGCCTCTCAGCGAGCTCTACGCAGTCTGTAGAGGAAACAGTTTGTAATAATGTCTGTAACTTACTAAGTGCGGGGCCTCTGTGGTAAACTGTATAAGTGTTTTGTTGTGTACTACGCTGGTGTCCCCTATAGCTGGACACAAATCCCCTCGTGTCCAGCCGATAGCAGTGCGCTGGCAGGGGTGCAGCCTCTCAGCGAGCTCTACGCAGTCTGTAGAGGAAACAGTTTGTAATAATGTCTGTAACTTACTAAGTGCGGGGCCTCTGTGGTAAACTGTATAAGTGTTTTGTTGTGTACTACGCTGGTGTCCCCTATAGCTGGACACAAATCCCCTCGTGTCCAGCCGATAGCAGTGCGCTGGCAGGGGTGCAGCCTCTCAGCGAGCCCTACGCAGTCTGTAGAGGAAACAGTTTGTAATAATGTCTGTAACTTACTAAGTGCGGGGCCTCTGTGGTAAACTGTATAAGTGTTTTGTTGTGTACTACGCTGGTGTCCCCTATAGCTGGACACAAATCCCCTCGTGTCCAGCCGATAGCAGTGCGCTGGCAGGGGTGCAGCCTCTCAGCGAGCTCTACGCAGTCTGTAGAGGAAACAGTTTGTAATAATGTCTGTAACTTACTAAGTGCGGGGCCTCTGTGGTAAACTGTATAAGTGTTTTGTTGTGTACTACGCTGGTGTCCCCTATAGCTGGACACAAATCCCCTCGTGTCCAGCCGATAGCAGTGCGCTGGCAGGGGTGCAGCCTCTCAGCGAGCCCTACGCAGTCTGTAGAGGAAACAGTTTGTAATAATGTCTGTAACTTACTAAGTGCGGGGCCTCTGTGGTAAACTGTATAAGTGTTTTGTTGTGTACTACGCTGGTGTCCCCTATAGCTGGACACAAATCCCCTCGTGTCCAGCCGATAGCAGTGCGCTGGCAGGGGTGCAGCCTCTCAGCGAGCTCTACGCAGTCTGTAGAGGAAACAGTTTGTAATAATGTCTGTAACTTACTAAGTGCGGGGCCTCTGTGGTAAACTGTATAAGTGTTTTGTTGTGTACTACGCTGGTGTCCCCTATAGCTGGACACAAATCCCCTCGTGTCCAGCCGATAGCAGTGCGCTGGCAGGGGTGCAGCCTCTCAGCGAGCCCTACGCAGTCTGTAGAGGAAACAGTTTGTAATAATGTCTGTAACTTACTAAGTGCGGGGCCTCTGTGGTAAACTGTATAAGTGTTTTGTTGTGTACTACGCTGGTGTCCCCTATAGCTGGACACAAATCCCCTCGTGTCCAGCCGATAGCAGTGCGCTGGCAGGGGTGCAGCCTCTCAGCGAGCTCTACGCAGTCTGTAGAGGAAACAGTTTGTAATAATGTCTGTAACTTACTAAGTGCGGGGCCTCTGTGGTAAACTGTATAAGTGTTTTGTTGTGTACTACGCTGGTGTCCCCTATAGCTGGACACAAATCCCCTCGTGTCCAGCCGATAGCAGTGCGCTGGCAGGGGTGCAGCCTCTCAGCGAGCTCTACGCAGTCTGTAGAGGAAACAGTTTGTAATAATGTCTGTAACTTACTAAGTGCGGGGCCTCTGTGGTAAACTGTATAAGTGTTTTGTTGTGTACTACGCTGGTGTCCCCTATAGCTGGACACAAATCCCCTCGTGTCCAGCCGATAGCAGTGCGCTGGCAGGGGTGCAGCCTCTCAGCGAGCTCTACGCAGTCTGTAGAGGAAACAGTTTGTAATAATGTCTGTAACTTACTAAGTGCGGGGCCTCTGTGGTAAACTGTATAAGTGTTTTGTTGTGTACTACGCTGGTGTCCCCTATAGCTGGACACAAATCCCCTCGTGTCCAGCCGATAGCAGTGCGCTGGCAGGGGTGCAGCCTCTCAGCGAGCTCTACGCAGTCTGTAGAGGAAACAGTTTGTAATAATGTCTGTAACTTACTAAGTGCGGGGCCTCTGTGGTAAACTGTATAAGTGTTTTGTTGTGTACTACGCTGGTGTCCCCTATAGCTGGACACAAATCCCCTCGTGTCCAGCCGATAGCAGTGCGCTGGCAGGGGTGCAGCCTCTCAGCGAGCCCTACGCAGTCTGTAGAGGAAACAGTTTGTAATAATGTCTGTAACTTACTAAGTGCGGGGCCTCTGTGGTAAACTGTATAAGTGTTTTGTTGTGTACTACGCTGGTGTCCCCTATAGCTGGACACAAATCCCCTCGTGTCCATCCGATAGCAGTGCGCTGGCAGGGGTGCAGCCTCTCAGCGAGCCCTACGCAATCTGTAGAGGAAACAGTTTGAGAGCACAGTTATTCAATGGACTGACTAACTCATCCCAGTGGAAGATATTCCTAATAAAGCAGATGCAGGTAGTTCCTCTTGGCTTCGATACTCTGCCAGCCTTACAACTTTACCTAATAAGAAACTGAAGTGAACATTATATGTGTTGCCCTTCATCCCGTCCCGACTCGGACAGAATGGAAACTTCTTTCTTCCACAGTTGACGAGATATATATTATCAGAATTTAGTTAGTTCTTGTGCAGATAGAGAAACAACATCGCGTGTTGCTTTTGCGTCCAACAGATGACGCTGTTTAAAAAAAGGGTGTTTGTCAAATAGCTTAGTTTTACCTGTCACAGGTGACATCTATATAATATTGAAATATGAAAACACGCGCGTATTAGAATGCAAAGTTGTGTCAAAATTTCAAATTTCAATCGGTGAAGAACTTTTGGAGATTTAAGATTTTGAACAAACAAATATTAACATTTTTATTTATATAGATAGATCATTATTTTTCTTTACATTGATAGAACCACGTCGTAAAAGATGAGAATAATATAGGATATTTGATTTGTCAATATCAGATAGGAAGTAATGAATCACCCCAACCCGGCCGTATTGAGGTGGACTTCATATTATAGTAATTCTTGTTGGTAAATACGGTGTTCTGAAGTACAGGTACAAGTACAAGTACATGACACGAGTAAGATGACCTCTTTGGTTAAAAACCCCGGCTAAGGATCCAGAGGTGGCGGGTTCCAATCTGGCGTGCACAAATCACTTTGATGTGATATTTAAAAAAGTAATAAAAGACGGTCATTAAAAATGGAGGCATTGCTAAATGACCAGCAGTGAATATCCAGGTACTTCAGCTATCCCCTTCCACATAACTTTCTCCACCTACTCATTTTAGCCTTGCAACATATTGCAATTGAGAACGGTCGCACTGGCTCCAGGCTGATGGTGCGGATCTCACTTTTCGCGAATGTTGTTAGACTGAAGGAATTGAGGAGAGAAACGAGATGGGGAAGAGGATGTTGGGTCGATATTTCAATGGAAAATGGTCAGAAAAAAGGATAGGAAGGTCACAAGTCACGACACGGGCTACATATATATATATATATATTTTTTTTATAGAGCTGAGACGGTTTACACGTAGTTTCCTTGAGCACTTAGGCAATAGGCCCATTGTGCTATCTCCTATTTTACTTCATTCCTTTAACAGTCACCCGGTCCCTTTTATAAAGTTCACTAGGGTTGTCATTGGATATGTGGCTATGTTTTCTGGTTCTACAATGTATCTTACACTTACCTCAGTGAGTTTTTGTTCATATTGAGTAGTTGTCCTGTTTGCCTTGGGTCTAGTCCATTTATGAGTACTTTGGATTTGTCGGGATTTGTCCCACCTTTCAATATGTATTTTAGTGTGGCAAGCTGCTACTCCTACGACCGGCTTGGATCCTGCAAGTGGTGCTTTCGCCCCTTTCCTTGCTAGTCCATCAGACCGTTCATTGCCCTCAATTCCTTTATGTCCTGTTCCCCAGATCGGGGTTATTTTATTGATGGTAGCAAATTCTTCAAGAATGGTTTTGCATTCCATCACCAGTCATATCGGTTACTTCCCAGTGCCATTAAGGCTGCCTAGCTATCGGAGCATATGCCTATGTTCTTGTTCTTGTACCCCATACATATGTTCTCGTGTGCACAAACTAAAATGGCCTCCATCTCAGCTTGAAATACAGTGCAATGTGTTTCTAGATGTACGGGCTACATAACTAAACACATTTCCCACTTCGTACGGGTCGTATTTACTCATTGCTTGACACTAACTGGACATCCGTTAAGGCCACAATTACAGTCTATCTACATCATTAACACACATAAAAGTGAAAAAAGGGATATTAAGAAACAAGATGTCAATATTTAGTAGCACCGTACGTCTCGTGAATGTGGAATACATAGCAGTAACTAGCAGCAGTTACCTTCCTTAATGTGAATACCGCACAAGAGACCCAACTACTCCCAACCGTCTGGAGCCAGTGGGACTATGGTATCTCCAAGGATGGGAACAGAAAGGTGGAGAAGTCCCTGGCTATTCAGATCTGGTTACCAAACACATCCAAAGCCATTTGAAGCAAAGTTTAAATTCTTTATTGCTGTCTTTCACCAGAGCGGAATTTGAACCCGCGACCTCCGGATTCAGAGTTGTGCCACTCGACCGCGGAGGCTGTCGGGTCTGGTGCAAACTTCCTAAAGGACATTCCAGGAGGTATCAGGCGGACTGGCACAGTAACGCTGCCAACTACACGCCGTGTACAGACAATTTCAACAAGAAAATAAAACCAATATTATATACCTACAAAAGATTTAATGAACTAATTAATGATATTTTCAACTCACAATCAGCCGCCTTTGATCCGCTCAGCTGTTGGGATACTAGTCCATAGGATAAAGGTGGACACGGGTTGGAGCAGCAAATTAACTGTCCCGCTTCCCCAGAGGAATACGGATCACATTTCTGAAATGAAAACACATGTTGATTAATAAATTTGTTTAATATACAATAGGGAAACGGGTTTAACGGGATATCCAACACCTCTGCCATAGGTCACTTCAAGTGGCTCGCTAGGTTTGCACTTCGTTGAAATTTTGAAAAAAGTTGTTAAGGCGAAGCTTGATGCTAAATCACTGTTTTCATTAATCTTTATGACGAATTGGTATACATTATGAATAACAAAAAATATGCTTTAGATAAATTGAAGATTTTCCTATCGTTTCTCTTGATTAGAATACAAATAAAAAAATAAATTACCCAATAAAAAATATAAATGTAAACTACTAAAAAAATATTTTTTTTCAATTGAAATGTATGAACGCATAAAGGAAACAACTTAAAAAAAAATACAGCATTAAAGCTAAGATTATCTGTGACAGTTTCACTTGATTAACTTTTTTCTTATAAAATTATTTACAAAATAAGTAAAAACCAGTTTTGTGCTTGAAATCAAACTTTTCTAGACTCCGGTTGTCAAACGATTTTAATGCCTATTACCTATTATATAAGGTATACCAAGAATATACACATTTTTGGCTTGTAGCTTCCTCTTTATCTTTTTTCACTTGAATTCCGCTTTTTTATGCCTTTCGGAATCACCTATATATTATTATTACTGTTCTAACTCTAATTATGTATATTATTTCAAATATGGAATGTATTGCATTGCACTACCCCTTTTTTTTTTTTTTTTTTTTTTATAGTGAATACCTCACAAGAGTCCCAACTGCTCCCGTCTGGAGCCAGTGAGACTATGGCATCCCCAATTGGGGGATGTTGTGAGGCTGAAGGTAAGTGGGGAAGGGAAAGAGGAAGGTGGGGAAGTACCTGGCTATTCAGATCTAGTCACTAAACACGGCTAAAGCCATTTGGAGCAACGTTTCAATTCTGAATGGTGGTCTTACACCAGGGCGATACTAGTAGTATCTTCCACTCTGGAACGTGCCGCAAATATACTATATATTATTTTAATTAATTAATTGTGAAATAACACAAATTAATCAAATAAAATTTATTTGCGCACGCCGGGTTCGAACCCGCGACCTTCGGAATGGCAGTCCAATGCGTTACCACTGGACTATGCCGGTTGTCGAATATCGGCCCCTGCATACGTTCTGGAATAAATTCTTATTATTATTTATTACTTGTACTATCACCCCACAAAGTTTGTGCTTTACCAGACACCCTGTATAGTATAATGTATATTTACCTCAATCCATTTTCTATTTCGGCCTGCTAATATCAATCAATGCATGGATTTTGTGTAAACAGATCACTTCAAAGAGATTCACATATCGCAAAAGTACTTTATTTTTCCATTGGCTGTTGAACTACGTTGTTACCATAGAGAAAATCCCAAAACATAATATCTGTTGCGTATTATGTTATAAGTGTTTATGCGGATTTGCAATCTTAAAATATTTTTGGTAAAAATTTTTATAAAATAACAAAATCTTAGTAAAAATCAATCAATTTAGAATATAACGGATAAATTACCTGTCCGAAAGACGACAGTAAATCTAATGAACTACTTATTTTCAAAAGAATTCTATTGTAAAAAAGGGATAACTGGCGTGTCATCTTGGGATTGTTGACAAGAGGGTTAAATGATTAATTATATTGTTTACCTGAGGTATAATGCCTTTAGAGGCAGCAAGCTTCGCCACTCGACAGTCTGCAAATCGAATACACGCTCCCGGCAACTTCTCGTTCTCCGTGATGCAGCTGCTACCTACAAGAACGCAGTACACATATTAGGGTTACGTGGGGGAGCTGGGGAAATCAAACTTACCATCGATTTGATTAGGTTTCTTGTACTGTACCTTCAACTACCTTCACCAGAGGACAGCAGACAATCGCTAGGGTGCCCACCATCGAGCATACCTACAAAAATATTGTATTTAAATAAAGTAGTCTTCATTTTATGTTTAAACAATTGTAAAGAGATTTAAAGAATACGAAAGTGAATATAAACAAGTTAGATATCCACTGTGAATCGAACTCGGGACCTCCCCTCTCTCAAGGGATTTAAATAATACGTAAGGGAATATAAACAGATTAGTTAACCAGCGAGAATCGAACTCGGGACCTCCCCTCTCTCAAGGGATTTAAAGAATACGTAAGGGAATATAAATAGATTAGATATCCACCGAGAATCGAACTCGGGACCTCCCCTCTCTCAAGGGATTTAAATAATACGTAACGGAATATAAACAGATTAGTTAACCAGCGAGAATCGAACTCGGGACCTCCCCTCTCTCAAGGGATTTAAAGAATACGTAAGGGAATATAAATAGATTAGTTAACCAGCGAGAATCGAACTCGGGACCTCCCCTCTCTCAAGGGATTTAAAGAATACGTAAGGGAATATAAATAGATTAGATATCCACCGAGAATCGACCTCTCTTCTCTCCAGGAAAATCCTATTGATTCTTGAAAGAATCTCTCCTCATTGATGCGTTCTTCACAGCTGCTGTTTTGCGTAATATTTGTAAGTAAATCTATTTTTTACAAATATTACACATAGTTTTTAATATGTACATGGCGACGCGCTATTCTAATAATACGAGCCATTCCGAGCGCAACCTTTCTAGTAGCTTCGAAATTTCTAGTACGCATCGACCTGAATGATTTCTACCGTTCATCTTCACCGCCGCGGCGCGGTGTCGAGTATCGGCCTGAAGGATTTCCACCGTTCTCCACCGCCACGCATCGGCCTGGAGGAGTTCGTCATCCATTATCTCCACCACCCGCGGTGACGAGCATCTCATTGGAGGACCAGGAAGATCTCTGATCTTCCCTACCAGCTGACCATCATCAACATCATGATGTCTCCGCCCGCAATGCGCAGAGATGGTGTTATCTACACGCATCCCATCGTGATTCACACCAACACAACTACACTGTCAACATAATAAATACAGAGATAAATTACGACTTCTTTCATTTGTTTCTATCTAACGTTACCCACATTTTTTATAAGTTTGCAATATACAAGAAATATAATTTATACAAATATGTATTTTGAGATATGCTATACCATTTTGAATGTGTAATTAAACATAAGCATTTAAGAAAGGTTTGGAAGTAGGCAACATTTAAACAGTCATTTAATTTAATTTAGAGGCTACTGGCTAGTGTAAGTGTGTTGCCACCTCACCTGAGGAGGAATTCCATTAGAGACTTCATCCGCAACAATTGCGCACCTGGTGATGTGCTGGCACCTGCCGGTCCGTCCGGTGGTCTCCAAGATGCACGAATCACCTGTAACAAACATTTCAAATTAAACATGGGGCATGATTTAACATTTTCACGGCCAAAAGTATTTTTGTTATTTGTTTTTGGGGTGTTATGCCGTGTTGCGCTAACTCCTTCTTTTGGCAACGTTTCGGACAACGTTATAGTGTCCATCATCAGGGCACATCTGCCCATCTTCTGCACATCTGCCCTGATGATGGACATTGTAACGTTGTCCGAAACGTTGGCTAAAGAAGGAGTTAGCGCAACACGGCATAACACCCCAAAAACAAACAACAAAAACAAAAGTGGGAGGGGGTATTCAGGCAAATTTGTTCGGTTTTGTAAACAAACATCTAATAACCGAAGAATTAAGAGGAAGCTTCAAGCCAAAAATTTTTTTTTTTTTTTAAGTTTCTTTATTCTATAAAATTATTAGTTACATGCATTGAGGAATTTTTCGACCACATGCCATACAATATAATAATATATATAATAATATAATATAGTATAATAATATAGTAGTATAATAATATAATATTTTTTAGTTGTTGTAAGTGTTATTTTTATATATACCAGACTATTGTTAGACCCGCGATAATGTATGGCTCCGAATGCTGGACTATGTACAACTCCTACTCTAGGCAACTCGAATCAGCAGAAATGCGAATGCTTAGATGGACGGCAGGAGTATCATTAAAAGATAAAATTAAAAGCTCACGCATTCGTGGTAGCCTGGGTGTCACTGACATAAACAGTAAGCTAGAGGAACGACAGTTAAGATGGTATGGGCACATAAGACGGAGACCACCAGACCACACAGTGAAGCAGGCAATGTCTATAGAGCTTCAAAGACAGTCATCCAGAGGTAGACCAAAGAACTCCTGGATGACCCAATGCTCCAAAATCCTACAAAGAAACGGCCTAGATGAAAGCGACACTCAGAACCGAAGAAGCTATAACCTGAGAACGAGAAGAGCCGACCCCAACAGCCCACCTAGGCAATGAGTTGGGATAGTGCTAGGAAGAAGAAGTAAGTGTTATTTTTAGATACATAATACAATAGTATTTTGAGGAAATCTCGTTTAGGTAAATTACATATGTATTAATGAACCACATTGTAAACTGTTGATTTCCCTAAAGTAAAATAGATACATAAAAAAGAATATAAAAAGTATATAGTTATAAAATCAAACATAGTACTATAGAGTAGGCAAATGAGAAAGGATTATTTTTACTATGGAAATTTATATGTGCTTGATTAAATTGGTAGGTACATTATTTTGCAGCAGTTTTGTACAAATAAATCAAAGTTAGAAAGTTAGTTTCAAGTCCGGCAAATTACACTGAACACTGGAGTCAATTATTATTGTTACGGTGGTTTAGTCAGCTGGTAGCTAAGGTGGCACAGTAGGTACATGGAACTTGTATGCCGTAGGTACAGTGGTGCCAAACAGTTTTAAGTAGTTTATGTAAAAGTTTTTAAACTTTCGGCCATTAATATTATAGTAATTATATTAATGTGTACATTCTTGGTGTAACTTATATTGTAGGTAATAGGCATTCAAATTGCTTGACAAATGGAGTCTAGAATCGTTCGATTGCAAGCACAAAACTGGTTTTTATTTATTTTGTAAAGAATTTAAATAACAATTTTTTGTAAATAAATAATTTGTAAGCAAAAAAGTTAATCAAGTGAAATATATGAATAAATACTAATACTAACTACTTATTCATACTTATGTTGCGTATGTACGGGCGCAAAGAGGTTCCCAAAGTGGTCTATATGGACCCCAGGGGCCTTAGCATGAGAAGTCGATATAGCCCTATAGCAATACGATATCGTTAAAATACGTCATCAATGAGCACTTAACGACATATGCTAGCACGATCAAAATATAACAACCGACGATTGTTAAAATTCCTTGTCTATGGTCAAAGTAGCGACGGTATCGTTAAAATTGCGAGCATGAGAATGTATCGATAGGATAACTTCCGACCGACGGTTGCTAAAAGCCCGCCGAATATAACGTGGGGTCTTGAGTGTCAGTTAAAACTTTGGTTGGCTGTCGATATACGTATTTTTTTAATAATGTCGTTCATTATGCAAAATTTCTGGTTCAATGAAAGGAGGCAGGTTAGGGAAGATCGTAGGATTGAAAGTCGTCGTTTACGCGATCATTTGAATCCGTTCGAACTTGCAGAGACGGAATTCAGACAATTGTTTCGAATATCTCGCATTATGGCTAGAGATCTCATTGATCAATTAACTCATTTTCTAGTGTCAAAAAATACATTAGGACTTCCAGTATACATTAAAGTGAGAGTATTAAATATTATTGATATCTTAGTAAAACAAAAACACAATATAAATCTATCCACCACTGGAACGACCACGTGAAATAAATAAATTTGCTTCGATTGCTGATGATAATTTTTCACAATAAAGTGATTAAAATGATCAAAAGTGAAGTTTATTGATTAGTTGTATTATTTATGATGTTGACAGGTACTCGCACCCATCAGCTTCTTTGCTACAGGGAGCTACCAACGTGGAGTAGGCCAAGATCACTTCTTGGCGATAGGGCAAACTACCGTTAGCAAGTGCATAAAACTGTTTATGAAAGCAGTTTTAGAACATCTGTACAGAAGATGGATACATTTTCCGGCTACAAATGAAGCCCGCAAGCAAGTAGAGAGTAGTTTTAGGGAAAAATTAAACTTTCCACATGTTCTGGGATGCATCGATTGCACCCACATCACCATCGTCACCCCTTCCAGACACGAGGAGCAGTACAAAAACCACAAAGGATTTTATTCGCTGAATGTTCAAGTGGTAAATATTTTTTCAGAAATAAAACAGCCGGATTGTTGTTTTCAAATTTTATTGAAGGTTTTTTATGTTTGATAAACAGGTCTGCGATGCTTTTAGTCAAAACTGAAATGAACAGACTATACAATCAGAGAATTGGGACATATTTCTTGCTAGGTATGTATTTCAACAACTCATTTTAAAAAAAGGCAAAAAAATCATAATTTAGTAGTTATATGTACCTATTATAATGGGTGTTTTGTTTCAATCAGGCGATTCTGGATATACACTCGAGCCTTATCTGATGACACCAATATTGAATGCAGTCGAGGGGAGTGCCCAATACAGATACACAAAGGCGCACTGTGAGGCGAGATGTTCCGTAGAACGCCTATTTGGGGCATGGAAGGCTATATTCCGTTGCCTCAGGAAAGACAGAGTTCTCCATTATGAGCCCGATGCTGCTGGTCAAATAATTATTACTTGTGCTATACTATACAACATGATGAAGCACTATAAGTCAGTTTCCTTGTTGAACTATATGCATTTAAAAAAGTAAGGCAACAGTACAAAATATTAATAAATTGTTCTCTATTTTCAGATTAACAGACGATTATAATGATAATGTAGAGTTAAGAGAGGTTGAGCTGCTGCACCAGCCTGAAGATGTCAGCAGGGTTGTTGCAGCCCGCAGAGTGAGAGACGAACTAGTGCGAAAGTACTTCTCCCACGAATGTATATGCAAAGTGCTGCATGCAATATTACACAACAAGTACTTTAAAATATTGTATTGTATGTATCTAAATTGTAAAAAAATGACATTTGTTGTTGAGTTTCACTTTTTCACAAGAAACTTAAAAATTATGAACATACAAAACGTTAATAAAAATAAAGATTTAACACAAAAAATATACAAAAAACTTATTACTTATTGGCAAATGATGTTGACGGTTGTTTCGATGGTTGAGTTTGTCTAGAATTAGAAATGTTTTATTAGAGATCTCATTCATTCTACTTTCATCGTACCTCCTAGCTGGACTGCTTGCCTCTCCAAGGACAATTGTTAATAATCGTGTTCCATCCCTTGTGAACATACTTCGCAATCTCTCAAGTGACATATTAAATAATGCAATATTTAATTTAATTTGTTCAGTTTGTACATTAAATGTTTTTAAAAGCCTGTATAGATGTATAGCAAATAAATACCTCGCCAACTGTCGTTGGAGTAAACAAACCCTTTCACGTTCCACTGCCGTGTATCTCTGAAACAAGAGATGATAATTCATTAATTTACTTACTTAATTTACCTTCTATAGTAAATTAGTTATTAGTGCCAGTGAGACGAGACCACTGTATCTTGCCCGGTCTCGGGGTGCCCTGACAAATAATTACAAAAAGGAACAGGAAATACCTCAAAAATGTCAGCAAATCGATCCATTGAACTCTGAAATGATAAATAACAACTCATTAATTTAATTTAAATAACAATAGGTAGTCGACATACTAAAAGGAAGATTATAAATTAATTTATTCATTTTGAATTTCTCGCCAAGCTGGATTTTACATGTTTATTAATTTTTTTTAACACAAAGAATATCTAAACAAACAGAACAATAAAAACTCCACCGCGCAAAATGGAAAAATAGTACATTGGGAATAGTACAATAAATAAATGAAATAAGTCAAAGCTGGGCATTTTATTTAGTTCTACTAAGATTTAATTCTAATTTAAAAGTACAGTGCCACACTTATAAGTTGGCGGTGGCCTAAACATGAATTGACGCTATTTCTTTATATTTTAATCTGGCAACTTACACGTGTAGCGCTGTATTTGGGAGTGATTCGAAGAGAAATAGGAAATACCTTAAAAATATTGGAGAAATTATTAATAGCTCCCACAAGCTCCTTGGATGATTTGTTACTAGCCTCCTGCGCCATCACCATCCGAACCCCCACATCTGGCTTGTCAGTTAGCTTCCTCTTCTTGCTCGGGCGAGAAGGGGAAGCTAACTGCGCCGTCTGTAAATCTGTGGGCCCTTCTCCAACTTCATCGGAATACTGTAAAACACACAATGTAAAAATAATGTCAGGTTAAAAGTGATTTACGGTCTTATATCAAGTGTGTCGATGATAGATTATATAAGAAGGTCAGCAAAGTTTGCTGCAACCAGTTTGTATAGGTAGGTACAAATACTCACTGTTTTCCACTGCTCGGCTGACTTAGCAGGACCCAATTCTGCCAGTTGTTCCGCCAAATTCCGCCACATTTCCTTATTTTTTTGGGAACCCTGAGGTCCCACAAACCTTCCAGCGGCGAACTCCGAATGGTCAGCCATATAGCTGGTTAGCAGATCCATTTGACTGGTCGTCGACCTTACTCTCTTCCTGAAATCATAATATCAGCATTTTGAATATCTTAAAATACTGCGTATGATTGAAATATTAGTAAAAATAACTTCAAAATTTTGACACAATAGAATGTAAGTATATCTCTTTGATAATAATGGAAATTCTTTCAAATAAAAAGATAAATAAATAACTTACCCAGCTACCATTGCTTGCGACATCGTAAAATATTAAAAAAACAAGGCGGTTACAATGATCAAGCTTGAAATCTGACGTTTGACGTCTGACGTCTATCCAATTCATAGACAATTCCGTCCCAGTATTGCCAGCGTATATCGATTTGTATTTATTGCCTTATCGATGTCGTTAGAGATATCAATAGCGTTCTCATGCTAGGGAAGTCGTTATAAAATGGTCGGTAGATACGCTTAGCAATACGATATCGTTAAGTTCGATCGATTCTCATGCTAAGGCCCCAGGGGTCGATATCGGCTTGCTGGGGTTCTGTCAGCGAGGGTACACGAGATTCAAATGGGGGTACATACGAGTGGACCCCCATTTACCTCAAGTCAACATTTAGGAGTTCCGTAAATGACACAATACACCTAACACAAATATAATAGACTGAGAAATTAGTTATTTTATATTTGCTTTTTTATATTTCGTAAAGTTGTTAATTGAGGTATATAAATAGAGTCTACGTTCCTTTTCTCGTCAGAATTAATATATTCAAGCAAAACATTGCACATTGGAAGCTGCGAATTTTCTTAGTTCCCCAACTTGTTTTTGAAAAACGTCGAAGGTAATAATGACGTTCATCATTTAAATATACTTCACACAGACTTCAAAACTAAGTTTGAGGATATTTTGACTATCGAAATGGAACGTTGACAAATCGTAAAACATGTGACAAGAAGAAATGACCGGTATAAGCACTGACAAAGAACTTAAGGGGTAGTTCTGTAGGGCCAGCTACAGAAAGAACTTCCCGTTGCTTATCCTGCTTCATTTTCATTTGGTGTAATACCTCACAAGGGCGCCCCTGTCTGCACAATGCAAAGACAGAGCAACTATATCGCCACCCGGTTGTTGGGCAGGCAAGGGAAGGGAATCTTTTTACTAAAAAAATAAATGATTTTCACATGGGACGTTAATAGTTTTAGGAAAATTCAATATTCGGCAGGCGGGGGGTCTACGGAAAAAACAAAAATTTGGCAAGTTTGTGGTCTACGGGGCAAAAAAGTTTGGGAACCTCTGTTCTAAATCATAACTTGCGGAAAATGTATTTTCCTAAAGCAATTAAATTAAAGCCATCTATAAACTATTACATTAAGATTATTATAATGTAGATAGCTATTAGCGCAGAAGCTTGGAGTTGAGTTTGATCAGTCATCGACAACTTGCATTATGTCAAGCAGGTATAGAATAATACTCTCAATAACAGTTCACGTGATGGAGATTATTGTATCTGAAGTGTTCAGTTTTATAGTAATAATAATAATATTTGGATGATTTGCATAGCGCCGTTTTTGTGCAAAACCTCAAGGGCGCTGTACAAATATATAATACATTTCTACAATGATCTATGTTATTACTTAACTATTTATGCAGATAATATACAGTACAATACTTACCTGGTAGTCACTTGAGATTAACACTCAATTAAAATTAACCAATTATTTAGCAGCGAAATTTAGATACAGGATTTAGGACATAATTGGAAAATTGGATAAAATTCTTTCAGGAATGGTATATTTAATTTAAGGGTATGACAGCTTAAAAAGGTAAGTTTTTAGTTTAGACCTGAATTCTGTTGGACTTGTTATGGATCTTAGTTCCGGAGGGAGTTTATTCCAAGCCTTCGGCCCAGATACTCCGAAAGCGCGATCACAAAACTTAGTATTTGGCTTGCGCTTAGGTTCCATCAGTCTGCCTACAGCTGATGATGTTGCAGATCTAAGAGTTGACTGTTTAAGAGCACAGTGTTTTCCGGAACGCATAGTTCAGAGATGTAGGGTGGGGCCATTTCATTGATGGATTTAAACACCATCCAGCATAGTTTGTACTGGATTTTTCAGGGCACTTGAGCCAGTGAAGGTTAAGAAGGTGTTCTGAAATGTGCGAATATTTAGAAACCCCGGTTATGAGCCGTGCTGCTGCATTAAAAAAAATGCCAAAGTTGCTTCCCAAATCGTGAATTATATTGGCAAATAAATTATAATGTAAAACAAAAAAAAACATCAATATCTGTACTAGATATTTGTTGTACCTTTTGATTAAAAGTTTATTTTGCTTTGACTTTTTGGTGTACTCAAGTGCTAATATTAAAAAAAAATGCATTATTGATGTTGTAGCTGAAAACGATTTTTTTTTTCAAAAATTCAATTTTTTGTAATAAGATTTTCTGGAAATTTAACTTTGGCCGCACGGATTTACTGAAAATCATCAAAAAAATAAAAAATCGTTTTCAGCTAGATCAACATCAATAATGCCATGTTTTGTAATATTAGCACTCTAGTATATCCAAAAGTCACGAGCCGCCAGTGCTTGCGAGGCAACTACGGCAATTAATTATAATACAATATACTGAAAACTATTTATAGTCTCATCGGTTTTGTATTAATTATAAATATTGTTTTATTTATAATGTGAAGTAGGTACCTATATAAAATGTGAAGATATATTTTTAAAATTCTTACCTTCCAGCTGTCCTAGAACAGAAGTAAACACAAAAACAACGGATACAATCACTAGAAGATAACGCATTATGATTTATTTTTCAACATTGAATTTGCAAAAGGTATAGTAAGTTCCACTGCAATTCAGATTTGAAAGCACAATGGGATGCGTAGACCTCGGCTATCATATTTATTCAAAAGATTTATCAGTTTGCTTGGCTTTTGGGGTCACACAAAAGATAACGAATTTTTTATTTAATTACAAAACATCGACTTTTCTCTACTTTCTATAAATATAATATGCATGCATTATATATATAAACCTTCCGGAAGAAATTCTCTGAATGGTATTAAAAATCCTAGCAAAATTCGTTGCTTGTTTTAGAAGAACTTAAAGCGCGTAAACAGACAGACGCGGAAAGCGACTTTATTTTATATTATTTGGAGATTAGACCTCCTACATGTGACATTGTTCACCGTAGTGAACATTTGAACTTAGATGCTGGATTACGTAACTTTGCCAATGTTCACAGTAGTAAACATTGTTTTTTTTTAATTCTGAAAATGTCAGTTTTTTTTGCCATTCTTCCTCGACTGATTTCGACAATTCATTATCATAACAGACACAGATATGAAATGCCTACACCAATACTGAAGGAACCAATGTTAGAAATCTTGTGTAAAAAGATGTCCATAAGATTTTATTCAAGTAAAAAGTATAACGAATCAAAGAAAAGTCCAGATGAAAAAAAACATTTAAGATTTGAGGACTCAATTCCAGTTGTAGGATATCATCTATTGAATGCACATAAAAAAACATTCAAGATTTGAGGACTCAATTCCAGTTGTAGGATATCATCTATTGAATGCACATAAAAAACATTCAAGTTTTGAGGACTCAATTCTATTTGTAGGATAACATCTATTGAATGCACATAAAAACATTCAAGTTTTAAGGACTCAATTCTAGTTGTAGGATATCATCTATTGAATGCACATAAAAAGTATAAAAACATTCAAGTTTTGAGGACTCAATTCTAGTTGTAGGATAACATCTATTGAATGCACATAAAAACATTCAAGTTTTAAGGACTCAATTCTAGTTGTAGGATATCATCTATTGAATGCACATAAAAAACATTCAAGTTTTGAGGACTCAATTCTAGTTGTAGGATATCATCTATTGAATGCACATAAAAAACATTCAAGTTTTGAGGACTCAATTCTAGTTGTAGGATAAAATCTATTGAATGCACATAAAAACATTCAAGTTTTAAGGACTCAATTCTAGTTGTAGGATATCATCTATTGAATGCACATAAAAAACATTCAAGTTTTGAGGACTCAATTCTAGTTGTAGGATATCATCTATTGAATGCACATAAAAAACATTCAAGTTTTGAGGACTCAATTCTAGTTGTAGGATAAAATCTATTGAATGCACATAAAAACATTCAAGTTTTAAGGACTCAATTCTAGTTGTAGGATATCATCTATTGAATGCACATAAAAAACATTCAAGTTTTGAGGACTCAATTCTAGTTGTAGGATATCATCTATTGAATGCACATAAAAAACATTCAAGTTTTGAGGACTCAATTCTAGTTGTAGGATAAAATCTATTGAATGCACATAAAAACATTCAAGTTTTAAGGACTCAATTCTAGTTGTAGGATATCATCTATTGAATGCACATAAAAAGTATAAAAACATTCAAGTTTTGAGGACTCAATTCTAGTTGTAGGATAACATCTATTGAATGCACATAAAAACATTCAAGTTTTAAGGACTCAATTCTAGTTGTAGGATATCATCTATTGAATGCACATAAAAAGTATAAAAACATTCAAGTTTTGAGGACTCAATTCTAGTTGTAGGATAACATCTATTGAATTCACATAAAAACATTCAAGTTTTAAGGACTCAATTCTAGTTGTAGGATATCATCTATTGAATGCACATAAAAAGTATAAAAACATTCAAGTTTTGAGGACTCAATTCTAGTTGTAGGATAACATCTATTGAATGCACATAAAAAACATTCAAGTTTTGAGGACTCAATTCTAGTTGTAGGATATCATCTATTGAATGCACATAAAAAGTATAAAAACATTCAAGTTTTGAGGACTCAATTCTAGTTGTAGGATAACATCTATTGAATGCACATAAAAAACATTCAAGTTTTGAGGACTCAATTCTAGTTGTAGGATATCATCTATTGAATGCACATAAAAAGTATAAAAACATTCAAGTTTTGAGGACTCAATTCTAGTTTTAAAAAAAATGAATTAATATTATTAAAAGGCCTGTGTTAATATTATTAAAAAAAATAAAACACAGTGAAAACATTGACGGTAATTCATATTCATATTTTTTTGTAATTAAAAAATTTAATTAATACAAACATATTCTAGGAATGAGTTATCACAATAATAAACAAGTACAATAAAAAGATTTCTTCCAGATTCATGCCTCAATAGTGTTGGTATCAGCACTCTGTTGTGGACTTCTATTAACTATAGTATTCAGTCCATCATTAATTGAGTTGTCCACAATCTCTCGTGCATTCAAACCACAAAGAAACACTTCCATGGAAGAGTAGTGTTATCAATCCTATTGCATAAAATGTACTAAACTATTTGTTTAGTAAAAACAAAGTTAATTAGTTGTAATTTCACCATCAATTCCCACAAATTTTTACATTGTAAGTATCACATTGGTGTTCCTTACAATAATATGTTATATTGTACTAGCTGGCTTTGCTCGGGTACTTTTTAATGGTTCGGTGTAAAGTTTTGAAGTTGTTACAATCTCATAAGGTTTATATCTCATTACAAAACTTCGACTTTTATATACTTTCTATTACAATATGCATGTTTAATATAATGTAAACCTTCCGGAAGATATTCTCTACGTGATAGTGCCCTCTCAAAATCCGTTGGGTAATTTAGAAGAACTAAGCTCACAAACATTAGCAACTTTATTTTATACTATTAAGAGAAGTATTACTTGATCTTTACTCTGGAAACTGGAATTTAGAAAACAAAGATTTCCAGAACGCGTAGATTTCTTACGTGGTCTCACGTCTCGATTACTGCAACGGCATTTATGCCAGTCTTCCAAAATATCAAATTGACAAACTTCAATCAGTGTTTAATGCAGCCACACGCTTGTCCTAAATATTGTTTTTAAATTTCGCTAATATACAATTAGTTAATGTTAATTAAGTGTTAATCTCAAGTAACCTACAAGGCAAGTATGGTAGTGTATATTATCTCCATAATTATATTATCTCCGTTGGTGATAACATGGAACATTGTAGAAATGTATTACATATTTGTACAGCACCCCGAGGTGCTTTTGCACAAAAACGGCGTTTTACAAGTCATTCAAATATTATTATTATTCTGTACTGAAGAGAAGAGGATACTTACAGTACTTTGATCGATGTACAAAAATATACAACATGCTATGATTTTATTTATTAATTGTCTTGTACAGATAGCATTAAACTTTATTTCCTTGCGCATGGTTTTATATCAGCCACCTCTTTCCTCGAGCTCTGGGCCCGAGACAAGGAGGTTATCACTCATTTTATATTCGCATTGAAATAACAATGTTTATCCTCACATAATTCGTGACTTCATTTCGTATTTCAGTCATATTTATCTCAGTCTAACTAATATCAATAGCAGCTAGGAAAACCAGTGCCAAGTTATCAGGCTAATTGGATTAATTCAAAATACAAAATGGACTGTTACACACAAACAAAGGCGGGGAAGTACCTGGCTGTTCAGATCTGGTCGCCAAACACGGCCCAAGCCGTTTCAATTCTGAATGGTGGCGTTACACCAGGGCGGTGTAATGAGAGTATTTTCCACTCTGGAACGTGCCGAAAATACACAAATTGATCAAATGAAATTTGCTTTCCACGCCGGGATTTGAACCTGCAATCTCCTGCTTGCTAGTCGAGAGCTTTGCCCCTCAACCACAGAGCAGTGGTGGCTCGTAACTTTTGGGTGTACTAGAATATGGTACTAGAATTAAAGAATTCTCAACCTCCAAACCTTATTCCGAACCAAACAACATATACGGAGTACTCGATTCATGTATCACGATGATTTGCTCGATAAAAAGCGCTACCAAAGTCTACAGTCGAAGAGGAGTGGGGCCTTATCAGTAATGGCATTTATATTTATGAATAGTTTAATAAACAGCCCATACCTCCTGGAATGCTATAAGTTATTCGTACCAAACAAGTACAGCCAGGGACGGCACCATGATCTGCTAAACAGGGTGTCCGGGGTGAAAGTGCAGTAACTTCGGGAGGTGATTCTACATGATGGTAGAAGTAAAAACGATGAATAACTTTTTTTTAAATTTCAACTATTAGATGTACTTTTCAGCTACAAACGAAAAATTGGGCCGGCGTGTGCGTAATAATAAAAATAATAATAATTGGATAACTTGTATAGCGCCGTTTTTGTGCAAAATCACCTCAAGGGCGCTGTACAAATTTATAATACATTTTTACAGTGATCTATGTTTTTACTAACTATTTATGGAGATAATATACAGTACAATACTTACCTGGTAGGTCACTTGAGATTAACATTTAATTAACATTAACTAGTTGTTTATTAGCGAAATTGAGATACAGGATTTAGGACATAATTGGAAAATTGGATATAACTGGACTTTCTCTCAGGAATGGTATATTTAATTTAAGGGTATGAGAACTTAAAAGGGTAAGTTTTTAGTTTAGACCTGAATTCTGTTGGACTTGTTATGGATCTTAGTTCCGGAGGGAGTTTATTCCAAGCCTTCGGCCCAAAGAAACTTAGTATTTGGTTTGCGCTTAGGTTCCATCAGTCTGCCTACAGCTGATGATGTTGCTGATCTAAGAGTTGACTGCTTAAGAGCAGAGTGTTCAGAGATAAAGGGTGGGGCCATTTCATTGATGGATTTAAACACCATCCAGCACAATTTGTACTGGATTCTTTCAGGGCACTTGAGCCAGTTTACAAAGGTGTTTTGAAATGTTCAAATATTTTGAAACCACGGGTATGAGCCGTGCTACTGCATTAAACACTGATTGAAGTTTGCAATTTGAGATTTTGGAAGGCTGGCATTAATGCCATTGCAGTAATCGAGACGTGAGACTACGTAAGAGTTGATAAGTAGTTTTGTTGCTTCTGTAGGAAGGTTTCTTCGGACAGACTTGAGTTGTCTTGGGTGAAAAAACTGGTGCTTACAGTCCTATTTATTTGACTTTTAAACAAAAAGTCTGAATCTAAATTGACACCGAGAAATTTGATTGTTGTTTTTGGGATGATATCGCTGCCCGAAATAAAAATAGGTGAATCGCCTATGAAGTGTTGACGTTTGTTTGTGGCCACCCAGAGAAACTCAATCTTAGATGGATTCAGCTTCAGCTTGTTTGAAGACATCCAACGAGTTATTGCTTCTAGACATTCAGTTATACGGATCTTGAGACTATTGATTTCATTTGGAGCGCAGTAACAATTAACTTGCTGATCATCAGCGTAGCAGTGAGACAAGAGACTGAATGACTCGATTATTTTGGCGACATCATTTGTAAAAAGGATGAAGAGAAGTGGACCCAAAACGGACCCCTGGGGTACCCCGAAGTTGGACAATTTATTTCCAACCTTCGCGGCTTGTAAGCGATTGGATAGATAGGATAGGATAGGAATTCAAACCAAATGTTTCCTCTATTCACCTAATGAGGAATTCATGATCAATCGTGTCAAATGCTGCACTCATGTCTAGGTACGTACTGCATTATTATTGCTTTTGGATCATTTGAAATGGACCGGCCGATCCTAGAACTAACACCAGCTACCCTCCCTTCCCGCGCTTTACAGCCGGTAACAGAACACCTGAGATTTGTTTACTTTAAAGAAATACAGGGTTTTCAAATAAGAGGTGTTATTTTGAATAGCCCGCTATTTCGGTAGATGTTACTTTTGAAGCTGTCATTTTTTGACATTTGACAAGTAGAAACTACGCCATTATACGAAAATTATTAAAATTCACTTGAGTGAATCAAATGCAAATCATCTTGAGTGCCACCTCGGTGACTTCGTCAACAAGCAAAATTGTCGCATCTGGGGCTCGGAAAACCCAACTGTTTGGTGCGGTTTATGGTCCGGCGGAGTCATTGGACCTTACTTTTTCGAAAATGAGGCTGGAGCAACAGTTACGGTGAATGGATTGCGCTATTGAGAGATGATTAATGATTTTTTATGGCCGGAATTAGATATTATTGATCTGGACAACGTTTACTTTCAACAAGACGGCGCTACGTGCCACACAAGCAATGAAACCATTGATCTTTTACGATTGAATATCAAAATAACACCTCTTATTGGAAAACCCTGTAGTATAAACAAATACCTCAAATACAATATTAACGAAGCTGCAGATGCAATACGCAACAACGTACGAGTTGTAAATAATATCACCTTACGTTTACATACTTGCATGCAAACTGAAGGTGGACATTTTTAAATCTGTTAAATTAGTAAAAAAGCGATGACGTTAGTTAAGTGTTTAATAAGTTATTAATATTTTTTATCATTAAAAGTGTAAATTCGTATTATTATTTTAGTGCAGTTCTCTTTGTTCTTTGAATTTGGTTTAAAACATCGTAAAATATACGATTTTGAAGCGCATTGTTATAACATCGAACTCTCGGTTAACGCGTCACTGGCAAATAATAAACAACGTCACCAGTCTCGCGCTCGACAAGCACACAGCGAATTTATCAGGTAAGTGTGTACCTCCACTAAGGATTTTTAGTAGGTATGTCTTTTTGTATGGAAAAAAAAGTTGGATAACGGAAAAAGTTATTCATCTTTTTTGCTCCTACCGTCATGTAGAATCACCTCCCGAAGTTACTGCACTTTGAGCCCGGACACCCTGTATATCCCACATAGCAGAACGGACGTACTGGCTCAGTATAGTATGACACGAGGTGTGGCGCTATTAAATAATATGTCAAAAGACTGTCGACATTTTGAACAGTAGCCTCGAAGGATTCAAAGGGCATATAAATGCCATTCATTACCCATTATAAATAAGTATATGTAAATGGACAAATGTCTGTTATGCACGATTATAATAGTTTCATGTCATTTATTTTTTAAAG
Organism: Hesperophylax magnus; assembly: GCA_026573805.1. Taxonomy (NCBI): domain Eukaryota; kingdom Metazoa; phylum Arthropoda; class Insecta; order Trichoptera; family Limnephilidae; genus Hesperophylax; species Hesperophylax magnus. The sequence continues at coordinate 6,146,260 of JAIUSX010000005.1, read as the reverse complement.
TATATCAGAGATCAAATTAAATTTGAATGTCCATAAATGCAGTCTCTCCTCATTGCTGAAGGTTTTTAACCATCTCTCCAATAGCCCTGATGAACCTGGTTACGGAGAACCGCGGAGACGTTCTACCTGTCGACCTGTTACATTTGGTCACTACAAAGCATCCTTTGCTTCTCCGTCCAAACACTTTGTTATCGAGTGGGGTATCACTGACACTCTCACAAGGCGAGGGTTCGCGCAGCTGGAAGGAGTGGTCGCTCTCGCAGGGCCGCTTGCAACTGCCGTTGCTCGCTACCAAAACCGCCATGTCGAAGGAGCTGCCCGCCGTGCTGTTGGCAGCACTACTGCGCTTGCTAATGACAGAGATATTGTTACATAAAGGATGTTGTAACAAGTTGAGTGGATCCCATTGGATGTATTTTAACCATGGCTTCAGTGTGTTGCACTTCTATCAATGATCGGCTACGAACTAGGCGCATTCCTCGCATGGCAGTCTAGAGCTATGGGCCACCTCCGGATCGACGGATCCACCAGTCAATAATGCCATCATTATTTTATACTGGAGCCAATGAGACTATGGCATCCACAATTGGGGTATGTTTTGAGGCTAGAGATATTGGGGAGGGGAAGGAGATAGGGAAGAGAAAGCCATTTCAAGCAACGTTTCAATTCTGAATGGTGGTCTTACACCAGGGTGATACTAAGAGTATATTCCACTATGGAACCTGCCGCAAGTATACTACATATTATTTTTAGTTAATAAATTGTGAAATGAGATTAGCTGGAGATCGCGCCAGGCCAATATACAATATGATGTACTTCTACAATAGTGAGATTCAAGTCTAGCGAAGGAGTTAATATGTCCTTTAATCTCTTCTATCTTCTCAACTCTAGTGCTTTTGTGGCCTTTGTTCCCTTTAGCCAGCCAGAGATCGCGCCAGGCCAATAGACGTTTTGATGTACTTCTACAATAGTGAGATTCAAGTCTAGCGAAGGAGTTAATATGTCTTTTAATCTCTTCTATCTTCTCAACTCTAGTGCTTTTGTGGCCTTTGTTCCCTTTAGCCAGCCAGAGATCGCGCCAGGCCAATAGACGTTTTGATGTACTTCTACAATAGTGAGATTCAAGTCTAGCGAAGGAGTTAATATGTCTTTTAATCTCTTCTATCTTCTCAACTCTAGTGCTTTTGTGGCCTTTGTTCCCTTTAGCCAGCCAGAGATCGCGCCAGGCCAATAGACGTTTTGATGTACTTCTACAATAGTGAGATTCAAGTCTAGCGAAGGAGTTAATATGTCTTTTAATCTCTTCTATCTTCTCAACTCTAGTGCTTTTGTGGCCTTTGTTCCCTTTAGCCAGCCAGAGATCGCGCCAGGCCAATAGACGTTTTGATGTACTTCTACAATAGTGAGATTCAAGTCTAGCGAAGGAGTTAATATGTCTTTTAATCTCTTCTATCTTCTCAACTCTAGTGCTTTTGTGGCCTTTGTTCCCTTTAGCCAGCCAGAGATCGCGCCAGGCCAATAGACGTTTTGATGTACTTCTACAATAGTGAGATTCAAGTCTAGCGAAGGAGTTAATATGTCTTTTAATCTCTTCTATCTTCTCAACTCTAGTGCTTTTGTGGCCTTTGTTCCCTTTAGCCAGCCAGAGATCGCGCCAGGCCAATAGACGTTTTGATGTACTTCTACAATAGTGAGATTCAAGTCTAGCGAAGGAGTTAATATGTCTTTTAATCTCTTCTATCTTCTCAACTCTAGTGCTTTTGTGGCCTTTGTTCCCTTTAGCCAGCCAGAGATCGCGCCAGGCCAATAGACGTTTTGATGTACTTCTACAATAGTGAGATTCAAGTCTAGCGAAGGAGTTAATATGTCCTTTAATCTCTTCTATCTTCTCAACTCTAGTGCTTTTGTGGCCTTTCTTCCCTTTAGCCGGAGATCGCGCCAGGCCAATAGACGTTTTGATGTACTTCTACAATAGTGAGATTCAAGTGTAGCGAAGGAGTTAATATGTCCTTTAATCTCTTCTATCTTCTGCCTGAATTTTTTTTTTTTTGAAATTCCACATTTCTTGAAATTTCTTTTTCTATGTATAAATACTTAAAACAATCTTTTGTAAAATTTATATAACCTAATTTCTTATATGTATTAAATCCTAATTTGTAATTGTGTAAGAAATTAATAAAAAATTATTATTATTATTATTATTATTATTAATCTTCTCAACTCTAGTGCTTTTGTGGCCTTTGTTCCCTTTAGCCGGAGATCGCGCCAGGCCAATAGACGTCTTACATGCAGTAATAAATTCATTTGAACAATATATGTGTAAAAATAATAAGAGAATGTGAATTGTCTTCTGCTAATTGCATTTTTAGTTCTTTTTCTGTCGGTTTCAAATCGTTCGGTATATTTTTCATAAAATTGATTCTTTTTAGTATCAGATAAACTGTAAAATATATCTCTAATTTGTTCCCGGTCTGCCTTATCAAATGTTCGGAACTTTATGTGGCATTTTAATATGCTAGGACCTTTGACCATCTTCGCTGCGTGAATATTGCCTCTTTTGTCTCACAATGTCCTTATCAACAGGAAAGATTATTGTATCATTTAAACAAGCAACAGCTTTGTCATCATCGGCTGCTGCAATGTCAAAGTTCAAAATCCTTTTAACTTTGTCAACTCTGTAACAAACAAATTTACAAAACATTATGTAAACTGGGTACGAAAATTTAAATTACTTATAATACGACTAAAGACTAATATCACGCCGTCTCTCCTCAGGGGTAGGCAGAGAGGATGGATGGCCATGCAACTGTTTCTTGGCATAAAATCCTTGCTTCTATCTACGTTCATACATCGCCATCATCTCAAATACTCTTTCATTATTTCAACTCTTAACATCACCCAATATATACAAGTGTTAATTTCACGTCTTTCTGGAATGTCCAAGACTTCTCCTTCCGTTCACATTCACACATTCTCCTGACATTCCATGTACCCTAACACCTTTCCTTATCTTTTTAATGATACTTTCGTCGGCAATGCATTCCTTACGAAAGTCTTCGTTCGTAAATCATTTTACTGCACACTTGCCTCGGGGATCTAATTTCTAGTGTGTTCAGTTTAATTTCATCCTTCTACTCTCAGATCAATGTATTACTGTTTTATCACTTATCTATTTTTAATTGATTTGATTTCAATCATGTTGATTTCAATCATGTTGATTTCAATCATGTTGATTTCAATCAATTAAATGACTTCGCGATTAAATCAGCATCAATTTATTTCAATTTTTACCAAGACATTTCTTCATAATATAGAACTTGGCATGTATGATAATACATTATCTGAACATTTAATCAATTTACACAATGTTATTATAACCACCCTGTAACGTATATCTTTCCGGAGACTGGGGAATCTTTCGACACCGGTTAGAGCAATTTTTCGTGATCCATGATGAGAAAGAGAGTGCGGAGAAAAAACGGGCTTTTTTTATTAAATCTCCCAGAATCAGAAACGTTAACCTTACTAATTAATCTGTATTTTCCAAGTAAAGTAACAGACCTATCATTTGATAAACTTTTGGTGCTATTAGACAAACATTGTAACAAAAATCCGTCGATTTTTAAGGAAAGGGAGATTTTTTTTTTTAGCGAGGCTTAATCAAGGTGAAGCGATAAGAGATTTCGCTCTCAGACTTCGTTCTTTAGCAACGTATTGCAGACTGGAAAAAAACCTTATTGATATGTTTGCAATCGGTTTGTTACCAGAGCGCGCGAAGAAGAATTGTAACAGGGCAAAAGTTATCATATAATGAACTAGAGGAACTTGCAGTTAATATGTCAACTTTGGATAGTGCTAGTGAGGTAAAATCAGAAATAAATGTTATTAAAAAGAGGGTTTCTAACTTTAAGTGTAAGGAACTATCGCCAAGTCCCAAAAGTAATTTTAACAGAAAACCAGCGTGTAGGTTAGGATCAAATTCAGGTACGAATTTTAGATCTCCCTCAGATAATGTTAAAAAGCAGTGTTTTATTTGCAAAAGGAATGATCATCTATTTTTGAGTGTAAATTTCGAAATGCAAAATGTTTTAAATGTAACAGCATCGGGCATTTACAGAAGTTTTGCAAGAATAATTTTATTAATCCCATTTTTGAAAATCACAGGGATAGTAAAGTTTTAGTTGCATCAATTAGTCCTATCACGGTAGATATAGAAATGAATAATAGGAAGTTTAAAGCAATGATAGATTCAGGTTCATCTGTATATGTTATGCCGGATAGTATTTTTAGACGATAATTTAGTTACAAGGTAGGCCGATTATTTCAGGCTATGGGGGTAGTCTGTTAAACGTCGTGGGTAAGGCGGTTTTTGATGTGAAATTAAAAAATCGGAACAATAATATTACTTTTATTGTAGTCATCAAAGGAACAGAAAGCCGAATCCTGGTTCAACTTGGAGTTGGGTTCATGTTGATTACTGTGGGCCTATCCGAGGGGAAATGTTTTTAGTAATTTGTGACGCTTTTTCCAAGTGGATTGACTACCTAGAAGTCCCAAAGGTGTAACACAATTAAGAGTTGAGGAAATTTTTTCTAATTTTGGTAACCCTGATTGCCTTGTATCGGATAACGGAACAGCATTTTCTAGTGTACAATTTAAAGAGTTTCAAAGAAAATAACAAAGAATTTTTAACTTCTCCGTCAAGCACCCTCAGAGTAATGGGTTAGCTGAAAATGCGATAAAAACTGTGAAAAGTTTTTTGAAAAAAATTATGGCTACGAATAATTTTCAAGTAATTATAAAGTTTCAAATTTCAAGTGATTATTTGACTTTTTATCTGATTATCGGAATTTGCCACATTATACCACTGGATTAGAACCGGCAATTTTGATGTTTGATAGGAGACTGAAATCAACTTTCAGTAGTTTAATCCCTAAAACCATTCAGGAGGATTTATTAGAACAAAAAAAATAGCTAACAATAATATCAAAATGAGTCAAGATAATGAAATCAGGAATTGTGGGGGAGTTACAATTAGAAATTTACATATTGGACAAAAATGTCTAGTCAAGGATTTTCGTCACGTGAATAAATTTTACTGGGTCAGAGGTATTGTAGAGAATAAAGGGGGAAAAAAGTTTATATAGTTAGAATCTGTGGTACTCCGTTGACTTGGAAGAGGCATATTGATCAGTTAAGGAGTTTATCTGTGAGTTGGGACGAAGAGAGTGGAGGAACAGGCCGACGAGTTGAGGACCTCAGATTTGTTGAAGGGGCTAACGTGCAACTTAAAACTTCGCTAGCGTAAAACTTCCTCCCCACGCGTCCCACTGTGCTTGCACAAAACTTCCTCCCCACGCGTCCCGCTGTGCTTGCACAAAACTTCCTCCCGACGCGTCCCGCTGTGCTTCCACAAAACTTCCTCCCCGCGCGTCCCGCTGTACTTACACGAAACTTCCTCCCCGCGTGCCCCGCTGTGATTACACAAAACTTCCTCCCCACGCGTCCCGCTGTGCTTGCACAAAACTTCCTCCCCACACGTCCCGCTGTGCTTGCACAAAACTTCCTCCCCACGCGTCCCGCTGTGCTTGCACAAAACTTCCTCCCCGCGCGTCCCGCTGTGCTTGCACAAAACTTCCTCCCCACACGTCCCGCTGTGCTTGCACAAAACTTCCTCCCCACGCGTCAAGCTGTGCTTGCACAAAACTTCCTCCCCGCGCGTCCCGCTGTGCTTGCACAAAACTTCCTCCCCACGCGTCCCGCTGTGCTTGCACAAAACTTCCTCCCCGCGCGTCCCGCTGTGCTTACACGAAACTTTCTCCCCGCGTGCCCCGCTGTGATAACACAAAACTTCCTCCCCACGCGTCCCGCTGTGCTTGCACAAATCTTCCTCCCCGCGCGTCCCGCTGTGCTTACACGAAACTTCCTCCCCACGCGTCCCGCTGTGCTTGCACGAAACTTCCTCCCCACGCGTCCCGCTGTGCTTGCACAAAACTTCCTCCCCGCGTGCCCCGCTGTGATAACACATAACTTCCTCCCCACGCGTCCCGCTGTGTTTGCACAAAACTTCCTCCCCGCGCGTCCCACTGTGCTTGCACGAAACTTCCTCCCCACGCGTCCCGCTGTGCTTGCACAAAACTTCCTCCCCACGCGTCCCACTGTGCTTGCACGAAATTTCCTCCCCACGGGTCCCGCTGTGCTTGCACAAAACTTCCTCCCCGCGCGTCCCGCTGTGCTTACACGAAACTTCCTCCCCGCGTGCCCCGCTGTGATTACACATAACTTCCTCCCCACGCGTCCCGCTGTGCTTGCACAAAACTTCCTCCCCGCGCGTCCCGCTGTGCTTACACCTATTCCCCTAACTTATTCATTTTCATCTTATTCACTAATTCACCCTATTCCCAAGAAAGGTGACCGCTCCAACCCGGCCAACTACCGCCCCATAGCGATCACATCAGTTCTGTCCAAAGTGATGGAACGTGTGATCAACGACAAACTGCTCACATACCTCGAGAAGAACAAAATTATCAACGACCGTCAATACGGATTCCGGCGGAACCGCTCGTGCGGTGATCTTCTCGCGTATGTGACGCATGTTTGGGGGCGGTGCCTGAAACGTCACGGTGAGACCCAAACGGTCGCACTAGACATATCCAAGGCCTTTGACCGGGTCTGGCACCGAGGACTTGTCAACAAATTGCATTCTTACGGACTTCCCGCATCCCTGTGTACGTGGATTGCTGACTTTTTAAGGGATAGGTCGATTCAGGCGGTTGCTGACGGTTTCACCTCTTCCTCGCACTCCATAAATGCTGGCGTCCCACAGGGATCGGTTCTGTCTCCGACTTTGTTTTTGTTGCACATCAATGACCTTTTGACATGTGCACCGATTCATTGTTACGCGGATGACAGTACAGTTCATGATAGCTTTTTGTTTGACAAGCCCCCAAAGGGCACACAAACTCCAACGGCTCGGAGGGCTTTGAAGCAGAGAATGGACGGTTATCTCGAGAGTATTTCCTCCTGGGGTAAAAATAATCTCGTCGAATTTAATGTTTCAAAGACCCAATCCTGTCTGATTACGTCTAAAAGGGATCCAAATGATAATCTAGTCTCCTTCAACGGAAGCAATCTTCCGAACAGGCCTTCCATTGATATGCTTGGTGTAACTATAAGTGACCAGCTCAGGTACGGGGGCTCCATCGAAGCCAGAGTAAAGTTGGCCTCTCAGAAGCTGGGCGTATTGTACAGGGCCCGCAGATACTTTAATAGTACACAACTGCTCACCCTGTACAAATCGCAAGTGCGCCCTACTGTCGAATTTGGCAGCCATCTCTGGTCTGGAGCCCCAAAATACCTGAAAAAAACCCTTGACTCTGTGCAGAAACGGGCGGTCCGTTTGATAGATTCCCCAATCTTAACAAACGGACTGCAATCTTTAGAGCACAGGCGTCAGGTAGGTATGCTGTCCTTGTTCTATCGGTATTACAATGGAAGATGCTCTGAGGAACTAGCGTCATTGATCCCTTCGGCACCGGTGCGTAGTCGGGATACACGCCAAACGCGTGCCCAACATTTGTACACAGTTGACACTTGTCACATGAGAACGGGTCGCTTCTACGATTCGTTCTTAAGTTCAACAGCTCGGCTGTGGAACGAACTGCCGGCCTCTGTGTTTCCTCCCTCCTACAACATGGGACTCTTCAAGACCCATGTTCACTCCTTCCTCTCCACAAAAAGACCCTCCACACAGCATCCCCAAAGATGACATAGGCCCTGAGGGAAATTATTTTCTTCAGGGCCTCCTGTGTGGAGTAAATATAAAAAAAAAAAAAAAAAAAAAAAAAACACGAAACTTCCACCCCGCGTGCCCCGCTGTGATAACACAAAACTTCCTCTCCACGCGTCCCGCTGTGCTTACACGAAACTTCCTCCCCGCGTGCCCCGCTGTGATTACACATAACTTCCTCCCCACGCGTCCCGCTGTGCTTGCACAAAACTTCCTCCCCGCGCGTCCCGCTGTGCTTACACGAAACTTCCACCCCGCGTGCCCTGCTGTGATAACACAAAACTTCCTCTCCACGCGTCCCGCTGTGCTTGCACAAAACTTCCTCCCCACGCGTCCCACTGTGCTTGCACGAAACTTCCTCCCCACGCGTCCCGCTGTGCTTGCATAAAACTTCCTCCCCATGCGTCCCGCTGTGCTTGCACGAAACATCCTCCCCACGCGTTTCGCTGTGCTTGCACAAAACTTCCTCCCCGCGCGTCCCGCTGTGCTTACACGAAACTTCCTCCCCACGCGTCCCGCTGTGCTTGCACAAAACTTCCTCCCCGCGCGTCCCGCTGTGCTTACACGAAACTTCCACCCCGCGTGCCCTGCTGTGATAACACAAAACTTCCTCTCCACGCGTCCCGCTGTGCTTGCACAAAACTTCCTCCCCGCGCGTCCCGCTGTGCTTACACGAAACTTCCACCCCGCGTGCCCTGCTGTGATAACACAAAACTTCCTCTCCACGCGTCCCGCTGTGCTTGCACAAAACTTCCTCCCCACGCGTCCCACTGTGCTTGCACGAAACTTCCTCCCCACGCGTCCCGCTGTGCTTGCACAAAACTTCCTCCCCATGCGTCCCGCTGTGCTTGCACGAAACATCCTCCCCACGCGTCCCGCTGTGCTTGCACAAAACTTCCTCCCCGCGCGTCCCGCTGTGCTTACACGAAACTTCCTCCCCACGCGTCCCGCTGTGCTTGCACAAAACTTCCTCCCCGCGCGTCCCGCCGTGCATGTGGAACACGAACCACTTAGATTTGTGTACCACATAGCACCTCAAACTATATCTCTATGTCTAAGGCCGGCCTTAGACTCATAAATAAAATTTACGACTAACGTAAGTTTTTGATTCGCTACTTACAAGAGCGTTTACATATGTGTCCAACTCATGGTAATTAATGCTCTCGGAAGATTACCTCACGCAAGTGCTCACAGCGACCGCTGCACACCTAATCTTATTTGCGATAAAATGGCTTCCTGTAAACAACGATTTGCTTCTGTCAAATTTACGCGATTTTGTCAATAATGACGAAAAGGGCAAAATAAAGTGTTGGAAGGGAAGTTGGTTTGAGAGAATCAATTTTTTATTTCGTTAACGACGGAATTGAATAGAGTTCTCTAATTTTATCCCAATGACAGCCAGATGACATAAACTGACTTAGAATTCAAATACATAATTGTATTTATTTATATATGTAAACGCCATAAAATGGCCTTTACAAAAGAATGATACATCTGATTATAAGCAATAATTTTCAGAGCAAGTAACATGTACACAAAGATATTATTGCAAGTGATACAGTTGTTAATAGAAGTGCAGTTACAATACATAATTAAAAGAAATATCTACTAGTGTAGAAATAGTTTAATGAATACTAGGTTTGTATAAGACCTGAAATAAATCGAGGTATGAGGTGTTTATGATAATGAATAGTAATTAATATAAAATAAATTCTATTAAAGTATAGAATGTTATAATAACAGAGAATATTTTATTTGAACAGAATATTAATATGTATAGTAAAAAGTGACTTGTTTCCATGTATAATCTAGCAAAATATTATAATAGAGTAATTAGTAGTGAGTTTATTGTTACCTTCAAAATTAATTCTACTTGGAATAGCTGGGCAAGTATCGCAATTTGACTTTAAGGCGAAGTTTAATGCTAAATCACTATTTTGATTAATCTTTATAACGAATTGGTGTACATTATGAATACCAAAAAATATGCTTTAGATAAATTCAAGTTTTTTCTATCGTTTTGTTTGAGTAGAATACAAATAAAATAATAAATTACCCGATAAAAAATATAAATGTAAAGTACTAAAAAAAAAAAAAAAATCTAGAAATGTATGAACGCGTTAAGGAAACAACTTTAAAAAAATACAGTATTATAGCTAAGATTATCTGTGACAGTTTCACTTGATTAACTTTTTTGCTTTCTTATAAAAATATTTACAAAATAAATAAAAACTAGTTTTGTGTTTGAGATCGAACTTTTCTAGATTCCTTTTGTCAAGCGATTTTAATTCCTATTACCTACAATAGAAGGTAAACCAAGAATATACACATTTTTGGCTTGTAGCTTCCTCTTAATAATTCATTTTATTTTTTTTTTTTTTTTATTTTTTTTTTTACAATACCTCCCTAATTGAGAAATTCTCGTGTTTAGGGAGGGAGCACTATCAAATTGACAGTACTATACATACTTATCAGTTGTTACTATTTGGATGCATGAAGGACTACTTTTTTATATATAATGAAAATATAAGTTGCAATTTTTTTTTTTGTTCATAATGAAAAATTATTTTTATACATAATGAAAATTATAAGATGGCATTTGTTTTGTACATAATGGAAATTTAGGATGGCACATCGCAAGACATTCTTAAAAATTATTTAATGGTAAAATGTTTTTTGAGTTTTCGCTTAAAAATTTCATAATTCCTCTCGGATTGTATTTCTATAGGGAGTTCGTTAAAGTATTTTATTGCTGAGTATGTGTAATGATGTTGGGCTGTTGTAGTATTAAGTTTAGGGATTATTATTTGTCCTAAGGTTCTCGGTCTGGTGCTAAATGATTTTATTGTTAGTTTGTCTTTATGGATTTGTAGTAATGCGTTTTTTTGATAAATTTTATTTATTGGTAATACTTTGAATTCATCGAATAATTTTTGGGTTGAATAGTCTAATTGTTTCTTTAGAATTATTTTGATGAGTCTTCTATGTACTATTTCAAGTGGGGTTAAGTTGGTTTTATATGCTCCTCCCCATCCTATTATTCCGTATTGCAGAACTGATTGGGCTAATGCATAGTAAACCTTTAGTAGCAAAGATTTATGTAATATATTTCTTAGTTTGAGGAATACGTAATAAAGTTTACGTATTCTATTTACAGTTTGCGCAATATGTTCAGTCCATTTAATATGTTGGTCTATAATTATGCCTAAATATTTAATATTACTTTTTTTGGAGATTTTTGAGCATTTAGGTGAATTGCAGTTGTCAGTATAATTATTACAAGAGTTATGGATAGTTATATTGGAATTTATTGTTGGGTGCATTTTGTCTGATAATGTGAAAGTCGTGAAATAGGTTTTGTCAGAGTTTAAGGAGAGGTAGTTGTCATCCAACCATTGTTTTAAGTTGTTTATTTCTACGTTCGCAGTTTGATAGGCTTCTTCCCAAGTTTTTTTGTCTATGATTAAAACTGTGTCGTCGGCGAAAGATATGATTTTTCCATTTTTTGGTACTGTAAGCATTTCATTCACGTAAATGATAAACAATATTGGGCCTAGAACTGTCCCTTGAGGAATTCCAAATTCGGAATAGGTGGGTTCACTCAATATATTGTTAATTTTTACGTGTTGGTGTCTTTTATGAAGATAACTTTTAAACCATTCATTAACTGTTCCTTGAATTCCAATATTTTCTAATTTTTTTATTAGCTTCTTGTGGCTTATACTGTCAAAGGCTTTTCTTAGATCGATGAATATACTTAAACATTTATTTCCCGAGTCAAGAGCATTATATATTATAGAGGTTATTTTTGCGATTGCATCTTGCGTACCTAAATTTTCTCTGAAGCCGAATTGGTTATCATTAATGATTTTATTTGAAGTGATATGTTTAGTTAATTGTGACTTTACGACATTTTCAAATATTTTTGCTACGTTAGATACAATAGATATAGGACGGTAGTTCGAGACGTCAGATGTAATTCCTGATTTGAAGATCGGGGTTATTATTGTATTTTTATATATTTTTGGGTAAATTCCTTGCTGTATGCTGTTATTAATGATATGTGCAATTGGTTTGGATATTAATTGTCTCATTTGTTTTAATATATTTACTGTGATATTATCAAAACCAGGGCTCGCGGACACTCGTAGGTTCATTATAATTTTTTCTATTTCTATTTGAGTGCATTTTTCAAATTTTTCGAAAATATTTTGGCAAGTTTGTGTGGATGTATTGGTAGTATTTTTAGGTTGGAACGAGTCGATTTTTTTGGCAAGTTTCTCTCCGACTTTAGCGAAGTAGTTGTTGAAAATATTTGCAATTTTAGTTGGTTCTTTTATTGAGTCTATTGTTTCGTTGTCATAAGTTATTTTATTTATTTGTTTATTTTTATTACCGTTGCCGATAATGTTATTAATTGTAGCCCAGACTTTTTTGTTATCTTTACCACTATCTTCAATTTTTACCTTGAAGTAATTTTCTTTTGTTTTTTTAATTAAATTTGTAAGATTGTTTCTGTATTTTTTATATAATTCTAATAAAGTTAAGTCATTAGGTTGTTTTCGGGTTTGATAAAATAATTTTTCTTTATTCCTAATTGAGGTAACTATTCCATGGGTGATCCAGGGCTTAATTTTTCTATGTTTTGATTTAGGTTTAACGTTTTTATGTATAGTTGCATTTATTATGTGTTCGCGAAGTGTTTTTTCGAATATTATTGAAGATTTTTCGGCATCTTCGGTGTTTAATGTTTCTTCCCATTTTTCCAATTTCAATTTTTGTTCAAGAAGTTGTATGTTTAAGGTTTTTATGTTATACTGTTTTAATGCAGTTTTGGTAAAGGAAATATTTTTTTTTAAATGAAGAATTAAAAAACACGTGTAGTGATCGGTAATGTTTGTTTTCCAAATGACAGGTGTTAATTGTGTAGTTGTGTCAGCCTTAGACCAGATATGATCAATACATGATGGGTTTTGTCGGGGCACAACTCTAGTGTAATCGTTTATACATGAAATGAAGTTAAGCTCAGCCATCGTATTAAGTAAATCATTTTTTTCGACGCTGTTTGAATTTAGACCTATATTTATATTGAAGTCACCCGCCACTATAGTATTTTGACATTTTGTTTTGTTTATTACATCTTTGAGGTTCTCTATAAATTGTTGAGTTTTTGATCCGTGGGTTCGGTAAACAGCAATAACTTGATAAATCTGATTATTTACTTTAAATTGTAATGCTACACAGTTCGTGAGGGTCATGTTTATTTCTTTATAAGATATATCTTGGTGTTTTTGGTTAACGTAAATTACTATGCCACTATTCTTGTTAATGTGTGTTTTCGTCGAAATACATGTAAAGTTCGGTAATTGTGGTATATTATCTATATTTACTGTATTAAGGTGGGCCTCTGTCAAAACAATACAGTCGAGTTCAGTTTTTAAAAGACTAAGGGTGCATAATAATTCATTAATGTTTTTGTAAATGCTCCTAATATTTAAGTGCATAATTACTAATGAGTTTGTCATATTTTTGAAAACAAGGTTACATTCATCAACATTATTAAATACTTTTTCTGTTATATTATAAGTGCTATCTAGTTCATCCGTGATAATATTATTCATCAGAATTTGAAAACGTGTGTCTTATATAAGAGTAGTTGTGAATATATAGCATAAGCTTATAAATAATATATAACATAAGCATGAAACGTATGTAGAATTTAGGTATATAAGTAATATAAGACATAATGTTATAAAGAAGATAAAACATAAGCATATAAAGAATGTAAAACGTAAGCTTTAGCATATAAGATATACGAGAGATATAAGTGTTTAGTTGGTGCCAATATTTAACATAAGCATATACAATATATATGGCATAAGAATAGGTATATAAAGTGTAAATATAATTGTTGAAAATATAAGACCTAAGCATGTAAAGAATGTGAAGTATAATCATATTAAGAAAGTAAAACATGAGCTTATAAAGATTATAAAACATAAACATATGAATATGAAGTGAAAACATAAGCATATAAAGTTTACAAGAGATATAAGTTAGTATAATCATATTAAGAAAGTAAAACATGAGCTTATAAAGATTATAAAACATAAGTGTGTAAAGAATAAGAAACGAAAATATAAGCATATAAAGTACATAAGAGATATAGGTTAGTATAACCATATTAAGCAAGTAAAACATGAGCCTATAAAGATTATAAATCATAAGCATATAAAGAATATGAAACGAAAACATAAGCATGTAAAGTATACTACAGATATAAGGATCTGGTTGTTGTGAATGTTTTACATAACGATATAAAGTATATATAACAAATTCATAAGTATACAGAGTATATATATAGTTGTTGCGAATATATAACATAAGCATATAAAGGATATAGAGCATGAGTATGTTAAAACACAACATATACTTCTTGTTTCTGTGTTTTACATAGAGATTTATCTGAAAAAGTATAAACATATGAGAGTAAGTTATATGAGTATATCTAAACGAGCTTTGTTTATTGGTTATTGATTGAGGGAGACAAAATGTTTTTGTTTGTTTCGTTAATAATAATAGCAGGTGTTCCGTTGTCTTTGCGTACATAAACTTGTCCTCCCTTTGTCCATGCGAACTTAAACCAATTTTCGTGTGTAGCTTTTCTCGCGAGAAACCATAATTGTTTTGCGCGAAAAGTCAGGTGTTCCGAAATGTAAATTTGCGAAATTGGTCCTGCCATTCCGATAAGGGCGGTGTTAAGTTTGTCCTCACGGTTCGGGGCTCGTTTGTTGTAGTTTTTAATGTCTCTCAGGAAATCATCACGGTCGACGCTGGTTTTGAATTTCACTACGATTGGCCTGCGTTGATCTTTTTTGGACTTTTGGTTGATACGGTAAGCTGCGTCGATGTTATTGGATTCGTTATTGGATTTGGTTATTTTTTTAATGTTAAAAATATAGTTATTTAAGTTTTCCCCATTAATTTCGGGGATCCCCCTAATTTCAACATTTTTTGACTTATTTTGCCTGTCAATTTGTTCCATTTGGTTTTCTAGTACGTCGATTCTCGTTTCCAGCTCAGTGTTCCTTTTTTCAAGTAAACTGTTTGTGGCTTCTAGATCGTGGACACGATGTAAGATGTCCTCATACTGTTTACTCATAGTTGCCAAGGTGGCGAGAATTTGGGTATTTTGCTCGAGCAACTTAGAAAGTAGTTCAGTGTCCACAAGGGCACTACCACTTGCTTTGATAGTGGGCACAGTACATAAGCATTTAGAACATTTTAACTGTGTGCGTCGCTCCTTGCTGAGGCGACGGTATGAGCTTTCTGTTACCCCACCACAGAGTAAATGATATGTTCCTTTACAAAGTGTACATATAAACTGAAACGTTGAGATTAGAAATAATTGGATCGATAATTTAAAGTTTTAAGTTTTCCGCGTGAAAAATAAACGATATTACTTCGCTTTTTTGGAATCTAAAAATTTTCTTTCCTTTTACATTGGTTTTCGTAGTGCTTATTTGAGTTATATCTAGTTTTTTTTGTATTGTTTGGTGGAATTAATAATGTACCTACTTATCCACTTATAATAATCAGATTTTAGTTCACACAATAAATAAAACTAGTTGTTATAGAAAAAAAAATCTTACGAAAAACTGTCTTAATTTTTGATATCTCGCGCCAATGCGCGTGTAGGTACCATTTCATACGGTAATAAGCTTACCATGTTCTCAACTTATCAAACTGATTTCATAAGCTGTGAGGTGGATGGAAAATGAGTGCTTTATTTGTAACTTGCTTTAAATTACCGTAAGAGACTTACAGTGTCGTTTACATTGGTGATTTGCCATTAGTCACTTACCTGAGCGACTTACAGAAAAAAAACGTACGTATGTAAAGGCAGCCTAATAGTGGAACAAGTTTAATCGAGATGTATTATATAGCTCTGTTGTAGCACCGTTTGCTTATTGTGTCAGTGGAGGGAGTTAGATCAGTGATGGTATGTCTTGGAAGAAGTCCCCAGATCTGGGGGATTTTTAATTTCGAAGGGAGAAACGGAGTTTTTTGGAAAAAGTAAGAAATCTGGGCGATTTTGATGGAGATGATTTTTTATAATCATTCATTTTGTTTAGTGGCCATTTGTGAGAAATGTGTTAAAAGCTGAAGAAACGTAGTTTGTCTGGAATGTTTTGTGTGTCTGAAATATTGCATGATGGATTGCCAATGTTTTCATACAATAATGTATCCATCTCGCATATTTTTCCAGGCCTCCTAATGGCGGGCGTAAATCTCTCTAATGGCTAACATAAAATGGGCGGGTATATCAGTTGCATTTTAAGCTTGGCTTGAGAGATATTTACTTCTGTTAAGGCGATGCCATACGTAGTAATGTAAAATCATGTGTTTTTGGTTTGAAAATTTGGTCGCCTAGAAATGTTTCAGATGCTTTAATTAAATACTGCGAGTAGAATACATCTTGACCTTTGAAATAATCGAGAATTTTTTAGATGAGTCTTTTTATAAGCCCAGAAAAAATAATGTATAAGGTCTATGAAAACTGCTTTAAAGTTCAAAATATCCTACTTTCGAACCCATTTTCGGTTATGATTTTATTGTATAGTATTATTTTATTGTAAGTTATTTATAAAATGATCGAAAAAAATTAAATATTTATGTCTGAACATCCACAAAATAAAACAAAAGGCACTTTTTGGCCATGGTTTTTTCTTGCATAAATCAAAATAGGCGGATGGTGTTAAGCGGGAATTTAAACCTTATCGCCATCTACGTAAGGGTTGTTATTGATAGCGGCTCAATTTAAAATATTACATGACGTAGTGCATCGCCTTAAGTTGTTCTCTGATCCAAGCCAGAATTCTATCTGAGTGTTATTTTTTCTTCCTTTTACATGATTAACAGTTTTGCAGGAAGATTTTTTAAAATCTATCATTATAAAGTTAGCCAAAATACTACGAAATAAAACATTATTTACAATATAATATAATAACTCGTTATTGAAGGCACATAAATCTATTTTACGTGTTATTATGAAGAAACCTTTCAGATATTCGAGCGACGCTCTCTTAGAGGAATTTAATGTACTAGATGTCAGAGAGCGTTATATAAGAAAAATAGTAATCTATTTTCATAAAAATAAAAACAAAATGAAAACAGCCGAACACAAACATCAAACCAGAAGTAAGGGAAGAAATTACCTTTCCGTTCCAACAAGCAACAGAGCGGCTTATCAAAAACTATTCTCATATCTCGGTCCTAAAATATATAACAAAATCCCTTCACAGCTGAAACTGTGTGAATTGTCATCCTTCGGTCCAAAAATAACAAAATGGTTATTAGATCTAGGCAGGACTGATTCCAAAATGGTTATTAGATCTAGGCAGGACTGATTCCAAAATGGTTATTAGATCTAGGCAGGACTGATTCCAAAATGGTTATTAGATCTAGGCAGGACTGATTCCAAATTGGTTATTAGATCTAGGCAGGACTGATTCCAAAATGGTTATTAGATCTAGGCAGGACTGATTCCAAAATGGTTATTAGATCTAGGCAGGACTGATTCCAAAATGGTTATTAGATCTAGGCAGGACTGATTCCAAAATGGTTATTAGATCTAGGCAGGACTGATTCCAAAATGGTTATTAGATCTAGGCAGGACTGATTCCAAAATGGTTATTAGATCTAGGCAGGACTGATTCCAAAATGGTTATTAGATCTAGGCAGGACTGATTCCGAAATATTAATAAAAAATGTAATCTGTTAATTATTTATCACGAACGCCTACGAGTAGTTGTATCTTCGCTTTTACATAATTATTTTCTCTCAAATTTTAAAATTTTACCCAATTTATTATTTTTCTTATATTTGCCATTAGTGTTATATTACCTACTCAATTTGCTTGTCATATTATTCATCAAGATTTTTTTTTAAAAAAGAAAGACAAACATTCCCGGGTTACGAATAACCAGACAATATTTGAAAATCTCCTACTACCACCGCAGTAAGCGGAAAATGTTGCTTGTGTTGTGATGGAGGACTTATCCAGCCGAGGAATTGAACACACTACGCCTGGGTGGGATCCAAACGCGATGTCAACTCAGCTGCCGACCGGTCACGGTCTACTATTGTGTTATTACTATTATGTAATTGTGTTACTGTTATGTAATTGTGTACATGTATGATAATTTGAAACCTGTTAATTTGACTGTCCAAGTACAGGAAACCTTCCTAGTTGGACAGTCAAAAGCTTCCTTCCATACAATAATAACTTTCTACCACAACACATAAATACCTGTCACCCTTAATCACAAACACGTTAACACCTCAGCACAGGTTTTCCTAGTGAGGTGTTCACGTAACATCCAATATCACCCACACACAGTTTTACAACCTATGTTCTTTATTTTTTATACCTTTTTTCTGTACTTTTTTCTCTATACTACAATATAAACCACTGTAATCATTTGCAAAACGTGTATTCAAGAATAGACATATATAAATAAATTCAATGTAATGTACCTTTTAAAAATAAATAAAATATATATATTTTTTATAGTCACTAACATAAGCCATCATAGTCACCAAGATAAGCCACCATAGTCACCAACATTAGCTACCATAGTCACCAACATAAGCCACCATAGTCACCAACATAAGCCATCATAGTCACCAAGATATTCCATCATAGTCACCAACATAAGTCATCATAGTCACCAACATAAGCCATCATAGTCACCAACATAAGCCATCATAGTCAACAAGATATTCCATCATAGTCACCAATATAAGCCAACATAGTCACCAACATAAGTCATTATAGTCACCAACATAAGCCACCATAGTCACCAAGATATTCCATCATAGTCACCAACATAAGCCACCATAGTCACCAACATAAGCCATCGTAGTCTATCTGTATCTTTTCAAAATAAATAAATAAAAAACAATAAATGAACAAAATGCACCCCTTCCCCGCGCATCGATAGCTGTTGAGCCTGTTTTAACCCCGCATTTTGCATTTTTACCTATTTTTGGTTGTATTACCTAATTTTTTTAATCTGGGGATTTTTTATGAAATCTAGGGAGTTTTAACGAAACATCTGGGGAGATTTATGTTTTCCGCACACCATCACTGATTCAGATGCTAGTGGTTTATTTATGAGTCAGTGCAATTCAGTGCAGTGAGTGGTTTGTTTATGCAGTCTGCAGTGCAGGGGCGTATAACTCCCGCATGACCTTGTAACCCTGATGGGAGGAGTTATTCAATACCCAAATTCTTATAGACAAAGCTGTTGTGGCTGAAAGCTCAGATCTCATTGGCTTAGAGCAAAAATTGTAGTTTGATCTCTCGCTCTCTACCATAGCGACTTGTGTAACAGAAAGAGAAGCTAAGCATGCTTTATGCTCCGATAAAAATTAACGGTAATTTCCAAGACGCCATTTCGTAAGTTGAAAAGTCAGTTGATGTTTTTACGTAAATATTTTGAATTTTCTTTCACCCATCTAAAAATAATGTTACGTGCTAGAATTCTTCAAGGTGATAAATTAATGCCGTGTTGTGTTAAAGTGTGTTATCCGGTCTATCTCCACCAATTGAAAGAAGGACCCGAACCCGTTGTAAAATACAGGTACTAACCTCTCGTTCTTTGATACAATGTTCCTGATTTCTGAATGTACTTCATTGACTAATAATTTAATTAATTTTCCTTTTCAGACCTATCCGTATTCCCACGCGATACAATACCACGTATTAGGATGCTAAAACTGCTAAAAAAAGCCACGATTACATCATACAAGGTCATTTAAACCTCTCCAGAATTGCATCATGTAAGTATTCAGATTTAACCAGCATTTTCCATGATGTTTGCTGACGACAGAGCTGTGGAAATTATATGAAACCCTTGCAGGAGAATTTGAATAACTTCTAGTGCTGTGGCAATAATAATGAACACTTAAATTTGTTGAATATGTATTTTGTGTATATATTCTTGTATTTTTGTGCAAGGTCAAATTAAATCCTATTAAGTTGTTGCAGTAAGACTGGGTTCGATTCCTAGTTGAGACCGTTACTTTTTATTTTTCTGTGTCTTGTTCTGTTTCATGTTTTGTTTAGATATATTAGTTTTATCTTCTACTTCAATGATAAATCAATGCTCAATACATCGGTTGTACTGACCCTGTTTTGTATTACTGTCCATTGTCTTTTTGAAAATAAAAAGTATTTTTATGTGTGCATAGCTGTGGGTTTTTTTTATTTTCCTTTTCCTGCATTCCAATATTTTTATTTTTAAAATATAATTTTTTGTGGGCTATTGAATGAACGATGTTCGCTGGGTGTAGTTATATTGTTTATGGTTACACTTTTTTTAAATGGCCTTGAGATTTATTTATGGTCCACGATATATTTACCTGTCTGGACCAAACGACCGTTTTATCTGTGGTCGTCTGTGGTTAAGGGGGTGACAAAATGGCGCCATACAAAAAGCCCGAAGATATCGATCTAGAGAGTGGTTTATTTATGCTGCAGTGTTTGGACGGCTATGGTCAGTGTCGTTGTGTGAGTGGTTTATTTACGGATGTATCAGTGATATTGTCTTATTTGCCAGAGTCCGCGTTGTGCACCTACTTGGACTTATTATAATCTTGAATGTTCATAAAAAGGTGATTAAGTTACTGTGTTTTTATGTAAATTTAGTTCAACTCAGTGAAAAGGTCAGGAATGCAAAAAGATTCGTAACACAAGGGAAGTTACACTTCACAGAACAGTTCAGGAAATTCAAACTTCAAACATTCGTATATATGTAATTATGTCGGCTTGAAGCGCATTTTACGAAACTCTTGAAAAGTTACTTCTTTTATCAGTTGACCAGTCGATCGCAGAGCACATTTTGGTTGATCCTAATAAATACGATTATTTATTTATTGACTATTTATCTATCTATTTTATTTATCTATTGGGCTTGTACATGACAATTACAAATTTTATTTTTAACAACAGTACAAAACAAACAATAGAAAATCGAAATAAAATATAATGATTTGGTAAAGGTTACGAATTCCGCCTCACGGTAAATACGCAATATTTCACTTTCAAATAAATGGATTTAGCTTTATTAATTCAAAAAATGATTTATTATGTCGGGGGAGACGGAAAAATACGCACTTTTAATTTTAATTTCGTTTATTAAGTCACTTACGCGATATGTCACACGAGATTTCAAAGAAACAAAATAATGTGACATTGTATTCTTGATACAACTAGTTATTTACCTAGCCAGTGCGCGGGTTAGGTACAGTACCTACCTACGAACTAATTCAGTTAAAGAAAATAAAATCTTGAAAATATTAAATTAATATATATATATAACCTAACCTAATCTAACTGTGATTTTCTATAGCAAAAAAATGCCCCTTTAATAACGCCTGCTCGCGTCCCCTTTAGAGTTACATTCCAGTTTTCAAATAGTATGTGGGCTACGCTAGGTTTGTATAGACTTGTTTGTGATTTAATTCTAATACCTATTTTCCATGTTCTAACCTAACCTAACCTAAACTACCTAAACGGAATACGTTTAATCACACTTTATTCTATTTGTTTGTCATTCGGGTTATTTTAATTATATGTTGATTATTTGTTAGAAATAATACATTGACTTACATATAATATGGATTAATTATACACGATGATATTATTAATTTTATATGGCAATACTAATTTTTTTTTGGTTAGCAGCATTGTCTATGAAATATTTTGTAGGTATGAATTACGATATTATGAATATAATCCAACTCTTGATATGAATATAGTCGCTTTCGGCGGCGCCGCATACTAATTGACATATCGCGTAAGTGACTTAATAAACGAAATTAAAATTAAAAGTGCGTATTTTTCCGTCTCCCCCGACATGATAAATCATGTTTTGAATTAATAAAGCTAAATCCATTTATTTGAAAGTGAAATATTGCGTATTAAGAGTGAGGCGGAATAGGAGAAAATTAATAATGATTTCTCATACATTATTTACATTTAAAAAGTGGTGGACTAATTTGGCTTTAAATGTATTGAAGTTTAAATTAAATATGTCAGCGACATTACTTAGTTCATTGCCCAACCTATGTATTCTTTCTAACACAGAATTCGTAGCGAAGTTATTGTTGTAGAATTAAAATATTCCGTCTAGTATATTTTGGAGGTATGTGTATGTAAAGATAGCAAATTTATAGCGTCAGGGCAGTCTAACCTTGAATGAACAATTTTATATAATAAAAGGATATCAAATATTTTTCGCCTTTCAAATAATTCCGATAAGTTAAGTTTACAGCGTAAATTGAATATGAAATTTATTATTTTCAATATTTTATGAATAAAATTTTGAAAATAATCTTTATTTCCAACGATATTACAATTTGGATTGCAGGTATGGGTACCGGAATCTTTCATTGGATAATCAACACCTCTGCCATAGGTCACCCCAAGTAGTTCGCTACGTTTGGTGACTTTGCAGGAGTGCTCAGGTTCATGGGGCGAGGATTATCTAGGTCTTGTGTGGCGGGCCGGATTTGGAGAGACTGGTTGAGGGAGATTGTTTTACCTCTCTAGCAGGACTCTCTCGGCCCATCGCCACTCCTGGAGACATTGCCCCCTTCCCAGATCTTCCTCTACCTTCCTTTCCTTAAAAAACTGTGCACACAGCATTCCCAAAGATGGCATAGGCTCTGACGGAAATTATTTTTATCAGGGGCCCTGCATGGAGCTAATGTAAATATATATATACAGACGCACTGTAGAAATCTCGAAGTGGCAAGCAAAAAGTACGTCAATTGTAGTACCTACTTTCCATTTTATAGTTTCAGTACTAAACTGCCACGCGTTTTTGAGCTACCTCAAAGTAAATTGTCCTTAACAATTCCCAAAATTCCTCACTACTTTTTATTAGGAATAATATTTCATTTGTAAAATAAACTAAAATCACTAATACACATAATTACTTAATACAAATGTTCGAATTCAAGGCCGACAGAGTACAGGTCTGGGCGTATTACAGCCAATTTACGAAGTCACTGCTGTCGCTAAGTAATCTTCACTGTTTAAAATAGTCTAATCACTCTGTTTATTTAAATGATTGCGGTTAAACAATATACAACGCCGCCGCCATTTTCAATCTGTTATCGCTCTATTATGTCACGGCACTGACTTGATCACTTGACACCTCAAAATCCGTCAGGTGCCCGGAGGGCGATTCTCGTTCTACTTAACGACACTAAAATCGTCCTTACATTCAAATTAACGATTTTTCTCGGTTTATTCGTATGAAGCGATTCCGGTTCTCTCGTTGACAGATGGAATCCTTAGATTTTCGATTGCGCGCCAAAATTTTTAGCCTTACGCGAAGGGTACCCCTAGACCTGTCATTCGGCGGCCGAACGCTAGCGTTCGCGGAGAATTTGCTTCATTTAATTATGACGTTTTGACAATTAGCAATATTTGCGTAGTTTTAATAAGAGAAAACTTAATATTATCGTAAGTATTGACTGTAAACATGATTAGTGACTTGTTTGTGGCACAATAATGCTATTAAATGAATTGAATCAGGTAATTGCGATGTTTGTAAAGTACGTAACATGTCGAAAGCCAGATAAGTGATTTAATTTACAATAAACTACACATACCATTGAGGATTTCTACATAAATAATAATAAGTTTCTGGCTGGCGCTCGAAATTGTGGGTTTTGAAGTTAACCACAACGAAATAAGAATCCCTTTCATTCTTAAATCAACTTGGATGACAGTTAGCGCCATTCGGCAGCGTTAGTTTGACAGCAAACGTCACTTTAGAAGTGGTGAATCTGTAAAAAAGTCATTACTATCCAGCGAGGTAAGTACCTTTTCACAAAACGTAAATCTTCGATAAATGGCTTATTTATGTCATTCATAAATAAAATAAGCAGTTATTAAAATGCATTATAATACAAAGTATTTGTTTTTTTAAGTTTTAGTTAGAAACCTTGCGTCACTTAATTATATTTCACCAATTTGTGTTTTCAATAATCTCTTAACAATATCGTAGATGCTCTTAACCACGCTTCTTTAGGATTTTTTACTAGGTCTCTCAAAAATCGATCTTGTAAGGCTATCAGAAGAACGAGAATCGCTTAATAGTTAAGAAAAGATGTTACAAGCGACGGACAGCTATCTTTCGCAAACGATAGCAGTCGTTGACGAATGCTATCATTTAGCTTAAGGCTAAAAGAACGAGAATCGCCCTCCTGGCCTGTACTTTGGTCGGTCACGGGGTAGTATTCGACGCAACTTTTAAATACTAAAACGCCGCCCGGGTCTATCTTATGTCGTTCATACTCTGTCTGTCTTTGTCAAACACGAACAACTTTTGCATTAAGAAAGTACTGGAAAAATAAGAGTGTTTCTTACATGCTTTAGATAAATCTCATTGAATGCCATCTTAACGTGAACACGTTTTTAAACATGCTCCCATACTAAAGTCCCATAAAAGTTAGCGATAAAACGCATTTTCGCAAAATATTTACACATGTTCCGTGGCCCAAGGGTTGTGGCGCTAAGTGGCATCATATTCTATAAAAAAGACCAAGATCTTAACTTTTTGAGACAATAACAAGTCTATGTACGTGATGTCATTTCTATACTATAAATTTAAAGCAATGGATAAAAAAAAATTATGTCCAGATCGAAAGTGAAAGAAATTTGATTGGTTTTGCTAAATTCGTGCTTATTTTTTAAATATATTTGCCCAATTCGCAATATGTCTAATTTATTTGACATGTGCTTTATGTATACACGGTGTCCGGAAATTCGTAGTACCAGCGGGAAACTAGTGAATTTAAATTACATGGTGAATCCAAAAAAAAAATTTTTTTTCGGCAAATAAAGGGAAAAAAAATTCGTAGCCGGGTCTACTCTTTGATGTTAAATACATTTAAACAGCCGATTTTTTCAAATTTATGCGATTTTTTCAAATTGACCTAAACAAATTGTAGCTTCCAAATGCAGTTAAATATTTTATAGAGCTTACAAGGAAGTATAAACTAGTGTAGCAAGGGCTTGTAATTAGCTGTAATTTACGGCGCCTTCCCAAACCGTAAATTGTGTTCAGGAGATGGGAGATTGAAACGGGTGTATGCACAATTGATTTAGTTTATTCATGAGGACGAATATTATAATTTACGCAGAGCGCGGTGATGGTGGCAGAAAGAAGGTAGTACTGGCAGTTAAATCGAACGCTAAAACAGGAATGAAGATTCCTCTTGTAATGCTCGCTTGCGTATAGCAGCGGATTAATTCGCGTTAGTATTGCCACATGTGGGGGGAAATAAAGTAGTCACACACTAGAAAAAAAAATATATATGTGGGAAGCATTTAACGAGGACAGTTTTTCAAGCGCGCCTATACTTTGGGGACATTTGGAGATTTTGAGGACAGGCTCAAAGTAACTGTTCCCAAATGTGTGTGTGTGTGTGTGTGTATGTGTATACACGGTGTCGCGGTGTACTATGAGATTTCAGATGCTACTTTTTGTGTGAAACGTCTTTCTTTCGTCACTGGGCATAATTTAAGGAAAAAATGAAAGTCGCATTCCCATGAAAGTATTTATTTTGTTTTGGCAAATCTTACAATGACACCAAGGATCAGTTTTTTCGCAGAATTTGAACAATTAATCAAATTTAAAGTTGAGGATCAAGTTCTGTAATTATTTTAGTTTTGTGAAATAACTGGCTAATAATGATATTATAACAGAAATTTAATGGAACCTTCACATAACTTGAAAATCAACTTTAAATTTGATGATTTGTTCAAATTCTGTGAATCAACCAGTCCTAAATTAAATAAAACAGAGTAGTGAAATATAATAAAAGTAGCAAAACTCTATCAATCAAGTACGGTGTCCCTCAAGGAAGCGTATTGGTTCCAATACTATTTCTCATTTATATTAATGACCTTATGAGTCTTCCCATTGAAGGAGACATAATGAGCTTTGCAGATGACACTGTCATTATATTCTATGAACAAAATTGGACAAGCACACATAAAAAAGCGGAGCAAGGTCTGACTGTACTCCAAAACTGGTTAAAAGCAAACTCCCTTACATTAAATGTGAGTAAAACTAAATATCTAACTTTCTCTAAAACCAAAAGAGGTCAACCAACGAATGAGCATACACTCAAATTACATGAATGTCTAAACAAATATATTAAAAAAAAATTTAAAAAAATAAAAAATAAGAACTTTCACAACAAAAAATGTTCAATTATTTGATTATTTGATTCACACTAAAAAAAAAAATTACATATGTATGTAATAATTTATAATTAGATTTTTTTATCTAGGTAATCTTTTATTTTTTAATTACGTTTCTTTTTCCTGTATTTTATTTTTATTTATTTACTTTGTATTTTTATTCACTTTTATTATTATTGATATATGTAATGGTAGATACTGCTACCCGGCTCAGAACAGATATTGTCTAGTGAGTCGGGTAGCGCACATAATATGTAAACAAATATTGATGTCAATAAACGCCCGGGTTACCGGCAATAAATAAAAAAAAAATAAAAAAAATATCCGCAATGTTCTTGCCCGCATATAGTCCAAACTAAAACAATTAAATATCTTGGGATCGTAATTGATGACAAACTTCATTGGGATGCACACATCGAAGGAACCTCAAAAAAGCTAACAAAACTCATCTATTTCTTCAAAAAATTACGAAATATCTTGTCAACTACAGATCTAAAGAGAGTGTACGAAACAATATTCCGTCCGTATAATACTGTAAATGCGTAGGTAGCTGGGTACACTTTGATTAGTGTTTCAGTCTTGGTGGATGTTTGCAGAGGTTTTTTAATAGAGTTTAATGCCAAGTTCAGAGAGGGGTTGATTCCCAAGTCTGAGTCGACGAAAGGAATTTAAGACTGGCAAAACTGAATTTAATACTGAATTAAGAACACTTGACAATATTTCTTGAGACTTGTAGACTTTGGAGATGGTTTCTTCAGGAAAGAGGTTTCTCTTTCAGGGGTAGTTTTTGAACTGACTTTGTATGGAATTCGGTTCTCTATTTATAGAACGTTTTCAAATCGGGCCCTCTCGGGGGAGTTTTCACCCCTTTCGTGAGGGGTGAGTTGGTTAGGTATTTTTCCTCTTTGAAATTAATCTGTTAAGAGGAAAGTTATATTTTAATATGATACCTTTTACCGAGTCGGTTCAATTTACCCAAACCATCTCCTCCAGTCCCGCTTATTTATTTTATAATAAATTATACAAAGTTTCATATTGGGGTTGAAGTAAAATATCTTTGGTTTGAACATTTCCCAAAGAGTAAAAAACATATTTAGGTACAATTCTTTAAGTTATTATGTTAGCATATAATCATTTCTTGATGTTGATATTTATTCTGTGGTCGTATCTTCTGATATTTTCCCGTAAATTGAGTCTGATGTCATCATAGGTGGTCGCATCAAATTTCGTTATCAATGTTTGATAAGAGCTTCAATGGAGTATGCTGAGCTGTGATTGGTTGAAAACTCGGCGGCCATCATGGAATTCCTTCCGGGTAGTATGGAGGGGGGGTCACGTAAATACTGGGTCGCTTCCTTAGAGTGGTTCATTCCGTGGGTTGGTGGCTCCGAGTGAGGTGTTGGATGGTTATTTTCAGATGTGTTTCAGGTTCTGCTGTTATTTTTCTATGTAATTATCTTGATTAATCACATATAGCACATAATTTGATTGAGTTATTTTGATGTAAAGATTTCCAAATGTGTCGGCGACACGGTATCAAGCGGTTTCGGGGTTTGAGTGTTTTTTGTGGTTTTTGGCGTAAATATGAATTCTCTTGAAATATTCTGGAGGTCTGGATACGTATGATACAGAGAGTATATTATGCTCTATGCCACTCTCTACTGGAATATGGAATAATAGGATGGGGCTCAGCATCATCAAACCATATTAAACTACTAAAGAAAACTCAAAATTGGATCATAAAGACCATATTAAAGCTCCCCGTAAGGACGCCAACTACTGATATTTTTAATCTGTTTGATGTTCCAAGTTTACAAAAAATCTATGCTAAAAATATTCTAGTTCAACACTTAAAAAATAAACCAGAGGCAAACCCCTCTCACGATCATAAAACCAGAGCCAATCAAACAGACATGCTAAATATTCCTAAATGTAATTCTACCTTTGGACAAAGAAACTCTGAATTTTTAGCATTTAAATTATATAATAAACTCCCTCTCAACATCAAACAAAGAAAAACGAAAAATAACTACATTAAGGACATCAAATCTTGGCTTAAGGAAATATCGAAAGAAGAACTAGCTAATATATTTAAAACATCATCTTAGTTGCTGTAAACGTATACTAACATATATAGTCCCCCTCAGCACAGGATCTCCTAGTGAGGAGGACTTCAATGATCTGTTTTAATTTTATATATATATTTTATTTCATGTGCCACACAAAAATGTACCTAATTATTTAAAAAAGTAACTAAATAAAAAAAAAAAAATTCACATTATCTGAAACAAGCAATTTTAAACGTTTCGTAAACTGTTACCCGACACTATTTTCCACTATACAACGTGATTTTTTTTTGTGCTGAGCATACTTTTTAAAGCACCTCAAGATCCACAGGACGACGCACGAATAACTCATGTAACCCTTTCCGTTGCAAAGTTATGACTGATTCTTTGATTGCGCAGAGTGAATTTCGAGTCTCTTATCTGAATCCATCCCGTTCGATGACGTAAACGTACTAACGAGCAACGGACACTGGTCTTTTTTCATAGAATATAATGCTACTTAGCGCCACAACCCATGGGCCACGGGACAACTCTAAATAGTATAAAACAAAGTCGCTATCTAAACTACATAGTGATAGGGTTTTTACTATCATTTAGGGAATTTCTTCCGGAAGGTTTGCATATAAGATACATAGAATAAGATAAGATACAGATCTGAATAGCCAGGTACTTCCCCACCTTCCTCTTCCCCATCTCCCTCCCCTCCCCAATACCCTCAGCCTCACAACATACCCCAATTGGGGATGCCATAGTCTCACTGGCTCCAGACGGGAGCAGTTGGGACTCTTGTGCGGTATTACTGTAAAAAAAAAAAAAAAAAATGCATATTATATTTATAGAAAGTAGAGAAAAGTCTGTTTTATAATCAAGACGTAAAAATATATTTTCGGGCACTACATTGCTAACGCTGACTAAACCTTATGAGACACATCAGAATAATGTACTACGGAATTGTATATCTTAAAAAGGCCTACAGAAAAGTCCTGGATGGTATATTTCTATCTCATAAGAATAAGCCCCAGCAACGCCGGGTTCACGTCAGCTAATATTAATATATTTTGCGAAAAAGCGTTTCATTGCTTACTTTTGCGGAACTTTAGTATAACAATAAAAAAATTCACGTTTAGATTTCAACGAGATTTATCTGCTAATAGATTTTTTTTCTGGACAAGATGGCGGCAAATCACGCGGGAATATTAGCACTGATGCTGGTGTGTCTCCTGGAATGGGTATCGGCGTACCACGTGCTGGTAGTGTTCCCAACGCCCGCCAGGAGTCACCATAACCTCGGAAAGGCGGTTGTGGATATCCTGCAGCAGAGGGGGCACGAGGTATGATAATAATATTATTATTTGATGATTTGTATAGCGCTGTTTATTCGACAAATAACCCTTATATATTTAATTATGAGTAACTTGCTTGATGATTTTAACAAACAAAAAAGCCAGGGTTTTCCTATTAATATTAAACCTATTATTAAGAATTTCGATAGGGTTTTCGCTATCATTTTGACAATTTCTTGCGTAAAGTTTAAATATGTATAATCCGTGCATATTATATTTATAGAAAGTAGAAAAAAATCGATGTTTTATAATCAAGTCGTAAAAATATTGTCACGTAGCAGATCTCTCAAACGCATTTTAAAAACCCCGCGAAACTAAAATTAAACGTAGATCCTTGGCAACACAAAGCGGCATGCGCACATCTCACTGCGCAAGCAACGCCAAACACCATCACTCCGAATCTAGCTTTGGTCTCAACAACATGTGTGGGTGGTTTGCTACAAAACCGGTCTCGGACGCGGATTGCCCGCTACATTATTGAAGCCTGGCACGCGCACGTTTGTTTACTACTCCACCATGACTGTGAGTAACACCTCCACGGTCTCACAACTCCTGCATCTCCCGGGACGGCTCATGTAAGCGTATTACTTAACCTTTGCCCCATTATTGCCTTCCATTGATATGCTTGGTGTAACTATAAGTGACCAGCTCAGGTATGGGGGCTCCATCGAAGCCAGAGTAAAGCTGGCCTCTCAGAAGCTGGGCGTACTGTACAGGGCCCGCAGATACTTTAATAGTACACAACTGCTCACCCTGTACAAATCGCAAGTGCGCCCTACTGTCGAATTTGGCAGCCATCTCTGGTCTGAAGCCCCAAAATACCTGAAAAAAACCCTTGACTCTGTGCAGAAACGGGCGGTCCGTTTGATAGATTCCCCAATCTTAACAAACGGACTGCAATCTTTAGAGCACAGGCGTCAGGTAGGTATGCTGTCCTTGTTCTATCGGTATTACAATGGAAGATGCTCTGAGGAACTAGCATCATTGATCCCTTCGGCAACGGTGCGTAGTCGGGATACACGCCAAACGCGCGCCCAACATTTGTACACAGTTGACACTTGTCACATGAGAACGGGTCGCTTCTACGATTCGTTCTTAAGTTCAACAGCTCGGCTGTGGAACGAACTGCCGGCCTCTGTGTTTCCTCCCTCCTACAACATGGGACTCTTCAAGACCCATGTTCACTCCTTCCTCTCCACAAAAAGACCCTCCACACAGCATCCCCAAAGATGACATAGGCCCTGAGGGAAATTATTTTCTTCAGGGCCTCCTGTGTGGAGTTAATATAAAAAAAAAAAATAAAAAAAAAAATTATGTGCCTTCTTTTAATGTCTGTTAAACACGCCTGCCAGCCAGAGCAAATACGAGAGAGATTGTTCAATTAATCAGCCAGGAAATAATTTAGGATGTATACTGTGTCCCCATTTGTGTTATACAATGTACCCGTTGACTGTAAATACACCCATTTATCATCCACATAGGAGTTTCATTTGACGAGGGAAGTGGAGTCTAGATTGTTGAAAGTCCCCCGTGTAAAGGCAACCTTGCCGACCCTAACCTGAATGATTTGATTCCCATGATTCCACTACTGAGCTCCAAGCCTAACAATGACGCCCTACATGGTTCCTAACACTGGCGCCCCAACGCCAATTCCCAACAATATATATTCGGCCACTACGTTGCCGTTAAAATTATGTACTGCGGAATTGAATCTTAAAAAGGCCTACAGAAAATTCCTTTGTGGTATATGTCTATATCTTCAGGATAACCAAACTATTAACTATTCTAAACTCTAAATTCGACTGTTGCGAACTTCTGCAACTCATAAACTTACGAATACCTACAATAACAACACGACAAAATACACTATTCCACTGCAACACACATAACTCCCCAATACAACGGTTTCACACAATGAGAAACCAATACTTAGGTGATGTCGATATATTTAATATTAAATTTTGTGGATCACGTAAAAGATTTATTTCAACACTATTCCTAAAAGGAAGTTATAATTTAGACACAATTGGAAATCTTTACATCATAATTACTCAATCAAATTATGTGCTGTATGTGATTAATCAAGATAATTACATAGAAATATAACAGCAGAACCTGAAACACATCTGAAAATAACCATCCACCACCTCACTCGGAGCCACCAACCCAAGGAATGAACCACTCTAAGGAAGCGACCCAGTATTTACGTGACCCCCCCTCCATACTACCCGGAAGGAATTCCATGATGGCCGCCGAGTTTTCAACCAATCACAGCGCAGCATACTCCATTGAAGCTCTTATCAAACATTGATAACGAAATTTGATGCAACCACCTATGATGACATCAGACTCAATTTACGGGAAAATATCAGAAGATACGACCACAGAATAAATATCAACATCAAGAAATAATTATATGCTAACATAATAACTTAAAGAATTGTACCTAAATATGTTTTTTACTCTTTGGGAAATGTTCAAACCAAAGATATTTTACTTCAACCCCAATATGAAACTTTGTATAATTTATTATAAAATAAATAAGCGGGACTGGAGGAGATGGTTTGGGTAAATTGAACTGACTCGATAAAAGGTATCTCATTAAAATATAACTTTCCTCTTAATAGATTAATTGCAAAGAGGAAAAATACCTAACCAACTCACCCCTCACGAAAGGGGTGAAAACTTCCCCGAGAGGGCCCGATTTGAAAACGTTCTATAAATAGAGAACCGAATTCCATACAAAGTTAGATCAAAAACTACCCCTGAAAGAGAAACTTCTCTCCTGAAGAAACCATCTCCAAAGTCTACAAGTCTCAAGAATATTTTCAAGTGTTCTTAATTCAGTATTAAATTCAGTTTTGCCAGTCTTAAATTCCTTTCGTTGACTCAGACTTGGGAATCAATCCCTCTCTGATCTTGGCATTAAACTCGTACAAGAACCTCTGCAAACATCCAACAAGACTGAAACACTAATAAAAGTGTACCCAGCTACCTACGCATTTACAGTATTGTACGGACGGAATATTGTTTCGTACATTTGGTCCTTCGAGCCGGATCTACACACACGTCTTCAGTCTCAACTAAAATTGGAGATGCCGTCACTTCGCACAGGCCGCAAAGCCTCAACATCATCCGAGACCAGCCGAAACCGAACCCAACCTGTTACTGAGAACCCCCAAGAGCCCGATGCACCTTCTGAATCAACTGAAGACTCTCTCCAAATGCTACGCTGAGAAATGCGCGTTCGGGAGGAGCAACTAAATAAACAAATCACAGAACTACAATCAACCATGAACACAGCAACACGCCAAACTGCTACCCAACCCATGCTCAACTTAACCGCACCTGAAGCAACTTCAAATGTACCTCCGAGCCCAGCAGCTAACATCACCATATCAGGACAAGAATACCCAACTCATAACACAATGGAGTATCAACCACAGCCATTCCTGACAAACCTGGACTCTCCGCTCTTTCCACCACCTCCTACAAATGAAGAAAGAGCTCGGCATACCCAAGAGTGGTTACGACAAGGCGCCGACCCACTGACTCAAATAGCGTCGATAATGGCAGACGCCATCCGCTCCACCAGATCCCAGGACACCCCTCGAACACTAGAAGACGACTCAAGGATGGCAGCTCTCATCGCCAGACAGTCTTCAGCAAAGGATCTGCCCCTATTTTCTGGGGACCCGCTCGAGTGGCCTACCTGGAAGGCGCAATATATGCAGTCCACTTCCACCTGCCAAATGACTGCCAGTGAAAACCTCATCCGACTGCAACGCGCCCTCAAAGGCAAGGCGCGAGAGACCGTAGCACCCCTGCTGATGGATCCCTTTCAACTGCCCGAGATCCTCAGCGTACTTGAGCAACGGTACGGCAACTCAGGAGCAATAGCCAAATTTATGCTCGAAAAAGTAAGAAGGCTGCCCTACCTCACACCTGACGTATCTCTGGAAGACCTGGCAGACTTCTCCGGGACAGTGCAAAATTTGGTGGCCTCCCTCCGGATCCTGAAAACCGATGGCTACCTCACCAACCCTACATTGCTGAGCGACATTACCGACAAGCTACCAAACACTCTACGACTAGCCTGGCTGATGGAAGTCCGCGGACAGCGCCCCCCTGCCACCATCACCCAACTCGCTGCCTTTATGAAGGAGATAACTAACGCAATACCAAACAGCGGGATGGTGGACCGTCCGAGACCTCGCCCACGCCGAGACCAAGTCCATGCAGGATACCAAGAGCAAAACAACAACTCAGGAAGGACGCCGTACACCCTCAAACGCAAGGCAATAACACCACCCAGATATCCCGGGCCGTACCAGAAACATCAAGTAACCACGAGCAGTTGTGCCCAGTGCAGCCGCAACCACCCCACCAGAGAATGCCGAGAGTTTGCGGCCAAAAGCGTCACCCTACGGTGGGAGACAGTTAATGCAGCCAACTTATGCAGAAAATGTTTGGACAAACACCACACACAGGACTGCAAGGCAAAAAAGTGGTGCGACATAGAGGGATGTCATCTACCACACCACACCTTACTACACAATGAAAACCTCGTGAGACTGTGAGGTCAGAACGTCCATCTGAAGAACGTACCAATCGTATCCAGTGCACCAAACCAAGAAACTTGTTCAACACTCGCACTTATTGATGAAGGATCCACCGTGACACATATCGCATCACCGCCAACACAATAAGCAATCTCACCTTCCTCAACAACAAAGCCACGGAAAGTCAGTCACCCCGATTGAAACAAACGTTGTTGACCAAATTTTCCCATTTAAAACAGTGTAAACAAAAGTGATAAGAATAAAATAAACTAGTGGAAAAACAGTTTTGTGAAAACGTTTGCCACGTCAGAATAGATTCCGCCGTGTGAAAACAGTGTCAACAAAGGTGATACTAGTTGAAAAACAGTTTTGCGAAAAATAATCGAAAAGTTGGAAATTTGTATGGTAACAATCGAGAAAATAATCGAAAGAATAATCGAGACGATTATCGAAGCAGTGAAAATGTGCGTGACAATTACAATAAAGTTCACGAGTTCGACAACCGCGCCGGGTGTGTCCAGTGTAGAGGAAAACGGCCACCTAATCAGTGAATGTCGTACTTATGCCGTGAAAAATAAGATTAAACTTACAATTCAAGTTAATTAAAAACACCGGAGTTAAACCAAGTGTGCCACAATAACAAACATTTTACAAAGCATTGTAAAATTAGTGACTGGTGCGGCTTAGAGGAGTGCAAATACTCCCACCACCGACTGCTTCACAACCCGAACTACCGGACTAAAAACAGTACTGTAGCAGACGTTCACATCATGTGAAGCTACACCGAAAGTGAAGTGCTCAAAAGTGACAATACCACGCGAATAATACCCCGTACTGGACCAGAAAGTTACATTCACAATTCAACATACATACCATCCGAGAAAGTAAAAATTGCCCACCAGCAACCACCTCAATAACCTGAGCCCTTTCTTCAGACCAGACAGCATCCTCCGAATGGGCACACGCCTACAGACCCTGGAAAAGGCTAAAAGAGTAGTCCGGACTCCCACTATCCTGGATGGCGACAATTCATACATTCGTCTGATCAGCCACTACCATAAGAGATCAGATCACCTCGGTGCGGAAGAAACAGTACTAGAAATACATATTCATTTTCTTTCATATTAAGATTATTTACAACAAGCCAAAAGGTTGGCGAACTACCGCCACCTCGCCTGATTGCATCACGTCCACCCATCCACATCTTACGAGCTAGATTATTTCCGTCAATAGAAGAGACCCAAGATACCAAGAAAACACGCTAATGTCAATGAGCCAGGACACCAGGATGATCGACGCTGTTGCTACCCAAAGCATAGAGTGACACTTTATACTACCACAAAGTTCCACATGGGGGGAGCGTGAGAGAAATTAGTGCGATCAGTTAAAAGAAACTCTGCACATCCCTAGCGGAGGCCAAGTTTATGCTAAACAACCGCCCACTCACCCATATCTCGGTCGACCCACAAGACGAAAAGCCCTGAACCCCAACCATTTCTTACTATGGTCAGCCGGGACACGACCTCAATTATCCTTCTACAACAAACAGAAGAAGTGACTCAACAACAACGGCAACAACTCGCGGATACCTTTGGAGAAGATTGCTGCGCGAGTACCTACCCACTATGGCTGCCCGACAAAAATTGCACCATCCGACTACACCAATATAGAAGGATGACCTAGTGATAATCATGGAACCCCAGCTGACAAGTGACATTTCTTGTCTGAAATGACAAGGAGGCACCTCTGGAACCCCAGCTGACAAGTGACATTCCTTGTCTGTAGTGACAAGGAGGCACCTCTGTAAAACCCTGCTGACAAGTGACATTCCTTGTCTGAAAAGACAAGGAGGCACCTCTGGAACCCCAGCTGACAAATGACATTCCTTATCTAAAATGACAAGGAGGCACCTCTGGAACCCCAGCTGACAAGTGACATTCCTTGTCTGTAGTGACAAGGAGGCACCTCTGTAAACCCCTGCTGACAAGTGACATTCCTTGTCTGAAATGACAAGGAGGCACCTCTGGAACCCCAGCTGACAAGTGACATTCCTTATCTAAAATGACAAGGAGGCACCTCTGGAACCCCAGCTGACAAGTGACATTCCTTGTCGGTAGTGACAAGGAGGCACCTCTGGAACCCCAGCTGACAAGTGACATTCCTTGTCTGTAGTGACAAGGAGGCACCTCTGGAACCCCAGCTGACAAGTGACATTCCTTGTCTGTAGTGACAAGGAGGCACCTCTGTAAACCCCTGCTGACAAGTGACATTCCTTGTCTGAAATGACAAGGAGGCACCTCTGGAACCCCAGCTGACAAGTGACATTCCTTGTCTGTAGTGACAAGGAGGCACCTCTGTAAACCCCTGCTGACAAGTGACATTCCTTGTCT
Organism: Hesperophylax magnus; assembly: GCA_026573805.1. Lineage (NCBI taxonomy): Eukaryota > Metazoa > Arthropoda > Insecta > Trichoptera > Limnephilidae > Hesperophylax > Hesperophylax magnus. Next base: position 6,109,818 of record JAIUSX010000005.1, on the reverse strand, counting down.
GAAATGACAAGGAGGCACCTCTGGAACCCCAGCTGACAAGTGACATTCCTCGTCTGTATTGACAATGTGATGAATCAAGGTCTCTCCCGAGGTAAATGATATAAACCATCATAGTAGCGCCATCTATCGGCACAATCGCATATGAATTACAGGGAACTGCATACAAAGGTGGGGGAGTTTCTTTTAGGGTTGCGACGAAAGGGGTAGGCGTGACTTTCTGACAGGACAAAGGAAATTACAGATAGGAGGCGTGTTCAGGCTTTGATTTATATAGCATCGACCTTGGAAATATTCCCACAAAATGAATAGGTGAACGAACGGGGCTAGGATCAAGGTTAAATCACTTGACATTCTAGGGGTTCAAAACCTTTTTTTTGGCATAACATCACTCGGACGAAGCGAGATTTGGTGGAAACAGGTCTGTTACTCGAGGTTAAAAGAACTAAAGGGGTTGCCGATTTCAGACACTTGAGAGTGTTGATTTTGGGAGAAATTCGAACATGGTTCTGCGTCATTTAGTCGGTAATAACCGTTATCGAAAGTACTTAATTTTATACGTGGCTTATGCAAGACGAAAATACATTAAAATTAATGTATAAACGTTTGGCAGAGGAATTATGACCGAGTACATACGGGTTTGTTGTGAAGGGAACTTGAGACCTCAGATTGATGTGAAACGAGTTGAGGGACGAAGAGAGAAGATAGGCGTGTGACAGAATCATTAGGGCCAACACCCATAATTGCAGAGAGGAATCGTGAAAATTCAGTAATAGTTCTTAAAATGAAACTGGCCAAAGAAATAAACAGGTTATCAAACCGATGCGATCTCGGATAGAAGGCAAGGGGTAAGCGACATGATGTGTACTGGGACATTTCAACTAGAACAAGTACCGAAAAGACCTTAGGAGGTTGGAATAATCAGTGAAGAGTGTGATTGTTATACTAAACTACGGAAAAGGAAGGTGCAATGTAAGAGACGACCTTACGAAAGGGATTTATCATACGGAGGAATGGGAATGTTTGTCAGAAGTGATCGATTGGGAAGGTAAAGGGAGGGACGGACGTGTACACCATTTAATTCGACAAAAGGCGAATTGCGGGTTCTATTTTCACACGGAAGAAAGAAGATTGAAGGTAGGCTGTAGGATATATCCACGAAAACGGAAAGTTAAGAGGAAAATTTTGACTAGTTACGCGTAAGAGGACGTCTTAGCGCACTAAAGGAAAGGTCATCAGAACACACATCACGGACCAAATAGGAACGCGAAAAATTTAAATTAGAAAAACAGGTCAATTTTGAAGGATTATAAGGCACCTGCAGGATGGGGCAAACTTCAGAATTTCACCAGTACGGGCCTGTGTTGTGAGACAGCAAATGCCCATTTTTTCTGAGAAACGCAGAAGGGTAGGTCTGATAAGTTTTAAGTCACACAGGGGATATTGGGCAAGGAAGATAAGACCGTAACGCTTCAATAAAGGTTGGATCGCAATGACAAGCGTAGTTAATTACTGTTATAAAACATCATGCGCGGGCACAAATCGGGGAGTTCGTCACAAGTCGCCGAGGACCTAAGGAAGTATACGCGCCGCGCTTTATCACTTTGGTAATTTATTCTGGACTTAGAATTTTTCTGGTCAAAACATACAGTTCAATTCAGTGTTTGAAGAAATTAGACTCAGTGTCCTTGACGTAATAATAAATTCAGGTTGAAAAGTTTAATTGGTTTAAATTCAGTAATTAAAATTAATAAACGCTAAAAATTCCTTCTCGAATAAAGTTGAACGCAATTTTATGTTTTAAATAAAGTCACGGATTATAAACGAGTTTAATTAAAATTAATAAACGCTAAAAAATTCCTTCTCGAATAAAGTTGAACGCGATATTTATGTTTTAAATAAAGTCACGGATTATAAACGAGTTTAATTAAAATTAATAAACGCTGAAAATTCCTTCTCGAATAAAGTTGAACGCGAATTTTATGTTTTAAATAAAGTCACGGATTATAAATGGGTTGTAATTAAAATTAATAAACGCTAAAAATTCCTTCTCGAATAAAGTTGAACGCGAATTTTATGTTTTAAATAAAGTCACGGATTATAAATGGGTTGTAATTAAAATTAATAAACGCTAAAAATTTCCTTCTCGAATAAAGTTGAACGCGAATTTTATGTTTTAAATAAAGTCACGGATTATAAACGAGTTTAATTAAAATTAATAAACGCTAAATTTCTTCTCGAATAAAATAGAACGCCAGAGTTAAAATCTCTCGCTTCACTTTGATGAAGTCTCGGACTAAAAGTTAAATTTATAATTGGAAATCTATATACCTAAGTATCTTGCTACCGCGTTTTGGGCTCGATCGAAGCCGCGTTACAACAATTTTTTTTCAATAACTACTAGGTTAGGGAGGGAAGATCGAAGTACATTCATTACGGTAAATAACGAGGGTAACACAATCAATATTAGGGAAAGAGGAAAGGGGGGGGGGATATCTCAGGTGAAGAAAAAGAATATTAGGTATAAACTTAGGGTAAATCTAGTGGTATTCGCGAACACCCCGCCAAAATGGCAACGGTTGTGTAAAACCCAACCTGGATGTTGTTATTTAGCGGATATAGGGGCTTGGTAAGTTTTTTTTTATTTCCAATTCAATTCAACCAAATTCCCAGATGGACTTGGAACGCGTGATGCTGATATTTGCCGACTGACAGTTACTACTAATCCACTTTAATATGTACATAAAACCAACATGTCAATTTTCAGGATTCCCCGACAAGATCAATATTATTACCCTCAAGCCTTACCTCATTCCCAAATTTACCCCTCGAATAAACCTCATAGTTGGGTAATGTCTGATAGTGTCGCTGCAAATTCGTTTCTCACAAACACGGACTAGACAGAAGGATTTTTTTCTCACGCTATCACGTGAGAGGGGTTGCCAACGTGGGCGGATCGGACCAACGGAGCGCTGGAGGGCTACTCCCTCTGACAGGGCAGTGTTGAGAAAGGGGCGCGAGAGTGGAATGGAAATAGTGATGCCAATTGGTAATGAACGGGAACACGGTCAGCAGTTGGGGCGTATATTCTGAAGGCACTTTGGACGTCTGTGAAAATCCACGGGGAGGGCGACGGCGTGAGATACGTGGGAATAAGTCCGCAGCGCTATCACATTATCCAATGATGTTGACCGGGAAGCTGATGTAAGCCAACTGGAACGCTCCCTTGGCGGAATTACAGCAGCTTCTTTGAGGTGAACTGTAGGTCTGACGGCACGTGGGAGATTGAGCTTCATCAGGCAAAACCTACACGACACACTTTTCGCGTTAGTATCATGATATGGGATGCAATTACCTTCCCCATCTAGACTCAGTAAAGTAGTTCGTCGGAGGAAAGGGGGCGGGGTGATTTGGGATATTCCAACAGGTGTATTACCTCTCCCTCTGACGTGAGCGGTCCGGAGGTGTCAGGGCGACTATAAGAAGAAGTTAGACCAGACCTCGGGGAAAGCCAGACACGTATTGGTTCTTGGGGTTTTGCATTTGGAAGAATAGCGACCATTTCATTAGGGGCAGTGAGGTGCCGACCCAGTTTGCAAAAAAAACATTTCGATCATATAGTTTACCCTTCCTCTCCCCCCCCCCTCTCGTACCTTCCCTATAAAAGATTAAGTGTCGAGTAACAAAATTATTATATGTTAAAATAGATGGAGGCGATCCCGGAGCTGAGATGACGAAAGCCGACGCTCTAAGCATGCCAATACTGTACTATACTAATTTGTGCAATAACGAAACTATTTCATGTTCTCGGATTTATTTAGGGTCAGGAAGAAAAATTGCAAGCGATTACCACTGTATTAGAGTTAGGCGTACTGCAGGGGACAGAAGTAGGCTAAACACGCGGTCTTATAAGAAAGTTTAAATAATTTCAATGATAAGGGGATCATTCACTCTAATTTAAACGAACCAGGATTACCACAAATATATGCATTAATAGCCCGTTCATATCTCATATGAATTTCAAAACCAAAAAAGAAACACAACGCTGAAAAAGGGGCATTATTGCGAATTAAATCTTAAGATCTTTGCCGTATGTTCCATACGGGGGTCGAAAGGCTTAGCTAGGGTTTCCTCTTAAGGTAGTCCTTTTAAAGGGCGCCACCAACAGCTTAGAAAAATCGAAGGACAACGACCGGGATGCTACAACATGTTGCAGATCAGACAGGAGAAATAATCATTATTTCAATGTAGGTATAAATGTAGAAGGATGGAAACATTACAACAAGGAGGCACCCCTGGACAGCTATCCAACGACTCCCACTTCCTACTCCTGCAGGGGGCGCCAAACAACGCTGGCACTGAGCGGCTATCCCTCACTGACACGGCAGTCTGGACAGCACCCCCTCGATGGCGCCGGCACCGAGCGACTATCCCTCACTGACATAGCAAAATCGATTCCACCTCTCCTGCTGACCCCGGATGGTGCTGCCATTGTGGAGCCGTTACTCCTCCCTGGCTGAGGCTAAATCTGGACAGCACCTCCTCTCCTCATCCCTCTACCTCCAACCTGAGAAAACATCAAAGAAGACACGTCTGATCAAATAGCTAAGTACAGGCGAGACTGTACGGGGGGAGTGAATCATACGTATCCAGACCTCCAGAATTTTGCAAGAGAATTCATATTTACATCAAAACCACAAAAACACTCAAACCCCGAAACCGCTTGATACCGTGTCGCCGACACAATTGGAAATCTTTACATCATAATTACTCAATCAAAGTATGTGCTGTATGTGATTAATCAAGATAATTACATAGAAATATAACAGCAGAACCTGAAACACATCTGAAAATAACCATCCACCACCTCACTCGGAGCCACCAACCCAAGGAATGAACCACTCTAAGGAAGCGACCCAGTATTTACGTGACCCCCCCTCCATACTACCCGGAAGGAATTCCATGATGGCCGCCGAGTTTTCAACCAATCACAGTGCAGCATACTCCATTGAAGCTCTTATCAAACATTGATAACGAAATTTGATGCAACCACCTATGATGACATCAGACTCAATTTACGGGAAAATATCAGAAGATACGACCACAGAATAAATATCAACATCAAGAAATAATTATATGCTAACATAATAACTTAAAGAATTGTACCTAAATATGTTTTTTACTCTTTGGGAAATGTTCAAACCAAAGATATTTTACTTCAACCCCAATATGAAACTTTGTATAATTTATTATAAAATAAATAAGCGGGACTGGAGGAGATGGTTTGGGTTAATTTAACTGACTCGATAAAAGGTATCTCATTAAAATATAACTTTCCTCTTAATAGATTAATTGCAAAGAGGAAAAATACCTAACCAACTCACCCCTCACGAAAGGGGTGAAAACTTCCCCGAGAGGGCCCGATTTGAAAACGTTCTATAAATAGAGAACCGAATTCCATACAAAGTCAGTTCAAAAACTACCCCTGAAAGAGAAACTTCTCTCCTGAAGAAACCATCTCCAAAGTCTACAAGTCTCAAGAATATTTTCAAGTGTTCTTAATTCAGTATTAAATTCAGTTTTGCCAGTCTTAAATTCCTTTCGTTGACTCAGACTTGGGAATCAATCCCTCTCTGATCTTGGCATTAAACTCGTACAAGAACCTCTGCAAACATCCACCAAGACTGAAACACTAATAAAAGTGTACCCAGCTACCTACGCATTTACAGTATTGTACGGACGGAATATTGTTTCGTACATTCATGTTATTTATAATTTTGTTTCTTGCACATATTATTTTTTAATGTAATTTTATTTTTATTTTTCTTTCTCATCAAAGCAAGAGCGGAGGTCCTGATAATATCCCACCTGTTTTCTTAAAGAATTGCGCCACTACTCTTGCATATCCACTACATTTTCTTTTTAACCAGTCACTACAAACAGGACACTTTCCTGAAAAATGGAAATACAGCTTCCTCACCCCGATATTTAAAAAAGGAGATAAAAACGAGGTGAGCAATTATAGACCGATCTGCCTTTTATCAACTATTCCAAAAATGTTTGAAAAACTTATTTTAAATAAAATCATTCACTGTATCAAGCCAGTAATTTCTCCTAACCAGCATGGTTTTACATCAGGAAAGTCTACTTTGTCCAATCTCTTAATTTACCAAAACTATATATCAGAATCCATGTCTAAGAAGTTACAAGTTGATTCAGTCTATACTGATTTCAGCAAAGCATTTGATAAGGTTAATCATGACCTGTTGTTAAAAAAGCTTCATAAATTAGGAATAGCAGGGTATCTATACATGTGGTTTAACAGTTATTTAAGTAACAGGCAATTGGCCGTTAAAATTGATGGCTTTATTTCTTATAAATTTAAAGCTACCAGCGGTGTCCCCCAAGGGTCACATTTGGGACCAATTTTATTTTTGATATTTGTGAACGATGTGCTCACTATATTCAACGATGTCGAAGTTTCAATGTTTGCGGACGATATGAAAATATACAAAGCTATAAGAAATATGAACGACTGTCAAACATTGTCAAATAACTTGCGTAAACTATTTATTTGGTGCCAAGAGAATTACCTAGAACTAAATATAAACAAATGTCTAATTATGAGATTTCATAGAATAAAAAATCCAATTATTTATGATTACTCCATCAATGATGTAGTTCTAACCGCTGTAACCGAGGTGAATGATTTAGGTGTAAACTTTGACCAAAAACTGAATTTTATAAATCATATTGAAATTACTTCAAATAAAGCTTTGAAAATGTTGGGTTTTGTTATAAGAATTTGCAGCCAATTTAAAAATATTCAAACATATAAACATTTGTATGTGTCATTGGTTAGGAGTCAAATTGAGTACAACTCGACAGTGTGGGCACCTAGTTACGCTAGTCATTCACTCACGATAGAAAGAATTCAAAAAAAATTCTTAAGATTTATTAATTTCAGAATGGGTATTACAAGGGAATGCGTCAATTATGATTATCTACTATGTCAGCTTAATTTATTAAAATTATCTGAACGTAGAATAGTTAATGACCTAAATTGTTTATATAAAATCATAAATTCAATAATTGACAGCCCTGAACTATTATATTTGATTTCCCTACATATACCTCGTAAACCAACATTGAGGCATTATCTACCGTTCTATTGTGATAACTCCAACACTGAATCTCAATTCTATACCCCCGTTCGCCGTATACAAAATTTGGGTAATGACTATAAAGATGTTGTTGATATATTCAACACATCATTCACCACATATAAACAAGTTATTACCCAATTTATTTTGGAAAAAAGAATATCAAATACAATATAATTTAATTACAGAAACTAAGTAGATTCATTTTATTTCGTTTTTGACATTATTTTTGTAAGAGGTTGTGTTTTATTATGTATTCTATTTCCTTTTTGATTTTGTTTTGTTATTTTACTTTGACTTTGTTTTATTTTTGATTTGTTGTGTTCTTTGTAAAAAAACAAGAAAATAACATGTAAAAGCCCTGCCGGGCGTAAATTTATAAATAAATAAATAAATAAATGTTTCAAAATTGTCTGCTATCAAAATTGTACCACCTACATGTAAAAGCCCTCTGGGCGTTAAATAAATAAATAAATAAATAATAAATAACCCCCTATCAACGCCGGGTACACGTCATATCTCACAAGTAAAGCTTAAAAATGTACTGACAACTCTAACTAAAACTACGGAATCCGGCTTCCGGTCCGGCACCGCTTATCGATAGTGGAACGCGTTTCAACGAGATATTCGTATGCAACAGCGCCTCTAATATATAGCTCTTTGATTTAACCTAGTTTTATGACTTTAAATCACCCTTTAAAGGCGTGTGGTGTTGAGAGAATAATCCTGATTGTCTCATTAATAGTAAACAACTCGACCTACCTATGTACTTGCGAGTTACTACCGAGAACTATTCGTAAACAACTCGACCTACCTACGACAATACGTTGCGAGTTGGTCTGGCACATTACGCCAACTCGCTAGAAGGTTTTAGCCTATCGCCTATGCGTGATAGCAGCGCTACCGAAAGTTCCAGTAGGGCCCAGACTGAGCGAGTGTCTCCGTTTCACTTGCGATCTCGCCTACCTACTGTCGCCGTCGACTGTGCTGTATAAATAAGCCCGACGCAGCGAGCAGTCAGTCAGTCATCAATCAGCCGTCAGTTAACAAGGCTCAACCTCATTGCGCGGAGGACAATATTCCCGGATCTGCTCATGGACTCCATCGGGATATCATCATAGCGCCTTGGCCCCGGCCGCCGTCCCTGGCCAGCGCTACATTGGATCTCAGCGCCCTGGTTCCAGCGCTTCATCCATTCACCATGACCACTACGAGGACACGCAGCATCTTCCCTGGTCTACGCACCTCCAGCTCAACCGCCTACAAGGTTCACCGTAGCTTCGGCCTTCCCGTCAGCACTGGAGTACCTGAAGACCCACGTTCTTCGCCAGTGCCTGACCGTCATCGAGTCCGGTCACCAACGTCCGGCGTCGACTCACTGACTTGCGCTTGACCAGCACATCACCGCCTGCATCCGGAGAATACAACATCTGTCCTAAGTCATCTCATCATGGCTACCTGACTCATCAAATAAACACTGTGACCTTCACGACCGTCTTTCATTCCGTGCCTCTCACTAAATCCCCAAAGGCGTGTTAAATTGTCATTTTGACGAGTTATCCGGTGACCGCATATTTATGTGTTTTTATCCATATTTATAATCCGACATCTAATGACGCTCTGTTTCAGATAACATTTATCACAAGTTTTGCAACTAAAAATCCAAGATATCGAGAAATTGTTACTCCAGAATTGCTGAATTACAAAGGTAAATAAACACAGATTATAAATATAATATTGCAATTATGTATTTAGATATATTATTAATTATAATGGTATCAGAAGACGGAGACGCCCGAGGAAGACACGGCACGAACAAGTGAATCAGATACTTGAGTCGGGCCATGTCAAGAGTCAGATAATAGAAGAGTATGTGAATGAGACAAGGAGTGTGTGCCAAGACCGAGTTGTTTGGCGGTCCGTCCTCTCTGCCTACCCCTGCGGAAACGGCGTGATGGTTTGTTAGTTAGTAATGAATTATAATAGTAATATCTTATAATGATTCATATCTTTATATTTTGTAACATGTAGATGTATTGATATTCTCAGTGGGATCTCCCGTGCTGAGGTTTTGATTTACATATTAAAATAAAGTCGTTTTTCGTGTCTGTCTGTTTGTGCGCTTAGTTCTTCTAAACTTCGCAACAGATTTTAATATTGTTTCCACTATCGTTTAGAGAATTTCTTCCGGAAGGTTTATGTATATAATACATGCATATTATATTTATAGAAAGTATAGAAAAATCGATGTTTTGTAATCAAGTCAAAAAAATATTTTGTTCGGGTGCTTACATTGCTAACGCTGGCTAAACCTTAGAAGATACATCAAAATAATGTACTACGGAATTGTATATCTTGAAAAGGCCTACGGAAAAATCTTTGATCGTATATGTCTATCTCCTGAGGATAATCCCCAGCAACGCCGGGTACATGTCAGCTAGTTAAATTATTGCATTTGAGTGGTTTCTGTTTGATTCTATATTTGCTATTAGTATGTAGGATTTATTTCTGATCTCCCCATATATTAAATGCAGCTTTTATTTGAGTTTTAAATGTTATAATGTTGTTGCGATTTTTGAATGAGAGTGGGATTTTGTGTTTTTTTGTCCAAATGTTGCATTCGTAGTTGCTTGTTGAATTTGTGTTTTGTCCAAATTTTGCATTCGTAGTTGCTTGTTGGATATGTTTTTTGTCCAAATGTTGCATTCGTAGTTGCTTGTTGGATATATTTTTTTGTCCAATTGTTGCATTCGTAGTTGCTTGTTGGATATGTTTTTTTTGTCCAAATGTTGCATTCGTAATTGCTCTATGTTTTTTTTTGTCCAAATGTTGCATTCGTAGTTGCTTGTTGGATATATTTTTTTGTCCAAATGTTGCATTCGTAGTTGCTTGTTGGATGTGTTTTTTTTTTGACCAAATTTTGCATTCGTAGTTGCTTGTTGGATATGTTTTTTTACCCTCAGATCTAATTTTTAGAATACTGTTGTATAATTAAAATGATGTTAAGATAGATTTACATTAATTTGTTGAAGGTTTCGTCAATTTTCATGATTTTAAATTAATAGAAAGAAAGGAAGATAAGGCATGTTTTAGTGCCGACTGTCTCGTTTGACCAAACTGCACAAATACCAAAGTGGCAGTGCAATGAAAGTTATGCGTTTGGCGTGTAGGCAGAAACAAAGGCAGGGCGTTTGGTTTTAACCTTCTCAATACGTTGTTGGAATATTTTAATTCACTTCTAAGATGACACAAAAGTGTTACTATTTAAATACTACACAAAGAATTAGGTATGATCTTTATCGATTTGAAAGGAAATTGCCTATTTAGACATGTTGTCAGTGTTGTATAAAAATAAAATTAATAATATTTGTAGAGAGGTTTATTCAGTCGACGGGGAGAAGCTTTTAAATAACAAAACACAAGAAATACACAACAAAACAATTCTGTTATTATACCATCATGAAGCAGTTGCTTCACAGAACTTCAATAGAACTTTCACAGAACTTGAAAAGTAACTTTGAAATTTGATTAATTGTTCAGGAGGGTATATTGAAGGAGATAGGGAAGAGGAAGGTGGGGACGTGCCTAGCTACTCAGATCTGGTCACCAAACACAGTGTGTATGGTACACAATATGTATGCATAGGTGGCCATGAGTCAAGGGAATTCCCGGCATTTTCAGGAATACCACAGGGGTCAAACTTGGGACCTCTACTATTCTTGATATCAATAGATGATATTCAAGAATGCATCCAAAGTACCACTTGCTTGCTTTTTGCTGACGATCTTAAACTGCTCAGGATGATATGCGACATTCAAGATTGTTTTAAATACAACTTGATTTAGACGCAATATCTTCATGGGCAGATGAGAATAAACATTCCTTTAATGTAAAAAAAATGTGTCATTATGACGTATACGCATTCCAAAAACCCAATCAAATTTGATTATAAACTAAATGATGAAATATTGTCATCAGTAAAATCCATAAGGAACCTCGGGGTTACATTTGATCCCAAACTTACTTTTTCAAATCATATACTGGAATTGGTATCATCTTGTTATAAACTTCTTGGATTTGTGATAAGAATAAGCAAACCATTCTCCAAGCCCGAAGCAATGACATCGATGTTCAACTGCCTTATACGATCTAAATTAGAATACGCTTCTGCTGTCTGGGCCCCATACCAGCAAAATACAAAGACAAAAAATTCTAAGACATCTTTATATGAGAACGCATGGTGAACACACACGATTTATGCTTCACATAGATTTGCTCTCCGAAACGAACTACGAAAGTCTCCAATCTAGGAGAAATGGGACCTTTCAATTAACAGCTTTTAAAATCATGAACTATTACATTGACAGCCCATACCTCTTGGAATGCTATGAATTGTTTGTACCGAACAACTACCGTCTGTGTCGACGCCACGAGTTGCTCTGTATTCCACACGGAAGAACGGACGTTATGGCCCAGCATAGCATAACAAGAGGTATTGTGCTGCTAAATGATACCTCTAGGTCTCTTGACATTTTCAACATTGGCCTTGAAGATTTCAAAAGTCATTTTAGGCAATTTAGGCTAAAATATCGGTTATTGTAAAATGTTTCATTTAACCTTTCTTCACTTTTCTTCAATGTTCTGTTTTCTCACTAAACAAAAAACGTATTTTTCCAGACAGTTCTCTTGTGAACTTTGAGATGAGTCAGCAGTCCACTCTGCAGCTGATGAGGGAGCAGAACGGATGGATGAGTCGGATGATCGAGGGTCTGTTCCGCAACCAAGAAGTTGGGCAGCTCTTCAGCAACAGGACGGAGCACTTTGATCTGGTGGTCGTGGAGTTTTTTATGAATGATCTTCTACTGGGGTGAGAAAATGGCTATTTAAAAATATATATATTATTATAGGAGGTGGTTGACGTAAGGTTACCGTGAGCACTTAGGCCAGTTGTGCTATCTCCCATTTTACCTCATTCCTTTAAGTTCACCAGAGTTGTGATTGGATATGTGGATATGTCTTCTGGTTCTACAATGTGTCTTCCCAGGTATCTGAGCCTTGTTCCCAACAGAGCGGGACATTGGCACCATAGGTGAATTGGAGTCTCTTCATCCTCTTCACATTTCCTGCATCTATTGGTGTTTTCCACTCCCAATATCTGCATGTGTCTCCTGAGTTGGCAGTGTCCCGTTAGTAGTCCTACCAGTTCCCTAAGTGAGTGCACTGTCTGGTCTGGTTCGTTTATGATTGGATTGCTTCATTCTGGGTGCCCTCTCCCATTCCTTCCAGTGCTGGGATTTGACCCACCTTTCAATATGTATTTTGGTGTAACACTTTTATGGCCGGCACGGATCCTGCAAGTGGTGCTTCCGCCCCTTTCCTTGCTAGTTTGTCAGCCCGCTCGTTGCCCTCAATACCTTTATGTCCTGGTACCCAGATTAGGGTTATTTTATTGATGGTAGCGAGTTCTGTAAGAAAAGTCCGACATTCCATCACCAGTCTGGAGTCGTATTGGTTTCCAGTATCATTAAAGCTGCCTGGCTGTTAGAACTCATGCTTATGTTCTTATTCCTGTACCCGATACATGTATTTTCCTGTGCGCAGGCTAACATGACTTCCATCTTAGTTTGAAACACAGTACAACGTGTTCCTAGAGTTATGGTAAGTACCTGTAGACAGACCTCGACCCCTGTTACCCATCTGTGAACCAGATTAGTTCCTGTTTAAAGTTTGGGCCAGGAACCGTGTCTCATTCCTCGCTTGTGGGGTGATTTTATGTGGATCGTATACCCATGGAAAAACAGAATTGAGTGCACATAAAAACAAATGATGAATTTTTTCAGGCTAGGCGTGAAGTATGGATGTCCTGTGGTGGCGCTGAGTCCCCTGCCGCTGGGCAGCTGGCTGGCCGCGCTCACCGGCAGCCCCCAGCGCTGGGGCTCCAGCCCAAACATCCTCCTTCCGTACACCGCGCGCATGAGCCTCACACAAAGGGCTCAAAACCTGTTCGCTAACCTCTATCAGGGACTGGTCGGTTTGTGAGTAACATAATAATAGTAATAATTTATTATTACTACAATTTTGACTTGGAATGTATCAGTTCTTGTGCGCAAAATTCAAGCCTAGTAATGGCCATATACCCAGCAGCCGGATATCTGAATGTTCATTTTCAACAGAACCGCCTAGCTCTGCCATACTAAAAATGAGTGAGGAGGGTAAATTATAACACATTTGTAAAAGTTTCTAACTAAATAGTGTAACAAAGTATTCAATTTTGCAAACAACTCCAAACTTTTGTTTACCCAACTACAAATAGTTAAGTTTTTTACGTAGCCAGCAATTTGCGCAACATTGTAAAAAGGACTAGTAATTCATAAGCAGATTTTATTTTCGAGGTGTCAATGCGAGTTGCCTGTAAGTAGGTAAACTGTCAGATTAATTTATTGACTAATCACAGAAATGGAGACGGTCACGATGCCTCCCCGCTATGCGCACTTGGTTATTTTCCGTTTCCCTGATGATCAATAAGGTTCGCAATTTTATGCATTACGCAGGAATACGGAAAATATATCACATCACCCGTGCACCGACAACCGATATTAGTATGTTAATTCCTGATTCCAGGCTGTACATCTTGCCGGTTCAGAAGCGTTTGTACGAAGAGCTGTTACCTGAGGAAGCGGGAAAGGTGCCGTACTCCGCTCTGAGGAGTCGCATCTCTGTAGTGCTGCTGAACTCCCACCCCAGTCTGGAGGCAGCCCGCCCACTGCCGCCCAACCTGGTGGAGGTGGGGGGGTTCCATATCGGGGAGCACGAGCCACTGCCCAAAGTAAGACATGATAAACAGATGTCACATCCATCAACAGCCAAAATATTCCATTTTAACTATAAAGTACTCTCATGGTAATCTGCCGGTCATCATATACTCCTGTGTAAAATTTGGTAATCCGCCGCATGCTTAGACTCGAATGTTAAGCTTTGTATGCAGACGGGTTGGGTTATATTCCTCTATTACTACACTCAGTGACTATACCGCCATCTAGATTCCATTATTGTTGTTTTAAGATATTTCGGTTAGTCCTCTGTGTATTCTAGCAAGGTTCTACAAGGTGTGTGGATCCTTCTACAAATTTTATGTCTATGGTTTCGGTGTGTGGCACCTCCAGCATTTACGCATTGACCATTGATCAGATTGCCAACCCTAAGCGGCCGCTACACTACTCGCTGCGACGCTTCGACGAAGTTAGCCGAAGTTCGAAGTGCGTGCCCACACACTCGTGCAACTTCGCGAGTAACTCAGTCCAACCAGTCAGTGATTGGTTTATTTATGCCGTGACGCTTCGAGTCCTTTGACTCGGGCGCATTTACCGACAACAATCGGAAGTCGGGCGAAGCGAAGCGAAGTTGCCCGAAGCGAAGCGAAGTTCGTGCCCACACTATCGTATTCGGTCAACTTCGATCAACTTCGCGAGTAGTGTAGCTGGGCTACTAGAAGCTTTTGGCACATATCGGTTGCCAAACCTGCGATCCAATCACAACATCTGAAAGTTTAAATCGACGCTGGAAATCATTTTTTGTTCAACAGCCCAGAGCGGAGCATCCCTTTGGCTGAGGAACGACAAATCCGCTCGATAATGTCGTCATCATATTAAATTCTGAAGCATTCCTCATAGAAAATCCAAATACATCTACCGATCCCGGACTTTTACTGGTTCTTGTCTTGAGGACAACTTTCGCACGGCCATTCTAAAACTATCAAGAGAAATTTTTGCGGAAATCAAGCTGAGATGATTTGCTGCGGAGAAGCTGTTCCTCAACTACCTAAGATTCATGTAACAAACGATAGCAGATACAATAATTAAGCAAGCCCTTTTTGCCAGACAGTTTAAATTTAGGGTGAAATATTTTTTAATATAAATCATAAATGTGTAACTATTTCTTTCTGTTTACAAAAACCCTATCATTTACAGATTAGGTGCCAATATTTTGCATTGGAATACTCAGATTTTTTTAATGAGTGCAAGTGAATTCAAAACCAAACGTACGAAAATCTCCAGCGATCAATGCATTTTATCGTCAATATCTGTGGTTAAAGGCGTTAATCTTTCTTTCTGTTTACAAAAACCCGATCCTTTACAGATCAGATGCTGATATTTTGCATTGGAGTACTCATGGCTTTATTTTAGCTAACCTTGCCAAAATAATTAGTTTGTATTTATATATGTATTAATTTCATTTAAAATTGTTGCCACCTAATCCGTCGGTAATAACTGTCACATGTGTTTCTGTTTGTTTCGTCCTGCCAAGTTAAGTCTCCCCGCAAGCATAAGATTGATAACGGTGTTTGTTTGTTTTTACCTCACATAATCTGAGGTTTTATTACCGTGGGATTAGATAGCAACAATTAAATAAACTGGTTAGTGAAATACTTAATTACTGCTCTGAAACAAATGGATTTTTTTATAAAAGAAAGAAAGAGAGAGAGAATAACAATTGCATTCTAAGTTAATCTGCTTGACTAAAAGGGCTTGCCGAAGTAATAATTATGGTGCAATTTCGTGGCAATGTCGAAGTCCAACTCCGTGGCATGCAGGAAATGGAAGAGGAAGCCAGAATATCACAAAAATATTCCTTCCTCGATAGAGTGGAGCCTTGCCATTAGCTCTTTTCATGTGAAATGCCAGTATGGACGCAGGATGAGCAGATGTCTTCCAATTTCCAATATACCAGGATGAAGTCTCCAGTTTTAAATTGGTCATTGCTTTGGGCTGTTGAACCTGCCTTGATTTGGAACTGCTCTGGTTTTGTGTTCCGAGCGCAGATGTGGCAATCGAAGTGTGTCAAAAAATTCCAGGGTTGGCAATCTATGGTTAATTAAGGTTACTGGAGGTACCACACACCGAAACCATTAATATTATTTGAGTAGAAGGCCACACACCTTGTTACAAATTCTTTATATTACGGTTTTTACTAAATAAAATACATATTTTGCACAAAGGGTAACAATTATTTTACAAGCAATAATTATTCGCCTGAAACACTCATCCACATTGAAAAATCTCCTGATAAAAGATACATGACGCCAACGGGACTCGAACCCGTGTCCCTTCGATTTCCGGTCGACAGCTCTGACCACTGAGCTATGGCGGCTTATCTCTTATCCGCGAAATAATTCAATATATACTAGTGTTTCATTCAACAATTACTGTTTGTTACATTTTTTCACCTGAAAACAACCAACTTTATTTTATATGAGAAAGGCATTGTATGTAAGTTATTTTATTGCTTGTAAAATAATTGTTATCCTTTGTGCTATGGATAAAAAATCTTGTCTTAAACATTAGTTTACCAAAAAAAAAATATAATAATTACATATTTTGCACGTATGAGTATGCACTATAATCACTTGCCCGGTTTTTGGCATGGTGGATTATTGAGTATTATAATTTCAGGATCTTCAAGAAGTAATGGACTCTGCCACACACGGTGTGATCTTCTTCAGCATGGGCAGCAACCTCGACAGCTCCTCCATGCCCCTCAGCGTCAGAAAGGACATCCTGCAGACTCTGGGATCCTTGCAGCAGCTGGTTCTGTGGAAACTGGAGATGGAAATGGAGCCGAAGCTGGAGATGGAATTACCGGATAATGTGATAGTCAGGGGATGGCTGCCGCAACTCTCCATTCTCGGTAAGTTATTTAAATCTGTTACTATTCAAAAGACCTAAATAAAGTGGAGTTGTATTTTACACAAATTCAATCTAATATATCATTGAAGAAGAAGATAATACTAACAAATCTAACATGAAACAGAACAAGACACAGAAAATAAAAGATAACGGCAAGAACTAGAATCGAACCACTCGATAATTCGGACCTAATTATTAACTAATTGGACAAATATTGTCATATTTGTCCATCTTGTATTTTAAATTCCTAATTAAAAAGATCAACTTGCAACTAATTTTCCTATATTTTTGGAAGCTACCTTTTGTACACAAAGTTCTAATGAATTGGTTTGCATCCTAGATAGTGACTTGGATACCTATCGACTATACGAATTTAATCATCTATTCAAAGGTAAGGTTTAAATTAATCCGTGAGGAGATGCGCTTTAAAAAAATGCCTCGCTACATATTGACAAAAACTGATAGATACCAATAAAATAACTTCTATTTAGTATGAAAGCACTGCAAATAATGGGAGAGGGGACCTGGAATGAGACAATCCAAAGTACTCATAAAAGGACCAGACCCTAGACGAACCAAGAAACTACTCAATATGGGCAGAAACTCACTGGGGGGACTGGTAGGACTACTAACAGGATACTGCCATCTCAGGAGACACATGCAGATATTGGGAGTGGAAAACACCAATAGATGCAGGAAATGTGAAGAGGATGAAGAGACTCCAATTCACCTTTGGTGCCAATGTCCTGCCCTGGTGGGAACTAGGCTCAGATACCTGGGGAGACATACAGTAGAACCAGAAGACATAGCCACATACCCAATGACAACCCTGGTGAACTTTATTAAAGGGACTGGGTTGTTGTTAAAGGAATGAGGTAAAATGGGAGACAGCACAATGGGCCTATGACCTAAGTGCTCACAGGAACTACGTGTAAACCGTCTCCGCACAAAAAAAAGAAAATAGTAAGAAAAAAGGCTTAGAAATGGTACACGGCCCTCACAAGCACTTCACCAACAGTGATGGTAAGCCCAATAAATCTTTTTCCCTGGATTTCAGATCAATATTTCCCTAGATTTCAGAATGGGTTACTCAAATACTGAATTAATATCAATAGGGATGACGGGGCTAAGCTTAACTCCACTGATTCTATTTTACTTACTTATTTGTTTTTTGCAAAATGATTGTTTTGTAAATTGTACCGCCTTATCAGATAATGAGTTTGTATATTTATAAAAATAGTATGTAATGTACTGTTATATCTGCCTTACTTTGCAGATTTAAGTGTTGGGAACTCTTTGTAAAAAGTAAAAGGTTCTACTTATAACTGTGTTTATTTACGTTACAAATATTAGGTCTGGATCTAGCTACACTGTTCATTACTCGAGGGTTGGTAATTCTCTGGTTTGAGAAGCTTGTTCCTTGTCAATCTCATCTCACAAGTAATTTTTATTTTTCGGAATAACTTTATTGAGTAAAACTTCAAATTGTAATATTTAAATATTGAAGACAATATTAGTGATTTCTAAACGAAAATCTGAAACAGAAAAATCAGAAAAGGAAACGGTCACATCTGGTCACATCGGTCACATCACAACGGTCACATCTGGTCCCAGATGTGACCGTTTCCTTTTCTGATTTTTCTGTTTCAGATTTTCACAAGTAATTGTTACACTCTAGCGACATCTGTCGGATTCTGGAGTAAGCTTTATGACTAGCGCCATCTATCGCTTAAATACTCAACTTTATTGCCATACATCACATCTACCATACGTCTGTAATTTGCCCTGAATATAATAGCTACTTACATTCAAAGAAATATTTTGTAAAGTTTCCATTTGGATACGCTGGCGCTTAAGAATTAATATCCATTCTTGGTATCTGGTACATGGCGGTTACACCAAAACTAAATGCAGAAACCCACATTAATACTAATCGTTATACTAGCATACCGGCCCTAACACCGTCTTGCTTCTACATACATAAACACATTCTTCACCGCAATCTGCACATCTGCCCCGATGATGGACACTGTAATTCTGTCCAAAACGTTGGCTGTAAAGAAGGAAGAGCAACACGGCGTTAAATGTTTTTTTTTTCTCCCATTTCCTTACTCATAATGTTCTACAATATATTTTTAAAGTAAAAACATTTAAAAACAGAATTGTCCCTAATCTAAGGTCGAATTGAAACGCTCTTAGAATCGGCGTTTAACGGAGAACCTTTCAAATGAAAAAAAAAAACAAAATGGCGCTGAATGGCCATTTGATTGATTCGCAGAAATTCAATTGTAGCCAAAATCTTTTCCAGCACACCCAAACACAAAACTCTTTATAACCCACGGTGGCCTTCTGAGCTTTACGGAAGGGGTGCATCACAGAGTGCCACTCCTGGCCATACCGGTGTTTGGAGATCAGCACCATAACGCAGCCAACATCGCGGAGAAAGGCATCGGCCTGACGCTGCAGTACCACAACCTGACCGGAGAATCTCTCTGCTGGGCCATTGGCGAGATCATCCATAACCCTCAGTAACTATCAATGATTTATATCGTCATTAGTCACAACTAAAACATTTGTTTCTTAAAGCTGGAATGGAATCAATTGAACGCGTCTTAGATGAATTAATTAAGTCTATGGATTGTGTGTACGATTTTTTCAGTTCTCAGAGCTTAGTTAGTTCACTCCCATTCATTAATAAGCCAGTTATTTTGCATAACGAACGACGACATTATCCAAAACGTTGTGCATATTGACAGCTTATGTGACACCTTGGAGCCCGCGCTAAAAGTAGCGGCTTTTGTCTACTGATTTTCGTAATCATATTCTGACGGTGCTCGCAAGCATCGCTAATACCATAGATAACAGATCGTCCGTGGTAGACCTCCTGGACGATACTAGCTATTTCTATTGAATGACACGCTAAAATTCTGATCAATTGTGTTTTTATTGTACAAATACAAATGTCAACTGTTTTTCTCTGTTTACGCTGCACTGAGTACAATCGCGGTAAGGCAATCATTATAACCCTGGGTAAGTATGATACAGTTTTAAAATTTTATGTTAAGCTTAGAATTTAATTTAACCGTTTGCGCAGACATTTTTATATGCCAGCTTTGTCAATAGCAATATCAAAACATGCTTTCATTTGGTGGGATTTTGTACCTTATTTTGACAGAAGGTCGGAGCATTTCCGCTTTGCAATAAAATCCAAATAAATGCAATATTTATGAACGTATCTGAAAACTAAAAACTTATTTTGAAAGTTTATAAAATACTCTTTCAAATTTCATTATTTTGAATTAAACTATAATTTTTAATATATTAAAATTTTGAAAGGGAACTTATAAAAAAAATAAAAAATGGCCAACCTTACGTTTTTTGGAACTAAAATTAGCGATAACGAAAAATTATTTAAAAACACACATATTTTATTAGACAATGTATTACCAACATTACTGTCAACACCACAGACATAGGAATTAATAGACGAGAAGATAAGGGCGAGGGGTAAAATCAACTGTTGAAGAACGAGGGGAGTAAGGCTGACTTTGATTCGTCAATAAATCAATCTGACAGTAAATAGGCATCTCGCATTATAATATCACCATTTACTTCTTAAAAGTAAAATCTGCGTTTGAATGAATAGACATTTTTACATGGGAGCGCAAATTACTCGCCACGTTATGAACTAATTTGCGAAGTCCAAATTCGGCAAAGTAAGGCAGCTTCTATTTCAGAGTCGTAGTTAGTTTCAGAGTATTTAGTTAAGACACTTTTACAAATGTCTCATAATTTACTTACCCCAGTAAACAACGATGAGCACACTTGAGAATCGCTACATTGTGATGTGATAGTATATGTTTCTAAAACTGATCCATATAATACGGTGTGAATAAGCTTAAAATAAAGTAAAATAATGCTTACTTATGGAATGTAATACGACAATTGGGTTTATTCTCTTTTTCACATCTATTTTTACAAGTTTTCATATCAAAAGTCAACATTTTGCCGTGTTATTTCGTAAAATGAACCGATGATGCCTCGACCATAGTTCGCACAAGAATGATGACGTCACGTTTTCAACTTTCACTTGAAGCCATATGCGAGCCCAGCCGGCTCAATGGAACCGGTATGGGGAGTGGGGATAATACGCTTTTAATCACTTAGGGCAGGTCTACTAATATTCATATGTCTATGGTCAACACACTTTTTTGTCAATTCATACAAAATTGTCTAAATAGTATAAAACAAAGTTGCTATCTGTGTCTGTCTGTTTGTGCGCTTAGTTCTTCTAAACTACGCACCGAATTTATATTTGGTTTTCACTATCATTTAGAAAATTTCTTCTGGAAGGTTTATATATATAATACAAGCATATTATATTTAAATAAAGTAAAGAAAATTCGATGTTTTGTAATCAAGTCGTAAAAATATATTTTCGGATGCTTACATTGCTAACGCTTACTAAATCTTATGAGATACAATAAAATAATGTACTACGGAATTCTATATCTTAAAAAGGTCCACAGAAAAGTCCTGGAGGGCGATTCACGTTCTTTTGGACTTTGCCTATGGCTAGCGTTCGCTAACGATAGCCGTCGGCTGTAAGGAAAGGATTTTTTTAGCCTGTAAGGTCAACCATAAACACATGTGCGACCGTTAAGCGATTCACGATCCTTACAGGCTTGGTTTCGGAGAGACCTAGTAAAAAAATCCTGAGCAAGAGTGGTTAAGAGATGTTAAGAGATTGCTTGAAAACAAAGATATATCGAATATAATCTATTGACGCAAGGTTTATAAACAAAACTTCTTAAAACATTCACTTTATATTATAATGCATTTTAACCACATCTTATTTTATTTTTAAACATCATAATAAAGCCGTTTATCTAAGATTTACGTTTTGTATATAGGTACCCTACCTAGCTATATAGTTAGAACTTTGTTATCAATTCACTCCGCGCCAGATTACCGCCATCTTAGATCTTAGCCGCTATTGCATATTTACGTCAAGTCTCAACAACAAGGAGAGTGGTTTATTTATGACAACAAGCAAACAAGTTAGTTTGAGCATTCAGTAATAGCGGCACAGTTAGTCTTGTTGATATTTTTCATAAAAAATTGGAATGATACCTCATTCCATTCATATAGAATATTAACTTACCAGTTAATATTCTATATAATGTAATTAAAAGCATATAAATGACTCAAAACGGAATTGACAACGATTTTATCGGTCTACAAAAGATAAATTGAGGTTAGAAATTTTTAAAACTCAAGTATAAGGCTAGACAGTTATTGTATTATTATTTTTTAGCTTTTGTGTTTAGAACCTAAGAAAAGTGTGTACTTAATTAAATAATATGTCGTTGCATTATCTTTCAGTTTATCCGTAAATAAAATTATACGGTCCGCGCGTACTTCGGCGGCGCAGTATATGATGATGGCAGATGCCATGATTTTAGAGTCAGCATTTGCAGCCAACAAATTTGTAGGTAAAAATGGGAAGGACGCTCTAGCTGCATTTTGGTTTTCTCGTGTTAAAACCACTTAAATATGGAAAACTAAATAAAAAAACGTATCACAGTAAAACAAATCCTTTGTCAAATGACAGCCGCGGTCAGCCATTGACATCTCAAAGACAGGTCCCGAGCTCTCCTTACGGTGCGTTGGCCAACGCTAGCGTTATGTTTCAAAATGTAAGGAATATGCCGGTTATCGACTGTCACTGGGAGAACGAGAATCGCATTTCACGAAATATTCGAAGGTAAGGATAAATTTGAAGGCGAGGTTACTTTTGGTGTCCTTAAAAAGAACGTGAATCGCCCTCCTGGATGGTATATGTCTAACCCCCAGCAACGCCGGGCACATGTCTGCTAGTAATCAATAATAAAAAAATAAAATGCATTTGGAACCTTTGATTTCATCAAGGTGTACATTTTAATTCTTCTGTATTTAAATATAAAGAATGTTTTTTTCTCTTTCTAACACCGTTTAGAATATATTTCTCACCATGTACGAGTTATTCCCAAAAGCGAAAAAATTAGCCTGAAGGGTTAAGAAATGCTTCGCAAAAATCATTTGAATGGTTTTGCTAAAATATTGATTAGAGATAGGAGTTTTATTTTGCCATAAAACTAACAAGAAGGTGAAGGGAAGAGGAATATAGGATAAGGATAGGGATGGGATATGCTCACAATACATTATATTCTCATGCATTCATTTGTGATCGAAACTTCCAGCCCTTATATCTTCAAAAACGGGAACCTTCTTCATGGATGGGGGATAGAGGGCTACCACACCATTGATCTACCTTGATCGTACCGGGACTCATTTCTGACTTTTAGCGACACACTATTGTACACTCATTTTTATAATATATATTGATTGATTAATCTGCGCCCGCTGTGGCTTTCTTATAATTCCAGTGAATTATTGACTTCTCAGCCGGCTGTTGACATTTTCCACAATTTTGACATACGTATCCCACTGTTACATTATTATTATTATTATTTAATGAGCAGGCTGCATTCTGCTGATGCGCTCATGTCTGCTTTCACAATAAGTTTAACAGTAATTTTATTTTTATACATAAAATTAACTTAGGGATGATGTCTAAGGAACTGAAAAGAAAAATAAATTACAATAACGAGATACACGGACACGGGACGAGAAATTCTAAGCAAATTAGATTGCCAACAAGAAAAAAAACAAGCACCCAAAAATCTCTGATGTACCAGGCCGTTCAACTCTATAACAAAATCCCGAAGGAAATTGCTGTGATAGAAAATATTAATAAGTTCAAAAATGAATTAAGAAAATATGTCTATCTCAATTATTAATGTTTCTTTTTTTGTGACTTTATTGAAATATTTAAAGAAAGATTATGTTTGCCAAACAATGTACATGTTTATATGTTTATAAAACTATTAGCACACACGAAGATGTGAGCTAACTTAAGATTAATAAATAAAATAAATAAATAAATAAGTAATTGAGTTGTTTTAAATTTCTCTCCAAATAAGAATTCAATGAAGCTTTAAAAAGGTTTATATTATTAGAATGGATGACATGTTGGGGAATTTATTTGAATGCTTCCACTACTCTATGTTTGTAGAATGGATGACATGTTGTGGAAGTTAGTTCCATGCTTCCACTACTCTATGTTAGTAGAATGGATGACATGTTGTGGAAGTTAGTTCCATGCTTCCACTACTCTATGTTAGTAGAATGGATGACATGTTGTGGAAGTTAGTTCCATGCTTCCACTACTCTGTATTAGTAGAATGGATGACATGTTGTGGAAGTTAGTTCCATGCTTCCACTACTCTATGTTAGTAGAATGGATGACATGTTGTGGAAGTTAGTTCCAAGTTTCCACTACTCTATGTTGGTGGAGTGGATGACATGTTGTGGAAGTTAGTTCCATGCTTGCACTAATCTATTTTAGTAGAATGGTTGACATGTTGTGGAAGTTAGTTCCATGTTTCCACTACTCTATATTAGTAGAATGGATGACATGTTGTGGAAGTTAGTTCCATGTTTCCACTACTCTATGTTAGTAGAATGGATGACATGTTGTGGAAGTTAGTTCCATGCTTCCACTACTCTATGTTAGTAGAATGGATGACATGTTGTGGAAGTTAGTTCCATGCTTCCACTACTCTATGTTAGTAGAATGGATGACATGTTGTGGAAGTTAGTTCCATGTTTCCACTACTCTATATTAGTAGAATGGATGACATGTTGTGGAAGTTAGTTCCATGCTTCCACTAGTCTATGTTAGTAGAATGGATGACATGTTGTGAAAATTAGTTAAACACACATATGTTGTTGTTAAGAAAGTCGATACAACGAAATTATTCGATAATCATATTGCACGTATATATTTATGTTTGGTGAGTGTGTAACGGAATATTTTAACCATTGTTATAATAATTAAAATAAACAGTATAACCACGTTGGGTGACATTGAAACGGAGAATATAGACTAGATAAACCTCGTTGGAGCCATTGAAACGGAACAGATTAACCACTGATGAAATACTTACAAATAATGAGTTCATTCTCAAATAATATCTCTAAACCAGCCGCGTGTGGGCCGCCATTGACAAGGCTAGAGGAACCAACATCGGGGATTTAAGTAAGAATAAAAGGGATAAAAGGTTTCCAAAATTACATTTATTCCTACAACTTATAGAACAAGAGACTCTATTAAACAATATTATTATATCTCAGGGGTGAGCGGCCATTTCGAAGAACTGAGCGCACGGTGGAATTTAAAATTACATTGAAAGTGTGACTGAAAGTGTGATTAAATTTATAAAACAGAGCGAACGATGACCAAGGTAGAGAATCTATTAGCTGACGGCCTCATCGCCGCACGTAAAATTTTGTCAACTCGAGTGCTCGCTCGTGTCTTCCTGTAGACAACGTCCCCAACCGGCTGCCCGTAGAATACTGAAGATGGCGGCGTTGGTGCTCCCGCAAATCCGGGGAGTCGCTATATGCACAGCGACTAGTCGACAGGGGGCGTGGCCAACATATCCGAGCATACCCGAGTTTTTTATAATGTTAAATTCCGTCAAATTAGTATTTACCTAATATGCATGCATTGTGTGCGTTGTGATTGAAATTTATTAGCTGGATTTTATTTTTTTACGTTAAAATTTTATTTAGGTTAACTATTTCTGCGATGATGAGCGGCTACGCTAAGTTTGTGTAGCATGGTTTATGATGAAAATGAAAATGCCCCCTTTATACCGCCTACTCGCGTCAAGGCAAGAAAAACATCCCAGTTTTCAATAATTAGTTTAGCGGCTACGCTAGGTTTGTGTAACATGGTTTGTGATTCAAAAGAAAATGTCCCTTTTATACCGCCTGCTCGCGTCAAGGCAAGAAAAACATCCCAGTTTTCAATTAGTTTAGCGGCTACGCTAGGTTTGTGTAACATGGTTTGTGATTCAAAAGAAAGTGTCCCTTTTATACCGCCTGCTCACGTCAAGGCAAGAAAAACATCCCAGTTTTCAAATAGTTTAGCGGCTACGCTAGGTTTGTGTAACATGGTTTGTGATTCAAAAGAAATTCAGGCTTGTTGAAGCTGGAGTTTCCTCAGTACGAGATGTGTCTATTGTTGGAGCAATTTATTAAACATAAATTTCAGGATGAGGCAGAACCTGATCGGCTCAATTCAGGGTTTATCTGTCATGTTTTTAAAGGGGTATGTTCCCTCAATGTTTATATTTCCTTTGTGTGGTGTAATGTATTATTTTCCATTAATAAAATAATATCAAATATGCAGCTTATATGTATCAACTTAAATTCAGTTTTTTTGTAATATTTATATTTTTGTAATACCTGCATCAACTGTAAAGCGCCCCTGAGGTGATATCTCACAAAAGCGGCGCTATACAAATTGTCCAATAAATAAATATATCAATGAATTGCCCAACTTCCTTCATTGCTCACTTATCCTTCAACATTCTATATGGCATCCAAATTTTCACATTGACTCCAAATAATGCTAGTTTTACTTTCCCATAGGTGTACTGTTTTGCAATGTAAAAAGATTAGATACTTTTAGTATATATAGGCCTAATACGAATCTGTAAAAAAGTTAACATAGGACCTACCACAAGTCTTTTATTGTCCAAAAGTTAATTATATTTGCAGGAATTAGAATGTGGTTGCCATACCAAACAGTCTTTATCAAGGCTTTGGAATCGACTTTATGATATTGGCCCTATAGTAAGGTAATCTAACCAAATGAAATCAAGGTGCAAGAATCGTATGAAATGAAAGATGAAAATTAGCTATCGGCTGCTCGGCAATATTCGGAAATGCTCGGCCGTGACGTCACAAAAAAAATCTGAACGGAGAACCAATTTCAAATAAAACGCCGAAACACATCACTTCGGGTATGCTCGGAAATGTTGGCCACGCCCCCTGTCGATTAGTCGCTGTGCATATAGCGACTCCCGCAAATCCGTCTCAGCTCTCCCTCGAAGTTGCCATACAGCATGTCAACAGCAACACATCAACCAGTGCAAGGTATTGACAGGTGTTATTATATCTGTAGCGGGGCAAGATTGAACTGCTATTATGAATAAATCTTTAAAAGTTCATTATTTTTTCAGGTATGCAGAAAACGCGAAAAGACTACAACGTTTATTCCACGATCGTCCCACGTCCCCGCAAGAATTGGTGGGATTTTACGCGGAACACGCCGTGCGTACAAAAGGCGCTCACCACTTATCGACTTCAACACAATCGTGGTTGCTGGACGTGCCACTGTTAGTGCTGGCAGCACCCAACGTGCTTTTGGCACCAATTGTACTGTTGACCCCTGTAGTGGTGCTGCTTGCTTTTGCGATGCTGTGTAAAAAGTGCCTTGGTTATTCGCATAGAACAGAGTGTAAAGAAATAAGTGGAAATAAAATTAAGAATGATTAGGCAATCATTACTTCAGTGTTAATAATTAGCTAGTGATCACTTAGGTGTAAGTAAGTAATTACATAAGTGTAAATAATTTATTAGGTTAGTTAAATAATTACTTAAGTAAAAGTAATAACTAAATAGTAAATAATTATGTGAAAGTAATCACTTGAGTGTACTTAAATAATTATGAGAAAGTAATCACTCGAGTTTACCTAAATAATTATGAGAAAGTAATCACTCGAGTTTACCTAAATAATTATGTGAAAGTAATCACTCGAGTTTACCTAAATAATTGTGTGAAAGTAATCACTCGAGTTTACCTGAATAATTATGTGAAAGTAATCACTTGAGTGCAAATAATTACTAAATGTAAAAGAGCAGTAAGTTCCTTTATTTTTACATTACATCAGGGCCAGTGTCATCTTTGGGGATGCTGTGTGGAGGTTCTTTTTGGGGAAAGGAAGTTGGTAAAAGGTATGAGGGGTGGGTAGGAATCTGAGGGTCAGTGTGACCAGGAGTGACGGATGTATGAACCCATCCCTCCCACTGTGGTGCAAGACGATTGATTGAGAGAGTCCGGCTGGAGAGGTCAAAAGGTCTCTCCCAGTCTCCGGATCCGGCCCACCACGCAGTAGGTGGGCAAACGCATCTGCCGTCAAGGACCAAGACAAACCTCACCCCACGAACCCGGGCACCCCTGCTAATTCACCAAACGTAGCAGACTACTTGGCAAGAGTGTTGGTTATCCAATAAGTGGTTCCCGGGGCGGGGCGGTACCCATACCGTCCTCCCAAATTGAAATTCTCTTGGGCTGGAAGACACAGAGGTCTCTCGTTTGAAATCCAGTGAGAAACAACAAAATCAAAAACAATAAAACAAACAATTTTTAATAACATTATTTATTTACACATTATTTGAAAATATAGTTTATATTTTAACATGAAAAATATTATATACAATTTCACAAATTTAAAAAATATTAATTATAACGAAGGACAAAAGTAGAACGAATGCTATAGAAATGAGATCCCCGAGGCGTAAGTGTGGTAAAACTTTGTATGGCCATGTTAAAAATGAGGAGATCCGGAAAGAATTCAAGGCTGATGCAAGCATAATGAGTAAGGGTTGGGCAAATAGAGCAGATGAACAAAAGTATGGTTGATGGTAGAAGTAGTCAGGGTCGCAAGACGTGGCACGGTCAAGTGAGTCTAATATTGAGTCGGTTCATGTCAAGTGTCAGAATAATATGAATGTGAATAAATCAAGGGGTGTGTGACGGTGTATCCTCTCTGCCTGCCCCTGTAGTGAAGTGGCATTATGGTTAGATAATAAATAAAAAATTCTTTATATAGTCACATAAAACTATTATATAGCGAAATTCTTAAAGAAAAATTTGACCATCTAGGACTTGTATCCAAGACCCTCGCCTTGCCGGTGCGCCGCTCTAACAACTGAGCTAATGGGACCCTATCTCCTTCAGTCATATTAAACTGTCTCATACTTCAAACATTGTCTTCAATAATTAAATATTACAATTTGAGGTTTCACTCGTTAAGTTATTCCAAAAATAAATATTAATCCCAGACTTGCAGAAAAATCAATAGATGTCGCACATAAAATAAAAATAGGATATATTTATCCGAGACACTGTCCAGATTGCATTTAGTTCGAGTTGAATCTTGCGATCATACATAAAGATAGCAGCCAATACAAATGTGCAGTGAGAAAATGAAGACAATGTTAAATATGACGGAAGGAAATAGGGTCTCATTAGATCAGGTGGTAGAGAGGCGCCCCGGCGAGTTGAAGGTCCGGGGTTCAAGTCCTAGATACGACAGAATCTTTTCGACAGAGTCGCTAATATTTAATGGTTAAATATTACAATTTGAGGTTTAAATCTTTAAGTTCTTACAAAAAATAAATTTTTCTTTATTGTATTTTGAGGCAAACCACTAAAAAGGAAAACCAACAGAAATGCGTTGTGTATCAAAAATATCAAAAAATCTTTCTTGAACACATAACCAATATCATTCGCCTGTGTGGATTAAAATTGCATTTACTATTTACATAAAATTGGCAAAATAAAAATGAAAAGTAAACAGTAAGTATATTATTCGCTGTTTCCAATCTAACTCAGCGTCCGCTGAGCTAAGCTTAAATTTGGTTTAACCCCCCAAGCTAATTTGTTCGGTTTTGGGAACACTCCGTTGAGCCAATTGTTGTTCGCTTTTGAGAACAGCTCACTTGGTCCAAAAAAAAATCGTTGCATCTCCTTTACTGTCATGGTGAGAAATATGCTTTAAACGGTGTTAGAAAGAGAAAATACCACGTTTTATATTCAAATTTACTATGAAACCATAGGTTCCGTAGTAAATTTGTCTAATAAAATGTGTGTTTTTTTTTTTCATAAGTAATTTAAGTTTAGTAAAAATTTTAAAATATAAAAAAATATATGTTTATTTCTAGTAATACAATTTAAATGCGTATTTCATCACTTTTCTAAAACCGATATTAGTTTTTGGATACATTCAGAAATATTCCATTTATTTGGAGTTTATTGCAAAGCGGAAATACCAACAAATTTTCTGACCATCTGACAGCGTCTTTAAGAAATTTAACAGTCAATATGCCAGGGGCCGGAGGGGTTAAACCACGTACCAATATAGACGGGATTGTGTGTAGCGACGCATATGAGGTGTGCATATTGGTGCAATCCCAGTGTTGTCCTAGTCCCGAAACGATAGAAGCACGTTTTGGGGGCGTCTCAGGGTGCCCGGTAATTTGAGCAGACAACCTATTTCAATGGCTTCCTCCGGACAGTCCTCAAAACACACAACTCACATTCCCTACTGGTAAATAAATAATTTATCTGTCAAAATAGCAAAATAAAGTGTATTAAATCAATTATTGTGACTATAATAATATATTGGAACATTTTTTCCATTTGCGTTCAACTACTGCTTGATAGTAGATACACAGGCCGCTGTGATGTTGCTACACATGACATGGTTTGACGTGACATGGCTTGATGTGACGTGGCTTGACATGTGATGCCGCGGCCGGCACTACCCTGTGGGTCCTCCCTGGAGGATGGCGATCGTGGAACGGATCTGCTCAACGGCTTTTCTGTAACGGAAAGGAGATCATATTGTCATTGAATTTGCTATGGCGGGCAATCATGCGAATTCAGAAAACCTCCAATGTTCTGTTTAACTGTTCTGTGGAACTGTCATATGGAACTGTCCTGTGGGACTGTTCTGTGGAACTGTCCTGTGGGACTGTTCTGTGGAACTGAACTGAACTGAAGCTGTTGAACCGTATCACTGAACTCAGTAACACCTTTGAGAGTGGAACGAGTTAAGCTACCGATTTTAGATTAATTACCGATTTTAGTCAACGTTTGCCGTGCGGCTAATGCGCGTAATATTGATAATTTATAAACTGTATTATTAGTATTTTTAATGATAAACTAATGTTTTAATACAAGGTTTTTACGCATAGCACAAAGGATAACAAATTATTATAAGCAATATCATTCACCTCAAATACCCATACAAATTGAAAAAACCTTCCGAGAAACAATAAATGCCGCCGACGGGAATTGAATCCGCAGTCCGAAGTGTTAATTTACTTCTTATGTGTCAATATTTTGCAGTTTTAAATATAGAATTAACAAATTGAGTCATCATTTTGAATAACAGGTATACAGTAGAACCTCGTTAATTCGAAATCCACGGGACATCAAAAATCAAATTTCGAATTAACGAATTCCCACGTAATTCGAAATTTTATGAAAAAAAAATATGCCGAAAATCGATTTTCTCGACCGCCTCTTCAAATCCGGGTGGTATTTTAGGAGTAAATTCGTATTAATACCAATTATTTATTTATTTTCGCGGTCGATTACCGTAGCGGCCGGCCCTTTAAATTCAGATATTCGCAATAAATTCGTAAAAATGCTATATATTTACGCGTAAATCGAGAGTTCGCGGCCGATTTCGGCCTGGGCCGGCCCTTTATTTCGAATATATGAATTTAAATTCGTAAAAATACTATATATTTCCGCGTAAATCGAGAATTAGCGGCCGTATTCCGTCGCGGCCGGCTATTTAAATTCAGATATTCGAAATAAATTCGCAAAAATACGATGTGTTTCCGTGTAAATCGAGAATTAGCGGCCGATTTCGCGTCGCGGCCGACCCTTTAAATTCCGATATTTGATGTAAATTCGTAAAAATATGATATATTTCCGGGTAAATCGAATAATATCGGCAGTTTTTCGTCGCGGCCGGCCTTTTAAGTTCAGATATTTGAAGTAAATTCGTAAAAATATATCATATTTCGGCATTAATCGAAATTTTTCGGCCGATTTCCGTCGCGCCGTATTTTTAAACTCGCATATTCGAAGTAAATTTAGTAAAAATACGATTAATTTCCGTGTAAATCGAGAATGCGAGGCCGATTTCCGTCGCGGCCGACCCTTTAAATTCAGATATTTTATGTAAATTCGTAAAAATATGTTATATTTCCGCGTAAATCGAATTTTATCGGCAGTTTTTCGTCGCGGCCGGCCTTTTAAGTTCAGATATTTGAAGTAAATTTGTTAAAATATGTCATATTTCGGCGTGAATCGAAATTTTTCGGCCGATTTCCGTCGCGCCGTATTTTTAACTCGGATATTGGAAGTAAAGTACGATATATTACCGCGTAAATTGAAATTTCACGTCCGATTTCCGTCACGGCGGGCCCTTTAATTAGGATATTCGAAATAAATTCGTAAAAATACGATATATTTACGCGTAAATCGATTTCGCGGCCGATTTCCGTCGCGGCGGGCCATTTGAGATTCAAATATACGATACATTTACGCGTAAATCAGATATTTCTTGTAAAACCACGACTATATCCGCGTAAAACGTATTTTCTCGGCCCTTCATACTCGAATATTCGAAATAAATTTGAAAAAATACGACATTCCAGTGTAAATCGATTCAGATTTACAAACTAATAATACTAATTAGGACGATGTATAACCACGTAAAAATACATTTTTCGGCGATTTACCGCCACGGCTGACTTTTAGATTCAGATTTACGAAATATTATGATTTATTTTCGCAAAAATCAAATTTTTCGAATTATACAAACAAATTTTCGTGCGCGGACAAAAATAAATTTCGAATTACGAATTAACGAATTTCGAATTAAAAACCATTTTGTATGAAAAAAATTTTCTGCGGAAATTTTTTTGGCGAAAATTTCGAATTACGCGTTTTTTCGAATTATCGGGGTTCGAATTAACGGGGTTCTACTGTATAAGACAAATGACATGGATTTTTTAACATTAAGGCGATGCACTACGTCGTGTAATATTTTGAATCCAGCCGCTATCAATAACACACCTTACGTAGATGGCGATAAGGCTTAAATTCCCGCTTAACACCATCCATCTGTTTTGATTTATGCAAGAAAAAAAAAGATCTAAAAGTGCCTTTTATTTTATTTTGTGGATGTCTAGGCACAAATATTTAAATGTTTTTCGATCATTTTATAAATAACTTAATTCGCCACATTATACAATAAAACCATAACAGAAAATCGGTTCGTAAGTAGGAGATTTTGAACTTTAAAGCAGTTTTCATAGGCCTTATACATTATTTTTTTCTGGGCTTATTTTTATAATTTAATTATCTAAAAAATACTCGATTATTTCAAAGGCCAAGATGTATTCTACTCGCAGTATTTAATTAAAGCATCTGAAACATTTCTAGGCGACTAAATTTTCAAACCAAAAACACATGATTTTGCATTACTACGTATTCCATAGCCTTAACTTCACACAGGAACCCTGAGGAAAATAATTTCCCTCAGGACCTGTGCCATCTTTGGGGAAGGTCTTTTCATGAAAAGGAAGGAGAGAAAATTCTGGGAAGAAAAAGGTATGAAGGGTGGGAAAGGAGTGACGGAGGTATGAATCCATCCCTCCCACTGCGGTGCAAGGGGATGGGTCGAGAGAGTACTGCTGGAAAGATCTAAGGGTCTTCCTCATCCAGTCTATTCCGATCCGATACTTCACGCAGTTGGTGGGCAGACGTATCCGCCGCCAAGACCCAGCACCCCTGCAGAGGTGTTGGTTATCCGATAAATGATTCCCGGGCGCCTCCCAAATCGTAGATGAATATATAAGTACAGACTCACAAGTGCAGAGGATTATCGGTAAGGTTGGCCAGAACCTCCTGGCAGCAGAGCAGGAATTGTTGCAGTGGTGGTCCGTTGCGTTCCCAGGCGCGCGGCAAGCAGCTGCCTATGGCCCAGCACAGTTCTGCTCCATACACTATAAGTGGGAGAAAAACTTCATTTGGAGGTTCCCAAAGCTAATGGAATAACACCCTGAGTTACGTAACATGTGACTTGCATTAATTCGCAGATATATGAAAAAGTCTGTTAACCCCTCAGACCTCCGGCATTTTCTGTTAGAATTTCAGCCTTAATAAAATCAAAAACAAATCACAACAAATCCAAATAAATGGAATATCTCGTGTTGGTATGATGATCTGATATTACAAAAGTGTTTTGTATTGCAACATGCGAATAGCCTAGAAAATCTCTACCAACTGACAGAAACACTAAGAGCTCAAAACGCATCAACTGGTCAGTAACCGAGTCGGTGTCGCGTCTGCTTCCCACCCAGGCATTGTGAGTTTAATTCCTCAGCTGGATAAGTCCTCTATCATGACACAAGCAACATTTTCCATTTACTGTAATGGCAGTAGGAGATATTCAAATATTTGTAACACGGGAATGTTTGTTTATCTTTTAAAATGTGGTACATTAGGGGTGTAGATACCTGGTGGACAGCAGCGCACCCCGGCCAGCAAATACCTCTGTAGCAAAGCCCCGAGCGCCAGGGGGGCCAGCGTGGAATCAGCGATAGCCCCGTGCAGGGCTGCCAGGTTGGCCAGCAGGCGGGCCCCTCGGGCCGTCTGGCGCCGCAGGAACGCTAATCCTGCGCCTTTGGTTCCTTCCACCATGCTACAATAGAATACGTACAGTATTATATATAAAAACAAATGTTTTGGAAAGTATTACACTTTATGTACCCGATAACTTCTCACAAGTATATATCTAAATAAAATAAACCTTAAATATCTAAACCATTTTTCGCCAAGAGTGGTGTACTGCAAGGTAGTCATCTTGGCCTAGTTTTATTTATTATTTGTATAAACAACATAGTCAACTGCTTTAACCCATTACTGCCCAGGAAATCTCTATCGCTCAAGTGGCTAAGGGTAAAAATCAATTTGCGCAGAGCTGGTAAGTGGCGTGCAAATTCCTCGCTGCAAAATAACTGTAATTGAAACTCTCAAATTGGTTAAAAAAAGTTCAACTCCAAAATCTAATACTTTGTCTAGTTTGACCCTTTTACAAATGCTTTATAGTTTACTCACGACAATACGCTTGCGTGAAAGATGAGTGAACACGTAGACGATCTGTAAAGAAGCAAGGATTTGCGCAGAAAAGTTCCAAAAAACTGTTACCTAACTTTAGCGAACTTTACTTTTCTGCCCTGGATTTGGTTATTTCTGTTGTGTCCGGGGTTTCAATAAAAACAACTTCAACAAAACAGACTCTTATTGTGATAGATTGGTTGAAACCACCTTCAGGTTCTGAATTGCTTTATTATCCTATTGTTTTCCACAGCTAACGCCATCTATGGGTCATCAACCTAAGAGACTAATCTAGTGTCACTAATCTAGAGTGAGTTTGTACACTCCTCGGCGGTCAACGTATGGCTAATGTCGTAGTTTATTCAAGGCATTCTCGATTCCTTCTGGTGCCATCCACCTCATCGAAATGATTTTGCATCTTTTGTGACTTCATTGGTTGCAGTTCTTGAGGCTCAGTTAGAAGAAGCCAGTGTAGGCATATAACGTAAGAGAGGAGTGATCTCCAAGGATGTGAAGGACTCACCTCTTGGGCAGCAGCGGTATGAAGACGTCGTGCTGCAGAGCTGCCTGCGCGCGGCGAACAACGGCTTCAGCCAGCGCGGCAAGGTGGCGCGATGAGGGTCCGGCGCCCGGCATCGCAGCCACGCGGCGCAGCAGGGCGGCCAGACGGCGGGATTGAGCCGACGACATGGGGTCCCATGTGCCGTCCACCAGCTCTGCAGGGATTATACAAGTTAGCACTGCCTTCCACCAACAAGGTTGATAGAGCAAATGCAAATAGAGTAGTGGAAGCACGGAACAAACGAAGAAAGGATTGACTTATTGTGGAATTATATTGAAAGCTTTTACTAGTAGTTCTGTGAACAGTGGAACTGGCATCCAAAACAGTATGTTTCTAATTTTCTTTTATTTAATAAAACAAAACCAAAATTTCCTATGAAATCATAAGATTTGTAAGTAGGTACTTAAATACCTACCTACTTAATTAAAAACCATATATTTTATGATTTTTTTTTTTTAATTTCAAATTTAGGACTTTTCGTCTTAGAAATTCAGGAAAAGAAGACAATTTGTCCAAAGAAACGTCACTATATCAATGACAATTTTCTTTTTAAACTTTCTTCAGGCAGTTAGAAACCACGATATTGTAAAAATGCAAATAAGAGAGTCCAAATAGACATAAGAAAAAAGAATCAATACTGAACAGTCAAAGTTAGCCATCTAGTCAAAGTTAGCCATCTAGTGAATGTTAGCCATCTAGTCAAAGTAAGGCTTGTTAAGTGGAAGCAGCAGATTTTCGAATATGAAAAAAAAATGCAATTTTTTTTACAAACAAACTAAATACCAAACGGTTGAGTTAAAACATGACATCCCTACGCTCAGTCAATAATAAAAATAAAAAAACGGGCTGGTAATGGAGTTGACTAATCAGATACCGGGTATCGGGTGCCGTCCACCAGTTGTGCAAGGATAGAGTAAGTTATTTACACAGTTGTCGAGGGAAAAAGCCAGGATGAGAATGGAGCTGTCAAGTCAGCCTTATAAGATAATATAATGATACTAGCAGATAAACGAGACGTTTGAAAGCTTCAACGGTTCTTTTAAAAAATAACAGAGCGTGCCACTTCTGTTTACAATAATCCGAAACTGTACAGTTATTATGATCATCAGATTCTACGGGCTTCTGTAGCATCCGAAGACTGACTCACCCGTCAGCTTGGGGATGATGACCTTCATGACGATGTTGGGGATCAGCGTGATGTCGGGGTCGGCTGCCAGGGATTCCTCCGTCTCGGGCTGCTCATCTTCCTCCGATAGGCCGTACAGCATCAGGCCTCTGGGAAGGAGAGAATAATTAAAGGAAAATTAAATAAGCAACAACTAAGTAACCTAAATTAACCGAATGGCAGATTCACAACCTTCTTCCGCAGGGACAGGCTAGTATCCGATACTCAAGCATTCAAGAATCCGATACTCTGCTAAGTAGACAATTGCTACCTAGAATCCGTCTGTTTGGAATCAGATTTTGCCCTTGTGAAATAGTTAAGTATGTCTGAAAACAAGACATCCACTACTA
This sequence comes from Hesperophylax magnus, assembly GCA_026573805.1. Taxonomy (NCBI): domain Eukaryota; kingdom Metazoa; phylum Arthropoda; class Insecta; order Trichoptera; family Limnephilidae; genus Hesperophylax; species Hesperophylax magnus. The sequence continues at coordinate 6,073,014 of JAIUSX010000005.1, read as the reverse complement.
TACCTTCTCACGGGTGTGGGTTTAGATATGTGCGTTGTTTCTTAACGTAGGTTGAAGGAGTGTTTTTCGGATTGACTTATAATAAATGTTTAAAGTTCATCAGTTCATCCCCAACACGGATGACGTGGCAGCAAAGGTGTACCCTCAGATCTCCAGACCTGAGGCGGAATTCAGCTGTCGGACGATCAGGGAAACCGGACGTTACATGTCCATGGTTTCCAATGAGATCCTATCGTCCGGTAGAGTGGCACGAAGGTAGCAGGGAGCGAAGCGGGAACGTGGTTTAGAATAGAAGGAAAAGGAACGGACTCCAAGGTTATTTACGGTTGACGACCAAATCCATCCAGACGCGGATTGTAGGATTAACGTCGGATTACACTTCAACACGGCGTTCTCGAAAAGAACATGGCTTCACGATCACGTTTCACCCTTTGTTGCGGCGTGAATGGACTGTAATTGCGATATTTTGTGAATTTGTTTGATTTGACTTACCAATATCTCCAAGCTGTCGACACCTTTCTACTTTGCTCTGCGGTAATCACTGGTAGGGTAATTGTTAGTATTGGAAGAGAGTTCAGGAAAGGGAATGGTGATATTGGGTTTGCGAAATCGTCAATGCGTTAGAGATTGCTATTTCTTTTTATGCACTTCGTCACTGCGATCTTTTGCGGTATAACATTTGCTGTTTACAGCGCGGCGCGGTGGTTTTAATACCTCAAGATAGGTTATGCGGAAGCGGTAGGTCGGTTGAACCTTGCGGCGCGGTAATTTTAACACAACTGATCAATGTAGGTAAAAGCGCGGGACCCGGGCGGGAAACAAACCGAACCAAATACTATATGCAACAATTATAACTGGCCCGAGCACCCTCTTTACTCGGGTTTTACACATCCCACAATGGGAATTTAATAAAAAAATACGCCATGCGTATTTTTATTAAGATAACATCGGCCTCGTTGCAAATTAACACCCCTTCTCAAATTAAAACAGCGTGCACAAGACCATCGCGGACCTATCGAGCGGGTACCCCTAGCCGTCCCGGTATATCCGTGAGAGTGACCTCCTTCCGCTCTCCCCTCTCTTGCCACCTGTTGCCATAGACAATAGGAACATATTCTAGCAATTCTTACTTTAAAAACAACGGAGTCGCGAATTAGCATATTATGAATTATAATTCTGCATCATAACAACTCGACCATTCAAGTATACGATGCTCGACCTTCCAAGTATCCGATACACGACCATTCATTCAAGTACCCGATACTATTACTAATGGTCGACCAAAAATAAATCACTCTTATACTTTCGGTAATGAAAATCCCAAATCATATCTATTTTCTAGTATGAATAAATGGACTAACCTGTACCACTGCATCTTTTCCCAGTCCGGGGCATCTTCATCCGCTATTGGATTCCACAGGAGAAGCTGGAACAATAATGTACCATTAACATTTGTACCCGTCGAATGCCGACGCATTTTACTCGGTACTTTGAACTGTTGAACAATATCATAGATAACTTGTTGTTCTCGTTCTTGTTCGTTGGTATTCTTTTGTAAATAGTGAAAAAGAATTTAGTTTGTCATTTTTCTGGCATTATCAGTTTTGTTCTGCTCCCACCAACCATAGAGCAGGAATTCAAACTCCGCGCTTGATTTTTTACATGGAACGGCACGCACCGAGGAAAGAGTGGGGCAAGTAACAATTCAACCATCATCGACAAAAGACCGGAGACAAAAACCGCCGTTAAATCTCATTATTCTTCCCAAGTGCAGGCCCCACTGGACATCAAACCAAAGAATCACCAAACCGGTAAGTGCAGAAAATTGCCTTTTATCTGCCCCAAATTAGGTTGACGTAATTATAGCGTCATCGCACAGTCCTCTTTTTAACCATTTGTCTAAAAATATTTTCTTCTTTCATTAATTCTTCTCTTTCACATATTTATCTAAATTTAACACTACGAGCAATCATCACGTTAGTTTTAGCTGGAAAGTAACATAGTTAGAGGACCTACCTTCAGGCGAAGAAAGGGCCCAGCTAGCTTGGGCAGGCAGAGGGCGGCGTACGCCTCCAGGTAGGCGGCCTGATCGCGGCGCCTCCAGCCCTCCATGCGCGCCAACACTGCTGCCAGCGATGAAAACTCCTCCAGGGTGTCGGAGAAGAGCACTCCTGCGTCCGCCAATATCTGATCTGGAACCAGCAAACCAGAGGTGATAAGCATTAAGGTTACATCTCCCATAGATGAAATATCCTCAACATAAACCACATTAACCTTTCCTTATCTGTAGTGTGCATTTACTACACATTGCTTCTAATAACTTTAATAACTCTATAAATATAATAAATTCTGGGTTCAGATTTTAGGTATTCCTCCGTTATACATTTATGCACTGAATTAAAAAAAATAACATTTTACATAGTTTTCAAATTCAATTAAAAATCAGAGATTTTTGTTAAAAATCGGAAACAAATACACCAATACAATCAACCGTGTGACAATGCTACGCGAAGAGCGTGCGAGGAAATGACACGCTATTGATGTCCCGCTTTAGTTCCATGAGAAATCCACACGTCCGCAGTTGTATAAAGGTAAAAGGTTGGTTGTATAAAGGTAAAAGTTGTATAAAGGTTGTATAAAGGTATAAGGTTGTAAAGGTAAGGTTAAAAAGTATACTATGCTTTGTGTCAATCACAAATAGAGTACGGGATAACTGCACGGGATGGAGATCTGCGATGAGCACTCACACTGGGCGGCTAAACATATCCCTTAAAAGAGTAGAATAACCTTAAAAAAGTCAAATTAAAAGTTCCTGAATACTTTTCAGTTTTAAAATGGAGATTGAACAATTTGCCAATTGTTTGTGTGGACGATTAAGCACTAAGGCGACGACTAGTCACATGATAATGAGTAGCTTCACAATTCATACTTGTGTTCGACAGATTACATACGGAATGAGGGTGGGTTAGGTTATGTTAAGTTAGGTTAGGTTAACCTACCCATGGTAGTGCTGTAGTTGGCCAGCTCCTGCTGCGGCACCTCCTGGTCGCTGGAGTCTCCGTCCCGGTGTGGCTGGGGCGGCGCAACCAGCTCGCGCGCTCTCCGCCTGCGCAGGCGTCGTCCCTCGCGCTCTGCGATCCGCCGGCTGCGCTCCTCGTCCTTCTTGCCGACAACTGCCAAAGTGATACCAACAGAAGTGTGATTAGAATGTTACCAACCAAAAATACAGACAGCAATCAACCATATAGACCAGAGAAAAGTGTTGGGTTACATAAAACCAGATAAAGAGACAATACTATACAGGCATTAACAGAATACAGACTATACAGACAACAGAAAATCATACCGCCCAGAGGAAGGCAGGTGACATAAATCCGGACATAGCCAATACAGACATCAAAAGACAACATGAACTGGAAACAATACAGAAATCAGGCATGCAAAAACTAAGGACGGGTTGTTTCGGAGAATTTGAACAATTCATCAAATTTCAACGTTCATTTTGGGGTTCTGTGAAAGACTTATTCAAGTTCTGTTATTATATCATTGTAGGCTAGTTGCTTGACAAAACTGAAATAAAAACAGAACTTGTAAAAACCTTTCACAGAACTTGAAAATGAACGTTGAAATTTGATGAATTGTTCAAATTCTCCGAAACAACCCGTCCTAAGAGACTATACGGACATCAATAGAACAGATCATACAGACCAGAAGAAGGCGAGAGATGATCAGGTATGTAAAAACTAAGAGACTATACAGACATCAATAGACTATACAGACATCAATAGATTACACAAACATCAACAGACCACACAGACAAGAGGAAGACGTGTGACGTAAAACCGGACAGATATAAAGAGACAATACAGACATCAGGCTTGTAAAAACTAAGAGACTATACAGACATTAATAGACTAGAGGAAAGCGAGTGACATAAAGCCAGACAGAGACAATACAAACCAATCAAAACACACTACAAACTGGAGACAATACAGACATCAGGCGTGTAAAAACTAAGAGACTATACAGACATCAACAGACCACACAGACCAGAGAAAGGTGTTTGAGCTAAGTCCATACAGTAGTTGGTTGACCTGTGGAGAAGAGGAAGAGGCAGACTGACCTTGAGCCGGCTGCATGACCTCCTGCGCCTGGTCCCGGACGTCCGCCCTGCGGCGTTCCGTCAGGTACGCCGCTTTCCGCTTGTGCAGCGTCATGGCGCGGGCCTCCAGCGCGCAAAGGGCCGGCATCTAGACAAGAGAAAATATATTACAATATATCCAAATTAAGAAAGAATGCCAGGCTGATGTAAGCGTGGTGAACAAGATAAAGAAGGTTTGGACATGTAGAGCAGAAGAACAAAGAAAAGAATGCAAGGAGTATATATGACGCAAAAGTGATTGGTAGGAGAAGTTGGGGACACCCGAGGAATTCACGGCACGATCAAATGAATTAAATACTTAGAGCAGAGCCATCTCAAGAAGAGCCAATCAGAATAACAGAAAAGTATGCATGTGAATGAAGCACGAGTGTGCGATGAGATAGGGGTCTATTCTCACTGTCTACCCAGTAGAACCCTGTTAATTCGGACATCCAGAATTCACAATTTTTCTAAAAAAAAAAAAAAAAATTTTCATTTCTAATTCGTAATTCAAAATTTATTTTAATCCGTTGATGAAAATAATTCCATGTAATTTTTAAAAAATTCTATCTGTATGAAAATAAATTTTATAATTCTGTAAATCTTAATCTGACAGGTTAGCTAAAACTCTCGTAAACATTTCATAAAACTCAAATCTCACTCGTCGGTCACAACGGTAATCGGCAGCGAAATTTCGGTTTACATGGAAATATGTCGTATATTAACGAATTTACAATGAATATCTGAATCTGAAGGGTCGACCACGAAATTTCGATGGTGGTTATGGTTTTAATTTGAATACTTACTGGACTTCCCGTGGATTTCGAGTTAACGGGAATTTATTCTACTGAAGTTAACGGGAATTATTTCTACTGTATTAATTAATTAACGGGAATAAATTAACTATTAGGAATTAATTCTATCATAGTTAGCAATGTATGTTTAGGTTAGGTTAGGTTAAATTTGTTATTTGGATATTATTTTTGTTCACAGTCGGAATATTTTCAAAAATATATGTCACCTTTTCATCAAGGCACTCCACCAGGTCTGTGATGTACGCCCTTAGCCTCTGGTAGAACTCGTACCGAGAAGCTAGTTGTGGCGCCCTTTTCTCACTGCCCTCCCTCTTCCGCTGCAACTTAGACAGCTCCTCACCCATCTGCTCCGCTTCCAGCTTCCTGACGGTCTGCGCAGAACGTAGGGCGGTCAATCTGACCAAATAGAAAAATTCATTAGTTTTTACTACATTAACTTCTTGAACGTCGGAATAGGAAAATCCACAACTGTTGAGCGAGAATTTGCAGAAAATATATTTATATTATCTTATTATTCATATACAGGGTATCCAGGGATAAAGTGCACAAACTTCGGGAGGTGATTCCACATGATGGTAGAGGTAAAAACTAGAAGGACACCCTGTATATTTCATGTTTATATTGTAAGACGATTCCCCGTATTAGTGGAATTTATCTCTAAAAAATCTCCCAGGAGAGACGGATGTCTGAATCCATCCCTCCCACCACGCAGTACTTGTGCAAATGCATCCGCTACCAAGAACTAGACAAACCTAGTGAACCACCTGCGGCAGGGGTGTTGGTTATCCAATAAATAGTTCCTGGGGCGACGGTACCCATACCAACATCCCAAATTGTAAATTGTTGCCAGAGAAATAATAAAAAAAAATTGTTCAATTTTTTTAATTTGTAAACTTTCTTGACGGAATGTACGTATGGAACTATGTCGCCACCTTGTTGGGCAATAAAGCGAGGCGGGTTAAGGAAGAGATTTGTTAATGCGGACCTTGATATAAGGAAATCTTGCAGCGCACACAAAAACAAGGCAGTTAAATGACCTGTTCTCATGAAGCATGAGAGAGCAGCAGTTCTATCACAAGTGAACAGCTTCTTATCCAAAAGAGAAGCACAAGTCGCCCACGCATGTGATGGGCTTGTAATTTGAAGAAATCTGCAGGCTGCCCATGACAGAATGCTCATAAAGAAGATTCAGCAAGTGTTAATTAGGTCAGCTCTCACCTGATCTTCAGCGCCTCGGCGAGCTGTTCCGCGGTGAAGGGGCCCTGCCCGGCGGGGGCCAGCGGGCGCAGGTGCTCCCGGGATAGGGATGCCTCCGACACCTGGGCAGGGGCCACCGCAAAGGGGTTTATCTCCGCAGAGTCTGCAATGCGTAAGGCTTGAGTTAGTGTTAGGGAGATGCTCAAGACAAGGTTGGTTATGATGGCAGTATTTGAACAAGATGCAGTGACGGGCACAAATATAGCTTAACCTCTTAAGGACCGATCCACGAGTCTCTTTATGTAAAGAAGAGTGTCTGTGGCGGGCGGGGTGGATTTGATTTTTATACATATCTACAGTTTTATAGCAAGACTGATGAAATTTTGCACATCTGACCTTGAAAACAAAAGAAAGTTCACTGTCTCTCTAGCCTGGGCAACGCTGGGGACTAATAAATAAATGAATTACCTGCAATCTGCTGAATAGTGGGCATTATGTAGGCAGCGCCGTAATAGGACTCCTGCTGGGCGGCCATTATCTGCAACAAAACACACACAAATCATTAATACATACAACCCTACATCTAAGAAACCTATCTTTACGTGAACAAAAGTTTTGCAATTTTCAAGAGAATAACGCAAAAATAGCAATAACCCAGTGAAAAATATTGACTTAAAAATTTACATATTCATGGAGATTCTGAATGTTTTATTATATGTAGAATTTATAAATCATCATTTAAAAACGAATAAAACACACCGTTTGGTTGAAAGACTGTAAGTGATGGTCGCCAGTTCGTGGGGAATTCCCCATATTGCGGGGAATTTCTAAATTCTTCAAGAATCGGGGTTTTTGCCTTTTCGTTGGGAAAATGTGGGGATTCTGGGAATTTTTTTTGATTATCCAACAATATTAAAAAATAATTGTGAGATTTCATTTTAATTTCACAGCAAATTTTCAAAAGTCTATTTTAAAAACCTGAATGAGGTAGAAAATCCGAAAATGACTAGATAACACAGACATATGAATATATAGACTAGAAATTAAAGGTGAGGGGTAAAATCAACTGTTGAAGAACGAAGGGGGTAAAGCTGACTGTGATTCGTCAATAAATCAATCTGACAGGATATAGGCATCTCGCATTATAATATCACTATTTAGTTCTTAAAAGTAAAATCTGCTTTTGAATGAATAGAAATTTTTACATGGGAACGCAAATTACTCGCCACGTTATGAACAAATTTGCGAAGTCCAAATTCGGCAAAAAAAATTTCTTCTATTTTCAGAGTCGAATATTTTGTTTACGTATTTAGTTAAGACACTTCTATAAGTGTTCATAATTTAGTTCCCAGTAACAAACGATGCGTACAGATATATCTCGATGTGATAGTATATGTTTCTACAAACTGATCCATATTATATGATGTAATTACGCTTACATATGGAATGTAATACGACAATTGGGTTTATTCTCTTCTTCACATCTATTTTTACAAGTTTTCATAGCTAAGCTACCATTTTGCCGTGTTGTTTCGTAAAATGCCTCGACCATAGCTCGACGCTAGTTCGAACAAGAATGATGACGTCACATTCTCAAGATTCACGGGAAGCCATACGCGAGCCCAGCCGGCTCCAATGGAACCGGTATGGGGAGTGGGGAATAATACGCTTTTAATGACTTAGGGCAGGTCTATTAATATTCATATGTCTATGCTAGATAATAAAAAAAAATGCTAATTTCAATAGAATTTTATTTCTATTTTTTTAAATTTTTTTTTAATGATAAAACTAATGTTTTTAAGACAAGGATAACAAATAACTATAAGCAATAAATAGTTGCCTGAAATATCAATACTAATTGAACATGTCTCCCGAGTAAAAATAAATGCCGCCAACGGGAATGTTCGTTTGTTCAAAGTCTTAAATCTTCTAAAGTTCTTCAACGATTGCTTTGAAATGTTGACACAACGTTGCACTCAAATAAACGTGCGTTTTTATATACCTGTATTATATAGATATCACCTGTGACAGGTAAAATCATGCTTTTTTGAAAAACAGCACCATCTGTTGTACGTAAAAGCAATATGCGCTATTGCACAGACAGACTGAGCCACAGCTTACACGTGGCGGGGTACAGCTAGTTTTAAGAATAAAAACGTCTCGACTCCCGTACAAATATAGCGTCGGTTACCGGTGACGTCACGGGTCATGTCCATAGATTCGGTGCGTTCGGGAGATCTGATTTTTTAACAAATTCTACATATGTAATAATTAACGATTTGCGCATTGCCACCCAAAACATTCCAATTGGTACACGTTGAGAATCACTGTTTTAAAGCATAAAATGCTGGATGCCGTTGCCATGTTGCAAATTCTGCACACAGATACAAATCTTGCATAGCCGATGGCAATGCAAGATTGCAACTCCGGCACACCAGAAGTTAATGCAAACAAAATGTTGGTATCTTTACCTGACTATGTGTGACTGCTTTCCGGATCTGCTGCGACTCCCACTCCTCGCCTCCGCTGTCCACATCTGAACCTGCGAATATAGAGCACAGTCATAAACCAACCAACTATTTAAATTAGTTAGTCAATGCTTGAGTATGTAAGTGGTTACTGCTTTTGACACCATGTAGTGGGGCAGTCGTAGAGGGCAGGGTAATATAAAGCTGCACTTTCGTAGTGCATATTTTAACGAGGCCACTAAATAAAAGATTTTTTTTGTCTTCTTTATTGATTTCAATGTACAAATGTATTTTCTTTTTTCTTTCGTTTTATTTACTTATACAGGGTGTATCGGCACGTACCCGACAAACTTTAACCAGCTATTCCTTAGCACATTTGGAGTAAAAAATGTTATGGGCACTTTGCTGTTCGGTAACATTTTTTTCAATTAAAAACAAAAAATGAATAAATAAATCCACACTCCGTCACTGTCATTGGCATTGTTTCTCGTGTTCAACAGCTGTTATTAGCAAGTGTGTCAAAAAGCGTCCTCGCTCTTTCATACACACTAAATAATAATAGTTAAAAATGAGACGAATGGTGGCATGCCATTTCATTGTGATTGTAAAAGCGCGCCAATATAGGTACTTACGTACATTATTCAACGAAACTTGAATAAAATATTGCCAGATGGGTTTTCAAACTTTGACAAAGGATAAAACATTGGTGACATGTGGTGAAAATATTATTTATTATTTTTATTATGTCTATTCTTGAATACACATTTTACAAATGATTACAGTGGTTTATATTGTAGTACAGAAAAAAAGTACAGAAAAAAGGTATAAAAAATAAAGAACATAGGTTATAATATGAATGGTAAATTTTTTATTAAAAAAAAATTGTTACCGGACAGCAAAGTGCCCATGACATTTTTTACTCCAAATGGGCTAATCAATAGCTGGTGTAAGTTTGTCGGGTACGTGCCGATACACCCTGTATAATCAATCTTATAATTATTCTATATTTCTATGTTTTATATTATGTACCATGACCGTGAATAACTATCCTGTATGTAAATGAATGACACTGGTGCCGTTAATTCTAAATAAATAAATCAGGTTAGGTTGGTCAATAAGACGAAAAGGTTACCATGGTCCCGCACGGCCATGTTGATGGTCTCCCTCTTGGAGTGTTGGGGTCCAGCCCCGCGCACCAGGATGCGGTCGGGGTCCTCGTCGGAGCCGTCGCCCTCGCCATCCTCGCGCACCAGGCGACCCCCCCCGCCGCCCCCTGCCTCGCGGATCGAGGGGGCCGGCGGCTGGCCCGACTCCGCGCCACCGCCCGACACGCAGGGGATGAAGTCTGCACCGTCGCGGGCCTGCAAAATACACAAATCGGATAAATTTGATACGATTCTTTAAACAAATCAATTCAATTTTTTATTAAAGTCAACCATTTCTTCTCAGCATGGATTACACGCTGTGGATATTAATTCCATGCTTCCACTACTCTATTTGCAAGGAAGTGTTTCCTAGGATGGGACGCAAAAGGTTCAGATATTACTTTTTATTTTTAAATACACAGAATGTCCTTTTCCGAAATTTCAACATACAAAAAACATAATTTAAAGTTATCTTTTTTACTTCTACCATCATGTAGAAACACCTCCCGAAGTTTGTGCACTTTACCCCCAGACACTCTGTAAATATAAGGTAATCCTAACTAATGTTATAAATGCGAAAGTCTGTATGTTTGTTTGTCCTTCTTTCACGTCGCAACGGAGCGACCCATCATCGTGATTTTTTGCATAAGGATAGTTGAAAGACAGGGAAATGACATTGTCTGCGTTTCATCCTGGGAAAATTCTTTGTATGGCAATTTCTCCCTAATACCACGCAAGCGACGCCGCGGGTTAAAGCTAGTTTTAGTATAAGGATAAAATAAAATTTAAAAGCTAGTAGCTGTAGCGGTAAGACTAAAAGCAGCTTCAACGATGCTAAATATGTCACTATCCAAATTGATTCTATTCAACAGTCCGTGCCGTGGGTGACGTGGTCCGTGACGGGTGACGGATAAATTATAAATTGTGTAGACCGGGTGTCCTAAGTCTCGTTCTCGCGACACAGATATGGGGAATTTTTATATAATTAAACCTGCCTCCCAATTTCCTATATATTAGTACTGTTTTTTAGAACTTATCTACCGTTTATAAACAGAATAAAGTGTATAAAAGAAAAGAAACATAGGGGATGGTGATTAAATATAACATACCTGCTGCCTTTTTTTTCTTGCCGCATGTATCACGGCAGCGTCCGGTATCGCCCCACTGTCCAGCAGGGCCCGCACGGAGCGTCCCGAGTGACGGACGTAGGCATGCTTGAACCTGCCCGTCCCGTCTGTGGGCAGCGGCGGAGAGTCTGCGCCGTCAGCCTCGCCTTCCCGTTCTGAGCCGTCCGAGCCGGACACATCCCCCTCCCGGATGGCGGCGATGGCAGCCCGGCCGCTGAGAACCATCCCCTCCAGTGGACGCTTCTCCTTCTCCTGCAACCAGAGACGGACGTGTGAGTAGTTTGGATCGTCCGAAGAAGGTAAACAAAGGCAGAGTCTTTTCTGTAGTCTGAAGAAGGTAAACAACGGCAGTCTTTCGAACTGCCCGGAGAAGGTAAACAAAGGCCGAGTCTTTTCTATAGTCTGAAGACGGTAAACAACGGCAGCCTTTCAAACTGTCCGGAGAAGATAAATAAAGGCAGAGCCTTTTGGACTATCTGGAGAAGACCAACAATGGCAGTCTTTTGGATTGTACGGAGAAGGTATACAAAGGCAGTCTTTTCGACTGTTTGGAGAAGATAAAAAAGGCAGGCTCTAGGATTATCCGGATGACGTATACAAAAGCAGTATTTTCGACTATCTGGAGAAGATATACAAAGGCAGTTCCTTGGATTGTCTGGACTAAGTATACAAAAGCAGTATTTTCGACTGTCTGGAGAAGATAAACAAATACAGTCTCTTGGATTGTCCAGAGGAGGCATACAAAAACAGTCTTTTCGACTGTCTGAAGAAGATAAACAAAGGCAGTATCTTAAAAGCAGTTATTAGGATTGTTCGGAGAAGGTAAACAAGGGCAGAATCTTTTGGAATGTTTGGAGTAGGTAATTTTGGACTGTGCGGAAAAGGTAAACAAGGGCAGAGTCTTTTGGACTGTACGTAAAAGCTAAACAAAGGCGGTCACGGAAAATATTGATGATCTTCGACTGAAGGTAAGATTATACAATTGGTTGGCTGGATGGTGTGGAACCTAACAATGCAGCCTTAGGCATGAGGAACTGAAGAGAAACAACAGGAGAACAGCAGGAGTTGTTGAGGTGTTTCCAATAGGTGGCTAGAACCCTCCAAGTCACACCAGACAGTTGGAAGAGCGCTCCAAAACCATAGGTTCCCGCTGCGGCGTAGCAGGTTCAGTCCTCAGTGTTAGCCAAGTCCTCCAACATTGCACAAGCAACATGCTGACTGTAGTAGAAGAAAATCAAATACAGGGCATCCATAACAGAACGTCCCAGTTTCAATAGCATATTATAATAGTTTAATTTAGACTATTTACAACAAATCACACATCAAATTGAACAGTCAACTAACCTAGTTATAGATAAGCGCATGCGCGAGTACTGCTTTTTTTTTTCTCGCTTGCAGCGCCACATACGCATAACGGCGACTCCTGAGCGCTGTGTCCTGACATCAACAGTAACATGGGTGGTTTATCTGGATATGTTGAAAGAATGGCTCTTTCCCCTGTACGAGAGTGGTTGAACGTCAAAGTCCCTGACCGTTGGATTGGTCGTAAGGGTCGAGACGATAGATCTCTTTTTCGCTGCTCTCCATGTTCACCTGACATATCGCCGTACGATTATTTTCCTTTGGGGCTTTATAAAAGATCGTGTCTATGTTCTGCCGCTACCTAATGATTTGCCAGTTAAGACACGGATTAGAAGAGGCTATTGCTTCCATTACTCAGGACTTGTTAACCAAAGCGTGGGAAGAATTGGACTTTAAGTTGAATGTGTGCCGAATAACTAAAGGCACATATTGTAGTGAACAAACCAACAAAATCAATGAATTAATTAATAAATAAACTAAGATTACAGAATTCCACAGGTGAGTTTCGACGAGGCGTGCGTAGTGTCACATGTATCCAAATCAGTTGTCGTTTACATCGTCAAGTTAGCTGCGTTGGTTGTTTAAAATTTTCGTCCATTTTGATGAATATCGATTCAAGAACATCAAATCGTCGATCAGCCCAATTTTGATATTTTGACTTCCGAACGGATTCCATTAAATGTCAATTCTCAGGTGCATTTCAGCATTTGATCAATTGATTAGCGCCATTTCGAACTTTAATTTAACTTGCCGATTCTTGGCCAATCAAAACATTATTGGAAACGCACCGAGAATCGACGTTTAACAGAGTCCGTTCAAGAGTCGAAATATGAAAATGGTCTCGATCGACCATTTGATAATCATCAAAATGTGACAAATGACTGAAACACCCCAAAAGTAAGTATTTTTAGATGAACTTTTTTGCTCAAAATCTGCTACACAGTTCTATAGAGCTGTCAACACTAGCTAACAGTTTAATAATAATGAGGAAGTTGAAACATCCCAGCCTAAATCATAATACGTTAAATATCCAGAATTGCGGGACACGGTTAATACGCAAAAATTAGAGAATGAGTAAGTTTATAAGTGTGTGTATGCCTATGACGTATGTTAACTGTATTATATCTATCTGTATATTGTATGCCTTTGTATTGTAGTCACTTGAAATGTTATTCTTCTGTATCTATTTTCTATATTGTGGCTTCTATTTTTGCAGGTGCATTATTTATATAATTAATATTGTGGACATAACCTGCTGACAAACTGCTTTGGCAGTTTAGCGGGTTCTTTTAATGAAGAATAAAAAATTTAAAAAATAATAAAAAATCAACTTAAATGAAAAATAATGCATTTTAAACACTTAAAACGAGGGTTCAGATTAAATAAAACGATACACGAAAATGTGAAAATAATTTAGTAAAAACGAAATAAGCAGCTCAAAAGCACGACCGAATGAGGCAAACTGTGTAAAATACATCAATAACTTTTGATGAGCCTTACTCGTGTTGGCTAAAAATAGAATGCTGCGAGTCGAAACCGGCGAGCGTCACTCGGGCTAGCAGAAATTGGAACGCAAAAGCATTGAGTGGTTAATAGTAATTTAGTTCAAATTAAAATTGATTGTTCACTGGAAGGCATAGACTAAATTAGACTAGACACGGCATATTCATTTAAAAATAACCCCAACACAATTTTGGTTTGGTTCACATGCACATTTATGAAAAGGCCCACGCATTATGTCGCAATGCGAAATGGGCACTGTGCATTGCGTTTTACCTTTTGTTGGTCTATTTTGCTTCTCAACTATGCTGGGCAAGTTCATTTTTTCAATCACAAAAATAATCGAGTTCCAAATATTTAAATTTGAATTATGTCCATATTACAACACCTCTGACAACAAATTCTCCGTGGTTTCGCTTACGAGTTTGAACGCTTGTACAAGGAGTTTAAACAGAGTTGGGTTGTTAAGTTCATCCCCATATTTGTGACGTACGCTACGTGGCGTTATTTTAAAAATGAATTTAACTAGACAGGGCTAATCTAGTATAATACATCAATGCTGGAAGGCCATTATTTTTAGTATAAAAGTTTTAAAATAGGAACCTTAATTAGGTTCATGGTTTGGGTTTAATTGAAAAAGAAAATAAACTATTTTCATATTATTATGTCAAAACATGGCGTGATCAAAAAATGTCAAATTATCCGTATTTGTAACGAAATAACTATTAAAATTGATTATTTTCCTTTTTCCATGACTGATGCAGTTGTTTCTCATCGTTATTAACTCTCATTCTCATTCGTACATCGTCTCATACATACTCTCCTATTATTCTGACTCTTGACATGGACTGACTCAAGTATCTGGCTCACTTGATCACATTCATTCGCTCTGCACGCCCAAACCATCCGAGCGTTCCTTTCCTAATCTTAGTCCGTCGTCCCACGGGCCGGTAAGCAATCGACATAAACCGAATGCCGCAAGACCCAGAGCAGAAAAGTTCCACACTGAACTGCGCTGCACCTTACTTAATTTTGTGCGCAGGGTCTTGCAGCACAAACACCTCAGGGATCTAACTTCTACAACATTCAGTCTACTTTCTTCGTTCCTGCCTCCTCACCTCACTTCTTTACATCAGGGTAGTTACCAGCACTCAACTGGTTAACTCAACGGTAATAATTTGTGGGTACTAAGGACGGGTTGTTTCGGAGAATCTGAACAATTCATCAAATTTCAACGTTCATTTTCGGGTTCTGTGAAAGACTTATACAAGTTCTGTTTTTATTTCAGTTTTGTCAAGCAACTAGCCTACAATGATATAAAAACAGAACTTGAATAAGTCTTTCACAGAACCCGAGAATGAACGTTGAAATTTGATGAATTGTTCAAATTCTCCGAAACAACCCGTCCTTACTGTGTCCGGTAATTCTGAATATTTACCCATAACATTTTCCATCGAAATTCTTTTTTAACAAACTGACAAATTGAAAACAATCGAAAACTCTGAAAAAAAAAATATGCACAAATCAATTCATTTCGCCATCTTTTTATTACAGTTTCACAAGTGTATACCTTATGGTAAGAATCATTTTTCCTACTGTTAATGGTGGGGTCGCCATCCATGGGGCCGAAACCGTTGGGGGCGCTCGCACGCGGGGGTCCCTCCCCGCCGTCACACCTCCGGGAGCCCTGGCGCTCGCGGTCCAGCCGCTTCGTTAGCTTCTTGCTCTGAGAGGATTTCTTCACTTGGAATATCTCCACGTCTTCTTCGACTGCGAAAGAAATACATTTTTTAAATATTACTAACAATAATACACATAACACAGTCTTAGCACACACTCCTGTCCAATCATGCATACTCTTTTGTTATTCTGACTCTTGACAGGACCCGACTCAAGTATGTAAGGCTACACTGACTTCGAGTCACAATTCTATAAAGTTGTCGAATTCTGCGTCACGCTTAATACAAATTATTTAAAATAGCACTTGGTTTTTCAACTTAATTACTACAAGAAACAACTATGTTGGGGGAGATTGGTATTTTCTATTGAGGCATAGCAGGTTTTGATGGGATGGTACTTTGTATTGAGGCATAGCAGGTTTTGATGGGATGGTACTTTGTATTGAGGCATAGCAGGTTTTGATGGGATGGTACTTTGTATTGAGGCATAGCACTTTTTGATGGGATGGTACTTTATATTGAGGCATAGCATGTTTTTATGGGATGGTACTATGTATTAGGCATAGCAGGTTTTGATGGGAAAGTAGTATGTATTAAGCATAGCAGGTTTTTATAGGATGGTACTTTGTATTGAGGCATAGTAGATTTTGATGGGATGGTACTTTGTATTGAGGCAAAGCAGGTTTTGATGGGATGGTACTTTATTTAAGTTTCCATTAAAAATTACGTTAAAATCAAGTGTTATTTTTATTTAAATTGCGTGCGTGAGGCGGAATTCGGCCATTTTACCTCAAGTTAAATTTATTCAAGAGGTTGGAGTATACTTTGTATACCTTGAATATACTACGACAAAAGACGCACGTTGAAATAACTAGACCCTACGAAGAAAACAAACAATATTTCTTCTCAAGAAACCCAAACTAAACCTAAAAAATAGGTTTTTAGTTTGTGTTTAATTAAGAAAGATAAAATAAAGAGACTAAAAACTAATTTTATTACTATTTATAAATACTTTTTAAAATCATAAATGCAAAAAGTTGTTGTTTATAGTCATTAAGTTGATCAAATGATTGTTTTTTTTTTTAAATGCGTATTAAAAACGGGAGACGTAGGTAAATATTTACCATAATGAATAATGGTAATTATTCGGGATCGCTGGCCACGTTGGAGGTATTAGTAATATTATAGGGTATTTGATAAACTCGAAATTTCTTTTTGTGCAGAACTAACTTATCATGCTAGACAGACTGGTTGAACCCTTGAGTATGAATAATAATAATAATTGGATAATTTGTATGGCTCCGTTTTTGTGTAAAATCGCTTCAAGGGCGCAAAACTTGGTACCATTTAGTCTGAGGTCAGAAACGACTTAATAAAACTTTGGTAAAGTCTACACTACAGATTTTAAAAATGAAGACCAATTTCCTACCTTCATCGCCAAAACTGAGCAGGGTTTGTTTGGGTTTCGTTTTGTCCTTTTTGGGTCGCAGGCAGGGCGGGGGCGGGGCCTGGGGCATGTTCTCGTCCACGTCCATCGAGTTCCCGCCCCCGTTCAACTCCTCATCATCGTCATTAGCCAGAGATCTCATCTGCATGCGCTTCTTTGGTTTTCGAAAAAGCGACATTTTCAACGCAAATTTTCACTAACACCTACTTCCACAGTAAAACGGTGTTTATCACAACACTCTAATTGTAATTTATAATTGTTTTTACACGATAGAATTGGCGGAAATGTAGAAAACAATGGAAACGGTCAGGTTATGATATTTTTGAACATGAAAAAGTCGTAAATTGACAGCTAACCGGAGCGGCTTTCGGCCATCTTTGTTTTTGAGGTGCTGCCATTTTGAAAATTTTTAAATAAATATTTTACAAAGTAGGTAGGTACCCCTCGGATTACTCAATTTCATAATATTTTTTGAAGTTTGTTTTCATGTTTTTCTTTCTAATTTCTTATTTGTTGCTACCTATATCTCTTGGAAAAAAATAACAAAGTTTAAAAAATTGTTTACAACATTTCTGTATAAATAAAACTAATGTTACTCTACCTACATACTAAATACAACATAAATCATTTATTTATATTTTCTGTGCGGACAGTGTACAATGTCAAATCAGAATTATTAAAAATGTTATTAATTAATTGTTTTATTGTGTTTACATCATTATTTGCTTTTATTTTGTGTGACTTTGGAGAGAGAGACGATTATTTGGACAGATTTGAAGATTCGGAGAAAAACCAAAATGCAATATTTAATTCAATTTTGGATTACAAAGACATTCCAAAATACGCAGGAAAGTAACATTTTATGTAACTTAATAAACGGGTAACAAATAGAAATGATGGAGCACAAACACTCTACTTGGGATACTCTTTTTCCTACATTCACAGTCACACATTGTCTCATGCACATTCTTTTGTTATTCTGACTGACCTTACCCGACTCACGTAGTATTTTATTCATGTGATCGTGCCGTGTCATTCTCAGTGGTCCTTGACTTCTACCATTCACGTTTGCTTCATATTATATATTAAGATCGACTATAATGACGTAAACTTGTTAAGTCCCAATAGCCGAGTGCTTAGAGGCAGGGCTGGCCCTAAGCGAAACGGCACTTGGTGCGAGTCAAATTTTGGCGCCCCTTTTTCAAAAGCAGTCGAAGCCTAGGCGGTAGGCGGTCACTGTAATCAATAATATTTGGATGATTTGTTTATTTGTGTAGCGTCGTTTTCGTGAAAAATAATGTCAAGGGCGATGTGTTAGGACCAAAGGTATTAGAATATAATATCTTTGGTAGGACTGTGTGCTGTCACTGGTGGTGGACGCGGTGGATTCTCTCGCTGCAGCAGCTAGTCCAGTTTCTTCACCACCTAGGATTCTTGCTGCAGAGTCTCCATCTTCTATCTTCGTTGAACGTCACAGCGGTGCTGCCAAGGTCTGATATCTGTGAGAGGATATTGTGTCAGCGCTTTATTAGCAGCAGACACATACCTGGACGGATGACGAACCTCGTGCTGGCACTGTTGGTGGACGCGGTGAACTCTTTCGCTGCAGCAGCTGGTACAGTTCCTTGACCACCTAGGATTCTTGATGCAGACTCTCCATCTTCTATCTTTGTGTCACCTGTTCCTGTACTTCATCATCTGTTCATGTACTTCATTTTATTTAACTTTATTTTTGTAATACCTGTATCAACTGTATAGCGCCCCTGAGGTTATATCTCACAAAAGCGGCGCTATACAAATTGTCCAATCAATAAATAAATAAACTGTTAGGTATCAGCGCATTGGCGTCTTAACATTTCGGCGTCCGGAGCAGACTGCTCCAATTGCGCCCTCGAGGGCCGACCCTGGTAAGATGCGTTGTCACGATAATACAGAAATCCCGGGTTCGATTCCCGCTAGTTGAGACCGGTACCTTTTATTTTGTCTTGTTACGTTTCATGTTTCGTTAAGATTAATTAGTATTATCTTCTTATTCGATGATATATAACATTGATAATATAACCTTAAAAAAATATTCCAATAAAATAGAACAATTCAATAAGTAACCCATATAAATAAAAATCAGATATGTTATTCCAAGACACTATCTAGGATACAAAACATTTTTTTTTAGTTTTTTAATGATATTGTTAACTTTGAATTTGTAATGTGAGATCGACAAAAATAACGCAAAATGAAATAATCCCAATGGGGTTATCTCAGTACAACAGAGATCCTGGCTTCAATTCTATGTTGAGACCACAGACATAGGAATTAATAGACGAGAAGATAATGGCGAGGGGTAAAATCAACTGTTGAAGAACGAAGGGGGTTAAGCTGACTGTGATTCGTCAATAAATCAATCTGACAGTAAATAGGCATCTCGCATTATAATATCACCATTTATTTCTTAAAAGTAAAATCTGCTTTTGAATGAATAGACATTTTTACATGGGAGCGCAAATTACTCGCCACGTTATGAACAAATTTGCGAAGTCCAAATTCGGCAAAAAAATTCGGTTTTATTTTCAGAGTCGAATATTTCGTTTAAGTATTTAGTTGAGACACTTTTATAAATGTTCATAATTTACTTCCCAGCAACCAACCAGCTTTGTGTTTCGCGTCCAGACGTTTCTCGATGTGATAGTAACAACTGATCTATATTATACGATGTGAATATGCTTAAAATAAAGTAAAATAATGCTTATATATGGAATGTAATACGACAATTGGGTTTATTCTCTTTTTCACATCTATTTTTACAAGTTTTCATAGCACAAGTCAACATTTTGCCGTGTTATTTCATAAAATGAACCGATGATGCCTCAACCATAGTTCGCACAAGAATGATGACGTCACGTTTTAAAATTTCACTTGAGGCCATACGCGAGCACATCCGGCTCCAATGGAACCGGTATGGGGAGTGGGGATAATACGCTTTTAATCACTTAGGGCAGGTCTACTAATATTCATATGTCTATGGTTGAGACCGTTACCTTTTTATTTTTCTTTGACTCGTTCTGTTTCATGTTTTGCTTAGATTTATTGGTATTATAGTATTCCTCAATGTTTTCAATTTTATTTGTAGGTCTGGGAATGAAATGTGAATCAGATATGGACTGTTCGGAAGGAGCCGTGTGCTCAAACAAAAAATGTCAATGCATTCCTGGAAGAACACAACTTGGAAATGAAAAGGTTAAAAAAATATGCCTTTGTTAAAGAATTCGTAATTCGTCGTATTTCTAGTCAAAATATTTTTTCTGCTCATTTTGCAATCTATTTGAAAATAATATTTAAGTTCGGTACACCTTGAACCTAAAAAGTCCTGGACCGAGTTATTCGAGAACAATTTGAAGCCGTGGGGAGAGAGGAAGAGTGAGAGTTGAGAGAGGGTGAGGCTTTTCTAACGACATATCCCTTTCCTTGTCTCACCAAATGGCCAAAAAATTATAAGCCGTTATAACTGCATTAACAACACAAAATAACGTATGTGCCGTGTCTGGCACGCTACGAGACTGGCACGTTACGTTGTTACGTACCGGGAGATATGAATAGACCTTAAGGCGATGCACTACGTCGTGTAGTATTTTAAATTGAGCCGCTATCAATAACAACCCTTACGTAGATGGCGATAAGGTTTTAATTCCCACTTAACACCATCCGCCTGTTTTGATTTATGCAAGAAAAAAACATGGCCAAAAAGTGCCTTTTATTTTATTTTGTGGATGTTCAGGCATAAATATATTTTTTTTTTGGATCATTTTATAAATAACTTTATTTGCCACATTATACAATAAAATAATACCCGAAAATGGGTTCGTAAGTAGGAGATTTTGAACTTTAAAGCAGTTTTCATAGGCCTTTACATTATTTTTTTCTGGGCTTATAAAAAGACTTATATAAAAATTACTCGATTGTTTCAAAGGCCAAGATGTATTCTACTCGCAGTATATATTTAAAGCTTCTGAAACATTTCTAGGCGACCAAATTTTCAAACCAAAAACACATGATTTTGGATTTCTACGTATGGCATCGCCTTAAGGAAGGGTGGCTCGGCCAGCGTTTTTTCTCGTATATATTTTTATTCTATACGCAGCATAATACGAAAAAATTATTAAAAAAACTTCTTTTTTTATTTCATTAACTGCACACAGGAGGCCTGAGGAAAATAGTTTCCTTCAGGGGCTGTGTCATCTCTGGGGATGCTGTGTGGTCAATTTTCTCATACTTTTCTCCTTGATAGCTTCCTTTAATTGCTCTAGAATTGAAGCGTAGTAAACTCCGGTTATGGAAACACATTTATCTTTGTAATCGATCGACAGGATTCCTTCTGAGTCCCAAAAGACTGTCGCCATGATTTTCCCAGCCGATTGTGACACCTTAAACATCTTGGGTGGTGGTGTGCCTTTCTTGTGCCACTGCATAGAGTCCTGTTTAGACTCAGGTTCATAATGATGAACCCAAGTTTCATCACCAGTAACAATTCGAGCCAACACTCCATCACTGTATTCCCTACAGATGTCCAAAAATGCACGAGAACACTCCACACGCTGTTGTTTTTGAGGCGGCGTGAGCATTCTCGGCACCCATCTTGCGCTGACTTTAGTCATGCCAAGATGGTCGTGAAGAATTTGGAAAATGGTTGTATCTGATACTCCAACCATTTCTGCGAGCTGTTTCTTATATAGTCGGGCATCTTCTATTATTAATATTTCGACTTTTTGAATAATTTCCGGAGTGGTCACCACGATAGGCCTTCCTGGCCGTGAGAGCCTATGCTGAGAGCCTGGCCTAGAGGGTATGCCACTTGTAAATCATCTCTTCCAGTATGATCTGAACTGATTTTACTTGCTTGGTAAGGAATTTTATAACAGCGCGGAACTCGATTTTCTCCATATTCACAATTCGTCCCTTGATTGACTTGTTTAGTCGATGATAGCTCAAAGACTAATGACCTAATTACGATAAAACCTGGTATTTATACTAATAATGAGTTGTTCAATTAGTACCTAATTCAGCGACACCCCCACTAATCACCTACCTACCCATTCCGCGAACTAAATTACGCCCCCTCGTAGTAAGCAGTGGATGGTAATAGACTTTAGCCGTGTCCAGTAATTTTGGATGTTTATCCCGCTAACTGTTATTTATATGAAATAAAACAATGTTTTTTGTTTTATTTCATTAAAATGTTAAACCACAAAGTGATTGCTTTCTACGAAAATGTTATTTATATAATTTTTATTTTATTTTATTTTATTTAGGAAAAAACAGTCATTTATATATTTAGCATAAACAGCAATTATTTACAATATTAGACAAATAATGTTCCATTAATTCTAGTCGTTGATTCAATATTTGCACCTATACAATATAATTATAAATGACAAAGAAATATAAAGAATAAACATTATAAGGAATTACAAAATTTTATGAAAACAATTAAAGTTGGTAGTAATGCAGTTTTCGCATGATTATAATAAAAACAATAAAATAAACTAAGATGATAGGATTATTTCACAAAATAAAAAATTGAGTTATCAGTTTAGTAAGTTGCATATTATATGTTCTCAAGTTACACTTGAAAATGTCTACATCTATAAAATAAATAGAATTTTTTTAAAAGCTGTACTGACATTTAATTAACATGTCACATTATTTGTTTTACAGTGCGTTTTGGGAGATCGTTGTAATTCCAATGAAGATTGCATGGCTTTACACTCGGTCTGTAACGAAAACCACATTTGTGAGTGTTCAAAAAAGTATCATCTGGAGGGATCTACTTGCAAACTAAGCCCAGGTATTTTGAAATACTAACTATTAAACAGAAAGATAACTCCCAACAAATTTTGTCAAGACTCTGGTGAATAATAATAACACATACACGTTTTGTTATCATCCTTTTTTATACTTTTATTTACCCTAGACTTGCAGATAAGTCAACAGTCAAGTCTGCTCGGGTGTAAACTATGTTAACTGACAAAAACAAGTTATGAGAAGCATTTTGAATGCATAAAAATAACATTATCTTACTAAATTAGGAGTGTTTTTTTTTATTTTTCAATTCACTTTTATTACTACAAAAAGTTCATTGTAGTATGTAATATGATTTATAATAACTAAACTTGAAAAATGGGAAAAAATATTGGTTACCATCCTTCACATGAACACACGAATCAATTTATGGTATATAACTAATTTATAGTGTAATCGATTAACCATCTGGACCCTCATTAATCACAGAAGATGTAATTGATTGATAACATGACATGCCATTGAATAATAATATTTTCAAGTAAACAGTGGCATGTGCATTTAGATACTACAGGTGGGTTCTGTGAGTACTTTTCATTACTGGGTACAGTGAGTACAGGTACAAAAAACACCGGTTACAATATACTCACAAGTATTTTATACCTATCTGGGGACTGGGGACAGAAAGTAATAAATACTTAGTACCGGTATAAAATACTTATGAGCATTTTGTAACCGGGTATTTTGGAAATTTGTCACAAGTACAAAGTATCGCATGAAAATACCCGGTATTTTTATTGGGTACGATAAATACGCCTCTCCTCTAGTAGATACCATTAAAAGTCTTTTGAAAATCAATTAAACTTGTGTCGTATAAAACCTGTTAAATGAAAACACTTATCATCCTTTACAGGATTCAGGTTAGAAATGCATCAAAATCTTATCGTAGTCATAACTTCTCTTCTTGAAGAGTTTGAGTTATTATATAATTCAAATAAACCCCACGAAACATCAATTTTCTAGGCTTGCTAGGGCAAATTCTACCGTAGGTCTGCCCTATACACCAGGGCCGCGAGTTGCATATATTCGTGCATTACTTCTTCACTTACGCCTTTAAGATTCCGACATTATTTTAGGGTATTGTCTCGTCTTAAAGCGAAGCTTAATGCCAAATCACTATTTTGATTAATCTTTATAACGAATTGGCTTATATTATGAATACCAAAAATATGCTTTAGATAAATTGAATGTTTTCCTATCGTTTCGCTTGAGTAGAATACAAATAAAACAATAAATTACTCAATAAAAAATATAAATGTAAACTACTAAAAAATTATTTTTTTCAATTGAAATGTACGAACGCGTAAAGGAAACAACTTTTAAAAAATACAGTATTATAGCTAAGATTATCTGTGACAGTTTCACTTGATTAACTTTTTTGATTTCTTATGAAATTATTTACAAAATAAATAAAAACCAGTTTTGTGCTTGAAATCGAACGTTTCTAGACTCCGTTTGTCAAGCGATTTTAATGCCTATTACCTACAATATAAGGTAAACCAAGAATATACACGTTTTTGGCTTGTAGCTTCCTCTTAAGTATAACTTGTTTTTGTTTTCATCAGTTTTAGGTCGAAACTGCAAGATAGACGGAGACTGCATTTATGCAGATGAATTAAAGCCTCCAAATGACGCACACTGTATAAATGGCAAGTGCGGGTGCCTCCATCACATGCTATCAGATGGGAATTTCTGTCAGAATGGTAAGTAAGTTTGAAATAATTGTCAACACTATACATTGTACAGCTGGGGGTGGGATTTGACCTTATCCACCTCTTCTTCAGTCCAACTCTTGGCACTGCTTCCCCTCCCCTACAGTATCCAGTCATCTGTCATTCTTTCAGGATATACGGGTTTTCCAATAAGAGGTGTTATTTTGAATAGCCCGCTATTTCGGTAGATGTTACTTTTGAAGCTGTCATTTTTTGACATTTGACAAGTAGAAACTACGCCATTAATTAAAATGGAACGATACACGCTTCAACAACGCATTGAAATTATTAAAATTCACTTGAGTGAATCAAATGCAAATCATCTTGAGTGATGAGGCCCATTTCCACCTCGGTGGCTTCGTCAACAATCAAAATTGTCGCATCTGGGGCTCGGAAAACCCAAGAGTTATTGTTGAAAAGCCTCTCTATCCTCAACGTGTGACTGTTTGGTGCGGTTTATTGTCCGGCGGAGTCATTGGACCTTACTTTTTCGAAAATGAGGCTGGAGCAACAGTTACGGTGAATGGATTGCGTTATCGAAAGATGATTAATGAATTTTTATGGCCGGAATTGAATGTTATTGATCTGGACAACGTTTACTTTCAACAAGACGGCGCTACGTGCCACACAAGCAACGAAACACAAAATAACACCTCTTATTGGAAAACCCTGCATAGGACCTGCGAATATTTATTTTATTTTTTGTTAACCCTTTCATACTAGCGAGCATACTGAGTCGTTCACGGACCACCCGCACAGTTGAGTTAGCTCTTTTTGAAGAGCTGAATTCGTACGACTGCCGGTTAACCGTACAACGGTTAAATTTAACGGTTACTCTTTTTATCAGGAGATATTTAAAAAAAAATAGCGCTATTAAGGGGACCGTTTACGCAGCCTTTTTCATATGTAAGTTAAATTTGAATTTGAGGTCAAAATACCCAACCAAACTGAATAATTACTTTTTAAATCAGAGGTAAAGCAAAAATCTAATACGAATATTTATTGGTGTTTCAAATTATAAAATATATGATCTTTTTAATTGGAAGTTAAATATACTAATTATTTTACATAAATTGCAAATTCTTACTGGCATTTCTTTCAATAAATATTATGCTTACACGATTTTGTTTGAGAATTTACTTTATTATAATATTTTGCTACACTTTTTATTATACATATTTATTAATATTCTCTGTTAATTACTATCTATTGTCATAAACACATCATACCTCGATTTATGTCAGGTCTTATACAAACCTAGTATTCATTCAACTATTATTACACTAGTAGATATTTCTTTTAATTATGTATTGTTTAACTGCACTTCTATTAACAACTGTATCACTTGCAACAATATCTTTGTGTACACATTACTTGTTCTGTAATTTATTACCAACATTCTCCTGTGTACCACTATATGCTTATAATCCGATGTATCATTCTATTGTAAAAGCCATTTTATGGCGTTTAAATAAATAAATAAATAATTTGTTACCTAATGGTAATTACAAAAAAAAAAATCTTACCTTTTTTTAGTATCTACGCAAATATAATGAAATATAACTAACTAATCATCATGCCGTTTCCCCGCAGGTGTAGGCAGAGAGCTGACGGACCGCCAAACAACTCGGTCTTGGCACACACTTCTTGCCTCATCCACATTCAAACATTCGTCTCATACATACACTTCTATTATTCTTTTGCAATTATTACAAAAACTATTTTAATAGGTTTAAATGTAATTTTCAAACGATCGATTTATTTATAAACGTCGGTCGGATACCCGGCGTTGCTGGGGGTTAACCTTAGGAGATAGACACATACCATGCTGGACTTTTCTGTAGGCCTTTTTAAGATATACAATTCCGTAGTACATTATTTTGATCTATCTCATAAGGTTTAGTCAGCGTTAGCAATAGTATAAGCGCCCGAAAATATATTTTTACGACTTTATCACAAAACATCGACTTTTCTCTACTTTCTATAAATATAATGTGCATGTATTATAGATGTAAACCTTCCAGAAGAAATTTTCTAAATGATAGTCAAAACCCTATCAAAATCCGTTGTGTCGTTTAGAAGAACTGAGCGCACAAACAGACAAACGCGGATAGCTACTTTGTTTTATATTATTTTTATCTATCTTTATAAATAAAAATGTGTTCGTTTGTTCACAATCTTAAATCTCCGAAAGTTCTTCACAGATTCCCTTGAAATTTTGACATAACGTTGCATTCTAATGCGCGTGTGTTTTTATATACTATATTATTTACAATGTCACCTGTGAATGGTAAAAACATGTTTTATTTTATATCTGTTAGATATAAAAGGAATACTCACTATCTGCACAGACAGGCTAAGCCACAGCAACACGTTTTGGGGTAGGTACAGCTAGTAATATATAAAAATTCAGCCTACGAATGTTTGTGCTCGCAAAACCCGAAAAGTAGTCGACTGATATCGCTGAAAATCAGTGTAATGCAATATAGTTGTCTAACAGCAACATTGTGGTATACAGCAGTGCGTGGTGGAATAAGTCGGAGACGCCTGAGGAAGACATTAGCAATAGCGTAGAGTAAAGATCAAATCATTATTTCTTATAATATTGTTTTTTTTTTCTAGTTCCGAGGGACACCAAAGGAGAAAATTATATCGAAAAATGGACGTCCATCTATACAAACATCATATCACATCGCTCACTTGAAAATGACGCACCAAAAAAAGAAAAAATGTCTGTATATGTCACCTTCTTGCTCTTATTATTATTCATAATGTTCGTTTTTGGCTGGATTTACTGTAACAGATCTTGTAAACTGAGTTGAGTTGGTCATAATATTGTCTAACTTCGTGATAATATTGTCTAACTTCGTTATATTATTGTCTAACTTCGGGATAATATTGTCTAACTTCGTTATATTATTGTCTAACTTCGGGATAATATTGTCTAACTTCGTTATATTATTGTCTAACTTCGGGATAATATTGTCTAACTTCGTTATATTATTGTCTAACTTCGGGATAATATTGTCTAACTTCGTTATATTATTGTCTAACTTCGGGATAATATTGTCTAACTTCGTTATATTATTGTCTAACTTCGGGATAATATTGTCTAACTTCGTTATATTATTGTCTAACTTCGTGATAATATTTCCTAACTTCGTTATATTATTGTCTAACTTCGGGATAATATTGTCTAACTTAGTGATATTTTCTTTTAACTTCGCGATAATAACGTCTAACTTCGTGATAAGAGATATTTTACAATTTCGTGATAAAGTCTTCTAACTTCGTGATGATAATCATCCAATTTCGTGATAATATGTTATAACTACGTGATAATATATTCCAAGTTTGTGATAAATATCTTCTAGCATCGTGATTTACTTTCGGTCAAAACACAGGTCAATTTGTATTTACGGCACTGCGCAGTCACAGGCGATACTTTCAATGGATAATGCTATTTAAAATCATACATCTTTCTCTTGAGCAAAATAAAAAACTAAAGCATGACAGAAAACGACTGCCCCCGGTGTACTATTCCAAGGTTGCTGAGCGACCAATCATTGTGCACCTACACAGATTAGGGCGGTTATAAAACAACTATGTCTCTTTCTCGCATATGTTGAGAAACAAATGCCATGTTATATTTTTCATTATGTATAAAAAAAAATTTCATTATGTACAAAAAAAAAAAAAAATTGCAACTTATATTTTCATTATGTATAAAAATGTAGTCCTTCATGTATCCAAATTGTAACAACTGATAAGTATGTATAGTACTGTTAATTTGATAGTGCTCCCTCCCTAAACACGAGAATTTCTCAATTAGGGAGGTATTGTTACCACTAATATTACATATTATATATTTTGTATTATATGTATATTGGTTAATAAATAAAAAAATGTGTAGCTCTCTGACACACAATAATGTGAATCGGTACAAAGCTGGTCACTGGCGATACTCAGAGTATCTAGCTCTCTGGAATGTATGGCAAATATACTTTAAATTATTTTATTTAAATTCTGTTTGGTGTGTAAAACTGTATTTAAAAAATGGTCAGCACGTCGTCGCTGGGATTTGAACCCGGGATATGAGCCCGGGATATGAACCCGGGATATGAACCCGGGATATGAACCCGGGATATGAACCAGGGATATGAGCCACTCGGCCACAGAGGTCATCAATTATGATATTATGATTATTTTAATTTCATAAGATTATTTAGTGTTTTGTGAGAGGTATGCAATAAACAAATTAAAGCATTGGGTGTATGATTTTGTGTGCTCTAATGTCCAACATTTATCATGCATGTAATTAAAATATTTATCAATTTATTTGCTTGTTATTTTAACATTTTGGGAGGCGGGTATGGGTACCGCCGCCCCTGGACCCATTCATTGGATAACCAACACCTCTCCCATGGGTGACTGCAGAAACTGGCCGTTTGATAGAGACGGATTGGATCATGGGGGAAAGAAGGGAGAAGAGAGGGCACTAGGTCAACCAGGCACAACACGTCAAATAAAGTCAACCATGCACAGATGGGCGAGGCTTACTAGGCCAGAATGTTCACCACTTGCCAAATATTTTTTTTTCCGTAGACCCCTTGCCTGCCGAATATTGAATTTTCCTAAAACTATTAACGTCCCATGTGATAGTCATTTATTTTTTTTAGTAAAAAGATTCCCTTCCCTTGCCTGTCCAACAACCGGGTGGTGGTATAGTTGCTCTGTCTTTACATTGTGCAGACAGGGGCACCCTTGTGAGGTATTACACCAAATGAAAATGAAGCAGGATAAGCAACGGGAATTTCTGTCTGTAGCTGGCCCTACAGAACTGCCCCTTAAGTTCTTTGTCAGTGCTTATTCCTGTCAGTTCTTCTTGTCACATGATATCCGATTCTTCAACGTTGCATTTCCATAGTCAAAATGTCCTCAAACTTAGTTTTGAAGTCTGTGTGAAGTGCATTTAAATGTTGAACGTCATTATTACCCTGGACGTTTTTCAGAAACATGTCGGGGAACTAGAAAAATTCGCGGTTTCCAACGTGCAATGTTTTGCTTGAATATATTAATTCTGATGAAAAAAAGGGGACAGAATAAAATCTCGACTTCAGCACAGTTCGGTATTATTGCTACTTGTAAACGAATTTGTCGGCCGCCAGAACAGCTGCGCTTTCAAGACCAACACCTGCGTCTTTTGAGTAGATGGGGGAATGATTGACACAGTTTTGATAAATCAGTCAGCATTTTGATAAAATAAGAAATAAAAATACACGTGCTTTATAAAATTTATATTTATTTACTAAATAATGGATATAACTTGACAGAATAAAAATCATATTAGCAAAATAATGGATATACAAACACATCTGTTACGCCCTGGACCTTTTTTGACGTCTCAGTTTTTTACTCAAAGTGACATAGAATCTAATCGTGTTTTGACTTGGAAAAGATTTTTGGTCCATAAATTTGATTGTATGGTTTGTGTAATGACAATAACTGTTTTTTTTATATATAATATTACCAGAAAACAATGGGTATGAAAAAAGGGAAAACGTAAAATTAAGTTACGACAAATATTTTTTGATTATATATTAAGTGCGATAGAAATGGAAAAAAAGTTTACTTGTAAATCATGAATGTAATTTGAAATTTTTTTTAAATGTTTTTTTTTCGTACTCGGGAAAGAATATATTTTACAATATTATCTTAGATATACAAAAAAAGTAGAATGAAGTTGATAAAAATTGATGTAAAATTATCTAAATGTCTTGGTTAAAAATACTTTATTCATGTTTTCAGCATAATATCCTCGAAAAGGGCCAAAACTTGTGGCTTTCTTTGTGGTTTTAAGAGAGCTATTAAAAAAGTTTTTTTGTAAATTGTATAAAATACACTGTAATTCTTACTATGCATGTTACCGGTAAAATTAAAAATATGATGTGATTTTTGTTATTTATTTTTTATGCCGTGTTGCGCTATCTCCTTCTTTAGCCAACTTTACAGTGTCCATCATCAGGGCAGATGTGTGACACACAACGTTGGCTAAAGAAGGAGATAGCGCAATACGGTATAACATCTGTATTGCGCTATCTCCTTCTTTAGCCAACTTTAAGTGTCCATCATCAGGGCAGATGTGGGACACACAACGTTGGCTAAAGAAGGAGATAGCGCAATACGGTATAACATCTGTATTGCGCTATCTCCTTCTTTAGCCAACTTTACAGTGTCCATCATCAGGGCAGATGTGTGACACACAACGTTGGCTAAAGAAGGAGATAGCGCAATACGGTATAACATCTGTATTGCGCTATCTCCTTCTTTAGCCAACTTTAAGTGTCCATCATCAGGGCAGATGTGGGACACACAACGTTGGCTAAAGAAGGAGATAGCGCAATACGGTATAACATCTGTATTGCGCTATCTCCTTCTTTAGCCAACTTTACAGTGTCCATCATCAGGGCAGATGTGTGACACACAACGTTGGCTAAAGAAGGAGATAGCGCAATACGGTATAACATCTGTATTGCGCTATCTCCTTCTTTAGCCAACTTTAAGTGTCCATCATCAGGGCAGATGTGGGACACACAACGTTGGCTAAAGAAGGAGATAGCGCAATACGGTATAACATCTGTATTGCGCTATCTCCTTCTTTAGCCAACTTTACAGTGTCCATCATCAGGGCAGATGTGTGACACACAACGTTGGCTAAAGAAGGAGATAGCGCAATACGGTATAACATCTGTATTGCGCTATCTCCTTCTTTAGCCAACTTTAAGTGTCCATCATCAGGGCAGATGTGGGACACACAACGTTGGCTAAAGAAGGAGATAGCGCAATACGGTATAACATCTGTATTGCGCTATCTCCTTCTTTAGCCAACTTTACAGTGTCCATCATCAGGGCAGATGTGTGACACACAACGTTGGCTAAAGAAGGAGATAGCGCAATACGGTATAACATCTGTATTGCGCTATCTCCTTCTTTAGCCAACTTTAAGTGTCCATCATCAGGGCAGATGTGGGACACACAACGTTGGCTAAAGAAGGAGATAGCGCAATACGGTATAACATCTGTATTGCGCTATCTCCTTCTTTAGCCAACTTTACAGTGTCCATCATCAGGGCAGATGTGTGACACACAACGTTGGCTAAAGAAGGAGATAGCGCAATACGGTATAACATCTGTATTGCGCTATCTCCTTCTTTAGCCAACTTTAAGTGTCCATCATCAGGGCAGATGTGGGACACACAACGTTGGCTAAAGAAGGAGATAGCGCAATACGGTATAACATCTGTATTGCGCTATCTCCTTCTTTAGCCAACTTTAAGTGTCCATCATCAGGGCAGATGTGGGACACACAACGTTGGCTAAAGAAGGAGATAGCGCAATACGGTATAACATCTGTATTGCGCTATCTCCTTCTTTAGCCAACTTTAAGTGTCCATCATCAGGGCAGATGTGGGACACACAACGTTGGCTAAAGAAGGAGATAGCGCAATACGGTATAACATCTGTATTGCGCTATCTCCTTCTTTAGCCAACTTTACAGTGTCCATCATCAGGGCAGATGTGTGACACACAACGTTGGCTAAAGAAGGAGATAGCGCAATACGGTATAACATCTGTATTGCGCTATCTCCTTCTTTAGCCAACTTTAAGTGTCCATCATCAGGGCAGATGTGGGACACACAACGTTGGCTAAAGAAGGAGATAGCGCAATACGGTATAACATCTGTATTGCGCTATCTCCTTCTTTAGCCAACTTTAAGTGTCCATCATCAGGGCAGATGTGGGACACACAACGTTGGCTAAAGAAGGAGATAGCGCAATACGGTATAACATCTGTATTGCGCTATCTCCTTCTTTAGCCAACTTTAAGTGTCCATCATCAGGGCAGATGTGTGACACACAACGTTGGCTAAAGAAGGAGATAGCGCAATACGGCATAACATCTGTATTGCGCTATCTCCTTATTTAGCCAACTTTACAGTGTCCATCATCAGGGCAGATGTGTGACACACAACGTTGGCTAAAGAAGGAGATAGCGCAATACGGCATAACATCTGTATTGCGCTATCTCCTT
This sequence comes from Hesperophylax magnus, assembly GCA_026573805.1. Lineage (NCBI taxonomy): Eukaryota > Metazoa > Arthropoda > Insecta > Trichoptera > Limnephilidae > Hesperophylax > Hesperophylax magnus. Next base: position 6,040,476 of record JAIUSX010000005.1, on the reverse strand, counting down.
CTTTAGCCAACTTTACAGTGTCCATCATCAGGGCAGATGTGTGACACACAACGTTGGCTAAAGAAGGAGATAGCGCAATACGGCATAACATCTGTATTGCGCTGTCTCCTTTTTTAGCCAACTTTACAGTGTCCATCATCAGGGCAGATGTGTGACACACAACGTTGGCTAAAGAAGGAGATAGCGCAATACGGTATAACATCTGTATTGCGCTATCTCCTTCTTTAGCCAACTTTACAGTGTCCATCATCAGGGCAGATGTGTGACACACAACGTTGGCTAAAGAAGGAGATAGCGCAATACGGCATAACATCTGTATTGCGCTATCTCCTTCTTTAGCCAACTTTACAGTGTCCATCATCAGGGCAGATGTGTGACACACAACGTTGGCTAAAGAAGGAGATAGCGCAATACGGTATAACATCTGTATTGCGCTATCTCCTTCTTTAGCCAACTTTACAGTGTCCATCATCAGGGCAGATGTGTGACACACAACGTTGGCTAAAGAAGGAGATAGCGCAATACGGCATAACATCTGTATTGCGCTATCTCCTTCTTTAGCCAACTTTACAGTGTCCATCATCAGGGCAGATGTGTGACACACAACGTTGGCTAAAGAAGGAGATAGCGCAATACGGTATAACATCTGTATTGCGCTATCTCCTTCTTTAGCCAACTTTACAGTGTCCATCATCAGGGCAGATGTGTGACACACAACGTTGGCTAAAGAAGGAGATAGCGCAATACGGCATAACATCCAAAAATAAATAACAAAAATATCATATCATATTATATGTGAGTTCAAAATGAATACCTATATACAATTATTATAATTATGTCACAATAATATCTAAAAAAAAAAACAAAGGCATTACGTGAACAATACAGAGTAATAAGTGTTAGCTCCTCGTTTATTCATTAGACTGTCATTTTCGTCATTATTATCGTCATTTCATTATCGTCTTAACAAGTGCACGCTATTGTCAACAACTGCTGAGCTCTATTAAATTTATAAAAATTGCAGTAAAAAGTAATCAAACCTATATATTTAAGTGATCAAACGATAAAGACTTTAAAAATCCACAATCTACGTGATTAATAAGTTAAATTCTGCATTGCATTCCACTAAAAGTGTACGAATTTAAATAATACGGAACTGTCAAAATTAATTGTTTTCAAGATTACGTTCAAACTACATCAAAAGTGCTCAATTTTGTTTTTTGCTAAGTGTAACAGTGTTAAATCACCCAGTTTTTTTTTTTTTAAAGTTTTAAATCCAATTCTATTTATATAAAAGTAAAACTATCAAATATTGAAAGTGAAAGATTTAGCAAAAACAGCACTGTCATCTCTCAAGCTGAATTACAATATATGAAGATCTATTATCTCGCCTACTCATAACTCGGAAGTGGTTCAGTGGATAAATCGGTCACGCTGAAAGTTATATCAACGGCGTACGTTCGAGCCCGAACCAAACCAACTAGAAATTTTATATTTTATTTTTATTTTATTTAATCTCTAACGCACGACTGTTAAGGGCCCACTATTCGAATTTCATCCAATTTCCGACATACTTTCCTTAAAATTTTGAAGTTTTTAAGCTCTTAAAAAAATATATGTTATTCTTTAAGATAGTATCTATTTGTTCCAAAAGCCGAAACGGTAATTATTTGAAATTCCCTCGATAGAAATAAATCGCAAAGTATGCTCCGAAAAATATTATTAACACGTTTATTTCTGTTATTTTACAAGTTATATGTATGAAAAAAATCACAATGCTTCTTTTAATGCTACTCAATAGACCCCAAAAGTGATTTTTGCTATTTTTGAAATACGCCGTGATTTATTAAACATTTTCACAACTGTCGCTTACGCCTATTGCTTTTAAATCATATTTATTATAGCGCGCTCGCTCCGACTTGAAGATTAAACTATCTTTCTTTGAAAAGTTCATTCGCCAACTCGAGGGCTTTGGGGGCAGACGTGTCGTTCATCGTTCTATGATCTACAGACGTGCGATTACGTGCAAATATTTGAATTTATAAAGATAATTTTTACGCGTGTAAAGTTTATGAGTTAATAAATATTGTTTTTTCAAAGATGGGAAATACACGAAAGATATCCCGTATTTCAAAGAAAAAATGTTATCTCATAAAATTATATCCTATCTATTAGGTGAGAAGAAAAAAATACAATTTTTGATTTATAAGCTTATATTTATTATAAACGATAATTTACTATAAAAATTAATAATTCATATTTTTATTTATGTATTGTGTAGTAAAAAGTTATTATTTTTTTTTCAGAATAGGTACTTTGGGAAATAAAACTAATTCCAATGCATTAGAAATTACGGGGTAAATTTTTATTAATTTAGTTTTCTTGTTCCTATACGATCGTGATTTATTTGCGAATTAACTTTCTACGTACACAAATACACACGTCACTTTACATCTGCTCCTTAGAGTAATATTACTCTAAGATCTGCTCTAATGATTCACAATGCAACGATGTCCGAAATATAATATAATATGTAATAATAATATATGGGCCACCTGTTTCAAATAACAATACTCGAACGTGGAATCCAGAAAAATAATGAACGGGCCAGCGAAAAAAGCTATTGAAAGTTCTGAAACTGTGGGGAATATAATTTAATAAAATAAAATACTTTTTTGTTTTAAAACCACGATATTTATTAATTTAAGAACCGACCGGTTTCGCTTTACTTAAGCATCATCAGGGTACAAATTAATACTAAACAAGAAGTACATAATGTGTGCATATATATAACAAAATATAGAGGGAGACAACATGATACAAATATAAGCAACACAAAGACGGTCATAAAATACATTAACATAAGTGCACAAGTAATGGAAAAACCGCTAGATAATTATGTAGACTAATGGGTTATACGAATAAATCGGGAGAAACAAAACATCAACTGGCAAGGTGGTAAGGAGGTAAGGAGAACTGGGAATTTTTTATGGGTTTATTGGAAACAGACTTAATATTGGACTACTTGATATGTCTAATTGATTATTAACTCTTAAACCCTACCACTCTGGGAATGTAATTATTCCTACCACGGGGTACTGAAGTACCCCGCGCAAAAAAAATGAATAAAATAAAAGTCTTAGATATTTTTTTCAAAATTATTTTTATAATGGCAAAGTAATAAGAAAAGACAATAAAATTTATTAATACAAAACTAATAGACATTTTTGTCGTTACATGAAGGACAGCTTTTGTATTGATGGTCAACACAAATATAGCGGCGTCAAGTGTTACAGACAGATCGAGATTTTTTGTCCTTTGTGCGCGGACAAAAGCAGCAGCGACCAGGTTTGGGATTATCAGGGACCGGCCTATGATCTTCACTATGAATATTCAAGACTGCACGTATAGTTTCTCTGATATCCCGGGGTAAACTTGGCTATTGAATTTTGCTCTCATATGAGGCTTTATGAGTGCCATTGACAAACTCTTAAGAAATTTACGCCGCTTGGTTATTTTCTATTCATCAATGTTAGTTGACAGCTAGAATAAGACCCAAAAGTTGACACCAACGGTATTAAGCAACCCGTAGAAGAGACACATGGGCCACCTTTTGATCTTCCTGGACGTCGAGTACTTCTTACAAAGTTGGTCGAACACATCCTCCCCGCATTTGGTTTTATTATGGAAATGTATTATTTCTGGAAGGTACACTTCATTATCCTTGTCAGGACTGTCATGCATGGTGGACAGCATGATTACAACTTTCTTCTTAGCTGACTTCAGAGGACAATACGACAAAAGTGTGAGAGATCCGTCGTAGCCAAACATTGATGTGCATCTTTCTCGATTTTTAGGGTCTAAGAAAACAGGAGGAATTTCTCGTTTATTCTTCTTTTCAGTTCCAACTAATATTATACCTTTTTCCAGTAACTTCTTGGCTGTGGGTATAGACGTGAACCAATTGTCACATGTCAGGTTTCTGTTAAGACGTTACCAGGTGGGTGCAACAAAATATTACGGCGAGGCATTCTTGAGTGAAAAGGCTTAACACTAGTCCACTTATGTCGATTATTATGACCTTTTCCGTACAGAACTAATGGAGAATCTAGCACACCAGCCCCGCCATTGTCAGTCACTAAATACTCTTCATCTCCTTCCACACTATCCAGACTTTCCAGATCCGCATTTCGCTCGAAGCATGTTTAGGGTAATAAGTTTATAGTTTAGGGTTCTTTCACCGTATTTATGGGAACATTTCAGAACCACCAATCTTTCATTTTGAGTGAATCTTGTGTTTGTGATTAAATTATATTTGACAATTTAAACAAATAATATTTAGAGAAGTTAAAAATAAAATTGAAAGTTCACTGAAAGCTTAAACTATTAAAAGTAGTAATTTCATAAAAATGTAAATAAATAGAGCCCCTTTCACATTTTAGAATGTAATTTTATGTTGCTTACATGTTTTATTACTCTTTATAATTATTGAATTGTTTAAATGAATAAATAAATAATTACAAAAAAGTCTTCTGATTTGTAAGTCCTCGGGAAGCACTAAGGATCTTTCTATCTATCTTTATAATATAATAAATTTGATGAGCATAAAAATGTAAACGTGTATATAATTGATATAAATGTACAAAAGTAGATATTACACGTGTATAAATATTATATTGCGCATATTATACAAGATGTCGGGGGTAAAGTGCACAAACTTCGGGAGGTGATTCTAATTGATAGTACAAGTAAAAAAGAAAAAAAACTTTTTTTGGAATTCCAACGTTTTAAGATAGTTTTCGAGTAAAAAAGTTTAATTTTTTGTATAGAAAAAAAAACAATTTCTTCTACGGAAAATAAATTTTTGTGGAAAAAATTTGGAAATTCGAATAATTTCCATTTCATTTTTACTTCTTCTAGCATTTAGAATAACCTCCTGAAGTTTGAGCACTTTACCCCCGGACACCCTATAAAGATAACCATATAAGAAAAACCTTATTGATGTAAAAATATATTTATTGATTTTATAAAAGTTATAAATTACTTTTATAAAAGTGATAATAGTATTTTAGTAAAGTAAAGTAATTTTTATACCTATTCAAATAACTTTCGTAAATGTTTTTTGTAAAATTAAAAAAAATAATAATTAATTAAATCCGTAATAAAACCCATATTTTGAGAACCATCTTCATTTCGACATCGTTATAATTTGCTCGGTGCTAACTAAAAATGGTTCTGTTTTTCTAAAATTGCAATAGATGTCGGTAATTTAATTTCGTTATTTAAATTATAATCCCCAAAATTATTCCTAATACGAATTCAGACACCTCTGTCGGATTCTTTTAACACTAAATATTGTTTATTTTGAGGGTGTTGCCCAAATCTAAATTCTTTACGCGGAAAGCGGGCCCTTAAGTTGCGGGGCGCGTTCAAGGCCCAGAGAATCCATCGAAAATTGAATAAATTAAAAATATTAAAAATCTTCTAACTATGCCTAACTGCTTAGCATGTCCCGAATCGACGGGAACTACATTTGTATGCCTAGTATGTAAAGGAGCATACCATCTTCTCTGCGGTGGAATCACAGAAACCGCTTATCGACGACTGACAATGGAACGGCGCACTCAAATTAAATGCAAGAAGTGCGCAACCGTAGCGGTTGGCACTTCTTCCCAGGCGCAGTCACCGGTTTACGATATCAGTTGTGATAAACCCATTGGATCGGAGAACAGCGAAATCCTGAAAAGTCAAAATGCAATCATCTTACAAAATAATAAAATACTGGATACAATAACCTTCATGAGCAAGCAGTATGAAGATATTCTCCTCCGCGTGCGGGAGTTAGAAGATAAAAATATGGTGTTAACAAAACAAAATTCCTCTTTAGAATCCCGAATTGACCTACTAGAAGGCCAGCTTGAAAATGTCGAAAGGTCGGCAAGAGCCAAAAATATAGAGGTAAGGGGAATACCCGAAATAAAGGGAGAAAGTTTGAAAAATATATTCCACAATATATGCCAAACCATTCAATCAAAAGTAAATACTTCAAACATTGAAGCGTCCTACAGGACACAAAAACACAAAAATGGACCTATTGTTTTTAAACTGACCTCGAATCGCGATCGAGAACAATTACTATCGGATATAAAAGCCTTCCACAAACAAGCATCCAGTCCCGAGGAGAAGCTCAACACTCTGAACTTAGGGATTGCCGGACCAAGCTCACCAGTCTACGTTGCAGAACACCTGACATTTCGTGCTAACCACTTGTGGTACCTGGCCCGCAAAGCTACAAAGGAAAATTTTTTTAAGTATTCATGGATCAAATCAGGGCAGATCTACGTACGTAGAGATATCGGAACACCTGCAATTCTTGTTTCAAATGCGGAGACACTGGCACTACTCTCACCAAATTCATCACAACTATAGTTCTAAAATTATCATGTGTAAAACTTTTATTGTATCGTATTATTATTTTTTTATTGTACTTGTTTTGAGGTATCACATATATTGTACTAGTGTCAGAATCAAGAATCCGGTAAAAGATACTATTCCTATTTCTATTGCTTTGAAACATCAACATTATTTTCTAACATTGCCAACAGTAAAAACTCTACATTCAACTTGTTTTCTAAATTGCTCGCCAAGTTTTATTCAGCTTCTAGTCTTCATCCAAAGTTTAGCTACCAACACCCTACACCAATTTAAAAAATGGAAGATAATATAAATAATATTTTAGACAATTTGTCGCAGATTCCATGTATCGAAACAAGTAGTTCTGTAGAAGTTCAAAAAACCCTAAATAAATCCAACCTAAAAATATTTTCCATGAATATCAGAAGCATGAACAAAAATTTCAATGAACTAATGATACTACTTACAGAACTTGACTCAGACTTTGACTTGATTATTCTGAGCGAATGCTGGATCAGAGATAACTATATTCCTAAAAACATAAAAAACTATAATCAATACAGTACTCAGAATAACCAATTACAAAATGATGGCGTTATTATATACATAAAAAATCATATACAATACTCTATAAAGGAAATCACAATAACTCACTCAAATTGTCTTAAACTTGAAATAGAAAATAGCGTTACTGTTCTAACTATATACCGATCACCGAGCACTTCCAATATAACACCATTTTTAAACTCGCTTAATCAGTTTCTGGCATGTATTAGAAATCATGAAAATGTTCTAATTATTGGTGACCTAAATATTAATATTATAAATACAATGCATCCCCAAGCAAACGACTACATAAATTTATTAACTCTTCAAGGATTTATCCCAGCTATTACAGCCCCTACTCGTGTCTCAGAGTTATCCGCCAGTTGCATAGACCACGTCTTTGTCAAATGTAAGCTAAATATCAAATCTCTCATATATCAGTGCACTGTGACAGATCACTACGCTACTATCACCTCCATTTCTCATAAAATTCAAAAATTACCAGCATCCACTATACAACTAAAGAAAATTTCTTATGACACTCTCTTCAAACTGGTTTCCAATGAAAACTGGTCAAATTTCTACAAAATTAGCGATCCAAACTTAGCGTGTGAATCTCTCATCAACATCCTACATAAGCATCTGAAAAATGCCACATCCCACACACACAACAATCAAAGTAGTCGTACAATTAAACTAAAACCTTGGATAACTACTGGTATTTTACACTGTATCCGCAAACGTGATAAACTTCATAAATATTGTAAAAATAACCCCACTGATTACGAATCTCTCTTATTCTATAAAAGATACAGAAATGCCTGTAAAAAAATAACCTGTACGGCCAGAGAAGATTATTATAGGAAACAGATAGAGGAAGCTGCGAATGATAATAAAAAAATCTGGAACATTGTCAAAGAAATATGCTACACCGACAAAACTACCACACCCATAAATAAAATAACCATCACAAATAAAACACTAAATGCAACCGAAAATTCAGAAACAATCGCAAATCACTTCAACCAATTCTTCTCTACAATCGGATCGGATCTAGCAAATAATATTTTAAAAAGAAATAGCAAGTCTGAAAATAATCTTGCAAATACTATCTTTCTCGATAATCTGAGTTATGACCCTTTCAATCTCACACTAACAACAGAACAAGAAATCACTGAAATCATCAATTCACTCAAAAATACACACTCCACGGGAGTTGACAATATATCCACTAAACTAATTAAACACCTTAAACCAATCATTGCTAAGCCCCTTGTATACATCACAAATCTAAGTTTTCGAACTGGCCTTTTCCCAAACACTCTAAAACATTCAACAATTATTCCTATCTTTAAATCAGGGGACAGATCAATCGTCAATAACTATAGACCAATATCTCTACTGAGTCCAATCTCTAAAATAATCGAAAAAACAGTAAAACAAAGGCTCTACAAGTTTCTCGAAGAAAATAAAATCCTGTCAAAAAACCAATACGGCTTCCGCAAAGATCTTAGTGCATCAGATGCAATTGCAGCTTTTACTAAATTAATTTCTGATAACCTCGATAAAAGTCGCAAGCCCCTCGCTGTATTCTTGGATCTGGCTAAAGCCTTTGACACTGTATCTCACCGCATACTTTTGAAAAAACTCTCACAGATAGGAATAAAAGGTGTTCCTCTTAAATGGTTTGAGAGCTATCTAACAAATAGGTCCCAGTCAACTATTATTAACTCCGCTAAAGAGTATAGAAGTACAAGTTTGCCAATCACATATGGCGTGCCCCAAGGCAGTGTGTTGGGCCCACTTCTGTTTCTAATATACATTAACTCGTTATGCAATTTGGATACTGGTGGTACTATAATATCTTTTGCCGATGATACGGTTATCATATTTGCAGATGAAAATTTGAATTCAGCATTTGAAAAAGCAAATCATGGTATAAATGAAATAAAACACTGGTTAGATTCCAACCTCCTCACTCTAAATATTGAGAAAACTAAATACTTACTTTTTTCCATACGCAAACATAATCTCCCTCAAAACTATCATAAACTTACCATACATTCATGTTCACAGAACTTCAACATGGCTACATCACCTCACAAAAATTGTTCATGCGATAACCTTATAATATCAAACGAAATTAAGTACTTGGGGGTCATTATAGACAATCAACTGCGATGGGAGGCCCATATAAATTCTACAACAAAAAGGCTTCGCAAATTATGCTACATTTTCTACTCTCTCAGATCTATCCTTAACCTACAAACACTAAGATGTGTATACTTTGCACTTTTTCAATCAATTACTACATATGGTATAGTAGGATGGGGAGGTTGTGCAAAAACGATTCTTCATCCCATGGTTTTAATTCAAAAACTGTTACTAAGGATAATATTCAAATGTAAGCCAACAAACCCATCAGAACCACTTTTTAGAAAACTCAGAATATTAGATATTCGACAATTATATGTTAAGACCATTCTCATATACATACGGAAAAATGACTTGGTGAATAAAACACAACAAAAAATTAACACCCGTTACTCGTCACACCTAAAATGTAAAATTCCCCAAACGAAAACAGCTTTCGCCCAGCGGCAGTTTTCTTATATTGCTCCCAAAATATTCAACTCGCTGAGTATTGATATCAGAAAATCAAAAACTCACAATTTGTATGTCATAAGTGTTCAAAATTGGTTATTTATAAAGGGAAGGAACTTTTTCAAGGAATGCCTGCCATCATTAAATTAAGCTCATTTTCTTTATTAGTCATTTTTGTTTTTCATTCAATTCTGTAAAGAAAAAAGTTTAATAATTAATTAATTAATCTTTATTTTAATTATTTCAACAAGATCATTTTCATAATTTCTACTTTATTTTCATTATTTTAACAAGTAAAGTAACCTATTTATTTGCTGATTGTGTTCATTTTATCTCATTAATATCAACAGTTTAAAATACGGTTGATGTACACTTGAGCAATCTACTGAACTGGGAACCAGTAAAAGTGTTACCTATTATACACATACATTACATGTAAGAAAAAAAAATACTTAGCTTAACAAGTTATCAAATATTACATTTATATAATTATATAAACCTATGTATATAAATTTCGACTACCATAATACGGGCATGTGTCTAGTGTGGTAGTCGAAAAGCATGTAAAAACTGTACACATTAATATTTCATGAATAAAGAAAAAAAAAAAAAAAAAAAAAAAAAAATTTTGTAAGGAACTAACTCGAGGTCAATTGATAATTCCAACCATCCACAAAACTACATAATTTTAAAGTTTTAGATGTTCCGGATTCAATATTTTTATTGAATTATTACATACGAATTATTCAGGTAATAAACACATGATATAATAATTTCCATTATATCAACAAATTTCCAAAAAAAAAACAGTAATAAAAAGCCTGGCATGACAATGTTAACCAACCACACACTGCCGTGCTAATCATTACCCCTAATGACTACATTCAAAGCGCGTGTCATCCTTTCTTTCCTCTCTTCCATAGCTTTTAGAATATATGATGGATTTAGAATTTCCATCGAACGAGGAATACGTGGGTCTACCAATTCTGGAAGCATACAATCCATATAAAATTTAACAAATTTAGTTTCCATTTTCGACTCCCAAAATTGGTCATATCGGCAAATGGTGTAAACTTTCATAGGTCTTTTCCAGATGCCAAGCATGCAGACGTTCTCATTGATAATATGCAATTGACCCTGAATTTGAAAATACCAGTTGTGAGCTTTATTTACCACATAACTATTGTTTGTTTTGTCAAATTTCCAAAACGGGTGTTTTTTCATTCCATCTTAAAAGTCAAGAGTGGTCAAAGAAGATGGACATTTAATTTCGACTATGCCATCTGCATATTTGCCATCCGGTGTGGTTCCGAAGAATTGTTTATTTTTATCAACGAACAAACCACAACTTATCATACTAATATTTTCCTGTTTTTCCAGTTGCTTAATAGGGGTTTCTTCATTATCTATACTATAACGTACAGCAGGAATGGTAGAGAGATTACCACCATACATGATATTTTTGACAAGAGAAGCGCAACTGGTTGTAACTCTTCTCTTGCAAACTTCACCGAAATTGGAAGATGTGAGTAATTTTCTCCTCCTGCTGATCCACTCTGCGCTGGTCCTCTGCAAAATCGTCCCTCTTTCAAGCATCTCACGTTCATCACAAGACAACTTTAATTCATTTAGGAAGGTTGTTTTGGCTTCCTCAAACACCTCTGGACTCATGTCGGGTTGTCGACAGTTTGATCTATAGTGGGGGTCTTTTGATACAGAATTATGTTTTAGGTTTTGATTTCTTTTTCGCAATTTCTACTAAATGTTTCCGAATACGCTCCACGTTCGCGATGAAATCATTCGGTTTACTATTGAAAACAGCTTCATGGGTCGAAGTGTGAAGCGTTCCTGTATTAAAAAACACAACAGCAGCAGCGCAACGGGCTGCATAAGAACGACGTTGCGAGAAATTTATTCGCTTGCCTCCAACATACTTGGCAACCTGTGAATTGAAGCTTTCAACCAAATTGCTAGAACAGTTAGAAATTTTTTTTTTTTTTTTTTTTTTTTCTTTATTCATGAAATATTAATGTGTACAGTTTTTACATGCTTTTCGACTACCACACTAGACACATGCCCGTATTATGGTAGTCGAAATTTATATACATAGGTTTATATAATTATATAAATGTAATATTTGATAACTTGTTAATCTAAGTATTTTTTTTCTTACATGCAATGTATGTGTATAATAGGTAACACTTTTACTGGTTCCCAGTTCAGTAGATTGCTCAAGTGTACATCAACCGTATTTTAAACTGTTGATATTAATGAGATAAAATGAACACAATCAGCAATTAAACTTCGCGAATGGTAGAAAAATTTGCGGCAATTTGCTTGCCATTGAAAGTCTATACTTTCAATGGCAAGCATCAGCCCCGACTCAACTAAAGCCGACATAATTGTCATAGGCTCAGAACGTCGAGTCTCTGGTTTGCAGAAATAATTATTACAATTTTGGTGGTTGCCAAATACGTGTTGAGGACCGTAAAAGATGATTTTTTCAACAATTAGGTCACCATATGGACGCGAATCTAAAATGCATTTATATGTACTGGAATCGCCGTCAGCTACAAACCGATTATAAATAATTCCATAGTCGGCTACGGAATTTTTGAAACCCTCAACAATAATGATCGATTCCATCGCGGTAGACTATCCTGAATAGTTCTTGAAGCACACGTTCTCCCGAGGCTGTTCCTTCTTATTAGCAGCTCGTGAACAGATTATGCAAAATTTATTCTTGACACCTAAGAAAACGACTTTACCAAATTTTAAGCCCACTATTGCGGCTGCTCCTGACAGTGCAGAATATTTTTTTCCGTAGGATCGTTTTGACCAGCAACCGTCGAGGGCAGCAGCCACCAGCGGGGCTCCGTTTTTGTCAACATTTCCAACGGAGATTGCATAATCTGTCTCTTCCTTGGCAGCTTTGGTCATTGAGTGCGCTGCTGCTGTTTCCCACCAATCGAAAACCTTGTCTTGAATAGATAAATATGGTGATTTGTAAATTCCGGGTAAATCAATGGCGGCTGTAATGGTTTTCAAATGTGTATAGCCCGACCCACATGATATAACAGCGGAAACTAATTCACTTTTTAAATCCATTCTATCCTTTTTTTTCTTCGATCAATCTCACTGTAAACTTACGCTCACACATTCTGCATTTAACTATTAGTTTTGAGTCCAGTCCTTTCCGACGTTCGGAAATAATTTCAAGGCAATTGAAATTACATCCGAACCGTGGAGCATGGTCACTTATACTTTGTAATTGCTGCATAAAAAAGCTTAAATCTACTATTCGGCGACCTCTGATTGCTTTTTTGGCTGGAACTTGCTCCTCCGTCGAATATTCCAGCGAAAAAATATTATCTTCATCCTATGCACAAAAAAAATAACAATAAAAAAGTGTAGTAAGTCAATGCAGCAATTATTATGGAAAAAACATTAGTCGAAGATAATATTGTTGATTCTGAAATTTGAAATAAGAGTTTTACAAATACGACAGTTTCATAATAGGTGGCAATAGCTTAATTGGTTAAAGCGTTTATTCCGGTAAGACGAGAGGTTCTGGGCTCGAGTCCCAGTTGCGACCGTTATCTTTTATTATTTTTCTGTGTCTTGTTCATTATAATATATTTTTTCAATCATTATTGTTATCTTCTGCTTCAATGATATATTACATTAATGGGAATAACCTTCAAAAGTTAAAAAGAGAGTTTTTCGTAAAAAAATAATAAATATTTTTTTGATAATTTATTTATAATACTACTACCCGGAATTAGCCATCAACGAAATTCAGTGCATTTATTAATGGCTCTGATAGACATTGTTCCCAATCTTAGCGACAGTTTGAAAGGAATCGGTAGAATCGTTGAAAGCACCTTCACACTAGTCTCGCATAAGTCCATCTCCAAACTCCGTAATCCAGATTTTGCACCAAATCGGCAGAAAACTCAAGAAATTCAAGCTGGATGCTGAAGTTATGACATAAGATCCGAGTTCAGTGCACATCCAAACTCCTTAATCCCAATTTTGAACTAAATCGGTAGAGAACTGGAGAAATTAATGATTGATGCCGAAATAATGCATTTTGAAATTAGATACGAGTTCAAGCCACCACCCGACTACGTTGTACCGACAGTAAAAAATTGCAGAAAACGTGTCCATCGGAATGATGTATTTTAACAAACCTTATTCTTCTTTTCCTCCATTCGAGCGGTCTCTTTCTTAAGCCGCTGTACGCGCGAGCCCCTTTATTATTTCCCATTTCGTATTGGTACCTGAAAAAGGTAAAAAAAAAATTGAGACCGTAAAACAAGTTTCAAATTATACATTAGATAATAAATAATATTTAATTTCCACTTACCCCTTGGCTATAGCACCAAACTCCTCTGGATTCCTTATAGAAATTTGAAAGTTGGCTGCGGACTGGAGAATAAACAAAACAAGCGTGCTCTCACTTCCGAACTCACCTCGAGACTGGCAGTGACTGGCAGTGTTCGTTCAAGCCATGGACAATGATTTCATCCAAAGGATTTTGTATGACGGAAAATAATTGAAATATTCGGAAAGTTTAATTGAATAACAACAAAAATCCATATATGTTAAAGTGTTTTTTATTTATTTAAAATGACTTGTATCATATTTACTTTGAGATTACCGATGGAATTAAAAAAAAAATCTCTCTGAAAGGAGCTATTTTCCTTCCAGCGAAGGCATTTTTGAAGTTTTACGTAAAGTTGCAATGTGTATTTCATATAGAACAAAAAGTCTACGATAAAAAAATTTAATTCACTGGTAACATAAGACATTTTTCTAACTACCCCTATAGAATTTTTAGATAAATTATTTGTGGTATTCCTTTAACTAGGTAAATACAAAGTGATGTTTAGCGCTATTTATGATACTTTCCCCAGTCTAATTTGTGTTAGGTCTATTGCGTCATTTACGGAACTCCTAAATGTTGACTTGAGGTAAATGGGGGTCCGCTCGTATGTACCCCCATTTGAATCTCGTGGACCCCCAATTTTTTTTCTCGCTGACATAGACCCCCAGCAAGCCGATATCGACCCCTGGGGGTCCATATAGACCACTTTGGGAACCTCTGATTTAAATAATAAATCGCTCGTTTCCGCAATGATGAGTTTCTGTTTCACGTTGTGTGATAGACGAGTTTTTCGGATTACATGATATAACAATGTTATGCGATATTGGGCATTGAAGATATTTACTTTAGAGCTCTCAATCGCGTTGCATTGGTTTGTCATATGAAACATTGTTATTCCAAAGGGTTGGCATATCGTGTTGATATCAATATTTCTTTTTATCGCTAGATGGCACTAGTAATTACTTAAATTAAATTAAATAAACCTTTTTACTATCTGATGGATTTCGCCTGGCTTGAAAATTATTATTATTTAAATGAAATCTTGTGTATTTCTTTTGTTACGTGTAACAATTAGGTTTATTCAAATTTAATTTTTAATTTTCTCCATCTAATTGCTGGCTTAATGTTTCTCCGGTGTGCCGCTAGATGGATGGATGTGTCAATTTTAAATCCACCCAAAGGCCCCCCGCACTTCGTACATCGTACCGCAATGGTACCGCAAGACAAAAGTCTTGAAGAAAATGTTTATACGACCACCTTCTC
Organism: Hesperophylax magnus; assembly: GCA_026573805.1. Taxonomy (NCBI): domain Eukaryota; kingdom Metazoa; phylum Arthropoda; class Insecta; order Trichoptera; family Limnephilidae; genus Hesperophylax; species Hesperophylax magnus. The sequence goes on along the minus strand of JAIUSX010000005.1, from coordinate 6,025,259 downwards.
TCCTTTCTTTCCTCCATGGATTGGACCCTTAGAGTACAGGCGTCAAGTGGGTATGCAGTCCATGTTCTAGAGGTATTAGAATGGAAGATGCTCCAAGGAATTGGCGTCATTGATCCCTTCGGCACCGGTGCATAGTCAGGAAACACGCTAAACGCGCGCCTAACATATGTCCACGGTTAACATCTGTCACATGAGAACTGATCGTTTCTACGACTCGTTCTTGAGTTCAACAGCTCCGCTGTACAACGATTTGCTGGCCTCTGTGTTTCATCCCTCCACAACAGGGTCTCTTCAAGACTTAAGCCCACCCCTTCCTCTCCTCAAAAAAAAAACCCTCCACAGAGCATCCCCAAAGATGACATAGGCACTGAGGGAAATTATTTTCCTCAGGGCCTCCCGTGTGGAGTTATTGTAAAAAAAGTTCACCCCAAGTGGCAAGATAACCTTTGGTGACTTAGCAGAGGTGCCCGGGTTCATTGGGTGAAGTTTGTCCAGGTCTCCAGGATCGAGAAAGATCGGTTGATAGAGACCCTTTGACCTCTCCGGCCGACTTTCTTGACCCATCTCCTTGCATCCTTGAACCCCAGATTCCGTAGGTAGATTCCTACCCTCATATTTTTTCCTTCCCAGAAAAAAGTTCGATCGTTTTCAGCAGAAGGAAAATTTAGTTTATATTGGACACACAGACATGTCCGCAACGCATTTTTATCGGCTTATCTCTTGTGGTCAATAATCAATATTATCGGCTTATATAATCGGAATAATCATAATCTATCACAAATCTTCAACCCTTGTTCAATTTTTTCATGAAATAAAAATTTCATTTTCATGTTACTTCCTTAACAATTTTTAATTTAGCAACTTACAAAGTTAACCGTGTCAAACTGTAGGACATTTTTTATTGGAAAAGATATTTAATTTATCTAGAATTTACAAAAAAAATTAGAAACTGATGAATCATTTTTGGTATCCATAAAATCTTTAGCTTGATAAGTAATTTGAATTTGGTGCCGTGTACTGCCATCTGTGTGACAGCAGTATAAACATTAGCCACGAGATGCGCGCGCAGAAATCTTCCTTACCGACGGTCCGCCATCTTGCAATAGAATGCCATCACAAAAGGACGTATTATCAACAAAATGCTAGTGCCCGCACCGAGGGTTTTCGTTAAATTATGACTTTATCCGTGCACCGATTCCTGCAGTGTCCGACTTGAATTAAATAATGGACCCCGGGCCGTCCTCGGAGCAGTCCAGGGTAGCCCCAGGTATTATAAAACCACAGTGTGACACAATTTTAAAACGTCAAAATTTACGTGCACAAATAATGGCCTCTCGTATTCTTTCAGAGTTGTATTTTCTCCTGGCGAAATTCCTGTCAAATGGACCGTTGAAGGAGACAAACGAGGTAATATCGATCAGTAATGAAACAATGAAGTATAATCTACACGAATTTAAGTCTAATTTGGTGTTTTTTGTCCAGGTTTTGCGGCAAGAGCTCGAGAAATGCAAGGTGAGCAGTTTTATGTTTTGATGACAGATTTCGTGCTTACTATGCATAATGTTGTTTTTCCACACGTGGGTCTACTGTCAAAACACCGAAACAGTGGTTAATCTACCCCCGCTGTTGTATTTTCTTTATTTCTTATCTGAATTGACACGATGTTTCGCCATTGCAGATTCTGCCGAAGCGTCTCGACTGGGAAGGGAATCTCCACGAGCAGACATTCGAGGAATTGGTAAATTGCACATTTCAACCCTTCTGCTATTGTTTTTCATCATAACAAACCCCTAAAGACGTTTCGAATCGCGAAAATCGTGATGAAAATTCTTGTGTGAGACTTTGGTAAATTTGGGATGAGGAGTTCGATGTACGCGATAAAAACGCGTTTTTGCAATTTTTTTGGATAATTAGTGAAAATTTGCGTAATTAATTAGCGCAATATGGACATTTTTCCTGACTTCACCTAATTATCGAATATGGATCTCGTGCCGTCCCTGTCTATCTTGTGTTGAAATCGTATTTTCATCTCTTTCTACTGTCTCTCGTTATTGACGCTTGTGGGGCTGGGAAGATGTCTGCGATTGGCAGATACTCTCGCTGCTGTTCTGTGATTGGGCAAACCAAACGGTACGAAAGCTCTCCCTCAAAATATTATCATGTGATCAACTGCGAACCTGGCGGCATGAATGAAAACTAAAACTAAATTTCATATAATTTTTTCGGTACCACTATCACAGTGTATGATTACCTTTAGTTCTGTTTTACTCCGCTAGGTTAGAAACATTTCTTTTAGATAGTAAATAAATTAAAGTAGCTTCCTTCATTTTTCATTATTTTGGTAGAATAAAATTACGTGCGAACCAGCAGCTGTGTTCTATTCCGGTCACGGCAGGCACAAAATACGCATAAATTATTCCACCATGAAAAAAAGGTCAGATCATTTCTACGTCGCTCTTATAATTTATTTTATTTTGGTTTTATCCTTTGATAAGTAGTTTCCACTTTTCAGTAATGTTGGTCTGTTGAAGACGGGGTTGAATGCATTCAGAGGAAACTTTGATATAAGAAAATAAAAATGTTGACTTTCCAAGCCTTTTGCGAAACAAAATCAATTATTTTATAACGTTTTTAATTCTGTGTGAAATGTAATTCTCGGTTCCTTTTGATTATAACATATTTAAATACGTTATGTAATTAATTTATTATTTTTTAATATTGCAAAATCATTTTGTGGTGTCATTTTAATTTGATGAAAATAATCTACATGTTTAAAATTTTTTTAAACAGAAGGTGTGAGTATTTTGGTTTTGCAATTAAAATAATTGCATAAATGTAATATTTATGAATGTATCCGAAAACTGTTTTGTAAGAAAGCCTGATATGGAACGATCAAGTGAACCAGATACTTGAGTCGGGCCATGTCAAGAGTCGGAATAACAGAAGAGTATGTGTAGTAACGCAGCTATTTGAATAAAGTGACTATTGAATGTTTGCAGGAAATCCAGTACCCCAATGTGTCAGAGGATCACCTACTGTCGGTATGCACGGCCCTGCTGAAGACCGAAGCGGACAAACCCAAGCGTTCTCTGCTGTGCTGCAGTCTCTTCAACTCCGGGATCCGGCGCAACAAGTACCGCAATGTCTGTGAGTGCCATCCTTACCTACCAACCAACCTGTACTGTACAGGGTCCGCAGATACTCCAGATAATACACATTTTGTCTGATTGTATTTTAAAGGGAACGGAATGACAATCTAGTCTCCTTCAACGGAAGCAATCTTCTCAAAATGCCTTCCATTGATATGCTCGGTGCAAGTCTAAGTGACCAGCTCAGGCAATCAGCCTCTCTGTGCGTACTGTACATATCTTTTGTGTTTACGTCTGTAGCGATCGTAGATTCATCTAGATTGTCTCGCTAAAGGTAAACAAAACGAGCTACCTGTCTATGAGCTACCGACGTCTGAAACTACCTACGACAATACGTTGCAAGTTGGTCTAGCACATTACGCGAACTCACTAGAAGGTTCTAGCCTGTTGCCTAGACATAATTTCAGCACCAATGAAAATTCCAGTAGGACCCAGACTGAGCGAGTTGTCTCCATTTTACCTGCGATCTCGTATACCTACTGATGCCATCGGCCGGTCTGTATAAATAGGCCCGACGCAGTGAGCAGTCAGTCAGTCAGCCAACAATTAACAAGGCTCAACGAGTGACAACCCGCGCGTAGGAAAATATTCCCGGCTTTCCACGGTCCAACCATCGACTCCATCGGGATATCTTCGCAGCGCCCTGGCCCCGGCCATCGTTCCTGGCCAGCGCTACACCGGATCACAGCGCCCTGGTTCCAGCATATCTGACCAGCGCTACATCCGCGCACCTAGACCACGCGGCATCCTCCCTGGTCTATGCACCTTCCGTACAACCGCCTACCAGGTCCACCGCACCTTCGGCTTTCCTGTCAGCACTGGAGTACCTGAAGACCCACGCTCTTCACCAGTTCCTGACCGTCAACGAGTCCGGTCACCAGCAGCGGCGTCGACTCACTGACCCGTGCTTGACCAGCACTACACCGCCTGCATCCGGAGTGTTCAACATCAGTCCTAAGTCATCTCACATACGGCAACCTGACTCAATAAAACACTGTGACCTTCACGACCTCTTTCATTCGTGCTTCCTCGTCAGATCCCCAAACGTCTAAAAGGGATTGGAATGATGATCTAGTCTCCTTCAACGAAGCAATCTTCCCATCATGCCTTCCATTGACATGCTTGGCTAACTCGTAATTTTACCGGGTTTGGCAGCATGGATATGTCAACGAAATGTCTTCTTACGGACTTTACGCATCCTCGTGTATGTGGATTGCCATTTTGACGGAGAGGTCGATTCTGACGGTTGCTGACGGTTTCACCTCTTCCTCTATTCAATAAATGCAGACATCCCACAGGGATCGGTTCTGTCTCTGACTTTGTTTTTGTTGCACGTGTCATGTGTTATTCATTGTTACGCAGATGACGGCAGTGTCCATCGTGTCCGATTATGTCTAAAGGAAATCGGAATTTGCAGAATGGTTATATATTTTCAGTAACGCTCTTTAAAAGCCATCATTGCAGAGTCGATACATTGCTTGAAATCGCTTTAGCAATGTTTTGTGACCAGATCTAAAAAGCCAGGTAACTTCTCCATCTTCCCATTCATATTCACAACATACCCCAATTGGGGATTCCATAGTCTCACAGGCTCCAGACAATTGGGAGTAGTTGTGGTAATTAATAATATCATTAATATTATTATTAACTATTTTTCTCTTTTACAGTGGACCGGATGGTATCGCGGCAGTCGGGTGGCCCGTGCAGCCGCCTGCTGCCATCGGCGGCGTACGGCTCCCTGCAGCTGCAGCGTCGCACGCTTGGCCATCTCAGCGCCGTTTACTGTGTACTCTTCGATAGGACCGGCCGCCACATCGTCACGGTCAGTTAGACACCGGTGAACCATCGGAACATTGGCCCACACCCATCTCAGTCTAACTACTCTGAAACCTCTCTTGTCGTTTTTGAAATAAACTATCAATAACTTAAGACCATTTGTATACGGAGGAATTTGCAGCCGTGGATTTAATACAATATTTATTATAAAGAAGAACAATAGTGTCTTTATCGCAAGTCACTTGACATTGTATTAACTCATGTGCAGTCGTGGAGTTAATACAATGTTTATTATGAAGAAGAACAATAGTGTCTTCATCGCAAGTCACTTGACATTGTATTAACTCATGTGCAGTCGTGGAGTTAATACGATGTTTATTATGAAGAAGAACAATAGTGTCTTCATCGCAAGTCACTTGACATTGTATTAACTCATGTGCAGCCGTGGAGTTAATACGATGTTTATTATAAAGAAGAACAATAGTGTCTTTATCGCAAGTCACTTGACATTGTATTAACTCATGTGCAGCCGTGGAGTTAATACAATGTTTATTATGAAGAAGAACAATAGTGTCTTCATCGCAAGTCACTTGACATTGTATTAACTCATGTGCAGCCGTGGAGTTAATACGATTTTTATTATAAAGAAGAACAATAGTGTCTTCATCGCAAGTCACTTGACATTGTATTAACTCATGTGCAGCCGTGGAGTTAATACAATGTTTACTATAAAGAAGAACAATAGTATCTCGTCTTGTTAGTGTTTGTTGTCAATGAAATGGAATCTTGGAAGTGGAAATTAACCCACTTCCTGGCATCTGATAGAGCTGAAACTCGGCAGCGCAGATGGACTCGTTGCTGATGACAACACGTTCTATCAACTTTTGGTGGCAATCACGCATACACATGCAAACATCTACGCATTTCTCTGAATTCAGATGACATTACAGCAATCAAAAACGAAATAAATGTCAATACTGCCCGATCGGGATTTGGCTCAGTTTGTGCGCTTGACTCCAGTCCCTGGGGAGGAAGGTTCAATCCTCAATCACTGTTATAACAGTTATAAATACATCTACATAAAAATAGATGTATTATAGTAAAATAACTTTGTTTACGAACGTACGTAACACTGTACACATAACGTGAATTATGCTCTTTGACCATTGTGCTTTTGTTTTTTTACGGGTTTATATTTATTTCATGAATGTGTAGCCCAGAGGTTTCCAAACTTTTTTGCCCTGTAAACCACTTGCCAAATATATATTTTTTCCGTAGACCCCCCCCTGCCTGCCGAATATTGAATTTTCCTAAAACTATCAACGTCCCATATGAAAATCTTTTTTTTTTTTCATAAGAAGATTCCCTGCTCTTGCCTGCACAACAACCAGGTGGCGGTATAGTTCCTCTGTTTTTACACTGTGCAGACAGGGGCGCTCTTGTGAGGTATTACGCCAAATGAAAATGAAGAAGGATAAGCAACGGGAATTTATTTCTGTAGCCAGAACTGCCTCTTGGGTTATTTGTTAGTGCTTATTTTGTTCAGTTCTTCTTGTCACATGATATCCGATTCTTCAACCTTCCATTTCCATAGTCAAAATGTCCTCAAAGTTAGTTTTGAAGTCTGTGTGAAGTGCATTTACATGTTGAACGTAGACCAAAATCTAGGAAAATTTGCAGCTTCCAATGTGCAATGTTTCGTTCAATATATTAATTCTGACAAGAAAAGAAACGTAGTCTCTATAAACAATTTAACGAAATATCAAACGAGTAATTTCTCTGTCTATTATTAGTATTACATAAACTGTGTTATTTAGGTTTATTGTGTCATTTACGGAACTCCTAAATGTTGATGACCCGATGTAAATGGGGGTGTACCCCCACTTGAATCTCGTGGATCCTCTTGCTGACATAGACCTCCAGCAAGCCGATTTAGAACCCTGGGGGTCCATATAGACCACTTTGGGAACCTCTGGTAGCCTCTCTGACTGTTTAGTATTACATTTTACATAACGAAGTTTGTTTTTGTTCAAATTTTTGATTCTTCAAAGGAGTATCATGGTTATCATTTCTTTGAATACACATTTTGATTATTTATTTTCTTGTAGAGTACCTAGTATAAAAATTATACATTTTTTTTTAAAGAAATACAAACATTCCCGGGTTACGAATAACCGGACAATATTTGAAAATCACAGTAAGCGGAAAATGTTGCTTGTATCGTGATGGAGGACTTAGCCAGCTGAGGGAATTGAATGTACAACGCCTGGGTGGGACCCAAGCGCAATGCAAATTCAGCCACTTACCGTTTTAATATGTTCGTATAAATAAATATTTTTGACAGATGTCTTCCAAATGAGAGATTATTTTTAGATATAGATAGTTATTATGAGGATATCCTCTTACGATATGAATATAAAATATGTATTGTGCATAATAAAATATATTATCTGGTAAATGGAAAACAATCACAATTCTGATATTTTAATAAAATTCATCAAGGGTATTTTCTGCTCTGAGGTTAAAAGGTTAACGTCCAGTTGAAGACATGCTTATATTATTTGCAGGGCGCCGACGACCTGCTGGTGAAGATATGGAGCGCCATCGATGGGCGGCTGCTGGGCACGCTGCGTGGCGCATCTGCCGAGATCACCGACATGGCCGTGGACACGGACAACCACCTGCTGGCGGCCGGCTCGCTTGACCGGCTGGTGCGGGTCTGGGACATGCAGACAGCCGCCCCCGTCGCCGTGCTGCAAGGTAGGTCATACCATCGTCATCATGAGATGCCTGCTGGGCACGCTGCGTGGCGCGTCTGCCGAGATCACCGACATGGCCGTGGACACGGACAACCACCTGCTGGCGGCCGGCTCGCTTGACCGGCTGGTGCGGGTCTGGGACATGCAGACAGCCGCCCCCGTCGCCGTGCTGCAAGGTAGGTCATACCATCGTCATCATGAGATGCCTGCTGGGCACGCTGCGTGGCGCGTCTGCCGAGATCACCGACATGGCCGTGGACACGGACAACCACCTGCTGGCGGCCGGCTCTCTTGACCGACTGGTGCGGGTCTGGGACATGCAGACAGCCGCCCCCGTCGCCGTGCTGCAAGGTAGGTCATACCATCGTCATCATGAGATGCCTGCTGGGCACGCTGCGTGGCGCGTCTGCCGAGATCACCGACATGGCCGTGGACACGGACAACCACCTGCTGGCGGCCGGCTCGCTTGACCGGCTGGTGCGGGTCTGGGACATGCAGACAGCCGCCCCCGTCGCCGTGCTGCAAGGTAGGTCATACCATCGTCATCATGAGATGCCTGCTGGGCACGCTGCGTGGCGCGTCTGCCGAGATCACCGACATGGCCGTGGACACGGACAACCACCTGCTGGCGGCCGGCTCGCTTGACCGGCTGGTGCGGGTCTGGGACATGCAGACAGCCGCCCCCGTCGCCGTGCTGCAAGGTAGGTCATACCATCGTCGTCATGAGATTCCTGCTGGGAACGCCGCCGAACGTACTTGAACCTTTGTGATTTTGAATATTTAGTCCTTTCACCTCCCAATGATAGATTTTGAGTGTTCTTATTAAAAACATTTTTGAGTGTGTTCTTCACCTACCGTTGTAATGACAAAAAAATGATTTTTCCATTGTCAGATGTCATTTAGGAGCAAAATGGGTTATTTAGCTTCTAACTGACATTGAATTGAATGTGTTGGCAGGCCACAATGGCATGATAACCTCGGTGCACTTCTGCCCCGCCCGCTCCGGAGACCTGAGCTGCCTGGTGTCCACTTCCACTGACGGCTCCGTGGCATTTTGGACCTACAGCCACAGCAACGGGGGCAAACCCTGCTTCATGTGAGTCCACATTGTCCTGTCAACCTAACCTCCAATATTAACAATTTGTATTTTAGATGTATGAGTAAAGTAAACATGATGAAGAGATGCAGCCCGTCCAACTAGAGAGTTACAAATACCATTTTTCAGTTTTGACAGTTTTCCGCTAGTGGCACTAGTGTATATGTACGTATATATTTTCAAAATTTATTAGCAGTAAGTCTCATTAATCCGCCAAACTAAAAACTGGGCGAGTTTCCAATTAGTTCAAGTGTCTGATTATTATTTATTTATTTATTCTTTTTTGGGAAATCAACAGTTTACATTTTTACAGATTGTACATAAGTAAAATAGCCAAAATAAAACCAATTACGGATTTCCTCCTTGTGACTTTACGTAAGACAGCATTAGAAGAAATAATTAAATTTATGAGAAATGTGAAGTTATAATTATATAAAATAAAAGAATTGTATAAAATAATAGAACAAAATAATACAACAAAAATAAAGGGGAAAAAAAAAACTAAAATTTATATAAAATAAAAGATTATCGATACATTGGTAACCATAAGAATACAAACAATATTGTGCATATAAATCATATCATAACCATAACCATAAGAAGACAATGTTGTGCATATAAATCATACCATAACAGGATTATAAATATATAAATACTAGAAACATAAACATCAGAAACATCAATTCAAGAAACATCAGTGAAATACTCTTTTAAGGTCATTTTATATTTAGTAAATTCGCAATTGAAGATGTCGATATTGAATAATATGTTATTGTAATTATTACATATTCTGTTCAGGCAGGAATTTTGTCTACAGTTCGTTTTACTTTGATTGATTTTAAACAGGATAGAAGACCGTGTTAAACGTGCAGGCACATTAAATTTAATATTATTTAGCAACTCTGGGCATTGAATATTATTATTAATTAATTTATATAGGAATAGAGCATCTGCATGATGCCTTCGTACACTTAATGAATCAATTTTAAAGTACGAAGCTGCCTCTGCATAATTATTAAATCTTACAAATGACCTGTAACAGAGATATTTTAGGAATTTGTTTTGAATTGCTTCGATTTTGTTTATGTGGATTTTATAGAATGGCGACCAAACAATTGATGCAAACTCCAGATGACTTCGTACGTAGGCAAAGTAGAGTTGCTTAATGATATTGATGTTATTAAAAAGTTTTGTGTTTCTAATGATGAAACCTAACATTTTAGCAGCCTTATTATATTGTGTACATTCAAAATATCGCAATACGGAGGACATATGAAGCCTCTTTTCGCAGTAAGCTGGAATATAGCTCCATTATTTGCGCCCCTTCTGAACAAAACAATAATCTACAAATAAAAAAAGTACAAAAGAGGAGGAAGAGAATTTTTTTTAAATTTATTTATTTTTATTTTTTTTATTTAGGAAACAAACAGTCATTTATATATTTAGCATAAACATCAATTATTTACAATATTAGACCAATAATGTTCCATTAATTCTAGTCGTTGATTCAATATTTGCACCTATACAATATATTTATAAATGACAAAGAAATATAAAGAATAAACATTATAAGGAATTAACAAAATGTTATAAAAACAATTAAAGACAGTAGTTAGTAGTAATACAGTTTTTCGCATGATTATAAAAAAAATAAAAAAAATAAACTAAGATGATAGGATTATTTCACAAAATAAAAAATAAAGTTATCAGTTAGTAAGTTGCATTTTATATGTTTTCAAGTTACACTTGAAAAATGTGTACATCTATAGTGGCATTGTGAGTTTTACAGATACGCCCTATTAAAGAGTTTTGCGCATATTTGGCTTTACAGTGTGGTGTTCTAAATAAGTCGTTCGATCTGGTGTTGTGTTCAGGGCAACGAAATGCAATCTTTTCTAGCAGATATGATGAATCAACAAGACTGTTCACGATTTTGTATAAGAATAGGGCATCAGAAATTTTTCTGCGTTTATACAAAGTGGTAGGGTAAAACCGATGATCGGTAAAGCGATACGATAGGTGTTTAATAAATTTGGATTGGATATTTTCGATCGTTTAATGTATGTTTGTTATTGAGGATTCCAAATGACTGAGGCAAACTCGAGTTGTGACCTTACATATGACATATATAGCAGAATTACCGATATATGTTCTTGCATTACCTATATATGAGAGAGTATACGAACCATCCATCCTTGGTCTTAATAGGAATGCTCGATTTCAATAATTTGACACACTCTGATTTCTGAAATTATACATAATATGCATTGACCATCATTTTTAATGAATGAATTAATTAAGAGTCGCAGGTGTGTTGTTAGGTTTGACAAGCAGTGGTTATATAACCTCCATCATTGACGGCTCGACCAAGTAACTAATTGCCCGTTTGTTTGCACTGCTTTGTTTGTAGTTCCAAGCCGGTGCAGTACGTAGAGCGCATGCGGCCGGGCGCGTGCCAGATGATCTGCGGCGCGTGGTCGCCTGGCGGCGCTTTCCTGGCGGCGGGCTCGGCCGACCACCACGTACGCGTCTACATGATGGCCGAGAACGGGCCCAAGAGGATCCTGGAGACGGCGGCGCACTGCGAGGCCGTGGACTCGCTGCAGTGGGCGCACACCGGCCTGCGCTTCGTGTCGGGCTCCAAGGACGGCACGGCCATCCTGTGGACGCTGCACGCCATGCAGTGGCGCCACCTCAAGCTCAACATGTCCGACATTCTGCCCGGGTAAGTCCCTTTTCTCCCAACAGTTTATTTATGCGGTCAAGTCAAGCGTTGGAATAAGGCCGGGTTCCCACTACGCCGGACCGGCAGATCTGCCGGAAACCGGACACCGGACAAGAGTGGTCACATTACACCGGAGCCGGAGAGAGGACATCGTTTCAGGATTCGAAAGAAAAGCCAACTTTCCTCACTCTGTTGGAGCAGTAGATGGCAAACATATTAGAATTTTGAAACCAGCCGAGGGTGGTTCTATGTTCTTTAATTACAAGGAATATTATTCTTTTGTATTAATGGAAGTTGTTGATTCAGAGTACCGATTTATTTTTATTAGTGTGGGCTCATACGGCAAGGAATGCGATTCTACTATATTAAAGGATAGTAAATTTTGGCAAAAGATCAATGATGGTACTTTAAATGTACCAAAGCCTAGACCGCTTCATGAAAACTTGCACGAGGAATTACCGTTTATACTAGTTGGCGATGAAGGCTTTGCTTTAACACCTAATCTCCTACGTCCGTATGGAGGTACACATTTGAATACTGATAAAAAGATTTAAACGAGCAGGGCGAACACGTCTACTTTCTTCAAAAAATGCGAGCCGATGACGAGAGGGGAGGACGCGGCGAGCGGGGACAGCCGGATACCGGCACAAACTCGTTCACATTACTCCGGTCCGGTGGTTCTACCGGCACTTTCGCAGTGACAAAACGCTCGGTAAAAATGCCGGGCTCGGCAAAAATGCCGGACCCGGGATAATGTGAATAGCTACATATAAATTGTACAGCCACTAGCCCTTCCGGCAGTTTTACCGGCCCGGCAGATCTGCCGGTCCGGCATAGTGGGAACCAGGCCTAACAGAATGTATGATATGATGCAAGAATGAATCATGGACTCTCTTGCTGCAGCAGCTGGTCCAGTTTTTTCCCCACCTAGGATTCTTGCTGCAGAGAAAAATAAAGTGCACATCCCTTCTGACTTGCAGATGGTTTTTTATTTATCTAATGTATTAACGCACTTATGAGTGCTAAAAATTATATAGTACATATTTATTGTACATTACTAAACTACCTCAGTAATAATCTTTTGTATTTGTTAAGTGATAATTTAATTATTTCCCTCCATTACCATCCTGGGCAATGAGGAATACATATGGTAGTTAGTCCCAGAATCTCTGCACCGAAATAAAACCCCACTTTTAGTATTACGTAGTGGAATCAGAAAAGTTATGAAGTTATCAAATGTGTCATTTATAATTTTTTATAGAACTAAGTTCTACATTCCTTTCTCATTTTAAAACTGTAAGAATCTATTTTCTATTCTGTCAATAGCTTGTACGCGAATATTGTAATATGGGTTCCAGACGGGATAATTGTATTCAAGTTGACTTCTAACGAGGGAAAAATAACTAACTAACTATCACGCCGTTTCTCCGCAGGGGTAGGCAGAGAAGACGGACCGCCAAACAACTCGGTCTTGGCGCAAACTCCTTGCCTCATTCACATTCAAACATACTCTTTAATTATTCTGACTCTTGATATGGCCCGACTCGAGTATCTAATTAACTTGATCGTGCCATGTCTTCTTCGGGCATCCCCGACTTGTGCTACCATTCGCATTCGCATCATATATTTTGTCTTCGCTCATTCGCTCTACAGGCCCAAACCGTCTTAAGCGTCCCTTTCTTAATATTACTCATTACGCTTACGAACTCTCTCAAAATCTCCACATTTCTCACACGATCATACATGGTTTTACCACACTTACGCCTCAGGGATCTCATTTCAACAGCATTTAGTCTACTTTCAGCCTTTCTCTGACAGTTCAATTCCTCACTTCCATTCATCAGGGTACGTACCAGCACTCCACTGTGGACTGCTAACTTCGCTTCTTTGGACAATTTTTTGTTAGCACCAACTGCGTTCAGTCCTCCATTAATGGAGTTACCTGCATTCACACTTCTTATCAATGCAAAGGTGACTGGAATTCGTTATCACTCACCTGCAGAGCAAAATCTATCCAAAACTGACCAGAGATGTCTCTTTCGTCCATTACTTTCAATTTCTAATTTTAAAATTTAATTAAAACCAATTTCAAGTCGATTGCTTATCCAATCTCTGTCAGCCTTCCCATCTCTCTAGAACATACTTCCTAAGGTTAATATATTTAATATTGTTGAAATTTCTAGTTGATTTAATTTTAATTATGATGTTTTTTATGACTGCAGGGAAAAAGTGGAATCTGACGAGAAGAAGATGAAGGTGACCATGGTCGGGTGGGACTGCACAGATAGTTATGTTATCACCGCTGTAAACGACTATACTCTCAAGGTAAGAATTGATTATTCTTTATTTTTTTTTCTTTAATCATCTATTTGTGCTTTTAGTCATGGTACTGTAGAGTCATAGTCCATAAAAAAAATTCTAAAGCACGACAGAAAACATCTGCGATCGGTTGATTTCTTTATTACATCTAGCTATTGCACCTCTTATTGAATTATTTCATCAAGATTGACAAAACAGTCTGATACCTACAAACTATCATGTTTAGATTTGCTTTTTGCTTGGTTTTATATGTCAAATGGTGAATGTTATATTATTGCTTTACTATTCTATATTTATAATCTTCACAATATTTTTTTATATAAATTATGTAAAATGGCTGACCGATCGCCCTCGATTTAGCAGGCCACGACAACCTGTCAAACGCAGTATATTTGTTAACAATACTGCCAATATTTAATTATTTCGTTAACTTTCTAACTCAAAGGCCTCATACACTATGGGTCGTATTGTATCATGTTACTGCTGCCACTACCTAGCATTTACATATAAACTTTACATTTCTTATTAACTAATTTAAGTCTATATAACTTAGGAGTAGGAATATTCTTATTCTTATTTTTGTTCAACAGGTTTATACCTACAAATAATTATTGTATGCATTTACTATTTACTTGCTGTTATAATATGTCAAATGGATATGGTTAAATGTATTTTTACTATTACTTTTGTGAACTTACAATCTTCAGAATATTATTTTTTTATGAACTATGTATGTAAAAGCCCAATGGGCGTATAAATAAATAAATTACCATTCTTACTTTTAAAAATGGGTATTCCAGCAAATTTTGTTACACTTTTAAATGATCTGAAATCAGATCACAGAAGTATTTTGTTACACTTTTAAATGATCTGAAATCAGATCACAGAAGTATTTTGTTACACTTTTAAATGATCTGAAATCAGATCACAGAAGAATTTTGTTACACTATTAAATGATCTGAAATCAGATCACAGAAGTATTTTGTTACACTTTTAAATGATCTGAAATCAGATCACAGAAGTATTTTCACTGACCAAAAAGGACGTCAATCTATATAAGTGTAATGTTCGTTTGTTCAAAATCATAAATCTCCGAAAGTTCTTCACCGATTGTAATTTTGAAACAATGTTGCATTAGAACAGCGGTCGGGGAACCGGGGTAAATGTTTTTTTTTGGGGTAATAAGGAAATTTTTCTAGTTTGCTATTTTGGAAGTCTGTGATAATATTACTTTTGATGACATCAAGGATACAGTTATAAAACATCTTACCAAACTCAGAGAGCGGTTCTCTGACTACTTTCCAGATCTTGATATACATACTTTCAATTGGGTTGTAGATCCTTTTAAATGTGAAATTGCTAACATACCAGAAGAACCTTCGGGTTTGGCAGAAACAATACTTGAACTTCGATCTAATACTGAAGCACGTATTCAATTTGAGAGCAAAGCCAATCTGTCGTCTTTTTGGATGTCAAAAGCTACGAAGGCTTTCAAAATTACACATGAGGAGGCGGTAAAAAAGTTGCTGCCATTTGCAACAACCTATCTTTGTGAACACAAGGCTTTTCCACTCTAATGAACATAAAAACGAAGAACAGAAATCGATTAAACGCCGAAGACTGTATTCAAATTGCTATTACATCAAAAAGTCCCAATTTTGAAGTAAAAATCAAACATGAAGCAAAATCATTTCTCCAAAAAACTGAAAGGGAAATCTGAATTTTTCTTTGATCCTATTTGAGAATTTTATTTTGTTTGTCTATTACATACTTACTATTTTCATGTTACCTTTTTTTTATTTTCCGTGTAAATTAATTCAATAAATAATGTTTATTTAAATATACATTGATTGTCTTCTTTTCAAAATGGGGGGAAGGAGTAATATCGACTCACGCAAAAATATTTTGGGGTAATAAAAGAAAAGTTGTTAGAAAAGTTCCCCGACCGCTGCATTAGAATATGTGTTTTTGTATATTTTATTATACATAAAATATAAAACAGCGCCATCTGTTGGACATAAAAGCAATACGCGCTGTTATTTCTCTATCTGTTCAGACAGACTGAGCCACAGCCACGCATGGCGGGGTAAAGCTAGTAATTAGATAAACAAAATATAACTGTGTCTTTCTCCTTGCTATCTCACTGTTTCTCCGATTTAAAAGAAAATTGATGTCGCCAGAACAAAGAAAATTGATGTCGCCAGTACACATAAAATCTTTCGACTCGTAGGCCCCAAACAATCCAGTGAAATTGATTGTTCAAGAAAGAAACATCGATATGAATGAAGTAAGCCCACAAAACAATTCTATGGGTTTATTTCTTCAGTGGAATTTATTTATTGTTATTTCTTCAGAAGACAAAGTTATGTCATAGCTTCTGCAGCAGCCCCCGCGATGTGACCGTATTATTTATTTATGTATTTGCAGGTGTGGTGCAGCAGTTCCGGCAAACTGGTACGTGTTCTGCGTGGGCACAGCGATGAAATATACGTGTTGGAGGCGCATCCCAAACATCCGGCCGTATTGCTTTCGGCCGGACACGACGGACAGATATTCATATGGGACATACTTAAGGGGGTGAGTTTTCCCTATTTTATTACATCTCCAAGAAACTAGTTGAAACAATCTCCTTGGATTTGGATTCAGAGCAGGAACTTAACAATTTTTTCAATTTGCATCAATGGACAATTTTTTTACTCAATTCACTAATTCTAATTAGGGGATAGTTGAAGCCATTTTCCTCGTGTCATTTTGTGTCAATTGATGACATTTCCTACTTTCATGGCAATTTGTGTCAGTTGAAGCCATTTTCTCCCGTTCTTGTGAATGTGAATGATTTGAAAACATTTCTCCCCATTTAATCAATTTGTGTCAGTTGAAGCCATTTTCACCCATTCTTGTCTATTTGTCCCATTTATATTAATTTGTGTCAGTTGAAGCCATTTTCTCCCGTTCTTGTCAATGTGTATGATTTGAAGCCATTTTCCCCTATTCTTGTGAATGTGAAAAATTTGAAAACATTTTTTTTTATTTTTTATTTTTTATTTTAAAAAGAAAGACAAACATTCCCGGGTTACGAATAACCTGACAATATTTGAAAATCTCCTACTACCACCACAGAAAGCTGAAAATGTTGCTTGTGTTGTGATGGAGGACTTAGCCGGCCGAGGAATTGAACACAGTACGCCTGAGTGGGACCCAAGCGCGATGTCAACTCGGCCACCGGTCGGTGGCCGAGTTTTTTCTATTCCGAGTTATTTCTCCCCATTTAATCAATTTGCATCAGTTGAAGCCATTTTCGCCCATTCTTGTCAATTTGTATCACTTGAAGCCATTTTCCTCCACTGTCAACTATGGTGACAGCTGGTTTTGCGATGAGCTGGATCACCATGTAAATTTATATCTTATTGATGAGTAGCCAATGAATACTCATGTGGGTAGTATATAAACTGGTTATTATTTGTACTAGATACCAATTTCTATCTGAGAAGGTGATAATGTAAAAGACGAGAGATGAAGCAGACATACCCTTTTATACCTCAGCATAATCATGCCATCTCATTCATACACAAATGTCTCTTTCCGTCTTTAAGTGAAGAGAAAATCTTTTCCCCCAATTTCATGAATTTTTACCAATAATAAACTGACTTATTGCCAAGAAGACTATAATATCTGTATCTTCCAGATATCTCTGGGATCCTTCCAGAACCACATAGACGGGCAAGGACACGGCGCTGTGTTTGACGCCAAGTGGTCTCCAGACGGCTCTAAGGTGGCAGCCACAGACTCCCACGGCCACATCATCATGCTGGGCCTGGGCCGGGGGCATCCTCTGCTGCAGACGGTAATTACACTCGATGGTTCCGCTCGTCCATTTCTTGCATGCTTCCACTAATCTATTTGCAAAGAAGTGTTTCCTCGGATTGCATACAAAAGCTGTTTTGTAAAAAAACGAATTCTGATATAATTTGTGTGGTTTCAGCTGCCGACGGAGCTGTTCTTTCACACGGACTACCGGCCGCTGGTTCGCGACGCCCTGGGGGGAGTGTGTGACGAACAGACTGGCGCGCCGCCCCACCTTATGCCGCCCCCCTTCCTGGTGGACGTGGAGGGAGCGCCCCATTCTCCACGCCTGCAGCGCCTGGTGCCTGGCCGCGAGCACGCCACCATGGACCAGCTGGTGCCCGACAATTCCGCAGGTATGTGAATTTAAAAATAAGTTAATCCTTTCTTGATTGACTGCTGGGCGTTGCCCGGTTAAAACAGTAGGTCTTAAAAAAAGTAGTGATTAATATCTGCATGCTACTGGAAAGGATGAAAAGAGTATTAATGAACGCGATATATGGGGGACCCTAGTGAACCCCCTTTGGTGCGATACATAATTTTTACCTTCAGGTTAATAAAGGTTAAGATGCTCAACTATGAATGCAGATATGGGTTTGAATCCCGGCATTAACAAATAAATTTAGATAAATTTTAGATAAAGTTATACCTCATTTGTGGATCTGTGGTCTTCCTGGACATGTTGCTCGTGTACACGGTGTCTGAAAACTCGTAGTAGAAGCGGAAAACTGGTTAACACTTCTTATTTTTCGATCTTAGCATTTTGATTTTTTTAATGTTGTTTTTTGTTCAAAAAACATCTACGCTTCGGCATATTTTAAAACACATTATGTTAAACAGCTGATTAAAACTCCTATTCTTTTCAAATTATCCCCAAAACTTTGGACTCTATTTACTCGAAAACGAAAGCTCAAATCAAATCAATGTTACATATATGCACCACATAATTAACACCAAATGTGATGTAGATTCATTACCCTGCTTGTATTACAAGTTCCGGACACTTGTGTTCCATGTCTGGTGTACCTGACGCAACTGGATAGGAGTGTTCCTGGTTAGGGTCGTATAATGAAATGTCGAAGATAGTATAAATAGAAAGAATACTTATTTATGCGTGTAATAATTATTGATGCAGGAGAAATGCTGATGCAGGATGGGGAGGAGCCCCGCTCTCACATAGACTACATGATTGAGGCCCTGGCGCGGCAGTATAACTACCGCGGCCAGTTTGAGCTGCCGGGATACGACGTGAGTCCCCTTTCGCCTCTATTTAATACCTGGCCACCTCTCATCGACAGTTTAATTGGTTCCCCCACCTTAAATTGAAGCCAGTGTTTCCAGAATGTTATATATTATGTAATAAGTGTTTGTTGTGTGTTCAAGGGTTCGTTGAGGATGGGGCTGCGGACGGAGGGCGTGCGCCACAGCGCAGGCGAGTGGCAGCGCGGCGAACAGCTGGTGCGCAGCCGTCGCGCCATGGTGCAGCCGCTGTCGCCCGCCGAGAGTTTGCACCGTCGTCTCTATACGTAAGCACAATTCAATGTAGACACATTTGACATTGTCACATCTGACATTGCAATTATTGTGTATTGTTAAGATTGGCGCTATCACATTTGACATTGATGCATTTGGAAATTTCATATTTAACATAATCACATTTGCCATTTTAATATTCGGTATTACTTCCGACATTGTCACATTGCCAAATCCGAAATTGTCACATTTGTTTGACACATTTGACATTAGAACAATCAAGATTGTGATTCATCTTCACATCTGACATTGTCACTCTTACATTGTCAAATCTGACAATGTTACATCTGACATTGTCACATCTTACATTTTCACATCTGACATTGTAACATTTGTTTGTCATATTTGACACTGTCATAATTAACATTGTCATCACATTTTAGGATTTGATGTTCAAATCCAGACTCCCAAATCACATTATAACGGTTGTGGTCAAATGCTGATTCAATGCCCATTATTATTTATCAAATAGCGTCCGGAATCAAAATATCTGTTCTATCTCCTGCCCCGACCCTAAGAGTCCAATAACTAGAAATCTTTTATTTTTTAAGATTAAAAAAAAACTGGAGAGCAAAATGCCATCTAAATTTTTAACTTGATATATAAACCAAGAATCGCTGGTTAATTTCTCTTCGATACGTCTTGTTACACCATTCATATAAGACAGATATACTGTATTACCAAGAACGTGGTCATTCTGTGGTTTGCCTAATCTGGATTGTTGCACCGAACTGACATCTGATTATTATAGTCAATGCATGCATAATGTTGTATTGTATAGGGAGGAGATGACAGCGCTGGAGATGGCGTGGTACCGCCGCGAGATGCGCCGTCGCCCCGTCATGATCTGCACAGCGGCGGCGGGGACGGCGGGGCCGCCGGAGGGAGCACGCGGCCGGCGCGGCGGGCCCAGGGCCCCAGTGCGCCGGCCCGCACCCAGCACACGGGTATACAGTGTGAGTATACAAACTTTATGCATGACAAAACGGAACAGAACATTGAAGGAAAGTGAAGATAAAAGACAAGCAAACAAACATAACCTAAAATTATTACTAAATTGAACTAAAATTACCAACATTAAAAGAAAGAAGGCATGACTGATTGAGACTTTCAAAATTTTATCTGTACATTATAGTTGGTCTGGAATCCAACAAATCTTCACCACCAACACATGTAAATCTCCGTGGACACTCAAACAAATTAACAAAACACCTTTTGCATCTAATTGATTGCCGATATTTATCATGTTTGCATATTATGACAGTATCACACATGTTTCCTTTATTGGCTGTGTCTCTCGTATTTCCGCGATTGACTCTGGTGTTTTCGTATTTGACTTTATTATCTCTCGTGTTTCCATGATTTACTGTATCTTTGGTGTTTCCATAGTTGAATTTAGTATCTCTCATGTTTCCATGATTGACTGTATCTTTGGTGTTTCCATAGTTGACTTTATTATCTCTCGTGTTTCCATGATTGACTGTATCTCTGGTGTTTCCATAGATTACCTTATTATCTCTCGTGTTTCCATGATTGACTGTATCTCTGGTGTTTCCATAGTTGACTTTATTAAATCTGGTGTTTCTATGATTGACTGTATCTCTGGTGTTTCTGTGTGTCTCAGGAGCCCCCGGAGGACGCCTCGTCGCACCACTCAGACTCGGACTCTTCGGTGAGGATGTCCGTGACGGAGTACAGTGCCTCCAACTCCTCGTCAAGCGATAATCACTTTGAGAACGACCATTCCGGCGGGTATGTTTCCTTCCTAAAACTTATTTTATAACATTTATAATTTACGAATGAACTCACAATGTTGTTCTCAGGCATCTTCGACTTCTTCCACCATTACATTACATCGACTTTAATACGACTCCGTATCTCATTCCAGTGCAGAGATATTGCGTTAAGTATTCCTCGCACTAATAAGAACAAACTATGAAATTTTCAGCAATATAGGTTGACTACTTTTTGAGTTTTGCAAGCACAAACCTACACAGGCTGATTTTTTTGTTTGTTTTTTAATTATTTGTATATTAATGGAATGGAGGGAGTTTCGACTCTCCAATAGTGATCAGCTGGTCACCGAAAACTCAAGAATGTCTGTCAGTTGAATTTGAGAGTCACCTCTGGGCTGGAGCTCCCAATTGCTTGATTAATCTGCTTGATTCTGTGCACAGGAGGGCAGTTTGTCTTATTTTTAATGGACCCATTGCCGCAACACTCATTCACATGATGCTGATGTCGGCTTCGTTGTGCAACTCGTTTTTGTATAAGATGGCCTATGTGCGCAATGAGCCGGAAGTTCTAAAAAATATTATGTGTAGATTTTAGAAAAATGAATATAATTTTGGAGGCAGGGACAACCAACACTGTCAGTAAGCGGGGTGCTCGAGTTCATGGGGTAAGGTTTGCCCAGGCGGGTCTTGGTGAAGGACGGATCCAGTCACTCCTGGACACACTGATTCCTACCCACCCCTCCAACCTTCCCAGAACTCCCTACCACACAGCTGACATATATGACAGAGGTCCTGAGCGAAATTATTCTCTTGAGGGCCTCCCGTGTGGGGTAGAAATATACTTATTGAAATGTAAACTCTCTTTTCCAGATCTAGTTCCTCAGACTATTCGGATTGGGTGGCCGATCAGCCCAACGTTCCACTCAGGCCGCCCAAGCGCTCCAAGAGAAAGCCCATCGCCAAACAGAAGTAAGTTCTGACACATGGTTACTGAATACAAAATTCTTATTTGTGGGATCACCGTGGATCAGGTGGCAACAATTGTTAATAAGTATAATTGGTTTTGTATAACAGAACAAGCTGTCTGTACCTGCGTTGCTGGGGGTTAACCTAAGGAGATAGACATGTACCAATCGTGGACTTTTCTGCAGGCCTGTTTAAGATATAAAATTATGTAGTACATTATTATGATGTATTGAATTGAATTCCGTAAGTCTAAACTTAAACTTTAGGGTGCACAGTTTACACCCGCGCTGTGCAAGCGGGTTCCCTACAGAGCATCGGACCATCCCATGTATCTTATAAGTATGATGTATCTCATAAGGTTTAGCCAGTGTTAGCTATGTGACCTGATTACAAAACATTCTTCTTCTTGATGTGCCGTATCAGGTCCCCCCGACGTTGGCGATCACTCTAGAAAATGTCTCTTTGTCTTGCGCTGCCCGGAATAGCTCCTCCACACTTCTAATACCGGTCCACTCTCGTATATTTCGCAGCCAAGACATTTGTCTCCTACCAGGCCCTCTGCGACCCTCTATCTTGCCTTTCAATATTAACTGGAGCAAGTGATACTTCTCCCCTCGAAGTACATGACCCAGATATGAAATTTTCCTGATTTTTATTAATCTAAGCAGTTCTCTCTCTGCTCTAGCCCGCCTTTCTGAGTTGAATTTCTGTGTTGGTGATCATGTCGGTCCATGGGACTTTGAGTATTCTCCGGTGAAGCCACATTTCAAAAGCCTCTAACCTGTTCATGGTATTTACTTTCAAGGTCCATGTTTCACATCCATACTAGAGGTGGGTGAGTTCTGCATTTTTCCAGAGGCATCCGAGGACTGCTTCCTTTTAAAAGAACTCGAGTTCTTGGAGTGGATCCCGGGTCCGAGTTCTTGGGTGCGGACTGGGTACTGGGCGACTACCGGGACGCACGGGTCCGGCCAAGGACTCGGCACTCGGACTCGGATAGAACCCGCGAAAGAACTCGGACCCGTAGCAGGACAAGGACCCGCACAAGAACTCGGACCCACACGAGAACACGGAGTCAATCCCGTCACCCATCGCACCCGAGTCGCGAGTTGTGCAGTTTACATTTTGGCGAAGTTCAACGAAATCCATTCGTGTCTTGTCGTGTTCCAGCTGATTGGGCTACGGCTAATGCGAGGCCGTAACGGATGTAGTATTAGGTTCCAAGTTCCAGATGATAATTTTAGCACACGCGTAAGCAGTAATAAATCAAATGTAGTAACATAAATTTCGGTTGTCGTTGAGAATTTGTCGTTTTCATAATCTCTGTCCATCGATATAGATAAAGGTACTTGGTCGAAGCCTCTATCAAATGAAACTCAGTAAAGGCGAGATGTTTTAAAAACAAAGTCAGGAAGTAGTTAGGTACAGCATTGAACTATTAAAATTTTAACAATTAACAACATGTTTTAACTCATACCACTCCTTTGTCGAGTGTGGCTCGACATTATATTTCTTACACCAACTCCTATGTCGAGTCATACTCGACATTATAGTAACGCAATTTCGAAAAATAATTTAAATTATCAAATGTATTGTTTTTTTCTTTTAAACACTTTATATCTCATTCTGAATATTCCGAATACGCAAAATACATATATCTCGTCAAGTTTCGCCTTTTAGATAATTTTTAAAATCGTATTATTTTTAACCTTGTAAATCCACTGCGCAGTTATTTGGTTGCGACGCATGTAAGTAGGTAGGTACTTGCCTGTCTACCTGCGTAACAATAGGAAGCGCTGAGGGATTTCTCCCAACACATAACAAAGGATTCTTATACCTATTCACTTGTTATCACATAATATTTTGTTCTGTTTGTGTATTTACATTTGTTTTTACTGTTTTTAGTAGCAAATATTTCGTGGCCGAGAAAGCACATGTGTCGTTCGGTCTTGAAAATAATACTTAGTAATTAGGTGAAAATATAGTTTTACATTTCTTTTTCTTCATAATTAGTGATTTGTTAGTAATAATTTAACGTGCTTTATTATATACCTTGAATAAAATAAAAATGCCCCGGATAAAAAAAAAACAATCTGTGATCAATGAATATGAAAGTGGTGATGACCAATACATGGATTGCTTAGATGGAAAATCTCATTTTATTTTTTCACATAAGAAACATAAAGACTGTATAGTGTGTTCCAATCGGAAAATTCGGGGAGGGAGAAAAGAAACAACGTTCTATTGTGAAACTTGTGATAGGAAACCTGGCCTCCATCCAGGAGAATGTTTCAAGAAATACCACACACTGAAAAAGTTTAAGTGAATAAGGGCATATTAAGTTGTTAATTTTATATATTTCTATGTTTTTTGTACTCTATGTAAAAAGAGTAATAAAAATTACATATATTAAAAATTTTTGTTTAACTTTTTATTGAGGCCACTTTTTATCCCTTTTTTGTAAATTAATTAAGGAGTTGGTAGTAGGTAATTAAAAAAAAAATTAGGAGTGCAAAGGGTTAATATCTATTTATTCCAGTCCATTTTTTTTTACTTTTACAATACATACACACTTTGTTCAATATATTATTGTAGGATTTGTGTATATTATATACTTGATTTGTATATTTTTCCTTTTGGTTTCACAAATATATACATATATATGTCTCAGGATCATTAAAAATAAACATTTGCCAGAAATTTGCCTTTCGAATGAACACTATTACGACATAGCTAAAAAATTTTAACAAAAGATAGCCATTTTAAATAAACAATTATTGAATAAAATAATCTTGGTACCTAATTTATCGCTTGTCTGAATCTTTCCAATACCAGTTGACAATCAGTTCCAATTTTTAAAATCAAAGCAAATCCATATTCTAGAGTTCACTGAACCAGAGTTACGGATACACAGACAGACACCACTGAAATTTGTATTTTTAATAACACAAAAAATAAAAATAGTGAACGATAATTAAAATAAAACTTTAAAATAAAACAATAATTTTTACTTACAGTAGGTACCTAGCGCCTACAAATATGAGGGGCTAAAATAAAAATATAAAACATCAAAGAATTGCGATAAATCATTGAGATTTTACATAAAAACCGTTAAACTAATCGGCAATATCTCAAAATGCCAACGTGTTGATTTTTAAAACAAGATCATGAAACAAAAGAAACATAAGAATTGAACATAAAAATAATAAATCAGTAAGTTTTTTTTTAAATTCTGAATCCGAAAAAAAAATGTACAAATAGGCATAACAGTCAAAAGAATCATAAATAAACTCAAAATATCTTCGTATTGAATTTTTTAAATCAAGATAAAACATTAAAAAAATGAACATAAAAAAATGTAATATTTTTTTTTTAAATTGCGAATTGAAAAATTAAATTATACAAATTGTTACAAACAGTTAAAAGAATCAGCAATATCGCAAAATCCCCCCGTATTATTCATAAGACATAAAAAGCATTGAAAAATAAAATCAGTAAGATCTCGAATCGAGACCCCGAGTCCGAGTTTTCTGGGAGTTGTTGATTAGAGGCATTCGGGTCCGAGTCCAAGTCCTTAGAGGCATTCTCGGGTCCGGGTTCTCTGGGAGTCGTTGATTGGAGGCATTCGGGTCCGAGTCCCAGACCGAGTTCTCTGGGAGTGGTTGATTACGAAAAGGAGTGGGAGTAGGACCCGCTTCCCGCAAAGGACTCGGGCTCAAGGACTCAATCCGGCTGAACCTACACATCGCTAATCCATACAACAAGACCGACCACACATAACATTTTAGCACAAAACATTGACTTTCTATAAATATACTATGCATGATACTGTTGATTTCAAATCCACTGAACTCAAAAATCAAATTTCCACATCGCCAATTCTTACTTAAGGCCAAGCACTACGATGTAATGCAAAATCATATGTTTTTGGTTTGAAAATTTGAATATTTTATATAATATTGAAAAATTACATTTTTTGTAGTTGCGTTTTGTGTTACTCACCCACCAAAATGTTAATGAAATTTTGGTCTGATGTGGCGATAGTAACGGTACCAGCTCAATATTTTGGTCATGATGTGGCGATAGTAACGGTACCAGCTCAATATTTTGGTCATGATGTGGCGATAGTAACGGTACCAGTTCAATATTTTGGTCTGATGTGGCGATAGTAACGGTACCAGCTCAATATTTTGGTCTGATGTGGCGATAGTAACGGTACCAGCTCAATATTTTGGTCTAATGTGGCAATAGTAACGGTACCAGCTCAATATTTTGGTCTGATGTGGCGATAGTAACGGTACCAGCTCAATATTTTGGTCTGATGTGGCGATAGTAAAAGTACCAGCTCAATATTTTTGTACAACTTAAAGAGTCAATTCTACTGGTACTAAAATGAAAGGGAGCCGTGAGCTCATAGCGTATGAGCAGCGAGTATACTGTGCTCGCCCGGTACGGTTCCCAGCTGGGGGAGCTCCCCAGCATATAAACGTATGAATGATCGTACAACTCTTGGTAACGGAACGCCGCCTCGCACCACCATACAAATAAGTAGTCAGTAGGTCTAGGTACATATGTCAGATTGTCAGACGGCGTTCACGTCTTTGAGTATGTAATAAAAAAATTTACTTGGATAATTTTAATCGCGCTATTTCTAAAAATTCTTTAGGAAAAAAAAAAAGGAATTTAATTCGTTCAAGCCGTTGTACAGTTTATCGGAAGTCATACAAATATGGCTCAATAAAAATAGCTAGCTCAATTTTGCGACTCGTTCGCAAACGACTCATCAGTAGGCTGATGACATTTTTTTATTTCCATGTTTTTTTTTTTCAAAAACAAAAGAATCTTTAACAACGTCAACGGACACCAAAATATCATGCACATTTCTTGCTCTAAATAAGCACCATTCATTGACCAAATTAAATCAGGCATGTCTCTCAAACACACTTTACAAATAACATAAAAGATTACATAGAAGAACCGTTACTCTACAGGTATAGTCCCCACCCGCCCACGCGCAAGTCAGCCGCGCGCGCCCCCCCCTCCCCTTCTCCTGCATCCCCAGCGGGGCGTGCGCAGGAGGGAGGTGAAGGCGGGGACAGCGGTGCCCCGCCAGCCGAGATCCCCGAGGCCTACCGCCCCTCGGACTGGCTGTGCGCCGTGCAGCCCAGGAAGGCGCCGTACCATCCGCAGATGGGCGACGAATGCGTGTACTTTAAACAGGTGCGTACTCAAACTTCACGAAGACCACCCCATCTTAACAAGCGCAATCTTTAGACGACAGGCGTCAGGTGGGAATGCTGTCCTTGTTCCACCGATATTACAATGGAAGATGCATATCGGATGAACTAGCGTTATTGATCCCTTTGTCACTGACTTATAGTCAGGAAATATGCCAAACGCCAAAGAACCGGTTGTGTTTACGATTCGTTCTTGAGTTCAACAGCTCTGCTGGGGAACATTTTGCCAGCCTCTGTGTTCCCTCCCTCGTACAATACAGGTCTCTTCAAAACCCTTAACTCCTTCCTCTTCTCAAAAAGACCCTCCACATACCATCCCCAAAGATAACATGGGCCTTGAGGGAAATTATTTTCTTCATTACCTCCTATGTGGCAACAATGTTAAATAAAAGATCCTCAACTACAGGCCGCGGGTTTTGAATCCTGTCTTTCGCAGGTAAATTTAATTTAATTAATTCACGTCGTCCGGAAACTAGGGCAGCTACCATTTTGGTTTTATTTTTTTCACACTTTTTTTTGTAATTGCATTAAAAAACTTTTGAAGCCGGGAATACGGTTCGAGGTATTTTAAAAACCAATAATCGACGCATAATAACCCCCCGTAGTGACCGATTATTTTCAAATTTAACCGAAAGCGTTCTAACTTCGTTCTTGATTTACTCAAAAAAGAAAGCGAAAGATCAAATTTAAAAAAAATGGACGCACACCATGTATATTGTGGTATAATACAAGCTACATTTGGTGACCACATTTGAATAGTCGGGTACTTCCCCACCTTCCTCTTCCCTGTCTCCTTCCCTTCCCCACATCAGCATCAAAACATACCCGAATGTGGATGCCATAGTCCCAATGCAACAGGACAGGGGGGAGCATTTGGGATTCCTGTGCGGTATTCAAAAGTTGACTGCCTCCGTGGCCGAGGGGTAAGTCTCTCGACTAGCAATCCGGAGGTCGCCGGTTCAAATCCCGGCGTGCTCAAGTAAACCTTACTTTATTAATTTGTGTTATTTCACAATTGACTAATTTAAAATAATATTTGCCGCACAATCTAGAGTGGAAGATGATACTCTTAGTATCGCCCTGGTGTGAGACCACCATTCATAATTAAAACGTAGTTTGAAATGGCTTTGATTATGTTTGGTGACCAGATCTGAACAGCCAGGTACTTCCCCACCTTCCTCTTCCCCTCCGCATTACCTTCAGCATCACACATACCCCACACCGACTCCAGAGTGCCAACTGACTGGAAATAATTAGAATAAATGCAAGATTTCAACGGCCACATTAAGTTTTATGTTCCGTCCATGTCCACAGCAGGAAATTCCGCAAGGTCTGATATTAAAGATTATTTCAGGGTCACTCGAGGTACCTGGATGCGGTCACAGATAAGAACGTGTACAAAGTCAATGTGAGGGACAAACCCTGGGAGAGACTTAGCCTGAATGTAAGTCGCAATGGAAGCTAATTTATTATTTATTAGTTCGCTTTTAATTCCGTTTTTATGACCACTCTCCTCGTCATTTTACTGCAATTCATGTCCACTTTTGTCATTCTATTTCAATTAAGCCATTCTCGTCATTTTACTGCAATTCATGTCCACTTTTGTCATT
The DNA here is from genome assembly GCA_026573805.1 of Hesperophylax magnus. Taxonomy (NCBI): domain Eukaryota; kingdom Metazoa; phylum Arthropoda; class Insecta; order Trichoptera; family Limnephilidae; genus Hesperophylax; species Hesperophylax magnus. Next base: position 5,996,510 of record JAIUSX010000005.1, on the reverse strand, counting down.
CTATTTCAATTAAGCCATTCTCGTCATTTTACTGCAATTCATGTCCACTTTTGTCATTCTATTTCAATTAAGCCATTCTCGTCATTTTACTGCAATTCATGTCCACTTTTGTCATTCTATTTCAATTAAGCCATTCTCGTCATTTTACTGCAATTCATGTCCACTTTTGTCATTCTATTTCAATTAAGCCATTCTCGTCATTTTACTGCAATTCATGTCCACTTTTGTCATTCTATTTCAATTAAGCCATTCTCGTCATTTTACTGCAATTCATGTCCACTTTTGTCATTCTATTTCAATTAAGCCATTCTCGTCATTTTACTGCAATTCATGTCCACTTTTGTCATTCTATTTCAATTAAGCCATTCTCGTCATTTTACTGCAATTCATGTCCACTTTTGTCATTCTATTTCAATTAAGCCATTCTCGCCATTTTACTGCAATCCTTGTCCACTTTTGTCAATTTGATTCAATAAAGCCATTCTCGCCATATTACTGCAATTCTTGTCATTCTACTTCAAATAAGCCATTCTCATCATTTTACTGCAATTCGTGTCCACTTTTGTCATTCTACTTCAATTAAGCCATTCTCGCCATTTTACTGCAATCCTTGTCCACTTTTGTCATTCAACTTGGATTAAGCTATTGTCGTAATTCTACTTAAATTGTGCAATCCTCACATCTCATTCTATGTTAATCATTTCCTCTTTTAAGTAACAAAGTATATATTATCAAGTGTTGTCTGTATTTCAGGAGTGCGAGAGCGTAAAAATAGTGGGCATCAAGTACATGATTCGGCCGCCACGTCTTGTCTGCCTGAAGCTGCTGCTGGACAACGGCACGCACTTCACGGTTCGCTACCACGACATGCCCGACGTTCTGGACTTCCTGGTGCTGCGCCAGACCTACCTCACGGCCGAGGAACGACAGTGGGCGCCCGGCGACAGGTAAACAAACGATGAACAAGCTAGTTTTATATTAGTAGAATGGATGACATGTTGTGGAAGTTAGTTCCATGCTTCCACTACTCTATGTTAGTAGAACGGATGACATGTTGTGGAAGTTAGTTCCATGCTTCCACTGCTCTATTTGCAAGGAAGTGTTTCCTAGGATTGGGTGCAAAAGGTGTCCACGTAGATTTATGTTTTTAGTGGGAGATTTACATTTTTGTTGGTGGTGACGATTTCTTGAACACCAGGCATATACATAGACTATAACGTCCAGATAAAAGTCTCAATCAAGTCATCCCTTTCTTATTTTTCATTTAACGTTGGTAATCTTAGTTCCTTGATTCTATCTTCATATTTTGGTTCTTTCAAAGTTCTTGGTATTTTTGTAAATCGTCTCTGTAGAAAAGCATATTAGATCTTATATAGAAAGCATATTCCAGGAGAGGTCGCACAATATTTTGTATATTTTTAACTTGCTGTTCCCATTTCATGTTTTGTGATATGATATCTTCTAGGTCTTGTTGTAACGTCACTGCTTTTAGAGATGGTTTGGATTCTAAACGGTATCTGGAAGTGATTGTGTGTGCATTGTTATATGTATTAGGTTCCGCTGCATGATAGACGACGGCTGGTGGACGGGCTGCGTGGTGGAGGGTGGTGGGGGAGCAGCGGGGGAGCAGTTCCTGAGCCTGCGGGTGCGCTGGGACAACGGGGAGTACGAGCGCATGAGCCCCTGGGATCTGGAGCCCATCGACGACACCCGTGAGTACATACATCACTTAACGTAAACTTCCTATACCTTCCCCCACTTTATTCACCCCCATATTCAACAGGGTGTATCGGAAACTCTTTTTGGAAATTCAAGATTTCAAGTTGAAGTTATCTCTACTGACATTATTCAAAATTTAAGCAATAGGGTGTAAAATAAAAGTAATGATAAAAATCTCTTGCATTTGGATTTGGCCTAAAATTGAGCAGGCAACTTTAACCGCTTCTGTGCCAAGAGCGAGTTTACTCGCATTCTTGGCCGTGCCCAGCAGGCCAGCCATAGAAAAATAGCGAGTTTACTCGCTCTTCTTTGAGCCTCTGTATCATACATATGTCCCGTTTTTTTAAAATATTTTTATCTAAGTGAAGGGAATCAAAAACGTTGAATATTGAATAAATTTGGTAAGTCATTTAAATATCCTTTCAAGGTGTAATGTTTTTAATTTATAAAAATAAGATTTAAAAATGATTTATTTTGATTAAAAATTCACGGCCTGCTGTGCACATCTACACTTCTACCTACTGGCATTTAAAAGGTTAACAAATTTACCAAAATTTTACAAATTTATCTAATTTTCACATATTTAGCTAATTTTCACAATTAAAGCTAATTTTCGCAAATTTAGCTATTTTTCACTAATTCTCTAATTTTCACAATTTAAGCTAATTTTCGCAAATTTAGCTAATTTTCACTAATTTAGCCAATTTTCACTAACTTAGCTAATTTTCACAAGTTTAGCTAATTTTCACAAATTAGTGGCAATGGTGCTGGGTACGACAAATCTAACAGAATCTAAATTAGTGATAAACTGTGTTTTTTTTTTTTGCTATGTCAAAAATTTTTAGAGGACCTAAAGTTTTTGAATGGGGCCAATTTTCTTTGGGGTATGATGTACCTCAAAACTAATCAACTTAACATAAAAAAAGAGTTTTTTTTCAATACACTCCAATATGCGATTTAAGGTTGGACTATTTCAATTTGTCGTCGCGCTTGATGAACATCACAATGTCATCATTTTAAAATCAAACATTCTTGGGCTACGAATAACCTGACAGTAATTTTAAAATGTCCTGCTACCACCACAGTAATTGAACCTTTTTAGTGCGACTATCAGAACACGTAAATAATCTTTTTATATTTCTCACACTTCATTGGCTTATATTGCCGATTGATTGATTGAATAGCTTAATCATTCACTACCATGTATCACATTTTTTCTGTTAAAAAACTATATAATCAACTTATATAACATAATATTACAATTCAATTTATAAAAAAGGTGTTTATTTATACATTGAATAATAATTTTATTGAATGTATTAGAGAAAAACTTGAAATTAAAATGGAGTTCTACAAATTAAACTTGATAACATTTTTTATATTTTTTTTAAAAGACTTTTAATTGATTATGTTGACACAGTGATTTGATTATGATTGCAGGATTACCTTCGGAAGTGGGCGGCTGGGTGTCGGTGCTTCCCGCGGAGCTGGAGGCCGTGCTGTACCGACCCCGCCGCGAGGAGTGGCCCGGCGGAGACCGCGCCGCCGCCTGCCAGATGATCGCCAGCGGTCTGGACCAGGTGACATGACCCATTTGCTAAATATTATTTTCTGGACTTGCGTAGGGAGTGTGGTGAACACATCACTCCGGGAGCTACTTGCAATAGCCATCCTTATCCACGGTGTTTATTCAACCAAGCCGTGATCTGGCTGCATGTCAACGGGGAACAGTGTCACCAACGGTGCTTCCGAGATACAGGGTCGCATCTCCCTGTATTTATACCTTACCCGAGCACTCGGGGCTCTGCTGGGATGAACCGTTGATTTCCCTAGATACTTGTGCGACCAAAAATGGAACATTCAAACAAAAAAAAACCTAGGAGAGCTGAGGACCACTATACCTCTCTGGACTCTTCCCGGGAAACCTAAACAAAGAGGGACTTCCAATGGGAAAACTCTAACCGCTACAGGATCCTCCAGGGGATCCATATGCGGAAAAATGCAATGCAATGTGGGGCCTGGAAACAAACTCAAAGGAATGAGGTGAAATGGGAGATAGATAGCACAATGGGCCTGAGGCCTGTGCGCTCACGGGATCTATCTGTAGTTTTGATGTCGCCAGTCTCCAGTCTCAAAAAACCTATGTTTTTGTATGGGAGCCGAGACATTTTTTATTTTAAAGATTTCCCGTTTTTAACATTGAAGAACATTAGGTAAAATGTTAGCATCTCGTGACTAATGTTATTGTATTGAATCAAAGTGCAAAAATACATCCACGACTGCACCTGATCAACAATTTACTGGCATTTAAAAACCTGCATTAGAACATTTTCATTGGTTCTAATGTATATGTTGACCAGAGATGCCAATTCACAAGAGATGAAAAGATGTTAAAATTCCCCACAATATCCCCAAAATTCCTTTACCTACAAAATTAAACAATTTTATTGAAATTTGTTATCTTTCGTTTTTTGCAAAAAAAAAATTAAACATTATCTGTTAAATGTTCTCACAATTATTTTTCAATACGGTTGGTTAGTCAAGAAATGCCCAGAATTCCCGTATTTTCTCCATAAAAAACCCCAAAATCTTTCAAATTCGGGAAATTCTCCACGAATTGGCAAACCTGATGTGGATATTTTAATGGTTGATTGAAATGGAATCTTGGAAGTCGAAATTAACCCACTTCCCTACAACTGATAGAGCTGAAATTCGGCAGATAGGCTCGTTGTCAATGACATTGCATTCTATCAGCTTTTAATGGCACTCACGCATTTCTCTAAAATATAATCTAAGAAATTAATCTCGAAACCGTCCAATTAAGATTTGGCTTGAGTGATAGCGCAGTTCACTCATTTAGGGGAAGAATTCTGAATGTGTATCCTAATTTTCCAAAACATCTCTGGATTTTGAAATGCTTTTCCTCGTTGACATATAATGTTTATAATACTATAATGTTTTGGTATGTTTGCAGGTTATGTTGCTTGCGATAGCGGAACCGTTTGTGGCGCCGGTGGACCTGAATGTGTACCCTACTTACGCCCGCATCGTCGAGTATCCAATAGACCTGTCTACTGTGAAGGTAACTATCGTTTTACCAAATTTGGGTGTTTTTATGAATTTAGCTTCTATCGAATACCAAAAGATGTCACTAATGTTCCTATTCTGGAATATTGTACTTATTATGTAGTCTGTGTGTGGGCGTAATTTAAAATTTTTCTAAAATTTGAACTTCTGTTTACATGTTAAAAATTGATATTTGAGACTAGACATTTCTAGCAGACTATAATAGACAATGTACAGAATAGTAATCTCTAAATAGTATAAAATAAAGTCTCTATCCCCATCTGTCTGTTTGTGTGCTTAGTTCTTCTAAACTAAGCTGCGGATTTTGATAGGGTTTTCACTAACATTTAGAGAATTTCTTCCGGAAGGTTTATATATACAGGGTGTATCGGCACGTACCCGACAAACTTTAACCAGCTATTCCTTAGCACATTTGGAGTAAAAAATGTGATGGGCACTTTGCTGTCCGGTAACATTTTTTTTTAATAAAAAATTTACCATTCATATTTTCACCACATGTCACCACTGTTTTATCCTTTGTCACAGTTTGAAAACCCATTTGGTAATATTTTATTCGAGTTTCGTTGAATAATATACATACGTACCTACGTTGGCGCGCTTTTACAATCACAACGAAATGGCATGGCACCATTCGTCTCATTTTTAACTATTATTATTTAGTGTGTATGAAAGAGCGAAGATGCTTTTTGACACACTTGCTAATAACAGCTGTTGAACACGAGAAACAATGCCAATGACAGTGACGGAGTGTTCAATATTGCCCAAAATAAGTACAAGTTAGTACAATTACATCCAGAATTGTCACACATTTATAAATTGATTTTTTTTTTAAATTTATAAAACCTAAAAATATGGGATAAACGGTATAAGTCAGTAAATTCATTGTCTTTAAACCACAGTTAGCAGTTTGTATGTTTCCGTATAAATATTAGGCGGCATGATTTTTTAAATGAGCCGTGTAAACACAGAATTGAGTTTAAGTTAGGTTAGGTTCTTTGATGTTCTGTTTGTATCGGTAAAATATAGTGTAAAGATTCCACTATGTTTGTGAAATGTTCTATTTATGTATTTACGTATGCGATTCAGGCGCGCTTCGAGAACCACTTCTACCGACGCGTGACCTCGGCGCAGTTCGACGTCCGCTACCTTGCCACCAACGCAGAGAAGTTCAACGTGACCCACTCGCACATCATCAAACAGGCTCGCATCATCACCGACCTGTGTCTTCAGGTCATAAGGTAAACATAATCAGACCTAACAACCCTCAGTAGCTTTTGCTCTGAAGCATGTTTCATGAACCAAATATTTGCCTGATCGATGTCAATTTAAATAGCCAATACAAAACTTTTCTATGATCTATGATGTCAGACGAGAATTGTAATTGTGACGGAGCGCTGGGCTAGGAAGGAGAGAAAGTCCTGGGAAGGTATGAGGTATGAGGGGTGCGTAGGAATCCGAGGGCAATGTGTCCAGGGGTGACGGATGTACGAATCCATCCCTCCCCCTACCCGGTGCAAGGCGATATATCATGCGTTTATATCAGTCGATATAAACGCATCCATCTCATCCCATGCACCTGGACAGCCCTGATAAGTCATTTATTTTGTAAGAAACAAACAGCTTTTAAATATACAATGATAGATATTTATTTATTTATTTATTTATTTCATTCAAAATACAGTTTTTACATAAAAAGCATACTCTGCACATCTCACTAGGGCATTCCTGTATCAAGATATCTGATATAAATATACAAGTTAACTGAAGTCAAGCCACAGAAGTTTCTTATGCTAAAGTTCATTGGAAATTAAGTTTTAATATCTTAAAATTAATTTGGTGTTAAAGGAAGGGGAGAGGAAGAGGAAAATAGGAAGAGGATAGGAGATGCTCCCGATACATTCCATACTCTCATATTAATAATCGATTGTAAGCATTACTTCATATCGATATTTCTTTAGGTTATTACCAAAAATGTCAATGCTGTAAAATTTTGTATTATATTGGGCACATATACGAGGAATTGGGGAATTTTTTCGAATGTTTGTTCTACACGAGGGTAGATAAAATAAATCAGATTGTCGGGTTGATCTAAATGGAACATGAACATTTATTAAATTGGTAAGTTCTGGTGAGTCCAGACCATTATTTAGGATTTTAAATAATAAGATTTGATCAAAAATTAAACGTCGTGTTTGGAGGGAGTTAAAATTATGAAATTTAATGGATTCGGTATAATTTGAGAAGTGTAAGTTTAGTTTATAATTAAATTTATGTGTTTAAAATTTTTTTTTTTTAATTCTTTCTATATGGGCTTGGCATAAAGGAGACCAAATCGGTGTACAGTGTTCCAGGTGCGGGCGAATATATGAGGTGTAAAGGGAATATAGAGTGTTTATGTTGTGGAAGGGTTTTGCTATGCGAATTATAAATCCCAGCATTTTATTGGCTTTGTTAATGATGCCATCAGTGTGTTGGAAAAAGTTTAATTTAACATCCAGTGTTACCCCAAGGTCCCTGATATATTTTACTTCATTGATGTGTGTGCCGTTTAGTGTGTATACAAAGGATATTTTATTTTTATTACGTGTAAATGTCAATATATTGCATTTTATAATGAACCACTTGGCGGTACCCGTATTCGTAATATGGGTATGCTATTGGAATAAATGGAACATTTGTTTCCTTTCAAATTTACATTGAAGGTCCCTGTGGTGTTATTCTTTATTCTATGCTCTGAATTATGTTTTTTCTTCTTTAGTCGTAGCCTTATTGCTGCTCAATGCGTTTTGGGTCTTCGCAGAAGTGCTCAGTCATGAAAGTCATGTTTGATTCTGATCCGTTTGTTGAATGGACGTTTTCTGCGAGTGATCAGTGAACCGTACTTCACCAACAGTTTATGTAATTTATTGTTTATTTGTTTCAGTGACCCATTTGAAATTGACGTTCAGGGTGCCTATCACAGCCTGATGGACAGTTACCAATCTTCTGACTCTGATGTCCCCCTGGCTAAACAGGTCAGTACCATCCTTACCACCGAACACAAAATCCCTAGAACTGTGATCTGATTTGAAATAAAAACTGATGTCACAACTTTCCCACTCCTGTCTGATCAGACAGGCTAGTGAAATTGTTCTCGTTATCTGTTCGAGAAAGATTTGGAATTCGATGTTCGTATAATCTTATTGTACTGGCTTTTATAGTTGTAATTAGGGTTTGCAATTCCTCCTCTCTTTTCATATTCCGCGGGATTGCGGGATAGAATTTAGAAATCCTGCAGGATTGCGTAATAGAAATTATAAATCCCTCGAGATTGTAGGATAGAATTTAGAAATCCTAACCTAACCTAACCTAACTTGCTAATCGCAAGCATGTCAATCAAAACACCATCTGTTTGTGTAATTTTTTCCAATCCCACAAATCCCGCATAACATATTGTTGGAATCCTGCGGGATTGCAGAATGCTGTATTATAAAATGTAAAATAAACCCTAATTTGAATGTGAATTTTGCGGTTGGTTGCAGAGCACGTCTCTCGGCAAGGCGTCCACCCGGGACTGGGTGTCACGCTGCCGCCGCGTGCTCAACGGGTTGTTTGCTGTCTCCGACTCGGCGCCCTTCCGGGAGTCGGTGCCCATCGACCAGCTGCCCGGTAAGTCAACAACCGGTTCAGCCGCTTTTTTATTTAATTATAAAGAATAACTACCAACCGTCCAATAATAGTGTTGTTGACACAACTATTAATCTTCCTTTAACATTGTCCTTGCCCATCCTATTTACCTACAAGTACCTATCGTTATCTGACCATACCCACGTGTTTATGTGACATTGAACAACTGCTGTTATCAGTGCTGTTATTGATATCAACTCAGGGTAGAAGGCCTGTGCAGTGAACATATTCGGTTCCCTCAGTGTGTTTCGTATCCAACCTGGATGTTATGGAAGCTTGTCCATGAAGTCATATCTCCTGTGAGTGAAATCATACCATCATTATCTTTGAAGAACATCAAAGAGGTAAGTCGGATTCCTTCCTTACTCCATGTTCACCATCTCCAACCATAGTTGTGTCAACTTCAAGTGTACAACGACAGAATAAAACAATAACAGTCTTACTAATAAAAAATCAGTTCCCAACCGCTAAACGGTGTTTTACATATTGAATAAAGACAACAAGCTCAGATTCGATTTAATACAAAATAAAAAATCAACTCTATTTTTTTGATTGGCAACATCTCATTTTGCATCTGGCATGAGCATTTTTTTTTTTTTTTTTTTCTGCGAATTTTTTTTTTACATTCTCTTACACACAGGAGGCCCTGAGTAAAATAATTACCCTCAGGGCCTATGTCATCTTTGTGGATGCTGTGTGGAGGGTAATGGGAATCTGGTGAGGTAAAAAAGATCTCCCTCAAGCAGTCTCCAAATCCGGACAGATTGTAGCAATTAAGAGCAATGTAGGAACAAGATAAAAGTGAACACCCCTGCTCTAGTTGAATATACTGTGGGGTGTTGCAGAGTACAGGCAGGTGGTGGCGCGGCCCATGGACCTGGGCACGGTGCGCGAGCGCCTGGAGGCGGGGCACTACTCGGGCCCCGCCCACTTTGCGCAGGAGGTGCGCCTCGTCTTCAGCAACTCCAAAACTTACAACACCAACAAACGCAGTCGGGTGAGTCACAACTGACTAACTTTCTCCCTGCCTTCTTTTCCAATTCCAATATATACTTAATATAATTCCTACCTTGTTACATTTTCAATATAGTTTGATAACTTTCCATTATTATATCCACATTTTCAGTGTTATAATTTCAATCTAGTTTTATAACTTTCCTATCATTTCCCTAAATTCCCCACATTTTCAATACAGTTTGACAACTTTCCATTATATCCACATTTTCAGTGTTATAATTTCAATCTAGTTTTATAACTTTCCATTCTTTTCCCTCATTTCCCCACATTTTCACTGTTATCATTTCAATATTGTTGGGGAATGGTTGCGCAGCCCTTTTCATACAAAACTTAAATTTAGAATTTAGGCCAAAATGCCCAACCAAACTGAACAATAATTTTTTGAATCAAAGGATGTAGCAAAAATCTAGTACGGTTATGTGCTACTTTATTTATTTATGTTTCAAATTATAAAATATGGGCAGTTAAATAAATCTATTTTCCCAATTTGGAAATAATTTGTTACTTTAAAAAATGGAATTCTTTAAAGGCCTATATTTTCTAATTTAAAATACATATAATTAAAGCAGCACATATCTGTATTTAGTCTAGTATTTTGGCCTCAAATCTAAATTTAAGTTTTGTATGAAAAAGGACGCACAGCTGTTCCTCTTAAGTCAATATACCTTTCCCTGCCTTTACACATTTAAATAGTTACCATTTCAATATAGTTTTATAACTTTCCGTTAATTCCCCCCCAATTACATTTTCAACGTAGTTTTATAAATTAATTCCCCTCAGTTTCAATATTATCATTTCAATATAGTTATTATCACGACAATTTGTTACATTTCGCAGTTCTTTATATCATCTAGGGTTTTTTTAACTTTTCATTAATTTCCCACATTTTCAATTTAGTTTTATATTTTTTTTTATTTCCCCTTAATTCCCCTTAATTCCCCACATTTTCAATGTAATAATTTCAACATATTTTAATGATGTTCTGTTAACTCCCCTCTCCCTGTTTCTTTACACATTTTCAATATAGTTTTATAACTTTCTGTTGATTCCCCTCAATTTCAATGTAGATTGATTACTTTCTGTTATTATTCCTCTTCATGCCTTCTTTACACATTTTCAATGTTATAATTTCAATATAGTTTTATAACTTATAAAATTTGATTTAACGGGTGACTATTACTTCCCAAAGAATATTGGAAACATATTTCTGTTGTCTGCCAACTGTGTCTTGAAGTGTTATTGTTATCATGAATAATTATTAATCAGTCTGCATGTTATGTTGGTACAGTAGAACCTCGTTAATTCGAAATCCACGGGACATCAAAAATCAAATTTCGAATTAACGAATTCCCACGTAATTCGAAATTTTATGAAAAAAAAATACGCCGAAAATCGATTTTCTCGGCCGCCTCTTCAACTCTGGGTGGAATTTCAGTTGTAAATTCGTATTAATACCAATTATTTCTTTATTTTCGCGGCCGATTACCGTAGCGGCGAGCCCTTTAAATTCAGATATTCGCAATAAATTCGTAAAAATGCTACATATTTACGCGTAAATCGAGATTTCGCTGCCGATTTCGGTCGCGGCCTACCCTTTAAATTGAGATATTCGTAAAAATACGATATATTTCCGCGTAAAATGAGAATTCGCGTGCTCTTTAAATTCAGATATTCGAAATAAATTCGCAAAAATACGATATATTTCCGTGTAAATCGAAAATGCGCGGCCGATTTCCGTCGCGGCCGACCCTTTAAATTCAGATATTTGATGTAAATTCGTAAAAATATGATATATTTCCGCGTAAATCGAATTTTATCGGCAGATTTTCGTCGCGGCCGGCCTTTTAAGTTCAGATATTTGAAGTAAATTCGTAAAAATATGTCATATTTCGGCGTGAATCGAAATTTTTCGGCCGATTTCCGTCGCGCCGTATTTTTTAACTCGGATATTCGAAGTAAAGTTAATAAAAATACGATACATTTCCGCGTAAATTGAAATTTCGCGTCCGATTTCCGTCGCGGCGGGCCCTTTAAAATTCAGATATTCGAAATAAATTCGTAAAAATACGATATATTTACGCGTAAATCGAGATTTCGTGGACGATTTCCGTCGCAGCGGGCCCTTTAAAATTCAAATATTCGAAATAAATTAGTAAATATACAATACATTTACGCGTAAATCGAAATTTCGCGGCCGAGTTTCGTCGCGGCCGACCCTTTAAATTCAGATTTTTGGTGTAAACTCGTAAAACTACGACATATATCCGCGTAAAACGTATTTTCTCGGTCCTTCAAACTCAAATATTTGAAATAAATTTGAAAAAGTACGACATTCCAGTGTAAATCGATTCAGATTTACAAAATAATAATACTAATTAGGACGATGTATAACCACGTAAAAATACATTTTTCGGCGTTTTACCGCCACGGCTGACTTTTAGATTCAGATTTACGAAATATTATGATTTATTTTCGCAAAAATTAATTTTTTTCGAATTACACGAACAAATTTTCGTGCGCGGACAAAAATAAATTTCGAATTACGAATTAACGAATTTCGAATTAAAAAAAATTTTGTATGAAAAAATTTTTCAGCGGAAATTTTTTTGGCCAAAATTTCGAATTACGCGTTTTTTCGAATTATCGGGGTTCGAATTAACGGGGTTCTACTGTATTACTGTTTTTGGAATAAACCCTTTCTCGTGTTCTTGCTTACTTTCCGAAGACACCCAACGGGGTAAGTTTACTGTCTTCATTGCAGAGTAGTATAGACCAGTTGAGGGTTACCTAGTTACCCCAGTCCCATCTCACCCATTGTATCGCGCCATAATCACCAAATATATATATATATATATTTATTTTACATTAGCTCCACACGGGAGGTTCTAAGGAAGAATACATTCCCTCAGGACCTATGTCATCTTTTCTATGTGGAGGGTCTTTTTAGGGAGAGGTTCAGGGAAGGAAAAAGGTATCAGGGGTGGGTAGGAATCTGGCGGTCAATGTGTTCAGGAGTGACGGATGCACATCCCTCCCACTGCAGTGCAAGGCGATGGGTCGCGAGAGAGTCCGGCTGGAGAGGTCAAAAGGTCTCCCTCAACCAGTATCTCCAGATTTGCCCCGCCATGCAGCAAGTGGGCATACTCATCCGTCGCCAAGACCTCGATCAATCTCACCCTACCACCCGGGTACCCCTGCTAAGTCAAATAGTAACTGACAAAAACTAAATCTTACAGAAGACTATTTAAGTGTATTTTATTGTGTACCATCCACCGCACATTACGAAAGTTGTTAATTAATGTAGTCGCGTCGTAAGGACTCACCACACAGCCTCTCCATTTTCGCAGCCAATTAATGTCGCAGTTGTTTAAAAATTGTGGAATGCGGTCTAGAGTCCGTTTGTCAAGCGATTTTAATGCCTATTACCTACAATATAAGGTACACCAAGAATATACACACTTTTGGCTTGTAGCTTCCTCTTAAAGTGAGTCGAGTACATCCCTTGACAGTCTGTATACATTTGAGGTTAAGTTAGATAGTTTGCTAATGTTGGCCGCACTGGCTGCATCTATATAGGAAAGGAGGCGATGTCGCAATATGAAGTTTGTTTGTGTTTTAGATATTTGCCATGACGCTGAGATTGGAGACTTTGTTTGAGACGCTCTACGGACCGGTGCACAGACATTGGAAGTCTGCAAGGAGAAGGAATGGCGCTAAAGGTTTGATTTGAATTTTTAAATTACAACAAAATCCCACTCTCATTCAAAACTCGCAACAATATTATAACATTTAAATCTCAAATAAATAATGTAGGAAGATCAGAAATAGATAATATACTGACAACAAATACAGACTGAAACCTAAACCACTCAAACAATACCATGTAATATATTATAATATAACTAGTGGACCCCGCAATAGTGTCTCAGACTTCTTTGACCATTCACTATTGTATGCCACAATGTTACTGTTAAAATAACTACATTACATTGACTTTGATTTGACTCCGTATCTCACCGGTGCAGAGATATTGCATCAAGTATTCCGACGTCCACGAATTCTTCTACCATTCAAACCACTCTCTAAACACTCCTGGCACTAATAAGAACAAACTTTGAAATTTTCATCGAAATCGGTCAACTTTTTATTTTCGAGTTTTGCTGAATTTTTATATATGTAAACTCGCTGTATCCCGCCACGCGTTGCTGTGGTTCAGTCTGTCTGTGCAGATAGAGAAACAATAGCGAGTGTTGCTTTTACGTCCAACAGATGGCGCTGTTTTAAAAAAAGCATGTTTTTAACTGTCACAAATGTTTTTAACCCCCACACAGGAGGCCTCAGGGAAAATAATTTCTCTCGGTTCTTATATAATATAGGTAAATATAAACACATGCGTATTTGAATGCAACATTGTGTCAAAATTTTAAATTTCAATTGTGAAAAACTTTCGGAGATTTAACATTTTTATTTATATATATATAGATTATTTCAGAAAAAATACTATTTATAAAAACTTTATATTATGAATCCTCAGCGTGGGAGATCCCAGTGAGGATATCATTATCTCTATTTGTTACAAAAAAGGAAAGGAAGAAATCGTTATTTTTTAAACCTTTTGTGCGCTAGAAGAGCCTAACTAAATAACTAACTAACCACCACACCGTGCCGCAGGGGTAGGCAGAGAGGACGGACCACCAAATAACTCGGTCTTGACACACACTCCTTGCCTCATTCACATTCATACATACTCTTCTATTCTATTCCTTTCTTAATCTTACTCATTACGCTTACATCAGCCTTGCACTCTTTGCGGATCTTCATATTTCTCACATGATTGTGGTTATCGTGGTGTATAAATGAAAGATCTCTCCAACTCAGGTATAGCGTTTATTGATTAGTTGAAAGCTAATTTACAATCACAATATTTCACGTTTATTTATGCACAAATACTATGGAATGCTCGCAAAACTGGGTCGTAGTACAATAGGTAGGTGCAGCCGACGATAGTAAATACTGAATACTAATAATATGCTCGCTGCATCGGGCTTATTTATATTGTTCGGTCGGTGGCGACAGCAGGTAGTTAAATGGCAACTAAATCGAGGCCACTCGCTCGGTCTGGACCTTTCGCGAACTTTCGGCGTCGCGGCAATTATGCCTAGGCGGTAGACTCGAACCTTCTGGCGAGTTCTCGTAGTGTCCCAGATGGACTGCAGTATTATTGTCGCCGATTGACAAGTAGGTGCTTGTAGTAAGTAGATTGCTTTGTTTACGATGCGATTTCGACTGCAGGTACGTAATTCAGGAGTAGGTACTAAGTAGGTCGAGCGGTTTATTATTAATTAGTTAATCTAGATTTTTCTCGACGCCACATGATCAAATTTGGTTTTAACACACATACACCTCAGGAATCTCTTTTCTACAGTATTCAGATATGGCTATTGGCACATAATATTTGTACCCGTTGAACGGCGCAGTAGCTGATAGATTCCATCAAAACTTACCTTCTTTTCATGATATTTTTTGCACCTTAAATGTTTGTAGATTAGTAAAATAAATATTATTCTATTGGCAACAAAATAAACAATGTCATTGATTTGTTAGCCATCAATGTCTAACAAATCTAAAAGATACATGAAACAGAACAATACACAGAAAATAAAAAAGATCTCGGTCACAACTAGGAATCAAACCCAGGATCTCTTGTCTTACCGGTACAGGCGTCTTTACCACTCGATCGTTGGGACCTAATTATTAATCGTCATTATTTCAAATTTCTTGCAACTAAATTTTTCCCATATTTTTGGCAAGGTGCCCGGATTCACCTCAGGTCTTGGCGGTGGATGTACCTACGTCCACCGGCAGGATTGGGAAAGGCCAGATTAGGGAGACCCTTTGGCGTCTCCAGATGGTCCTTAATTCCTTATTGATAGGGCACAAGGGCAGCCATTTTAAAACAGTAACAAAGTTAGTTAAGTTAGCGTCATTCTTCGACGTGTCCGCCTAACGCACAGTATTTAGTGTTTTCTTTATTTTTATTGTTTATGTCACTTATTTAGCTTTATGGAAAATGTTGTGGAAATATAGAAAAGCAACGGACCCAAGATAGACCCCTGAGGCACACCGGAAGTGGTGTTTTGTTTCATATGAAGATATCCAACGAAGGAGATCTCTCAATAAATGCCACGGATAGCTAGTTTTCTAAGCAGGACGTTGTAGTTGATCTTGTCGAAGGCCTCACTATAATGTGTTATTTCCTTTATTATTTAATGTATTTCGTTGATTGTTTCAGCGTCAGATTCTTCAGACGACAGTCAGTCAGAGGAGGATGGTGGCGGGCCGTCCTCGCGCCGTTCCATGCAGAACGGCCACGGCTCGGCCGCGACCGCCGCTTCTGCTAGTGGCAACGGTTTCGCCGCCCACCACAACGACAACGGTGATGACGACAGTTGGGACAGCGACGCACCCCTGAGGGGAGCACCTCCCACGCCCTATAAAGGTACGCAAGATTAACTAATTGTTTGTTATGTATTTTATAGGAATGTACAATGGCTACTGGCTGACTACTGAGATGCAAGAGGGTTAACAGATCCTATCTTATTCAATCCCTTCCAGGCTGTCTCGTGCACCCGTTACATTACTCTAAATAACCAACTACCTAACCACCATCACGCCGTCTCTCCACTGGGGTAGGCAGAGAGGATAGACTCCAGTATTCCCAGAAGAAATTACTACTGTCCTACTGACTTTCTCTTGGGCATGCTCGGAATGAACCATCTACAGGTCAGAAGTGATGAATGGTTGGCTGATATGTTACAGGCAAAGGCAAGGGCAAGCGGTCCGCACCGAGCGCGGCGACCCCCGCCCCACCCACCCGCTTCTCTCGCCGCCGCCCCCTCACTACCTCGCTGCCCGAGCGGGGGGGGATAGCAGCGTACGGCGGCAGCGGGCGCGACACGGACGGCAGCGTGTCCGGACACAGCCACAAGGGAGGAGGGGGCACGGACGACGACAGCGGAGACAGCTACAAGCCGTCGAGGGCGCGGCGCGACCCCAGGAGGAAAAAGAAGGTGACTTTGATTTCCAATATGTACATCGCACCCCTGTCAATCACCCCATCGCACGCCACAATCCTAAATGTCGTGTGTTTGAGTGCTAAGTTTGAAAAATTTGTCATTACTGATTTTTATTTTTTTCTCGAAAGTTAGATTTTTTTGTATGTAAATTTTCAGGAAAGTTCAGTTTGGCCGTGGATTTCGCAGTTTCGCATGGATTTCCTGATAATCTTCATACAAAATATCCAATTTTAGAAATGTCATTTTTTGTAATATTAGCACTTTAGTACACCCAAAAGTCACGAGCCGCCACTGGTTCTGAATATATTGCATTTGGACTTTTCAACTTTCTTTATTTCTTTACCTCTCTCTCCACAGACGAATCAATTTGGTTGATTGAACCGTTGTTTGTCAAACGTTGAGTGTTGCGTTACAACTCTGGGGAACACACGCATCATGCTTTTTGTCAGTTACTACTCTGGGAAACACGCATCATGCTTTTTGTCAGTTACTACTCTGGGGAACACACGCATCATGCTTTTTGTCAGTTACTACTCTGGGAAACACGCATCATGCTTTTTGTCAGTTACTACTCTGGGGAACACACGCATCATGCTTTTTGTCAGTTACTACTCTGGGAAACACGCATCATGCTTTTTGTCAGTTACTACTCTGGGGAACACACGCATCATGCTTTTTGTCAGTTACTACTCTGGGAAACACGCATCATGCTTTTTGTCAGTTACTACTCTGGGGAACACACGCATCAAGCTTTTTGTCAGTTACTACTCTGGGAAACACGCATCATGCTTTTTGTCAGTTACTACTCTTGCTTTATACTTCATGGAGAAAACTCAAATGGCGATGGCTCTAGTAGCATTGTTAACTATTAAGACGAAAAGGAAAACTCAAACGTGGGCAAAAAATTGACACATGAAACGAATCGTTGCATCTATTCTACTAATATAAATCTATTTAAATTTAGCTCGATGGGATTCTTATTTGGAGAGTAGAAAGGTGTACTGGACGGGAGTCCGCACAAGACTGTAGATTTAGGCGCCGGGTCCAAACCGTGTCTTCAACCGATGAGATGCTCCTTTACGGCCGATGATGATGATTGTAGTTGATATTGTGATGAAATCTGCCTCCCGCACCCAGGCTTGATGAATGTTGGGCACTGGGTGTGCTGTTGTCTCTGCTCGCTTCTGGTGTTGGCGGTTTTCCAGAGGAGGGCCGGCTTGTCTTGAAGAGATAACACCAGAAGATCTTGGAGCAGAAGACTTGGCGGGGTGAGGCAGATGTTGGGCAGGAGTCACTTGTAGATAAATAAAACGCTTGGTTTCGGTGGTAAAGATGAACTAATTTATTTTCAATTTTGTGGCTGCTTATATTTAATTAGCCTGACTCGCACCCGACATTGGGTTTTGAGTCCAAAAGTGGTGGGGGATTGTACCCGCGCCAGATATGTGTTTATATGCCCCGGAAAAATGTCGCATATTCATTTTGCCGGTAGCACACTTGAAGGCAGTCGCTTAAATTTGCGAGTTAGAAAAGATTTTGAACGCTTACATGAATAACAATTACATAGTTTAAATGCATAGTAGTTATAAGAATGTGTATCTTGACAACTAGATTTTTTGTTTGCCAAGATACGACAAAAAATAAGAAAAAATTGTAAATAAATGTGTAAATATGATCTCAAAGCGATCAAATTTGTAAAACATGTTAAGTTAGTATTTTTCCCAGGTCCCCCGTAACATAGCGCTCAGAAAGAGATAAGATTCACTATGCTACGAGGTTCCTGGATTTTTGTACACGCGAAAAAGGTAAAAAATATTGTTCAAAATTGGTTGTACATTTGTATGAAAAACAGCTTTTTTAATATCTCCTCAGCGGTAGTATATCGAAAATAGTGTTTATTTGACTACCGCCGAGAGGATGAACAAGTAAAAAATAGACATTTACAATATTTAAAAATCGATTTTTCTTAGTAATTTTTACATAGAAAAATGTTGAATCATCGATCCACGCGGCAGGTAAGCGGGCGGTGCGGTATCGATGCCATTCGGAGTCAAAGTTTTCAAGCCGCTTGGGCCGAAAATTGGACAAAATGACCAGTGGCGGGGAGTGGTGATTTCGCCAGTGGCGTGGGGTAGGCACATTTTATAAAAGTAAAACAAATTTTATGAAATTAAATAATATGGTCAACTACGTCCGTTACACTCCCCCCGTTTAGCTATGCTGAACTAAGAAATAGGACGTTTGTTGGTACGGCGCAGTCCGCGGCGGCTTTCCCTCTGGGATGGTGCTGGGCTGGTGGTACTGTTGATGTTGCATCGGTAGGCGGGGCCGGCAGGATTACAGCGAGCTTCACATCGGGGTGGACGTAAAATCCGGTGCTCGTCTGGATCTGGGCGGTTCTCACTCGGCCGTCTGCAGCAGGGGTGAATGGAGGAACATGGTGGGCTAGCCTTGATGGCGGCAAGGGCCCCATCAGAGGGGGGGCTGGCTTGCTCCTGCGCATCTTGCAGGTGGGGCAGTTGTGGGCAATCTTGCGAATATTTGTTCGCAGTCGCAGCACATGGTAGCTGCCTCGCACCTCAGCCATTGTTCTCTCATTACTCGGGTGATCGTCTTCCTGGTGATGATATCTCACTAGAAGTCGTGCATATGCATGATCACCATCCAATATGATCGGTGTCCGCACTGCTTGGGGCACTTTACTGAGGGCTTGTAATCTGTAATTCATCCTCAGTAGGCCGTCAGGTCCAAGGAAGGGGCTCAAGGCTTTGAGCCGGCTGTCACTTGGTAGTGGATCTCCTTTCTGGAGCGCATTTATGTCATGATAAAAGGTCTTTTCTTGACATATTCTTGCCCATCGGGCCTCTGCTTCTTTGATTTCATCGCTTCTTAAATATTTATCAGGTTGTTCGTGATGTTTTCCACGACACCTTTTAATAAAACGGTGTATCCAGCAGGTAGTTCGAATAAGTCGACGCCATGAAGAGAATCTGTTGATTTCGGGCAGTGTCTCTGCCACAGTTGTTGTGATGCCAACGTTTTGGCGCCTTATTTCAATGTGCCTGGGAGACCCTTTCGCGGGGCCGACTGATATTCTCGTACCATTTGCAGGCACAGATCCAGCTGGTACTCCTCGTACGGCCGCCTGTATCAGAGGTGCTCGCGGTACGGGGCCAGATGGTCCATGGGGCATGGTAGAATGCCGCCGGGCATGGTGCCTGGGTGGCCTTCTCTGCAAAGGTGCTGGCACAGATCCAGCTGGTACTCCTCGTACGGCCGCCTGTATCAGAGGTGCTCGCGGTACGGGGCCAGATGGTCCATGGGGCATGGTAGAATGCCACCGGGCATGGTGTCTGGGTGGTCTTCTCTGCAAAGATGCTGGCACAGATCCAGCTGGTACTCCTCGTACGGCCGCCTGTATCAGAGGTGCTCGCGGTACGGGGCCAGATGGTCCATGGGGCATGGTAGAATGCCACCGGGCATGGTGCCTGGGTGGTCTTCTCTGCAAAGATGCTGGCACAGATCCAGCTGGTACTCCTCGTACGGCCGCCTGTATCAGAGGTGCTCGCGGTACGGGTCCAGATGGTCCATGTTGCACTGTTTGAAGTCTCTCGGCAACGTGCCTGAGAGACCCTTTCGCGGGGCCGACTGGCCTTCTCTGCGAAAATGCTGGCACAGGTCCAGCTGGAGCTCCTCGTACGGCCGCCTGTATCAGAGGTGCTCGCGGTACGGGGCCAGATGGTCCATGTTGCACTGTATAATGCCTCCCGGCAGTGCGCCTGGGTGACAGTGTGGCTCGTATGGCCAATGTGGTAGCTTCATCCACATGTTCAGAGGTCCCTCCGCCATGGGTGGTCCACCCCAACGCCGTCCGTGATAATATTCGCGTAGAATCACGAACGTCGCGCACTTCCCTCGAGACAATAAGGTGAGCATTGTCTTGCCCGATGAGAAGTGTGGGGGTGATGTAGCGACCGTGGTACCTCTGTACAGGAAGGCTGAGCTGCTTGATGGTATTTGCTCTGATGATAAACTCATCAGCAATTCCGGCGCCGCGTAGAGTGATTGGCACGCGGCGGGACGTTATGTCTGTTGAGCACATGTTTTTTGCTCCGTGTAGTCGTAGCTCACGGGTAGGTCCGGTTGTGCCGATTTTCTGTGCTGTGGTGGCGTCAATAAGGGTGACAGTGGAGCCTTCGTCCAGAAGCGCAAAGGTTTTGATCTGCCGCTTGGGGCCCGACAATATGACCCCCACCACTTTTAACACGGCACTTTCGGTGTGGCGTCACATATTGTGAACATCTGCCACAGTAATGTCATTATCACGAGTGTTATTATAGTTGTGAAGAAGTCGGTGGTGGGGGGATCTGCACTCCCCCACGCCGCACCATTCACTAACTTTGCACTGTTTTGTATAATGTTTGCCATTGAGACACAATCGGCACAAACCGGCGTCGTTCACTGTTTCAAAACGATATTTTAAGTCTTTCGCGGCGAAAGTGCGACATTCGCTAAGTTGGTGGCCATTTTCACCACACTCGACACACCCGGCGCGGTTATCGAACTCGCGAACTTCACCGTAACTGTTTTGCACTTTTTCCCCGCTTCGATTATTTTCTCGATTATTACCAGACAAAATTTGGGGCATTCGATTATTACCAGACAAAATTTGGGGCTTTCGATTAATTTTCGCGAACTGTTGTTTTTCACTAGAATTGTTGTTATAAACATTGTTTTCCCGCGATAAAAACCGTTCTGACGCGGCAGACGTGTTTAAACTGTTGTCACAAGTGTCACTTTTGTTCGAATTGTTTTTTCGCGAAAACTTTTCTGACGCGGCAGACGTATTTATGAAACTTTCACAGGTATCACGTTGGCGCGCACTGTTTTTTCGCCAAAACTGTTCTGACGCGGCAGACGTGTTCTCTAAACGGTTTTCGTCACATGTTTCACGATTTTGAGCACTGTTTTTTCGCGAAAACTGTTCCGTTATTGAGAACGAATGTTCACGGCGTGGGCGGGACCTCGCGGGGTCAACCAAACCGGACTTTGGGATGGCGTTCGCGACGGTTTTCAGGAAGGCGGCAAACTGGCAGATGGTAGCGGAGGCCTCGTAGTGCCGCACTTCCATCAGCCACGCCAACCGCAAGGTGGGCGGCATCTTCCCCGCGATGTCACTGAGCAGCGCTGGATTCGTCAGGTAGCCATCATTGTTGAGGGAGCGGAGTGATGCCACCAGGTTCTGAACTGTGCCAGAGAAGTCTGCGATGTCCTCCAGAGAGGCTTCAATTGTGAGGTGGGGCAGCTTCTTGACTTTGTCCAGCATCAGAGCAGCGAGTGAAGTAGTCCCTCCAAATCGCTGCTCCAGGACTGCCAGGATCTCCGGAACCTGAGCAGGGTCCATCAGAAGGGGGCCGACGGCTTCTCGGGCTTTCCCCTTGAGAGCCCGCTGTAGGCGGATCAAGTTTTCGCTGGAGGTCATCCGACATGTGGAGGTAGACTGGTTAAACTGTGCCCTCCAGGTGGGCCACTCCAGTGGATCTCCAGAGAATGGAGGCAGGTCCTTGGCCATTGATTGTCTGGCAATAAGGGCCGCCATTCGTGGATCGTCCTCGATTGTGGGACGGGGGCTGTCCTGAGCCCTTGAAGCTCTGATGGCTTCTGTCAGGGCGGAGGCCAGCTGAGCCATGGGACTGCCATCATGCTGAACCCAGGCTCTGGTATGTTGGGCCGTCTCATCCGCCGTAGGTTGGGGCGGGAATCTCGGCATGGAGCTGGTACTGGCTGTGGGCGGGCCATCTGGCCGTGCCGGCACGCCATACTCCTGTTCGCGCAGTGGTACGGGCGGCACATGTCCAGATGGTCCAGATGGTCCAGAGGGTCCAGGTGGTCCAGGCTGTGTCCATGGCACGTCCCACTGCTCCAGCAGTCCGGCAGGTGATCCTGGCGTCGGCGCTGGGTACCCCGGGTGGGGCAGAGGTACGGGCAGCACAGGGCCATGAGGTCCAGGCTGCGCCAGTACTGGGCATCCCTGAATGGTCCAGGGTGCTGGTTGCGCAGGGCCTGCTGGCTCTTGCTGCGCTCGTGATGCGTACCTCTGGTCCACCAGAGGTACAGGTCCGGCTGGCACTTCAGGTACGGCTTGCCTCTGTTCTATCAGAGGGGCGGGCGGTACGGGGCCAGAGGGTCCAGGCTGCATCATGTTTGGCCACCCTGCATTGGGCCAGGGTGACGAGGGCGGGGGACCGGCTGGCCTTGGCTGCGCCGCTGCTGAGTACCTCTGGTCCACCAGAGGCACCGGGCTCGGTTGGCCGGGCTGCACCCATCCAGGGCTGTACCCTTGGAAGCGCCAGGGTCCTCCTTGAGCAGGGTACCCTTCCAGGAGTACGGGTCCAGATCGGGCAGGCGCTGCTGCTGCTGGTTCCTCATACCTCTGGTCCACCAGAGGCACCGGGCTCGATTGGCCGGGCTGCGTCCATGATGGTGGTGACCTCTCCAGGAGCTTCGAAGGTCCAGGAGGGGCAGGGGCTGCTGCTGTTGGAGCTGATTGAAGAGCTGCTTTAAGTCTCTCAATGTGCTCGGTTTGACTGCGAAGCTGTTGTCGCAATGACTCCATCGCATCCTCTTGAGATGTGGAGGGCGGTGAGTCATGATCTGCAGGTGGTGCCATGTCAGGAGTAGTGCTGGGCGTGGGCATGGGGGTTACGTCAGGCGTGACGTGAACCACAGCCGTGGCCTGAGACCCAGCGTCCAGGGCATCTGCAGATGGTGTTGAGGATCCATCGTCTTGGATCCGGCTCGACCGTAAAGTTGGAGACATCCTGGTTGAAGGCGTGTGAGAATCCGGCTCGGAGGACCACTTGTACTGGACGGGAGTCCGCACAAGACTGTAGATTTAGGCGCCGGGTCCAAACCGTGTCTTCAACCGATGAGATGCTCCTTTACGGCCGATGATGATGATTGTAGTTGATATTGTGATGAAATCTGCCTCCCGCACCCAGGCTTGATGAATGTTGGGCACTGGGTGTGCTGTTGTCTCTGCTCGCTTCTGGTGTTGGCGGTTTTCCAGAGGAGGGCCGGCTTGTCTTGAAGAGATAACACCAGAAGATCTTGGAGCAGAAGACTTGGCGGGGTGAGGCAGATGTTGGGCAGGAGTCACTTGTAGATAAATAAAACGCTTGGTTTCGGTGGTAAAGATGAACTAATTTATTTTCAATTTTGTGGCTGCTTATATTTAATTAGCCTGACTCGCACCCGACATTGGGTTTTGAGTCCAAAAGTGGTGGGGGATTGTACCCGCGCCAGATATGTGTTTATATGCCCCGGAAAAATGTCGCATATTCATTTTGCCGGTAGCACACTTGAAGGCAGTCGCTTAAATTTGCGAGTTAGAAAAGATTTTGAACGCTTACATGAATAACAATTACATAGTTTAAATGCATAGTAGTTATAAGAATGTGTATCTTGACAACTAGATTTTTTGTTTGCCAAGATACGACAAAAAATAAGAAAAAATTGTAAATAAATGTGTAAATATGATCTCAAAGCGATCAAATTTGTAAAACATGTTAAGTTAGTATTTTTCCCAGGTCCCCCGTAACATAGCGCTCAGAAAGAGATAAGATTCACTATGCTACGAGGTTCCTGGATTTTTGTACACGCGAAAAAGGTAAAAAATATTGTTCAAAATTGGTTGTACATTTGTATGAAAAACAGCTTTTTTAATATCTCCTCAGCGGTAGTATATCGAAAATAGTGTTTATTTGACTACCGCCGAGAGGATGAACAAGTAAAAAATAGACATTTACAATATTTAAAAATCGATTTTTCTTAGTAATTTTTACATAGAAAAATGTTGAATCATCGATCCACGCGGCAGGTAAGCGGGCGGTGCGGTATCGATGCCATTCGGAGTCAAAGTTTTCAAGCCGCTTGGGCCGAAAATTGGACAAAATGACCAGTGGCGGGGAGTGGTGATTTCGCCAGTGGCGTGGGGTAGGCACATTTTATAAAAGTAAAACAAATTTTATGAAATTAAATAATATGGTCAACTACGTCCGTTACAAAAGGATTAACTTATTTTAAATTAAAAACAACTCAGTTACTTCAGGCCTTCGACGGCCGGCATAGTCCAGTGGTAACGCATTGGACTGCCATTCCGAAGGTCGCGGGTTCGAACCCGACGTGCGCAAATAAATTTTATTTGATTAATTTGTGTTATTTCACAATTAATTAATTAAAATAATATATAGTATATTTGCGGCACGTTCCAGAGTGGAAGATACTACCAGTATCGCCCTGGTGTAAGACCACCATTCAGAATTGAAACGTTGCTCCAAATGGCTTTAGCCGTGTTTAGTGACTAGATCTGAATAGCCAGGTACTTCCCCACCTTCCTCTTTCCCTTCCCCACTTACCTTCAGCCTCACAACATCCCCCAATTGGGGATGCCATAGTCTCACTGGCTTCAGACGGGAGCAGTTGGGACTCTTGTGAGGTATTAACTATAAAAAAAAAAAAAAAAAGGCCTCTGGCATATTGACCGTTAGATTTCTTATTATCTTCGTTAGATTGTCAGAAAGTCTGTATTGTATTGTACTGTGTGTATTTCCGCTTCTCAATGGAATCCAAATAAATGTAACATAAGTATACGAAAACTAAAAACTGTTTTTGAAAAGTGGTGATAGTGAAAAAAGCCCGTTTTGTTAGACATATGTATAAAAAGAATGAATTTGGAAACTTTGATGCCTCTGTGGTTAACTTCTAGATTTGCATATAAAGCATGGTGTTTTCTCTTTCTAAAACCGTTTAGGTCATATTTCTCACCATTACATTACGAGACCATACGGTTGCAGTCCCAAAAGCGAACAAATTAGCTTGAGAGACTGAACACAGGTACATACCTGAATTATGTTTAATTTTTATTATGTATTCATATGCAAAAGCTGCTTTAGGTTAATTTGTTAGCTTTTGGATAGATTTTAGAGAAAAACGATATTAGAAAGAGAAAACACCACGCTTTACATTCGAATCTAGAAATTAACCACAGAAGAATTAAAATGCGCTATTTTGAAACCGAACGTTCCAACAGCAATTTAAACTTGTGAGACTTTGCTTATTCATTATATTTAGATGAAACGTCAAAAATGTCAGGTGACTTGTTTAAAATAGGTGTTTTTTATGTATTTTATTGCTATCAGTAATTTTACAAAAATATGTAAAACCATTAAAACAAATATGATAATTTATGTATTTCATCACCTTTCAAAAAAAGTTCAGAAATATTCTCATGTATTTATTTGGATTTAATTGTAAAGCGGAAATAAGTGGTTTTTTTGGTTCCAGTTGTTTTGCGCATCCTAATTTGTAGCCATTTTGGTTTCAGGGCAAGCGAAAGCATGAAACTAAAAGCAGACGTCGGAGTGGGAAGTCCAAACACAGCAAAAGGCGGCGCCCAAAGGCCAAGACGCGGTAAGGATTCTGCCTTTTACTCTTATTAAATTAAAACTCAAGTATTTATAAAAGTGTAGGAATTAGAATGTGTGAATATGGATTGAAGTGAGGAGTGTGCAGGTGAGGCTTGTGGCAGCCCATCCCCTCTGCATACCCCTGCGGACGAGAGCCTACGTGGTCGAGGGACAAGGCTCTCGACTAGCAAGCTGAAATTGCGGGGTGCACAAGTAAATTTTATTTTACAATTTATCCATTTTAAATAATGTATAGTAAACTTGCGGCACGTTCCAGAGAGGAAGATACTCTCAGCATCACCCTGGTGTAAGACCACCATTCAGAATTGAAACATTGCTTGAAATGGCTTTAGCCAGATACTCTTTTACCTTCCTCTTTCCCATCTCCTTCCCCTCCCCAACACCTTCAGCCACACAACATACCCCAATTGGGGATGCCATAGTCTCACAAAACTTGATCAAAATAATGATGGCATTATTATCCGTCAATCTGGAGGTGGCCCATATCTCTAGACTACCGTGCGAGGAATGCGGCTAGTTCGCAGCCATTCATAACCACTGCGACCATGTTGGAAAAATGACCAATTGTAATTGTAATTCTTCATTGATAGAAGTGCAACACACTGAAGCCATGGTTAAAATACATCCAATGGGATCCACACAACTTGTTACAAATTCCTTTATGTAACATTGTCTCTGTCATCAGCAAACGCGGCAGTGGTGCCAACAGCACGGCGGGCAGCTCCTCTGACACGGCGGTTTCGGTAGCGAGCAACGGCAGCGCCAAGCGGCGCTACGAGAGCGACCACTCCTTCCAGCTGCGCGAACCCTCGCCTAGTGAGAGTGACAGTGATACCCCACTCGGTAACATAAGGTAAACACCATTACACCTTATTTATATTTCACATTGATTGAATGTTCTTCAATTTGTTTGAATAATTAATGAATTATCTGTCTGTCTACAACATTGCCTAAAATATCAAACTAAGAACTAAAACCTGGCGGAACTCGTAGCCACTGGCAGAAAATCGGGAAAAGGGGAACGGAGGTGGCGTGACCATCCCCCTTTCCGTGATTTGTAAATAAATGCATCTGACAGTATACAGACAACTCGCATTGCAATAATCACTATTTATTTTATTTATTTATTTATTTATTTTATTTAAACGCCCATAGGGCTTTTACATACAATGCTATTATGTTTTTTAAATACAATAACAATAAAGAGTTTACATAATATATAAGAATATACAGATTACATAAAATATAAGATTGAACAATGCATAGGTTAACAAAATATAGGTAACATGAAACAAGAGTTTACGAAACGTAGGTAACATGAAATTTAAGTAAATGAAATAAAAATATATGATCTGCCAATATCCTCCAAAACAATTGAATAAAAAAGGATGAAATTGTTGTTCCCATTAGCCTATAAACTATGTAACTCTAATTAACAATCTCTATTACGCAAGATTAGGATAAGAAACGACAAAAAGTCTAATAGAAAAACATTTAGTTAAGTATTATAATATTAAACCAAGTATCACAATATTAAGTCAAGTACCACAATATTAAACCAAGTATTATAATATTAAATAAAGTATTACAATATTCAGTCAAGTATTATAATATTAAACAAAGTACCATAATATTAAGTTATATTAAACTAAGTATTATAATATTTATTTATTTAAACGTAATTTGTAGAGTAGTGGAAATAGTTCGCACATACTCCGTTTAATGTTTGCCAAGTTCATATTTGACATACAGATTTAATAATAATGTGTTTATAGGCTGATAGACATTCAGTACCGTTAGTGTTCACGCAATATTTATTCCCTGCACTGTGTAGTCGGTTCATTACTGAATTTATTTCTGCTATGGTACCTGCAATGTTACAATGGTAAGGTACCTTCTGACGAACCGTTCTACTAGGCACATGAAAGTCGATCAACCTAAGGAGTTCAGGGGAGTCAAACATGTTATTAACAATTTTATAAAGAAAAAAGAGATCAGAACATATTCTTCTTTCTTTTAATGTGGCTAGGCCCATGACTTTCAACAGTGAGGTGTAGTTAATGTTTTCAATGGGAATACCTAATCTATAATTTATGTTACGTAAAAATTTATGTTGGATTCGCTCGATAGATTTTTCATGAATATTGTAAAATGGATTCCAAATGGTTGAGTTGAATTCTAAATGGCTTCTGACAATGGATGAATATAATATTTTTAAAGTTTTTAAATTTTTGAAATCTTTTGCAGTTCTTAATATGAAACCCAACATTTGCATCGCTTTAGTGGTTATATTGTTAATGTGGGAGATAAATGTTAATTTGGTGTCAAATATTATCCCCAGGTCTTTTATTTCGGGTACAGATACTAAGACTTGATCATTCATACAGTATGTGAAAATCAATGGGTTTTTCTTCCTATAAAATTTCATGACTTGACACTTTTTTACATTGAGGGTTAACTTATTTAGGATACACCAATCAGAAAAGCTAATGAGATTTGATTGTAATAATAAGCAGTCATTAATATTGTCAATAATTCGGTAAATTTTCATATCATCTGCGAACATCAAAATAAAGACACGTTTAAATACATTTGTAACGTCATTTATAAATATGTTGAAAAGAATGGGTCCTAGATGTGATCCCTGGGGCACACCGCTTGTAGCTGTAAAAGTGTAGGACAGTTGACCTTTAATGCAGACAGTAAGCTCTCGATTAGACAGATAATTCTTAAACCAGGATAGTACGTTACCGGTTATGCCAATTTTCGCCAGTTTGCTAACAAGAATTTTATGGCAAACCTTATCAAACGCTTTGCTGAAATCAGTATATATAGAATCGACTTGTTGTCTATTAGCAAGTGCATTTGTTATATAATTTTCGTACAGGGATAGATTGGTTAAGGTTGATCTGTTTGAAACAAAACCATGTTGGCAAGTTGTAATGATGGATTTCACGCTGGGGTTTATCTCTAGAAGAATTAATTTTTCAAAAATCTTGGGTATTGATGATTGGATACAAATTGGACGATAATTTTCAATTGCAGATTTATCCCCGTATTTAAATATTGGAGTTAAGTAACTTTTTTTCCAAAGTTTTGGGAAATTTCCTGTTGACAGAGACTTATTAAATAATATGAACAACGGAATGGATAAGCTGTCTGCACAGTTTTTAATCAAGATGGGTGGAATTTGATCCGGCCCGGAACTTAATTTTGGTTCAAGTGTTTTAAGGTAATTTGTAATGTCGGTGATGTTAATATTAATATTTGATAATTGCAAGTTTATATCTGAATTAAATTCCGGAATTTGTTCATCTGAAATGTTAGGTTCAAACGCATCTTTAAAGAAATCGGCAAACATGTCAACAATTTCTTTTATGTTGCCAGAACTCCTCTGTTTATGATTCATAGTTCCGGGGATCCCGACTTCATTTTTTTTCATAGACTTTACGTGTTTCCAGAAATGTTTTACATCATGATTTATAGTATTTTCCACTTCCATTATATAATTTTTATAACTATTTTTAGACAAATTTTTGCAAGCTTTCCTGACACTTTTAAATTTAATATAATTAGGTACAGATCTATGTTCTTTATAGATTTTATGAGATTCTTTTTTTAAATTTATCAAATGAATTAATTCTTTAGTGAACCATATTGGATACGTTGATTCTTTATGTTGGGTAAGAGGAATGTTATTTGAAATTACATTATTGAGTTGCGAGTAAAAATAATCAGTATTGTAATCAATATCACCGTCATTTAGACTTGTCCAGTCAATGTTAGACAGTACCTCATTAACTTTATTGTAATCTGCGTTTTTAAAATTATAACAATTTCTTGAGATTTTAAGATTATCATTTCCAGTGTAGGGTATAGAAATTATAAGTGTAGGATGGTGTTTATCTATAGGGACAATGAACTCAGGAGATTCGTATACATTTACATTATCTTCATTTGAGAATATCAAATCGAGAATGCGATTGTTAACATTGGGTACGTTATTAAATTGAGAAAGATTTAAATAAGAACACATATCCAGAATATCCCTTTCACAATCAGAAATTGGCGAGTAATTAGGATCATTAAACTTACAATTCGGAAGGTTGTAATCACCACAGACAATTATTTTGTGTGTTGGATATTTTGTTTTTACATACTCGACGTCCTCACAGTGATTTTTGTATATCGACAAGTCCGAGTTGGGAGGAATATATACACTGCCAATAATAGTTTTACATGATTTTCCGCTTAATAGTACAAATATTTGCTCAACATCATAATTTTTATGTTTAATTAATTTAGAGTTAGTGCTTTTATTCACTGCTATTAAGACGCCCCCTCCTCTTGATTTGGCACTAGTATTATGACTCCGGTCCATTCGGTATATGTTGTGATTCGGTAATCCGAGCTCCGCTGAATGAATGGAAGGTTCCAACCAGGTTTCGGTGAGTACGATGACGTCTTGTGTGATGGTAGGAGCTGTAACTTTGAATTTGCCGAGTTTTGATTTGATACCCCTGATATTTTGGTAGTAGATGCAGCATGATCCCGGTTTATGTTTATTAGCTGGCCTCTGTAATTTCACATCAACCACTTTCGTGCTTAATTCCATAACATTTCTGATATTCTGATAGTACAGGTTACATTTATTTAGTTTGAGTTTTTTGGCAAAACATCGATAATTTCGGGGAGGTTATTAATATATTTTATAGTTAAATTTGGTTCGCCATTTTTCTTTCTAGTTTCCAGTTCGTCCTGAAGCATCATAAGTTGTTTTCTTTGCTGACTCGTCTGATCGTTGCCGGCTTTAACACCATCTTTGAATTTTTTGTTATTAATTAAGATTGTCCGGGCTAAATGCTCCTCATTGAGTTCTATCTTGATTGGTCTACATTTGTTTGAAATTTTCTTCGTTCCCAACCTGTACATTTTAATGTCTTGAGTATTAATGGTAATATCAATATTTTTCAGGGCCGTAGTAACTTTTTTAACATCATCGGAAATATTTATAGATGTTAGATCTGACGTACTCTCCGGGACATTGAAGAGAATTATGTTTCTCTCTTCAATTTCGGTTAATACTTCACAAATATTAGGTGGAGGATTTGTGGGGTTAGTATCAGTAGATTGAGTAAAAGCTGCACTTTTTAAGGTCGATAATTCTCCTTCGAGAATACCCATCCGGACGGCCATTAATCCTGTTGTTCCCAAGAGTTCCGTTGTTAAAGGTGTTATTTTTAACACCTTTAACAACGGAACTCTTGGGAACAAATATTAGGTGGAGGATTTGTGGGGTTAGTATCAGTAGATTGAGTAAGAGCTGCACTTTTTAAGGTCGATAATTCTCCTTCGAGAATACCCATCCGGACGGCCATTAATCCTGTTGTTCCCAAGAGTTCCGTTGTTAAAGGTGTTATTTTTAACACCTTTAACAACGGAACTCTTGGGAACAAATATTAGGTGGAGGATTTGTGGGGTTAGTATCAGTAGATTGAGTAAGAGCTGCACTTTTTAAGGTCGATAATTCTCCTTCGAGAATACCCATCCGGACGGCCATTAATCCTGTTGTTCCCAAGAGTTCCGTTGTTAAAGGTGTTATTTTTCCCATTTGTTCCTTTGTGAATTTGTTACCCGGGTCATTTATAATTTTGATAAGGGAACTAAGTAGATCTTTTGCCTTTGTCATGTAGTTGAGCGAGTTTTCGTTTAGATCCATGTTTTATAAGAGTTAAGACGATGTTTACACTATTCTTTGAAAAATTGATACTAGCGCCTATTTCCCGCAATCAGATAGGCACGATTCAAAAATGATGACACTATTAGCCAATAGCGAGAAAATGACGACACTTGCAACCAATGACAAACTTATTTTTTGCGCATGCGCGTTCTGTATGTTTATGATTTCAGAAATGTTTTTATTTGATATTTTTAAAACACGATACTGCTCAGCACACAATATATTTAAGAAATATAACTGACTGATTTTTGAAAACACCAAGTAATATAAAGTATTTAACACTTTTTGTTTGTATTTACTTGCAAATCCTTACTGTTTATGCAATTTTAATATGGAGCGTATTTCACTGTGAACTCTAGGTTGGTAGGTATTGTTGTATTGTTGTATTTTATTTATAGAGCGGAGACGGTTTACATATAGCTCCCGTGAGCACTTAGGCCATAGGCCCATTGCGCTATCTCCCATTTTACCGCACTCCTTTAACAGTCACCCGGTCCCTTTTATTAAGTTCACCAGGGTTGTCATTGAATATATGGCTATGTCTTCTGTTTCCACAATGTGTCTTCCCAGGTCTCATCTCTCCTCTACAACCCCCCTTGGTTCCCTGAAGGCCCCACAAGGGAAGAGGGTCTCGTCGCTCCTCTTCACTCCTCCTTAGTTCCCTGTAGGCCCCACGACGGAGGAGTCTACTCCTGCTTGATTCCCTGAAGGTCCCATGGCGGAAGAGTCCACTTCCCCTCGGTTCCCTGAAGGCCCTACGAGGGAAGAGGTTCTCGTCGCTCCTCTTCACTCCTCCTTGGTTCCCTGAGGGTTCCACGAGGGAAGAGGC
Source organism: Hesperophylax magnus (assembly GCA_026573805.1). NCBI lineage: Eukaryota > Metazoa > Arthropoda > Insecta > Trichoptera > Limnephilidae > Hesperophylax > Hesperophylax magnus. Next base: position 5,963,888 of record JAIUSX010000005.1, on the reverse strand, counting down.
CTTATCACTATTTAGTCTGCTTACGAATTTCAACAAATGTTTGGGCTTGTTTCCAACTACTATTTACTTAGACACTTTTACAAATGTGTTACAATATACCCACAGATTCAGAACCTGAGCAGAAAAATCCCACAATGGACTATGCTACAAACCATTGCCATTATTTAGTGAACTTTACTTTTCTGCCCAGGGTCTGGTTATTTTAATGTTCGCTCTTCGGCGGTCAACTTACGACTGATGTGCCCAGATCTAAAGTTACGGCAAGTAATTAGTCAGTGATTCTTTGGTCATGTTGTTTGTTTGTTTATTTGCAGGCGAGTGGAGACATCGAGGTCTGGCAACGACGCTCCGTCCACCTCTTCGCAGCGGCACAGCGGACGGTTCAACATGCATTCTGACGAATCCAGGGTAAGCCGATCATCCCTGCTCATTTCCATATCTCTAACATTAGCCAACCAACCTTGTTCCCAACCAAACTTCCAACATAACAATTTAAATCTGTTTACACTTTTGAAAAGCGGAAACTGACCTGGAATCGACGTTTGACACGAACCTTTAAATGTAAAAAGACTATAATTCTAATGATTGGCCATTGGATGATATTGTTAGGCCTTTCTTCTACAGGGATTACCGAGTATCCGATACTGTCTATATGACTACTGTCATACATCTGCGCGAAGATACGTACACAGTTAGTAAACTCGTTGGTTACATCAAGGTCGTTACCACTCACCTCGTCGAAACATGGCGGAACGATTAATAATATGATATTATAGTGATTTATTTTTGGGGTATTTTGCCATGTTGCACTACATCCTTCTTAAGTCAACGTTTTGGACAGCGTCGCAGTGTCCATCATCAGGGCAGATGTTTTATCGAAGATGTGATTCCGTGTTGCCAACTTCAATCCTTCAAGACCTGGTATTACAGTAATACTTTAAACATTCTTTTGCCATTAATTACCGGATACCAAGAACTATTATGCTTAGTCATCTTTATACATGGAATTTTTTTTTTTCAATTTCAATTGCCTCCGTAATTAGGCACGCTCTATGCGTTTTGGGTCTTCTCAGGACTTCACCATCGATAACAGAACAAATCCAAAGTAATGGCCGGTGTTGCGTGTTCTATTACACTTTGAGTGAACTGTAAAAACGATAATTAGAAGCTCATTCAATTGGTTTTGAATATCACGGGAATAATTGGAAGAAGGAAAACAGCTTACCATGAATCCGGGCAATACGGGCTCTCGATGATGCACTTGCACTGGTGAATTTTCCTCCACAACGAGCCGAACGAAAAACGAATTTATTTTGGTATTTGCACATGAACGATACGACGACGAAAAACTAAGGTGGCACCTTCTTGATGAACGACACGAATTCGACTGTTGTTTGCGACAATTAGTGCCACATAAATGCTCATAATGTCCAATGTGGGTAGGGCTGTTTTTAGGGAAGGAGATGGATAGTAAGGAAAAATGGTAGGTAATATTCAAAAAGCTGTTTCAATACTAAACAGCCGGTTTCAATTAAATGCTCGGCAGATGCCAATTCGACAGGTTGGCCGAGTTTACATTACGAAAGTCTTCTAAAATCCTTATGGAGATTGTCCGTTCTGTCTGGTGTACATAAACTTTGTCACAACCGGAAATGCTGAGTTTATTTAGTTTAACTCCAGCCGTCTCAAGCGTAAACTTGGTTTTTGCGGCCACAGTAAGTCTTGTATTTTTATTGTGGTTCCGAAGACGGTCTTGATGCTTTCTTTTGGCTTTGCAATTCTATCCGTCACATTGCGAACATAAGGCAAGAAAGCGCAGACTTTTAGCTTTAGCTCTTGTTCAATTCTGTCTTCGTTTGGGCTAGATTTGGCTCTTATGATTTCCCTCTTCCATCTGTTTTGCGGGGTAACCCTTTCACTCTAGTGCATCCGTTAACTTTATAACAATATCTAATCATGATAATCTCGTCGTCACTTCTTTCAGACATTTCGTGACAATGCGTCCGACAGTCAAATGTCAACTAAGGCAATTGTGGGTGAGGTTATGAAAGCTAAAGCGCTCCCTCTAACATTCGTATTTACATATCTCCCTTTCAAACCATCTTCTTCTTATTTTTAATATTAGAGTGCTCCCTCTAACATTCGTATTTATATATCTCCCTTTCAAACCATCTTCTTCTTATTTTTAATATTAGAGTGCTCCCTCTAACATTCGTATTTATATATCTCCCTTTCAAACCATCTTCTTCTTATTTTTAATATTAGAGTGCTCCCTCTAACATTCGTATTTATATATCTCCCTTTCAAACCATCTTCTTCTTATTTTTAATATTAGAGTGCTCCCTCTAACATTCGTATTTACATATCTCCCTTTCAAACCATCTTCTTCTTATTTTTAATATTAGAGTGCTCCCTCTAACATTCGTATTTATATATCTCCCTTTCAAACCATCTTCTTCTTATTTTTAATATTAGAGTGCTCCCTCTAACATTCGTATTTATATATCTCCCTTTCAAACCATCTTCTTCTTATTTTTAATATTAGAGTGCTCCCTCTAACATTCGTATTTACATATCTCCCTTTCAAACCATCTTCTTGTTATTTTTAATATTAGAGTGCTCCCTCTAACATTCGTATTTACATATCCCCCTTTCAAACCATCTTCTTGTTATTTTTAATATTAGAGTGCTCCCTCTAACATTCGTATTTACATATCTCCCTTTCAAACCATCTTCTTGTTATTTTTAATATTAGAGTGCTCCCTCTAACATTCGTATTTACATATCTCCCTTTCAAACCATCTTCTTGTTATTTTTAATATTAGAGTGCTCCCTCTAACATTCGTATTTACATATCTCCCTTTCAAACCATCTTCTTGTTATTTTTAATATTAGAGTGCTCCCTCTAACATTCGTATTTACATATCTCCCTTTCAAACCATCTTCTTGTTATTTTTAATATTAGAGTGCTCCCTCTAACATTCGTATTTACATATCTCCCTATCATACCATCTTCTTCTTATTTTTAATATTAGAGTGCTCCCTCTAACATTCGTATTTACATATCTCCCTTTCAAACCATCTTCTTGTTATTTTTAATATTAGAGTGCTCCCTCTAACATTCGTATTTACATATCTCCCTTTCAAACCATCTTCTTGTTATTTTTAATATTAGAGTGCTCCCTCTAACATTCGTATTTACATATCTCCCTTTCAAACCATCTTCTTGTTATTTTTAATATTAGAGTGCTCCCTCTAACATTCGTATTTACATATCTCCCTTTCAAACCATCTTCTTGTTATTTTTAATATTAGAGTGCTCCCTCTAACATTCGTATTTACATATCTCCCTATCATACCATCTTCTTCTTATTTTTAATATTAGAGTGCTCCCTCTAACATTCGTATTTACATATCTCCCTTTCAAACCATCTTCTTGTTATTTTTAATATTAGAGTGCTCCCTCTAACATTCGTATTTACATATCTCCCTTTCAAACCATCTTCTTGTTATTTTTAATATTAGAGTGCTCCCTCTAACATTCGTATTTACATATCTCCCTTTCAAACCATCTTCTTGTTATTTTTAATATTAGAGTGCTCCCTCTAACATTCGTATTTACATATCTCCCTATCATACCATCTTCTTCTTATTTTTAATATTAGAGTGCTCCCTCTAACATTCGTATTTACATATCTCCCTTTCAAACCATCTTCTTGTTATTTTTAATATTAGAGTGCTCCCTCTAACATTCGTATTTACATATCCCCCTTTCAAACCATCTTCTTGTTATTTTTAATATTAGAGTGCTCCCTCTAACATTCGTATTTACATATCTCCCTTTCAAACCATCTTCTTGTTATTTTTAATATTAGAGTGCTCCCTCTAACATTCGTATTTACATATCTCCCTTTCAAACCATCTTCTTGTTATTTTTAATATTAGAGTGCTCCCTCTAACATTCGTATTTACATATCTCCCTTTCAAACCATCTTCTTGTTATTTTTAATATTAGAGTGCTCCCTCTAACATTCGTATTTACATATCTCCCTTTCAAACCATCTTCTTGTTATTTTTAATATTAGAGTGCTCCCTCTAACATTCGTATTTACATATCTCCCTATCATACCATCTTCTTCTTATTTTTAATATTAGAGTGCTCCCTCTAACATTCGTATTTACATATCTCCCTTTCAAACCATCTTCTTGTTATTTTTAATATTAGAGTGCTCCCTCTAACATTCGTATTTACATATCTCCCTTTCAAACCATCTTCTTGTTATTTTTAATATTAGAGTGCTCCCTCTAACATTCGTATTTACATATCTCCCTATCATACCATCTTCTTCTTATTTTTAATATTAGAGTGCTCCCTCTAACATTCGTATTTACATATCTCCCTTTCAAACCATCTTCTTGTTATTTTTAATATTAGAGTGTGTAACGTCAAAGAATTGTGCAAGTTTGGATTGCCAGGGCAGTGCCCGATTATTGTTTTGTTGAGAGTTTTTCGGGTGGCTGCCCTGCGATCGGTTGGACGCGCGGGCAAAAATAACACTGGTAGGTAGATCGGGAACAATACGCGAGAAAAAATGGATATTGAAAATAATGAAAAAGATCACGCGGATACCATGAACTGATCCTTCGGAGTCTTTCCGTGTAAATTAACAAAACATAAAAGAGATGTTTTGACTCCTGCGCGAGATCAGCTGTTCTTAGTTCGAGTGTGGTTGTTCGGTGAGATTGAAATGTTGAAGGATACAGCCTTTCCGTGTAGACTAACCAAACATAAAACAAACGTTTTGACTCCTGTGTGAGATCGGCCTGTTCTTTGTTCGAGTGTTGTTGTTTGGTGAGATTAAAATATACAATCAGTTATTTGGATTAAAAAATGGTTTTATTTGTGAGTGTTTTGAAGAGTAATTCCTTGGAGACTACACTGGATTACCAAGCATGCTGTCGGGGTGACGCAAAGATGGAGCATCATTGTCCCGTTAAACATTCATAAAAATATAAAATATGGACAATGGATGGTCCTAAAAAGCTGGAGGGGTAATGCTTGTTGCCCTTGTTGAGTTTTGTTTGGTTTGCAGGCGGGTCCGTCGGGGTCGAGCGGACGTCCCGCCCGCGACAACTCCAAGCGGCCGCGCTACAACGAGGACAGTGAGGAGGACTCCATCGCCGCCATCAGCAAGCGACTGCGCGCGCACCAGCGGCCCCGCGCAAACCCAATCACCGTCCAGGTAAAGACGCCCACACATCCATCCATCCATTTTTTGTAATGTGCGATCTTTCATAAACCGACAACTTGTTGACTGAGTCCTGTTTTAATTTGATTGGCATTGCATCTGTCTGTAAATTTATTTGAACAATCCGTTTTCGAAAATCTGCTGCATCCTCTTTATCATTCAAGCAAGCCTTCCTTTTGACTACGATTCAGTAAAGAATTATCATTTTTCAATATGATGGTATCTTCCTGCCGGAAGAAAGTTTGAAAAAAAGAATTGTCATTGAGATAGTGACGCTTCTTTGGATAAATTGTATAATTCCTCATTTGAAATAATGAATAAGTGAAACCTACATAAATTATATGGTTTATAGTTAAGTAAGTAGGCATTTAAGTACCTACTTTACAAATCTTTTGTTTTTGATTTATAGGGTTTTCCAATAAGAGGTGTTATTTTGATATTCAAAGAAAAATGCCATTTTTTAATATAAATGATCGAATGTTTATTTCATTATAAAGAGGAAGGTATGCCGTTAATAGTGAAAAATAACATCAGTCAAATGACCACCACGACCACGCCTACAGGACCATATCCTTTTCATGAAATTTTCCATAACCAAATCGCTGCTGTGGCTGCCTTATGTCCTCGATAGCCTCATGAATTCCATCTTTGAGGTCTTGAATCGAGGCTGGGCTGTTGGCGTAGACCTTCTCTTTCACGTGGCCCCAAAGGAAGAAGTCGCAAGATGTTAAATCACAAGATCTCGGTGGCCAATTGTGATCACCCCTTCGAGAGATAACATGGTCCGGAAACTTTTCCCGTAAAAGATCAATGGTTTCGTTGCTTGTGTGGCACGTAGCGCCGTCTTGTTGAAAGTAAACGTTGTCCAGATCAATACCATCCAATTCCGGCCATAAAAAATCATTAATCATCTCTCGATAGCGCAATCCATTCACCGTAACTGTTGCTCCAGCCTCGTTTTCGAAAAAGTAAGGTCCAATGACTCCGCCGGACCATAAACCGCACCAAACAGTCACACGTTGAGGATAGAGAGGCTTTTCAACAATAACTCTTGGGTTTTCCGAGCCCCAGATGCGACAATTTTGCTTGTTGACAAAGCCACTGAGGTGGAAATGGGCCTCATCACTCAAGATGATTTTTCGATGGAATTATAATAATCAATAATAGTGAATTTTAATAATTTCAATGCGTTGTTGAAGCGTGTATCGTTCCATTTTTATTAATGGCGTAGTTTTTACTTGTCAAATGTCAAAAAATGACAGCTTCAAATGTAACATCTACCAAAATAGCGGGCTATTCAATAACACCTCTTATTGGAAAACCCTTTATTAACGGTTTTAATGTCAGTTAATCCGTGACAAATTTGCTAGAAACTTACCGCATTAGCCTCGATTTTATGGTATTTTGAACCCTAAAAAATGCTGACAGCATACTTAAATAACTTGTATTCGCTTGGCATGGAAATGATGAATCTTAATATTATTCTAGTTTATCGTTTCGTCACTTGCAAACATTGATTTTTAAAAAGAACAATGCAAATTCCGTGTCAAATGTCAAAGTCAAAATACTGTATTTATTTACAGAAAAGTCTCATATGACTTAATTTTATTGTAAAGAATGCTTAATTACCTGATAAATATAATAAAACAAAAAATGTTGTCATATTTCTTCATTAAATAATATTGTTTTTTTTTTTTTTGAGAGAAAAAAAAAAAATTATCTCAATATAAATGTCATGGAAATTACATAGGATTAGGATTTTTATAAATTTAAACACATTATTTGGTAGGACGGTACAACCCTGAATATTCTTTCCAAATATGGAGTCCATATTTTGCAAATGGTATAGATATAATAGAGAGAGTACAGAGACCTTTTACAAAAATACCAATATCTTCGGATGACCAGCAATATGCAGATAGAATCAAGGAACTAAGATTAACAACGTTAAAAGTAAGAAGTGCAAGAGGTGACTTGATTGAGTATGATGTATTCAAGAAATATTACCACCAACAAATATGTTAATCTCCATGGATACACCTTTTGCATCCAAACCCAGGAAACACTTCCTTGCAAATAGAGTAGTGGAAGCATGGAACTAACTTCCACAACATGTCATCCATTCTATTAACATAGAGTAGTGGAAGCGTGGAACTAACTTCCACAACATGTCATCCATTCTACTTACATAGAGTAGTAGAAGCTTGAAACTAACTTCCACATCATGTCATCCATTCTACCAACATAGAGTAGTGGAAGCGTGGAACTAACTTCCACAACATGTCATCCATTCTATTTACATAGAGTAGTGGAAGCGTGGAACTAACTTCCACAACATGTCATCCATTCTACTTACATAGAGTAGTGGAAGCGTGGAACTAACTTCCACAACATGTCATCCATTCTACCAACATAGAGTAGTGGAAGCATGGAACTAACTTCCACAACATGTCATCCATTCTACTAATGTAAACCTATTTAAAGATAAATTGCATTCTTATTTAGAAAGAAGAAAGTATTTACTTATTTTTTAATTTAAAACAACTCAAACAATTGAAATCTGATCAGAGCGCATCAGCAGAAGACTACCTACTTATTAAATAATAATAATAATTTACAAAAACATTGTTGTGCAAAAAATAAGTAAGTTTTTATGAAAGAAATGTCAGCCGGCACATGGCGGGCACACTTGGGGTTAGCGCAACTAATAGTTTATACTTTCTTCACGCTACCCATAGTAACTTATGTTTTGGTGAATGTTGCAGTCCCGGCTGTCCACTCCTTCTGCAGGGGCGCGTCCCCCGGCCCAGGCGCCGCAGCCGTGGTGGGGCGACGACCCCGGCTCGGACGAGCGCCCCCTGGCGCCCCCCGCCCCGCCGGAGCCCCAGCCGCCATGGGCCGACCACCCCGCCACCTCCTCCACCCCCCTCAGCGTCAGTAGCCGGGGCAGGGTGCGACGCCTAACGCCCAAGGCCCGCGGCCTGTTGGGGGACTGACACACTGCGCGCACTGGCCACTGCTCTGCTCACTCGCACTCGCGCTCTCCTGCTCATATCATACTACTACAACACGTTGTGCAGAAACCATCCAACCCGCATACTGGCAACCTGAGATTATCGCATAAGCATATATGTTTGCGGAATTTTAAAAATATTACGTCACTGTGTTAAATGGTTAGATTTTATACGTTTACAATAAATAAGCAAGTTTGTGGAATTTTTCAAAGCGTTTGTATGCTTTGTCACAACATAGGTACCTGAAATGAACCCTTTTTCAGCAGTCTTACAATGTACTACTTTACAGATTACGAGAGCTACACAGTGAAAGTAGCAGATCGACATTTTTGTGTTTGCCATGATTGAAAAAATACTTAAATATTGATTTAGTTGCAGCCGGAAACAATTAAATCTTTTTAATTAATTTTACTAAAGAAATTGAAAAATCCACAAAAAATAACTGTGTGTACAAAACTAGAAAAAAATCAAAAATATTGCAAAATTTAGAACCCACTAGAGAAGTTTTTTTTCTTCTGAAGAAAAACTTCTGAAGACAGTTACACTGTAAGTTTCACTGTCAGTTTCACTGTAAGTTTCACTGTAAATATCACATCATCCAAACGACGTGGATATTTTCTGCAATATTTTATTTAAAAATAACAATGTGAACCCGCGTGAATGTTCCTAATTTGGAGTTTTTTGTGTTGGGTGTATTCAGTAAATGAAAATGTCACTTAACCCTTTCAGACCATATTTTTTTCTTTTAACCAATTTTGATTACATATTTCTAATTTGATTTTTATTATTTTTAGGCCTCAAAGGGTTATTTTTTATTAGTAAGGACAAAAAACCAATCACACAAACAGTTTTTTTAATTTTAATCCTTCACAAGCGATACGGAAAATATGTGGCGATTTTTTTCACATAATCGAAAGAATTTTTTTTTTCATGTTCCTCAGGAAGAACACTGGTATTGAAAGGGTTAAAGTAAACGAATCAGGTTTCTTTGAGTTAGATAGATGGCTTCTGCATAACTTGGTCCAACTAGCCATCACAACAGCTAGATGACTCCAACGTCCAACGGCCTGTTATGTGCTTGTAGATAATTTACTGAGCGTAGCACAGTTCTTTTTCAACTTGACCATCTAGTAAATTTGTTTGTACGTTCCATTTCCGGTTTCGAAAATCTGCGGCATTCATTTTTTTCTGTTTAAGCAAGTCTTACTGTGACTAGATGGCTAAATTCGACTGAGCTTTTCTATATTACGGTACCTATCTGCCTGAAGAAGGTTTTAAAAAAGTTACAAAGAAACTTAAAAGGTACTTACAAATAAATACCTACTTAGATTTCAGGGGATATTATTAGATGATAACTACTTACTAATTTTGCAATGCGAAGCAATCTGTGACCTGATATTGTTTTACGTAGCAATCTTGGCGCTAAATGAAAAAAAAATTAGTTACCTTGCATTTAAAAGTTGAGTTTAAATGCCATTTTTCCCGTCAATAATAATATGTCAGATTCGGCACTCAAACATAACCTCACATTTGAATCTACTATATTTTCTTGTAAAATCTGTGTTACCCGATGTTGCCACAGTAATGACGATTTTTAGTTACATTTTATTAGATTTCTAAAACTTACGTGCACCGATGTGTAAGTAACGCTAAACGGTGTTGGAAACAGCGAGGTGGCTTAAGCTAAATCAATAGCTGAGCGGTCGCAAATCGGTTTGTGACAACAACGGTGTTAATTTACTTAGCTTAATATTAATTAAGAGCATAGACAATATAGACATCCAAATTAAAAGACTTGCCATAACATTAAATCTGGGTATCATTTCAATAAACTGGCAAATATGATCGTATTATTTTTGGTACCATAAACTACGACATTGACATAATCAGACCATGCGCGGAAAATTTGAACTCACTTGAATCAGTGACACTAAAATTGAGTGAGATGGGTAAATTATAACACATTTTCAAGAGTGTCTTAAGGTGATGCACTACGTAGTAATGCATAATCATGTGTTTTTGATTTGAAAATTTGGTCGCCTAGAAATGTTTCAGATGCTTTAATTAAATACTGCGAGTAGAATACATCTTGGACTTTGAATTAATCGAGTATTTTTTACATAAGTCTTTTTATAAGCCCAGAAAAAAATAATGTATTAGGCCTATGAAATCTGCTTTAAAGTTCAAAATCTTCTACTTACGAACCCATTTTCGGTTATGATTTTATTGTATAATGTGGCAAATTAAGTTATTTATAAAATGATTGAAAAAAAAATTAATATTTATGCCTGAACATCCACAAAATAAAATAAAAGGCACTTTTTGGCCATGTTTTTTTCTTGCATAAATCAAAATAGGCGGATGGTGTTAAGCGGGAATTTAAACCTTATCGCCATCTACGTAAGGGTTGTTATTGATAGCGGCTCAATTTAAAATATTACACGACGTAGTGCATCGCCTTAACTAAATAGTGTAACAAATTATAAAATTTTGGAAACAAGTCCTAACTTTTGTATACCCGATTTGGTATATGTAGTTAAGTTTTTTACGCAGCCAGCAATTTGTATTTGTAAGAAGGACTAGTAATTCGTTAGCAGTTTTTATTATCGAGTTGCCTGTATACTGTCAGATTCATTTATTGAGAAATCACCAAAAGTGGAATGTTCACGTCGCCTCCCGCGCTCCGCGCAAATGTGTTTGTTTCCCGATTGGTTTGTCTTATCAATTTGAATGTCTATGATTACGAGTGATTATTTTGCAGAGTGTTTCTGCCATTAATGTTTTATGTTTTTCTTTTCTTAGTTTTAATAACTTAAATGGTAAATTTTTAGTTAATTAATTAATTTATAATACGCTAGTACAAAATATACGTCATATTTCGAAGAAAATGGAAGCCAAATGTTTTTTTTTGCAAATTACACTTATTTATTTTATTTATTTGTTAAATGAATTATTAAAAAAATGTATCACAAAAATCCTTATTTGAACATGGCAGCAGCTGCTATGTCCACTGAGCTACCAAGGCTCGTTTTTATTTATATCGTATACTTATGTTGAGATATTCCGTTACATTTGGTTGGTCGGTCAGACGGCAATGTACCGAGAATTGAAGTTTATCGGGGATCAAATGTGAAAGATTCAAAATGGCGCTGATTATTCGTCTAGTCATTCTTTTGGTCCTTTTTAAAGAAAGACAAACATTCCCGGGTTACGAATAACCTGACAATAATCTAAAATCTACTACCACCACAGTAAGCGAGAAATGTTGCTTGCATCGTAACGGAGGACTTAGCCAGTTGAGGAATTGAACGTACGACGCCTGGGTGGGACCCAAACGCAATACCAACTCAGCCGCTAACCGGTCAAATGTTACCAGTTTTATTAAAAAAAACAATTTTCACATCACTTATTGCCGGCAGTTCTTGCAGTTGTGGGCGACCACTGGATGCAAACATCACTCTGTAGTCTTATGAGTGCAAGTTGGTAAACTCTTGCTTGTAATTAACTATCACCCTATTTCCCCGCAAGGGTGGGCATAGAAAAAAAAAACTGTTATACAGAGTGTCTGGAAACTTGTAGACACACAGTGCCGGACAACCTGAGAATCCACATCACGTTTGGAGTCGATTGAACTGACTTAACAAATTCTTTCCTGATGAATGTATATAAAGTTATAAAATTAATTAATTTGTTTTTTTATCGGTTATGTAGTTTTATATTTAAGATTAATTAAAAAAATTGTATACTTCTAGTACGTATTACGACTGATGTTTCAATAAATGTATAAAAATATTTGATTAAAAATGTTCTGGTATATATGTTGGTTTTTTATTTATTTATTTTGTTAATTTCAGAAGGCGCATTCAGTTTATCCACTAAACCCTACGGATAATCAACTTGTATGGTCCCTTACTGTTGTGGTGAGAAATATGAACTAAACGGTGTTAGAAGGAGAAAACACCACACTTTATATTCAAATCTAGAAATTAACTACAGAATAATTAAAATGGGCGCGTTTATTAAATCAAAGGTATCGACTGCAATTTGAGACTTTTATTAATTATTTTAATATGAAACAACAAAAAACGGAGTTGACGATAACGTTTGTTATATATTTGTGTAGTAAAATAAGTGTGTTTTTATTATCAGTATTCATAGTTAAGTATCATCACCTTTCTAAAACAGGTGGCAAAGTATCTGACAGAATGAGGCGTGATTTAAAAGCATCTGACAGAATATGAGTTAGGATTAGGCATGAGTTAAAAGCATCTGACAGAATATGAGTAAGATGAGGCGCGAGTTAAAAGCATCTGACAGAATATGAGTTGGAATGAGGCATGAGTTAAAAGCATCTGACAGAATATGAGTTAGAATGAGGTGTGAGTGAAAAGCATCTGACAGAATATGAGTTAGAATGAGGCGCGAGTTAAAAGCATCTGACAGAATATGAGTTGGAATGGGGCGTGATTTAAAAGCATCTGATAGAATATGAGTTAGGATGAGGCATGAGTTAAAAGCATCTGACAGAATATGAGTTAAGATGAGGCATGAGTTAAAAGCATCTGACAGAATATGAGTAAGATGAGGCGCGAGTTAAAAGCATCTGACAGAATATGAGTTGGAATGAGGCGTGAGTTAAAAGCATCTGACAGAATATGAGTTGGAATGGGGCGTGATTTAAAAGCATCTGATAGAATATGAGTTAGGATGAGGCATGAGTTAAAAGCATCTGACAGAATATGAGTTAAGATGAGGCATGAGTTAAAAGCATCTGACAGAATATGAGTAAGATGAGGCGCGAGTTAAAAGCATCTGACAGAATATGAGTTGGAATGAGGCGTGAGTTAAAAGCATCTGACAGAATATGAGTTGGAATGGGGCGTGATTTAAAAGCATCTGATAGAATGAGTTGAAATGAGGCATAAGTTAAAAGCATCTGACAGAATATGAGTTAGAATGAGGTGTGAGTGAAAAGCATCTGACAGAATATGAGTTAGAATGAGGCGCGAGTTAAAAGCATCTGACAGAATATGAGTTGGAATGGGGCGTGATTTAAAAGCATCTGATAGAATATGAGTTAGGATGAGGCATGAGTTAAAAGCATCTGACAGAATATGAGTTAGAATGAGGCGCGAGTTAAAAGCATCTGACAGAATATGAGTTAGAATGAGGCATGAGTTAAAAGAATATGAGTTAGGATGAGGCGTGAGTTAAAAGCATCTGACAGAATAAGAGTAAGAATGAGGCATGAGTTAAAAGCATCTGACAGAATATGAGTTGGAATGGGGCGTGATTTAAAAGCATCTGATAGAATATGAGTTAGGATGAGGCATGAGTTAAAAGCATCTGATAGAATATGAGTTAGGATGAGGCATGAGTTAAAAGCATCTGACAGAATATGAGTTAGAATGAGGCGCGAGTTAAAAACATCTGACAGAATATGAGTTAGAATGAGGCATGAGTTAAAAGAATATGAGTTAGGATGAGGCGTGAGTTAAAAGCATCTGACAGAATAAGAGTATGATTGAGGCATGCGTTAAAAGCACTGAACAGATGAATAATCCCTAGAAATGTGATCTTTATGTCTTCAATGTATTCTATGTTTGATACTCCTTGGTCCCAAAAAATATGTTATTTGTTCAAGTTTGTTTGCAGAAAATATTTCAATAATATTAGCAGAAGTCAGGTTAAATTGAGCTTACTTTAGGTAGACGAACACCTCCACAACACACTTATACTTATAAGTCAAAAATACTGCTTTTGAGATAATGGCTTTTCTGCAATGGTAAGTAAAACCGCAGTATCTTCCATGAACGTCTCAAATGAGAAGATGCTGTATTTTTACTTATCGTGGCAGTATGTATTGTCTTGAATATTACAATTTGAGGTTTTACTCATTAAATTATTAATTTATTTTTAATAAATTAGTTAGGTAATCGCGATTCACTCGTGAAAAATCACGGGATATTATATTTGTGGGATGATTCTACACGGAGATAAATAACTTTTTCCGAAATGCCAGCAATGTTTCAAGGTAGTTCTCAGGTGCAAAAGTTGAATTGTTAGTATGGAAAAAATAACATTCTTCTAAGAAACAATATTTTTGTATGGGAAAATAACAATGAACATTTTTTACTTCATCATTTTGAATCACCTCCCGAAGTTTGTGCACTTTACGGGGACACCCTGTATAGAATTTTACAAATTAAAAAAACCTTATACTTATTAACATAAAAAAATTACAAATAAATGTTTTATTTTATCAAAAGTTGTACTGCAAACTTTCCTAATTTGAGAGAAAACTAATACATTTTTATTGAATACTAGCTGATGTGTACCCGGCGTTGCTAGGGGTTATTCTTAGGAGATAGACGTATACCATCCAGGACTTTTCTGTAGGCCTTTTTAAGATATACAATTCCGTAGTACATTATTTTGATGTATCTCTTAAGATTTAGACAGCGTTAGCAATGTGAACGCCTGAAAATATTTTTTTTACTACTTGCATACAAAACATCGACTTTTCTTTACATCCTATAAGAAGGTTTATGTATTATATATATATGTAAACCTTCCGGATGAAATTCTCTGAATGATATTGAAAACCCTATCTCAATCCGTTGCGTAGTTTAGAAGAACTAAGCGCACAAACAGACAGATACAGATAGCTACTTTATTTTATAATATACAAGATCTACATTTGAGGTAGGTACATAATATATGTATAATAAACTAGTCAATGAAGATGTACTGTTTGCATAGAATTAAGAACACTCAAACACAATAGCCCAGCGCTCCGTCTCACTTACACTCGCCTGACATTGTAGATCTCTGACTTTGAGTGTGATGAAAAATTCTACATTATTAATGTTGTTGTTGTTGTTTTTTTTTTTTTTTTTTTTTTTTATTTTTTTTTTTTTTTTTTGTTTATTTATTTTTTTTTTTATTTAAAGAAAGCAAGACAAAAATACATATTACAGTAAATAATAAAATAAAATACCGAAAAAAAAACAGAAAAGTTCCAATAAACTACTTTTCAGTAGTTTGTCGATGGCAACTTTTCACATAAAAAATATTAAAAAAAGATAAAAACTTATTTTACATGACAACAGTGATAACAATAAAAATAACAATTTGTTTTAAAAATATAAAAACATATACACAACAGTGATAGTATCTACCTATAGTACTCTAATACAAACTATTTCTTTCAGCGAGCCAATTTTTCAACATAATATTTGTACTTTTTTTAATTTCAGCAGGTAACATATTTAAGCAACTAGGTATCATGTAGTCCAGTGTTCTTTGTCCATATTTGTTTAAATGCTTAGGTACAATTAGTCCTTCATTTAACGTAAAACGAGTATTGTAAGTGTGGTCCAGTCTATTTATGTATATAGGGCTATTTATATGCTGAAATATAATTTTATACCACAGAATTGATCTTACTGAGAAAATTTTAAGATTCTGATATAGGTATGGAACATTATGCCTTTGTTCGTATAAACTTTTATGAGCTAATAATTTAACTAGTGAATTTTGAACTGATTGAACATGGCTTATATTTGTTTTATATGAAAGTCCCCAAGCTGTGATTCCATACCTTATAATAGATTCAGCTAGTGATAAATAAATTATTCTAAGTGTACGTATTGGAACATAGAATTTTAATTGCTATAATCTATTAACAATAGATCCCAGACGTTCACAGACTTTATTTATTTGTAAGTCCCATTTGAAAAAACAATCAATAATAATACCTAAATATACATACTCTGTGACCAGTTCAATATTTTCACATGTACATATTGCAGGAATACCAACATGTAAGCAATGTGAAGTGTGTGTCTTTATTTCAGGTGTAATAATATTTTCCTTAGCATTGGGTGATCTAATATGTATCAATTTAGTTTTTTCTGGCAATTATAATTAAACCAGAGTCGTGAGACCATTTCAAAAGTTCAATGTAATCTTTTTGTAATAGTTCAATACATAATTGCAAATCACTGCGAGAAATCACCAATGCAGTATCGTCCGCATATTTTTACATGTTTAAAAATGTACTTAATAAAAGATACATAAATAATATATAAAATTGGGCCTAATATGGAACCTTGAGGAACGCCTGCTAATATTTTCCTTTATTTACTTAAGGTGTTCAAAAGTTTTATTTTCATGCATCGGTTGTTTAAGTAATTTTCAAAGAGTTTTAGATGTTTCCCTCTTATTCCTATGATTTCTAATATTTTCAATATTTTTTTATGATTAATAGTGTCAAATGCCTTGGAATAATCTATAAATAAGACTAATACATGATTTTTACTATTTAATTCATTATTTATTAGGCTGGCAAACTTCTGAATTAGCATTTCAGTGCCCTTTTTATCTGGAAGTCGTATTGATTTGTATCAATAATAGAAACATCTTCTAAATATTTAATCAATTTCAGCTGAATGTATTTTTCAATAATTTTTTCGAGTGATGGCAAATTACTAATCTATAATTACCCAATACAGTGTGATCACCGCCTTTATAAAGGATGATACTACATTTTAAGTCATCTGGAATTTTTGCCTCAAATAAGATTCTATTAACAAAATGGGTTATAATTGGACCTAAGGTAGATATGTGTTTTTTAATATCGCTCATTCTGATACATATTATCAATTCCAGGAGAAGAGTTTTTAAGTTGTCTTACAATGCTTTCTATATCAGCAATTTTGGCCCTTGGTAGGTACATGCTTCGAGGCATCTCCTCTGGTTCAAACCCAGTTGTCCTGTAATTAAATTTATGTAACATATTGCAAAACACTATCAGAGAAACAATTAACAAAATCATT
Organism: Hesperophylax magnus; assembly: GCA_026573805.1. Lineage (NCBI taxonomy): Eukaryota > Metazoa > Arthropoda > Insecta > Trichoptera > Limnephilidae > Hesperophylax > Hesperophylax magnus. The sequence goes on along the minus strand of JAIUSX010000005.1, from coordinate 5,946,785 downwards.
ATTTACATTTTCTTTGGTCTGATCTTTCATCAAATATTTGGAGGCAAATTGGTAACAATTATTTTTACATTTCTTTCCTAAAATTTGATTACACTCGTACCATGTTTTTTTTTAATCTTGAAAAAGGTTTTTGAATTTATCATTATAGTATGTGGTTTTTAATTTAAGTAACAATTTATTTAAAACATTTCGGTAACACGTATTCACGTCCATGTCTAAGAAATGAACAAGAATCTATTGGATGTCGTAGGCAAAGTATGGAATATGAGTTAACACCAATAAATACCAATGACATGCCGCGTGGCTCCAAATGAACTTCTCCTGCTGATTCCTTGTAACTCCAAAACCTCGTGCGTAAAGTCATGTAGCTTTCTGTCAGTAGTGTTCTGTTATGTGTGGCCACTGTAATGGTTTATTCTGCAGCAACATGTCTAATATACTGATGAACCTTTTGAAGATAACTGTGATTTAGTTAACACTATAAATCAGTGCTATGCTATCCGATAGGTCACCAAAGAACCCCTGCCGCTGCGCATGTCGCCTGCGCCGTGTCGCTTATGGATAAAGACAGATTTCGACGAGTATGAAGGATATAGAAACATTTTTTCATATTCCTTCGGACAAACAAATAAATTCAATTTAAAGTAAAATATTAATATTCCATTATTATTGGCCAATCTATTGGTGATGACAAAAAGTATGTTTTAATGTAATTTTTAGATCATTTTATAAAAAAATCATTGATGGAATTTTTTTCTGGTACATGTTTTAGCCAAGGAGATATAATGGCTTAAGTAAAACCCTCGGAAGAAGGAAGAGAGTGGAAGTTGTCATAGAAACTTTTTCTACAACAATTTTGTCGCCAGTTTGCGGTAAGAAGTAAGGTCCGCGCGGTAAGTATGGGTGGGATTTAAAATGGTCATTTTCATCCATCTAGCCAGAATGGGGTAAAATCCCTAGTTTTAACCACTTAACACTATTATTTAATTTTTGTAAATTAATTACAAGGGTTTTTAATGACAATATATATAATATCACATATTAATAAACTTTATTTTATTAGATATCTTATTGGTAAAATACACAACAACAAAAATAATCATTGGAGTCATGGAGGAATTATTTTTTTAAGAACTATCAAAAATTATTTTGATACTGTAAAATCTGTTTCAACTTCATTACAAAAATATGTATAAAATTACAGACCGATGGAAAAAATGCAAGAACCCTTTGGATAACAATACAACGCTCCTTAGCCTTAATATTTACTGATGATAATGTATCCCCATCCGATGAGTATTCAGTAGTGACTGAATGCTAGATATCTCGAAAGAATGATTAAATCAGATTACTTCTTTACTGCTGAGAACACAATTAATATTTTAAATATTGTTTCTAAACTTCCACGAAGTCACAGATAAAGTGTATCAGAATCGTTTCTGGAGTTCAGCGTCTGCATTGGTTCTAAAGAAAGAGGTTCCTACAAATAACGAATTATATTAATTATGATAGTACTACAATATACGTTATCCTATGGATAAGCTATCAAGAGTATGGTGAAATACTCCCTCATTATTGTAATAGAATTGTTTAACCTATCTTTATAATACTTTTAATGATACACACCTTATTTTCCAAGTACAAATCAGGGATAGTTCCGGCCGCAGTTTTCTATTTCCGTTTTTGGTGGTATAAAAGTCCATTCCAACCATCTTTATCTACAAGCTTCTTCCACTGTTCTCTTACCACTGAATCTACCGGAAACCTGTTAAAATCAAAATATCAATAATATACCTGCAGCAAAAAATGGCCATAACTGGTAATAATACCTACTCTTTGGAATAAGAACGTCCCATCTCACAAATCAATGATGTGCGATTGTAACTCTAAAGTAAGTTTCTTCAAAGCCCAGTATCGCATAACTTTGCCATCATCTATTCCATCAAGTCGGCTAGCTATGACAGAAGCGTGCGGAAAACTAGCAATTTATTATAAAAAACAACAGTAAAAATACTTACAGGTGAAAAGTAATGCCATCTGTAGTTTTTAAGTGTTTTTCTGAACGGTTTTTACATAACTTCACACTGCACTTCATCGCTTAAAAGTAACAAAAGCACTTTACAGATTATAAAGGAAACGTCTGCTCGCGCCGAGCGGTGAAATTATACTGGCCTAGTAAGCCCGGTAAGCCGCGCCCATTTGAGCTTAGTTCATGTTGTTTGATGCGCTGGGGCTTAGTTGCCCTAGTGCCAGCTCCACTCTCTTCCTTCCTGGTAAAACCCTACACTTTCAATGTTTGAGGGTGCACAGGGGAAGAAGCAAGAGGGGAGGGAGTGGGGACTTTGGTGAAAATATTCCTTGGGGTAGGTACCTACTATTCACCTGCAAAAATTAAGCTTTCCCCTAATTTGTTCCATCTCAATGCGTTCATTGACTGGACTAATAGGTGCATAAACGTTTAATGGAAAAACATGATCTAGTTTATTTTGTTTGATTCTAGTCTATTTTGCTAATAACTACTTCACATCGGTGGGAACCACACTTGCCAAGAATATCCTCGATAAATGCAATAAAACTGAAACCGATCTTGCCAAGTTGGTCACCTCTAACCTCAACCATAAAATAGACAATATACAAACATCGACGAACGAAGTCTTGGAAATAATTGACGACCTAAAGCCATCTAACGCTTGTGGACCAGACAAAGTTTCGACAAATCTGCTAAAAGTGATTAAGTCATTCATAGCAACTCCGATAGCTTTTATCTCAAATCTAAGTCTCAAATCGGGAATATTCCCTAACCATCTAAAACATTCAATTGTTGTATTACTACACAAAAATGGAGATAAATCTGCGATTCAAAATTACCGGCCGATATCTCTGGTCAATTCGGTCTCAAAAATTATCGAGAAAATTTTCAAAAACCGTCTTAGCTTTTACCTTGAAGATAATAACATTCTTTCTGAAAGACAATTTGGCTTCCGACCGGGTTTAGGTACCGAAAATGCCATTGGCAATCTTACTAAAGTCATTTCTAATAGCATCGATCGAGGAATTAAAAGCATCGCGCTCTTTCTAGATCTGGCTAAAGCTTTCGATACCATCTCACACAAAATCCTTTTGAAAAAACTTCAGCTAATCGGTATTCAGGGGCAAAGAAAATCGAAGCCAAAGAGTTAATATTAGTGGCACTCTAAGCGATCCAGCCAATATCGAATTTGGTGTTCCATAGGGAAGTACTTTAGGACCGATATTGTTTAATATTTATATCAATGATCTTTGTAACAGTAACCTTGCCGATCATATCATCACTTTTGCTGACGATACGGTCTTAATATTTGAGGCGAAAAACTGGTTCGAAACGCATAGAAAAGCCGAAATTGGGATAAACAATGTTAAACATTGGCTAGATAATAATCTCCTTACTCTCAACACGGAAAAGACAAAAATTTATACTTTTTAGTGCAACTCAAGCGGGACAACCCAAGGAAATACTGAATATTACTATTCACATTTGTAATGAACCGAATACTTGTACTTGCAAAAACCTAGAATCCGTAGATAGTTTAAAATATTTAGGAATCACCATTGACAAATATCTGAGATGGGAAGAACACATTAACTCAACTGCCTCAAAAGTCAGAAAACTTACCCACCTCTTTATGACCATCAGAAATATTCTCTCTGTAAAAGATATGAAATCAATATACTATTCCATGTGTAATTCTTTACTCGAATATGCATCCCTTGGTTGGGGTGGCTGTGCCAAAACAATATTAGACTCCCTGGTTAAAGCACAGAAATCACTACTAAGAGTCATCCTCAAAAAACCATTCAGGTACCCCAGTGATGCATTATTCACGGAAATAAAAGTTCTATTTAGTATTTTATCTTATTATTTACTGTAATATAAATTTCTACGTTTTATAAATTTTAAATTAAATATCCCTGTCGAAGACTTACAATTTCTTATTAAATACTCTAAAAATACATACATTAGAAGATAGACGTAAAATAAACGATTTAACGTTCTTATTCAAAATACTTAACTCTAAATTGGACTGTTGTGAACTCCTGCAACTTATAAACATACATACACCCACAGTAACAACACGACAAAATACAATATTCTACAGCAGCACACATAAGCGTAACTACATTGCCCACTCTCCGATACAACGACTTCACACCATGGGAAATCATTACTTGGGTGATGTTGACATATTCAATACCAACTTGGCAAGTTTTGTGGATAATTTAAAACATTTATTTCAACAATACTCCTAAACACATCATGTAAACCTACAAATAGCTGTAATTTTCTGTTTTTGTTTCTTGTGTTTGTATGACTTGTTGCATAGCTTTTATCAAATGTAATTTTATTCTTATTTTTTATGTTTCAAAGTATCTGTCAAATTAAAATTATACTACCAACCATGTAAAAGCCCTCTGGGCGTTATATAAATAAATATAATATTTATATGTTGCATGTTGTGTAATTTTAGATCAAGTATAATAGATAAAGATGCTTCACTAACTTATGCCAGGTACACGCTGTATATAATTCGGTAGTACTCGTTAGCTAGCTCTAGCTCCTTCTCCGATCACTATTTGCATCGATTAAGACCCTCCTTAGATTACCGATTAGCGTTGGCATGTGATGTAACGCTTTTCGTAAGGCACCCCCCAATTGTCGAGCGTGCGTAAACAAGTTTTACTTCAAAATCTGTTAATGTAAATATTCTTTTAGATTATATATTTTAGATAACTTCCCGAAGAACTCATCCATCAGCGAGCACGATTTAACCCTTCTTTGAAGTTCCTTTTGTTATATGTATTAAACAAATGGGACGTACTTGATTTACTTTAACCAGTAATATTATTAAACCGTTTCTTTTAATTCTTTTATTTCTCGAGGTCAATGTGAAAAGAACAATATTACAGACATAATATAAATGTGTCGTAAAACATTTACAAACATTATACACATAGAAGAACATATCAAATAACACTATACATAAATTATTTATTGCTGAGCAACTTTAGAACAGTCAACCTGTTAAAATAAATAAAATAAGATTAGCAAATTAAATATGCAACTAGTGCAGAATAAAAACATAAGTATTTTCAAGTAAGTTTGTCAAATCAATGCCTTCAGAAGGCGAAACAGCTGCCATGCATAGTAATAGATACACTTAGTAAAACATTTTAAATCCTATTTTATTGAAAATAATTATATTAAAAATATACAAGATATTATTTTTCCAATAATAATTTTGGATGACATGTATTTATATGACTACTTATTTACATTCATACCATACCTCATGTGGCAGTACCAATGCTGTCGGTTATGGATAGTGAGTGGGGGGACAGACCTTAAGGATGGAGTTGCCGGAGGGCGTCAAGTAAGTATGTCAAAAACTAAGGAAGAAGCAGCAAGGTGTATACTGAAAGCACTGTGTTGGAAATACATATGGTTTAAAGAAACACCTTACAACTGGCAGGTCCCAGGAGAATGCTTCAGCCGGCCCCTTACCTCTCTCGTCATGTGGCAGTACCAATGCTGTCGGTTATGGATAGTGAGTGGGGGGACAGACCTTAAGGATGGAGTTGCCGGAGGTCATCAATTAAGTACATCAAAAACTAAGGAAGAAGCAGCAAGGTGTATACTGCAAGCACTGTGTTGGAAATACATATGGTTTAAAGAAACACCTTACAACTGGCAGGTCCCAGGAGAATGCTTCAGCCTGACCCATACCTCTCTCGTCATGTGGCAGTACCAATGCTGTCGGTTATGGATAGTGAGTGGGGGACAGACCTTAAGGATGGAGTTGCCGGAGGGCGTCAAGTAAGTACTTCAAAAACTAAGGAAGAAGCAGCAAGGTGTATACTGCAAGCACTGTGTTGGAAATACATATGGTTTAAAGAAACACCTTACAACTGGCAGGTCCCAGGAGAATGCTTCAGCCTGACCCATACCTCTCTCGTCATGTGGCAGTACCAATGCTGTCAGTTATGGATAGTTAGTGGGGGGACAGACCTTAAGGATGGAGTTGCCGGAGGTCGTCAAGTAAGTACGTCAAAAACTAAGGAAGAAGCAGCAAGGTGTATACTGCAAGCACTGTGTTGGTAATACATATGGTTTAAAGAAACACCTTACAACTGGCAGGTCCCAGGAGAATGCTTCAGCCTGACCCATACCTCTCTCGTCATGTGGCAGTACCAATGCTGTCGGTTATGGATAGTGAGTGGGGGGACAGACCTTAAGGATGGAGTTGCCGGAGGGCGTCAAGTAAGTACGTCAAAAACTAAGGAAGAAGCAGCAAGGTGTATACTGCAAGCACTGTGTTGGAAATACATATGGTTTAAAGAAACACCTTACAACTGGCAGGTCCCAGGAGAATGCTTCAGCCTGACCCATACCTCTCTCGTCATGTGGCAGTACCAATGCTGTCGGTTATGGATAGTGAGTGGGGGGACAGACCTTAAGGATGGAGTTGCCGGAGAAACTAAGGAAGAAGCAGCAAGGTGTATACTGCAAGCACTGTGTTGGAAATACATATGGTTTGATTCCGTGACATATTAATCATACCGTGACGTGTACATGATTCAAACTTATGCTGCACTCTCTCTATTTTTGGTTGGTGAATCTTATAAAATGGAGCCCAGATTGTCAAATTATACTCTAGATTGCTTCTCACCAACTCAGTGAATAGATTACTATAATAAAAGAAACTCACTATTTAAAAATCTTTTACCGTCCTCAAAATAAACCCCAAACATTTCATGGCCTTGTTAGTTATTTTATTTGTATGACGAACAAAAGTTAATTTACCATCAAAAATAATACCAAGGTCCTCAACTCAAGGTCCTCAAAATTTTATTCTTTCTGAGAACATGAAGAACAAAATAAAATCTAATGATTTTGTGTAACATAGCCCGTGCGAGATAAGAAAGAATTATTTAAATTTAATATATTATTTGTATTTATTTAAATAAATATACATATATATTACAATGTTTACATGTCATACAGTATTATTATCAAAAACAAAACATGGCATTTCCTCACCATAAAGACACATGGATCTTATGTATACTATACTATAGATTGTACCCTCTAGTAATGGAAAGACAACAAGTTTACCTCTCCTGAGCACAGTTTACCTCTCCTGAGCACAGTTTGCCTAAGCGTAATGAGTAAGATCAAGAAAGGGACGCTTAGATGGTTTGGGCATATAGAGCGAATGAGCGAAGAAAGGAGTGTAAGGAGAATATACGATGCAAATTTGAATGGTAGCAGAAGTCGGGGACGCCCGAGGAAGCCATGGCACGACCAAGTGAATCAGATACTTGAGTCGGGACATGTCAAGAGTCAGAATAATAGAAGAGTATGTATGAGACGATGTATGAATGTGAATGAGGCAAGGAGTGTGTGGTGTGACCGAGTTGTTTGGCGGTCCGTCCTCTCTGAAACGGCGTGATGGTTAGTTAGTTAGTTAGTTAGTTTAGATTTATAATTTAGTTTAGCACAGTCCGTATTACATGTTATGTCATTAATATAATTTTTTTAATGAATGGTTATGTCAATTAAATTTTTTGGCACATCGTCTTGTAAGTAGAGTATTATAAGTGTTTTTTTCTGTATTCAGTGATAATAGATTGTTATCAAACCATTTGTTGATAACCTTCACATCTTGATTGGCTGTATTGGTAATCTCGTTACATGTTTTATCAGTGTCGTCAGCAAAATAAATGATTTTACCATGAAGTGATAGTTTAAACATTTGATTTACGCAAATTGTAAACAAAATTGGTCCAATGACAGTCCCCTGCGGAATTCTAAATTCTAAAATTTCTTCTTCATTAGTGTTATTTGATTTTACCTTTTGACCTCTCTATGTTAAATAGCTTTGTATATAATACCCAACCTTGCTAATAATACCGATATCATTTGATAAATTCATTAATTTTGTATGTGAGATACCATCAAATGCCTTAGGAACGTAAATCTATGAAAATTACAAGACATTTTTTCATTCAAAATTAGTCACTAACTTAACTTTCGTACGTATTTGTATTGAGACACTCCTGCTATAAGCCACTAAGAGATATGAGCCACTTGCATACAATCTTCACTTTCTTAAAAAATTCTCTTGAACAGAATATTTTTTCACCGAGAATACAAAAATGCTACAAAATTATCTAATAATAAATATTCGTTTACTTATAAATCTATGCTTTTAGTTTGTGACAACTAACTGACCTATGAAATTTACCTGATAAGTTATGCTGCTTATAAATTGTTACACTTAATAATTCTACACATTTTGATTTTTGATGTGACACTTCCTTTACAAGGCAGGACGACGCTATTGCACGGAACATGACTCGTCGGCTCTATTCGCCGGGCGCCAAAACTCTGTGCGGGGAAGGCCGATTCTGGTGTGGCTTAACGGAACAACGCTTCATTCGCTCTTCTCTCTCCGTTTTCGATGTTTCAAACCTGCCAAGCTTAGCCGTGACGGTTTTTATATATTTTTTAATACTATTTGAATAAATTTTGTTTTCTTGATTAAATTAATAAATTAATGAATGAATAAAATTCTCGATTCTAGTGAGTGGAAATTTACCCACTTCCCGACATACGATCGAGCTGAAACTCGGCATATGGACTCGTTATCAATTACAATGCATTCTACCAACTTTTGGTGGCACTCACACACACACGCATTTCTCTAAAATTGGATAAAATCACAGGAGATGATAGATTATTTAAAATTGAATAATATATCTGAGGACTGCAAAGTGAAGACAAGATTTTTTACTCCAAATATAGAACTGGTAAAGGACATAACACAGAGAACACATTAAACCTTTTTTTCGATTTGAACATTTACATATTTTTTTGTTGTTTTAAAACTCCATTTCGCCATCGAAAAAGGTTTAAAAATGCCTTAAGAGCGGGGTCAACCATTCGACACAATTTAAATTTAAAATTTTAAGGCGATGCCATACGTAGTAATGCAAAATCATGTGTTTTTGGTTTGAAAATTTGGTCACCTAGAAATGTTTCAGATGCTTTAATTAAATACTGCGAGTAGAATACATCTTGGCCTATGAGATGATCCAGTATTTTTTAATTAAGTCTTTTTACAAGCCCAGAAAAAAATAATGTGTAAGGCCTATTAAAACTGCTTTAAAATTCAATATCTTCTTCTTACGAACCCATTTTCGGTTATGATTTTATTGTATAATGTGGCAAACTAAGTTATTTATAAAATGATCGGAAAAAAATTAAATATTTATGCCTGAACATCAACAAAATAAAATAAAAGTCACTTTTTGGACATGTTTTTTTCTTGCATAAATCAAAAAAGGCGGATGGTGTTAAGCGGGAATTTAAACCTTATCGCCATCTACGTAAGGGGTGTTATTGATAGCGGCTCGATTTAAATATTACACGAACTAGTGCATCGCCTTAATCGCGACTTAATCGAATGTTTATGTTATGTTTATCTTTATGTTTTATAATCACATTTATATACTCCCATTTGCTGTATTTTGTTATAAGTTTGTCAATTTCATAGTTCTGTTTAAAAAAAACGCTCCTAATTTTGGAGAAATCTCTTCGGTTAGATAACGAAAAACGCCCAATGTTGTTTTTGTACAAAGATTCCTATTTTAATAATTTTTTAATTACCTTACTGTTACCAACTCTGTACCGTTTATGTTAAGTATTTTATGTCATGTGTATATTAGGTTTGTTATGTTCTGTTATGTTACGTTTATGATTATAATCATCTGTATATTTATATTTTTCATTTCTTGTATTTGTTTATATCAAAAATGTTGATTGTGTATGGCTAAGATCACCCCTAATGGGTGAAAGCCAAAATAAAGTATAAATAAATAATAAAACCCTACGGTAGATGGTTAATATATGTTTAATTGTAGTTGGAATTATTTTCGTTTTTTGACTGACACAATTTTTTATATACTCATTTGCAAATCAAAAGAAAATAAATATTAGATCTTTTTTCTAATTTATAAAAATGTTTAATTATGACCATTATTTAACATGATCTAATTTTGCTAATTACTACGGTTTTGAAAGCACGATTTGAAAGTAAGAATATATTAACCAAAACATCAAAGTTACATAGATCTATTTTTATCATTGATGTTGTATTAAATCAATGATTTTAATTAAAAATATATACGTATTTAATTTTGACTGAGGATTGAACCCTCCTCTCCAAGTACTGACTAAAGTGAGTGAACCGCGATATCAATTAAGCCAAATCTTATGTTACGTAACAGATCTCTCAAACACATTTAAAAAACCCCGCGAAATAATATTCAACGCAGTACTAGGCGGCGCAGAACATTGCATGCATTCTTGCGCATCTTGCACTTTGACTTTAGACTCGGCCTCGACACTACGCTATCCGCGCGCGCACAGCATCGCCCAGCCTAACACGCGCTAATCGCGCGTGTGGACGAGCATCACATTGTTTTCCACTCTACAATGTTCTGGAAGTAACTCCTCGCTGGCCCTAGCAACCCCCGCATTCATGGAACATCTCATGTAAGCGTACACCAAACCTTTGCCCATTATGTGCCTATTTAAAAGCCAAAATGAGAGATAGATTTGTTAAATTCAATCAGTCAAGATTTATTTTGGATGTATATTACGTGCCCCTTTTGTGTTATACTATGTGTGTTCTTATTCAACTGTAAATACACTGATCATGAATCATTCTATAGCGTTTCATTTGACGAGAGAGTGGAGTTGAATTGTTGAATCTGTCCCTCGTGTAAAGGCACGATTGCCGACCCCAACTGAGCTTAACCATGAGTCACCTAATTCTACCACTGAAGCTGACTGCCGGCAACATTGGCCCCCTACGTGGCTCTCGAAATCCAACTCAATCTCATTCAATTTCAGAGATGCGTTTGTGTGGTCTTGTGTATGCTTGAGTACAACCAAAAGTTGACGAGTCCATCTGCCGAGTTTCAGCTTGATCACACGTTGGGATGAGGGTTAATTTCCACTTCCAAGATTCCATTACATTCAAAGCAAAATCTAAATTTAAATAGACGCTTAAACGTAATAAACTTAATGACGAACCTCGTGCTGGCACAGTTGGTGGACGGGGTAGTCTCTCTCGCTGCAGCAGCTGGTACAGTTCCTTCGCTACCTAGGATTCTTGCAGCAGAGTCTGCATGTCTTCTTCTGTCTTCGTCGAACGTCACAGCGGTGCTGCCAAGGTTTGTTATCTATGTGAGGATGTTGTGTCAGCGCTCTTTACTGGCAGCAGACACATGTCAGCGATATATTGGCGGCAGACACATACCTGAACGGATGACGAACTTCGTGTTGGCACAGTTGGTCTAAATAACAAATGTAGATCCTAGGAAATAAATTGTACAGCGCCCTTTAGGTGATTTTTCACAAAAACGGCGCTCTACAAATTATCCAATTATTATTATTATTATTAGAATTCCTCATTGAACAGAAAATAAGCTAACATGCAAGTTGCTCATGTCCACAACGTCTCACGTCTTATCTCTTCACTGAAGAAGATAAGCAACGGTAGAAGATGTTTTTATATTAATAAATGGATTATCACGAAATTATTATATTTTCATTTCAGTAATATTTGTATTTGGTGATAAGATAAACATTAAGTAGCGAACATTGATAAGGACGCTGGAGATAGGTTATTTTATCAGATTGTGCTATAGACCAAATCACATTATTTTTGTTGGGCAGTAAAATAATATATTATTTAATGATTTAGTGATTTTCGATTAGTCTTCATAACGAATTGGTTTACATTACAAATACCAAAAAATATGCTTTAGATAAATTGAAGCTTTTCCTGTCATTTCCCATTGAGTAGAATAAAAATACTTATTTTATTTACTCAATAAAAAATATAAATGTAAGCTACTAAAAAATGTATGAACGCATAAATGAAACAACTTAAAAAAAATACAATATTATAGCTAAGATTATGTGTGACAGTTTCACTTCATCAACTTTTTTGCGTTCTTATTAAATTGTTTACAAAATAAATAAAAAAAACACGTTTGCGCTTGAAATCGATAGTTTTTGACTCCGTTTGCCAAGTGATTTTAATGCCTTTCACCTACAATATAAGGTATACCAAGAATATACACAATTTTGGCTTGTAGCTTCCTCTTAAACCACTTCCCGACATCCGATTGAGCTGAAATGATGTCTATATCAACGTTTGGTGACAATCAATCACACACGGTTCCATGATATTTGATGTGATGAGATGTGTTCAACTTCACGGAATATAGTTATAAGAAGGATATAATAACATACCTCAATCACAATAATCAATGCCTATTACCCATATTCGTGACGATTTAAGGCATACCAAGAATATACATTATTTTGGCTTGTTTTAGCTCCTCTTAAGAGGCAGATATGGCTACCGCCGCCCCGGGAACTATTCATTTGAAGACCACAAGTCACTCCAAGTGGTTTGCTACGTTTGTGACTTAGCAGGGTAGCCCTTGTTAATGGGCTGAGTTTTGTCCAGGTCTTGGCCGCGGGAGAGGCTGGTTGAGGAAGACCATTTCACCTCTCTAGCCGGACTCGAGCCACCTATAATGTTGAGATAGAAATCCTTAAGGCGATGCACTACGTCGTGTAATATTTTAAATTGAGCCGCTATCAATAACAACCCTTACGTAGATGGCGATAAGGTTTAAATTCCCGCTTAACACCATCCGCCTGTTTTGATTTATGCATGAAAAAAACATGTCCAAAAAGTGACTTTTATTTATTTTGTGGATGTTCAGGCATAAATATTTTATTTTTTCGATAATTTTATAAATAACTTAATTTGCAACATTATACATTAAAATCATAACCGAAAATGGGTTCGTAAGTAGGAGATTTTGAACTTTAACGCAGTTTTCATAGGTCTTATACATTATTTTTTCTGGGCTTATAAAAAGACTTATCTAAAAAATACTCGATTATTTCAAAGGCCAAGATGTATTCTACTCGCAGTATTTCATTAAAACATCTGAAACATTTCTAGGCGACCAAATTTTCAAACCAAAAACACATGATTTTGCATTACTACGTATGGCATCGCCTTAAGTACTTTCTTAAATGGAAGTCTTTTAATAATGTTAAGATACATCAACTTTTCCGGCTAGTAACCGAATGGACAAGTGCGTAGGATTCCCACAAAAGCGTCAAGAGTTCAATCCTCTGCCAGCCATTCTCAATGCTTACCAGTTTCACAGAATGCCATATGTTATTTAATGATAAATAAAATCTGTTCCCGTTTAGGTCAAATAAAAAAAAGTTCAGGTCAAATAAAAAGAAGAATTTTTAGGTCTAATAAAAAAAGAATGTTTAGGTCAAATAAAAAGAAGAATTTTTAGGTCTAATAAAAGAAGAATGTTTAGATCAAATAAAAAGAAGAATATTCAGTTCAAATAAAAAGAAGTATTTTTATGTCAAATAAAAATAATGATGTTCAGGTCAAATAAAAAGAGGAATTTTTAGGTCAAATAAAAATTAGAATTTTTAGGTCAAATAAAAAAAAATATTTAGTTCAAATAAAAATAAGAAGTTTTAGGTATAATAAAAAAGAATGTTTAGGTCAAATAGAAAGAAGAATATTTAGGTCTAATAAAAGAAGAATGTTTAGGTCGAATAAAAAGAAGTTCAGGTCAAATAAAAAGAAGAATTTTTAGGTCAAATAAAAAAAAATGTTTAGGTCAAGTAAAAAGAAGAATGTTCAGGTCAAATAAAAAGAAGTATTTTTAGGTCAAATAAAAATAATTTTCAGGTCAAATAAAAAGAAGAATTTTTAGGTCAAATAAAAATAATAATGTTCATGTCAAATAAAAAGAAGAATTTTTAGGTCAAATAAAAAAAGAATGTTTAGGTCAAATAAAAAGGAGAATATTTAGGTAAAATTAAAAGAAGAATGTTCAGGTCAAATAAAAAGAAGAATGTTCAGGTCAAATAAAAAGAAGAATGTTCAGGTCAAATAAAAAGAAGAATGTTCCGGTCAAATAATAAGAAGAATGTTTAGGTCAAATAAAAATAGACGAGAATAAAAAAGTAACAAAGTTTCTTGTCCAGTGCAGAACAGTATATTGCCAATCAACTATTAGTGATGAGGAATGATTAACTAAAAGAAAGGTTTAGAAATGTGAGGAGATCCATAAATTGAGTACAATATCAAGAAAGCTAGGTGCATCGTGGTAACATCGTGCGACGGGATGGGTTGACAGAATACGGGGTTCCTTCTGCCATTGAAGCCACAATCCCGAGGTATCGGGTGGGCCAACAGATGACCAGGCCACACCAGCTCTCTTCAGCACGGACACTTCATAGTCGGTTTGGACACGAGCGAATAATAATGATAATAATAATATTGGACAATTTTTATAGCGCCGCTTTTGTGAGTTATCACCTCAGGGGGCTTTACAGTTGATGCAAGTATTACAAAAATTATAAATATTACCAAAATAAGTGAAGTTAAGTAAAGTAAAATGAAGAACAGGAAGAGGTGACATGAACATAGAAGATGGAGACTCTGCAGCAAGAATCCTAGGTGGTGAAGAAACTGGACCAGCTGCTGCAGCGAGAGAGTCCACCAACAGGGCCAACACGAGGTTCGTCATCCATCCAGGTATGTGTTTGCTGCTAATAAAGAACTGACACAATATCCTCACATAGATACCAGACCTTGGCAGCACCGCTGTGACGTTCAACAAAGATAGAAGATGGAGACTCTACGGTTAGTTGTGTCGTTACATCGCATGGAGTTGATAGGTACGGCCAGCTTTATGCCAAGCCATCATAACAATAAATACTTAATATTCTTACTGGGGCACTTAACACCCAATATAATGACCAGTCATTATATTGGGTTTTCCAATAAGAGGTGTTATTTTGAATAGCCCGCTATTTCGGTAGATGTTACTTTTGAAGCTGTCATTTTTTTGACATTTGACAAGTAGAAACGACGCCATTAATAAAAATGGAACGATATACACTTTAACAACGCATTGAAATTATTAAAATTCACTTGAGTGAATCAAATGCAAATCATCTTGAGTGATGAGGCCCATTTCCACCTCGGTGGCTTCGTCAACAAGCAAAATTGTCGCATCTGGAGCTCGGAAAACCCAAGACTTATTGTTGAAAAGCCTCTCTTTCCTCAACGTGTGACTGTTTGGTGCGGTTTATGGTCCGACGGAGTCATTGGACCTTATTTTTTTGAAAATGAGGCTGGAACAACAGTTACGGTGGATGGATTGCGCTATCGAGAGATGATTAATGATTTTTTATGGCCGAAATTGGATGGTAGTGATCAGGAAAACGTTTACTTTCAACAAGACGGCGCTACGTGCCACACAAGCAACGAAACCATTGATATTTTACGGGAAAAGTTTATTTGAATATCAAAATAACACCTCTTATTGGAAAACTCTGTATATAATAGCTATTTAATCACTATGAATGTAACATATATATTCGTTTGTTCAAAATCTTAAATCTCTGAAAGCTCTTCACGGATTGCTTTGAAATTTTGACACAACGCCAAAGTTGCATTCAAATACGCGTGTGTTTTTATATAATACTATTAGGCCCGGGCAGATCCTGCTTAAATTTGTGGTTGGTTTATGTATTTTTGGATTAGAATTCAGAAAAAAATCGTTGAAAACAGTGCCACTTATCGGGGTCTAAAATTATCATATATTTCATGTTGGAACCAACCATACATATTCACAAAATTTAATTGAAATCGGTTGGAAATTTTCGGAGATTAGCGTGTACGAACACAATGACACGAGATTTTTACACATTGAAGTATTATAATATATTATTTTACAAGCAATAATTATTCGCCTGAAACACTCATCCACATTGAAAAATCTCCTGATAAAAGATACATGACGCCAACGGGACTCTAACGCGTGTCCCTTCGATTTCCGATCGACAGCTCTGACCACTGAGCTATGGCTGCTTATCTCTTATCCGCGAAATAATTCAATATATACTAGTGTTTCATTCAACAATTACTGCTTGTTACATTTTTTCACCTGAAAACAACCAACTTTATTTTATATGAGAAATGCATTGTAAGTGCTAACTCTCTCACTAGATGGCGTCGAGACAAATTGTCTACATTTTTAGGTGAAATACTAGAACTTGTCAAATATTAATTATTATTTTTTTGGTAAACTAATGTTTTAAACGGTTTCATGCGAATAATTATTGCTTGTAAAATAATTGTTACCCTTTGTGCTATGCATAAAAAATCTTGTCTTAAACATTAGTTTACCAAAAAAATAATAATAATTATAATATAGATGTCACCTGTGACAGGTGCAAGCAAAACGCGCTATTGTTTCTGTATCTGCCCAAACAGGCTTCGCGTCAGCAACGCGTGGCGGGGTACAGCTAGTATATATAAAATATATAAAAATGAATGTTTCTTTGTTTGCCATAAATACTCAAAAAAATTTTAAAATTTTAATTTATTGAGTGCATTTTTTTGAAATCAGTCATTGAGAATGTTTAGAGAGAATATAAGAAGTTTATAATTTAGAAAAATTTATATAAATTCAATTTACAAAATCAATGTAAGTACTAATAAGAAAAAATAGACTGAAGTTATTTTATATGTGCGAGTTAGTGTTTATGTAAAGTACATTTAAATAATTTGAAAGAATATATCAATAGATTGAAATATAGAGGAATTTAAAAAGTATAGAATATTTAAAATAATAAGAAGTAAAGATTTTTTTTTTAAATATAAGAGGTTATTAATATTATTTTATTTATTTTATTTTATTTATTAGCGTTATAAACAGTCTTTATACATGCATATTATATAACAGTGATCAGAGTAGTTATGTCATTGACCAATAAAATAACGACAAAACAAACCATAACAGAAAAATACATAACAACATACCTAATACAAACAATTCTGATAAAGTACATCAATTATCAAAAATGTATTAATCAATTGAAATATTTAAAAATAAAATCAATGAAATATTAAGTTTTTTGGTTAAATAAGATGCAGTATCACTTTTTTACGGATGCTGTGAATTTAGCTAGGTTCGTGTTAAACACATCGATGTTTGGGCATAATCTATTGAATGTGCTACAGCTTCTTCTTATAAATACATTTTCAAGGTAATTTGTATTGCTTTTAGGAATATAAAACGTATCCAGAGATCGAGTAACTCTTTTTGGACATTTGAAATGAATATTTTGTAGTAAGTATGGGCTATCAATATGGTTATGAAGTATCTTATAGAGCATCAATAGGTCTCTGATATCACGGCGTTGTTCAAGAGATTTAAGGTTTATAGGGACATAGTATTCATCATTTCGCACGCGATAAGAGACATATTTGATAAACTTTTTCTGAACTCTTTCTAGATGTGCTTTATAAGTAGAACAATGAGGGTTCCACACTGTTGAAGCGTACTCCAGGTGGCTTCTGACGTAAGATATGTAAAGAATATTAAAAGTTTGTGGGTTTTTGAAAACTGAACTTACTCTAAGTATAAATCCCAACATTTTCAAACCTTCGACGTGATATGCTCGACGTGAGATTGAAACATAAGCTTACTGTCTAATAGAACTCCAAGATCTCTTATTACATTTACCCTGTTTAAAATATTGTTCTTAATTAAGTATGGATATAATATTGTGTTTTTCTTTCGAGAAAAAGAGATGACGCTACATTTATCTGCATTCTGAAGAAGACGATTTTCTAGACAATATACATTAACCAGAGAGTTCAGATCATTCTGGAGCTCCATACAATCCCTCTCAGACTTAATTATTTTGACAATCTTTTTGTCATCCGCATATAGATACAGCTGAGAGTTATGGATAGTTTTGTTGACATCATTTATAAAAATATTAAATAAAAGGGGACCAAGATGAGAACCTTGGGGAACTCCTGAGGTTACGGGGACGAAACTAGAGCAGAACCCTTGTACCGTTACAGCTTGAGTACGATTGTTGAGATAAGAGGCTAACCAACGTAGCAGGTCACCGTGAATACCCATTGCTTCGACTTTATCAATTAAGATGCTGTGTGGGATTTTATCAAAGGCTTTGGAGTAGTCTGTGTAGACTACATCAACTTGATATCCGTTATCCATAGCAACAAGAACTGTGTCAACAAACTCACATAGATTAGTTTCTGTTGATTTTTTTGTGACAAAACCGTGTTGATTCGAAATTATGTGTGGTCGTATACAAGGGAAAATGATATCAAAAACTATTTTTTCAAAAAGTTTACCTATTACATTTAACTTAGAGATTGGTCTGTAATTTTCAATATTGTGCTTGTCTCCTTTTTTAAATATAGGCACAATGTATGAACTTTTCCATTCCTGTGGGAAAATGCCAGAAGACAGTGAAGTTTTGAATATTTGACTTAGTGGATACTTATATAAGGGATACATAAGACTAAGAAATAAACTAAATAGTAATTAGTACAGAGCTCATTTATAAAAGTATAGTTGCTCCACATCTGATAGTAAGAGTATCAGAATGTTTGTTCAGTTTTGATTGTTGAAAGAACCGTTGAAATGCTTTTCCCCGATGAGAAATTGTCAAAAACAAATTTACCGACTTTTTCAGTTTCAAAAACAAAAATACAATTTCCTCATCCATTTTCCAAGCATAATTTTTCACAGCGGACAATGAATCGTAACCCATACTTGGAATGCCAATGTTGGCTCTATCTATATACCTCAACGAAAGTTACAGTCTTTCAAACCTATGCAGGTAGAAAAACTGACATATTTTGCAAAATGATAGTATAAAGCTGCGCTCAAACTTTGAAGATGGGATTTTTATGAAGGTATATAAAAAAAGCATTTTAATAAAGGAAAAATATCATTTATTTACCCAATTTTTTAACTAACCTTACCATTAAAGGAAACATAATCAGTTTTGCTGATGATACTGTTTTATTATTTCAAGAAGAAAATTGGACGGATACATTTAATGAGGCTGAAAAGGGGCTTAGTGCACTTCAAAATTGGCTTAAAATCAACTCGCTTACCCTTAATATAAGCAAAACAAAATATATAACATTTTCAATAAACGCAAGGAGCCAACCAATAAAATCACTAGAACTAAAACTACACGAATGCCATGGAAATAATATACAATGTTACTGCCCCGTCATCGAAAAAACACAAAACATAAAATATCTCGGAGTAATAATCGACGAAAATCTTAGATGGGACCTACACATCAAAGGTATTACGGAAAAACTCACAAGCCTTATATATTTCTTTAAAAATCTAAGAAACGTATTAAATAAAAAGGATATGAAAAAGGTCTACTACGCATTATGTCATTCTCGAATTGAATATGGAATCATAGGATGGGGATCTGCTACACATACGTACCTACACAACCTGAATACGATTCAAAAAGGAATCATAAAGACCATATTGAAAGTACCAATTAGAACGCCTTCAATTGAAATATTCAATTCCTTTGACGTACCAAATGTACAGCAAATATATGCCAAAAATATATTATTGAAGCTCTTCAAAAATAACAAATCCTCTACTAGACTGTGTATGCATAACACTAGATCGAACAAAAATGATATAAAAAATATTCCAAGTTATAAAACCACATTCGGACAAAGAAACTATACATACTTTGCAACAAAACTCCATAACATCCTTCCCCAAGGCATAAAACTAATAAAAAATCCTAATGAATACAAATCATTAATAAAAATATGGCTGAAAGAGGTCAATGAAAAAACCCTAATGAAAACACTAAAAACGATATAGAAGACACTAAAAACGACATAGAAGACACTAAAAACGACATAGAAGACAAATAAACCATATTTAAATAACTTTAGTCCGCCTCGGCACAGGACCCCCTAGTGAGGAGGACTAAGAAATACAATATTTTATACTTAATTTCACCATTATATTTTGTATGTAACAATTATTTTATATAGTCTCTAAAATAAAAAAAAAATTAAAAAAAAAAATTACTTCAATTAGACGGATTTATTTATTTATTTATTTATTTATTTAAACGCCCATTGGGCTTTTACATACATTGTTATTAGTGTTATTACATTAACTATGTGACATTGAAAAGTTACGTACATATATAAATAAAATAGTTATTATATCTGTAGTACATAAATGTTTTACAAATAATACAGAATACCATTATGGAGAACAGTTTTTTTTTTCTTTTTTTACTTACTTAGAAAAATAAATGGATTGAAATTAATCAGCATTTATAGGGACTTAAAATCATATTCGAATTGTTATTTAAATTACAATATTAATTTGTAAAGTTAAAACATATATATTAAAGTTAAAAAGTCATAAAAGAAAAGAGTGAAAAAACAGAAGCTAAAAAATGGGTTTTTTACTATGGAGTGGAGAAGTCATACATTTCAGCAAAGTGTTTATGTAGATTTCGTTTGAGCACTGCTACGGAATCTCTAAATATATCAACAACATTACCAAATTTATTACCAAAATTTTGTATTCGATTTAACGATATGTGCGCATGATAATTAGATTTGAAATTGTTACAGAAAAAGGTGGAATTTTGTCTCGTATTTTTGGAAGGTACAAATAATTTTATTGTGGCAAGAATTTCAGGGCTGTCGATTCTATAATTAATAATTTTATTTAGTAGAACAAGGTCGGAGATAATTCGCCTATCTGATAGCGTAATCAATTTTAGTTGATGCATGAGTTGGATATAATTTATATTTTGGATTGGAATATTTAGTTTAAAGTTAATAAATCTTAAAAATTTGTGTTGTACCCTTTCAATATTGTTGGAATGTACTTTATAAAACGGGGACCAAATAGGCGAATTATACTCTACTTGACTTCTTACTAAAGATGTGTACAGTGTGTTAAAACATTCTAGTGACTTGAAGTCACATGCGGTTCTACATATAAACCCAAGCATTTTTAGGGCTTTATTTGTGATTTCATTTATATGCGGATTGAATGTTAACTGTTCATCAAATATAACACCCAAGTCCCTGATTTGAGTGACAGCTGTCAATTTTACATTATGTAGCATAGGCTTTATTTAAAACCTATAAAGTGAGATAAACATTACCATTTTGCAGCCAAATCGACGTTTCTTACCAATTTCGTGTGTAATTCTTAGTTTAAATCTCCCGCCAATGTCACCTGCTAGTTCCAAATGCATCCTTGAGGCGGCGCCAGTAGTGGGACGCCACTAGTGACGCTATAATTTCAAGCTTCATTAGCATTTATTTTGCGAAGGTCAAACACGTTTGGTTTGTTTACAAACATCAAATACCGTAAAATAACCTGTTTTTCAGTATTTGCGCAAAATTTACATATTTTTTTCGAGGTTATTAACAGTGTGACTGTTCGAACTCCGTAAAATTGCGATTTATAGAGTTTCGTGTGTTTTTGTTTAGTGTTTTTTTGTATTTTCGTGATTATGTCGGATTCCGAACGTTCCGAGAGCGGGGAAGCCGAATTTTCGAGGGCGGAAGTCATGAAGGTGATTCACACGGACACGCGGGGGAAGCGTCCGAGGGTCTACGGCGAAGGCAAAGCCAAGAGGCAGAGGGTTTGTGAATTAGCTCCCGCCGACCCGCGAATTGACGTATTAACGCAGCAGATGTCCCAGATGCAGGAAATGTTGCGTCTGCTGCTGGAAAAGCGTTCGGAGGCTCCCGTCCGTGGCGCCTCGGATGACGATGACGAGGACAGCATCTCCCTGGACACCCCTGCGTCGCTTCGGGAGGAATTGGCAGGAGATTTGGGAATGGGACTCGTCCATCCGAATAAGCCGTCTCGTGACTTGGATCTCGGGGAGTGGACAACTGACCTAAAGCAGCCGAAGATACCATCGGCCGACCCAGGGAGGGTGAAAAAAGTGGAGCTCCTTCAGCATCTGGAGACGGCCAACTGGAACAATGTCCGCTACCTCGAGATCCAGAAGTCGTATGCCGCAACCCCTCTCTTCTCAATGTTGGCATTGAACCCTGAATTGAAGCGCCTAGCTCAGGAGGAATCGGCCAGTACGTCAACGGACTCCTTCTGCGGCTCCCTGACCAATGCTCTTTCCCTGCAGGCTGATCTCCTGAAGGCCTCCTTGCAGGAGCTGGTCAACTGGAGTGCGGAACCGGGCACGAAGCTGAGCACTTCCACTCTCTTCGAGAAGGTGCAGTCTCTCTTCGCGGCGGGGTCTGAGTCCCAGAAGGTGTCCAAAGACATCATGCAGATGGTCTGCGGAAAACGGGCTAGCCACATTGAGTATCGACGAGAGGGGGCATTGCGAGGCATCAGTGACGGATACGTCCGAGATGCCTTACGGAAGATTCCGCCCACATCGGAATATCTCTTTGACCCGAACCTCCTGTCGGCCCAGCTGGATAAGTTGGGGGGAGTGAAGAAGTGCCTCGCTCCTCAGCCTAGCACGTCGCGACCAGCTCCACCCGTTAAACCTGTGACTGTGCAGAGCTCGCAGCCCTTTCGTCCTAGAGTACAGCAGGGAAGAACCATCGCGAGAAGGGAGCACCCTGAGAGTCGAGGTCCGGAACCAGCCCGTAGAGCCGCTAAAGCTTTCCCTCCCCGAGGTAGGTTCCGGCCCAAGGAAAGAGCAGGGAAGCCAGACCGTAAGAGGTTTTAACAGTGGGCCCTCTTTTCAAGGGGGTCAGTTGCGCTCATTCGCAGGTAAGTGGAGGAACCTTGGCGCCCCTACTATCATCCTTAAGATGTTAGATGGCTACCGAATTCCATTTTCATCAAAACCTCCACTAAATAATAATATTGATTTATTTAACTCCCCTTTCACCACTAAGACTTCTGTGGCAATGACAGAACAAATAGAAAAACTCAAAGCCCTTAAGGTTTTAGAGTCGGCACCTGCCACTCCCTCATTTATTTCTAACATGTTTCTGGTCCCCAAATCAGATGGCTCAAAGAGGCCGGTCTTTAACTTAAAGTATTTAAACAATTTTCTGACTGTCAGTAAATTTCGTCTGGTAAACGTTTATCGAGTTCCTACTTTTCTACAACCGAATGACTGGATGGTTAAAGTGGACCTCACACATGCTTACTTTCATGTACCTGTGAGTGAGCAGCATAGATGTTTCCTTAGACTTATCTATAGGAATGAACTCTTGCAGATGACATCCCTCCCCTTTGGCTTGGCCACCGCACCTAAGGCATTCGCAACCTTCACTAACTGGGTAGCGCAGGAACTGCGGAAGAGAGGGATGAGAATTCTAGTGTATCTGGATGATTTTTTATTAGTAAACCAATGCCTGCCTACTTTAAAACAGCAGGCTATTGAAATGGTGGAGTTTTTGCAAGGCTTGGGATGGCATATACAATTTGATAAGTCAATATTAGAACCATCACAACAAGTTCAATTTCTTGGTATCAGCTGGAATACTCTAACTAATGAAAAGTCTCTCCCTCAGAACAAGGTTTCAGCCCTATCTTATTTGTTAAAGGGTTTTATTCAGACAGGTAGGTGGTCACTAGATAAGGGGCGCAGCCTCTTGGGCTCTTTAAACTTTGCTAGTTTTGCAGTTCCAAGAGGCAGGCTCAACAGCCGGCACATACAGAAAGGGTGCTTAGGACTCAGACACTACCACCCTTGGGAGTCATCACCAATTCCGGCAGCTACCGCTCGGGAATTGAGATGGTGGGTTCGATCGCTCACCCTGACGTCACCTATACATCTGCCGCTGTTTGAGCATTACCTAACAACCGATGCCTCTGATCAGGGTTGGGGTGCCCAGCTGGACGAAAAGCTTCTCAGCGGTGTGTGGGCTGATGACCAGCTGAATCTTCACTCCAATGTAAAGGAGATGCTCGCCGTGTTGGCTGCCTTGTCTCCTCACGTGCTTGAGCTATCTGGCTCGGGTCTTCTGATCCAGTCGGATAACAGGTCTGTCGTATCTTATCTCCGCAAGGAGGGTGGTACCAGATCAACTCAACTCCTGAGCTGTACTCGACTAGTGCTAGATGTTTTGGATAAACACTGTGTCTCCATGACAGCACAATACTTACCCGGTCGTTTCAATGAAGTAGCGGACTGTCTATCTCGTCATCGTGCTATACCCGAATGGCACTTGCTACCCTCGTTCACAGAGGTAGCATTCAGGAAATGGGGACGACCCGAAATAGACCTATTTGGCTCTAGGACAGCGCATGTGGTTCAAAGGTATGTTTCTCTTGATTTTCAGGACGACGAGGCAGACTACCACAATGCTTGGAGCAGGGACTGGGACCATCAGCTGGCTTGGATCTTCCCTCCCCCGTGCCTCATGCCGAGGGTTCTTTGCCACCTGAACAGAGCAAGGGGATTATACTTGGTAGTGGCTCCTCGTTGGGAAAGGGCATTTTGGAGAGCGGATCTGAAGTGTCGGGCCTTGGGTCCACCTCTTACGATTCACAATCTAGGAGAAGCACTGATAGACACCAGGACCAACAAACCCCCTCCTCAAGTAGAGTCCTTCACTCTGGAGATTTGGCTTTGTGGGGGTGGGACAAAAACCTAACAAGATGGTCAAGTCAGCAGAAGGAACTTCTTAGATCCGGGTGGAGAAGTTCTACCCTTCGCACTTATGCTCCGGCATGGCGGAGGTGGCAGCGCTGGGCGTCAGAGAATCAGCTTGATGCCACGCGTCCCAAAGCTGAAGACTTAGCCAGGTTCCTAGCCGATCTACACATCAGAGAAAAGCTATCGCTGAGTACCATTTTAGTTCACAAGTCAGTGGTGTGTACCTTAGGCTCTCCCGAAGACAATAGAGAGCTGAGCTCCAATCCGATAGTGAAGAAGATATTAAAAGGGATATCTTTAGCTAGACTAAGGCCTTCAAAACCCCCCATTTGGGACCCGAGGGTTGTATCATCATGGCTGGAGAAGAATTTGCCTCAACATATTACTCTCTTTGAAGCATCAAGGAGAGCAGCCACCATCCTGCTTTTGGCATCAGGGCGCCGAGTCCACGATCTCACATTGCTCCATTGCACAGCTGAAAGATTGTCAGTGGACAGTGAAGGCATCTCCATTTGGCCAGTGTTTGGTGGCAAGACAGATTCGGCAGACTGGCAACAATCAGGGTGGAGACTGGCTCGCTCGGAGTCTAGGAACATAGACCCTGTCTATTGGACGGAGAAGGTCATAGAACTGTCTAAGGAACGGAGAGCGCAGGCGATACTACCTAGCCTATTTATTACAACTTGTGGGACAGTGAAAGCGGCCTCCAGGGCAGTAATTGCAGGTTGGATTAGGGCAGTCCTCAGGGATGCTGGTGTAGAGGATCCACCTGGCAGCATCCGTTCAGCAGTGGCATCTCTGAACTGGCTGCAGAAATATAAGCTGGACGATATACTGTCGCGTGGTAACTGGAGAAGTCCCAATACCTTTGCCAAGTTCTATAGAAGGGAAATTGCAGAATCGGCTGGCCGAGTCAACACCGACCCATCTGTTGCTGACCTTTTTCAACCTCTGTAACTGGTTAGCTGATTTCTGGAAATCTTGCCCCTATTTTCTTTTTAGCAAATAAATTTAAATATTATATTTGATTCACATTAGCATAATGTCACCAGGCGATAACAAACAATATCTCACTTTATAGGTTTTAAATAAAGCCTATGCTACATAATGAAAAAGTTTTACCTTACAATAAAACTTATATTATGTACTTAGCTTTATTTAAAACCTAGGCAAGGGCTGCCTGATGAGATCTAATGAAGCTTGAAATTATAGCGTCACTAGTGGCGTCCCACTACTGGCGCCGCCTCAAGGATGCATTTGGAACTAGCAGGTGACATTGGCGGGAGATTTAAACTAAGAATTACACACGAAATTGGTAAGAAACGTCGATTTGGCTGCAAAATGGTAATGTTTATCTCACTTTATAGGTTTTAAATAAAGCTAAGTACATAATATAAGTTTTATTGTAAGGTAAAACTTTTTCATTATTAACCCATTCATGACGAACTATTTTTTTTTCGAATTTCGCGCAGAAAATTCACAGAGTGGTTGGTTTTGAAAGTAGAATAAGAACGTTTTTTTCGGAATTTGAAAAAATCGTCTCCTCATCCCCCAGGAGCCTCGAGAAGGATGAGGTCCATATGGATCTTTCGGCAAATAACTACTCAGAAATTTCATTTTTTCATCTTTATTGTTCAAAAAGTGTAATTTTCAACAACATTATTTAGTGTGATAGCCCTCGAAGCATTTCACGCATAGTCCGACTTTACATGTGATGCAACGGATGCGCTGCTTGCTTTTACAAGATGCACAAGACAGTTTTCCTCCCTTATTAGTCTCAGTTATCGGTATTGGCCCAGGATAATGGGGGACGGAGTTATCATACTGCATCGCCGTTTGACCTATTTTGGTGAGTTTGTCGGGTGCCTTGAAGTATTTCTTGATAGAATACTTCTCGCAGTAATGCTTTGATATTTCTTCACGGAATTCTAACTGCCCCAATTTAAAATTGCCCGTGGCTTTGCGCTTCAGAAGCCAGCAATTCTGAATGGTTACATCAATGGCCCAGGTAAAAATGGACCACCACCATTTCTGTTGGCGAACAGTAATGCGATAACATGCAACGTTTTGGTCCATTCTGTCAGTTCCGCCCATATTCGTGTTATACTGATGAATTGCATATGGCCTCTGTATACTGATCTTTTTTTGCTCCTTCCGTGAGTAACGGCTTGCTAGATCCAATGGATTCTTTCCGTATTTTGTTGAAGCTACAGAACAAACAGCGTTATCAACCCATTGAGTAACGTAGATGGGGGTCTTGCCTAATGATGTCTGCGCACTTTCAGTATGTCCTCGAGAAAGCACACCTTTGTTGTATTTTGACATTGTTGCCTTCTTCTTGGGGATAGGAGACGAACTGGGAATCCGATTGTCTCGAATTGTACCTGTGCCATTGTATCCATAAAAATGCAAATAGTACAGCCATGGCATACCCGTAAAAAGATTATCAAAGTAGAAGTGATATGGCAATTCGCGCTTTTCCACTGGCAATTGATCGACCAACATAAGTAGTGGTGAAGCATTCAAGCCTACAACACCATACTCCTTTGGAATCCGGGGATTTCTGCCTTGGTAGATCTCAAAATTGATCAAGTAACCGGAAGGTGTATTTAGGCTCCACACTTTATATCCGAATCGAATAGGTTTGCCTTTTATGTATTGCTTACATCCATGGCGGCCATAGTATGGAATCATCGATTCATCATAACTTAAATTTTCTTCTGGGTGGAAGTTTCGCATAAGCCGTTCAATAAGCCTATCTGTAAATGGACGTAACTTCCACATCCGGTCTGCACTATTGAACTGATTTGGTGAAGCAAAGTGTATCATTTTGTGTATCTGTTCAAATCTATCACGAGACATGGTGGACGCAATCTGCTTATTGTAGAAAGGGCGAGAGCTGCTCCAGTACAATCGAGTTGATGGAATCGGGGATAATCCCGATGTTATAAGTATATCCATGTACGCTTTGATATCCCCGACAGTTAAAGGTGATACTTTATGACTATTTTCAGGGTCTTGCTTGGTCTGATATTTGTTGGATTCTGTAACGATGAATTCGTACATTTCATTGTCAAAATTTAGTTCAAATAATTCCACCGGTGATAGAGCAGCTACGTCGGTATAATTTCCTTCGGGAAATATGCTAGAAACAATTGGCGTCACATCGTTAGACTTCCATTGAAACATAGTTTTCGGACCAGGCATACGTTTTGGAATGCGATAAGGTGGTTCAGCGGGATCATTCACTCTGTCTCCAATACTAACATGGCATCGTTTCAAAGGAGGCTCGAAAGAAGTACTTGCAGATGCTTGACCGTGTGATGCTGAAGCGTCGAATAAATTTATGTCGAAGTCACTGAAAGTTGAATCCAAACGCTCGTCTCCGAAATGCTCTAGATTAGGGTTCTCTTGATCTGAATCATAATCGGGCGTATCTTGTCCCTTTTTGTGTCGACGGCGATTTACGATTTGGCAATTAGAAAACAATTGCGCTCGAGAAATATTGGCAATTATTCCACCGTCATCTTCATCAGCTGAATCTGCTCCGGACAAATCACTCTCATTTGGCGGCTCCACATACACATCCACATCCACTACCTCATCATCCTCCAAATTCGTATCCGATTGTTCTTCAAGCAGTAACATCACTTCTTCAACAGTCAGACCCCTAAAAAACACGAAAAAACAATGAAATCTGCGAAAAATTACAATTTATGTATAGTGAGATCTGCCGAAAGGTCCATATGGAGCCAAAAATCAAAACCTTCAATTTAAAGTACTCTCTTTGATACAATAAGGATTATTTTTGTAACAATATGTCTATAAATAGTTAGTAAATTTCATTCTTTACGGATCATAAACGGTTTTGGAAAAAAAAAATCAAATCTACACATAAGTTTATTGGATTACTTACTTCACTCGCTTTGACATTTTGAAAAATTTGCACTTTTTTTCAAACTCCGTTTATACACGTCTGTCCACGCCGGCACATGCAAACGAACTGAGCGCCTCTAAGACAAACGTGTTTGTACATGCTTGTAGACTACATAAAACTAAATTTCGCATCGCCATTTTAATATATCGGCATGATGTGACTAATTGAGGTCCAACACTTTTTCGAGGTCCATATGGCACCTTCGTCATGAATGGGTTAAGCGAATATTCATAAATTGTATGATTTCGTATTTTACAAAAACGAATGACCTGACATTTTTTAATATTAAGAAACAGAGAGTTGATGATGCACCAACGATATAGTTTATTTAAATTAAGTTGCAAAGTATAACAATCGTCTAAACTAGGATTATTTGATAGTAATAGCCCATTAAGCCATTAAGCCCATCTAGCCCATTCAATAATACAGTATGGTATCGTTGCATGGGGGGAGCTCACAAATCATCACTTTTACCGCTGGAAATCACTCAAAGGCTGTTAATAAAAAAACCATCAGACTACCCAACCTCACAACTTTTCCAAGATTTTCAAGTCCCATCACTAAAAAATACATATACAAAAAATACGCTGCTTCAAATCCACAAAGATCTCTCTGAAGTCACACCATGCCATGGTTCGTGTCGAGAGCAATAGGCAAAATACAATGGGTCGCTTATGCACTACATTAATGCACACCAGTTTTGCACAACACTATTACACGTACACTGGAGTGTTGTGGTTTAATCAACTAACGACAGAGATGAGATTATAACCGGACTATAATAAATTTAAAAATAAAATAAACTTCACTGACCTTAAATAATTTAACGAATTAGAATGACGATGATATCTCACTATATTATTTTATAAATTATTGTATAATAAAACTAAAATCTCTTCACTTTATATGTTTTTATGATTCTTTTCTTCTTCTATTTACATATGTATGTTAAGTTTTTATTCTTTTCCCTTTACACACGAGTTTTAGACTCTTGTAAAGGTAAACATGTTAATTTTTATTGAAATGTGTTCTTACTATGTAAATTTAAATAATTATACTGTATTTTATAAAATAAATAAAAATAATAGAAAAAAATAAAAAAATACATCATAAAACATTTGCAGAAATGTTAAACAGAAAATTATGCAATAAAATTTTACAACCAAAGGGTTAAATCTACAAAATATCAAGTATTAAATTATTTAAAATGAATTAGTTTTTTTTTTTTTAAGGAAAGACAAACATTTCCAGGTTTCGAATAACAATATTTTTAAATCTACTACCACCACAGTGAGCGGAAAATGTTGCTTGTGTTGTGATGGAGGACATAGCCAGCCGAGGAACTGAACACACTACGCCTGGGTGGGACCCAAACGCAATGTCAACTCAGCCACCGACCGTTCATACAAAATCTTCACACAAAGTATTCTGCCGGTAGACAGTGTGGCGGGCTTTATCTCAACTGACAGCACGCAAATAATTGCTGCAGAAAGTTCATAGTTTGTAGAGAGAGTTGTGTTGATTATTGCGCGAGTGATTATTTACGTTTACAAATTACCATGATAATAATAATTAAACTTGTTGTACAAATAAATTGCCGCGGCTGCTATAATTTCCACATCTATCTAGATTTGACAGGCTCCGTGGTCAAGAGGCGAGGATATCGACTAGAAATCTGAAGGTCGAGGATTTAAATCCCGGAGTACGCAAGTAAATTTTATTTGACGACTGTCTTATTTCACAATTTATTCATTTCAAAATAGTGCATAGTATACTTGCGGCACGTTCGTAAGGTTTTTCGTTGTTTTTTTTTTGTAATTATGTATATGTTTACGAATAAATTTTCTATAACGATTTAAAATGTGCCATTTTCGATGTGCCGCCTAAACGACATGATTGATTTATTCGTGAATTGGCCAAGGGCATTGGCACCAACGTTGACGACAACAATCACACGTTGGCCCAACATGTACTAGGGGCATTACACGTACATGTTGGGTTTCTCTTGACATTTTAGGAAGAATATAATGTAGATTCAACTCCTTCCATGAAATACCGGAATATGATAAATTGATTGATTATTATTATCTAGAGAGAAAATCATTTGAAGAAACTACAAGATAAGATTTAAAAAAAATGATTTGCCTGATTTGTGTTTTTTGTGACAATTTTGAATTCTGTATAAATGTAGCTTACGTGTGGTAAGTTAGAAACGCGTAGATCCTATAATAATATTAAGAAAGGGACACTTAAATGGTTTTGAGGTGTAGAATGTAAAATGGATGAACGAATTAAGAAGAAAATGTTAACGACGCGAAAGTGAGTGGCAGAAGGATGCCCGAGGAAGACATGGCACGATCAAGTGAATCAAGTACTTGAGTCGGGTTATGTCAAAGTATGTATGAATGTGAATGGAGTAAGGAGTGTGTGCCAAGACCGGGTTGTTTGGCAGTCCATCCTCTCTGC
Organism: Hesperophylax magnus; assembly: GCA_026573805.1. Taxonomy (NCBI): domain Eukaryota; kingdom Metazoa; phylum Arthropoda; class Insecta; order Trichoptera; family Limnephilidae; genus Hesperophylax; species Hesperophylax magnus. Next base: position 5,915,760 of record JAIUSX010000005.1, on the reverse strand, counting down.
TCCCTTTTGCCGAATGTGCCGCAAATATAATATTATTTTCAATTTAATAAAATGTGTATTAACACAAATTAATCCCATCAATTTTACATGCACACGCCGGGATTTGTACACGCGACCGGCGATTTTGTAGTCGAAAACTTTACATCTCGACTCAAATAAAGTGACGTAGTTTTCCAATGTGTAGTACGAGCTTTCGGAAATTGTATATATTGTTAGCAATAATAAAACGCTAAGTAAATGGTTATGATGAAATATAATATTTTTTCACGTTCTATTACAATAATAACATCCAATATTCAGTAAAGTTATATCGCGCATTGCGCAGATCAAACATCTTATATTAATGTAACTAATGTGACTAATTGATCTTTAGATATGTTTAAATATCATAATAATAAAACATAGGGGTAAAGATACTTATCGTCGGAACAAACCAGTAATTTAATAATCACCATCATTGTTATGTAGGAACATCTGAGGGTGGGATTCGTCCTGCTCCGTAGATGTTCTCCACTGGCTGCGGTTCCTCGCTATTCCTCCATGCTTCAATCCTCTTCCTCGGTCCAACTCTGGCCACTGCTTCCGCTCACCCGTGCTCTCACTCCAGTGCCCTGTCATCAGCCATTCTTTCTACAGGTTATTCACCAATATATCATGGAGAAGATTACAAATTAAAAAGTTTACAGAGGCAGTTTTACTATTTAGTGACATGTGTTAAAAGATAGTTACTGAATTGTCTGTAGGTGACATTGAAAATGTAATGCAGAATCGTTAAGCAGTTGAGTCGCTCTGTTTATTGGCGCGTTCTGATAGGCAGAAGTCCTCGCTTTCGGAGCATATAAGAGTGCATGGGATCTCCCTCTAGTATAATTGTTAGTTAACCTCTTTCAACATAGGCGGATTGTGTATTGTACCAGAGATTAACTTCAAAAAGTGTTAATGTATTGAAATCGAGCATTCCTGTTAAAAACAAGGATGGATACAGGAATGGATAGTATCTCTATTCCCTCATAAACAGGTAACGCATATCATTGTCCAGCACAATTGTAGCCTTTGGGACTTACGATGGTCTGATGCCCAATCGAAGCATTACTTGAAATGGCAATAGCAATATAGGACAAGTAACTACTTCCCTACCTTCCTCTTTCTGATCTACTTTCCCTGCCCTCTCCCTTCTGCCTCACAACAAACCCTGATTGCTGATGCACTGGTTCCGAACAGTTCGACAACCGTCTGGAGCAAGTGAGACTATGGCATCCCCCAATTCGGGTGTGTTGCGAGGCTGAAGGTAGTGGGGGGGAAAAGGAAGGTGACTGTTCAGACCTTGTTACCAAACACGGCTAAAGCCTTTTGTATTTTTGATAAATTAATGTTTATAAGACAAGGTTTTATGCATAGCATAAAGGATAACAAATGATTATAAGCAATAATTAGTCACCCCAAATATTAATACAAATTGAAAATATCTCCCGAGTAAAAATAAATGCCCCCAACGGGAATTGAACCCGTGTAATATTGCTTATAATTTTTTTATTTTTTTTTTTATTTTAGCGACTATATAAAATAATTGTTACATACAAAATATAATGGTGAAATTAAGTATAAAATATTGTATTTCTTAGTCCTCCTCACTAGGGGGTCCTGTGCCGAGGCGGACTAAAGTTATTTAAATATGGTTTATTTGTCTTCTATGTCGTTTTTAGTGTCTTCTATGTCGTTTTTAGTGTCTTCTATATCGTTTTTAGTGTTTTCATTAGGGTTTTTTCATTGACCTCTTTCAGCCATATTTTTATTAATGATTTGTATTCATTAGGATTTTTTATTAGTTTTATGTCTTGGGGAAGGATGTTATGGAGTTTTGTTGCAAAGTATGTATAGTTTCTTTGTCCGAATGTGGTTTTATAACTTGGAATATTTTTTATATCATTTTTGTTCGATCTAGTGTTATGCATACACAGTCTAGTAGAGGATTTGTTATTTTTGAAGAGCTTCAATAACATATTTTTGGCATATATTTGCTGTACATTTGGTACGTCAAAGGAATTGAATATTTCAATTGAAGGCGTTCTAATTGGTACTTTCAATATGGTCTTTATGATTCCTTTTTGAATCGTATTCAGGTTGTGTAGGTACGTATGTGTAGCAGATCCCCATCCTATAATTCCATATTCAATTCGAGAATGACATAATGCGTAGTAGACCTTTTTCATATCCTTTTTATTTAATACGTTTCTTAGATTTTTAAAGAAATATATAAGGCTTGTGAGTTTTTCCGTAATACCTTTGATGTGTAGGTCCCATCTAAGATTTTCGTCGATTATTACTCCGAGATATTTTATGTTTTGTGTTTTTTCGATGACGGGGCAGTAACATTGTATATTATTTCCATGGCATTCGTGTAGTTTTAGTTCTAGTGATTTTATTGGTTGGCTCCTTGCGTTTATTGAAAATGTTATATATTTTGTTTTGCTTATATTAAGGGTAAGCGAGTTGATTTTAAGCCAATTTTGAAGTGCACTAAGCCCCTTTTCAGCCTCATTAAATGTATCCGTCCAATTTTCTTCTTGAAATAATAAAACAGTATCATCAGCAAAACTGATTATGTTTCCTTTAATGGTAAGGTTAGTTAAATCGTTGATATAGATAATGAATAGGATCGGTCCCAGTACACTTCCTTGAGGGACGCCATAGTTTAAAGATAGTAGTTTGCTCTTTTGTTTGCCAATTTGTACTTGTTGTTCTCGCCCTGTTATATATGACTCTAATAAGTTCATTGTTGTTTCGGCCATTCCTATTTTTTTTAGCTTAGTTAGTAATATTTTATGGTCTATTGTGTCAAAAGCTTTTTGAAGATCTATGAATAAAGCCAAACACTTTTTCCCTTCATCTATGTTTTTTATGGCTATGCTTGTTAGATTTTCTATGGCATCATTGGTGCTTAGATTTTCCCTAAAGCCATATTGGGATGGTGATAATAATTTGTTTTGTTCAAGAAAATGAACAATTTGCTTCTTCATTACAGTTTCCAAGATTTTTGAAAAGGAGCTTAAGAGACTTATGGGTCGGTAGTTATATATATCCTTTTTGTTACCACTTTTATGTATAGGTATAACTGTTGCTTTTTTAAGGCATGAGGGGAATACATTTGTAGATATAGACAGATTGACCAAGTATGTCAAAGGGAAGGTCAGTTCATTTTGGAGTTGTTTTATTGTTTTATTTGAGATTATATCATTTCCCGATGATTTATTAACATTGAGGGATACAATTGCTTATTAAAGGATAACAATTATTTGTTATCCTTTGTGCTATGCATAAAACCTTGTCTTATAAACATTAGTTTATCATTAAAAAATAATAATATTTGACAAGTCAACAAAAAATATATAAAGACCACAGACATAGGAATTAATAGACGAGAAGATAATGGCGAGGGGTAAAATCAACTGTTGAAGAACGAAGGGAGTAAGGCTGACTGTGATTCGTCAATAAATCAATCTGACAGTAAATAGGCATCTCGCATTATAATATCACCATTTACTTCTTAAAAGTAAAATCTGCTTTTGAATGAATAGACATTTTTACATGGGAGCGCAAATTACTCGCCACGTTATGAACAAATTTGCGAAGTCCAAATTCGGCAAAAAAATTCGGTTCTATTTTCAGAGTCGAATATTTCGTTTAAGTATTTAGTTAAGACACTTTTATAAATGTTCATAATTTACTTCCCAGCAACCAACCAGCTTTGTGTTTCGCGTCCAGATGTTTCTCGATGTGATAGTATATGTTTCTAAAACTGATCTAGATTATACGATGTGAATATGAAATATGATTTAAGATTTTCACGGCCAAAAGTATTTTTGTTATTTGTTTTTGGGGTGTTATGCCGTGTTGCGCTAACTCCTTCTTTAGCCAACGTTTCGGACAGCATTGCAGTGTCCATCATCAGGGCAGATGTGTTATTTGAGGTTGTGTTAAAAATGTGAGCTTATGTATGAGGTTGTGATACCGTGTTGCCAGCTCCAACCCTCTGAGCTAACATTAACGTATCATTTTTTAATTTAAAGTGGTTTTCTTCGTTTAGCTCTGGTGTAGCCGTCAATTACCGGATACCAAGAACTATTGAGCTTAGCTCCATCGTCTCTATTAATGTTTACGGGATTTTTATGAATTTCAATGGCCTCCGTAATCAGCCGTGCTCTATAAGTTTTGGGTCTCCCCAGGATTTCAGGAACAAATCCAAAGTAATGCCCGGTGTCAATCAAATGCTCGGCAATTGCCGATTTGTCAGGGTGGCCGAGTTTACAAGCTCTGAGGTGTTCTGAAATCCTTTTGGAGATAGTCCGCTCTGTCTGCCCTACAAATACCTTGTCACATCCGGAACAGCTGAGTTTATACACTCCATCTGTTTCCAGAGGAAACTTAGTCTTTGCAGACCTCAGTAAGTCCTGTATCTTTGTTGTTGTTCCGAAGACAGTCTTGATATTTTCCTTTCTCAATAGCCTGGCAATTCTGTCTGTCACATTGTGCACATAAGGCAGGAAAGCACAGCCTTTCGACTCTTGTTCAATTCTGTCTTCGTTTGGTGCAGATTTGGCTCTTATGATTTGCCTTGTCTGACTTGCTGGGTAGCCGTTACGCTCCAGTGCATCGGTCAGCTTCGTAAGTTCCGCTCCGATTTTATGTTCTTCGCATATTCTGGTCGCTCGGGTCACCAATGTATGGATAAGTCCTCTCTTCTGCGCTGGGTGGTGGTGCGAATCAGCGTGTAAGTACCGATTCGTATGGGTTGGTTTCCTATATACAGTATGCCCTAGGCTACCATCGCTTTTTCGCATCACCTCCACATCTAGAAAAGGCAGGATTTTATCTTCGTTTTCCAGTTCCATTGTGAATTTAATTTTGCTGTGGAGAGAATTAAGATGTTCCAGGAATTCGTTTAGTTTCTCCGTTCCATGAGGCCAAATGGCGAAGACATCGTCGACGTAGCGCCACCATACTTTAGGGACAGCCGAAGCTGTGTCGAGTGCCACTTCTTCAAACTTCTCCATAAAAAAGTTGGCTAGTACTGGCGATAACGGACTGCCCATCGCAACTCCCTCCAATTGCTCAAATAGTTCACCCTGAAACGCAAAGTATCCCGTTTTGAGGCAGTGTTCAAAAAGTTTGCAAATGTCTTCCTCATATATCTCCCTGAGCATTGTCATGGAGTCTTCTAGAGGCACATTTGTGAAAAGTGACACGACGTCAAAGCTGACCAGAATATCTCCTTCCTCAGTCTTAACTTGCTTGAGCTTACTAATCAGATCTGTTGAATCCTTAATCCACGATTCGGTTTTTCCAGTTTGCATCTGCAGTAATCTCGAGAGGTATTGGGAAAGTTTGTATGTAGGAGCACCAATAGCGCTGACAATCGGTCTCATTGGGATTTCCTTTTTATGTATTTTTGGGAGACCGTACAGGGCAGGAGTTCTAGAGGCTTTTACAAAAAGCTTAGACCAATCCTCTTTACTGATGCTAGAAGCTTTCACTAGTTCCCTTGTCTTTATATCAATCTTGTTGGTGGGGTTGTTTTTAATCTTCTTATAGGTGCCTGAATCGCACAAGAGGTCTTCCATCTTCTTTGTGTAGTCTGCCGTATTAATCACGACAGTGGCATTTCCTTTATCGGCTGGCAGAACCAAGATTTCCTCATTGGCGCGTAATTCTTTTAGGGCCGCAAACTCTCCTTTCGTGATATTGGGGCGGGGTATTTCAGCCCTTTTCAAAATATGGCAAGTCTCTTGCCGGATGTCCTCTGCTTGGACCTCTGACATTTTGTGTACTTTCAGAATGTGACAGACAGAATTGCCAGGCTATTGAGAAAGGAAAATATCAAGACTGTCTTCGGAACAACAACAAAGATACAGGACTTACTGAGGTCTGCAAAGACTAAGTTTCCTCTGGAAACAGATGGAGTGTATAAACTCAGCTGTTCCGGATGTGACAAGGTATATGTAGGCCAGACAGAGCGGACTATCTCCAAAAGGATTTCAGAACACCTCAGAGCTTGTAAACTCGGCCACCCTGACAAATCGGCAATTGCCGAGCATTTGATTGACACCGGGCATTACTTTGGATTTGTTCCTGAAATCCTGGGGAGACCCAAAACTTATAGAGCACGGCTGATTACGGAGGCCATTGAAATTCATAAAAATCCCGTAAACATTAATAGAGACGATGGAGCTAAGCTCAATAGTTCTTGGTATCCGGTAATTGACGGCTACACCAGAGCTAAACGAAGAAAACCACTTTAAATTAAAAAATGATACGTTAATGTTAGCTCAGAGGGTTGGAGCTGGCAACACGGTATCACAACCTCATACATAAGCTCACATTTTTAACACAACCTCAAATAACACATCTGCCCTGATGATGGACACTGCAATGCTGTCCGAAACGTTGGCTAAAGAAGGAGTTAGCGCAACACGGCATAACACCCCAAAAACAAATAACAAAAAAAGATGTGAATATGCTTAAAATAAAGTAAAATAATGCTTATATATGGAATGTAATACGACAATTGGGTTTATTCTCTTTTTCACATCTATTTTAACAAGTTTTCATAGCACAAGTCAACATTTTGCCGTGTTATTTCGTAAAATGAACCGATGATACCTCGACCATAGTTCGCACAAGAATGATGACGTCACGTTTTCAAATTTCACTTGAGGCCATACGCGAGCACAGCCGGCTCCAATGGAACCGGTATGGGGAGTGGGGATAATACGCTTTTAATCACTTAGGGCAGGTCTACTAATATTCATATGTCTATGGTCACCAATAAATGAAGATGTAATATGTCTCGACGCCATCTAGTGAGAAATTTAGTACTAACAAAGCCTTTCCTACAAAAATAAAGTTGGTTGTTTACAGTTGGAATAAATATAATAAGCAGTAATTGTTGATTGAGGTACTAGTACATATTGAATCATTTGGCGGGTTGGAAATAAGCCGACATAGCTCAGCGGTTACAGAGCACCTGACCGGACATCAGAAGGCACGGCTAAAGCCATTTCAAGTAATGCTTCAATTCTGAATGGTTGTCTTTCACCAGGGCGATACTGTGAGTATCTTACTATCTGGAACGAGCCACAAATATAATATATTATTCTAATTAATTAAATAAAATTTAATTGCGCCCGCCGGGATTTGAACCCGCGACCTCCAGATTTGTAGTCGAGATTGGGACTCACATTTAACTCATTTATAGCTACAATATTTTAAAAGGATTGAAAAAAAAACACAAAAAATTAGAATGTTTTAAAGTTTTTTATTTTTTTATTCGTCTAAATATCAACATGTACACGCCTGCGGAAAAAAAATAGAAAAAATAAACACAATTTAATTTGACCTACGGAATGCAATGAAAAATAAATGCATTAAATTTACCAGACGCCATTATTAACGCATCGATACGGAATGCACGAGAAAAAAATAAATTACAAAAACACCTCAAATTGTTAAATCTCGCTAGCGTGAAAAGAATTCATTCACTTACCACAAACAGGTTATTTCTAATATAAACATAATTGATAATAAATTTATGTAATTCGTACGATAGTGCATTATTTGATGAATTGTACTAATTATACTTTTAAAAGTGAGGTTATCTTCAATTATGCAATCGCAAATATCAGTAATACAGTATTATATAATGCAGAACAATGTGTGTTACACATTTTCCCAAAAAACAGTTCAACGCTGGTAATATACAGTTGAAGAGAAGCAAACTAAAATACCAATTAACGTGAGATTATTTTCAAATTTACAAATATCAAAAGAGTTCAATCAGACTACGGCATATTTTGAAGCTAGCTTCATAGATAATCTTCAAATTTACAATCACAAAAATCAGCACAGAATTCTGAAGAGTAACAAAAAATAGGCTCCTAGCACTATAATAAGTTAACGGGAAGCGAAATGTTTAGTTTTCACACTAAAAACGACCAAACTTTCTCACAATAAAAGTGAGGTTATCTTCAATTCCACAATCACAAGAACCGGGAGCACAGAATTTTAACGAGTAAAACGAAGAGTGATATCTTGAAGGAGGTTTGTCTATGTATGTAATAATATCAATAGATGGCGGCTGCAGTTGTTAAGGGGTGGTGCGAGTTACTCGGTCTTAGACTCCGCCTCCAGTCGCTTCCTCATGGACTCTGGCATCTGCGGGGGTGGGGGGCGGGGCATTCGCAGGTACACCTGGACAATTAACACAACCATCAGTCGACACACTCATAAACATTCTTTATTTATTTATTTATTCATTATCGGGAATTCGACAGTTTACATTTAATCAGTTTGTACATAAGTATTATATATTTAAATAAAACCAATTATGTATTTCCTCCTTGTGACTTTAACTGAGACAGCATAATATGGAATAAGTTATTTAAATAAATTATACAAAACAAAGATTATATAAAACGAAAAATTTACAAAAAAATACATTTATAGCCATGGAGAGCGGTTGTAGGTATAAATCAAAGAAATATTCTTTTATGGACCTCTTGTATTTGGTAAGTTCGCAACTGAAAATATCAACCTTGGATAATACGCTATTAGTCTGTTCAGGCAAGAACTCTGCTTAGAGTTTGTTTTGCTTTGATCAACCCTGAACAGGACACAAGAGCGTGTTGAACGCGCAGGTACATTGAATGGAATCTTGTTTAGCAACTCTGGGCATGAAACACAGTCACTCTTCGCAATGTATCAGTGGATAATATAAGCTAAGACTAGTCATGATTATCTCGTTCTTATCTAATTACTAATAGACCCCACAATGCTTCGCTTTTGCCTATGTCTTTCTTCAGGCGTCTCCGACTTCTTCCACCATCCACTACCGCACATTGCTGCATGACTTTAATTTGACTTGGGTTATCATCCTCAGCAATTAGGAAGCCACTTTTATGGACACGATATGAATTAAATGTTTCAAATCAAATGGCTGCTTACCTTGACGGCGTCGTAGATGAACCACTGCAGGGCGGTGAGGGTACCAATCATCACAATCCTGGGGCCGAGTCCCTTCCACACTCCGGCCATGCCGAGGTTCTTCAGCACGGAGCCAGCCGTGGCGGTGGAGTCCTGGAAACAACAACACCGCATCGAGAGTTAGTCAAATTTTCTCTACCATGACCAGTTGGATTTAGGGGTTAAATTACTATTAAATAATCTGAAGAAATTTTAAAGTTAAATTCACATCAATTTGAATTCAACCCTTTAGGCCTCTGGTATCCGATCGAGCTGAAACTCAGCAGTTAGACTCGTTGATGACATTATAAAAATTAAAAGCAGTTAACATGCTAAATAAATCTCAGTACCATCCAATTAGTATTTGGCTTAAGTGATAGCGGTGTTCAATCATTTTAGTCAGTCACCGGGGAGGAAGGTTCAATCCTCGGTAAAACAAAAAATTAGTTTTACGCAGATTGGCACTATTTTTATCTGTACTTATACCAGATGGATTTTACAATTTCCAATCGCTAATTAAAGGCAATAAACCGTTTGCATTTTCCCAGTCGTTTCAATTTTAGATATTCAAGTTTCTCTCGTGTCCATTTTTGTCATTTTTAGTGCGTACAATCTGATGTAGAGTAATCTGTGAATGTCGCCAGCTTCGTGGGTGCGTACCTGGTTGAGTTTGGAGACGACGGTGTCAGCGGGATGGGAGACGATGGCGCAGAACACACCGGCGATATAACCCGCGGCGAAGGTGACCACCAGCTGCTCGCCCTTGGAGCACTGTTCGCGTGGCTTGGGCACCACATAACTGCAACAATACATCAATTAATATTATTATTATTAACTAACTGTCTAACAAGATGTTCGCTACAATTTTTACGACAGTGTTCGGCGCTCGAGCACTACCGTTTCTAATACCGTCCACGTCCAATTTTTGGAAGCGATTTTAACCTTTAAATTTTGAAAACTGTAAAGAGGAAAAAAACCAAAATCGCTTACACTATTGCCACTGAAGATTCTACTTTGTTTTATTTTGTGAGTATCCTCTATTTAAAATACCACGTCATTAGTAGGACGTGCAGAAATGTTTGTGTCAGGGATAAAAATGTAAATCAAAAAAATTGTAAATCAAAATCAAAATTTTAAGGATTTCGATGTGTTGTTTGATACATGCAGAAGGTACTTTTAGTAGAAAATTGAAAACTGTTTTCTTATTAAAAAAACACAAGAGCATTCTGTAATTTTTCTGTTTAATTAAATTTTTATGTTTTCGGTCTTCTTAGGACTGTTGAAGTTTTGCAAAATTTTCTAAAGTTACGTAGGGGGTATTTCACTATGTCGGGCTAAATATCTGACTATCTATCCGTTGGCTGGCTTTAAAGATCAGAATAACTTAGTTATTCAACGGCGACCGTTTCACCATTGTTTCCGAGCTTCCGGATAGATAACACTCGAAATAGTCTGGCAACATCGCAAAATGTTTGCAGTTACCCCATCTACTGCAACGCCTGTCATGCGTCACAGTCCGCACACCGCGAAGTGTGCATTTTTTTGGTTATGTTATGTTGATTATCAGTTCATTTTAGATAGATTCGTGTCGAATTAATACATTGTTTCTTATTTTGAACACAATCAAATAATTCAGGATGGATCATACAAGCATTCAAATTCATTCAACAAAATTCGACTCACTTCTCCGCTGTCAAACTCGGAATGTTTTGACGCCATCTTTGATTCGAGAAATAGCGCCTAACGTGAGGTTCGAGCACTGATTAGTCAAATCGAACTTTAACCCGAGCGTTAGCGTTATTCAGATATAGTGAAAACGAAAAAATGACTAATCCGCGGATTAGTGCTTAGTCAGAACATAATCAGAGATAGTGAAATACCCCCTTAACCTCTTAACCCTTACCACTCCTTTGTCGAGTGTGGCTCGACATTATATTTCTTACACCAACTCCTATGTCGAGTCATACTCGACATTATAGTAACGCAATTTCGAAAAATAATTTAAATTATCAAATGTATTGTTTTTTTCTTTTAAACACTTTATATCTCATTCTGAATATTCCGAATACGCAAAATACATATATCTCGTCAAGTTTCGCCTTTTAGATAATTTTTAAAATCGTATTATTTTTAACCTTGTAAATGCACTGCGCAGTTATTTGGTTGCGACGCATGTAAGTAGGTAGGTACTTGCCTGTCTACCTGCGTAACAATAGGAAGCGCTGAGGGATTTCTCCCAACACATAACAAAGGATTCTTATACCTATTCACTTGTTATCACATAATATTTTGTTCTGTTTGTGTATTTACATTTGTTTTTACTGTCCTCCATCCAAGAAATACCACACACTGAAAAAGTTTAAGTGAATAAGGGCATATTAAGTTGTTCATTTTATATATTTCTATGTTTTTTGTACTCTATGTAAAGAAAGAGTAATCAAAATTACATATTTTAAACATTTTTGTTTAACTTTTTATTGAGGCCACTTTTTATCCCTTTTTTGTAAATTAATTAAGGAGTTGGTAGTAGGTAATTAAAAAAAAAATTAGGAGTGCAAAAAGTTAAGGACCACGCCCGAGTATACTCAGGCGGCCAGAATTCGGAATTCATACTAAAGAAAATTTTAATTATTTTTTCACACTATGCACCACAACATCAATATTCAGTCCCATTTTGGGCCCGAAATGGCTTTTATATGAGGATATATATTTTGAGAAAATGAAATTCATTGATAAAAAAAACTATAAAAAAGGTGTTTTTTTTTCCATTTTTAATTTTTAAATGATTACTGAAGGGGTTAAAGAACGCGCTGAACTCGTTTGACATTTAAAAAATATCTAAAATCCCGGTTCACGAAAACAATCACGTTGAGTTACCAAAAGTGGGAACATAATAATAAAGTGTATTTCATATGGTCTTACTGTCATGGTGAGAAACTTCTAATAATAAAGTGTATTTCATATGGTCTTACTGTCATGGTGAGAAACTTCTATTAATAAAGTGTATTTCATATGGTCTTACTGTCATGGTGAGAAACTTCTATTAATAAAGTGTATTTCATATGATCTTACTGTCATGGTGAGAAACTTCTATTAATAAAGTGTATTTCATATGATCTTACTGTCATGGTGAGAAACTTCTATTAATAAAGTGTATTTCATATGATCTTACTGTCATGGTGAAAAACTTTTAATAATAAACTGTATTTCATATGGTCTTACTGTCATGGTGAGAAACTTCTATTAATAAAGTGTATTTCATATGATCTTACTGTCATGGTGAGAAACTTCTATTAATAAAGTGTATTTCATATGATCTTACTGTCATGGTGAAAAACTTTTAATAATAAACTGTATTTCATATGGTCTTACTGTCATGGTGAGAAACTTCTATTAATAAAGTGTATTTCATATGATCTTACTGTCATGGTGAGAAACTTTTAATAATAAACTGTATTTCATATGCTCTTACTGTCATGGTGAGAAACTTCTATTAATAAAGTGTATTTCATATGATCATACTGTCATGGTGAAAAACTTTTAATAATAAACTGTATTTCATATGGTCTTACTGTCATGGTGAGAAACTTCTATTAATAAAGTGTATTTCATATGATCTTACTGTCATGGTGAAAAACTTTTAATAATAAACTGTATTTCATATGGTCTTACTGTCATGGTGAGAAACTTCTATTAATAAAGTGTATTTCATATGATCTTACTGTCATGGTGAGAAACTTCTATTAATAACATTCTCGACCGACTCATTATACAAGGAATCTAAATTATTTAACATTCGTAAATTATTTATATTACAAACTATGAAATATTTATTTAAAAACAAAAATAATTTCAAAATAAATGAAAACAGAATGAGCAAAAGAACAAATAATATATTTTACACCCCCCAAACCAATACTAAATTAATGCAGACACATAGCAGTTTCATTGGTCCTCGTACATTTAACCTTCTACCACTACAAACTCAAATGATAAATAAAAAGATAGAATTTATTAAAGAGGTAAAATTATGGCTGAATGACGCAGATATTGAAACGCTTTTACTATAAATTTATTGATTCTTTCTACAACTCACTTGCTGAAACTTTATAAACTATTGTACATAATGTTTTCTCTTTACTTTTTATAATAACTATAAACAAAAAAAAACTTTTTCTACTAATGTATATTATACTTTAGGTACTTGAAATATAGTAATCGTTTTATATTACCCACACTCAGGCAGTGCCTTAGTGGGTTTTCATTTCTTGTGTATACTATTTGGTATTATGTATTATGTTATTATATACTATCTATTAATATGTATAATATATGTAAAGAAATGAAAATAAATAAAGTAAAAAAAAAAAAAAATAAATAAAATAAAAAAAAATAAACTGTATTTCATATGGTCTTACTGTCATGGTGAGAAACTTCTATGTATTAATAAAGTGTATTTCATATGATCATACTGTCATGGTGAAAAACTTTTAATAATAAACTGTATTTCATATGGTCTTACTGTCATGGTGAGAAACTTCTATTAATAAAGTGTATTTCATATGATCTTACTGTCATGGTGAAAAACTTTTAATAATAAACTGTATTTCATATGGTCTTACTGTCATGGTGAGAAACTTCTATTAATAAAGTGTATTTCATATGATCTTACTGTCATGGTGAGAAACTTCTATTAATAAAGTGTATTTCATATGATCTTACTGTCATGGTGAAAAACTTTTAATAATAAACTGTATTTCATATGGTCTTACTGTCATGGTGAGAAACTTCTATTAATAAAGTGTATTTCATATGATCTTACTGTCATGGTGAGAAACTTTTAATAATAAACTGTATTTCATATGGTCTTACTGTCATGGTGAGAAACTTCTATTAATAAAGTGTATTTCATATGATCTTACTGTCATGGTGAAAAACTTTTAATAATAAACTGTATTTCATATGGTCTTACTGTCATGGTGAGAAACTTCTATTAATAAAGTGTATTTCATATGATCTTACTGTCATGGTGAAAAACTTTTAATAATAAACTGTATTTCATATGGTCTTACTGTCATGGTGAGAAACTTCTATTAATAAAGTGTATTTCATATGATCTTACTGTCATGGTGAAAAACTTTTAATAATAAACTGTATTTCATATGGTCTTACTGTCATGGTGAGAAACTTCTATTAATAAAGTGTATTTCATATGATCTTACTGTCATGGTGAAAAACTTTTAATAATAAACTGTATTTCATATGGTCTTACTGTCATGGTGAGAAACTTCTATTAATAAAGTGTATTTCATATGATCTTACTGTCATGGTGAAAAACTTTTAATAATAAACTGTATTTCATATGGTCTTACTGTCATGGTGAGAAACTTCTATTAATAAAGTGTATTTCATATGATCTTACTGTCATGGTGAAAAACTTTTAATAATAAACTGTATTTCATATGGTCTTACTGTCATGGTGAGAAACTTCTATTAATAAAGTGTATTTCATATGATCTTACTGTCATGGTGAAAAACTTTTAATAATAAACTGTATTTCATATGGTCTTACTGTCATGGTGAGAAACTTCTATTAATAAAGTGTATTTCAATGCGTAAATAACATTGCGTACGCAGATGACATGGTTATTTTGTCTCCAAGCATTAAAGCATTGAGAAAACTATTAAAGATATGCGAAGAATATGCCGCTGAACATAACATGGTCTACAACCCAACTAAATCTGTGTTACTAGTATTTAAAACGGGCGCAGGCCCTACAAAAGTACTACCCGTCAGCCTAAACGGCACAAAAATAACTGAAAAACCAGAGGTCAAATACTTAGGACACATCGTAACAGCGGAGCTCAATGATGATATGGATATTGAGCGACAGAGAAGATCACTGTGCATCAGAGCAAATATGATTTCTCGACGATTTAACAAGTGTGGCCCAAAAGCAAAAAGGCAACTTTTTAACACATACTGCACTAGCCTATATACCTCGGAGCTGTGGACCAACTTCAACAAAGCATCTCTAAAAAGAATGGAAGTACAGTACAACAATTCCTACCGAATACTTTTTGGGCTGTCCTGGTACTGCAGTGCCACTGAGATGTTTGTAGAAGGGCGTGCTCCCGGATTCCGAGCACTAATGAAAAAACGGATCACCAGCTTTCGAACACGACTAGCCGCGAGCGAAAACGGTCTTGTGATGGCAGCACTGCACTTCTGGCAGGGACCTATTTACAAGCGATGGAGCCAAATCCTGATGTCATAGATAAAAAAAAAATATCTATATATATATATATTAAAATATTTTTTCTTTTAAAAAAAAACTTTAATCTCATTACGTTTTTTTGTATTATTATTATGGTCTTTTGTTTTCGTTTATTGTGTATGTATTATCTTACAATATTTTTTTTTATTTACTTTATATATATTCTATGTATAATATGGACCTCGTGGGATTGCACCACCCTCCCCGAGATTTGGAATAAAAATTGAAAAAAAAAAAATACATATATATATATATGATCTTACTGTCATGGTGAGAAACTTCTACACAATAATAAAGTGTATTTCATATGGTCTTACTGTCATGGTGAGAAACTTCTAATAATAAAGTGTATTTCATATGATATTACTGTCATGGTGAGAAACTTTTAATAATAAAGTGAATTTCATATGGTCTTACTGCCATGGTGAGAAACTTCTAGTAATAAAGTGTATTTCATATGATCTTACTGTCATGGTGAGAAACTTCTAATAATCAAGTGTATTTCATATGATCTTACTGTCATGGTGAGAAACTTCTAATAATAAAGTGTATTTCATATGATCTTACTGTCATGGTGAGAAACTTCTAATAATCAAGTGTATTTCATATGATCTTACTGTCATGGTGAGAAACTTCTAGTAATAAAGTGTATTTCATCACCTTTCAATAACGGTTTTAAGTTTTTCAGATACATTCAGAAATATTCCATTTATTTGGATTTTATTGCAAAGCGGACATACCCTCCAGAATAAGCCTGAAGAACGAGGGGTAAAGTGTATTATATTAAATAATGATGTATCGAATAACTCACGCGTAGAGCAGCTCGACGGTCTTCTCGAAGCAGGCGAACTTCATCATGGTGTATGGGATCTGCCTGAGCCATAGAGGCACCAGACCCTTGTAGAAGGCCGTCACTCCCTCGGCCTTCACCATCTTGGGCAGGGCCTCGCGCAGCGTGCTGGCAAACCCGGGCATGGTCTGGATGCGGACCTGCAACACAGACATACATTGTTAACACTTGCTTTTTGTCCTGTTACCAGTTGGATATTGAGGAAACATACTGTTACCAGTTGGATGCTGAGGTAACATACTGTTACCAGTTGCGTGTTACATTGAGGTAACATTCCGATTCCTGTTGTATGTTGAGGTAACATACTGTTATCAGTTGGATGTTGAGGAAACATACTGTTACCCGTTGGATGCTGAGTACAGTTGCATGTTACATTGAGGTAATATTCCGATTCCGGTTGTGTGTTGAGGTAACATACTGTTGAATGTTAATGTAACATAGTTTATCAATTGGATGTTGACGAAACATACCATTAGCAGTTGGATGTTGAGGTAGCATATTATGTTACCAGTTTGATTTTAAATGAACATACCAGTTACGAGTTGGAACGTAACTGTTACCAGTTAGGTTTTGTACTGATGCCAGTTGAATGTTACATTAAGATAATAAATCGTTTCAAATTGGATGTTGAGGTAACATTGAAACAATTGCTCGGTGAAGAATATTTTTAATACCAGTTGAAAGTTGATGGGAATTACTGTTACCAGTTGGATGTTGACAGAAATTTACAATTACCAACAGGAATTTATTATTTCCAACTAAATGTGATCAGTATTGATAAATTATTACCAGTTAACTGATATTTATTGTTACCAACTGGACGTTGATGGGGAATTGCAGATACCAACTGGACGTTGATGGGGAATTACAGTTACCAACTGGACGTTGGTGGAGAATTGCAGATACCAACTGGATGTTGATGGGGAATTGCAAATACCAACTGGATGTTGATGGTGAAATACAGTTACCAACTGAACATTGATGGGGAATTGCAGATACCAACTGGATGTTGATGGTGAAATACAGTTACCAACTGAACATTGATGGGGAATTGCAGATACCAACTGGATGTTGATGGTGAAATACAGTTACCAACTGAACATTGATGGGGAATTGCAGATACCAACTGAATTTTGATGATGAAATACAGTTACCAACTGAACATTGATGGGGAATTGCAGATACCAACTGGATGTTGATGGTGAAATACAGTTACCAACTGAACATTGATGGGGAATTGCAGATACCAACTGGATGTTGATGGTGAAATACAGTTACCAACTGAACATTGATGGGGAATTGCAGATACCAACTGGATGTTGATGGTGAAATACAGTTACCAACTGAACATTGATGGGGAATTGCAGATACCAACTGAATTTTGATGATGAAATACAGTTACCAACTGAACATTGATGGGGAATTGCAGATACCAACTGGATGTTGATGGTGAAATACAGTTACCAACTGAACATTGATGGGGAATTGCAGATACCAACTGGATGTTGATGGTGAAATACAGTTACCAACTGAACATTGATGGGGAATTGCAGATACCAACTGGATGTTGATGGTGAAATACAGTTACCAACTGAACATTGATGGGGAATTGCAGATACCAACTGGATGTTGATGGTGAAATACAGTTACCAACTGAACATTGATGGGGAATTGCAGATACCAACTGAATTTTGATGATGAAATACAGTTACCAATTGGATGTTGACTGGAATAAACTGTTAGATTCCACAATTAACTCTTTTCGCTTGACTTAACCGTAACATACCTTGGCGGCCTCCATGGGCGAGAGGGCGATGTCGGCGAAGAACTCGGCGGAAGCGGACGCTCCAAGGTACAGGAAGGTGCGGTAGACGTATGCGTTCTCCTCCGACAGCATGCTGGCGTACTGTACCTTAAACACCTCGTACAGACCGAACTTGCAGAGACCCTGGAAAAAAATACACAGCAAATATTTAGTTACAATGTGATCTCGTTTTTAATTGAAAAAAAAAATATCATAGGACAGCAAAATGATATCTACACTTTTTCACTCCAAATAAGTTATAACAGTGACACAATAGAACATCACAAAATAATAGATTACGTTAGGTTTTTTCAGTGTTCTGTTTTTAAAACAAATTTGCGCAACGGGTTTTTTAAGGGGTTTTCTCGGGCTTAAGGCGATCCAATGCGAAGTATTGCAAAATCACACAAAAACGTATGTAATTATTGAAGACAATATAAGCGATTTCTAAACGAAAATCTGAAACAGAATAATCAGAAAAGGATACGGTCACATCTAGGACTCGAACCCAGGACCCTTGCCTTGCCGGGCCAAAGTCCTAGATGTGACCGTATCCTTTTCTGATTTTTCCATTTCAGATTATCGTTTAGAAACCGCTAATATTGTCTTCAATAATTAAATATCACAATTTGACGTTTTACTCAGTAAAGTTATTCCAAAAAATAAATAAAAACGTATGTTTTGAAAATTTGATCGCTTCGAAACATTAAATACTGTCAGTAGAACACACCGTGGACTTTGAAATAATCTAGCATCAAACACTTTCTATAAGCCCAGAATATCAGACCCATAAAAAAGGCTTTAAAGTGCAAACTCCTGATTACAAACCCTTTCTCGAATATGGTTTTATGTTATAGTTTGGCAAATTAAGTTTATTAGATTATGAAGAGAAAATATTTTATCATTTGTTTTTGAACTTTACAAAACAAAATAAAACACGCATTTTGGGGTGTTTTCATTAGCGGGAATTACTTCACCAAAAACCCACTGGGTTTTTATGAAAAACCCGCAAACTTTTAAGAAAAATCCCATTTTACCAAAAACTCGTGTAAAAATCATGCCAACCCTCTATGTAGAAACATGTAGATAATAAGTAAGGTATATAGAGTACCTGCATAGAGTAACCAATGAAAGTGGGAGCCCACCCCTTGGCGAGGCCCCTGAGTCCCTCCTCGCGCATGGAAACCCGGAAACCATTGACTACGTTCTTGTACTTGTCGGGGTCCACCTGCAGGCGGCACTTCACCAGGTCCAGGGGCACCACGGCCGTGTGTGTGATGCCTGCAGACATTCATCATGTCAGGTTATAGTAAATATATACACAGCGGCGGCTGTGCGAGTAGAGCCTCGAGTCTAGAGTCGAAGGGCAAGGCTCTCCACTAGCGATCCTGCTGTCAGTATCGCCCTGGTGTATCTTCCCCATCTCCTTCTCTAATACTCTTCAGTCTAACAGCATAGCACGATTAGGGATGCCAGTCTCATTGGCGCCAGATGATTGGGAGCAGTTGGGATTTTCAAATCGTCACCCTGGTTGGACAAGGTTCTACCCGACATTAGTAAATAAGCAGAATAGTAAGAATCAAGTCGTCACCTTGGTTGTACAAGGTTCTACCTAAATTTTTATAACCAAAATAATGTTCAGAGTCGTCTATGTTGTATTTCTGTAAATACTTTGTACGACGAAGTTCTAACATCAATCTTTAAAAACTTGCATTTATTTTACAAGGTTTTCAATCGTATCTGAAAGTTGATCGTTTTTACGAGGCGCAGTGTAGTTCGTCACTTTGGTTGAACAGGGTTCTAACTTCGCCTTACCATGTTATTAGGTGTCAGAGTTTGCAAAGACAAATTCTTATAATCTATTTAACAATTTCTGATTTTGAGGTTGAATCTTGTGTTAAATATTTAAATGGCATAAATAATTTTAACTGTCAACGAAAAAACATTGCCAATCATTTAGACAAAACTCTACCAATCATACATTTTGACAAAATCCTGCCAATCGTACATTTTGATAAAACCCTGCCAGTCGTACATTTTGATAAAACCCTGTCAATTGTACATTTTGATAAAACCCTGCCAATCGTACATTTTGATAAAACCCTGCCAATCGTGCATTTTGATAAATCCCTGCCAATCATACATTTTGATAAAACCCTGCCAATCATGAGCCTGCTATGGACGGAGGTCGCTGGAGTAGCGCAGGACAGGGACGCCTGGAGGCGCTTCGTCAATGAGACGGGTCTCCAATTCAAATAGGTCAAGGGAAAGAAGATCTATACATGCAATAAAATAAATAAACAAAACTACAGTATTGGTACTCACCGCAAGACAGGATGCCTCCGAGTCCGCAGAGAGCGTAGTATTTGTTGGAGGCGAATTCGCAAGAGTCTCCTCCGGCGTTGGCAACAGCTGCGGCCGCCGCAATGTTGCGTCCCTATCAATACTTATTCATTATACACTGCACACCAATCAACTAGACTTCAATAAATATTAAACATTTAAAAAATATATATATAATGATATTTTCCTTGTGATTTGAACGACACAGTCAATTAAAACACAATTGAGTTTCTCTGTAAGGAAAGAAGAGGTTTATTTTGTTAATCTCACAAGATTTACATAAAGAAAAGCATTCAGTAACAAAACATTACCTGTAAGGAAAGAAACGACATTTAATGTTATTAATCGTTATGTCAATTCCTTAATCACGATAGCAATTACCAATTATTGAAATTATTCCCATCAATCTGCTTTGTCACAACCCATAGATTATTTTGACTATGTCTTAAACCATAGATGACGAAATATCGAGTCGACTATGTAGGTACTGTGGCGCACATCCAGCCAGTGACAGTCCACGACACACACAGCCACAATGACGAGACAAGCTCGGCATTGCCTTCAATTAAAGAAAATCATATTTTTCTTTACATATATATAATCTTTACAACGCAAATCGTTCTGAAAAAAATTGTAAGAACACAATTTTTGTGTTTTACTGAAACTCTATTGACCATGATGAAACTCATGGCGTAGCCGCAGGAGAGTGGCACCGCCGAGTTTACAAAATGCCGACAGTGTGTGCCTGCGTACGAACCTCCGCGTAGATATGCCGATAGTCTCCAAGTTACTTGCATTTTCAAGTATGGAATACTTGCGTATCCCTGTGGAAGGAGGACCGTACATAATTAGTCTTCGAAACATTTTCTGAATAGTAAGTTTTTTAACCGTTCAGGCCCCTGACTGTTATATTTCTTAAAGACGTTGACAAAAAAATCTAAGAAATTGTGTGTATTTCCGCTTCTCAATTAAATCCAAATAAATTATATATTTCTGAACTTATCCGAAAACTAAAAACTGTTTTTGAAAACAAACATAAAAAAGTTTTAAAAATGGCTCGCCTTGAGTTTTTTCGTCTAAAAACACTAAAATTATTGATTTAAAAAAATAAACATTTAAATATGCAAATGTATTCTAAACATTACTGTCACCTCACTTTTTGTCATGAAACGTAAAAATAATTCAGAAAATTTTTGTAATTTTTTCAAAATTGCGGTCGGAACTTTTGTTTTGATAAAGGTGTACGTTTTAATTATTCTGTGGTTATCTACAATATTTGAATATTAAGCATGGTGTTTTCTCTTTTTAACATCATTTAGTTCATATTTCTAACTATGACGAGTATTAAAAAATGCAAGCAACGGGTACCAGCTGTTTGTTCTAAAAACTAAACAAAATAAATAGTCAGAAAATTATCAAATAATTCCAATACATACAACAGTCAAACTTCTCGGTGTCAATTTAGATTCAGACTTTTCGTTTAAAAGTCAAATAAATAGGACTTAGATAGGACTTCAATCAGTGTTTAATGCAGCAGCACGGCTCATAACCGGGGTTTCTAAATATTTGCACATTTCAGAACACCTTCGTAACCTTCACTGGCTCAAGTGCCCTGAAAGAATCCAGTACAAACTGTGCTGGATGGTGTTTAAATCAATCAATGAAATGGCCCCACCCTACATCTCTGAACTATGCGTCCCGGAAAACACTGGTCTGAGGCAGCCAACTTTTAGATCAGCAACATCATCAGCTGTAGGCAGACTGATAGAACCTAAGCGCAAGCCAAATACTAAGTTTGGTGATCGCGCTTTCGGAGTATCTGGGCCGAAGGCTTAGAATAAACTCCCTCCGGAACTAAGATCCATAACAAGTCCAACAGAATTCAGGTCTAAACCAAAAACTTACCTTTTTAAGCTGTCATACCCTTAAATTAAACATACCATTCCTGAGAGAAAGTCCAGTTATATCCAATTTTCCAATTATATCCTTAATCCTGTATCTAAATTTCGCTAATAAACAATTAGTTAATGTTAATTAAGTGTTAATCTCTTGTGACCTACCAGGTAAGTATTTTACTGTATATTATCTCCACAAATAGTTAGTAATAACATAGATCACTGTAGAAATGTATTATAAATTTGTACAGCGCCCTTGAGGTGATTTGGCACAAAAACGGCGCAATACAAGTCATACAAATATTATTATTATTGTAATCTAATACAAAATATTTTTTTGGTTTTTGTTTGTACGCAAGTAGCACAGGTGGAGTACACACAATACTCTATTTGCGTATGATATCCATTACCGAAGGCTTGCCCGCATGCGCTATGCATGCTTATGTTGTGATGTCAATGACGAAGGTCTTAGATTAACCACCTTATCTTATCAATTGATATATACGTCAATCAAAATGACAGTGGGACAGATGACACATTTATTATAGTTGCTTGCGAAATTTCTCTGAAGAAAAGTGTCAGATAAAGATCTTTGGAATTATAAAATTGTTGATACTGAGAAAAGCAAAAATTAATATTTTAGTTAATTGGTTTTATACTGCCAAATATGTCCAAATTATTGAAGTAACACTTCGCATCTACTTAATATTACTACAAGAAACAACTATTTACATCGGGGGAGATGGAAAAACATGCGCAAAATAGGTTTTTAAAATCTGTGCATATTTAAATTGAAACGTCACTTCATACTAACAAAATCCAACATGGCGGCAAGAGATGTTTTCACAAGGCATTTTGAACTTAAAAATATGGAATTTCAAAGTATCTTTTACCATCTCCTTCGACGTCAGACGTAAATATTTGTTTCTTATGAAGTCGAAACGATGTGTTCAATAATTCATTTTTTACGAAATAACTATTAAAATGCATTATTTTAATTTCAGGAAACTGATATATTCACTTCTCTTTATTATCTAACTGATACAGAGTGTGCATATCAACCGTGTCCCACTTTTCTAACTGTTACAAAGTAAGTGTATTAACCATGTCCCACTTTTCTAACTTTTACAAAGTATGCGTATTAACCGTGTCCCACTTTTCTAACTTTTACAAAGTATGCGTATTAACCTTGTCCCACTTTTCTAACCTATACAAAGTGTGCGTATTAACCAAGTCCCACTTTACTAATAATAATAATAATAATAACCTGGCATTTAAATAGCGCAGTTTAGTGTCATTTCACTTCAAGTGCGCTTTACTATAACAAAATTAAAAACCTATTAGTGGTCATGTTCTTGAAATTATTCCTACAGTGTGCCTTACCCAATACAGATCTAATATTATAACACTAAATACACTGTTTATACAAAGTGATGACAAAACTTAGAATAACAATAACAGCAGGACAGGACAAAACAAGAACATTAAAACTAAAAACATAATATAAAACAGGAGGCAGTTTGTGCTCAGAAATGAGAATGTTCTGAGCAGACATTTTAAAAGGTACAATAAGGAGACAACCGAAACCAAACAATTACCGCAAGTTTGAGAATATGGCTTATTATAAAATATTGAAAAGTTTAATTAATTTTGTTTTTAAAGCCCGTTTAAATTCAGCCAAATTCTGTAGATTAGTAAGATCTGAGGGAAGTCTATTCCAGATGAGAGGGCCTGTTACACTAAAAGAACGATCATAGTAAACGGCTCGATTTCACCTAGAAAGTTCGATTAGACGATTACTAACATCTAGATCTGCTGACCTTGGAGTAAGCTGCCTATTGCTTAAGTTTGACTTATTAATTATAATAATAATGACTTGTATAGCGCCGTTTTTGTGCAAAATCACCTCAAGGGCGCTGTACAAACTTATAATACATTTCTATAGTGATCTATGTTATTACTTAACTATTTATGGAGATAATATACAGTACAATACTTACCTGGTAGGTCACTTGAGATTAACACTTATTTAACATTATCTAATTGTTTATTAGCAACATTTAGATACAGGATTTAGGATATAATTGGAAAATTGGATATAACTGGACTTTCTCTCAGGAATGGTAAGTTTAATTTAAGGGTATGACAGCTTAAAAAGGTAAGTTTTTAGTTTAGACCTGAATTCTGTTGGACTTGTTATGGATCTTAGTTCCGGAGGGAGTTTATTCCAAGCCTTCGGCCCAGATACTCCGAAAGCGCGATCACCAAACTTAGTATTTGGCTTGCGCTTAGGTTCTATCAGTCTGCCTACAACTGCTGATGTTGCTGATCTAAGAGTTGACTGCCTCAGACCAGTGTTTTCCAGGACGCATAGTTCAGTTATTGCTTAAGTTTAACTGATACAAAGTGTGCGTACTAACTGTGTCCCACTTTTGTAACTTATACAAAGTGTGCGTATTAACTGTGTCTCACTTTTATGTATATTTACCACATTTTTATACAGATAAACATATATTATTATAATTAGCAAAAAAAGATTGATTAATTTGAAATGAGTACGCATTACAGCTGATGTGGTTGTGATGAAGCATGGTATACTCACCGGCACGAGGGCATTGTGTACGGTCTCGCGGCTGTCACAGTGCGCGGTGGCAACGGGCCCCTTGAAGGGACTGTTGCGGGCGAGGTCCACAAACGAGGAGAACATTGTGGCGGGGTACCTGCAGGCGAAACAACTATCATTACACTTCAGATACACAAACAAGGTCAAAATAACAAATAATGATGCCAAAAATTTATTTTAATCCTTTTACTTATTTTATTAGATAAATTTTTTACAAGTGTTAACCACTCGGAACATTATAACGTCAAAAGACGTAAATATGATAATAGCGGTCAAGACATTAGTACGTCTTTTCACGTAAACGAGCGAGATTTTACAAAAATCGATTTATTTCCATCACTAGTATACGGATTGCCATGATTTAAAAAACAGAGTATCGATAATGAATAACGCTACGCGTCTGTATTCAAGAATATCTATGGAATATAGAGGTGCATTATCTAAGTCGATTGGATTTGTCATCTTGTTCGTTCATAATTTATTGCGTTTCTAAATAATTTATTAAAAATAAATTTCATTTTCGGCTTTCTGTGGTGGTAGTAGGAGATTTTCAAACATTGTTGGGTTATTCGTAACCCGGGAATGTTTGTCTTTCTTTTTAAAAAAAAAAAAAAAATTTTAGTTTGGACGGTTAATATTTTGAGGTGACTAATAGTTTTTAATTATATTTCTTCAATATATAAAGTGTTATTTCTTTATGATACTCAGAAAAAAGTACATTTTTCACAGCTTTGAAATAATGGTCAGCGATTTTTACATATTTTTGACGTTTTCAGAAAATGTATATTTAGAAACGCAAATATTTACGTATAACAAAACAATACGATAGTGAATTTTATAATCTTTCCAAAACATTTTTTAGAATGAGGCTACGTTTCCCAAAACGTGAGTTATGAAGCTTTTAACAAAACTCGTGAATAACACAAAAATTTTCGCGTTTTGACAGTTCGCAAAGGAACACAAAGTAAATAAAAGTCCTTTTCTGAGAGGTTAAATAAGTAACATGATATATCCGACATGATCACCAACACAGAAATTCTCAGGCGGGATAGAGCAGAGAGAGAACTGCTTAGATTAATAAAAATCATTTCATATCTGGGTCATGTACTTCGAGGGGAGAAGTATCACTTGCTCCAGTTAATATTGAAAGGCAAGATAGAGGGTCGCAGAGGGCCTGGTAGGAGACAAATGTCTTGGCTGCGAAATATACGAGAGTGGACCGGCATTAGAAGTGTGGAGGAGCTATTCCGGGCAGCGCAAGACAAAGAGACATTTTCTAGAGTGATCGCCAACGTCGGGGGGACCTGATACGGCACATAAAGAAGAAGAAGAAATAAGTAACCTCACTTTTATGTCATTTCATATAAAAATAATTGATAGTAAAATTCACACAATCTCATAAGTTTTTTTCAAATTGCGGTCGGAACCTTTGGTTTCAGAAAGGTGAACATTTTAATTCAAAACTATCTTAGGGAATGCTGTGTGGAGTCTATTCAAGGGAACAAATGAACTTGGCTCTTGAGAAGATGCCGGCACATCATTCCATAGCCGAGATGTTGAACTCAAGAAATCGTAGAAGCTATCCATTCTTATGTGACAAACATCAACCGTGTGCAAATGTCGGATATGTGTTTGGCGTCTCGAAGTGAGCAAAAGGGATCAATAATGCTAGTTCCTCAGAGCACCTTCCATTGAAATATCGTTAGAACAAGGACAGCATTCCCACCATTCAGAGTCAACAAACAAAACATTGATCTCTAATAATTAAAAACCAAAATTTTAAATATAAAAAAAAAAATTATAAAAACGATTATAATTGATATAAACACGATGCTTCTGTTGAGGAAAAAAACATAAGTTGAAATTTAAGGCGTTTTAAACAAACATCAAAAAGGCTTCAAAATCTTGTTACATAATAACATAGATAAAGTCGAAGACACAAAATGTCAATTTAATCAATACAAGAACTGAAGCAAACAAATTAAACTAGTCAAATGTTACATTCGAACTGATAATAACCGAAAAAGAGTGTTAATTTAAAACTATTAGTCCTATGAAGTACAGAAATTAACCTTTGTCCTTGAATTTCTTACATGGGTTTGCAGTACAGCCTGAATTACGTAAACTTGTTGGTAAAAATATCGGCTTTTTAAAATGTTGTTAAAAACGTTTAAAACCTTTTAAAAATTACTGCAATTATTACGTTCTGACACAATTTATGCGAACAGGGCGGAGTTGGAAATGTAGAGCACGTCAAATAGTGCAAAAAAATGCTATCACGTGCGGTAATTGCGTTAAAAACTGGTAAAAATGAGGGAAAAACACAATATAAAGAGATAATATTAGTGTAAATGGTTGTATTAATGTTATAAGGGTTGATTTTTAGCGTTTATATGGTTGTATTATTGATTAATAACGATTAAATGTGTGAAATTGAAGAGCGTACCTTACGTGAGCGACGTCGACCAGCGAAAGGGCGATTGTGGTTATGTTTCGTCTTTCTTTGACAGTTGTCAGGTGACAGATATGGAGCGGCCATTGGTCGTTAGGTGTTGAGTCAAATATGCCTAGATGTCTTTGATACTTAAGTTTGTTAGTCAACATCCATTTATTTCATTATTTCTTTTATGGTTTTTTGTTTGATTACCTTTTCAAAGAGTACTGTTTGAAATTCAATTTTAGTTATTTCGGTATTTGATGCTTTAAACATTAACTGATTTCAAATTAATATTGATTATGACTGATGCAAATAAACATTGTTATTGATTAAAACTGATAATTTATCAATACTTACATAATTAAATACCTTCGTGGCAGAACTGTTTTCAACTGTTGTAGACTCAAAGGTGGCAAGTTCGAAACCCGGCGTGGACAGTTGAAATAAATACAAATACTCTTCATTAGCTACAAAAAATATTTCAATAAATTTTTTTATCATAGCGAATTTGCTTCAAGTTTTTGATGATGAAAAAAAAAATATTCTTTTACATTAGCTCAACACAGGAGGCCCTGAAAAAATGCTCGGGGTCTATGTCATCGTTGGGGGTGCTTGTGGAGGGTCTTTTTGGGAAAAGGAATGAGAGAAAGTCCTTGGAAGAAATGGGAATGAGGGGCAGGTAGGAATCTGCGTCCAGGAATGACGGGCATATGTATCCATCGCTCCCATTGCCTGGCTGGAGAGGTTGAAATATCTCCCTCAACCAGTGTTTCCCGATCCGGACCGCAAATGCATTCGCCGCCAAGACCCGGGCACCCCTGCTAAGTCACCAAGCGTGGCAAACCACTTGGAGTGGTTTATACCTGTGGCAGTGGTGTTAGTTATCCAATAAATCGTTCCCGGGCGGCGTTACCCATACCCGCCTCCCAAATCGATAGTATTAAATTATTCAGTATTGCCATGTTACATAAAATTCAGAATAGAAACGTTTCTCAAAATATTTCAATGTTCACAAAAACTAAAACTAAGCACTAAACATTCCTGACTTCGTTTTAGGAATCATCTTCTTTTTTCGTATGGTGGGGGGTCAGAGGGGGACATATAGGTCTGCGAGCCATTCTAGGGCCTCAGGCGTCGCCATGTGAACCTCATCAATCCCGCCGGAGAATGAATGGAGCGGGCATTCGTTGACCACATGTTCGGTGGCCGACTCTTTAAGGCCCCATCTGTGCATCATGTGGGCACAGCGGCTATGGGAGCACCTGGGAATGGATAAAAGATACTCCCAGTATAAGCCCTGGTGGATTACCACAATTTAGAATCTTTGCTTGAAATGGAATTAGCCATGTTTGGTGGCAAGATCTTAATAGTCAGATACTGCCCCGCCTTCCTCTCCAACAAATCCTTCCTCTCTCATACCCTTCAGTCTCACAACACAACTTCACATTGGGAATGTCATAGTTTTACTGGCTCCAGACTTGGAAGCAGTTAGGACTCTAGTGCGCCACATGAAAAACATTAAATTAAGGCGATGCACTACGTCGTGTAATATTTTAAATCGAGCCGTTATCAATAACACCCCTTACGAAGATGGCGATAAGGTTTAAATTCCCGCTTAACACCATCCGCCTGCTTTGATTTATGCAAGAAAAAAACATGTCCAAAAAGTGCCTTTTATTTTATTTTGTGGATTTTCAGGCAAAAATATTTTATTTTTTTTCGATCATTTTATAAATAACTTAATTTGCCACATTATACAATAAAATCATAACCGAAAATGGGTTAGTAAGTAGAAGATTTTGAACTTTAAAGCAGTTTTCATAGGCCTTATACATTATTATTTTCTGGGCTTATAAAAAGACTTATGTAAAAAAATACTCTATTATTTCAAAGGCCAAGATGTATTCTACTCGCAGTATTTAATTAAAGCATCTGAAACATTTCTAGGCGACCAAATTTTCAAACCAAAAACACATGATTTCGCATTACTACGTAGTGCCATCGCCTTAAACAGATAATACAAGAAAAGAAAACGCGTGCCTATAAAAATAAATTTATTTAAAGTTATTTTTTTTTTATTGATAAAAATAATTTTCATTTTGAGTCCGCTTGCTTTCCGTTTGCGATGATTATTTAACTTTATTGAACTGGTAGAAGAGGACGAAGGGTTTTCGGAAAGTCATCCGGAATCCTTGGTGGTATTGTGGGGATAGGAAGGAGTCCAAATCCGGAGTTAAAGAGGGGCGCTTGCGTCTGTGGAATTGGTTTGGTACAGTCCTTGTCCAGCCACGATACGAACACTTTTCCATCTGCGTTCTTTGAGATTACTTCTTTGCATTTGTTACCTGAAATTACAATTTTTTTTTCAATAAATAGTTAATACATATCAACAAACAAGTCCTGCTAAGCCAATTGAATTGGCTTGTCAACAGGGGCTTAAAGTTTAGTTACATATACATTTTTATAAGCTATAATTTACATCTTATATCTACAGAATCAACAATTTTTTCATACAATTTTTCATACATATTAAAGTAAATATTTTTTTTTCCGATAGCCAATTTTTCACCATATATTTAACCTTATTCATAGACTGACATTGCTTTATAGTGTCAGGTAATAAATTAAATATCTTCGGTATGTTGTATTCAAACGTTCTCTGTCCGTATTTATTATTAAATTTCGGAACTATTAACCCATCATTGCGCGTGAATCTAGTACTGTATTTATGTTCTAATTTATCTTTATGCTGCGAGGTAAATATATACTGAATTATGATTTTTTGCCATAGAATAGCCTTAACAGGTAAAATTTTGGCACTCTGAAACAGCAACGGTGTATTATGTCTCTGTTTAAAAATATTAGGGACGACTAGTAATTTTACAATTGCGTTTTGTACAACTTGGACTTGTTTCAGATTGGTTATAGTAGTATTTCTCCATATGGTTAATCCATATCTTATAATAGACTGTGCCATTGACATATAAATTATTTTAAGTGTTTCAATTGATAATAAGTTGTTATAATAGTTCGTTACGATAGTATGGACGGTGTTGTAATCCTTAATATGAATTAAGTATTAATTATTTATTATTATTAATTATTTCATTATTAATTATTTTTATTAATTGTTGTAATCCTTAATATGAATTAAGTATTAATTATTTATTATTATTAATTATTTTATCCGGAATCCTTGGTGGTATTGTGGGGATAGGAAGGAGTCCAAATCCGGAGTTAAAGAGGGGCGCTTGCGTAATGTGTAATTGGTTTGGTACAAACTTTTTTTACATATAAATTGTACAGCCACTAGCCCTTCCGGCAGTTTTACCGGCCCGGCAGATCTGCCGGTCCGGCATAGTGGGAACCAGGCCTTAAACGGTTTTAGATGGCAACATCACGATGGTGGAACTGGGTGGAACAACATCATCAAAGTAGAACCGGTTAATTATCCAGTTACTTTTTGGAACCGGTTACTCAAAGTGAAAAAACATGAAAAGGGGGTCGCTAGAGAACTTTTGTAAAAAAAAACCTGAGAGGGACCCATTTTTCTGAAAATTATATAATATTACAGCAGTTAAAATATGAAAAAAATGTATATTTTTTTAAATTAGAGCGTGCAACGGAATTCAGAAACTTTACAATAAAAACTATATCAAAATAAAAGGAAAAATCCTCCAGGTAACTTACCTCCAAATAAAATTTTCAATGGAGTTCCATTGTTTATTTCTTCAGGAACGGGATTCTCAGTATCTTTCTGAATAGGTTTTAATTCATTCTCAGTCTCGTCAAAGTTGCTTTGCTGATTAGCTTTCAAAAATCCGCTTTCCTGGACAGGTTTCACAGATTTAATTTCCTGGACCGGTTTCAAAAACGCACTTTCCTGAACAGGTTTCAAAGAACCATTTTTCTTCTGGACCGGTTTCAAAAATGCGATTTCCTGAACCGGTTTCAAAGATCCAAACTCCTGGACAGGTTTCAATTCACTTTTAAAATCTTCTTCTTCGGATATAACCATTTCTATGTTTGGTTCAAATACACTCTCATCTGAAATGATTGTTTTCTTTTCATCTTTGTCTACTGCGGCCGTTGAAACATACGTAACAATTACAATAAAAACCAAAATCACTGGTTTCATCGTGATTATTTTTTATCCGCCTGATTTGCTGTTGCTGGAAAAACAAACAGAAAAATCAATTTTATATATTAATCACTCGTATAACATGGTGCCGTATTCGGTACGAAAGCAGTTGAGTCACGTTGTGCCATATGTAGTACCAAATCTCAAAATGTCGTCTTCAAAAATAAAATATTTTCTATTACTGTCAGATAAATAGTACCTAAACTCTTTTTTTGTAATTTAAAGTTAACAATTAAAGTCAAGAATAAAAAAAATTGAACAAATCAGTTTTGAATCAGAAATAAAAATACCAGTAATTACTTAAAAATGTTTGAGAGACCAGAACCTTCTCCAAAAATTGTTATTAGTATGTAACGTATATATTACGTAATTAGAGATTACCCAAACAACACAAACTTAGGACAATTTACTGGAGCATGTATACGCACTTCTGACTATGATGTCCTTGCCAAACGTCACTGAGAAAAAGCCATTTGTATTGTTAACCCTTTATTTTTGTTATTAGCGAGAAAGCGAAGACTCTTCGACTCATAGACCACATTCAGTCGAAAAAAATGATTATATAACGATAATATATATTTAAAATGATATTATCTATTTAAAAAATAATTATACGTGATAATGTTGGATCGATTTCACCAGAAGTAAGAAAAATGGGACGCAGTTACGCAGAAAGCGTCCATCCCACAATCTGCCTAATCGAGTTTAACGTGTTTTTCTACAGATAAATTATTTTTTTCGCAATGTAATTTTATACTAACCCACATTTCAGATATTCGACAAACTGGATGTAAAAAAACGTCAACTTGGTTTGAATGTTTTGTATACACCGTGCTCCACGCTCATACCGCGAAACTTTGGAGTGATTATTTATGATAGGCAAAGAAAAAAAATCTTAACAAAGTTTTTAAAACAAAATACAAAAAAAACGTCTAACATAATCGTAGTTTTACTTTGCAAATCGTAATCAAGGGCGTAGCTATAGCATTCAGATGGGGTGGGGTAATTTTATTATAATTTTTTTCGGGACCTCTACTTACTACAACTTATTATTCACATCACATTGATAAAAGAGATTGCTAATTTATTAAGAAAATCCTCAAGTTATTCGTAATCCTGTTAAAAACGGGATAGCAGGCCCAATTTTAAACAAACAGATAGAACTAACTAAAAGCCCTATTTTAAAGATGTTTCCTTTCTCCCTGGGTAATTCCCACCCCTCCCCGACCCCACTACCTACTCCACTGCCCTGATGCTCTCTCCCTCACATTTATATACTTTCTCTTTCTTTATTGCTTACAATAATCTTCCTCTGTATTAAATTTTAGTTTATATTTGTACTGTCCTGATGAAGGTTGAGTTCAACCGAAACGGGTCGACGTATATAAATGTAATAAAGTGGTTTAAAACAAAGATATTCTTTCATTTGTGTACAATACTATATTTTGCTCCATGTCCTTTAACAATGTCTTGTAAATGCATCCCTGTTTTTTTCAAAAAAGTTTGTTGTACTTGTCACAGGTGACATTTATACAGGGTGTCCGGTGGTAAAGTGCAGTAACTTCGGGAGGTGATTCTACGTGATCGTAGGAGTAAAAAAGATAAATAACTTTTTCTGAAATTCCAACTTTTAGGTGTACTTTTAAGCTAATAACGAAAAATTTCTCCGACGTGCCTAGACGGCATTATTTTTTTCGTCGTTGCCAAATCTACATCCCGCGCTCCTTCCTGCACCCCCCGCTATTGTAATTCAGTAAGCAAACGTCTGTGCTTTGAATATAATGTGTCACATAATTTGACGCGCGGAGTAAACAACTTTGAAAATTTAATTTATCTAGTGTTAAAAGTCTCATTTAAATAAAAACTTGTTAATTTAGTGTCTTTATCTAGTGTTTAAGTCTTACTAAAAAGTACATCTTTATTCGGTGCGTGTTTTCCTTAAACATCGAGTTTTATTTAGTTTAAGAGTAACCTAACTGTTAAAAATGTGTTTCTTTTGTGCGTAATTTTAATATTGAATTATTGTGACAATGCCTCGCTTTACCAACGAAGAATGGGCAGATATTCATTATTTTTATGGACTACATGGTGGAAATTCCGAAGCGGCGCGCCGGGAATATGCACGTCGTTTTCCGAATCGTAATGTGCCCAACGCTCGTGTTTTTGTTCAAACGCATGCACTTATTCGCGAACAAGGAATTGGCCGAAGACCCCGAAACAACAATGCTATTAATTTACCAATAGCGGACGAAGACTTCATCATGGCTACAATTGTAAATGATCCTACATTGTCGCTTCGTAGAATTTCCGCAATGACTGGTGTTCCTAAGAGTTCTATCTGGGATCTCTTCAAGACGTACGGAATGCACCCGTTCCATTATCGGTGCGTGCAAGGCCTTCTGGAACGTGACCCCGTATCAAGGATTGCATATTGTCAGTGGCTACTTCGTAAGCAACTTAATAACCCGAACTTCATTGGGAACATCCTTTGGACGGACGAGGCCCAGTTCAACAGAACTGGTGTGATAAACCTGCATAACTTGCATGAATGGGCGGAAGAAAACCCGCGCTCCGTAAGGCAGTTGCACCATCAAGTTCAATTCTCCGTTAACGTTTGGGCTGGAATTATTAACAATCAAATTATAGGACCGCATGTGTTGCCACCTAGGCTTAATTCAATAAATTACCTGGATTTCTTGAAGAATGACCTTCCCGTTCTTCTGGAAGAAGTTGATTTAAATAGAAGACGTGAAATGTGGTTTCAACAGGATGGAGCTCCACCACATTTCGGACTTGCCGTTCGTCTCTACCTAGACGAACAATTCCCAGATCGTTGGATTGGACGAGGGAGTACTTCGCCATGGCCGGCGCGTTCTCCAGACTTGACACCGTTAGATTTTTTCTTTTGGGGTGCGATGAAGGATAAAGTTTACGCCAAAGAAGTAAATAACGTCGAAGATCTCCGGTTACGTATTCACGAAGCCGCAGATGAAATACGCCACAATGTACGAATTATAAATAATATTACTGTACGTTTACATACTTGCCTACAAGCAGAAGGTGGACATTTTGAAAATATTTTAAATTAGTAAAAAGCGATGAAATTAGTTAAGTGTTCAATGAGTTATTAATATTTTTTATAATAAAAAGTGTAACGTGATTTTAGTGCAGTTCTCTTTTTGAATTTGGTAAAATATCAAAACATACGGCGAACTCTGTGTTGTTATTGTTTACAATTCACATGCGGTTTCCATGGATACGCGCCACTCACAATATCGGTTTCCATGGATACGCGCCACTCACAATATGCAACGTTGCCACGTTCACACTTGCGAATTTATCGGGTAAGTTTGCACCTACACTATGGCTTTTTAGCAGGTATGTCTTTTTGTATGAAAAAGAAAAAATTGGAATTTCGGAAAAAGTTATTTATCTTTTTTACTCCTACGATCATGTAGAATCCCCCCACGAAGTTACTGCACTTTACCCCCGGACACCCTGTATAATAGGTATAGATAAATAAATAAAAACACACGTGTATTCGAATGCAACGTTGTGTCAAAATTTCAAAGCTATCGGTGAAGAACATTCGGAGATTTAAGGTTTTGAACAAACTAACATTTATTTACATTTTTGTTTATATATTCTCGCTGTACCCCCTCTGTCTGATAGATACACGATTGTGCATGTTGTTTTTACGTCCAACAGATGACGCTGTTTAAAGAAACATGCTTTTACTTGTCACAGGAGACATCTATATAATACAGGTTATATAAAAACACACGCGTATTTGAATGAAACGTTGTGTCAAAATTTCAAAGCAATCGGTGAAGAACTTGAGATTTTGAACAAACGAACATTTACATTTATACAGATAGATAGAAGAAGAAGATAGTTAGATTTAGATTATATTAAAACAGTGGGTAGGGTAAGGTTATTTTTTAACAATTACAATGCCAAAGTTGCCTCTAAATTATAATAATAATAACATGGCATTTATATAGCGCACTTTCATCACCATTTAATGGCCTCTATTTCATAATTAAAAACACAAATAAATAAATTAGGACATATACGTACTAGATATTTGCTATACCGTTTGATAAAAAAATATTTTGTCAGTTTGGTCGAGTATTGTGTCCCCAAATCCAAAAAAACTAAAAATGTATAATACTATAATAAAAATGAATAATACTCGTATTATGACCTGTTTACGCAAACTCTTATCATGAAAACAACACCGATATTCACTTCAGAAATGCCTCGACTAATATAGAAAACAACTTCGTCACAATATTAGTGCTTTTCGTAAACAGTTAACTTACTTCTAAACTGTTTATTCACAATAAAAACTCCGTAATCAACACTTTTATAAAATTACAACTTTAGCGATAAACAAGAGCGACAACAACCACGCAGTCCATGCAATACCCAATTAATTTACAAATTTCCTACCAATTTGCTTTACACAACCACAACGTACCGCAGCTTATACAACATAACATATCATAAACAATGTATTATATGTGGTAAAGTTACTCATGTCATGTTGTGTTTTATCATGACCAGTGTGATCTTTGTCTCTCTGTCTGCGAAAATAACAGAACCGGTTTGGGTTCGGGTTTTGTCTGTAATTTTCGCAAGTCAACAGGGACCGCGGAAGTACTCTATGACGGGGGGGGCAAACTTGTTTAGTCACCCTCTTCCTTCAGTCTCCTCTCCAGTCAATCAACTAGTTATAAATAAGACAAAACGGAGATGACTAGGTCAAACAAATAACAAGTTCAGTGAATAAAAAACTTTTTTTTTAAACATTGCATTATTGCATTCATTGAACGATACCAAAAACGTTGCGTCTGTCAGCCGTCTTTGAAGTAAATTCCCTAAGAATTTCATTTAAATCTAAACTAAATGTTTCCGCCTTATGCACGTGCAGTATTGCTAGATAAGTAAGTCTTCTCTGCTTCATTGGTAGTCGGAGGAATGTTCCGATGCGTCGGAGGGCACTCAGAGACCTTTCACACGACGTAGACGTAGCTGGCACGGTGAGGAGCAAGACTACTAACTTTTCTACTTCATTAATCATTGCTCTTGAAACTTTAGGTAGATTAGCTAGTACTCTTGCGTACTCTCGGACAGTCGAACACTTTTTCATTAATGAAAAAAAGCACTGTGAAGGATACAGCTAATCTTTACCAGCACAGATAATCCTTCTTTTCCCAGGTAGTAAAATTGGAGGGGGCGCGGCCCCCCCCCATTTTATTTTAGGGGGGCATTTGGCCCCCTCTGCCCCCCACTTCCGCGGTCGCTGCAAGTCAACGTCATTTGACTTGACACGTGAGTGGTTTATTTAAGGGGGTGACAGATTACGCTATAAGTTCAAAGAGATTTATATAACTCCGTATTGTCATTGACCTGTCACATCTAAAAAGATGATGTGTTATAAGTGTGAGCGTAGCGACGATTTGAAAATTATGCGACCCATTACGCGGCTGTCATCTATCAAAGTGACAGATCCCACATAACTCAATGGATCCCACACAAAGAAATGATTTTCTGCGGCAGTCCCAAAATTGATCTGACCCCCTCTTCTGAGGAAGATTACAGTGTAGTGTGTCACCCCAACATGTAATACGGAATTTGTCTTGACACCCTTCTATCCGAAGATATCTTCAGTGTTTTTGATGATGTTAAAATTAAAAATGCACTCCGTGAATTAACTAGATATTGATGACGGCCCCTATGGTGTTCTTGAAACTTGCTATCTTTTAACGTTTTATGTTATTTGCACGCGGAATACAAATGTATTGATTAGAACATAGTATCTATTCGATGTTTTATTTTGACAGCTGTGACAAACACAGGGATTTCACCAAATTAACTGGAGCAACACAACAAACACAAGGATGGGTTGTTTTGCAGAATTTCAGAACAATTCATCAAATTTCAACGTTATTTTCCGGCTTCTGTGAAATTCCTATTCAAGTTCTGTTATCATATCATTATAGGCTAGTTGCTTGACAGAACTGAAACAACAACAGAACTTGAAAAAATCTTTCACAAAACTTGATAATTTAAGAGTTGTTCAAATTTTCCTAAACAACCCGTCCTAAAATCACTAAAAAAAAGAAAGACAAAAACTATTCCCGGGTTACAGATAACTCAACGATACGAGTGGGCGGTTTCTAGGGCTTCCAATCCCGGGATTTGTTTCAGAACTGTTATTACTGTGCTAACATTTTTGAATCTCGGGATCCCGGCGATAGGACAGGGAATTTTATAAACATAGGAGTTGTAACAAATGCTTTATTTTTATTTCAGGATTTATAGAATAGGTAATATTGTAAAAATTAACATTTAAAATCATATATAACCCATGAGGAAGAATAGTATTATGCTCACCTTAGTTATTATTATTATTTAGGTACGTTTATTATAGCCTTTTTGTAACTATATTCCGTACAGTTGAACACATCAATCTGCAATTTCTGCGAAAGTATTGAAAACTGCATGCAATCTCGGTACAAAGTAAATAATAAGTAAAATGTCACAAAAAACTATCTAATAAATTTTACAACCCCACCTCAGGGTCCCCCCTCTCCCCCATGTGAATGCAATAGCTACGCCACAGGTTCCGGGTTCATGTGTTGTTTTTAACCTAATAATTTTCTGTATATAATGTTGTTTGAAAACAAAAAACAAATTCTTTATCGTGTTAGCAAATGTTCCAAACAAAGCCATCATTGATTTAATTTATTTTTATTGCTCTATTTAGGTATGTATTTATTCAGATCAGAGATTATCTAAATTGGGTTAAACTACAAAACAATATTCACATCAACTATGAATTTTGAATACAAATTAATTTAGTAAATATTGTCAAGCGATGTTATAACAACTGAATTTTATATTTTTGTTTTGTTTTATTGTTTTTTCATCAACTTCAGTCAAAAGTCGTCGAGCCAAACGGCGCTTCTCAAAACCAGTAGACGTCTAGGTAGGTAATTTTTGATTGAAGAGAAAGGTACGAAAATAACATTGTTTATACGTCTACATAATATGATTATAACCATATCAATTTTCGTATTTCTGTCAAGTCAGCTCGTAAGTTGAGTGAAGTATTTTTAGCACAAAAGGGCAAAATGGAGTACTTATACGAAAAGAGATTATTTTAGTAATAACGCTTTTAGTATTTTCATTAAAGCTCAACTTTTATATGTCATTGTTGAATCAGAATAGTTGACCATCTGGTAAGTTTTTAGATTCTCACGGCCAAAAGCATTTTTGTTGTTTGTTTTTGGGGTGTTATGCCGTGTTGCGCTAACTCCTTCTTTAGCCGACGTTTCGGACAGCGTTGCAGTGTCCATCATCAGGGCAGATCTGGTAGATCCGAAGATGTGTGGAGACACATCTTCGGATCTACCAGATCTGCCCTGATGATGGACACTGCAACGCTGTCCGAAACGTCGGCTAAAGAAGGAGTTAGCGCAACACGGCATAACACCCCAAAAACAAACAACAAAAAAAGTTGACCATCTGTTCATTATAATTCCACCGCGGAAA
The DNA here is from genome assembly GCA_026573805.1 of Hesperophylax magnus. Lineage (NCBI taxonomy): Eukaryota > Metazoa > Arthropoda > Insecta > Trichoptera > Limnephilidae > Hesperophylax > Hesperophylax magnus. The sequence goes on along the minus strand of JAIUSX010000005.1, from coordinate 5,876,811 downwards.
ATACTGTTAAGGCGAAGCTTAATGCCAAATCACTATTTTGATTAATCTTTATAAGGAATTGGTGTGCATTATGAATACCAAAAAATATGCTTTAGATAAATTGAAGGTTTTACTGTCGTTTCGCTTGAGTAGAATACAAATAAAAAATAAATTAATAAATAAAAAATATACATGTAAACTACTAAAAAAAATATTTTTTCAGTAGAAATGTATGAACGCGTAAAGGTAACAACTAAAAAAAAACAGTATTATAGCTAAGATTATCTGTAACAGTTTCACTTGATTAACTTTTTTGCTTTCTTATAAAATTATTTACAAAATAAATAAAAACCAGTTTTGTGCTTGAAATCGAACGTTTCTAGACTCCGTTTGTCAAGCGATTTTAATGCCTATTACCTACAATATAAGGTATACCTAGAATATACACATTTTTGGCTTACAGCTTCTTAAATTAAATTTTGGAAAATTCTTCAATATACTTGATATTATATTTCATCAAAAAAATACAATTGATGTTACACAACCTCCAGACTGAAAAGCCTATATATTTTTAGGTTACCGGAAAACTCATCAAAATGACAATTCAACACACCTATAAAAAGTATTATAAATTTGTGAAAGGTTATGAAACTAAAACTAGGTTAAATAGGTTACATATGTAATGAATTTATATCAGCTTTTAAATGTGTATTGAATTGTCATTTTGAAGAGTTATCAACAGTTTTGCCGTGGCTCTGATATTTTTCATTTTGCCAGAGCTTTAGCGTGTACTACTGATCACTGTAATCAATAATATTCGGATGATTTGTATTTTTATACCGCCGTTTTTATGAAAAATAATCTCAAGGATGGATGCTGTGTTTTTTACTTACAACAGCATAATAATATCACTTTGACTAAAGCACGCGAACACCCCAGCACAGTTTCTCCTAGTACTAGTGTTCACAAAACACTAGTACTAATCCATGCAGATACTGGTTATTAATATTTTTATAAGACTGATACTTATTGTGTAAACTTTTTGTAAAATAATAGAAATTATTAAATAGGGCATCGAATTTCAACTAAGTGAGGTTAGGTAATTTTATTTTATGCGGTTTTTAACTTCTGTTATCTTTCTGGGGAGGTTACCAGTGACGGATCCGTAAAAATTAGTTACAATAATATAACATAACATTCAATTATTTTATTATATTATATAATTTGGATAAATAATGAAATTATTTATTGCCTGTTATAACTAATTCATGACAAGTGGTTTCTACTGTTCAAGCTATTTGCAAGAGCGTCGTTCCGCCTTCGATGGGTTGGTAAGGAGTCGACACAAACCGAGTGCTCTGACTCTGCGCAGAAAAGTCTGCAGAATGTTATTTGTTACCTTACTTTACTTACTCCGCAGTAGGGTGTATCGATTTTTAACTTTTTTTTTGTTTTCAAATTCCAAGTTGAGAAAAAGCTGCCACTAGGTACCACAACTTACCACAAAAAGTTTTGGATTTTTAAAAAAATGTTTAGGTCTCTCGCACAAGGCCTAAAGTTTTAATTTTTTTCAAAAAATATCCAATTTTTTAAAAATAAAATCGTAACTTTTGTGTTTATTCCAAGTTAAAAAACAGTAATATAAGGGCATAAAAATAAGTAAGAAACGATTTTTTTTTATAAAAAATGGATTTTAGGTCTCCCGCACAAGCCCTAAAGTTTGTTAATTTTGATAAATTTTTTTAATTTTGTGTACATATATGAACCATGTTTTTTTTTTAAGTTTAAACCACTGGAATTAATTTTAATTTTCTTACAGAAGGCATAAAATGAGTTCAGAACACAAAAATTACGATTTTATTTTTTTTAATTCAAATTTTTTTTTATATTTTTTGAAAAAAAATAAAACTTTAAGCCTTGTGCGGGAGACCTAAACATTTTTTTAAAAATCCAAAACTTTTTGTGGTAAGTTGTGGTACCTAGTAGCAACTTTTTCTCAACTTGGAATTTGAAAACAAAAAAAAAGTTAAAAATCGATACACCCTACTGCGCAGGATCTTATGCTACGTATACACTTGCGAGCCGAAACGCGAGAAGAACCAATTATATAAGGGAAACAACGAATCATGGGAAAGGAACGAATCAATCAAAAAAAGTTACCAGTTCTTACCTTAAATAATTATTTCAAGTTTGGTACAATTTATTTTTTCTATTATTCTTTTTTCTCTAATGGTAATGTTTGCTTGTCAAAACTAAAATAGTCTATGGATTTGAGAGCGCCTTTTCGACGTTAATAATACGTCGTGCCAAAATACGTAAATTGTGAATAAAACGAAAAAATATAATTAATTAACCATGGCGGACGCTGCGGCAAGGCAGCTTCAATATGAATACAAAGCGGTGAGCCATCTTTCCTTATTAATCTCAATGTTTTCGTCCGAAGTTATTTTAGGTTATGTATTTGTTTTTGTGAATATTTATGCTAAATTGATGCTTTTACAATGTAATAAATCGAAATGACTTGAAATATACTTCAATTAGATTAAAATGTCTCTTTTCTCACACTTTTCATTGAATTCTTTTACGTTTTTTAGATGATTTTGACAGTTTGTTGTCGAATTTCGAACGTATTTTTTTACCCACCAAAGAATATTGAAAAGTCTTAATTTAATTTGTTTAACTCTAGAATACTAATATAAATGTTTTACCCCTAAATAATAATGATCGCCTGCGAGTATAATGTGGAATTAAACGATATTTTTCATGTTAAAATTTTATGAAAAAAATTTCGATAATTCAATACAATTTTAACGACATACGTTATGGGTTATTATTATAACATTGAATTACTAACAATTTGTAAACACAACGCTAGTCTTTCACTTAATTCAGATTTTGGAAAAAATATTGAAATATATACCTACTGCGAGAATATATTATATATTATGTTTTTCTTGCCTTATTCAGTGCTTAGAAAATGACTGTTATTCTTTTTAGCCTCTATTGTAGGCAAGTTGTCGGATTGCGCCCGTAACAAACTACTGTCCGTCATTACAGCATCACAATATTATATTAAACTACTGGTTGACGTGTACCCGGCGTTGCTGGCAGTGCCGTCTTAAAATAGGCTGGGGCCCTTGGGCACACAAGAATTTGGGGCCCTTTTGGGAAGTAAAAAAGCAAATTATAATACCATTTTTTTACGAAGTACGACCATTTATTATAGGTAATCAAATACAGTATGATATAATATGTCATTAATGAAATTAGAAGGCTGCTGGTTTTTTTTGGTTACGATTACGATAACGGTTTCTTTCGGGATTTCTGTTGAGCAAAATCTTCTATTATATCCTCAGAGTCAATTTTTTGAAGGATATCACTTTCTATGCACATAATTGACAAATTACATTCAGAGGTAATTTTGTCTTGCGGTGATGAGAATGAATAATCCCTCTGCTTATTTGTTTCTTCAACCGTAAAAAACGAAGTGAGCTTTGGAAGTTTTTCCGTTATTTCTTTTTGAGCTATAACTTTTTTCTTTTTTGTGAACCACTTAAATATGTTCTTTTCGAAATAATTATAAACTGTTGATTTCTCTAATATAAAATAAATAAATAATGTACGAACAAATCAAAACTTCTGTTTATCTTACTCAATTTTAAATAACAAACGAAACAAAATAACGCCACTCACTCCTATCCGACTGAAAGTTTAACCTGTCATGGGTCGGGCCTGATGGGGCCCCCTTCCCTTCCCTTTCCTTAACAAAGCACCACTTTTTTTAATAATTTTAAATTGAATGTTTTGTGGATTAATTTTGAGCTATCATATATGGAAAACAGTTCTAGTAATTACCCACAAATTGACGCATTATTCATTGACATGCAAATACACAATCTCAAAACTATACTAGCTGGTGTCTACTGCCCACCAAATGCATCGTACGAAAACCACCAAAAACTATTACACCAATTAAAAATAATAGCTGACGTGTCAAACGTAATAATCCTTGGAGACTTCAATTATTCCAAATTGGTATGGCCCATTACAGAAGTGCGTAATTCAAACAGCCCCGAGGCCTTATTTGAGGATATGTACTTGAACAGTAACTATTGGCAATTGGTAGATAAACCTACAAGATACAGGGACAACAATACCCCATCTCTATTGGACTTAGTCCTGTGCAATGATGAACATCTCATTACTGATATAAAATATCTAGCACCTATAGGCAAAAGTGACCATATATGTTTGTTGTCAACTCTACAAGTAAGTACCAGCCATAACAACGGATCCTCCGGCCCGAGAGGCAAGAAGCCGAGACCCAACTATCACATAGCAGATTATGATAAAATAAATGAAACCTTAAGCACTCATGATATAATGTGGTCTCTCATGGAAACCACTACAACTGAAGAAAAGTGGAACTTTTTTACGAACATGTTTGAAGAGAAGATTGTGTCAAAAATACCACTATTCAAAGGCAATAAAAACCACAATAAGAACAAACCTTGGATCGACAAACACATACTAGCATTGATTAAAGAGAAAAAGAAAGCCTGGGATGGTTATAGATTATCCAGAAAACACCTGGGGAATGTAAATGAGATTGAAAATGAGTATTACAGAGAATATAAACTGAAAAATAACTACCTTTTATCGCAACTAAGAAATACCAGAAAAAAGTTTGAGCAAAAATTGATTGACAGCGGACAGAAACCATTTTACAGTTATATAAGGAAACAGATTGCCTCGAAAGTGTCTACTCCAACCATACTATATAACTTCTCTAACGAAACAGTTACCAGCGAGATAGACATAGCGAACATCCTTGCAACACAATTTGAAAAAACCTATGTCAATGAACCAGACACCAGTATACCAACTATTAGTCAAGATGTGTATGTAGATAGTTCACTATGCGAAATAGAATTCACTCCATCAGCAGTTGAGAATATTTTGAAGGGGTTGCGAGAAGATAGCGCTACTGGCCCTGATAATATTCCTGCTATTGTTCTCAAAAAGTGTGCAGCAACTCTCAGTCATCCCATAGCTCTGGTTATGCAACAATCCTTTTTAGATGGGAAACTCCCTAAAGATTGGAAGAGAGCTATAATTACACCCATCTACAAAAAAGGTGATAAACTCAAACCAGCAAATTACAGACCTATAAGCTTGACTAGTATTATCTGCAAAACCATGGAAAGAATAATAGTGGACGAGATACGCTCATTCCTGATCAAACTTGACATAATCTCAAACAAACAGCATGGATTTGTGCCAAAAAGATCCACGATTACCAATCTCATTCTTAACATAGATTACTGGACAAACGAGTGGGACAAACGGATTCCCACTGACGTAATTTATCTCGACTTCGAGAAAGCCTTCGATACTGTTCCAACCAATAGACTGTTGGCTAAACTTAAATTCCTAGGCATAAGAGGACGACTTCTCGAATGGATCAAATCCTTCCTCACTGAGAGAAAATTACAAGTTCGAATTGGCAACCAACTGTCATCTGAGCGAAATGTGACCAGTGGTGTCCCTCAAGGATCAGTTCTCGGTCCAGTTCTGTTTATTTTGTACATCACGGACCTGCATACTATAATAAAATCAGACTCCAGCTGCTTTGCAGATGACACAAAATTCTTTGCAAACCCACACACTCATCACAACCAACTGCAAAACGATTTAAACGAAATATATCAATGGACAAATGATTGGCTTCTTAAACTCAATGTCGAAAAATGCACTGTCCTACATGTTGGAAAAACTAACCCTACACTTGCCTACAAACTTAATGGAACACCTCTAAAAGCAGTGACATTACAACAAGACTTAGGAGTTACCATATCACAGGACTTGAAATGGGAACCACATATCGCTGGAATTGTGAAAAGAGCAAATTCACTAACATATCTAATCAGGAAAACCTTCCTTGACCTAACACCGGACATGATGTTAAAAATATATAAAACATATGTGCGACCTCTCCTGGAATATGCTTTCCAAATATGGAGTCCTTACTTCACAAAGGATATAAATCTGTTAGAGAGAGTACAGAGACGTTTCACTAAAATACCAAGAGCTCTGAAAGATCTACGATACGAAGATAGACTCAAGGAATTGAGATTACCAACCTTACAAGAAAGAAGAGAAAGGGGTGACTTGATCGAGACTTTCAAAATTTTATCTGGATATTACAGTTGCCCTAGCATCCAAGAAATCTTCACTAATAATAAAAATATAAATCTCCGTGGACACTCAAAAAAAATCACCAAAACGCCTTTTGCATCTAATCCTAGAAAACACTTCCTTGCAAATAGAGTAGTGGATGCTTGGAACAAACTCCCACAACATGTCATCGATGCAACAAATATAAATCATTTCAAAGCCCTATTGGATTCACATTTGGAGAGAAGAAAGGACTTAGTTCAAACATAAAACACTCAATTGCTGTCAAACTAGTTGTGAAACCGGATATGAGCGCATCAGCAGAATGCTGCCTGCTCATTACATAATAATAATAATAATAATAATATATTTTATTGACCGAAACACATTCCTAGAGCAATAAAATATGTACCAAAATAACATTAATTGCGTTAATTTGATAAATTGATAGGTTTTACGATGTTTTCGTCAAGTATCATGCATCAGATTTGCATCGCTGCAAATTTGACATTTCGATTCCAAAGATAATTTTTTTTTAAATATTCTGGTGTTGCCAGGTGAAATAAACTAGTGGCTATATCATCAATGATGTTGGCGCAAGCGATTCTGACCTTGTTCTTTAAACAAATTCTGTACACAGAAGGGTTAAAAACGCATTAAAAAAAAATTTCCGCGCGCATTCGCACACACCGCCCGCATTATCGCGTTTCGCGAGAGAAATTGTCAGTCCTTCGGGGCCCCCTGAGAATGGGGGCCCTGGGCACGGGCCCCGTGTGCCCTTATGGTGAAGACGGTATTGGTTGCTGGGGGTTATCCTTAGGAGATGGACAGATACAATTACTGACTTTTCTGTAGGCCTTTTTTATTAATATACTATTCCGTAGAACAAGACCACTACACGAGGAGTCAAATCTCCACCTTTGCGTTATGGGAGCACCTTATCCTATTGATGGTGGGCCAGAATTTACGTGACAGTGAGAACCCAGGCTGGGTCGTGCACGAGATGGGCATTTTTTCAAGTCGGCTGATTTCCACTCAAGTTTCAGTTCTCTAGCTCCAGATAAGCTAGAGTTATACGGAGGAGCCTGTCTTCCCGAAGTGTGTTTGGGACTTGGAGCGACAGTTGACAATCTATTGTGGATGCCCAGCTCTTCCAGAATGGATATATTAGTGATATCCCTTGATAGTAGACAATCAGAGATCCCATACTTTCCTTGATAGTAGACAATTAGAGATTCCATACTTCCTTGTTAACGAAAGGTATTCAATACTTGTTTAGGGTTCTCGTGTTAAGAACTCGCTAGAATATCCACGCTTACCTTTCTCGGAGATATTCTAGTTTCTCTAAATGAACAGTCGCGGAATTTAGCTTGAGAATTATAACACTGATTGATTGTTAGAGTTATATTTTATTAAAGTTGTGATAATACAAAGATTCAGTTCGCGACAATTATTTGCGTAATTTACAATTAATAGCTTGCTGGTGGGAGAAGCGCTCGAGGCAGAATGGCGACAAAATTCGTTCCACGCGCGAGGTCGGTTCGACCGTCCGCGCATCTTACTGCGCAGGCAAGTGTTGCCATAGGCAAGGTGGCACTCAAAAAAACAATAATAATTGCGGTGCCTACACTTGATTAAAGAAAAACTTTATAATGAGTGATCTCTCGACTGCTAAAATATCATGCATTCTATCATGTATGTGTGAAAGAGGTGGGATTGGGCGCGAATTTGAATAATTTGAAAGTATGTTGCCTGTTGTATGCTGATGATGCGGTGCTGATTGCTAATAGTATGGATGATCTACAGTCTCTCGTGTCTAGGATGAACCAAGTGTGCATGAAGAATGAGTTAATGATGAATGTAAGTAAGCCTAAATTAATGGTGTTTGAAAGAGAGAGTACGAAAACAGTGTGCAATATAGTTGTTGCTGAGGAATACTTGGAGCAGGTGGATGAGTTTGTGTATTTAGGAAGTATGTTCTAGAGAGATGGGAAGGCACTTGGCGACATTTATCCACTGGAGCGCCAAGATATTAATGATTATCTGGAGATTTTCGTACGTTTGGTTTTGAATTCGCCGTCGATCATTAAAAATCTTTAAACTGTCGTTTAAAGCCATTATATCAACTTATATTTCGTAATTTCTCTTAAGTTTGTAGGTTTTATAAAAAAATAAATGAAAAATAATTTTAGATATTACTTGTGTTTACGTCAGTTGCCCAAATCGTGTCCCGGAATCGGAAACTAATTGTCCGTTTATTTAATGTTGCTAATTTATACCAAAGCAATTACTGCGAAATGAAAAGAAATGTCTTATAATTAGAGACACCCATTCATAGCTTTAATTTTTATGAAATGTAGCATTAATTATTGAAAAAATAGCTTTTAATTTGCGTTTTCATAGTGTTTATAGCTAAATAGGATAACGTCAAGGAATTGGAGTCGGCAAGAGGGGAAAAACAATTAAATTAGCAAAATCACTTGAAACATGTTTATTGTATTATTTATTTATTTATATACACGCCTAAAAAGGCTTTTACATAAAAGTGATACATGATGCAGTGTTTTTTTTTATTTTTTATATTAACTCCACACAGGAGGCCCTGAAGAAAATAATTTCCCTCAGGGCCTATGTCATCTTTGGGGATGCTGTGTGGAGAGTCTTTTTGTGGAGAGGAAGGAGTGAACATGGGTCTTGAAGAGTACCATGTTGTAGGAGGGAGGAAACACAGAGGCCGGCAGTTCGTTCCACAGCCGAGCTGTTGAACTTAAGAACGAATCGTAGAAGCGACCCGTTCTCATGTGACAAATGTCAACCGTGTACAAATGTTGGGCGCGCGTTTGGCGTGTACCCCGACTACGCACCGGTGCCGAAGGGATCAATAAATAATTAAAAAAAAAAACTAAGAGTAACATAAAGTAAAAAAGAAATTACAACAACATTACATATAAGACAAAACATTAAAACTAATTTACCAACGCTAATCTAATTTGTAGGATTCGACAAAGTGTTGGTATAGATTATGCTTAGTTCTATAAATGGAGTCCATAAATAAATCAATAGGGCTCCCATACTCGTTGCCCAGATCATGCATCCTATTGGTCAGTGAGTGTGTCTGATAGTTGGTCGTGTATGTATTGCAGAAGAATGTTATATTTTGTCTTGCATTCCTAGTCGGCACATGGAGTTTAATAGTGGCAACGATGGCAGGACTATCAATTAAGTTGTTAATGACTCTGTGTAACACAACCAGGTCTGTAATAATTCTCCTGTCAGACAGTGTTATTAGATGCAATTGATTCATCAAACTGATATAATTAATGTAATCGATAGGAATTCTGAGCTTAAAATTTAAGTACTTTTTATTATTGATTTAAATTCAACATGGCACATGTTTCTACAGTAGAGTGTGGCATGTTCGTTCTACGATCTGTCAATACAAGATTATAGCGACTAGCAAATCTTTTTTATTATCGCTAAAAACACCATTTATCACTTTGATTCGCGAAAATATCTTTAATGCTATGGACGCGGTAGTCTCTCTCGCTGCAGCAGCTGGTACAGTTCCTTCACCACCTAGGATTCTTGCAGCAGAGTCTCCATCTTCTATCTTCGTCGAACGTCACAGCGGTGCTGCCAAGGTCTGTTATCTATGCGAGGATATTGTGTCAGCGCTCTTTATTAGCAGCAGACACATACCTGAACGGATGACGAACCTCGTGCTGGCACTGTTGGTGGACGCGGTAGTCTCTCTCGCTGCAGCAGCTGGTATAGTTCCTTCACCACCTAGGATTCTTGCAGCAGAGTCTCCATCTTCTATCTTCATGTCACCTGTTCCTGTTCTTCATTTTACTTTACTTAACTTCACTTTATTTTGGTAATATTTATATATTTTTTAATACCTGCATTAACTGTAAAGCGCCCCTGAGGTGATATCTCACAAAAGCGGCGCTATAAAAATTGTCCAATATTTATTTTATTATTTTATAATGGGTGTCTCAACTTAAAATATATTATTTACATGATGACGGGGCAAGTTAGAACAAATTAAATAATTTATTTTATTTTAAATAAAGTATTTAATAACATACCCTATTGTACTTGAGTTGACTTTTAATAAACACGGATTTGTTGTAATTTTCAGAACTCTAACTTGGTGCTGCAAGCGGACGTGCGCTTCATTGAGCGGAGGGGGCGCGATGAGGCCACCGGCGAGGTCATGTCGCTAGTGGGCAAGCTGACGGGCACGCGAATGGGCGACCGCCACCAGCGCACAAAGCCGGATCGCGCCGCCGAGCGCAAAGTCAAGTGAGTGCTGCATCATACGTTACTGGCCATCAAATTTAATGACTGCAACTGATACGCACTTGCTCAAGCACTGTGAATTATAGTAGTTATCGTGTAATTCATTAGAATAGTATATTTGCGGCACATTCTAGAATGGACGATACTCTCAGTATTGCCCTGGTGTAAGACCACCATCCAGAATTGAAATGTTTGGCCGCATTTGGTGACCAGTTCTGAGTAGCCAGGTTCTTCCCCACCTTCCTCCTCCCCATCTCCTACCCCTCCCCACTACCTTCAGTCTCACAAAATATCCACCTTATCACAATTAAAACAATAAGACCAGGGGGCGATTTTACCACGTATCGTTTCGCGCGTATATTGCATCCAGAAGGAGCGTGAAGCGCGCGAGCATTTGGAACCATTCCTTGTCACAATTTTGCCGCTCCATTTCCCTTGATACGTGTACTCGCTCTGCAGTTCCCGCGTAAACTGGACGTAAGTCTGGCGAACTACACACGATTTGCGCCCGTATTTTTCGCGCGATACTTGTGGATGCAATGTATTGGTGCCCAGTACCTCGCCAATGAGCATATATATTCGCACGAAAAAATTCGCGGTGAATTCGCCCCCTCTGAGTAAGGTCTTAGCCATTAGTTGTCGCGGGCCTGATTGATGAAAATGGTCATAAGATGTCGCGGGCCGGATGGATGACACTGGCGGGCCGGACACGGCCCGCGGGCCGTAGTTTGGAGACCCCTGATCTAGTCAATCAACATTATGCAAGTGCATTATACAAGCAAAATAAATACAAAACAATACAATAACAACACTTCAACTCACCAGAGATCAAATGGGAAAATAATTCACCGACTCCAGATATTTTCATATCAGAGGGTTCGGCTCGGTAGAACTCCTAACAGGGCCTATAAATCCTACTGATCCCTCAACATAAATATTTTAAAAATCTTTCATTATTCTACATGTATTCAAAATGACCGACTTTTGCATCTTAATATATAAATTTTTTGATAGATCTAATACTATATATCTAATTAAGATAATAATTATGCGTTTGATGCATATTTTAATATCTATTCCCCTCAAGAAAAAATCCGAGGTGTGCCATATGGTAACCGGATAAATCATCACAATGATAATTCATCACATCTTTAAAAAGTTATATAAAGTCATGGAAAGTGATGAAATAAACACTTTATTAACTAAAGGTTACAAAAAAAGGTTACTAAACTTAGGTAAAAAAAATAAAAAATTTTCATCGTTTCTAATGACTTTATATCACTTTTTAAAAGTGTGTTGAATTGTCACTGTGTTGAGTTATCATGGAACCGCGCCATATATAAAATACTAGCACACCCGGCGATGCTTCGCTATTTGCAAACATCTTCCTCAGGCGTCTCCGACTTCTTGCACCATTCACTGCTGTATAACAAAATGTTACGACTTCAATTCCACTCCGTATCTCATTCCAGTGCAGAGTTATTGCATTAAGTATTCCTTGAGCTTCCCCGACTTCTTCTATCAATCTAACCGCTCTCTAAATACTCCTGGCGCTAATAAGAACCAACTTTGAAGTTATCAGTATATTTTGAATCCACAGGGCACAAACATACGAACATTTCCTTTTATATAATAGATAATATAACGTTGCATATGTTAACTGTGTAACTTTAATAGAATTCTATATATTTAGTGATTCTATATACTATGTAATTCTATATACTATGTAATTCTATATACTATGTAATTCTATATAATATGTAAATCTATATACTATGTAATTCTATATACTATGTAATTCTATACACTATGTAATTCCATATACTATGTAATTCTATATACTATGTAATTCCATACACTATGTTATTCTATATACTATGTAATTCTATATACTATTTTTTTATTTTTATTTAATATTTGAAAAAATATATTTTTACATAGATAAGTATACAGGATAAAAAAAGATATAAAACAATAGAAATGAAAGTAGCCTTTCCTCACCATAAAGAGACAATGCTCTTGTGTTTGGTGAGGGAATTCTAGTTCAATTATGTACATGTTAGTATTAAGGTAAATAATTTATAAAGAAACAACACAAGATTTAAACAATATTACTTCTAGATGTAAGTAGTGAACGTATTTTGGACTTATAATAGTTTAAGGTAATTTTTTAATTTAAGGTGAAATTCCTGAATATTTTCGATATTTTTTAAATTTAATGGAAGGTTATTAAAATAAATTATGCCTAGATAAAGATAGGTATTTTGAATGAGCTTAGTGTTAAATTTTGGGATTTTAATAGTTTTCTGGTATCTTGCTGATGTATTGAATTGCAAGTTATGAGTATTTGACTGCATTTCCTTGTAAATTTGAAGTATTGAATATTTTTTATACATTTTGTCTACTGTAGGTACTTTGAAAATTGTAAAAAGAATTTCGGTAGAAAATTTTGATGGTTTTTTCAAAATTACTTTGATTACCAATCTTTGAACTACTTTAAGTGGGTTCAAAATGTTATTATATGTTCCTCCCCAACCAATAATACCATATTGTAATATAGATTGAACAATCGCATAGTACACTCTTTTTAGGTTTTCCAGTCTAAGAATATTACTAAGTCTTATAAATATATAAATACATTTCCTAATCCGTTTGACGAGTTTACAAATGTGTGTTTTCCATTTAAAATATTGATCTATATATACACTATGTAATTCCAAATACTATGTTATTCTATATACTATGTAATTCTATATACTATGTAATTCTATATACTATGTAATTCTATATACTATGTAATTCTATATACTATGTGAAATTCCCTAAAAAGGGCGTTTTAATAATTGTAGTCACGGAATGGAAGTAACGCATTCTATATCGGAAATGTTAAACATGATTTTTTCATCGATGGTCCAAACCCATTTGTATATTTTATGCCAGCTATTTAAGACACCACAAATTTAATGGTTCCAGACGTCAAAAGCGCGACGAGGCGCAGTACGACTTTGAGCGCATGAAAGGCGCCACGTTGACTGCCGAGGGCGGGGGGGAAGAGCCCGTGTCGGTTGCGGTGTACCGGCCGCGCACCCAGGAGACGCGGCGCGCTCACGATCTGCTGCTGGCCTTCATGCAGGGCGCGCTGGGTGACCAACCGCGCGACGTTTTGTGCGGGGCCGCCGACGAGGTAAATCACATTCACTGATGCTATGACATGTATGTAAATTTATGCCAAGACAGGCAAGTACGGGAAACGCCGTAATTATTAGTATTTTTTTGTAAATTGTATATGTCTTACCAGATAATGACGTATTTGTATAATAATATTTGGATGAGTAATATTGTGCTGTGAGTACCTGACACATCTGCTGTGGATTCGCCGGCATTGTGTTCATATATTTTTTATAATAAATCTTACGTGTTTCAGGTGTTGGCCGTGTTGAAAAATGACCGCATGAAAGATCACGACCGCAAGACAGAAATTGAATCCCTCCTGGGACCAATTCCAGATGAACGATTCGCCCTGCTTGTCAATTTAGGTAAGTTTCTGCGTCATCTTTTCCAGTTTACAAATAACCGGACAAAATGTGATTTTAAAAAAAAAACATTGTTTTATTGAAGATGAAGATAATACTAATAAATCTAACTGAAATATGAAACAGAACAAGACACATAAAAATAAAAAGCTAAGGTTAACAACTAGGAATCGAACCCAGGATCTCTTGTCTTGTCCGGGACAGCGTCTTAACCACTCGACCATTTGAACCTATTTATTAAACGTCATATTTGTCGATATCAATTTTAAATTCAAAATTAACAAAATCATCTTGTAACTAATGTTTCCCATATTTTTCACAGCTACCTTTTTAAATGATCACAAAGTTTCTTAGATAGTGTCTCAGATAAATATATCCGATTTTTACATTTTTCATGGTTCATTTAGATTTATTAATATTTTCTTCTTCTTCAATGTTATACAGGTTGTCCGGGGGTAAAGTGCGCTAACTTCGGGATGTGATTCTACATGATTTCCAATACAAATAATTCAACTTTTTAACCTTAAAACATTGGACTATTGAAAAAAGTTATTTATCTTTTTTACTTCTAAAAACGAGATGGAGGAACGATCCGTTCTCATGTGTTCTTTTCGTGTCTGTAGATTTGCATAGGGGATCAATGCTATTAGCTCCTTTGAGCACGCTCCATTGAAAAACCTGTATAACAGACTCAGCTTGCCCGCGTTACGTCTGTGCATTAGAGATGGCAATCGGTCTGTTAACAATGGATTGTCAATCAGACGGACTGCCCTCCTTTGCACAGAATCAAGTATTGTGGGGCTCCAGCCTTGAGGTGGCTCCCAAATTCAATTGTTGTTGTTCAGGGGCAGCTGCCGGTTACTATTGAAGAATAGCTCCATACAAGACTCCCAGTTTCTTGGAAGCCAAATTTGTTCGATCTTCTATGGAATTTGAGCTTACCTTTTTTAGAAAAAAAATTACACACTTACCGGGGAAATCATTGGGGGATTTATATTACCCCTCTCAGGTGCGGGAGGGTTAAGGCGAGATTCCGACATGTTATATCGTTTCCAGGAAAGAAGATTACGGACTTCACGGGTATAGGAGCTGCTCCACCCGCCGGGGACGCCCAGCAAGAGCAGATCGACGAGCAGTACGGCATCAACGTGCAGTTTGAAGAGAGCAGTTCCGAGGATGATGAAGACGCCTTCGGAGAGGTTTGTAATCATTTCTCTCAAGGTCTATTATTGTTATGTCGCTGCTTTACTTGCAGATTTCTGTGTGGGAACTTATTGATAAAGTAAAAGGTTCTTTTACTATAATTGTGTTTATTTACGTAGCAATTAATAAGTCTGGATTTAGCTACACTGTTCATTACCCGAGGGTTGGTAATTCTGTTAGAAGCTTGTTGTCTGTCAATAATATCCCACAGGCAATTGCTACACTCTAGCGACATCTGTCGGACTCTGGAGTAAGCTTTATGACTAGTGCCTTCTATCGCTTGAATACCCAACTTATTACCACACATCACATTAATAGTAATCATTTGAGATGCTTTGTGGAAAGTTTTTTTTAATACAAATTAAATTTGAAAAAATTTTTGTACATCAAAAAAAAAAATTACATTGTCTCCACAGGAGACCTGTAATTTCTGACAGGAGACCCTTAGTACAATAATTTCTCTAGGAGGTCTTTGTCATCTTGGGGATGCTGTGTGGAGGGTATTTTTAAGTAACGGATGGAGAGGAAGTTCTGGGAAAGAAACCCCTCATAAGATTATCCTGCCAGAATCTTCTCTTCTTCATTTTCTTAATAGACCCACTATACAGCATCCCCAACGATGACAGGCCCTGAGGAAAATTATTTTATACTAGATGTACCCTGCAACGGTTCCATGATAACTCAACACAGTGAATATTCAACAAACCTTTAAAAAGTGATATAAAGTCATTAAAAACCTAACCTAACCTACTTGACCCAGTTAATAAAGTTTTTTGTTTCATCACTTTCCATGACTTTATATAACTTTTAAAAATGTGATGAATTATCATTTTGATGATTTATCCGGTCACCCCCTGCAACGCGTTGCTGTGGCTCAGTCTGTCTGTGCAGATAGAGAAACAATGGCATGCGTTGCTTTTTTTAAAAAAAAGCATGTTTGCTGTTCAAAAAAAAAAACATGTTTTTACCTGTCTCAGGTGACATCCATATAATATAGGTAAATAAAAACACACGAATTTTAATGACATTGTTGTGTCAAAATTTCATAGCAATCGCTGAAGAACTTTCGGAGATTTAAAATTATTAACAAACGAACATTTACATTTTTATTTATATTATTTTTTTAATTTATATAATCCTACTACAATATTCATGAAATAACTAACATAACTTTAAATATTTAACAATAATATAAATTAGAGTCCTTGCCTGACTTTGAATCCTTCGAGACCAGTGTTGAAAGAGTCGAGAGATTTCATTTAGCAGCACCATACCTCTTGTCATGCTGCGCCGGGCCAGAACGTCCGTTCTGCCACTTGGAATATAAGTGGTGGAGTCGACCCTGGCGGTAGTTGTTCTGTACATACAAGTTACAGCATTCCAAGTGTTATGGGCTGTCCCATTTCTCCCAGATGGAGACTTTCGTAGCGCGTCTTCAGACAACAAATCCATGTGGCGCATACGTCGCTGGTACTCACTGTGCACTCTCATATAAAGATACCTTGCAAACCTTTTATTTTAGAAAGTTAACATTTTTTTAATTTTTCTAACAACCGTGCCGTTATAAGCAAAACACAGTTGATGTACTTTTTATTGCAGAATATTATTGATTTGCTAATTTATTGTGGCTATTTCAGGTGCGTGAGGAAGACGACAGAGAAGGAGAGGGAGAAGATGAAGGGCAGGAGGAGACCATGGAGGTTGAGGAAGAGAGCGAAGACAAAGAGGGGAAGAAGCAGGGCATACACGCCTCCAATGTAATCTATTTTTTAATACTCTCGCTAATTATTTACTGGTGAATCTATTAGTCTTTAGCATCGTTATTTAATTTTGAAGTGGTCATCCGATCGAGCTGAAACTCGGCAGATAGACTCGTTGTCGATGAAAGTGCATTCTATCAACTTTTGGTGGCAACCGCAACTCATATTTGCTTTGATTTTCAATGATACTATTATCGGTTGATCATCATTATTTTTAGATTGACTGAAATTTTGGGCGTGCATTGCTCCAACGCTCCTTAGAGCTAGCCGCAACTGCGCAAAAGTATACATATTATAAGACATCAAAAATCAATGAACTCATTACCATATACAGCGGTAAAGAGCTGCCAAGAAATACGAGCAACACAAACGAATGATAAAATGGTCACTTATCATTAACTCATTAATATTTTGTTCATTTGGTTCACTTTTTTCAATTTGGTCGGCGGGTATGGATTTCGCCGCCCCGGGAACCAATCATAGGATATCCAACGCCTCTGCCATAATTTACCCCAAGTAGCCAGCTACAGCTGGTGACCGGATAACGGGAGTGAGGTTTGTCCGGTTCTTAGCAGCAGATGCGTCTACCCACCGAGTACGTGGTGGGCTGGATCGAGAGAGACTGGTTGAGGGAGACCTCTCCACAAGACTATCTCAACCCATCGCCTTGCACTGCAGTGGAAGATATGTCACTTCTGGATACACTGATCCTCAGATTCTTACCCACCCCTCATACCCATTTCCTTATCAGGGAATTTTTTTTCACCAGGGCCTCCTTTGTAACTTATGACTTACTAATAAATATTTCCAGCTGGGCGGTTCAGGCGTGGAGGACCCTCGGCGCGAGCGTCCGCTCCACCCGCTGGACATTGACGCCTACTGGCTGCAGCGCCGGCTGTCGCGCGTGTATGCGGACGCCGTGCTGTCGCAGCAGCGCGCCGCAGACGTGCTTGCCGCTCTACGCGACTCGGCCGACGACCGCGACTGCGAGAACCGCCTCGTGCTGCTGCTCGGCTACGACTGCTTCCAGCTGGTCAAGATGCTGAAGAAGAACCGCCAGATGGGTAAGTCAACTACGGCTGTGATATGTATATTAACTCCACCCACTGGAGCTGTTCAGAAGATTTTGCAGTTCCATTGAAGAAAAAAGAAGATAAGTGGAGGAAAAAAAAACACACTAAACTTGACCTACTATTTCATCATGCTCCTTAGTGTCTAACTAACCATCAGGCTGTTTCTCCGCAGGGTTATGCAGAGAGGACGGACCGCCAAACAACTCGGTCTTGACATACTTTACTCTTCTATTATTCTGACTCTTTGCATGGCCCGACTCAAGTATCTGATTCACTTGATCGCGCCATGTCTTTCTCGGGCCTCCCCGAATTCAGCTACCATTCTCATGTACGTCATATATTCTCCCTACACTCCTTTCTTCGCTCATTCGCTCTACATGCCCAAGCCATGTAAGCGTCCCTTTCTTAATCTTTTTTATTATGCTTACATCATACTTATATCCTTTGCGGATCTCCACATTTCTCACACGATCATACATGATTTTACCACACTTATGCCTCAGGGATTTCATTTCAACAGCATTCTATCTACCTTTCATCCTTCCTCTTCCAGTTCCATGCATCACTGCCATACATCAAGGTAGGTACCAGCACTCTGTTGTGGACTAATTCGCTTCTTTGGACAATTTTTTGTTAGCGCCAACTGCGTTCAGTCCTCCATTAATGGAATTACCTGCATTTACCCTTCTTTCAATATCTCTGTCAGCCTAGAATCAGCCAATCTCTCTAGAACATACTTCCTAAATACACAAACTCATCCACCTGCTCTAATTATTCCTCATTCACAAACGTTGTGTCAGTGTTCTGTTTTATCCGGTTCCCAGAGTTTACGCACATATGCGGGGATTTTATTCTAATGCTGGTTCTACGTATGGGCAATTGAAATAAATTGGTTTGTCATGTCGATCTTGACGGTGTATGTATGAATTGTGTTGATTACAGTCTCTTGACTAGTATTACTCCAATCCCAATATGATTAATTTCTGTTCCACAGTCCTCTACTGCACCATGCTGGCCTCTTCGCAGTCCGAGTCGGAGAAACAGACTATCCGCGAACAGATGTCTAAGGACTCCGGTCTGAAGAAAATTCTGGCGCAGCTCGAGACGGGAAAAACTGAAGAAGAGGTGAAAATAACATCTGTTTATATATTATTAAAAACCACCGAAGAAATAAACCAAAAGGATTGTTATTTGGGTGTGTTCATGTGCCCAAATTTTCTGCTGATTCGCTCATATCTGATTTCACTATTAATAAGTTTCTTCTCTCTTCTCCTTTCTTTCTCCTCTCCAAATAATAATCCAATTGAGGTTTATTTTAGTAGCATGGATGACATGTTGTGGAAGTTAGTTCCATGCTTCCACTACTCTATATTAGTAGAATGGATGACATGTTGTGGAAGTTAGTTCCATGCTTCCACTACTCTATGTTAGTAGAATGGATGACATGTTGTGGAAATTAGTTCCATGCTTCCACTACTCTATATTAGTAGAATGGATGACATGTTGTAGAAGTTAGTTGCATGCTTCCACTACTCTATTTGCAAGGAAGTGTTTCCTAGGATTGGATGCAAATGTTTTGTCAATTATTTTGAGTGTCCACGTAGATTTCTATTTTTGTTGGTGGCAAGATAATAATTTTCGTTTTGTATTTTCAGGGTCCCCGTTCAGAAGTTAAGTCTGCCGCCAGCACCAGCGGCGAGAAGGGGGGCGGTGGGGGGGATAAGGGGGGCGCTGGAGGGGACAAAGGGCAGGGGGTGCGGCGGGGGGAAGAGGAGGGTGTGGTGGGGCCCGGCGGGGGGCAAGTCGGGGGCTCTCGCAAGCAACTGGACCTGGAGGAGATGGTGAGTCAGATGTCTTAACCTTTACAAAAATTGACAGTAGTTTTGCGATCGTTTAAATCTCTGACGTCAGAATTTATGGGTGTTAGTTCTAGTATCAGCTTTATCTTTTTTACTTCTATCATCATGTAGAATCACCTCCCGAAGTTACTACACTTTCACCCCGGACACCCTGTATATAAAAATTAAGAATGCCTATATTTGTGCTGGCGAAACTCGGAAAGGCGTCGACCGATATTGCTGAAAATTTCTATGTTTGTTGTTATTAGTACCAGAAGTGTTTAGACAGTGATTTTAATGGTAGAAAAAGTCGGGGACACCCGAGGAGTACTTAACGCAATATCTCTGCACCGGAATGAGAGTGAGTTGAATTAAAGCCGATGTAATGTAGTTTTTAACAGTAACATTGTGGTATACAAAAATTGGAAAGATGTTCAATTGTATATGTATGAAAAATGCTTTTTGTTGTTTGTAGATGTTTGCGCAAGGTTCCCATCTGATGGCCAATAAGCGCTGCCAGCTTCCTGACGGCTCCTTCCGCAAGCAGCGCAAGGGCTACGAGGAGGTGCACGTGCCGGCCTTGAAACCCAAGCCCTTCGACGACGACGAAGCCCTTATGCCCGTGGACAAACTGCCCAAGTACGTGCAGCCCGCCTTTGAGGGCTTCAAGACCCTCAACAGGATACAGGTTAGTTACGACAAACACCGCACATGTTATCCCGTGAACACTCGGGCTATGGGCCCATTGTACTATCTCTTATTTCACTTCATCCCTTTGATAAAGTTCACCAGGGTTGTCATATGATATTTGGCTGTGTTCCTGCTCCTGGTTCCATAACGTGTCTTTACAGATATCTGAGCCTTGTTCCCATCAGGGCGGGACATTGGCACCATAGGAGAGTTGGAGTCTCTTTCATCTTCTCTTTCATCTTCTTTTTACGTTTTCCACTCCCAACCGCTGCAGTCTCCTGAGGTGGCAGTATCCTGTTAGTAGTCCTACCAGTTCCCTCAGTAAGTCCACTGTGAAAAACTTACGTAAGAGTCAGACTATAATCTCTTCTCATGTGACAAATTGTGTCAACTGTTTACAAATGTTGGGCGCGCGTTTGACTTGTTTCCCGCACCGACGCACCGGTGACGAAGGGATCAATGACTCCAGGAATACCGGTCTAACAAGAACAGCATTCCAACCCGACACCTGTGTTCTAAAGATTGCAAACCGTTTGTTAACCTTTCTTCATCTTTGGTGTGTATTTACTACACATTGCTTCTAATAACTTTAATAACTCTATAAATATAATAAATTCTGGGTTCACATTTTAGGTATTCCTCCGTTGTACATTTATGCACTGAATTAAAAAATAAAATTTTACATAGTTTTCAAATTGAATTAAAAATCAGAGATTTTTGTTAAAAATCGCAAACAAATACACCAATACAATCAACCGTGTGACACTGCTACGCAAATTGATGTTATTGATGTCCCGCTTTAGTTCGCTATGCGGGAACATGAGAAATCCACACGTCCGCAGTTGTATTTTGATTTAGACCATCGATACCTACGACCGCATAGCTGTGTGTGTGCTAGCCGCCAGCCAGTCGGTTGCGGACCGTCGTTAAATGTGGACCTCTCGCACGTTTTTTAAGCATCTGCCGATGGTTTGTTCATGTTTTCAGCAATTAAATTACAATTATTATCACTTTTGATATAAAATATAATAAACATAAGCGATTAGCTATGAATATTCATATTTTTCCTAAATTAAATAGCTTATTTTGAGATGTGTATTGACTACACAGCACCGGAACTCCTGGATTCGAAGTATGATACAGTTAAATGTGACCAAAGGGGTTAGGGTCCCAGTGGTAGAGCGGTGCACCGGCAAGGCAAGGGTCCTGGGTTCGAGTCCTAGATGTGACCGTATCCTTTTTTGATTTTTCTGTTTCAGATTTTCGTTTAGAAATCGCTAATATTGTCTCCAATAATTACATATTACAATTTGAGGGTTTTCTCAATAAAGTTATTCCAAAAAATAAATATCAAATAGACCGTCCGTTTCTGCAGAGTCGAAGGTTTTTTCTGGTATTTTGAGGCTAGACCAGAGACGGCTTCCAAATTAAAACGTGAGGCGCACTTGCGATATCCACAGGGTCAGCAGTTGTGTCCTATTAAAGTATCTGCGGACCCCGTACAGAACGCCCAGTTTCAATAGTATAAACTGAATTACATACATAGTTTTGAATACATTTTTATGTACATATTAAAAACCTGTGTAATTTTTGCATCAATAATAATATAAACCATTCTTTCTTCTTTCAGAGTCGCCTGGAGCCGATGGCACTAAACTCAGACGAGAACCTGCTGGTGTGCGCTCCGACCGGTGCCGGAAAGACGAACGTGGCGCTGCTGTGCATGATGCGCGAGATCGGCAAGCACATCAACCAGGATGGCACCATCGCCGCTGACCAGTTCAAGCTGGTGTACGTGGCGCCCATGCGCTCTCTTGTACAGGAGATGGTAAGCTAACTAACTAACTAACCATCACGCCGTTTCTCCGCAGTGGTAGGCAGAGAGGACGGACCGCCAAACAACTCGGTCTTGGCACACACTTCTTGCCTCATTCACATTCATACATCGTCTCATACATACTCTTCTATTATTCTGACTCTTGACATGGCCCGACTCGAGTATCTGATTCACTTGATCGTGCCATGTTTTTCTCGGGCGTCCCCGACTTCTGCTACCATTCGAATTTGCATCATATATCCTCCTTACACTCCTATCTTCGCTCATTCGCTCTACATGCCCAAACCATCTAAGCGTCCCTTTCTTAATCTTACTCATTACGCTTACATCAGCCTTGCACTCTTTGCGGATCTCCACATTCCTCACACGATCAAACATGGTTTTACCACACATACGCCTCAGGGATCTCATTTCAACAGCATTTAATCTACTATCATCCTTTCTTTGCCAGTTCCATGCCTCACTTCCATACATCAAGGTAGGTACCAGCACTCCATTGTGGACTGCTAACTTCGCTTCTTTGGACAATTTTTTGTTAGCGCCGACAGCGTTCAGTCCTCCATTAACGGAATTACCTGCATTTACCCTTCTTTCAATATCTCTGTCAGCCTTCCCATCTCTCTAGAACATGCTTCCTAAATACACAATCTCATCCACCTGCTCCAAGTATTCCTCATTCACAACTATATTGCACACTGTTTTCGTACTCTCTCTTTCAAACACCATTACTTTAGACTTACTTACATTCATCATTAACTCATTCTTCATGCATACTTCGTTCATCCTAGACACGAGAGACTGCAGATCATCCATACTATTAGCAATCAGCACCGCATCATGGTAAGCAATATTATTAGGGTCAGTCAAAAATTATCTATACTTTCACCGTAACACACCTTCAAGGTTGTCATACTGTCTTCTGCGCATGTGTGCGTAGAGTTAGTACGACTGCTGTCAAATGTGCGAAATTTGATCCCGATCGTGCCAATTACCTTCCGATATTACAGTGTAAATATGTCCGCTGCGCTTGGAGTTTGCACCAAGGAGGAACAATGAGCAGTGATCCCTTTTCTCTGGTCGGATGGTGTTAAAGGGAGTGAAATTCATTGTATACTTTTAAAACAATACGGAGTCAGTGTTTATGTCACTTATAAGTTTTTTTTTTGAATATTGAAAAATTTAAAAGTGGCCGGACGAGATGCAGGAAGGAAGGAGCAGGACACCTGTCAACCTCCACTACGGACGGCGTGATTGAGCAAGCTGGAAAGATGGTTGTAGCAAATAGGAGAGTTATCACTCAAAGCTACTGACAAAAATTAGCCTCAATACTTACGTATTGCGGATAATATCAGTAACTACATACATGAAATATTATTTTAGGTATTGTGATTTAAAAACAGATGAGGTAAAAATTACACTTACATATAGCGGATAATAACAGTAACTACATGACAAGAAACATTATGTGAGCAAGAGGCCTCGAACATTTTTTTTTTTTTTTTTTTTTTATATTTTTATTTATTTTATAAAATACAGTATAATTATTTAAATTTACATAATAAGAACATATTTCAATAAAAATTAACATGTTTACCTTTACAAGAGTCTAAAACTCGTTTGTAAATGGAAAAAAATAAAAACTTATCATACATATGTAAATAGAAGAAAAAAAGAATCGTAAAAACATATAAAGTGAAGAGATTTTAGTTTTTTTTTTTTATACAATAATTTATAAAATAATATAGTGAGATATAATCGTCATTCTAATTCGTTAAATTATTTAATGTAGTGAAGTTTATTTTATTTTTAAATTTATTATAGTCCGGTTCTAATCTCATCTCTGTCGTTAGTTGATTAAACCACATCACTCCAGTGTACGTGTAATAGTGTTGTGCAAAACTGGTGTGCATTAATGGAGTGCATAAGCGACCCGTACGTCATGTACATGACAAGATCCATTATGACAAAAACACATATTGAGTATCAATCAATATAACGTGTAGTTCTTATGTTAATTCCAGGTGGGAAGTTTCTCCAAGCGCCTCGCCCCCTACAACATCACAGTGTCGGAGTTGACAGGAGATCACCAGCTGACGAGGGAGCAGATCGCCGCCACGCAGGTCATCGTCTGCACCCCCGAGAAGTGGGACATCATCACCAGGAAAGGTCGGAGACTATTCTTTATACTACTCACCCATTTCTGAGTGACAGACGCCCCCATTAACGTCTTGGTGAGAGGTCACTGTCACCACTCTCCCGAACCGTTTTAAGCACCGTAAAATGATTGTGGCAGAGCTGTATGTTCGTTGGTTCCAAATCTGTACTTGTTGGTCCAAACGTGGCATCATGGTGAAGTTTTCCTCCGTTGAACTCATAGACATATGAATATTAGTAGACCTGCCCTAAGTGATTAAAAGCGTATTATCCCCACTCCCCATACCGGTTCCATTGGAGCCGGCTGTGCTCGCGTATGACCTCAAGTGAAATTTGAAAACGTGACGTCATCATTCTTGTGCGAACTATGGTCGAGGCATCATCGGTTCATTTTACGAAATAACACGGCAAAATGTTGACTTGTACTATGAAAACTTGTAAAAATAGATGTGAAAAAGAGAATAAACCCAATTGTCGTATTACATTCCATATATAAGCATTATTTTACTTTATTTTAAGCATATTCACATCGTATAATATAGATCAGTTTTAGAAACATATTATACTATCACATCGAGAAACGTCTGGACGCGAAACACAAAGCTGGTTGGTTGCTGGGAAGTAAATTATGAACATTTATAAAAGTGTCTTAACTAAATACTTAAACGAAATATTCGGCTCTGAAAATGGAACCGAATTTTTTTGCCGAATTTGGACTTCGCAAATTTGTTCATAACGTGGCGAGTAATTTGCGCTCCCATGTAAAAATGTCTATTCATTCAAAAGCAGATTTTACTTTTAAGAAGTAAATGGTGATATTATAATGCGAGATGCCTATTTACTGTCAGATTGATTTATTGACGAATCACAGTCAGCCTTACTCCCTTCGTTCTTCAACAGTTGATTTTACCCCTCGCCATTATCTTCTCGTCTATTAATTCCTATGTCTGTGGTTGAACTCTATTGCTATCTCAGCGATCTTGGAAATTTCTTCAAATTATCTGTCAGCTGATAGCAAACTGGCGGTCGCTGACCTATCAAATTCCTTACTGATTTGTATCAAAAAATCAGGAAAACTGGCTTCTTGAATTCGATAAATTCAGTGCAGTCGAATCAGAGAGACTGTATTTAGGGGACGTCGAGAAGCCCAGAAAGTTAACGGGGAGGTTAATACATCTTGTATTGTGTATTTTGTAGGTGGTGAGCGAACCTTCACGAACCTCGTGCGCTTAGTGATCCTGGACGAGGTGCACCTCCTGCACGAGGAGCGTGGCCCGGTGCTGGAGGCGCTGGTGGCGCGCGCCGTGAGGGCCGCCGAGACTGCGCAGGAGGAGGTGCGTCTCGTCGGCCTGAGCGCCACGCTGCCCAACTACCGCGACGTCGCCACCTTTCTGCGCGTCCGTCCCACAGGACTGTTCTATTTCGACAACAGCTACAGGTAACAAAATCATTTCATTTCATTCATTGTATTCATTGTATTACCGACAACTCTGCTATAGGTTACCCCGAGTGACTTATCAGAGGTGCCCATTCATGGGGTGAGGTTTTTACAGGTCTTCAGATGTACCCACATACTGTGGTGGGCTGCATCGGAAGGGGCTGGTTAAGGGAGACCCTTTCACATCTCCAGCCGGACTCTTTCGAATCATCGCCTTGCATCTCAGTGAGAGCGATAGATTCATACGTCCGTTATTCCTGGATACATCAATAATTTGTTTCTCTTCTTAAAAGAATGATGTTTTTTTTTTTTTTAAGGTTGGTGACGGTTTACACGAAGTTCCCGTGAGCACTTAGGCCATAGGCCCATTGTGCTATCTCCCATTTTACCTCAATCCTTTAACAACAACCCAGTCCCTTTAATAAAGTTCACCAGGGTTGTCATTGGGTATGTGGCTATGTCTTCTGGTTCTACTGTATGTCTCCCCAGGTATCGGAGCCTAGTTCCCACCAGGGCAGGACATTGGCACCATAGGTGAATTGGAGTCTCTTCATCCTCTTCACATTTCCTGCATCTATTGGTGTTTTCCACTCCCAATATCTGCGTGTGTCTCCTGAGATGGCAGTGTCCCGTTAGTAGTCCTACCAGTTCCCTCAGTTTCTGTCCATATCGATATCCACATCTTAAAAGAATGTTAGTTTAATTAAGGTTTCTTTTCAAAAAGAAATATTTTCTCCAAAAATGCATTTTGATTCTAGGCCTCAATTGTATGTCTGAATTTTACTTAAATTAAACCTCCCAACCTAAAATATTTTACTTGCAGTTTTATTAAATGATTTTGTTTGTTTTTCAGACCCGTAGCACTGGAGCAACAATACATCGGCATTACGGAGAAGAAGGCGCTAAAGAGGTTTCAGGTGATGAATGAAATTGTGTACGAGAAGACCATGGAGCACGCCGGCCGCAACCAGGTGCTGATCTTCGTGCATTCGCGCAAGGAAACCGGCAAGACCGCGCGCGCCGTGCGAGACATGTGTTTAGAGAAGGATACCCTGGGACAGTTTTTGAGGTGATAAAATTAATAATCGTTAGTTTTAAAAAATTTTAATATATTTTATATAAGTTCATTCGAGAGTTCGAGCTGTTTGGAGTCAGAGGGATTGTGGCATTCCCAAGTCTGTTTTTTTTATTCTTAAAAAAAATTATGATTTATTTTTATGTTGAAGCATAAATTTACTATAAAGATTTAAAATGTGTCATTTTCGATTTGACTCCAAAACGACATGTTTGTATTTATCCGTGAATTCGGCGGCGTTGACATCACAGCCGTCGGTGACATCCTTCTTGCCAGAGAGTGGCGTTTTCTATTTTATAGTCTTGGAACGTACCGTTTTGGAACGTACCGTTTTGGAACGCGTGGTTTTAGATAATTTTTAAAATCAATGAAAATATTAAAATTATATATTTTTAGTAAATTATCAGGATCAGAAAAGTAAACTTGAAATCAGAAGCAGTAAACTAAAACTTAGTTAACTTAAAATTTTAAACTTAAACATAGTGGAAAGGATAGACCTCTCTGGGAATTCTCGCATAGATTTTGCTCTGCAGGTGAAGTGATAATGAATTACAGTCATCTTTGCATTAATCAGCTGGATTCATCCGAATTATATTGTTCGACAAAAGAGGGCACCACTATTCCTGTTTGGTCGATTTAAGACTAAGGAATTAAAATATTTTTGTCACAATAATGTTGCAGTACTTTTGGAATTACAATGTGCTAATTCAATATTATTCTAAATTCTACTCTCTTGAGAGCTGGTCGTGACAGATTATAATTTCATAGTGCGAATGCAAATATTATTCTGCCGATTGTCGTCCGCTGCCGAATTTGAAGATTAACTTCTCATATGCCGGGCCCGCATATGTGAGTGCCATACAATATTTTAGAACTTTAAAAAACAAAAACAAAAAAAAAAAATTATGTGCGATTTTAACCCTTATGTACAAAGAATTTGTATGAAGAACAAGGTCTCAATCGCTTGGGTTATTCTCGTTCTTTACCCAGCAAATACCGGAAAGACTTCAAACTTCTTAGATTAAATTTGATAAATTTTTCTGTGGAATGCCAAAACATCAATTTTGACGAGATTTTAACGGTCGTAGTTTCACAGCGCGGTTCTATTTTAAAGTGCCAAAACGAAGTAATTCATCAATAAAACGTAAGTAATGTTTTTTTTATACATAGTTTATTGTTCACGGCATGTGTTTCGGTAAATTTAAAATACGAAAACTCAAAATAACCAACAAAATATTACGTCAAAGTATACGCGATGTTTTCGTGATAAAAATTTTCGTTTTATTTCTAGCTATGTTGCATCATATATTGTGTGATTTGCTTTGTTTCGTATCTCATTTTGCAGATAAATCAATTGAGAACATATACCACAGCCTTCGTTTTGTCCATATTTAGTTAATATTTTACAAAAAATAATATTCCAATGTCCCCCGCGCTAAAAAACTGTCCGAGAAATTTTTGACGTTTCTCCATCGATATTCACGTAAATATTGCCTAATCTTATAAGGATTGTACATCATTATGTAAAGAAAACTATTGAGATTGTGTATAAAAGCCCTAGTTTCGTCAATATTTAGTTAATATTTTTTAATTAAATAAATACAACACATCGGAAACCTGCACAAATACATGTGTACTGATTATATGTATGTGTGAGAGGCCATCTTGAAATAATATTCGCGCATGCGTAAAATGCTCGTCAAACTGCGCGCGCAATTTTTTACAAATTCAAATTTTGTATGGGAGATACAAGGTTCTTACAAAGTACATTATTTATTAGAAATATTTATTTCTAATAATATTTATTAGAAATATTATTTTTTATTTATAAAAATGGTAATAAATATCACAAAATTAGATCAGTTATATAGGGTGTGCAAAAAAGTACTAACAAACTTTTTTTTTGTTTAGGTATAAAATATTTATACGCGTATTGATGATTATATTATATAATGATATACATGATTGTTTCTATTGTTATAGAATGGAGATTCCAAGACCGTCGACGGAGGAAGACACCACAGAAGAAAGATTTTCAGTCATTGCGACGGTATGTTGTGTATTAGTAGTACTTCTAT